>OY728134.1:735544049-738208111 GCA_963277665.1 Viscum album | reverse complement strand
TGTTTTTTCAAATTGAATTATTGAGTAGAAATATGTATTTTTTCATGAAATAGTAATGTATAAAGATTAATTGTTGAATTGAAAGGTTATAATAGTTCCCATGATATAATGAGAACCTACAAATACTATGACAATAATCTTAAATATTTGTTATATGTATAGATACATATTACTGTCTGGACACAGTATATGTTAGACTATCAGGTGTTGGGGGCTCATAATCATTGAGACATCTTCTCATGAAGTTCCCACTTAGTGATATCTAGTAGTGAGATCATGAGGACTGACTTGCCAACAGGAACTCCACATGTCTCGGGTGTCATTGGACATTTCTATCTACGTTCATGTGTAACGGTCTTCATACTTGAGATCATTACCAATGCACGTCATTTTATTGTGTACATTGATACAAGATGAAAACCATGTAGATGATGTCATGGTGAGGTAGTTTGTGTTGGGAACATCATTGGTGGCATGTCATTGGTTGAATTGTCAATAAATGATTGTCGCTACCATGTTATGGAAGTAATATTTCTCAGGCCATGTTGATATAGATGGAAGTACAATTATAAGACCATGGTCATGGCAGTCAAGGGTAAATATGTCCTATAAAATCAACAAACTATAAAGAATGAAAAAGGGTGATGACACGTGAGTGCATCCTGATTTATGAGATATTACATATATGGGATTATATTACATAGTTCTTGTTCATAGGTTTGTTGTCGCTACATTGACAATCCTTATTTCATCAGGGGCCATGATGTGTTGATATATCCCTCTCTCGTTCTGTGAAAACTATTCACTTTTGTTGAAATAAGGTCCTAGAGGTTCACAGATAATAGCTTATTCAAAAATCTACCCTATTCAATCGATTATGTTATTTATACCTAGTGGGACCCGCCATAGGGGTATTCGATTTGTACAAAGTTAAACGATCAATAATGCAATAAATAAATTCATATTATTCAACTTTATAATAACTAGTATTGAATTTATTAATTTTATGTATTTTTGAGTTTTAGTACATGAAAAATATTAGTTGATTAATATTAAATTAATTAAGGATCAATTAATATTTATGGGAGTGAGGAGTTGAGTTAATGACTCAATTATTATCGTGTAATATATTTTAGTATATTACAAGTAAATTATAATAATATTTATGACAGAGTTTAGTAGTCATAAAATGTTGTTGATAGTGCGTTAAGTATTGGTGACTAGAAAGGCGATAACGGGTATTTTAATTAACCACTATAAATAGAAGAGGAGGGGCTTTGGCCATGTACTATTTATAGAGCTTCTCTCTCATCTCGTCTCTCTCCCATACTCTATAGAGAGATGCTCTAGATCCAAGGAGCATGGATCAAGTATTCATTCATGCATCACTAGAGAAGCGGTTCTCTGAACATTGGAGCATCGAAAGAGTCATCACAATTCCTCACTAGCACCAAAATTACATCGAACAACACTCTTGTGGATTCATTGATGCACATGTGGATGATCTAGAGAAATTCGTCATTGGATTCTTTGAGCAGCGATTGCCAACGTCGAGCAAACGTCGTTCATGATATCAGAATTAAAAAAGGTATTTTTATAGTTTATATTTGTGTTTAAAACCATTCACATGATATCCTTAGATTTAATCGTCCTTCTATTCACTAACGTCGGCATGTTTATGTCGATCATCGGTGGAAAAATTTTAAATCCCACCTATTTGGGGCTTGCGATGCATGCCCAGTTCATACAAGATGAATCAGAGGGATCATGTGTTGATTTTAATCCATGAAAATTTTATTTTATTTAAAATATAATGAGGGCGTTGATACGGTCCCAAATCCACAAACTGAATCGGAATCGGATGTCGGATGTCTAGTCTGCAGATATCGGATGTTTTGAATTTGGATTGACAAAATTTCAGGACATCCGAATAGATTATTCTGGTGATTCAAATAACTGTTATTATAATAATATTTATATTATAATAATAATTGTTACGTAATAGTAATAATTTCATTATTATAATATTTTTATAATATTTTAATATCATAAAATTATTATTATATTTGTTTCAAAGACAATTTATTATATTTTGGAATTTTTTTTAAATGAATGTCTGTAAAAGGGGTGGGGAGACCTCAAATCAGGTATTTTAAAATGAAAAAAAATAATAATAAGGTGGGGTAAGGACCTGGGTCGTGAAGAAATATTTTTTGATGCAAATGGAGAGGACCTACTTTCTGAGGTCATTATAAAAAAATTAAAAAAAATATTAAAAACGAGGGGCAAGTGGGGCAGTCCCGCTTTTCCAGGTCCACCAAGAAAAAAAAGGAATAAATAAATAAAAAATGGGGCCTTACATGGGGGCCATGTAGCCCCCCTCCCTCCCACAGGTATTCCCGGAGATGTGCAGTGCGGTGCGGGCATGCAGGGCCGCCTCCTCCCTGATCAGCTGCAGCAGCAGTGCGTGACGCCACCAAGGCTATATCCTCCCTCCCCGTGGATGTAGCGCACTTGTAGCACTCCATCCCTTCTTCGCTGCTCCGCGGTGTAGCGGGACAACTGAACTGTCTCTCCCTTGACAGGTGAAGGCTGGAACCTTCTGCACTGCAGCAGCACCGAACAACTCAACCACAGGACGACCGAGGCCGTCCCGCATGCCCTTCAGCCATTTCACCACCTTCCCGAACAACCCGTGCACCAGCAGGCACCCCTCCCTGCGGTGGATCACTGTCGGCCACCGCCTCGCTAAAGCGCATTGCACCAGGACACCGTAGCACCGGCAAATTTATGATAGGGGGGGGGGTTTAATTTAATGGGTCAGTTTTTTTTATTTTGATAAATGGGTGTGTCTGGCGCCAAATGAATTGGCGCGAGACCACTTTTACCCTAGAGCGCCAAATGAATTGGCGCTCTTGGGTTTTGGTTTCCAAAACCCAGGCAACCCCTCCCCAACCCTTATATATATATATATCTCTTATTTATTATAATTATAATAAATATATTTATAATAAATATAATAACTAAAATAAATACAATAAATTTATAATAATGTTTATTATAATTATAACAATTATATAATTATAATAAATATATAATTATAATAAATATATAATTATAATAAATATAAAATTATAATAATTGTATAATTACAATAATTAGATAACTATAAATATAATAATTATATATTTATAATAAATATATAATTATAAATATAATAATTATATAATTACTAAAATTATAATAATTATATAATTGTAAATATAATAATTATATAATTATAATAAATATACAATTATAATTACAATAATTCTATAATTATAAATATAATAAATATACACTTATAATTATTAAATAATTTTAATAAATATATAATTATAAATATAATAAATATATAAATATATAATTGTTATAATTATTAAAAATTATATAATTGTTATAATTATAATAAATATATAATTAGTGTAATTACATAATTATTATAAATATATAATTATTGTAGTTATATAATTATTGTAATTATATAATTATTGTAAATATATAATTATTGTAAATATATTCCTATTATATATATATATATAATTAATAAGGTTTATATATATAAAGATATGATTATAATAATTAATATATAATTAAAATATAATAAATATATAGTTATAAATATAATGAATATATGATTAGCGTAATTACATAATTATAATAAATATGTAATTATAACAATTATATAATATTTAATAATGTTTATTTATATAAAGATAAATAATTTTAATAATGTTAATTTAAATATAAATTTATAAATTTTAAATATAAGGTTTATTTATATATAATTATTTATAAATTTATAAATTTATATATAATTATTTAAATACATAAATAAACCATATTAAATTTATTTATAAATTTATATATATATATATATATAAATAAACACTATTAAAATTATTTATATTTATTATATTTATTATAATATATTATAATTATATATATATATAATTACATTTAATATTATATAATTACAATTTTAAAAATATATTTAAAAATGTAAATTTAAAAATGTGAAATTATTTATAATTATACTTATAAATATAAATATAATTATAAAATTATAAATATATATTTAGATAGTTATATATAAATATATCAATATATTTAATAAATTTATTTATCACATTAATAAATATGTATTTATTTATAATAAAAGTATAATAAAATAAATATATAAATATAATAATTATAAATATAACAAATCCATAATTATAATTAATATATAATTATAATAAATATCTAATTATAATAACTATCTAATCATAATAAATATATAAATATAATAAATATATAATTAAAAATATAATAATTATATAATCACAATAAATATATAATTGAAATAAATATATAATTATAATAAATACATAATAATAAATATAATAAATGCATAATTATAATATATTTATTACAAATATATATTTAATATATAATTATAATACATATGTAATTATTGCAAATATAAGATTATAATAAATATATGATTAAAAAAATAATAAATATATAATTATAAATATAATAAATATATGATTATAATAATTATGCAATTATAATAATTATTTAATATTTCATAATGTTTATTTATATAAATATAAATAATTTTAATAATGTTTATATATATAAATAAATTTATAAATAAATTTAATATGGTTTAATTATGTATTTAAATAATTATATATAAATTTATAAAATTTAAATATAAGGTTTATTTATATTTAAATATTTATATATAATTATAAATAATTTCATATTTTTAAATACATATTTATAAATATATTTTAAAAATTGTAGTTATTATTTTTAAATGTAATTATAAATATATAATTATATATATTTATGAGTATATATATATGTGACTATATTTATTATATTTATGATTATATATTTATTATATTTATTTATCTATTTATTACTTAAATATATGTTTATAAATATAAATTTATTTATGTAAAGATAAATTTAAAATTATAAATAAATATAATTATAAATATATATATTTAACTACATATATAAATATATAATTATATATCAACAACTATAAATAAATATAATTATAAATATATGCATATTTATAACTATACATATGTGTATATTTTAATTTTATATTTATCATATTTATAATTATATATATTACAATATTTAAAGATATAATATTTTTATAATATTTTTAAATATATAATATTTTATATTTATTATATTTTTATTATATTTTTAATATATTTATTATATTTAAAATATATTTATTATATTTATAATGTATTTATCATATTTATAATATATTTATGATAGTTATAATATATTTATTATTATATTTACAATAATATTTTTATTATATTTATTATTATATTTACACATATTTTTATTATATTTATTATATATTTAATCCTATTTATATTGTATTTTATATTTATAATAAATTTATAATAAATTTATTATATGTATATTTTATTTATTATAATATATATATATATATATAGGTTGGTTTAGGGGGGCGTGGGGTGCAAAGCGCCACTTGAAGTGGCGCTGCATCACCCCATTTCCCCAAATAATATACCCCTTGCCCCATTAAACTAAAAAAACCCCCCCACCCCCTAAAAAAGCCCACTAGCACCCGTTCGACCAGGCTCCACCGCCACTGGCATTGCTCCCTATCGGAGCCGACTAAAAATGGAACATGACCTTGATCCCTCCTTCCACAGTCAGGGGGAATACCACACATAACTAGTGGCAACGATGACCTCACCTCTATCCGGAAACCTCACAAGGCCGACAGACCGCTCGCAGAGGCGCCCTAGGCCAGCCGCGATAGTCTGCAGCGGCACAGTGCACCCTGACCACCCACATGGGCTATCTCCCTTATTGAAAACCCTTTCCCCCTGTGGGGGTTTCTTTCACTCCCAGCTTCTTATGGTCTAGGTCGAAATAATTGTCCACCTTCTGGAGCTCCGAATGAGAAAACGTCAGCGGTGTTCCGCGACAACCCTGGGATCGACCCAGCCTCAAATAGGTACCTTCTACACGGGGTCGACGCAACCCACACATGGCATGCATGGGTTCACCTTGACCCACAAAAAAATGAATTAAATTAATTAATTTAATTCCGGTGAAAAAGTAAATTAATTTAATATTAATTTTTGGCTATTAAAGTTTAAATGGTGGGTAATTAATTTAATTGGGAGAATTATTAAATTAATTAATTAAATTAATTATTAGTTTTTAAAATTAAACAAATTAAATCACGCCCAAACTACGTTAAATTGAATTTAAAAAATAGTGAAATTGTTAATTCAATCAAATTCCCTCATGCTTATTTTTAATTCTACTTTAATTTTATTCTGCACTTATTTTATATATACGTGAGTTAAAGTATATACTGGTCATGAGCTGTGGACCTACCAATGTATGTTTGTTGTGATTATTTAATTTATTTATTTAATTATTTCATGGTATTGTAATAATTAGTTTAATTAATTTAAAGGTGATCTTCATGTCGTATCATGTGTCATTTTATGTATAAGGGCATGCACGCCCATTCTGTGAGTTGTACATTTATTCCCCGAGACCCCCTTGCCTGCGTGCGAGTACTATTTTATAATTACGTGATGAGGCGTGACACACTTCGTGCAAAGTGATGGCGATGAACCAGATAAGAGATTCATTGTATTAGCGTACATTTTTGTTCAAGATGCAAGTCACATGACTAAAAGGTTCTTACCCCTACGGTTTTGGTTGGTCCATTATTCACTAAACGAATCAACCAATAGTACCAGATCATGATCAGGTTTTTCATTTTATTTTTGCGTGGTTTATTATTTTGTGCCAGTGTAATTTATTACACAATCACATGGTATAATAATGAAAAAACATGCAAGATAATATGAACATGTGACGCAATAAAATTTCTATTTCTTGCACGACCAGTTGTGATTGTTATCACATTGTACATGCTTATAAAATTAGAAATTTATTTCATTGATCATATTAAAATAATAAAACCCTAAAAAATATATGAATTCATAACTGCCTTCTTTCATTCAAGTTTGGACAAAACCAGCTGTTTGAGGTGTCGATCATGCCATAGCTGAGGGTGCCTCTTACTACCGGGGTGTCTTTATAAGAATGATGTGTTTACATAACTAAAATTGAAGAAAATAAATATCCATAGCTATATTTCTGTAATTTTAGAGGCATGTGTTGGGTATATAATGTTATGATTTTAAGAAGCTGGGAATTCACTCAACAGAAAAGGAGCTACAAGTTCAAGTGGTTATCTAGCCAAAAGCCTATATAGAAATCTCCAAGTAGTGGCATAGCCATATCTCCAATACTATGAGGGGTGGATCCAAGATTCTTGACCCTATAATACTCAAGTGACAGTGTATTTAGATTCTAGAATAGAGGGTTCCAATAATCTAATTAAATAGTGGGAGATATAAAATGATTTGTGTAATAAATCCAAAATGAATAAATGGTAATCCAGATAAAAGGCTCTCATCTGCTAAAATTAATTTTTTTAGAAAAAAGTAAAGTTCTAACACAAGTTTAAAATTGCGATATTATAATGGAGAAAGTAAACGTCTAGACTGACATGAGTATCCCTAAACAGTACAGACGTGTGCGCATAGTACCATGACATTGAAAACTCAAGGTGTAAGTGTCCCTAACACTGTTAAACAAAATCTGGAAGTGTGGGTGTGTGTTTTTTACAATACACTAATGTAAAAATCATATGACAATTATATCATTATTCATTTATCAAAATCTGTTGTTAATTGCGGTCACTACACCAGGACATATATTATATAACATAATGTCTCATCTCATAGAAGATTGCAATGAGAAAGCGAAACAATGATATAAATAAGGAAATTTTTACAATGGCATGTGTAAATTGATTGATTGATCATGATATTTAAATTAAACCCTTTCTCATATTATTTTGACCACTTTACTTATGTTTTTTTAAGTAATAAAATGAACAAGTAGTGAGTAAACTCTCCATTACAAATTAGGTTAATGTTCACTAAGAGAATAAGAATAAAAAACAGTTGAGTTTTATTTCTTATGGTGAATAAATTGAAAGACAATGTGAAAAGGTTAATGGGAAGTAATGCCAATGGAACCTTCGTTTTGTTCTTCAATTAATGAGGTATTAATAATGGTTATTTTCATTGCATATTATAAAATAATACTATGGTAGTTAAAAATACTGATTTAAAAAATCATGGTGTCGTATCTACATAAAGAATATTCATCAATGCAATGATTCATTTTACTAATTGTGTATTTAATACTATATTCTGTTTACATATGTGTATTTGAATACCATAACAAATTAAGTATATAATCATTAGTATAATTCAGGTGTATTCTCCATGTGGCTATGAAAGGGTGATATCTAGGATAGTGGTGAGATGTACACGACTTCATTAATTTACGAGTGAACGATTTGTGTTGAATTATTATTGAGTATAACCACAAACATTAATCTCATATGTCCTTGGATGCAGGGATACATTCTTTCAGGTTCTGGAATGAAAGTTTTTTTGGTAAACTCAATCTCTAGTTCAGTAATACATGAATCATAGACAACTAATGATGAATATAAATGTAAGACATATACCCAGTTGTGACAGGATAATTCATTGTAAAATAATAATAAAAGTGAACATCATCAATATACCATGTCTGGAATTTTGGTTCGGTATAGAGAAATATTTCTGTTATTATTGACGTCTTTTAGTTTCAACAAAGGAGCCTTTAGAAGTAAAGGTATGTCAGAAAGCCTTTGGAAATAGTTCAACTAGCATGAAAGAACTATTCCATGTATAAGCTAGAAGTATATATAATTTATAAGATTCATTTATTTAATTGAGGAATATCAAAGAGAAGTATATGCATGTTCAGGAGATAAGAGTTTCTTTGGGTTGGAATACTGTATAATATCTCGACCAATCATTCATCAATCACGATAATGTAGTGTGGAGAAATTCTTAAATGCACATTACCTTATATAAATAATAACCTTGATGTTAGTGAGGAGGATTGATGATAATGCATTTCATATTAAAATTGATCAAAAAAAAGTTGTGTGGAGTAATTGTTAAATGCACATTTTATACATCAATGAATTGATGCATGCAATATCAATGTTTTTCACGATAAGAAACTTCATTTATATTTAATGGAATCCTTTTAAAATAACAATGATATCCCACAACCATATGAAATCAATAAGGACAAATGGATATCATATTAATCATAGTATGATAGAAATCTATTATGTCATAAGGACAAGTGTTTGAATGAAAATAGTTTGTTTGGATACAAACAAACCTGCATCAAGATAAACACATTGTGCATCTAAGGTACTTATCCTAACGATTGCTTAGTATATTAAATAAATCCCTATGGTCGAAATGTTTAAGTCATGTAAAGGACAACATATCAATATAAGGGTGAAAATCTCTATTAGAGATAGTCAAATCTATGTTGACGTGGGTTTATTTAATTCTCAAGAAGCACAAAATAGTTGGCATATGAACTAGTTCCAAAAGAGCATGTAGAGCAATGTATGTTCTAGAGACACATACCGCGTGGCAAGGATAAAAACATGTTGATTGTTTTTATATTCACCACGATCAGTGATCTATTATTCAATGTAAATAATATTTCCTACATGTATGCAGTGTATGGAAATTAGATAATATTGATAAGACCAACTCAAATTCAATTAAATGATTCCATGTATCAAAGTGAAAATGAGTCTTATTATTTTGAATATTGCGGTGTGTATTCAAGTGAGTTGTTACATGGATGGTATAAGTGTAGTACCAATAAGGATTGAATGGTTTCACCAAGTTGTTATTACTAAAGTTGATAGAATTTTACATGTCACAGATAATATCTTTGATCAATTTATTTATCATTGGAAGTCAGGACCACCAATCAGGGATATTGTCTATAAAATGTAGCAAGAAATGGATGGTCACATTGTAGAATGCTAATAAAGGTTTCATGTTACTGAAATCCTGTTTAGGATTAAAGTAAGAAACATGATCATAATATATAAATTTGTAAAAAATGATTTCCATGAGTCTACCAGAGAATTTTGGGAGTGTAAATGTTTTCCTAGTGAAGTATGTACGAAATTATATGGAAAACATACATTGGTCTGTAAATTAGATAAGACCAAAATTAAATTTACTCTCCAATGATTAACTTTAATTAGAAACCTATGTATATGGGAACAAGTTCTTCTAAGATATTTATATAGGTTCCTAGGTCCTAGACAATGGTAAATATAGTGACATTATATTGAAAAATATATGTTGCAACAATTCAAGAGATGAATTGTTTCCTATGTCACCGGGCAAAAGCTCTCTATGTTGACATGTCCGTAACATGGGAAGAGAAAAATGTGGTGAGTTGAAGTCCATACGTCAGTGTGATGGATCAATCACATATGTCATGAAGTGTACAAGAACTAATATTTCAACGGTATATATAACAATAGGCAAATATCTGTTATATCCAGTAGCATTGCAAGGGATGTGTTCAAAACTATCAAATAGTACATCAGAAAGTACAATAGATATGTACCTGGTTAGTGGAGAAGAATGGATACTATTTTTTGGGGATACGAACTAGTTTTCCATAGATAAATGTGATCTGGTATTTCATTTAGGATAAAGGTGATGACCAAGTCAAGAACATATCATCCAGTGGTGGCTATACCTACTAGAATGAGTACATTGCATCTTCTATGATATCTAAGAAGTAGTTAAATGAAATGATTTGTTCCATTTCTTGGAATTGCATGTTGTTAGAAAAGTATTATCATAATGTAGATTATGATATTCTTAATATCCATTATGTAAAGTTATGATAGTGGAATAAAAGGTATATAATTGAGATAACATATCCTGAGATGTTTTACTCAATGAGATATGGTCGCAATAGCAGAATAACTATGTGGAAGAAACGTTTTGGACCCCATAGATATTGTCATTACTCCACAGAATCTTGATATTCATCATGTGAGTAGCTATCCAATTTAGTTAGAAAGTTGGCCCTAGAGAAAGTGGGAGTGTTGAAATAGTTGGTTCCCTAGACCCAACTATTTAGTGATTTTGATAAACATATCATGTAAACAAATTGCAATGTATGATTTCATCTTACAATTATAGTGTATACTTTTATGCATCCACTATTGAAATAGTAATGTCCAATGATTAATTGTCATATCGAAAGGTTATAGAATTTCCCATGCCATAATGAGAACCTCTAGATACTATGACAATAATCATAAATATATGTTCTATGATCTAGATACATCATACTGACTAGACACTATAGATGTTTGACTATCAGGCGTTGGGGGATCATAAGATTTGAGACTTCTTCTAATGAAGTTTGAACTTGGTGATCTCTAGTAGTGAGATCATAAGAACATACATGCCCATAGGAACTCTACATGTTTTGGTGTCATTGGATGTTTCTATCTTCAATCATGTGTAATGGTCTCCTGACTAGAGATCATTACCAATGCACATTATTTGATTGCATACATTGATATAACAACAACACCATGGTGTTGAAGAAGTGGTGATGTAACTTGTGTTGGGTGCGACATTGGTGGCATGTCATTGGTTTAATGGTCATGAAAGGATTTGTTGATTTCGAGTTATAGATGTAATATATCTCAGTCCATGTTGATATGGATTGTAGATCCTTTATAAGACCATGAACATGGTAGTCAAGGGAAAATCTATCCAGTTAAATCAAAAATCTAAATTGAAATAAAAAGGGTGATGACACGTGAGTGAGTCCTTCTTTATGATATATTACAGAAAAAGAGATTTGATTACATAATGAGTGTTGTTAAGTTGGTTGTCACTGCTGTGACAATACATATTTCTTCAAGGGCCAAGATGGGTTGCTAGATCCCTCTCTTGGACTATGAATACTATTCATTGCTACCTTAATAAGGGCTCAGATGGTCACAGACAAAAGCGTATTCAAGAATCTACCCTATTTAGTCAAATATGATATTTAGACATAGTGGGACCCTCCATAAGGGTAATGGATCAGTCCAAAGTTAAACGATAACCAATGCAATAAATAAATTCATATTATTCATGTTTAGAATAATGTTTATTGACTTTATTTATTAATGTTATTTATGAGTTTTAGTAAATACATGAAAAATATTAATTGACAAATGTCACTCCTGTGGATTCCTTAAAGCGCGTGTAGAAGATCTTGTGAAATTCGACTTCGGATTCATTGAGCAGCGATCGCCAACGATGAGAAAATGTAATTAACGACAAAAGAAATAAATTATTTATTTGTATAGTATATATTTGTGCTTAAAACCCTTCACGCGAGATCCTTGGATTTAATTGGGCTTCAATTCACCGACATCTTCAAGTATACGATGATCATTAGTGGAAAATTTTAAATCCCACCTGTTTGGGGATTCTGTTGCATACATGGTTCCAAAAATTACCAAATCCAGTTGTCTCTAGAGAGATACATAAATGTGAATGATCAATCATATATTTGTACCAACCTAGTTGAGACCATTGTTCTGGGATGATCTATGAGATATCTTCCATAACCTATGACTTGAGGGAGTCTCCATAAAGTGATGTTCCCTTATAGAATAAGTGGTCATCAAAATTTATTTCATAAGGGATCCCATATAGGATTCCATTATCTTTTATCTGGTGACCATGGATCCCCTAGGCGATGACCTTTATTACCTAAAAATCTAGGTATTCCCTTGTAGGATCTCTGTACCTTTTTATCGTTCGAGTATCAAATGTAGGATTCCTCCTTTTCCATTATAGATAATTATCTCATGTAGGATACCTTCTCTCATGTTGACATATCATATCATGAGTTGGATACCATCTAGTGTGAAATGGAGGTACCAAATTTATGCCCAAAGGTATGACTGACCTTGAGCTGTTACGCAAGATTTGGGTAGAGATGGTTTTTTTTCGTCCTAATCTAGTTTTAGACTAGTAATCCCATGTTGTTGTGGGTGGAGTGTTAGGTTGGGATTTTGGGCCACCATCACATGTTTTTTGGTTGTTTTTTCTTACGAAACAATTTTTTAGCATAGGTACATCCTAGTTGGTGGATGTTGAGCCTGACATGATGCGTCTTTCTTCTTTTGGGATGCCGTGATGTTCAACCAAGGATCTATTATGCTTGTGGGGATGGCCAAACATGATTTACAGGGATCTGGATTTTGATCCATTTTATTTCAGAAATTTAATTTATACTTAGATGTACAACCATGGACATGGATGTTGAGCCAATATATTAATATTGTGATATATATATTATGGGTATGTCAAGGGGTTTTTCATGGTATCCAATTATTTAGTCTTATGTTTTGACTTGTACACCATGAGTAATACATGGATTCTCATAGTATGAATTCCTTGGGCAGAATCATTGGATGGATGATATATGATGAGGATGATTACACTCTCCTCGATTTTAGTCTTTAATACAGAAGACTCATGATAGATTATTCACTCTTGAGTGATGGGGGTGATTTCTATATCCTTTTCCTTTGATCATCATAATTTCTCTCTTCCTAATCATTTATGTGAATCAAGGGGCATTGCATGGCATCTCACCGATGAGTTCCTTCTTTAATAAACGCATATGGTTAATCCCCTTAAGGATCATTCAATTTCCAAAAGTCCTGACTACCTATGTACCGAGACCTAGGGCATAGAAATTGTACTTCATTTACATGTATTATTCACCATTTATCTGAATGATTCTGCTATTTAGTATTAGTTATGAGACCAGATAGGTGTTTCCTAGAATCTCACCGATGGGTTCTCTACTTACAGACAACCTAAGGGTAAGACCATTAGGGATCATCCGAGTTATAAATGTCATTCCAACCTGTGGATTGATACTTAGGGCTCAGACATTAGAGTATATTTACAAGCCCGACAGCGTGATGCTGACTCAATGAACTTTTTACAAAATGTCTAGTAATACACCCCAATATCCTTTTTTACATGATTGACCATCATTTTCTGGTATCTTTATTTATAGGATTGATCGTCGATTTATGGTATCATTATTAGTGATAGGAGGTGAGTATGGGAGAACCCAATTGCAGTACAAGAACCCCTCTTTAATGACATAGCTTTCTCATTAATAATTTATGGTATCATCATTGTACATGATGTCTATGCGATTCGGATTAGGTACCCAAGGATTTACTAATAATGTGGTTTCATATAATTTTATTGTAATTACAATAAATATTAATATCTATGTATATATATATGGTTATTGGACAATAAATATGTATCTATATAGTAATGGGCATACAAGTTGTCAATTCCTTAGTTAACAAGGATTACATACCCTTGGCATGATTGTGGTTTCACATTGGATTACCTCATACTGGTTGTTCTTTATCTGCAGTGAGCATGATACTTTTCCATAATATTTTATCAACCATGTTATATGTCACATGATAGGGTGTCCTACTAAGATTCTTTCTCACCACTTCAAGTTCACCTTGGTGTATGTGTTGTACTTATGTATGCATTATTGGTTAAGCATGATTTTCATGATGAATATGGGCTAAGGGCCATTGTTTCATGATCAAGAGGAGCTTCTCAAGTGGCTATAATAATTGTGGTAGTTAATTTTGGTAGTGTTTGGAGATAGGGTATGTGGGGTGTCTTATAATTTATATAATAGCCTTGTATGTTTAGTTTAATTTTCTTATATACATGTAATTGTATGTTTGGCCTATTGGGTGACTAGTTTTGTATTGTATTGTGTAGTTGATTAGTATTTTTACAACCTTTTACTATTACAGATTGTTCTATTTCATTTTTTTCTACTTTCGTGCTCTATATACCTACTTTTGGGGATGAAAGTTAGTTTTTTTCCATTTCATACTCCAATAAAATGGTAAAGCCTCTACAATATAACACCTTTATCACCCACACTACATGTTGTAAGTATCTGGAATATGGGGTGGCACATTTGATGCCTAGATACCCACAGACTGAGAGCACCAGTTTAGTGCCATCCAGGTCAGGATGTTACACAAAAGCCATACATTTTCTTTTCACAAATAAATTAATAGCACTTTAATAAATATTAAAATCAAGAATATTACCATTAATAAAATATTCAAAATTTTCATGCAATTCTTAATCAAAAATATGAGACATCATAATTACATCTTACAAAATCAACTACACAGAAACATGAATGACTATAGAGAATCTCCCATCATCCATGATGTCTAGGACAAAATTCTCATATCCTTAACCAAAGGGTCACATTAAAATTGTAACATGGTAAATATAACATTAATTATTTATCTAAAAACATAAAACACCTTTATTAGTTTTCTACTATGATAAGGAATCAAGAAATCATAATCCTGGATATGTTTTATTCATATCCTTTATCCCAGGATAAATTATTTTTTAGTGAATACATACATTAAACTTTTATGACATGAATATATTTCACATTTCAGATCATCCCATATATTTTTGAAATCTTTAAATGAAATAAATATTCAAAAATTTCAAATCATTTTTAATGTAATTATACTCTTGTGTTTTCAACTGATGCGAGGCATAAGAAATTACCTTGTCATTCTACATCAGGGCACCTAAAAATTATTTTATAAATGAAACAATCAAAATGGTGAATTCACCATTTCTATAAGGAAGTTGAAAATAGGGTCATTAACCATGATTCTCATCAGTTACAAAAAATAATCATTACATTATTTTAGCTAGAACAACTTAACTCTCTTTTATGGTAACATTTTTATTAAACTAGATATCCAAGTGGATTCTTAAAAAATTCTTTTATAATAACCATCTAATAAATGTAAATTTTTAATATAATTGACATTTGAATTGCTTGCACACTCATGGACAACGTTTTTAGAAGGTTCAATAATTTTTCCATCTTTAGAAACCATATGCCCAAAGAATGAATTTTTTTTGTAACCAATATTCACTCATACATATCTTTCCATATAAATTATTTTCATTAATGGTTTTAAAATAAATTTTTAGGATCTTTTCTATTCCTCTTGGATTTTAGAATAATAAAACATATTATCCATAAATACGACCATAAACCAATGAAAAAACTGATAGAAAACTCAATTAATAAGATTCATTAATACAACATGTGTAATAGATAACCCCAAGTGCATAAATAAAAACTCATAATTCCCATATCCAATCATAAATTCTATCTTCAAAATGTTTTACTTCTTCACCTTTAGGTTGTGGTATCCTGATCTCAGATCAATTAGCAAAAAACATTGAGCTCCCTTGATCTATAACCATTTCATTTTATGACCAAACAAAAACTATATTAATAGAAACATAATTCTCTACACACCTTTTCTTTCAAACTCCCTAGTTTCCAACCTGGGTAATCAACATTGGACACATATTCGCCTAATACCCAAACTTATTGCAACTAACAAATATTATTTCTAGATTTTTATTACACTTTTGATAATTGTACACATAGTCATGAACCATATGACCAATCATACAACATATGTAAAAATTTTCCAGATAATGAACGACATTCTATAGGATTATTTTTACCAAAATTCACAGAATTTATTAATTTGGTTTTCATACCTCCAGAATTTCTTTATGAATTTATTCCCATTTATTGTCTTCTATACATATTCATTAACATGATATCATGGGGTCCATGATAATCAGATTCACACTTTAAATAGGATTATCATAGCTCTTTAACTCATGTGAATCCAATTCAATTCTCTATCTAGTCTCCAATACTGAGTACAATTGATTTATCCTTATATTAATATCTCAGAAATAATTTTGGACAGAAAAGGAAATTTGAGTGAATTTATATTTCTATGTAGCCACTCAATATTCCTCTGTTTGACTTAATTAAAATATTTTTTTTTCATCCCATGTAAAATAGCATTTGGAAAATATTTCTCAAAGAAAATATTTGTAAATTCATCACATTATAAGAGATAAATTTGTTCACTCTTCATGGTTTTCACAACCATTGACCACCAATAATCAGATTCATATTAAAAATGATATGTTGTAAGAGTTTTCTTTTGGTGATCTAAACAACCCCTGGCATTGAATATCATTTCACAAGATTTAATCAATCATTTAACTATCACATGGTATAATGATCCTCAAAATGATGGGGGATATTGTCACCTAAAATGCTCCACTATTTTCGTGTTCCTATTTGGAATATAGGGTTTCTCTATTTTATGGACAATAAATTATTTATACCCTTCTTCAATAGAGTCATCACTAATACAAGCTGTTCAGTTTGGGTGTTCACAATCTCAGGACACTAATTCAAAATGATAGTTTCCTCTTAGTTCCATCCCTCTATATATTCCTTTTTTCTTCCATGGAAAATAAATCTATATAATGCATTTAAAATTTATAAATATGGTTCTCCAAAAATTATATATTATATTAAGATAACTGTAATGTAAAATATTTCATCGGCATGCTATTAATGCTATCCTAACCACTAAAGTTCTCTAAACAAATCTTTCATTCCAAATATATGTTCCCAACCTTAAAATATTACATAGTCATTAGCTAGGTCAAGAATATTAAGTTATATAACATTTCAGATCTTATCATGTTTAGTTTTTTTTTTGATAATTAGTGAATAAAAAATACATCATGAAACCATGAAATAAAAATTGTTAACTTCTTATTAAAATCAATTTTCTACCATAAATAACATTAAACAAATAAAACATGAGATTTTTTTTGCAAACACATAAAAACTATCAACATGAATTATTCTATTCCATTACTCAACATCAGGTCCTATAAAAAACACATAAAAATGTGATGAGCATTAAAATCTCAATAAGGGATATCAATAGAAGGAAACCGTTAATTCATAAAAAATTACAAAAAATATGAAAAAATTTACATAAAGTAATAATTTTCACATTATTATGATGTGAATACATTAATTTTATAATGATCTCATTTCATTTATTCTTTATAATAATAATAATACCATAAAAACCAAAACAAGAATTTAAAATACATAATGGTATCATGGAGCATCATTATAATCTTCACTCTTATAAATTGAATAACCATATGGTAGAATTCCATATATGTCACTCTTATAATGGATTATTAATGCATGTGACATCAATACCCAATGCATTGGAGGGATATCATAGAGCCACCCATCAATGGATTATCATAGATCTTAAAATCATGAGATTATTATATAACCATACATAAAATGTCCATGTATAACTATAAAATCATATCACATAAAATATTGCAATTATCAACATTTCACTCATTAAATTTCATTTTAAATCATATGTAAAAATATCAAAAATTGAAATAATAAAACCATTTTAAACAAACTATTATCAATGAAGAAATAAAAAAATGAGAAATTTTATTATTCATTTAGTAAAAAATGAAATATTGAAAACAAATAAAATAAGGGAAATGTCCCTTGCGGGGGAAAAGATATTATCTTCAGGTTTGTTTAGAATTAAAAATTCCTTTTATGATTTTTTCAAAATGATCCATATAATGAATGAAAAAAATATTTATTTTTAAAAAAAATTGTATTCAATTAAAAATAATCATAAAATTTCCCTTGTAGTCCTTTTATATCCATATAAAGATTTATATAAAATAATATCCTTAATATTTGATATGAGGATAGGATGACATCTATAAACAATTAATGTGTCCCATGGCACTTTGAACATTTAAATAAAAATCCACATGAATTTATAACATTTAATAAAACACTAAATAATATGATAATTCATTAAATAAGAATATATAATATTTAGGGGGATGTATATACACCTTATTAAAGAATGAAGGTGAACATCAATAAGCACTACCTCAAATAAATCAGATTAAGACGAAATCCATTACAATTAGTCTAACTCGTATCATGGGCTTCTACCAACATTAATAAAAAACATATATTAATATATAATTACATGAGAACCATTTTAATGCTTATTTTTACAATTATTTCACATATGAAAATGTTGTATATAACTACTTAAACAATAAGGTTTAAATTTTGTTTTTTGATATTATTCGGTTTATGTGTTATAAATACTATGGTAGGTCAAATATGGTTATGTTGTTATTATATAATCATTTCTGTAATAATAATCCTGAAATAATTATTATATATATAAATCTATTACACTATTTTAATCTATTAATGTAATATGGTTAATAAAAATGAGAAAACATTACATTCATGTAGATGGTAAGCCATATGTACTCATGAGTAATGGTCTCAATTTTCGATGATCATATTGGAATTATGGAATGTAACGATTTATATATCCCGAATTATAATTATAAAATGTATAACATATTATTTAATCATATTATCTTTTATATATATTTCTGGTGATATAAAATGAATCATATCTATTCATGGATGCAATAGACCACACGTCTATGAATGACACTTTCACATTTTATGTGTGTAGCATGTTTTAAATAAAATAATGAATAATTTTTGTAAAAGTGTAATTATGTCATGAATATAATATAAATGTTATGTATTTTCAAATTTTTTTATTTCAAAACATCCTTAATACATATCATGTAGTTTGTTAACATATCATGTCACTTGGAAGAGGTGACAGTCCACCCTACGACAAACTATGTTATCATATTTTCAAAAAAAATAGAATGTATAAAGGTATTCATTATAAATGAGTAATATAAGAATTATAAATTTATTATTATCGTATACAACATAAATAAAAATTGTTTCCATCATAATTTCTAACAATATGAAGTGGTAATGTAAAAAATTAATAACCTCATTTCGTGAGGGGGTAATTCATCGTACACATAAATGGTATGTTCATTACACATTATACTGTAGATTTTGAATGTTTATGATGAAACCATGATGAAAAAACAACCTATTGAATCGATTATAATGGAGTTTTCTATGATCCTAGAATAATAATATTTTAGGGGTATGATAATGAATATAAAATTATGGATCTTGGGGAAGAATGTTGCATCTTATTTTGGTTACTCGTATTAATTTTCTCAAAAGAGATTCCTTAGATGGATTTATTTCTAAGGTGATGTTTTTATATAGAGTTAAGTAAAATTGGGATTAGATTTTTATTGATACATTTTGAAAATAATTTATTTTAGATGTGTGATGAAGAGGTAGGGGTGGTGGTCTTTTTAGGGAAGCGAAGGGATTCAAATGGCATTTTTTAAAACCATTTAGGTGTACACATAGGCATACATAAAAAATTAATTAAAAAAATTAATAATGGATTTTTATGGAATAAATATTTCCATAAAATGGGTTATGGATGTTTTTATAGATCATTTGTTCCTTTTGTTAACATATTAGTCCCATGTTTGGCTTAATTTTAACATAACTACAATAATTAATTTTAATCACATTCACAAATATTTATTATAAAAAATAAGTTTGTATTATTGTAATATAAATTTTATATATATTACCACAATGTATTTACATTTTTTAAAATTAATTTTGTAGAAGAAAAAAAATTTAAGTTTAATGCTAATCAATTTGCCGTGGGAAAAAAATTTGTTTTATTATTAGAATGTTCAATAGTTAATTATGATTTTATATCTAAATATAAATTTAAAATGAATTCAATTAATTAAATCTGGTTAATAGTTATATAATTGATTTGTTGTTACTTTAAATATAAATTAAAATATAATTAAACTATATAATGAAATTGTACAAAAAACAATTTTCAATTAAAATTCAGTATTTTTCAATATTCAACCAAAAATTAAGATTCTCAGAAATATCCCAAAAATTCATTGTTAGATAATTTCGACGTTATAAATTCTAAAATGATGTTTATTTTTGAAATATTAAATAAATACTTTTTTAAAAATGGAATTTTTATCGTTCTCAATTGAATGGCAATAAAAAAACATTTATATATATATTGAGATTTTTTTCTTTGAATTTGATTTTATTCTTATTTGTAAGCATATTTAATATATTGGATAAAAATAAAAATATTTAATATTTTTTGTAAACATAATATATTTCAACCTATTTTTTCCAACTAATAAAACATCTACATGATAAATATAATTTAAAAAAAATAATATTATCAATATGTTATTTTTCAGAATAACTTAATCTTCTATGCGACATAACAGATTAGAAGAACTCAAGAATGCGTGTTGGGTACACTATCAAAAATAATGTTATTTATAATGTAAAATTATTATTTAGTTAATTAATATTAGTTAATATAAAAAATTAATACTCTATAATTACTTAGAATATTACAATAAGTTTTAGGAAAAAGTTATATAACAAATCAAGAAACATGGGAAAACAATGTAATTTTTACCCAAAATGTGACATTAATATGTAGTTGTTAATAAATGTGTAATATAATTTCATATATATATCATATATGGTGTAATATTATTTAATATAATTATGTAACAGATTTATCATAAACATATATTTATTATACATTAGGACTTAATGAGTTTGATGACAATCACTACATAACATAAGGGGTTTTCCAGTATCAGTTTTATTCATATGAGACTTATATCATATTCTCCACACTTTTTTTGTAAATAAACGTTTCTTTAATGTATTTTATAATTATTTTAATTAAAATTATATTATTTTTAAATTCCCATTTTATGATCTATATTATATATGTTTTTACATTTCAAAAGTTACAAAATCATTAAGGTTTTTTGCCTCAAATATCCTTTTTTGAGACACTTGTTTTTTTATTTACCAATGTTCTATTATTAGGTGTATAAACATTAATTTGATAATATATATCATTAGTATTGTTATTTTAATGATTTTCAATCTTCATTTATGTTCTTTTTAATACAGGAGGAGTATTCTTCAAATCTATCGAAGTTGTAAGAGATTATAACAACATTATCATCATTTATAGGTATTGTTTATGATTATGATTTTATTTGATGATATCTTATGATCCATCATGAATGAGTACAAATTATTTTTATTGTACAATTTTTATTCTTTATATATTCATGTATTAATCTCATTTCACCACTCTTTAGTAGTTAAGATAATTCAAAAATATTTTTGAAGAAAATATAACCTCAGTTATCTCCTCAGTTGAAAAGCTACATTATTAAAAATAAATTAAAAAAATTAAAATGATTTTTTGAAAATGATCATGTAATATCATTTTATTAGAAAAAGTATTATAATATGTTTTTTATGGGTGATAGTGATTCATATAAATGTTTTCAAAGATATTTTAAAAGAAGTTTTTAAAAAATAATTTATGTGTTAGTAAATGTTTTAAAAAAGGAAATGATATATACTACATTGAATTATTTTATCATAATATTAAAAATAATTTTCCATCTAATATTACATATATTGGTGTTAATAATTACTTTCCAGGGAAAGTATCCAATGGTTCCTTTCATATTCTTTCTCTAAATGGCTTGAAATTTAAGGGCATGTATGTTATGAAATAGGAATCCTTTTCCTAGGTTATATGACCATGAAACCCACTTATTTTTGTGTTTTATTATTTGATGAAATGAATATAAAACTGGTATCTTTTCCACTGGTTAGGATATGATTATATGTTTACGATAATAATATTACATCATGGTTAATGATATGATGAATGTATATAATCTTTTGGCACACATATGTATTGTTTTATTATGTCATGGATGAGACCTATATCTCCCTCCACTGATTTGGGTACTGATTTCATTATGATGATAATGTAATGAAACTAATGGGGAGTGAAAAATGTTCATTAATTGAAAGTGTTTTCTAATATGGTATTTTGAGTGAATCTTTATTGACAAGATGAGTTTTGGAGTGAATTAATTCAACTATTATTTCCATTAATTCAATGAATTGACTAATATAGAAATATTTTAATATTTTTATGTGTCTACATCATTTCCATGCCTTATAACAATGTTGTAGTTTCATGGATTATTCTCTTGATTCTATTATGATTCATGTCTTATAAAATACCAGTTATTATTTGATGATTTATGATTATGATCTTTGATATGTAGGGTATGGTTTTATAATGTTATCACTACATTATCATACCATTATGCTCCTGATTATTGTTACCTGTCTCCCTTTTTTACCCATACATTGCATTCGAGCTCACCCATTTTATGTTTCCCTACCTAAGCATATGAATAAATATATTGCTTATGATTTCTATATAAAGGGTTATATTCCTAAAAAACATGTGGGAAAAATTAGCTCACTAGTGTAACAGTGTTTAGGATTATTTTTTCCAAATTCACAGAAAAGGTATAGTCTTATGGGGTAATTTTTTTAATGTATTATGTATTCAAAAAAATGATGCAACGTCAATGGGTATTAATCATGGTTATCTATAGTTTTGATATGTGGATGAATTCAATTAACAAGTAAGTTGAATCAAAAGAAACACCCCATATTTAAATAAAGGGAGAAATTGATATACAGTGATATATAACATTTCAATTAACATTTATTCAGTGGAAATTAAGAGACGTTTAGTGTCTCTAGTATGTAATACTGAATATTTAATATATTTTAAATTATGTTTAACCATTGGAGAGTGAGAAAATAAATTCTATAGGAACACAATGCATTGAATCAATATAAAAATAGACATTTACATTACTAGTCATTAATCTTTCTTTTCTTTTACTATCATCAGTGGGATTCCTCATTCAAAAAATATAATAAAGATAACATTAAGAAAAAAAATATCATCAAGACAGTAATGTATACATAAAAACCTATCAATGTACAAAAAATAATAATTATCATGTATGAATATACATTAAATTAATTATACCCAAGGCACATGAAACTAGATTAGCACACATCCCAGAATTGTATCTCCACACAATGAATTATATTATTGAATAGGTTCCGGTAAAATGGTCAAAAATTGAATTAAATTAGCCAAAAATATTAATTAAATGATCTATATCTTATATCTAAACAATGAGGGATGAATAATCATTATAAAACTCTACAAAATATATCCAAAACCACAGAAGTGAATAGTGACTTAATTATTAATAATTATTAAATAAATTATTTTGTAAAATCATGGGTGGTGAAAATATTCAAAAACATCGTTCAATATTCTAGAAAACTGCTAAAAATAATTGATTCCATTAAAATAATGAAAAGATACACATGGTCAGTCAACATTTATAGAAATTATTAATTAACCCCACAAATTATATAAATTTTAATCAAGCACCACTATACAAAACTATGATAGTGTTATACATGAAATCTAGAATTGACCTTCCACTACTGCTTATTCCTTTTTCACTCCAATGATGAAAAACATTTTGTATATAAGATATAAAAATAAATATATTAAAATACATTTGTTAATTCTTTGAGAATATATTATCAATAGAGAAAAATTATTTCGATGTTAAGAGTACATATAAATCACGAGAGCATGACATAAATATAATTTTTTATGGTAAATGTATAAATATTTTAACAATTAGATATGAAAAAAATACGATGGTTTAGAGATATTAATATTTATTTAGTTGAAATTGATATTATAAAAAATATCAATTATTTGTTAATAAAATAAACTACTAAAATATGAAAATTATGGTTAAGGTTGAGGGATATATCATTTTATCTATTAATATGAGTCTAAAAAATGTTATTATATGTATCATATAAAAATTAATCAAATCCAACAACACAAAAAATAAGATATTTGTATTTAAATCATCAATGCTATGAGACATTACAATCATATAAGATGTATGAAGGGATATATTTACATGAATGAAATCATAGTAGTATATTGAATAGAGAAACAAATTGGATAATTAAATCAATTGATACTGAAATAGAAATTGGAAATTGAATATGGATTTTTTTTTGTGAAACCAGCATATGTGAAATACAAGTCATTTCATGATGATTTCCAAAAAAATTATTTTATACACATGCATTCCAATAGCTTTAAGGGATGATTATAAAATTTCTGTAAAAGGTAAAAACATAAGAAACCATAATCCAACATATATCAATTTAGTATGTCATACGATCCTTGATAATGAAGTAGAAAAAGGATAAAAATAAATAAGAAATTGAAAACACCAATAGTAAAAAAAGATAGAAAATTATTGGAAAACATAATAAAAATTTGAAGAAAACATAATAACATAATTGAATCGGTGTATTTTTGAATGTGGTATATTGGTTAATGAATTCCATGAAATCCTGAACTATCTCTCCAATCAACATACCCCATTATTACAATCACATCCTACTAATTACAGTATAGTGATTATCATAATATCTAGTATGAAAGAATCAGTAGTACAATATGATCATGGAGAACTCCTATAAAATTTGGATCCAGTGTTTCACCAAAGAGTTATTATAGGGGAATGGTTTCTGAAAATACCATATTCTAGGTGTGAGGTATTGGTCAATGGTATATGTTAGCAACAACACTTCAAGTTAAAGAGATTCACTTGGTTCGTCTTTTCTAGTTAATTATAGAGATTGGATATTGTTGAAAGTTCCTAGTGTAGGGTGATAATGATGATAGAGGTTCTAATAATGATTTTGATGAATTGGAATGGTGGATGAATATGTCATTAATTGGAACCTATGGTTGATATTGTATGAGTAGGGAAATTTCTCCATTTCATGAATCTATAGGAATGCCTATAACATTAGTTTCTTCTATACTTCCTTTAACTTTTGTAGTACATATTAATTACTTTGTATATCTCGATATAGTTCTCTATTAGGATATAATTTTATTCTGCATAGGGTATTTTGTTTTCATTCCCATTCAATATTTTATTTACTTGGTTGTTTATCAAATATGCATCTTCGTAGTTTCTATCTATGTGTGTTTATGATTTATGGATATGAATTGGTTATATGTGAGGTTGGATTATGATAGATATAAGTTTATGACTATGGTATGGGGAGTATCTTGTGCCTCTAATGTCTAATTTTTTCAGGGATATGATCTTATGTTATCAATTATTCCTTCTTTTCCATCATTTCAGACTGTTCTATCGAGTAGTGAGTATATTTTCTTTTTATAGGTACTTTGTGGGTTAACATATCATGTTTACTACATTGATATCCACTAAACATCATTGATTTTATTTGATCCTATTTAGCAGCTTTATATTGTTCTCATAGTGTTAGGAACCTTGTCCAGTTAGTAAGACTACTCTAGGATATGTGGCCCATAGTGGATTGTCTAACCCTGTTTTTAGCTATCTCATAGAATTTGTTCTCGCATGTTAGAGATATCCATGGATATAGGGACAAAATGAATGAGTCCTTTCAGTTTTACATTTGTTTTAGGATGTATCGATTTGGATTTTTTATACTATCATCTCCTTAGGTGGAAATTTTCAATCCGTTTTTAAGGATATTATAGTGCCTCATGTAGAGATTCCTCCTATTGAGGTTTCATAGTGTCATGCATCAATTTTATACATGATGGTGCATTGTGAATTGATCAATTGATGGTTTTATGGGATCTGGTGGAGACTTTAATATTTTGGTTGTTTCATTTTATTTTCATACTATTTCTAATGATTCTTTTCATCCATCGTTTTTCATGATTACATAGTTTCAATACCGAATACAAAGTCCATGTTAACTCTCAATGTTTTTTTCTATGTTTTTTTATGATTATAGATACTAATCAATTTATTGGTATTCTATAGTCACTAGTTATCACTATTATAGGATCTATTACCATGTGATTTTCATGTCTTGTTTTATACATTGTCTTCATCTCAGAGTGTGACTCAGATAGTTGTATGTATGAACCCTATCATGAAGGTGTTTAGAATAATTTAATTAGATAATGTTTTAAGATATTTTAATATCATTCATCTTTGATCTCAATATTAAATGTTGATACATGCATGATAGGATATTTGGGTCATACCTTGTAAATTTATTTATTTAGGACATTCACAAGATGATCATATTTGATGGTGCAAAATCATCATCTATTATATTTTTATGTCTTCAGGGTGATGAGTGTGATATTGTTGAATATTTAATCTATTTTTTATATTATAATATACCAGTTAGAGATTTATGATTTTTTATATTCATATATTGATAATAAAATTACGTTTGTTATTTAATATTCATGTTAGATAAGAGTTTTTTTTATGGATGGATCCAATGACCTACCAAACTATATATATCATATATGTGCCCCTTTAATGAATGCATCTCCTCCAAAACCTAGTGTAATGCTCCCATTGAAATTTGGTATGCATGCTTCGGTTGAAGAATTCGATTTTCAATAGCTCATACAAAATTGGGGGTGTCAGTTTCATCGAAGAGAGATTGGACTGGAGTGGTTTCTGACCCTGCACCATTCTAGGTAAAACAGAATGGTCAATGATATATGTGAGGAAGTAACAACATGTACGCAATGAATTATCTGGGATTGGATTTTTTGGTTTATCAAAGAGAGTGGTTTTCATCAAATGAACCTAATTCAGGTAGATGATGAATTTATGTGTTCTATTTCTGTGACGAATATGAATGGAAGGCAATGATATCTTTTATATAAACTTATGGTTGATCCTGTATCTAGAGGGTGATGTCTGTGGTTCATGAAGATAAAGGTTAACACACAACAATGGTTACTTCTCCACCCACTCTATGTTTTTATGATCTTATCTTAGGGGGGTTTTTTCATAGAGGATCCATCCAGAAGAGGAGTTTAGATACCCCCAATGGCATGGTTGACTTCAAATAGTTTAATCCAGTGTTATTTTTACATTGGATTGTTCAAGAGAAAATAGGAATGAAAATTTTTGGTTCCAACCAGTAGTGTTCAATCTTTGTTTCATCATAATGGAGGTGGATAAACAGTTCACCTTCTTCATATTAGGTGATCTTGGGTTTTCCAATTCCACAAAATATCCAAATCATTGTGGTGGATTGACCTCCTAGATTTTCATTCTTTTATCGGATCCATTTGAATGATTTAGTGACCACTTTTTTTATCATCAAGGATAGAAGCACCTCTTGTGTGTTTCAATTCTCCTTTGTCTATGTTGGATATCAGTATTTCATAAAGGAGTTTACTCCACAACTCCTTGTTTCATAGAGGTGAAAAACCAATGATCTATTAAAGTACCGCCAATTAGTTCTTGTTCATGAACCTTGGGGATATTAAACCTATATATTGAAAAATCTAAAAAATTGTTACGTATCTACATAGATTAAGAGATCGTGAGGAATTAAATTCTTCAATCATGATTCCATCAGCTTGTACCTACATTCTTCCTGGATAAATGTGGGACTGGGCCTTAGTAAGGGGTTCTCATCCTGGTTTATATTTTTTTTTCCTGGTCATTTTATTTCTGTAATCCTTGTGCCATCAATTTGTATTTATTTTGTGTTTCATGATAGAATCTAGTCCATCTTTGTTCCATGTTTTATTGTGTCTATTTTTCCCTGCACTCTCTCTTCCTTTTTCATAGTGAAAAAATAGTGATGATACAGCCCCATGAACATAGGTCTATGTACAATGCACATAAATCAACTTATCTCTTTTACCACATTTCATTTATAATTTTTTTACCTATAAATTTCTAAACAATTGATTATTGAGTTTAAATTTATTTTTGGTTTTTAGAATAGTTTATTTAATTGATGTTTTTCTGGAATATGGTTTTCCCATTTACTGTTGTTCTTTTTCATTATTTCCATCAATCCTAGAGTGTTTTAATTGATTCTAGAATTTTACTTTTCAAAGGTTATAGTTTTAATAAATTATTATTATATATTTTATCTTTTCTATATTTTGAGAGTTAGATGTCAGTTTTTTAATTGATGTAATTGTCACTACCCATATACAATTTATATATTCCAAGAATTTTTTTATTCAACATTGTGATGTGTTGTTAACTATTTAATTAATATGAATATATTTTAATTTATGTTATGTAATTGTAACTAATAATTTATATCTATTGTTTGTTTTTATATAATAAACTGAAAATAAACTCTATTTTATCATTTTAGATTTTATCAAACCAAAACACCGAATTGATCCTAATCAATTACATGGGGATAACCTCTCTCAGGGGTTCTCCCCACAATAGACCCATTAAAAGAGATCTTTTAATTATGAATGAATTAGAAATTTAGGATGAAATTACCTTGGTATGGATTTGGTATTTATAGGCTAAATAGGTATGGTAAGCGGTGATTTGTTGGGGATGAATATGTATTTTCCATGAAAATTGATTTAGATGGAGAGTGTGTATTTTCTAATGGAAATTAGAAAAAGGATATGTGTATTTGAAATGAATACATTTTAGAGGATTCATGTGATGAAGATATTGGATTCTTTTAAAGATACTGGAGGTGGCGAAAATATATCTGTAGAGGAAATCAACTGTGAATATGAGTTAGTATTTTAAATGTAAATTTATGAATAAGAAGTGTATAATGAAGGATGGAGGACTAGAGTATTAAGGAATCTAGAGAGTTGTAAACGTATGCATTAATTCATTTGGTGGAGCAACATTTTTAATAAGGAACATTGTTTAATAAAACAAGTTATATACTAAGAGAGGGTTGATTCCCCTATAGAATAAAGATCATTGAAAAAATGAAGAATAATAGCAAGAGTCACCTTATCATTCAAAGAAACACCACCATGTAGAGAAAAGATATTGGAGATATCATTCTTACGAAATATCAAAAAATCTTTTGGGTGGCAGAACATCATATTATAATAAAATTCTTTAATATGGTTAAAGTTCACATGCATTGAACATAAGTATTTCTTATTTTTTCGATCAAATCAAAATCATCTTATAGGGTTCAAATTTTGTATAAACCTACATATGAGTTTGGTGAGAGTAGTGCTCATTTAGACCATATTCAATGGAATGAAATTTTATGTCAGGGCGGTGTATAGTATAATCACATTATATTTTTATCATAGTAATCTTAATATTGATTTTATTTTTGACATCATACTACTAAAATGATTGAATAGTACTAATCATCCCCACAAAATCCACCTTAGTATTCAAAAAACATTCAATCCTAAAGATAGTATTGTATCTGGGGTTCCAAGACCTTGATGAAATGTTAATGTGTATGTGGAAGTTATCTGATACAATAAGATAAATATAGTAAATGAAGGAAAACATAAATAGGTTGATCCATTTGATCGATCATAAAAATCCATACAAATGACCTACTATGAATGTACATTCTTCGTTTGAAAAAACTTAAAAATGTCCACTGTGTATACTAGAAAAAAATATCTATAATCTAGTACGTTTGTAGAAAATTGGACATCAAATAATAGAACCTTGTTTAACATGCTCACTTTTCAGTTCTGTACGTGATATCATTAATTTTCCCACCTATGAGAAGAGCCTATGTAGACTGTACTACAATGACATGAGAATCTATCAAGACAATCATTTATCCTTCTTTGATGTACACTCATATAAACCAAAAAATTGTCATGTATGGTATTCATGATGTTGAATAAGGGAAAAAATGTGATTAAAAAAAACTCTTGACCCTGAAATCAATATCCTCCCTAAGAGAAGGCATAAACCACTAGTGTAACCATTTTGGGATTCCAACAATCACCCAATGAAAAAACTGTTTTTCATAATACTGGACATTTCATTAATATACATTATGTTTAAAAACATAAAACCATATCAGGGAATTATTCAAACATTTTTGTTTGATTATCCATACTATAGTGGGTTCCCAAGCCCAGGACGGTTCAAGCTAAAGATATTTATTGGGATGGGATGGTCTGGATCACCCTGGCCCCTTATTCTATATAATCAGTAATATATCCACCCCCACTATTTTATTCTTTCTAGAGTATAAATCAATATTGTTTGGAGCCTCTCTAATTATTTTAGGGTAGATGGGTTCCAATACAGAAGTATCAGTACTCAGATCACCAAGACTTATCATCCTTGATATCTGATGCCTTTTCAGGATCTTCGACATTGTCTCTATATGATTCGAAACTGACATTGAGGACAAATATTAAGGATTAAAACTCAGAGAATACACAAGGTTATGAGGATTAGAACATAAATTTTTATGATTAGAATGAATTATTGTGTATCCTTTAATATTTTTTGGAAATCAGGTCACAATGTCAGTTATCACTGTGGTAAATTTGACATGGTCATTAAAAGGACTTATAGAAACCATTAAAAAAATTGCGAATAAAAAATCTCTAAATCTGATTGCCACATATGAATTTTTTGACCTATATAATAATTTGAAAATCTCATCCTAATGATTTTATATTTATTACAATCATATTTCCTACATATATCCTTATTGAGTTAATATATATTCCTTTGTCTCTTTGAATCCTTTACATAACACCTCCAATTGTTATTTTCAATGCCATGGACCATAAAACATGAAAATATTAGTACATCAATCCAAAAAATTAGGGATGAAATCCTTCTCAATATGACTAATCCATCCATAGAATAAACAATATATATAATCTTTTCACATATAATTGAGATCATATCATTTGATACATCGATAAAAATTAATGTTTTTGTCATAAGTGGTTACGATTCATCATCTCGAACCATGAACTACACAAACAGATTCCTAATAATGTGATCAATGTGATACCACTCTACATATTCAATAATATAGCCTTCAATATCTTACATAATTCATTTCAATATTTTATAAATTTGGATGAAAAAAATTTACTTATAAAATTGTTATTTTGAGAAATTGATATTATAATCATACCCATCATCTCGTTGATCATTCATTAGAATGTGATAATGAACAAAAAGATCATAGTTTCCAAATAATCCATTTTAAAATTTCATTTTCATTGATGAATTCAAATACCAAATGACCATTTACAATTTTCATTATTGAAAATATATCTCCAAAATGCTACAATGATTGTATCTAAATTTAAAAATAAATATTATTGATGGTATAATTTTTGATGAACTTGATAGGGGATATTTATAGTGACCCATGTATTTTACACATATTATTACATGAGTTATAAACAAAAATATCCAACAATTAAAATCCCAACGATTGTAAGGCACAATTTTTATAGATGATTGGGTTCTTATTATGTGATAAGAAACATAAAACATAGAATTATTATTTAATTATTCATGATCATATCATAAAATTGAATGGGATAATATGTTGGATACAAAAATAAATGTGTTAGCTAAACAGACAATTAAGGGAACAAACCTGAATAGTAAACATAACATTTGAGTCAAAAGTGTCGCATTATATCATAAAAGCTAGGGATCATGAAGAATCACATGGTTGATTAACAAAAATAACATATTATAATATGATTATAGAGTCATAGGAAATGTGGAAGAAAAATTTAACATCATAAAGACCTGATTCATGAATAATTTCCTATAGGATATCACATTGGGGACAATTTGCAAAAAAGGATTAGGATTACTCGCTATTCCCATAAATAAAACTAATGAGACTAATGATTTATCCAACACATTATAGTACTATATGGGTGAACCAAGAATAACATGTTGATGATATCTGGGTTCCACATCAAGGATTAAATCCTGTGGCATAACACAGTAATTACCCATGACAAGAAATATGGTTGAATAATCTTGTTACATATCATAATCAAAGGAAATTTAAGAATGAAAGTAATGGAAAAATGATTGTAAAACAAGTTTTTAACCATGAATGTAATGGATAACAAAATATTTATATATGTGAGATACATATATATCAAATTTAAAATAATTCAATAACATTATTTGGAGTGATAAAGTGTGTTATAGAGATAATGTACATAACCTAAATGGGAGGGTGGGTTTGTGAGATCCCTTACCTCAATGATAATTTGTATTGTACATTATTTATCATAAAAAATAATAAAATTATGATAATTATTTACTCCATAAACAACATATTTCATTTTTATTATTAATTTTTTTTCACTATACCTTATTCTAATACATAGACAATAAATTTTATGTCTAACATTTTAAAAGTAAATAATTTATATATCCAAAATCAAATGGGTATATTGAAAATCATCAAAGATATTATTATTTTATCAACACAAGAATAGTAATAATGAAAAAATTATAATCTTCATAATGAAATATCACATTTCAAACTAAACAATAATTATGTTTATCATAAAATAACTATGCTACAATCATCAATACTATATATCATATGTATGCATGAGTAACTTTTATATTTTTTGATAATAATTATTGAAAGAATGTAATTATTATTTTATCATTATATTATTATAGTTATATCATAATTAAATTATTATTAATTTTAAATAAACATAATCATACCATCAATGTGATTCAGTAATTAAAATGAATCACATCACTTCACATGCTGATAGTGCACCTTTCAAACAGAAAACATTTTCATTTATTAAATGGATGGTAATGTATTTAATTACATATTTATTATTATGTCATTAATATCACTTATAAATGAAATATTCAACCATATTACCATCTATATAATTTGTTTTTGAAAAATGAATCGCATCGCTTCAAGAAGAGGTATTCCACCTTGCACATGAGTGATATTATCAAATTCCCTATAGATTTGATTTTAAGAATGTGTAGTTTATATTATAATTAAATATGCATAACTACATAAATACTACCATTTTATACATTAAAAACACAATTGTTTCATCCATGATAATCCATTATGAAAAACAAATTACATCAATTTGTGTTGAAGTAATCCTATGTACCTAATATAAATGCTAATGTATCCCATTTGAGGGAGGATGGGTTGGATGTAAGTAATTCCATTGAAATAACAATATATAATTATATATAAGGTACATTGGATATTATATCATCATTATTTAATAGGATATTAAGTATTTGATATAAGGGGAAAAATAAAATGCTTGTTTAAAGATGTTACCTCTTCTTCAAACTACTTCTTTATATTTTAACCAAATTATAAACTTTGTTAGATTTATAATCACATTATAGTTATCTAGGATAATGAATGGAATTAAATTACTATTTCAGATAGGTATTGGAATATCTAATTGTTTTTAAGTATTTAACTAAGAGGATAGTGGGGGACTGTTTATAATTGTAGGAGAGGACACATCTCTAATGTTTGAAGATAATAAAATAATATAAAGATTTTATCATGCCGTAAGGATCCTAAACAGAAAATTATTGAACATTAGTGTATCTAATGTCAAAATATTACTATAAAATAGTAATTATAAATTTTTTGGACTATTTTGAATACTTATATTTTAATTTAAAGTCCCCAGGAATCCAGTTTTTACCTAAAATATGGTAATTAATTTTTTTTTATCATTTTATCTATTTAGTATGGATTAATTTTAAGTTGAACATACCAGATAAAAAAATTATAATGATTCCACATTTGGAATCCATTTTTCAGAACTCATCATACAGGTTTGGTAGAATGTAATTTAAAAATAAACCTGCATACATGACAGAAACATGTTTATAAGAAATATATTTTTTAAAAGAAAAGATAATCTCATATTATCTATATGATAAGTAATCATAATTTAATGAATTTAAATAATTATATATATATATTATATAAATTTAATTTAAATTATTTCTTCAGTAGGTGTTATTTTAGATATTTAAATATGGAGAAACATTATTCACATTAATGTAGTATTTAGAATGGATGTGTTTTAAAAACCAAATTGTTTTTTAATAAAATCTAGTATAAACATGAATTATATGAAATTAATTGTATTAAATATAAATAAATAATAATAATAATTATTTTTAATAATATTTAAGAAATAAATTTTAATTATTATATAAAAAGTAAATCACAATTTATATGAAAAATATTTTCACCATTGATATAAAAATTTATATTTTCTAAAAAGAAAAAAATATGCATATAAATTAATGTTTTAATATTTATTTTATAAATTATGTTTATTTTATATATAATATTTCTAGATCCTAAAAAAATTATATAATTATCTCATTTTTAATATTCAAATTTATTTTTAGAATAATTTTTTTATTAGAAAAATGAAATATTTTGCTCTATGTTTAATGATAAGTTTATATTGGGTATTACATTTATATATATTTCACAAAATAGTTAATCACATTCATACATTTCATTTTAATAACTATTTCATCATGGTCTTATTTAAAAAATAATTGTTCATTTCAGTTCGGTGTGGCCTGTATCATAAGCTATTAAACATACTTTTCACTTTTAAAAAATAGTGATTCATTATTCCAACCAGAAATAATTTGATACTTCAAATATCATATTACATTCTATGGTGAAAATAGGAGATACTATTTCTGCTTTATCAACACTCCTAGTTCTCATGTTTCTTCATTAAACTTTTGGTTTCTCAACTACAATTTGACCTGGTAAGTTGTATTATTTCATAGGACATTGTCTCTATGATCATATATTTTAACTAGATGTTATGAATATGAAATATCTTTTCCCAATTATATCATCACTAAATTCAGTACATGTGGAGTTCAGTTAGGTACTTTATTAATTGGGATACATGGAACACATAATGTACAATAAGATGGTTTGGTGAGAGTGCTGGTCAGTAGGCCACCGATTCTATGCAATAAAGGATCTCAATAGGGATGATGTATCTTGGAATAAGATTCAAATTTTCTTGAAACCATAAGAATATCTTCCATAGGGATATGTTGAATAACAACTTATCTCTATAGTCAACATAAAGGATTCACAAATGATTATCTACATGAAACTTCTATCAAATTATCACGAATATCATGTGAAGATTAATGGTTTGAAGCTTCTATATCAGGTCATAGAAAATATAATGTCTTATCAGAATCCACTCTCCAATGTCATCTTAGAATGTACATGTTCGACACTATAACCAATATAAAGCCTAATATGTCTTCATTTGAATGCTATGATGGATTCTCTTATAATATTAGAACATATTGAAGTAAGGGTGTTAATTGTAATATATATGTAATTCAATTGATCATGATCATATATTATCCTCTATAATTTTCATGTTTCTCCTAGAATTATCAAATTTTTGAGGGTGATAAGAAATTCTGAAACATTTTTGTACAACCAACTCATTCTGAAGGCTTATCCAGAACCATTAAAGAAACCATGGATCAAAATTAGAGAATATAAAAACATTAACTCCATGAAATTTTTTAATATCCAATATGAATATCATAGAGAGTTGTCTAAGAGGTAAATATTATTTCATAGTAAAGAAACATGTCAAAATAGTAAATCAATTTATTACCGAAAATGGTATTATTACAATTTTTTATCAAAGAGAGTCTTTGTATAAAACCAATATTTTTGTTTTATTATATTCATATTGATATGTGAAAATGATGACTTTAACCATTGACCTTATATCATTAATCTTAGATGTTATAGTATACCAATCATTGAGATAAAAATTCCACAATTTCCCTCTTTATTTTTACAACAAAAATTTTTGCATCAGGTCTCTAGACATTATAGTGACTCCCATATTAGTAAGAAATAATGTGATATATGCATCATCGAAAATCTCCCTCTTAAAAATCTAGTTTTTACGGACACATATTTGTGTTCCAAAGCATATAACTCCATCTTTTGAAATGTTGAGAACTAAAGTATTCTATTCCATTTTCTATATCACCTAATCATCATTATGGTCCTCCATTATCATCTCATGAATGAATATCTTAACAATTATTTTCGAAATGTAGGATGATGTTCCTTTAACTATTCATCAGATTGTATTCCACCATGACACAGATCTGGAAGAAAAGTGTCCAGTAACATCAATAAAGAAACATGATTAGAAAAAACTATGTTGCCAACCCCATAGTGTTTCAAAAACAATGAAAACCATAGGAATAACCAAAACCTATAAAAAAAATTTCATGATATCATATGTTGATAGGTGTTATAAGAAATGAAAATTAAATAAGTATATTTTCTAGGAAACTAATGCTTTGGATGATCATAGGATGTGGTGGTCACCATAGGTTAGAAATTTTGTATGTGATATGTTTTTTTTAAATTTTGGAAAAATTAAAAATTCTAACAATACATTAGTTTAAAATGTTTGTTCATGTGAAATTAATATTTCAAATAAAATATATAGTTATCATGAATGTGGAATTTGTAAAATCCTACAAAAATAATACTTGATCGTGAATTTCATCATTTAACTCAGTGTAATTTTTTTCGAGTTATTGAGGGCATTGAATTACCATTAATGTTTTTTAATTTATTTAAATATATATTTAATTAATAAATTCCTATGAAACGTGTTAGATCATGTTTATTACAAAACATAACACTGATTGGAATGACATTTCAATATGGATTCATAGGATTTCACCTTTTAGTTTACATTGATGTTATATTTTTAGGATCTTATCCTAAACCTATAATATTCCATGTGTCTATATATAAATTGAAAAAGAGCATAAAAAATCCCATTATTGCACATGATTTGAGGTACATAGATTATAATATGATAGAGGGATAAAAGAAACATACTTCGTGGGAGGTCTACCCCATATATGTCATTCAATTTTGAAGTGAAATGTAGTAAATTGTGTTTATTAAAACATATAAGAATCATTTATTTACCATAGTTTTTTAAATTCATCAAATATTATTAATTTCAATATTTGTAAAAAACTCAATATGTGGATAAATTAATTCCCATATATGTTTACCTATGAAAAAAAGAGTTTTAGGTGTATAGATATTTCCCACCGGTATATCTCATCCATAAATTATATTTATCCCAACATTTAACATGTATTGGATTTCTTATAGCATGTTCAGTCATCGACGCACATCCATTGAGATAATGAAAGGTATCACCTTTATCCATATTGAAGGAGCAATAGAGCGGTAAGGGGAAATAGAAGGTTCGATCACCTAGCTGGGGATATAATTAGTGAGGTGTGGCCATGATTTTAATAAAGTGAAACTGGATTTGGTGAATACTTAATATGGTACATCTTCGACCCTACTCTTCAATGATTTTTTTGAATTATTACGAGCATCAATATTTTGTGATAATCATAAGTCATGTAAATTTAATAGTCAAAATTATACCTATATAAAGTATATTTTTAAATTTTTTTATATATATTTATGTTGTATTGTGAACTGTATTTAAATTTCTACAATGTAGAATTAATTTAGAAAATAATTTTATTTTGATTACAATTTGTTTTGATTGATTTTTATTATAAAAAATTTCTACCATATAAAACAGTATAAATATTTTTTTCCTGAAAAGAAAAAATAATAAATATATAAAGTAATTATGTTTGCAAGATTTCATGATGGTTCATAAGATAGGGATAACTCCACTTAAATATAAATTGATTAATTTTTTATTGAAAATTATTTTTAATAAATAAACTATGTTTTTATATAATATTATTTAATATTTAAGTTTCATTATAAAATATTTTTTAGTATACTTATTAATTTTTGACGTAATTCATTTTTTTTATTAATTTTTTTTTAAAAAAATATATGTTTTGTGTAACATGATAAATAAATATAATACAAAAATGAAGAAAATGTAGTAATATAATAATTTCTTAATGGTAATCTCATAATAGTTATTATATTTTTTATACTCCTAACAAGATATTGGTATGTTAAGATATTGATCCATAAGTGATTTTTGATGGTTATGGATGAATTAATCATCAATCTATTGCATGGTGTGAATAGTATAACTCTAAATGTGCCTTTTTTTAAAAAAAATTGACATTAAATTTTGTAAAAACTATTTTTCATACAATGTAAAAATAAAACACCTTTGTATTGTTACAAAAAATTAAGAATATAATATATTAGTTATTTTGAAGTGTATGAATTAATTGCACATTAATTGTATGAATTATTTAGCCAATATGGATCAAAGTGTAAGATTTATTTAGAATTGGTCGTAATTTTAGTAAAAGGATCATCTGGCCTACTATGAACCGAACAAAAATAGTCATATTGATTTCATACCTTATGAAAATGAACCATAATCCATTCTTAACATGAGGAAATCAATCGCACCTCAATCTGATGGATTTTGTGACAAGTACTACTCAATGTGCTTGTTCCCAGTTTGATATGACATTTTAGTAAATATCATAACCAATAATCTCAAAACTGGGAAAACACATTCACATTATTTTCATAATTTTAAAAAATTAATCATATGAAATATTTTTTATATATTAATTAACCAGACAAAATTATAATGCACAATGTGATCAGTGTAACAAAAAATATGACTTTTTATGAAAAGTGAAATTATTTATTTTGGGTGTTAATGTGTTGGGTTGGGTCGGCCGAGGTTGTTTTTGGTCAGGACCCGACTAAAAATAGGTCGGGTCTCCTACTTCAAAACTAATTGACCCGACCTAACCCAAAATGTAGGGGTAGAGTTTGGTGGTTCCTAGAATAATGACTCAACCCATCTCGAACCATTTTGAGTCAGGTCATATGAGGTTGGATTGAGTTTGTTATATGAATCATACTTAACCCAACATGATGGATCCTATCCCAAAGGCGACCATACCTAAAAAAATCCAAAACATAGACCTAGAAAAAACCCAACATGGAATATTTGGTATGAATATAATCCAATCATCAAAATTTAGAAAAATGTAACCCAAAAATGAAGAACTGGGCCCAAACTAAAAAACATTTGGCATCCAACTTATAGAATCATCCAATTACAAAATGAATAAATTTCATCAAACATAGTGGGATAAAAATTATAATGGCATTCCATATAAATTGGTTTCAGGAAAAATGTACAAAAATGTAACAATGAAGTAACAAAAAAATATAAATTAGAAGGAAGGTAAAAAATTCAGAATTGTGATCATAAAATCAAAAACCATTTCAAAAACAGAACATAAAACATAGGTGTTCAATTTCAAACACAAAAAAGTAAACAAACAGGTAATTTTCATACTAATTAGTGGAAGGGTATCTAACAAAAAGTTATGCAACAATATTTAGAAATATGACCCATGTATCCTCCTATTAACAACATTAGGAACCATCACGTTTTATTTATTCCACTTCAAAAAATAGGTGCAGTTAAAAATGGTAAACAACAACTTCCTACTACTAATTGGAAAAAATACAAGAACTAAAAAACCATTCTATTTTTTCATTTTCATTTATTTATTAATTTTGAAACAAATAGAGTCTTAACCATTAATAAAATAGTAAAATCCATCATAATATAAACACAAAAACATAAAAAATACTCTATAAATACTACAAAATATATAGTGAAACACCACTAGAAAATGTATTTTTCATTGTACCCATGGATAAATAATAATATGTCAACAAATGTATTTGAAAAAATCATTATATTAATCTAATTTCTCATAAAAATTAAGATATTTATTTCATCTATATTAAAATTAAATACATTATAAATAATGAAAACCATTTTCCATATTTAGAATCATTACACATCACTCTTCTAAACATTATGAAGTCATAAAAAGACAGAAAAAAAAAGAAAAACCAAAAACAAATTTTGATTAGTGATAATTGTTTAAAAATTTTAAAAAATGATTATTTTGAGATGTATGAAATTCATAAAGTCATATAGAAGGGTCATTTTAAATAGTGTGGGGAGTAGGGTCGTAATAATCTTATTAAAGTATCATTAATGTTGTATAATAAAACCTAGAATAAAAAATTAGAGTTCATATTAAAAACATTGAATTATAGTACATATAATTATTCAATGATTAACTAAATTTAGCATCTAAATCATCCCAATCAAAATTTTGGCCCACCATGTCCATGTTCTCTTCTACTAGAGTTATCAATATAACACCATAAACAAATAAATATAACATAGTCATCCATGAAATTATTATTCCATTTGAATTATAATTTTGTAGTAGGGGGCCTTGGGTAAAATACCCATCATATTTACCTCACCCAATCCCATGATTTATAAGTGGTCATCTTTATTAATATACAAGAATTATATTAAATATTTTAGGAAACAATTATATTTATTTCACTTCATATCATTATATTATTTATAGATTTGGGAATAAAAATAAATGATGTACATAAATTTATTTTTTATAACCAACCAATAAATAAATAGTTATATATCTAATATATGTGATTAATAAAATAGTCATATAGACTAGTTGACCCCACATGTGAATGATTTTTCCTTCAAAAAACTTATAATATAATAAATTACATTGCAGTTAAGTAAGTGTGAAACCACTTATTTAAATATAGTTTCAATTTAGATATCATTTCATAAACATATGTATGAAACCAAAGGGGTTTCTAGTGTTTTAATGTTATTTTTAGAATATAATAACTTATGATTGATAAACTCATGATGAATATAGATGTGAAGCACGTGAATTTTATAGAACATGGAAGTGTAAAATTTGTGGGTATAAACTAGAATAGAGGAGTGGTGTTAAAATTATAAATTGAAAAATCATTGTTTTATGTTCTTTGGATACATAATAAAACGAGAATTTATACCTCTAATGATGTTGATATGATTCAGTTGATCCAATTTCTCAAATTATGATCCATAATATATAAAAGAAGAATAAAATGATAATGAAATTTCTTTCATTGATACATGAACATATGCACTATATTATTTGACTATGTGGTGGTAATACATTGAATATCTAAAGTGAGTATATATTATTGAATATATTCACAAAAATAGTTATCATATTGGTACAATGATTGTGTATCAATCTAGAAAACCATCAATCAAAGAATTAATAAATATTTCAAAGTAAAATAGTTTTATATGATTTATTAAAAACATTCATTACATTCATTGATATTATTTTGTTTTAAAAAAAACCCATGGACACATGGAAAATATCATAACAATATTGGTATCATCCTGGTAAATTTGATTATTTTTGAACTATAAGAGAGAAATGTTATGTGATCTCCATATGTATATGTAGTTGATTAAAATAAATGTAAATAATTTGTAAACAAATAATAAATACATTCATGCATCATACTTGATTATTTAATTTTATATAGTGAAACATTGATCATGGATTATGGATGATAGAGTATCTTAAAAACAAAATAGAAGAATGGAAAAGTTAGTATTTTTCTCTTTAATATAAAGGTTTGTAGTAGATAAAAATAAAATGATAAAAAAAATATTATTTTTAATGGTAACCAATTCAATCAATCAAACATCCATTATTATCTTTTGAAAATAAAATATTTTAGGATATCACATCAAATGTTTTGAAAAATTTAATGACTCAACAATATTAGTATTCAAACTACTATGAAATGGATTAAGGAATCATCCTCCTATTCAAAATGTTGACTATGATGATACTATACATAAAATAATTACTAAAATATCTCTGAAAATTCTTGAGATATGATTTTATTTTTTTTCCTTCCTTTACATCATCATAAAATATCAAATACATTTAAATAATCCTCACATTCATAAAAATCTACATAAATTTCTATTTCATTCCATAATTGCGGCAATATTCATTTAGTTTTTAATGATCTATTGTAACATCCCAGGTAAATAAAAAATAATAAATTTTCATATTTATTAACATTTACGAATTAAAAATTAATTTTACTTTAAAGGGGTTGCTATGTTCGATAGCGTACCCGATACACAACAAAGAGTTTCTTTGAAATCTTACGCTGCACACTAGTAATAAAATAATATTATTTTAAATTGTAGTTAACACGTAGCCATTTTATTGGCGGGAATGAATAGAAATAACTAAAATATGATTATATTTGTTTTTTAAATGTTTATACATTTATCCAATAAAGGATAAAGGCTTAAAATATGAAAAGAATTCAATTTTAGGCATATATACTCGAATTTTCACTAAAGGTCGACTTATCACCTTTTGATGGCGATACGTAATTAAATATAGTTTTGGTCACTCTTATACATTCTATTGGACCAAATAAAATTCTTCTTTAGAATCGGGACATCAAAATTTACTTTGTGTAATTTTTTGGTATTTTTCAGATAAAGTTCATTTTTTAATGAATAGTGAATTTGTTGTATTTTAATTCAAAACATATTTTTAATATGAATTATTTATATGATTAGATTATCTTTAGAATTTGTTTTAAAGTGAATTTAGAATATATTTTTACCATTTAATCCAGTTGTGGTCGTTGGAATTAATTTCACTTTGAAATCGGACTTAAACTAGTGTCAATCTTTTGATACTTATTGTTTCATAAAAACACGCTCTTTGCTCTGACAGCGGGAATTAATTAATAAAATAATTAATGAAACTTATATGATTTAAATTTTGTAAAATATACTTCTTTTTTGAATTCATAATATCAAATATATCTTAGGGTGAATTTTTGTTATTTTTCTAAAAAACTTCAATTTTTGATTAATAGTGAAACCACTAATTGGTACTTAAAAAACCGATTTTTCGTTTAAATGAAACATTACCACCTATGTGTTTTTAATATCAACAATATGACATACATGGTTGTCATTTATAAGTAAAATGTGGTTCAATGGGATTAAAATAATTTTTTGGTGAATAGTAACTTTTAAGTTTTTAATCGCGATTAGAGGTAATTAGTGTAGTTTAAGGTAAAAATAATATTTTAATAATATGAAATGACCTAGAAACATGTCCTACCCTTATTGGATGTGTCATGGCCGACCAAGAAAATCCATGTTTCAAATTAGGGACCCCATGGAGCCACATTGGAAGGAAAATGACATAAAAAACTTTTTATTTAATGTTAAAATTAAAATGTCACAAACATGAGTTGTTTTACTAATACAATTTTTAAATGGGGTTATACAAGTCATATTTTTTACTATAAATATTCATTATAAAGCTAAAAATATTTCTACATCATGATATTATTTTATAATTTTTAGACATTAAATAATTTAAATTATTTATGACATCATGATGATGCAGTGATTACCTCATTATTTAACGATTTAAATAAAATGAAAAGATATTGTAAAATCTAAGACTTACACTTGTCAAAGTCCTATTGCATGAGTATATTTCGAAACCTTATCACCTTGTCCTCAAATTATATCTATGTGGGACGTTTAAAATCCGAAACGCATTTGAAAATAAAGTAACCTTTTATACCTTTCCAAGAGTGCCCCTCCTCTCCTCTTATAAAAGGCCCCCACATCTACCTCCTTACCCACACCTCTCAAGCCTTTGGCTCGGCCAAAACCTCTCATTTTTTCTCTCCACATTCCACTCTTACTCCTGAATCCTTATATTGGGCAGAAGTCATCCCAAGGAAGCTTTTGAGCTCAAATAAAAACGAGTTACCCGATTTAAAGGTAGTGTCTTCTCTTGTGTTCTTATTTTTTATTTTGCTTCTAAAACCCCATAAACTATTTTTATTCATTTATTTTGTAACAAATCCAGTATATTAAATATACTAGGATGTTTTTATAATAATAATTCAATCTACACTTACACACACCTACATCTAATGGTTAAAGAACATATTGTTTCTGTGGATGGCGAATTTCTGCCTCATGAAACGGTGATTGTTCAATACTCTTATAACACCTTCAAAGGTGGCCATTAAGATGTCACTATATTTATATATGATATATAATATGTTTATGTTTTCCTTAAGATTCTGTATTTTTCATTTATGGCATACCTTTATGGCTTCCATTATGGGTATACGTGATATCTTCATTTTAGGAAGTGCGGACTACCGCCCCCTCAAAATGATTTGATTCGTTAATACCATATGTAGTACGTATAAAGGATAGATTTAATGATATTATATATGATACCATACTGGAATTATAATACTATTATGTATCATTATGTTTTAATTTCATTAAAATATGAGATAGAAATGAAAGTAGCGTTCATGCGTACGTACGGCTTACCGTCTCCAGGAACGGTGCATTTCATTTCTTATCCCCAAATGTAATGTACTATTATGAGTACATATATATAATGGATATATATGATTTATGTTACATCTAAATGATGAATATAATTCTGGAATTAAAATATACATATCTCTCATTTAGTTTTAATTCCGTTAATATGACATAGAAATGAAAGTAGCATTCATGCGTACGTACAACTTACCGTATCCATGAACGGTGTATTTCATTTCTTACCTCTAAATGATTATGTAATATTATAAATTTATGTATATAATGAATATATATGATATATATGGTATCTAAATCATGAATATCATTCTTGAGATAGTGGATACTTGACTACGTGAACAACTTGTAATTATAAAGAGTTCATTTTTGACTCAAGTACCAATGATCGTTAAAACGACCATTATAAACTTAAATAATAACATAGTGTTCATGACATGGAAATAAATGATATAAAAGCAATAATTAACTTGAAAATGTTTGTTAATCATGTAAAAATTAACTCAAATTTATTATTCAGGAGATTAAAGAACGATCAAGTTAAGTCGGATACGAGATAAGGGAACTTCTTAACCCAATTTACATTCTTTGGGTTAATCTCCTACTTTCAAAATATGTCATGATATTATTATGTCCTATCTTGTATTTGTACTTTCTTTTTGTGTACTTATGGTGAATACACATAATAGATCTATTTTTTTTAAAAAATGATCTTTGTAAGGGACTTCGTCTCAATCTCCCTTCATTGAGACATATTTTGTTTTATACACAAATTTCTTTTATATGGTGTATAAACACCTTTGACTTTTATGCTTATTCAAAATGAACCTTTTTTATACGAAGCATTTTACTATGTAACAAAAGGAATGTTTTTTGTTGTTTTTGTTGTATGTATGCGGCGACAACGACTTCTCCGCCACTGTGACCATTATTTGAGTTTCAGATTCATCTACAAGCCATACCTTTTTTTAAATGAAAAATAAATACCATGTTTTACTTTTCTTTTATTTTGGTATTGAAAATGGTTTTCATAATGTTTTTATTATATCAATGTGTTTAATTGATATCTTGTGATTGAAATATGGAAATGTTATGTTTCCTTTATGCATGTTTTATGTGATACGATTATGTTATGGTTCTTGGGCATTGTTATGAAGACGGGTGGTTCCATGATAAACTAAGGGAAGGTGTGCCTGATATAGATCTCCAATGCATTAAGTAATGCGAAGGAGTTAAACGTTAAGGTTTCTCTGATGAGATTTATGGAATATACTGTGATGGGTATTCCAAACATAACTAAGAGGGTTACTTCCTATGTAAGAATGTTATGAATGCCTCAAGTTACCTTTATGTCTTATGATTTCTATGTTTTATTCATGATTTGATGAGGTATGTTAAAGTGCCTATGTTTTATGGGTGAAGTATAATTTCATTCTTATGTATATATGAACTCATGTTTTCTTTCCATATTTTTATAACCCTTACTGAGCTTTTTATGCTCATCCCAAGTTTTTGAAATGATTTTCACAGGTAAAGGGAAAGGTACATGATGTGATGATAGTGTCAAGGGAGTGTCAAGAATGAATCCATGTTTTATTTTAAATATGTTTCCATTTATGGAAAAAATGATTACTATCTTTTATGTAACCACTTTGTTAAAATGTGGAATGTAATGTAAGTTTTATGATATAATTATCTAAAACACTAAACCTGAAAAGATCCTCAAGGTGTATTCTTAAAATATCAGAAGATTATGTAAGGTTTAAGGTTGGGGCCTTATATTTGGTATCAGAGGTTGGTTTAGATAACATTAGGAGTTAGAATTTTATTAAATTATAATCCAAAAAAAAATTTTATGGTCACATTGAAAAGATATAGCATTTGAAGATTACCATGTTGCTTCATCTATGACATGTTTGTTCAGAATGGTTTTCCGCAAGGGAAATATGGAAGCAGTGCTAGGAAGGCATACAGAAGGAAATAACCTTCCGAATAAGCATCCTGAGATGGTCGTAATTGGAACTGAACAGTTTGTTGCAGTAATGGTGCAGTTGACTGAAGCGATAAATGGTAGCGGTATCCATGCACGAGATCAGCCAGATCATCCACAGAGGAACATGTCAGTGGTGGAACATTTCATGAGGCAACATCCCCATCATTCAATGAATCATCAGACCCTGTTCTAGCTGAAGGGTGGATTAAAGCACTGGAGAAGATTTTTGATGTCATGGGGTGTTCAAAAAATAAAAAGGTTAGTCTTTCTTTTTACCGTTTGGAGGGTGAAGCAGATCAGTGGTGGGTGATGGTTAAAAATATCAAGGACGCTAATGAGATTGATGCTCTCGACTGGGATAAATTTAAAGTTATGTTTCTTGAGAAGTATTGTCCTAAGAATGTTTGACTTAGGATGGAAAAACAATTCTTGGAACTAAGGCATGAGGAAGACTCAGTGGCTTCTTATGAAGAAAGGTTCACTCGATTGGCAAGGTATGCTCCAAATTTTATCCGAGACCATGATAGTAAAATAAATCGTTTTTACTCAGGATTAAATCCTAAATATTGAAGGGCATTAGCTTCTCGTAGTTCAAATGTTATGAAAATCTTGTTCGTTGTGCTGAGAAGGTGGAAATGGAGATTGCCGATGATCAAGTGTTCTATAAAAACCAACAGAAGAAGAGACCGAGGTGGCAATAGAAAAGAAAGAATTATTCAAAAAGGTATGACGGTAAGAAAACTAAGTTTCCAGTTTGTGATAAATGTGGTAAAAGGCATGATGGAGAATGTCTTTTGAATTCTGGAAAGTGCTACTGATGCGGTAAGATGGGACTAAGGCTCGTGATTACACTGAAAAAGATCAAGGTGATGGTAAGACCAAATTTGATTTACAGTTAGTAAAATTTTTTAAGTGCAATGAGATGGGTCACTATGCAAATGAGTGTCCGACAAAGAGCTCGAGTGATGGGAAGCAGTTAGACTACAAGTAGAAAGGGGTGGTGAATTCCTTTGTAACTACTTCAGCAGATGTCGGGCCATCAAATGATGTTGTATCAGGTACCTTGTTTTTTTAGATTATGCGAGTGTGTTGTTTGATTCAGGGTCTACACATTCTTTCCTCTCTGAAACCTTTTCTAGTAAAATGGGAATACCATCTCATGAAATGACTCCTGAACTTGTGGTAAAAACACCCGGGGGAAATGTTGAGGCAAAAATAATTTATAAGAATCTTCATATACTTATCCGTGTAAATAACCTACTTGCGAACCTTATTTTTTTTACCTCTAGTAGAGGTTTATATTATCCTGGGTATGGATTGGCTCTCTATTTACCATGCTAAGATTGACTGTAGAGCTAATGAAGTTTCATTTCAGAAAGACTTTCAGTTTGTGTACAAGAATGAACCCTTAATGTTGATACCATTTCAAGAGGATGAGAAACATGTAAAAGATAGAAATGAATGTTACCTTGCACACATCGTTGAAAATAAAGGAACTGTTCAGATTAATGATGTGCCGGTGGTAAATGAGTATCCTGATCTTTTTCTGGATGAGTTGCCTGGAATAATACCAGATCGGGAATTTGAATTTATTATTGACTTTGTTCCTGATGCTAAGCCAATTTCAAAACCCCCTTATCGAATGGCTCAAACTGAACTTTTAGAGTTGACGGAGCAATTGCAAGCTTTATTAGAGAAAGGTTTCATTCGACCTAGCACATCACCATGGGGTGCTACTGTTTTATTTGTTAAAGAGAAAGATGGTTCTATGAGATTTTGAATTGATTATAGAGTCTTGAATAACATCAATGTTAAGAAAAAATATCCTTTGCCTCATATTGATGATTTGTTTGATCAGATCCAGGTAGCTCAGTATTTTTCAAAGATTGACCTGAGATTAGGGTACCATCAGCTGAATGTAAAGGAAGTAGATGTTCCGAAGACTGTGTTTCGTACAAGATATGGCCATTATGAATTTGTAGTAATGCCTTTTGGGATAACCAATGCACCTACTATATTCATGGTCTTAATGAATAGAATTTTCCATGAGTTCTTGACAAGTTTGTGGTGGTTTTCATTGATAATATTTTGGTGTTTTCTAAAAGTAAAGAGGAGCATAAAATATATTTAAGGGTTATTTTGCAAACATTGAAAGAAAATAAATTGTATGGGAAATTCAGAAAGTGTGAGTTTTGGTTACAAAAAATTTCTTTCCTTGGTCATATTGTTTCTAAAGATGGGATAACTGTTGATCCTGCAAAAACAAAGGTTGTGGAAGAATGGCCAAGACCCACAAATGTAACTGAGATTCTTAGCTTCCTTGGTTTGGCAGGATATTACCAAAGGTTTTTTAGAAATTTTTCACGGTTATCTAGTCCAATGAATAAGATAACTTGGAAGGGTGTTAAGTTTATCTGGACAAAATAATGTGATGATTTTTTTCAGGAACTGAAAAGAAGATTGGTGAATGCACCAGTTTTGGCACTACCTTCCCGGAATGGGGAGTCTGTTATCTACAGTGATGCTTCATTAAAAGGACTTGGTTGTGTCCAAACGAGAATGATCAGGTAATTGCTTATGCTTCACGACAATTGAAAACTCATGAGGTAAATTACCCTACACATTATTTGGAATTAGCTGCTGTTGTTTTTGCTTTAAAAATTTGGAGGCATCATTTGTATTGAGTAAATTGTGAAATATATACCGATCACAAAATTTTAAAGTATATATTCACTCAGAAAGATTTGAACATGATACAAAGGAGATAGCTGGAATTAATCAAGGATTATGATTTTACACTTAATTACCATCCGAAAAAAGAAAATAAAGTGGCAGATGCTTTGAGTCAAAAAAGTAATGCTTCATTAACAATGTTGCGTTTGGAACATGATCCTTTGGTTAAGTATTTGATGAAATTTGGCATAGAAGTTGTTGGTGCAGGATGTACTTCTGTTTTGTTTCATGTATCAGTGAAATCTTGTCTATCAGGCAAAATAAAGCAATCACAGAAGCAAGATAGTGAGTTGCAAAAAAAGGTAGAGCAAGTTCAGAAAGGAAAGTTTCCTGAATTCAACATTGATAATGATTGTGTTTTGAGATTTGGGATGAGATTGTGTGTGCCTTGTGATTTACAGTTGAAGATTGAGTTGTTATGTGAATCTCATAGTTCTACATTTTCAGTTCATCCCGGCAGTACTAAGATGTAAAGAGATCTTCAGGAGTATTACTGGTGGGACGGAATGAAAAAGAGATATTTTTGATTTTACGATGAAGTGTTTGACATTTCAACAGGTTAAAGCAGAGAGACAGTTACCAAAAGGGATTCTTCAGCCATTACCAGTGCCAGAGTGGAAATAGGAGAATATATCCATGGACTTTGTTGTGGGATTACCGAAGACATCTTGAGGTAATAATGCAATCTGAGTTACTGTTGATCGCTTGACTAAATCTTCACATTTCATTGCTATACGAGATAATTTTTCCCTAGATCAACTTTCCCGTTTGTATATTAAAGAGATAGTCAGGTTACATGGAGTTCCTATCTCCATTGTATCTGACCGTGATCCCAGGTTCACTTTTAACTATTCGAAAGGCCTTCAGAAGTCGTTGGGTACTGAATTAAATTTTAGTACAGCTTTTCATCCTCAGTCAGATGGGTAGTCAGAACGAAAAATTCAGACTTTGGAAGATATGATATGTGCTTGTTCGATGGATTATCAGGGAATTTGGGACCAATATCTTTCTTTAGTTGAGTTTTCATATAATAACAGTTTTCATTCCAGTATACAGATGGCACCATTTGAGGCATTATATGGGAAGCAGTGTCAAACTCCAACTTTCTGGGATGAAGTGTGTGAAAGGAAGCTGATGGGACCAGAAGTGGTAGAAGAGTTGGCAGAAAAAGTTCAGCTGATACAGAAACACATGAGAATAGCTCAAAGTAGGCAGAAGAGTTATGAAGACAACAGGAGGAAGGATCTGTTTTTTGAGGTAGGTGATCATGTTTTTCTCAAAGTATCACCATGGAAAAGTGTGATGCGATTTGGTAAGAAAGGAAAGCCGAGTCCAAGGTTCATTGGACCATATGAAATTCTGGAGAGAGTTGGATCAGTTTCATACCAAGTGGCTTTACCTCTGAGTTTATCTCAGGTACACAATGTTTTTCATGTTTTGATGTTAATTAAGTATATGCCAGATCCATATCATGTTTTGAGTCCAGAGGCAGTTCAGCTGGAAGAGAACATATCTTATGAGGAACAACCAATCCAGATTATTGACCATATGGAGAAAGTGTTGCGAAATAAGGTGATTCATCAGGTAAAGGTTTTGTGGAAGAACCACATGATTGAAGATGCAACATGGGAATCTGAAAATGCAATGAGGGCTAAATACCCCCACATATTTGATAAGTAAATAAAATTGCGAGGACGAAATTCCCAAAAGGGAGGAAGGATGTAACATCCCAGGTAAATAAAGAACAATAAATTTTCATATTTATTAAAAATTAATTTTACTTTAAAGGGGTTTCTATGTTCGATAGCGTACCCGATACACAACAAAGAGTTTCCATGAAATCTTACGTTGTATACTAGTAATAAAATAATATTATTTTAAATGGTAGTTAACACATAGTCGTTGTATTGGAGGGAATGAATAGAAATAACTAATATATGATTATATATGTTTGTTAAATGTTTCTACATTTATCCAATAAAGGATAAAGGTTTAAAATATGAAAAGAATTAAATTTTAGGCATATATACTCTAATTTTCACTAAAGGTCGACTTATAACCTTTTGATGGCGAACCTTCATTAAATATAGTTTTGGTCACTCTTTTACATTATATTGGACCAAATAAAATTCTTCTTTAGAATTGGGACATCAAAATTTACTATGTGTAAATTTTTGGTATTTTTCCGATAAAGTTCATTTTTAATGAATAGTGAAAAATGTTGTATTTTTATTCAAAACCACTTTTTAATCTGATTTATTTATATGATTATATTATCTTTTGAATTGGTTTTAATGTTTAATTAGAATATATTTTTACCATTTAATCCAATTGTGGTTGTTGGAATTAATTTCACTTTGAAATCGGACTTAAACTAGTGTCAATCTTTTGATACTTATTGTTTCATAAAAACACACTCTTTTCTCTGACAACGAGAATTAATTATTAAATTAATTAATAAAACTTATATGTTTTTAATTTTGAAAAATAGACTTCATTTTTTAATTCGTAATATAAAATATATCTTAGGGTGAATTTTTGGTATTTTTGTGAAAAACATCAATTTTTGATGAATAGTGAAACCACTAAGTGGTACTTAAAAAACTGATTTTTCATTTAAATGAAATTTTACCACCTCTGTGTTTTGAATTTCAAAATTCCAACATACATGGTTGTCATTATAAAGTAAAATGTTGTTCAATGGGATTAAAATAATTTTTTGGTGAATAGTAACTTTTAAGTTTTTAATCGCGATTAGAGGTAATTAGTGCAGTTTAAGGTAAAAATAATGTTTTAATAATATGAAATGACCTAGACACATGTCCTACCCATATTGTATGTGTCATGGCTGACCGAGACAATCCATGGGCCAACTTAGGGACCCCATGGAGCCACATTGGTAGGAAAATGACATTAAAAACATTTTATTTAATGTTACAATTAAAATGTCACAAACATGAATTGTTTTACTAAAACAATTTTTAAATGGTGTTATACAAGTCATATTTTTGACTATATATAATTATTAGAAATCTAAAAAGATTTCATACATCATGATATTTTTATTATTATTTTTAGACATTAAATAAATTAAATTATTTATGACATCATGATGATGCAGCGATTACCTCATTATTTAACGATTTAAATAACATGAAAAGATAATGTAAAATCTAAGACATAAACATGTCAAAGACCTATTGGATGAGTATATCTCGAACCCTTATCACTTTATCCTCTAATTATATCAATGTGGGACCTTTAAAATCTGAATCTCATTTGAAAATAAAGTAACCTTTTATACCTTTCCAAGAGTGTCCCTCCTCTCCTCTTATAAATGGCCCCCACCTCTACCTCCTTACCCAAACCTCTCAAGCCTTTGGCTCGGAAAACCCCTGATCATTTTGTCTCTACACATCCCAATCATACTCCTAGAAGCCTCACTTTGTGCAGAAGTCTTCCCAAGGAAGCCTTTGAGCTCAAATCAAAAAGAGTTACCCGATTTAAAGGTAGTGTCTTCTCTTGTGTGCTTATGTTTTATTTTGCTTCTCCAACCCCCTAAACTCTTCATTCATTTATTTTGTAACAAATACCGTATCTTCAATATAATAAGATGTTTTTATAAGAATAATTTTAGCTAAACTTACACACTCCTACATCTAATGGTTAAAGAACATACTGTTTCTGTGGATGGCGAATTTCTACCTCATGAAACGATCATTGTTCAATATTTTTCTAACACCTTCAAAGGTGGCCATTAATATTTCACTATATTTATATATGATATATAATATGTTTATGTTTTCCTAAAACTTATGTATTTTTTATTTATTTCATACCTTTATGGCTTCCATTATGGGTATATGCGATATCTTCATTTTAGGAAGTGCGGACTACCACCCCCTCAAAGTGATTTGATTCGTAAATACCATATGTGGTACGTATAAAGGATAGATTTAATGATATTATATATGATAACATACTGGAATTATAATACTATTATGTATCATTATGTTTTAATTCCATTAAAGTATGAGATAGAAATAAATGTAGCATTCATGCGTACGTACGGCTTACCGTCTCCATGAACGGTGCATTTCATTTCTTATCCCCAAATGTAATGTACTATTATAAGTACATATATATAATGTAAATATATGATTTATGTTACATCTAAATGATGAATATAATTCTTTAATTAAAATATACATATCTCTCATTTAGTTTTATTTCCATTATTATGACATAGAAATGAAAGTAGCGTTCATTCTTACGTACGGCTTATCGTCTCCATGAACGATGCATTTCATTTATTACCTCTAAATGATTATGTAATATTATAAATGCATGTATATACTGGATATATATGATATATATTGAATCTACATCATGAATATCATTCTTGAGATAATGGATATTTGACTATGTGAACAACTTGTAATTATAAAGAGTTCATTTTTGACTCAAGTACCAATGATCGTTAAAACGACCATTATAAACTTAAATAATAAAATAGTGTTCATGACATGGTAATAAATGATATAAAAGGAATAATGAACTTGAAAAAGTTTCTTAAGCAAGTAGAAATTAACTCAAGTTTATTATTCAGTAGATTAAAGAACGATGAAGTCAAGTCGGATACGAGGTAAGGGAACTTCATAACCCAATTTCCATTCTTTGGGTTAATCTCATACATTCAAATTATGTCATGATATTATTATGTCCTATATTGTATTTGTACTTTATTTATGTGTACTTATAGTGAATACACATAATAGATCTATTTTATTTAAAAAATTATCTTTGTAAGGGACTTCGTCTCAATCTCCATTCATTGAGGCATATTTTGTTTTATACACATCTTTCTTTTATACGGTGTATAAACCCTTTTGAATATTATTCTTATTAAAAAGGAACCTTTTTTATACGAAGCGTTATACTAAATGACAAAAGGAATGTTTTTTTTGTCGTACGTATGCGGAGAAAACGACTTCTCTGCCGTCGTGACCATTATATGAGTTTCGGCTTCCTATACAAGCCATACCTTTTTTTAAATGAAAAATAAATACCATGTTTTACTTTTCATTTATTTTGGTATTGAAAATTGTTTTCATAATGTTTTTATTATATCAACGTGTTTTATTGATATCTTGTGATTGAAATGTGGAAATTTTATGTTTCCTTTATGCATGTTTTATGTGATACGATTATATTATGGTTCTTGGGAATTGTTATGAAGACGGGTGGTTTCGTGATAAACTAAGGGCGGGTGAGCCCGATATAGATCTCCAATGCATTGGGTAACGCGAAGGAGTTAAACGTTAAGGTTTCTCTGAACTGATTTAGGGAATATACTGTAATGGGTATTCCAAACGTAACCAAGAGGGTTACTCCCCATGTAAGAATGTTATGAATGCCTCAAGTTACCTTTATGTCTTATGATTTCTATATTTTATTCATGATTTGATGAGGTATGTTAAAGTTCCTAAGTTTTAAGGGTGAAGTATGATTTCATTTTTATGTATATATGAACTCATGTTTTCTTTCCATATTTTTATAACACTTACTGAGCTTTTTATGCTCATCCCAAGTTTTAGAAATGATTTTCACAGGTCAAGGGAAAGGTACATGATGTGATGATAGTGTCAAGGTGGTGTCAAGAAATAATCCATGTTTTATTTTAAATATGTTTCCATTGATGGGAAAAATGAATACTATCTTATTTGTAACCACTTTGTTTAAATGTGAAATGTAATGCAAGTTTTATGATCTGATTCTCTAAAACACTAAACCTGAAAAGATCCTCAAGGTGTATTCTTGAAATATATCAAGATTAAGTAAGGTTTAAGGCTGGGGCATTATATCTATATACATAATTATATTTCACATCATTATCACTACGTCTACTAGTGTCATGAATATGTGAATCGTGATTATAAAATGACTCTCATTAATCATCATGGATTGGATACTTTCATTTATTTTACTCAAAGATAATATTCATAACCTCTTTTAATTTACTTATCAAATAATTCATTCCATCTACATCAATAATAATTTTTAATCTATTCCAAACGTATTATATTTTTATGATGTATTAAGACCAACATCCATTAGAAAGTGAAAATTTAAATTTGAACCAATACCATATTACTTATCTAACATCATCTTCATTGAAATGGAAATTTCACCTAGAGTAACAAGATTACACTTCAACCATGTCATTATTTTTCTATATCTATCATAAATTGTATGAAAGATTATGTGACAAGACACATGGATGGAATCAAAAAAAGTCATCAATTTTGTCATAAAAAATATTTTCAAACAAGAGAAATACATTAAAATTCTCCCAATAATATTTTGTAGGTGCCCCACCATCTCAGATACGATCACACTAAAAACAATAATACTCAAGGAAAACAAATACACTCTCAAACATCTATACAACATCCAATATAATCTAACAAGAATTACACCTAGTACGAAATCCTAGAATTATGGTTAGTTGACTATGAGTTTTTAACACCTCAAAAATGATAATTAAAAGAGAAAATATATATTGTAAACTTCTCAAAAGATTGAATGATTTTATAAATTTAGAAATTGTTATTGATATATCCTTTATCCAATAACAATCAATATGGTTCAAAATATGTGTACAATATCTTATATGCATAAACTCCCATTTAATAATCGACCATCTTCATTCATTAACACTCATAACCAAATTACAGATAATTGTATTATTAATAGTAGAATTTGATATGTTAATAGTACCATTCCATTTAATTACAAATTATTTAAAATTATGTTCTAACACTCTTCCAATTTGTTTCCCTTTATGGTATTCAAAACGGAAAAACCATGATATTTTTTTCTTTAAGATCTAATTTTCATCAATAAAATTTTTATGATAAGAAATATAATTAATATTATGAATTTATTTCATTGTTTTGGTGGATACACATACCTTATTAGAGAAATTATCAAACAAAGACTTAATTTTTGTTTCTCTTTCAAAAATAACAACAAGCAATCTCTATAACAATTTACCTAGATGGAACGTGAAAATTTGTTTGAAAAACATCAATAAATTTTCATCGACCTTGATTATCAAAATGTTTAAATGAAAACTTCTCAATGATTATCATTTTATAAAGAGTTATTCTATACTCCTCTTAGTTTAAATGAGCTACTCAAATTTTAACTCTCCCATCATCATCATCATTAAAATTATAAATAAAAACTATAGTGTAATGAATTTTATTAATGTTTTTTTGTGTATTTTTTTCGTTTTCAAATTAATTTTAAAATTACTATTTTCAATTTTGAATGGCATGTAGGTATAATCATGTCCAAAATAAAAATAAGTAGACCTCCCTATTTTTTACAAAAATGATCCCAATATTATGAAACTCTAGAACTATTAATAGATTTAGTAATTTTTTCTTTTTTAGGTGAGAAATTACCATATGTTTCATCAACTTGTTTGATACTACACACCCTATTATTTATATAATTGAATGTTTAGTTATATAATACACCTTCTGAGTTTCAGTTCATGAGGAAATTAGAGGATTAAAACCACTTTTTGTACCAGCTTCCTTGAATTTCAAGCTGATGTCTACTGAATACTTCACCCCTAACTAACTGGAATGACTCTAATATGGAACACCCGTAGGAGAATAAGAAGTAATAGTATTTGTGTTTTGGTACTATTATCATCCGAATCACATCATTATTTAATATAGAATATAATGATAATGAATATGATTAAAAATGAACTATGTTACACCATACCGCACTCACGACACAAGTAGGAGGTGGTGAATCCCTTATGTAGACTTTCTCCAAATTACGTGCAAGGGGTGGTTAGGGGAGGAGGGGAGAAATGTCAGATTTAATGTCTAGGTGGGTAATTTATCTATGATTTGATAATAGGTAGGAGAGGAAAATAGGATCTGGAGTATGGATTTCTCACAATGGAAGGATAATAGGGAATGTGAGTTATGATTTTCGTGTGATGGGTTCTCAGGAAAAGAGAAGGAAGAAGGGGAAGAGCATGGATGGAGATGGGTTTCACTAGTTCCTCATGAAGGAATGAAGTGGGGGGAATGAATGAATATGTGGTTTCCATATCAAATGATGGCTTTTATTCATACACCTTTGGGTTCTTCAGATTAGGTTGGCTATATATATATCCAAACCGATTCCAGACCCTACCCATGCATGGGCCATCACAACACAAAACTATACGAAATATTATTCACATATCCAGACCCGAAAGGTCGGGTATAGACACCCCTATCAATTTTAGTAAAAATAAAAAATGATTTACATAAAATGAAGAAAACACATTCAGATTATTTTGATACATTAAGACAATGATCCAAAATACATTTGTTTTATATACAAATCATCCACACCTCCATATGTCACTTGGTGTTGTTCATGTGACTTCAATTGTGTATTTTTATTTATAAATGAAATTTTAATTATTTATTTGTGTATAATTAGGTTCAATTTATTTCATTATATACTAACATAAAATTTATTTTCTTATACATGTGGATTAATTCACTCAGGTTGGGGTAGTTTTTTTGGAAACATATATCATGGTAAGTCCATTTAAAGATAGGATTGTGGGTTCAAAATGTCACAAACCAGGCTGGGTCGCTATCCGACCCAGCGCCCGACCCGGTCTGCGGCAAAACCCGAAGGGCGTTCCCAATCCCCATGGGCTGGCACAAGTGCCCGGGTATCAGAAATATACTTGGGAACGATTTATCCGGATAAATAAAAATAAAAATAGACAACAAACTGAATAAATTTAAACTAAAAAACTGACAACCAAATAGACCCTTATACCAAGTTCAGATTTAATGTTTACAACTTGAACCAAAAACCCAAAGGAGACTACATAGAAGGAAGCCAAAACTCCAACACAAACCTCTCTGCGACATGAGGAGTCACATTCCCAAGACACCATCACCAAACCAACACGAGGATGCCACTGACAACCCGAACCACCAACGCTAAGCCCGATGCCTCAACCTGGAGAAAAAAACACAATCTACATACACCCGAAGGTGTACGTAGGGTGTGAGCTAAAAGCCCAGTAAGATGCCACCAAGAAAAGGTTCCACGCACAATTATTAAATGACCAACACATTTGCAACTTAAATTAAAGAAAAAAAAACTAAAATCGTAATCAACTTTTAGAGAAAAACAGGTTTTAAATAAAATAGTTTTAAGAATGAACAACTTAAATTAAAACACACGCACACACACACACACTTTTGAAAATAACCGAGTTTCACACCGATGAGCATAGAGTAACCAATGAGCACTAATATGGGAGGGGCCGCATGGGTGTTAGCTAGCTTGGGACCCTAGAACTTCGTGTCTCAGAGAAATGTGGCTTAGAAAGCCATGACCCTTAGAAAACGTGGATTATATGGCCACGACACTCAGAAAACGAGGTTTAGAAGACCACGACCCTCAGAACAGCACATGTTTAGTTAGTGTTGCAATCGTCAGTCCTGCTAGTGAAACTTGGTTGAGTCACCTCCAGAACACTAGCCCACTAGTCTAGTCTACCCTCCTAGCTACCCGGGCTTCCAAGTTTGTGCTCCAACCAATTTCAAGTTCATGTCATATGCCATATTTATGCACCCAAATAAAACAAGACACCACACATGCCAAAAACCACTACTCTTACTCAGAAATACCATTTTGGAAGAATACACACCCTAAAAATATTTCAAAACTAAATCTGCACTAATTACATGACAAAAAAAAAATAATGTGGTCAAAGAAAACACTTTCAAAGTCAATCAAACCATTAAAAGAATTTATTAAACAATTTTAACCTATGTCGCACTACTTTAAACACCAGAAACCATTACACCATGCAGTCAAAACAAATTTTTCATCTTTAATAATTATTTAATAAACCAAATCCAAATTTTCATAAATAAAATTTTAAAGATCAAAACCACTCCTTTACACACCTAGCTGACCCAAACCCCCCTCACATGACCATACACACACGACGTCACCTCCGGGACACAACCCACATTACACACGCAATTAAAGATGGCCATCCACTCAGTTAAAAGACCACTGCTATAATTAATTGAACTACAAGAAAAATTTGTCAAACCATTTCGAAATACGCTGCATGGCATTAAACACCAAAAACTCATTAAATGTTCATTTATGACAAATTGTATATAGACACTACACCTGAAACACCATTCGCACCCTTTGCACATACAAACTAAATATACTGCACAACTTATGAAACAATAGAAAATAATTCAACATAGATTTTCATCACAACATACTCATTTAAGATCAAATGCATACCGACGCTACACCAAAAAAAATCAATTTCATCCTTTGCAGTTCCAAAGAAAAGGGACTCACAATTAAACAGAGATAATATTTCAGCATCAAGTACACATATTATGACGACACCCTACTAAATAGTTCAAGGCATGTCAAACTTAAATGAAAATCAAATTTGCACCAAAACTTCAATGAAAACAAACTTCGCACCACACGCATTAATTAAATAACACTCTAAACAAATCAACCTTGCAAATAAATTAACCAAATAATAATTGGACGTGAAACCACTTACCTCAACGTAGACCAACTTCGCAAATTTGGTGTGCAATGTCCGCTGCACTTCAATCGCACCCCAAATAGACTCATTTGTACCCAAACTCAAGAATTAGAACAATTATATCCCTATATGACCCTACACACAGAACATGAGACCATTTATACCGAAAACTGAACCAAAGAAACACAAAAAACCATATGGAGATCGAATGAATACTTACCAGCGCGAGAAGAACAGGGGAGAAAGGAGGGCGGGTTTCCGAAGGCACGACGCGTCAGAAAACAGGGCGGTGCGTGGCTGTGCGAAGTGGAAAAAAAATGGGCAGTGAGGAAGCTGGTCTCCGGTGCGCCGAATGTGCTCGGCCGTGTGCAAGAGGAGCGGGTCGGTGGGGGATCGGTGTGGCGAGGGGAGGTCGGCGAGTCGGGCGCGACGAGGGGATGACATCGTCGGAGCGTAGGGGGGGTTGGCCGGGAGGTCGTGCCACACAGGGGGTGTTGCTGAAATAGGGAGAGGCGGACGAGAGGTGGGGGTGCGACCCGGTGGTGGTTCGATATGAAGGTAGGGCGCGGGACGACGATCCGCCGAAGGAGGACAACGTGGGGAAGCAGTCCGGTGAAGAGATGAAGGGATCAGGACGGGATCAGCCCAACCGAGCGGCGCTAGGGTTCCAAGGGAAAGGGGTTCGCGTGGGGAAGAGGGGAGAGTAAGGAGGGAGAGAAAAATAATAATAGAGAAAACAAAATAGAAAGAAAAAAAATAATGAATAAAAATAAAATAAAAATAAAATAATAAAACAAATTTCAAATTAATAATAACAAATTTTTAATACTAACAATAAAACATAAAATAACAAAATAAAAAATAATACAAACCAAACTAATAATAATATCATTACTATTGGGTCCGGACAACGTGCACGGCCATGCACAAGGTCTCACTCCCAAATAATAACACATTTAATTATAACACATCGTATAATTATGATTGGGCTCTACACACAGTGGCACGTATAGGCGCACCCCCGTATAAGATCACAAAACCCTTTTAAATTAGAATCAACTCAAACTGCAAAACAAAGAAAGACTTAAAATAAAAGAAAATATAGTAAGTGTCAGGTCGGGGTGTGACAATTCTCCCCACTATGACACTTTTTGCCCCCAGAAAGTCCCAAAATACTAGGTCAACTAAGGGCTCCAAACGATACCACGAAGACCCATAAAACAAAACCTCAGTCACCTAATGATCGGGCATTAAAAATCCCATGTCCTGAAACTCCAATTTCTCAAAACCAGAATCACCATGCAAAAAGACCAACAACTAGGAATTCACCTCAAAACAGAACTACAACATGGAACACCCCGACTCCTAATGTAGGGATCACCAGGGTCACTCAAGATCTCCAATAAGGCTCGTCAAGCGACCCAATACTCATGTTATCCAACCAACATGGTCGAGTTTGGGTGGAGCAGAAGCAAGGGGTTGCTCCGCCAAGCGTACTTTGAAAACAGAGCCTTCCACAAGCCCGTCTTATGGTGGTCTCCCCACCATATTAGGGTTCTCAGCAAACATTTCTTCTCCAAACCAAAACGACTCCCAAACCCAGACAACTCTAAAACTGGCATGACCCTCAAAGTACCCTATCTTGAACTAACACAAGACGGGACATCGGCGAGACCCGCACAGGGTCTCCCCACCATTTTAAAAATTCCTAACACCACGAAACCCATGCGGGCATTCCTAGTTTACTTTAAGCAATACCGATTGAACCCTTCATCGTGAACCCGCCACATGGGCCGACCCGCACTGATCATTCCAACCGTGGACAACACTCTGCCATGTGAGATAGCTTTGATAGAAGAAACCCCTAACCAGGAGATGAACCAGATAGGCACACAACGTTTCCACAAGACATGAGTATCTTCGACCGCAAGAAGGTTCACGAAACACACCCACTAACTTTACAAGAGTATGAGTTTTTTTTTCGAACCTCTTTAAGGCCCAAGAGGAACTCCCATAACATAAGACCACGACAAGTATACAGGGGATCCAAGCCCCTCACGAAAAGAATGACTCCTTCGGAGAGGGTACCACAATAGGGAAATTTAAGTTGTCCCCGTCCTGACATTGCGGACTAAAGTCGGACCAAGCCCATCCCACGTCTGACGCGTTCTGACTGCGCGCAAGCTTCACCCCGAGACCTATGGCTGGGGCACTGATGTCTGAAGCATCTCCAGCCTCGCAGTCACAAGCTGACCACTTCTAACTGGAACTTCCTCCGCTGGAAAAGCAGTCTGCATACTTCTCCTCGTGTCTCGCGCGGCCACTCTATTAACATACCAATATAGAATTGCAGCAAACGACCTAGAGTGTCTAACTGACCACACAAGAGATAGGAGGTTGAGCGGTATGTCCGACACGCAACCCGAACTGATGGAAGGAGCACTCCACGAACAAGTCCCTTTGGTTCACACTCTTCATCAAATGAGAGACCTACTCTTACCACAATATAAGCAGGACCAACAACTTGTACTTTTTTTTTGACCGACGATTCCACACTACTTCAGGGGCACATGGAACTAGCTCATCAGAAACGTCAACACACCCCCTTCGCCGCATGTTGACTGGTTGAGAACCTACGAGATCAACCAATTTCCCTCACCTTCAATTCCTTAGGTACAATCATGGAATGAGGCTTGTCTTGAGGATTGCTCACGACGTCCCCATTTGCAACGAAAACGGAACGATCACCATTCACTAGTTTAGTCCCGCTACACCAGACGTACTCGAGACAATCTTACGTCCGCACAACATTTGAAGTTCCTTCAAAACCAGAGACACTTCCAACATTCCCAAAGCACTCAACGGCATCCAACTGACATCGACGTCTACGAACAGCCGACACCACCGAGAAGAACCAAACTCTGCCACTCCACTAAGAGTCTGAGTCGGGACAAGAAAAGATAGAGACCTACTGGAACCCATGGAATGTTTCTAGGGGGCATATCCCAAACAAGAAACACGAACCAACCTTCCACAAATCCAAACATATCACAATATAAACATCAACATTCCAGAAACAAAACCAACAATTTCAATCTGAAACATCAATTCATTTTCAAAGAAAACACTCACTTGAAAGACCAAGCACTGCACAATAAGCACAAAAGCTATTTAAAAAAAATTTATCTTTACTCTAAAAGCAATGTCATTTTTTTTCCATTTCCAAAACCATTTGAGCATGAAAACCCATTTAAGAAAAAGGACCACTTTCTAGGAAACAAGAAGCAACCTTAGAGATCAATCAACCAACAATGATATTCCAGGGAGCCTCGCAAGTATGCATTTTCGTGTCACTCAGGCACCTGTCCACACGAACCACCAACTAGCCATTAATAAAGTCCACACGCACATGCGAGCACCCATTGGAATACCACTGGAAAGAAACAAGGTTACCTCGCTTTCAAAACAAAACATTCTCAATATCCGAAAATAACTTTTTTTTCAAACCATTTCAAAAATTCAAGGGAAATTTCAAGAATGATTTCCATTTCTAAAACAGCTCATTTCAATTTCAGATGACCCAAAACATCCCTTTAGAAATTCAACATTGAAAAATCAATGCCAAATTCCAAAAACAAGGTCCAAGAGAAACGCACCCCAAATATCATGTCAACCGCAAATATGAGCAGCAGCAAAGTCCACTTCACTTTTTTAAAGGAAAACAATTTCACGGCAACTCCCAAAATTGAAGCAAGATATCACGAACGTTAAACACCTAGGCGGAGGACTAGTGGTCGTGTCTAACCCAGCTAAATGGTTTAGCAGACCATGCCCTGGGTATGCACCAACCACTAGGAGTGTCGAACCGCACTCTCGGGCATCACATGGGTCGCTACTCCATGTGAGACCACGCGCAGTACTGGTTTACTCCTATTGTCATCCCCCATCCACAAAGACCAAAACCAAAACTTAGATCCCAGACTGCCCCTGGTTACTTGAGGATCGGAACGAGAAAGAGTTCACGACGCTCTTCCCGCACCTACCCCTCGAGTACCGACAATCCTATCTCCGATCTACCTGATACCCCAAATAACAAGAACAAAACCACCTTTGATACCATTTTGTCACGAACCAGGCTGGGTCGCTATCCGACCAGGCGCCCGACCCGGTCCGCGGAAAAACCCGAAGGGCGTTCCCGATCCCCACGGGCTGGCACAAGTGCCCGGGTATCAAAAATAAACTTGGGAACGATTTATCCGGATAAATAAAAATAAAAACAGACAACAAACTGAATAAATTGAAACTAAAAAACTGACAACCAAATAGACCCTTATACCATGTTCAGATTTAAAGTTTACAACTTGAACCAAAAACCCAAAGGAGACTACATCGAAGGAAGCCAAAACTCCAACACAAACCTCTGTGCGACATGAGGAGTCACATTCCCAAGACACCATCACCAAACCAACACGAGGATGCCACTGACAACCCGAACCACCAACGCTAAGCCCGATGCCTCAACCTGGAGAAAAAAACACAATCTACATACACCCGAAGGTGTACGTAGGGTGTGAGCTAAAAGCCCAGTAATATGCCACCAAGAAACGGTTCCATGCACAATTATTAAATGACTAATACATTTGCAACTTAAATTAAAGAAAAAAAAACTAAAATCTTAATCAACTTTTAGAGAAAAACAGGTTTTAAATAAAATAGTTTTATGAAAGAAAAACTTAAATTAAAAAACACGCACACACACACACACTTCTGAAAATAACAGAGTTTCACACCGATGAGCGTAGACTAACAAATGAGCACTAATATGGGAGGGGCCGCATGGGTGTTAGCTAGCTTGGGTCCCTAGAACTTCGTGTCTTAGTGAAACGTGGCTTAGAAGGCCATGACCCTCAGAAAACGTGGCTTAGATGGCCACGACCCTCAGAAAACGTGGTTTAGAAGACCACGACCCTCAGAACAGCACATGTTTAGTTAGTGTTGCAATCGTCAGTCCTGCTAGTGAAACTGGGTTGAGTCACCTCCAGAACACTAGCCCACTAGTCTAGTCTACCCTCCTAGCTACCCGGGCTTCCCAGTTTGTGCTCAAACCAATTTCAAGTTCATGTCATATGCCATATTTATGCACCCAAATAAAACAAGACACCACACATTCCAAAAACCACTACTCTTACTCAGAAATACCATTTTGGAAGAATACACACCCTAAAAATATTTCGAAACTAAATCTGCACTAATTACATGACAAAAAATAATAATGTGGTCAAAGAAAACACTTTCGAAGTCAATCAGACCATTAAAAGAATTTATTAAACAATTTTAACCTATGTCGCACTACTTTAAACACCAGAAACCTTTACACCATGCAATCAAAACAAATTTTTCATCTTTAATAATTATTTAATAAACCAAATCCAAATTTTCATAAATAAATTTTTAAAGATCGAAACCACTCCTTTACACACCTTGCTGACCCAAATCCCCCTCTCATGACCATACACACACGACGTCACCTCCGGAACACAACCCACATAACACACGCAATTAAAGAAGAACATCCACTTAGTTAAAAGACCACTGCTATAATTAATTGAACTACAAGAAAAATTTGTCAAACCATTTCGAAATACGCCGCATGGCATTAAACACCACAAACTCATTGAATGTTCATTTATGACAAATTGCATATAGACACTACACCTGAAACACCATTCTCACCCTTTGCACATACTAACAAAATAAACTGCACAACTTATGAAACACTAGAAAATAGTTCAACAGAGATTTTCATCGCAACATACTCATTTAAGACCAAATGAATACTGACGCTACACCAAAAAAAATTCAATTTCATCCTTTGTAGTTCCAAAGAAAAGGGACTCACAATTAAACAGAGATAATATTTCAGCATCAAGTACACATATTATGACGACACCCTACTAAACAGTTCAAGGCATGTCAAACTTAAATGAAAATCAAATTTGCCCCAAAACATCAATGAAAACAAACTTCGCACCACACGCATTAATTAATTAACACTATAAACAAATCAACCTTGCAAATAAATTAACCAAATAATAATTGGACGTGAAACCACTTACCTCAACGTAGACAAACTTCACAAATTTGGTGTGCAATGTCCGTTGCACTTCAATCGCACCCCAAATAGACTCATTTGTACCCAAACTCAATAATTAGAACAATTATATCCCTATATGACCCTACAAACAGAACATGAGACCATTTATACCGAAAATTGAACTAAAGAAACACAAAAAACCATATGGAGAACGAATGAAGACATACCAGCGCGAGAAGAATAGGGGAGAAAGGAGGGTGGGTTTCCGAAGGCACGCCGCGTCAGAAAACAGGGCGGTGCGTGGCTGTGCGAAGTGGAAAAAAATGGGCAGTGAGGAAGCTGGTCTACGGTGCGCCGAATGAGCTCGGCCGTGTGCAAGAGAAGCGGGTCGGTGGGGGATCGGTGTGGCGAGGGGAGGTCGGCGAGTCGGGCGCGACGAGGGGATGACGTCGTCGGAGCGTTGGGGGGGCTGGCAGGGAGGTCGTGCCGCACAGGGGGTGTTGCTGAAATAGGGAGAGGCGGGCGAGAGGTGGGGGTGTGACCCGGTGGTGGTTCGATATGAAGGCAGGGCGCGGGACGATGATCCGCCGAAGGAGGACAGCGTGGGGAAGCAGTCCCGTGAAGAGATGAAGGGAGCAGGACGGGATCAGCCCAACCGAGCGGCGCTAGGATTCCAAGGGAAAGGGGTTCGTGTGGGGAAGAGGGGAGAGTAAGGAGGGAGAGAAAAATAATAATAGAGAAAAGAGAATAGAAGGAAAAAAATAATGAATAAAAATAAAATAAAAATAAAAGAATAAAACAAATTTCAAATTTATAATAACAAATTTTTAATACTAACAATAAAACATAAAATAATAAAATCCAAAATAATACAAACCAAACTAATAATAATATCATTACTATTAGGTCCGGACAACGTGCACGACCATGCACAAGGTCGCACACCCAAATAATAACACATTTAATTATAACACATCGTCCAATTATGATTGGGCTCTACACACAGTGGCGCGTATAGGCTCACCCCCATATAAGATCACAAAACCATTTTAAATTAGAATCAACTCAAACTGCAAAACAAAGAAAGACATAAAATAAAAGAAAATATAGTAAGCGTCAGGTCGGGTTGTGACACAAAAGATGATGAAACATTAATAATTTTAAATGTATGTTGGATTTAATTGTATAATTAATTATAGAAAACCATTTTCAAGATTAATATAGTAGTTGTTTTATATTTATAATGAAAAACATATTTCATATATATTATTCATTTTCATATAGGTAAATTTTCATATGGGGTAAAATTGAATATCTTTACATGAACTATTATTCAACCATCACATCAAAGAAAAATACCATTATTAACACTATATCTAATACTGATAAAGTATCACCTTTTTAAGGTACAAATTAGAGTGGATAATTTAATGCATTTATCAAATTTTTTAAAACTGAGAAATGTCATCGTTTATCAATGATTTTTTAGTTGTGATAAATGGGAGAATACCCCCAATAGAACTGAGGATAATGTCACTGTTTGGGTTTTTTAAAAACGTTTTTAAAATAATTATAGGTACACATATCATAATATGATAATTGTATAAAAGGAAGCCCCATTTAGTTCACCTGATGGCTTATATCACGATCAATTTCATGGAAAATGTTTTTAATTGAGTTGATTAAAATTTAAATGAATCAATCAGTTAGAATATTGATTTTGATACATTAATTTGCAATCTTATTTATATTTGTAAACAAATTCACAATTTTTAAATAAATTAATTTCTGTATATATATATATATATTTGATGAAAATTGTCCTGGGTATAGAGATATTTCTCATTGATATATCTCATCAAACTTTTGAATTTAGTATACCATTAAATGTTTATTGGGTTTCTTACAACTTGGTCATCATATTATTATCATATAAAATGATTATAAGATGGATAACCTTTATCTTCAGTGAAGGGTCTATGGAGAGGATGGGGAAAGGGAATGTTAGTTTTTTTAACATGGTAATTCCTGGGGGAGGAGTATCCAATAATTTTCCATAGGGAAACTGGATTTGGTGATTACTTAATGTTGTACAATGACTTCCATACACATCAGGTATTTGGTATATTAATTCATTATGAAATATTTTTAGATAATTTTAAATCATGTAATATTATTTTTCACCAATACACATACATAATGTAATTTTCATTATATATATATATATATATTATTTTAAATTCATTAAAATTTCCACATTCAAAATTATTTTGTAAAATAATTATTATTTTATTGACATTATTTGATGTTTATGTTTTTTTATAAATAAATTCATTCAAAAAAAACAAAATTCTTTTTCTAGAAAATATAAATATGAAAAAGAATATGTAATTTGATCGTTTTTCTGAAATGCAGGTTTATAAGAGTAGTGCTATGGCGTTTGAAAAATAAATTTATTATTTTGATACTAAATATGATTTTAAAAAAACAACCTTCATTTTATATAAGTTTTTGTCTTTTTAATTATTCCCTACTAAAATTTTTCTATTTTGGTTAAAATACTTCCTAAATCTCAATATAAACATTGTGATAAACACTTAAAAAATAAGATGATATCCAAATAATGAAGCCATCCATTATTATTTAGTTTCTCATAAAATCAACAAAATATATCTAATGCCTCTGATTAATATAATATAATTAATGTGTGAAATAATAAAATCCTCGGTACTTTGAAACAATCATGAAAATTATTCATCAAGAAAATAAATACTTAAATTCGAACAAAATTTACAATTAGGGGAAAAACCATTAATAAATGCCTCTATATATATTTGAATTTTTTTTAAATAATCAGTTAAAAAACATACAATTAATATGTAAATCATGACAACCATGTCTCATAATATGGATAATATTCAACAAAGACACCATGGTTATGGGGAACTTTGAGGGTGATTAAATAAAAAAGAATTGTGAAGGTTATAGTCTTCTTCTACATCTGTATGACCATACTAAACATCTTCATACTCCCATTATTAGGGATAGGGTGGTAGGGAGAATGAATTTGGATCTGAATCAATGTATAAGGATTGCCTTAATTATTTCCACTTATTTACACCTATTAGATCTTGAAGAACTATCTTGACACTCTTTGAGATGTGGTTCTAGAAAAAACAATGCATGTCGCCTCCATCATCCATATATCCTTAACATCAATAATGATTTCTGAGAAGGTGACCGATATTTGATTAATATTGGGATTCAGGATGTGTAGGTGATGGTTGGGAAGAGTAAGAAAATAGATAATCTTCCACATCAATCAGTTCCAATAGATTTAATCTTCTTATCTATCCTTTGTTGGGAGAAAACAACACCATTAGTACTAACTATGACACATATATTATGGGAGTAAACAGGCGTTGTTGATGTGGGGTACATTATTTCCATATCTGGTGATTAAAAAATGAAGATCAATAGTAAAAAGTAGGCAAAGGGAACACCTCAGCCCTTGATGATGTGTGTGGGGTTCCTAATAACTTTGTTTTGGACCACGTGGATTCGCCACGTTTGGGTATCCATGGGATAACAAGAAATCTGCCATCGATAGCTTATGGTGATACAAAAGCTTCATCTATTTTATATATGAAATGAAAAATGAGGATATTAGCAATATGAATTTTTATGATAAGTGATTATTTAAAATAAAAAATTTTGTGATTTAGGTTTTTTTATTTGAGAAGAAAGAACCACAAAAATGATGGTAGATCCATTAAAAAAATGAATATATAGAGGAATGCTTAGTGGGTAACAAATTTGTAGAGCTGGTGCATGGGGGATTAGAAACTATAATCCTTGTCTTGTCCAAAAATTCTTATATGAACCACATTATCCATAATTTAATCAGTATTTAAGGATTCATTAATATTTATGGTTTTATGTTCTTTTAATTTTTGATCAACGTATAATAATTATGGATCAGTCTTTTGACTCCAAATATGAGGACTGGAAATAATATTATGCGGATTTTATTTTCTTTTATTTTTGGATTTTATAATTTAATATTAGTGAAAATAGCTCCTCTTTTATCACATTAAATGAAATTTTTTATATACCGAAATTACGTAATTTTTTTATTGAAATTATTTATATTGAATTATTATTAATCGAATAATAATATTATTATTTTAATATTCAATGCTAAAAATAGAGATGATAAGAGAAATTATTTCCATTCTTAATTATGTACTTCAGTCATTAATATTATTAAAAATTTATAAATATTTACTTTTAATTATTTATGTTGTCATTAAATAATATAATGACCTAATATTTTAATTTAAATATTTTTCACAAAGAAAATAGTCATTTACAATCTTATTAATCCCATTTAAAATTATTATTTTGTGACTGATGCATATATATATAAATATATAAATACATATGTTATCATAGGCCCAAAAGTCATATGGGTATCCGAACGTCTTTAAATGCAAAGGTGTTATAAAAACATCATGTTTGAAGTGGTGTTCAATTGTTTAACATAAGAGGGTTGTCTCAAAAACCATTTATATTTTTTTAATGGTCATGTTTGATTGTCTAATTTATCTCAACAAATTGAGAAAATTCATCATAATTACATGAAATTTAATTTAATGTATTATATATTGATGTTTATAATGAAATATTAAAATTATTTATGTACAAATTTTATTTATAGAATCTATTTATTAATAGTCGATAAATAAATTCTAAATAATAGATGATAAAAATATTTATTGAATTACATCATTATTCCCTTAAATAAATACTTTTATTAAAAAACTAATACCTAACTAGGGCATTTTCATTACATGACTATTGAATTATATTTTTTTTCATACAAACGCATAGAAAATTGTTCTCATGGAATATAGAATCTATGTCCCTTTTTGAGGTAGCGGGAGGAAATTTGAGGATGAAATGAATTGAGTGGGGTGCTCATAACAAATGGGTATGGACTGAAAAGCTGGTGCTGTGAAAGGTAGCATGAAGCATTAGATATAATAATATATGTTGATTTATGTGAACATGTGTTTATAAATTAATTAAGTGTATTCATATTATATGAATACTTGTTTATGTGATTTTAAACAATGTATACTTTTTTATGCATAATACTATGTGGAATTTAGTAATGTAGAAGAGGCATGGGAGGAATATTAATCTTCAAGGACAATGAATGCATACTATAATTTCATGCATTACATAACATATGAATATATTGTTGAAAATCTGTTGAGTTTATGATTGAAATGATATAAAGTAGTCTATATTGATATATAATTACTGAAAATCTGGAAATGGTAAATAGATCGTTTGGAGATGTTTTATTATTTTTAATGAAGATTTCTAATTTTGCTAATATATGTGGAACTAAAACATTTTAATTTATTTAATTTGTATAAACATTTTATCTTATTGTTAAATTAGTTTATATAAATATCATAATCATGTGTGAATGTGTTTTATGTGATACAATTAGCACCATTATTTTAAAATCCGAAAATGTTGCAAGACAACTTGTAGTTCTCTATCTTCCTTCGCCCCAAAATACCTTTTGTGTAACCACATGGGGTGAGTATGAAACTATTAAAGTCTACTAGTCTACCAGAAAGTCTCTATCTCTAGTGAAAACATTTTTAGGCTTCAACCGTAGGTGTGATTATTCAAGTGAAATCTAACTAATGATTTCAATAATTTTATCTCAATGTTTTTTATACTATTAAATTTAAAAATGATTCAATATGAACATATAGTACACTAATATAGACAACATAAAAATCATAAAAATTGAAATAGTACTAATAAAACACAAAATAAATAATTGAACACAAATTAATAGCTAATAGTTGTAGATAAAAAATCTATGGTATGTAATGATTGAATAATGATTAATTCCAATATGGATGTTAATGTGAGAAATAATGGTAGTGGCTAACTAGAAGATCCTTGGTGATGATTTTTAGAGGATGAAACCCATGAAATTTTTAGGAACACAAATAATTATATTTACCTTGAAAATAAAAATCATTACAATAACAATGTAGTTAATATTGTAATGGAATTGATAATTTAGAACACAAAAAAATTATCAAAGGCTTTATCTGCATAACCAATAGAATGATATTCATGCGTCTCTAATGTATCATAGAAATCATGTAATAAAAAATTGATGGAAATGGTTTTTTTTCACAATAAACACTAAATATTCAATGAAATCTATGAATTATAATGATGTTATTCAATTTGATGGCATAAAAATCATTGGAAGATGAATAATTATGTGTTTAGGAATAAATGATTTTATAATCTTTGTAAAATGAATTTTAGAATAGAGATATTGAATTTAAAAATGAAAAAAATCATGATTATTTAATTAAATTAATATTTTCTAATTTGGTTGAAAAATAAAAAATAAAATGGTATAACATGTAAAATAAATTTATTAATATGATACCCTACCAATCTATTCATGTTGGTAAATAAATTAGTGATCATAGGTTTATATTTACTAATTATAATTTTTAGGTGTTGTATGAAATAAAATTCATTATATTTGAAATTGATGTAACGCCCCGACCCCAGTTGCCCAGAGTCGGTGCATTACTTCGTAACATTGGCATGATCACAAGAAAGATCAAATCTCGAAAGACCGATTGGTTTAGTAGCCTTGGAAACACTAGATATAATCATAAAGTTTTACATTACATTTCAAAGTGAAAAACTACAACAACAACAAAGTCTTCATATCCACACTATTAACCCCTCATAATATCCCTGCAAGTCATTCATAAATTACTTCTTCACTACCTGGGAAAAATAAAACATAGAAAAGGGGTGAGCTCAAATGCCCAGTAAGGATAACAATATAGCGGAACATTCAAAATAAGCATAAACATTTAAGGCAATGAATTACTAAAACAAAAGCCTTTTAAAATTGAACTTCAACATAGTATGGCAAAAGTAAAATGAAATAATGCCATTTACTTGTTCACATGGATATTCTACTAATCGAATAATCACATGCAATATCAATAACCACTTTCATAATGTTGGAATGCATAATGCTGAATGTTAATTTCTTTGTCTAGGCCTCATCCCAAGACCTAGGGGTTACTTCTAACCGGAACCCAACCCGGAGTGCCTCTAATAACCGGACACCAACCCGGAGTGCCTCTAATAACCGGACACCAACCCGGAGTGCCTCTAATAACCGGACACCAACCCGGAGGGCATACTTTTACCAGTCCCTAACCTGGAGGGCTTACTTTAACCAGTCCCCAACCTGGAGGGCTTACTTTTACCAGTCCCCAACCTGGAGGGCTTACTTTTACCGGTCCCCAACCCGGAACATACTTGTTTAGCACATTCATCTGAAGAAAATTTTGAAATATAACATAAACATTCGGATTAAAACTAGCATACGAAATGTCAATAGTTTCACCATAAACTATGAATGGTATAAAATAGCACATCCACAGTCAAACACATCACAAAACCTTCAATACAATGTAGAAGTTTTGTATTATAATAAATCAACTTCAAATAAGCGTAAAATCCGTTAAAGGATGTTGACATAGATGAAATTAAAACACTTTTTAGAGAAATATCTCTTTCTATTTTTGAAATCATTTAAGAGCCATATAAAATAAAACATTTTCTTGAAAATATTCTTGTAAGCTTGTAAGGAAAGCTTTGATGATTTTATAACGGCGGAAAATAACCGCACCCGCCATATAAGTAAAAAAAAACATTCTTATCTTAATTATGTCGAAAAGGTCAAAAAGGACCTTGTTTTGAAAACGACGGAAATATTCCTTCATAAACCTCTTACAAAAAGTCAAACAAGGGTATAAATGAATTTAACCCATATTCTTGCAAATAATAAATATGTTTTTAAATACATTTCGAAGAAACATGGATGTGGATGATAAAGAAATCCCAGTTGATTATTACGTATAAACAACCTCGGATAATGAAGAGATTGTGAAAAAACCCTTACCTTGTACTTTTCCTTGGTTGGGGTAGGTTAACCTCCTTTAATTTAGGTAACTCACTTTGGTTGGAACCAAAGGACTTCTTGAAATGCTTTCTGCCTAAGGGGAAGCTTCAAGGAGGAGGAGAGGGATGTGAGGAGCTTAGTTGGGCAGAGTTTGGACGAGCCAAGTGGCTTGAGAGGTGTGAGGAAATGAGAAGGAGGAGTGCCCTTTTATAAGAGGGGTGAGGGGCACCTTTGGAAAAGCTAGAAATATTAATTTATAATAAATTCATATTCGGTTTCCAAAGGCTCCAAAGTTGACTATTCGATGTATGAGGTGGGGATAGGTCGAAAACAACTCATCCAATATAATTTAGACAGCTTTGGGTACTTATATTAACCTTATCTTTAAGTATTAACTCTAAGTTAATTAGTTTCACTTTTACAATGTCTCTTTGTATTTTTATATATTATGGTTAATAAACTTACTATATACATCCAAGCGACCCCCAAGTGGTCCATTAATGATTAACCTATCATAATATAAGTCTCTTGGCCGAACCTTAGATTTTTAGGAATTTAATATCAATTAATAATATAATATTTGTTTTAAGAATTCTTTTATGTCAATTTTGACACTATTCATTAGTTGATTTTTGTGAAACTCATAACAGATTGATTACTTAGAACAAAGTCAATTAAATCAGTCCTAATATATCATATTATCCTATAAAATTAGTTTAATTCATTAAAAGTTTCATATTATATTTATTTGGGAATTTATAATATCAATTATGTTAATTTTTTACTATTTTAGTAATTACTGCATCATCATTGTGTCATAAATAAAATAAATTATTTAATGTCTAAAAATTATAAATAAAACAACATTATGTAGGAAATCGTTTTAGCTTTCTAATGAATATTTATAATCTAAAATCCAACTTATATAACCCTATGTAACAATTGTTTTTCTAAACGATATATGCTTGTGTCATTTTTGTATTCATTTTGACTTAATTAAAATAAAGTGTCATTATCACTTACAAGTGGATCCATGGGGTCCCAAAATTGACAAAAAGATGACCATGGTCGACCATGTATCAACCAATAGGGTTAAGACACGATTTTGGGTAATTTAGTATTATTATAATATTATTTTTTTTAACCCTTATTTACCGGATTTACCCTTAACCATGGTAAATAAAATATTTACCGTAGTAATTATTCAAAATGTCTAAAAATAAAAGTTACCTATTTACACAATTTGAACATCCTGATTCCAAATATGGAATCCATTTTCCTAAATTCTAAACACATAAGTGGCAGAAATTAATTTAAAATTAATTCCCGCTGTCAAAACAAAAAGCGTGTTTTAAGAGATAATAACTACCAAAAGATTGACACTTGTTTATGTTTGGTTTAATTGTAAAATTATATCCAATGACCAACATTATATTAAATGGTAAAAATATATTCTAAATATACTTTAAAACTACTAAAATTCATAATTTATCACTATTAATTATTTTGATTAAAAAAGTTGTTTTTAATTAAAATTTAGTAATTTTCACTATTCATCAAAATATGAAAGTTATCCGAAAAGTACCAAAATTTTACCTTAGGCTAAATTCGATATTCCGAGTCCAAAAATGAAGTCCATTTTCAAATATAAAATATATATAATTTTAAAAATTAGTTATTACTATTCATAACGGCTAGTTTAATTGGTTGTTAGAACTCGGTGTTGCGTACAACACACGCTATCACATTATTCAAAGAGAAGCGTACCGTAGAAGCTTGGGATGTTTCATTTTAAATTTTTGATGTCCCCATTTAGTCAAAAAGTTTAAAATATAGTATTTAAAAAGGGTTCACTATTAAAGTTGTTAAAAGTGCAATACTGAAAATGAATTTGTTCTTGCATTATATCTAAGAAACTCAAAATATGGATTCTAAAATTATAAGGATTATATAAACATTAAAATTTATCTAATACTATTCATAACCTCTTTTGAACGGCTTGTTTGGTAAGTCATGGTGTTCTTGAACTTGGTGTTGCATGTAGTGAAAGTTATTGAATTATTTTGAATAACTAACACACTATGAAATCTTGGGGTGTTACATTCTCCCCTCCTTCAATAAATTGCGTCCTCGCAATTTTAAATTGTTCTTCGAAAATAAAAGGTTGAAAATAGATAATATATTTGTGGGAAACCCCACATCAGAAATTGGGTTACAAAATTTAGTCTTAATATGAGGAAAAGAGAAATGAAAGGGTCACCACCAAATTATGATCTCGATTAAGAGAACATTGGTGGCAATTTGAGACATATAATTGGAGGAAAAACGTAAATATTTATAGGGAGTGATTGAGGTCATCAATCACAAACAAGTATAAAATTGAGTTCCTTAAATTCATCAATCTATGATGAATTGAAATACCATCGGTTCAACAAAACATAGGGTATTAGGATAATACATTTTTGACGTTTCAAAATATCCTAGTTGAAATCCCACATCGAAAAATGAATTAATGAGGCCTCTATTTAAAATAAAGAGTCGAAAGCATGAAGATTACCGAAAATAACACATACTAGGGTTCCATGTAGGAAAATATGGATATGGAAGAAAAATATAACCATCAATTATCTGATGGAGAGTGGTAGAGAACATGGCTATAAAAAGGCCAACAATCCCAAAGCCATAAATTAGTGATGATTTAAGGTACCATCTAGGAAAACATTTTTGTTCAAAGTTGCTTTTCTTAATATTGAGGAATTTATTTATGAGATTGGCTAAGATCATAAGGAGATATACTTACTTTATAATTAGAGTTTTATCCATTAATAAATTTCTACCACAAACTCATCTTTCACTCTAAAAGATAATAGAATGTAAAAAAAATTCTATTTACACTATTCGTATAGGGTTCCAAAATAAACGAATTTATAATTCATCTACATGATCTTTTAAGAAAAACTACATTATTTAATCCAGGACATCTCATGGTCCAGTGGTAGGTGATACACCCTTGTCTCCCTTCGGTTGCGGGTTCAAGTCTCGCAGCCTTGCCGGACGCGACGGGTTGCCGCCCGACCTCCGGGTTGTCCTTTTATGGAAATCCAAAATAATCCAAACTAGAACTATCCAAAATACTTTTGTCCAAACTCACAGTCTAACATTTATAAGGAAGGTAAACATAATATAGATCCTTTTTACCCCGTAATAGCATATGCATACCTTCATCATGTATTACCATATTCTTTATTGATTACATTCATGCTCCCTTATTCCATATAGAATACTGGATATACTTCATCAATCCAAAAATGTTTTAAACCCCAAAAATGATGGAATATACAAATCATTAATCAGTTCCAAGGTAGTCAAGAATATCCAATATATTTTTTTCCAAAATAATCATGTATTATTCGAAAATCACTACCTCGGTATCAGAACTATATTATGGTTTATCATTATCTCAACCATATATTTTCCAAAAATCTATCCTGCTAATGAGTCACTTTTCTTTGTTCCACACAATCTCAAGTCCTTAATGAAATAGTACTGCAGTACAATCCTTATATACTCCATAATTATTATAACAAGTACATTGTTGATACAACACTCAATTGACATAATCAACATAAGAACTCTAATCATTCCTCTTCATCTGTGGTAGTATCATAACTTGATTATTATCCAATAGAATCATTTGCGTCATAGTCTGATGACTGGGACATAGGTTCGCGTAGTGTCCAAAATCCTTGCAAATGAAGAATTGTACATTTGAAACCATTTTCTTACCCTTGCAGTCATGTACTTTGTGCCCTTTTTCTCCACACTTATAACAAACTCCCATTCCTTTCAGGCAAGTTCCAGGGTGTTTCTTTCCACAGTTACCACATATGGGAAAATTCTTCTTTTCCCTCTTCCCTTTATCCATCTTTCTCTCTTCTATCCTTTTCTTCTCTTGCTTCCCTTCAAAGCCATAGGACTTAGTAATCTCTTTACTTATCTTATCAATACATGATATTATTTCTTCATATGATGTTAATACATGGGATACTATTTCTCTTATAAATTCTAGCTTAATACCATGAAAGATATGATCCTTCCTTCTCTTTGTATCATGTGCATTTCTGGAGTTCTCATTCCTTCTACTGGGCGCCATTTCTAAACAATGGCATAAACTAGATCAGTTTATGAATCAAAATACATAATCCCATACTTATAAAACACTTAACATAAATTGAACTATTTATGGATATAATCCATAATCATAAGAATGTCTCCTTTGAGGATGTATATACACATAAACCCTTCATAATGATTTGTAATGAAAATGAGAGTTATCCTAAGCATATCCCCCGGGAGTGTCGTAACCAAGAGTGCAGCAAGGCCCGTTGTCGTGCACCAGTTCCCGTTCGAGTCTAGCTCAAAGCGGTGTTTTCGGGTTTTACCCCTAGGTACATCTGTGCCAGAGCCGCCTCTACCTGCTCGTATCCAGACAGGGATGTATTGCTCAGAAAACTCACAAAATCTCTACAATACCAAAATTCTAGGAAGTTCTTCTATACTAATCCTCAAAGTTCATCTTAGGTCTACGTGCTCTAATCAGAGTTTATCTAAATCTAGCTTCCAAGGTTTGTACTAAACTTCCTCTGATACCAACTGTAACGCCCCGACCCCAGTTGCCCAGAGTCGGTGCATTACTTCGTAACATTGGCATGATCACAAGAAAGATCAAATCTCGAAAGACCGATTGGTTTAGTAGCCTTGGAAACACTAGATATAATCATAAAGTTTTACATTACATTTCAAAGTGAAAAACTACAACAACAACAAAGTCTTCATATCCACACTATTAACCCCTCATAATATCCCTGCAAGTCATTCATAAATTACTTCTTCACTACCTGGGAAAAATAAAACATAGAAAAGGGGTGAGCTCAAATGCCCAGTAAGGATAACAATATAGCGGAACATTCAAAATAAGCATAAACATTTAAGGCAATGAATTACTAAAACAAAAGCCTTTTAAAATTGAACTTCAACATAGTATGGCAAAAGTAAAATGAAATAATGCCATTTACTTGTTCACATGGATATTCTACTAATCGAATAATCACATGAAATATCAATAACCACTTTCATAATGATGGAATGCATAATGCTGAATGTTAATTTCTTTGTCTAGGCCTCATCCCAAGACCTATGGGTTACTTCTAACCGGAACCCAACCCGGAGTGCCTCTAATAACCGAACACCAACCCGGAGTGCCTCAAATAACCGGACACCAACCCGGAGTGCCTCTAATAACCGGACACCAACCCGGAGGGCATACTTTTACCAGTCCCTAACCTGGAGGGCTTACTTTAACCAGTCCCCAACCTGGAGGGCTTACTTTTACCAGTCCCCAACCTGGAGGGCTTACTTTTACCGGTCCCCAACCCGGAACATACTTGTTTAGCACATTCATCTGAAGAAAATTTTGAAATATAACATAAACATTCGGATTAAAACTAGCATACGAAATGTCAATAGTTTCACCATAAACTATGAATGGTATAAAATAGCACATCCACAGTCAAACACATCACAAAACCTTCAATACAATGTAGAAGTTTTGTATTATAATAAATCAACTTCAAATAAGCGTAAAATCCATTAAAGGATGTTGACATAGATGAAATCAAAACACTTTTTAGAGAAATATCTCTTTCTATTTTTGAAATCATTTAAGAGCCATATAAAATAAAACATTTTCTTGAAAATATTATTGTAAGCTTGTAAGGAAAGCTTTGATGATTTTATAACGGCGGAAAATAACCGCACCCGCCATATAAGTAAAAAAAACATTCTTATCTTAATTATGTCGAAAAGGTCAAAAAGGACCTTGTTTTGAAAACGACGGAAATATTCCTTCATAAACCTCTAAAAAAAAGTCAAACAAGGGTATAAATGAATTTAACCCATATTCTTGCAAATAATAAATATGTTTTTAAATACATTTCGAAGAAACATGGATGTGGATGATAAAGAAATCCCAGTAGATTATTACGTATAAACAACCTCGGATAATGAAGAGATTGTGAAATAACCCTTACCTTGTACTTTTCCTTGGTTGGGGTAGGTTAACCTCCTTTAATTTAGGTAACTCACTTTGGTTGGAACCAAAGGACTTCTTGAAATGCTTTCTGCCTAAGGGGAAGCTTCAAGGAGGAGGAGAGGGATGTGGGGAGCTTAGTTGGGCAGAGTTTGGACGAGCCAAGTGGCTTGAGAGGTGTGAGGAAATGAGAAGGAGGAGTGCCCTTTTATAAGAGGGGTGAGGGGCACCTTTGGAAAAGCTAGAAATATTAATTTATAATAAATTCATATTCGGTTTCCAAAGGCTCCAAAGTTGACTATTCAAAGTATGAGGTGGGGATAGGTCGAAAACAACTCATCCAATAGAATTTAGACAGCTTTGGGTACTTATATTAACCTTATCTTTAAGTATTAACTCTAAGTTAATTAGTTTCACTTTTACAATGTCTCTTTGTATTTTTATATATTATGGTTAATAAACTTACTATATACATCCAAGCGACCCCCAAGTGGTCCATTAATGATTAACCTATCATAATATAAGTCTCTTGGCCGAACCTTAGATTTTTAGGAATTTAATATCAATTAATAATATAATATTTGTTTTAAGAATTCTTTTATGTCAATTTTGACACTATTCATTAGTTGATTTTTGTGAAACTCATAACAGATTGATTACTTAGAACAAAGTCAATTAAATCAATCCTAATATATCATATTATCCTAGAAAATTAGTTTAATTCATTAAAAGTTTCATATTATATTTATTTGGGTATTTATAATATCAATTATGTTAATTTTTTTACTATTTTAGTAATTACTGCATCATCATTGTGTCATAAATAAAATAAATTATTTAATGTCTAAAAATTATAAATAAAACATAATTATGTAGGAAATCTTTTTAGCTTTCTAATGAATATTTATAATCTAAAATCCAACTTATATAACCCTATGTAACAATTGTTTTTCTAAAAGATATATGCTTGTGTCATTTTTGTATTCATTTTGACTTAATTAAAATAAAGTGTCATTATCACTTACAAGTGGATCCATGGGGTCCCAAAATTGACACAAAGATGCCCATGGTCGACCATGTATCAACCAATAGGGTTAAGACACGATTAAGGTAATTTAGTATTATTATAATATTATTTTTTTAACCCTTATTTACCGGATTTACCCTTAACCATGGTAAATAAAATATTTACCGCAGTAATTATTCAAAATGTCTAAAAATAAAAGTTACCTATTTACACAATTTGAACATCCTGATTCCAAATATGGAATCCATTTTCCTAAATTCTAAACACATAAGTGGCAGAAATTAATTTAAAATTAATTCCCGCTGTCAAAACAAAAAGCGTGTTTTAAGAGATAATAACTACCAAAAGATTGACACTTGTTTATGTTTGGTTTAATTGTAAAATTATATCCAATGACCAACATTATATTAAATGGTAAAAATATATTCTAAATATACTTTAAAACTACTAAAATTCATAATTTATCACTATTAATTATTTTGATTAAAAAAGTTGTTTTTAATTAAAATTTAGTAATTTTCACTATTCATCAAAATATGAAAGTTATCCGAAAAGTACCAAAATTTCACCTTAGGCTAAATTCGATATTCCGAGTCCAAAAATGAAGTCCATTTTCAAATATAAAATATATATAATTTTAAAAATTAGTTATTACTATTCATAACGGCTAGTTTAATTGGTTGTTAGAATTCGGTGTTGCGTACAACACACGCTATCACATTATTCAAAGAGAAGCGTACTGTAGAAGCTTGGTATGTTTCATTTTAAATTTTTGATGTCCCCATTTAGTCAAAAAGTTTAAAATATAGTATTTAAAAAGGGTTCACTATTAAAGTTGTTAAAAGTGCAATACTGAAAATGAATTTGTTCTTGCATTATATCTAAGAAACTCATAATATGGATTCTAAAATTATAAGGATTATATAAACATTAAAATTTATCTAATACTATTCATAACCTCTTTTGAACGGCTTGTTTGGTAAGTCATGGTGTTCTTGAACTTGGTGTTGCATGTAGTGAAAGTTATTGAATTATTTTGAATAACTAACACACTATGAAATCTTGGGGTGTTACAATTGATCACTAATTTCATAATATTTAAATTGTAGAATATTGAAACACATGAATATTTCATATTATAATTCATCTAATTAAAGACTTATGAATAAATTGATAAATTTTGGAGACTCCTAAGAGAAAAAATTATATTTTAATCTCTAGTAGTGTCATGCTATGTGTAAATATATACTATAAAAAATGCATATATGTTCAGTTAATTTCACTAATGTGAATTCATGTAACTACACAATTTTACATATTGATAGTGATCTCTTACCTAAAATGTAATCATGTAACTATATGAATATCTATACCTGATTAGAAGCACTCACTGCTGGATTTTTCATACTAAAATTACATCATTTTATAGAATGGATGACTAGTATTTATATATATTTATATAATTAGAGGAAATGGTATAATATTTATGTATGAATTTGTTTACTTCCACATAGTTTAAATTTAAATTCGGCCTATATTATTATTTTTTAAATATTTTGTGATTTTAATTAATATATGAATAATTTATTCATACAACTATTAGTAGTTTGAAACATTTTGCTTATAATATATTTTTTATGTCTGTATAGTGGATATTACAAAACTCACAGTAGATATAATAGATCTATTTTAATTATAGATTATGTTATTCAGGAACAATCATGTCAGGTATTAAAATATGCAATTGTGTTCTATATAAAAATTATTATATGTTATCAAGATTATGTTATTGTGAACAATAGATGAAAAAGTTATTAATATAGATATCTATAATTAAAATTATCATACACATAAAATCAATGAATTTTCTACACAACGAATGACATTGTTTCCTATAATATATTGGTTTTCCAAAATATGAATGTTTTCATATAGTATGCATGCTGGGGTATGTATACATGTGTTATTTAAATATTTTCATGCTATTAATACAATATGATTACAAGTGTAATGAATACTACACTTTTATTAAAAAAAATTATTATGAATAATGTAGGTTTATTCATCAATACATTAACTCCCCAAGATTTCATTATACGTTATTTCTTCAATGTAATTCAATAACATGCACTATACGCAACACTGAGTTCAAATGCACCATCACTTACTAAACTATCCATTCAAAAGAAGTTATGAATAATATTAACTAATCATTAAATTTTATATATTATTTATAATTTTAACATTCATATTATGTGTATCTTATACATAATATAAGAACAAATTCAATTTTTTTTTCAGATAACAGAATTATTTTCAAGAAATTTCAATTTTACCGCATTTTAATAGAGAAACCCCTTCTAATATATTTTATTCACTTTTATATGTTTTATTTGACAAAATAAATTTTTTCTTTAGAATCAAGACATAAAAATTTATTTTGTGTACTTTTTAGTATTTTTCAGATAAAATTAATTTTTTAATGAATATTAGAAAAATAGTATATTTTAATTAAAATATACCTTTTATTATAGTCTATTTATATTGTAACATTATCTTATTAATTGGTTTTAAACTATAAATAGAATATATTTTTACCATTTAAATAAATTTTGGTAATTGGATTTAATTTCAATTTGAAATTTGACTTAAACATGTGTCGATCTTTTGATGGTTGTTATTTCTTAAAAACACGCAACTGGTTTCGACATCAGGACATAAATTTTAATTAATTAAAATAACATCTATGTATTTAATTTGGTAAAATAGATATCATTTTTTAATCAGAATATCAAATAGAACATTGGCTGAATGTTTGTTATTTTTCTAAAAACTTACAATTTTTTATAACTATTGATTAATACTATGTTATTGTTTAAATTGACATTTCATATAAAAAATTATTTATTTTATTTAAAATTATTTTAGTTTAAAATAGATACATAATACCTATATAATTTCAATGTAATTCATTGATGTAATTTTATAATAAGATTAGATATATAAAAAGTTTATTAAACTTTTTACCAAATTTTACTCACCTTCTTGGAGCATTTGAAAATTTGCATAAAAAATAATTTTACCACTTATGTAAATTAAATTTCAAAAATATGAGAGACATAGTTGATATCTGTAAGTAAAATGAGGTTCAATAATATGAAAATAATATTTGGTGAATAATAAATTTTAACTTTTACTTACAACAGTTAAAATTAAATAGGGTATTTAAAGGTTAAAATTATATTATAATTACCATAACACATGGCCTAGTTCTATTGGATAAGTGTATTTCTACCAAAAACAACTTTAGGAAAAAAAATATTATCCATTAGGTCCACATGGATTAGATTACGAAATTTATTCTTATTATATTTAAGGAAGAGTTAAAAGTGTTAAATTCTAGTTTTCATATCTAAAACATTTTTAATATAGAGTTATACAGAAGAAAAATTAGACATTAAATATTCATTATAAAGATGAAATGATTTCTTACAAAATCTTATTCTATTTATAATTTTAGAAAATAAATAATTAAATTTATTTATGACACAATGAAGATGCAGTAATTACCTTATTAATGAAAAATTATAATAATTGATATTATACATTCCATAATCAATATAATTTGAGACGTATGATGAATTACAATAATTTTATACATGAAAATTTTATTTTATGGTTGATTCAATCAATTTTTTTCAATGTAACCATGCTGATATGTTTTTAACCAAAAAACAATTATCAAATAGTGTCAAAATTGACATAAAAAGTTTTTAAAACAAATATTATATTCTTGATTTAGAGAATATTCCATAAATTCTATGGTTAGTACAAAGGGATTAAATAATATTATATATGTAATTAATTAACCACTTGATGTTATATTGGATACTTAGTGTATGTTTATTAACCATATAGTGTAAGAATACCAAAAGTCATGGTAAAAGTTAACCTATTTAACAAAGAGTTAAATATAAAAGATATGGTAACAATTGTAACCTAAACATGTGTGCTTTTTAATTATTTCTAATGTACCTAAATATTTTATTTCGAACAAACAATGATTCAAAATAAATTTTCATCTTATTGCCTAGTCTCTGAGATAATCTATATAATATTTACAAATAATACATGGAATGTCCAAGATGTTTTATTCTCTCCGTCTTAGGGTTTTTCATCCAAAAAAGAGATATATTAACCAAAGAGATGGGGGTACTAGGATACCATATGGGTCTACCACTTCAATGAGATATCTTAAAGCATCATGTGCATCCACTAAACATTAAAAAGGTGAATCGATCGCCGCTGATGTATCCACTCCTAACAATCCTTGGTCTCTATTATGAGCACCACCAAGATTTCTTCATCTTCGATGTCCATCTCACAAAATTTGATAACATGTTATGTGTCATGCACATTCCTCATCAGATTCAACACATTAAAGAAATTTTGTACAAAGTATTTCATTAGAGGTTGAGCTAATTTTTACGCCACCTCACCCGCTCTACGGTATATCAATAATGAGTGGTTCAATAATGTAGATAACATACCATAATTGGAAAATATCTTCTATTCTAAACAATGTGAAACACATAGTAACAAATGGTCTCCTTCTATGAACACCAAATTCCTTAGTCACCTGTTAGAATAAGATTTATGATGGCTCAATGTAGTCTTCCCCTACTCTAAGAAGATATACACCTTCTTTTCATTAGCTCATACCAAATTGGATCCCATGAGTGTAGACTCACCTATTACCCATATAAAGATAAGAATGAATCAATTAAAATTATTTAATGGTAACTATTGATGTAGACGAACTCCACCAGTGTTTTGTGATCCTTCCAACTATGTAAAAAATCAAACATGCAAGCTGACTCCATGTCCTGTAGAACCAGAATTTTATGCCCAGTTTTCCAAATAGTTTGAGGGTGAAACACAATGATCTTGTGTATGTGTGTTCAAAATTCCACATGTAATACTTTCCAAAATTGGGATGTAATGTGATCCTCTTAGTCAGAAAATATTTTTTCATTGATCTCTGTGGAGTCCCACAGTCTCTATAGTGTAGATACATCCCTTCTGCTCTTTTGAACTGTACTCCTATATTTCTATGAATTCGTATTTCCTAGTGAGAGAGTATATGATCCCCCAGATGGTATTGTATATGCTGGATGTAAGTTGTAATCCCATTGTCAAGTACATGGATAATCCATCTCACATCCACATTGGGACATCAAGGGGTATGGTTAAACCCTATGATATTGGTTCTCCACATTTACATGCTCACATGTAAGGAACAAGATAAATATTTTGAAACTCATTTATTCATTCCACGAAACCGAAAATTTCTTCAAACGTACTGGTATTTCATTCCACACATGGATTCACCGCCAAAGGAGATGTCAAAATCTCTCTTAGAAATGCGTTTTGCAATGTATGTGGTACAATTTTGTGTCCTCTAAAAAGAAAATCATGATCTAAAACATTTTAAAATCCATGAGGAGCATGTACAATGTATATCAGAGAATGTAGGTTCTCACTATCAACATCTCAATGCTGCACCTCCCAGACTCACTATATGAGAATAGGGGTAACAACCCTTTGTTGTACGTAAGCTACACCATGTAAATCCAAAAAAGTATAACTGCAATGATGCCAAATTCAATGAAAAATTGTTCATCAACTACCACCCAAGGAAGGTCAAAACCTCTGTCAAGATCATGGTTGGCTACCATGGTAACACTACATTGAGCATGGATTTCTCCACTACAACTCCACCTAGAGATATAATTTGTCAAGAAAGTAGAACAACCGCATCATGAATTTACTCTTCATGTGATTCTCATAAAGTTGGTGCTTTGATAGTACATCCATAATCATCCTAAAGTGACTCATATGCTCCTACATAGATTCCAATTGCACAAGGACATCATCGGTGAAGTCTTCCATGAACCTCTCTAAGAAGTGTTGAAATATCCTCTTCATGAGTCACATCAACACTGTTGGTGATTTTGTCATTCCAAAGGTGATCACAAAGTACTAATAGTGATATGAGACACATATAAAAGTGGTCTTTTGTATATCCTCATCCACTACTCACTTCTGCTAATATCTCGATCCAAGGTCAACCACAAAGAACCATCTATCCCCTCTCACCTGATCATAGAGGTCATCGATTAACGATAATCAATACTTATTTATAATGGTCACATAGTTTAATTTTATATAGTATAAATATAAACTCAATCACCCAACTATCTTCATGGGAAAAAAACCTAGACTCCCTAGGGTGAAACACTAGGTCTAACAAATCCCTTCCTATGCAATTCCTTCAACTACACCCTCATCTTATGATGTTATTCTAAAACCATATGGTATGATGGCTTAGATATTGATTCCATCATATACATTAGATCAATGAAGGTTTATTTTTATTGATTGGGAGGTAAACATGGAAAATCCTCTAGAAAAAATCATCATACTATTCCACAACTACAAGAATGTAAGGACTCATTACATTCACTACACTAAGGGTTAGGTCTGCTAAATGTTGTCTAATCATATACACCCTCCTATGCATGAGTCCATACTGATCTTCCTAGATTTTAATATCCCCCCCAAAAGTATAACATTGTTCCATCACTATTAAAAATTACATTCTCCACCAAAAATAGTCATTCTGAGCTATAATTGTAGATAACAAGTCCATACCAAGAATGACGTCGTAAGGCCTTAACACCACTACAAAGAGATACTTTCCAAATCTCTGACCCCTAAGTTTCTTTTCACACTATTGTCTCATGTGCGTGATCATTGAGTATCTTCTAGTATGAGACTCCATGATTAATGGTAGAGTCAATAGTTCTACAAGAATCTCTATGTGTCGAAGAAGATTTGTGGGATGAATGTAATGACTCGCATAGTTGCCTATTAAAATTGTACCAAAGGTAGAAAAGACAATGATCATGCCTCAAATAATCAACTGAGAACCATGATAAGAGTTTTACATAGCTTTATTATGGACTCTTATCTTCCTACATACTCTCTATGCCTCCCATGTACCACCTATGGATCGTGGGGGTAATAGGTCTAACATCCAACCACCTCATACTACCCTTCTTATCCCTCTAAAAGAACAATCCCCCTATAAAATACCAGGATCTTGCCTCTATAATTATCTCCATAGTCCATCAATCATATATTGATTTGTTGTATAATGGGTTAGAAAATCACAATTTATATTTTCCCATCCATTTCAAGAGAAACATTGCTTATCCTTTTTTTAATTTGATACTCACTAAGATGCGTTAAAAGCTAAACCTAAGTCCTTGGATTACCTCATGATGCATCTGACCCCCATGGAAACCTGAAACTGTCATCCACTACCAACTACCTTGGTTTATGTACTGGGTTCCAAATTCTATCTCCCACTACTGGTGTCATATCTTCCAAAAAACATTCTACTTACTAGGCTCACTCAGGAACTCTAGCATAAGTAGAAATGATAACAGATACACATAAAACTCGAGTTTCCTACCCCAAGTCCTACTCAAATGTCTGTACACTAATGAACTAGTATCTTACTATATTAATGGAGTAACGTGATAGATTATAAAACCTCATTGAATACACTTCAATGGCCATATTGTACTTTTGTAGATACAGAAGCACCTACATGTGTATGATCGCAATGTGGCAAGATAGTACTCATATCTAAAATGACACTTAATGTCTATTTAATAGATATATTTCTCATTGTGTTATGCGGTCATCATGATATACCATTTCTCCCATATAGTACCAAATAATCCTTCTAACAAGGGTATCTATCTGATTGGTACGTATCCTCAAAAGGCAGAAAATGTGAGTGACTAATTGTAGCCAATCGTTAGCCACATGAGGGTTTGGCTTACCATAAAACATAAAATTTAACATCCAATGAAACTATTTCCACAAACTCTTCTAAAATGAATCATCATATCATAGTACTAGTTCTATTTGAAGCTCAATGCGTTGGGGTAAAGCTGGTGAACCACATGAAGGTGATGTCTCTGATACAAGACCATGTATTGATGTTTCATTCCAAGGAGAATCATCCTCATGGTCACATTGTAGAATCATATTTTCAATCAATTTTAAGGGACAATAAATTAAAAAAGGTGTACCAGTGTCATTGAGTACTTATAGAGAGCTAGATAAAGATGAATATGGAATAAAACCATTCCTACATAATGTGTAACGCCTCAACCCCAGAATCCCAGAGACCGTGCATTATTACATTACATTGTCATGATTACAATTAATCAAATCCTAAAAAAACATTCAGTTTATATGTTTTTAAAATATATATTACATACATGATAACCATAATACATTGGGATATAAGAAATGAAAACACGAGCAATAATAGAAGGAAATGAACTGCATCCTTGAAAGTTCATGAAAAGATATCTTCTTTAAAACTAGGGGATGAAATCATAATAAGTGAGTGCTGAAATGATCAGTAATGGTAGTTAAATTGTAACCAATAATGAATAAATATGAGAAAATTAACATTGCAATTAAAATAACTAATAACACACGCCATTGAAATAAATAGATAATGCGATATCAATATGGAAATGTAAGAAACATAAACCCAAGCTAGCTAAATCGATAAAGTAAGAAACAAATATATTCAAAGATATGTTGATGAAAAATCACATGGATGAATACTAATTTAATTTAAACGAGGGAAATTATTAATTATAGATATCAATAATATAAAACTAAGGCTTCATTCTTAATATCTAATACATTAAATTCTTGATTCCGAGAATCTACTACTTGCATGGATTCATTCTCTGAATCTTATTATGTCATGGATTCTTTCCATGAATTTAATATTATCAAATATTAGTTCCAAGAATCTAATACATTCATGTAATAATTCCATTAATCAAATACTATCAATTCATTGATCCATGAATCTAATATTATCAAGGTTTCATGTAATGAATTTAATACATTTAATGGTTCATGATAGAATTCTTATATTATCAATGATTTGTTCCGAGAATATAATATTTTGTAGCATTAATGAATATAATCTAATAATTTAAAGTCATTAATCCTAGAATCTAATACTTTTGTGGCTTCATTCTAATAATCTATAGTTTTTAATTGGAACATTTTACAAAAAATGTTATACTGTTTAGTAAATAATAATATACATGAAATCTAAATTCTATATTTAAGTAAATTTACTATTATAAATTATTAAAATAATGTAAATGTTTTAAGGAAAAGATAAAATTCACAAAAGTAATTTAGATTGAAAATATAACCATAAATAACATTCTTGAGGAGAAAAATAATTATATATTCCAAAGTGTCTCGAACCACATTGAAATATTTGAATCATAATCACTACAATGGTAATACAAGAAACATTTAATATCATGAGAATAATAGGAATCATGATATAACATGAAAAAGGCTGTATATAAAAAAAATATATCGGTCCATAATGACAAATATGTCTCAATAGAATGTAAATTGAGACTAAAATCCTTTATTACAAAATAATATTTTGAGTCAAGTGTTACAAAAAAGAGTAACTTCTATTGAAAATTTCACATCATGAAATAAAAGGAAATCATGAAATAATATATCAAAATGAGTTGTTGGTATAATACCCAAAAGATGTAAGAAATGAATATGACATGAATCTCACATATTTATAAAGTGAGATGAAAATACCTTACTAATGTTGTAATAAATGAATTAGAAAACCAAAACTCATTAAATCATAAATAAAAAATTTAAATACAATGAATAAAATATATGTAATGATATTATTTTAGAAAATGGAAGTATGTACAACACATGTATTAAATTATGTAATAAACAATTATGTATGTCTTAGAGAATGAAAATGAGACAAGAATATATTATGTTAACCTTCATATTGTTGCGTGGTCTTTGACCTATTGTATTTTTTATTAAAATATGAAAGAAAATTATAGCATAACAATACACATGATTATGTTATCATATATTTTCTTCTTATAATATTTTATTACCCTTTTGTCGGATCTTATTAATTATTTTTACTATTTAGGGTGTTAATTGCCAGGTTTTATTATTTTTATTTGGACAAGTAACATGTTTAAACTATTTATTAGATCATGATTACATTATATCCATAATTTTAACCAATAATATATTATCATAAATATTCATTATATATATATTTATAATATTCCATAAAATTGCGTGATTATAAATGAAGTGCATTGTTTATGGAAACGGTAGGCCTTAGGTATGCATTAACACTACTTTCGATTCATCGTTATATTAAATGAATGAAAAATAAATAATACATATGTATATAATATTTTTATTATCATATAAATATTATATATATTATATAGTTTTATTAAAACCATCATTTATATGTACCATGTGTGGCATGAATGGGTCATATAACAATGAGTGGGTGGTAGTCCACACTTCCTCAAAAAAAAATTATCATGTTTACACAACATGGAATGAATAAAATTATATTATAAATAAAAATATATAATAATATATAAATTAAAAAAATTATATCATATATAAATATATCATCTATCATAATTCCCACCATGATATGAGATAAATGAGAATTGAACAATATTCGTTTCGTGAGGCAGTAGTTTTCTGTAAACTGAAATAGTATGTTCATTATACATTAGATGGAAGTGAGTTAAATTGTAGGTAGAAACAATATCATAAAAAATCAGATTATATTTTTATATTTCTGTTTTTATGTAATCATAAAATTATAATAGTATAGGGGGTGGATAATGGAAATCAACTTAATGAGTTTAAGAGAAGGTGTTACAACTTAATCGGGTAACATCTTTAGGATTGTACCAAAAGAATCCTTGGATTTCTTTTTGACCTAGTGAAGACATATAGGTTATGGTATGGATTCATTGAAACTATTTTTATAGAGTTTTTATGAGCAAATGTGTCTAGAGAGGTATGAGTAATGGGTAGAGTTCTTTATTTTTTACCGGAGAGGGGGAGTGTCCCTCCTGTAAATAACAATAGTTAATCATTAATGTGTTATATACCTTAAATAATGTGACTCCAAAATAAAAACATTATTGAATAAATTGGAATCATATTTTACTCAAACCTCCACCACAGTTAAACATGTGAATTTTATTAATTTTCTTCCATAACTTCTCTGATTCACTAATTTTATAATTTTGATTCTTTTATTAAAGAATCTACATTTCTAATATAATAAATTTAACCATTAAGGCTAAAATAATATTAAATTTATTATAATATATATATACATTTAATTATTAATATTATAAATAATTTATAAAATAATATTCCAATGTTTTTTGGAAATAAATTTTAAAACTACTGCTTCTGTTGTGCTAAAATACTGCTTAAGCTCAAACCATGTTTACAAAATTAATACAATATATCGACCAATATGTTAATTGTAAAGGAATAATTAGTCCATTAATAGAACATATTTAATATTTATTGAAAATAAATAGTCAATTTAAAGAATATAATATTTTTATTAATTTTAAATCATTTTACAAAATTTCATTCAATGTAAAATAAAAATAATATGTATTTTTACATTATTTATTTAATATTAATTTTAAAAAATAAATATAATATTGGAATTAAAATATTTTAGGTTTACATTTTTTACATGATATATTAATATATAAAAAAATTAATGTAAATAATTTTATCATTTAACATCAATTTTAATATTTATTACATCATTTATTTTACTTAATTAATAACAAAATAATCACTATATTGGATTTCTATGTATTTTTAGTAACTGAACCATATTTAAAAATTGTTTACAAATTATTATGAAAGAAATAACCCATATATATTAAAAAAGTATATTTATACCAAATAATATGATTTTTACATATCTCAAAATTTTATTAATAGGAAAGATAATGAACGTTTCTTTTTTGTCTTTTTCTTTACATAACATTTTATATAGGAAAATTTCCTTTAATAATATCCCAATAACCCATAAATATAGTAAGTTGTGGTGATATGGAAGAATTTTTGGCATCAAATTTATTTTTTACAACATTATAGTTCATTTTGATCCATAATATTATGGTTCAGTACGTTATTGAGATTAATTTTACCTTAATCACCATAATTAATTTTAATCAATTTCAATAAAACATTTGGGGAAAATTTATGTTGACATTATTAGAACCAAAATAATGGACTAATTAAATCTGTTTATGTAGTATTATAGATATTCTAATCACTAAATTTTTATAATTAAGATTAACTCTAATCCATCAGATGAGGAAAATTAATAGGTTTTTAATGTAGAAAAAAACGGGACAAAGTTTGTTATGTTTTTTATTCAATTTCCATGTTAAATTTATTATAATTAAATTAATTATATATATAAATTTATAACTGATATAATTTTACCCTCTATGAAACCTTTAATATAATTTATCATTACAAATTATTTAAATGAAAAGGCTATTTTAACTAAATTGTAGTAATTTTCACAATTCATCCACAAATGTTGTTTCTCATAAAAATCCAAAAAAATTAAGTTAAGATAATTTTTATGTTATTATTTCAATAATGATTTTCAGTTATAATATAATTTTTAAATGTGTCAAAATTTGGATTTAAAACAGGTTCAACAATAAAAGGCGGTAAAACTCGTTCTGGCGTGTAACACAAAACAATTCATTGTTCGACATTGCCTAAGTTTAACATTGTTTATAATTCATTCCAAAAATATTATAATTATTCTAATAAGAAAATATTGTATATTATTGGTGTTTCATATGAGGCATGTATCATTGTATGAATACATTGGTTGCCGTAACAACACTGGGATCATTTTCATGAAAGCCAAACTCATAATGATTAACAATGTTTCCTCAAACCAATATCAGATACACCCAATCCTAATGAATAACTAAACTCTACTATATCACTCAATCTTTAAATTTCTCAAAGGAGACCAACCAATGAGTATTGCAAGCCCACCTCCACAATTCCAGGGTCGGGCGACTATCACCGTGTAATCATTTTCAACAAATTGGAAGGATTAGCTTAATATTCATGTAAACACACAATCATCTTAATGGACAAAATTATTTAATGTAAAACAAAATAAAAAAGGAATGCATACATTTATAATCCCACAATAGAGTAAAACTGTAATGTACTGATTAAAGAAAAGTATCAGATGATAATCCCATCTAAAACTTCCAAGATTATAACCTACTTCAAGGGTGAGGATTAAAATAATAGTATTATCCCGATAATAACCTTAGTCTATAATGATTTATATATTCTCCACGCATTCCCTATCCTCATGGGACACCATTAAAAGTATTTTCATTTTCCCAAGACACAACATTAATTGGAAATGTCCGTGTAGGGGAGAGTACAATAATACTCTATAAGAAACCCCTCAAACACTAAACAAAATACAAAAAGTATGATAATCTAAATTGAATATTTAAAAATAAATGTAGAATAGGAAAAAACAGCATAAATACTCAGGGTAGATACCTCAACATTAGGAGAACATAACCAACAACCAGCCACTAGATTCATCTCAAAGTAATCATCCTTCTAGGTGAACTCTCTCCACAAGACTTGATATCATTGAACAAAATCTACAAAGAGGTCTAGCTCAATCATACCTATCTGAAGAGAATGTACTAGTGTAAGAAGAATTTGAAACTTATATAAGGGGTCACCCACAAAAACAGTGGGTGAAACCATGAATATAATCTAGATCGACCCGATATATAGGGGATCATATTCTAATGATTCCACAAACACTACTGATTGAACATGAATGATAGAGGATCCACACCCTGTTTATGAATACAATGTTGATTCCACAAACTAAAATTAAGGTTGATTCAGGATCACAGTTCACTCTCACTAAGGGACTACAAAACCTTATCTGAGACTCAACCTCTAGATTTAATCACAATATAGCGATGAGCATGTAATGTTATACTGTACCCTTGAGGTATGGACCATGAGAATGCATTCAATATATAATGGTTCAATCTTTGAAAAAAAGAGCATTAATCACTCTTGAAGAGAGCACAAGGAGTGTACCAGGGTGTACATTGTTTGTCGACATATCTTAAGTCCTACCCAAGTAGAAGAGCCCCACATGACATGTAGTCACCATGAACATGGCATGTAGAAAAGTATAAATGATTTTTAGAGACACAGGTTACAATATTAAAATCTATGTCATAGTACCCAATGTATATGTGCCCTTATACTCCAACTTGTGTACATGTACTAATTATGTACATGTCGAGTCAACTAGTTAGGGATACACCTCATGGGAATAGGGACACAGGCTGTGTGATCCTTAAAATTGGATGAAACACTGGCGATTTTGCCAAGGATTCCTAGATAGTGTGTAATCTTGAATTACGTATATTGTTGCTTTGGATTTACCATATCCATTAGGAATCTCTTCCAAGTCAATTAACACACCACCATAACCTCTAAGGTGGTTGGGACTTGAAAATTGGTGTCAATCCAAAACAATAGTTGATAGAATTGTAAATTTCATTATCAAATCAACTATGAAATTTCCACTCACAAGACATATGTTCTCATGCATCAAAATTTGGATGAACATGCACTTCAAATCTACTCAGATGCCATCATCTCACCATGATCTCATCATTGATCAAAAGCTGAAACTACAATATTGATCAATTTCACCAAATAATTGTGACATAATGATCGAATATTTAGTATTCATCGATCCATGGGCCAAATGGATGTTCCCTATGTAATTAACTAACCCTAGTTGCTCGAAGTTGGGGCATTATTTTATTATAATGGCATATAAACAAAGAAAATGCATCCTGACGGACTGGGTAGTTTAGTATTATTGGAAGCTTGATACATACATAAGTTCATTATTACAACATGAAATTAAAACAAACATAGAAAATCGTTAGTCAACATTTGTAACTACTAGGATATTAAAGTATGTAATTCATAATACAAATCATTTTGAACTAAGAAAAAGAAATCTAAGAAATGGGTGAGCTCCAATGCTCAGTAGGTTTATGCAATAAAGTGGATAATAAAATAAACATTATACATGCTGAATAATTGAAAATACGTTCCATTAAAAATAATCATGAACATAATATGGAAGAAATATGGCCAGAGTAAATATTGCCATAATATTACATAATCATGGGTTTTTTACTAGCCGAATAACCATATGAACCATCAATACTATTTTCATAATGAGGTAATGCATAATGTGTGACAACATAACCATACCAACAAGGTATTTTTCCATGACATAAATAATCATTTTGACATGAAATTGTTCCAAGAATGTAGTTTGTCTATTGAGACATACCAATGCATCAAGGGGCTATAGTGGTCCATTCCCATCACTTTCTATGTCAAATTATTTCCTCATATGAAAATGGAGAATCATACAAAAACATTCGTATTAAAACTAGCATATAAAATATTAATACATTATCCATAAACCATGAATGGTATAAAAATAGAACATCCATAGTAAAAAAATGTCACAAAACCTTAAATAATGTTTGGAAGAATGTTTCATAATAAATCAACTTCAAACAACTGTAAAATACAATAAATGTTTTTGACATAGGTTTAATGAAAACTATTTGAGAGAATATCTCTTTTTATTTTGAAGAAACTTATAATTCATTTGATTATACAAGAAGATAATTATTTTGAAAATATTTTTATATGCATGTAAGGGAAGCACTAAAGGTATTGTAATGGTGGAAAATAGATCCACCCATCATATAAGTTAAAAGAACAATCTATCCTTAATTTGTCAAAAACCTCATAAACTACCTTGTTTGGAAAACGACAGAAAGATTTCATTGAAATAATTTTATAAAAAGTCTAATAATGGTATGATTGAACATAAACCATAGACTAGATAATATTAAAAAAATATACAAATAAATTTTTATGAAACATTTATTTGGATGATATGAAATACCAGTAGATACTTATATATATATATACAATCTCAGATAAAAAAGTGATTTAAAATTTAACCTTTACCAAAAGCCTGAACGTGTTCCGCTCTTGAAATTTATCTCCATGAATATGAAATTAGACGCACTAATATATTATTTTAGAACCTATTAGACATTTATTTAGTTCATTACAAATAATTTTAGTTCATTTATGTCTTTATTGATATGATATTATATTGAATATCATCGTTCTAGAGTGTTCATTTTCTTTATTTTCATAATCCGTTCACATGTACATAATTAAAGGAGATCATGTAGAATGAGTATAAATATATAGAATTGAAATTGGCTATTAAATATAAAAATACAGATGCTTTATTGTTCATTTATATAATTTTTTAAATGGAAAGTGGATGTATCATTAGATTAAATGTTTATGTCATTCATATAGATTATTTTAGTGGTAATTTTAATATTAGGAACTAGTTTGGTCATATGATTTAATAATATGTATGTATACTAGTTCCTGAATATTAATTATGTTTTGAAACATATATTATAACTAGTTAAACCATCAAAATGGTTGTATGACAAGTAATTAAGGAGAAATTGATGAATTAAACTTCATTGTCCATGAAGGTTATAAATTGCAACCTCATAGACGTTGATTAGGTTTATAAAATAAATAAGAATGAGAATAAGGATATTAATGATGGTTATTCAATTAATATGATATAATTCCAATATATTGATGATACAAGATTTATCAGGGTCATTTGGAATGGGTATGTGGAAATAGGATAACAAAATAAGATAAAATGAAATGATACTAAATGAAAAAGAAATTTGTTTTACCTCTTGAAATAAACTTCTTGAGAACATCCATATGGGAAGTGATTTTTGTCTTTTGGAAAGACAATGAACATACATGACTTGGGGAGTTACTATGGAAGGGTATTTAGGTAGAACATTGATTATATTCAAGGAATAAAGGGGTGATGAGAAAAGGGAGTGATGGGGTTTTTTTATGGTGGACAAGAGGAGGGATTTCATAATTTTGTAACCATTAGTTTTTTAATTTTCATCAGAACAATAAATATTGATGATTACATTACCCAAAATTGTTTGAAATTCATCTAAGTTCAGACCATGTGGGATTAAATAATATATTATATCATAAATAATGTATTTTACTGATAATTTAAATATACGGTATTTTACCATATTTCACTATTTGTCAAAAATTGGAGTATTTCAGAAAAACACCAAAAATTCACCCTAACCAATTTACGATGTGTAGAATCCAAAAATGAATTAAATATTTCAAAAATAAATTTCTAAATACGATTAATTTAATATTTAATTAAAATCATATTTTATTCTAAAAAACTATTGATTTAAAACATTTATTTACATATTCCCAAAGCATAGGTATATCGTAAAACCAATTGAATATTATTTATATACTATCATAGGTAAGATTACTATTCATTATGGTATAACACTTTTCATAAAATTATTTCACTATTCATAAGGGTATGTTACTATTCACCAAAAATATTTTTTTTTCAAATCATACTACAAATAACTTACTAATAACAACCGTGTGTGTCATATTTTCAAAAATCACAACACAAAAGTGAAAAACTTATGCTTAAGGGACAAATAACACATAGTAGTTCATTATGTTGCAATTTCATGTGATTATTAAATATTTATATGAAAGGTATTTCCATTGATGAAATATTTGGTTGTTAAATTATACACTCACTACATTAATGTTTTCCTCAAAATTTATAAAATTTTTACCTAAAAGATTCTGTTATGTATTCAACATTAACACCTTAGGTTCATATATTGATTCCTCTAGATTATGGTTCTTCCAAATAACCATTACCATAATATTTGTCCAATTTCTCAATACTTGTTCTTCGGTCTCAAAAATCATGATAGGCTCTTCACAGTAAGACAGATCAGGCTCATGTTCTAATTTTTCATAATTGGGTAAATGTGCAGGGTCTGGCATGGATTTCCTTAACATTGATATGTGGAACACATTTTCAACATTGTATAGACTTGTTATAATTTCTAAATGGTATGCTACTTTTCTAATTTGATCAAGAATTTTAAAAGGTTTGATGTACCAAGGACTTAATATTCCATTCTTGTTGAATCATATAATACCATTACATGGAAATACCATTATGAAAATGTGATTTCCTTCTTAAAATTCAAAATCCCTTCTTCGGTTATCATCATTGCTATTTACCCTACAATGAGATGTTTTGATATGGGTTTTGATAATTTTCACTTTTTCTATTATTTCCTCAACATTTCTAGTCCTATGAGCTTCCATTAACCAACATCATCCCAGCAAATAAGTGCATGACATCTCTTTTCATACAATGCTTTAAATAGAGCCCTAAGAATACATGAATTGAAGTTATTGTTATAGTAAAATTATAATAGAGTTAAATATTGATCACACATGGATTGAAATTAAATTTAATAAGACCTAAACATGTCTCCCAATGTTTTAACTGTCTGTTCAGATTTCACATCAGTTTGTGGGTGGTAGGCAATGCTCAAATAAAGATCAGTGTCTAGGGAATTATGAAGACTTTTCCATAATTGTAATGTAAATGGGGATCACCATGAGAAAAAATGGACAAGGGTACACCATGAAGTCTTACGTATTCATTTATAAGTATCCTAGTTAAACATTCAAGGGGTAATTATTCTCCTATAGTAAGAAAATGTGATTATTTTTTATTAAAATAAACAATGATCTATATCACGTCATTAATTCATAGAGTGTTTGGTAGCACCATGAAAAATTACATCTTAATATCATCCCATTTTCCACATAAGAATAGGAAGGGGTCGCATGAATCCTCTAGGATGATGTCTTCCAGCCATCACCTACTAACACTCTGAACATCTTGACATGTAATCAGCAATATTCCTCATCATGCTTTCCAAACAATAAATGATCTTTTAGATATCTATTAATCATTGTTATATGAGGGTTTATAGAAAAATTAGAGCTATAATCATCATCCAATAGATCACTCTTTAGCTCAAGAATAGCTAGAACAGAAAGCCTCTTTCTGAACATCAAAATACCACCTTCATATATGACCCCTATCAACTTCCCATATTTTATTGCATAAATTTTCATTGGAAACTATTAAAAATCTTCCAGTGAACAATTTTTCATTTCTGGTAAATATTGTTTGGAAACCATTTGAAAAAGTGGTGATGTCTTACCTTATTTACTAATTCACAAAGCCAACCTTACTAGATCCATGAAAAAAGGATCCCTTTAAACCCTCACCATGTTCAAAATATTGTGGTCCTTTCTACTCAAAGTGTCTTCCACCTTATTTTTCATCCCTGGGTGGTTGTGTATTGTGTAATTATAATCCTTTATTAGCTCAATCAATAACCTTTGTCTCATCATGAATTATTTGTGTGAGATTATATATTTCTAAAGCTTATGATCAGTATAGATCTTACATTTTTCTCCATAGAGGTAATGTCTAAAAATATTCAAGGATATGATTACAACAATTAACTCAAGATCATGTTTTTTATATTTTTTTCTTGATTTTTTAGTTTCTTAGATTCATAAGAAATCACTCTATCATTCTACATAAGGTCACAACCATGTATTTTTGTTGATTCATCTCTAAATATAACAAATGCATCACTCCCTAATGTTAGAGTAAAGATTGGATCCTTTACTAAACTTCCCATCAATTTATTAAACCGTTATTCACATTCCATTGTCTAGAAGAACATAACCCCTTTTCATGTAATCATGGTCATTGTGTTGGCTAAATGGGTGATGTTCTAAATTAATCACCAATAATATCCTGCTAATCCAACAAAACAAGGTACCTCATTTATGTTCATTTTATTAGGCCATTATTGAGAATCATTAGTCTTTAAAGGATCTACAAATATTCCATCATTATGGACAATGTTCCCTAGAAAGAAAATTTATTGAATCCATAAATCCCACTTGCTAAAAATTCCATACAATTAATTTCTTATAACAGTCCTCAGAATAGAGTGCAAGTGATTTTATTGAACTTATTAGCTTTTAGGATATACCAGGATATCATCAATAAAAAAAACTTCAATATCATCATGATTTTCATTTAAAACTATTTTCATTAGATCCATGAAAATAGACGGTTCATTACCCTGTCCAAAAGGCATTAATCAAAACTCATAATGCCCATACATGGTTTGAAATATTATTCTTAAAATTTCAATCTTTTTCACAAGAAACTAATGATATCTTGATCGAAGATCAATCATTTACATATATTGGGCTCCATGAATATTATCAAATAAATCCTCAATTCTTGTAAGAGGATTCTTATTCGTTATTGTAATAACAATGATTTCCTTGTAATCAATGCACAACATCATGGATCGATCATTCTTCTTAACAAAGAGGACATGGGATCCATATAGAAGAAGAATACATCGAATAATTCCATTATCACTCAATTAATATGGTTTTTTATGTAGTTACACTAACTCCAATGTGTCCATTTTATAAGGTATCTTTTATATGGTCCTTGAAGAAGCAATTAAGTCAATGGAAAAATCAATTTATCACTTTGGAGGATGACCAAGGAAATCCATTGGAAAGACATCAACATATTATTGCACAATAGGTACGTCATTGATCTATTCATTATTCTGACATCCCATATTTATTTCATTCCCATCCATACAAATGATTTAATTTAGTAAAGCTACTGGGGGTGAATCTATTTGAGAATCAAATTTCATGGTTTCTCTTTAAAAATAAGTTATTCTACACCATTTTTAAAATTTTTATCTTCCTTATACTTTTGATAGATCTTCACATCATAATTTGATATCCAATTCACAATGATAATAATATCATATTCTATCAAAGATATGATGATATTTTTGGAAACTAAATAATCATTATGTGTCTAGAGGGGGACTAATCGACACTCCTTAGTTGCAATGATACATCCTATGGGAGTTTTGACTGATTAATCTTTTATGAAATCTAATTGAAAATGTATAATTTTTCTGGAAATTGGGAAGATATAAATGAATAAGAGGATCTAGAATCAAATAATTCATTTTTTATGTCTGATAATTTACCTACCACCACAATGTTAGGATCTACAACCTCCACTTTTGTGACCACATAATATTGGCCTTGATACCTTGGGCTTCTTTGGGGAATGTTTCCCTGAAGAATATGACATTCATGGGCATAATGTCCCATATTTCTATAATTGTAACACTGAACATTGGTAGCTCCTTTCTTTCCTTTACAATCTTGAGACATGTGGAATTTTCCTCCGATTTTGTAACAGACTCCAATCCCCTTCAGCCAAGTTATGGGGAGTTTCTTCCAACAATTACTACATGATGCAAATTCAACCGTTCCCTTCTTCCATATTTCCTTATTTTCTTTTCTAGAGGTTTTGGCTCCTCTATTGTTGACTTGAATTACATTAAATTCATAATACATAGAAAATTCCCTTTCTTTCTTGATAACTATTGATACTTTATCTTCACGTGAAGAGAAACTTTGTGAGACAATTTCCCTTTGTATGGATTGTTTTAAACCATCAATGAATAAATCAATTTTTCTCTTTATATTACTCATATATTCCACAACATGCCTTTCCAGCCATAAAAAGTTGTCTTGAATCTTGGAAATATTTTCATCCTCATTATACTTGAGATTCAAGAATTGCCTCTACATATCTTCTTGCTATTAATGAGAGAAATATTTTCCTAGTAATATTTCATTGAAATCCCTTCATTACATCTCTTCTATTTCTTCCTTCTCCTTTTTGATTTAGATAAATGACCACCATTGATATAAATCTCCCGATATGTGTTAAAAATCCTAGAGAATTTTCTCTCTTTTTATACATTCAAAAGAGATAAATATATTCTCCAAATAATGTATCCACTACTCAGCTACAAATGGGATTGTAGTCCCATTGAATTACGAAGGATGTTGACGCATAAAGAGATCTATAAAGTTCCCACACATGGTGGATCTTGATGCCAAATACAGGAATTGTTATTATTCATAACCTAAGTATGTTGTCCAAGTATAGTTATATGTTTTTCAGAAAAAGTAACAACACCAGATCCATCATCATTATCTTGCATCGGTGGCAAATCCCTATTGGTGACATGTGCATTCGTGGGGTTCCAATCCTTCAACTAGGAGCCATTTCCAAATAAAGGAATACACTAGATTATGGAATGAATTATAATGTATAATGTCAATTTAGAAAAACAATTTTAATCAATTGAAATTCTACATATAACTAATATCTGAATCTTAAACATGGTATCATTAAGCAAAAAATTAACATTTAAATCCGTCATAATGGCTTGTAACGAAATTGTGAATTATCCTAAGCTTATAACCTATAGTATCAATACCCAGAGTTCAGTAAGGCCCGTTGTCATCTACTAGGATAACCCGACCCTAGCTACCATGTGCTGGTGCTTTATCCGATTACATTGGATTATAAAAAAGGAAATTACATCCTAAAGGACATATTAGTTTAGTATTATTGGAAACAAGATACATATATAAGTTTAAAATTACAAATTCAAATGAAAAACAACATAGAAACTCTTTAGTCATCATCCATACCTCATAAGATATTTCAGCATGTAATTTATAATACAATTAATATTTTTTTTTTGAATATGAAACATGAGAAAGGGGTGAGCATAAATTCTTAGTAAGAGAATGCAATTCAACAAAAGAAAAAATAAAAATTAGACATTGTTAATAATTCAAAAAACATTCATTTAAAAAAAATCTTGGACATTAAATCTATGAAATATTTACAGATTAAATATTTCAATAATATAACGTAATCATTTGTATTATAATGGTCAAATTACCACATAATCCATCAACACAATTTTTATGATGAAGGAATGAATAATGTGGGACAACAAAACTATACCATCAAGGCCTCATGCATAGTCCATAAAAATAATTTTTTTTCAAAGCCTTGATCTAAGAAATTAGTTTGTTTAAGGAGATCTACTGATGCATTGGGGGGCTATATTGGGCCACACCCAATACTTTCTAAGTGCAATGCATTCCTCATATGAAATTGTCGAAACATGACATAAACCTTCATATTAAAACAAACATAGTAAATGTTAATACTTTAATCACAAACCATGAATGGTATAAAAATTTCTCCTCCATAGTCAAAACTTTTATGAAAACATCAATAAAATATTGAACATGGTATCATAATAAATCAACTTCAAACAGGCATAAAATCAAACAGAGGATGTTGACATAGATAAAATCACGTAAAAGTCATGTAATTATAAAAGAAATATTTTTTTGCAAAATATTAATATATGAATATAATGGATTCTTCAAATGTGTTATAATAGAATAAAATATTCACACACATTGTATATGTAAAAAAATAATTCATTCCTTAATTTGTTGAAAAAGGCATGCAGTACATTTTTTTGGAAATGAAAGAAATATTTCATTAAAACAATTTTTTAAATTTCTTACAAGGGTATAAATGAATTCATCCTATATTATATGAAATTTTAAAAATTATTTTGAAATATATTTTTATGAAAAATGGATGTGGATGATAAGATGTCTCATTAGATATATACGTATAAACAACCTAGGATAATAATGATATTATAAATTAACCCCTTCATTAAGTCCGAATGCATTCCACTCTTGAAATTGAGCTCCTGGAATATGAAATTACACTTATTAATATCTTTTTTATTATAATATTATACATTTATATATTTCATCATAATTATATTTAGTTCGTTTAATCCCTTATTGATAAGTTTTTATATTGAATTTCAACGTTGAGGAGTGTTCGTTTTATTTATTTTCATAATCGTTTCACTTGTTCTTAAATAATGGAGTTCATGTGGAATGGATGTAAATATAAAAAATTGGAATTACATATTATATATGAACTTTTAGAAGTGTACATTTCAATTTAAATCATTTGGTTACATGGAATGTGGATTAATCCTTTGATGAAATATTTATGACATTAACATATATTATTTTAGCGGTATTTTGTTTATTAAGAACTACATTGGTCATACGATTTCATATTATGTATTTATATGGTTCTTGAATATTTATTATGTTATATTACATATATCATAGTCTGGTTTATCCATAAAAATGGTTTCATCAACAGTAATGAAGGATAAATTGACGAAAAAAACATTGTCATCTGCGATGGTTATAAATTGGATCCACATGGTCATTGATTTCATTTATAAAATAAATGAGAGATAGATAAGGATATTGATGATGGAACTTCCATTAATAAGATATAATTTCATTATATAGATGATAATGGATTTATCATGGTCATTTGAATATAGGAGGTGGGGAGAAGATTTAAAATGAATATAAAATGAAATGAGACTAAATGAAAAAGAAAGGTGGTTTACCTCTTCAAATAACCTTCTTGAGAACTTCCTTAAGGGAATATATTTTGGACTTTTGGCAATACAAATAGCTTCCTAAACGTGGGGAGTGACTATCAAAGATTCTTTAGGAAGAACATTTAGGATAATCATGGCTTAAAGTAGTGAAGAGTAGAGGGGGTTATGGGTGGGGGGTTATAGTGGAGGATATGTGGGTTTTCATATTTTTTAATCATTAGTTTATTATTTCCCCCAAGAAAAGAGATAGTGATTATTCCATGAAAAATAATATTAATAAATTCATTTGAGTTTGAACCAAGTGGTCTTACATCACATATGATATCTTAAATTTTATCTTTAATTAATAATTATTATATAATGTATTTTAACATATTTCATTATCCATAAAAATTTCGATTATTTTATAAAAATACAAAAAATTCAGCTAAACCATTTTTTGACCTGTATAATCAAAAAATTATTTCCTTTTTTCAGAAATAATTTTGAAAATATGAATAATTTATTATTTAATTAAAATCAAAATTTATACAAAAAAACAATAGTTTTTAAACATTTATTTACTTATTTCAAGGTATATGAATATTTTAATTCCACGTGAATATTTTTTATATACTATCATAGGTATGATTACTATTCATTAGTGTATATCACTTTTCATAATGTTATGTTACTATTCATAAGGGTAGGTTACTATTCACCAAAAATATGTTTTCCTAATCAGGCTCCAAATAACATACTGTTAAAACTATGTAAGTTAGATTTTTGAAAGTCACATCACGGAAGTGAAAAACATTTATTTAAAGGTTACATTGCACGTAGTTCATTTTGTTGTGATTTCATTTGATTATAATGAATTTATAAGAAATGAATTTCAATTAATGATATATTGGGTCATTACATCCATGATGAAAATCCACAGAACATAGGGAGAAATCTATAAAACATAATAGTGAAGAATTAGCCGCACTATTTTTCATTTTTCATCGATTATTTATTGGAGAAAGGATGAATGAATATGGATAAATAAATGATCCAAAAATCAATTCCATCCATTTGGAATCTACAAAAAATGCTTGTATCAATTCATGATCATTGAATTGACCCATGTTCATCTAGTATTAAGGGATATATGATAATTACAGGACAAAACAATGTATTTGTTGTTTTGGTCATTCACTAATGAGGAACGGATACGTTGACGTCATTGATGTGATCCTCTGACTCCACTAGTGTGTTGATCCACGATCCGTTCTTTATCCATTTTCATCGATTAAAAATTCTCTCCTCTATTGTCATCTAGGTCTCAATGGGTTAACATCCAAACATGAGACAATTTCAATAGTTTTATATTTAAAAAGAAGAATGTAACTGCACTACAAAAATAAAATAAATTATTGAGTTTATGTGGATTATAAATATTTCTCCCATGAAAATTTCTTCACCAAAGACCATCTCCGACCAAGGATAAGTTGAAAAATTCCCAAATCATTTATTCTGATCTAAATTTTTCCCTATGATTTCTAATACAAACTACCTTATATGAGCTATTATACCTTTTTAAAAAAATTCATGAGTGTTCTATTTAATATATTTAATTTATTTAAAAACATTTATAATGGGAACACCGGGGCTCTAAAACATGAATCGTATCAGTTATTATCCTCGAAAGTAATCCATATAATATTTTCAAATAATACATAGAAAATAAAATATGTTATAAAAATGTAGGCATCCTATATTATGGTAAAAATAAGTTGTTATTTAGTTGTTTTTTTTTGGTAATTCAAGGTACAATGAGTCTTAGTAAGGGATGTCTGGAGTTTTTTCTGGGAATGGGTTATGTTATTTCCTGAATAAAATCAAATATTAGTGTATATTAATTTCATTAAATATAGAACTTGATGTCATTAAAAAACCCTATATTTAATCTTATAAAAGAATAAATAATTATTGTGATATTTATTGACAAAACAATTTGACTAGGTACATGAGTATTTTTCATTGAACGCCCATATTGTGTTCATAGTATTGTTTATTTATTAACCTGTGAATGTTTTTATGGTACTGCTACATTGATTATGTCCAACTCAAGGGGATATTATGTAGATTCAACATCATCAATTGTACAATACGAGGAGCTGTTGTGAGCTCAGATTGAGGTTATAGACACAATGCGTATGTAGAAGGAAGAGCACTATCAACAATAACATTAGGAGGGGATACAATATAATGATGGGAGGATCAACTGCATGATAAAATAATTGATTATATGTGATAGTTGGATCAGTTGTAGAGAAGAAGTCCCACCCTCATCTTCTAGATGACCCTCCCTTCACCCATGAGAATAACCTCCACCTCCCCAGTTATTGATAAATTATGAAAACTTTTATTATTTAAATATTTGAATGAAAATATTTTTTATAATATTTTTATTATTTTAGATGTATAAATTATTATATATTAATTTTTTAAAATTATATTAATGTTATTATATTTCCACTTTCTGTAATTTTTTAATATTATTAATTTTTAATTCTATTTCTAATTGGACTACAACCCATAATTTTTTTATGTTTCTAGTATCCTTTCACAAATACGTATTTGAAACGTTTCTCATGGCTGGTCAAAAATTGGGAATTAAATAGACACAAAAAACTCTTAGCAACGGGCCACCATCTCGTTACAATAGATTGTTTTTGATAGGACCAATCAGAAAGTCTATAATTTGTAATGCATTTTTCGGTGATGGGAAATTTGAGATAGGTCTCCGTTGCAAATTGGACATCCCATATACAACATTTTACAGATGATACCTAAACCATCATTTTATTATAATGATTCACTACACAAATTTTTCATGAAATATTTCAACAAAAACATAGGAAATTCATTAACAAGAATAACAAGATAATCACATTACTATACCTGATATAGATTTTTGAATCATTTCATTATAGAATATTATTCCATATGAAGGTATTTTCAACAACCTATAGTAACTGAATCCCAATTTGTTTTCCATGCATATTAAAAAAATTATACATTTCCTACAAAAATATGAAATAGTTTTATAATACTACACATGGTCGACTGCCAATGGATGTCACTAAAGGAAACAATAGAGATATTTTATGGTGACCATTATTCAATAAAAATATTTCTTCAAACCCCAACCCAAAAAACCCTCACAACTCAATTTTCCCTAAGAATGTCATCGCCTCATGGATCCCTCTCTCTAAGCTCATTGTCAACACAACTCCCTTGCACTAAGTCAGTTTCCACCACCACCACAAAATAGATTTGTTCTCCTAATCATCCAACCATGATAACACACCACACACCTTCCCATATAGTTCCTCATTTTCCTAATACTCTTCCTCCACTATCTCCACCAATATGTAGATCACACAGGCCACTAGTCACCACTGCCAACACTCCGGAGATCCTACATCACAGTCATGACTCCAACATCACTCTATCCACCGACCTCTCCTTACCCATCCCTGACCCCCATCTCTTAGCCTGTTCATCCCCTCCTCTAATCCCAACATGAATTATACCTTATCTCCCCTAAAAGGTAGATTATTCATCATGCTTTTGCACTCTATTCTATAAATAAAAATATTTTTGTAAATTGTTTATAAAATGATTTTTATTACTTTTGTTATGTTTTACACTATCTAATTCATTTTAATAAGAGTTCAGCTACTATGTGTTAGCATGAAATAGTTTTTTGATTATCCATTACAATATTTTTACTCAGGTAGTTCATATTTTGGGCAAGATAATCATTTTCGTTTTCAATTGTGCATTGTGACATGAAGGGTGGATAACTGAATCTTTTCCTTTTTGAAAATTTTATGTTAATAAACATGGATACAGGTAGAAGCATTTATGCTTATATATGTTCATTTGTTAATAATGTTTAGTTAGTGTATATGACGTGTCTGAATCATGAATATTTCTTATGGATTTATTAGTAGTTCTACTTTAGTGTTAATGATGTGTAATTATCATCACTCATTGTTGATTGACTATGTTGAAGTAGGGGATTTATAGAATTAATTATTCATAAATAATTTTTTTTATGTTGTTGTATTTATTTAAGTCCGAAATTGGGAATTAAATGCTTCTTCTTTTAGATCCTAGAATTGAATGACATAAACTATCACCATTAGTCTTCAATTATAAACCACCTTTCGTGTATTTATGGTGTTTCCAACAATATCTTTATTGAAACCCACCCAATTGTTCCATGAAACTAATTAATTATTCATATAAATCATTTTATAACCCACCCACTCCAATATGCCTTCTAAGATGGTAAGTAAAACACTAGTTCCCCATTATTGGTGTAATGAAAATATTTCCCTAGGGAAGGGGTGGACTAACCATGTGTATGCCTTTTAATAACTAATTAATTGATCCTAATGTTGTCAGGGTGTTTTTTTAGTAAGGGGTTGTTATTATCAAATTCATCCAATATTCACATGATCCCGATGTGGTGGATATTTTAGCTAAGTTGAAGGGAATGGTTTTGTGGTTTTTTTGTTCGATTTCTATTATTATCATGCTATCTCATTTCTATTTTTAAAAAATTTCTACTTATGAACACTATTATATATATATATGGTTTCTATAGAAACTAATTATTTGGTGTTTTAAAAAGGTTTTAAAACTATTATGGTTGGTGAACAAGTTTGATAACATTATTTATTTTCATAAAATTTTCTTACTGAAATACTCTATTATGCCCCTAATTTATTATATATAATTGGTAGAAGAAAATATGAAATATTTGAAAAAGGGATGATCATGTAAACTAGAAATAATGCTATGAATGAATAATTTTTTATAATTTAATGTTTTTAGAATTTTTTCCTTTCTAAAATAATTGGTCCGATATCTCTTTGAAAGATGATGTCTAGTGGTAAGGAAGTTTATGATTTTATGTTTGACCTATATTATACATCCTTATGTATTTTTGTGGTGTGTTATGTGAAAAGTGATTTCTTTTTTTCCATTATACCTTTTTTTAATCATATTACATGTTTATATGATTTTTGTTTTAGTACATGTCGTTGTGTGGTTTCCTATTTGTGTATTTGTGTTTTATTTTTCTCTACTGATTTTGTGATCTTGAAAAAACCTTAATTAAGATATAATAAAAAATTTCAATTTTATGGAGCAATCTAGTTATTTTCATTGTGATCACCTGTGGAATTGTGAAAGTCATTATATCAGAGTCTTGGTTGTTGTGATTTCTATGGTATGATATCATGAAGATACATTTGAAGGAAAATCCTGAATGGAAACTACAAGCTTTTTTCCATTGTTTTTGATCTAATATATATTGTTTTCTATTTTGTGATTTTGAATTTTTTTTGTTTTGTTTAGATATTTACATTAGACTAATGGTTCTTATTACTGGTTGAAACATTATTATATTTGTTTAAATACATCTTATATTAGTTACTAGTTTCGAATTTTTTCCATTGAAGTATGGCTATTTATTATTATTACCCTAATAAAAAATAACCTTATAACAATGTAATTAAATTATTTATGGAAAACATGATATTTAGATAAGTGAAGAGAACATTGGTCATCCCAATAAATAGTGAATTATGAAAACACTAGTTCTCACACTACCTCATTAAACTATAAATCATACATAAAATATTTAGTTAACACTCTATGTTTTACTTTTATTTTAGGTAAAATATCTGTAAACTTCTAAATATATGTTATAGTTTTTCATCCTCCACATCCCATAAAAAACGTTTAATCAACATCATAATGTGTATATTTTTTTTAGAAAAAATATGTAAATGAATGAATGTTAGGATTTGAATGTTTACCAAAATTAAAAACAATAATTGAAGCCATAAATAAATTTATCTTTAGCCACATCAAATCATTCCAATTGAATTATCCTGTTTTTTCCATAACCCTACTCACCTTATCAAATTAGATATTTACAACACATGGGAGAAATGGTTCCAGTTGGTTAAAATTTTGGAGCCCTAGTTGATTCACCAGAAACTACATCAATACAACTAGACATAGAGATTCAAAAATTGTTAAAACACACTGATGGTCATCCAATATACATTTGGAAACCAAGATATATACTTTTTTGATTCCCTCAAGAGACATTCATTTTTTGATGTGATAAATCTTCGGCTACATTGATGTCATCTCCCCCTTATGAATGTTTTTGAGCATGATAAAATTATTCAAAACCAAAAAAATACAAGGATTATTTATTTATCAAAACAAAATCCCTTTCAATATTTCCCTCACTTCATTATTGTGTGAATTTGATGAACCACATAGGATTTACTCTTCATTATAGTATGTTTTCTTTTATTTTCATGGGTTCTGGTTTTATGAACCAACATTATAACATTTTTTGAATACTGAAGTAATCTTCCACCATTAAATATAAATAATTAATACCTAAGTTATTAAATATATATTCTCTTATATTTTCTTGAATTTTTAGAAATTTAATTATAAATATTTTTTTGTATTTATATTTTGTGAAACCTATACTATGTAACTACATGATCAATGATTTATACATATGATCATTATTGTTTAATAAGTCATGTTGGATTATTTTGTGGTATATTTGGTTGGTGGATTAATTACATAGGTTCTTTTCTTTATGTAAATTGTATTTTCAATAGGTTTTGATATCTGGATTGTTATGAATTGAAAACTATGAAATCTCATTGAATCTTTATGGTGTTTGGTCCATTTAATTGCTCATAAGATATTGTAAGTCTATTTTAGCCATTTTTTATTCGATTGTTAAATCCACTATATTTACTAAACCGGGGTATTACCAGGATTACATGTCACCCAACCAAAATCCACGTCACCTATTTTCCCTATCGATTTACCATTATACCATCCACCATCAGGTGGAAACCACTCATATCTGAAACAATCCCGTGATACCCTATGCTTTTTCCCCCGATTAGGTTTCATCCACCGAAATGGCTGCTCCTACGGGTCCTCCATTAGGGTTTCGATATCCCATCTTATTCCTCCCCCAGCTCCCTGATTATGGTTTCCATCTCCGAGCTTCATCGTCCCGCAGCGCACCTATGATGATGGCCTTACCAACACCCATCTTCCGGCCTGCGGTTTCCCTCTTCCGGTAACTACCATGGAGATACTGGTTCTACTCCCCATACAACCAATGCATCACCTTCGTCTTCCTCCAGCCTTATTATCATTCTTCATCTACTTATTCATATACTAACGTCATATTTGCAGTCACTATCTCATCCATTTTTATGTCGACTATGACAACCAGATTCTGTGTTCTACGACTCTTCCGTGTATAAGGGATTCCTGATTTCTTCTACGGTGTCTTCGTATACCACAACTGACTGCTACACCTTCTACTACCAGAGCCGAAAACCCTATTCCACTGCGTCTTCTAGAGGAGGAACAACAGATATTGGGAAGAACAGACTTTACAGAAATACTCTGTTGAGGTAAAAATATTCTTAATATCAATAAAAATATGCAACCTACATCATTCAATTGACTATGAATTTTTCATTACCTAGTAACCACACGAGGATTTGCTCCTGACAAAAATTTGTCTTCTTATTTTAATATCTTCTGCTGCTGAAATTCACATTGTGAGTATACCATACAAGTAATCAAACCTTCGAACTGCATTACATAATACATTTTTCTTGAACTACAAACTAATTATTCGTTTTAATAATTCCATTTAGCATCGTCTCAAGTATATAAGACAACAGATGTTATCACATGAGCCTCGTATTCTGATCAAATTGGGCTTAATTGCCAATAATTGTAACCTGCACCTTCCACTATATCATACATGCATATTTTTTTTGTAACTTTGTGACAACTACATAAAGCTACAAACAATGATCATTAGCCAATTCTGTGTCTGCATTCAAAATTTACAGTACAATTTATTTAATGCTATCATTGCATATAAATATTCCAATGCACGCCTTGACATTAATATATAATGATATAGAACCAAAAAATGCATTCCTTGACAACCTCTACAGATGCAGTGTTGCAGAGAAGAGTGCTACCAAATGAAAAATGCAACTGTGAGTTTACTGTCGACTTAGTTTTAGATATATTTCTGTCATAAGTTAATTCCATGATCTGAATAAGATACTGCTGTCACACTTGCAGTTTCATCATCGACTACAAATCCGTCAATGACATCTACAAATCTCTCTCCTAATATAACAAGTGAACCACATTCTAAAAATGGCAGTGCAGATGGAGTCACACAGACGCCCCTAAAACCATTGTCTATCAATGTTCTGTTCTGTTTACATTATATTATATTAATCCCTACTTTCTTTAATACTCTACATAATAACTGAAGAGATGCATTATGCAAATGGGGGTGCAGAAGGAGTCACACAGACGCCACTAACAGCACTGTCTATACCGGGTCTGTTCTATTTACATTGCACTTTCTAAATCCCTAACTTTTTTAATACTTTTCATATTAATTGAAGATAACCCTGTCTAACTACTTTTTCAGCAGTTCAACCACAATCTAATAAAGGGATAACATTTATCGCAAATGAAAACAAGTGGAAGAAAAAATCAGAGGCCTTCAAATAGTTTCATATTCCTTTCGGTAAGTATGATGACAATTATCTACAAATACCATACTATACGCCACAGAAAAAACCAAATCATCATCTAACAAATTCCTTCACACCTTCGGTAAAGATCATAACTAACGAAAACATCCATTACCTGTCAACCTCTAGAGATGCAAGGTTTCAATGAAGACTGCTGATGAAGGAACGACACAATTGTGAGTTTACTAATACCTTCACCTGATAATTCTTTCTGTTACATAATAATACCATTAATTTTATAACCAATTGATCGCACAATGCCAATGGCAGCATCTACTAGAAATCCCTAAATGACATATACACATGGCGGTGAAAATGGAGTCACACGCACACCATTACAACCATTATCTATTAATTGTCTGCTCTGTTTACATTTTAGTATCTAATTACATAAATTTCTAAATACCGTATAGACTAACATAATCTATTCATCTTCAATTACTTCATCTACAGTGCAAGAACAATCATCAGGTATGACATCATTTATCGCGGGAACGAACAAGCAAAGGCAAAGAACAGATTCCCTCTTACAAACTCATATTCCATATTGTAAGTATGGTGACACAAATCTGCTAAAACCACCATGTACGCCACACTACTAATATGTTCTTCATCTAAATATTTCCTTCACACATTCTTTACCGATCGTGACTGACGATTCCAATCTGCCAGATTCATCGCCAGGATCGTTGACAAGGTAAACACATAATTCTGCATTTAAATATTACTATGATCGTTAAGGGATCTTCCAAATTTACAATTTATGTTTCCATTTGATACGGATTTAGTTGACTAGATAACGCAAAATATAGTAATATATCATGTACATGTTTAATTTCGTCTTTAACACAAATATACAATATCAGATGAACACACACATCAATGAGCTCACATTTTAGTTATAATACAGTTTAATAAAAATACTATCAGACCATCGGAAAGCGCTTTTTCGTCGAGAAGCCTAACATTGTTATAGTTCAAATACAAATTACAACGTCATGGGTGAAATACAGCATACAGAAATTTGTACAGGTATTTAACGAATCTTCTTACATACTGACAATAGTCAGTTTTGGTTTATACTCTGTGATTTCAGTAATAAATGGGTGGTTGCTATAGGCTGCTCTATACAACAGGTGATTTCGGATAACACGTGTTAGTGTACTAATCCACATTATTGGTCTAAAAATATTGAATGCAAATACCCCGCACACGATCTACATTGTAAATATTGACTGCTACATTTTTTCAACCAGGATATTTAGATATCAGTGACCCATCTTACGCCTGTCAGTACTGTTATGCTTTAATGTGGTTTGATGAAACAAATAGAAAATGTAGCAACCGAAAAAAACAACGTTTTGATGCATGTTGTTATATGGGAAATATTTCTTTGAACTTAATACCAGCTTGTCCGCAGTATCTAGAAATGTGGCTCTTCAATACATGTTCGACAATAGCCAGAACATTCCATGAAAACATGCATATTTACAACTCCATGTTTGCTTTCACTTCAATGGGTAGTAATATTGATAGGTCTATCTACAAGGGGGGATCTCCATGTATATTCAGATTGAATGGACAAAACTACCATCGTATAGGAAGTTTATGTCCACCAGATTGTCACCCACCCAGATTTTCACAATAATATGTCTATGACACAACAAATGAATGTCAAAATATGGTTCGCGAGATTAGGTATCTCTAAACCTATCTGTGGTGGACTAATTTTCCAATGTGTCTTATTTTTGTATTAACATACCTACAGCTTGCAGCTTCGAAAAAAAGAATGTCCAAACTCGTATTGACTACAACATAGTCGAAAACCTACAACAAATTCTTCATGAAAACAATGGTTTATCTCCACAATTCAGAAGTGCAAGGGATGTTATTCAACATCAGGATGTGACAAATTTGAATCTACGTATACTGAAGAGATGAGAAACTAATCCCAGTACATATAACTGACCAAATAATTCTGAGATTTCAATGCATATCATCACTGATGTAGAAGATATCAACCAAGTGCGTGATATAATCATTCATACCAAAACTGGCGATTTTCAATGAATTGACGATCAACACCCACATTATCTTTCATTGAAATATCCGTTTATTTTCACATCTAGTAGTGATGGATTTGTCGAAAACATTCTGCATCGTGCAAATCCTTTCACAACAAGTCCAAAATTAACGAAGGTTACAATGAGAGAGTACTTCCCTCTCCACTTTCAATTCCGTGAGAATCAATCCTCAACACTACTAAATTCAAGAAGACTTTTGCAACCGTTTGTTGTTGATTCTTATACGATGATAGTGTCTCAGAGACTATCATTAATTGGATTTAATCAAAAGAGATTAAGGGTAGATCTATACAGTGGATTGAAATATGCATTTCTAAGAGGCAACAGAGAAGGTTCTTTATACGGAAAACAGATCATTTTACCTTCATCCTTCACAAGTGGTCCAAGGTATATGATCCAAAATTACCAAGATGAAATATCAATTTGTAATTGGGCAGGGTATCCAGATTTGATTCTAACCTTTACATGTAACCCAATGTGGCCTAAGATCAGTCAGTATCTAAGATATAAGAATCTTCAACCAGTATACTCCCCTCAAATTCTATCTCGAGTTTTCAATATGAACCTTGAATATCTAATGAAATATTTAAGAGAAGGATGTTTCTTTGGAAAATCAAGGGCATGTAACCATCTATCTTCATATATCAAATATTATTATCCATGCTGTTTGCAATTTTATCATCACTTACTGACAATAGCACTTTTGTTTCCATTTATTTGTTCGAACTGTAGAGTTTCAGAAACACGTCTTGCCTCATGTGCACATCTTATTATTTCTCTCTCGTGAAAACAAAGTGAACACTCCAATAGATGTAAAAAAATATGTCAGTGTTGAAATCCTAGATAAAGATGCTTACCCAAAGCTACATGAGGTTGTCAAAAGTTTTATGCTCCACGGACCTTGTGGTGCTGCGAACAGATCATCACCGAGCATGAAACATGGTAAATGTGAAAAAAAAAATCCGAAACAATTTTCTGAAAATACGGCATTTGATAATGATGGCTGTGTCATTTATCGAAGAAGGGATGAGAAAAAAACTATTCTGAAAAATAACATTCCTTTGGATAATCGCTATGTAGTTCCATAAAATCCGGTGTTGCTATTAAAGTACCATGCACATTTCAACATTGATGTTTGTAATCAGTGGTCTTTAATCAAATATTTGTCTAAGTATATTAGTAAGGGAAATGATCGTGTAACGGAAGCACTCTATGATAGAAACAATGAAAACTCTACACAGAATACTGTTGATGAGATAAAAATGTATTATGACTTTCGATACATATCTCCTTGTGAGGCATGTTGGAGGATTTTTTCATATGATATCCATTTCAGATATCCACCAGTTGAGAGGTTGCATTTCCATTTTCTACAATAGAATTGTGTCACATTTTCAGACACAAAAACATTGAAGATGTATTGAATCATAGAAATAGTTCTCATTCAATGTTGACCTTTTGGTTTGAATAAAATATTATATACTCAGAAGGAAGAGGATTAACTTTTTCAGATTATCCTACTAGATTTGTGTTCAACTTTCAAGACAGAAAATGGTATCTTTGGAAATAAGGAATCTTTATTGGAAGACTGTAGTATGTGCCTCAAACCACAGGTGAAATATACTACTTGAGGATACGTCTAAAAAAAATCAAAGGTGCAACTTCTTATGAGTATATCAAGACTGTGAACAACATCAATCATGGTAAATTTAGAGAGGACTACTATTCTATGGGACTACTGACAGATGACAAAGAGTTTGTTGAATCTATAACTGCTTGGGGAATGGGACAACAAGTACGCAGACTGTTCGTGAACATGTTAATATACAATAACATATCTCTCCCAGATATGGTCTGGGCTGCAACCAAAGACATAATATTAGAAGAAATTTTATATATACAGAGAAGGACTCAACAAATTCCAGGTGCACATTTTGTCATGTACCTTCTTCATAGTTTTCTTTTTATTTCATGACAATGTCTAATTATTACTGCCTAATTTAGTTTTTCAACCGAAGCTGACTCCAAACCAAAATTTTGTTCAACAGTATTATATGTTAATTGACATTATTTATTTTGTTATGTAAGCATTCAAAAAAAAATCAGCGCACATATTCGCATAACTGTTCAGTCCGCACTTTATGACTACAAATATTTCAATCTGTTCAAATATTCGGCATTCTAATACTTTAAATACACATATAATTCTTCTAAAAAAAATGAACTTGAAAACACTGTACATCTTTCTCTCGAATAACTTCATTTATATTCATTATAATCTAGTACAAAAAAATTTATAGCCTTTCTGTTAAAATATAATTACAATAATACATGCATCATTTTAAACGAAGTGATTCTGTATAGAAAATCTGTACTTTCATATATCATTTATTCACATTACATTGCCATCTGTACTATAATATTTGAATCAGTACAAATATTCTGAATTTTCATAAACTAAAAAAACATATAATACTTCGTACTAAATTTAACGTGCAATCATTGTAGATCTTTATCTCTTATAACTTTGTTTATATTCATAATAAACTAGTAAAACAATGTTTATTGCCTTGCTATTAAAATATAATTACAATAAATTTTAAACTGTACAACTCTATACACATAATCCACAGATTCATATATTATTTCTTCACATTACATTGCCATCATTACTACAATATTATATTCTTTACAAATATACTGCATTTTGTAACGTTAAATAAACCTATAATACTTCTAACTAAATTGAACATCCATTCATTATAGATTTTTATCTTGTATAACTTCGTTTATGTTCATTATAATCCAGTACATCAATGTTTATATCCTCTCTATAATAATATAATTACAATAATACTTGCATCATCTTAACCTGTATGATTATATACAAGTGATCCACAGTTTCATATATGTTTTACTCACATTACATTGACATCTGTACTAGTCTAGCTATAAGATTGTCCTTTAATTCTCTGTTATATCATTACTGACAACACATAAATACTGACGTTTTATATCAACATATTTCACCTTCCACTATAGTTCTTATATTTAATTAAATGTACAATATTGTAATGACTTCGTTAATGGTTAATTTTACTACTATTTAACAATATTCCGCAAAATTTTATATTAGACACTCACAAATCACCAGATACAAACGTATTCATTGAGAGAGATAGACCACATTTTACAGAGCAATGGAAGTTCACTTCAGTTATATCCTCCTATGACACATCCAGATTCATATTTTGATGCCACTGCAAATCGTTTAGTTGCAGAATAATTGAATTAAAATAGAGAAACACTTCTAGAAGAAGGAAATTGTTTACAAAGTATCCTTACCAATGAACCGAAATATGTGATGTCTATCATTATCTATTCACTATCTAGCAACTCAGGGGGGGGTTCTTCTTCTTGCATGGTTATGGAGGAACAGGTAAAACATTCTTCTGGAGAGTATTAACATCATTACTGTGAGCACAGGGAACGATTTTACTTGCAGTTGCATCGAGTGGAATAACTTCACTACTGCTACCTGGAAGATGAACAACAATTTCCAAATTTTTTATTCCAATCTCCATTACAGAACATTCAATTTGTAATATTCAGTAGGGGAGTGACATAGTGTAACTTTTTCAATTGGCTAAGCTCATCATTTGGGATGAGGAATCTATGGTTTATAAGTTTAGTTTTGAGGCTTTAGAACAAACTCTTAGGGACATTATGATAGTCAAAAATGATAATGCTCAGAATTTTTCATTTGGTGGATTAATAGTTGTCCTGGGAAGAGATTTTAGGAAAATACTACCAGTTATACCAGGATGAAACAGATCTTACATTGTCTATGCAAGTGTCAAGTCATCATATATTTGGAAACAATTATGGGTGTCATATCTTTCAAAAAAAATGAGATTTCATAGTACTACTATCAGTCATGATGCAGATGTGTTTCATGATTTTTCAAAATTGAACTTAGATATTGGTTAAGGTCGAATTGGAGATCCAAACGATGGGGAATCACTCATTCCAATTCTATCAGCATTTCTTCTTACCGACAGTTATAATGCCATGGCTGCAATCATCAACCATACAAACCTGGGTTTCTCTAGCAGACATAGAGACAAATCCTATCTGAAAGATCATGCAATTTTAGCTCCAACCTATGATGTCATAAAAGAAGTAAATGAATATATGTTGACCCTCACTAGCTATGAAAACAAAGATTACTTCTTCTTAGACTCCGTTTGCAATTAAAGTTTTGATACAGACAAACCAGAAAATATTTACACATCTGACATGTTGAATGGTATAAACGTCTCTGGGTTACCTACCCACAAAATTACACTTCAACATGGTGTTTTGATTATGTTAATCCGAAATGTGGACCAATCAGTTGGTTTCTGTAATGGAACTCGTATGATAGTAACACACATGGGTGAACATGTTATTAGTGCTGATGTATTAAATGGATGTCATTTGGGATATTCTGCGTTCATTTCAAGATTAAATATGACTCAATCTGATGCTAAATGGCCATTTAAACTACAAAGAAGACAATAACCTTTGACAGTTTCTTAAGAGATGAATATTAATAAAAGTTAGGGTCAATCATTGTCTTTAGTTGGTATTTATCTTCGCAAACAAGTGTTCTCCCATGGTCACATTAGCTACTAGATTTAAAATTGTAGTTGAAGGTAATCTTAATGAGTCCTACAATTACACATCAAATATTGACTACAAGGAAATTATTCATAATCTGTCTTAGGTATCAATTCAATTGACTTCTATATGCTTTATTCTTCTCTGGAAAATGATTTTGTTTACAATCATGGATTTTTTACATGATTAATATGTATTATTTGAACACTGAATGATTATGTATAGTAACAAAAATGTCATGCTCAATAAGCATGCTGAATGAGATTATCCCAAATGACAATGAAACACTATGAATACAAGTTCGCGTCTTGAACATGAGGTTCAATTCTTCTTCAAAATACTCCAATAAATTCGTTGCTATTGATCTTATACTCTGCGACATCTAGGCTACATTTCCTTAAAACAAGTCATTATAATTTATTTTCACTATTTGTCACCTATGATCTGAACATTTATATATATATATATATAGATGCAATTATCATTCCTTGTAGTTTTATATTGATCCCTTAGTAAAAAAAACATTAACATACTATATGCAGGGAACCAAAATTCAATGTACCATTGAAAATCGTCAGCTTATCTCTATGTACAAAAAACTGATGGTTGAGGGACTATGCTATATTATACAAAACGTCCAAATAGCTTCTAACCAAGGAAGTTACATCAGAACAAGACTCCTGTATCGAATCATGTTCACATCCACAACGTTTGTTCGTCCGTGTGATGTACAACTACATCTTTTTGTTTTCATTTTACTTCGTTCAATGACATACTGCAGGATAAAGTCCCTGATGAACATCTAATAGGTACATGTGGTAAATATGACATACTTACACTTCCATTAAACAAGTTAAGTTAAATTAATCTGCACAATTTCTTTTAATACAGCCATATGTTATTCACAAAAACATTGTTTCTGTGTACTATGATTTAGAACTAATTAGAGTACTACGTTACTCATATCCAATTCAATCAATGGGTACTTCGAACCACAGAATGCAGATTATTTTAGAAGATGACCATTACTTTTTTGTTTACTAATTTCATTACATTACTATAATAGAGTACATTTACTTATTTAGTAACTTTTTTTCCCTACAGATGACTGCAAGTTACCTACAACTTTTGGGGTAATTTTTCATTTGAAATGTCACGTTACATGGATAAAAACTCAGACCCCACTAGTATATTGATATTATAGCTTGTCTGGTTTTAAATATTGATGAGTATGGTTTTTTTCAACAATTCATAATTTCAATCTATCTACTATGTGTTTTAAAATTTGTGGTTTCAATATAAAAATATATAATCCTGACTTCAAACTTATTTTAGCCTCTGTTTTTGTCACAATAACTATTAATGCCACAACGATTCTCTACAACCAAAACCTTCCAGCAGTTGACAACTTCAGAAGCAGGTAAAACTGTAACGAACTATACTTTTCATGTTCATTAATTTAATTATCTCATTGTCATAACTATACTACCCAGAAGTTTTTACTGTTTACTTCCATGTATGTTGTTCTGCATTTTTTGTATTGGTGTGATAATATCATCACCATTACATACTGTATCACCAATAACACCCAACTAAACAATGGAAATACCATATTGGAATAACAAGAAATCCATTTTAGATGTCAAAACCTGTCAACAAGTCATCAATATTCACTTATTTTTCAATTTTGATTATGTAATATTATTAACTGCTCACTACTATCCTGTAATAGATTCTATATTAACATGTAATTAATCTACAATAGGCTACAAGGTTCTTAATTGCTGTTACAGTTCAGAAAATTCAAAGCACCCACAACTTGTTATATGAATCATGCCAGTAGGCATGAATAAAATGCATATTATAGATGGAAGCATTTTCTGCAGGTCCTGCAACTCCTCATGTACTAGCATTATTCCAAGGTTAGAATGTATTCAATGCTGCCTAAATATCTTTTTATCATTATGCTACTTCCATCATTAAGTTGTGAAATCCAAAGGATACTAAATGTGTAGTCATAATAACGATTGCAACAGGTTTAGAGTTCATCTAATGGTTACAGACCAGATGGAATCTTTTTTGTGGTGTTATTTGAAAAACATGTCATGCAATACATACAAAAAATAGTTGCGCAACTAAGCACGACTTGGAAACAGGTAAATACATGTCCTCATATCTTCTCTTTTAAAAATAATTGAAATGTTTAAAATTACACTGACAATGGGTTTTTTTATTAGGACATTGAGGAGTTTGGTTTCCCTTAGGAATTGAAATTCTTCAAAACCAGGAAATTTCTGTTAGGAATTGAGCTGACATATTACAATATTAAGAATCATCATCATCCATCTGAGAAAAATTGTTACAAAGTGGTTTATATGAATGATAATGAAAAGTACATCAACCAATTCACTGAGGTATTAGAACATAAACATGTCATTCTGTATTTTATTCACATTATCTTTAATCCCAACAACTCAAAATACCATAAAATTTTCATTAATAATATACAGACTAATCAAAGTAGTCGTTCTTCTACAGTAATTAGTGTCAATCATTATATATAGGTAACTGTCTTTCAATTTCATTTGTATGTGTTTCTAACAATGGATTTTAGTTTATTATATATTCCTTTTACATTTCCTCATAGGATCATCAAACAGTTGGGTATTCTACTGGTACTTTAAACACTGATACATTATTAGATACTCCACCCATGAACCCATGTTCTACTCGGGTATACATATCTTATCTTATATTACTCCTAAATTATTTCCATTACTATAACAACACAATGCATTGCTGAAAATTATTATGATTTTTAGATATTTAAAAATCAAACATGTACATGGTTATTACATCTATGTGATGATAAAAAACAGTCTACTCTTTAAGCTCTGCTCTTAATTTCACTGCTTTCAATTGCTCTACATTATAGTTTCAAATTATTCTAACATGAAACATATGTGTAGAAAAATCTGTAGCATTGTTTTGATATTGAGAATAGTGTGCAAGATAATGACCAGACGTCTCCAGACAACATGCCTACAACATGTCCATCTACTGAATTGTAGACTATGCCAAAGGGATATGTAAACAAGAAAACCAAAATAACATACTAAAAATTCATACTGGAAATAGAAGGTAAACATACATCTTCACTGATCAAATACATTTCATTATTGTGTTCATAATTATTATTTGTATTTCAATGTGTATTATAATGGATAGATTGGAGACCGTTAATTTCAAAATTTTCCTGCTACTGTTTCAGTATTTTGATATCATTACTATATAGCGTGTAATTGAGGAGACAATTGAACTATGAAGCTATCCGGTTAAAAAACCAATACAATGTTCTCTTTAAAAATTTGACATACATTAGAAACATTAACAACTGAAAATGGTTCGGTATTTTGAAAAAAATTTAAGATGTACGAAATGATTTCACTAACAGTTATTCCGAATATTTGTTTCTGTTACTCATGCTTGAGGACAAGATTGCTGGATTATTTTCATTATGTTGGAGGATTCTGCTATAAGAATTTTATGCTTGAGGTTTTTTCTACTGGAAGTTTATGCTGGTGTTTTCTGCTGCTGGACCATTTCTTACATATTACTTATCTTGGGTATTTCTTGCTGGATAGTATTTCAATATGGGCGTTTTGTTGTATACTACATTTTACAAGATGCTGGATGGTTTTGATCACTTTTTGATTACTAATTTATCTCATTTTGGTGGATGGTTATTCATTATTAGGTATTTTTATTATACTGGATGGTTTTCAATGATGGTATTTCATGATGCTGGACGTTTTTTCATCTTTCCATACCTAATTCAATTGTTTTTAAATTTCAGAGTTATATTATTTCAATATATGTGTTCAGTTATATTTATCTTTCATTTTTTATTCAACAGTAATCTTTGTTCTTTACTTTTATGTATATTATTCTCTTATTAGTAGAAGATTACTCTGTAGCAGATGAACTATCTCCCACTTGGAGATGTTATAACTCTCAAACATCGGGAGATCTTTACTTAGGTATGGGTTCGTTTACTCTGGTATTCAGAAATTGAATTCTTATTTCCATCCCCAAATATGAGGAATTCATACACTTTCAAATGTTCAATCTTATGGTCACCACTTCAAATGGTGTCTCCAAATTCTATGCACCCATATTCCATAACAACACACCATTAATTTCTAATTATCATTTATTCAATATTGTTGTTTATTTTAAATATTTATAAGTACTAATATGTAAAAAAACACCAGTATTCAATTATGCCATGAGAAATCATGGGCGAGTACTAGTATTTATATGAATGACAGAATTTTTTATATATATCATAATAAAATATTTTTATGCCAGACTATACTTGAACATGTTTCAAGGTAATGGATTACTCAGAAATGATAGAATCCAAACACAATTGTATTTCTATCTCATTTCTCCATATGTGAGTTGAAAAGTTGAATTCCAAAAACGTTTTTATTTATAAATATATTTTCACCTTTAGGACATTCTTAGATTGTCTATTTTTTCAATAAGGATGTTAATTTTCATCTTGAATACAACTATGAAGCTATGGTACATCTCACTTCCTATAGCTCATGATTTGTTTATTCTCATATTAATTTATGTGTTATACGTATCAAATATTAATATAGATTAATAAATAATTATCTAATGATTATGTTTATTATATCAAGTTTCGCATATTAAATGGAGAGTTGCACACCTAAAATAAGATATATTGAAAATTTCTCTCTAATTGCAGTTTGATTATTACATCTCTAATATGATATGGATCAATGTTGTTGATATTTTTTTTGATGGAAACTCTAATCAATGAACTTCTGATTTATGGAGTGTAATAGATATAAATTTATTGAAAAAATATGATTTTTATCTTATACTAACAATTCACTGATTGTGTGTAGGAAATGAAATCTTGATTTGAAACATTATTAATTGAAACTCAGAGTTGGAAAATGATATGAATCTTTCAACACATCACTATGGTCCAAATGTATCCATTTCTTACTAATTTAATGCAATTTCATACATTTATCCATTGTTTTTAACCCCATGGAGATGATTGTTATATTTTAAGAACCATTGTTGCATATTTGGTTCATGGATATATGTATACATGCTTATACATTTCATTAAAGTCAAATGTCTTGTTTTTTTCCAGAATCTATAACATTTTGATGATTTTAAAGACCATTAATGATGGAAGAATAGATATATCATCATTCTAGTGACTCAAATGCATGGAATGAGGTTGTTTTTTTGGTTATATTTATGAATAAAATATTTTAGTATTTTTTTTGTTTTTTGATGAATTATTTATGAGTATTTTCGTTCATTGACCCTTTGTTTCCTTCTTTATCATGAAATCTCATTGATTGTATTAATTAGATACTTGGGAACACTATTAATAATATATTTTTGTTTTGGAAACTAATTTGTATGTGTTCTAGAAATATTTATGAATTTTTTATGGTAGGTGAATTTGTTAGATAACATTATTTATTTTCATCAAATACATGTGATGAATTCTCTATTACGCTGCTACATTGTCATAAATAATTTTAATGAATAAATATAAAATATTGAAAAAATGGATGATATTGTAACATTAAATTATGGATAATCTTGAATAATATATTTTTATTGAATGTTTTTAGAATATTTTTTGTATCATTGGTTATATTTCTCCTTGATGTATGACGTCTAGTGGTATGGTTGTTTAAGATTAGAGTATTGAAATTTATTCCCTATCCATATTAATATGGATGGTGTGTTTTGTGACTATTTCATCACATATTGTTAATTCTACCATTTTTAATTTTGTTTCATGTTTATATAAGTTAGTTTTTAGTTCCCCTCTTTGTGTCAATATAACTTATATCTTAACCCCCCATATTCACATACTACATTGGGGAAGATCACCCATAATTTATATATGTGAACGTCTTCCAATGTTTAATGACATATAGGTCCACTATGTTCAGAAACACATGAATAAAATTTTTCCAGGTAGATGTATTGTTAATCATTATTGTGGCTCCAAAAAATATATTGTGATTTATTTTATAAAAAACATCCTCTTTATCTTACAAAAAAATTCTAGAACTCCTTTCCAATTGTATTGACTTCAATACCTTTTCTATCTTCACAAAAATATCCATGTTCTATAACTACCATCTTCATCACCCCAGAATACTAGTCATAAATATTGTGTTTTTATCCAACATTCATTGATGTACATGAATGATTAATGAATAATAGAGTCATCTTCACTCTATTCCTTCTTTTCTCCATTTATGGGAGACATGATGCTCTATTATAGGTTTTTATTTCCTTATAATTTTTTAATATGTAATTCTCATAAATTTCAATCCAAATATATTTCACATTTATTAGTCAACCATTAAATATATTAATATATTAAACCCCCGATAGAGACTGATATGAACACTGCCCGAGAATATCATCCTACATAAAATCCCATCAACTCCTTGATCTCTAAAATTCTAGTCGATCTCTATGCACATAACATATTTGGGGCCCGTCTTTATTTCTCATTACAGTGTGGAATTGATTAATCATTTAAGAAACTCAAACATCATTATAACACAATTTTAATTATCTTGAATTATGTTTCAAATATAATAAACATGATATTTGAATCATCTTGAATTGGTTCAAGAATTATCTAAATTGTTGAGGACTTCTCCATTTACCGACTCACAATCACCAAGACATAAACACTATTGCAATGATGTGTTCTATACTTATCATGGAATGATTCCTAGCCAAATGAATTAATCTTGATAACACACAATGTTGAGGCTTCCCTCCATGAGAAATAAACATTGAAATTATTAGAACCATGATAATTGGTCATTTTCAATATTCTCTTTATAAAAACATTATTCTTACCATTACCATTTAAATTCCTTTAGTTATAAGGGGGTCCTCTAGCATGCAGTACAACTTATAGTTTGAAATTCCATGATGAAAATAAGTTTAACATATCTCATGAAAGTCCTCCAGGAACATATCTATAACATGGATGGATTCCCATTTCATACTAGTAGACACCCAATACCAAAACACCGTGCTCTATAGTAGGTTCAATATTGACCGATTATTTTAGCATCAGATTCAATGCATGAAACTCACAATGACTAGTTCCACTCCTTAATTTGGGCTCATCATTTTTCATGGGAAATCTAAAACACCACCACGAAAATTAAAATGGTGTTGTGATCCCTTACTGGCTATTTTTTATAGAAGTAGTCAATAATCCTTTGACTATGGATAAAATTAATTATTCGCCCAATGAATCATATAATTATTGATGCAAACATCTTCTATATCATGGTATACTATTCTATTTTTTATTGAAGTGTAGAATAATTACATGAATATATTTACACATTTCATTAAATACATTTTCATACCTCACAAAACCATGATAATACCCATACATATTTTCCATATTATAGAGTTAACCTTATATTTATATTTGAAATCACAATTGATCCTTACATATGTCATTCATTTTGTTATCCATTTCCTCCTTATACAAGTACCCTTACATTGAGATTACACCTTTGAAAATCAACCTTTATCTTAGACTAATATTCTCTATAACATTGTCTAAGAACAGAAAGCATTTCAGCATCACGATGGTGATAGCACATAGGTTCTACGATGTGGTCATACACCACTATGCTCCTTCCACTATCCTTACATGTAGATGACTTCTAAACTTCTTTACATTGGTTTTTACACCACCAATACATAAAAAACATTTGGATATGAAAAACTCTATCACAACAACATTAAAACAGCGCATTGAACATCTCAAATATGTGTAGTTAACTAAGAACCTTGGGTGACCATAAAAATATTTTAAAATAACCACTTCAAAATTTTCACCAGATTCCGTTCATTATTACATCCATTTTGTTCTAATATCAACATATATTTTCTATAAAACATATGTTATAATTGATAACAAATTAACTTACATTTTATGTATTAGTGTTTTATTTTTGTATATTCATTGGGAGATCGTGAACCTCCATTAGTGGAATCTATCCTACAATTCCAGGTTGATAGAGCATGCAATAAATTTTCATTGACACTACCTATGGACATGTGACAATCATTTTACAAGTGGATTGGTTATTGTGATGTTGATGGGATGATATCATGATGTCGAATTTGAATTAAGATCATGAATGATAGCTGTATGATTTGGTTAGTGAATTTTTTTGTTATATATGAGGTTTTTAGTTTTTATTTCTTAGGTTTTTTATTCACCATGACACCATGATGATATTAATTTTAAGAAGTAAATGAAATTGGATGATGGAATTACCTTGGGATGGGTTTTATATTTATAGTAGAATTAGGTAGGGAAAGCAATTATTTGTTGAGGATGAATATGTATTTAACATGAAAATTGATGTGGATGAAGAATGTGTATTGTTAGATGAAAATTAAAAAAAATTATGTGGGTATTTAAGAGGATGCTGGATTAGAGGATGCTTCTGATGAATCTATTGGATGGTTTGGAGTTAATACGGGTAGGAGAGCCAGAATTTGGGGAGGAAATCAAAAAACAATATGAATTAGTATTTTCATAGTAAAATTATAAATGTGAAACATAGATTTATGGAAGATGGATCAGAGGATAATGGAATCCAGTGTGGTGGAAATAAATGTGTTAATGGATACGGGAGATCCAAATTTCCTTTGAAGGAACACTATTTAATACAAGAAGTGATATCCAAATAGATGGTAGATTCCCAAGAAGAATAAATATCATATAAAAAATAATGATAAGAGTTTTAGTAACCTTATCATTTGATGAAACTCCACCATCAAGTGAAATGTGACACGAGATATTATTCATATTGAATCTAAAAACAATATATTGGTATATTTAAAGAATATTGGAATATCCTTCTATAACCAGGGAAATATGTGCACGCATTTACCATAAGTATTTCATAATGTTAGGGTCACATCAAATTCTTCTTAGTGGGTTGAAATTATTGATTAGACTACATATGTGGTGAGTGAGGGTAGTTATCATTTACAAAATATTCAATGTCCTCACATTGGATGATAGGGTGGGGTATTGTATAATCACATTATCATTTTATCCTAGAATCTATTAGAAATAATTTATTCTTGACATCATACACACCCTATGTTCGATGTGAATGGATTATCCCCTAAAAATCCACCTCATTATTCCAGAAACATTAAATCCTAAAGATAGTCACATACGTATAGTTCCTAGAACCAGAATAAATTTGAATGTGAACAGAGAACTAATCTGATTCAATGTTAGAAATATAGGACACCAAGGTAAACATAAATAGGCTAATAATTTTGATCAAACAGAATAATGTATACTAATAATATACAATGATAGTACATAATTCCACTGAAAATAAGTAAAAGGGATGACTATTAATCCCATATATGAAATAAATATAGTCTAGAATGTGTGTAGTAAATTGTGTACCAAATAACAATAACATCTATCATCCCCTCACTTTTAATTTTTGGATATGATATCATTAATGTCCCAACCAATTAGAGGATCCCAAGTAGACTGTAACATAATTAATTGAGAATATATTAAGAAAATACTTTATCTTTCACTGAATGATACTTGTTAAAATAGAAAAACAAAATTTAAAGGGAATCATGATGTTTTATATAGGATGAAATGTTATTTAAAGAGATAATATTTACCCTAATATCCATATCCTCCATCCAGAGATGGAACAAACCACTAGGGTGACCATTTTAGGGAACCAAAAGTCACCCATTGAAAAAACAATTTGTTATAAAACAAGACATGTCATTAATATACAATATGTTATTAGACATAAAACCATATTAGGGCCGCTTTCATACTTTTACATCAGAGTAACTATACTATAGTGGGTTTACAAGACCATAACATTTCCATATTAATATTTTCATTTGGATGGGAGGTTCTAGATAACCCTTAAATATTCTTATATATAATCAATAATTGATCTATCTGCACTATTTTACACCTTCTTGAGTATAACTGAATTTCATTTAGAGATACAATAATAATTTTAGAGTAGCTGGCTTCTACTAAAGAAATATCATTAATGAGATCCCTTAGACCTATCCTCCTCCATATCTGGTGCATTTTCTAACTATCCATCATAGTGTCATTCTGATTCACACTGGACATAGAAGAGAAAATTTGAATATATAAACTCAGAGTGACAAGCTAGTCTGGAGTGTCAAAACATTTCCTTTTTAAAATTAGATGGAATAATTGGATTTCCCTCAATCATTGTAGGAAATCATGTCATAGTCTTGGTGATCAGTATAGGAAATTGTACTCGGTCAACCAAAAGTCATCGAAAAACTAGTAGAAAAAATATGGGAATAAAAAGAATCTAAATCATATGGCCACGTATGAATTTTATAATAAATAAAATAATTTGAAAAATTTATACAAATGAATTTAGTTTGATTACGAACATATTTCATGCATACAACCATAAAGAGTTTATCTATATCCCTTTGTCTATTCTCCACCTTTACAAAAATTCTCCACTAGTTTTCCCATATCCATGGACCATACTACAAGAATATATTAATCACTTTGTCCCCCATTTTAGGGACACAATATATCTATATATGACTAATTCATCCATATAAGAAACCAAATATAGGAAGTTTTTCATTTACAAATGGGATCAAATCATTTGAGTCTTCCATTAAAATGATTGTGGACTTTAGAAGTTGTTGTGAGACATTAACCAGAACCTTGATCTATGCAAACAACAACAGAATAATGCAATCTATGTGACCCCACTCTAGAAATTCTCTAACTCAATATCTAATATCCTGTATAATTCATATAAATATTTTATAATATGGGAATCCAAAAATTCAAACCTAAAATTTTGATTTGGATAAATTAAAATTAAAATCATACCCATCATCTATAAGATCCTCTATTAGAAAGATATAATTATAAAAAATTTCATTGTTTCCAAAGAATTCCTTTGAGTTTATCAATTTCATTGACGAATTCAATCATCAGATGATCGTATCCAGTTTTCCTTTTTGAAATGATTTCTTCTAGACAGAACATAGATTGTATCATATTTTCCATGGTATTTTTTTGATGGTATCATTATTAATGAACATTTTAAGGGATATTTTTAGTGACCCAATTGATTTACATGTTTTATTAAATTATCTAGAAACAAAAATATCATACAATTACAATATAAAAGACCATGAGTAATACTATCTTTGGATGATTAATTTTGAATTATGTCCACTGGAATGTCAAAAAAGGAATATTTATTTTATTATTTATAATGAGATATTAAAAGTACATGATATGACCTTGAGGATACATAAATAAATGTGTGAGCTAAAACCCATTATGGGAACAAACATGAGTAAGATACATAACATGTATGTTATAGGTGTCACATTTTATCATAAAAGAGAGGGATCACAAGGAATCACATGGATGATTAACATAATGAACATTGAATAATAATATAATAGAGTCAAAGGAATGTTTGAAGAATTATATAACATGACAAAAACATGACTCAATAAAAAAATTTTGTTACAATATCACACTGTAGAAATAGTCCCAAAATGGATTAGGGTTACTCCCTAATCACATAGATGAAACCTAATGAGACTGATGCTATACAAAATACATTGGAGTTATATATGGGGAATCCATAATAACATGTTCATGATATTTTTGATCAATTTCAAGAATTAAATTGGGATTCTTATGAGAATAGTTACCTATAGATATAAAAAGGGTTGAACAATCTTGTTACAAATCATAATCAATGTAAATTTTAGAATGAAGGCAATTTCAAAATGGTCATAAAGAAAGTATTTCCCCATAAAAGTAATAGATATTAACCTAGGTATATATTTGATATAAAAATATATATTTTTTAAAATAAATATATAACATTAAAGGGAGAGATAAAGTGTGTTATAGATAGAATGATTATAACCTATAGAAAGGGTGTTTTGTAGAGATCACATAACTCAAGCCTTATTTGTATTATACATTATTTATATTGCTAAATAATAAAATTATGTAAATTATTTTCTCCCTTAAGAAAATAATTAATTTTTTTATTAATTTTTTTTATTTTTCACTATTACTTATTCAAATACATAACCATTTAATTTTATATGAGTTGTTTTAAAAATAAACGATTTATATGGCCAAAACAACATCTGTATGTTGAGAATCATCAAATATATTATTATTTAATAATACCAAGAATAGTAATAATGATATAATGATCATTTATACACTAATATTTTATAGGTTAAACTGGTCATTAATTATAGTAATGATAAAAGATCTATGTTAGAATCATCTAAATTGCATGTTGTATGTACGAATCAGTAAGATTTCCATTTTTTGAAGATTGTGATGGAAAATGGAAAAGAAATATGTTATCATAATATAATAAATAACCTCTTATTTCTTTTAAATACCATTTCATATACCATCCATGATATTTATTAATAACAACAAATCACATCACATCGCAAGGCGATAATCCTCTGTTCACAAAAAATTCTTTATAATTTAGTCAATGGATGGTAAGGTAAGAACTCATATGATATATATATTTTACATATTTATTATTATATAATTAATATCATTTTTCAAATTAAAACTAATTCTTACAATTTTATATATAATGTGTCTATAAAAAATGATTCACATCGCTTCACATGGCGATAGTCCACCTTACACATGAATGATATTATAAAATTCCCTACAAAATGGAAATATAGAATGTATAGTATATATTGAAATTAATGATGTATAATTATATAATAAATATAATATTAACACATTAGAAACATTATTACATCCATTCATTATATGTGGTCATGCAAGAAATACATCAATTTGCGTGGACGTAGTCCTTCGTACAAAAGATCAAGGATTATTTCTCCCATTTGAGGGTGGTGGAGATGGATGTACGTCATTACCTAAACATAGAAACATAAAATTATATGTTAAATTGGATATTATATATTCATTATTTAATAATATATAATTTATGTGAAAAATGAAAAAAATTAAATTTTTTAATGATGTTACCTCTTCTTCGAACATCTTAATATTTTCAATAATATCCATAATATGTTTGATTTCTCATTAGGTTATTTTCATATAGGATTAGGGAATATAATTAAGAAGTGATTTTTGTAGTAATTAGAAAATCCATTGGGTTTTTTAATAGTTTAAATGAGATGAGAGTGGGATTCCTTTTATAAGTGGAGGAGAATACACATGTGGAATTTTAGAAAGTAATAAAATAAATAACGATTTTATCATGATAGTTTGATCCTAAATGAACAATAATTAACATTACATGATATAATGTAAAAATATTACCAGAAAATATTATTAGATATGAAATTTATCATTTTTAACGATAATAATATTTTATTAAATTCTTGATAAAACCGTTTTACCTTCAATATGTAATATAAGTTTTTGATATTCTAAATTCATTATGATTGGAATATTAGATGAACATATTATATAATAAAAATTAGTATGATTTGAAAAATATTATCAATTTTTTGAAAATCATCATACAAATGAAGAAGAATTTAATTTAAAAATATATCCTTATATGTGAGAAAGGAGACATATGAAACTCTCTCATGACCTAATTGTGTATTGTCTGTGGTACCATTGTGAATCCCTTGAAAAGAATGTCACGATCAGAACCATTAGAAATTCTATTATTATAATATTCAATTGATAACTATAAACATATGGTATCAGTATAAACTTCTATATGCTCTGCCTACAAGACATAATGTAATAGAAGAGTGGTGAAAACCATTAGATTTAGGTAATCTACTCCATACCAATCTACATTGGATAACTACAACATTGAAAAATTCACTGAAACCTTGTTCAATAGCTGCCTACCAAAGGATGCACCACAGCTCTGTCATGCTCTTGGTGGAATCATATGCTAACACTACCTTAACCATTTATAGGTCCACTACAACTCCATATACTAAGATAACGTGTCCGAATGATGGTAACATCTTCATCAAAAACTGAAACTTCAACAGATTATCATAAATATAGGGCTCTAATAGTGCATCCAAAATCACCCTCAAGTGTATCTTATCCACCTCCTTAGATGCCAAGTGCACAATGATATCATCTTTCAAGACTATCATGAACCTATCTAAAAGGGTTGAATGATCTTATTCATTAGTCCCATCATCATTTTGGGGGAGTTCGTCATTCCAATGGTCATCACCAAGTACTCATGGTGACAATAGAAACATCAAAATGTCATCTTCTATATAAACTCTTCCATTACTCTAATCTAGTGATATCCTGATTTGAGTCCAACCATAAAGAACCATCGTGCCCATATTTGCTGATTATAGAGTTCATGAATTCTCAATAATCAATACATATTCATTATAGTCACCATGTTTATGTGTCAATAGTAATCATATAACCACAATCTCTAAACTACCTTCTTGGAAACCAAAACCTGGGATCCCTAGGGTGAAAATATAGGCCTAACTAATCTCTACCTCTGATGTCCTCAAACTACACCCTCAAAATTTGAAGCTCTGTGATAGCCATCTGATATGATGGATCATATATCCATGCCATCCCAGGGTGTAGATCATTGAAGATGTCTATATCTTGGTGGAAAGGTAAAACTAGAACATCCTTATGGAGAACATCCTCATACTACACCGCAACTTTAGTAAACTAAAGACTCATAACATTCACATCACTATAGTTTAGGCCAACCAAATGATGAGTAATTAGATACATCATATTATATTTTAGGTCGTCATGTTTTTCCTAGATTTCCTTTTCACCAACAAGAAGGATATTGTTCCAGTACTATTGAATACCCACATTGATATCCTAAAATAGTCATTTTGAGCATTAATTTTAGATAAACAGTCCATACTAAGAATGAAATTGTAAGGACACCAGTTTGAGTCTCCAATATTATGGAACTATTCAGTAGATCAACCAAAATCACTATGTCTCAAATTAGATTTGTTGTATTAATATAATTACTATCACCGTTTTCTATAAAAACATAATCAAATGTTAGAAAAGGCATAGATCATACCTTGTATAATCTCTAGATCATTAGGGTCATAGGTGTACAGAGCTTATAGAGGGCATCATCACTTCCCTCTTACACCCTAAGCCTCGCATGGAGTAGCTTGGGATAGAGGTGGTAATTTGATGAACATATAACCACATCCTGATACCTCACCTTCCCCTATAACACATTTTTCTCTCTACGGACTACCCTCCAACTATCTCTGTCTCTGTTCTGATAGTCCCTCGACCGTCTCTTGGTCTGTATTTTGTGAGCTTGGGTATTCTCATGCCATATTTTCCCAAATATTTTAAGAGAAACACTAAATCTTCTTTAGAAAATTAGAGACACCTTGAGTGAATTGTATAGTTATTCTTGAGTCTTTGTATTAACTCAAGAAGCATCAAATCCACATGGATACCTATGACTTCTACTAGCTACCTCATGTTGAGGTATAAGCTATAGGTTTCCCACTTCTAGATCCCAATAATGGGGTCTTCTATTCTTGAAAATTTTCTATCAACAAGGCCCACACATGCACTCCATAATCTGTTAAAATACTAAGAGATGCCACATACACACTGATTTATTAAAAAAAATACAACGCAAAGGTCTTAACAATGACAAACTGTTATTGTACCATATCAATGGAGTAACATGTGAGATCAGTAAACATCATCGAATACTCATTCATGGTCATAATTTCCTATTTTAGATCAAGATTCTTCAGCATGCATACTATCACAATGTGGCTGAATAGAACTCTTATCTGAAATGAAACATGCAATATATTTTGGAGATATATTTCTCATTTTGTGATGGAGTCTCAATGATACACTATTTACCCATTGATTCATAAATAATCCTTGCAACAAGGACATCTATATGATTGGTATGAATCCTCAATAGGTGGAAAAAATGAGTGACTGCTTATAGACAATCATCATCCACATGGTGGTCAGTCTCCCCATGAACCCACGAAGGTTAATACCAATGAAACTCATGAAACACACTTAGCCATCATTAATCATCATCTAGTATTGATACTTCTAGCTATATCTAAAATGAAGGTGGTATAGCTAGTGAACCACTTAATGGTGTAATGTCATGTACAATCCCATGTATTTATGTTTCATCACTAGGTAGTTAATCAACATGGTCACATAGTTGAATCCTAGATTTCTATCAATGGGGAGAAATCATGAAATAAAACTTCATCTACCATTTTCATTTAGTACATCTATATATATAGCATAAGAAGAAATTGGAAAACACAACCATTACTATATGATGTGTAATTCCCTAACCCCAAAAGCTTAAAGCCAGTGATTTATTACATTACATTGGAATGATTACAAGGAATAAAATCCTAATGGACCATTCGGTTTAGAAATCATTAAAATCTATATTACATACATGATACTCATAATACATTGAGAAAATGGAAATACACACCCAAGTCATAATAAAATTAAATGAACTGCATCCTTGAGTGCCTATTCAAATATCTTTTATTCATAACTACGGGAAAGGCAACATAATAAGTGTTATCCAAAATGAAAATTAGGGTATTTATTCTGTATGTAATAAGGAATCAATAACAATAAACTAACATGTCAATGTAAATAACTAATAACACATTCAAATAAAATAACTATACAAGGCGATATCAATATAGAAACAAATGAAAATGAAACTCATTCTATCTAATTAAATAAAATGATAATTAAATGTATGTATATATATTCTAATGAAATATCTCATGGATGAATAATAATTTAATCAAAATGCATTAAATACTTAATTACTTATATTAATAATATAAATTGGATACATCATTTGATAGATTTAATACATTCAATGCTTCTTGCCAAAAATATAATACATTCAAGTATTTATGCAATGAATCTACAACTGTTAATTCATCCATCCATGAATTTAATATCATCATGGATTCTTCCCAAAAATCCATTACATTTATGTCTTAATTCCAGGAATATAGAATTAGCACGGCTTAGTTCCATGAATCTAATACTATCAACGCTTCATGCCAATAATATAATATAGTCAATGCTTCATTCCATTAATCTAATACTATTATGGATTTTTTTCATTGACTCTACTTCTAATAGTATTCATCTCAAGAATCTAATACATTCAAGGATTCATTCCATGATTTTAATACTTTCACGGCTTCATGATAATAATAAAAAAATCTTAAAGTGAACACCTTATGAAAAATGCTATATAGTTTTGGAAATAATCACATCCATGAAAGATGATTTTGATTTTTAAGTAAATTGACAATAAAAAATTATTAAAATAATGTTATCATTTCAATAGAATTGTTGCAATCACAAAAGGATGTGGGATTGCATTGATCACCTTTGAGAACATTCTCGAAGAGAATAATCATTAAACATTTCAATGTTTCTCATAACACAATGAATGATTTGAATCATGATATCCAGAAAGGTATGAAATAAAACATAGAATGTAATTAGAATAATAGCATTCATTATATAACAAGAAAATGAAGTATATTCAACAAATAAATGTGAATCGGTGCATAATAACAAACAAGTATTAATAGAATGTAAATTGAGACGATATTCCCTTACTACGTCAGTAGATTTTGAGTCCAGGGTTCCATGAAAGAGTTACATCAATTAAAAAATTAAATATAATGAAATAAATGGTAATAATGATATAATATATCAAAATGGTTAGTACTTATGACACACAAAATAAGTAATTAGTGAATATTACATTAAACCCACAGATTTAGAATGTGAGATGAAAATCCCTTAATAATGTAGTATCAAATTAATTGAAAAAAAGGTAAGAAATCATTAATAAAAAATTTAAATTTCATGGAGATAATGTAATTAATGATATTATATGTGAACATTGTAGTTTTTCAACTATATATAAAAAATTTTCTGCACAACAATTAAGTATGTCTCATGGAATGAAAAAGAGACAATAATGTCTTACCTTAACCTTAGTTCTGTGGTGTCATATTTATCATCCTATATATTCATTTAAAATATGATACTAACATGTACCGGAACTATACACATGTTTATAGTATCATATATTAAATTCTTTTAATAATTTATAACCCTTTTGTTAACACTCTTTAACAATTTTAACTAATTTTTATGTTAATATCAATGTTTTATTAAGTATATTTGGACTTGTAACATGTTTTTACAATTTATTAGATCATGATTTCATCAGATAAAAAATTTAAAACAATTAAATATTATCTTATATTTTCAGTACATATGTATTTAGAATAGTCCATAATATTTGGAGATTATAAATGAAGTACATTGTCCATGAAGACGGTAGGTCATATATACGCATGAACACTAATTTCATTTATTTTTTTGTTTTAAAAGAATGAAAAATAAATGATGAATATGTATATTATAATTGATGTATCATATCTATGTTATAAAATTAATAAATTTTTATAAAAACCATCATTTATATGTACCATTTATGACATAAATTAGTCATATGGCTTTGTGTGGGAGGTTGTCCACACTTCGTCAAATGAAATTATCATATTTACATATCATGGAAAGCATAATGGTATGTTATAAATGAAATATAGCGAAACATAGAGACATTAAAAATATAAATTATTTGAAATATACATATATTTTATATCATAATGGCAACCATGAGAGGCAGTAAATGAGAATTGAAAAATCATAGTTTTGTGAGACTGTGGTTCTCCAAACATAGAAACATTATTTTCGTTACACACAAGATAGAGGTGTATGAAAGTGCAGGTTGTATCCTAATCATAAAAACATCCTAATATATTTTAGATACAGCTGTTTTTATTTATTAATATAATTATAAGTGTATATGGAGTGGAGAATGGAAATGAATCTTAAAGGTTTGAGAGAAGGAATTACCTATTTATCATGGAAATTCTCTTGGTTTATACCAAATGATTTCAGGGATTTCATTTTGACAATTGGGAATCATCTAGGAATAGGTAAAGAATGTTTTAAGACTATGTGGACATGCTTTTTATAATCCAATGTGGCATGCGAGGTGTGAGGAAGGGGTAGAGTGATTGTTTTTTTATAGTGGAGTGTGAGTGACACTCTTGTAAATACCAAAATGTTATAATTTATGTGTGGTCTACCAAACATAATGTGACTAAAAATAGAAAAATAATGGATAAAATGGGAATAATAGTTGATTAAAATCTACAACACACAAAACACTATTCATTTTAATAATTTAGTTCCTTAACATATACGATTCCCCAATTTTAACATTTAGATTATTTTATTAAAGAATCTTGTTTTATTATATAATTAATATAAATATTCATACTAGAATAATGTGAGATTTATTAGACTATATAAATCCACTGAATAATTAATATTATATATATGTTATAAAATACAATTGCAATGTGTTTTGGAAATTAATTTAAAATCAAGGACCTGTGGCTTCCACAAATGATGCTTAAACTGAGACTATGTTAACAACATTTTTACTATATCTAGGTCAATATGTTAGTTATAAATGAATAATTGGTTCATTAAAATTCCATATTTTATATTTATTATCACATAAAAATCACTTGGGAGAATGTAATATTTTTATTAATTTCAAATCATTTAATAAAATTTCATTTATTGTAAAATAACAATAATATCTATTTTTACAATATATATTGATTATTAATTTTAAAAATTATTATAATAGTGTTATTAAAGTATATATGTTTGACGGTGTGTAACATGATATATTCATATACAAAAAAACAATAATCCAATGAATTAACATTAATTTTAATATTTATAGTATCATTTATTTAAGATAATTATTATCAAAATAATCAATACATTGACATTTTTTAAACATTTTATTTAACTAAACCACATATAAATATTAATGATAAATTATTGAGATAAAAATAAGCCATATATATTAAAAAATGATATGTATATCCAATAATATGATTTTCTTCATATCTCAATGTGTTATAAATATTAAAGGTAATAAAAATTCATTTTGGTCTTTTTCTTTACATAACCTTATATATTGAAATCATCTATTTAATAATATAAAAATAACCCATAAATTTAAAATGACGTGGGAATATGGTCAAATTATTGGAATAAAAGGTATTTCTTAATAGTTTCTAGATCATTTCGATCCCTCATATTATGGTTTAGTCCCTTATTATGATTAATATTATCTTAATAACCACAATTAATTTTAATCACATTCCGCAATAATTTTGGTCAAAAATTAAGTTGATATTATTATACCACAAATCTATCTCTAATTAAATCTATATATCATATATTTTATAAATTAAAATATCATAAGTGAAAAAATTACGATTAATGATAAACCGAAAAATGAGTTTAAATAATGGGGTTTTAATGCATAAAAAATCTTTAATAAGTTTATTAATATTTTTATATTCAATTTCAATGCTAAATTTTTTATAACAAACATAACTGTATATATAAATGTATAATTGTTCATATTTGAAACTCTATCAAATATAAATATTCTTTACCATTAATAATTATTTAAATGAAAGGGTTGTTTTTAAATAAAGTGTGGTAATGTTCTCTATTAATAAAAAAATGAATTTTCTCAGAAAAATCCAAATAATTCACCCTTTGATAATTTTTAAATTCTAAATTAAATAATGATGTATTTTAAAATAAAATTCATAAATGGCGCATTTTTTTTTTAAATATGGTCGCCAATAAAAGGTAGTAAAACTCAATATTTAGTGTGACACAAAATAATTCAGTGTTCTACCCAGCGTTAGATGAACATTGTGTATAAAGCATGCCTATGACAAAATTATATTTTTTACAATTGGAAAATATTGTAATGTATTGGGGTTTCACATTTTGTATGTGTCATTTTATTGAAACATTGACCACCACAACAATACTGAAAACCCGATCCTCAAAGAACAACTCAGATTTCATAGAGCTAATTCCCCAAAACAATGTCACATACCCTATGTCCTAAAATAAAATTTACCACTCTATGTACAATCAATCATGACATGTCCCAGAGGGCCCCAACCTGTGAATACTGCAAAACTTCCTCTAATAGGCTCGGAGTTAGTGACTAGTTCCATGTAAACATGTTCCACAAACAGAAACCACTAGAATAACGTACATGTAAACACACACTCCTCTTAATGAACACTATGTTGAAAAATAAATCTACAGAAAAAATACATGGAATCATTAATAATCAAACAATTGAGTACACAGTAATGTACTAAAAATCAAATAGGGGACAAAGACAAGTCCAACCCAATCTAGATAGAGTCTAACCTACTCTTATGGAAAAGACATAGTCACTACTATGCTACTAATAGACCCCACAGACTACCAAGATCCATTTTTTCTCCAACCACACCCTACCCTCCTAGGAAACCATCAAAATGTACGTCGTCACATTAAGAAACCCAGAAAATATTAAAAACAATGTACTAAATATGGTAAGCTCAATAATATATTTAACCATCACTGTAGAATAAGGACACAACCCAATTATACTCAGGAGAGACTCCACGCCATCAGGTGGTCATAAACAACTTGGAACCCCCATATTCTCCTCAATGTAATGCTCCTTCATAGAGAAATCATTCCACAACCCATAATATAACCCAAGACACTAAAAAAAAGTTCTAGCTCATTGGTCCCTGCCCAAAGTGAACATAATACTCTAAGAAGAAATTGATACATTTATTGGGTGTCAAACCCCAGACCACTGGGGGACACCATGAACTCATTCAGGACCGACCTTCTATATAGGGGATCATATGATAAGGATTCCAATAACACAATTGATAAATCCTTCCTGATGGAGTATTAACACTTTTTTATAGGGAATTTATGTTGATTCCAAAAAACTCTTACTATGGATAATGGAGGATCACACTCTAGTCTTAGAGAGGGACACCACAACTATATCTAAGACTCATCCTTTTGGGAGGATAAAAATCTAGTATTGTGGATTTAATGATACAATGTAACCTTGAGGAAAGGACATAGGTAATGCACTCAACCTTTAATGGTCCTAGCTAAGAAAAAAATGTCCTTAATCACACTTGAAGGAAGTACATGATGTGTACCAGTTGGTACATTGTGTGTCATGATATCCTAAATCCTACACATGTGGAAGATTCCCACATGAGAATTAGTCTCCAAGTACAAATCATATAGAAGTGTATACCTGATGTGTATAGACCCACAATACCTGTTTCGTGTCTGTGTTAGAGTAAATATAGTGTTTGTGCCCGTGTACTCCAACTTGTGTCCTTGTAATTATGAATTACATGCCATGTCAACCAGGGAGGGTCACACATCCTATGATTGGGGACACACGGTGTGTGATCCTTAACATTGGATGAAACACTAGCAATACAACCACGAGTTTTCACACAATTTGTAATCCCAAAATTCAAATTGAGTTTCTCAGGATTTTACATATTTTTTAGGGATCTCTTCTACTTCAATCGATGCACCTCCATTACCTTTGATCTTGCTGGAACCTAAAAATACAGGATCATCCAAAACATTGGTTCACAGATTTACTGATTTCTGGTTCAATTCCACTTAGAAAAAGCCATTTTCCTTCCATATGTTGTGGTACATCAATATGAGGTTGAACAGATACTGAATATCTACTCTGATGTCATCATCTCAATATGATAAAATCACATATCACAACCCGCACCTGCAATATCGATCTTTTTCACCAAATAATTGTCACACAATGATAAAATATAGGTTATTCTTCGATCATAATCCAAAATTATGTTCCCATGATAAATGTCTGAATAATAAAGGGAGAAAACATAAAACATAAAAGTGATGAATAAACCATACCTATTGTTCAATTGGAATCGATTAATTATTGCAGAAACGATGAATGAAGAATGATAAATCAACGAAAAAGAAACAATTCCATCAATTTAGAATCTATAAATGATGCATGAATAAATTCATATTTGTTGAATTGACCTGTGTTTTTTTAAATAATTAATGGGATGAAAATTACAAAATAAAAAACATATTTGGAGATTGGGTCAATCACTGGGGAGGAAGAGATATTTTGTCTCTATTGATGATATCCTGCAACTCCCATGGTGTGATGATCCACGTTCTATTCTTGATCCATTTCCTTCCACAAATAATTCCCTCTTACAATAGAATCTAGGACTCTATGGTTTAACAGAAAAACCTAAGACTATTTCAATAAACATATATTTAAAAAGAAGCATGCCAGTGATTTGAAAAAAAAATATAAATTATTTATTTAATTTATTTTATAAATTTCACGTCCATGATAAATTATTCCCAAATGACATAAGCAACCCAAGGTAATGTTGCACCTAGTCTAAATCTTCATTTTAGAACTCAACAATGCCCTCTGATTTCCAATCCAAACAACCATCACATAGTTATTCCATCATTTATGGAAGAATTATTTATTGTTATATTTAATATATTTAATATATTCCAAAACAATTATTTCAAGAACAATGGGGCTCAGAATCTCAAATGTCTCGACACCTAGCCTCAAAAATAATCTATATAACATTTTAAAATAATATACAGAAAATATGAGATGTTATTCAAATTACTGCATCTTATATTATAGTGATAATTTTTTTATTTAGTTATTTATCATGTGGTCAATCAAGTTACCAAGTCTCTCAGCAAGGTATGTGTGGAGAGTTTCCTAATAAAGTGTTAATGTATTTATCACTTCCGCACAGATTTTAGTGTTGATTTATTTAAAAAACATTACTTCGTTGATGAAATAGAACAAAAAAAATAAATCATCTTCTAAAATATTAAATCATTTTTGTGTTGTTTATTTTCAAAATATTTTGACTAGGTGCGTCAATATTTTTCTTCATAATCTCATAATGTGATCATGGAATTAGTTCTTGATTGACATATGAATTTTTTTCTGGTACTTTTATATGGATGGTTTCTAACTCAATGGGAGAATTTTTTTGACTAAATATCTTTAATGGCACAATATAATGAGTAGTTGCATGCTCAGTTTGAGGTTATAGACACAATGGTTATGGATAAGGAATGTCTCTATCAACAGTAACATTTGGAGGCAGAAAAGATGTGATGATGGAAGCAGAAACAACATGATCAAATGATGGAGTATATGTGATACTTGGATCAGGTATTAGGGATGAATTTCATTCCCCTCATTTTTTTTATCTCCCTCCCCTAGATAATATCCTCCAACTTAGCGGTGATAGATACATTATATTTTTAAATATTTGTAATTTATCAATTTTTTTATTTTAAAAGAAATTTAAGACTGGACTAAAAGCCATCACAATTACTTATTTTTGATATGTTGTGTGGCATATAACAAATACATATTTTAAATGTGTCTCAGAGATGGAAAAAAATAGTTCATTATATAAAACTAAAAAAACTATTTTTGATGATTCTCCCACCTGTTGCAAAATATTGTTTTTGATAAAACCAATCATAATGGCTAACTTTTGTGACAAATTTTACATCGATGGGAAATTTTTGATGGGTCTCCGTTGAAAGGTACCCATAAAAAATTGTAACATCCCGATATTTAATGACAATTATTATTTTTAATTTAATTGATGTCTTATGTTGTACGCTACAGAAAAATTAGCATGCGCTATACGCAACACTGTATTTTCTTGCAGTATACGCAACACTATTCTTGTCTTGTGTTATACACAATTTCAAGTTCATATGGTAGGAATTATTCTACACAACATTATGTATTGATTTTGTTTAAAATAGATATGAAATAAGTTTTTATTATGTTATACACAACAAAAAATGGATATTTCACTACAGGCAACCTTGACTTTTCTTGCATTACACGCAATCGTGACATTCCTCGATAGCGTATGTAGTACGCAATACCGGGTTTCACTAAACAACGATATATTGTTATAATATTATTATGAACTAGCGGTTAGGAATAGTATTACCTACAATTTGAATTTTATAAAATTACTATTCATATTAATAAATATCTAGAACATCAAGTTAGAAAAAAAAAATTTCTGAGTAAAATAAGTATTTTTCCAAAAAAATGCAGTTTTGTCGCCTTTTGATGGAGCACCCACTTTAAATCTAGTTTTTGACATGTTTATAAGTTCAATTTGAAAAAATAAAAAATCTTCATTGGAATCAGGATATAAAAGTATACATTGGAAAATTTTTTCATATTATTCTCATAACTTTTATATTTTAATGAATAGTAGAAACACACTATATTTTAATTTAAAAAAACTTTTTTCATCATAATAATTTATATGGTTAAATTATAATATTGAATGTTTTTAAAGTAAAAATATAAAATATTTTTTTCATATATTATAATATATGTCATTAGCATTGATTTCACATTGAAATTATAGGTAAAATCATTTCAATCTTTTGCAATGTTTTAACTTTTAAAACTCGTTTTCTTAACAATGAGATTAATATTAATTTTATTTCCACAAGTTATATTATTTGAATTTGAAAAAATGTATTCCATATTTGGAATCAGTAGGTCCAAATTATTTTAATAAGATACATTATATTTTCTATAGTTAAAGGTAAATCAGGGTAATTAAGGGTAATTATAATATTATAAAATTACCCTAACACTTGTAATAATATAACTGGATGATTATATTTTACCCTAAATCATACTTGGGTCGAAATGGTATCTAATGGAACCCACTTGTAATTGATATAAGGCCTTTTTGTTAGTTTATTTAAAGGAAAGTGAAATGTCTCACTCAAACTTTAATAATTAGATTATTTTTAATATATAGTTATACAGAATATAAATTATATTATAAATACTAATTTGAATTATAAATTTTTTTTCATTATCATGGTAATTTTTTTTATTTTTTAATAAATATTCTATTAACTTAAAATTTTATACATTAATGATGTATAAATTATTTATTTAGTGAAAAATAAATAATATAGATTTTATTAAAATAATAATAGATATCAAAAGAACCATAAACATGACCAAACATTATTGTTCGATTATATATATTTACTAATCATCCATGGGTCGATATTTGGTCCATTTGGATCCTTATAAAACTGATTAGGACATTTAAATTATTTTATTTTAATAGATGTCAAAGATGTCACCTTAATAATTTGATAAATATAACAATTTAAATTTTGTTATTTGAAGATGATAAATTCGAGTAACAATATTATTATTAATTTTATTATATTTATCTTCATCATAAGAGTTTAGTTTAAATTTTTATGCAATTTATAAGTTTATTAAAGGATTATACAAAAATGATGTAGTAATTGTTTTATTAAGAGAAATATCAAATAAATGGTTTTATAAATATTAAAATAAATTTTATATGAACTAATTAATGTTCTCCACTAATTTTCAAGAAAATTATGACATTTTATGAATCTATTAAAGCTTTTAGTATGAACATATCTTCTGTGAGTATTTTATTTAAATTCAAATAAATGAATAGTTTCAAAATTGGCACTATTGTTATTTTATCAAAATAACATCGTATAAAATTGTTTAAAAATCAAAAAAATATTTAAAAATTATAAATAAATATTTATATCGTCTAAAATGTCATATATTATCCAATTATGGACAATTCACCACACATAAGTAATTATTTATAACATTTTATATTTTAGTATCTTATTACCACAAATTAAATTAAATAGATTAAATAAGAATAAAACAAGTTGATAATGATTAAATTAAATTCCCAACATGTATAAATTTTATTGGATGATGGGATTACAACAATATCTCATATATTATTCGGATTTTAGTCATATTGGAAGTTTGTATGTGGGGTTTGAATTTATTATAAATTAATATTTTTGAGGTTTTCAAAGGCGTCTCTCTCCTCCCTTATAAAAGTGCACCTCCTACCTATCCCCTTCACAACACTTTGAGCATTCAATCTCAGAAAAACCCTACCCTTTTATATTCTCCACTTCCCTAGGTACATTTTTGAGGTTCTGGTATTTTCAAAGTACAACTATAGTGACTTAAGAGGAAGCTTAAAAGAGGTGCGTCAAAGAAGAGGTAATCTCTTTTACTTATTCTTTCATGTTTCTTATTTATTCAACTTATTCTTATTTAGTTGTTTCATTATAAAGTAAAAACATCAGTATCTTTAATATACTGATATGTCATTATAAATATTAAACAGGCCCATTTAACCTGTTATCCATTCTATGGAAAATGGAATCACTGCACGTGTGTATGTACGGAATACCGTCTCCACGCCGTGGTGTAATATATTTTTCCACCACCACCTTACATGGATGAGTATAATGGTGTAAAGAATAAATATATATGGATATTATAACATCATACTAATTATTATATATTATAACATCCACTTAAATTCCATTCAATAATTATGGTTACAATATCATCTCTCGTGAGTACGTATGGATTACCGTCTCTACGACATGATGAGATTCAATCTCCATGTTAACCTTTAAAGAATGATTATAAAGTATATATAATGAATAATAATGCTATATATAACATAATAATTCTACTTTATTTATGTATATGTTATTTACTTACTTCCATTCAAGTCAATAAGGAAAGGAAAATAGCATTCATGCGCACGTACGGCCTACTATCTCCATGAACGGTGTGTTTTATTTAATTAATCTATCTATTATGTATATATATATATACTGAATATATATGATATATAAATAACTTTTTACATTCTGGATGTTAGTAAATAATGATATAAGTAATAATAATACCATGAACAATAAGTCCAAGAAGGTACGATAAATGAAACGATTTAACGAAAACACTGCTTTAACATGGTATTTACAAAAGAACAGTTAATATAATGTCATAAGTGAACTATATATGATATAATAACTATGAATATGATTCTGTAATATGTCAATGACATTATTTAAATCATTATACAAGATTTCCAAGTACATACGAAGCATATCATACATAAAGTAAGGGATAAATTTTCAATCTCATTTTTATCCAAGATTGCTTATACGTAAGTATTTACTGGGGTTATATTTTTCATCCATGTCCATAAAAATGTTTTCATAAAGTTTTTAATATTCTTACATGTTTGTTTAAATTCATTTTTACACCAATTTACTTTTACTTTATGTTATGTAAGGAATTTTTCTTTTGTTTACCATACGTTGTACTTTTTGAAATTTTCATTAAAATTACGAGTAAAATGTTGTTTAACTAATACAGAATGAACAAATTTTTACAGTTTTATAATGCCTTATTTTCATGAAGCTTACTCTAAAAGATTTAATAACTATTTTTGACAAAATCATTTTCTTTTAAAATTTCATTGTATTTTGTGAAAAGAAAATGATTTTGAAGAAGAAAGGATATTTTCCTCAAGAATTCATTTCAAATGTTTTATCAAAACCATTTTCCATCTAAGATGAAATTATTTCATATGTGTATGTTTAAATTATAATGTCTCTATTATTGACATGATTTCACTTTTCCTATGATGAAATGATATCCATTTTTTCTATATATATTATGTGATGATGGGATGATGTTTATAAAACCCATTTTATTCATTTGGGTTATGATGAATGATTTATGTTTAATTTCTGAAAAAACTAAAAATTATTTCATTATGAGATGGGTGGGACCTATATATCCCTCCAATTTATTGGGTATAAATTTATATCTCTTGAGATAGAAATGGCTGGAATGGTATGTTAATCTGGTTCAGTGATGCAGGACTGGATGGAGGAGTGAACTCGATTCAGAAAGGGACTTTGTCCCCTAAGATGGTCTTGGCAGAAATTCCTTGGCTATAATGGAAATAATATCATGTGCATAATGGTTTTCCATAATTACATGTTTTATTCCCATTCTACTTTATCATGATTGATTTTCCATTATGATATATGCCTTACGTACTACCAAGATTTATCTCACATCTCAAGATTTTGATGTTTAAACTGTCACGAACCCCTCCCCACAAAGTGTACCCCTCTTGGGCCGACAATGTGAGAAGAAAGATAATGACTCCCGAGTCCTGCATCCAGTAGGCCCCGGGTTGGAGACTAGCACCGAGGGTATAGTAAACACACAAATGGGAGGCATTACCCTCTATGAGAACACATGCAGAAGAGAGAGATAGAATACACTCTAATCAACTCCAACTCAGAACTGAAAAATAAAATAAATCCAAGAACATATATGAAATGTCATGCAAAAGTACTACAACTGAAAGGGGGAACTAAAATTACCCAAAAGAAAGTAAAACGACTGCGACCAGAAGCCCGAACAACTCCTCCTCCAACCACAAGCTCTTAATAACTAGCTTGATCCCCAACCTGCTCCAAGTGACCTGAAAAATAGTTTATATATACATAGGGTGAGTATAACAGTATACTCATTAGGATCCTCCCCAAGCCTCTCTTGAAAATGTAAAGAAAGCATGCTAAAGCCCAGTGAACAACAAGTGAAAGTAACTCGTCACCTAAACAGGTATACTAAGTTCCCAGCCTCACCATAGATACTCTCTCCAAGTAACACATACATGAAAATAGCATATAGTAAAGATTATCAAGGGTACCCCGCTACTACTTCCCCACTGGTTTTCCGCTTTTCCCCAATGACATACATCCTATGCATCTCTCTCCAAAGGCTTGCCCGTAGACACCTGGGTTATGCTCCACAATCTGCACCTCTTGCACCACAAAGGCTTACCCGCAGACACCTGGGCGAAGCACCACACCATCCTCACAACCAACGATAACCAGGTATGTTCCGGGAGCCACCATAGCCCGCATAACATGTATCAAACATCGGGTATTATACCTCAAGCCATTATAACCCATACACAGAGTAGGGATCCTCAATCCATGACAACCTATACACATTAAACCTATAGTATTCCATAGGATACTATATCCAGAATATATGTTAGTGAAATAACCACAAGACATTACAACCCTCTACACACATATATGGGGAAACTAACAATTGTGCGTGTTGGCACATGTATCTACCAAGAGAAGAGAGCAGGGCCAAAAGGGGGTAGTCACCCATTCGACCTCCCATCAGAATGTTGGGGAAAACACCCCCCATGGCTCTGAATCCCCGGGGTGTTAGTTTCCCTTACCGACAGGGTGGAGTAGCGTATAGAAACACAAAAAAGTACAGAATATATATATATATAACTCACATCCACACTATGGGAATTACCTAGTCTTAGATACAACTGCAGCTAACGTCTCTCAGACTCTAGGCTACTACTTCTAAGACTAGGTATCCTATAAGCACACAAACATTTGAAGAGCTTTATTAGATTACTCCATTCTCATATTATCAGCTCTACTGTACATTTATTAATTATTTACACATTAATTAACTATGAAAAATTCCACATTAAACTTAATTGGCATCACATTCAAAATCAACTGCTCCTTTTAAGATTCACATCACCTTTAAATTCTAGTATCTCCATCCCTGTGGATTTTCACCATTTAATCAAACATTCATTACAGAATTACTTTTCCATATTCCCAGGCATTCTAGAGAAGCATCCTATGCTTCTAAACACAAAGGAGGCTCAACACGGTGAGTAGATATACTACGCGTCGTGTCTTTGCCACCTATAGAAAGGGCATAGACCCATTCTCCCTCAAGAGGCTAAACACGGAGAGCACGTGGCATACCCCGTGAGTCTTCACCTCCTTCGGAAGAAGGGTAGCAGGACCAGCTGCCTTGAGAAGTGGGGAAAAGCAAAGAAGATAAACATTCAAAGAATCCACAAGCATCCAACAATCACATCCATCCCATTCCATCACCCATGGTGTCCTCTCCGACACCCACACGCATAAACTGATGCATCTCGCCACTCTAGGTGTCATCTGCTGCCACAACCACAAGGCCTCCATGCCTCCACATATCACAACAACCATCTTGGCTCACATCACATCACAAGCAGTAGGAGAACAACAATCACAACCATGGGCTCTTGACCCTTTAACAAACAAGAGGGTAACTCAGAACCCTTTTAGAAATTCCCACACAATTTGTTCTTCAATCCATATTGAATTAGAAGATTTTTTATTCGTAGGTTCCAATTACGGGATACCTAATCAGTAAGCTATCACAATTAAATAACCATGCTTAATTCACTAATTTGATTAACCTCAAATTAGAACAACTACGACAACAGCAATAACCAAATTAATTTACATGCCTCTTTATCTTTATCCAATTAATTAACAATTAATTCAAGATTTACGTTCATTATCAATTTCTATCATGAATGAACAACAAATCAAAGAAATCATAGATATCACTCTATCTAGCAAAACATGAGGCAAACCGTTGTCACATTATAAAGCAACAACATGTGATCAACCAATTCTTTTAATCTGGTTAAAGTATTTAATTAGGTCAATTTCATTGTGATCCAAAGGACTAAATCATGATAATTCTACGATTGCACATATACAATTAGAGAAGCCATGAATCCACTACCTAGAAGAGTTATTGACGTCCTTTATCCACACAGCGGGTCAAAATCCTCCTCTAACGACAACTGCATCCCCCAGAGGATGCCACAGTACGACAGTACCAACCAACCCCAATAAAAACCCATTAGAATCTTGGAAATTACATGGTATAATATGGAAGGGAGAAACAAGAGAAGATTATCTCCAAAAGAATGATGATAAAACATACCTTATTGGGAAGATTGACTGACACAGCTCGGTTGCATCTAAAACAGAGCAGAACCAATCCTAGGAGTAATGATTGATTGTGCATCTCCTATGGGAATGATTGAAAGTTTCTAGCGTCTTTTAGCTTATAACATAGAGAATTAACAATGGAGAATGATATCTCGTCCCTTTTTGAAGATTTAATGGGGCGATGGTTTATGATCCGGTTAATTCTCCATTAAAAACAGATCGCATTAACCGACGCTGTTTGACCAAAGAAAAAAACATCATGGCCTTAGGAATAATATATATAGGATTTATGGAATTTGAATTATCCTTAAGAGTCCTTAAAACAAGGCCTTAAATGGATTTTACATCAAAGGAAACGTCAAATGGGGAAAAATTGTTGGAAGCTGGAAACACTGTTCACATACTCAAAATTTGGCAAAGGAAAGAAAAGGTCACCGTTAGAAGGTTACCGTTCTGGAAACACTATTCAAGCCTACCGATAGAAGGTCACCGTTAGAAGGTTACCATTCTGGAAACACTGTTCAAGCCTACCGATAGAAGGTCACCGTTAGTAGGTTACCATTCTGGAAACACTGTTCAAGCCTACCGATAGAAGGTCACCGTTAGAAGGTTACCGTTCTGGAAACACTGTTCAAGCATACCGATAGAAGGTCACCGTTAGATGGTTACCATTTTGGGAACACTGTTCAAAACTACCGATAGAAGGACACCGTTAGAAGGTTACCATTCTGGAAACACTATTCAAGCCTACTGATAGAATGTCACCGTTAGAAGGTTACCGTTCTGGAAACACTGTTCAAGCCTACCGATAGAAGGTCACCGTTACAAGGTTACCGTTCTGGAAGCACTGTTCAAGCATACCGATAGAAGGTCACCATTATAAGGTTACCGTTCTTGAAACAGTATTCAATCCTACTGATAGAAGGTCACCATTAGAAGGTTACCATTCTGGAAACACTGTTTAAGCCTACCGATAGAAGGTCACCATTAGAAGGTTACCATTCTGGGAACACTGTTCAAGCCTACCGATAAGAGGTCACCGTTAGAAGGTTACCGTTCTGGAAACACTGTTCAAGACTACCGATAGAATTCCACCGATAGAAACACTATTTACTAAACCTCCCTGATAGAAACACTATTCACCTACCGATACTGTTCATAAAACTAGAAACACTATTCACAGAACTGTAAATTTGGAAAAGTGTTGGGGATAAGTCACCTTGACCTCCCGAAACACCTCCAACACCACATTTTCACAAAGTAATGGATCAGAGAGGTCCAAGCCATTACATTAGATACCTCTCAAAACATTCTCGTCCTCATGAATTAAAAACCAACCCAAAAGAAAAGAGGGGTCCAAACAACCACCCCATAAGATACCTCTCAGGGGAAAACCACCATGAGTTGTTTGAAACCTGGAACAAAACTATGAAATCCGAGAGTATGGGAACAAACAATCCATATCCAAACAATTTAATAATAACATCACATCAAAGGTACATAAATAAAACATGAAAGGTCTGACCATAAGGGAAACATCGTTAAATGAAAGGAGTTAAAAATTAAAAAACTCTGGGTACTGACCATGTATTTATGACTCGTGCTCCCAGGTACTATCTTCCATGCCACCGTGTCGCCACAAGACACGAACTAAGGGGATAGAACGCCCGCACAAAACCTTCTCCTTGCAGTCTTTGATCTCCACAGGTCGCACCTCGAAGGTTGCATCATCATCAATACCGATATCTCCCCAATCGATAACATGAGATTCATCATGAAGATAACGACGGAGCTGTGATACATGGAAAACCTCATGTATCCGACTCATCTGAGAGGGAAGTTCTACTCGATACGCCACAACTCCAACATGAGCTAACACCTCGAAAGGACCAACAAATGAGGGAGAAATCTTACTTCCACGACCAAACATTCACTGCCCACGAAGGGGAGTCACCTTCAGAAACACATGATACCCAACATTAAACTCTAAGGGTCTCCTTCTTTGATCAGCATATGATTTCAGATGATCTTTTACTGTCTTCATCCTCTCACGAATCACCTGAAACATCTATGTTGTATTCTACACTAGTTCTGGTCCGAGATTTGCTGACTCTCCGACCCCAGTCCATCACAATGGAGAACGGCATGGCTGGCCATACAAGGCTTCAAACCGCGCCATACCGATGGTAGAGGGAAAACTAGTATTGTAAGCAAACTCTACCAAGGGTAAGTTCATCATCCATGAACCTCTAAAATCAAGAACACAAGAGCGCAACATTTCTTCAAGAGTCTAGATGGTTCGCTCTGTCTGACCATCCGTTTGAGGATGAAAAGTAGTGCTAAGGCACAATTGAAAGCCAAAAGAATACTGGAGACCTCTCCACACCCTAGAGGTAAAACGAGGATCTCAATCAGAAATGATCGTCCTAGGTACTCTATGAAGTCTCACCACCTCCTTTAGATACTGCCTCGAAAAAACTTCCACTGAGCTCGACTCCTTGATCACTATGAAGTGGGCCGATTTTGTTAAACGATCCACTACCACACATATAGCATCATGTCCTCCAAGAGATCGAGGTAAAACTATAACAAATTCCACTGATATGTCCTCCCACTTCCACTGAGGAATCTCTAATTACTGGAGAAGACCACCAGGAACACGGTGTTCGGCCTTCACCTTCTGGCAGACTAAACATCGAGACACACACCCTGCAACCACACGCTTTTTTCCAGGCCACCGAACCCCACTCTTCTAGGATCAGTAAATCTTTGTCACACCAAGATGTACTGCCAAGGTTGAAATATAGAACTCTCAGAGAACCGTCTCGCGCATCACCAAGGGAACAAAAATCCTTCCATGATACAACACTCGGTGTTGTTCATACTCCGACCAACCATCCGGGGCCTCAACACAAACAACTATGTATCTCCAAACTTCCACCTCTAGATCACCCAACTGAGAATCTTCCACCTTCTGCATCATGGATGACTGCACCGTCATTTGGAAAAGACAACCTCTTCCCCCAACTTCTCCCATACCAAGATGAAAAGTTGATAGCTCTTCCATCACTCTCCAAGAATCACCTGATTCACGCACAACATCATTATGTGACTTTCGGCTTAGTGCATCAGCTACGAAATTCCATGTTCCAGGTGTATACGATATTTCAAAGTTGTATTACTGCAAGAACTCCATCCACCAACGCTGCCTCAAGTTCTAGTCACGTTGGGAGAAAACATACCTCAAACTCTTATGATCGGTGAAAACCACAAAGTGCTCACCAATGAGGTAATGTCTCCACAACATCAGAGCAAACACCACGACTGCCAACTCAAGATCATTGGTGGAATAGTTTCATTAATGGGGACGCAACTGTTGAGACCCATAAGAAACAACTGACCTCTGCTGCATGAGAACACAACCTAGCCCCAGATGTGAAGCATCACAAAAAACATCAAACTGGACTACCTCTACTGGAAGGCAACGGACTGGGGCACTTACCAATTTCTCCTTTAGATAATCAAAAGCTTCCTGAAACTGATCAGTCCATATGAATGCTTGATCCTTCCTGGTCAAAGATGTCATAGGTGTCGTAAATCGGGAAAAATTGGCTACAAACCTCCTATAATAGCCTACGAGACAAAGGAAACTTCACACCTCTGACACGGTCTTGGGGGCTTCCCAAGACACCACTACTTCTATCTTCGACGGATCCCAAACTACTCCCTGTTGGGATACAACATTCCCCAAGAAAGGAACTTCTCAAGCCCAAAAATCACACTTGGAAAACTTCCCAAACAACTGATGTTGGCGAAGAACTCCAAAAACGGCTCGTAGATGCTTTGCATGCTCCTCGTCAGATTTGGAGTATACAAGGATGTCGTCGATGAAAACCACAACAAACTTGTCCAGGAATTCACAAAACACAGCATTCATCAACCCCATGAAAACAGCTGGAGCATTCGTCACGCCGAATGGCATTACAACAAACTCATAATGCCCATGACGACAACAGAATGTAGTCTTCGGGATATCCTCATCCTTTACACGCATATGATGATATCCTGACCGCAAGTCGATCTTTGAGAACCAACATGCACCCTTCAGTTGATCGAATAGGTCATCAATCCGCGGAAGAGGATAACAGTTCTTTATTGTCACTTTGTTTAATCGACGATAATCGACACACAACCGCAAACTGCCGTCAGCCTTTTTTACAAACGAAAATGGCGCTCCCCACGGTGACACACTTGGCCGAACAAAACCGTACTACAACAGACCATCAAGCTGAATACGTAGCTCTCGTAACTTAGAAGGGGCCATCCTATTCGGAGACATAGTTATAGGGGACGATCATGGATGTAGCTCGATCGCAAAATCGATATCTCGTCGAGGGGGTAAGGATACAACCTCTTCTGGAAAGACGTCAGGTTACTCCTCCACGACCCTAGGAAACGCCAACTGCTGAATCTCTGAAGAACTCAGCATCATCCCAGCCATCATGGATGATAAGGATGGAACTCTTCTATGACTCATCCAAGGATCTCTCTCACCAAAAAACAAGACTTTCTCTCCATCTGCATCAAAGAAAATGACCTTATTCTTGTAGCAATCCACAATAGCCTGCACCGAATACAACCAATCCATGCCGAGTATGACATCATATGGATTTATTCGTAAACATTGGAAATCTCCCCAAGAGCGGTGTTTCCCCAACACTAGCTCACAGACTCTACATACATCAAACAAGTCGGCTCGACCTCCAACTGGTGTAGTCAACACCAAGGGAACTGGAAGCCTCTCTAACTCATGTCCCAAAGCATGGACAAGGGTAGGTGATATGAAGGAGTGTGTCGCTCCTGAATCAAACAAGGAATACACCAAGGTAGAAAACAAGAAAAGGGTAACTCGAACGACATCTGGCTCACCTGGGGATGGCAATGCTAGAGAATGAAGCTGGCCACGACCTCCTCCACGACCTCTATGACCCTGATGACGACCACCACCACGGCCGCACTCTGCTCTCTGAGGACAGGGAGCGTCATGGGGCTATCCTCTGCCTGCTCCATCTGCCCTCTGGTGATCCAAAGCTAGTGCAACCTGTTTCTGTTGCCTCAGCTGGAACTGCCTTAATGGAGGAACTTGGAGCGGAGCACCCAGTGGACAATAACTTCTCTGAAAATTCAGGCACTCCCGCTGCTGATGACCACGACCACCACAAGAAAAACATGCACCTGATCCCTTGGCATAGGCCTGAGAGTTTCTGCCTCTAGAGAAATGAGATGGGAAGGGCTGGGACCTATGCCCAGGTGAACGAAAACTCTTCTGCCCTAAAAACCGGGACCCTCGGACCACATATTTTCTTCGTGAGGAATCATGACAATTCCCCTCTCGTGACGATCCGGTCCTAGAAAATGTCCTCTCAACAACCTCTACCCTCGCCAGCACCTCAAGATATGTCTTTAGCATAAATGGGGTGACCTGGCACTAGATCTCTGGATGCAATGCCTCCTCGGAATGTCTCGCCCTGGCCTCCTCATCTGGTAACAGGTCTGAAGCATATTGTTGATGGTTCCTGAAACGTATTACAAACTCTCAAACACTGGAGCTCCCCTGTCGAAGGGTAAGACGCTCCTGGCAACTGGATGCCTTCGCAGTTGAAGAATGAAACTTGACTCTAAACCTGTCTCGAAACTCCTACAATGAGACCGCTGACTCCTCACGATCCCCGAGGAACATGAACCACCACTGCCTCGCTGCTCCACACAGTATCATCACAACCAAGGACACCTAGTGTTCCTTCCGAGCACGAATCGAACTGAAGAATATCTCGACCTCCTCCAACCAGTCTTCTGTGACTGCATCTAAAATGGAGCCCTCGTACTTCTGTAGACTCTGGTACTAAAACTCTCAGAGTGTATACTTCCAAGTTTCATCGTCGTCAACCTCTAACCGACGACGATCTTCTAGAACAGCCTGCTGGGCATCTTCTGCGCAAACCTGACGAGGACGTCGACCAGGAGCCATACCTGAAAATAACAACTATTAGAACTCCTAAGACTGTAATATGGAAGACTCAACATTAATTAATTAATTGTTTTGTTTTATTAATTTTAGGTTACCTATCCCAAGGTCTACCCATTCAAACATAGGCACAAAGAATAATGATGCATGACCCTTTCCTAGGTCTCTACCCTGCAACCAGTATCACTTTTGTTTAGTAGCCATCATAAAATTAAAGGTATGTGCAACAGATCATAGGGGCCCTAAATGCCTATGTCTTTGGTGGTCTCCAGTGTTTAACCCACTTTCTAAACATGAATGACACCGTTGCACTACCATCCCATGCATCCTCACCTATTCCTAACTCCAAACTCCATCCTATCCCTCAACCAGAGCTCTGATACAACTCTGTCACGACCCCTCCCAACAAAGTGTACCCCTCCTGGGCCGGAAATGTGAGAAGTAAGACAATGACTCCCAATCCCCGCATCCAGTAGGCCCCGGGTTGGCGACTAGCACCGGGGGTATAGTAAACACACAAATGGGAGGCATTATCCTCTAAGAGAACACATGTAGAAGAGAGAGATAGAATAATATCTAATCAACTCCAAATAAAAACTGAAAAATAAAAGAAATCAAAGTACATATATGAAATGTCATGAAAAATTACTACAACTGAAAGGGGAAACTAAATGTACCCAAAAGAAAGTAAAACGACAGCGACTACAAGCCTGAACAACTCCTCCTCCAACAACAAGCTAGTAGTAACCAACTTGATCCCAAACCTATTCAATGTGACCTGAAAAATAGTTTATATATACATAGGGTGATTATAACAGTATACCCAATAGGATCCTCCCAAAGCCTCTCATTCAAAAGTACATAAAGCATGCTAAAGCCCAGTGAACAACAAGTGAAACTAACTCGTCACCTAAACAGGTATACTAAGTTCCCAACCTCACCATGGTTATTCTATCCAAGTAACGCATACAGGAATATATCATATAGTAAAGATTATCAAGGGTACCCCGCTACTACTTTCCCACTGGTTTGCCACTTTTCCCCAACGACATAAGTCCTGTGCATCTCTCTCCAAAGGCTTGCCCGCAGACACCAGGGCTAACCTCCACAATCTGCACCTCATGCACCACAAAGGCTTGCCTGCAGACACCTGGGCAAAGCACCACACCATCCTCACAACCAACAGTAACCAGGTAAGTTCTGGGAGCCACCACAACCCGTATAATGTGTATCATACATCAGGTATTATACCTCAAGCCATTATAGCCCATACACGTAGTAGGGATCCTCAAGCCATGAATGCCTATACAAATTAATCCTATAGTAGTCCATAGGATACTATATCCAGAATATATGTGTGTGAAATAACCACAATCCATTACATCCCTCTACACAAATATATGGGGAAACTAACAGTTGTGACTGTTGGCACATGTATCTACCAAGAGAAGAGAGCGGGGGGAAAAGGGGGTAGTCAGCCATTCGACCTCCCATCAGAATGTTGGGGAAAACACCCCCCAGGGCTCAGAATCCCTGGGGTGTCAGTTTCCATTACCGAAAGGGTGGTGTAGCGTATATAAACACAAAAAGTATAGAATATATATATATATATGTCACATCAACACTATGGGAATTAACTAGTCTTAGATACAACTACAACTACATCTCTCAGACTCGAGGCTGCTACTTCTAAGACTAGGTATCCTATAAGCACACAAACATTTGAAGAGCTTTATTAAATTACTCTATTCTCATTTTATCAGCTCCATTGTACATTAATTAATTCTTTAAACATTAATTAAACATGAACAATTCCACATTAAACTGAATTGGCATCACATTCAAAATCAACTGCTCCTTTTAAGATTCACATAACCTTAAAATTATAGTATCTCCATCCCCGTAGATTTTCACCATTTAATCAAAAATTCATTACAGAATTACTTTTCCATATTCCCAAGAATTCTAGAAAATCATCATATGCTTCTAAACACAAAGGAGGCTCAACACGGTGAGTAGATATATTTCTCATCGAGTCTTTTCCGCCTATATAAAGGGAATAGACCCATTCTCCCTCGAGAGGATAAACACAGAAAGTACATGGCATACCCCGCACGTCTTCGCCTCCTTCGGAAGAAGGGTAGCAAGACCAGATGCCTTGAGCAGTGGGGAAAAGAAAAGTAGATAAACATTCAAAGAATCCACAAGCATCCAGCAACCACATCCATCCCATTCTATCACCCCTGGTGTCCTCCACGACACCCACATACTTAAACTGATGCATCTCGCCACTCTAGGTGTCATCTGCTATCATAACCACAAGGCCTCCATGCCTCCACATATGACAACATCCATCCAGGCTCCATCACAGCACAAGAAGCAGGAAAACAACAATCGCAACCATGGGCTCTTGACCCTTTAACAAACAAGAGGGTAACTCATAACCCTTTTAGAAATTCCAATACAATCTGTTCTTTAAACCATATTGAATTAGAAAATTTGTTATTCGTAGGTTCCAATTATGGGATACCTAATCAGTAAGCTCTCACAATTAAATAACCATGCTTACTTCCCTAATTTGATTAACCTAAAATTAGAACAACTATAACAACACCAATAACCATATTAATTTATATGCCTCTTTATCTTTAGAAAATTAATTAAAAATTAATTATGGCTTTACGTTCATTATCAATTTCCATCATGAATGAACAACAAATCAAAGAAATCATAGATATCACTCTATCAAGCAAAACATGAGGCAAACTGTTATTATGGTATAAAGAAACAACATGCGATCAAAGAATTCTATTAATCAGGTTCAAGTATTTAATTAGGTCAATTTCATTATGATCCAAAGGACTAAATCATGCTAATTATACGATTGCACATATACAATTAGAGAAGCCATGAATCCCCTACCTGGAAGAGTTCTTGACGTCCTTTATCCACACAGCGGGTCAAAATCCTCCTCTCACGACAACTGCTTCCACCAGAGGATGCCACGGTACAACAGTACCAACCAACCCCAAGAAAAACCCATTAGAATCTTGGAAATTACATGGTATAAAATAGAAGGGAGAAACAAGAGAAGATGATCCCCAAAAGAACGATGATAAACATACCTTATTGGGAAGATTGACCGACACAGCTCGGTTGCATCCAAAATAGAGCAGAACCAATCCTAGGAGTAAAGATTGATTGTGAAACTCCTACGGGAATGATTGAAAGGTTCTAGCATCTCTTAGCTAAGAACAAAGGGAAAGAACAATGGAGAATGATATCTCGTCCCTTTTTGAATATTTAATACGGCGACAGTTTATGATCCTGTTAATTATCCATTAAAAATGGATTGCATTAACCCACGCGGTTTGACCAAGTGAAAACATCCCGACCTTAGGAATAATTAATATTAGATTTATGTAATTTGAATCGGCCTTAAGTGTCCTTAAAACAAGGATTTAAATGTATTTTACGTCAAAGGAAACATCTAATGGGGCAAAACTATAGGAAGCTGGAAACACTGTTCACATACTCAAAATTTGGCAAAGGAAAGAAAAGGTCACCGTTAGAAGGTTACCATTCTAGAAACACTGTTCAAACCAACCAATAAAAGGTCATCGTTAGAAGTTTACCGTTCTGGATACACTATTCAAGCCTACAGATAGAAGGCCACTGTTAGAAGGTTACCGTTCTTGAAACACTGTTCAAGCCTACCGATAGAAGGTCACCGTTAGAAGGTTACCATTCTGGAAACACTGTTCAAGCCTACCGATAGAAGATCACTGTTAGAAGGTTACCGTTCTGGAAACACTGTTCAAGTCTACCGATAGAAGGTCACCGTTAGAAGGTTACCGTTCTGGACACACTGTTCATGCCTACCGATAGAAGGTCACCGTTAGAAGGTTACCGTTCTTGAAAAATTGTTCAAGCCTATCGATAGAAGGTCACCGATAGAAGGTTACCATTCTGGAACCACTGTTCAATCCTACCAATAGAAGGTCACTGTTAGAAGGTTACAGTTCTGGAAACACTGTTCAAGCCTATCGATTGAAGGTCACCATTAGAAGGTTACGATTCTGGAAACACTGTTCAAGCCTACCGATAGAAGGTCACCGTTAGAAGGTTACCGTTATGGAAACACTGTTCAATCCTACCGATAGAAGGTCTCCGTTAGGAGGTTACTGTTATGGAAACATTGTTCAAGCCTACTGATAGAAGTCCATCGATAGAACCTCAATGATAGAAAAACTGTTCACTGAGCCTCACCGATAGAAACACTGTTCACATACTGATACTGTTCATAAAACTGGAAACACTATTCACAGAACTGTAAATTTGGCAATGTTTTGGGGATAAGTCACCTTGACCTCTCGGAACAGCTCCAACACCACATTTTCAAAAAGTAATGGACCGGAGAGGTCCGGGCCATTATATAAACATTAGGTTCATGTTTTGAAGTTCAAATGTATATGGTTTGTTTTATTTTCTACATGTTTACCATTACTGAGAATTTGATCTCACCCTTTATATGTTTTGTTTCCCCATGGATATAAAGAAATGTTTTATGTAAAAAAAGGGATGATCTTTATGGGAGATGTTGATGATCTTTCACAAAGATTATAAGATTATGTTCCATGATTCCAAAGACAGAAACTATTACGGTCCTTTGGTGTCTGTTTTTGTTATATATTAATTATTCCGCAAATGTAGTGTAATGTCTATGTATGTCATACTTTGGGTCTCTACATAAATTCACCATTTTATATATGTCACCAAAACCCACATTTTATAACAATGATGCAGTACACAAATTATTCGAGTAATAGTTCAAAATAAATATATGAATTCCCATAACAAACTTATCACGATTATAATATTCCTCCACATGATTCGCGTTAATAATATGTCTCATTATATAATATTCTTTAATATTAATGTATTTTCCAACCAATTATAAAAAACAAAAACTGATCACATTTCTATGCATATTACAAAAATATATTTCATACATTTCCCACCACATTATGGACAAGTTTTATAATATAGAAATGGTCGACATCTAATGGTAATATCTAAAGGTATAAATAGAGATTTCGTAAGGCATAATCTATTCTCAAAATAATATTTCCTCGGACCCAGTCAAAAATCCCACACGACTCCCATTCCCTATGATCACCATCACGTCAGGGCTCCCTTTCCCTAATCTCATCGTTGTCACAACTCCCTCACCCTATACCAACAACCACAACCACCATTGTACATATTCTTATCCCCAATCCTCTAAAAATTATATTTCTCCCCACAAAAACCAATATATTTCACCCTCTCCCTTAAAATCTTCCCCCATTATTTCCCTTCATCTTTTGATCCTGTGCACAAACAATCATCGGTACCGCTACTCCAAAGATCCACCTTCCTAATTAGGGAAACCCCTACCTCCCCATCTACCGAAATCTACCTCCCCATCCCTGACTCTACGTATGCTATCTTCCACCTCCGATCTATTGATCTCAACTATACTTCTGCCTCATCTTCCTAAATATGTAGACTATTTTTCATGTCGTTTCACTATATTGTATAAATAAAACACTATTTTATAGAATTTTTTAACACTAATTTTCATTATTTTTTCTATGTTTTAGCCTATCTATGTAATTTCAATAAGAATTTTTCTACTATGGGTTAATATGATACATTATTTATTTTATCCATTAATATATTCTTTCTCAATTAGTTTATATTTATTGCCATGATGACAATTTTTAGTTTCTAATGTGCAGTATGACATGAAGGAGTTTATTTTATCATTTTATTTATTGAATGTTTATGTTAACTAGCTAAGATAATATTTTAAGTGAGTATGCTTATTTATTATTGTTAATGAATAATGTTTTTTTTGTGTATATGATTTTGAAAAATCAAGGATATTTCTTCTCGAATTCATCAGGTTTCATCTTTGGCGTAGTCAATGTGTAAATAGCTTGGCTGGCCATTGGTCAACCTTGATGCGGTAGGGGACTCTAGCACTACATATTCAGAAATTAATTGTTTTTAATATGATATGTAATTTATCTAATCCCTGATATTGATCATTAAATACTAAGTTTTTATCCCCTTGAATTGAATGGCTGAAATTACAACCATCCTTTCTCATTTGTAAACCCCTTTTCTGAATATCTTGGTGTCTCAAAAATTATCTTAATTAAAACCCACCGTATTTTCCATTAAACAAAATAATTATACATATCAATCCTTTGATAACCCAGCAACACCATAATGCATTCCAAGAAGGTAATTAAAACACTATTTCTATTGGGATGGTGTTACAAAAATATGTTATAGGGGAAGTTTTTCCTAATAAAGTGTTAAGATATTTATCACTTCCACACAGATTGTAGTGTTGATTTATTTAAAAAAACATTATTTCATTAATGAAATAGAACAAACCAAATACATCATATTCTAAAATATTAAATAATTTTTGTGTTGTAGATTTTTCCAAATATTTTTACTAGGTGCGTCAATATTTTTCATATGAATCTCGTAATGTGATCATGGAATTAGTTCTTGATTGACATATGAATTTTTTTGTGGTACTGTTATATGGATGGTTTTTAACTCAGGGGGAGATTTTTTTGAGTTAATGTCTTTAATAGAATAATATTATGAGTAGTTGCATGCTCAAATTGAGGTTATAGAGACAATTCTTAGGGAGCAGGAAGGTCTCTATCAATAATAACATTTAGAGGCAGAAATGATGTGATGATGGAAGGAGAAAAAACATGATCAAATGATATAGTATATGCGATACTTGGATCAGGTATTAGGGATGAATTTCCTCCCCTCCTTTTTAGATCTCCCTCCCCTCTAGATAATACCCTCCACCTTAGCAGTCATAGATACATTATACAAAAATTTATTATGTAAAAATCCAAATAAAAAATTTTTGTATAATATTTTTATTATTTTATATGTTCAAATTTTTATATATTATTTTTTAATATATATATATAGATGAATTTATGTTTTAAATATTTTTTAATTTATAAATTTTTTTATTTCAAAAGAAATTTAATACTGGACTAAAACCCATCACAATTTCTTATTTTTGATATGTAGTGTGGCCTATAACAAATACATATTTTCAATGTGTCTCAGTGATGGCCACAAATAGTTCATTATATAAACAATAAAAAACTATGCGTGATGATACTCCAACCTATTGAAAAATATTGTTTTTTATACGACCAATCATAAAGGCTACCTTTGTGACAAATTTTTCAGCGATGTGAAATTTGTGACGGGTCTCCATTGAAAAGTACCCATAACAAATTGAAAAAACCCGATATTTTATGAGAATTATTCTATTAATTTAATAGACGTCTTATGTGTTATGCTACACCAAAATTATCTTGCACTATATGCAACACCATATTAGCTTGCAGTATATGGAACACTATTCTTGGCTCCTCTAACACACAATTTCAAGTTCATTTTGTAGGAATTATTCTACGTGACATTAAGTATATATTTTAGTTAAAGTATAAATGAAATAAGTTTTTATTATGTTAATAGAAACAACAAATGGAGCTTTCACTACATGCAACCATGACTTGGCTTGCATTACACGCAATCGTGACCTTCCTTTATAGTTTATGTAGTACGCAATACAGGGTTTCGCTAAACAATGACATATTGTTATAATATTATTATGAACTAGCAGTTATGAATATTATTAACTAAATTTTGAATGTTTTAAAATTCTCATTCATCTTACACATTTTCTAGAACATCATGTGAGAACAAAATAAATTTTTTGAGTAAAATAATTATTTTTCAAAAAAATGCAGTTTTGCGGCCTTTTGATGGCGTACCCAAATTAAATCTAGTTTTTGACATGTTTATTAGTTAAATTTTACAAAATAATATTCTTATTTGGAATAAGCATATAAAAATTTACATTGGATGAATTTTTCATATAATTCTGATAACTTTCTTATTTTAATGAATAGTGAAAACAAGCTATATTTTAATTATAAACATCTTTTTGTCATCGTTATAATTTATATGGTTAAATTATAATATTTAATGATTTTAATGTATAAATATATTATATTTTTACCATATAATATAATGTATGTAATTATCATTGATTTTACATTGAACTCATAGATAAAATCATTTCAATATTTTGCAATGTTTTAACTTTTAAAACTCGTTTTCTTAAAAACGAGATTAATTTTAAATTAATTTCTACAACTTATGTAAATTGAATTTGGGAAAAATGGATCCATATTTGGAATCATTAGGTCCAAATTATGTTTATAATCTACTTTTTATTTTTAGTCATTATGAATAGTAACTACGGTAAATTTTATTTACCATAATTAAAGATAAATCTGGGTAATTAAGGGTAAATATAATCTTATAAAATTACCCTAACACTTGTCTTAATTTAATTGGATGATTATATTTTACCATAAATCATACTTGGATCGAAATAGAATCTATTAGAACCAACTTGTATTTGATTAATACCTTTTTAGTTAGTTCAATTAAAGGAAAGTGAAATGTCTCACTCAAACATTAATAATTAGATTATTTTTAATATATAGTAATACATAATATAAATTCGATTATAAAAACCAATTTGAAAGCTAAAATATTTTTATTCATCATGGTAATTTTTTTTAATTTTTAAAAAATATTGTATTACCTTAAAATAAAATACATTAATGATGTAGAAATTATTTATTTAGTGAAAAATCAATAATATAGTTTTTATTAAAATAACAATACATATCAAAATGACGCGAAACTGGACCAAACATTATTGGTAGAGTATATATATATATCCTAATCATCCAATGGTCGATATTTGGACTATTTGGATCCTTAAAAAAAGGATTAGGACATTTACATTATTTTATTTTAATTGATGTCAAAATGACACCTTCATAATTTAATAAATATAACAATTTAAATGTTGTGATTTTAAGATGATAATTTTGAGTAAAAATATTATTATTAAATTTATTATATTTATCTTCATTATTGAATTTTATTTTAAAGTTTTAGGAAACTAATAAGTATATTAAATAATTATACAATAATGATGTAGTAATTATTTTATTAAGAGAAATATCAAATAAATGGTTTTATAAATAATAAAATAATCATTATATGATCTAATTGATGTTCTAAAAAATTTTTATAGATATATATGACATGTTATGAATCTATTAATGCTTATATTTCTAACATATCATCTATGAGGAATTTTATTTACATTCAAATAAATGAATTGTGTCAAAATTGATACTATTGTTATTTTATAAAAATAACATAATATATAATTCTTTAAAAATCAATTTTTTTTAAAAAATTATAAATTAAAATTTATATTGTCTAAAATGTCATAAATTATCCAATTATGGACAATTCAAAACACATAAGTAATTATTAATAACAATTTAAATATTATAATCTTATTACCAAAAATAAAATTAAATAGATTAAATAAGGAAAAACCAAGTTGATAATGTTTAAAATAATTTCTCAACATGTCTAAATTTTATTAGTTGATTAGATTACAACTCTATCTCATCTATGCTTCTGATTTGAGTAATTTTTGAAGTTTCTATGTGGGGTTTGAATTTATTATAAATTAATATTTTTGAGTTTTCCAAAGGTGCCCCTATCATCACTTATAAAAGGGAACCTCCTACCTCTCCTCTTCACAACACTTTGAGCCTTCATGCTCGGAAAAAACCTACCCATTTATCTTCTCCACTTCACAATAATAATTCTAGAGGTCCTGGTATTCTCTAAAGACCAACTCTAGTGACTTAAAAGAAAGCTTAAAAGAGGTGTGTCGAAGAAGAGGTAATCTCTTCTACCGATTCTTTCAGGTTTCCTTCTTCTTAAACTTCTTTTTATTTAATTGATTCATTATAAAGTAATAACATCAGTATCTATAATATAATGATATGTTATTATAAATATGAAACAACCCCATTTCACCTTTTATCCATCCTATGGAAAATGAAATCACCGCGCGTGTGTACGTACGAAAAACCGTCTCCACGTCGTGGTGTAATCTGTTTTTCCACCACCACCTTACTTGGATGGGTATAATGGTGTAAAGAATAACTATATATGAATATTATAAAATCATAAAAATTATGAGATATTATATCATCCAATCCAATTCCATTTAATAATTATGGTAACGATATCATCGCTCGTGCATACGTACGGATTACCGTCTCCACGACATGATGAGATTCAATCTCCATGTTAACCATTAAAGAATTATTATAAATTATATATAATTAATAATAATGGTATATATAACATAATAATGATACCTTATTTATGTATATGTTATTTACTTACTTCCATGCAAGTAAATAAGGAAAGGAAAACAACGTTCCTGTGTACGAACGACCTACCATCTCTATGAACGGTGTGTTTCATTTAATTAATCTATATATTATGTATATATATATACTGAATATATATGATATATAAATCATGTTTTACATTCGTGAAGTTATTAAATCATGATATAAGTAATAATAATATCTAGAACAACATGTCCAAACACTTATGATAAATGAAACGATTTTACCGAAAATGCTGCTTTCACATGGAATTTACAAAACAACGGATAATATAAAGTCATAAGTGAACCATATATGATATCATAAAAATAAATATGATTCTGTAATATGTCAATGACATTATTTAAATCATTATACAGGATGTTCGGATACATTCTAATCATATCAGACATAAGGTAATGGATAAATTTTCAATCTCATTTTTATCTGAGATTTCTTATACGTATGTATTTACTGGGGGAATATTTTACATCCATGCCAAAAAAAATGTTTTCATAAAGTGTTTAATAATATTCCATATATGTTTAAAGTCATGTTTACCCCTCTTGACTTTTACATTATGTTATGGAAAGAATATTTCTTTTGATTAACATATGTGGTACTTTTTGACTTTTCCGTGAAAAGTACGAGGAGAATGTTTTTTAACTAATACGGCATGAATTTTTTTTTACAGTTTTATAACATCGTATCTTCATGTAGCTTACAATACATGATTTCATGACTATTTTCAAAAAAATCCTTTTATTTTAAAATTCCATGGAATTTTGTGAAAAGAAAATGATTTTGAAGTAGAAAGGATATTTTCCTCATGAATTCATTTCAAGTGATTTAGCAAAACCATTTTCCATATATGGTGACATTATTTAATATGTGTATGTTTCAAGTATAATGAATATATTATTTACATGGTTTCAATTTTCTTATGATTAAATGATATCCATTTGATCTATATGAATTATGTGATGATGGGATGATTTTTATGAAACCCATTTTATTCCTTGGGTTATAATGAATGATTTAAGTTTATTTTGTGGAAAAAGTGAAAATTATTTCATTATGAGATGGGTGGGACCTATATCTCCCTCCAATGCATTGGGTAAAAATTTATATATGATTATATAGACATGGATGGAGTGGAAAGTTAATTCAGTTCAGTGATACTTGACTGGAACGAGGAGTTAACTCGATTTAGAAAGGGAATTTGTCCCCTAAGACGGTCTTGGAAGCAATGCCCTTGATACTATGGAAATCATATCATGTTCTTAACAGTTTTACACAATTACATGTTTTATTCCCATTCTATTTTATCATGATTGATGTTCTTTTATGATCTATTCCTTATGTACTACCATGATTTATTTCACAACTCAAGATTTTGATGTTTAAACTTTATGTTCATGTTATGAAGTTAAAATGTATATGTATTGATTTATTTTCTCCATGATAACCCTTACTGAGCATTTGAGCTCAACATTTTCATGTATTCTTTTCCCCATGATATAAATAACGGTTTTAGGTAAAAAAGGGAAGATCTTTATGGGTTATGTTGAAGATCTTTCACCAAGATTAGAAGATTATGTTCCATGTTTCCAAAGACACTAAACTATTACAGTACTTTGGTGTATGTTTTTGTTATGTATTAAGTATTCCACAAATGTAATGTAATTTATATGTACGTCAAGCTTTGAGACTCTACTGTTGGTATCAGAGGAATGGATTAGTTAACCTTTAAAAACTAGGACATGAAAACATTAGTGAGATCCCTAGAGATTTTACTAAGCTATGTCTAGGGAAGTCCCAAAGGATTCGTATAAGTATATGTTATAGTCTTATAATTACAGTAACGATCTTAAAATTAAACCTAAGATGTTAGATATTAAAGGTGCTCCCCCATTATTTTGTTTTTTTCCTATCATGATTTTTCCTTCCATGATATTGTTTTTGGGTTTTAGACAATGGATGTAACCTGAAGGAACCATGTTGATAAATGTAATGGGACGATGCAATGATTTTACTCATAAACAAACCAACATTATATGAGAAGGAGTGAAAAATATTATTTCTATACATACACAAGATATGAATCATTCTGGACTTCCAAATGGGTAGAGAAGAAAACAATATTCTACTGAGTCCTTCATGAGGAAACTCCCACCTTCTTTCAATGGGTATTTTTATCCAATTGTTGCTGAACCATGGATCAGTACCATTGAAATGATATTTTCTATACTTCGCTATTCAGAACATTAAAAAGTAATTTTATATGTTTACCGTATTGAAGGTGAAGCAGACCTGTGGTGAACTCTAATTAAGAATACAAGGCCCCAAGATGATATTGAATCCATGGAATGCAATGAGTTTAAGAACATGTTTTTCAATAATAACTTCCATCATATTATTTGAACAAAGATGGAGAAGGAGTTTCTTATGCTTAAGAAAAAGGAAGATGAATCATTTGGTATATAAAAAGAGAATTTTACAAGTCTTGTAAGTTTTGCATATGTATTTATCATCCAAACTGAATGTAATGTTGATCAATTCTACAGTGGATTAAAAACAAGTATTCGAAGGGCATTAGTGATAAGAGACTTTAGTGGCTATGAAAAAATTGTGCGTTTTTCTATCAATATAGAACTATAAGTTGGTATTACATATCCACCTCATGGTTTTGACAAGAAACGAAAGATGAAGTTCAAGGTAAAATCTCATAACATTGGTGAAAAGAAGATGAATGTTTCCTTATGCTCAAAGTGTGGAAAGAAGAATGGTGGAGATTGTATAAAAGGTACTAGAAAATGTTTTAAGTGTGGAAAAGAAGGTCATCGAGTAGTTTAGTGTTGAAGTAATGGGAAAAAGTTAGCTAATGATTTGAATAGAGAAAAGATTACAGAGAATTCTCCACCAACACATTAATTATACAATTGTAAGGAAATGGGGCATTATGCTAATCAATGCCCTAATCCAAGGGTTAATGATGATCTACTCGAGCAACCTCTTAAGGAAAATGACAAAGGGAAGTCACATGCGATCACTATTGGAAATGTTGAGTATGAAAATGATGTAGTGGAATGGTTATGTGTTTATGTAACGAGATTCCAAAATAATGTTCTGGAATCTAATTTATAGTACTGTGGAATATTGGAATATCTATGTATTGAATAATTATATGGTACCTGTAATAATGAAAAGTAACTCACATATTTTGGAATGTAGATGATATGAGCATAATGAAGGGATAATAAGAAAATAATATGTTTGATAGTATTAATAAGCTCATGAATAATAAAAGGAAAATGTGATATCATGGTTTGAGTATATATATAGAAATTTAGGGATTTTGGTATGTGGAAAGAGTTACCTTTTGACGACATTCATGTTTTTACTATGGTTTCATGAAAATTCTTATTGAAAGAGAATACAAGATTAAGGTATTCACATTTTTGGAATGCGATAAAAAATATATATCTTAGGATAAATGATGGTATTCACATGATTGGTTGATGACATTTCTATTAATCATTTTCTTTATACTATGAGATTGGACAGATCTATTTTGGATAAGTCTAAAGACTGGAATGGATTATGTCAGACATTAGATAGTATTTTTTAATGCTAGAACTTTTTGAGATATTTTTTTTTGGATTGTTATAATAGTATAGTTTTTGAAAAAGAACAACCTGTATGACAGGAGACAACCTATCGCTTCGGGCAAGGCTATGGGAATCGAACCCACAACCGAAGTGGGACAGTCCTTTATAGCCTACCACTAGCCTATAGGATGTCCCTAGTTAGTAGAAACTAGTTTTATTTTATTATGAGGTATGATAGATGAAGTATAAGTCCATTTTTAGAACCATATACAATTAATCTCACCATAAATTGACTAATGTGTATAACTTTTGCTAACATTATGTTTGAGACAGATGGAATGTCCTGTCATTCTATTGCATGATCTGATAAAACTTCACGGAAGACAAATTCAACTTCATTTATTTAAGAGATGAAGTGGAAATTGTCCAAGGCACAAACTACTGTCAGATTGTTCCCAAATCAAATAATAATTTCTCCAAATTAAAATATTTCAACTTTAGGGAAAGGATATTAAAAACCCAAAATGTTTTCCTAGTGCTCTTATATCTGATTATTCAAAGGGTACCTTCGATCATCACAAATTTATGGTGTTGTGATTGTTGGATTTTTTTTATAGCCATATTCTCTACCACTCTCCATCAGAACTTGATGGTTAGATTTCTCTTCCATATCCATATATTCACATATGATCTCCTATGTGGAAACTCAGTGATGATTTAATATGGTTAACTGTTATGTTTCTTACTTCAATTTTTTAAAATTATGTTTTAGTGTTCCTTTTTATGATGTGGGTTTCTATGAAAGAAACTTTCAAGTAGAAAACCATTTCTAACCCTGACGAATTTTGAGGGAGAAACTAATTTTAAGGTAGGTATAATGTAACAACCTGACATTTTATGAGAATTATTCTTTTTAATTTCAATGATGTCTTGTGTTGTATGCTAAACCAAAATTAGCTTGTGCTATACGCAACACCATATTAGCTTTTAGTATACGCAACATTATTCTTGGATCATGTTACACACAATTTCAAGTTCATTTTGTAGGAATTATTCTACGCAACATAAAGTATAGATTTTGTTTAATGTATAAATGAAATATATTTTGATTATGTTATTTGAAATAACAAATGGTGGTTTCACTACACGCAGCCTTGACTTGGCTTGCATTACACGCAATCGCGACATTTCTTGATAGAGTATGTAGTACGAAATACCGAGTTTCACTAAACAACGATATATTGTTATAATATTATTATGAACTAGACATTATGAACAATATTAAATACTTTTTGAATTTTATAACATTATTATTCATCTTAAAAATTTTCTATAAGATCATGTGAGAACAAAATAAATTTTCCGAGTAAAACAAGTACTTTTTAAAAAAATACATTGTTGTCGGCTTTTAATGGTGCACCCACTTTAAACATAGTTTTTTACATGTTTATAAGTTCAATTTGACAAAATAAAATTCTTCTATGGAATCAGTATATAAAAATGTAGATTGGATATATTATACATATTATTCTGATTACTTTTATATTTAAATCATTAGCAAAAACACACAATATTTTAATTAAAAACCACTTTTTTCATCGTAATAATTTATATGGTTAAATTATAATATTGAATGGTTTTTAAGTATAAATAGAAATTATTTTTTCTGTCTAATATAATGTATGTCATTAGCATTGATTTTACATTGGATTTATAGGTAAAATCATTTCAATCTTTTGAAATGTTTTATCTTTTAAAACTAATTTTCTTAACACCAAGATTAATTTTAAATTAATTTCTAAAAAATCCGTCATTTGAATTTGGAAAAATGGAATCCATATTTGGAATCATTAGGTCCAAATTATGATAATAAGATACTTTTTATTTTTTGTCATTATGAATATTAACTACGGTAAATTTTATTTACCATAGTTAAAGGTAAATATGGGTAGTTAAGGGTAAATATAATATTATAAAACTACCCTAACACTTGTAATAATATAATTGGATGATTATATTTTACTATAAATCATACTTGGGTCGAAATGGAGTCTAATGGAACACACTTCTATTTGATAAAACCTTTTTAGTAAGTTTATTTAAAGGAAAGTGAAATGTCTCACTCAAACTTTAATAATTAGAATATTTTAAATATATAGTTATATAGAATATAAACTCGATTATATATACTAATTTGAAAACTAGAATGTTTTTAGTTATCATGGTAACTTATTTGTAATTTTAAATAAATATTTTATTGCCTTAAAATATTATACATTAATGATGTAGAAAATATTTATTTAGTGAAAAATCAATAATATAGTTTTGATGAAAATAATAATACATTTCAAAAGGACCAGACACTTGAAAAAACATTATTAGTAGAGTATATACATATCATAATAATCCAACTGTCAATATTTGGACCATTTGGAGCCTTATAAAACTGATTAGGAAATTTACATTATTTTATTTTAATTTTTGTCAAAGATGTCACCTACATAATTTAATAAATATAACAATTTAAATTTCATGATTTTAAGATGATAAATTCGAGTAAATATATTATTATTAAAGATATTATATTTATATTTATCATAGGAGTATATTTTAAATATTTGTTCAACTAATATGTTTATTAATGGATTATACAAAATTGATGTACTAATTATTTTATGAAGATAAATATCAAATAAATGGTATTATAAATATTACAATAAACATTATATGAACTAATTAATGTTCTCCACTAATTTTATAGATAAATATGACATGTTATGAATATATTTAAGCTTTTATTTCGGACATATCTTCTGTGAAGAATTTATTTAAATTCAAATAAATGAATAGTGTCAAAATTGACACTACTGTTATTTTATAAAAATAACATAATATAAAATTGTTTAAAAATCACAAAAATATTTCAATATTATAAATTAAAATTTATATGGTCTAAAATGTAATAATTTATCCAATTATGGACAATTAACAACACTTAAGTAATTATTTATTACAATTTAAATTTAAGAATATTATTACCACAAATAAAACTAAATTGATTAAATAAGGATAAGCCAAGTTGATAATGTTTAAAATAAATTCCCAACATGTCTAAATTTATTTGGTTTTGGATATTACAATACTATCTCATCTTTTCTTCGTATTTGAGTCATTTTTAAAGTTTGTATGTGGGGATTGAATTTATTATAAATTATTATTTTTGAGGTTTGAAAATGTGCCCCTCTCCTCCCTTATAAATGATCACCTCCTCCCTATCCTCTTCAAAACACATTGAGCCTTCATGCTCGGCCAAACCCTAAGTATTTATATTCTCCACTTCCCTAGGTACATTATGGAGGTTATGGTCTTCTCAAACGACCAACTCTGGTGACTTAAGAGGAATCTTAAAAGAGGTGCGTCGAAGAAGAGGTAATCTCTTCTACAAATACGTTCATGTTTCTTTCTTCTTCAACATATTCTTCTTTATTTGTTTCTTTATAAAATAATAACATCAGTATCTATAATATAATGATATTTTATTATAAATATGAAACAACCCCATTTCACCTTTATCTATTCTATGGAAAATGAAATCACTGCGCATGTGTACGTACGAAATTCCGTCTCCACATCGTGGAGTAATATGTTTTTCCACCACCACCATAGTTGGACGGGTATAATGGTGTAAAGAATAAATATATAATGATATTATAACATCATACTGATTATGATATATTATAACATCCACTCCAAATCCATTCAATAATTATGGGAATGATATCATCGCTCGTGCGTAAATACAGATTACCGTCTCCACGACACGATGAGGTTCAATCTCCATGTTAACCATTAAAGAAACGCTATAAAGTATATATAATGAATACTAAATGGTATATATAACATTATAATGATACTGGATTTATGTATATTTTATTTACTTACTTCCATTCAAGTCAATAAGGAAAGGAAAACAACGTTCATGCGTATGTACGGCCTACCGTTTCCCTGAACGGTGTGTTTCATTTAATTAAACTATATATTATGTATATATATATATACATAATATATATGATATATAAATAATTTTTTAAATTGTTGATGTTAGTAAATCTTGATATAATTAATAATAATATCATGAACAACAATTCCAAACACGCACGATAAATGAAATGATTTTACCGAAAACACTACTTTAACAAGGTATTTACAAAAGAAAGGTTAATATAAAGTCATAAGTGAACCATATATGATATAATAACAATGAATATGATTCTTTAATACTTCAATGAAATTATTTAAATCATTATATAGGATGTTCGGATACATACAAAGCATATCAGACATAAGGTAAGGGAGAAATTTTCAATATCATTTTTATCCGAGATTGCTTATACGTAAGTATTTACTGGGGTTATATTTTTCATCCATGTCCATAAATTTTTTTTTCATAAAGTGTTTAATAATTTTACATGTATGTTTGAAGTCTTTTTTACCCCTCTTGACTTTTACTTTATCTTATGGAAGTAATCAACCTTTTGATTACCATACATTGTACTTTTTGACTTTTCCGTTAAAAGTACGAGGAGAATGTTTTTTTAACTGTACGTCATAAACATATTTTTACAGTTTTAGAACGCCTTGTTTTCATGAAGCTTACACTATAATATTTCATGACTATTTACAAAAAAATCATTTTCATTTAGAATTTCATGGAATTTTGTGAAAAGAAAATTATTTTGAAGAAGAAAGGATATTTTCCTCAAGAATTCATTTCAAGTGTTTTATCAGAACCATTTTCCATCTAGGATAACATTATTTCATATGTTTATATTTCAAGTATAATGTATATATTATTTACATGGTTTCGCTTTTCTTATGATGAAATGATATCCATTTGTTCTATATGGATTATGTGATGATGGGATGATGTTTATGAAACCCATTTTATTTTTTGGGTTACGATGAATGATTTATGTTTTTTTGTGCCACAAGTAAAAATTATTTAATTATGAGATAGGTGTGACCTATATCTCCCTAAAATTCATTGGGTGAAGACTTATATCTCGTGATATAGACATGGATGGTATGGTAAGTTAATCCAGTTCAGTGATACTTGACTGGAACGAGGAGTGAACACGATTTAGAAAGGGACTTTGTCCCCTAAGAGTGTCTTGGCATCAATGACATGGATACTATGGAAATCATATCTTTTGCTTAATGGTTTTCCAAAATTACAAGTTTTATTCCCATGCTATTTTATCGTGATTGATGTTACTTTATGATCTATGCCTTACATACTGCCAAGATTTATTTCACAACTCATGATTTTGATGTTTAAACTCTTTGTTCATGTTTTGAAGTTAAAATGTATATGGATTGTTTTATTTTGTCCATGATTACCTTTAATGAGAATTTTAGCTCACCATTTATATGTTTTATTTTCCCCAGGATATAAAGAATGGTTTTAGGTAAAAAAAAAGGGATGATATTTATGGGAGATGTTGAAGATATTTCACTAAGATTAGAAGATTATATTCCATGTTTCCAAAGACACTAAAATATTACGGTCCTTTGGTTTCAGTTTTTGTTATGTATTATGTATTTCGAAAATGTAATATAATGTATATGTACGTCATGTTTTGGGTCTATACTATTGGTATCAGAGGAACATATTAGTTAACCTTTGGAAACTAGGACGTGAAAACTTTAGTGAGATCCCTATAGATATTTCTAAGCTATGTCTAGGGAAGACCCTAAGTTTTAGTATATGTATAAGTTATAGTTCTAGAATTATGGTAACGATCTTAGAATAAAACCTAATATTTTATATATTGAAGGTACTCCCACATTATTATGTTTTTTCCTTTCATGATTTTGCCTCTCACACTATTCTTTTTGGGTTTTAGACAATGGTTTGAACCTGAAGGAACCATGTTGATCAATGTAATGGGAAGATGCAATGATTGTACTCCTGAACAAACCAATTTTATGGGAGATGGAGTGAAAAATATTATTTCTATACTTACACAAGCTATGAATAATTTTGGACTTCCAAAAGTGCAAAGAAGGGAACAATATTCTACTGAGTCCTTCATGAGGTAATGTCCGCCTTCTTTAAATGGTTCATTTGATCCACTTGTTGCTGAACAATGGATCAGTACCATTGAAATGATATTTTACATACTTCGCTATTCAGACCATGAAAAAGTCATTTTAGATGTTTACCATTTATAAGGTGAAGTAGAACAATGGTGGACTATAATTAAGAATACAAGGCCCCTAGATGAAATTGAATCCAAGGAATGGAACGAGTTTAAGAACATGTTTTTCAATAAGTACTTCCATCATATTCTTCTAAAAAGGATGGATAAGGAGTTCATTAAGCTTAATAAAAAGGATGAGGAATCTTTTGGTATATACGAAGTGAATTTTACATGTCCTGAAAGGTATGCATCTGGATTTATCATCCAAACTGAATGTAAATTTGATCGATTTTTTAGTGGATTAACACAAAGTCATCAATGGGAATTAGTGATAAGAGACTTCTGTTGCTATGAAGAAATTGTGCATTTTGCTATCAAGGTAGAACTAGATGTTGGTATTACATATCCATCTCATGGTTTTGACAAGAAACGAATGATGGAGTTCAAGGTGAAATATCATAACAATGGTGAAAAGAAGATGAATGTTTCTTTATGGTCAATGTGTGGAAAGAAGCATGGTGGAGATTGTCTAAAAGGTACTAGAAAATGTTTTTTAAGTGTGGAAAAGAAGGTCATCAAGCACTTGTGTGTCGAAGTAATGGTAAAAAGGTATCTAATTATTTGTACAGGGAAAAGATTACAGAGAACACTCCACTAACACTTCAATTCTACAATTTGAAAGAAATGGGGCATTATGCTAATCAATGCCCTAATACATGGGTTAATGATGATGTATGTGAGAAACCTATTAAAGAAAATTTCAAAGGGAAGTCACATGCAATCAATATTGAAAATGTTGAGTATGACATTGATGTAGTGGAATGGTTATGTGTTTATGTAACAGGATTCCAAAATAATGTTGTGGAAAATAATTTATAATAATGTGGAATATTGGAATATCTATGCATTGAATAATTATATGGTACCGATAACCATGAAAAGTTATTAAAATATTTTTGAATGTAGATGATATCCGCATAATGAAGGGATAAGAAGAAAATAATATGTTTGATAGTATTAATAAGCTCATGACTGATAAAAGAACAAAGTGATATCATGGTTTGAGTATATATAGAAATTTTGGGACTTTGGTATGTGGAAAGAGTTACCTTTTGACAACATTCGTGTTTTCATTATGGTTCTATGGTAATTCATGTTGCAAGAGAATACAAGATTAAGGAGTTCACATGTTTGGAATGAGATCAACACGATATATCTTATGATATATGGAGGATAAATGATCGTATTCACATGCTTGTTTGATGAAATTTCTAGTAATTATTTTCATTATACAATGAGATTGGACAAACATATTTTGGATAACTCTAAAGACTGTAATGGATTATGTCAGACATCAGATAGTATTTTTTATGGCTAGTCCTTTTTTCGATATTATTTTTGGAATGATATTATAGTATAGTTTTAGAAAAGGGAAAACCTATAGGATAGGAGACAACCCATCACTTCATGAAAGGATATGGGAATCGAACCCACAACTGAAGTGTGACAGGCCATTATTGCCTACCACTGGACTACAGGATGTCCCAGGTTAGTAGAAACTAGTTTTATTTTATTATGCAGTGTGATAGATGAATTATAAGTCCATTTTTAGAAGAATATACTATTAATATCACCATAGATGGACTTATGTATATGAATTTTTCTAACCTTATGATTGAGACAGATGGAATGAACTATCATTCTATCGCATGATCTTCTAATACTTCATGAAAGAAAAATTCAACTTCATTTCTTAAAGTGATTATGTGGAAATTGTTCAAGGCACAAACTAGAGTGAGATTGTACCCAAATCAAGTAAGTATTTCTTCTAATTCAAATATTTAAACTTTAGGGAAAGGATATTGAAAACCAAAAATGTTGTCCTAGTGCTCTTATATCTGGTTAATCAGATGGTACCTTAGATCATCATAAATTTATGGCTCTGTGATTGTTGGATTTTTCATAGCCATATTATCTACCACTCTCCATCAGAACTTGATGGTTAGATTTTTATTCCATATCAATATTTTCACAAATGATCTCCTATGCATAAACCCAGTGATGAGTTAATTTGGTTAACATTTATGTTTCATACTTCACTTTTTAAATTTTTTTAGTGCTCCTTTTTATGATGTGGGTTTCTATGAAAGAAACATTCAAGTAGTAAACCATTTCTAACCCTGACGAATTTCGAGGGAGAAATTCATTTTAAGGGAGGTAGAATGTAACAACCTGAGATTTTATGAGAATTATTCTTTTTAATTTTAATGATGTCTTGTGTTGTACGCTACACAAAAATAAGCTTGCACTATATGTAACACCGTATTAGCTTACAGTATACACAACACTATTCTTGCCTCTTGTTACACACAATTTCAAGGTCGTTTTGTAGGAATTATTCTACGAAACAATAAGTATAGATTTTATTTAAAGTATAAATGAAATAAGTTTTTATTATATTATATGAAACAACAAATGGAGCTTTCACTACACGCAGCCTTGACGTGGCATGCATTACACGCAATCACGACATTCCTTGACAGTGTTTTTTGTACGCAATACCAGGTTTCACTAAACAACGATATATTGTTATAATATTATTATGAACTATCCATTATGAATAATATTAACTACATTTTTAATGATATAAAATTATTATTCATCTTAAAAATTTTCTAGAACATCATTTGAGAACAAAATAAATTTTCTGAGTAAAATAAGTACTTTTCAAAAAAATGCAGTTTTGCCGCCTTTTGATGGCACACCCACTTTAAATATAGATTTTCACATGTTTATAAGTTCAATATGACAATATAAAATTCATATTTGTAATCAAGATATAAAAATGCACATTGGATAAATTTTACATATTATTATAATAACTTTCATATTTTGATGAATAGTAAAAACATGATATATTTTAATTAAAAAAACTTTTTTCATCATAATAATTTGTATGTTTAAATTATAATATTTAATGGTTTTAAAGTATAAATAGAAAATATTTTTTCTATCTAATATAATTTATGTCATTAACATTGATTTCACACTGAATTTATAGGTAAAATTCTTTCAATCTTTTGCAATGTTCTAACTTTTAAAACACGTCTTCTTAACAATGGGATTAATTTTAAATTAATTTCTACAACTTCTGTGATTTGAATTTGGAAAGATGGATTCCATATTTAGAATCAGTAGGTCCAAATTATATAACAAGCTACATTTTATTTTTAGTCATTATGAATATTAACTACGGTAAATTTTATTCACCATAGTTAAAGGTAAATCTGGGTAATTATGGGTAAATATAATATTATAAAATTAACCTAAAACATGTCATAATATAATTGGATGATTATATTTTACCTTAAATCATACTTGGGATGAAATTCAGTCTAATAGAACCCACTTGTATTTGATAAAACCTTTTTAGTTAGATTATTTAATGGAAAGTGAAATGTATCACTCAAACTTTAATAATTTGATTATTTTTTATATATAGTTATAGAGAATATATATTCGATTATAAAAACTAATTTTAATTATAAAAAGGTTTTAGTAATCATGGTAATTTATTTTTAATTTTTAAAAAAAAATTTATTATATTAAAATCTTATACATTAATAATTTAGAAATTATTTATTTAGTGAAAAATAAATAATATAGTTTTTATTAAAATAATAATACATATTAAAAGGACCAGAAACATGAAAAACATTATTTTTCGAGTATATCTATATCCTATCCATACAAGTGTCTATATTTAGTTCATTTTGAGCCTTATAAAACCGATTAGGGCATTTACATTATTTTATTTTATTTGATGTCAAAGATGTCACTTTCTTAATTTAATAAATATAACAATTTAAATGTTGTGATTTTAACATGATAAAATCTATTAAAAATATTTTTAGGAAATTTATTACATTTATATTTATCATAGGATTTTATTTTAAATTTTTATGCAACTAATAAGTAAATTAAAGTATTATAAAAAAAATGATGTTGTAATTGTTTTATTAAGATAAATATAAAATAATTGGTTTTATAAATATTAAAATAAATATTATATGAACTAATTAATGTTCTAAACTAATTATCTAGCTAAATATTACATTTTATAAATCTATTAAAGCTTTTATTTCGAACATATCTTCTGTGAGGATTTTATTTAAATTCAAATAAATGAATAGTGTCAATATTTACACTGTTGTTATTTTATAAAAATAACATAATATAAAATTGTTTGAAAATCAAAAAAAAATATTCAAAAATTACAAATTAAAATTCATATGGTCTCAAATTTCAAAAATTATCAAATAATGGACAATTAAAAACACTTAAGTAATTTTTTATAACAATTTCATTTTTAGAATCTTATTACCACAAATAAAATAAAATTGATTAAATAAGGATAAAACAAGTTGATAATGTTTAAAATAAATTACCAACATGTCTAAATTTTAATGATTTAGTAGATTAAAATAATATCTCATTTATTATTCTTCTTTGATTCATTTTGGAAGTTTGTATGTGGGGTTTGAATTTATTATAAATTAATATTTTTGAGGTTTCCAAAGGTTCCCCTCTCCTCCCTTATAAACGGGAACCTCCTCCCTCTCCTCTTAACAAACAATTGAGCCTTCAAGACCAGAAAAAACATACCCATTTCCCTTATCCACATCCCTAGGTACATTCTAGAGGTTCTGGTATTCTCAAAAGGCCAACTCTAGTGTCATAAGAGGAATCTTAATAGAGGTGCATCGAAGAAGATGTAATCTCTTCTACCGATTCTTTCATGTTTCTTTCTTCATAAAATTATTCATATTTAGTTGTTTCATTAAAAAGTAAAAACATCGGAATCTCTAATATACTTATATGTTATTATAAATATTAAAAAACCCCATTTCACCTTTTATCAATCCTATAGAAAAAGAAATCACCGCGCGTGTGTACGTACGGAATACCTTCTCCACGACGTGGTGTAATCTGTTTTTCCACCACCACCTTACTTGGATGGGTATAATGGTGTAAAGAATAACTATATATGGATATTATAACATCATACGATTATTATATATTATAACATCCACTCCAATTCCATTAAATAATGGGAATGATATCATCGCTCGTGCGTACGTACGGATTACCGTCTCCACGACACGATGAGATTCAATCTACATGTTAACCATTAAAGAATGATTATAAAGTTTATATAATGAATAATAATGGTATAAATAACATAATAATTCTACTGGATTTATTTATATGTTATTTACTTACTTCCAATCAAGTCAATAAGGAAAGGAAAACAACATGCATACATTTGTACAGCCTACCGTCTCCATGAACGGTGTGTTTCATTTCATTAATCTATATATTATGTGTATATATATATAATACATATATATGATATATATAAAATGGTTTAAATTATTGATGTTAGTAAATCATGATATAATTAATAAAAATATCATGAACAACAATTCTAAACACTTACGATAAATGAAACGATTTTACAGAAAACACCGCTTTAACATGGTATTTACAACAGAACGGTTAATATAAAGTCATAAGTAAACCATATATGATATAATAAAAATGAATATGATTCTGTAATAAGTCAATTACATTATTTAAATCATTATACAGGATGTTCCGATACATACGATGCATATCAGACATAAGGTAAGGGATAAATTTTCAATCTCTTTTTTATCCGAGATTGCTTATACGTAAGTATTTACTGAGGTTATATTTTTCATCCATGTCCGTAAAAATGTTTTCATAAAGTGTTTAATATTATTACATGTATGTTTAAAGTCATTTTTACCCCTCCTTAATTTTACTTTATGTTATGGAAGGAATCATTATTTTGTATACCATACGTGGTACTTTTTGAATTTTCTGTTAAAACTACGAGGAGAATGTTTTTTAACTAATACGGCATGAAAAGATTTTTACGGTTTTATAACGCCTTATATTCTTGAATCTTACTATAAATTATTTAATTAATATTTTTGAAAAAATCCTTTTCTTTTAAAATTTCATGGAATTTTGTGAAAATAAATTGATTTTGAAGAAGAAAGGATATTTTCCTCAAGAATTCATTTCGCGTGTTTTATCAAAACCATTTTCCATCTAAGATGACATTATTTCATATGTGTGTGTTTCAAGTATAATGTCTCTATTATTTACATGGTTTCACTTTTCTTATGATGAAATGATATCCATTTGTTCTATATGGATTATGTGATGATGAGATGATGTTTATGAAACCAATTTTATTCAATGGTTTATAATGAATGATTTAAGTTTATTTTGTGACCCAACTAAAAATTATTTCATTATTAGTTAGGTGGGACCTATATCTCCCTCAAATGCATTGGGTAAAAATTTATATATCATGAGATAGAAATGGAATGAACAGTAAGTTAATCCAGTTCAGTGATACATGACTGGAAGGAGGAGTGAACTCGATTTAGAAAGGGACTTTTTCCCATAAGATGGTCTTTGAAGCAATGCCTTGGCTAATATGGAAATACTATCATGTGAATAATAGTTTTCCACAATTACATGTTTTATTCCCATTCTATTTTATCACAATTTATGTTCCTTTATGATCTATGCCTTACGTACTGCCAAGATTTATTTCACATCTCCAGATTTTGATGTTTAAACTTTTTGTTTATGTTAGGAAGTTCAAATGTATATGGTTTGTTTTATTTTCTCCATGATCAACCTTACTGAGCATTTGATCTCACCCTTTATATGTTTTATTCTCACCTGGATATAAATAAATGTTTTAGTTAAAAAAGGGATGATATTTATTAGATATGTTGAAGATATTTCACCAAGATTTGAATATTATGTTCCATGTTTCCAAAAACTCTAAACTATTACGGTCTTTTGGTGTCTATTTTTGTTAGGTATTAAGTATTCCACAAAATTAGTGTAATGTCTATGTACGTCATGTTTTGGGTCTCTACACAAATGAACCATTTTATAGATGTTACCTAAACCCACATTTTATAATAATGATGTAGTACACAAATTATTCGAGAAATAGCTCAATATAAATATATGAATTCCCATAACAAACTTATCCTGATTATAATATTCCTCCACACGATCCGCCTTTATAATTCAACTCATTATAGTATATTCTTTAATATTAATGTATTTTCCAACCAATTATAAAAACCATAAACCGATCACATTTCCATGCATATTACAAAAATATATATCATACATTTCCCACAACATTATGAACATGTTTTATAACACTAGAAATGGTCGACATCATATGGTAATATCTAATGGAAGAAATAGATATTTCATAAGGCGTCATCTATTCTCAAAATAATATTTTCTCATCCCCCATAAAAAATCCAACACGGCTCCCATTCCCTATGATCACCATAACATCAAGGCTACCTTGCCCTAATAGCATCGTTGTCACAACTCCCTCTCCCTATGCCAATAGCAACCACCATCGTAGTACATATTCAAATCCCCAATCCTCTAAACATTATATTTCTCCCCACAACTACCAATATCTTGCACCCTCTTCCTTAAACTCTTCCCCCATTATTTACATTCATTTTTTGATCCTGTGCACCACCAATCACCGATGTCGCTACTCTAAAGATCTAGCTTCCCATTCAGGGAAACCCCTACCACCTCATCTACCGACCTATACCTCCCCATCCCTTACTCTATGTATGATATCTTCCACCTCCCCACCATTGATCCCGACTCTTCTTCTGCCTCATCTCCCCAATGAGCTAGATTATTTTGCAAGCGGTTGCACTATATTCTATAAATAAAACTCTATTTTGTAGATTTTTTAACACTAATTCTCATTATTTTTTCTATTTTTATCATATCTATGTAATTTAAATAAGAATTTATCTACTATGGGTTAATATGATACATTTTTATTCTATCCATTAATATCTTCATACTAAATTAGTATATATTTTTTTCCATGATGACCATTTTCAGTTTCTAATGTGCAGTTTGACATGAAGGGGTCTATTTTATCATTTTATTTCTTGAATGTTTTTTTTAATTAGCTAAGATATTGTCTGATGTGAGTACTCTTATTTAAGGTTATTTATGAATAATTTTTTTGGTGTATATGATGTTAAAAATCAAGGATATTTCTTCTGGATTTCTTTGGGGTTCATCTTTGGTGTAGTCAATGTGTAATTATCATGAATGGGCATTGGTCGACATTGTTGAGGTATGGGATTCTAGAACTAAATATTTTTAAATTAATTGTTTTTAATATGATATTTAATTTATTTAATCCCCAAAATTGATCTTTAAATACTTAGTTTTTATCCCCTTGAATTGAATGGCTAAAATTAAAACCATCATTTCTCATTTATAAACACCTTTTCTGAAAATCTTGGTCTCTAAAAAATTATCTTCATTAAAACCCACCCTATTTTTCCATTAAACCATCTCATTATACATATTAAACCTTTTATAACCCAACAACACCATAATTATTTTGGTGAAATTAAGTAAAACACTATTTCTATATGAATGGTGTTACCAAAATATGTCCTAGGGTAAGTGTTTCTATAACCTTTTGCCTTAGTTTCAAAAACTCCCTATTTGAACCATATTTGGTCATTAAATTTTCTCGAGTGAGGGGTTTTTATTATAAAATTCATTCACAATTCACTCAAGCCCAGATTGGTGAATATTTTAGCCTTGGGGAAGGGGATGTCTTTGTGGATTCTTATTATGCATTTTCCTTTATTATCATTCTATATTTTTCATTTTTTAAAAAATTATTCTTACACTCACAATTACAAATATATTGGGTGTTTGGAAAACAATTGTTCAGTGTCTTAGAATGGGGTCTGAAATATTAATGGTAAGTGAAGAAGTTGGATAACCTTATTTATTTTGATCAGATAATTTTTTTTGTATTCAACAATTGTGATGTTATTTTATTATAAAAAAATAGAAGGAAAAAATATGAAATAATGGAAAAATGTATGATCCTGTAACCTAGAAATAATGTAAAAAATGAATAAATTTATATTATTTAATGTTTTTATTATTGGTTTTCTTATAAAATAATTTCTTAGTTATCTATTTTATGGATGATGAGTGGTGGTATGGTATTTTAATATTAGAGTTTTTATATTTATTCTTCATCCCTATAAATTTGAATTGTGTTTTATGTGGTAATTTCTCCTATTTTTTTCGTTCTTCCATTTTTTTGTTCTTATTACATGTTTATTTGATTTAGATGTTAGTACCCCGCATTGTGTGGTTTTCCATATTTTCAGTTGTATTTTATTTTCCTATATTCATTCTGTGATCATGATCCACAATTAATGGAGATCTAATCTACATTTACAGTTCGATGGATCATGCTATAAATTTTCATAGTGACCACCTTAGGAAATGTAATAGTTATATTATCATTGGCTTGGTTATTTTCATTTTGATGGGATGATATCATGGTGTGGCATTTGAATGAAGATCACGAATTGAATATACATGATTTGGTTAGTAGTTTTTTATCTTATATATATGTTTTTCTATTTTGTGATTTTTAATTTTTTGTTTTTGTATACATACTTACATTTTAATGATGTTTCTTATTACTGGTTGACACATTTACATATTTGTTAACATACTTATTATATAAGTTCCATAATGGAAATTTTATCCTTTAAAGCCTACCTATTAATTATCATTACACTAATTAAATATAACATCATAAAAAATACTTAAACATGTTATAGAATAAATTATTTTTAGATAAGTGAAGAGTAATTTGGTCATCCCAATAAATAGTGAAATATGAAAACCCTTGTTCTCATACTGTGTCATTATGATATAAATTTTTACATAAAAGCATAGTTCACTAATTATTTTTTACAAATATTTTAGATAAAAAAACCCTTAATTTCATGTTATATTTTTCAGTTTTTAGTCCTCCACATCTCATAGAAACTATACTTGTCATCAATATACTAATGTTTATATTTTCATAGTCAAAATTTGTAAACTAATAAATATTAATATTTGAACATTTACCAAAATTAAAAACTATTATTAACGTCATAAATACATTTATCCTTCACCACATAAAATCATTTTAATGGGATTATCATATATGTTCTCTAAACCGACACTCTTTATCAAATTAAATATTTACAGCACACAGGAGAAATAATTCACCCTGGTCTGATATTGTGAAGATGAGAGGCATCATCACAAACCACATCATTACAACTACACCTAGGGATTATTGATTAGTGAAAACCAATATATGGTTCACCATGATACCTTTGGAAATCAATATAAATAATTCTCTTTCCCCCAAGAGAATTTCATTATGTGATGTGATAAATCACTGACAACTATGACATAATTTCCCACATATTGAAATTGGTGAGAATGATAAAATCATTCCCAACCTCAATAATAAAAATATTATATATCAAGCATAATAAATCACTTTAAAAATTGACCTATCTTAATTTGGTATATAATTTCATTCACCACATAGGTGTTTTTCCTCCTTCCAGTATTTCTTATAAGATTTTCATGGGTACTTATTTCAACATCCCACATTATAACGTGTTTCTATAACATAGGTAAATATTCCACCACTATATTCGAATTTTTCATAACAAATTTATTAAATCTATATTCTGTTATCATTATTTATATGATTATAAATTTGAGTTATCAAATTTTATTATTTATTTTAAATTTGTGTAAACTGTAAATTGTATCTATATAATCAATTATTTATATATATGATTGTTTTGGTTGAATGAGGAATATTTTATTATTTAGGGGTCTATTTTGTTGGACCTTTAATTATAAAAGGTGTTTTTATATGTGTAAATATTATTTTTAACTTGATACAATATATTGATGGTTATGAATCAAATATTTTTACATCTCAATGCAACTTCAAGGTGTTTTTTCCATTTAATTTTTCATAAAACACCATAAGTCTACTTATTTGAACCATTTCTAACTGTATAATTTAATATTTCAATAAATTATTGAATTTCGTTTTATATTTCCTCTTTAATTATTTTTATGTGAGATTCGTCTGGAAAATATTGTAAGGGAATAAATGGATTTGATAGAATCCAAAAAAATCGTATTTATATCTCTTTTTTTTAATATGTGAGTTGACATGTTGAATTCCAATAAAATTATAATTTAAACATATATCTTTAGCTTTATGTCACTCCCAGGTTATCCATTTTTACATCAATGGTATTAATATTCTTATTTACTGCAACTATGAATATAGGGTACATCTCACTTCTAGTATATATTGATTTTTTTATTCTCCAAATATTTGATAACTACTTGTAGTTTGATTGATGAATCTCTAATATGATATGGATCGATTTGGATGATATGGTTTTTTATTGAAACAGTAATCATATATTTTATTATTTTTTGTAGTATATTAGGTAGATTTGTTCATAAATGATATTATGTTTATCTTATACTGACAATTGGGTGATGGTGTGTGTGAAATGAAATCTTGATTTGACCCGTCACAAATTTAATCACATTGATGGGAAATGATATAAATTATTTCAACACATCACATAGGTCTAAATTTCTAAATTTATTACTCATTTTGTGTGATCATATACATGTATCCATTTTTTGAACAACTAGTGAAGAAATTGTTTTTATATAACATTGTTTTCTTGTTTGGTTCATGGTTCTATGTATATATGATTCTACTTTTCATTAGCATTGAATATAATGATTTTTTTTCATGATGATTTAATCATATATGTGTTTAGAGACATCGAAAGCTGGAATTATTGATATGTAATCATTCATCTAACTCAAAAGTGTGGAATAATGTGAATTGTTTAGTTATATTAATAAATAGATGTTGTTAGCCTTTTTTGTTGGTAGATGATTGATTTATGATTATTTTTTTCTTGTAACCTCTATTTCATTATTAATCAAACTCTATCTTATATTTTTATAATTTTATACATAGGAACTCTATTACATATTTATGGTTGTTTTGGAAAAAATTTTGTTGGTGTCTGAAAAATAGTTGTGAAACTGTTATAGTAGGTGAACATGTTGGATAACCTTATTTATTTTCATCAAATACACTATATGAATTATTCTCTCACAATGATACTATGATATAAATAATTTTAAGGACTAATTATTAAATATTGGAAATAGAGATGATATTTTAACCTTAAATTAATGTTAATAGTAAATAAATTTCCATTATTAAATGTTTTTAGTATTTTCTAGTTTCTAAAATAAATGGTTAGTTGTCTCCATGAAGGATGGCGTCTAGTGGTAAGGTTGTTTATGTTTAGTGGATTAATATTTATTATCTTTTACTATGAATTTTTATGGTGTGTTATGTGACTATTTTTTTCATTATTCTATTTTTTAACCATATTTCATGTGTATATGTGTTATGTGTTAGTACCCCTCATTGTGTTAAGACAACTTCTGTCCTAATACTTCTTCTCTATACACTGCATTGGGGAAGATAACCCACAATTTATAGATGTGAAATTCTACCAGTGTTTAAGGACATATGGGTACACTATGTTCAACAAAACATGATTCATCTTTTTCTTGGTGGATTTATTTTTAATCCTCATTACCACACCTTAAAATATATATTGTTAATTATTATGAAAAAACAACGACTTTCTCTTCCAAAATAAATCTATAACTACATTACAATTGCATCAACTTGATTAACATTTATATCTTCAAAAAAATATCTTTGTTCCATAAATATGCTCTTCATCCTCTTGGAATAATAGTATTAATGATATTGTCAAGATACATAATTAATTTATGTATACGAATCATAACTGAATAATAGATTCATCTTAATTCTCTTCTTTAGGTTCTTCTTTTATGGAAGATGCTATACATGATATGAGATTTCTATTTTCATATATATTTAATAGGTAATTACCATAATTTTCACATCATAACGATTTCACTTTTATCAGCCATCCAGTAAAAATGTTAATATATAAAGCACCATCAAAAGATTGATATTGACACTACCCTAGAATAAATTACTACATAAACTCCTATCAACTCCATGATTTGTAAAATTCTCATCGATATCCATGCAAGTAACTTCTTTGTGGTCTGTCTTTATTGCTCAAGGAAGAGTGGTATTGAGTTATCTTTTAAACAACATAAAATCCATTATAACTCCACTAAAATTAGCTTTAATTATGATGGAAATTTAAAAAAATCACATTTTGATAATTTAAGATTGGATCACTCATTATATTAATTGTCGAGGACTTCTCCATTTACCGACTCACAATCACCACCACATAACCACCATTAAAACATTGTGTCGAATACATCACCAAGAAAAATGCTTATCCAAATGAATTTATCTTTAAATCACACCCTGGTGAGGCTCCACATAAATAGAAAAAGAAATTGAAATGATTGTAACCATATTCATAAGTCATTTTCATTATTATACTTGTGAAAATGTGAGGCTTATCATGCCCATAAAAATTCCTTAAGTGATGTGGGGGTCCTCCAACATGGATTGCAAGTTATATCATTCAAGACCACCCTAACTATGTAGTTAAATTTATATCTTGCAATTTTCCATGGCCATCTCTTTTCCATGCTTGTCTTCCAATTTCATACTAGTAGACACTCAATATGTAAACACCGATATACATTGTATGATTAATCCAAAATGATTATTTTATATTCAGATTTAATGAATGAAACACACAATGTTATGATCCACTCCTGAATTAGGGCTTATCCATTTTCATAGGAAATCTCAAAAACCACTGAATCTTGTAAAGTGGTGTGGCGATCCCATAAATGCTATTTTTTTCACAAGATCCTAAAAAATCCTTTGATTATGGATAAAATTAATTCTAAGCTCAATGCATCTTTCAAGGCTATATGAAAACACCTTATTTAGCAAGGTCTTCTCCTTTATCATTTATTCAAGTGTATTAAAATTCCTAGAATATATTTAAACAAATAATCCAATAAATTTAACTACCTCAAGGAACCATGATAATACCCATACAAAGAATCTATATTATATAGTTACCTTTATATAACTATTGGATTTCATATTTGACTATTAAATGTGTCATTAACTTAGTTGTCTATTACCTATTTATACGAGTCCAATTACCATGAGATAAACCTTATGAAAATCTTCCTTTAGAATAGCATAATATTCTCCATGACATTGTTTAAGACCTATGTGAAATTCAGCTTCACGATGGTGATGACACCTAGGAACTGCGATGTGGTTGGAATCCACCATCCACCATCCATTATCTCAGAATCCTTATGATTTTGAAAATTATTTCCTTTCGTTACTAATCTTCAAATAAAAAAACCATCTTTATGTTGAGAGTGAATCTAACACAAAAAAAATCCAACACCACTATGCCCATTTCAAACATGTATAGTTAACAATGAATCTTGGGAAAACATAAACATAATTTCAATTCACCACTTCGCATACATTAAAGATTTCATTAATTTTAGAATCCATTTTGGAGAGATATCAACTTACATTTTCAAAAAGTACCATATTGTTGTAAAAAAATTATTTCCATTTATGTATTTGGGTTTTATTTTTCATTATTCAGTTGGTGATCATTAACCACTATTAATGGGGATCTAACCAACATTTCTAGGTTGATGAATCATTCTATAAATTTTCATAGAGACTTCCTATGGACACTTGACAATAATTTTACCAATAGATTGGTAATTGTGATTTTTATGGGAGGACATCAGGATGGTTCATTTGTGGTAAGCTCAAGAACTGAGGTTGCATACTTTGGATAGTTGTTTTTGATATTATATATGTATTTTTGATTTTTGATTTTTTGGTTTTTTTATTCACCATTAAATCATGTCATTGGTAATATTATGAAGGATATATAATTGGAAGAAACAATTTTCATGTGATGGATTTATTAATTTTAGATGAATTCGTTTGGGAATATAGTGATATGTTGAGGATGATTATGTATAACACAAGAAAATAAAATTTGATGAAGAATGAGTATTTTTATAAAAATTAGAAATGTGGTGTGTGTAATTGAGAGGAAGAGGGATTAGAGGATGATTTTGATGAATATATTGGATTGTTTTGATGGAATTGGGGGGGGAGAACATGTATTTGGGAAAGAAACCAAACAAGAAAATGAATCAGTATTTTCAGAGTAAAATTATGAATGGTAATCTTAGAAGGAAGGATAAAGGATCAGAGTATGATGGAATAGAGAGATGTGGAAATGTATTTGTTAATGGTTGTGGTGGAAACACATGTCATTATAAATAAATCTATTTAATACAAGAATTGATATCCAATGAAATATTATATTCCAAAAGTGACTAATGATCATAGAAAAATGATGGATATAAGCATGAGTCACCTTATCATTTGATAAAACTCCACCATCAGGAGTAATGAGACATGAGATATTATTCTTATGTAATATCAAAAATTATATTGGTGGATGTAAAGCACATTTTAATAGCCTTACTAAACATGGGAAATATGTTCATGAAATAACTGTATGTATTTCATAATTTTAGGGTCATATCCAAATATTCTTCTAGGGTTCAAATTCAGGATAACATTACATCTGAGGTGGGTGATAGTAGTGATCATTTAACCCATATTAAATTTCATCAATGTTGATGTTATGGGGTTTTATTTTGTTATCAATTTATCATTTCATCATAGTGGTCATATGAATGATTATATTCTTGAAATTAGACTCCAATAATGTCTGATGTGAATGTATAAGCCCCACAAAATTCATCTCAATATTCCAAAAATGTTAAATCAAAAAGATAGTCCCATATCTAGGGTTTTTGGACTCTACAAAATTTTTAATGTGGATGGAGATGTGATCTGATACAATGTGAGAAACATTGTTCAAAATGGTAAACATAAATAGAGAGATCCATTCAATCGAACAAAAAAATCAATTCAAATGCTCTACTATGAGAGTATATTCTTCACATGAAAATAGGTAAAACTGTTAAATTTGATTCCCAGATATGAAATACCTATAGGGAATAATTCATGTATTAAATTGAGAATCATAGAAAATTACCATCTATCTCCCCCTCACTTTTAATTTTAGTACATGGAATCATTAATTTCACACCTATTAGACAGTCCCAAGTAGACATTACTATAATGACTAATTAATATATCAACACATTCATTTATCCTTCTATGAATATCATTCAAATAATTACAATAACACAGATGTAATGGAATAGTAATATTTAATATAATAAAAATGTGATTCAAAGAGATAATCCTGACCATGAAATCCATATCCTCCATCCAAAGAAATCACAAACCACTAGATTGAACCTTTTGAGAAACCAAAAGTCACCAATGGAAAATACAATTTGTCATAAAACTAGACAAGTAATTATTGGAAAATATGTTTCTAGAAATAATACAAAATTAGGTCCAAATTAAAACATTGAGGTCAGATGGTCTGTAGTATAGTTGGTTTCTATGCCCATAACGGTTCAAGCATAATATTTTATGTGGGTTGGGTGGTTATGAATCAACTTTGCCTCTTCTTTTATATAATCAATAATTGATCCATTTCCCAATATTTTACACCATAAAGTGTATAACTCAATATAATTTGTAGAATTTATAATTATTTAATGTTGTTGGGATCCAATATTTAAATATCATTACTATGATCCACTAGTCCTATCAACCCTTATACCTAATGAATTTTCAGGCAATCCATCATAGTCTCTTTTTGATTGACACCTCACATGGAGGAGAAAAATGAGGATAAAAACTCTGTCTGAACACCTAGTCAGGAGCATAATAATATATCCTTTTTATATTGGTATGAATTATTGGGATTCCATAAATAGTTTTTGGAAAGAATGTCATAGAGTTGGATATCACAGTAGTAAATTCAACATTGTCCTCATAAGATCTTAAAAAAACCAATACAAATAGTTTAGAAAGATGAAACCACAAAATCCAATAGCCGCGTATGCATTTTTTGGCCTATAAAATAATTCTATATTCCTGACATAATTTATTTATTTTGATCATTAAAATATTCCATTCAGACACCATTATCATGTTTTTTAGTATCCCTTTGTCTCATTGATTTCTTTACAAAACAATTCCGACAGTTTTTCGTAATCCCATGGACCATAAAACATTAAAATATTAATCTCTCCTTCCACAACATTAGGTACAAAATATTTCTCTACATGAAAAATGCATCCATTGTAGAAAAAAATATATGCATTTCTTCATATTGGAATTAGATCAAATCATTTTATTCTTCCATAAAAAATAATTTTTCCAAGAGATGTTGCTGCCGGATGTTTACCAAAAACATTATCTGCCTAAAAGGTAACCAAATATTATGATCTAGGTGATCCTACTCCACACAATCCATAATTCAGCATCAAACTCCCCACATAAATAATTTCATTCTTTTATAAAATGGGATTCCAAAAATTCAATCATTTAATAGTGATTTAGAGAAATTAAAATTATAATAATATCTATAATATCATGGATCCTCCTTAGAATGAGTTAATTATAAAAAATATCACAGATTCCAATGAATAAATTTTTAGATTATAATTTTACATGATGAATTCAATTATTAGATGACCATATACTATTTTCCTTATTGAAATGTTATCCTCTAGACACTATAGTGATTGTAAAATATTTTCCTAGGAAATTTTACCGATGGTATCATTATTTATGAACATGGTAGTGTTATTTAATGGGACCCCATTCATTAAACTTATCATTACATGAGAATTAAATAAAATTAATCAACAATTATAATCCCAACGATGACGTGGAATAATATTGTTGGATGAATATGTTCGTATTATATCCTAAGGAACAAAAAACATATAATCCATATTATATTATACATAATAAACTCTTATATGCAAATTAGTTAAACATGGGTATTTATAATAAAATTTTCATAAAAAAGACCATTAATGAAACAAACATGAATAAAAAACAAAACACGTTAGTCAAAGGAGTAACATTATATCATAAAAGAGAGGGATCACGCAGAATCAAATGGATTATTCACATACTGAACGTGGTATAATAAGACCATGGAGTCCTAGGAAAAGTGTAAGATATATATAAAATGATGAAAGAATGATTCAAGGATAATTTCATTTTCAGTATTACATTGTTGAAAAAGTCCCAAACATGGATTAGGATTACTCTTTAATACTGTTCATGACACCTCATGAGATTGATGCTTTACCCAATGCATTGGTGTTGTATATGGTTGATCACATAATAACATGTTCATGATATATGTGTTCCAATTAAAGGATTCAAAACCAATGTATAACATAAAAATTTTCCATGAAAATAAAAATGTTTTAATAGTTTTCTCACAAATCATAATCAATGGAAACTTTCAAATGAATGAAATGGAAAGAATATTATTAAATAATATTTCCCCATCAATTTTATGGACAATAATCTAGGTATATATTTGAGTTACATATATATATATATATACTTTAAATGAATTCTATAACATTAAAGGGATAGATAATTTTTTTATATAGATTATGTTTATAACTTGAAGGAAATAGTGAGGTAGATAGAACCCTTACTTCGAGCCAAATTTCTAATGTATGTTATTTATATTCCTAAATAATAAAATTATATAAATTATTCACTCCAATAAGAAAGTATTTTATTTTAAGTAAAAATTTTATTTTATTTTTCACTATTCCATATTCAAATACAAAACCAATTAATTTTTTATCATATGATTTAAAAATAAATGATTTATATGTCTAAAACCACATCAGTAAGTTGACTAAAATAAATTGGATTATAATTTAGTCCTACCTAGAGTATTAATAATGAAATAATTGTCATTTATATACTTAAAAATTATATTATAAACTAACCATTAATTATGGATATGATAAAAGATTTATGCTACAACCATCAAAACTTTATGACATATGTACGCATGAGTAACATTTACCATTTTCGATGATTATGATAGAAATAAGTTAAGAATAATTTTATAATTATAATATTATAGTAATATCATATATAACATATTATTTATTTTAAATTCACCTTAACATATCATCTAATTTATTAAGTAATACAAAAAAATCGCATCACATCGCTAGGCGATAATCCTATGTTCAAACAAATGACATTATTATTTATTCAATGGAAGGTAAGGAAAGAAATTAAATTATATATTTATTTTAAATAATATTTATTATTTCATTAATATCACTTATAAATGTAAAATCAAGAAATATTATTATCCATATAATGTGTAAATAAAAAATGAATCACATCGCTTCATAGGGAAATTGTCCACCTAACAGATCAGCGGTATTATCATATTCCCTATGGAATGGAAAGTATGAATGTGTTGTTTATATTATAATTAATGACATCAAAATAATAGAAGAAATATTATAATTAAATTTTGAAAACATTATTATTTCCATCCCTGTTTTGTGGTGATACAACAAAATTACATCGATTTGTGAAGAATTAGTCTACTATACACAAGATTAATGATTATGTATCACATTTGAGGGAGGAGAAGATGGATATATGTCATTAAAATAACATATGAAATTAATTATTTGTTTATTTTTATATTATTAAACAATAATTTAATAATATATAATTTATGTGAAATATAAAATAAATCAAAATGATGGTTTAAGGACATTACATATTCTTTGAAAAAACATCTTATTATTTTAATCAAAATCCATAATAAATTAGATTTTTGATCAGATTATTGTAATCTAAGATGATGTGAAATAAATAATGAATAAATTTGGATAGGTATTGCTCAATTTAATGGGATTTATAATTTATTAGCTAAAAGGAAATTGAGATCCCTTTTATAAGTGGAGGAGAGAACACAATAGTAATTTTTGAAAATAAAGAAATAATTTAATGATTTTATAATTAAAAAAATATCCTTAATGTACAATTATTAAAACATTGAAGAGATAATGTTAAAATAAAACCAGAATATGGTAATTATATATGTTTTGTATCATTTTAAATTCTTATATTCTTTTTTAAATTATCGATAAACAAGTCTTTAAAATCAATATTGTAAATAATTTTTATTATTTTCACTATTCATTATGGTTAAAATTTATGATGAAGATATTAGATAATAAAAAAATATTATTATTAAAAATATGTAATTCATTTAATGACACTCATCTTCCAGATGTGGTAGAATGTAATTTAAGAATAATCTGTCACACATGACACAAAACATGTTTTCAAGAAATGCATTATATAAAGAAAAGTTAATCTCATCTTATATATTTCACAGGTATTAATAATATTGTGGATTATAATTAGTATATATATATAAATATATTTTATCTATGAATTTAATTTATATCAATTTTTCATTATGTTTTATTTTAATTTTTTAAATATGGAGAAACATTATGAATATTAAAGCAGTGTTAATAATAGATGTTTTTTTCGATGTTGGTTTTTGAATTTTTAATCCAGAATGAAAGTTTGTGGTTCGATGATTTTCACCTTTTCATTGTTGTGGGCTTGAGGCGATTGCACTGATCTAGTTTTTATTTTGTTTTAACAGTTAAATATTCTCAATATTTTTAATCATTCATTGCACTAGTTTGGTATGTCTGAAATTTAATGTGAGGTTCCCACTTCCACACAATGTTGTTTATTTTGAAAAATAATAATGTGATTTTCGAGGAGGTAAAATAAAAGTGTTTGAAACCCAATATTTTTTTAACTATAATCAAGTATAATGATGGTTTAAATGAAATTAATTATATATAATAAATTTAAATAATACTTATTTTAGTTTGAAAAAAAATTAAAACATATATTTTGGATTATCTTATAAAACATAAATATCTATTTTATAAAAAAAATTATTTTCTCTATTGATAGATAAATTTATATTTTCCAAAATTCCTAAATTGTTTCAGTATGATAATGTTAATGTACATTTTTCTGAAATTATTTTTATTTAATCTTTAAAGTTTTTGAATCCATAAAAATTTATTTTTAGTACATTCTCATTAATAAAATTGAGAATAATATTTAGAAGATAATATTTTATGAATATAATGATAACTTCTTCCTCTATGTTTTAAAATAATTGTATATTGGGTATAATCGATATATATATTCCATAAAATTGTTAATCCTATTGATACATTCAATTTTAAGAACTATTTCATAATAGTCATATTTAAACAATAAATTTTCATTTCAGTTGGGTGATTCATATTTCATATTCTATTAAACATAGAATTCTTCTGTTGTATACAATGATTGATTCATTATTCCATAGATAATGGATTTTACACATGAAATTTTATGTTACATGCTATAGTGATAACAGGTGATGGTATTTCAACATTATCTCCACTTCTAGTTCCAATGTCTCTTGTTTAAACTTATGGTTTCTCCCCAACACTTTTACTATGCGAGTTATCTTATTTAATATAAAATTATCACTATGATCTAATATATTTACATTCCAATAGGCATATGAATGGTCATTTCCCAATGGTATCGCCCCAAAATTTAGTACATTTGGGGTTTATGGTATGTACACTCTTAAGAGGGATACATGGAAGATAACATTTATTACAGGTAGGTTGGGGGGAGTACTAATTGGTTGGACATCAAATCGATGAAATCAAGGATCTCATTTGGGATGATGTATGAAGGACTATGTTTTAAAATTTTCCCAATCCTCATGACTCTCTTCCATAAGGATATGTAGCGGAACAACTTACCTCTAACATCAGAATTACGGTCTAACCAATGAATATCTACAAGTAAAATCTATTGAATTATCATGTATTTCATGTGAAACTTAATGGTATGAAACATATCTATCATTTCATGGAAAATATCATGTCCGATCAAATTCCACTCTCCAATGTCATCTTAGAATATCCATGTCTGACACTAAATCCCATAAGATGCCTAACATGGCTCCATATAAATGCTACAATAGAATATGTTATTATGTGAGAACTTTATGAAGTAAAGGTGTTAATTGTAACAAAAATGAATATCAATTGAGATGGTTCTTATCATTTTCTCTAGAATCAGGATGGTTCACTCATGCTAAAAATCCTCCCAAGGGTGATAAGAAATGATGAAATAGAGTTGTATACAGAAAACATTCGGAAGGCTTCTCCAAATTCATTAGGTAAACATTATATCTAAATAATATTATTTAGATAGTAGAACTCCATGATATTTTAACACATCTAATGTGTATATCATAGCGAGTTGGTCAAGAGAGAAATATTCCTTCATATAAATGATATGTGTCATTTTTCAAAATTGATCGACTACCACAAATATTAAATTATCACCATTAGATATCATAGCGGGTCATAGGATCAAATCCATGATTATGTTTTCTTATATTCATATCAGTATGAGAAAATTTGGAAGTATACCATTGGACATATATCATTCATCCCATAGTCCATTATACCATGCATTGAGATAGAAATTTCATAATACCACACTTCATTTTTTTCCACCACATTTTTTCCTTCATATATTCATACATCATAGAGCTTCTTGTATTAATATAGAATAATGAGCTGTACCCATCATCCAGAATTTCCCACTTCAACTCTCGTGTATATGGGGCACATATATTCATTCCAAACCTTATAACTCGATATTATTCAATGATCAATACCAGACTGTTCACTAACTATTTTATAGAATCTTTTCATAATTATAGTACAATATAATCATATAATGAATGTGTGGTTGATGGAAGATTTTACAATGGTAGTATGAAGGTCCTTCAACTCTTCATCAGATTTCATTCCATCATGTCAGTCATCTTGAAGAGAATTAGCCAAGAACATCTAAATAAAAACCTAATCGACAATAAAAACTATGTTGTCAGCCCAATGGTAGTCAAAAACAAAGGAAACCTCTAGGAAAAATCATTACCTAGAAAAAAATTGGAACACACTATCACTTGTTGATAGTTTTCATGATAAATGAAATTAAACCTAGTAGATGTGCTAAAAAAACTAACACATTGGATGATCATTGGATGGGGTGGATACCCAAGGTTCAACTTTTTGTATTTATTATTAGGGTAATGAGTTTTGGAACAATCATAAATTTAAATAACAAGTAATTCTACAATAATCATGAATGTGATTTTAAAATTTAAAATAAAATGTATATTTATCTGAAACGTTTATTTCAAAAAAAAACCTTCAAAACCAATCATTATTTCTATATTTCATCATTTACCCCAGTGAAATAATTTTTTTAGTTTTTATGGGTATTGAATTTTTATTAATGTTATTAAATTAATTTAAATATATATATTTATATTTTAAATATATTCATATGAAACATGTTTACTTATGTTTCCTACAAAAAATAGACTGAATTTGAAAAACATCTGTGTTAGGATTCTCTGAATATCATGTACTATTGAACAATAATGTTAGTTTATTTTAGTATCTCAACATATCCCTAGACCATATAATGTGACAATTTATAAATTGACAAATTGCATCAACAGATCACATTTTTTCAAATGATTTGAGGTACACAGATGATAAGATAGTAGTGGTATAAATGGAAGCTCCCTCGAGGTATGTTTACCCAAAATATTTCATTTGATATAATGTAAAATGTATCAATGTTTTTTGATTAAAACAAATAAGAAGCATTAAGTTTCCAAATTAATTTCAATTAATTAATTATTATTAATTTCAATATTTGTATGAAAATTTTCTATAAGTGTATAATTTATTTCCCAACTATGTATATCTATGATCAAATGATTTTGGGGGTGTGTAGGTATTTCTCATAGATATCTCTCATACAAATATTATATTTATCGCACCATTCAACATGGTTTTTCTGGACTATAACATTTTTAGTCATTGATGCTCATCCATCGATAAAAATAAAGGGATCACCTTTATCCATAGCGACTGAGCTAGAGAGTGGTGAGGGGAAATTAGAGGTCATATTACATAGCTTGTGAAACAAGAAATATCTGAGGCCAATATTTTTTCAATGTGAAATAGAATAAGTGAATACTAATTAAGGTACACCTAATTTCGTACTATTAATGGATTTGGTGAATTACTATGAGTTTACATATTTTTAGATAATCACAATTCAAGTAATATTATGTGTCAAAATTTAAACTGTATAATTTATATATATAAATTTATATATATATATGTTTTATTGTGAATTTTATTGAAATTTATATATTTTATAAAATATTTATAAAATAATTATTTTTTCTATGCCATTTCTTAATGATTATTTTTTATTAAAAAATAAATTTACCTTATAAAATTCTACAAATGTTATTTTCATAAAAATGAAATAAATTAAATATGAAGTAAGTTCGTCGGATCACTTGTATATAGGATTACAGTACGAGGATAAGGCCTGTTAAATATAAATTTATTCATTTCTCATTTAATATCATTTGAGAAAACAATCTATGTTTATTTTTAATTTTATTATATATTTTTATTTGTGTTATAAATTTATATATTTTATAGTTTCAAAAATTTTAAATAATTAAATATAATTTTTGTGTGTGAAATTTATAAATATAAATATATATATATGTAGGGGGAACATTATAAATAAACTTAATAATTAAAATGAGAAGAATATAATTATATCTTTTTGACTTGGAGTTTATTTGAAATTAGTTATTATGTTTTGAAGCATTCATTACAACATTTTGGTACTTTATGATTAGGATCCATAAGTCATTTTTTTGTGTATGGATCAATAAAACCTTAATACAATGCATGACGTCAACAAAATAAATCAAAGTGTGCCTTATTATTTTATATTGACATTATATTCAGAAAATAATACATATTAAAATATTAAAAACAAATAAAACACATTATGATTGTTTGGAATTTTTTCAAAATTGATTTTTATGTCATTTTGATATGTATAAATCAATTGATCCTTAATCTGATGCAAGTTGTGACAATTATGAATTAATGTGTTGCTTTTTTACTTAAAATTGAAATTCATTTTAATAAAAGGATCATGTGACATGATAAGAACCGAACAATCATATTCATATTGTTTTGATGATTTTGAAAAAGGATCTATAAGTATGTTTTGATGTGTAGTATTCAATATCACCTCAATTAGATTCATTTTGTAACCAGTATGACTCAATGTACATGTTTCCAATTTGATATAAAATTTTAATAAAAATATTAACCGAAATAAAAATAACATTGAAAACTCATTTGGATTATTTTAATACTTTAGGAAAATTATCCATATGAATTTTTTTCTATATAGGAATCAGCTCCACCACATTATAAAGCATAATGGGATAGATATAACATAAATTGTGCCTTTTTATATAAAATAGATATTATTTTTTAGGGGTCCCAATGGATTAGTTTGGGTCAGTTTGTGTCGAGGATATTTCCGGTCCTAACCTAATTTAAAAAATGGGCCACGTCAGGTGGGGTCACATGCTTCATAATAATTTTCCCCGACCCTACACATCATATGTTGGTCGAGTAATGTGGTTCATGAAAAAAAAACTCCCCCAAACCCGAATCATTAAGCATTGAGTCAGATCGGATTGGTTTAAGTGGGCTTAATGTATCAGACATGACCAAACCTAATGAATAGTCTCAAACTCGACCCTACCTGATGTATCCAAACCTACTCCCTGACCCAACACAATGCAACATAGTGGGTTCCAAAAAAATAAAATCCAATAAATGAATGAAAACATAACATGAAAATATAGACTAAAACTAAAACCTAAAATCTAGTGGAACTTGAAATATAGTAGCATAAAATTCTAAAATGAAATAGTGGAGTCCAACTATGTTAGTTCAAAATCGTTTTGGAAAAAAACAGACATTAGTGGAATGAAAAATGTAGAAAAATTATGAAAATAGGTAGTAAAAAAAATATAGATCATGAGTAAAGTCACAACTCTATAAGTTTGAGAAAAAAATCCTGTACAAATTCAACAACTGAAAAAAAACACTAGTTGGAAATTCCTAAAACAACCAAACATGGGGTAAAAATAGGTAATGTGCAAATTAATTAGAGGTTGGTATCCAACTTGTTAACTAAAAAACATTCTAGAAAATGTACACATTATAATGGTTTTAAAACCATAAAAAACAATATTTTTCATTTTATTCCTCTTCAAGTAATTGTTGCAGTTAATATTGGTAAACCCCAAGTACCATCCAAAAATTGGAAAACAAATAAATGAACTCAAACATAATTCTCTTTTATTTATTTTTCTTTAATTTAATAAGTGTGAAACAAATAGATTCTTATGTATAAATAAATTAGTTAACTACATCCAAACATGAACTCAAAAAAATAAAAAATACTATATAAATTTAGCAAAAGAAAGAATGAAAGACTAAAATACCAGATATTTTTCATTGTATCTTATTATAAAAGATAATACATCAAAATTTTATTGAACAAAAAAATAATTAAATTAACCTATATTCACATTATAAATAAATATAGGTCATTAATATACATAAAAAATAAAACATTTCATAAATAATGAAAACCATTTTACACTATTAGTACCATTAAACTACACTATATCGTACATTATACAGTCATTGAAATATTGAAATAAGAAAAACCAAAAACATATTTTGATTATTGAGAATTGTATAAAAATTATAAATAATAAAATATTATGAGTGGTATAAATTGAATAAACTCATGCAGTGGGGTTATTTTAATATGTGTGTGGAGTAGGGTCATAATCATCTTATTAATTTATCTTAAATGTTTTATCAAACAACTTAGAATAAAAACTCATTGTGTACATGAAATAATTTGTATTATAGTCCAAACCAGTATTCAAATATTGAATAAATTTCGTATGTAAATCATCCCAATATGTATGTTTGTATTCTATGTCTGCGTGATCTTCCCCTGTCATTGTCAACCTAACACCACTATCTTTGATATGTACCATATACATCAAACACAATAATATTCTTGTTGAAGTGTAAATTGGTTGTAAGTTGCTTGGGGGAAATCACTAGTATATTTACCTCAACTAATCTCATGAATGTGAAGTGGATTTATTTATGAATTTACAAATATTAAATTAAATTAATCAATACACAATTATATTTATTTTACATCATATCAATATTATTTTTGCATATTTGGGTACAAAATTATATGGAATACATCAACTAATTTAGTATAATGGACTAAAAATGTATATTTTTGTATCCAATATATGTTATTAATCAAATAATCATGGAGATCAATTGACCCAAGATATGGATGATTTTTACATACACAATGTGATAGCATAGTATAATTAATTATAAAAAAGTAATAGGGATACACTTAATTTAAGGATATTTTCAATTTTGATATCATGTAATTCACATAAGTGTGTAACCAGTGGGGTTTCACGTGTTTGAATGTTATGTTTTGAATATAATCACCCATGTTGGATCAAATCATGATGATCAAGGTTGTCAAGAACTTGAATCGTCACTCAACACATAGAATTGGAAACTATAAGGGTATAAAATAGAATATAGTGGTTTTAATTTAAAAATGTAATGAATCTTTGTTTTAGGTTCTTAGGTATAATTGAAAACAAAACAACTCTACCTTTAATGATGTAGAAACGTTTTTGTTGATCAAATTTTCCAAATGATGATCCATAAAAAATATATACAGAATAAGAACAATGATATTTTTTGTATACATGATCAAAAAAACTATATTATTTTATTTTTTGGAGGTCATAAATTAAATATAGAAGGTAAATAGATATTATTGAAGATTGTAACAAGCAGATTTATCATAATAGGACAATGATGTTGTATCACACTAGAATACAATCAAACATATTAATAATAAATATTCTATAGGAAAAGATATTAACATGATTTATTCACCACAATCAGTATATTAAATGACAATATTGTATTTTAGGTAAAAATATGATCATAGGAAACATGGAAAATATCATCCAAAATATGGTATCATACTGAGAAAAAGAATATTTTTGAACTAACTAAGGGTAATGCTTCATGATCTCTATATGTACGTGTAGTAGTATAATAAATTCGGTGTAAAAAATTTGTAAAATTTATTAAATTAATTCCTCTGTCATCCTTACTTTTTCAATCATAGATAGTGAAATCATTTTCATGGATTATAGATGATGGAATATCTTAAAAACACAACATACTAAGGAAAAAGTAAAAAAATTCATTTTCAATTAGATAATTGTAATTGATAAATATAAAATGAAAAAATTATAATATTTTTATTATTATCTAATTAAATCAATTAAACATCTTCTACATTATTTATAATATCATTTATTTTAGCCTTTATTAACCAAATTTGGGAACAATTTATATACTCAATGGCATTGGTATTCAAAAAACTATGAAACATCTCATGGACTCATCCCCATATAAAATATTTGTAATTTTATTATACTAAACTTGGAATTTATAGAATATCTATAGAAATTCAAGAGAGCTCATGAAACATTATTTTCGTTCCCTCAAAAAACATAAAATATAAAATATATTGAAATAATCATCATAGTCATCAATATATATATATCATTCGATTTCCTTCCATTACTATGTCAATTTTATATTACTTTTCATTGATCTATATACATATTTTCATTCCTCATCATTCTCAATACCACTACTGGAATCATGAATATGTGAATCATGATGAGAACATGACTCACATTTATTATCATTTAGGGTATATTTTAATTTTTGAAACTCTAATATATTATTAATAATATATGCTAATTTTTGAATCAAATCATTCTTTTAATCATCATCAAACAACGTTTTAAAACCATCTCGGGCATACTATAACTTTTATCATGGATTAATAAAAACATCCAATAGTTATAGAGAATTAGAATTTGAACCAATACCCCAATACTAGTCTAACATCATATTCATCGAAATAGCTATTTCACTCACATTAATAATATTACTCATCAAGCTTTTCTAGAATTTTATATATATATTTATATATCTCAGGTACTATGATAGAATGTATGACATGACTCATGCATATAATTTGAAAAATAATCAATTATATCATAAATAGATTTTAAAATATTAATTATACCTCAGCATTCTTCCACTAAAACGACGTCAAATCCCCACCATCTTATAAAGATCACTCTAAATGAATCAATCATCCTCGATGAAAATAAATTATTTCTTACAATTTTCTAAAAAATACAATATAAGATTATAATAACTACACATAGTAAACTCATTAAGAATTATGGTCAAATGACAAAGTGTTTCTAACTCGTAAACAATGATAATGAAAATATAAAATATAGACATTGAAATTCACAATAATTGGAATGAAACTATAACTCTATGAATTGATTTTGATATTTACTTTTCCCCATCACAAACAATAATGTTGAAAATAGGCACACAACATCTTCTATTCTTATAATATACTTTAATAACTGTCAAATTACAATAATTAACTCTCATTAAAATATAAACGATCATTTTATTATTCAAACTATTAATTTTTTGGTAATATAATTAATCCTTTAATCCTTAAATTATTTCATGGAATATTCTAATACTCTGCAGATTGTTTCCCTTGATGGTCTCGAGAAGACGAAACCTTATTATTATTTACATTAAGATCCCATTATCATCAATATAAAGTGAAGTCATTAAAAAATAATTCATATTTTAAAATTTTTGTCTATATGTCAGTGTTAAGACATTACATATAAGAGAACATATAAAACAATGACTTTAGTTTTTCATTCTCAACCAAATATAACTAAAATAAATATCTTGAATATTTTTCTGAGATGAAACATGAAATTGAGTATTTACAAATTCAATAAATACTCTAAGACTATCATTCTCAAAACATTTTAATGATAATTTATCAATGATTATTATTTATAAAGAGTTTTTCTTTACTCCTCTTGGTTAAATTGATCTACATAAATTTTAACTATCTCATTATCCTCATCTACACTATCCTTACTGTTACCAATGGTGGTTTGACTTATCTCAATTTTTTGAAATTTTTACCCTTGTTATAAAACTCTTAAAATTTCAAGTTCTAGGTTAGAGAGATATTTAAATATAATCTTGTTGACAATAATAACAAATATAAATTCAATTTTTATTATGAAAATGATCACAAAATTTATAAACTCTTGAACTTGTACTTGCTTTAGGAATTGTTCCCTTTTTATGTTACCACATGAAACCAGTTTAATAAAATATGTATCTACTTATCCACCAACATTTTTATGTAATTGATTGTGTTATTGGAGAATACCTCTTCGGAATTTGTGTTCATGGAACCACTAGTGGATTTGGACAAATTTTAGTATGACCTTCAATGAATGGATGGCTAATGTCTTCCAAACACTCCCCCAACCCATTGGAAAGCCTCTATTGTAAAACACCCATTGAATGAAAATAAATAGTTTTTTATTGTAGTTAGTGTAATAATAATCACCACAACATTTGTGAATATGGATGATAATAATGAAAAAACCGATAAAAATAGAACTATGTAACACTGGAATGCACGCACGTCCCAAGTAAGAGGTGTAGAATCTTGAATGTAGACATTATCAATATCACATGAGAGGAAATTCTTGTAGAGGTTGTGATAACAGATCGATTTCATTTCTTTTTGTAAGATATTTTGGATTTTTGAATGAAGGTATGAAAGGAGGATGGAAGTAGGATTAGGTTTTTCTCTCAATGAAAGGAGAAGAGGGAAGGTGAGAATGGGATTTCTCATAAGGGATCAATGGGGAATGAAGATGAAGGAGGAGAAAAGAAGGTTGGTAAAGAGTAGTGTTTCACCACTCACTCGTTAGGGAATTAATAGGAAGAAGAGTATTGGTTTTTTCTATGCATAGGAATGTCATGGTTGAGTAAAGGAGGAGGAGGAGGTGGTGGTGACATACATGAGGGAGGGAATGAATGAAGATGAGGTGTCCAGCCAAGGCGAGGTTTTTTTCATACAACTATTAAGACATATGGTCTCGTTGGTTATATATGGAACCAAAATGAGACATGACAAAACCCCTTCATGTGTTTACCAATAATAAACCCAACCTATGTATTTTTTTCATATAACCCGACCTAGCACAATAAGATCTGGACAACATTATTAATTATAGTAAAAAGAATAATTGACAAACTGAAAAACATGAAATCAGCTTCATATTATTTTAATGCATTGTTATAATGAACCAAAATTCATTTTTGATGTATATAAATAACCAAAACACCAATACTACACATGTTGTGACCAGTTTGACTTCTAGTGTGTATTTTAATTTTTTAATGACATATTATTTATGTATTATTTCATATTTACATTTGATTTTTTCATTAAATTATTACAAACCTTAGATTTATTTTACTTATACAAATGGATTATTTTACTTGGGATGGGGTGGTATTTTTGGAAACAGATATTGTTTTTAGTCTTTTTTTAGGGGGGTCACAGGTGAAAAATGAAATGAAAAATTAATAATTTTAAATGATTGTGGATTGTAATTTTAATGTAATTATAAAAAACCTTTTTGAGATGTATATAGTCGTGTTTTTTATTTATGATGTAAAATTTATTTCAAATATTTTATTTATTTTCATATAAGCATATTATTATACAGGATACAAGTGTACTTATTTCCATGTCCTTATATTAAAAAAGCACATCTTTGGAAATTGGCCATTATTAGCACCATTTATAGAACTAACAAAGGGACAAAATTATTAGCTCTAAAATAAAGCTGATAAAGAGAGGCATTTATCATAACATTTTTAGCGCTGATAATGGTCCCACATTATCTAATTTATTTTAGTGAAGATAAAGGGGACCCCCCTTAATGGAACTGAGGATATCACCACTTTCGAGCACTATTAAATCTATATTTTCCCATGATTCGAGGATTACATATCATAGATTGATAACAGAATAAAATGAAGCGCTCATGAGGTAGGTTGATGCAAATATCACATTAAATTTCATTTAAAATGAGGTTTATTGGGTTGATTGGAATTTATAAGATTCAATTAGTTACAATATTACTTTTAATTCAGTAATTTCAATTAATTTAAATATTTTTAACAAAATTCTAAATTTGTAGAAAAAATAACAATTTTTAAACAAATTAATTTGTATCTATGTTTTACAATGATTAAAATTGTTCTAGGAATATATAAATTTCTCATTTATATCTCTCATCCATATTTTGAATTTAGTACACCAGTCGATGATGAAAAATTTGAGGGTGGTGCTGACCGGTATTTTCCAATGTGAAACTGGATTTAGAAAATCCTTAATATTGTACACCAGCTACCACACTCATTAAGATTTTGGTATATTATTTCAAGATGCCATATTTTCAGATAGTTTTATTTCATGTAATATTATGGGTTCGCAGTATAAAAACATAATGTATATTTTAGTATTTATATATATTTATACATTTTTTTAATTTCATTTAAATTAATACATTATATAAATTTTTTATCTAATTATTATTATTATTTTGACATTATTTGATTTTTATGTTTTTTATAAATAAATATATCTTCATAAAATTAAATAAATTTTATTTTAAAGAATTAAAAAATACAAAAAATAATATCTAATTGGATCGTCTTGCTTGCATGCATGTCCATAAATGCATAACCATGTCTTGTGAAATTTAAATTTATTCAATTATAATTAAATATAATTTAAAAAGACAAACTGTTTTGTATATAATTAAATTTTATATTTGTAATAGAAAGATAAAATTCTAATTAGATTAATTATTTATTTTTTACATAATAAAATATAATTTTGGGGATTATTTTTCAAAAATATATTTATACACAAATGCTAAAGAATAATATTACTAAAATTGAAACATATTTAATAATATATTATTTTCTTGGAGTTGATTTCAAATTATTTATTGAGTTTCTAATTATTCCTTACTACATTTTTGTATTTTTGGTAAAATTTGTCATAATTATCAATATAAACCTGGTGATTCACTTTAAATAAATAATAAGATTTCATAATAATGAAAAAATCCTTGATTATTTACATTCTCATAAAATAAAAATTTATATTTACAATGCTGTAGAAAAAAATAAAATAATGAATGTGTGAAATAAGACCTGACACTATACATTGAAACAAAAAAGACAATTATTCATCATGAAATAGATACATAAAGAAAAATAAAATTTTAAATTAAAGAAATCAATAATAGAATCTTCTATATATTATTTAAAATAATTTTTTTCAAATTTTATTTAAAAATCCTCATACAATAACTATATAAATATTGACAACCATTCCTCATTATAAGGATCTAATCTGGCATGTCTGTGAGGATGATAAGGGACTAGAGGGGAGATTTTAAATGAAAATGAATTGCAATGGTCGTAGTATCCATCTACATTTTGTTTAACATTTTCTCCATCATTATTCTACTATATTTGGGTACAATTTTTTAGGGAGAAATAATAAGGATCTAAATTTAAGTCTATGGGATTCCATAAATGATTTCCACTTCATTTATGTTAGCAGGTCCCGATGGACATTCTTGACTATCTGGGACAAGGGGATTATAGAAAAATCAAGGTATGCTGGTTCCATCATCTATATATCCTAAACATCAATATGGGTCTCCATTTGTGGGGGCATATACAACACCATTAACATTATCTTGTGTAGTCATTTTATGGTAGTAATATTAGGTTGTGGAGGTGGGGTGCTTGAGTTCCACTTCTAGTGATGTAGGAATGATGTTCTTGAGGAAACATTTTGCAAAAGGGAAACCCTTGGTCCATGTCGGTGGATGTGGGGCTGATGGCGCCTTGATTTGGTATGACATAGATTCTTAGTTTTTGGGTCATAATTGGATAGAATAATGACCTCCCTAAACAAATTTCTATGATATGGAGACATCTTTCTGTTTATATAAGAAATGACAAGGGATGATACTAGCATTCGGAAATTTATGGAAAATTGATTGATTCAATGAAATAATTTGGAGTTTGGGTTTTTGTGATATTTAATATTAATTTACTTCCTCCATGATGGAAGAGCCATGAAAACGTTTTATATAAAGAGGAAATCTTAGTGGTTAAGAAAAGTGACAAGTCAGTGTGTGGTGTCTTAGAAACTACAACCCTGAGCATGACCAAAAATTTCGATATGAACCAAATTCACCCTTATTTATATAGAATTTTCAAAGTCATTCAAATATATTCTTTTATGGATTTTAGTTTTTTTAAATATAATCTAAATATGGATTAGTATTTCTGAGACCACATATAATTTCTGAAAAAAATATTATATATGTTTTAAAATCATTTACTTGTAGATTTTATTATTTTAAATTAGTGAAAAAGAACTCATTTATAATCAATTCAAATGAAATGTATTATATATATATATTACTTAATTTTAATTGAAATTATCTTTATACAATTATGATTTATTGAAAACATTTATTTTTAATCAATAATTCATTGAAAAAATGGAGATGATAAACAAAAATATTTCCTTACATAATTATGTCCTTCAATCATTAATATCATTAAAAAATTAAAAACATTTATATTTAATTAGTGATGTTGCTGGGGACAAAATTAATAAGAAAATTTTTTCAATTAAATAATATTTACTAATACAATAATCACATTCTTTTTATTTAATCTGATTTAATGTTTTTATTTTTATCCTGGTACACACACTGACATATATATTATCATTTAAAAAAAATAATAAGGTGATCCGAACGCCTATAAATACATAGGGAATTTTAAAATAAATCATATTTGAAGGCGTGTTCAAATATTTAACATAGTAGGGTGGTTCTAAAGGCCATTTAAATTTGATTAATGGTGAGGACGGATTGTCTGATTTCTCTCAAAAATGTGAGAAAAATCATGATTATTAGATGATATAAAATTTGATATATAATATATTTAAGATTATAATGTTTTAAAAATATTTAATACATTTTTTATTTATAGAAACTATTAATTGTTAATTGATAGATCAATGCTTAAATGTAGATGATAAAAGAGCTACTGAATTAATAAATTATTTCGATCAATAATTAAATTTATTAAAAAATATACACATAATCCATCCATTATCATTACATGGGTATTTAATACCATTTTTCTTACATGCGCTCAAAAAATTATGGTGATGATCTATGGAATATGTGTCCATTATTGAAGGAGTTGGAGAAAATTTGAGGACAAAATGAGGTGATTGGGGTGTTTGTCATACATGAATAGGAAGTGAAAGGATAGTGGTGAGACGTATAGTTAAAAGCATTATATGTTATTATAGATGTGAATTTATGTTCAAAAGAGTATATAAATTAAACAAAGGTATTCATAATGAATGAATACTTGTTAATATGATTTGAAACAATGTATGTTTGTTAAATGCATAATACTATATGTAATATTTTAATTTAAACGAGGAATGGTAGAAATAATAAACAACTAGGAGAAGGAATGCATACTATAATTGCATGAATAATGTAATGTATGAGTATATTTTTGAAAATGAAGTGACTGTAGGATTGAAATCATATAAAATAATTTATATTTTAATATAGTGATTGAAAAACTATATAATGTGTATCAGTTTTATATAGATGGTTTATTATTTTTAATTAATATTATAAATTTTACCAATGCATATGGAACTAAAACATTTACATTAATGGAATTTGTATAAAAATTATATCTTATTGTGAATGTTATTTTGTAAATCCCATAATCATTTGTTGAATAGAATGATGAGATACAACAAGATCCATTATAATAGAATCCAGTTTTTTTGCATGACAGCCTGTAGTGATCTATCTTCAACTTCGCCAAATTCTCATGTGTGTTAGCACATGTGGTGCGTATGAAAAAAATAATTCTTTCCAGACTAACATCTAATCTACATATTTTCCAAAACACTTGTATTCTTGAAACAATATACACACATATTAAGTTGTAATGTGTCCAATTATTTCTATCTTGTCATCTCGATGTTCTCTAATGTATGAATTTTAAAATGATACAATTTCAATATGAAGTACTATAATATAAAAAACATAAAATGCATACCAATATAAATATCATCAACTAGGCCCAAAAAATATGACTAAAGAAACGGTAATATATAATTGTGGTAGTGTGAAAACTATGGTAACCAATGATTGAGAAATGAATTACTTCTAAATAGACGAGAATGCAAGATACATTTGAAGTTTTCCAACTAGATGATCATTGGTGATGATTTTTGGATTATGAATCCATGGAAATTGATAGGCACACCATTAATTTTTTTTACATTACAATTAACCACAAAGACAAGAACAATATAGTTCATATTATAATGTAATTGATAATTTATAACCAAAAAAATCAAAATGGTATTATATGAATCAATAATATAATTATATTCATGTGAATAAACTAAATCATAGTAATCAATTAATTCATAATTGATGGCACAAATTTTTTATAATAAACTCTAAATAGTCTATGAATTCATTGAATTATAATGGAGTTATGTAATTTGAAGACACAAACATAATCAAAAGATGAAAAATCTGAAGAAGTTTTGAGAAAAAATATTTTATAATTAGTTTAGCATTGATTTTAGAATACCGTTAGGGAATTTAAAAAATGAAAAACATGGTTATTTAATTAAATTTCAATAGAATAATCAGGATGAATTATATAAAATAATGTTCTATAAAATCTCAAATAAATTTTATAATAAGATAACCCAAAAATCTATTGATGTTAATAAATAAATTATTAATAAATTATTTATATATATTAAATTGAATTTATAGGTGTTTTATGAAACAAACATCATAGTATGAGGAAGTGATGTTTGATTTTATAATATGTAAATTATATAATATTGATACACATGTATAAGATATATTATAATTCCTTAAAGTGAATCCTTTAGTAAATTTCACTAAAGTGTATTCATGTAACAACACAATTTTCCATATAGATAGATATTTATTACCTAAAATAAAATCATGTACTTGTATAAATATAACTATATTAATATCTATAAATTAGTATATGAACTCATTGAAGCAATATGCATAACTAAATTGCATCATTTTAGTAAATGAATTCCTTATATATATATATATATATAATTGTGCAATCATGGTATACAATATATAAATGAACTGTTTACTTCCACATCGTTTCAATTTGAAATAGGCCTACTAAATTGTGTTTAAAATATTTTGAAATTTTAATTAATATATGAATACTTTATGTATATAGTTATAAGTAGTTTGAAATATATTTTTATACTATATTTGATATGTGTATATAATGGATATACCATAACACATAGTAGACATTGTTCCCACATTGTAGTAATAAGTGAATAGATTCTTTGAAAATCATGTTAGGTGTTGATGTATGCAATTGCATACTTTATACAATTTTCCATATATGATCAAGAATAAGTAATTTATAAATAATGATTAAAAAGTTATTGATACAGATATATATAATTACAATATTTATATACATAAAATATCTAAATTATTTCACAATGAAGCACGTAGTTTCTTATTTTTTGGTGTTTTTCCCAAATCAGAAATTTTTCAAATAGTAAGAATATAGTGGAATAAAAACTTGTGTTATTTAAAAACATTCATGGTATGAATAAAATATTAATACAGGTGTAATGAATAATGACCTTTTTAATCAATTTTAATGATTACTAGTGTAGATTCATTTATCAATATTGTATCGACAATGTCATGGTATGAATATGATTATCATATTTTTTTAAATTCAAAGAAGTAACATTAAAAAAAATTCAACCAAATTTAAAATGAAACCACTTTTAATTTAATTACAATAAGATCATGATATGATAGAATGTATCCAATAAATTATATGATGTCTAATTAAACTATAAAAATCCTGTCATAATAAAGTAAATTTCTTATGTTGTAAAATTCTATTCTCCTAGAAAAAATGAATACTATGTAGTTTAAATGGGTATGTACCATATATTATTTTATGCATGGAATATGGTTTTCCCATGTTAGTTTATTGAATATGTAATATAGATGTTTTACTATTTCAAAACTACAAGAAAAACTGAATATTGTTCATTTGAAAGATATTATATGAATATTTTGTTTTGAATTTTTTTTGATAGAATGTGTTAGTGACTATGTATAAAAAGTCATAAATGCAATAAATATTATTGAAGATAAAGAAACCTAAGGTAACATTAAATATCATGATTGTAACTAATATTAACAGGGGCGATTTTTGGGTTTAAAAGATTCATTTACTAGAAATATCATATTGCAAAAAGAATCATTAGAAAACGAGCATTTTACCTATTAAAAAAAACACATATTGTGGTTTTTTTATTATAATTGGAATGATTTTTTAACATAAATGGTGATTTTAATATAATTATATAATTTTTTTATTGTTTAGTAGATGTAGATGATGATCTATAGGTAAAGTCAATTTTCAGATTAGATTCATAAAAAAATTACTTGTATTGAAATAATGGATAAAAAGTGAGATATAGTGATATATTATATTTTTTTGAACATTGATTTAGTAGAAATTATGAATCATTAGGTGTCTCTACTATATAATATTAATTTTTAATAATTTTTCATTATGTTTTAATGTAGTATATTTTAAACCATAAATAATTTTTAATCAGAACACACTCCATGGTAGCAAAAAAAATGACATCTACTACAAAAGTCAGAAATTATGACATCCTTGGAAAATCATAAATGGGATTTCTCATTCAAAAAATAAATAAAGGTATCCTGAATAAAAAAATATCTCCAACCCATTAATTTATACACTATAACCAATCCAATAACCTCCAATACCAATGATCCAATTGGAATATAAAATAAATATAAGTAGACTATTACACTATAAACCTGCTAGAAAAACCTCCTTAACTAGTATATATAAACCTTCAATTAAATTTGAGAACAATATCCATTCAATAACTAACAAAATAAATTAAATCAGCCAGTAATTGGAGTTAAATTTTCCATAGCCTACATCTCCACAAATATAATTTAATTATCCATGATAAACACTACAACCCGAAACTGACACCTGATAATTGAAAATAGATTCCGAACATTAAAATAATTAAATCAATTATTCTAGAAAAGGATATTCAATGAGAATATTCCACAACATAGTTCAACATGTTAGAACTGCATGAAATATGTATGTTGCCATCAAAAAAATGAAAATAGAACTGACACCAGTCGACATCAATAGTAACATCTAATCAACACAAAAGATAATTCCAATATTGATAAGGAATCACTAAAAATTAAAATTTATTTGTTAGAAAATAATTATTTAAATGATCGTCGACTGCATGGTATATTTTTTTTTCTCCCCTGAAAAAACACAAGTTGAAAATAAGATGCAAAACATCAATAACAAAACATACATGCATTGAGGTTTTGAGACTAGATTTCCAAAGAGATGTATCATTCAATATTATGAGTTCATATGAAGTCACACGCACATGAGGTATATATAATTTTTTATTGAAATTTTAAATTTAATTAAATAAATTTTTATGAATAAAATAAGTCTATGAAGACCAATTTATTAATATTTAGTTTACATTTATATTAGAAAAAACTAAGATTATTTTTTTAAATTGAAAATTTTAATGATTAAAAGTATTTTAATGGTTATCAGATATATTAAATTATACAAAAAAATGAGTCTAAAATAATATATATCGAATATAAAGAATTAATCAAACCCCAACTCACAAAAAATAAAATAAAATAGTTGTGTTTTATTCATCCAAGATATCATAAATTATAATCATAAAAAATGTTTGCAGGGATATATTTAATTGAATGAAATCATACATATCTATTGAAGAGTGTACTACATTGGAGAAAACAAAATATTGATTGATAATTTTAAATTTTCAATTGTATTAGAAAACATTGGTTATTGAATCCATCACATGTGAAATACATAGCATCTAATGAAGAGTATATAAACTTATTTTCCATACATATATTACCATAACTGTAAGGGAAATTTATAAAAATATTGTAAAATTTAAAAAAATTTATTAGAGGGAGTTTGAATAAATTTTACATATGAGGGGGGTTCCAAATTCCATTTAAATTTGAATAATGGTGTGAAGTTGTTGTCAATGTTGTTAAATAATGTGAGAAGATGCTTGATAATTACATGAAATTAAATTTTTTATCTTAACACTACTTTATTGAACCCAATCCATTTAAAAAAGTATATTTGAGTATGAATTCAATCTCAAAATAAGTATAATAAATAATAAGTGGAGAACTATATAATTTTATGATGAACTCAAACTATTTCATTCCCTCCAATATTTAATGGATTAGTATCCAAAATTTATACCTATAAAATAAATATCGTAATTAGGATTATAGAAGGAATATAAAATAAAATATAAATGAAATGAAAATGATGTCCAAACTATGGGAAAATGCAGTTTTGCAGCGGTTTTGTTTCAAATCCAAAATAGTCTTTAAAAAAATACTATTTGTGAAGAGATTTGTTTCCTATAAAAAACAATAAAAAATAAACAATTACATCCAACAGGGCAACATTTCTATCTCAATTATCATTGGCAGATGTTCATGCCAAATCGGTAAAATGGAATTGGCAACTACAATTTACCCTCTATTCAAATACCATTCATCATATTTCTATTTGGTTCTGGAATTAATAACACTTCAAAAATAATATGTCAGTACATGACTATTTGCAACGAGACCCATTAAAAATATCTTTTTGATCTCCCCCATACTATTTTCCTATTATTTGAGATAGGTATCATAAAAAATTATTTCGTCAATACAAATAAGACCTATATTTACCCCACCAGATTATTTGGCATTCAATTTTTATTTGATCTCTACACTCCTCAACACTTCATTTCCTCGTTTAAAATGATAATTTTATACAAGAAATATTTTTTGGATTTTTTATCCCAATGATGCTTCAATTTTGAGGAATTCATATTATTTTTTTAATTATAGATTCAATTTAAAATTTTAATATCAGAATTTAGTGTTGTCATATAGAAGTAATTAGCATTAATTAAATTAATCATTTATAATTGATAGTATTAATTTAAATTTAAATATATAGTTCTAATTAGTAGTAATTATTTTTAATCAGAAGTAATTAGTTTTAATTTTCATCAATTTTTAGTAGCAATAATATTTTATAGATAACAATTTAAAATAACAATTTTAATCAAATTTGTACGAATTAGTAAAATTTTGCAATAATTAACACTAATTAGTAAAAAAATAGAGTTAATTGGTAAAACTTAGAAGTAATTAGTAAAAATTAGCATTAATATGTTCTAATTAATTAAATTACATTATTATTAAATATACTTAGTAAAAAATTGTTAATACTAAAAATTACAGATAACTACAAAAAAATTGCAGTAATTACTAAATAGTTATAGTAATTTATAAAAAATAGTCATACATATTAAAAAATTGTCCAAATTATTAATTAGTAGTCATAATTAGTAAATAATAGAGGTAGTTAATAAAAAATAATAATAACCAGCTGTAATAAACTATAATTAATAAAAACCAGTGGTAATTTTAAATAATTCTTACTAATCAACATTTCATTGTATAAAATAAAAAAAATAGTGGTAATTTATTGTTTTTAATAAAATGTTACCGTAATTAGCAGTACAAACTACAAATTAATAGTAATTAGTGATCATTAGTATAAAATAGAATTAATTATTAATTGCAGGTAAAATAAAATAATTATTCATCTATCATTAGAAAAAATTTGCGTTAATTATAATTACTTTGTAAAAAACAAATATAATTTGCGGTACATAGATAAAATATTAGTAATTAGTAAACATGAGTTGTAATTAACATTTATTAATTAGAATTAGTGGTACTTAGTATAAGGCCCCAACCTTAATCCTTACTTAATCTTGAGTTATTACAAGATTACACATTGATGATCTTTCAGGTTTAGAGTTTTAGAGAATTAGATCATAAAACTTGCATTACTTCCCACATTTAAACAAAGTGGTTACATAAAAGATAGTATTCATTTTTCCCATCAATGGAAACATATTTAAAATAAAACAGGGATCCTTTCTTGACACATCCTTGACACTATCATCATATCATGTACCATTCCCTTGACCTGTGAAAAACATTTCAAAAACATGGGATGAGCATAAAAAGCTCAGTAAGGGTTATAAAAAGTATGGAAAAGAAACATGAGTACATATATACATAAGAATGAAATCATACTTTACCCAAAAAACCTAAGCACTTTAACATACCTCATAAAATCATAAATAAATCATAGAAATCATAATACATAAAGGTAACTTGAGTCATTAATAACATTCTTATGTAGGGAGTAACCCTCTTGGTTACGTTTGGAATACCCATCACAGTATATTCCCTAAATCACTTAAAAGAATCCATAAAATTTATCTCCTATGCGTTACCCAATGCATTGGATAGCTATATCGGGCTCACCCTCCCTTATTTTATCACGAAACCAACCTTCTTCATAATAATGCCCATGAACCATAACATAATCGTATCACATAAAACATGCCTAAAGGAAACATAACATTTCCACATTTCAATCCCAATATATAAATACAACACATTGATATAATAAAAACATTATGAATACCATTTTAAATACCAAAATAAAAGAAAAGTAAAATATGGTATTTATTTTTCATTTAAAAAAAGTATGGCTTGTAGAGGAAGCCGATACTAAAATAATGGTCACGGTGGCGGAGAAGTCATTGTCGCCGCATACGTATGACAAAAAAAACATTCCTTTTGTAATTTAGTAAAATTATTCTTAAAGAAAATATTCCTTTTGAATAAATGTAAAATTCAAAGGGGTTTTTACACCTTATAAAATAAAGCTGTGTATAAAACAAAATATTCCTCAATAAAGGAAATTGAGACGAAGTCCCTTACAAAGACGGTATCCTCGGATTAAGGATAAATCAATTACATAATTATGTGTGACAAAATAATACACCAAATATAAGTGGATATTAAGTGTAAAACAATCATAGGATTTTCACACATATTCATAGAACAAAATATTCAAGGAGTACAAGTTTATCCCAAAGAATCAATATTGGGTTAAGAAGTTCTCTTGCAAAAATTCGACAGCCTAACGGCGTCACGTCAAAATTCTAAAAAAGAGTTGATGAGAGATAAAAAGGGTATCTCATCACTTGGAGATAAAATTTACATCAATCAGGATATAGAAGAACATATCCCAACATAATAGTATGTGAATTCAAAGACATAACAAAAGAAGTCTTTTAAAAAGAGGAGGGTGAAAGGTTCCCTTACCGACATGGGTAACTTTCGAAACGTACACCCCATTGAAGAAGGGTCATAAAATGAATATGTAAATACCCATAAATGAAATTATATTACACAAATAGTATACTAATTGGAAGTAATTACACCACTAAAAGTAAATAGTGGCAAATGTACCATAAATGTCACGGGAATAAAAGTGAGATGAAAAATCCCTTACGAAAACTCGCCAGCCTAACGGCGACAGTTAAAACTTCCAAAAATGGATTTCTTAGATCAAATAGGGCCTCTCGTAATATGAACCTAAAAATTAAAGTACAAGGAATATAAAATAACATCCCCAAACATAATAAAGATGTGCTTAAATTAAATGACATAAACGAGAGTACTTATAAAGAAAGAGAGAGGTTGGATCCCTTATGAAAATTCAGCAGCCTAACGGCACCACTCAAAACATCCAAAATGGATTGATGAGAGAAAATAGGGTCTCTAATCATATGGAAATAAAATGTACCGTAGGATTAATATAAAAGAACATCCCAATCATAAGAAATATGAGCTTAAAAGGAATGACTTAAAAGAGTTTACTTAAAAGAAAGAGAGGGGTAGAATCCCTTACCTCGGGTCCGACTTGACTCGATCGTTCTTTAACCTCATGAATAATAAACTTGAGTTAATTTATTCTTGCTTAAGAACCTTTTTCAATTTCATTATTCCTTTTATATCACTTACTACCATGCTATGAACACTATGTAATTATTTAAGTTAATAATGGTCGTTTTGTCGATCATTGCTACTTGAGTCAAAAATAAACTCTTTATAATTACAAGTTGTTCATGTGGTAAAATATATATTATATACAAGATTATATTCATTATTTAGATATCATATATATCATATATATCCATTATATACATGCATTTATAATATTACGTAACATTTAGAGGTAAGAAATGAAATGCACCATTCATGGAGACGGTAAGTCGTACGTACGCATGAACACTACTTCCATTTTTATTTCGTATTTAATGGAATTAAAACATAATGATACATAATAGTATTATAATTACAGTATGTTATCATATATAATATCATTAAATCAATCCTTTATAAGTACCACATATGGTATTAACGAATCAAGTCACTTTGAGGGGGCGGTAGTCCGCACTTCCTAAAATGAAGATATCACGTTTAACCATAATGGAAACCCTAAAGGTATGACATAAAAAAAATAAAGAAGATTAAGTAAAACATAAACATATTATATATCATATATAAATATTGTTATATATTAATGTCCACCTTTGAGGGTGTTAAAAGAATATTGAACAATCATCGTTTCGTGAGGCAGAAACTCACCATCCAGAGAAACAATATGTTCTTTAACCATTATATGTAGATGTGTGTATGTGTAGCTAGAATAATTCTTATAACAACATCCTAGTATATTTAAGATACTGTATTTGTTACAAAATAAATGAATAACAAGAGTTTAGGGGGTTGTAGAAGAAAAATAAAACAAATGAACACAAGTGAAGACATTACCTTAAAATCGGGTATCTCTTTTTCATTTGAGCTCAAAGGCTTCCTTGGGAAGACTTATGCCCAAAGTGAGGCTTCTAGGAGTAAGAGAGGGATTTGAAGAGAAAAAATGAGCAGGTTTTGGCCGAGACATAGGCTTGAGAGGTGTAGGTAAGGTGGTAGAGGTGGGGGCCTTTTATAAGAGGAGAGGAGGGGCACTCTTGGAAAGTTACAAAATGTTACTTTATTTCCAAATGCGTTTCAGATTTTAAAGGTCCCACATTAATGTATTTCAAGGATTTGGTGGTAAGGGTTCGAAATATACTCATACGACAGGTCTTTGAAAAGTGTAGGTTATAGTTTTAACATTATCTTTTCATTTTATTTAAATCCTTTATTAATGAGGTAATCGCTGCATCATCATGATGTCATAAATAATTTAATTTATTTAATGTCTAAAAATTATAGAAAAACTATCATGATGTAGGAAAGTATTTTATATTTCCAATTGATATTTATAGTAAAACATATGACTTGTATAACCCCATTTAAAAATTGTTTTAGTAAAACAACTCATGATTGTGACATTTTTATTTTAACTTTAAATACAATGTTATTTGTCATTTTCCAACCAAAGTTCCTCCATGGGGTCCCCAAGTTGACCCATGGATTTTAAGGGTCGGACATGACACATACAATGAGGGTAGGAAATGTTTCTAGGTCATTTCATATTATTAAAACATTATTTTTACCTTAAATTACACTAATTACCTCTAATCGCGATAAAAAACTTAAAAGTTACTATTCACCAAAAAAATATTTTAATACCATTGAAAAAAATTTTACATCCTAATTAAAACCATGTATGTTTGATTTTTGAAATTAAAATCACAAAAGTGGTAAAGTTTAATTTAAACGAAAAAATCAGTTTTTAAACTACCACTTAGTGGTTTCACTATTCATCAAAAATTGAAGTTTTTCAGAAAAATACAAAAAATTCATCCTATGATATTTAGATATTCTGAATTAAAAAATGATGTCTATTTTAAAAAATTAAAAAAATATATGTTTCATTAATTAATTTAATAATTAATTCACGCTATCAAATCAAATAGCATGTTTTTAAGAGACAATATCTATTAAAATATTGACACTAGTTTAAGTCCAATTTCAAAGTGAAATCAATTCCAATGACCACCATTAGATTAAATGGTAAAAATATATTCTAAATACACATTAATATAAATTAAAAATATAATCTATCCATATAAATAAATCAGATTAAAAGGAGGTTTTGAATTAAAATGCAACATTTTCAATAAAAATGATCTTTATCGGAAATTTAAAAACAAATTACACAAAGTAAATTTTGATGTCCAGATTCTAAAGAAGGATTTTGTTTTGTCAAATACAACTTATAAAATTGTCAAAAGTATATTTAGAAAGGGGTCTCCATCAGAAGGTGGTTAATAGTACTTTTAATGAATATTATAAGATTTATGCTTAAAATTGGATTCATTTTCATTTTAAGCCTCCAACATTTATTAGATAAAAGTAAAAATATTTGACAAAAATATATAATCATTTTGTAGTTATTTCCGCTCATTCAGGCCATTATAATGGCTAGGCGTTAACTACCTTTTATAATAATATTATTTTATTATTAGAGTGCAACGTAAGATTTCAAAGAAACTCACTGTTGCGTATTGGGTACGCCCTCGAGCATAGCATTCCCTTTAAAGTTGTATTAATATTTTATTCCAAAATATGGATAAATATGAAAATTTCATATTCTTTATTTACCTGGGGTGTTACATCCTTCCCCCTTTTAGGGATTTTCGTCCTCGCAATTTTAAAATTGGGCTTCGAAGCATCATTGAAAATCCCACATCGGAACAAGAGTTAGTAAAACTATCACTTTAAAAGAATGGGAGAGAAGTACAAATGTACCCGAGTTAACCCATACTAGGATTCCAAGTATGAAAATATGGATATGGAGGAAAAAACAAAGGGTCATGTTCTGATGGAGAGTGATAGTAAACATGTTTAGGAGAAAGTTAACAACAAGAAAATAACAAACTTGTGATGGGTTAAACGGTATTTGATTCCCCAGTAGGAAGAGTTTACAGGCAACATTTTTGGTTTAAGTTACTTTTCATTGATAAATTTATTTATGATCTTAACTAAAACATAAGGAAGCATACTTAATTGTCATTTTGACTTTCATTTTTTACTAGATTTCTTACACGAACTCATATTTTCTCCAAAAGATGAGTATTTAGGATGACTTGTTCAAATTAAGAGAGCTATATTCAACTTCTAGAGAATCACCTATTCCACAGAAGACAACAATATACTTCCAATGTCTTTAGACATTAACCATAACGAAAACAAAATTGATTAGTATGAGATCAGATAAAACCCTAAAAGGATAATCCTTTTTAAATAAAAATCTATTCTTAATCTCCAAAATTTGTAAAACAAAACCCAAAGTTCAACGAGGACCATTCAATAAAAATATATCCATAAAAGTCTACAAAGTAAACCAAACTATGATTGAAACCCAATTCTCTGAAGGATTTAATCACATAGTCTCCTAAGATAAATTTTAACATTTTTCTCCAAAATAACATCTGTTACTCTTACAGTATCATACTGAAAATTAATTAACCTAATCAAATATCCTCCATGATAGGCTAATAATTTCTATTGATAACCAAAAACCAACTTACTCTTAATTCATAAAACCATCTATTTAAAAAGAATCATTCAAACTAACCAGAGACTTCACGTAGTCCAGTAGTAGGCGATAAATACCAGTTACACTTTGGTTGTGTGTTCAATTCCTGCAGCTTCGTCCGACGTGACGGGCTGTCACATGGTCTGCATGTTGTCCCTTTTAAAAAACTATACAATTTTATAACATTCCTCAAAAATAGATAAATTCATCAAAAAATAACCATAACATATTTTAACCACAAAGGATATTTGATAACTTCCATTTTGAAACCCAAAATGTATTAACCATTAATTGCCTCAAATTCAAGGATCATATAAACACAAATGGTTCATTATAACTATATCCACAAAAGAAAGGATAATTATTCCTTGAATAAAATATTCGTATATCAAAATCAGGGTTACTATAAAAATTCTTCTAATGTAACCCCATAATCAAAAGAGACTTAATACATCTAAGAATTTCACCATCCTAAAATCTACCATAAATCTTGAATCCCTTATATGATGACTTCTTACTCATTCATCATTCTTCATGATCCATTAACCATTCATTTTCAACTTATTCTGAAATACTTATTTCCTACAGACAAAATCATGAATCATATCCTAAGATTCCAATAATAGGAAAACATATGTTAAGAAATTATCCATACCTTTCATTCTTCATTGTCAGTTTCTTCATCCTCATTCTGAATGGCATTAGGTATTGGTAAATGAATATTTGTACGATCTTGGTGACCCCATTCCCGAATCTTCTTTGTAGGACATGTGTTTTCATAATGACCATGCACACCACATTTAAAACATTCAATTGATCATTCAGAAAGAAATTCTTTCCCTTTCCTAGAGTCAACAAGATGCCTCCTTTTTCCATGAAAGATTCTTGCTTTATGAACTTCAATTCTACATCTATAACATCTTTCTGTCCCTTTGAATAATTTTCCTACGTGTTTATTTCCACATATTCGACACATAGGTTTTTGAACATACTTACCTTTATTATTATTACCTGAACTTCCATAGGGATTTGTTTCATGCATATACGATTCCTTATAAAAATCACTAAGGTTAAGGTGGTCAATCATGACCCCAGATAGTTTGTTGAGGATAACCATGAGTGTTCTCATTGCAACTCACATATCATTCAGTTGTTCTTTCATAAAACCGTCACAGTTTTCTTCAAATCCACTGTTACTTTGGTGCCTGCTAGATCCAGACACTTACTAAAACCAAAAAGGTCAGTGTGAGTATATCATTAAAATAATAAAATAAAAAAAGGAAGATAAACACTAAGATTTAATTATCCAAGTTATCTCAAACTCATTCTAACTTTCAAAAAAAAAACGATGACTCCATCTAATATAGTAAGCATTGTGGTTATACACAACTTGTCACTTTTTCTTAAACAACACTCTAACCTCTAAAGTTTTCTAAACCGACCTTTGATACCAACTATAAGGGACCAGCCTTAATACTTACTTAATCTTGAGTTATTACAAGATTACACATTGAGTATCTTTTCAGGTTTAGATTTTTAGAGAATTAGATCATAAAACTTGCATTAGATCCCACATTTAAACAATGTGGTTACCTAAAAGATAGTATTCATTTTTCCCATCAACAGAAATAATTTTAAAATAAAACATGGATTCTTTCTTGACACTATCATCATATCATGTACCATTCCCTTGACCTATGAAAAACATTTAAAAATCATGGGATGAGCATAAAAATCTTAGTAAGGGTTATAAAAATTATGGAATGGAAACATGAGTACATATATACATAAGAATGAAATCAAACTTTACCCATAAAACATAATCACTTTAGCATACCTCATAAAATCATGAATAAATCATAGAAATCATAATACATAAATGTAACTTGATGCATTCATAACATTCTTACATAGGGAGTAACCCTCTTGGTTACGTTTGGAATACTCATCACAGTATATTCCCTAAATCTCTTTGGAGAAACCATAAAGTTTAACTCCTTTGCATTACCTAATGCATTGGAGAGCTATATCAGGCTCACCACCCTTATTTTATCATGGAACCACCCGTCTTCATAAAAATGCCCAAGAACCATAACATAATCGTATCACTTAAAACATACATAAAGTAAACATAACATTTCCACATTTCAATAAAAAGATATTAATACAACACATTGATATAATAAAAACATTATGAAAACCATTTTAAATACCAAAATAAAAGAAAATTAAAACATGGTATTTATTTTTCATTTAAAAAAATTATGGCTTTTAGAGGATGCCTAAACTCAAATAATTGTCACAGCGGCGGAGAAGTCGTTGTCGTCGCATATGTACGACAAAAAAACATTCCTTTTGTCGTTTAGTAAAATGCTTCGTATAGAAAAGATTCCTTTTGAATAAATGTAAAAGTTAAAGAGGGTTTTTACACCATATAAAAGACAGTTTAGTATAAAACAAAATATTCCTCAATGAAGGAGATTGAGACGAAGTCCCTTACAAAGACGGTATCCTCAGATTAAGGATAAATCAATTATATAATTATGTGTGTCAAAAGAATACACCAAATATAAGTTGATATTAAGTGTAAAACAATCAGAGGACTTTCACACATATTCACAGAACAACATATTCAAGGAGTACAAGTTTATTCCAAAGAATCAAAATTGGGTTAAGAAGTTCCCTTGCAAAAATTCGACAGGCTAACGGTGTCACTTCAAAATTCAGAAAAAGAATTGATGAGAGATAAAAAGGGTATCTCATAACTTGGACATAAAATTTACATCAATAAGGATATATAATAACATATCCCAACATTATTGTATGTGAATTAGAATACATAACAAAATAAGTCTTTTAAAAAGAGGAGGGTGAAAGGTTCCCTTACCGACTTGGGTAACTTTCGAAACGTACACCCCATTGAAGAAGGGTCATAAAATGAATATGTAAATACCCATAAATCAAATTATATTACATGAAGAGTATAATAATGGGAATTATATACACCACTCAAAGGAAATAGTGGCAAACGTAGCATAAATGTCACTGGAATAAAAGTGAGATGAAAAATCTCTTACGAAAACTCGGCAGCCTAATGGCGCCACTTAAAACATCCAAAAATGGATTTATAAGATCAAATAGGATCTATAATAATATGAACATAAAAATTAAATTATTAGGAATATAAAATAACATCCCCAAACATAATAAATATTATCTTTTATGAAATTACTTAAACGAGAGTACTTATAAAGAAAGAGAGAGGTTGGATCCCTTATGAAAATTCGGCAGCCTAACGATGCCACTCAAAACATCCAAAATGGATTGATGAGAGAAAATAGGGTCTATAATCATATGAACATAAACAGTACAGTATGAGTAATATAAAAGAACATCCCTATCATAAGAAAGATGAGCTTAAAAGGAATTACATAAAAGAGTGTACTTAAAAGAAATAGAGGGGTATGATCCCTTACCTCTGGTCCGACATGACTCGATCATTCTTTAACCTCCTGAATAATAAACTTGAGTTAATTTATACTTTATTAAAAACATTTTTAAAGTTTATTATTCCTTTTATATCACTTAATACAATTCTATGAACACTATGTAATTATTTAAGTTAATAATGGTCGTTTTGTAGATCATTGCTACTTGAGTCAAAAATAAACTCTTTATAATTACAAGTTGTTCATGTGGTAAAATATATATTATATCCCGAATTATATTCATTATGTAGATATCATATATATCATATAAATCCATTATATACATGCATTTATAATATTACATAACATTTAGAGGTAAGAAATGAAATGCACCGTTCATGGAGACGGTAAGTCGTACGTACGCATGAACACTACTTCCATTTCTATTTCTTATTTAATGGAATTAAAACATAATGATACATAATAGTATTATAATTCCAGTATGGTATCATATATAATATCATTAAATCTATCCTTTATACATACCACATATGGTATTAACGAATCAAATCACTTTGAGGGGGCGCTAGTCCGCACTTCCTAAAATGAAGATATCGCGTTTAACCATAATGGAAACCATAAAGGTATGCCATAAATTAAAAATAAATAAGATTATGTAAAACATAAACATATTATATATCATATATAAATATAGTTACATCTTAATGTCCACCTTTTATGGTGTTAAAATAATATTTAACAATCATCGTTTCGTGAGGCAGAAAGTCACCATCCACAGAAACATTATGTTCTTTAAAAATTAGATGTAGGTGTGTGTAAGTGTAGCTGAAATAATTCTTATAACAACATCCTAGTATATTAAAGATAGTATAGTTGTTACAAAATAAATGAATAAAAAGAGTTTACGGGTTTGTAGAAGCAAAATAAAACAAAAGAACACAAGTGAAGACATTACCTTAAAATCAAGTATCTCTCTTTGATTTGAGCTCAAAGGCTTCCTTGGGAAGACTTCTTCCCAGAGTGATGCTTCTAAGAGTAGGAGAGGGTTGTGGAGAAAAAAATGAGCAGGTATTGGCTGAGCCAAAGGCTTGAGAGGTTTTGGTAAGGCGGTAGAGGTGGGGGCCATTTATAAGAGGAGAGGAGGGGCACTCTTGGAATGTTACAAAATGTTACTTTATTTCCAAATGAGTTTCAGATTTTAAAGGTACCACATTGATTTATTTCGAGGATAAGGTGGTAAGGGTTCGAAATATACTCATAAAATAGGTCTTTGACATGTGTAAGTTATATTTTTAACACTGTCTTTTCATTTTATTTAAATATTTTATTAATGAGGTAATCGCTGCATCATCATGATGTCATAAATAATATAATTTATTTAATGTCTAAAATTTATAAAAAAACTGTCACGATGTATTAAATATTTTTTGATTTCTAACGAATATTTATAGTAAAATATATGACTTGTATAACCCCATTTAACAATTGTTTTAGTAAAACAACTCATGCTTGTGACATTTTTATTTTAACTTTAAATAAAAAGTTATTTATGTCATTTTCCAACCAAAGTGGCTCCATGGGGTCCCCAAGTTGACCCATGGATTGTATTCTTCGAAATGACACATCCAATGAGGGTAGGACATGTGTCTAAGACATTTCATATTATTAAAACATTTTTTTTACCTTAAATTACACTAATTACCTCTAATCGCGATTAAAAACTTAAAAGTTACTATTCACCAAAAAAATATTTTAATCCCATTGAACCACATTTTACATCCTAATGAAAACCATGTATGTCGGATTTTTGAAGTTCAAATTGCAGAAGTGGTAATGTTTCATTTAAACGAAAAAAGCAGTTTGTAAACTACTACTTAGTGGTTTCACTATTCATCAAAAATTGAAGTTTTTCAGAAAAATACCAAAAATTCACCCTAAGCTATATTTGATATTCTGAATTCGAAAATTATGTACATTTTACAAAATTAAAACTATATATGTTGCATTAATTAATTTAATAATTAATTCCCACTGTCAAATCGAATAGCTTATTTTTAAGATACAATATCTATTAAAAGATTGACACTAGTTTAAGTCCAATTTCAAAGTGATATTAATTCCAATGACCACCATTATATTAAATGGTAAAAATATATTCTAAATACAATTTAATATAAATTAAAAATATAATCTATACATATAAATAAATCATATTAAAAAGAGGTTTTGAATTAAAATGCAACATTTTCAATAAAAATGATCTTTATTGGAAAAATAACAAAATCTTACACAAAGTAAATTTTGATGTCCAGATTCTAAAGAAGAATTTTATTTTGTCGAATAAAAAATAAAAAATTGTCAAAAGTATATTTAAAAAGGGTTCTCCATCAAAAGGTGGTTAATCGACCTTTTAAAGAATATTATAATATTTATGCTTAAAATTGGATTCTTTTTCATTTTAATCCTCCAAAAGTTATTGAATAAAAGTAAAAATATTTGACAAACATATATAATCATTTTGTAGTTAGTTCCATTCATTCCTGCCATTACAACGGCTAGGCGTTAACTACCTTTTATAATAATATTATTTTATTATTAGTGTGCAATGTAATATTTCAGAAAAACTCGTTGTTGTGTATTGGGTACGCCTTAGAGCATATCATTCCCTTTAAAGTAGTATTAATATTATATTAAAAAATATGGATAAATATGAAAATGTCATATTCCTTATTTACCTGGGGTGTTACACTTAGTAAAAAACCCAGGTAATTAGCATCAATTAGTTAAAACACAACTTTATGTAGTGGTAAAAAATAAAAATTTAAAAAAATTAGTAAAAAATTGTCCTAATTGCTATCAATTTGTGGTAATCAGTAAATATTAGTGGTAAAAAATAAAAATAAATAATAAATAGTGATTGTTTGTAAAAATTAGTAGTAATTGGTTGTAATTAGTGAAGAATTTTGGTATATAGCATTGATTGTTGAAAAATAGTTGTAGCTACTAGTACTTAAAAAAATATCAACTATTCGTAAAAATAAATTGAAATTAGAAATAATTATTAAAAAAAGGTTGTAGTTATTGGGACATATTAAATGTTAGATATAATTAATAAATATATATAATAACCAATAGTAATTAACAGTAATTATTTGTAATTATTAATTATTAATGGTAATTTGTGGTCATTAGTAAAGAGTAGTGGTGATTAGTAAATATTTGTTGTAATTTGTAAACAGTTGAAATAATTAATAAAAATTAATAAATAATTGAGATAATTAGTAAATATAAACTACAATAATATGCTATTAGAAAAAATTGAATAAATTAACACTAATGAGTAAAAAAATACATGTAAATAATATTAATTAGTCAAAATATCTTTAATTATAGGTATTGAGTAAGAGGTAGTGGTAATTATGTGGAAATAGTAAATATTATCAATAATTAGAAAAATGAGAAAAACACAACAGTGATTATTGGTAATTAGTCATCATTAGTAAAAATAAATGGTATGTAGAGGTAATTAATAAACAATATTGGTAATAAGTGTTGGAACCAGGGTCTTGAAAGCAAGATTTGGCGTATGGTTTGTGTTTGTTGTCAATCCTCAGTGGATGTTCAGGATGTGTACAAACAAAGAGATCATACCGTTCAAGCATAAAACAGTAGTGAAGGTGGTGCCGTTTCCCAGTGTTTGCCAAATTTTTGGGCCTGAAAATCAGCCAATAAAGATAAGTGTATTTGGAAAAGGTACTTGCGCACCGAGGTCTTGGAGGATTTAAGACTTGCGCGCCATATTTTTTTGACAATGAGAACGTCAAAAATTGGCTAAGGAAAGAAGGTTGCGCAAGTGTTGGTTGGGTCGCGCAACTGAGTTGCGTGATAGAGGTTACTGGAGACAAGAATTGTGCACCGTCGAGGGACTTGCACGCCGCCGCGCAGGGGGTCTAGTTTTCCTATAAATACTGGACCACCCCTTCTCATTTCTTACGGAGCTCAAGAATTCGAGATTGTTTGAGCTCTCGTCGCGCAGGTGGTCGAGTCGCGCAGGTGGTAGTTTTGTCGCGCAAGTAAAGCTTGCACGCCGGTTGTTGGTTGTGCGCCCAAGGCAGTTTGGAAGAGAAAGGATGTGGACCGTGCAAGTTTGAAGTCAGGGAAGGAAGGGTCGCGCAGGTGCGTTGATGACACTTGCACGCCAGTTTGGACTTGCGCGCCGTAGTGGGACTTGCGCGACTGTCTTGGAGAAGCACACCTGGTTTTGCTGAAGCCCACCGGCCTGTTTGGAGCTGCACGAAAGCCAAGGGACTACCCGATACTTTCGAGGAAAAGTGATATTCTTCTTCTGGTGAGAATCAGACTTCAATAGAGCATCTACATAAAACAAAGGATGCATTCTTATGCAAATGATGAAGAGACCTTCATGTCTATAAATTGAGTGGGACTTCACCAACGGCAGTGAGCCAGGGGGAGTCAATGGGAGTGACCCGAGGGAAGCAGTGAGCTATCCATGAACCTTTGTAAAGGCAGTGAGCCTGGGACAGAGTGACTGTACCTGAACCTTTGTAATCTACAGCTAGTGAAGCATAGTGGATTTAGGTACGAATGACAACCTTTCGGCCTATGCTCCTTGGACGTAGCCGTTCGTGGTGAACCAAGTAAAAAAGGTCGTGTCTTATCTGTGCATGTGAATGATTGCTTTCTAATCATAATCATCATACAGGTTCAACAAGTTCCTACCAACGTGGGAACAAGATCAATCACTTAAAAGAAAAAGTGGTCACCCTGATTCACCCCTCCCCTCTCAGGGTGTCCCGGGGTCCTACAAGTGGTATCAGAGCCAGGTTGTTGGATTTGAATCTGTCCTTTGTCGCCATGGAGAATGCAGTCAATGTTAGGGGAGTCCCTCTCTTCGATGGAAATAAATTTCAGATCTGGAAGAATAGGATGAGATCTCATCTATGATCTCTTGGAATGGAATTTTTGTTTTCTACTGTGCAAGGAATACAAGTCACTGATCCAACATGCCTAGCTATGACTGAAACAGACAGAAAAATTCTTAATGCTGATGCTAATTCACAAAATGCACTCACTACAGCTCTTTCCGATCAGATCTATCTAAAGGTGATGAGTTTCACTTTAGCAAAGTCTATGTGGGTTAAACTTGAAAAAATTTATGAAGGAGATAGCAAGGTAAAGGAGGAAAAAGTTCAAGTTTTACACAACAGGTTTGATGACCTAATGATGCACCCCAATGAAAATGCAGATTCATTTTTTAATCGAATTACTAAAGTAGTGGGAGAAATTCTAGATCTTGGAGAAGAAATCAAAGACATTTATATCGTAAAGAAAATCTTGAGAAGACTTCCTCCCATGTATAATGCAAAGGTGTCAGCACTCGAAGAAATATATCTATCTAAACTATATATAGACGATTTGTTAAGTAGTTTAGTGGCATATGAGATAAGAGTCAAACCCGAAGATGCCACGACTCGCGTGAGCAAGAAAATGGAATTCAAAGCCATGGACAAACTGAAAATTTCAGAAGATAGTGGTGGTGAAGATGATGAAGAAAAATAAATTCTTTCCCTCATCGCCAAGAAGTTGAAAAAGGGAAAAGGTAAATTTAGAGGTAAGCAACCTCTTGCATGATTCCTTTGTGGAAGAGTTGGGAACATTGCCTCTTAGTGCCAAAGAAAGTTAGATGATGATGAGAGCGAAGCTGAAGACATTGAGAACCCTCAGAAAAGGTTTCTCAAAAAGGGTGACTTCAAATATGGAAAGAAAATACAGAGGAAGAGTTTTGTCTGTGAAGAAGATGATGATGATATTGAATTTTGTGAGGAAGAAGAACCAGAATTTAAAACCAAAAACCATGTTTCCATGATGGCTACCACTGAAATATCAGAATCCTCAATCAATAAATACAGAGATAATCAGACTACTGCTATTGGTAATCCAAAGATTCAAATTAAGGATGCCTTCTCCAAGCTTGAGAGTAAATGTAAGAGATGTAATAAGTGGAAGGAAATGGTCAAAGAATCATCAGAATATGTTGATGAACTTGAAACTGAAATTGAACGTCTGGAAGAATTTGTGAAATTTCAGTCTAAAATCCTTGAAAGCAATGATGATGTAGTGGATCTAAAACTGAGAATTTAGGAGCAGGGAAAGGTCGTCAATGACCTCACGTCAAGACAAGAAGAAAAGTCCAAGACTGCTAAGGGTCTTGAGGAGGAAGTTGTTACTCTTATATGTAAACTTTAAACTGAATCATTTTCAAAAGAATCAAGGGAGAAAATACCTCTTAGAAGATTATCAGATGCAGAGTTACTGGCAAGAGCCAAATGTGGTTCAGATAGGGTTGAAAAAATCTTGAGCGTTCAATGATCCGCCTGCATGGGAAAGAGTGGAATTGGCTATGAAGCGGAAACATCAACTGCTGAAAATAATTAGAGCCAAAAGAAAGACAAAACGAAGGTTGAACATGTCGAAACATTACCTGAAGTGTGGAAAAAGGATCCCTCAATCCCAACTAGAAGGTGAACCGAAAATTATCCTCAAACATTCAGAAATGATAGGAAGTTCAACTATTCTCACAAGGATGAAGGTATGAGGAAAAATTCAGGTGATAAGACATCCCCTCACATGAAGTGTCAGTTCTGTGGCTATCTGGGCCATACCATGACATATTGCGAAGAGGCAAGGAGCTACTTGAATGGAGAAGATCTGGGAAGTCAACAAAGGAGAACGATTTCATATCCTCCATCTTATAGAAGAAATATCTTTTATGGTTACTATTTTAATTGTTATAACTTTGTCCATAAAGCTATGTATTGCAGGCAGCGGTACGACAGGAGGAATTCATACAAAACTCAAAGACGAGACTGTGCTCATCCTCCTGATGATGTTGTTTTGACAAACAGTTTTCCCCTCTGGAAGAATATCATGGGTATGAAGAATCAGATTATGTAGAAGAATGTATTAAAAGGCCACCATTATCCTATGCTCAATCCAATATCTCATGGAATGAGAAGAATAAGATTGAGAAATCTAATCTTGCAGAAGTAGCACTCAAAGCTACAAAAAGCATCAGCACCTGGATCCATGATAGTGGATGCTCTTCCCATATGACGGGAAATGCTGACCTTTTGATGAACATTGAAAAGAATGTTGATGGAATAGTGCAGTTTGGTAATGACGGTGTTTTGAAGATCAAAGGCAGCGGGAATACTGCTCTCGCCAACGGGGAGCTGAAGAAGACTGAGGTTCTTTACGTGGACGGTCTACGCCACAATCTCCTGAGTGTAAGTCAACTCTGTGACTCAGGGATCATAGTAACCTTTAATCAAAAAGGCTGCACCATAAAAGGAAAAACAGGAAATTCTTTTATGAAAGGCAGTAGAACTGATGGAAATTTATATCAGGTTGACAACAAAGTGAACTCTTGCTATTTGTCTGTTGAAGAAGAAAATAATTTATGGCATCGAAGGCTAGGGCACATTAACCAAAAAGACATCGAAAAGATATCTAAGTTAAAGATATTCATGTATATTCCCATTCTAAAACGTGAATGAGAAAAGTCTTGTGATGCTTGTATTCGTGGGAAACTGGTATATAGTTCATTTCGACCAAAGAAGAAAAGGGCATCGCATCTTCTTGATCTCATTCATACAGACGTATGTGGCCCAATAAATGTTGCTGGAACCTATGGAGAAAGGTAATTCTTCATTTTCATTAATGATTATAGCAGAATTTCTAGTGTAATTTTTATCCACAGGAAGCGACAAGTGTTTGATTGTATGAAAACTTATCGACGGATTGCAGAGAACGAAATAGGCCGGACAATAAAAGTCCTGTGATCTGACAATGGAGGGGAATGCACGTCCATTGAGTTTGAAAATTACATAGAAAAACATGGAATACAGCATGAGGTAGCTGCTGTGAGAACTCCGCAACAAAATGTAGTTGTTGAGTGCCGGAAACGATAGGTCAACAATATGGCTAAGACTATGCTGATTAAGTGTGGTATCTCTCGCCATTACTAGAAAGAAGCTTTTGAGGCTGAAGTGAACATTCAGAATCGAACAGGGCTTTATATGGGAGAAATAAAGACACCATATGAATTGTGGCATGGAAGGAAGCCTTCATTGAAATACTTTCATGTTTTCGGAAGCAAATGTTTCATCCGGAATAAAGAAGGAAACCAAGGAAAGTATGGTGACAATGCTGATGAAGGAATTTTTCTTGGGTATCCAATGAACATCAAAGCTTACAAGTGTTTCAATAATCGCTTGGGGAGGATTGTGGAAAGCAATGATGTTAAGATCATTGAAGGAAAAACTCCAAATACTTCAAATAGTATCTATGATGATGAAATAGAAGATGAGAATGAATGTGAACATGAAATAAATAAAAATACAGAAATAGAGGAAGGTGTACAAAATACTCAAGGGTCACATCATGATGTTGACTCAGATGAAGAATCTGAAGTAGAAATCTTGGATGGTGAGAATATGTCTGAACCTCATAAGATAAATCGAAGAGCAGAAATTGATCCATATAACAAAATTGGAGACATGAATGAACCTACATAGACAAGGAGGATGAGGAATAACACACAAAATGCATTTCTTTCTGTTGTGGAGCCATCCTCATTTGAAGAAGCTGCAAAGGATGAATCTTGGGTAAAATCCATGAATGAAGAGTTACATCAGATTGAAAAGAATCAGACATGGGATCTTGTCCAGAGACCGGAAGGTCACAATGTGATTGGTACCAAATGGATCTTCAAAAATAAGTTTGATGAGCATGGAAGTGTCATCAGAAATAAGGCAAGACTGGTATGTAAAGGATACTCCCAGATTGAAGGGATTGAGGTTGAATAAACCTTTGCTCCGGGGGCTAGACTGGAGTCAATCAGGCTTTTCCTTTCCATGGAACTCCAAATAGGATATAAAGTATATCAAATGGATGTCAAGACAACATTCTTGAATGGTTTACTCAAAGAGGAAGTCTATATTGAACAACCAGTGGGCTTTGTTTTGGATACTGATGAAACAAAGGTCTGCAAACTGAAGAAAGCTCTATATGGTTTGAAGTAGGCACCATGGGCATGGTACTCACGGTTGGATTCATATCTCAATAAGTTGGAATTCAAAAGAGGAGGAGTTGACCACAATCTGTATGTGAAGAATTATCCAAAAGATCAATTCATGGTTCTTGTCTACGTTGATGATATCATATTTGGTGGTAGTAGGAAGAAATCAGTGGATGAATTTGCCAATAACATGAAATCAGAATTTGAAATGTCTATGATTGGGGAGCTCACATATTTCATGGGGATGCAGGTGATTCAAGATAAGGAATACACTTTCATTTCTCAAGAAAAATATGCAAGAGAGCTACTGAAGAAGTTCAATATGCAAGACTCCAAACCAATGTCAACTCCAATTGCAGTTGGAACTAATCTTGGAAAGCATGAGGATGGGGAATCTGTTGATCCCACCATGTACAGGAGGATCAATGGAAGCCTACTGTAACTGACAGCGACAAGGCCAGATATTGTCTTTGCCACATGCCTCGCGGCCCGCTTTCAGAGTAATCCAAAAGAGGAACATATGGATGTAGTAAAAAAAATTATGAGGTACATTCAAGGTACACATAATTTCAGGTTATTTTTTTGCTGTAGGCAGGGACATTGAATCATCCGCATTTTCTGATGCGGACTAGGCTGGTGATGTGGTAGACCGAAAGTCCACTAGTGGTGGAGCTTTCTATATTGGGCAGAAATGTGTTAGCTAGTTGAGCAAGAAACAAGAAAGTACTTCTCTTAGTACTGCAGAAGCTGAGTATATCTCTGCCACAAAGGCATGCACTCAACTGCTTTGGATGAAGCAGTAACTAATAGATATTGGTGATAAGGTGCAGCTACCAATAGTGATTTACTATGATAACAAAAGCGCAATTGATCTTACGAAGAATCCGGTTCAGCATTCTCGTACAAAGGATATTGAAATATGGTATCATTTTATCAAAGAAAAGGTTGAACAAGGCATGATTAGAATGGATCATGTTGGAACTGATGAGAAAGTGGATGATATCATGACCAAGCCATTGTCCGCAGCTGTGTTTGAGAAGCATCGGTTGAACTTCGGTGTTCAACCACCTCCTTCTGCATAAGGAGGATCCGGAAATCCCCTCTCCCCGTTTGTTTTAACTATTTTTTTCTACTTATGGTTGTGATGCAGGTTTATGGGGGAGATACTATCAGGGGGAGTATGGCTTGAGATGAACGTTTAACAACTTATCGGTCTTTGGTTTTATTGTCAATGGGGGAGAAAGGAATAAATTCAAGGCCAGAAATTCAAGGCAAGAAATTCTTCTGTGATGAGAAGTGTAAGATTATGATGAGAAGTTTAAGAAGGATAACATCGGGCGTCATGGAGAATTTCAAACCACAGGAACCCAATTCAAGCTTCCTCTCTTGTTTTCTACACCGATCATTGCTCACGTAGACTTAGAGTGTTGGCTGAGTTGATTCTTGCGTTTTGGGTTTGCTCATGGTTGGAGATCTATTGAATTTATTCTGATTGCCAACAAACCCAAAGGGGGAGATTGTTGGAACCAGGTTATTCAAAGCATGATTTGGCATATGGTTTGTGTTTTTTGTCAATCCTCAGTGGATGTTTAGGATGTGTACCAACAAAGAGATCATACCGTTCAAGCAGAAAACAGTAGTGAAGGTGGCGTCGTTTCCTAGTGTTAAGTGTCTTTGGCAAAGGTACTTGCGCGCTGAGGTCTTGAAGGATTGAAGACTTGCGTGCCATATGTTTTTGAGAATCAGAACTTCAAAAATTGGCTAAGGAAAGAAGGTCGTGCAAGTGTTGGTTTGGTCGCGCAAGTGAGTTGCGCGACAGAGGTTACTGGAGACAAGACTTGCTCGCCGTCGAGGGACTTGCGCGCCGCCGCGCAGGGGGTCCAGTTTGCCTATAAATACTGGACCACCCCTTCTCATTTCTTACGGAGCTCAAGACTTCGAGATTTTTCAAGCTCTCATCGCGCAGGTGGTCGAGTCGCGCAGGTGGTAGTTTTGTCGCGCAAGTAGAGCTTGCGCGCCGGTTGTTGGCTGTGCGCCCAAGTCGGTTTGGAAGAGAAGGGAAGTGGACCGCGCGAGCTTGAAGTCGGGGAAGGAAGCATCGCGCAGGTGAGTTGATGACACTTGCACGCCAGTTTGGACTTGTGCGCCGTAGTGGGACTTGCGCGACTGTCTTGGAGAAGCACGCCTGGTTTTGCTGAAGCCCACCGGCTTGTTTGGAGCTGCATGAAAGCCAAGAGACTACCCGATACTTTCGAGGAAAAAGTGATATTCTACTTTTGTTGAGAATCGGACTACAATAGAGAATCTACATACAACAAAGGATTCATTCTTATGAAAATTATTAAGAGACCTTCATGTCTATAAACTGAGTGGGACTTCACCAACAGCAGTGAGCCAGGGGGAGTCAACGGGAGTGACCCGAGGGAAGCAGTGAGCTATCCCTGAACCTTTGTAAAGGCAGTGAGCCTGGGACAGAGTGATTGTACCTAAACCTTTGTAATCTACAGCTAGTGAAGCATAGTGGATTTAGGTACGACCGACAACCTATCGGTGTATGCTCCTTGGACGTAGCCGTTAGTAGTGAACCAAGTAAAAAGGGTCGTGTCTTCTCTGTGCATGTGAATGTTTGCTTTCTAATCAAAATCATCATTCAGGTTCAACAAGTACCTACCAACGTGGGAAAAAGATCCATAACTTTAAAAGAAAAAGTGGTCACCCTGATTCACCCCTCCCCTCTCAGGGTGTCCCGGGGTCCTACAATAATTGGTAATTAGTCAACATTAGGGGTAATTAGTAAAAATTACTAATAATTAGTAATCATTTGTGGTAATTAGTAAACATTATCAATAATTAGTTAAAATTAATGGTAATTAGTGGTAATTAAAAATAATAATCATATTTATTAATAATTAGTATATAAATAGATGTAATTAGTAGTAAATAGATGCAATTAGTAACAATTAGCATCAATTAATAAAAAATATTTATTATTTTTCAAGAATACTGCTAGTTAGTAAATAATAGTTGTAAATATTAAATAATAGACGTAATTAGTAATGATTAATGTTATATAATTATTATTAATAAAATTTAATTTCAATAACAAAAAACTAACAATATTTAGTAATAATTTGCAGTAAATTTTGATATTTAGTGGTAATAAAATAATTATCAATGATTACTAAATTTTTTAGATAATTACTAGATATTTGTTGTAATAAGATATAAATATTGATAATAAAAAATAGCATTATTTAGAAAAATTTTACTAATAATTACTAAAAAGTAGGAGAAATTAGTAAAATTATATGTTAATTTGTAATAATTAAAAATAATAAATTATAATTAAATGTAATTAGTGCTAGTTTATGATTATTATAAAAAATATAGATTAATTATTTAAAATTACTGGAAATTAGATAAAATTAATAATATATACAATTAATTGTTAATATTTTTATTTTTATATTTTAATATGAATATGGAACAAGGACATAGAATATCATACTTATCACATTATCATGATTTGATAAATCATCTGGGGAATCAAAAAAAAGATCTACCGTAAATCCTAAATATTTTTATGGTGTCGTAGAATTTTTAGAATTTTCATCATCAAAATAATTATTTGTTTCTGAATGATAAAGAATGTGTTTATGTAATAAATGTGATATTATGCAGTTTTTCACATTTGAAATTGTATGGTGTCCATCAATTGTGTATTGTTTTCCAATAATATTGTGTTTTTTGAAATTAGCATGGTGATCATATTTCGTGAGAAGATTCATATAATTTGGTTCGTATCTATCATAGTATCAATATTTTTTATATGATGTAGAATGATATTATTTTTGACAAAAATAATCTCAGTATTATATTTATTTGACCCCACAGATAAAACCATAATAAATTAATGATCTACTAAAATTCACTATGGGGGCATATGTCCTGGTTATAAGACAATAAAATTTTAAGCGGTTGAAAATTAATGTCTATTAAATGGTATAATAGAATGCCAGGTATCTGTTTTGATTAGATATTCTCATTGTTTGAATCATGTTTACCTGAATGAAATGTGTTTCCTATAATATTTAATGAGTGAAATATGTTAGTTCATAATTTCAGTCATGGTTATCCAAATATTCATGCATGATAAAATTATGATGACTTGTCCCAGAGGGGCCCAACTGCTGACTACCCCATGATGACTTCTAAAAGGGAAAGGGATGTCCATTATCACCATGTAAATATATTCCATAAATGGGAGGCATTATCATAATGTATTTTAATGAAAACACGCATTTCCAATTCCAGAATGCTAAAATATATAACAACTAAATCAATGCATGCATACATCTAAAACCCCACAGTAGAGTACATCCGTGAAGTAATAAAAATAGAAAATGGGGAAATGTCAAGATAAAACAAAAATGTAGAGTTTATCCATCTCCAATGGAGATGACTAAGTTAAAAGTACACTACCAGAAAACACCTTGGTCTTTCAAGATTTAGATATGCTCCTCCGTCTACCTATCCTACCAGGACACCGTCAAAATGGTCATCATCTACACATGACATGACACATGTAGGAAAAGATCTTCTGGGGATAGAATATAATAATAATCTGTAAGAATCCATGAAAATCGTAAATACAAATCACAATGTATATTCATCTAAATACAAGATATATCAATCAATGTAAATAAGAAAAAAACACTGATATAATTAAAATAGGCAATGCGCCATCAGGTTTTCATAACCAACTGTAATCCGTATGATTATACTTAAAGAGATTCTCATTCAAGGGGAACTCACTCTCTGAGCCATGAAATCAATAGAGACACTCAACAATGATGTCTACCTTATCCCCCACCCGCAATGTGAATTTTTTGATCTCCGAAGACATTGATGAACATATAGTGGGTTACACCTAGAACTGTTTGGGGACACAATGAACCAAATCCTGGTAAAACCTCTACATAAAGGATTTCATGCCACTGATTGCACAAACCATGCCGATATAGACTTATAGATGTAGTCTCAATGCCCTATATAGGGATGGCATTCTGATTCCACAAACTATAATTAGGGGTGATAAAGGATCACACTCTAGTCTCCTGGAGGGAGAAGAAAACACTATCTGAGTCTCGACCTCTATAGGGTATAACAATCCAGTGATGTGGGTATAATTTCACACTATACTCTTGAGTAAAGGATCTTGAGAGAATACTCATCCAGTACTTTTCCAAACTATGAAAACAGAGAGTCTCATGCACTTATGATGGGAGTACTCTCTATGTACTGGATTTTACACTGCATGCCCAGCTATACCATCTCATGCCCACATTTATGTGACTCAAATGATATTTAGTCTATAAATGAAAAGTGTGAATAAGAGGAAAAACAATGTATAATGACACATGTTTCAATGTCTTTGAAACCTATCTTTGTATGTGTTGGAGTACACAGCATGTCATTTCTTATGTACTCGTACCCATGTTTATGTACTTCCAAAGTACATATCGAGTCAACTGAGGAGGGTCACATGATGTGTGATTGGTTTCACACACCATGAGATCATTACAGTCAAAATGTTCCCTAAAATCATAACTAGGGTGACCAAATTTCTATAATATCGGAGTACATGCCAGGTGGTTTGGGATTTTCTAGATCCATTGGGGATCACTTCCGTGTGGATATATAAACCACCAAAACCTCTGATCTGCATTAATACTAAAGATTGGGGTTCTTCTGTGCCTCTAGTCACGAGATATATTGATTCTGGGTTCATATCCACTCAAAAATCACCAATTATGCTCCATAAATTGTTTCATCTCAAATCAAGGTTGAATGGATACCACAAATCCATTCTCACCCACCTTCGGTCATCCACTTCCATCACCATACCTCAATCACATAAATAATCATGAACCCCTCCTATCATATTGATCTGTTACACTAAATAATGGTATCCCAATGATCAAATACAGTGTATTCATCGAACCATTGTTTAAAATAAATCAACCACATGTAAAAAATGAATAATGTATAGAGAAGTACACAAACCGTAAAAGTGATGGACAGAATTCATTTATTGTTCATATTTCCCTAATTCATTATCATAGAAAGGATGGAAAGAGGGGAATATGTCAATGAACCAAAAACAATTCCATTAATTTTATATCTAACAAAAATTATCAAATCATTTTATATTCATTGAATTGATCTGTATTCCACTCAGATTTTGAATGGGATGGAAATTACAATAAAAAATATCCTACAAGAGTTTTCATCAATTTTTGACCATGAATGAATATATTTTCCTCATGGATGAGATCCTCAAACTCTAATTTTTTCATGATCCAAAATCCATTGTTGATCCATTGTAATCATTCAAGAATGGTTTCATCCAACAACATCTAGTTCTTCATGGTTTAGTAGCCAAACCTAAGATGATTTATATAGCTATATATTTAATGAAAATATAGGTCATCACACTGAACAAAATAATATAAATTATTATGTTTAATTATTTAATTAATTTCACACCTTGGATAATTTTTTCACAAAATACCAATGAATACCAAGGTTAATTTTCCCCAAGGGTAAAAACAGTATTATAAACTCAGTAGTGCTCTTGGATTTGTGATTGGAAGAATAATTAAAGAGTTATTTCTCTTTTTTAGGAAAACTATATGTGTACTATTTAATTATTTAATATATTTCAATCATTTATTTTGGACATGTAGAGATTTGTAATCACATTCCATAGTATAACCTAATCTTTAAAATAATACATAAAATAATTAAAACTAACACACAAAAACATCAAGACGTTACATTACTCCTCCTTAGGTATTATCATCGCTAACAGAGAAAAAATACTCAATGAGATGGGGGTATTGGGCTCACATCTGGGTCTCCCGCTCCCATGAGCATTCATGAAGGTTCTTGTGCTACCATGAAACATGAAAAAGGTCAATCGATCAACTAAAAAGTATCCTCTCCATCCGATACATGATCTCTACCAAGAAATCGACATTTGTCACTCCATCTTCAATGCCCATCTCGTCAGAGTCGATAACATGTGATGGGTCATGCACATACCCCCTCCGCTTCGGCACATGGACGAAATTGTCCACCTAGACTGACTGCAGAGTTAGAGCTAAGCGGTATTCCAACTCACCAAATATATGTAGTTCAACAACTAAATTATGTATCTCAGATATAAAATACCAACACCACTAAATTTCTTAACTATAATTCAAGGTGAACCAAATAGAAACTCATGGCCTCCTTCTTACAACACCAAAGGCCTGAGTCTCTTATTAGAATAAGACATCTAATAACTTGGTATAGTCTTTATCCACTCTTGGAAAATCTGCACCTTCTCAATTGTAGCTTGTAACAACATTGGGACCTTGATTGTTGAATCGCCTATATCATTCAAACAATGTGGTGACCTAAAATACCTCCTATATAAATCCATGAATGGTTCCATACCATTGGTCAAATGGATGTTTTGTGGTATGAAAAATCCACCCGGTTTTGGTTTTCCTCCCAACTATGTAAAAAATAAATCATGATTGCTCGCACTATGTCCTCTATAACCTATATTTTCCACTCTGTCTCTCAACTAGACTAAGGGTAAACATTGTTCTCAAGCATATCTAAGTCAAAAATGCTTGCTGTAATACCTTCCACAACTAGAGTGTAAAGAGAGCATCATAATCAGAAACAATCATTAAGGGAACTCCATTGAGTTTCATTGTCTCTGGTGCATTGTTATTTCCCATGCTCTCTACTGAACTCCATTCCCATATTGCAAAGAATTTGGTCGACATGGTGATTCAGTCTACGATTCCCCAAATGACATCATTATTGCAAGATATATATGGTAATCCCATCATGTAGTACATGTATATCCGATACAACTTCATCATTGACACATCAACGGGTTTGGTTAAACCCTCATAATATTGGTCCTCCTCATTCAATAGTTGACAATTATGGCATCAAGTGACAAACATTGTAATTCGATTCATTATTTCTAGCCACCAAAACTATCTTTATAGTTCCTAGTAAATCATTTCAACAAGTAGATATAACTACAAATGAGACGAATGAAACTGTCTCATGACCTCATTTCATAACTCTATTTGTACCATCATGCATACTCTTAAAAGAACATCATTATCAATTCATTTAGAAAATAATTTAAGATCAATTCCTATGGGTATCGTATTACATATGGTCTCACATTTGACATCTCTATGTTTATCCTATCAAATTCACCATAAGATCAGAGTGGTAATAAATATATATTGGATGTAAAATTCACCATATTCATTGTGAATGGATAATTTAAATAAGGAAAAATCCACTGAAACCTTGATCCACATATTCATACCAAAATAATCACCACAACATTATTGTGCTCTTGTTTGGAATCCAGGATAACACTTCCTCGACCCTGGCATGGTCAACAATAACTCTATCTACTGAGATATTATGTCCCAAAAATGTGGACAATCTACATGCAGAACTGAAACATTGATAGATTCTCATAATACAAGTGCTCTCTAAGTATGTTCAGAATCATCATCAAGCATCTCACTTGATCCACTATAGTTGATATGAACACAAGGATATCATCAATGAAGACTACCTTGAACCTATCTTAGAAGGGTTGAAATATCCTATTCATGAGTTCCATCCACAATGTTGGGATGTTCATCATTCTAATGGTCAACAACACGTATTCATAGTGATCATACAAACATCTAAAAGTCTTCTTTGGAATATCCTCATTTTTTACTCATAGCAGGTGATATCTTGATCCATGGTCAACCATCAATAACCATTGAGCCCCTCTTAGCTAATCATAGAGGTCATTGATTTTTGATAGTGGATAATTATTGTTCTCGATCACCTAGTTAAATATTTTATAATCTTTATAAACCCACAATCCCCAAACTACCTTCGTGGAAAACAAATCATGGGTTTCCCAAGGTGAAACATTGGATCTCATAAAGTCGTTCCTCTGAAAAACACAGACTACACCCTCATCTCAAGATGCTTTGATGGAGCCATCTGATTTGCTGGATCAAATATCGATGGCATCCTGATGTGTTGATCAATGGATAATTCTATCTCTTAATGCAGTGGAAAACATCGAACATCCTTAGTGTAAATTTCTTCATACTCCACCACCACTGAATGAAATTGAAGACATGTATCATTCATTACACTGAGGGTCAGAAAATCCAAATTATGAGTAATCGGTTACACCCTATTTTTCAAGACTCAATCATTCTATTCCTAGATTGAATTTTCACAAAAAATGAATATATTGATCCATCATTATGGAAAAAACACAATCTTCTAATAAAATATACATTCTATGTTTTAGTTGTGGAAAACTACCCCATACTATGAATGATACCTCAAGGCCTCAATGCTGCTACTAAGATATCCCGACCAATACACTCAAATCTAAGAGTTGTGTCACACTATAAGTAGTAGTTTTGAATCATATAATCTCCTCATGTATGAGTCTCAAACATAAAGGATCGATTCAATAGATCAATTAAAATATTCATTCTTCAAAAAACATTTTTTGTATGAAAGGAATTACAAGAACCGTTTTTTATAAAAACTAATGAAAAGGTTGATAGGACATAGATTGGTCCACGTATAATCCTTGGATCCATAGGTTTGTAGGCTTCCATAGCTTAGAGAATTCCTCGCCTCTACCCACCTACTCCCTAAGCCTGGAATGGACTGCCTGGGTTGGTGGTGGTAATAGGTCAAACAACAAACCACCTTCTTCTGCCCTATCATCCCCTCTAACAAGAATTTCACACATTGTACCGCCATTCTCTTACAACTATCCCTATATTGTTGGTCCCTAAACCATCTCCCGATCATATGTAATATGGTTTGATTAATATCATTTTAGATGTACCTAAACATTGTAAGAGAAACACTCCATGCCCCCAGGATGATTCGAGCCACCATAAGAGCCTTTCACAGCTAACTCTAAGTCCTAGGAATTCCTCCTATTTCATGTCACCCACTTGGATCCCTATGAATACTGTGATCAACATGCTTCTTAGTTCTAGTTATCAGGTTCCCACTTATAGCTCCCACTATGGATGTTAGCAATTCCAAAAAACATTCTACCAATAAGGATCACACAAGAACCCCACCACTTGTTAATATGATATGTGTAACACCCCATCCCTAATTACCCAGAGTCAGTGCATTATTATATAACATTGGAATGATCAAAAGAAAGAGCATGTCTTGAAATACCTATTAGTTTAGCAGCATTGGAACAACTAGATAAATTCATAAAGTTTACATTACATCATAAATTGAAAACTACATCAATATAGTGTCCATAGTCCAAACTATTATCCCCTCATACTATCCCTGCAGGTCATTCATTAAATACTTCATCACATCCTAGGAAAAATAAAACATAGAAAGGGGTGAGCTCAAATGCCCAGCAAAGATAACAATATAGCGAAAACTTTCATAAATAATCATAATAAATTAAGGCAATGTATAACTAAAACAAAAGCCTTTATAACATGAACTTCAGCATAATATGGAAGAAATATAATGAAATAATTCCATATACTTATTCACATAGATATTATACTAGTCGAATAATCACATTCAATATCAATAACCACTTTCATAATGATGGAATGCATAATGCCAGACGATCATAACCACATAGTCAAGGCCTCGTGCCAAGACTACAAATAAAATTTTGTCAAGGCCTTTTTCCAAGACACTAGTTTGTCTCATGAGACGTACCGATGCATCAAGGACCTATAGCGGGCTCCACCCATCACTTATTAAGTCCAATGCATTCCTCATATGAACAGGTTTAAACATAACATAAACATTCGTATTAAAACTAGCATACGAAATGCAAATACATTCTCCATAAACCATGAATGGTATAAAAATAACACATCCACAGTCCAACATATCACAAAAAATTCAATACAATATAGATGTTTTATATTATAATACATCAACTTCAAATAAGCTTAAAATCAATCAAAGGATGTTGACATAGATGAAATCAAAATTATTTGATAAAAATATCTCTTTTTTGAAATCATTTAAAAGTTACATAATAAAACATTTACTTTGAAAATATCCTTACAATATTGTAAGGTGAGCTTCAAAGATTTTATAAGGGTGTAAAATAACCGTACCCACCGTATAAGTTAAAAAAAAGACATTCTTACCTTAATTCTGTCGAAAAGGTTAAAAAGGACCTTGTTTGGAAAACGACGGAAATATTCCTTTATAAACTTCTTATAAAAAGTCAAAAAGGGTATAAATGTCTTTGAACAATATTCTGTATAATTGTACGAATGTTTTGAAATACATTTTTATGAAACATGGATGTGGATGATAAAGATGTCCCAGTAGATTATTACATATAAACACCCTCGGATAATGAATAGATTGTGAAATAAACCCTTACCTTGTACTTTTACATGGTTGGGGTAGGTTAACCTCCTATATAATGGTTAAATAATTGTTATTAAATTGTACAATAATCATATACATTAATATGATATCATATATGATCTTTTAACATTGATTTGTTAATAATATCTTAGTATTATTGTCATTTCGGGTGTAAACTTACTCGTTTTCTTTTATATGTTTTGTTACATAAGACGTGTTTGTTATGGATATGTAGTATCTTATTCATATACAGAATGAAATCAAGTCCTTAAATACTATTATTAATCATCAAATGAGAATTATACTTGAATGGATACGATGGAGAATGAATCTCATCGCGTTCGTGGAGACGGTAGTCCGTATGTACGCACGAGCGACAATATCATTCTGTTGATATTATAATAATATATAATTGGATTTTATATCATATACATAGAATCCTTATCATGTTATATTTATTATTTACATGAATTAAAAATCATTAATATTTCCATCCAAATAATAATGTTTTGAATAACCACAACGTGGAGATGGTAAGCCGTACGTACGCACGTGTGGTGACATGTCATTCACAGGATGGATGGAATAATGAATATGATTGTACCATATTTATAATAACATCTCAGTATATATAAGATACTAGAGTTATTATTTTATAATGTGAATAACAAGGAAAGAAGAAGTGGAAGAATAAAGGAACTTGAAAGAGGGTGGTGAAAACACTACCTCTTCTTCAGGTTCTTCCTTTGGATTTGATCAAAAGGGATCCTTAGGTTTGATTTATGATCAAACTAAGGCCTCTATGTTGAAGTTAGGGAAGTAGAGAGAGTATTTGGGCAGGGTTTGGCTGAGCCAAAAGGCATTGAATGTGTGAATTATTGAGAGGGGGAGTGATGTTTTATAAGAGGGGTGAGGGGCACCTTCAGAAAAGCTAAAGATATTATTTTATAATAAATTCATATTCGTTTTCTAATGGATGAAAAGTGGATTTTTTAATTTTTATGGTGGTGATGTGTCGAAAAACATCAACCAATATAATTTAGACAGGTTTGGGTCCTTATATTAACCTTAGCTTTTAGTTTTAACTCTAAGTTAATTATTTTAACATTTATCATGTCACTTTGTATTTTAATATTATATAGTTAATAAACATAATATATACATCCAAGTGACCCAAAGTGTTCCATTAAAGATACACTTATCATGATATATGTCTCTTGGCCGAACCTTAGATTTTTATAAATTTAATATCCATTAATAATATAATTTTTTTATAAAAAAACTCTTTTATGTCAATTTTACACTATTCAATAATTGTTTTTTGTTAAAATCTTGACAAATTTATTAATTCAAATAAAATTCTTTTAAGAAATCCTATAATGTCATATAAAGGAATAAAATTCATGGATTTCATCAAAACATTTAAATTATATTAATTTTAACATTTATAATACCAATTATTTGATTCTTTCATTAATAAGGAAAATACTACATCATTATTGTGTCATAAATAATACTATTTATTAAATGTATAAAAATTATAAATAAAATACAATTATGTATTAAATCATTTTAAATTTATAATGAATATTTATAGTCTAAAATCCAACATGTATAACCCAATGTAAAAATTATTTTTCTAAAAGATATATTCTTATGTCATTTTTGTATTTATTTTAACATAATTAATATAAAGTGTCATTATCAATTACAAGTGGCTCCATGGGGTCCTAAAATTGACCCAAAGATGCCCATGGTAAGACATGTATCAACCAATAAGGTTAGAACACATTTTAGGGTAATTTATTATTATTATTATACTATTATTTTTTTACCCTTTAACCATGGTAAATAAAATATTTACCGAAATAATTATTCAAAATGTATAAAAATAAAAGTAACCTATTAACACAATTAGGAAATCCTTATTCCAAAAATGGAATCCATTTTTCAAATTTCAAAACACAGAAGTGGCAGAGATTAATTAATAATTAATTCCCATTGTTAAAACAAAAAGAGTGTTTTTAAGAGATAATAACTATCAAAAGATTGAACCTTGTTCATGTCCGGTTTAATTGTGAAATTAGGTCCAATGACCAAAATTGTATTATATGTTAAAAATATATTCTAAATATACTTTAAAACCACTCAAATTCATAATTTATCACTACTAATTATTTCGATTAAAAAAATTTGTTTTTAATTAAAATTTAGTAATATTCACTATTAATCAAAATATTAATGTTATCCGAAAAGTTTCAAAATTTTTCCGTAGGCTAATTTCGATATTCCAAATCCAAAAATGAAGTCAATTTTAAGAGATAAAATTTATAAAATTTTAAAAAGTGGGTATTACTATTCATAACGGCTAGTTTGATTTGTTGTGGTGTGTGTTAGAACTCGAAGTTGCGTACAACACATGATACTGTATTATTCATGGAGAAGTGTACCGTGGAATCATGGGATGTTACATTCTCCCCTCCTTTAAATTATTTCGTACTCTGAATTTCTAGCATATTATTTCATAAAATGACTCATGTGGTTCTTCATCATAAGTTCCTCAGGTTCCCACGTTGCCCCTTCCATATTATGGTTTCTCCATAGAACTTTTACCAGACAAGTCATCCGGTTTCTCAGCACTTTATCTCTCATATCAAGAATCCTGATGATCTCTTCGCAATAAGATAGATCAGGTTCCAGTTCTAATTCCTCATAGGAGAGTACATGCATTGGGTTAGGCATGTATTTCCTCAATAGTGATACGTGGAACACATTGTGAACTTTGGAGATACTTGGCGACATTGCCAAACGGTAAGCTACAACCCCAATTAATTCTAGAATTCGAATTGTACGATGTACATGGGACTCATTTTGACCTTATTACCGAAACGTATAACTCCCTTCCATGGAGATACCTTCAAGAAAACATGTTCACCTACCCGAAATTCCAAATTCTTCATTCGGTTATCAACATAGCTCTTCAGCTTACATTGAGATGCTTTGATGTGATTTTGGATTACCTTCACCTTCTACATCGTTTCCTCCACCAGTTCTAGGACTATAAGCTTTATTTCACCAAATTCATACCAAAAGGTTGTTGTACGACATCTCTTTATATGAAACACTTCATATGGTGCCATCTGAATACTTGAATGGAAGCTATTGTTAATGGAAAATTCTGCTCAAGATAAATATTGATCCCACATACCCTGAAAGTCAAGTGAGCATGATCTCAACATGTCTTCTAAGGTTTGAATAGACCGTTCTGATTTTCCATCTGTTTGAGGGTGGTTGACAGTGCTCAAATGAAGTTCAGTATCCAAGGCCTTCTGAAGACTCGTCCAGAATCGTTATGTAAAATAAGGATCACGATCCGAAACAATCAATAGGGTTACTCCATGAAGTCTCATAACTTCATTAATATATAGTCTTTCTAGATTTTCCAGTGGTAGATCTTCTCTTATAGAAAGAAAATGTGCTGACTTGGTAAGATGATCAACAATAACCCATATTGCATCATTACATTTAGGAGTCTTTGGTAGCCCCATGACAATGTCCATCGTGATATTTTCCCTTTTCCACTCAGGTGTGGGAAGAGGTTGCATGACTCCTCCAGCCTGTTGCCTTCTAGCTTTCACTTGTAGACAAACCATACATCTTGACACAAAATCAGAAATCTCCCTCTTCATGTGGTTCCACAAAAAATGTTCCTTCAAATCTCTATACATTTTGGTTCTCCCAAGGTTTGTAGAGAAATTGGAACTATGAGCTTCATCCAACAATTCCCATTTTATATTAGGTATATTGGGAACACAAAGTCTCTTCCCAAATTTTAAAACTCCATCTTCATACACAAAGTCTCTCAATATCCAGTCATTCACAACTTTAATCTTCTTTTGAAACACTCTATCATCATTCTGGGAACTCTTTATCCATTCTAGTAATGATGGTTTGGAAACCATTTGAAAAACCATTGATGTTTCACCTTCCATGGTGATTCGCATATCCAACATTACTAGATCCATAAAATTAAGATCCCTTTCAATTCTCATCATGTTCAAAACTCCATGATCTTTTCTGATCAACGAATCTTCCACCTTATTTTCCTTCACTGGGTGGTAGTGTATCGTGCAATCATAATAATTGAGTAGTTCAAGCCATCGCCTTTTCATCATGACGAGTTATTTTTGCGAGAAAATATATTTCAAACTCTTTCAATCTATATAAATCTCACATTTTCACCATAGAGGTAGTGCCTCCATATATTCAAAGCAAAGATCACAGTTTCTAACTCGAGATCATGAGTAAGATATTTTTGTTCATGAATTTTCAATTGTCGTGATGCATAGGCAATAACCCTATCATTCTGTATAAGGACACAACCAAGTCCTTTCTTTGATGCATCACTATGAATAATGAACCCATCATTCCCCGATGGTAGAGTCAATATACGAATATTGACTAATCTTCTCTTAAGTTCTTCAAAACATTCTTCACACTCTTTTATCCAAAAAAAATTAACGCCTTTACATGTGAGATTTGTTAATGGGTTAGCCAACTGGGAAAAATTATGGACGAAACATCGATAATAACTTGCTAAACCAATAAAACTGCATACCTCGGTTATTCTTGTCAGTGTAGGCCATTCTTGGGTTTCCATGGTCTTAGAAGGATCAACAGAGATTCAATCTTTAGAAACAATATGGCGAAGAAAATAAATCTCCTGAAGCCAGAATTCACACTTACTAAACTTCCCATATAATTCATGTCTTCTCAGAGTCTTCTGGATAATGCGCAAGTGATTTTCATGATCTTCGTAGCTTTTTTAGTATACCAAGATATCATTAATAAATACCACCACAAATTCATCTATATATTATTTGAAAACTCTATTCATTAGATCCATGAATACAGAGGGTGCATTAGTCAGCCCAAAAGGTATTACTTTAAACTCATAATTCCCGTACTTGGTTCGAAATACTGTCTTCGGAATGTATTCCTTCTTCACACAAAACTGATGGTATCCAGACCGAACATCAATCTTTGAAAAGTATTGAGCTCTATGCAGTTGGTCGAATAAATCATTAGTGCGAGGTAGGGGATACTTGTTCTTTGTTGTTATAGCATTGATCTCCCTGTAGTCGATACATAACCTCATAGATCAATCTTTCATTTTAAAAAAAAGAATAGGGGCTCCCCATGGAGAAACACTAGGGTGAATAAATCACTTATTACTCAATTCCTATAGTTGTTTCTTTAGTTCAACTAATTCCACAATGGGAAATCTATAATGGGTCTTCGATATAGGCCTTGATCCAGGAATTAAATCAATGGAAAACTCAACTTCTCATTCTAGATGATGTACAGGTAAATGATTCAGAAACAAATCTTCATATTATTTCAAAATAGGTAAATCCTCTATTTTAACATTCCTTTACTCACCCATAGTCAATTAATTTAGTCCTCCCCAATAATTCAATTTAGTTGAGCTACTGGGGGTGGATCTATATATTAATTATGTGGTGACGATTCTGCTCTAAAGATAAGGTGTTCATTATCATCATAAACAAAAATTGTAACCTCCATCATCTTACAATAAATATTCACATCATGGTCTGAAATTAAATCTATACCGATGATTATATCAAACTCAATCATAGGTATGGTGATGAGATCAGTGGATAATGAACATTTATGTGCTCTAATGGGGGCTGATTCACAAAACTTTGTGGCAATGATACTTCCCTTAGGAGTTTTAACTGACAACTACCTTGTTAAATATAATTGGAAATATCTAATTTTCATAGAAAACTGGGAATATATGATACAATGCGATGATCCTGAATCAAATAATGCATTTTCAAAACTTAAAAAAATCGTTAAATTACCTACCACCATGTCTTTCAGAGCTTCTACCTCTGCAGTAGTGATAGCATAAGCTTGGCCTTGATACCTTGCCCTTTTTTGAGGTATGTTCCCCTGATGATTAGGAAATTCATTTTCATAATGTCCCATCTCCCTACAATTGTAGAATTGGACATCAGTAGCTTCCTTCTTCCCCTTGAAATCACGAGCTTGGTGGCCTTTTTCACCACACTTGTAACAGACTCCCATTCCTTTCAAGCAAGTACCAGGGTGTTTCTTCCCATATTTAATATAGGATGGATATTAAACTTTTCACTTCTTCCCCTTATTTTCATTCCTTGACTGATTAGCAGATCTCTTCTTCTCTTGCTCTGCTTTAAAGTCATAAGACTTAGAGAATTTCTTTTCTATCTTGATAGCACATGAGACAATGGCTTCGTACAACGAGAAGGATTATGAGACTAATTCTCGATGGGGAAATGGTTTTATCCCATCAATGGAATGGTCAATCATAATTATTTGGTTATGTATATAATCTCCAGCATACCTTGCCAACCATGTAAAGTTAGCCTCATACATTGTGACATTGTCATCCTCCTTTTGTCTTAGACTCATAAATTGTCTTTCCATATATGATAGATGGTCACGAGGAATGTATATTTATAAAAATAGATATTTAACTCCCTACATTCTATATTTGATACTTAATCATCTTTCTTCATGTTTTGAATCAATGACCACCATGGATCAGCATCTCCAGTGAGGTGGTAAACTGCCATGATAACTTTTTCTCTTTCACTACACCCCAAAGTCTGAAATATTTTCTCTATGGAATATATCCATTTCTTAGCTACTAAGGGATTTGTAATCCGATTGAACATTTCTGGTTATTTCCTCATGAAGGGATCTAACATTGATCCTCCATGCTGCGGATCTGGGTGCTTCATACGGGTAAAGTTATTATTCATATCCTGAGTGAGTTGTCCAGGTATGGTGATTAGGTGATCAGCACCAGTTTCATCACCATGTCCACTATAATTATCATGAGCCGGAGCGAAATCCCGACATGGAGTGTGTGCATTGATACGATTTCTATTTCTTCCTCTAGGATCCTTTTATAAATAATGGAATAAACTATATCATTTTATGAATCAAAATACATAATTCCATTCTTAACATAAATTGAACTATTTATTGATATAATCCATAATCATAAAAAAAATATTTGAGGATGTATATACTCATAAACCTTTCATAATGATTTTTAATGAAAATTAGAGTTATCCTATGCATATCCACCGGGAGTGTCGTAACCAAGAGTGCAGTAAGGCCCGTTGTCGTGCAACAGTTTATGTTCGAGGCTAGCTCAAAGTGGTGTTTTTAGGTTTTACCCCTAGGTACATCTGTTCCAGATCCGCCTCTACCTGCTCATTTCCAGAAAGGGTTGTATTGCTCGAAAAACTCACAAAATCTCTTCAAAACCAAAATTCTAGGATTTTATTCTATACTAATCCTCAAAGTGCATCTTAGGTTTATGTTCTCTAATCAGAGATTATCTAAATATAGCTTCAAAGTTTTGTACTAAACATCTTCTGATACCTACTATAATGCCCTGACCCAAGTTACCTAGAGTCAGTGCATTATTACATAACATTGGAATGATCACAAGAAAAATCAATTCTCAAAACACCGATTAGTTTAGTAGCCTTGGAAGAACTAGATACATTCATAAATTTAACATTACATTATAAAATGAAAACTACAAAAATATAGTCTCCATAGTCCACACTCTTATCCCCTCATAATATCCCTATAGGTCATTCATAAAATACATCTTCACATCCTGAGAAAAATAAAACATAGAAATTGGTGAGCTCAACTGCCCAGTAAGGATAACAATATAGCGGAAACATTCATAAATAAACATAAACATTTAAGGCAATGTATAACTAAAACAAAAGGCTTTTTAAATTGAACATCAGCATAATATGGAATAAATAAAATGAAATAATTCCATATACTTATTCACACGTATATTCTACTTGTCGAATAATCACATGCAATATCAATAACCACTTTTATAATGATGGAATGCATAATGCCAGATTATCATACCAACATAGTCAAGGCCTCGTTTCAAGACTACAAATAAGATTTTGTCAAGACCTTGTGCCAAGATAGTAGTTTATCTCATTATTCCTACCGATGCATCAAGGAGATATAGCAGCCTCCACCCGTCACTTATTAAGTCCAATGCATTCCTCATATGAATAAGTTTAAACATAACATACACATTTGAATTAAAAGTAGCATAAAAAATGTCAATAAATTCTCCATAAACCATGAATGGTATAAAAAAACATCCACAGTCAGACATATCACAAAACCATCAATACAATGTGGAAGTTTTTTATCATAATAAATCAACTTCAAATAAGCTTAAAATCCATCAATGGATGTTGAAAAAGATGAAATCAAAACTATTTGACAGAAATATCTCTATTTTTAAATCATTTAAAAGTTACATAATAAATGATTTACTTTTAAAATATCCTTATATGCTTTTAAGATAAGCTTCGAAGATTTTATAATGGTGGAAGATAACCACAGCCGCCGTATAAGTTAAAAAAAGACATTCTTACCTTAATTCTGTCAAAAAGGTTAAAAAGGACCTTATTTGGAAAACGACGGAATGATTCCTTTATAAGCTTCTTATAAAAAGTAAAACAAGGGTATAAATGTCTTTAACCCATATTCTATAAAGTAGTAAGAATGTTTTGAAATACATATTTAAGAAACATGGATGTGGATGATAAAGAATTCCCAGTATATTATTATGTATAAACAACCTCAGATAATGAAGAGATTGTGAAATAAACCCTTACCTTGTAATTTTACTTTATTGGGGTAGTTTAACATCCTGTATAATGGTGAAATAATTTTTATTAAAATATAAAATAATCATATACATTAATATGATATCATATATGAACTTTTAACATTGCTTTGTTAATAATATCTTTGTATTATCATCGTTTCAGGTGTTAACTTACTTATTTTCTTTTATATGTTATGTTACATAAGCCGTGTTTTTGATGGATAGGTTTTATCTTATTCGTATCCAGAATGATATCAAGTCCTTAAATACTATTATTATTCATCAAATGAGAATTAAACTTTAATGGATATGATGGAGAATGAATCTCATCGCGTTCGTGGAGACGGTAGTCCGTACGTCCGCATGAGTGACAATATCATTCTTTTGATATTATAATAATATATAATTGGATGGTATATCATATATAAAGAATCATTATCATGTTATATTTATTATTAAATGAATTACAAATCATTATTATACCCATCCAAATAATAATGTTTTTAATAACCACAACGTGGAGACGGTAAGCCGTACGTACGCACGTATGGTGACATGTCGTTCAAAAGATGCAGAGAATAGTGAATATGATTGTACCATATTTATAATAACATCTCAGTATATAGAAGATACTATAGTTATTATTTTATAATGGGAATAACAAGGAAAGAAGAAGTGAAGAAGTAAGGAACTTGAAAGAGGGTGGTGAAAACATTATCTCTTCTTCGTGTTCTTCCATTTGATTTGATCAAAATGGATCCCTAAGTTGGATTTCTGATCAAACTAATGCCTCTTTTTTGAAGTGAGGAAAGTTGAGAGAGTATTTGGGCAGGGGTTGACTGAGTAAAAATTCTTTGAATGTGTAAATTAGTGAGAGGGGGGAGTACCCTTTTATAAGAGGGGTGGGGGACACTTTTGGAAAATCTAGAAATATTATTTTATAATAAATTAATATTAGGTTTATAATGGATAGAAAGTATATTATTAAAATTTTAAGGTGTGTATGGGTCAAAAAACACTCAACCAATAGAATTTAGACAGTTTTGTGTCATTATATTAACTTTATCTTTTAGTTTTAACTCTTATTTAATTAGTTTAACATTGACCATGTCACTTTGTATTTTTATATTATAAAGTTAATAAACATACTATATAAATCCTAGAGACCCCCAAGTGGTCCATTAATGATACACATATAATTATATAATTCTCTTGGACGATCATTTGATTTTTAAAATTTTAATATCAAATAATAATATAATATTTGTTTTGAAAACTCTTTTATGTCAATTTTTACACTATTCAATAATTGATTTTTGTTAAATTCTTGAACACTTTAGTAAATCGAAAAAAAAATTATTTATGGAATAATATAATGTCATATTAAGCAATTAAATTCATAGATGTCATCAAAACATTCATATTATATTAATTTTAACATTTATAATACCAATTATTTGATTCTTTCATTAATAAGGAAAATAATTCATCATTATTGTGTCATAAATAATATTATATATTAAATGTCTAAAAATTCTAAATAAAATAGCATTATGTAAGAAATCTTTTTATATTTGTAATGAATATTTATAGTTTAAAATCCAACATATATATCCCTATGTAAAAATTGTTTTTCTAAAAGATATATACTTATGTCATCGTTGTATTTATTTTTACATAATTAATATAAAGTGTCATTATCACTTACATGTGTCTCCATGGGGTCTTAAAATTGACCCGATAATGGCCATGGTCGAACATGTATAAACAAATTATGTTAGGACATGTTTTAGGGTAATTTATTATTATTATAATAATATTTTTTTTACCCTTATTTACCGGATTTACCCTTTAACCATGGTAAAAAAAATATTTACTAATGTAACTATTCAAAATGTTTAAAAATAAATGTTACCTATTTACACAATTTGGAAATCCTGATTCCAAATATGGAATACATTTTTCCAAATTCAAAACACAGAAGTGGCAGAAATAAATTTAAAATTAATTCTCGTTGTTAAAACAAAAAAGCATGTATTTAAGAGATAATAACTATCCAAAGATTGACACTTGTTCATGTCCGGTTTAATTGTGAAATTTTTTCCAATGATGAAAATTGTATTAAATGGTAAAAATAAATTTTAAATATACTTTTAAACCACTGAAATTCATAATCTATCACTATTAATTATTTCGATTAAAGAAGTTATTTTTAATTAAAATTTAGTAATTTTCACTATTCTACAAAATATAAATGTTGTCTGAAATGTTCCAAAATGTTACCCTAGGATAATTTTGATATTCTGAATCCAAAAATGAATTCCATTTTGAGAGATAAAATTTATAAAATTTTAAAAATTTGGTATTACTATTTATAATAGATAGTTTGATTAGTTGTGGTGTGTGTTAGAACTCGAAGTTGCGTAAAACACATGCTACTATATTATTCAAAGAGAAGCGTATCATGGAAGCTTGGGGTGTTACACAAAGAGAGAGCACTGGAACCTGGATTTTGAGAAGCAATTCCTTCTCAATAGTCTGATCCATGATAAACTAGTCTATTGTAATATAAATGGTCGAAAAAGATTGATCATTAAATCTTAATGTGTACTCCGCCACTTTTATATTGTCCAATTGTATATACAGAAGATTTTATATTCATACCAATTAAAATGTTTCTATAAATAAATCTTATCTAAAAAGGAACTTGAAGTCTATTCTGGAGATATATTTATTATTGTGTTACTAAGTAACAAGGCTCCACCATCTACCCATATTGTCTAGAGGAAGACATGTAGCCAGGAATTCTATCTGATTATTAGGCATTTTCCCAATGCGAAAAACATGATTGACCATCTGTAGCCAATCCTCAGTCACCTCATTGTCATGCTCCCCCTAAAACCTTTGAGTTCACTATCAAAAAATCTCGTTCCACACACTCATAAAGAAATCATCCTTATCTAGTATTAATGGTGTTATCTATAGCACAACAGGTTTTTTTATGGCTATTGAACAACCCAAAGGTGTTATCTATTATAGAATCCCATGTTTTTTCTCTCTCCCCTAAGAGGATCATCATCATGATCATGTAGTATAATCCAATCATTCTATCTATGTGAAGGATTCTTGAAATAAAACACAACATCCCATGGTCATTGAATATTTCTGGAGAAAATAATCAAGAAGTACATAGAAAACACATCAATTCCAATATGATATTTAACGCCTCAATCCAAAAATCTCTAATTCAGGGCATTATTAAATTACATTGTCATTATTAAAAGGAATCAAATCACAAAATTCCATTCAATTTACCAATCTAGGAAATCCAGATAACATTCACAATAACCATAATACATTGGGAAATAGTAAATATTTAAAAAAGAAAAAATAAAAGGAAATAAAATATATCCTTTAATGGTTATTCTAAGATATATTCTTCATTACATAGGGAAAGAAAACATAATAAGGGTGAGATCAAATTCTCATTAAGGGTATGTAAAGAGGAAGTAATAATGAATCAATATGTATAAATTAACATGTAATGGTAAATAACTAATCTAAAATTTTACTCAGATAAATATATAGGGAAATATCAATATAGAATGGTAAGAAACTGAAACATGTGAATTCTAGACCAATCATCTATGATTGGATTATATCAATTTATATGTCCATTAAATATCTCATGGATGAATAATATTTGAATATCAATGTGGTAAATGATTAATTATATATATAATATACCACTGAGGCTTCATTCCAACGATCTAATACATTTAATGCATCAGGACAAGAATATAATACTTTCAATGATTAATTCGTAGAATATAATATTGTCAATGATTTTTTCATGAATATAATATTTTCAATTCTTCATTAAACTAATATTATACCTTAATGGAACCATTCTATGAATCTAATATTTTCAATTCTTCATACCAAAATCTAATTCTGTCAAGGATTCATGCAAAGAATCTAAAACATTCAAGGATTATTCCCCAGAATCTAATAATATCAAGGATTTGGGCCATGAATCTAATATTGTCAAGGATTTATGTCACGAATAAAATACATTTTAGGCTTCATGATAAGAATCTAATTAATTCAATTCTCTATGCCAAAAATATAAAATTTAATATTTTAACACCATATGAAAAACGGTATCCACTTTAGAAAATAATAATATCCAAGAAAATTGACATTGATATTTATGTAAATTAACAATTTAAATTTATAAAGATATCATTTCTATTTCTATAGAATATTAACAATAAATAACGAATGTGATATTTCAAATATAAATTTTTTACCATTCTTGAGGTTAATTACCTTTAAGCATTCCAATGTGTCCTATAGAACTTCGAAACATTTGAATCATAATATCCAGAATGTTATGACAGTAAATAGAGAATATCCTAAAACTAATAGGGTTCATGATATAACTTGAAAAAGGTAGTATATAAAACAAATAAAATTGAATTTGTACAAAATAAAATATATGTCTCAATGGAATGAAAATTCAGATGACATTCCCTTGCCACATGAGTATATTTTGAGTATAGGGTTCCATGAAAGAGTAACATCAATTGAAACATTTAAAATAATCAAATAATGTGAGATTATGATATAATTTCTAAAAATGGGATGTAGTTATATAACACAAAAGATGTAATTTGTGAATATGACAATAATCTCACAAATTAAAAGAGAGAGATTTTAATACCTTACTAATGTAGTAAATAATTAATTTAAAAACACAAAGGTAATAAATCAAAAAAATGAACATAGTAGTATGTATACCATATATATGAAATTATGTGAACAAAAATTTAGTATTTCCATTGGTATGAAATTGAGACAAGAATCCCTTACCTTAACCTTCATTTTATTGGGTTGTCAATATCCTTCTATATAGTAGTTTAGAATATGATACTATCATAAACATGGAATATAAATTTTTTTATAATATCTTATATTAAATTTTTCAAATATTTTATCACCCTTTTTAACATTATTTAAATATTAAAATTATTTCATTTGTTATTTTCCTAGATTTCATAAGTATGTTTTGATTTGTAACTTTTTTTTTACTTTTTATTCGATCATTATTTCATCATATAAAAAACATAATAAATTAATAAATTAGATTATACTATCAGTACATATGTATATAGAATATTACAAAATATTTGGAAATTACAAATGAAGAGCACTATTCATGGAGACCGTAGACCATACTTACAATGAATGATACTTTGTTTTCATTGTTAAATTAGAAGAAAGAAAAAAATGATTAATATTTATATTCTAATTCCATTATATTATATACATTATTTATTTTATATTTTTTTATTGAAACCATCACTTATATGTTCAATGTATGGAATAAATTACTCATATCGTATTAAAGGGGCGGTAGTCAACACTTCCCGAAAATAAAATATCTTATTTACCCAACCACGAATTAATAAACGTATGTTCTTAATAAAATGGAAAAATAATAAGGACAATATAAATAATTTTTATATCATATATAAATATATTTTCCTTCATAATGGCCACAATGAGAGGTGGTAAATGATAATTGAGCATTCATCATTTCAGGAGGCAGTAGTTAACCATACACAGAAACTGTATCGTCGTTACTGATTACATAGATGTGTGTGAATGTGTAGATAGAAAAATTATCATAAAAACTTCCTAGTATATTTTTTATACTAGGGTTTCTATGTGAAAATTTAATTAGAAGAGTATAGGGATTTGGGAAGGGAAATAAAACTAAAAAATCTTGAGAGAAAGTGTTACCTCTTAATTGGGTAACATCCTTTTGATTATACCAAAAGATTCCTTGGACTTATTTATGCACAAGGGGAGGATTCACTGATAAGTGGTGGGATATTTGCATATAATTCGGATAGATATTGGATGATACAATATGGCATGATAGGAGTGAAAAAGACAAAGAGTGCTTGCCATTTTATAGTGGAGGGTGTGGCTCTCTTGTAAATACCAATAGATATTCATTAATGTGTACAATAAATTTCCAAAAGTGCCTCCAAAATGAGAAAATAATAAATTAAAGGGTAATCATGGTCTAATAGAGCGTACAACACCCAATAATATGTGTATTTTAATAATTGTGTTCTTTAACTACTATGATCTCTTAATTTTATCAATTTGGTCTTTTAATTAATGGATCTATTATTATAATCTCATTAACTTAACCATTAAAACTAAAATACTTTAGAATTTATTATAATTTTTATATAAATTGAACTATTAATTTTATATATATATTATAAAATAAAATTCCCATGTCCTCTAGAAAATAATTTTAAAATAAGAGCACATGATGTACTAAAAGGCTAATAAAATCCGGACCTTGTTAACAACGTTTTTAAAATATATGGATCAATTTGATTGTTATAAAATATTTATTAGTCAATTAATATATAAAAATTAATATTTATTATTAATTACTAATCACATTTCATAATATTTGATTTTCATTAATTTTAAAACAATTAATAAAATTTATTTTATTATAAAAAACAATTATATATCTATTTTGACATTATTTATTTAATTTCAATTTTAAAATATCTATATAATATTTGAATTAAAATATTTTTTTTACAGTTATGTATCATGATATATCCATCTAAAAAAATTAAACAATGAAAATAATTCTATCAATTAACATAACATTTTATATTTATGTTATCATTTATTATAGTAAATTATTACCTAAAAATCACTATATTGGGGTTATTCGGAATTTTATGTAAATATACCATCTATAAAAATTATAGATAAATTATTATGATAAAAATAAAATATTTTTATTAAAAAAATTATGTAGCGACTCGGGTTTTTGGCCCTGTCAGACCTTGGAATATTTCTACGAATAATTCCAGAGCTAGGCGCGAAGACAGCGTGCGATTCCGAGGCCCAGTGTGCCCGAAATTAATTTTATAAAAATATGAAGTATTTTTATACTATGCACATGGCGGGGGTGTGATATCTCCTAAACGGTAGCTCAGAACAGAAATCTGATGGCACAGTTGCATCCTGAACGTGTCTTTTACCCTAGGAGGGGTGTAAACATTGCGGGCGCGGGCCTACGGTGAGAAACGCCCCCAGGTACGTTTTCATAAATAAGTGGCGAAGTTAGTGTGCGGGCGTCGGCTCGAATAACATCTAAATGGAGTCTCGGATGAAAAATTTGAGTCCGATGTTGCGTTCAGAACGACACGTTTACCCTAAGGGTGACTTTACCTTTGTTCGCATTGGGCGTCGGGTCCGAGGCGGGTTTGGCGCCGGCGGGCGGCTGATATAAATATTAGCACCCCCCTTTATCGTTCCTCTCAATGTTCTTCACCGTTCTTCGTCACTGCTCCGCCGAATCGAGCAAACGAAGCGCCCACGAGCTCGGAATTTGACGGCGGACGTTCCAGGAGCGCGCAGAGGAAGCTCTGGAGCGTGGATCTAAGGCAGAACGTCGGCGTTTCGCCCGCAAGGTAGGCGGTTTGAGTTTTACAATCCTGGATCCCGTTTTGTGTTGTTTTTCTTCAAATTTTCATATGGGTTGTATAGTTCGGGTCCCGAGCTTTCCTAATCTTTTTTCGGATCTGAATTTGGACCATCGTGGTGCTCCCGGTGGCTCCCGAAATTTTTCCGGCGAAAACCCGGTTTTCCGGCGACGAGGGGCGGTGGCCATGGCGGAATCCGGTGACGGCACGACGGCGGGGCGGCGGTTTCTGGCGGCGGGGCACGGCGGAATCCGGCGGCGGCACGGTGGTTTCCGGCGAGGCTGGCGGGGGTCCGGCCAGGATTTTCCGGGGGTTCTTTAAATCCCCGTAACTCACAAACCGTAACTCCGATTTGCAAGCCGTTTGAGGCGACACGCTCCTTGCGTCGAGACAGACCTTTTGAACTGACTTTGAGGGGTTAAGAGTTCGGGATCGTGGCCCGGGAGTTAGAAACGTCGTATAAAATAATATTATTTTCTTATTTTAAGACTTCGGGCCGTTGTAACTTCTACCCGGAGCGTCCGATTGATGTGTTGTCAGTGGCGTTGAGACCCTTATGGTACGACGGACTTTTTGATATGGTTTCCGGGTGTGGGGACTGTGAACGGGGTGCGGGCCCCACGAGGCCGGGTTTTGGTGTTTGCGGAGAAACGCAGCTTTTGCACGTGGAGTCCGATTTTGGCCGATGAATAGTCAATCATGTGTTTTTTCGAGGGGATCGCAATGGTGCAATCCGTTCGATGAGTTTTGGAATCCAGGTGTGGGCCCCACCCGAGCTGACCTTCGGTGAATAGTACCTTTTTCACTGGGTGTCCGTTTTGGACGAGCGAGTAGTCGATTCCGCTTGTTTTTTCAAGGGGTTCGTTGTGGTATGGTCCGCTCGATGAGTTTCAGGATCGTTGTGTGGGCCACGCACGGGCTAGCTACAGTGAATATTGCCTTTCTCATCGGTGCTTCGTTTCAGGTGAGTAAATAGCCTATCCTGCGTGTGTTTCCACGTGGAACGTGATGGTGGCCTCGATTTTGTCCTAGGAGGTGCGCAGTGTTGCGTTGTGGCGGGTCGCTCGGGTTAGCGATGTTTGGACCAGCAGTGGTTGAGGGTTCTCCCTTGGTTCGTTCCTACGAGGGTTCGTGTTTCATCACAACCTTCGTATGGGTTTGTGATCATTTCGATGGGATGCTTAAACTGTGAGAGTTGTGGTATCCCTACGGTGGGCCCAGAGTGGATCCTCTAGCATCTTTACCCTAGATCTGGTTCTTGGTATCCCTGTGACCTCTTATTCACGAGCGGCGATCCCCTATCTAGCAGGTTAACCCCGTAGGGTTTGTGGCATCATCGAGAATATGATCCCCTACACGGTGGGTCTTTCCCAGTTGGGTTGTGGTATCGTCGGGTATACGATCCCCTACTCAACATGAAGTTTATAGTGGGGTTTCAGTATCATTGGTTATACGATCCCCTACTCAGCGCTTGGTGTCGGTAGGGTTGAGGTATAGTTGGTTATGCGATCCCCTACTCAGCGCGTGGTTTCTGTAGGGTTGTGGCATCATCGGTTCGATTGCCTACATCGCGAGTTGTACCAAATAGTGTTCCGGTATCGTCGTGACCATCTTTATATGGGCGATGATCCTCTATCTGAGTGGTGTGCTTCTGTCGAGTGCCATATCGGGTTGTGGTATCCCCCAGCGGATCCTGGGTGTGATCCCCTATCTGTGAGAACTATGAATGCCAGATCGGGTCGTGGTATCCCCCAGCGGACCCTGGGAGTGATCCCCTATCTGTGAGCTATGTATACCAGAGTGGGTCTTGGTATCCGCTATCGGATCCTAGAGGTGATCCCCTATCCGAGGAGTTTGGTGGTTATGGTGTTTCAGCGATGTTTCCTTAGTGAAGTTATCTGACGAGTGTGGTATCTCGGGTGAGCATCTAAGATGTTTGTTTTGGACCCGATGGAGTGTATCTCTCGGATGAGTGTCATCTGTTATGAAAATGTTCGTGTGGTGTACTCTCTTGGTTGGGGGAAATTGCTGGTGATGATGTCAGTACCTCTTGTGGTTTTGTGGCGTGAGCTATGTATATCTGGATTGTTCAAGGTGTATGTATGGGCATACACCTGAGCTTAGTTGAGCTGACTAGTTGTGTTTAGCCGAGGATGGTCACGAGATGGAGTTTCTCTTTTGTCTGGGTTCCCTCTAGCTGGGTTGAGCAGACTGTTGCCTTTCAATTGCTCCCTAGGGTTTTGGGTTTTTCGGGTGCCTACTAAGTATGTTTATACACACCCCTGCATAGGCTTTTTCCGCACATGTTTGTGTCTTGTGCAGACCACAGGCCTTTCGACGAAGTCCCAGGATGACCCAGAGCAGGCGGAGCTTAGTGAGCGTGTTGACCGAGGTGTTTACCGAAGCTGTGCCGAGGGAGCTTTCCGGCGGGTTTTTGTGGCAGCGTTCCCCTTCTTCAGAGCAGGTTGGACACGCTTTTGTAGTTTTCCTTTGGTGGGCCCTATTTTTCCCTTTTGTACTTATCCTGTACTTTTGTTTGGGATAGATGTATGCATGCATTTTACTTTTCAGTTTATATATCTCTTCACTGTTGCATGGAGGTGTTGTGGGTGCATGTGTACATGTACCTTAGGCTAATGCCTCCCATGTGTGTGATAGCCTACTCGGCGCTAGTCGCCAGCCCCTGGCCTATTGGAGGCGGGCTTGGGGAGTCGCGGATCGAGCCCCGTTGGGTCGGGCCGTGACAGAGTGGTATCATAGGAGGTTCCATCTTTGGGATCTCAGAGCATAGCTGGTCTAGCTGTGAGTTTGGTTTGGGTTGCATTGCGGCAGTGTTAGGGTGTTTCGAGTTCGGCTATCAGGCCAGGGACTCCAGTGTTGGTGCGGAGGCCGACGTATCCATACACCAGGACTCTGATAACCTTCCTTTCGAATCAGGACATTCGAACACTGGTCGCGGGGACATAATGGTACATGCATCATATAGGACTGTGTTTTTGGTTTTTCCTTGTCCTTCTTGAGTCAGCTCTCCAGATATACTCTCTGATTGTGGTGTGTCTTGAATTTATTTCAGGATGCCTCCACGACGACAGCCAGCGAGGGTTCCGCAACAGCATTGTGCTGATGACCTGCCCCGTGTAGAGGCTGTGGAGCTAGGCGCAGGCTCTGAGGTTGCAGATCCATGTGGTCTGTCGGTTGAGTCACCACCTATTGAGCAGCTGATTGTGTCGGCGGTGTAGGACGAGGTTGCGCGCAGGCTGAGTGCGCAGCACGAGTTCCATAGGCAGCGAACTCTGAGGTTCCAAGGTGATCCAGACCCCCAGGCAGCTGATGACTGGCTTGAGGCAGTCACCTGAGTTTTTTTGCCTAATGAGGACACCTCTAGATTAGATGGTGTTCCTAGCGGCGAGCCTTCTGCATGGTTCTATCGGGCGATGGTGGAGTTTTGTGACGCAGTCCCATGACAAGGAGATGCTCACGTGGGCATATTTTGAGCAGCTCTTCAGGGAGGAGTTCTATCCGGTGACACTGAGGTCAGTGCAGATCCAAGAGCTTCTGCAGCTTCTACAGGAGATCATGACCTTGTCGGAGTACTAAACGAGGTTTACAGACCTGTCGCGCTACACCCTGGATATGGTTCGAGACCCGTTCTTTAGGGATCGGACCTTCGAGCAGGGTTTACGCAGGGACATATGAGCAGGTGTGGTTTCCTTGTGCTTGCCCGCCTATGATGGAGTGCTGGAGCAAGAATTGGTGGTGGAGAGTTTTCTGGATGAGCAGATTCCCCCTGGTAGTGCTGGGCACTCGAGAGCTGAGACTTCGACAGTCGGATCAGCATCTGGTAGCCAACGTCAGACTCAGGGGTTTGGATGTGGCTGACGTTTCAGGAGGCGACCCCTGGATGGAGGATCTGAGCCTCATGGCTCATAGGGCTCGCAAGCCAGTTTTGGTCAGCCGCAGGAGAGGCGGTGTTACGCTTGCGATGGTCGGGGACATCTTGCTAGAGATTGTCCCACCCGACGTGCTGCTAAGAGGCAGCCGGTCGATTGACCGTCTTGGCAGAGGCAGCGTCTTGAGCAAAGAGGTTCGCAGGGCAGCGGAGTGGGTGCAGTAGGAGGAGGTGGTAGGCAGTATCAGTTGCCACCACCCCCACCCCCAGGTGGTCCAAGCCATGCTCAGGGAGATGGTGGTCGAGGGCGAGGACAGCTGCATGCCCTAGAGGAAGTCGACCCAGGGGAACCGCGGATGGATAGAGGTACGCCTTGTGTCTTTTCTACTTACTGCAGTAGTTTGTCAGACACTGTTTAGTGGTACCCTCCCTTTTGTTTCTTTCTCGTGTTTTGTTCAGGGCGTTGGTAAGACCCTGTGTGGGTGTTGTTCTACATGATTCGAATGCGTGAGGAGGAGGGATCCTTCCTCCACTGAGACGCGTTTTTGGTGACGTGATTAAAACCGTGCGGGCGAGTCAGTGCCGCCCAAAGCAAATAGTATTGAGGTGTGGCGAATGAGTCCCCTTAACTTATACGTTCGGGCATGGGTGTTTGTTGGTGAGATCGCTGGTGTGTGAGACCCAGTTGAGAGTCCAGTCACTTTCCTTGTGCTTATAGATTTTTGGGGATGAAAAGTTCTTAGGGGGGAGGATGTAGAGACTCAGGTTTTTGGCCCTGTCAGACTTTGAAATATTTCTACGAATAATTCAGAGCTAGGCGCGAAGACAGTGTGTGATTCTGAGGCCCAGTGTGCCCTGAATTAATTTTATAAAAATATTAAGTATTTTCATACTATGCATGTGGCAGCGGTGTGATATCTCCTAAACGATAGCTCAGAATGGAAATCTGATGGAACGGTTGCATCTGGAACATGCCGTTTACCCTAGGCGGGGTGTAAACTTTGTGGACGCATGCCTGCGGTGAGAAACGCCACCAGGGGCATTTTCGTAAATAAGTGGCGAAGTTAGTGAGTGGGAGTCAGCTTGAATAACTTCTTAACGGAGTCTAGGATGAAAAATCTGAGTCCGCCATTGCGTTCAGAACGACACGTTTACCCTAAGGGTGATTTTACTTTTGTTCTCATCGGGCGTTGGGTCCGAGGCGGGTCTGGCGCCGACGGGCGGCTGATATAAATATCAGCGCCCCCCCCCCCCCCTTTATCGTTCCTCTCGACGTTCTTTGCCTTTCTTCATTGCCGCTCCGCCGAATCGAGCAAACGAAGCATCCACGAGCTCGGAATTTGATGGCGGACGTTCCAGGAGCGCGCAGCGGATGCTCTGGAGCGCGGATCTAAGGCAGAACGTCGGCGTTTCGCCCGCGAGGTAGACGGTTTGAGTTTTACAATCCCGGATCCCGTTTTTGTGTTGTTTTTCTTGAACTTTTCATATGGGATGTATAGTTCGGCTCCCGAACTTTCCTAATCTTTTTTCAGAACTGAATTTGGAGCATTGGGGTGCTCCCGGTGGCTCCCGAAAGTTTTCCGGTGAAAACCCGGTTTTCCGGCGACGAGGGGCGGCGGCCATGGCGGAATCCGGTGACGGCACAACGGCGGGGTGGCAGTTTCTGGCGGCAGCGGCATGGCGGAATCCGGCGGCGGCACGGTGGTTTCCGGTGAGGCTGGCGGTGGTCCGACCAGGATTTTCCGGGGGTTCTTTAAATCCCCGTAACTCGCAAACCGTAACTCTGATTTGCGAGCCGTTTGCGGCGACACGCTCCTTGCATCGAGATGGACCTTTTGAACTCACTTTTAGGGTTTAAGGGTTCGGGATCGTGGCCCGGGAGTTAGAAACGTCATATAAAATAATATTATTTTATTATTTTACAACTTCGGGCCGTTGTAACTTCTACCCGGAGCGTCCGATTGACATGTCGTCAGTGGCGTTGAGACCCGGATGGTATGAAATAATTTTTGAGATGGTGTTTGGGTGTTGGGAATGTGAACTGGGTGCGGGCCCCACGAGGCCGGGTTTTGGCGTTTGCGGAGAAACGCAGCTTTTGCACCAAGAGTCCGATTTTGGCGGATGATTAGTCGATCATGTGTGTTTTTCCAGAGGGGATCGCAATGGTGCAATCCGTTCGATGAGTATCAGAATCCAGGAATGGGCCCCACCCGAGCTGACCTTCAGTGAATAGTACCTTTTTCACCGGGTGTCCGTTTTGGACGAGCGAGTAGTCGAATCCGCTTGTCTTTCTGAGGGGATCGTCGCGGTATAGTCCGCTCGATGAGTTTCGGGATCGTTGTGTGGGTCCTGAACGGGCTAGCTACGGTGAATATTGCCTTTTTCATCAGTGCTTCATTTCGGGAGAGTAAACAGCCTATCCTGCGTGTTTTTCCGCGTGGAATGCGATGGTGGCCTCGGTTTTGGCCTAGGAGGTGCGCAGTGTGGCATTGTGGCGGGTCACTCGGGTTAGCGAAGTTTGGACCACCAGTGGTTGAGGGTTCTCCCTTGGTTCAATCCTACGAGAGTTCGTGTGGCATCACAACCTTCGTATGGGTTTGTGATCTTCTCGATGGGATGTTTAAACTGTTAGAGTTGTGGTATCCCTCCAGTGGGCCCGAAGTGGATATCTAGCATCTTTACCCTAGATCGGGTTCTTGGTATCGTTGTGACCACTTATTCACAGGCTGTGATCCCCTATCTAGCAGGTTAACCCCGTAGGGTTTGTGGCATCATCGGGAATATGATCCCCTACGCGGTGGGTCTTTCCCAGTAGGGTTGTGGCATCGTTGGGTATACGATCCCCTACTCAACATAAAGTTTATAGTAGGGTTGCGGTATCATTGGTTATACGATCCCCTACTCAGCGCTTGGTGTCGGTAGGGTTGAGGTATCGTTGGATATGAGATCCCCTACTCAGCACGTGGTTTCGGTAGGGTTGCGGCATTGTCGGTTCGATCCCCTACATCACGAGTTGTACCAAATAGGGTTCCGGTATCGTCGTGACCATCTTTATATGGGCGATGATCCTCTATCTGAGTGGTGTGATTCTGTCAAGCGCCCGATCGGGTTGTGGTATCCCCCAGCGGATCCTGGGTGTGATCCCCTATCTGTGAGAACTACGTATGCCAGATCGGGTCGTGGTATCCCCTAGCGGACCCTGGGAGTGATCCCCTATCTGTGAGCTATGTATACCAGATTGGGTCTTGGTATCCCCTAGCGAACCCTAGAGGCGATCCCCTATCTGAGGAGTTTGGTGGTTATGGTGTTTCAGCGATGTTTCCTCAGTGATGTTATCCGACGAGTGTGGTCTCTCGGGTGAGCATCTGAGATGTTTGTTTTGGACCCGATGGAGTGTATCACTCGGATGAGTGTCATCTGGTATGACAATATTCGTGTGGTGTACTCTCCTGGTTGGGGGCAGTTGCTGGTGATGAGGTCAGTACCTCTTGTGGCTTTGTGGCGCGAGCTGTGTATATCTGGATTGTTCAAGGTGTATGTATGGGCATACACCTGAGCTAAGTTGAGCTGACTAGTTGTGTTTAGCCGAGTTTGGTCACGAGATGGAGTTTCTCTCTTGTTTGGGTTCCCTCTGGCTGGGTTGAGCGGACTGTTGCCTTTCATTTTCTCCCTTGGGTTTTGGGTTTTTGGGGTGCCTACTGAGTACGTTTATACTCACCCCTGCACAGGCTTTGTCCGCACATGTTTGTGTCTTGTGCATACCACATGCCTTTCGACGGAGTCCCAGGAGGACCCGGAGCAGGCAGAGCTTAGTGAGTGTGTTGACCGGGGTGTTTACCATAGCTGTGCCGAGGGAGCTTTCTGGCGGGTGTTTGTGGCAGCGTTCCCCTTCTTCAGAGCAGGTTGGACGCGCTTTTGTAGCTTTCCTTTGGTGGGCCCTATTTTACCCTTTTGTACTTCTGTTGTACTCTGGTTTGGGATAGATGTATGCTTTCATTTAACTTTTCAGTTTATATATCTCTGCACTGTTGCATGGAGGTGTTGTGGGTGAGTGTGTATAGGTACCTTAGGCTAATGCCTCCCATGTGTGTGATAGCCTACTCGGCGCTAGTCGCCAGCCCCTGGCCTATTGGAGGTGGGCTTGGGGAGTCGCGGCTCGAGCCCCGTTGGGTCAAGTCATGACAAATTATGTATATCCAAAAATTTTACGATTCAAACATATCAAATCGTTTGATAAATGTTAATGGTAATGAATGTCCCCTTTTTGTAATTTTCCTTACAAAAATTTTTATATAGGGAACACCAATTTAATAATATCCCAAAAACACATAAATATCAAAAAAATGTGGACATGATACAATTATTGTTAAAAATGGATTTGGACATGTTTCCAGGTCATCTATGCCTTTAGTATTTTGGTTTAGTCTCTTATTAAGTTTAATTTTACCTTAATCATTGTATTTAATTTTAATCATAGTCACAAATCTTTTTGGTCAAAACTGTTGTTGATATAATATGAAAAAAAAATATCATACTAACTACATCCGTTTATGTTGGATTTTTAAAATTTAGATCATCGATGTTGGAAAATTATGATCGACTCTAATCCCATAGATGGGGAGAAATAACTGGTTTTTAAATTAGAAAAAAAATGTTCAAAAGTTTCTTACGTTTTTATTTTTAATTTCATGTTTAAATTGATTCTGATGAAAAAAATTCTATAAATATATGTATTATTAAACTAATTTAATCTATAACCCATATAAAATATAATTTATCATTAATAATTATTTAAATAAAAAGGATGGCTTAATCTAAATTACATAGATTTTCAATATTCATCAAAAAATAAAGTTTCATATAAAATTCTACAAAATTAACCCTTAGATAATATTGACATTTTGAATTAAATATTGATGTTTATTTTTTAATTTTTTTTAAAATTGTCGAATTTTGGTTTCAAAATAGGTTCTCGAATAAATGGATGTAAAACTCATTCTTGGGTGCAACATAAGCTAATTCATTGTTTTGTGTACTGTACATTTATAATATTGTATATATCATACAAAAAAAATTATTCTAAAAAAATTATTATAACTTCATGGGGTATCATATGTTGAATGTGTATTTGTATGGATACACTGGTCACCACAACTACATTGGAATCCCTCACATGAAATATTAACTCAAAAAACTGAACACAGTTGCCCTAAAACAGTCTCACAGAACCAAAATACAAATGTAGAACTAACCACTCTGATACCACTTTGTCACAGAATGTCTTAGAGGGGCATGGCCCGTTACTACCCCAATCCCGCCTCCAACAGGGTAGGTGCTAGTGACTAGTGCTGAGTAGGTGTATACCACAAATGGGATGAGTTAGCCTTATGTAGTTGTACAGTTGAACTCGTCTTAATTCCCACAATGCATAAATGTAAATCAATCGAGAAAATGCATGCATACATCAATTATCCCATTGTAGATTATAATAATAAATTAATGAAAATATTATAGGGTCCAAAGAAAATCACAACTAAAACTAAAATGTTTCTATCCTACTCCATGGGTGAGGACTATGTTAGTAGTATGCTCTCGATAAACACCTAGGTCTATCAAGATCCTGAAATCCTCCACCAAATCCCAATCCACCCATGACACCATAAAAAAGACAGTCGTCTGGAAAATACATAACTAGTTTGAGAAAAGTCTGTGCATGGGTGAGTATGATAATAATTAGTAATACTCCCCTAAAACTCTAAATGTATTGAATCATTTATAGTCAGTACAATTTAACATTTAATATAAAATGTAGAAAATGAACAAAACCCAGATATACATAGGAGAGACTTCATGCCATCAGGTGATCATAACCAACTATCATCCATCAGATTCAACTCGATGCAATGATCATTCGAGGAGAACAAGCTCCATGAGCTATTATATCATTGGATAATGTCAAAAAATGTCTAGATCATTGTGAGAAACCTAAAAATAAGGAATAGGTTTAATAATATTTTCATACAAAGATAGGGTGTTATGCACAAAATCACTGGGGAACACCATAAGCTCAATCCAAATCGACCCACTAAATTGGTGATCCTATGAAATTGATTCCACAAACCATGTAGATACGACATGATAGATGAAGGATAAATTACCTCGGTATGGATGTTATGATATATCCACAAACAAAAAACTCAGTTTGATAGAGGATCACACTAGATTCTCATAGAGGGCAACACAACTCATTCTGAGAATCAGCCTTCGGGGGGGGATCACAATCTAGTGATGTGGATATAATGTTACATTTTACCGTAGAATTAAGGACCAATGGAAGGTACTCAATATATAATAGTCAAAAAAAGAAAAAAAAAATAACTTCAATCTCACTTCAAGGGATTATATGGCTTGTACTAGAGGTTACATAGTGTTTCAATCTATCCTATGTCTTTACCATGTGAAAGAGACTCACACAACATGAAGAATCCAAGTATAGGGTTTGTAGAGGAGGATACATGGCTTATAGAGACACATGATACACTCCCAATGTACCATATTCATGTATGTGTCGGAGTACATTTCATGTATGTACCCTTTTACTCCAAATGGTGTTTATGTACATTTGATGTACACACCAATTCAATATGAGATTGGAACACCTCACCTGATAGGGGACACGTGATGTTTGATACAAAAAATTGTCTGAAACCTTAGTGTTTTTGCTAGGGGGTCCCACATAGCGTGTAATCTCGAAATTAATGTCGTTTTTCTAAAGATTTTATAGATCATTTGGGTATATCATCCATGTTGATCTACGTACCACCAGAACCATAGATATGGGAGGAACCTGAAAATCAGTGTTCTTCCAATCCCCTAGTTTCCATAATTATAGATTCTATGTACAAATCCACTCATAAATCATCAACATTGAGCCATAAGTTTTCTTGCATCAAAATTAGGTTGAAAAAGTACTTCAAATCTATTTAGATTTCATCATCACACCTTCAAGACATTAATGATCATGAACCGCCCTTGTGGTATTGATTTGTTGTGTCGATGAATGGTCACACAATGATCTATTATAGAGAATTACTCAAACTGTGGGCTAAAAATATGTTCCTAGGTAGAATTTTGGTAGAACATAGGGAGAAATCCATAGATTATAAAAGTTAAAGATCAACCCCAATTATTTTTCATTTGTACTCAATTTGTTATTTCCTGAAAGGTTGAACAGAGCATGATACATATATAGACCAAAAAAATCCAATGAAATTTCAATCGATCGACGATGCATGATTCATTTCATGTTCATTGAATTGATCTGTGTTCATATGAGATTATGAACAGTATTAAAATTACATGGCCAAACAACCGAACTGATGTTTTGGTCAATCGATGTTGATGACTAAATATTTCATCATCTTTGATGAAATCCACCAACTCCATTGGTCTGATGATCCATGATCTTTTCTTGATCAATTGTCATCCTCCAGGAATGCTCTCTTCTAGCGGACTCTAGTTCTCTAGGGTTTAGTAGAAAAAACATATATGATTTTCATAGACTTATATTTAAAAATTATTATGCCACCACAATGAAAAAAATAAATAAATTCTTATGTGAATTTATTTTATTAATTTTTTAATCATGGAAACTTTTTCACAAACAACATGTGCTGACCAAGGTTATGTTGTGCCTAGGGTAATACCACCATTCTAAACTCTATGGTTCCATCTGATTTTTAATCCAAACACTGCTCTAGTATTTATTCCTACTTTTCTAAAAACATTCAACTGCATTCTATTTAATATATTTCAAAAAATTATATCAGGCACAACGAGCAACAAAATCACATGTCGTCTTAGCTACTGTTCTAAAAAATAATCCATATAATATTTAAAAACAATACGTAAAAAATATGAGATGTTAGAAAAATGATTTTATATTATATATTATAGTGAAAATGAGTAGTTATGTAGTTTATACTATGTTTTAAATCATTTTTGTAAGAGTGTAATGACCCAAACTATTGAATAATATTTTGTTTCATGAAAATGAATGTTTTACTTTGTCATATTCAATAAAACTAAATAAGTATAAATTGAAAATTAACTATCATTTTTTACGATTATTTGACCATTAATCAAAATGATCATTGGAAATAATAATAAATTTATCAACTTTATTATTTTTTATAAATATAAATTATAAATTCTAAATAATTCAGAACCAAGAGTCGATGGCCTCTTCTTTTAGAATTTCTCTATATGAAGACCATTTATCCGAGCTTCTATGGGAGATAGAATTTCTGGGATTTTACCAAGACCAATCCCAAACCATGATCCATCAATAGAGGCATGAGTTAAACCATTTACGAGAGAAGTTGATGCTCATCGAGATGACGACCCAAACCTTGTTCACTGAATGAACCCATGAATGTTTAACCATCAAACACCTTACTCTTAGGGCGTTTTCTAGTGTAATGAAGGGATATGTAACAAGACCATAGAATAATGATTATATACATTATTTCTATATATAATAATGAATATATATTCACCTTATTATTCTTACTTTGAAAATTATTATGATAACTAAAATAATATTTTTGGTAAATATTCGAATTTAATTTAGAAATCTATTTTTCTGAATTAATAGATTTTTGAAATAAATACTATATTTAGATTAAATTATCAATAATTTAATGTTATTAAATATAAATTTTCAAATATTTTTTATGAAATTAATTGTAAATTTTATTAAGGATTTAAAGCATTTTTTCCAAACATCTTAATTAACAATAAATATAGGTTTTTATATTAAAAGTGAACATTCACATATTTTGATAAATATTAACATAAAATTGATATTATTTTTGGAATTAGGTTTTTAAATTATCAATAGGTTAAATTTTATTAATTTTATGAGATACTCCAATTTTTGGGTTAAAACAAAATACCATATAAATATATAATGCGTTTTAAAACATTATAATGAGGAAATAGTGATCTAATAAAAAACAATAAATGGAATATTCAGACAAATATTTGTTTTAAATTTAAAATATTTTTTTTTTTGACTTATTTTAAAAATCTTTTGTTAATCCATGAAGACTAATTAAATATTTTATGATTTTAAAAATAATTTCTTAAAAGTATGACTCACCTCCATATAATAAAGGGAAATATTTTATTATCATCAGCCCATTGACTTATCAAAAACATTATACCACAATCTGTTTTCAGAGCCCATGACAAAAAAACTAGGGTTTGTTTGTGGTTTTTAAAATATTAGAGTGTAATGTCCAAACCCAAATTAATAAATAATTTCCCCATCGTTCCTTTATAAACCCACTCAGCCTCCACATTTACAAAAACTCAACAATTCTTCACCACCCTCTACCTATTACTCTCTAGATTCATACCAAGGTTCAATAAAGATCCCAAGAAGCTTATTTCAAGACATTTTCATCCAGCATCCAATTAAGACATATTTCACTCTCTGATTTTATCTAGAAATTCAATTATGATATGAATTTTAATTTAAATTTTAATATGTGGGGATATGTACATATATACTCCCCTAATTTTTCTTTAGATTTATAAATAATTATATCTTCATTTCCACTCTAATTAATCAATTCAGGAACATTTATATACACCCATTACCAGGTTGAAATTTCATAATGGATTCCCACATTCATCTACTTATTTAAATTCAAGAACAATGTTGGAAAGTTGTTTTTTTAATTTTAAATGGATATATTGTGATCATTTTATAATATTTTTCCAACTATACATTTTATATTATTTCAATGATTAATTATTTATCCTCTACCATTTTGAACCTTAAGTAGGCCGTTAATATGCTGAAATATCACAATGGTTCCTTCCTTTTTCAGTTTTCTCAAAGTCTATTTATACTATTACATACTTTTATTTTCAATTAAAAATTATGAGGTATGTCTTTTCACATCCACTATACTGACTTTATTCTGTTTGAATGTTGGGATACCCCTTTATCTCTAAATAATCCCTCTTATTTACACCTGTTACCATTCTAAAATAATTTATAGGATTTCCCTCGTCTCATTTCTAATCAAGAATTTCATTTATATTAGGCATCTAAAATTCAATTTAATTTGTTAGAATATTATGTTCCATTGTCCACTTACTATAAATTTCATGTATAAATGCTGATATTCCTCATTATCATTCATCAAATCAACTTACAAATTGTTATTTTACATCATTATGCTGCTGAAATTGGGCCACAATATTCCATACCAAATTCATCGTGTTGTGAATATCATACCCATTTCTCTATCAATGATATTAACCATTATGAACATGTACTTATTTATTTGTGATGCACAAGTTTGTATGTCACATTACTTGTTCTTGGAATAAATTATGATGTTTAATGAATCCATATTGTATGATCTATGTGTCACACTTATACATGAAAATGAAATTATTATGAATGGTATTCCCTAAAAGCTATCTAATTCATTAGGTAATTTTGTTTACAATTTCAAGTTCAATAAAGGTTTAAACATGATAATTATTGTGAAATAAGGTTTAACATGTGATAATTAATGAGCAATGAGGGTTTAATATTAATAATCTACGTGAAATGATCCTTGGATCATGCAGATATCATGTTGAATATTGTTTCCACATTTTCATGTCACAAATATCATGTTAAATCATTCCTTCATGTTCATGTTTCATTTACACTCTATTGATATTAATATTAGATAACATGTATTGTATCACCCATGTAATTCCATGTTTAATCCCTTACTATGATTTATTGACCACCCATTTCTTATGTATGTCCTCAGGTAAACAAATGAAATTATATGTATGATGGAATAATGTTGTAAAGTAAAATATTTTTTCTATAAATATATATATTTAATGTTTTATGTTGTTATGTAATTTTACTAATCCCCAATGGAACTTTAATTCTCGATCAGTAGGGTATTATTAAGTGCATTTTAATGTAATAAATAATGATTAAATATAAAATAAAGAGAAGCATTATTATAGTTGGTATTAGAGTATATGTTTAGTTATTTATTGTATTAGGATTAGAAAACTCTAGTAAAAGCCTTATGGATAAGACTAAGTACAACAAATGAATCCCTAAATTTTAGTGATTATAGAGTATGTGGTTTATCAAGAAAATAAATCCATGTATGGATACAAAGAAGTATAGGTGGATATTGAATATATTTTTCTTGGGTTAAAACCCAAAAACACCACATTCTACTAGACTCGAATGTGAACTAGAACATGAAAAAGAACCTGGTTTCAACCTTGTTTTGACACTCCTGGGTGATATTATTTTGTAAATTAACAATATTATTGAAAACCATTATTAAGGGAACAAAAAAAATCATATGAATATATGTTATGAAATAAACAATGGATAAATTCATTTGAAACATAAGTTATCAGAAGACAGGATATACTATTCCTATGAACATTTATCCTTATATGATTTAATTTTTACATTCATAAAAGCAATGTATTAAATACCCTGATATTATTTTAATTATATTATTTAAAATATGGAAGAAGAAATATCATGAACAATTAATCTCTCTCTTCCTCAACAACAACATGGAAATATTATCCTGATTTCATTCTCCACTAACATTTAATCTTTTTCAAATATCCATGTTATATGCAATAAAATTTATGAGGTATCCAATACCTTTGGTATTGCATGAGAATTTAAAAAATGAAGTACCGTATATGGGAAAATCATGAGCTCTCTAAATTCATTCCATGCTATGTGTGGGATGTATGATAAGTGTTTTTTCAAATTCTTCTTCTTATACCAAAACAATGAAGAATTAATGATTTAATAGATGCAACAGAAGTGTAAGGACTCCATGTGTCCTATAAGAATCAAATAATAGATTTCTGTTATTGGGGAAATACTGAAACTAATAAACCAAAACCCTATTTTGTAATATTTTAATATGAATCATTAAATATTTTTTATAAAAAACAAGATCAAGAAGATATTTCAAAATTATATATTGGAAATAACTTTTAATTACTTACTTATGCTTCCATTGATATAATCAAAGATGATTGGGGTGTTTTTGGGTAAAGTATGTTGATAATTTTGAAAATATCATGAGGTACCATTTTGTCACATTGATCCATTATACATAAAATAATTTCTAATAAGATATACTAAAGAAATCAATAAAAATATGAAGGATTAGTACCCTCACATATTTTTCCTCAGTATGTTAATCAAAATTTCAATGGTGGAATTTCGTAATGGGGAATAATTTAATGACTCAATCATTCAGATAATATTTAGTTTTATGAATACTTATGTTTATTTATTTCCTTTCATTATAACTATATAAGTTTAAATTGAAATGTAATAATAAATTTCCAACTGATATGTGATCGTTGGAACATTGAAGCTAATAATATAATTAACGTTATTATTATTTCTTTTAATTAAAACTAACAATATAAAAGTAATTCAAAATGAAAAGTCGATCGCCTCTACCAGAAGAATTTGGCCATATGAATCCCATTTATCAAGGATTTTGAGGGAGATACCATTTCTGGGATTCTCTCTAGTCGAATCCCAATCTGAGAACCAACAAACTAAACATGAATTAAACTATTTACGGTATGACATCAATCTCATCGACATCACAACCCAAATCATATTCACCAAAGGGAACCATGGAATCTACACCATCCCACACCTTACTCTTACGGAGTATTCTGGTTTAATAAAGAGATATATAACATGAACCTAGAGTTATTATTATGTACATTATTTTTAATAGAATAATGAATAAAAATTCAACCTATTATTGTTACTTTGTTAATTATTCTTAACACAAAAATAATTTTGTTTTGTTAATAATCAAATTAAATTATGAAATCTATTTTGGAGAATTAATGGATTTTTTAAATAAATAATATTTCAATAATATATTATAATAAATTAGTTTTATTAATTATTAATTACCATATAATTTTTTGGATGTAAAATTTAAATATTATGAAGGTTGAAAAAATATTTTTTTCAAAATCCTTAAATTTTCAATAAATCTTTGTTATTATTTTTAAAGTGAAAATTAACATATTTAAAAATTATTTATATAATATTTATTTTATTTTAGAAATAATTTAATAAAAATTATGTAATGCTTAATGTTTCATAATTTTATGAGAGTCAAATTTTGAGTTAAATATTAAATATCATATACATACATAATGAGTTTTATGACTTCATAATGACCCAATATTGATGTAATAAAATAAAACTAAATTTAAATTAGGCCAAATTTATTTTTTACAATAAAAAATATTATTTTATAAGTTTTCATAAAAAGAATTAGTGAATCCCCCATAACATGTTAAATATTTTATGATTTGAAAATACTTTCCTAAAAGTATGACTCCCAACCACATAACCAAGGTAAATATTTTAATATGTTAAGGACATATGTTATACCCCATGCTTCCATGGTATGCTTCTCTTTGAATAATATAGTAGTGTGTGTTGTACGCAACTTCGAGATCTAACACACACTACAACCAATAAAACTAGCCGTTATGAATAGTAATACCCACTCTTTGAAAATTTATAAATTTTATCATTCAAAAAGGACTTCATTTTTGGATCCGGAATATCGAAATTAGCTTAGGTAGAATTTTTTTATTTTCCTAAAAAAATTCAATTTTTTATGAATAGTGAAAAAAATTGAGTTATAGTTTAAAACCAAATTATTATTTAAATAATTATTATTTTATTTCTATTTAATTAATATAAAAATAGATACATAATACCTATATAAGATTAATTTAATTCATTGGAGTTAGTTTAGAATAATATTAGATATATAATTTTTTTGATCTTTTCACTGTCTTTTACCCACCTCCTAGAAGAATTTAGAAATTCACATGAAACTTAATTTTACCACTTCTGTGAGTGGAATTTTGAAAATTCAAGAGACATGGTTAATATCAAGGAGTAAAATGTGGTTCAATAGGATAAAAAAATTGGGTGAATAGTAACTTTTTACATTTATTAACCACAGTTAAAATTAAATAGTGTAATTGAGGGTAAAATGATATTAATATTACCCTAACAGACATAATAATTCTATTAGACTAGTGTATCTTGACCAAAACCAATTTAGGAATAAAATATTATCATTTAGGTCTACTTGTAATAGATTAGGACATTTATTATTATTTAATTCAAAGAAGAGTTAAAAGAGTTAAAATCAAAGTTTAATAACTAAAACATTTTTAATATAGGTTTATATATAAGATAAATTTGATTATAAATAATCATTAGAAAGATAAACATATTTCCTACATAATTTATTTTTATTTATTATTTTTATAAATTAAATAATTTAATTTATTGATGACACAATGGTGATGTAATAATTAAATAATTAATGAAATATTAAGATAATTGATATTATAAATCCCTAAATAAATGTAATATGAAACTTTTACTGAATTTAATTAAATTTATTGGTTAATATGAAATATTAGGAGTGCTTATATGAATTGTTTTTTATGTAATAATGCTGTTATGAATTTATCAAAAATAAATTACCCAGTAGTGTCAAAATTGACATAAAAGAGTTTTTAAAACAAATATTATATTATTAATTGATATTCTATTCATAAAAATATAAGGTTCGGCCAAAGGACATATATAATGATAGTTTTATCATTAATGGACCACTTTTGGGTATCATGGAGGTATATAGTAAGTTTATTAACTATATAATATAAAAATACAAAGAGACATTGTAAATGTCAAACTATTTTACTAAGAGTTAAATATAAATGATAAGGTTAATATAGTGACCCAAACTTGTCTAAAATATATTGGATGAAATTATTTAGACCCATACCCATATTATACTTTAAATAATCCACTCTGGAGCCATTAGAAACCGAATATTAATTTATTATAAAATAATATTTCTAGCTTTTCCAAAGGTCCCCTCACCCCTCTTATAAAAGGGCACTCCACCTTCACTCAAATTCATACCATGAAAACCTTTTGGCTCGGCCAACCCAGTCCATATATTATCTCAACAATCCTCCATTCATCCTAGTGGCCATCCTTAAGTCAGAAAGCAAACCTAATGACCCCTTTTGATCAAATCAAAAGGAACTACCCGAAGAAGTGGTAATGTTTTCACCCCCCTATTTCATGTTCCTTTCTTTTTCAACTTTTTATTTATTTGTTATTTCCAATATAAAATAATAACTACAGTATATTATATATACTGTGATGTTATTATAAATATGTTACAACCATATTCGGTATTCTATCTATCATTTTAATGACATTTCATCATACATGTGTACGTATGGTTTGCCGTCTCCATGTCGCGGTGTAATTTTTATTGAAAGTACTATTATTTGGATGGGTATGATAATGATGTGTAATTGATGTAAATAATAAATATAACAAGATAATGATTCTTTATATATAAGATATAACATCCAATTATATACTATTTTAATATCAAAAGAATGATATTATCGCTCGTGCATACGTACGGACTACCGTCTCCACGAACGCGATGAGATTCATTCCCCATCATATCCAGGCAAGTATAATTCTCATTTTTTATTAAAAATAACGTTTAAAGACTTGATATAATTATTTATATGAATAATATACAACCTATCCAAAACAAACAGGACTTATTTAACAAAACATATAAAAGAAAACGAGTAAGTCAACACCTGAAACGATGAAAATACAAAGATATTATTAACAATAAAAAGTTAAAAGATCATATATGATAAAATTATAATGTATATGACTATTTTATAATTTAGAAACTATTATTTAGCCATTATGTTGGAGGTTAACCTACCCTCAACCAAGGAAATATACAAGGTAAGAGTTTATTTTACAATATTTTCCTTATCCGAGGTTGTTTAAACGTAATTATCTACTAGGACCTCTTTATCATCCACATCCACGATTCCTAAAAATGTATTTAAAATCATTATTACAATATTATAGATTATGGGTTAATGTCATTTATACCCTTTTTTACTTCTTATAAGATGCTTATATAGGAATCTTTCTGTCGTTTTCCAAACTAGGTCCTTTTTAACCATTTCGACAGAATTAAGGTAAGAATGTCATTTTTAACATTTACGGCAGGTGCGTCTATTTTCTACCATTATAAAATTGTTGAAGCTTCCCATAAATTATTATAAGAATATTTTCAATGTAAATGTTTTCTTTTATAATTATGTGACTTATAAATGTTTTCAAAAAAAGAGATATTTCTCTCAAATGATTTGGATTTCCTATATGTCAACATCCATTTGTGGATTTTAATCTTATTTGATATTGATTTATTGTGATACAAAACTTACATATAAATTTGGAGGTTTTTTGATATTTTTGAATTTGGATTTGTTATTTTATACCATTCATTATTTATGGATAAAGTATTGACATTTCGTATGCAAGTTTTAATACGAATGTTTATGTTATGCTTAAACCAATTCATTTTCGGAATGCATTGAATTTAATAAGTGATGGGTGGAGCCCGGTATAGATCCTCTATGGATTGGTATGTCTCATAGGACCAACTAGTTTCTTAGCACAAGGACTTGACGAAATCTTATTTGTAGTCTTGGCACAAGGCCTTAACAATGTGGTTATGATAGTCTGACATTATTAATTTCAGCATTATAAAAGTGGTTAATGATATTTCATGTTATTATTCAAATAGTAGAATATTAATGTTAATATGTAAATTGCATTATTTCATTTTAGTTCTCCCATATTATGTTGAAGTTCATGTTTAAAAGGCATTTTTTTATTTATACATTGGCATAAATAGTTATGCTTGTTTATGAATGTTTCTGTTATATTGTTATCCTTACTGGGCATCTAAGCTCACCCCTTTCTATGTTTTATTTTTCCCAAGATGCGAATAAGTATTTTATGAATGACATTCAGGGCTAGTATGAGGGGATATGAGTGTGGACTATGGAGACTATGCTGTTTTAGTTTTCATTTTATGATGTAATGTAAACAATATGAATGTATCTAGTGATTCCAAGGCTACTAAAAGAAATGGTTTTTTTGAGACTTGATCATTTGTGATCAAGAAAATGTAATGAAATAATGCACCAAATCTAGTTAACTGGGGTTGGGGCGTTACAGTTGGTATCATAGGATGTTTAGTACAAACCTTAGAAGCTAGATTTAGATAAACTCTGATTAGAGCACATAGACCTAAGATGGACTTTGAGGATTAGTGTAGAAGAACATCCTTGAATTTTGTTATTGTAGAGATTTAGTGAGTTTTCCAAATAATACATCCCTTTCTAGATATGAGAAGATAGAGGCTGCTCTGGCATAGATGTACCTATGGGTAAAACCTGAAAAAACCGCTTAGAGCTAGACTCGAATGGGAACTGGTACACGATAATAGGCCTTGCTGCACTCTTGGTTACAACACACCTAGGGGATATGATTATGATAATTCTCATTTTCATTAAAAAAAATTTGAAGGTTTTATGAGTATATAAATCCTCAAAGAAAACATTTTTATGTTTATGGATTATATCCATAAACGGTTCAATTTATGTTATGTTTTTTAAAAGTTTGGATTTATGTATTACGATTGATAAACTAATCGAGTGTATGCCATTGTTTATAAATGGCACCTAGTGGAAGAAATGGAAACTGCATCAATGCAGACACTCCATTTAGGTATTTCCCTCCATCTAAATTTAATTATAGTGGAGCTTGTGATGCAACTGGTGTTGTTCATCTTATCACCATACTTGGACAACTCACTTGGCTTATGAATAATAACCTTACCCGTATAGAGCACCCTGATCTGCAGCGTGGAGGATCAATGTTAGACCGCTTCATTAGGAATCAACCACCAACATTCAATGGGAGTACAAATCCCTTAGTAATAGAGCAGTGGATAAATTCCTTAGAGAAAATATTCCTTGCCGTGGGGAGTTGTGAAAGGGAAAAAGTTATCATGGTAGTTTTCCGCCTCACTCGAGATGCTTATCAATGTTGTTCATTGATTCAAAACACAATGGAAGATTATGAAGTATCAAATATGTAATGGAGGGAGTTAAAAAATATTTTCATAGAAAAATACATTCCTCATCACCATTGAGAAGATATGGAAAGGCAATTTCTAATTCTGAGAAAAAATGAGGATGAGAATGTCGTAAAGTATGAGGCTAACTCTTCAAGGTTAGAAAGTGATGCTGCAGATTATATATGTAACCCAAGAAGTAATATTGATCGTTTCATTGATGGGTTAAAACCATTTCTTCATCGACAATTAGTGTGATAATCCTTCTTGTCGTACGAAGATATTTTCTCATGTGCTATCAAGACAGATAAAGAATTATCTATGTCTTACGACTTTGAAGAAAAGAAAGAAAAGAAGAGATCAGCTGATCACTCTGTAAATGGATATAAAGGGAATTAGGGAAATTTTTATTATCCATCCTACATTAACTGTTGGATGAAACACCCCAGTACTTGCTTGGAAGGAATGGGATTCTTTTACAAGTGTGGTAAAAAAGGCCACCATTCTCATGATTTCAAGGGTAAGAAAAATCTATCAATGTTCAATGATACAACTATAGGGAGATGGAACATAATGAAAATGAATATACTATGCACCAGGGGAACATACCTCGGAAAAGGTCAATGGATCAAGGCCAAGCTTATGATATCACTCATGATGAGGTAGAAGATCCGAAAGACATTGTGGCATAAAATTTAATGGTTTCTTCAAGTTTAGAAAATGAATTATTTGATTTAATATCATCATATTGTTTCATATCTTCCCAGTTTTCTAAGACAATTAGATATTTTCAATTTGATTTAACAAATGGAGTTGTCAGTCAAAACTCCTAAGGGATGTTTCATTGTTACAAAGTTCTTTGGATCCGTTCCCATTAGAGCATATAAATTTTCATTATCTGATGATCTCATTGTCATACCCATGATTGATTTTGATATAATCCTCGGTATGTATTGGCTTTCAGACCATGATGCAAAAATTTATTGTAAGAAGGAGGAGGTTACGATTTTCGATGATGATGATAAATAACACCTTATCTTTAGAGCAGAATCATCACCACCTGATTCTTATCTAGATCCACCCCCAGTAGCTCAACTAAATTCAATTATTGGGGAGAAATATAATGAAATAACTATGGGTAATGAAATGAATGTTCAAATAGAGGTTGCACCTATTATGAATTAATTTGTTGATTTGTTTCTAGAAGATTTACCTGGACATCCTCCAGAATGATAAATTTACATTTCCAATGATTTAATTCCAGGTCCAAGGCCCACATCGAAGACCCCTTATATAATTACCACTGTGGAATTAGTTGAAATAAAGAAAAAGATACGGGAATTTAGTAATAAGGGATTTATTCACCCCAGATTTTCTCCATTGGTAGCCCCTGTCCTTTTTGTTAAGAAGAAAGATGGATCTATGAGGTTATGTAACGACTACAGGGAAATCAATTCTATAAAAATAATGAACAAGTATCCCCTACCTCACATTAATGATTTATTTGACCAACTGTGTGGAGCTAAATACATTTCAAAGATTCAACTTTTATCTAGATATCATTAGTTGTGTGTGAAGAAGGAATGAATTCCTATGACATCATTTCGAACCAGGTATGGGAATTATGAGTTTACAGTAATGCCTTTTGGAATGAATAATGCACCCTATGTATTAATGGATCAAATAAATATAGTTTCCACGGAATATATCGATGATTTTGTGGTGGTATTTATTGATGATATCTTGGTTTATTTTAAAAGATACGATGATCATGAAAATCAATTGCACATTATCCTGAAGACTCTTAGAAAGCATGAATTATTTGGGATGTTTAGCTAGTGTGAATTATTGCTTCTGAAGATTTCTTTTCTTGGTCATATTGTCTCAAAATATGGAATCTCTATTGATCCTTCTAAGTCCAAGGCAATCCATGAATGGCCAGCACCAACGAGTACAACTATGGTATGCAGTTTTATTGGTCTAGCAGTTTATTATCAGTGTTTCGTCCAGAATTTTGCTCGATTGGATTACCCATTCACGAAGCACCCACGTAAAGGGGTTAAATTTGTTTGGAAAAAAGAGTGTGAATTTTGTTTATGAACTGAAGAGAATATTAGTCAATTCCCCAATATTGACTATACAATTGTGGAATGATGGTTTTGTTATTTATAGTGATGCATCGAATAAAGGACTTGGTTATGTCCTTATTAAGAATGATAGGGTTATTGCCTATAGATCACAACAGCTAAAAATTCATGTGCAAAACTATCCAAATGAAGATCTTGGGTTAGCAGTTGTAATCATTGCTTTGAATATTTTGAGACACTACCTCTATAGTACAAAATGTGAGATATTTACCGATCAAAAGTGTTTTAAGTACGTTTCCTCACAGAACGAACTCAGCTTAAGGAAAAGGCGATGGCTTGAACTAATCAAGGATTATGATTTCACGATACACTAACACTCAGGGAAGGAAAATAAGGTGGCAGATGCTTTTAGTAGAAAGGAACATGGAGTTTAGAACAAGATGAGAGTTGAAAAGGATCCAATATATATGGATCTAGTAAATATGGATATGGGAATCACCATGGAAGGTGAAACATCATTTCTTTTTCAAATTGTTTCCAAACCATCGTTACTAGAAAGGATAAAGAGTTATCAGACTAATGATGAAGAGTTTCAAAAGAATATTAATGATGTGAAAGATTTTAGATTGAGTTACATTGTGTATGAAGATGGAATTTTGAAATTTGGGAGGAGAGTTTGTGTTCCTGATATACCTGATCTAAAAAGGGAATTGTTGGACGATGCTCATAGTTCCAATTTCTCTATACACCCAGGGAGCACCAAAATGTATAGATATTTAATGGAATATTTTTGGTGAGACAAAATGAAGAGGAAGATTTCTGATTTTGTGTCAAGATGTACATTTTTTCAACTAATGAAAGCTCGAAGGCAACATCCTAGAGGAGTCATGAAATCTCTTCCCATACCTTAGTGGAAACAGGATAATATCAGAATGGACTTTTTCATTGGACTACCAAAGACTCTTAGAATGAATGATGCAATATGGGTCATTGTTGATTGTCTTACCATGTCATCACATTTTCTTACTATAATGGATGTTTTACAACTTGAACATCTAGTATGGGAATATATTAATGAAGTTTTGAGACTTCATGGAGTACCCCTATCGATTTTTGTATATCGTGATCACTATTTTACATCATGATTCGGGAAGAGTCTTCTGAAGGACTTTGGTAATGAATTTCATTTGAGCACTGCCTACCACCCTCAAATAGATGGACAATCAGAACGGACCATTCAAACCTTAGAAGACATTTTGATATCTTCCTCACATGACTTTTAGGGTTTGTGAGATCAATATATACCTCTTATAGAATTTTCCTATAACAATAGATTCTATTCAAGTATTTGGATGGCACCATATAAAGCATTATACAAAAAGAGATGCCGCACACCAACCTATTGGGATGACATTGGTGAAAGAAAACTTATAGGCCCAAAACTGGTGGAGGAAAGGATGGAAAATGTAATGGTAATCCAAAACCAAATCAAAGAATGTCAAAGTAGGCAGAAAAGATATACGGATAATCAAAGGAAGGGTTTGGAATTTCAGGTAGGAGATCATGTTTTCTTGAAAGTATCTCCATTCAAGGGAGTTATACATTTCAGTTAGAAGGGTAAATTGAGTCTCAGGTACATCAGACCATTGGAAATTCTAGAATGAATTGGGGCTAAATAATACTGTTTGGCAATGCCGCCAAGTCTCTCCAAAGTTCACGATTTCTTCCACGTATCACTATTAAGAAAATAAATTCCTGACCCAACGTATGTACTCACCTATGAGGAATTTGAACTAGAATTCGATGTGTCTTATTGCGAAGAGCCCATCATGATTCAGGATACAAGTGAACAAGTGATGAGAAACATGACAACTCTATGGTAAATGTTTTATGGAGAAACCATAATATGGAAGAGGCAACGTGGGAACCTGAGGAACATATGATGAAGAACCACTGATGTCTTTTCATGCAGTAGTATTCTAGAAATTTCGAGGATGAAATTATTTGAAGGATGGGAGAATGTAAATCCACAAGCTTCTATAGTATGCTTCTCTTTGAATTATATAGTAGCGTGTGTTGTATGCAACTTCGAGTTCCGACACACACCACAACTAATCAAACTAGCCGTTATGAATATTCATACCCACTTTTTGAAATTCTATAAATTTTATCATTCATAATGGACTTCATTTTTTAATTTATAATATCAAAATTATCTTAGGGAGAATTTTTGGTATTTTTCTGAAAACATTCAATTTTTTATGAATAGTGAATGAAACACTGAGTTTATGTTTAAAACCAAATTTTTATTGAAATAATTATTTATTTTATTTTAATTTAATTATTGTCAAAATAGATACATAATACCTATATATGTTCAATGTAATTCGTTAGAGCTAGTTTTGAATTATTTTAGATATATAAAAATTTTATGGAACATTTCACCGTCTTTTACCCACCTCCTAGATGAATTTGGAAATTCACATAAAACATAATTTTACATCTTTTGTGAGTGTGATTTCTAAATTCTAAGAGACATGGTTAATATAAAGGAGTGAAATTTGGTTCAATTAGATACAAATAATTTTTTGTGAATAGAAACTTTTTACTTTTATTTATCACGGTTAAAAGTAAATAAGGTAATTAAAGGGAAAATTGATTTTAATATTACACTAAAAACTGTCCAAATTCTATTATACAAGTGTAAATCGACCAAAAAAACCTTAAGAATAAAATATTATCATTTATCTCCACATGGATTAAATTAGGACATTTATTATTTTTTAATTCAAAGAAGAGTTAAAAGAGTTAAAATCAATGTTTAATAACTAAAACATTTTTAATGTATGGTTATACATATGATAAATAAGATTATAAATATTCATTAGAAAGATAAAAATATTTCCTACAAAATGGTTATTTATTTATTATTTTTAGATATTTAATAATTTAATTTATTTATGACACAATGGTGATGCAGTAATTACCTCATTATTGAAATATTAAAATAATTGATATTATAAATACCCAAACAAATGTAATTTGAAACTTTTTATGAATTAAATTAATTTTCTAGGTTAAAATGACATATTATTATTGTTTATATGAATTTGTTTTGAGGTAATAATTCAGTTATGAATTGATAAAAAACATAATACCCAATAGTGTAAAAATTGACATAAAAGAGTTTTTTTAAAAAATATTATATTATTAATTGATATTATATTCTTAAGAATATAAGGTTCTACCAATGGACTTATAAAATTATAGTTTTATCATTAATGTACCACTTTGGGGTCTCTTGGAATTATATAGTAAATTTATTTACTATATAATATAAAAAGGCAAAGAGACATGGTAAATGTCAAACTATTTAACTAAGAGTTAAATATAAATGATAAGGTTAATATAGTGACCCAAACATGTATAAAATATATTGGTTTAAAGGATTTTGACCCATCCCCACTTTAAATTTTAAATAATGCACTTTTTAGTGATTATAAACTGAATATGAATTTATTATAATATAATATCTCTAGCTTTTACAAAGGTTCCCCTCACCCCTCTTATAAAAGGAAACTACTCCTTCTTTGAAATTCATAACTTCAAAGCCTTTTGTCTCGGACAACCCCTGCCAAAATATTCTATCAACTATCATAAATTATCCTAAAGTCCTTCCTTTAGTTAGAAAGCCATCCTATGGATCCCTTTTGATCAAATCAAAAGGAAGAACCCGAAGAAGAGGTAATGTTTTCACCACCCACATTCAAGTTCCTTTCTTCTTCAACATCTTCTTTCATTGTTATTTACATTATAAAATAATAAATCCAGTATCATATATATACTTTTATGTTATTACAAATATGGTACAACCTTATTCTATATTATATTCATCCTTTAAATGACATGTCACCATACGTGCGTACCTACGGCTTACCGTCTCCATGTCGTGGTGTAGTTGTTATACAAAACATTATTATTTTATGGGTCCAATAATGATGTTTAATTTATGTAAATAATAAATATAACATGATAATGATTCTGTATATATTATATACCATCCAATTATATATTATTTTAAATATCAAAAGAATGATATTGTCTCCCGTGCGTACGTACGGACTACTGTCTCAACGAACACGATGAGATTCATTCCCCAACGTATCCATGCAAGTATAATTATAATTTGATTAATAAAAATAATGTTTAAGGACTTGATATCATTCTTCATATTAATATTATACAACCTATCCATAACAAACATGACTTATGTAACAAAACATATAAAATAAAGAGAGTAAGTCAACACCTGAAACGATGATAATACTAAGATATTATTAACAATGCAATGTTTAAAGATCATATATGATATCTTATTAACATATATGATTATTTTATCATTAAATAATAATTATTTCACCATTATAGAATAGTTTAACCTACCTTCAACCAAGTAAATGTACAATTCAAGGGTTTATTTCACAATCTCTTCATTATCCGAGGTTGATTATATGTAATTATCTAATAGGACATCTTTATCATCCATATCCTTGTTTCTTAAAAATGTATTTCAAATCATTATTACAATTTTAAAGACTATGTGTTAAATTTATTTATAAATTTGTTCACTTCTAATAAGATGCTTATAAATTAATCTTTCTGTCATTTTCCAAACAAGTTCCTTTTTAACCTTTTCGGAAGAATTAAGTTAATAATGTCTTTTTTTAACTTATACAGAGTGTGCGTCTATTTTCCGTCATTCTAAAATCGTCGAAGCTTCCATTGAAATCTTATAAGAATATTTTCAAAGTAAATGTTTTCTTTTATCATTATGTGACTTCTAAATGATTTCAAAAAATGAGATATTTCCCTCAAATAGTTTTGAAATCATCAATGTCAACATCCTTTGATGGATTTTAAGCTTATTTGAAATTGATTTATTGTGATAAAAAACATCCATATAGTATTGATGTTTTTGTGATGTGTTTTACTGTGGATATGTTATTTTTATACAATTCATGGTTTATGGATAAAGTATTGACATTTCATATGATAGTATTAATACAAATGTTTATGTTATGTTTAAACCTGTTAATATAAGGAATGTATTGGACTTAATAAGTGACAGGTGGAGCCAGCTATAGCTCCTCGATGCATCAGTAGGTCTCATAAGACAAACTAGTGTCTTGGGACAAGGCCTTAAAAAATCTTACTTGTATTCTTGGCACATACCTCGACAATGTAGTTATGATAGTCTGTCATTATGCATTACATCATTATGAAAGTTGTTATTGATATTACATGTCATTATTCGACGAGTATAATATCCATGTGAATAAGTAAATGGAATTATTCCATTTTATTTCTACCATATTATGCTAAAGTTCATGTTTTAAAGGATTTTGTTTTAGTTATACTGTGATTTAAATGATTATGCTTCTTTGTGAAGGTTTCCGCTATATTTTTATCCTTACTAGGAATATGAGCTCATCACTTTCTATGTTTTATTTTTCCTATGAAGTGAAGAAGTATTTTATGAATGAACTACAGGAATATTATGAGGGGATATGATTTTGAACTATGGAGATTATGTTGTTGTAGTTTTAATTTTATGATGTAATGTATACATTATGAATTTATCTAGTGATTCCAAGGCAACTAAACTAATCGATCTTTCGAGACATGATCTTTTGTGATCATGGAAATATTATGTAATAATGCACCGAATCTAGGTAACTGGGGTCCAGGCGTTACACCATAACAATATAAAATAATATATTCCACTACCCTATTAAATAAACTATGGGAAATTTACTTGGTATGTTTTTTGGTTTTAAATATTTTAGTGGGTACTATCCAAAACAAAAATAATAAAGATTCCAAAATCATTCCAATATAAACCCACCCATGCTCGGATTTTTCTTCACTGAATCTATTATAAAACCAAATAAAATATTCCTATTACTACCTATAATACTTCTATTGTTCCCCCAATCTCCTAGTAAGCCATTCCCAATCCTTTGTGACCACACATCCATGTATGAGTTCTTCCACTCTCCTCTTTTATCAAGAACTTCATATTGGATATGTCATTTAATTTCAATTTTTATATATTGGTTTAGATTCCTACATAAACCCCATATTTTCCATTCTATTTATTATTTATAATATCTTGCATTACATAGTCAATAATCCATCCATGATCCTTTATGTAGACCTGTTAACATGCAGATATTTTGTATGGTATTCCCACCTTCCTCCCCTCCTTTCAATTCATGAACCATGTTTGAAATTTTTCATTTTAATTTAAATTGGTTATATTGTAATAATTTTATATAAATTAACTATTTTAATTTTTTTATTTAAATGGGGTATCAAATATCCTCCCCCATTTCAACACTTAAAAAATCCATTATTATGCCGAAATTCCTTAAGGGTTCCATCTTTTCTCAAATTATGTCCAAGTTTCCTTGTATTTTTTCAACCTTATAATTTAAATTAAAAATGATGGGATTTGTCTTTTAAACTCTACCATACTGCCCTTATAATTTTTTAATTATTAGATACACCTTTCCATCTCATTGATCCCTCTCTTGTACACCTATTACCAAACTGAATTTCTATATGGGGTTTCTCTCTTATCATTTCAATCCAAAAATTTATTTTATATTATGTATATTAAATTCTATATCATATATTGGTATATTATATTCCATGATCCCAACAATTTTCATTTCATTTATAAATTATTATATACCCGATTCTATCTCATTAACCCATTTTATGAACGTTAATTTGACATCGTTATGCTACTGAAATTGTACAATGAATTTTATGGCCAAAACCATCATCTAGTGATTACCATACCCATTTCTATATAAAAGTAATTTACCATTATGATAATTTAATTTTGATTGGGGAAATAAATTTATTTATTCCACAGTACTAATTCATGGAGTAAATTATAATATTTCATAAATCCTTGGTGTATGATCTATGTGGCACACTTATATATTAAAATGAAATTATTTGTAAAGGTGCACCCTAATAGAGATCCAATACATTGAATAATATTTATTATCCTCATAAATCTTTTAAAATGAGGGTTTAATCATACTAATTATTGTGAAATTATGGTTTCCTCATGCTAATTCATGTGCAATGATGTTTATTCATTCTAATAAATGTGCAATGAGCCTTGCCTCTTGCTGAAATCATGTTGAATGTTGTTGCAACATATCCATTTTATTAATTTCATGTTATATCATGCCTTAATTTTCATGTATATGTTATGATCTAATGGTATTATTATTGACTAAAATGTATTTTCATCCTCACGATATTCAATGTTTAGTGCCGTTGTGGTCATTAAAGATCACCCTTTTCTTATGTATGTACCCCGGATATACAATGAAATTCTAAGTATGAAGGAATGTTGTGGTCATGTAAATGATGTTTTCAAAATTGATTTGTATTTTATGATTTATGTTGTTATATAATGATCATGTTCCCCAAAGTCACATGAAAACTATATATAATGAGTTGTATTAAGTGCATGTTTTTGTAATAAATCATGATTAAATATGAAATAAAATTTAGGGTTGTTATAATGTGGTCCAACAAGGGATATATACAGTGTTTGATATTAATTTATTAAGGTATTTCTTGATTCCAATCAAATTTCAGTGTTTATTCATTTGAAAAAAATAGAGACATTGATTTCAGGACACAAAACCATCATTTCATCTGATAAATGATTAAATCTTCATTGTGAAGTTGATTCAATAAAAACATTTGACTAGTTAGTCATGTATTGTCTATTCAAGAGCCTAATACATGTTCGTTGTATAATTTCATGATTGACGTGTCAATTTTCTAATAGTACTGAGGCATGGGTTCCATATAGCTTTAGGGGAGCTTGTGTGTAGTCAACATTATCATATATGTTGCATAAGCAGTAATCATGAGTTTAGTTGAGGTAAAAGAGATAAGGTGTAGGGAGAAGGAAGAGCTCAACCAAGAAAAACATCAGTTGGAGGGTGATATGTGAGTATTAAAGGATTATAAATATGAATAAAGGAAGTTTTATATGTGACAGTTGGATTAGGGTGAAGGAATGGAGTTTCCTCCCCCTTCTCTTCTTGATGCCCCCCCTGAGATTACTCTCCACCTCCATAGTTATTAATATATTATTCTTATATTTTTATGTTAAAATTTCATTTAGAATATTTTTGTTATATATTTTTATTATTTCATAAGTTTAAATTTTCTTATATTATTTTATAAATATTATATTAGTATTTTCATATTTTTATATTTTCACATTGTTTTAATTTTAATCTTATTTGTGACTGGAAGATAACCCATCAAAATTACTTCTTGTAATTTTTCTTGTGGACCCACAAAATACTTATTTGGAATTAGTTTCATGGAAGATCACAATTAGTTCATTAAATAAACCAAAAAATACTATATGTGATGGGCTTCTCATCAGTCAAGTAATGATATTTTTTATATGCCCCATTGTTTAGATTACTTTTGTGACTCAGTTTTCATCAACATGAAATTTTTTATGGATCCCTATCCCAAATATCCCTCCTAAATAAACTATTTTCTTGTAATTACCTAACCCAACATTTAATAATAAGGATTCACTACACAAATTATTCAAGAAATAGTTCAACAAAAAATATATAAAATTTGTTAAAAATATTATTAAGACAATATAATTCCTCTACACGATCTTCCTTCATGAATCATCTCATTATAGAATATTCATAAATATGAATGCATCTTTAATCCCAATATAATAACTAAATCTTGATCTCTTTATAATTAATATTCCATAAAAAATCAATTATATTTCCCACCACATTATGAAATAATAATTGATTTTTGGATCAATGATTCATAATAATATTTATTTGGTGGGATGGACTCACCATTTATGTAAATATATTTATTAATATATAATAAATAATATATATATATATAATATTTAATATATATATATATATATCTTCTAATTTGAAATTGGGGGGATTATGAGTTCCAGATTTATCACATCCCATCCCTTAGGGCCCATGTCGTGATTACCCCAAACCAGCCACTCATTGTCCAGGGGTATGAGACTAGGGCCAAATGAATTATTCTATAAGTGGGAGGAATTTTCCTTAGTACCTGTATGCATGCACACATGCATCCCCATCACCCATGCTGAAAAGAAAACATGCATGCCAATAAGACAACCACTGAGAGTAAAAGTAAAAAACTGAATGTAAATGGGGAAAGAATACAAGACCTACAAAAGAAATGTACTTACACATAAAGTATTCCAATATTAAACCCTACCTAAAGGGTAGGTGAAGGGTTTCCACTGATTTCGGTAGAATTACATCTTGTCTGTGAGATCTCATAGTGATCAACATGGTCCCAAACCACTAAGTCCCTTATAAAATCATTTGACATCTGCATAATGAACTAAACGAATGGGTAGAGACCATGAAATGGTGTGTAACATAGTACTCTAAAAGGACACCAAAACCCAAAATTAATTCCACAAATTAAAGTATTTATAATGTATATTTCGAAAGAATTATGTGAGTTGTATCCTTTAAGGAGTACAGTAATGGGATAGAGTCATGAGTGTCATCTCACACAGGTATAAATCTATTTTATGAAAGTATAGAATATCAGTTGTAAATATTGAATAACTTGTACTATCAAGAAACTCATCAATGATGAGGCACTCAGTCCTTTTGCCGCACCTAGACCCGCTAGTCAGATAGGCCTGAGGGGATCCTAGGTTCGCTAATCACTTAGAACTACTTGGGTCACCAGAACCGATCATTGCATAGGCCTTATGGGTCACCTAAACCCGCTCATCACAATCTCATCGTCATAATTGAATTTTTAATTCCTGATCAAGGAGTGCATGATTTTGTGAGAATTATCTCCAAAATCCATATGTCTTATCTCAACATCAAAAAAATGACTTAAATTTTTTCAAAAGAACTACCTCATTAATAGGGTCCCAATTCCACAAATGGATCATTAATCCGACTTGTTGTTTGGATGTTATTGTCATTTTAGTGAATTGGGACGAGTTCTATTTGAGCCAAGTTTTAGCTGGCCTAAGTAGAAGGCCATTGGGCCTACTGAACCCATCACAATGTGCCACTAATCCAACCCTTCTGCCCACTCCTCCTCTAGCATGGCCTGCACTGGTGGGATGGTTCTTCATGCCCCCCTCTTTGGTCGGGCCTACTCTGGCAGACATGTTTTGTTTAGGTGGGATGTGGTGCTCGCTGTGTCTATTCAAGCCTCGCAGACTTCCACCTAACCTCCCATAAAGTATTTTAATGGGGTCCTTATTGTGGTCCACCAGGACCGCGGTCCACCACTACGTGATAGAACACCCAACTTCATGACAAATCTCCCACCTACATCCAGTTATGTCATCTCCTTCACGTGACCTCGATCGACCACCTATAGTGGCAGTCAAGGGTCATCCACATCCCATCATCGAGACAGTGGCATATCCAACATTGTGCCCCTCCATGAAAAAACAGTCCATCTTTGCTGCGTCTTGCCTCGATGCAGACCGTCCTCCACCTACGCTCATCCATACCAGTGGTCATTCACCCGATGCCACCATCTACCTCTGCCTTTTACATGGGTAGATCCACCATTGTGATCCTACCATGTCAACATTTTTCTTCATGTCATGAGAATTGAAAGGAGTGGTGGAAGTAGTATAATTTTCAAAGAACACACAAAGGAAGAACCATGAACTTTGTTCATGTCTGCTTGCTTTTTTACATTGTTTTAAGGATTAACAAAGAATAATCAAAATGCAGATCCAACCACCCTTAATTCCCCACATGAACATACACATGTCCCACAAATATGAGTGATTCGTGGGTCAATATATGAGTATATTGACATTACTTCCTCATTTAGAAAGAATAATAGGTGAAGGGAGACCACACCGAAATAAAAACCCCATACATGGAATCAAATTGCTCGTCAATGATGAATGGAGCTGCTCCACTATGATTTGTCGATTCTTGATACACAACTCTAATTCATGATAAGATCATTCAAAGTGGAAGGATGAAACCTATTGATAATCATCATTCATCATCATTCATCACTTTCCAACACCACCCCTTTATAACCTCAAACCAATTCTAGGATCTTTCTAATGATATTGTATCTTGGATAAAAAATTGAAAGGAGGAAATGTGTTTCAGGGTTTTTGTAACATTGAGTCGATGCGTCGTTACAGTATTTCATTTATGAAAAAATGGTTATGTTATGTTTAAGTTCCAATGTAGTTACAATGTTTCATTTATGGTTACAATGTTTACGTTATGTGTCATTATAGTACAAATTAGTTTTAAAATAATATAATCTTTGTAAGTTTATTTTTTTTCATTAAAATTCTTGAAAATTAACATTTTACCTCAAACCACACCAGTAATGGTTAAATACCTCTTTAGGTAAATCTTTCATTCTGCAACCAAGAATTCTATCATATTTTTAATTCGGGTACCCATTTAGAAGATCCCAAAACCGAGCACTCATGATATTATAAAAAAATTAAAAAATGTTCAAACATTTTTTATTGGATCACATGGCCTTGGAATGACATGTTGTCTAAGAACCTATTCTCAAAATAATCATATAAATTTTTTAAAAAAGTATCATTGAATTTCTGGGACATTACATTCACCCCACCTAAACATTTTTTGTCCTCAAATGCCAAAATAAGGGCAAATCAAAAAATTGGGAATACTAAGAGTGATTCTACACATCATGATTTAAATTGATCTCCTATATATTCTCATTCTTCCACAAAATGAGCTCTATAGAATATAGTTCCCATGAAGGATCTTCTCCCATCGATCCTCAACCTCCACTGGGTCCTCCACAAATGGCGCCCTATCGTCAATGTCCAGCACACCCCAGTTGATGATGTGTGATGTGTCATGAACATACCTACTCAGTTGTGAGATGTGAAAACTATTATGCACTAGATGTATCTTTGGGGGATGATCTAGGTTGTAATCTACCTATCCAATTCTTCTTAGAATATTCAAAGGGCTGATAAACGGTAAAGAAATCATGCCACCCCATCCAAACCTTCAAAATCCTTTTCGATGTGAGATCCAAAAGAACACATAAACTCTATCCTAAAAATACAAGGGCATTTGACTACTATCAATATATGATTTATTCCTACATAGTCAAATCCTCTTCCCCTCTTCAAGGATATGCACATTCTTGGTGGTGGCTGGTACCAACACTGGATCCATTAGTTCTAACTCCCTTGGGTCTATTTAATATAACTGTGATTTGCATGGTATCCCTTATAGTGCCACGAATGGTTCCATACCAATGGTGGAGTTGTAGTTTTTTTGTATGAAATCTCCACCATTTATAGTTTTTCCTCCCAACAATGACCATTATCCATAATTCAATAATGAATCATGTCCAAAAAAACATGGATAGTCCTTCTCTCTAGCCATCCCTGTAGGATTCAAATGTTGTGCCCCAATGTAGTTGAGTACCAAATACGTCATGTATTCCCTATCACATATGAAATGTGAAATTAGTATTAGAATATGAAATTATTGTTAAAGGAACCCAATGAATCTGAATTGTCCCCTGAACATAGAGGTATCCAAAGTCCGCAATGGAATCCTACTTCTTAGAAGGGTAGAATGTTGGCCGACATGGTGAGTTGGACAATGATCACCTAGATGGTATTATGTCCCATGGATGTGTGGGATAAACCGGTCTAGAATATCATTGATATACCTTCCCATTTTTGCCTCAGTACCTCGAGGGGCTGAGCCATGACTTTTAGAACCAGATTCTCTGGCTTCACTTGCTGATATGTGAGGCATCGAGAAATGAACTCTGTCAATGCATTTTTCATCCCCGTCCAATAGTACTGATGTTATAGAACATTTTACATCTTTTCTACTCTTAGATACATTTCTAGGGGGATGTGTTGAACTCCCTCATAACATCCTCTTGCTATGTAATTTTTACAACAATGATCCCTCTGAAAAATATGATGTGCTCTCTACTCATCAAATATCCATTAGGGGACAACCCTATTTATAACTTAGCACTTTGGGCCTCACAGTTGACATCCCCAAGACATTCTTCCATTACTCGATGCAATATTTAGGGAGTGAAAAACATCGACTGATGGAAAGATACTCCATCACTATTTAAGAAGGATATCTACAACACAACTAACTACTATGACACATCACATTGTAACTGTAACTTGGTTATCCTTATGATCATGTCTCGAACCATATTCGCTTTTATAGTAGTATGTACATTTTCAAAGTCATTGTACATGGGGATCTCTAACCACTCTCGCTATCTCATGTTCTAGTCCATCGGGGAGAAGATATACCTCAAACATTACTTATAGGAGTAGATGGTAAACCACTCACCCATCAAGTATTTTTGTCACTTACTCCATGTGATTTCCACTGTAGTTAGATCAAGATCATGGGTCACATAGTTTTTATCATTATACCTCAACCATGTCTGGTAACTAATACATCATAGAACACTACATGCCCCACTCCCTCCAGTTGTAGTCTCAAGATAGGGGCACCCATTAGTATTTGTCTTAACACCTGGAAACTCTTTTGGAAAATTTCCGTCAACATGAAGGAATGACCATTCTATGTCAATGATGATAATGGTGATGCTAACCTGGAAACATTAGGCACGAAATTTCAGTTGTATCTCACCAATCCCATGAAACATCACTTCTCATATGCACTCTTGGGGGGAACCCAAGAATGAACAACCTCTATCTTTATCGATTCCACTACAACTCCATCCTCTAAAACAACAGGTCCATGAAAGTGGTCCTCTTACTATAGAATTTAATCTTCGATGGATTCCTATAAAGATGGTGCTCTTGGAGTATATCTAGTTCCATCTACAGATGTGTTGAATGATAGTAATTATATGCCGAGTATACCTTGATGTCATCAATAAATACCATGATGAACTGGTCATGATTAGGATGAAAGATCTCGTTCATGAGTCCCATAAACACTAAAGGGGCATTGGTCATGACAAAATGTAATTATCAAAAACTCAGAGTGTTCATAAAAACGTCTAATGGTTATCCTTGGTATGTACTCTTACCATAAATGAAGATAACGGTATCCAGACCTGAGATCTAACATTGAGGACCACCTCTCTCCCTTTAATTGGTCGAGAGTTCATCAATTCTTGGTAGTGGGTATTTTTATCTTCACGATCACCTGATTCAGAATACAATTTTCTACACATAGTCTCAATTTCCACTAGTACTTCATGGAAAATTAAACTGGTGGAATCCAAGGTGAAATTTTGTGCCTTGGAATCCCTTTTTCTATATGTCCTCAATATGTACTCTCAACTCACGATGCATTATGGGAGCCATCTGATATGTTGGCATGGATATCAGTGCCATCCCCTGGTATAAGTCAATGTTGAACTCAACCTACCAATTATGTGGTAATCCTAGAAAATAATTGTTCATTATTTCCTTGTACTAGTGCACCGCTATATGAAATTGGATACTCCTACCATCCACCTTACCTATGGTATGGTACGTCAACTTGTGATTGATCAACATCACCCTCATCTGAGTAATTTTTTTTGCACTAAAAGCATTCTATTTTCATTGGTAATGCAAACCCTAGTTCCTTCACAGTGGACACACAATTATCTATGCCCAAAACATTCAATCTAAACATGGAATATGGAAAACTAGCCCGTACACTGAATGACATCATAAGGTCTTAATGCCACTACTAGGAGATGTTAGCCAATGTTTCTGCCTCCATGAGTAAGTACACACTACCGGAACTAGTGTGTTATCATCAAATTCCTTCTTGTGGGAGTCTCTAATCATAAGGACCTTGCTAACGGCTCATCTAGAGTCTCTATGCTCAAAACAAGATCCATGGATAGGAAATAGTGATAATAACCTCTGTCTATAAGAACTAAAACTAATGTATAGAAGAAAAGGATCATACCACTAACCATCTATGGAGCATCAGAATCATAGGCCTCTATCGCCTATTATTGGGCATGTCCCTATCCATCTGCTCTTGGTGCCTATTATGGACCACCTAGGGGTGGTGGCTATAATACATGGAACCTCCACCCACTTCCTGTCACTCTACCAGCACCCCTATGACATCTACCTCCCAATAGACTACCTTTCTTCACCCTATGCCTAAGTGGTCCCTCGAATATCCAGTGATCATCTACATGATGAGTCAAGTAGGTACGTGCTATGTGTCCTTCCCTGATTCATGTGGAGAACACCCTACTCCTCTTCTGACTCCCCCTTCCCGGATATCCTCATACTACCGACGCTGTGACCAGGGGTCATCCTTTAAATGGACTGACCCACTCGAGTCCACTCAACTTATTCCTATTACCCACTGCTGAAGACTCCATCGCCCAATGTCTACTGGTAGCTCCTACTATTGGAACCCAATCGTCCATGAAGCTCTCCACGAGAAGATCTATCTCAATCACCCCAGCCTAGGCTGAGATATTTGGAGACACCATGGACTCCCTGATATCCGGGTGAATTATTTACTCAAAATCTCATGCAATGAAGAATGTCTCTTACACTATGTTTGTATAGTATTTTGAAATCAAGGTGAATCATGTTGAGTACTCTTCTACTAAAATGGTACAATGTTGAAGGGGTAGAAGATCATGTATGTGTACTGAGTGTAGAGTCTCCAGGAAGAATTCCTCCATGAATGGGCACTAAAAATCAGTCCATGTGAGGGTCTTCTCATCATGTGTCAGGATATTCAAGCGCCAACATCTCCACGTCAAGACCTAAAAAAGTATTTCCCCTATGATATACATCTTGTTAGGAAATTTACTCATGAGAAGGATTATCTGAGTGACTGAATCCAACCAATCCTCCCATATTTGGGGTTCAGAATCACCACTGAACTTGAGAGGTATCTACTTCAAGAACTCATGTAGGTTGCTGAGCCTTCTTGCATCCACTGCTATAGCACATGTAAAACTACTGATCGATTGATGGTGGTAGCACTAATGCATCAATGTGAGGGTCCATCATTAGAACGCATCCCTATAGTGATGCCTCATCACTAGGAAAACTATACTCAAGGTGACGCATTGGAATCATGGATGGTTGTCTACATGGAGGCATTCTAAAATAGATCAAGATGAACCAAAATCAATAGATTATATATGGTTATCTGACTCTAACTCAAGAAGAAAATGATAACACTATTAATTCACATATAATGCACGAAAAAGGTTTTTTCATGTAACGAGTTGAATAGTGTTATACTGGGAAATCTTGTATAACTATTTCTATTGTCACACGCACACTAAACTCCTTGAGTCTAAAAGATGAACACAAAACAATCAACATTAATTCCAAAAAAAATCCATTGATCCTCGATCATTATGTTAGAAACAAATACCTTTAATACCACACATTAAAAAAACCTCCCTCGGGACCCGTGAAGTGACTACCCCAACACCCCCTCCTAAAGGCCAGGGGTTGGCGACAAGAGCCAAAATAATTTTCCCACAAGTATGTGGAATTTTCTTATGTACCTGTATGCATGCACACACACATCCCTAGCCGTTAATGATTAATGTTAAAAATTCATGCCCCTAATAAAACCACTAATAGTAATAGTACAAAACTAAATGTAAATGGGCCTTAAAACCAACCCCTGAAAAGTCACGTATAAGACCCTGAAGTCGGTCAGCGGAAAACCATACATGAAGGGACGACGAAGGGGGTTTCACTTGAAGATGTTGAATTATGAATCATCTATCAAATTTTATTGGGAACCGCCTTGTATCTATACCACTAATTCCACTAGAAAAGAATATATCCTCTATATAGGACACGCGACATGTGAGTTGTGCCCGTTCAGGGGTGAGTAACACAATACTCACTAACGAACCAAAAACAAAAATGTAATAGCAAAAAAGAATTCATGAGCAAAGAATATTAACAAATAGGTATACAAAGGGTAACCTCTAAGGTGTACAAACAAGGGAGATTGTCACCAGAGTTAGCTCACACGGGAATAAATTTAAATTATGGAAAAGAAGTTTATCAGTCATAAATAGTGAACACATTGTACTGTCGAGACACTCATCTGTAATGGGTCCCTTAGGCATGGTGGAGAACCCAGAGCCACTCGTCACCCAGTAAATTTGGGGAACCTATATCCAATCATATATTAAACATGCTAGGCACCTAAACCCACCCATCATATTCATATCATCACATCCAACCATATAATTTTTCATTGTTGTAGATTTGATTTAGGGAGAATTTAATCCTCAAGCCATTGGTCATATCTCAAATACAATACAAATACACTATGATTATATCTATAGGACCACCTCTTACCTAGTGTCCAAAATCCAGAAATAGATCTTAAATTGGATTTGCGGTTTGGATGTTATGGTCATTTTAGTGAAAGGTTGTCGGTTGGGTTTGGGCCCGATCCGACCTGACAATACCAACCCGACACGACCTTACCTGATTAGTTCTGGGCCTTCCAGGTCCATCCTGGCCCATGGGCCTACTAGACTGAGCCCATTGGGACACCAGTACCGACCCAAGGCCTGACCCTCCTTTGTCCCATCTCATGCTGGTGGACCAGATCTTCTTGCCCGGTGGCCTAGTCCCCCCCCTTTGGTCAGGCCTGATCTAGTGGGCCTATTTAGTCTAGACGGGACACGGTGCATGTAGTGTCCATTTGAGCCCTGCAGTCCACTGTGTAACCACCCCATGATAGTTTCATGGGGTACATGTTGTGGTACAACTGGACCATGATCCTCTGCCGTGGGATGTCGCTCCCTGCATTGTCTGGCTGAGCCAATGGCCCATGATCTTCCATCTGTTGTGGATTATGTGGGGTCCACAGTCATGGGTATTTGATCTAGAAACTCTTTCCTCCACTATGGCCATTAATCACAAACATGGCCCACTGGGTGTTGTCCCCTATTCCACAACCACCCTTCAATTATGGAAGTCATTCAACCACCATTAGCATCTCCCATATCCACCATCTCGGGTTGATCCACCATTGTGGTCTTGCCTGGGCCATTGTTGCTCTCATGTCATGAAGAATAGTAACGAGTGGACAAAGTTGAAGAGCATGAAAATAACACATATAGGATGGACCATAAACATTGTTCTTATTATCCTAATTAATCCTTGTTTGGAGGTATAATGAAGGATAATCAAAATGAAAATCTAACTTCCCTTAATTCCCATCATGAAATTACCTTTCCCTAAAACGACGAATGATATATGGGTCAATATGTCAGTGTATTGACTCACGTTCATTTTTTAGATTGCATTATTTGGGATGGTTGAACACATAGAAATCAAAACCCCAAACATGGAATCAGATCATTCACTGATGAAGAACAGAGATTCTCTGACCTTCGTTCGCCAATTCTAGATTACCATCTCTCATCAATGACGAGAACATTCTAAGGGAATGGGAGAGTCTTGTGGTGATTCATCATAATACTGTATTTTACACTCACCAACACAACTTATTTAGAGCATTAAATCAATTCCAGGATCTTTCAAACAATTTTGTATCTCTGTTAAACAATTAAATGTAGAAAATGTGTTTCAGTGTTTCATTTACATTTTTTGGCCTCTTCATTACAGTTTTTTATGAAATAGCATTGCATTTATGCTTGATTTACAACATCGTTATTATGTTTCAAATTTTAAATGAAGCATCTTACTTAACATTGTGTTTCATTATTATTATTTTTTTTAATAAAAAAACATTTTATGTTTGTTTAATTTTTTCATAAAAATGCTTGAAAATTAACATTTTACCACATCCAATGTCATTTGAGGTTATATCTCTCCATTAGTAATTTTTTTTATTCCGGATTCATTGGGGAGCTAAAATTTTTAATCTGGGCAACCATTTAGTTGTTTCCAAAATCGTGCACGCATGCTATTTAAAAAAAGAATTTGATAATTTATTCCAGGATTATTGGGCCTCGTAATTACGTGTTGTCTAATTACCCAGTCTCGAAAAAATCCAATAATTGTTTTTAAAATATTTATTGAGAATTTCAAGAGCATTACAAGAAAAAGTTGAACTCACCATTTTTCTAGCCAGCATCATTTAGTTTTGTATTGGACACACCCATATCCATATTTATACAAATCTAACACCATTTTAGTTAAAATTAGTCCATGAATTTTTTATAAAAAAAATACCATATTTATAACATTATAAGAAATATTTTATTTATAGAAATTATATAATGATAAATAGAAGTTATTGTGGTATAATTATTATTTCTGGAAAATTTTTAATGATTATTTATAATTAGATGGGTAACCTTTATCCATAGTGAAGGAGCTACAGAGTGGTATAAAGAAATGGAAGGGTAGGTCCCACAACTTGGGAAATATTGAGGGTGGTGCATTATTGAAACATCGAATGTGAAACTAGATTTGTTAAAAACTTAATATCATAGACCTATTTCCGTAATCTTCTTGGATTTGGTATTTTTTTATTTTACCTAATTTAATATATGTGTAATTGATGTAATATTATTGATAAAAATTACAACAACATTATGTATATTTTTAAAATTTGTATATATTTATTATTTTGGGTTTTTTATTAGTTTTCAATTTCTACAATATAGATTTTATTTAAAAAATTGTTTTTATTTTTTGTCCTTTTTATTATTTATTATTATTTAAAGTGATATACACATTACTAAAATAAATAAATATAATATTTATAAAAAGAAAAATAATAAAGATAAGATGTAATTGGATTATCTTGCTAGCATGAAGGTTCATAAGAGTGGGGCTAGGGCCCTAGAAATACATATCTATTCATTTTTAAACAATATCATTTTAGAAAACAAACTATTTTGTTATATAATCTTATTTTATATTATTAATAACATGATAAAATTAAATTTATAAGTTTAATTATTATTTTTAACAAAATAAAATAAATTTTAATTGAGATGATTTTATAAAATTGATATGGTGAAACATGTTAAATAACATTAATATTAAAAATGAAACATATTTAATAATATATATTATTTTCTAATTGTTCATAAAATGAACATGAAGATTTACAAAATAAAATAAGGATATATTAAAATAATATATGCATATATAGTTGGAAACAAATAATAAAATTAGTCATTAGGAAAATAAATACCTATATACAAATTAAATTACAATTATGAAATTAAATAAATGGATTTAATCCAACATGAAAAATATGGCGACGAATAATTGGGTGGAGAAGTTTAAATGGAAATGAATTCTAATGGTTAATGATATATTCTACATCTACTTCAAAATATTCTATATCATCAAGCTCCCAGGTCCTTGAGTGAGGTGTGAATCCAATGTAGCTGTAACGAACCGTTTTTTAGAGTGGATAAAATTCGAAGATTTCTGAACTTTTTCTTTTATCAGCGGGTCAGTTTTAAAACCGTGCTTCGGAACGAGGTCCTGAGTTTTGGAGCCGTTCTGAGTGGTGATATCGGACTGCGTACGGTAGGTTTAACTGTGCGGGTCAACCGTGCGGGGTACCCCGGGTATCCGGTAGCAGGCGTGCGGGTTGCACATGGTTTTTCAGACGGTGCGGGTAAAACTGTTCGGGATGGGTGTGTTTTAGTTTTTGTTTCAAATTAAAATAAAAGAAAATAAATTAATTTAAAATTTAAAAACCTAAACTAACTCCCTCACACTCACTCGGTAGAACCCCCACGCGACGCATCCCCCTCCCTTTTGTCCCGCGAGCCGTGCACGACCCCCCCTCCATGGCTCTGCCTCCTTCACCCGATATCTCCCTGTTTTTGGCGATTTAATTCTCAAAATCCCCATAGTGAGTCTTTCTCTCCCTTCTCCTCCTTGTTTTCAGCTTTATTTCAACCTAATCATCGCCTGGTGAGATTCGGCCGAACCCTAGGTTGGGGTTAGTTTTTGATTTTGTTCCTTTTTCTTGTTTCGCCTGCTATAGGGTTATGCGGAAGGTCTCTCGGGACCTCGTGGGTGCGCGTTTGGTGTCCGCCGCCGAAGGCGAGGCAGTTTGTGGTGATTTCGGTCTTCCAGTTGGTTTCTGAGGTAAGGTTTCTACTAGTTTTTGGTTTTCGCAGCCTCTAAATCAATTTATCAGGTTGTTTTAGAGGTTCCTGGTTGGTTTGGTTTAGTGTATTCAAGTTTTCGAATGGTTTCTGGTTGCCGGAGCTTAGGCAACTCACCTGCATAGGCATAAGTACGTATTTATATGTACGTGGGTTCCCCAGCATGCGTATATTAGTCCATGGTAGCGAATATACATGTACGGGTCTAGTTTTCCCCATTACATATATAAAAAGTGCTTGTACAGGTGAGCAGAGACAGGCTTATGTGTATAAGAATATGTGTAAGGATCCTCTTGCGCATGCTCATGGCCATGTAGAGCATGTGAATAGAGTCTAGGTGTCCTTATAAATATGTGAAATCACATATGCCTCGTGGGGGAGCAGCTGCGGCAGCATTAGTTAGAAATCAGCAAGAGCCGGAGTGGACGAATGGATCCACCTGGAGGTAGGGTCCCTCTCCTTGCCCTTTTAATTTAAGTAAAGTAATAGTGAGTTTAATATTGCACTTAGCATTTTAATTATGCATGTTTAGTTCCAATTAAATGCTTTTGTGTAAATCGTGTGAATTGAAAAAATAATATAAAAGAGGTTGCCTGTTCAGTAAACTAACGATTTAATAATAAAACCCCTCATTCGAGGTACACTGCCTTCAATCTAAAAATGTAGTAATAGAATTTCATGATTGCCTTCCTTATTGTTTGGCTTATAAACATTGTTAAGTGTTGAATGAGTTTTGACGTAAATGATAAATATCACTAAATGAATTGTTTGATGAAGTAATGACATGTTTTCTAATAAATGAACCATGACACCTCTTAAGTTCATGGCTTAACATGTAATTATAACTTTTAGGGTAGGGTGTTTACCCTCTTCCCTTTACTTCAGCGCTTATATCATGCCACATCATGTTCCTCTTTTCGCACCCTTCCGGCGATGCCTCATTATTTCTTATTGAAATGCGTGGGTGGTTCTCTCATGCCCATTGTGGCCTTTGTTTATGGTGAAGCCCATCCTAGGTGCTCGCCTTGCCTCTTGGTCACCCCTTTGGGTGTGCCCCGCTTAAATGCCCCATTTTCATTATTCTTTAAGTTATAAATTTAATGTGATAGATTGAACTAAATTCCTTACTTGAACAAGTTTGTTATCTTGTACCATTTAATGTCATTAATCACCTATCATAGAGGCATGTTGATTCCATACGCTTTTGTTTACCTTCTATTGCTCGTGCAAGTTCCAGAATGTTGAACAAGGATAATTAATTATGAGAATTGACTATAAAATGTTGAGATCTGATTTGGATAATTAAATGTGAAGAATTAATTATGAAATGAGAATTGTGTCGACTAATTAAATAATTGATAAATTTTAATAAATAAATGAGATTCTAGGTCCTCGACATGGCGTTCTAGACTGATTTAAACATGGGGTTTGGACATGGCGTTCCTTCCCAATGGTTATCCAAGATTGTGATATAAGGTGTTAGACATGGCCGTCTACACCAAATGTGATTCTGGGTGTTAGACATGGAGATCTACACTGAATAATTATCTAGGTGTTAGACATGGTGATCTACACCAAATGTGATTCGAGGTGTTAGACATGGAGATCTACACCAACTGAGAATTTGGGTGCTTTACATGGCGTTCAACACCAAACAAATGATAATAATGATTTATGAAAAGAATGTGAGATGTGGGTAAAACCCGAGTGAATTGTGATCAAATAAAGAATGCTAAGAATGAACGGATTTTCCAGTATGAGTTGAAATGATAAGTGAATAAATAGAGTAATTGAGCAAAATGATAAAAAGTGTTTTTATGCTTGAACAAAATTTACTCGTGTTGTTTTAAACAGGTTCCTACCCCGGCTATGGGACGAGGAAGTTATTGCCGTCAGGTGTCCTTTTTGGAACCTGGACAGGGATTTATTGTTTGTATTGCATCTTTACTGTTCGAAAATACCATCACTTTGTTCAATTATATTTCATGGTCTAGAGTGGGCTATACCCCGACAGTTCAGGCCTACTGAGATATATATCTCACACCCTACTCGGGCCTCCATTGCACTGGGGTACCCGTGTAGATTCCATTTGGTTACACGACCTTGTTGTTGTTGTTTCTTATACTTGGAGTTAGGATCAAATAACCGAGTTGGGACTCGGGATGCTCATGGAGATCGCCCTCGGGGCTTGAGACTTTTGTTCATTTACTTCTGCATTGATGTGTATGTATGTCGCTTGATTTTATGCTTCCATTGTATCATTTTCATGTCATGCATGCATCTCTTATATAAACTTCCATTCGCCAATTTTATTCAAACCTTATACATGAAAAATGATTTCCACTGCTTTCTTATTATTATTTACACTACTTCCATTACTGTATTTTTGGTCCATTTGCTCCACATTGATAAGAGGGTATAGTCTCCCCCTAACTTAACTTACACCCTCACCGCTAGTCGGAAACCTCTGGCGTAAGGGGAGACGCGCTTGAGGCCATGTCGCCGGCCGACTCAGGTGACCCGGGTGTCTGGTATAGGGTCGACTTGGGTTGGTTCGTGACAAAATGGTATCAAATGAGGTTTATTTCTATTCATTGTCTTACTATTTTTGGATTGGTAGACAGGAGATTAGGAATGTTTCGGTGCTTGGGTAATAGATTTTTCTGGGACTGATCACCCCACGTACGGTTAATGACCAAGTGGCCAGGGCTGGGAATTGATGTTCATGTTTTTTGCTATTATAGTTGATGTGATTTCACCTTAGGTGAATGTTGTACTTTCAACTACTTATTTTTTTATGAAGAGGTTTTGAAAAATTTCCTTGGCCCGATATGGCCAGGAAATTGCATTTCATGCATCATATTAGGCACTTATAGATTCACAAGTCATGAATATGTGCCATGACATGTAGTTGCATTAGTAGGATGCCTGCAGATTTTGATTGTGTGCCTTGGAAATATTTCATGTCTAGATTTATTTATCACGCCTCTTTAGAAAGAATTTTTGGGTGATAGTTAACATGTTTGGGTGATAATATGTCATGTTATCTATCTTTCTTGTGTGTAATGCTCTGTGTTATAGCATGTTTTAGTGATTTCAGCTTGTTGCTTTGTGTTAGCTGTTGGTAGTGGCTTGTTATCTTGCTGGTAAGCGCTTGGTTTCTTTGGCTGAAATTGTTGGTTGCAATTATGACGGAGCCAATTTTCCACTATAAGGTGTATTGGCGCCTTATTGTCGGTAAAAGGGTAAATCGGGTTTTCAAACATTTTAAGAGATGGATGCTAAAGTTTAAATGTTAAATGTTGAAGAGGAAGTTTGTTACAACTTGCCTGTTTTTCCCATGGGGCGTTGTTTGAAAACCAAGTACTTTTTTGTGAAATAGTACTTGTGGGTTTGTTAAAATATTCTTTCAAATGATTAAAGGTTGAAATGAATTAATGAAATGGATAAAATGGAAAGGGGTTTTGAGCCTAGTAATACTTGTTTTGCGTGACCAAGATTTAGGGTCGATGCGTGTGCTTCGTAAGGGACTAGCCCATGCTAGGTAGTACCCTTAGAGCTTGAGTTGCCTTGTTTTCGGTGTGTGCTTATGATGTGGTGATCATAGTTTGAGGAACATCAACCGTGCGTTAAAGTGTTTCAAAAATAGCGCGCCAGTGAGCGGCTAGTTCTTGCGACGACATGGACACTCCTAAGGTGGGTAGTGTCACATGAGTTTCTGTTTTCATGCCGGTGCTTGCTTGGCAGCATGTCTTTGATATGTTTGGAAGTGTGCGCAATGCTTTAGAAACTCCATTAGTGCGGGAAGAGTTTCAGTGGTTATGCTTCGACGAATATGAATGCCTCAGGTGGTATAGGCATTAGAGTTTGGTCCAATTGATCTTCTCAGCGACCTTGGTTTAATCTTAGTGTACTCTTCTGGATGAGACGAGCATGTGCCCCATCTTGAGGTCGGCTTGGATGCACTAAGATAGTGTCGGTTATACGTCACGCTAAAGTTTAAATGTTGTCGGTTTGTTTCGTAATCTCTCTCTGGTTGTGTGTGGGATGAACAGTTTCATCGAGTTACGCTTCGTGCTGAGGCAAGATAGTTTTATAATAGTCTTGTGATGGATTGACTTGAGAATATCACCGAAGGTCATGTAAGGACTTCGGTGCATGTGTGGTTGATAACAGAACAGTTTTAAAAGCACGTTGTCGGTTTAAGGGAGAGTGTGTTTTTTGGGTTGGCAATGTCTTTTGAGGAAATCATGCGTGGACAATTTTAGTTGGTCGATTATGATTTGACCGTTTTCATGGGTTGAGGTCCCTATATTGGCCTTGGATATAAGCTCCGCTTTGATGTTTCAGTTGTAACGTGAGCGTTGGCTCGAGTTGTAAAGGCTTAGTTCAGTCTTCTTAGAAAATTCTTAAAGGTGCATTGGGCGTTGGAAACGAAATATGTCCGGCTGAATGAAACTTCACAGCCCTTGTAAGTCGGGTGATGTATTCGTTGTTTTTCTGAAGTCTTCTCGGGGACGAGAAGTTTTTATGGTGGGTAGTTTGTAACGAACCGTTTTTTTAGAGCGGATGAAATTTGAAGGTTTTTGAACTTTTTCTTTTATCAGTGGGTTGGTTTTAAAACCAAGCTTCAGAACGAGGTCTCGAGTTTTGGAGCTATTCTAAGCGGTGATATCAGACTGCGCGCGGTAGGTTTAACCGTGCGGGGTACCCCGGGTATCCGGTAGCAGGCGTGCAGGATGCACATGGTTTTCAGAAGGTGCGAGTAAAATCGTGCGGGTTGGGTGTGTTTTAGTTTTTGTTTTAAATTAAAATAAATGAATATAAAATAAATTAAAATTAAAAATCTAAACTAACTCCCTCACCCTCACTCAGCAAAACCCCCACGCGACACACCCCCTCCCTTCTCTCCCGCGTGCCGCGCACGACCCCCCCTCCACAGTGCCGCCTCCTTCCCCCGATTTCTCCCCATTTTTGGAGATTTAATCCTCCAAATATCTAGGGTGAGTCTTTATCTCCCTTCTCCTCCCTGTTTTTGGCTTTATTTTGACCTAATCGTCACCCGGTGAGATTCGGTCGAACCCTAGGTTGGGGTTAGTTTTTGATTTTGTTCCTTTTTCTTGTTTTTCCTGCTCTAGGGTTATGAGGAAGGTCTCTCGGGACCTCGTGGGTGCGCGTTTGGTGCCCGACGCCAAAGGCGAGGTGGTTTGCAGTGATTTCGGCCCGCCGGTTGGTTTCTGAGGTAATGTTTCTACCAGTTTTTGGTTTTCAAAGCCTCTAAATTCATTTATCAGGTTGTTTTAGAGGTTCTTGGTTGGTTTGGTTTTGAGCATTTGAGTTTTGGAATGGTTTCGGGTTGCTGGAGCTTAGGCGAGTCACCTACGCAGGCATAGGTACGTATTTATATGTACGTGGGTTCCCCCAGCGTGCATATATTTGTCCATGGCAGCGAATATACACATACGAGGCTAGTTGTACCCATTACATATATAAAAAGTGCCTGCACAGGTGAGCAGAGACAGGCTTTTATATATAAGCATATGTGTAAGGATCCTCTTGCGCACACTCATGGCCATGCAGAGCGTGTTCATAGAGGCCAGGTGTCCTTATACGTATGTGAAATCACATATGCCTTATGGGGGAGCAGCTGCGGCAGCTTTAGTTAAAAGCGCCAAGAGAAGGATTGGAAGGATTGATCCACTTGGAGGTAGGGTCCCTCTACTTGCCCTTTAAATTTAAGTAAAATAATAGTGAGTTTAATATTTCACTTAGCATTTTAATTATGCAGGTTTAGTTTCGATTAAATGATTCTGTGCAAATCGTGTGAATTGTAGGAATAAGATAAAAGAGGTTGCTTGGTCACTAAAGTAACGATTTAATAATAAAACCCCTCTTTCGAGGTACACTTCCTTCAATCTAAAAATGTAGCAATAGAATTTCATGATTTTGTTATTATTTGTCTTATTATCTTTGTTAATTGTTGAATGAGTTTTGAAGTAAATGCTAAATATCACTAAATGAATTTTTTGATGATGTAATGACATGTTTTCTAATAAAACTCCTCCAATGGAGGTGAGCTGCCTTAAAAATAAACGTGTAGTAGTAGATTTTTTTTTTGTGATTGCTTGCTTAAATGTCTTATGAATTTTTATGATCGACATTATACTTGATAAATGACATGCTTGTACTTGTACCTTACTGGTTACCTCAAATGATGTTTCTTCTTGGAAAATAATAAATTATCCATGACACCTCCTATGTTCATGGTTTAACAAGTAATTAGAAATTTTAGGGTTGGGTGTTTACCCTCTTCCCTTTACTTCAGCGCTTCTGTCATTCCACGTCTTGTTCCGCTTGTTGCAACCTTCCGGTGATGCCTCATTATTTTTTATTGAAATGCGTGGGTAATTCACTCATGCCCATTGTGGCCTTCGTTTATGGTGAAGCCCATCCTAGGTGCTTGCTTTGCCTCTTGGTCACCCCTTTGGGCGTGCCCTGCCTAAATGCCCCTTTTTCCTTGTTCTTTAAGTTATAAATTTAATGTGATAGATTGAACTAAATTCCTTTCTTGAACAAGTTTGTTATCTTGTACCATTTAATGTCATTAATCACCTATCATAGAGGCATGTTGATGTCATACACTATTTTTTACCTTCTATTGCTCGTGCAAGTTCCAGAATGTTGAACAATGATAATTAATTATGAGAATTGACTATAAAAAGTTGAGATCTGATTTGGATAATTTAATGTGAAGAATTAATTATGAAATGAGAATTGTGTCCACTGATTAATTAATTGGTAAATGGTAATAAATAATTGATATTCTGGGTCCTAGAAATGGTGTTCTAGACCGATTTAAACGTTGGGTTTGGAGAAGGTGTTCCTTCCCAATGGTTATCCAAGCTTGTGATATAAGGTGTTAGACATGGCGATCTACAACAAATGTGATTTGGGGTGTTATACATGGCGATCTACACTGAATAATTATCTAGTTGTTAGATATGGCGATCTACACCTAATGTGATTCAAGGTGTTAGACATGGCGATCTACACCAAATGAGAATTGGGGTGCTTGACATGGCGTTCAACACCAAACGAATGATAATAATGATTTATGAAACGAATGAGAGATGTGGGTAAAACCCGAGTGAATTGTGATCAAATAAATAAAGGTAAGAATGAATGGATTTTCCAGTCTAAGTTGAAATGATAAGTGAATAAATAGAGTAGGTGAAAAAAATGATAAAAAGTGTTTTTATGCTTAAAACAAATTTACTTGTGTTGTTTTAAGCAGGTTCCTATCCCGGCTATGGGCCGAGGCAGGTATTGCCGTCAGGTGTCCTTTTTGGAACCTAGATGGGCGTTTATTGTTTGTATTGCATCGTTATTGTTTGAAAATACCAGCGCTTTGTTCAATTATATTTCATGGTCTAGAGTGGGCTAGACCCTAGCGGTTCTTCCCTACTGAGATATATATCTCACACCCTACTCGGGCCGCCATTACACTGAGGTACCCGAGTAGATTCCATTTGGTTGTAGGACCTTGTTTTTGCTGTTTCTTGTACTTGGAGTTAGGTGAAAAGGACCGAGTTGGGGCTCGGGATGCTCTTGGAGATCGCCCTCAGGGCATGAGACTTTTTTTCATTTACTTATGAATTGATGTGTAAGTATGTCACGTGATTTAATTCTTCCATTGTATCATTAGCATGTCATGCATGCATATCTTATATAAACTGCAGTTCGCCAATTTTATTCAAACCTTATAAATGAAAAATGTTTTCCGCTTCTTTCTTATTATTATTTACTCTACCTACATTACTGTATTTTTGGTCACTTTGCTCCACTTTGAAAAGAGGGTATAGTCTCCCCCTGACTTACCTTACACCATTGCCGCTAGTCGGCAACCTATGGCGTAAGGGGAGACGCGCTTGAGGCCATGTCGCGGGCCGGCTCAGGTGACCCGGGTGTCCGGTTTAGGGTCGACCTAGGTTGGTTCATGGCAAAATAATGTGACAACTGGGTCCCAGTTACAGTAGAGGCACCCCGCCTTAAACATGGTCGTCGGGTCCTGGCCCACCAGGTACCACCAGTTGCCCCCGCAGACACGTGGGGCCCACCCCAGGGTCCACCCACATGCCTGAACGGGTCATCTGACTAATGATTATCCCCACAAGCCAACAGTTGTCTTCTCCACTGTGATTTGTCCTCACACACAAACATCCTGAGAAACATCCCAGGAGGTCACCCATCCGGATCACTACTCCAGGCCAAGCACGCTTAACTATGGAGTTCTAATCAGGTAGACTCCCGAAAAGGAAGGTGCACCTTGTTGACATGCGTCTTATCATTTAGTTATTTAAACCTTTATCATTTGGGGATGTTACAATCACCCCCCCTTTAGAGCACAATGCCCTCGTTGTGGGCCCTACATCTGAACCTAGGCAGTGCACTGCACTTAAGGCTGGGTTCCTGCTCTGATACCAAATGTATCAACTGGGTCCCGATGACAGCACAACTACCCCACCTTAACATGGCCGTCAGGTCCTGGCCCACCAGGTACCCCCAGTTGCCCCCACTGACATGTGGGGCCCACCCCAGGGTCCACCCACATGCCTGAACGGGTCATCTGACTAATGATTATCCCCACAGGCCAACACTTGTCCTTTCCAGTGTGATTTTTCCTCACTCACACCCATCTTGAGAAACATCCCAGGAGGTCACCCATCTTGATCACTACTCCAGGCCAAGCACGCTTAACTGTGGAGTTCTAATCAGGTAGGCTCCCTAAAAGGAAGGTGCACCTTGTTGACATGAGTCTTATCATTTATTCATTTAACACTTTATCACTTGGGGATGTTATAGTAGTCGTCCTCCAAGTATGCAGCCATCATTAGTGGTGTAGTTTTGTTCATTTTAAATCATCATTCACGGAGGTAGAAGCATTAAGTGGGATTTGCATTATGTTGGAATAAACATGGGGTGAATATGTGGGGGGCTTGACATCTATCTCAGGTATGTTATTTTGGAAAAATCATGTGGGATGGAGAAAAAAAGCCTTGATGTAGAAGGTGGGGAAGCTAATGTTTCTTCATGGTTTGGTGTTCCTGGAAAAACAGTAGCATGACCTCCCACGACTACTTGTAGAGGTCAATAAGGCTCCTCTGGATGAACGCACCCAAGCCCTAACGGTGGAGGTGGGGTTTGGGACCCTTAGTATTCATCATGGTTGGGTCTCTGTGTGATAGGGACAGTAGCAGCATCACATCCGTGGACTGTCTGCGGCACGATATGGAAGCTACTAGGACATGAAGTCGGATGTGGTGCTGGTGATGAGTGGGTTTGGGACCCCAAATATTCTTTAGGGTTTTGTCTCCTTCTATCACCAGGACAAGCCACATACTCCACTGGTTTGTTTATATTTATGACTATAAATAAAATACATATGAAATAAATGTAAATTTATAAAAAATATTTAATTAATATATAATTCTAAAATACATATATACATTAATAGTTATTAAATAATTATAAAATTATCAAAGATATATACAAATATAATTCAAAATAAATAAATAAATATATATATATATATTCAAATAATTATAAAATTAAAAAAATGATATTAATTATATATTAATATAAATATAATATATATTTTTTTAATTTATAATAATAAATAAATATATATATTTATTAAATATGTAAAAATAAATAAATTTTTACTTGTTTAAAGTTATTATATATATATATATATATATATATTAAAAATAATTATATGAATATATATATATATATAATGATAAATAAATAATTATGAATAATGTTTTATCATGGATTTTTTAGTGATGATAATGATTGTACTTTATCATCACTTAAAAATATATATAAATTAATGTTTTATCATCACATTCTATTTTATACCTAACAAAACATATCTTTATAACACTTTTTTAAAATCACTGATAAAAGTTTTATCCAGTTGTAAAAATAAAATGTAACAGTATCCTCCTCCTATCCCACAACTCATGCTCTCATGGATGTCGAACACAACCACCGCCACCACCTCCTCCTTCCCCTCCTCTATCGCTGAATCCTCCTCCTCCTTCACCACAATGACCTCATACTCCACAAAATACAACCACACTAGATGCAAAAAATCCACCCTCTATCATCGTGGATATCTATTTCACTATGAGCCTCACCTCCGTGGCCAAACCAAATCTTCAGAATACATTACCCCTGATGGGAACATCAACTGTGTATTGTGATGATCCAAACCTATATCATTTACCCTTTTTTTCCATCAACCCACCTACATTGCATAGAATACCTTTGCTGCCAAACCCCACCACTACAGCAATGCCCTCCTCCTTCACAAACACACCTCCTCTATGAACCCTTCTCCTTATGTGCTACTAATGTGAGTATTATCATAATTCAATTTGTATTTCCTTTTTATTTTCACATTTTACAATCATCCATGATCAATTTCATGTCTGAAATTTATCAATTATTGATTAAGTATATTGATGAGCTTCTAGGGATAAAATATTATTATTAAATGGTTTATTGATAAACCATTGGAATTTCCATTCTATTCACTTATGTTCATAGCTAGTATGGACATCGTGGTGGATATGAAGTACCTACAAAAACCTTTTTGAATCAATAATTATATTGTCAGATATTAGATGATTTTGGACTAATTGATATTTAGTGGCATAGAAATTAGTTTTTTCGTTTGGTGATTTTGAGAATGAAGTCCCTATTTTTCTGGATACCATGTCATATAATATACCCATCCATTTATATTTATATTTTATCATTTTAGTTTCTTAGGTTTTTCATCATATGTTTACATATTGGTGTGATTTATTTTTTATAACTGCATTCATATATTGATGTTGGTGTTGATTTTATATTTTTATTCAATTAAAAAAATGTATCGTTTATTTTTCTCAATAATAAATGGAATATGATTGTTTATTGTCTATTATTAGATATTTTGCATATAGATGATAAATTTACTTAATGTGGGTAAATAATGTGCCACAGATGAAACCAATTTGGTAAGTTATAGGAACCAACACTAGTGAATAGTGTTACACTCTTGTGGTAGTAGTGAACTAATTAATTTATTTTGATATTGATTCATTATACTCTAACCCATATCTCATCATAATTTCACCCATTTTCATAAATATTTGTGTCCATGTTCGAGGAGTATATTATAGATATCATTATATCCAAGGAAAATAAACAATATTAGTTATAATACAAACAAATTAACCAATCTAGTAATATATTTTCATCTGATATTACCCCAAACCCTACAAATGAAAATGATTCTATATGAGATTTGATTTTGTAGAATAATTAAGAACAAGACAATACTAAAATGTGAAAATAGAGGTATATGGGGAAAATGACTATGGAAGAAGAGATGGAATGAATATTAAACGAAAAACATGGAATGATTAATGATGTAATGATGAATATATTATTATATTCTTATCCTGGGCAATACATACACCAGGTGGAACATGTTCATGATCATGACCGTTATACTGATTAGGTTTGAGATGAATTTTCTATTAATCTGAAAAATAATAATCTATTACCGGAAAATTTCATATATCTCAAGAACCTTGATCTCCTATAAAAATATATATGTTGTTCTTGCACCTTGAAGGAACAACCCAATCCATGTCGGAAGGACCTCTTGAGTGTAGATCCCAACACAAAACCCAACCCAATCATTGGTAAACAATGTAATTTATAGTATAGAGTAATAAAAATATGACAATATATTTTAATACCTCTTCATTTGTAAATTTTTATTCGGCCATTATCTAGGATATGACAATCTATATGGTTCACCACCCTGAAGAATCTTCCTATTACCATGATCTTTTCATACAATAGTTCATGGCGATGATTAATCTAGCTTAAGAATTGATTCCCTAATTATGGTGTTTCTATCGACACATCACCTAAAAAACCCATATATAGGAGGCCTCTAAGGTACAAGGTAGTATTAAATACCCACCATAATTAGATTTGAGAGTATCAAATGACTCATTTAGATAATTTTGAATTTTTTGGGAAATTATAGTTATAAAAAAGGGTCAACTAGGATTCTTCATAATTGGATGCACAAATAATGCCTAAACCATGAATGTGGTATGCTTCTTTTTCTTAGTTGTTTAGGAGATTTAAATCTACGATATTAATGGTAGATATATGAAAACACCAATAATAACCATAAATGTGTTGGGTAATGGGTATGACTTATATTGTGATGTATCAGGATTATGGATTTGAATAGTTCAACTCCATGATGGTCATGTGTTTATTTATAGGTCAAGATAGTTAAGGCCATCTACGTGAAACATCATAGATCCTTTCCTAGACTGGAGAATAATTTACCTTATATGAGGTTTTATTGGTATTATATATAGGATTAGATACCTTTTTAAGACACTAAAAAGTGTTCGAAATATATTTATCCACCATGTGAAATGAACCCTTGATAATAGAGAAGAATTCTATATATATAGTACATTAACATTTACAAAATTTATAAACTATAGAAGGGGAACAATTTTATAATGTTATGTGATTGTAGGACAGAGATTATGTTGTGCATGATTCAAGCATCTATTGGATGATGGCTTCCCACAATGAAAAGACATGATGTTATGTTCAAAAGTCTCATGGAAAAGTGAAACTTTTGTCATTATGTATCACAAATTCACTCCTTAGTAGTCTTACAAAATTAAACTATAAGATTCATACTATTTATTCATGAGAGATATGATAAACTGTTTATATAATAATATTTTATAAAATTTTGGTTAATTTTATTCATGTGTTCTTTATAATGTGCCACTATTGTGATTTATTTCATGGTGAAAATGCCTAAATATCTCCTTTAGAATGATTTAAGTGTTATGAAATGTTTCTTAATAAACTATATGGGTTCAACATACTGATTTTTTGAATTAAATATATTTAATATGATTTAAAAAAATTCCATGGACCTAGGATTCATGAAATGTTTTTGTCAACACAGTTGATTTATTTTGAAAATGGGATGTGAATGTTTCGAAAGAATATTTAATACATGTTTCATATTAAAATGGTTTTGTAATTTCAAAGAGGTATTTGTTTTAATGGATATTTTTTCTAATGTTATTTTATGATTTATTTTCTAAATAGAATTCAAATGAATTTGGTGTTATCATCTAAGGGGATGAGTCCTAGGAAATGAAATGAAATAATAACTATCATTAAAATGTTGTGTTCCCATTATTTGAAAGGACCATTTTGTGTATTTATTTGTTTAAATATTAATATCTCTAAATAAAATAGTATGGAAATGATAATTTATTTATGGATTCCAATAATTAAAAAAAGAGTATGAAGATGGATCGAAAGAGTTCATCATGTTTAAAAAATATCATTTATAAGACCCTTCTCAAATCCTTTATCTTTGTTTAGGATGTTTTTATTCAAGATGAGAAAGTATAGAGGATTTGGGAGAACACATGATCTATCAGAGAATAGATTGAATTTATATGTGTTGTAATAAACACGGGAAAAAATTGAATATAGCTACTGGATGAGATAACACTGTATTTTATGAATGAACTAATATGATTACAAGTGTGGACAATGAAGAAGAATATATGAAGGATGAGATGACAGATGTGATGGATGATGAAAATTTTATTTATGAAATTTCAAGGATAATTGAAAATGAAATTCGTGATTTCACATATGTGTTTTAAAAATTATAGAGTTATGAAATAATTCCATTTTATTGTCGTTTCCCTATATATATAGGATTTCTAGCTGTAATGAAGCAGTAAAATTTTAATGAAGGAAATGAATGGAGTGACACTATTTTTAATGAATTACATGCTCTATTTAATGACATGATCCAAAAAGATAACGAGATCATGATAAAAACATATGATTCCATGTGAATGATATGGTCGATGGGTATGATCTCTAAAAGCGTACATGCCCACCAAAATGTGTGTTTACTGTTAATCTAGGACAAAAAATAACTTTAAGAACTCCAAAAATGTGGTGCTTCTTGATATAAGAAATACAAATACAGTCCTATGAATTTTTTATGGTACATTGCAATCATTCCATAATTTAGGAACCTACATGGAAGTGAGCAGAAAATAGTGATAGTAATGTCGCTTGCAAACTAAAGAAAAAATGATGGGAAAATACATCACATGAAAGAATATTCTCAGAAGATTAGAATAGATCATGTTTATCCTACATTTGGGAATGAGTCGAGAAACCTTCATCTTAAATTATCTACATATAGAGTGTGTCAATTTAATTTTAAAAGTAGCACTGATAGTACATTGCTTGTTATGTTGGTAAATTATAAATTTCAACTGTAGTCATGCATAAATTAAAAATACATCATGTTTTACATTTTTATATGAGGGTTAAAACAAATGGGTAATTGTATTGAAGTTTATTTGAATCCATTGATTGGTGATTTGAAATTGTTGTTAGATTTGGGTGTTACATTTTAGATTCTTACAAAAATTAAGATTTCACATTTAGAAACATTTTTTATATGACAGTAAATGACTTACCTACTTAGGGTAATTTTACATGATATATCATTTATAAAACTCAAGGGTTTACCATCTTTGAACAATGTACATAGTCAATTTTGATGAAACATTAATCAAAAAACATGTTTCTTGGAAATAAAAAATTTCTACATTAATGAAATAAGTATAGATCATTGAAAACATCATTCGATGGTTGTTTAGAAGAACATTAAATGCAATCACCAGTAAAAGGTTGTCAATTTTTTGAGAAGATAAATTATATGGACACTGCTTTGGGTTTACCATTTTCAAATAACCATGCGAAAACCGGTTGGAATAAGTGATTTTTATTTAAATTTACATTTTAGAATTGTTTGTTTTTCATAAAATTTGTTGTAATATGCCTGCTGAAAAACTATATGTAATAATGTCACCTGCACATTGATACATGAACAAAGAAATACAAAGGATTGAATTAAGGATAGTTTTGACATGGTTTAAATGGGAATATGAGAGGATTTGGCACTAGTGAAGGCTGAAAAATATTCTTCTCTTCCTCCAGATTCATACACTCATTCTACGAATGAGAGATATTATTTCTGAAAATTTATGAATGAAATAATGTTTTCAGAGGGGTGTTAATCAAATATCAAAAATATTGTGCCAAAGAACACTTTAAAGATAAAGGGTCTAACATAACATGAAATTAATTTTTTTTTGCATGATATAATGCCTATATATTTATGATCCATTTTTCTAATTAATTTTCGTAATAGATTTAATAAAAAATATTTATTCATCCATGATATATTTAGCAATTTTATAATCCCGATGAAAGTTTTGAATATGGAAAGTTAAATTTCCGTCATATTATGTGAATTGGAAATGATATACCCACTGACATTATCGGATATGATGGTTCTTTTTATGGTTCACATTGTGAGAGATATTTGACTATGGGGCTCTATACTCTGTAGATGGATATACTACACCGAATGGTATGAGAATATTTTGAAAGTGATAGTCAAAAATAGGTGTTAGAGAGAGGGTTGTATTGTGGAGAAATATATTATTGAGGAAGTAGTATAATTTTATACCAAAAACCTATCTGGGGTGGAAATCATTGTTTTATTGAAATTTAGTCACATTGGGTGACATGCAATTGATTATTTTTGAAATATATATGCTAAAAATAAATATTATAGTCCTGGAGTAGGTAATATTTTATGTTTTGTATAATATATGGGTGTTTTCTCTTTATGTTGAAACCTATAATACAAGTTTTAGGCATTTTAATCGATGATGGACTGAGAGATGGAGATAAAATACACATAATCAATAATTTATAGTATTCTTTCAAAACTATATTTTTAAGGAGTTGACTGAATATCTGGATATAGTTTCAGAATGAATTCGTTTACCGAAATATTTTATAGTTTTTAATCATCAAACAAATATTGGAGTTGTATCATATTACATTCCATGGGTTTATTTTTCAATTTAATATAGTCTATAATAAAAGTGATGTTAAAATAGAAGAATTTAGAGTCATAAAAATTTATTTTATTAATAAAGTTAAAAACAATGAGTAGTTTATAATGGAATCACAAATGGTACAAGTATTTTATTTTCTTGATTTTCTTAACTGAATGTGGTCAATTGTTCTGTAATTGACCAAAACCACTGAAGGCTCAGATGAAAATTAGACCATGGTAGAGCCTTTTATTTGGATGTCACAATCATTTCTCAGCAGTCCCAACATAGAAATCAAATTTTATGTCAGAGGAAGCCACAATGAATGGATATGGACCATTGAAGCAAGGGTCAAGTCACATTAGCCATTAGAAAATTAAACAATGGTCGCATAATTAGGTTACCTTTTTTATAACATATATATAATGTTACCTCATGTAATTATCAATTTTCTTCTGAATTTATGTACTCTATATTAAATGTTAAACTACTTATACAGATAATGAATTCTATAGGTATAGGTGCTTCTGAAGCTAAGGAAAATTTCTATCTCAAATTGCTACTACACGCAGTGTAGGGGAATAACCTTTGACACATGTTGGTGCTACCATTCTTGAGGAACAATAGGTTTCTCAACCTTATGTTGTTCCCAATTTAGAAGTACAATTACTATTTAAACATGATGATGCTACCTTTCCAGATGAACATATTTGGGATTTTGATTATAGGTAAATAGTAGGAGACAAAGGACCAGTGATAAAAAAAATTGGAGTGCCATAGATTGACAATTTTAGAACAAAATAATTTATATGAATGTAAAAGGTAATAAATTCAAGGTCAGGTGGAATGCGTGAGGATAGATTGTTAGCCCTAATTAGAACATGCTCAAAAGTTATATAAGAATCTTCATTCTTCAATGCATGTCAATTGTTTTAGATTTATGGAACAATGTTTTTCCCTAGATAAGTTAACTGATGTGGGTATATATTACAATAAAATCAGGATATTATTTAATTATATTACTAAAAAATAAAATAATGAATCATTAACTTACTATTCATCATCCATTGTGATTTGAATTTATATTATATGAATCTCATATGATGTATACAATAATTTTTGATAGAATAATTCATAGGGGATTGTACACCATTATAACAAGACATCATCTTAAAGGTACTGGAGGTAAAATAAACATGCATCCACAAATTATCAATGCATGCCTGATACCCTATGAAACGTGGCATTAAGTTACTATTCATAATGAGGATACATATTTTTAGGTACATTCTTTTTAGTAATATGTTGTTTAATGATATGCGTAATATTCACATTCATTGATATTTATTCATTTCAGAAACTTCAATTGTGTTCTGGAAATAATAAACAAGCAGAAAAAGTAGTTTACCCCAACTACAAATCATGGATTGAGTATTCTTCATTTGAAAAAAATGGTATATATTGAATATCTATAAAAATATTTTTATGTGACATGAAACCACACTATAATTATGTTCCTCTATTTATATATATATTGATATCTCAAAATCCATTTCCACTTCAATCCTGCAATATGTGCTATTGAAGGAGGAATGTGTATATAAAGACAAGATACAACTGGATGAAAACATAAAAATATGTGGGAAACATGTATATGTATTTCATAATAAATTGTTTTCATTATTTTTTATTAAATAACAATAACCACTTATTTTCCCAGTAATTTATTTCTGATATAGTCTTAATAATCAACAAATCCTATTCTAGATGAAAAAAAACTATCTGTGGATTTGATGAATCTAGAATAATATTGCAGTGTTAGTGGTGTGGTTTTTGCGGTGACACCTGAATTATATATTGAGGAAAAAAATAACAATGTGATATAAGTCATTTAATAAAATATATTTCATAATGAATAATTAACCTGGAAGAATAATTCCATTTCAAGATAGATAATTTTACATCATGAATTGGAAAAGGAAAAAAGAACACACAAATAACGAATTGAAACTGCTTGGAGATTCCACCCCACCCACATCAGATATAAGGAAATCCTTTCCGCTCAAAAAATTGTCTCAATAGAGTTAATCAACATTCCAATTAATGTTTCTATGAAATTTTAATTAGACATACCCTAATACCACACATGTACTACTATTCTACAAGGTGATATTACTGTGATTTATATCTAGAAACACCCACCCATCAACTTGTTGCCTGATATATGGTGTTCAATATTCAAAACGATATGGAACTCAGAAGAAAACATAGAACATGTAATTTTTTGAGTGTCAATTAGAGTATCCAATTAGACTAACATAGAGATATGTGTTCCATAACATAAGTAATATATTTTTATAGTGAAAACACCTACTAGAAAATTCACCACATTGCCACCGAATCTTATAAAAAAGATGTTGACAAGGAGGTATTCATTTCCAAATTACATTTATGGTAAAAAATTAACAACCAAAGAAAAGGTTTTTGAAAAATGAATTTTATTATAGAAGAACAATGATATGGTAATGAAGAGAAATTCCACCTCAAAACAATCTAATGGATTGGCCAATCGATAAAAAAGTTATACTGAATGCACATTTAACCCACCCGTTCTATATCCAAATTTACTATTACTGAAGGTTCATGTGGATATAATTTTAAGTGATGTTTACAATCTGAATTTTTATTTTGAATAAAATATGTACTAAGAAAAATTTGCAGACTTCATTGGTGTTGAGCGTGCAAATAAATTTATTGACTTTGAATGGCTAGGAAACTCAATTGGAAATGTATACAAGACATATGTGTTCATGATTTTATTTTAAAAAAGTTGATATATTGTGTTAACTATGAATAAACAATTTTCATATTTTTTGATGGTGTAAATATGAATAAAATTAAGGGTTTCCTTGATTATTTTTTTGGACTCATAATTCACACAAACCCTCTATAGAAAAAACTAGATTAAAAAGGATGAAATAAGGGAATGTCTATCAACTCATTTGAATGTAAAATTTTAAAGGAAAGACTCTATTTGATACACACGATGAAGATTTATGATTATACAACGTAATCATATCAAATTTATTTTTATTTCATTAATGAATTATTTATTTTTGTTTTTTAGGCATCATTGAATGATCATTGTGGCAAATTTGGATACTATAAAGATTAATTTTCTAGATTCAATAATTGAATATCCTAGAAACCTTAAACAGGTGATTGTGTTTTTCAATTTTTAATATACTTCTTCCAATATTTTAGAACTAAACATCAAGATATGCAATTTATATTATAATTTAATGGGGATATTGTTATGATAGGGTTGTGCATCAAAATCATAAAAAAAATAAATGAGATAATGGGATAATGATGAGAAAAAAGATAAGTAATATGAATGGATAAATATCAGGTTATATATAATTATATTTCACTATCCAAATGCTTATCTAAAAAATTTACCTATTCTACTCAATGTTTATGATGTGTCCAAAACAAACCAAATAGAAAAGATTACAATTACTATAATTGTAAATTCATGAGAGAGATCATATTACTTGAACAAAATAGCCTCTCGAAGATGAATTTTTAACGAAAATTACTATTTCTTTTAAAATATTTTTATTCTATTGTGTATTTATATTTTCCCATCAATATTATGACTGTTCAGAAGACTCATATTCACAAGATGATATAGATGTGCTCCGAAATAAATGGCCAATTTACATGATTAAAGAATGTACCTAAAATAGCATGAACATGTCACTTCCATTGAGGTAGATGATTTTTTCAAATTTATTTTTAATAAACATATTTTCTTCATTGCTCACATAATAATTGTTTTCATATACTGGTGGATTCATTTGTTTGAGTCAAAGTGGTCCGTTTGAAGATACTCATCCCTGTTAGAGATATGACTTGAAGGATACAACCCCTTATTCAATATTAAGGTAATGTTTTTTATATACTATATTATTCTTCAAAATATTATTTTTTATCTTTAATATAACCATAATCTAAATTTAATTAATAACTAATCATTCCAAAAATGACTTTCAAATACTTATTCTCACTCAAAACCTTGTCTGACCTACACTGTCGACATTTATCACAGTCATTCAAAGGAAATAGAGGGAACATAAAGGTATGTGATAAATTTCAATAGTGTATTTTTTGTATTTTGACAGAGAAATAATATATAAATAATGATAACACATGATGTGGTAGTTATGACTAAAAGTGTCTCTTTTTATTCAAAATTGACATTAATTTTAGAAAAGACATAAACTGACATACTAAAAACCAAATTAACACATTCTAATTGTTTTTATATTTTAGTAAAACAATATATTTTTCGTTTTTGATATTTAGGAATCAGTGTCACCTTAATAAGATCCATGGTGATACTCATATAAGAAATGTGTCTCTTTTTATTTAAAATTAACATTCATTTAAATAAAAAAACACGTGACATACTCAAATCCAATAAAATGCTTTAGGATTCTTTTTATATTTTATTAAAATAATGTTTTATTTATTTTTTATGTGAATGAATTAGCCACACCTCAATACGATGCATGATGTGGCCGCTATTACTCAAAATTTAACTTTTTAATTAATATTTGACATTAAATTAATTACAAATAACAAATGAAATAAGGAAAACTAAGAAAACGTATTTGGATTGTTTTGATATTTTACGAAAAAGATATCCATGCATCATTTTTTATGTTTATGAGTCATCCACATATCAATCTCACACACGGTGTGTCCGGTATGACTAAAATTGGTCTTTATCAATTTGAAATTGACAAATTATTTCAATATATTCTCCTCATTGAAAACTAATAAGACTCAATCCAATTGTATTAATAATTTAGAATAGTGATTCATAAGTCATCTGTGACATGTATGAGTGGTCTCATGTCAAACTGATGCAAGATTCAACCTATAGACTCAAAATTTTAGTTTCCTATTTGAAATGACATTTTTCTAAAAAAAATAAATATGATTTACTGAAAACTGAGAAAACATATTCATATTGGTTTGATATGTTTGGAAAACAGTCTGGTAGTCATTTTTTGATCTTCAGGAATTGGCGTCACTTCACTACCTCACCTGGTGTGGCCAATTCACTCAATGTGCCTGTTTTTATTTTAAATTTACCTTAATTTAAGATAAAACAACATGTTTCATACTGAATACTTAACAAATGCATTCAAATTATTTAGAAAATTCCATAAAACAAACCATGAGCCATTTTTTATGTTTAGGAGTCAATCAAACATCAATACAATTCATAGTGTGAATAATACAAATAAAAAAATTCTTATTAGTATAAAATCGACAATTTAGATCAATATTTTTCACTCACAGAAAACAAAGAAAAAAATGCTTTTATTGTCTTCATAATTTAGGATAACAATTAATAAATAATTTGTGACATGTATGATGTAGTCTAAAAAATGAATTATTTGACTCAAAATGTGAGTTTCCATTATGAAATGGCATTTTAGTAAAAAAACAATTGTCATAATGAAAACAATGAATATGCGTTATGATTTATTCCTATTTTAAGAAAACAATCTATTAGTATTTGTGAAATATATGAATCTGAAGAACCATAATGTGATGCATGGTGCGGCCAGTATAAATTAAGGTGTCTCTTTTTATTTAATATTGACTATAATATATGTACATACAAGGGGCATACTAAGAACAAAAAAACTTATCAGATTGTTTTTATATTTTAGGAAAATAATATATTATTAATTTTTTATGTGAATAAATCATCCAAACCACAATATAATACACAGTGTGGCTGGTATAACTCAAAGAGTCTCTTTTTATTTATGATTGTCATTATTTGTAGTTAAAAACACATGTGACATACTGAAAACTGTCAAAAGAAGATCATATTGTTTTGATATTTTATAAAAATGAACGATTAGAAATTTTTTATGGGAAGAAATCATCTACAACTCAATATGTTGCACAATATGGGTGTTTTCTCTCAAGGTGTATCTTTTTCATTAATGTTGACATTAATTTAATTAAAAACAATAAGTGACATACTAAAAACGAAAAAAACTATCAGAATTTTTTTATATTTTATAAAAATGCTCTATTAGTCATTTTTTATTTGTATTAATCCACCTCATCTTAATATGACGCATGGTGTGGCCATTATAACTCAAAGTGTCTCTTTCTATATATAATTGAAATTAATTTAATTATAAAAAACAATTGACAACCTGAAAACCTAGAAAATGCATTCAAATTGTTTTGATATTTTAGGAAAATGATCTCTTAGTCATTTGTGATGTGTAGGAATTTGAAGAACCTAAATATGACACATGGTGTTTTTGGAATAACACACTGTGTATCTTTATATTTAAAATTGAAATTAATTAAATAAATTTTATGTTACACATTGAAAAACAAGAAAATGTATTTTAATTACTTTAATACATTAGGAAAATTATCCATGAATTATTTTTGATGTGTATGATTAAACATTAGCTCACTCCATTAAATGGTGTGATGAGTATCACTAATAGTGAACGTTATCAGTTTTAAAATGACATCTTAATTCCAAACCTCCCAATCCATGTAAAACATGAAAATGATCTTTAACTATAATTATAAAATAGTACAATGATTCCTAAGAAATTTGTGATGGGTATAAAGTAGTCTCACATCAAACTGACTAATGAAGTGATCAGTATGACTCAAACTGAATGTTTCCTGTTAGAAATGTAATTTTAGTAAAAAAACAAAACTGACATACTAAATGCCAATATAATTCATTATGGTTGTTTTGATACATTATGAGAATGATATATTGAGTAATATATAATAGGTTGGAATCAGTTTCACCTTAATATGATGAAAAATATGGATTGTATAACTCTAAATGAGTTATTATTTAAATTGACAATAATTTTTGTAAAACAACTTATGACACACTCAAAACTGAGATTTTTTTAGTTTTTATATTTTTGGAAAATGATTCATAACTCATTTTTTACATGTATATATCAATACCATATTAATATTATGCACGATGAGACCAATGTAATTGCAAATCAGTCATTTTTATTAAATATTGACATTTTATTAATGTGTTATTTTATATTAATGTTTAATTTATTTATTTAGAGTATTACTAACGTAATATTTTTTTTCCTTTTTAAGTGGAATTGTATTCATATGTAGATATTATTTTTTGGAAACTAAAATTATAGGTGGATATTTTTGAGAGGAGATCATGGTCATAAAAAGGTGAAATATTATTTTTCTTTAATGTTTGTTGTATAATGGTAAATGTAATTATATATACATTTAATTTGAAATTTAATTGGATTATTTTTATTTACCATTACTTTGAATTTTTTTATTCATGATTTCAATTCAATATATATTAATTTTTTTATTAATATAACTAGTATAAATTATCGAAAAACGATGGTTTTTACTTTTGGTTGTGTTGTAACAATAATAGAACATGCAGACACCAAAGCCTTTAACATAGCTGAAAATATTTCTTATAATGGTGGTCTTTATCAGCGCTACAAATGAACTAATAAAAGGGGTCCTTTATCTATTATTTTTTTAGCATGGATAAAGGAACCCCTTTAGTAGTTCTTTGTTTTCACGGATAACATGGACCCCCTCAATTTTATCATCATTATGATTAACATCAATTTTTAGCACTATTAATGGAAATTGTGCACACTTTTAATGACCATTCATGTTGTAGTTATTATAGTGGTGATCTATGGAATCTATGTCACTTTTTGAGGGAGTGGGAGGAAATTCGATGAAATGATGAAGTGAGTAGGGTGCTCATGACACATAGACATGGAGTCAAAGGATGATGGTGACACATCTAGATTGAAGAATTATATATAACTATAGTGGTTCATTTATGGGAACAATTGTATAGAAATTAAATTAATGTATGCATAAAGCATGCATACTTGTGTATGTGGATTCAATCATTGTATGCTTATTATAAGAATAATACATTATGGATTTTCATGATGATGAAGATTAATGTAAGGAATATTAAACTACATGGGGATGTTTTGGAAACAATAATTTCATAAATTGTATAATATATGAATAATTTTTTAAAAATTGGTTAATATGGGACTAAAATTATATAACATTGTCTATATTTAAAAATAATAATTGGAAATTACGAAATGGTTTCAATACAATATAATTAGCATTTTTAAACATTGGTATATCTGTTGGTATAAGTTCCAATTCTATTGCTAATTAATTTTACCAAAAACAATTGTCATGCCAATAAAATATTCATAAAAACCCTCTCGTTGAATGTTATTGAGAAAAATAAACTATAAATATTGTAATTATAATAATACTAATATATAATTTATATATTTTTTAAAATTTTTTGAAGAAGAGTTACATGATAGTTATATAAATTGATAATATTATCAATATATATCATTCAATTTTTTATAAGTAATATATTTAGGTAACATCGACATGTAAATTTAAATTTAAATAAAATATTATAGTTGGAAACTCAAATAGTTGATGTTAAAAATTTTAATATATCCCTTAAACTAATAATATATATAATAATTTATTATATAATAATTATAAAATTATAATATTTGAAACTATGATGGATTATTTTTATAACATTAATTTTTTTTTACTATCATGGTTAGAGATGTTCAGATATATAAAACATTACATAATACCGATCAAACATCATCTATAATATTTCCCTCGTGGATCAGGTGTAGATGTCGATGTACATATGCCACTCAATTTCAAACACCTTTAGTATATTTAGAAAGTAGAAATGCCTCACCGAATCTCAGGTGGTAGGGTGTCCTGGGTGTAACAATCCATGTTTTTGAAAATAAATATTGAATGTGTTGGACTCCACATGTTTTAATCATGTTTTAATGATAACAAATACTATTCAGTCAATAAAATTGTTTAATCCTATGTAATCTATCTAAATTAATATCCATAGATGATTTGTATCTTTCTACATTATGAAATTCTATACAAGAACATAATTGTTATACAATATGTCTAATTACTATACACTATATTTAACATATGTTATAATGATTTCATTGATTCATGATTATTTCTAATAAAATTTATAAAATTCATTATTGAATTCTGAATACAACTATTTGTCTATGTTTGAGACATTGTGAGTCTACCACCGGTTTTGTTTTTCTGGAAAAGGTCATAGACACCATTACCAGACACAATGAACATCCGTACACCATTACCATCATGACACAATGACCATATAGACACTGTGACCATCCATACATTGTGACCATTCAGACATTGGGACTATCTAGACATTATGTCCATCTTGACACATTGAATATCCAAACACCATTTCATGGAGACATTGTTTAAAAGAGACATCGTTTCAAGGATACACTATTTCAATGAGACACCATTTCAAGGAGACCCTATTTCCAGACACACTGTGACATCATTTCTTAATCTGTTTTTTCATTTTTCAATTTAATCTCAAATGGAAAAATATAATGTTTTTTAATATACTGACATAATAAATTTTTGTTTGTAGACATTTCACTTGAAAGTAGGAGGTAAAAGGTGCAGAAAACTTGCATCATGTCTGCTCCAACACATGCACCCCAGAATAAAAGTTTATTGGGGCCCAGAAACAATACTCGTGGAGCAAGGGTGTGGGCCTGACAATGAAGAAAACACATCGAGAATTTTGGGAAAGGGAATGAATACATGATACTCAACATTACTAAAGAAAATAAGAATCAAACTCAAATTCCAGACTTGAGTATATCTTCTCACTATCAAACACCATGAAGAACAAGAGCCAGATCTAGCCGACATGCAATACACTATTTTCTCCATGAGGACTCGATCCCTAAATCAGTTTAATTCCATAATCCTAGAGATTCATAGATAATCACTAAGAGAACATCTAACCTTAACTCATAATTTTTGCAATGTTGTGTATCATTTTTAGATTTCTAGCAGTGTGTGTGTTGTTTTAAGAAACACACTTTGTATCCTATATTAAACTAAAGGATAAAATATATGCTTTCCCATTCAGCTTTTTACAGTTTTTTATTCCCATGTAAAAGTGTTGATGAGGTCCCTATGTGACCTGTTAGTTTGGACCCACAATGAAATATGGAATAGGTATTTGTGACCTGAACAGTCATGTGTTTTTTTGTTAACCAGAATTTAGGGGGTGGATCATGTTTATTTAAATAAACTACTTGGTTGTAGGGGATCACCAAGTGAAGTGGATTGAGCCTTGTATTGAGATTGATTCACATTTTTTATATCTTATGTGTTACATAATATAGTCTTTCTCTTTTTTATTGTATAATTCATAAATAAATAAATTTAATTTGACAGTTATTATTATAAATAAGTAATAAATGATTGTCCTTATTATAATAGATTAAACATTAATGGTAATAGTTGATATTAAGATTTCTAATAATTAATAAATATTTTTAAAAGTTATCTAAATAGTCAAACATTCATAACAACATAAAATTGATTAACTTGGATGTACTTAAATATATTGGGGAACCTTTTTAACCATTATATTTTAACAGTATTTTTTAAAGATACTCAATTCAACCACCATGTGATTAATCTATTCCGACCAACATTTGATATCAGAGGATTGTTTACTAAGACTATGTTATTTACTCTAATCAACTGTGAGTTTAGTTGTACATTAAATATCTCTAAATTTCCTATTAATTGTAAATTTCAATATCTTTTATGTTATTTCTATATCATGGATAATAGATTGTAAGGTTATGTAACAAAAAAAACAACATTCTTTATTAGAACAAATTTTCCTCAATGGAAAATGAAAATAAAATGCATTTTGAATGTATGTGATTTGAAATCTTTTCTTGAATTATAGATGAATATAATATTACTAATACTCATATAATCTCTTGGGATGAACCTACCAATACTCCAAACAATAAAAATTTGAAATCTATGAATTCATTATACTTCTCTTGATGATACGAAAATTTTTATAAAATCTCTACATCTAAAACTACACCTGAAATTTGGGATACCATGTATGGTTCACAAGAATGAACATCAAATGTGAAATAAATGAGTGTTAATAAATACACTATTAAATATGATTACATTACAATGAAACATGATGAGCCTATTTTTGAAATGTATCTCATGTTTAACGAAATTGGCAACACAGTTATTTCTCTTGGAAGTGAAGTCACAACTAAGGAACATATCATGATAATTCTCAGAAGTCTACCTGATATATGGAGAGGAATATATGTATATATTAGAGAATTATGTGATATTATAAGGCTACCTATAAAAAACCTTATTGGGAAACTCATGATGTATGAAGTGGAGCTAAAATTCAAAAAGGATGAGGTGGATGAGCCTAAAAGAAAATCAGTTTCATTCAAGACCACCAATTCTAAACACAAAGAGAATTGTAAATTCAATGATTCTATAGAAATGTTCTGCAGTGAACAATAATCACCTGATAGTGATGAGAATATGGCTTAGATATCCATATGGTTCATGATATTTAACAAGAAAAAGAAAATTTTTAGAATTCCTGTCTTCAAGGGAAAATTTGATGAAAATATAAATTGAATGAATGATTGGAAAAGATCTAACAAGTCTGAAGAGATAGTGTGTAATGAATGTATGTGAAAAATACAAATCAAAACTGACTGTCCCATGCTCAAGTAGAAAACAAAATATGAGTACAAGGACATAAAATATAAAAATTAAATGAAAGAAACACAGATTTCTTCTATGGACATATCATGTGACACAGAATCATCATGTGATGAACAAGATAACAAATCCAATATGTTTTTTATGAAAAACACACCAGAGGTAACAATGGACTCCCCTGTAAAAAACACATACTATTTTGGTGATGATAGTGAATCATAAAATATGTCTAATAAAGTAATTTTTGAATATTATAATATGTTTGAAGATACATGCATTGAACTTAAGGAAAAAATTGAAATCATTTATGAATCAACAGGATCATACTCTGATTATAAAATTTGATCTGAAAACTAAAATAGTGAAAAATGATAAACTGCTGAAGGAGAATAATGAACTAAAACTATTTAATGACAAATTCAAAAAGAAACATGAAAGGTTTTATAATTGTAAGGATACCTTGGTACAAATGCTAGGTAAATATATTGTTCTGAAACATACATACCAGCATTGGCTATCGACTTGGTAAAAGACATATTGGAAGAACAAATGTGGTTTCTAAATGTAGGATATACAACTTTACTGTCAGTTTTGGGAACAAATCTATAAGTTCATGTTATAATATACTATCTACTATTTCATGCTTTTCTCTACCAAATAGAGTTTATTTTTCAAATACTTTTCATAATTCCTATAGGAATCCTATGAGGATTATATGGGATCCGAAACCACTTAACACTAATATTACTCCAACCAAAAATGTGTCAATTCCAAAATCATTTTTTATACTACTATTTTGTAAAAAAGGTACATAAATAGATCTGGTTAGATTTTATGGTACATGTAAAGTGGGGTTTCAAGAAACATGACAGGAGACGAATCATGCTTTAATAATTTAATAAAAATCGATAGAGGAAATCTCACCTTTGGTGACAATGAAAAAGGAAAGATTATTGGCCTTATCTAAATTAGTAAAATAACACAGTTTTAATAACCAATGTAATTTTTGTTGATGGATTAAAATATAATATACATAGAATCTCACAAAATTATGATGGTGTATTTCATGTAAAATTTGAAAATGATGCTTGAAATGTTTTCAATTATAAAAAAGAATTGTGGGTTTCATCATTATGAAATGAAGATATATTCTTTGTTTACACAGAATCTTTAGTTTCTTAAAATGCAACATGTTTATGTGTATTTCAAAAAGAGTCTTAGATTTGTCATTGGAGACTATGACACTATAATACTCACTCCCTTAGAATGTATACTATAAAAATCTTAGTCGAAGACCAACCCAATCTTTTGTTTCCAAATGATAAAGACTGTAATCCTTTTCAAAAGGTAATGGAACACAAGATATCCATCAAAACAACAAATAAGGTGTCTATATATCAACATCTCAAACTAGTTTACACAGTTTTGTTAGGACCATATTCATTTTCTCGTTTAAATGTGAAGCACTGTGTTTATGTTCTGGTAGATTACTTTTCACGATATACGTGGACTTTATTTTTGGATCAAAAAAGTGAATCATTCTCTCATTTTACCATATATTCTAAATCTGTAGAAAATCATAATGGAAATAAAATTAAATCCTTAAGAATTGATCATGTACAAGAGTTTTAAAATCTAGATTTTGAATCATTTTTCTCTCAAAATACCAATTGTCATAATTTCTCTTCCCCTAGAACACCTCAACAAAATGGAGAAGTAGTAAAATGAAATATAACCTTGTATGTGATTTCTAGAACCATGCTTAGCGAACATAACCAACCTATTTATTTTTGAGATGATGTTGTATATAAATCATTCAACATAATTAATAGAGTGTTTATTTGATGTATTCCTAAATGAAATCCCAATAAGTTTTCAGAAAATATAAAACCCAAAGATAGCTACATCAATGATATTGATTGTAATGCCTATATATATAATAATATTGAAAATATTTGCAACTTTTCATCCAAAAATGGTGATGAAATCTATTTAGGATATACTGTCACTTTTAAATCTTATAGAGTGATTAATAAAAGAACAAAATGTGTGGGTGAATCTGGTCATATAAAATTTGATGAAACAGATCTACAGGATCCTGAAAACCATCTAGAGAACCTAGAGGATGATGTATCATATATTGAAATTAATTAAACATCCTAAAAAATCATGTGAAAGAATCTATGAAAACATATATTTATGTAAATTCTTTTCACTCATGCCATAAGGACCTTGAACCATTTAATGAACCTGGAATCACTAGAACTAATTTTTCTAGAGATGATAGAACTCTTTTGAACCATCCCATAGATGCAGTTGTAGGATTCATAGACAAAGATACTCAAATGATAGATTCTCTTAGAAATCTGGTGGAACATCTAGTCTTCTTGTCACAACATGAACCTCAAAACATTAATGATTTTATCACTGATGAATTATGGGTGATGGATATGAAATATGTACATAATCAGTTTCAACAGAATGATGTTTGGAAGCATTTTGAAAGAATCAAAGACACATTCACCATATTCACTAAATGAGTGTATATAAATAAGGTGGATGAAGTTGGAATCATAGTTAAAAACATAGGCATATTTATTTCACATGGCTATAGACAAGAAGAGGGAATTTACTATGAAGTTACCATTCCACAAATAGATAGACATAAAGCCATTATAATTCTGCTTTCCTATGCTGCACATATGAATATTATACAATATCCAATGGATGTTAAGTGTGAATTATAAAATTTGTATATATCTGATTATTTAATTGTTGATAAAACCCTTGTTTTACAAATCCTCGCTCTAAAAATCATATTATTAAGTTATCAAATCCTTCATATGGTTTAAAATAAGATCCATGATCTTGGTATGACAGGCTGAGTAATTTTCTTATTTCCATGGGTTTTCCAAATTGAATATATCATCCTACCTTATTTATAAATAAAATTTAAAATGATGTTTTAGTAGTTCAAATTTATGTAGAAGACATTATCTTTGGATCTCCACAAAAGTATTTATGTATTGTTTTTTCTCAAATCATGTAAAAAAATTTGACATGAGTTTAATGGGTGAAATAAAATTAATTCTTCGATTTAAAATCATACAAAATGATGATGATATTATTTTTAATTAAAGAATATATAGTAGATATCATTTAAAGTGTTTTGGTTTGGATATCACTAAATGTAGTGAGACTCTAATGATTAGAACTCTCAAGTTGTGTCTTGATGAAGATATAAAATCTATTGATCAAAACTCTTACCGAGGAGTGATTGGAATCTTACTATATTTAACTTCTCAGTGACATGATATTGTGTTTACTATGTGTATGTGTTATCATTTTCACTAAAATCCAAAAGAATATCATTTAAATGCTATTATGATAATTTTAAAATTCCACAAGCATACACCAAATGTAGGACTATTAAATCCCAATGTAAAATCATTAGAATTAGTTAGTTATTCTAATGCTGATTTAGGTAGTTGTGTGTTAGATAAAAAATCACCTCTAGAACATGTCACTTTATAGAAAAGTCACTAATATCATGGTGTAGTAAAAAACAAAATTATGTTTCATTGACTACTGTAGAAGCTAAATACATAGTTGCTGGTAGTTGTTTTGAACATATTTTGTGGATGAAACACACCATACTTGATTATGGACATAAATTCAGGTTTGTACATATAAATTGTGCCAACACAAGTGATGTTAACATCTCAGAAAATCTTATTTCACACTCTAGGACAAAGAATATTGATGTGAGACACCACTTTTTGATAGATCATTATCAGAAAGGTGATATCACATTGGAATTCATAGGTAATAAATATCATATCCCAGTTATTTTCACAAAAAACACTTAATTATGAAATAACATACTACATCAAACATAAATTATGAATGATAATCCTTACGTAATAATCTTAAAATTGAAAATCATACGATTTCAAAGCTGACTTGTTTCACAAGACACGGTCTTGAGAATACTACTTAACTCTAACAGTTCATTGATTTTACTATCACATGTTATAATGATTTTGGTTTATGGTCTCACAGTTACTATTTCTTTATTACTATCTAGAACTTACTGTCTCAAACTATACGGTCACATAGTTTAGAAATCACATTATTATGGTCTTACTGTTAACTCGTGTTACTGTCTCACCATGATGAAATGTTTTTTCCCACCATGAAGAGTTGTTACTGTCTCCCCAAGAAGTATTGTTACTGTATCACCATAATGATTTTATATTTTCTTATTTATACATAATATCTCATATCATGGTAATTATTTATTTTATATTGTTACATTCCGGATATTTTGTTTTTTTGATGATTTATATTCCTATACGATAAAATAAAAGAAGTTTCACTCATTCATCACCCAAGATCACTTCTCTTATCTCAAATCACAACCCTTCTCCAAGAAATTTAGTTTTATCTCTCTCTTAGACCTTCAGTGAAGGAGTTGGATGAAACGCCCTTCATCATCAACTCCTGAGAAATGTAAATCATAGAAGAAGAGGAAAATCGTACTAAATATATCACCTAATCTTCCTCTGAATCTGACTCTGGTTGATAGAATAGTGGTTCTAAAAATGAGATTTTCCCCACGTGGCTCATGTGGAGTAAGTCTATAGTATTGAATATATTAAAAGAGTGATGATTAATATTCTAGTTTTAAAAGGTGGATCATCTTATTTACCAAATATTAGTTGAATAATTTTACTATTATTTTCAATTTTATTTTTTATTCAGAAAATGTCTATGTTGGGAGAAGATGGATTAATGGCCATAGATGTATGTTTTTTATAGAGGTTATGGGATTCATGATGTTGGATACCTCATGAGCGTATTTTTGAGGTATTTCAAAGATGTCCTCCACCTACAAATGAGATTTTTTTGTAAGATGATTTGCGATGCATAAATGTAAATAAAACTAGGAGGAAAGATATAGCTGCAGAGCTGGATGGAGAAACCAAACTCCTGTTTATGTTCTTTTGAATATGATTTGCCCCAAAAAAGGTTATTTCACTTTCGTCATGCATCGAGATGTATTTTTGATACATATAACAAAAACTGGATATAAGATCAATCAATGAAAATATTTCATACTCCATATGTGTGAATTGGACAAGACCACCTCCAAGTCAATATCCTTGTTCTATTCGAGGATTATTTAAACAATGCTTTTTTCTAATGGTGTGGCTGAAAAAAATGATGAAGTTATTAAGTATTGTACATTTTTTCTTTCAAATGTTACCGTGAAGAGGATTAAAATCTGTTGGAATCCATGGGAGTATGAATAAGAGGAAGACAATGATTGAATTAATGATAATTTCAATCCACTAGAACACTATTCATGATCTAAATTTATTTTTGATCTTATTTTTGAACCATATTATTTTTTTGTGTATCCTGAAGAATAAGAAGAATAAAAATAAGAGTAGGATATTGTACCTACAAAAGAAATTTTCCTGAATTAGGAGGATAGTGAACCTGTTAATCAAGACGTAGCTAATCAAGATGTTTTTGTTCCTGAAAATGTTTCTATTTTGGAAGTTCATCCTTCTACAAAAAAATATTTTGTTGCTATTGAAAGTGAAAAGGATGTTTTCGAAGCACATATAGAAGAATATTTGTCTCTTGTACAAGATGCTTCTAGTGAGGAACATGTAGAGGAACAAACTTCTCTTAAAGTTATTATTTCTGCTGAAGAGAAAATAGATCTAGCATTAAAGTAGTGTAGACATGAAATGAATGAGAAAATACGTGATAAAATAGTAGGCATATATCAAATATCAAAATCTAGGAGTCCTTGGATTGATTCACCTGTATAGGGGGTGCAACCCCCTAGTATGGAATCTGTTGAAAAGCATAATTCAATTGATCCATGATCAGTGGATACATGTTATAATTTCCTTTGTCATGTTGATGTGAATGATTCACAAGAAGTCTCAGTCAATGCTCCTGATTCTCCTACTATGTTTTAGTTGAAATCAGTTTCATATCATCTCCCTATAATGGAACCTGATCCTCTCTCAACTCTTTTTTCCAATCAATCACAATAACCTTCCTCATTAGTAAATAAGGATGATGTAAATGAATTTAGAGCTTCCCTTTTGGCTATAGTTGAAAATATTGTGAATGTTTAATCAGCCCTAGAGACAAACAAAAGTGAAGGGTATGTTACCATGTTATTGGAAAGGATCATCTACCAGATTTAACCCAAAATTCTCCATGAGATTCTTGAAATTAAGATTGATAACAAACAATTATGTGATGAAGTTAATACTCTCAGAGGTATGGTTGAAGATATTCATAGAGTGCTGAAATTGAGACCCAACACCTCTTCTCATCCTATTCAAGATATTTTTACTCAGACCCCATAGTAAGTCATCTAATTGATTCAAAAACATTTAGCCTCTTAATCTGACAATGTAGCTGAAAAAACAAGCAGATTGTTCAAGAGATTCATGTACTTTTTATTGGTCTTAACAAGTTATCATCTTAGTATAAGGGGTGACTTCAAAATGTGCTAAATTTAATAAGATACCTTAATTTCATTTTAACATATTATAATGCCTCTATAAACCCATATCAACATTCATTAGACTGTGATATGTTGAGAATATTTTTTAAAAAGAACAACAAGCTATGCTTAGTGGTTTTGACAATTATGTCTCTCTGAAGTTATCAAGAAAAGTGAGAGAGTTTTTGATTTGGTATTAAAAAATTACATAATATCCAATGATTCTCATCTTGAAATTGATAAAAATGTGGAATTATACATCAATAAGATCTTCTATAAGAATGAAATTACCAACAAATTTCATGTATCTAGTAGAAAATCTGAGGATACCTCATGTAACCCAAACTTTCAAAACTCAAGTCCAAATTATCTCAGATTTCACTCGATTGTTGGGAAAGTTTTTAGATATCATGGATGACTTTGAAAAATACATACAGTATGGTGAATATATCATTACCAACTTCATCATGATTCTAAGGCCTTATCTTCATGTATCATTTACTTCCATTGTGGCTCATGAAGTTTCACCCATGATATATAGTTTTCCTACCATCACATTTTCATTTTCCACTACATCTAGGTCAGTCTCTCCAGCTCTGTGTCAGATTAGGCCTATTATACATGATCTATAGGTACCTCTTCAACTAACCAAACCTTGTCCCCTTCTATATTTTATAGACTCCCTTTACATTCACTATCCACTAGTTAACTCCCTTCTTCATTTGATGTTGTTTCCAAGGGTAACGTGAAGTCAAGATAGTGATGAAGAACATTGGCTATAATTTTTTTTATATAAATATGTTGTGTATTTTTTTTGTTCAATGTTCATAATGACACCATTTTATCCAATGAAATGTGTGATTTTATTAATTATATCTTATCAACTCTTTTTGATAATCCCAAAAGTGGGAAAAATGTAGTCAATATACACATCAGAGAATCTATGAATATATCTTTAACTCACATTATTTCTGTTAATAAATGGGGGATATTATTGGACTCATCACGTGTTAATAATTTTCTAATGATCACATATCATATACTGTCTATAAAGCATGTTAATCTTGAGTAATCAATCTCAAATCATATATACAGATTATTAAGATATTTATACGTTATGTAAAGCTATCCAAGATATTAATTTCTATTCAATAAGTATATTTAAAATACACAATATTAAATTTCCATTTTAATGATTACATTTATGAATAATTAAATCAAATAAATTTTATGAATATCACTGTTCATGTATGAAGCAAAATATTTAGATAAGTCTGAGACATCATGGGTCTGCCACCAGTTATGTTTTCCTTGTAAAGGACCCAAACACCATGACCAAACACAATGACCATCCAGACACTGTGACCATCTAGACACCGTGACCATCCAGAAACTGTGACCATCCAGACATTGTGACCATCCTGAAAATAATTCATGTAAACACCATTTCAATGGGACAACACTTCAAGGAGACAACATTTCAAGGATACACAATTTCTAGGAGACACCATTTTAAGGTGACATAGTTTCAAGGAAACATTGTTTCAATGAGACACCATTTCAAGGAGGAATCATTTCATGATAGACTGTTACATAATTTCATAATCTGTTTTTTCATTTTTCAATTTAATCTCTAATAATCGTATTTGATGTTTTTAAATAAATTTACATAATTAATGTTGGATGGTAGACTTGTCACCTGACAGTACGAGGTACGAGGTGTAGAATATATGCATCTTATTGGCTACAAAAAATGCACTCTAGGATAAAAGAGATGTGTGGACCAGAAGGAATACTTGTGAAGAAAGGGTTTGAGAACTTCAACAATGAAAAAACATAGAGGATTTTCAAAAAGAGAAATAATAAATGAAACTAAAAATTAATGATAAACACACTAAGCAAACTCGAATCCAAGAGTTGAGTAAATTTTTGCACTAATAAGAACAATGAAGAACATGAGCGAAGTATATATAACCTACAAATAATTTTTATTCAAATGAGGACTTGATTCCTCCATTTGCTTTATCCCAGAATTCCAAAGCTGCATAGACAAATGCCAAGAGCACTTCTAACATTATCTAATCATTTCTGCTTTGTTTTTTATCACTCTAGGATTCGAGCAGAGTGTGTGTGTCTGTATTAAAAACACACTATATCATTTATTAAATTGAGGGATAAAAGATATATATTATCTTTTATCTTTATACATGTGTGTATTTTCATGAATATGTGTGGAAGAGGTCCCTCTGTAACCTATTAGTTAGTACCCTCTAAGAACTGTGGAAGAGGTCATATGACCGAGATAGTCTTGTGTATGATTGTTAACCTAGATCCTGGGTGTGGATCACATTTATATATATATAAACTACTTGGTTGCACGTGACCACCTAGTGGAGTGGAATAAGACTCAGCATGAGATTGAACAACTTGTTTTATATCGACTGTGTTACTTAATTTAGTATTTCTTTTTTTCCTATATAATTCAGAAATCACTAAATATACATTGATAGTTAATCTTGAAAATAAGTTATAATTGTTTTTCCTTATTATAATACCTTAAAAATAAATATTAATATTTGATATTAAGATACTGAGAATTAATCCATATTTTGAGAAGTTATTTAAATTTTCAAACATTCATAACCATATAACCTTGATCAACTGTGATATACGTAATTTAATTGGAGATTCATGTTAAGAGTACTCTTTTGACATAATTTTTTAGAGATACTCATTTCACCCCCCTCTAGAGTAATCCACTCTGACCAAAAGAATTCATGAAAAACTATGTCCCTACAAAACAACCCATATTATAATCGAGTTGTTAAACAAATCTTTTCCTCTACTATGTTTTGAATTTTGACAAACTGTCATCTAGTGTTTTGATCAGTAAGTCATTTGGAGTCTGATAGATCCATCTTGATATTTGGTGAATAGTTTTATACCCTTATTAATAGAAATATTAATAGAAATATGAACCTTATTAATAATAAATAATACCATTGTTTTATATTCTTATGGTTATATGATAATGAAATCTTAAATAATTTTTCAATGTGATATAAAAGTAACTATGCCATTAAAATTTTTATTTTTCAAAGTAACAATGATTTATTTAAAAAATAAATTAACAATTTTGAGATTTTTTTTTTGAAAAATGGAGTTCATTATGGAATTATATATGTAAAAAATGGTTGTGGATAATTTTTGAATTTTTTTGGAAATTCATTAATTTTATATGAATAGTAAAATAATGTAAAATACCATACATACAAATTATCAGTTAAATACACTATTTATGACATCATTATTCATTCAAGGACACTTTTTACAAAAAAAAAATGATCTAATTGCGATTAGTGGTCACATGAAACAACACTATTGGTTTTATTGAGGGATATAATAAAATAATGAATAAAATATTAAATACTCACTCCTTTCCTGCACAATAACACCCCACCACCTCTTATCATCACTCCACTAAGCCTTAAATATCATCAATTTTATGACCAACTAACAATACCTAGTCACTCCCTACATCTAATATTCTATGGTTCTTTCTAAAAGGCCCAAAACCATTCCCTTAGAGAGGGTCTCAGGAGGATATTTCAAGGGGAAAAGAACCTTTTTTTTATTTAGTTTTATTTCAATTTATCTTATTATATTATCTCATTGCCACCTTTTTCATAAAAATGACCATGATAACTACAATATAATAAATATAATGGAATTATATCATGTTAATAGAAGAACCATCATCAATATTCTTACTCTCTCACTTTTATTTTATAATCTAAATTATCGTCTGTGAGGTTCCAGTTTACATCCTTCGCAGATGACGAAGCTTCATTCTTGGATTTTCCCATCAATACAACTCTTGAAACTATTTGTATGGGTGGAAAATAATTTAATATATGTATTATATCCCAATTAATATTATATATCCAGTATATGTACATAATATTAAATCATATGAAAAAACTAGTTCATCATCATCAAAATACCTCTAGAATAATCTATGTGAATGTCATTAATATTTCATCTAATGATTCATCCTAATTCCATGTAGCCATATGATATAAAATAAAATTAACACCTACATATGTTCATAATTAATTTTTAAATTAAATTATTGATATTTACATCCATTCCACAGGATCACGATAACATAAAAACAAGTGAACCTATTATGAAAAAAATAAGAAAACAATTCAGAACAATGGGATTCAATATTATATATTGTCAATAAGAACATAAAATAAATATAAATAATTATAATAAAATAAATATCAGACTAATTGTTTATTAATTATGTTATGAATGAGTCTTATTTTATATTTTAGTACCGTATGTTCTAGAGCGGAACACATTCAGACTTCAGGTAAGTGTTTTCATCCCGAACCTCCGTTTTCATTCAGGTTACATTCATTTCCTAATTACATAAACATAATTGTTATTTATTATTATCTAATTCTAATAAATAATTGTATATAATTCAATAAAGTTACTAAAACAAGAACACTTCCTTATTTTATATATATTTACATTTTTGAAAATGATCAATCAAAATTGTTTCTCAAATTCAAGTATGATTGAGGAGAATTCCTCAAATTTTTTACAATTTGTTTGTTGAATTTATAATATATTTTTGTAGAAAATTATCTTTTTGAAATACCTCATTTTATTATGAAAATATTATCTTACGTCAATTTGTGTTTTATACAATGATTTTCACAAAATTACTCTTCCTTTAAATGTAATGTACTATTTATATCAAGAATTACATGAAGATTTTTAAAGAGTATCTTCATATATTTCAACATTCATGTTTTCTATTATGTATTATTGAGATTAATATTTCATGTTATTATCTACCATATTTAATTTAACAGGTTTTTATAGTATCTTTTATGAATGTGATATATTAAAACCATTCACCGATTTACATCAAATGGTTAGTGTTTATGCTTATTGTTTGTGAAATGTTATTTATGATTCATATATTAGTTACAATATGAATGTATATGTAATTTATGTTTATCCCCATTCATATGAGTGATGAATTGGACATAGTAACTGTCTGGTGGGTCCCTCTATAGCCCCTCGATGAATTGATATATCTCATGAAACAAACTACGGACTTTGCACAAGGCTTTGAAAAAATAATTATTTATAGACGTGGAATGTATCTTTTATGGTATGGTTATGATGTCTTGCATTATGTATTTCCTCATTAAGAAAATAGTATTGATGTTTAATTTGGTTATCCATCAGTAACATACCCAGGATTAGTGAATTTTTTTTACTATTATTCTCGCAATAATGTTATCATGTTATTGTTAACAGCATATGTTTTTTTGATTCAACATGGCTAATTATTATGTTATGATATCATCAACTGTATTGCATACCCTTACTGAGAAATTGAGATCACCCCTTACATATTATTCATTTTCTTAGAACATGAGGAATTTTATTATGATTGACATGTTAAAATAACTAACGAGTTATAGATGTTGTCAAAAGATGTTTTTTGTTGTATTTCTTTTTGAGTGGTAATATTGAAAATGTGTATGTATTATGTTTCCAAAACAAATAAACTTCTCGGTCATTTTGAATACAACATTCATGGAATCATTCAAACATAATGTAATAAGGCAACATCTCAAGGCATATGGGGTCGGGTCCTTACAGTTCGTATGAGAGCAATTTTTTTTCTCGAAAACATGGAAACCAGATTTAGAGAAAGTAGATTATGGTAAAAATCCCGAAGATAGCCTTGGAGGATAAGAAGACTAGAAAATCCTGTTATTTTTCTAAATAATCAATTATGTATATATTTCTAGAAAATAAAACCCCGTCTAGATACTACAAGTGGACGTTGTTCTAGCACAGATATAACTATGATAGAAATCTCTTAAAATAGTTTAAATATGGAGATGTTTTATCATGATACACTACAATGGGCCTTAATGTACACCTAGTATGACACTCCCAAGGGATATTCATAGAATAATTAAAATTTCCATTACAATCCATTATGGAGGATTTAAATGTAATTTTTTTTCTCAATGAAACCATGTTTATGACTAATAGATTAGATATGTATTGAATTTTAATTTGTGCTATTTATTTTTATTTATTATGATTATAAAATATGATTCATATCCTAATCTTGTGTATTACATTATTTAGAAATGGTTCTATGTGGAAGGAATGGAAACCAAAAGAATGCATGTGTCCTATGTAAGGATTTACCATTTATGTAAAATAATGATGTCGTCTTCAGTGCTAAGACAGGTGCTGACCGACTAATAACAATACTATGAGAACTCACTTTGATTATGAATAGTTACCCCACCCATATGGATCATCCATATCTACATTGTGGGAGAGCTATGATAGATCGCTTCATGAAACAACACCGGCAATCATTCAATGGGACTACAAACCAATTTTATTATGTTATGTAGATATGTTTCCTAAAGAAGATATATATTCTGTTGTGATGTCATGAATGATTGAAGGTTGTCATGTTTTTTTATCATCTATCTGAAGATGAGGATCAATGTTGGTTGTCAATCCAAAACACAAATTATGACGATGAAATATATTTGATAGAATGGTGGGAATTTAAGGAAATATTCCCTGAAACATATTTTCCTCATGATCAATGATAGGATATAAAGTGGAAATTCATGAATCTGGTGAATAATAATGATGAAAATGTTGACATGGAGGATTCCAACCTTACATAGATGTAAAGGCATAATGTAGACTACAAACGTAAACATAATATAATTTTTTTTGATTCATTGGTTGTTTAAAAACGTACCACAAAAGGGAATTAGAATTTTTATGTTTATCCTCATATAAGGATATAGTATCATGTTATATCAAAAAATAATTGTATTTTTCAATGACTTATGACATTAAAGAAAAAAAGAGTAAATAGTACTACAAAAAATTATAAAAATGAATTAAAAAATGAGGAAGAAAAAGATGCCGGGACCAAGAATCCTTTAGTAATTGTTGGATAAATTACCCGTGCACTTGCCTGAATTGAATGGGTGTAGGTTACACGTGAAGATAAAAAGGCCAACTATATAAAGATTATAATGGGTTGAAATAATCTACCAAAATTAAATATAATAACTATAGGGATATGATCCATTATGAAGATGAATGTTCTAAGCATCAAGGAATCATTCCCCATAGATGTCCAGTTAGAAAGTCCAAGCATATGTGGTCACAACTACGGAGGATGATGTTCTTAATGATGTGGTGGTAGGTACTTTAATCATTTACTCTAAAATAGCCAATGCGTTATTTAATTATGGCCCATCACATTATTTCATATCATCCAAGTTTTCCAAGAAAATAAGATATTTCCGATTTGATTTTGTAAGGGAGTCTTCAGTCAATACTCCTAAGGAATGTATCCTTGAAGAAATGTTGTGTTAGGTAGTCCCCAATTTTTTAATATAAATGTGATTTATCGTCATATTTTTTTTCATACCCAAGAATTAATTGGATAAAATCCATAGTATGGATTTTTATTAAAACCATGATGTGACAATTTATTATTAAAATAAGGAGTTTAATTTTTTTGGAATGATGTGTAATCAGTTATCGTTAGGAAAGTAACATCACCATTTGGATTTTATATACATCCACCACCAGTACCTCTAAAAAATCAATTATTCAAGAGGAAGGGAATTCAATAAGTATGGGTGAGGAAATTAATGATCCAATTGAGATTGTACCAATGGTGAATTAATATGATGATGCAATTCCAATGGATTTAACTGGACATCCTCCAGATCGAGAAATTGAGTTTCTATGGTCGTAATTCATGGACCAAGGCCTATATCAAAGAATACATATAGAATTTACACTATAGTATTAGTGAAACATAATAAACATTTAGAAGAATTGAATGATAATGGATATATTCTACTCAGTGTTTCTCTATGGGGATCCACTATTCGTTTCTTTTAGTAGAATAATTGATCTATGAGGTTGTGCATTGAATAACATCAGATAAATTATACATCAATAAAGGAAAATTATCCAATACCACTCATTTATGATTTATTTTTCCAACTTCATGGAGACCAATATAGTTTTTAGATTGACCTTCGTTCTGGATGCCATTTGTTTCTTTTATAGAAGGAAGACATTCTGAAAATAACATTTTGAACCAGGTATAGGCATTAATAATTTACAATAATGCATTTTGGACTAAATAATTCACCCGATGTATTATGGGATCTGAAGAATATAGTTTTAATGGAACATCTTGATGACTTTGTGGTGGTGTTTAATGATGATATCATGGTATAATCCAAAAGATATAAAGATCCCGAAAATCACCTGCATACTATTCTACATATTCTTAGAAGTAATTTATTATATGGGAAGGTTAGAAAGTGTGAATTTTGGATTCAATTAGTTTCTATTCATTTACCCATTGTCCCTAAGGATGGAATATCTATTGATCAAATGAAGGAAAAATCTATTCCAGAATGGCAGACTCCAAGAAACAAAACTGAGGAATGTTGTATTATTGGATTTGAAGGTTATTATCGGAATTTCAATCAGAACGTCACCCTTTTAACCAACCCAATGACCAATCAGAAACATAAATGGGTTATGTTTGAATGTAAATATGAAATACAAGGACTCTTTTTATAATTGGAGTGATGATTAGTGAATACATAAATCCATTCCCAACCATCGGGGAATGATTGGTCTGTGATCTATAACAATGCATCAATGAAAGGACAAGGATGTGACCTTAGGAAGAATGATATATTTATTTCCTATTCATATCAGTAAATAAAAATTCACAAAAAAATATATCCCAACCATGATCTTGAATTTGTCGCTGTAATATTCACTATGATTATATGAAGACATTATCACTATGGTGAAAAATGTGTGATATATTTGGATCACAAGAGTCTGTTGAATATCTTCTCAATTAATTAAATCAAAGTGAGTGATAAAACACAATTTTTTTGAATATTTTATTGATATAATTTCCTCACGTTATGCTAAATATGTTCCATTACGAAATATTGGGGATTAGATCAATCATTTGCAAATTTGAGGAAAATTCAAGTTTTACCCTTTTAAAATTCACAGTAGTATTTTGGCCATAAATATTTTCATGTAAATTAGTTATACATAAAATTTTGTAAATGTGTTCTTGTCTAAATGGGATACAAATTCTATTTCTGACAAGTGAGTTGGTTCATTCATTTAAGAGGAGTAAATGGGCCATGATAACAAAGATGGACTGAACTATCCAGATTGGACATCATTTCACCATGTGGGTTGTATCCTTTTTATCCTAGCTTGGATTGTGCCCCAATGTAGGGAGATGCTTGGGGACATGATTATTCCAAAATCATCCTTCTATATGTCTGGAGAATTCACACGTTTTGGAGGTCAACTATGTAGTACAAATGGGATTAAAATATTTTCCCAATTTACCTTTAACTTTTAATAATATTTTGTAACCGTATCCCTCCACAAATCTATTTATAGAATGTTTTCACTCATTGGGAGAGCTGGTCGAGGCTCCAGGAAGTTGTGAACGAATGGGTGTCTTTTGGGAGCCCCTCAAAACTCTTTGAAGAAATAAGGATTTGTACAAACATATCTTCTATAATGGATCTCCTCTCCCACCCCCTCTTTGTATTTTTTTTCATTCCTTTTTATATCTTGATTTTTTCTTAAATTAATCTTCTGTGTTCTTCCCTTTTATTTTTATATTAATATTTCTAATTGGGATGGAATCAATAGTGGATATGTGATTTCATTATACCCTTTCAATCTCTTTCTCATGCAAAATGTCTCTATGATGACCACACAACCCATAGAAGAGTAGTTTTTTAGTGATAGGTCTATCTTCATCACTTTTCATTTAATTGTTTTGAGTTATTTAGAGACTATAACTCACATAATATGATTCAATAATTATGTTTTTAAATTTGATGAAACTAATAATGAAATTGAACAATTGATATAAAAACATGCGATGTATTGATTTTGTGTAAATTTTGAGAGTGCGAACATAATCGGTAATACAAAACCACACGGGATAAGTTTCTAGAGTTCAAATATAATACATAATCAAAATTCATCTTCATTTACAGAATAGATATATGATCTAGTTAACCACTGACCATAATCTATCCTTAGAACAATAATCAATTCAGGGTGTTGTGATTGTGTTTTCCAAAGCTGGACTAAGGATTAAGTAAATCATCTTTGTGGTTAAGTTAACTCTCATAGGGTTCGAGGTTTATCATATTAGAGGATCATAATTAATAGGATATTGATTTAAATTATATTGATTAATATTTAAATTATGTGGTAGAGTTAGATCAATTAAACCTTTTAAAAATATTTTCAAAAAAACATCTTCTTGTTGCATCTTTTTAATGAAACTTATTTTCAAAATTAGAAACAAAAAATGAAATCATCTCCCAGAAATATTCTTCATGTTATATATGATATAAAAAAACCCGATCATTTTAATTAATGTTTTAATTATAGTAATTTTTTTTTTCAGAATACCTTTTAGATGTTGTTTTAATTTATTTCCCCCTTTCAGTGATGAATATTGTCAGCCACACTGATGCACCTAAGTACCCAAAAATAACAAATCATATGAGGGTGCCCATAACAGTGCCTTTAAAATTAGAACTATTTTCAGTGAGGAAAGTAATTATTTCAACCAATTAGAGTTATTTATTTTATTGTACATTTTATTCACTTCCTCTCTTCTTTCATCATTCTTTACATAATCTGAATTCATTTTTTATTCTCCTTTTATATTTTTCTATTTTGGGACCATAAACTCAAACTTCTTATTTTTATTTTACTCTGTTCCTATTTCCTTTTTTTAATTTTTATTTGATTTATTACACAAATTAATCTTGAGGATCTATTTGATCATGACCCTGAAATTGACCACATCCTTAGGGCTCTAATTCGACATTCTCAATCTATAAGAAGTTTCATCATTCAAACAGTTGGAGAATTTCTCCACTCTAAGAACATTGAAATTGGAAACACTTGTAATTCCAACATGAAAAAGAACCAATGGCTGAAAATAATGTAAATTAACTTAATATAACTATTTGAGAATGGGATTCATTGGATATTAACTGTCAACCAAATTGTATTGAATATCCGAATCTCAAATCGAACATTTAATTGAAATATATGTTAAATCATCTTCTCAAACGTTTCACGGATTATCTGATGATGATCGAAACAAACATTTGATAGAATTTCATGCGGTTTTCTCAACCCATAAACTGAGAAATGTTTTTGAAGATCAAATCAATATAAGATCAATCCCATTCTCAGTTGATGGAGCTGTGAATGACTGGATGTATTTTTTACAACCTCAAGATGTAACTTTTTGGAATGATTTTAAACTTCTTTTCTTGCATAGATTTTTTCCAGCATCAAGGACCACATCCATTTTTATGTTGTTATAAGGGATTAAGCAACCCCAAGGATAGTCAATGTTTGTGTACTAGGAGCGATTCAACATGTTGTGTGCTAGGTGCCCACATCCCCAAATCATCGAGAAACTCCTCATCCAATACTTCAATGAAGGACTCACACCTATGAAGAGGATTATGATGGCGGCCGAGGCTAGTGGAGCATTGGTGGATAAGACAACAGTAGCTGCGCATGTGTTGGTTGAAAAAATGGTCCAAAACTCCAACCAATTTGGTGATCGAGGTACACCACATGTCAGTGGAGTACATCTTGTAATTCATTAATCACTTGAGAGTCATTTGATTGATACCATGTTAGTAGAATTGACAACTATGGTGAGGTAGATTGCATTGGCACCAAAGGCATCCTACCCACCACATTCAAGGCCTTGTGGCATTTGCACTGAGACAAGCCACCCAACTGACTGTTTCCCAAAACTACAAGAGTCAGATGATTTCTTTGTAGTATTCCTAGTGAGACCATATCAATTGCAACAACAGACATACCCCACAATATGCTTGATTCATTTTCTCCAACATACAACCAAGGGTGGAAGGATTAATCAGACATGAGGTATGTCTCTGGACAACGACGAAGGCCCTTTTTTCAACAAAACTTCCTACAACCTCCCCCTTACCAGTAGGGTTTCCAACAACTTCAAAAAAAGATTTGAATCCCATGCATCAATAATAAATCAATAAGGGAATCCCCCATAAAAGGTAGATTCTAACACTAATGACCTTTTGATGAAAATTGTTTATAATCAAAATAATGAGTTGAAGATTCATGGTTCGTAGCTGAGGTATTTGTAGACTCAAATTAGCCAGATTGCGAATACCCTCCATAAACTAGTAAGTAAGATTTCTACAAATCTACCATCCCAACACACTACAAATCCCTAGGTTAATGTCAGTGCCATGAAATAGAAAAGTGTGAAGCAAACAACTGATACATATTCACCTATAATTTTACCAGGATTCACCTAAAATCTGGAGAAGCCGCATTACATAATTTCTAATGAGAAATCCATGGAGAAAGATAAAATTATGAAAAAAATTTAGGATGTTCTTCCTAAACACCTTACATTTCAAAATAGGGTTGTACAAACCAGGATGGTGGTTGAGGAGGCGATGGAAAAAAGAAGATTTGGATACACTTAAGCATGTGGTGATCAACAACCCTTTACTTGAAGCCATCAATAAATTCCCTAGGTATATGAAATTCATAACAGGACATTGTACCAATCAAAGAGGTCTCAAGGGAAATGAGAGGATAAATATTTGAAGGAATGTGTCAGCACTCATTACACCATCTCTAGAAATGCCGACAAAGTGCAATGATCTGGGTAAATTTACTATCACATCCACCATAGGGGAGTTGAAATTTTATGAAGCACTTTTTGATTTGGGAGGTTCCATAAATGTGATGCCTCACTGTATATTTTCATCATTGTAGGTTGGTGAGCTAAAACTAATTAGAGTAGTGGTGCAGTTGGCATATAGAGCAACAAAAAATCTCATGGGAGTCCTTGAGTATGTTCTTGTCTGGGTAAGAGACATGATATATCCAGCACATATCTATGCCCCTAACATGGAGGATAATCACAAAAGTTCTCATGAACCCATCAACATTGGTAGACCCTTCCTCAAAACTGAAAAAATAATCAGAAATTTTAATGATGATACACTTTCCAAGGAATATGGGGATGAAGTTATGATATATAATGTTATGTAATACATGAAGTACCCCTTAAGGCATAATTATGTATTTTTTATCTCCAATTTGAACTACCAAATAAAAACCCTATGGAATTTGATTGTTCTATTCTTAGGGATATTATGATTATTGGTTCTAGTTAGATGTCTATAAATACTCCACATCTTTTTCAAATGCTCAAGATTCTATTAGATTTGATTTTGAAATGGAATATTATTCTAATTTTGATTATTTGAACTTTAATTATGACTTGGATATTGAGTATGTGGATTAATTTGAGGCTTTTTTCTCTGATTTGGATGATATATATTCTGATATTTACGTTCTTTGTGCACATATTTCAGTTCCATCTATGTCTCCATCCATACACCAACCACTACATTGGAACTCATGCCATTGCACCAAATCTCAAATACACATACTTGTTATGTGGAGATAAATTACTTATTATCATTGCTAACAATCTCCCTTTAGAACTGAAGAAAAACTTTTGAATCTTTTGAGTGGGAAGGTAAGTGAAATTTTGTGGACCTTGGATGACATACCCGGTTTTAGCCCTTCTTTTTGCATGCATAGGATTATTTTGGATGATGGGCCTAAACCAGTTAGGTAGTCACAAAGGACACTCAATCCAACACTTTTGGCATTTGTGAAAAAAGAGATTGAAAAATTGCTCAAGGTTGGTATAATCTATACCATTTCAAATTCTTAATGGGTGAGTACTATTTCGGTCGTGACAAAGAAAAGTGGGTTTACAGTTGTAAAACATTAAAAAGTGGTGTTAGTTCTGATGATGGAACAAAATAGTTGGCATGTGTGTATTGATTATAGTAATATAAATTAGTCCAATCGCAAAGACCATTTCCACCTCCCATTTATTGATTAGATGCTTGAGATACTAGCTGGGAAGTCACCCTATTCTTTCTTGAATGGATTTTCTGGTAATTTTAAGGTTCCTATAGCTTCAGAAGATCATGATAAGACTACATTCACCTGTCCCATTGACAGGTTTTCCTACCGAGAAATGAAATTTGGACTTTGGAACACCGCAAGTACCATCCAGAGATGCATGGTGAGTACATTTTCTGATTTTATTGATACCTACATTGAGGTATTCATGGATGATTTTATAGTGTATTGATCTTCATTTGATTAATGTATATGTAGTTCAAGAAATGAGTTGAATCATTGTATTGTGAAGAATATAGTCCTAAACATTGAAAAGTGTCATTTCATGGTAGACCACAATATTTTCTTAGGGCATGTAGTGTGAAAACATGGGATAATGGTTGATAGATCTAAGGTATATTTTATTTTATCCTTACCATATCGTTCATGTGTTATTAATTGTAGATCTTTCCTAGAGAATGTAATATTTTATCAGCTCTTCATCAATGATTATATTAAAATTTCTCTTCCTATGTCAGGATTACGTCAAAAGGATTCTGATTTTGTGTTTGATCATTCTTGCAAGACAACCAATGATGAGCTAAAGATGAGTCTGACCACTCTACCGATCATACAACCCCCATAGTGGGAGAATCATTTGGAGCAAACGTGTGACTCCTCCAACATCATAGTTGGAGCATACTTATCACATAGGGTGGAGGGATATTCAGTTGTGATTGCCTATGCATCAAGGACACTAGATTCATCCCAATCAAACTACAAAACCACGGTGAAGAAGATTTGTGCTGTTATAATTACTTTAGATAAATTATGATCATATTTATTTGGCTCTATAGTATTTTTTTCTGACCATTAAGCTCTGAGGTACCTCTTGAAGAAGCCCGACGGAATGCTCGGGCTAATCTGAATTATTCTCATTCTTTAAGAATTTGACATTGAGACAAAGGAAAAAAGGGGTCAGAAAACCTAGTTGTGGACAACATGACTAGGCTTACTCACACAATTGAGGATTCCACCTTGGACCAGGTACCACTTCGCGACACATTCCCCGATGATCATCTTTATTCCATCTCAGTTATGCATCATTGGTATGTGGATTTAGTGAACTACCTTGTTGCATCTGAAATCCATGCCAATTCAAATAAAAATCATGTTCATAATATAAATAGTTAGCCTAGATTTAATGTGTGGGATGATCCCAACTTATGGCGCATGTGTGTGACCACTTTATAAGGATGTGTGTTCTCAGTCATGAGTTTGAGTTTGTTCAACAATTATATCATAGAATTTCTTGTGGTGGACACTTTGGCCCCCAACAGATAGTTATGAATGTTTTTGACTCTATATTATATTGGCTGATATTATTCCATGATGCCCATGTGTTATGTATGTTATCCTCCCACTGACAACACACTGGGAACATTTCTAGGAGACATGTGATGCCCCAACAACCAATACTATTCTGTGAGATTTTTGATGTATTGGGCATCAATTTTATAGGTCCTTTTACTAGTTCATTTGTTATTTTGTACATTTTTGTTTATCATGATCATATGAGTAAAAGGGTGGAGGATATGGCCACCAGTACTATTGATTATCGTGTTGTTGTGTACTTTTAAAAATTGAATTTTTTTTGCTAGTTTTGAGTACTGAAGGCCATCATCAGTGACCAAAGGTCTCACTTATGCAATTGTAATTTTGCTTCCCTCATTCTGATGTATGGGTTGACACTCAACTCATCATCACCATACCACCCCAATGAAATGGCCATGGCGAGGTTTCAAATTGCGAGTTGAAACCGATTTTAAAGAAACTCATCAAACCATATAGGAATTATTGGAGAAAGATATTGAATGATGCGCTATGGGAATATAGAATAGAATACAAAACTACCATCGGTATGTCACCATTTCAGATTATTTTTAGGAAGGAGTTCCCTCACCTTGTGAAAGTTGAGCATCTGGCTTATTGGGCAATAAAGAAATGCAGCATAGATTAGGCCCAAGATGAAATTCAAAGGATGCTAAAAATTCATGAGTTTGAGGAGGTTCAATTATCTTTGTATAATAACTGAAGTCTCAATAAGGAAATATCAAATGTATCTCATGAAAAAATGAAACATAAAAGGGAGTTTCATGTTGGAGAGAAAGTCCTTCTCTATAGTTCACAACTGAAGCTGATGCATGGAAAGTTGTGTTCCAGGTGGATTGGTACTTATGTTGTGACAAATGATTTTTCTTATGGTGTAGTATAGATCACACAAGAGGAAACTAGAAATATCTTTATAGTCAATGGGATACATTTGAAAAGATTCATTGAGGGGATTCCTACTGATATAGTGGATTTTGTCACACTGTATGAGCCTTTCATCACTTGAGGATATCAGGCTGTTCATAACCCTTCATCTTTTTTATTCTTTGTACTTTTTAAAATTAGACATTTAATGTGCATATATAATCTCATGGGTTCATATTGAGGACAATGAAATATTTATGTGTGGGGGAGGGAACCTTTTAGTTTAGTAATTTAAATTTTTTCCCTATTAAAAAAAACAATGAAATTGTGATATTGAAATATTGTGTGTTTATTTTTCGGTTTTTTGTGTCTTTTTAAAAATTATGAGGTTAAATGATTATCATCACCATTTTTAAATCCATATCAATAAGTGAAACAATTTATCCCATGAAACCGAGCTTAAATTAATGCTGAAAATAACATTTTTTTATGTTAAATGATTAGTAATTTCATGAAAATTACTCTGAATTTTGAATCCCAAGACACATCTCACTATCTTTATATTTTAAATCACTTTCCTATGAGGCTTATTAACCATTATTTTCTTATTTTTCACAATCTCCACACTTCTTGAGAGAACCAAACCATGAATGATTTTACCATATTTTGATTTATTCCTTTAAAAACATGAGTGTTTGAGGTAATTATGTTTAATTGATTGAGCCATTTGATAGTTATTAAAGACCCTATTTCAAATAATCCTTTATTATAATGGATTAGTTTGAAAATATAATTATTTTATCTCTTATAATCCATGAAAAATCTGTTAGGTTAGCCCCATTACAAGCCAATTTTCCCTATCCAACCTACTTTTTAAGTGAAATTGCATAATCTAGTTGAACTTATGTGTGGGGGATGATATCTTGTGTTGTGCAATGACATTCTGTGATAATTTGGATGGAAATTTAAATTATGAAAATATGTGTCTATTGTTAAAAAAATTATCCTTTTGAAAATTTTTCCTTTTCTTGGGCTTTCATGACAAGTGAAGATGTGCCTTTCTAGAGCTTGTAAAAAGAAAGAATCTTGTGCATATGTTGAGCTTTCACGAAAAACTATTTTGGAGAAGATTGTCATTTTGTTAATAAAATGATGAATGGTTTAAAAGTTCCATTAATTTTTGTGACGATGGAGCTGAATTGATGATAAGTGTATTAATAAGGAGATCATATTTAAGTGAAAATTAGATTAATGAAATTTTTCTTCAAAAATAATCAATCCCTCTTCATTCAGACTCAGAGTTTTTCACATCAAAATCCTACAAACTGAAATCCACAAAACAAACTTGAAAATTTAACATGATAAACATATGTCCTTGACTCATATCGGGTGGTGATGTTGGAATTTATCAAGAATTTGGTGACCCTTGTATGAGTTGTGGATTATAAAGACATTGCTAAAAATTAAAATTTGTGTGATAAGAGAAAATTCAAGTGAGGTAAGTGTTCTGTGCATGGGAGAATAAATGAAGTGTAAATATATTTAATTATATAAATTAGGAACATGAAATAATGATTTTTTATGGGGGATTATATCTTTTGTCTTGTGGTGTGTAATTGTTGGATCTCAAGGATATGTGCTTTAAAATTAGTCTTGACTTGATATTGATGTTTACTTGATAAGAGGTTTTTCCCAAGAGTGCAAAAGGGTAATTTTGGAGGAGTTAATATAACGCAATTATATTTAATATTTTATTGATAATAGATGATATAATTACCTCATATTATGCTAAATATTTTCAATTATGAAATATTTTTGATTAGATCATTCATTTGAAAAATTGATGAAAATTCCAGTTGTACCCTTTTAAAATTCACTGCAGTATTTCAGAAATAAATATTATTCAATAAATTATTTTAACATAAAAATTTGTAACTATCTTCCTGAAATATTTGGATACAAATTATATTCAGTACATGTGATCTGAATTATGCATTTTTGTGGAGTAAATGGGCGATGAATACAAAAATGGACTGAACTATCCTGATTGGACATCACTTTACCATTTGGGCGGTATCTATTTCATCTAGGATTTTATTGGGCCCCAATTTTGAGGAAAGACCTGGGACATGATTTTACACAAATCATCCTTCTATAAGTCTGACCAATTCACGTGTTTGGGAGGCCATCAATTCAGCTCAAGTGGGATTACAATATTTGGCCGAATTTCCCTTTCACACTTAATAATGTATTTTAACCTTAGAACTCCACAACAATACTTAAAGGATTTTTTAATTCTTTGGGAGGTCTGGTAGATACATTGGAAATGTGTGTCCGAATGGTTGTCTTTTGGGAACCCATAAAAAATCTTGGAAGAATTAAGGCTTTGTGCAATCATATCTTCCAAAAAACCTCTCCTCTCCCAGCCCCTATTTTTAATTCTATTCCTTCATGTTTGTGTCTTGAATTTTTCAAAAATTAATAATTTTTTTATTCCCTTTTCTTTTTCTCTTAATATTACTAATTGGGTTGGAATCAAGAGTGTAGATGAGATTGTGATCTACACATTCAATACCTTGCTCATGCAAAACATCTCCACGATGACCACACTGGAAGAGTAGTTTTTTAGTGATCGATCTATCTCCTATAGTCATCATTTAATTGTTTTGAATAATTGAGATACTTTAATTAAATTAGTATGATTCATGAATTGAGTTTTTAAATTTTATTAAACAAACAATTCAATTGAAAAATATACACAAAAACATGTGAGGTCTAGATTTTGTGTAAATTTTGAGAGCTTGAACTTAATCAGTAATACAAGACCAAACATGATAAGTTTGTAGAGATCCAATATAATCTCTAAACAAAATTAATCCACATTTCTAGAATGGATTTTTTTCTCTAAATAATCACTGACTTTATTCTAATCTTAGAACAATAATCAATGCAAGGTGTTGTGATTGCATGTTTTGAAGCTAGCCTAGGGTTTTAGTAATTCATCATTGTGGTTAATTTAACTCTCATATGTTTCTAGGGTTAACAAATTAGAGAATCATAAATAAGTGGATATTTATTTAAATTAGATTTATTAATTATTAAATGGATATGTAGAGTTACATCAATTACAAATTTTAAAATATGTTCTAAAAATACATCTTCTTGGTGCATCTTCTTAATAAAATATCATTTCAAAAATAAAAACAAAACAAAATGCAGTCTTTTTCCAATAAACATTGTCAATTTTTATAAAAAATAAAAAACCCCCATATCCTTTCAAGAATTGTTTTGACAATTTTCTATTTTATTTTTAGAATACCATTATGATGATGTTTTAATATACTTCCTCCTTTGAAATATGACCTTGTTCAGCCACTCTGCTACACCTAAGTACCCAAAAAACATGAATCATTTAAGGAATCCCACGACAACACCTTTCAATGAGGAAATGATGATGGATCCAAATACTCATGGATTATGATTTAACTATACACTACAACCATGGAATGGAGAAAAATGAAGATGATGCATTGATCATGAAGGATTGTCGTGTTCTAAAAAAATGGGTATTAACAAGGACCTTTTATACCTGGATCTAGTGAGGATGGAAATTGGAATTATCAAAGAATGTGAATCATCACTAATGTTTTTAAAAATTTCCCAACCATATTTATTGTAATGAATTAATGATTTCCATTCTGATGACGAGAACCTTCAAATGTAAAAAACTGTTGTAAATGATGGGAAGATGGATGACTTTGTTTGTGAAGATGGTGTTCTGAAATTTGGTAAGGGGAATTTTGTTCCAGCTAATACCAAGATACAAAGGGATCCATTGGATGATTCCTATTGTTCTAATATCTTTTTACATCCTGGTAGCACTATGATGTATATATATTTGAAAGAACATATCTAGTGGGATAACATAAAATGTGAAATTGTAGATTATGTATCAAGATGTTTAGTTTCTCATCAAGTGAAGGATTAAAGGAAACATCACAAAGGAGTTATGAAACCAATAAATATTCATATATGGAAATCGGATGACATCACAATGGATTTTTTCACTGGATTACCCAAAAATACATGATAAAATAAAGAAATTGGGGTAATTGTGGATCAACATACAAAATATGATTATTTCCACTATATAATGTTGGATTTTCCACAGGAGGTCCTTACAAGACTCTAAATAAATAATGATGTGAGACTTCATGTATCATACAATCAATTTTTTATAAATATGATCAGATCATTACATCAATGTTATGTACAAGTCTTCCAAATTTCTTTGATACTTATGTTCATTTCATTACTTCTTATCATCATCAAACTAATGGAAAATCATAATGGATAATCAAAACATTATAGGACATGTTGAGATCATGTTAACATGTCTTTTAAGGTATGTGGGATTAATAATTAACTTTATTGGAGTTTTCCTTCAATAATTGTTTCCATTCAAGTATTCAAATGGAACCATATAAAGCATTTCATGGAAAGAGAATTCATACACCAACATGTTGTGATGAATTTGGTGAAAGGAAGCTTCTGGACCCAATTCTTTTATCAAAAGAAAAAACAAAGGTACATACTATTCAATATTAGATTAAAGCAGCTCAAACCTGACAGAAGAGCTATGCCGATAATCCAAAAAATGGATCTACAATTTCAAGTTAGAGATGATGTTTTCTTGATAGTATCTCTATGAAAATGTGTTATATGATTTTTAATGAAAGGGAAAATTATTCCAATATACATAGATACTTTTGAAATTATTTAGAGAATGGGAGTAGTTGCCAATAATTTGTCTATGAAGCGTAGTGTATCCAACGTACAAAATTTGTTCCATGTCTCATTATTGAGAATGTACTTGCCAGACCAAATGGATGTCTTCACTTCGAAAGGTATAGTGTTGAATCCCAACCTATCATAATGTGAAGAAACCATTCAGATTCTGAACACTAAAGAAAAAGTGTTGAGGAATTAGATTAATCATATAGTGATGAATCTTTTGAGGAATCATATAATCGAATAGGCAACATGAAAACCTGAGGAGATCGTCATGAAGACCTACCCAAATATTCTTGGGAGGTAAATTCTATAAATTTGGAAGATATATTTTTAGTAAAGAGGGGATAATGTAACACCCCATGATTTTTAAAATAAATATTGAGGGCATGAAACACTGAGTGCCTACAAAACATAACATTTTATAATCTATATATTATACTCACCATTGCCTCTGCTATGTTTAGTTTTTTGAAAAATGGTCATCTATAGTTGTGATGAATAAATTATTAGGATTCTAATAGAATCAACATGATTTATAGTGAATTTTAATATAAAATTGTGAATAGTAATATGACCCTTATGGATAATAAATAATATCATTATTTTTTTCATAAGATAATAATAGAACGAGATCTTAAATAATTATTTGTGGTGATATAAAACAAATTATACATTTAGAATTTTTATATTTATAATTAACTAGGATATTATTTTAAAATTAATTTATTAGTATTTAATTTTTTTTTAAAAAATGTTGTTAATTTTTCAATTCTACAAATCGTAAAATGGTTGGGGTGAAATTTTAGGTTTTTAATAAAATTCATGAATTTTTATGAAATGTGATATATTTTAAAATATCGTATATACAAATTATCAGTTAAATACACATTTTATGAAAACATTAGTGATTCAAGGTCTCTTGATTAGAACATACATTCGATTGTTAATATTATGTGTCAAATTAAACAATGTAATTGGTTTTCTTGAGGGAAAAGAGAAAATAATGAATAATATATTCAAAATGCACTCCTCCCTTCCACAATAAAACCCCCCTCACTCCCTCTACTCTTCACTCCTCTATTCATTGAATCTCTTAAATTTTCTTCCCAAATACCTCTCCCTAGTCACTCCCAATGTTCTAGAAGATCCGGTTCTTTCAAAAAAACCAAAATTCCTTCCATTAATGTCGTTATCATTGAGGTTATTTCAAGAGGTAAAGCACCATTCTTTTTTGATTAGTTTAATTTCAATTTATCTTATTTTGATCTCCTATCATCACCTCCATTTTCCAATTGACCATGAAAACTAATGTATCATCTATATACTAGGATTATAACATGTTAATGGAAAACCAATCATCAATATCCTTATTGTCTTCTATTTATTTTAGAATCGAAATCATCATGTGTGCAGTTTCAAATTACCACCTTCGTTGATGACAATGTATAATTAATTAATACACCCTTAATGAATAGTCTCCAAAAAATTTGGATGGATGATACACTATAAAATAGTTGTATTATAAAGTAATTAATATTAAGGATCAAGTATATTTACATAATATTATATCATAAAACCAAACTAGTTCCTAATAATCTAAATATATATTGAATAATCTATGTTTATGTCATTAATATTTCTTCTTATGATTCATCCCACATACATGCATACAAATGATTTAAAAGGCCATTAACACCTATGGATGTTAATAATTAGTGTGTAAAATCAATTTTGGAGATTTACATCCATTACACATGAGCTCAATTACTTAAAAACAAATGATCAGATTTTGAGAATCAAGAAAAATAACACTCCGGAATGACAAAATTGAATATTAGACAATTTAAATAAAGAACTCAATGTAATAAGAAATAATTATGATAAAATAAATACATGAATAATAGGTTTTGAATTAATTTATTAATGAGTCTAATTTCATATTCCACGTCCCTATTTTCAAGATCGGAACACATTCAGACATAACGTAAGGGCTTTCCACTCGAACCTCCATTTTCATTCGGGTTGCATTCGTTGTTAATTACCTAAAGGAAATTCTTTTGTATAATGATTTAATGATCATATATAATTTTTTATTGTTATATATATGCACCACAACCATTATCTTTTCTTATTTTGTGGATAGTTAAACATATTAAAAGGAAGTTTCAAAATTGTCTCTGAAATTGAAGAATGATTCGATGGAATTAAAAATTTATTACCTATTTGATGGGTAAAATATAATTCATTTTTGGAAACAATTATATTTATAAAATAAAAAATCTTATAATTAAAATAAATTTTTTACTTCAATTATGGTTTTATACATATATTTTCTCTAAATAACTCTTCCATTCAATGTAACAGAGTATTTATATCAAGAAGTTATATAATATTATATTGGAGTATCTTCATCTATTTAAACCCCCTTGTAGATTATTTTGTATTAGTGGGATTAATATTTAATATTATCATCTACCATATTTAATTTAAAGGTTTATGATTATTTTGTTTGTGGATTTTCTATCATAAAACCAGTCACCAATTTACTCTAAATGGGTAGCGTTTATGCCTAATGTTCGGGGAAAGTTATTTTAATTTAATATATTAGTTTGAATATGATTGTATATGTTATTTATTATTATCACTATTAATTTAAGGAATATATTGTAAATAGTAAGTGTTGTGGATGGCATGATATAGCCCCTCAGTTCAACAATATGTATCATTAGACAAAATATGTTCTTGGGACACGGGCATGCCATGATGATTAATTAAGTTCAGGGATAGAGGTCGTCATGGAAAGGTTATGATGTCCTGCATTATGAATTTACACTTTTTTAAAATAGTATTGATGGCTCATGTGGTAATTTTACTAGTTTAATACCCCTGATTATTGAATTATTTAGTCATCTCTTATTCCTTTCATAATGTGTTCAAGTTATTGTTAAATAGTTATGTTATTTGTTATTCAAATGCCTAATGGTTATGTTATGATATCATCCAATGTATTGCATACCATTACGGATCATTTGAGGACACAAATTTCTTATGTTTATTTTCTAGATGAAATTGATAAATTTATTATGAATGACATTCTGAAATAACCTATGATTTATGGATGTTGTTAGTGGAGTCTTTGTGTTTTATTTACATTAATGTTGTAATGTTGTACTTGTGTATTTATCTTGTTTCTAATTCTACAAAACTATTCGGCCTTTTTGGATTCAAATTTATAGTAATAATGCCAGTGTAATATAATAAGTAAACTTCTCTAGAAAACTAGCGATGAGTCCTTACACTGCGCACCGGCCTGCACACCCAAGTAAAATACTCTCCACCCTCTGAATCATTCACCACCACCTATTCCTACCCATAATGGCATCGATTGCTGCTGGGGTGGATCCATGTTTGGAGTCATTAGTTATACCATATCTCATGGCATGAATATTGATACTAAATGTGCAGTTGTACACAAGGTGGATGATTCAATGATAAGACCTCTTACCATCTATCATGAAACAGTTCTGTACGATGCTACTCCTACTTCTGCATGAACAATGAATATGCTAGGTGGGTATATATAATAGGTAATTCTATGATTGCATGAGTATCATTAGTAATGAAAAATTCATGTGAACCGAAATATGATATACAAATCATAGTAATAGAGTTTTCAACTATGAAATTGTTTTTCTCATACCTACAATATTATGATTAATATTAGTACATTTAATATTTAATGTTATCTATAATTGAAATTTTTTAACCCATTTTACATTGTGTTCTCACAGAAGTGAAAAAAAATCATTTCGTAAAGTGATACTGCTAAGGTAGTATAAAATAAAAAGCTACAACAAATGTTTTTCTATACCATATTCATAATTAACATAAAATATTTGAATATAATAAATTATTACTCATTTCTACTAGCTACTCAATAAAAAAATAATAAAAATAACATATAACAAAATCAAAACATGAATTCAACATAAATAATTTATATTGACATCCCAAAAAGTTGTGTGAAATGATATTATAAATATCCTAGTGAAACAAATACTAATTAGTATGAAAAGATCAAGTGAGAAAATTGATGAATAAAAACCTTATAATTAAAGGTAAATATATAACACCATTATTAATATAAGACATGATTTTGTTATTTAATGATTATGGAGATTATGTAATGGGTTCATTCTAAATGTTTTTTATCCGTATTTATAATTTAAAGAACCAATTGTACATCATTTGAGAGACATATACATTTTTTATGGGGTTTACAACAAATTTATTTTGTGTGATCCATGTATCATAGGGATAATGGAGTGCCTGTAGTAATTTATAACATGAGTCTTCCATGGTTTGGACTGTGGACACTGACTATGGAACAAATCCATTGGGACTCCAGTGTTTTTGTGAAGGATAACTGATATAACTAGACAATGGAATCTTGGATTAGGGATATCCAATTATGGGAAGCACAATATAAAATGCATAACGAAATTGTTATTATTAAACCCACCATTAGAATAATGTGATAAATTAATACAACACATATTGATTTGGTATTAATTGATGGGTTTTCTACATACATTTTATGATATGTCTACATTGGGATCCATGTCATTGTTAAAATGACTATGTTTATCTTTTAAAATGAATCATGTGTTTTTAAATGTTTCATAGAGGGATGTCTCTCATATTTAATGATTTATAATGCTGGTTCTTGATTCTTTTTTAATGATTAAATAAAGAATTTTTGTTTTGAAAAAGAGTGTATAGAAATGATATATTTATTTTAAAAATGGTGTGTTATTTTAAATATGAATTTGTTTAAAGGTTTGGTTTTTTAATTGAATTTCAAGTGTGATTTTTATAGTGTTATCAAAGGACATTTAAACAATAGTTATTTAAATAATTATTTATGTTTTAAATTTTATTGAATTTGGAATACCATTACATTATATAAATATTTTTTTTGTTTTCATTATGTTAAATACTAATATCACCCAATCAAATTAGATGGATATGAATAAATAATGGATGGATTCCACTATTTCGACCAGAGAGAATGAATATAGTGTGAAGTAGTTCATTATGATTTCAATTGATGATTCTTATCACTCTTCTCAAATCCTTTTTCCATGTTTATACATTTGTTATTGAAAAAAAGACAGTCAAAAGAAGTTAGAAGAACATTGGATCGATTACAGAATAGATTGAAGTTATAATGTTTTGAATAAACACAAGGAAAAGGTGAATGTAGCTAGTAGTTGGGATAACAGTTCATTTTATGGATCATATGATATAATTACATGTAAAGATAATGAAGACGACTGTATGGAGGGCGTAATTAAAAATGTGAATTATGATGAAGATCATATTGATTAAATGACAAAGATAGTTGGAGATAGACATTGTGATTGCCCGTAGTTGTTTTTGCAGTTAAAGTGTTATGTAAAGACTCCATTGTAGGGTTGTTTCACCAAATATACAGCATAATTAGCCATAGTGAAGTTGTATAATTTCGAAGAAGACAATAGATTGAGTGATGTCAGTTTTATAAAATTACTTGATCTCATGAATGAAACGTTCCTAAAAGATAATCAGCACCTAATAGGAACATACAATTCCAAACATATATTACGTTCGATGGGTATGATATTTGATCAAATACACGCCTACTAGAATGACTTTATACCATTTCACAAGGACCTAAAATCAGTTATATAATAAAAAAGTGTGTTTATTATCAATAGAATAAAGATGAATATGGTCCAACAAAGGTTTTATAATAAATTCCAAACAATCAAAGTTTTAGGAACCTATATGGATTTGAGGAGATGACGTGGAGATTGACATGTCATTAAATCATATTATATAATGATTTTAAAGTACATTACCTTGTAAACACTCCTCAATGGATGACAATCGATCAGCTGTATCCTGATTTTCGAAACAATATGAGAAACCATCCCCTCGTGTTAATTACTGATGGAGTGAATCCATTGGGTATTAAATGAAACACTCCTAGTAAATGCCTAATTATTTAGGAAAATTATAACATTACACTATGGTTTGGCATGAAACAAAAACACATCATGCTATCAATTCTTTTATCAGGACCAAAACAACTATGTAATAATATTGACTTTTATTTGGATCTATTGATAGAAGATTTGAAATTGTGGTTTGGATTCTGGTGATATGTTGTATGATCATTATTGAAATTACGATTTCACATTTAGAGAAATATTGTATGGGATGATAAATGACATTACTTAATATGGAAATATGTAAATATATAACATAAAATAAATTCATGGATGTATTGCCTATAAAAAATGTACACATTCAATTATGTGGAAACATTCATCGAAAACTATGTTTCTTGGTCAATAATGATTTCTACCCTAATGACCAAAGTATCAATCATTATGACATTGTTTTATGGATTTTAAAATGAATGTACATCACCCTCTACTTTATCAATTGATTAATTTTTTGGTAAATTATAATATGTGGACTCCACTTTTGCTAAACCATTTTAGAAAAACCTTATGAAAAATAGATGGAAGTATATATCAATTTTTTTGAATTACCATATTGGAATTTTCAATAATTCATACAATTTAATGATATTATCTATGATAAAAAATGTATGTATTATTTTCATTGGCATGTTATAAAATTCACTCGAAAAAATTGTGGATGTAATGAAGGAAAGGTCGGACATTGTTGATATGGGAATACAAGAAGAGTTGGCACATGTAAATGGAGAAAAATGAAAAAAAAATTCTCCTATTGTTCATACTCTTTCAAGGCATGAGAGTTATCAGTTTTGAAAATTCATGAATGACCTAAATGTTCTATTGGGGAATTCATAAAAAATCCAAGATATCATGTCAATGACTGATTTAAATATAAAGGGTCTGAATTCACATGAATTACTCATTTTGACGGAATATGAAATTCCTGTAGATTTACATTTCATTTTTTCCCAAGAATAAATTCTATACATTAACGAAGCTATGTTTCTAATTTAATGATATATGAAGCAATGTTATAATTCTCATACAATTTCTATGTATGTAATGATAAATTATTATCATATATTTTGAATTGGAAATGTTTTTCCAACTGACATTCTTTGATATGACAGATCATTTAATGGTTCACTTGGTGAGAGAGATTGTACTCTTTGGTCTGCTTCAATATATATTGATGTACACCATTAAATGGTATATAATTAATTTGAAATGGTATGTCAAAAATCGATGTCGTCTAGAGTGTTGTATTTTAGAAAGATATAATGTTGAGTAATCCATTGAATTTTATACCAAATACCTTTCTCTTGTGGAAAGAATTTGTCTACCCAAATCTTGTCACACCGGGAGGCAAACAAGTGAAGGAATTTCTAGATAAGATGTTTTCCCAATCAATATTACATATCAGGAGTTAGCCCACATTTAGTTTTTTTTATAACAATTTAGAGGTTGAACCATTTTTTCAAACACAAAAGGAAATTCTATGGAATTTGAATCCATCAATGGCTAAAAATGGACATCAAATAAACATAATGAATAGTTTATAGGATGGTTTTGGAACCATATATTTATAGTGTCAGATGAAGATGCATAATTAATTTTTGAACGATTTTTATGGATAGTCGGAGGGCCAAATGTGTATTTATTATCTTATAATACTTATTTAATTAATTTTTATACATTCTGTAATAATGAACATGATGAGAAGAGTACCATGCAGAATAGTGGAGTTACACTTGTGGTTGATGTTATGCAGGTTTTTGGTATTAAGGATAGAAATTTGATTTTTAAAAATATTTCATACTTTAGCATCATAAAATAAATATGGGAGTTAGATTATACAAACATCCAATACGTTTTTCTCAATGAAAGTTGGTTGATAAGATGGGTGATGTTAAAATAGATGAGTTGGGATTCGTGATAGTGAAATTAATTAAGGAAGGGTACAAAGATGAACTGTCTCAAATGGAATCTCAGGTAGTACAGGTATTTTAATATACATATCCTAGAAACCGAATGTTTTAAATTGTTTTGATAACAACAAAAACCACTAATGGGTCATATGAAACATCAATAGAAGATGACTCTTTCATTGGGATGTTACAATAATTTTTGCAGAGGTCCCACTTTAGATGGTGTTTTGTATGTCATAGGAGAACACAATTAAGGGGTTTGGATAGTCGATAGAGGGGTAAATTCCCTTCATCCTTGAAAAATAGAGTTCAATAATCAGGTAATTGTATTTGTAATATATATAATGTTACTTTATGTCATTATCTTTTTGCTGATTCTTTTATGTAATCTAAATTAAATTTTAAAACACTTATGAAGATAATGACTTATTCGCTTGATGATTCTCCCAATCTCGAGACACAACTTGTCTCTCATCATGCTTCTCATAGTGTAGTGGAACAATAAGTCTCTGAACCCATTTTTTCTTGTAGTGTAGAGGTTCAACAATGATATGCACATGCTGATGACAGTGCATCAGTGGAAAATATTGTTGATGGTGACACTAAAGAAATTTTTGGCAATAAAACCATAGAGGCACAAAAAAATCGTCGCACCATAGTTTGACGGTGTTTGCAAAAATACTTATGAAAAATGTCAAAGGCATCAAATATGTGGTTGGATGCTATAATCAAGGCCATCATGTGAACCCAAACAATTCCACCTTTTATAGTCACATTGGAATCATCACTCGGTAATGCCTGATGATTGATGTATATTCGCTGCATTATATTTTCAACAGACTTAAGACATTGATTTGGGGAGATATTAAAATAGAATTATGATATCATTTTTTAATTTTAATGCAAATAAAACAAGGAAATATTGAGTAACACTTCATCATCCCTTTTAGAGTGAATGTATATTGGATGTATTGTGCAAGGACTATGTATTAAGGGAATCTAGAAGGATTCAAAGAGGGTTTTTCACAATATTAATGATATTTTATCTTAAAGATGATGAAGTGAAAAGAAACTTACACCCAAATCATATTTATGTACACTTGATAACCCAAGGAGCATGGGATGCGTTTATTAGTAGTTGTGTGGATCAGTCTTTTCTGTTGAATTCTGTTTGATAATATGTTGTTTAAAGATATGTGTATTCATCAAATTGATTGATTGTTTTTTATTTATGAAACATTAACTAAGTACTGAAAATAATTAAGGGAAGCAAAACTAGCATACTCATTCCATATAAAAAAATGGTGGTACGCTTCACTTGAAAAAAATTGGTAAATATTTTAAATCTATTGTAATACTTTTATTTGACATAAAACAAATCCATAACTATGTTTATATGTTTATATGTATGTTAATGAATATAAATCCAATGTCACATCCATCAAACACAACATTTTATGGAAGGAGGTGTGTGTTAATAAAAATGGGATACTAACAAGAATAAAATACAAAAATAATTGTGGGAATCATGTGTAAATACGACATAATAAATATTTGTTTTTCATTTATTCTGTATTAAATAAAAATCATTACTTATTTTTATAATTTTTCTATCTGACATTGAAAAAAGAATCAGTTGAATCGAAACTGGATTCAAAAATACTCTTGGTGGTCATGATGTAGCTAGAAAATTATTGTTATGTCAGAGGTGTGGATTTTCGGGCAAAACCCAGAAGATTTTTTTTGGAGAAACTATAGGATGATCAATGTGAAAAAATAAAAATGATGACAGTGAGAATAGATTTCTTTTATGAAAATCATAAATTTCTAACCGCGGACATGGAAAATTTGATGGAATATATCAATGAGAAGAAACAACTCGAGAAAAACTAGTTCATGAAGATCCCATACCACCCCACTATCTTTTATGAAAGACATTACCCTAAAAACATTTCTTAGATGAGTTAATCAATGTTTTTCTAATTGTTTCTATGAATTGTGAATTAGACAGACACATATACTATTATTTTACAAATATTTCACAAGGTGAAAATGACTATTATTTATATCTATAAATACCAACCCATATTTCTTTAGCGAGGGATATGGTGTTCATTATGAATAATTTCATGCTACACAACATACCACATCCAATAGGTCATGTCGAAGTGTTGATTAATTTATCCCATGAGACAATGGATGAGTTACCAATTCCAATTGATGATGATGATATTCATTTGGTTCAACAAAGCTCTCATAACATTCATTACATCATCATCACATCTTGTAAAAGACACATCGACAATGAGGTATTCATTTACCAATTTTTTTTTAAGATAAGCAAAAAAATTTAATGATGAAGGTCTAAACTGAAAAATGTTATTACAGAAGGACATATAAAATTGGTTGAAAGTAAATAACGGGTCAAAACCATCTTAATGATCAACCAAACTATCAAAGAGATCTTCCGAATGAACCTTAAACAAATTTGTTCTATATCCTCATTTATTATCATCATGGTACATGTTAATAAAATTTTGAAAAAATTTAATTGTCACAGAATTGTTTTTGATGAAAATATTTAAAGAGGGGATGAACCATATTTCATTAGTTTTGACAATGTAAGTGAAATACTACATATTATTGTTTAGGTGGATTAGTTGTAAATATATACATCAAGTATGTTTAAATGATTTTATTTTCCATAAGCTAATATTCTATGATAATTATGAAAATATAAATTTCATATTTTTTGTAGGCGTATATATAGAAATCAATTGATGAGATTTCCCCATGAATAAAAATTGGATTAATTAGTCCTAAAATAAATTGTATATTACAGAAAAATCTTAGAAATATGGATTAATAATGACCGGCCTCCTCAAATGATTTAATAGAAAAAATAAAAATGTCATACTTTTCAAAATAACAATCTTGTAGGGGTAAAACAATACATTTTAGTAATATCAAATATATTTTAATTTTCATTCAATAATTATTCCGTTTTTTTATGCGATATTGGATTCTTATTGCCATAAAATTGGATACTCCAATGATTAACTTCTTAGATTAAATTCTTGTATATCCAACAAACTGACAACACAGGATGGTGTTTTCCCATATTTAATAATCTACATCAGACATTTTAGAACTAAACTTATAGATGTAAAATTAATATTATCATTTAATGAGGAATATATTATGATAGTTTGACGCATGAATATATTATAGATCATTGAATGAGGCTTAGGAAAATTTAAAAGGAACATCACTAGTAGTATGAATTGATAAGTATCAGGTTATATACAATAAGATTTCACTATCCAAACACATATAAAAATGCATATTTTATCAATATTTCTTGTAGTTTCCAAAACTAAATAATAGAAAATGCAATGGTTATTATGTTTGTAAATTAATGTAATAGTTCATATTCCACAATGAAATCAGCATCTCTGAAAAGGAATTTTCGATGATAACTACTATTTCTATTAAATAATTACTAATATTTTGTGTATTTTTATTATTTAAATACTACCATGATATTCAAAAAGGACTCTGTAACATCCCAGATAAATAAAGAATATGAAATTTTCATATTTAATATTATTTTTAATTAAATATTAATTTTACTTTAAAATAGTTTCTATGTTCGATAGCGTACCCGATACGAAACAATGAGTTTCTTTGAAATCTTACGTTTCACATTAATAATATAATATTGTTATTTTAAATGGTCATTATCTCCTAGCCATTGTATTGGTGGGAATGAATAAAACTAAATAAAATATGATTATACATTATTGTTAAATGTATTTACATTATCCAATAAAAAGTTAGAGGCTTAAAATGTGAATGAATCTATTTTTAAGCAGAATTTACATTAAAAGGCTGATTTATCACCTTTTAATGGAGAACCCTTTTGAAATCACGTTTTGTTCACTTTAATAAATTCTATATGACCAAATAAAATCCTTCTTTAGATTGGGGACATCAAAATTTATTTTTTTTTAATTTTTTTAATTTTTCTAATAAAGTTCATTTTTTTATTAAATAGTTAAAAATATTGTATTTTAATTCAAAAGTGCCTTTTAATCTAATTTTTTTATATGTTTAGATTATCTTTTTAAATTTTTTAATGTTAAATTAAAATATATTTTATCCATTTAATCTAATGTTGTTCATAGTAATTATTTTAACTATGAAATCGGACATAAACAAGTATCAATCTTTTGATTGTTATTGTTTCTTTAAAACATGCTATTTGTTTTGATAACAGAAATTAATTTTAAAATTAATTAATGCCACTTATATGTTCTGAATAAGTATAAATAGACATAATTTTTGAATTCGGAATATCAAATATTGCTTAGGCTGAATTTTTGGTATTTTTCTGAAAGACTTCAATTTTTTATGAATACTAAAACCACTTAGTGGTTGTTAAAAAACTGAATTTTTCATTTAAATGAAAATTTACCACTTCTGTGAATTGAATTTAAAAGTCTGACATACATGGTTGTTATAAAGAAGTAAAATGTGCTTCAATAAGATTAAAATAATTTGTGGTGAATAGAAACTTTTTGACTTTTATTTACCGTGGTTAAAGGTAAATATGGTAATTTAAGGTAAAAAGAATATTATAATAATTCAAAATTACCTTAAAACCTATCCAAAACATATTTTATGAGTTATTAACTACCATGCGAATCGTTGCGTAGATTTTGGTACCCCATTGAGCCACTTGGGAGTGAAAATGACAATTAATATTAATTAATTTAATGTGAAGAAAAAATTTACATTAACCAAAAAAATTTAGTAACTAATTTTTATATGGTGTTATATAAGTCCTATTTTCAACTACAAATATTATTTTGGAATATAAAAATATTTCCTACATCATGGTATTTGTTTTATAATTTTTATACATGAAATATGTTAAATTATTTATGACACAATAATGATGAAGTATTTACCTCATTAATAAATGATTTAAATAAATAAGTTTATAGTGATTAAATTATTGTCCAAAAAATGTCCAATTCAGATTGGATGATTTTATTTAGAATATGAGTCATCTTATCTTTGACCTTAATGATTATTGGACCATTATAAATCGAATATCATATATTATAAAATAATATTTTCACACTTTCCTAAAGAGCCCCTCCTCTCCCTTATAAAGGAGACCATTTGTATCCAATTCCTCACACCTCTAAAGCCATTTTAATCACCCAAAAACTACCCAATAACACTCCATACATACCTATCCTCCTCTTAGAAGCCTTTTAATAGGAAGAAGTCACTTCAAGATGTCATTTGGTTCAAACCAACTGGAGTTACCCAAATTAAAGGTAATAGTTACTCTTAAATTGTTTTATTTTATTTTACTTCTCCAACCACTAAACTATTTTTTTTTCATTTATTTTTTTTCAACAATAGTATCCTCAATATACTAGGATTATTTTATAATAAGGATTTGAACTAAACTTACACAAAACTTCATCTAATGGATGAAGAATATAATGCATCTGTGGATGGAAAACTAAAGCCTCACAAAACGATGATTGTTCGATTATCTTATACCGCCTCTCATGGTGGCCATTATGATGACACTGTATTTATATATGATATATATTATGTTAATTATATATTTCTTCTTCTGTAATTTCCATTTATATCATGCCTTTATGGTTTCCATTATGGGTTAACACGATAATCTCATTAGAGGATGTGCAGACTACTGCCCCCTCAAACTGATTTGACTCGTTCATACCATATGTGGTATGTATAAAAGATGGAGTTAATTATATTATATATTATATTATACTGGAATTATAATATACCTATGTATCATTTTGTTTTATTTCAATTAAATTAATAAAGAGAAATGAAAGTAGCGTTCATGCGTACATACGGCTTACCGTGTCAATGAACAGTGCATTTAATTTCATACTTCTAAATGTTATGTACAATTTTAAATACCTATATATAAAGGATATATATGATATTAAAATCATTAATATAATTCTGGATATATTGAACCTTTGACCACATGAACAATTGGTAATTATAAGAAGTCCATTTTTGACTAAAGTACCAAATATCGACAAAATGATCATTATTAACTTAAATGATTACATAATGTTTATAAAATTGTAGTAAGTGATATAAAAATAATTAATAAACCTGAAAAATGTTCTAAAGAAACTATAAATTAACTTCAGTTTATTATTTATGGGATTAAATAATGATCGAGTCAAGTCAGACACGAGGTAAGGGATCCAACCTCTCTCTTTCTTTTCAAGTACTCTATTTTATGTCATTTCTTTATGCTCCACATTATTATGTTGGAGGATGTTCTTTTATATTCACCATAATGTAATTTCAATTTTCATATTATTAGAGACCACATATTACTATAATCAATTAATTTTATGAATTTTTATGTGGCGCCGTTATAGTGCCAAATTTTTGTAAGGGATTTCTTATCTCACTTTTTATTATGGGAGATTTCCATTGTTTGCCACTTATTCATTACATGTGGTGTATTTTGTACTACAACTTGATATATATTATCATTATTCTCATTATATTCATGGTATTATGTGATTCATTTGGTGGTTATTAACTTTTTTTCATATGACTCAGTTGATTACAACGTGGTAAATGGTTTCATCTCACTTTTTAATCCCATGAGATTAATGCTATATTTGCCACTATTTCCTTTTGTGTGTTATATTTACTGCCCATTATTGTACTATTTATGTAACATAGTTTCGTTTATGAGTATTTAAATTTTCATTATATGATCCTTATTTCATTTGGCGTATGTTTGGTATGTTACCAAATCAGTAAGGGAACTATTCACCCTCATCTTTTTAAAAGACTTCTTATTGTTATGTCTTTTAATTCACATAATATTATTATGGGATATGTTCTTATATATCCTTATTGAAGTAAATTTTAGGTCCAGGTGAGGATATACCCTTTTCTCTATTATCAAATCAGATTCAGAATTTTAATGTGACGTCGATAGGTTGTTGAATTTTTGCAAGGGAACTTCTTAACCAAATTTTGATTCTTTTGGTTAAACAAGTACTTCTTGAATATTCCATCCTATGAATATGTTTGAATGAACTATTATTCTATTATACATAATATCCAATCATTATTAGTGTATTTATATTTGTCACACATAATTATGCAATTGATTTATCCTTAATCTAAGGATACCGTATTTATAAGTGATTTCGTCTCAATTTATTTTCCATTGAGACTTAATTGTTATTATGCACCAATTCACTATTATATGGTGTATATACTATTCTTTGGTATATTATATCATGAATCTCATTATTCTCATGAGATTATAATTTTTTTATTACCTCAGTTGTTTTTATTCAAGAGTCTCTCATTTTTTTAAAAACACTTTAATAAAAATATCATTTTTAAATGTTTTAAAGATTTATTATTATAAATCTTTATCTTTAATGTCCATATTTTAAAAATTGTTTTGAGTATTTGTTTATATGGACATTAATGTTTTAAAATTACAATTCCATTAAAATCCTCAATGTATTATGGGACACTTTGATTCAAAAATCATTTTTTAAATGGTTTTTGAAAATGGATTGATTATTTCAATATCATGAAATTACTTCTTGTGATTGAAAATGAAATGTTAATAGTGATATTTTTATATTTGAAACATTTTATGTGTCATGATGGTACGTGGAAATTTTATGGGCGGTTACATGATAATCTATATGAAGGGTGGTGTCGTGAATACCAGGACTGGTGGTTATGTTATAACCTCCAATGCATTGGGTTTGGAAGTCGGTCGTATGGCTATTCCATTTAGTGATATGTGTGGAAGTTGACCATGTGGTTATTCCATTTATGTATGGATATGTACCAAGTTACCTTTATATGTTATTTGTTCGTTATATGTGTTTTAAGATAATATTTTGGTTAAAAATGGGTAAGTAATGATATTTTATTCAGTGAAGAGTATTTAATACTTCATAAAGTTGAAAAGTTTTACTTATGATAATGTATTCATGGTTTACCTGTTGTTTTGAAAAAGTAACAGTTTTCCTTCCTTGGGTATCCCTTACTGAGCTTTTTATGCTCATCCCAAGTTATTTTTGAAATGTTTTTCATAGGACATAGTGTGGAATAGGGTCAAGGATGGGATCATGGAGAAGACATGCTATCTAAAATTTGGAACTAGACATGTTTCTTTTTTAGATTTTTTATTTTATGAAAAAAATGGATACTGAGTAGTAGTGTAAACATGTAATATTAAAGTAGTTATGAAATATTTATGGCCTAATTCTCTAAATTTCTAAACCTAAAAAGATACTCAATGAAAATATTTCATTAAATTAAATATTATGTAATGTTTAAGGTCGGGTCCTTATAGTTGGTATCATAGGTTGGTTTAGACAACATTAGGTATTAGGAATTTTCGTTATACATATGGTTAGTCCCTATCTATTATTTCAGTAAAATACTTGTTTTATAACTTTTTCAGATCAAGGAATGTCGGTTACAAATGGAAGGAAGAGGATCTCAAATGAAGTTCATATCTCTTCCTGATGACATGCTTGCAATAATTATTACAAAGTCATGTTCGGATGATTGTGAAACTTTTTCTAGCATACAACTCACTTGCAAGAAATTTTTTGAGATATGAAACACCTCCTCTATACCTTGTTATCATCATGGGTCTTGTGTTGTATTTAAAAAAGCTGTATTTTCAAAATATTCTCATATTTTCATGAAAGGTAAATATTATCAAGGAAGTTTCAAATATTTTACCTTATCACAAGATTTTGAATCATATTATGATTTTAAAAAATGTGTTGAAGAAGGAGACCCTTGTGCAACCTATTTATATTTTATTTTAAAATATAGTCTCTCAGTACATACTTATGGTATTTTAAAAGGACCGTTAATTGAATGTTTCAGCTCAAATTCAGTTCGTCTGTTTTATAGAAATCATGTTTTATCAGATGTTTTGAAATTATATGTCATACATGATTATTTTACAAAACAGTTTTTCTATGAACACCCATTTAACCCATGTTTTACAAGGATTATTTGTATGGAGGAAGAAAATGATTTTGTGGAATCTCTAAATCATTGTTTCAATGGATGGACCTTCTACCTACGTCAACAAGATGATGATGAATCCAAATGGAAACCATGATCAAGGTTTGACGTTATTCATTTTGGGGATCGTTTTATTTTATAATATTTTGGTGAAATAAGACTTCAATTATTTAGATGTTGAGATCATAATGAATTTGGATGAAAATGAGAGGTATAAGGAAACATTTGAAGTTAAAACATGTTAGGGTTATTTTTGAGTTTTATAAAAAGGACAACCCGTAGGACGGGTGACAACCTGTTGCATCCGGCAAGGCTTTAAGAATCGAACCCACAACCGATGGGTGACAAGGGTGCATCACCTAAAACTAGCTTACTTGAAGTCACTGGTTAGTATGACTTATTCTTTTATTAAAATCTTTTTATGGAACAAAAATATGTTGATTTGTGGAACTTATGTTTTATCAAATGGAAAAACTTAGTATTGAAAAATGATTTAGTGACTAAGTTATAAAAGGTTGTTGTGGAAGATGTTATCTCTTTTGAGGAAACACTATCTGCCTAAGGAAGATAGAATACTATGGGATTATAAATGTGGAATAATGGTTGAAAATTAAGTTTGGAAGAATATATGTTTTTATTATGGACACATAATGATTTGATTTATTTATGAAAATTTTTAACCTATCATGGAGAATATGTGATTACATTAATTACTTTTCAATATGATATTTTATGAGCAACTGGTGTAACAAGGAGATAAATGTTAAGATGTATCTTGGAAGAATATCTAATTAAATCCTTATGAGTTTTTTGTTACAATCAATGTTCGTATTACTTTTGATGAATTTTAGGGACAATTGTTTATTGAATGGTCTTTGTTAAACTTTGGGTTTTAATAGGACAGATTTTGGAGATTAAGAGTAGTTTCTATTTATGTAAAAGTTTATCATTTTTGGGGAATAATTGATCTTGTACTAGCCATTTTGGTTTTAGTTAATATCTAATGAGAAGGGAAATATATATTTTATCTTCTATTTTATTCTCTCAAAGTTGATATAGCACTTTGATGTAAACAAGTTATCCTGAATACTCATCGTATGGAGGAAATATGAGTTTGTGTTAAAAATCTATTGAAGGATAAAAGTATACATGAAATGTAATTGTGTATCCTTATGTTTTTATATATGCACATAAATAAATTCCTCAATGAAAAGTAACTTAAAACAAAAACCATGTCTGTTAAAATTTCCTTCTGGGAAATCAAAAACTGTTTAACCCATCACAGGTTTTTGATTTTTTGATGTTAAATTTCTCCTAAACTTATTTTATATCACTCTACATCAGAACATGATGGATTTTTTTCACCTATATATCCATGTTTTTATTAAATCCTTGTATCATGTGTCTCAGGTTGCCTTTTTACTTTTCTTTTTATCTTTTAAAGTGATTTTTTTCTCATTTTCCAATGTGGGGCTTTCAATGATGTTTCCGAGTCCAATTTTAAAATTGTGTGGACGGAATTCTAAAAAGGGGGTAAGGATGTAACATCTTAGGTAAATAAATAATATGACATTTTCATATTTATTAATATCTTTTAATTAAATATTGATTTTACTTTAAAAGGATTTCTATTTCCGATAGTGTACCTGATACACAACAGTGGGTTTCTTCAAAATTATACGTTGCACACTAATAATATATTATTATAATTTTAAATGGTCGTTAACTCCTAGCCATTGTATTGGTGGGAATGATCCAAACTAAATACAATAGGATTATACATGATTTTTAAATGTAAATACATTATCCAATAAAAAGTTAGAGGCTTAAAATGTGAATGAATCTAATTCTAAGCATAATTTACATTAAAAGGCCGATTTATCTCATTTTAATGGAAAACCATTTTTAAATGTAGTTTTTGTCACTTTAAAACATTATATATGACCAAATAAATTCCTTCTTTAGAATGGGGACATAAAAAATTTACTTTGTGTAAATTTTTGGAGTTTTTTGGATAAAGTTCATTTTTTATTGTATTTTATTAAAAAAGTACCATTTAATCTAATTTATTTATATAGTCAGATTAAATTTTAAATTGGTTTTAAATTGAAATTAATATATATTTTTACTATTTAATCCATTATTTTCATTGGAATTTATTTCACTATGAAATTGCACATAAACAAATATCAATCTTTTGATAGTTATTGTTTCTTAAAAACACGCTATTTGTTTTGATAATGGGAATTAATTTTAAAATTAATCAACGAAACTTCTATGTTTTGAATTTTACAAAGTATACATCATTTTTGAATTCGGAATATCAAATATATCATAGGCTGTATTTTTGGTATTTTTCTGATGAACTTAAATTTTTGATGAATAGTAAAACCACTTAGTGGTAGTTAAAAAACTGAAATATTCATTTAAATAAAAATTTACCACTTGTGTGAATTGAATTTTAAAAATCCAACATACATGGTTGTTAACAGGAAGTACAATTTGGTTCAATAAGATGAAAATAATTTTTTGTGAATCATAACTTTTGACTTATATTTACAACTGTTAAAGGTAAATAGGGTAATTCAAGGTAAAAAGAATATTATAACAATTTAAAATTACCCTAAAACTTGTCCAAACCTTATTTTTTGAGTTACTAACGACCATGGGCATCTTCGGGTCGATTTTGGGACCCCATTGAGCCACATGGGAGTGAAAATGACAATTAAGATTAATTAATTTAATGCGAAGACAAAATTTACATTAACAAAAGTCTTTTAGTAAATAATTTTTATATGGTGTTATATAAGTCCTATTTTGACAAAAAATATTATTTATAAAGCTAAAAATTCTTCCAAAATCATGGTGTTTTTTCATAATTTTTATACATGGAATATGTTAAATTATTTATGACAGAATAATGATGAAGTATTTACCTCATTAATAAATGATTTCAATAAATAAGTTTATAATGATTATGTTATTATCCAAAACATGTCCAATTCTGATTGGATGAGTTTATTTCGAATATGGGTCAACGTATCTTTGACATTAATTATTTTTGGACCATTAGAAACCTAATATCATTATTTAATAAAATAATATTTTTACACTTTACTAAAGAGCCCCTCCTCTCCCTTATAAACGAAGACCACTTCTAAACAATTCCTCAAACCGCTAAAGCCATTTTTCTCGTCCGAAATCAAGCCCATTACATTCCCTACATCCCTATCCTCCTCCTAGAAGCCTTAACTTAGGCAGATAGCACTTCAAGAAGTCATTTGGTTCAAACCAATGGGAGTTACCCAAATTGAAGGTAACCGTTTCTCTTAAATTGTTTTAATTTATTTTACTTCTCCAACCCCTAAACTCTTTTTATTCCTGTATTTTGTAACAAAACCAGTATCCTCAATATTCTAGGATGTTGTTATGAGAATTATTTGAACTAAAATTACACACACCTCCATCTAATTGATGAAGAACATAATGTTTCTGTGGATGGAAAACTTAAGATTCATGAAACGATGATTGTTCAATTATCTTCTACCGTCTCTCATGGTGGACATTATGATGTCACTGTATTTAAATATGATATATATTATTTTTATGTTTTATTTATGCTTCTGTAATTTCCATTTATTTCATGCCTTTATATTTTCCATTATGGGTAAACACGATAATCTAATTAGAGGAAGTGCGGACTACTGCCCCCTGAATGTGATATTACTCGTTCAAAGCATAAGTGGTACTAATAAAGGATAGAGTTAATGATACTATATATTTCATTATAATTGAATTATAATATACCTATGTATCATCATGATTTATTTCCATTAAAATAAGAAATTTAAATGAATGTACCGTTCATGCGTATGTACGGCTTACCGTCTCCATGTACGGTGCATTTCATTTCTTACCTCTAAATATTATGTACTATTATAAATACATGTATATGATGGATATATATGATATATATTATTTTAAAATCATGAATATCATTCTGGATACAACGAAACTTTGACTACATGAATAACATGTAATTATAAGAAGTCTATTTTTGACTCAAGTACAAAATATCGACAAAACAAAAATTATTGAAATAAATGATTACATAATGTTTATAACAAGGTAATAAGTGATATAAAAAGGAAAAATAAACTTTAAAAAGGTTCTTAATAAAGTAGAAATTAACTTTAGTTTATTATTCAGAGGATTAAAGAATGATCGAGTCATGTCAGACACAAGGTATAGGATCTGACCTCTCTCTTTCTTTTCAAGTACTCTCTTTTATGTCATTTATTTATGCTCCACGTTCTTATGTTGGAGGATGTTATTTTATATTAAACTTACTATAATTTCTATTTTCATATGTTTATAGATCCCCTATTACTCTCATCAATTCATTTTATGAATTTTTAAGTGGCACTGTTAGGCTACCAAAATTTTGTAAGGGATTTCTTATCTCACTTTTAATTCGGTGATATTTCCATTGATAACCACTTATTCATTGAATGTGGTGTATTGTGTACAGAAATTTGATATATACTATCATTATTATCAGTATATTAATGGAATTCTGTGATTCATTTGGTGGTTATTAACTTTTGTTCATACGACTTAGTTGAATACAACGTGGTAAAGGGTTTCATCTCACTTTTTATTCCCATGAGATTCATGCTATATTTTCAACTAGTTCCTTTTGTGTGGTGTATGTACTGCCCATTATTGTACACTTTATGTAATATAATTTCACTTATGAGTTTTTACATCTTCATTGTATGATCCTTATTTCATGTGGAATATGTTTTGTAAGTTACCAAATCGGTAAGGGAATTATTCCCCCTCCTCTTTTTAAAAGACTTCTTATTGTTATGTCTCTTAATTCACATATTTTTATGTTGGGATATGTTCCTATATATCCTTATTGATGTAAATTTTATGTACAAGTGATTAGATACACTTTTTCATCTCATCAGCTCAGTTTCTGAATTTTAATGCGACACCGTTAGGTTGTCGAATTTTTGCAAGGGAACTTCTTAACCCAATTTAGATTCTTTGGGTCAAACATGTAATTCTTGAATATGACATCCTATGAATATATTTAAATGAACTATTATTGTTTTACACTGAATAATAAATCATGTTTAGTGTATTTATATTTTTCAAACATAAATATACAATTGATTTATCCTTAATCTAATGATATTGTATTTATAAGTGATTTTGTCTCAATTTACCTTCCATTGAGACTTAATTGTTGTTATGCACCAATTCACTCTTATATAGTGTATATACTGTCATTTGGCATATTATATCATGAAACACTTTATTCTCATGATATTATAATATTTTGATTACCTCAATTATTTGTATTCAAGAGTCTCTCATTTTAATAAAAACACTTTTTATAAAAATATCATTTTAAATGTGTTAAAGATTTATTATTATATATCTTTATCTTTAATGTCCATCTATTAAAAATTGTTTTGAGAATTTATTTATATGGACATTAATGTTTTAAAATTTTAATTCTATTAAAATCCTCAAAGTGGTATGGGACACATTGATTCAAAAATCATTTTTAGTTGTTTTTGAAAATGGATTGATTATTTCAATATCATGAAATTACTTCTTGTGATTGCAAATGATATGTTATTAGTGAAAGGTTTATATTTGCAACATTTTATGTGTTATGATGGTACTTGGACATTTGACTAGAGGTTATTTGATAAACCATATAAAGGGTGGTGTCGTGAATACCAGGATGGGTTATTACGTTATAACCTCCAATGCATTGGGTATGGAAGTCGGTCGTATGGCTATTCCATTTAGTGATATGTGTGGAAGTTGACCGTATGGTTATTCCATTTAATTATGGTTATGTATCAAGTTACCATTATATGTCATGTGATCTTTATATGTGTTTAAGGGTAATGTTTTGGTTACAAAAGGGTAAGTAATGATCTTTTTTTTAGTGAAGTGTATTTACTACTTCATAAAGGTGAAGAATTTAACTTATGATAATGTATTCATGGTTTACCAATTTTTTTGAAAAACTAACAGTTTCTCTTCCATGTGTATCACTTACTGAGATTTTTATCCTCATACCATGTTTTTTTGGAAATGTTTTTCACTGGACATAATGTGGAATAGGGTAAAGGCTGAGATCAAGGAAAAGTCATTCTATCTAAAATATGGAACTAGAAATGTTTCTTTTTTAAGAGTTTTTATTTTATGAATAAATGGATACTGAGTAATAGTGTCAAATTGTAATAATCTAGTTGTTATGTAATAGTTATGGCATAATTCTCTAAAACTATAAACCTGAAAAGATCATCAATGTGAATTATTCATTTAATTCAATATTATGTAATGTTTAAGGCCGAGTCCCTATAAAATCCTATTCAAAAGATTATATAGGTATGTTTTTAAAACAATTGGAAGAATACCTAATCGAATAATATACGAAAATAAGATGAAAATGTTACCGATATGACTTAAAGTGTATTTTTTATTTCTAATTGTCCTTAATTTTTGTAGAAAGAACAAGTGAAATATAGAGAACTGATCAAACACATTAGGATTTATTTGATACATTAAAAAAATTATCATTAAGTTATTTTTAATCTTTAGGAATCAACCTCACATAAATCTGACCCATGGTTTGAGTTTTATATCATAATATGTGTATTTTTAAAATAAATTAATAATGAATTTAGTTTAAAGATCATGTGACATAATAAAACCCAAATAAATGCATTTGTATTGTTTGATACATAAGGAAAATGATCCCACATTCCTTTATGAAATGTTGGAACTAGTCACACCACAATCTGATTAATGGTTAGATCGATATGACTATAAGTTTAAATTATCGGGTTATAATTGACATTTTAGCTCAAAATGTGTCCCTCACTAAAAACTGAGCAAACTCACTCGGATTGTCTTAAAATATTTATTCATTTATTCATTAGTTGAATGTTATGTGTATGAAAAAAATCTTATTTCAAACAATGGATGTTGTGTTCAGCATGACTCAAAATTTGTGTTTATACTATGAAATGATATTTTTGTAAAAATAAATATTAATAAAAAAATGGAAAACCACATAAGGATTTATTTGACACATTAGGAAAACGATAGAAAAGTAATTTTTTATTTTTATTAATCAACCAAACGACATTTTGATTCCTGGTGCGACTAGTATAACTCATTGTACCAAATTTTATTTAAATTTGAGAATAATTTTTGTAAAAAAACAAAATTGGCAAAGTGTAAACTAAACAAACACATTCATATTGTTTAAATAATTTAGGAAAATGATCCATGAGTCATTTTTGATATATAAGAATCAACCCACCCCAATAAAATTCATGATATGACCTGTTTGAATCAAAATGTGTCTTTTTTTAATTGAAATTAACTTATCTAAAAAAGAAAAAATGACATTTTGAAAACATAGATAACTCATTTTATATTTTTCCTACATTAGTACAACGATACATGAGTCATTTTTGAAGTGTAGGAATTAAACACACCAAAATCTAATGCATGGTGTGACTGGTATGACTAAAATTTATTGTAATATTTTTAGTATTTATATTTTAGGTCAAAAAGTGTCACTCAAAAAAAAAACAAATAAATGGATTTTTGATTGTATTCATAATTTTTTTAAAATGACTCATAAGTACATTCTGACATGTTGGAAGTAATTTCACAACAAATTGACCAACGATGTGACCGATATGACTAAAAAATCTTGTTTCCTATTTGAAATATTTTTTTTAGAAAAAACACATAATACTTGCAGAAAATTGAGAAAACACTTTATTATTCTATTGATTCATTAATATAACAATCCATGAGTCATATTTGACTTGTAAGAATCACCACAACTCACTCTTATGGATGATGTGACCATTATGAATCCAAATGTGTTTTATTTAAAAGTGACAGTAAATTAAGGAAAATGAATAAGAGACATACTAAATACTAAAAAAAATTAGAATTGTTTTTACAATTTATGAAAATGATCGTTGGGTCATTGGAGATTTGTAGGAATCAAATACACCTCAATCTAACGCACGTTGTGAATAGTAAAACTGAAACATTCAATTATTATTTTATAAATGACATTTTATCTAAAAAAAATTACTCACAGAAAACCAAGAAAACACCATCTGATTGTCATAATAATTTAGGAGAGATTTTCATATGCCCATTGGGACGTGTATGAAGCAGTATCACCTCAATATAATGTATGATGTGACTTGTATGACTTAAAATGGGTGTTTTTATTATGATATTATATTTTAGAAAAAAAAACACATCAATCAGGCTGGAAACTATGGAAACTCATTTAGATAGTTTTGATATGTTAAAATAATGATTCATGACACATTTGTGATGTGTAAGAACCCACCAAACCTCAATCTGATGAATTATTTTTCTGGTATAAATCATAATATGTCATTTTAATTATATATTATTTTTATTAAAAACAGGGACATACTCATAACCAAGAAACCCCATTCAGATTGTCATGATATTTTGGGACAATGAGAAAAAAAATTCATTTGTGGCTTGTAATAATCAACACCATCTAGATATGACACCTGATGTGACCTGTATAACACATAATGGGTATTTTTTAAAAAAATGGAATTTCATTAATGTATTCGTTTATATTAAAGTTGTATATATTTCTTCGTAGTATTACTAACATAATATAAGTTTTCTTATATAGGTGGAGTCTTTTACTTGAGTTGGGATGACTTGTTTGGCAACTAATACCTTGGGAGGAAATTATTGAGAGGGGATCAAGGATATTATATGAAAAAACATAAATATATTAATAGTTGTTGGATAATTTTAATTTCAATTATATAAACCATTTTATGAAATGTATATAGCATTGTCTTCCAAACCCTTATGTGGGTGTCTTTGTTCATGTGTTCCCAACTTTGTTCGTTTGTGCACTATGCAGGTGGTCTGTTTATTTTTTGGGTTGGTGTTGGTTGGTGTGATGTAATATAAACAACACATAAAAGGAAGCTTGGCCTTTATCTGTGCTATATCGAATGTAGATAAAGGCCCACTTTTTCATAGCTATTTCAAGTGCTAATGAAGGCCTCCATTTTCGATGCTAATTAAATAACTGATAAAGGGTGGTCGTTATACGTACTAATATAGTGACGACTAAGGGGGATCCATTATCAGTTCATTTTAGCATTGTTAAAGGCCCCCCATTATCTTCACAGAGATTAATAGCTCTTTTCTAGTGCTATTAAAAAAATTTCTAGTCCATTTAAAATCACTATCTGCAGTACTTATCATTTTATAAAAATGATTTACTACACAAATTATTTGGTAAATAGTTCAATATAAAATATATTAAATTCATCCAAATTTTTTTAAATATATTCTAATTAGTACACACTATCCTCCATAAATCTTCTCATTACATTATATTCTTCAATATTAATTTATCAACCATCCAAATAAAATAACTGAACCCCAATATATTTTCCATTCACATTCCATTAAAAATTATCTTACATTTCTCACCACTTTATTTATTTGTAATTGAGTTTTGGATCAATTCTTCAAAACATTATTGATTTTGTGAGTTAGAATGACCATTTTTAAAATATATTTATGAATATATATATATATATATATATTTTGGTATATATATATATATAATTTGAAATTGGAGGGTGGGTGGTGTGAGTTCTAGATCAATTGGCGCTCAAAATTTTTTTGTCCAGTGACACTTAATTCTGAAATGGAAACACATGTATCATCATTTATACACATCCAACACCATTTTAATTATAAAATACTTTGGTATTTGTTTCTAAAAAGTACCTTCTTTTTTATCACATTATATGCAATCTATTATATATGGAAATTAAATAATGATTAATGGATATTATTGATATATAATAATAATTTATGGAAACTATTTAATGATTATATATAATAAGATGGATTACCATTATTTAGAGTGAAGGAGATACATTGTGCTAAGGGAAAATGGATGGTTATGGCTCATAGCTTGAAAAATAATAAGGGAGGTGCATCTAAGAAGTTATGACAGTCAAACTATATTTTGAAAATCCGTAATCTAATTCACCTTTTGGATTACTCTTACAGGATTTGGTATATTATAATGAGTTTCCCTATTTTTAGATAAGTGTAATTGAAGTAATATTATTTTAAAAAATATAATAACATATTGTATATATTTTAAATTTAAATATATATTTTTATGTTGTTTTTTCAATTGTTTTTCAATTTCAAATTGTATAATTTATTTATAAAATAGAAGTTATTTTTCTATCATTGTTTATGATTAATTTTTATTATAAATAAATTCCTCATTTTAGAATTAAATAAATATTTCTTTCAGTAAATGAAAAATAAGAAATAGCAGTTGTAATTGGATCAACCCCGTTGTATGCTAGTTCATTAGAGTAGGGATAGGGATCGTGAGAAGCATATCTATTCATTTTTTAGTCAATATCATTTTAGAAAACAAAATATGATTTCAGGTAATTTAATTTATTATTTCTAATAGCATGATAAAATACATTTATATGTTTAATTTTTAGTTTTTTAAAAAATAAAATATATTTTATTGGGATTATTTTTTAAAATAGATTTTTTAAAATATCTTAAATAAAATTAATATTTTGAATGAATCATATTTAATAATATATATAATTTTATAATTGTTTATAAAATCAAAATGAAGATTTCAAAAAAAAAATGAAAGTATAAAATATGATATTCGTCAAAAAAATTTATCATTAAAAAAAATCCTTTATTTAAAATAAAATGGTTTACCACATTAAAGACAATGCTACCATCCTCCAAGTCCACCTATATAATCAGTTGGTGTAGTGTTCTTCTTTGTATATCTCCATTCGTAGAGGTAGTGACATCACCATGGATGCACCCAAGACCTGATGCTGGAAATAGAGATGCTAAAGATGGTTTATGGTTGAGTGTCCTTGGGATAATAGCCTCAACCAGTTATGGCTATCTAGAATCCTCTATAGTATAGAAGCACCCAATCCCTTATATTGACGGGGGGGGGGGGGTTTGGGGTTAGTTCTATGTAGGATAGAGACATTAGCATCACGAACTCCTTAAACTAGTTGTGGAGATCCATGATGGAGGCAGAAGGGCCATAATGGAGGACGTGGGGATGGTGATGAGTGGGTTTGAGAAACAACATATTCTTCAGGACAAGAAAATGATTCAGAAAAACCTCAAGAGGTTTGGATTTTTGTTTGTGAAATTTTCCAGGAATGTAGTCAAAAATGATGGTGGAGACATTCTAACGAATGGGAAGACAAGGAAACCATTCTGCGAAAAGAAAGTGCATAGTCATGGTGCACGGGGGGTTCTGGGATTGAAGAACACAATGCACATATATATGAACCATATTCTTATTATTGATATATAATGTTTCGTGTTTTTGTTTTAATTTTTTAAATATTTTATTTAATGTATAATAAATATGTATCATTATTTTTTTGAATCCAATGGATATTATTGTTATGTGGATTTTAAGATATTTGATTTATGTATTTGTATAGAAGACCACCTTTTTTATCACTTTAAAGAAAAATTTTTATATATTGAAATTATTCAAAATATTTATATACAATTATTTTTTATATATTCTATTTAATGATAATCCATAAATTGAGATGATAAAATAAAACATTGATTTTTTTATTCCATTAATTCCCTAGAATTATTTAATAATTGTAAATGTACATTTAATTATTGAAAATGTAGGTGAAATTTTTAATAAATTTTTTTTTTGTAGTAAATATTTTTTAGAATGAAAATATCTATTTTATATTTATTATCACCCATTTAAGAATGTTATGGTATAATTGGTTCATAAAAAATTATAATATATATATATATAATTAATATAATTTTTTATTTCCATAAGCATTTAAATACATATAATTTATAATAATTACAATTAGAAATACAATTAATATATTTATTATAATCTCATAACTTTATAAATATTAATATTAATTTATTTAAATAATAATTAAATAATAAAATATATACTTTTAATATATATATATTTATATTTTTAAAAATTGAAATATATATATATATATATATATATATTTATGATTATAATTAAAAAAATATATTAATTTATAGTTATTTTATACTTCTAAAATTATAATAGATATATAAAAATATATTTATAAAAAAATATAGATATATTTAAATAATTATAAAATTTTAATAAGTATAATAAATATATTTAATTTTAAATATAATAAATATTTATATTATAAATTTATAATTATAAATAAATATATTATTATATAATATGTAAATATAAATAAATATATACATATTAATACTTATTATTATATATATGTATCTATTATACATATAAATTTATAAAATTATATGAAATATAAATAAGTTATTATCATTATAGTATTATCAGGAGTATTTTAGCACTGATAAAGATTGGCCTTTTTCAGTGCGGAACAAACATTGATAATGTCATGTTTTATCAGAAGATTCAATTTTATCACTGCTAAAACATACCATTATTAGCCCTATTTTACTAGCATTGATAAAAGTTTTACCCAGTTTTATAAATAAATGGTAATATTCTCCGCCTCCTGTCGTATGAATCTGGCTCTCACTATAACACCCCGAGATTTTTAAAAAAAATATTCTTTTTAATTTAATTGATGTTTATTGTTGTACACTACACCAAAAGGATCTTGCACTACATGCATCCCTGACTTGGCTTTCATTACACGCAATCGCGACCTTCCTCGATAGCTTGTGTCGTACACAATACCGAGTTTCTCTAAACAAGGATATGTAATTAAAATATTATTAAAACTATCCCTTATGAATATTAATAACCACTTTTTTAAATTAGGTAAATTTTATCTTTCAAAATGGACTTCATTTTTGGATTCGGAATATCGAAATTAGCCTAGTGTGAATTTTTGGTATTTTTCTGAAAACTTTCAATTTTTGATGAACAGTGAAAAAATTGGGTTACTATTTTAAAACCGACATTTTATTTAAATAATTTTTTATTTTATTTAAATTTATTTTAGGTCAAAATTGATACATAATACCTATTTTTGGTGAATAGTAACTTTTTACTTTTATTTACCACGGCTAAAAGTAAATAGGGTAATTACAGGTAAAAATGTTTTTATTATTATCCTAACACATGTCCTAATTCTATTGGATAAGTGTAATTCGACCAAAAACATCCTTAAGAATAAAATATGACTATTTAGGTCCACTTGGATTAGATTAGGACATTTAATATAATTTTTTTAAAGATTAGTTAAAATAGTTAAAATCAAAGTTTAATAACTAAAACATTTTTAATATAGGGTTATACATAAGATAAATTCGACTATAAATATTAATTAGAAATATAAAAAGATTTCCTACATATTGGTATTTTATATATAATTTTTAGACATAAAATAATTAATTTATTTATGACACAATGATGATACAGTAATTATCTTATTAATGAAATATTGACATAATTGATGTTATAAATACCCAAAAAAATGTAATTTCAGAATTTTTATGAATTCTACTAATTTTCTATATTAATATGACATGTTAGTATTGATTTAATTAATTTTTTTGAACTAATTATTCTGTTATGATTTTCACAAAATTCAATTATCAAATAGTGTCAAAATTGACATAAAAATGTTTTTAAAATAAATATTATATTATTAATTGTTATTTTATTCTGAAAGATATATGGTTTGGCTAAATGACTTATATAAGGTTATATATATTAATAATAAACAACTAGGTGTTTGTTTGGCTTTTTATTGTATGTTTATTAACCTTATAGTGTAAGAAAACAAGAAGACATGGTAAAAGTAAAATTATTTAACATAAAGTTAAATCTAAATGATATGGTTAAAATAGAAACCTAAACTTGTCTAAATACAATTGTATGAGAGGATTTCGACCCATCCCCACCATATCTTCTAAATAAATCAATTTGGAGCTATTATATACCAAATATTACTTTATTATAAAATAAGTTTTTACGTTTTTTCCAAAGGTGCCCCTCTCCTCCCTTATAAAAAGGGCACCCCTTCCCTCTTTTATTCACACCATTTTGAGCAATGAAGCTGGGCCAAGCCCTTCCCATTTCTCTTCTCCACTTCTCTAGAAAAATTCTGGAAGTTCTATTCTTCTCAAAAGACCAACTCTACATCCATAAGGGGAAGCTTAAATGAGGTGCGTTGAAGAAGAGGTAATATCTTCTTTTGATTTTCTCAAGTTTCATTCTTCTTCTACTTATTCTTCTTTAGTTGTCTCATTATAAAGTAATAAAATCATTATTAATTATATTTTGATATGTTATTTTAAATATGAAACAACCATATTTCACCTATTATCCATCCTACGGAAAACGAAATCACAGCTCGTGCGTACGTACGGAATACCGTCTCCACGCCGTGGTGTAATCTGTTATCGACCACCACCATACATGGATGGGTATAATGGTGTAAATAAAAACTATATATGATTATTGTAAAGTGATATTTATTCTGAAATATTATAGACTGTCTTCAATACAATTCCATGATGATGGGAATGATATCATCGCTCGTGCATACGTACGGACTACCCTCTCCATGACGTGATGGGATTCATTATCCATGTTAACCATTCAAGAATGATTATAAAGTATATATAATAAATAATAATGAAATTTATGACATAATGATTCTACTGTATTTGTATATATATACATATATATATAATATACTTACTACCATTCAATTCAATAAGGAAAGGAAAACAGCGTTCATGCGTACATATGACCTACCGTCTCCACGAACGATGTGCTTCTTTTCATTTATCTATCTATTATATATATATATTGAATATATATGATATATAAATCATGTTTTACATTCTGGAAGTATGGAAATCATGATATAAGTAATAATAATATCATGAACAACAAGTCCAAACACGTACGATAAATGAAACAATTTTATACAAAACGCTACTTTAACATGGAATTGACAAATGAAAAGGTAATATAAATACCTAAGTGAACCATTTATGATATAATAACAATGAATATGATTCTATAATAAGTCAATGAAATTATTTAAATCATTATATAGGAGGTTCGGATACATACGGAGCATATCAGACATAAGGTAAGGGATAACTATTTCAATCTCGTTCTTATCCGAGATTGTTATTTGAAAGTATTTACTAGGGTTATTATTATCATCCATGTGCATGTTTAAAAAAAAATATTTTCATGTATTTTTAAAGTCCTTTTACCCATTTTTAAAATTTACCATATGTTATGAAAAGAAATCTTACTTTTGTTTTTCACATGGGGAACATTTTGACTTTTCTGAAAAAAAGATGAGAAGAAGGTTATTTTTTAACATATATGGCATGAATGGATTTTTACAGTTTCATAACCCCTCATTTTAATGAATATTACTCTAAAATATTTTATGACTATTTTCAACAAAATACTTTTCTTTTAAAATTGCATGGCATTTTGTGAAAAGAAAATGATTTTGAAGAAGAAAGGATATTTTCCTCAAGAATTCATATCAATTGTTTTATCAAAAGCATTTTCCATCTAAGATGACATTATTTCATATGTGTATATTTCATGTATAATGTCTCTATTATTTATATGGTTTCACTTTTCCTATGATGAAATGATATCCATTTGTTTTATATGGATTATGTTATGATGGGATGATATTTATGAAACCCATTTTTATTCTTTGGGTTATGATGAATGATTTATGTATATATTGTGGGACAAGTTAGAATGATTTCATTATGAGATGGGTGGGACCTATATCTCCCTCCAATGCATTGAGTAAAGATTTATATCTCATGAGATAGACATGGGTGGAATGGAAATTTAATCTGGTTCAGTGTTGCAGGACTGGAACGAGGAGTGAACTCGATTCAGAATGGGCCATTGTCCACTAAAATGTTCTTGGCAGGAATGATTTGGCTATTATGGAAATCATAACATGTTCTTAATGGATGAAAAAATTACATGTTTTATTACCATTCTAGTTTATCATGACTAATGTTCCTTTATGATCTATGATTTGTGTACATCCAAGATTTATATCATTGATCTTGATATTGATGTTTAGATATTATGTTCATGTTTTTGCATTCGAATGTTTATGGATTGTTTTATGTTCTCTATACTTACCCTTACTAAGCATTTGAGCTCACCCATTATATGTTTTCTTTTCCCCAGGATTTAAAGAAATATTTTAGGTACGAAAACAAAAAGGAGAAATCATTATGGGAGATGTTGAAAAATCTTTCACCATGATTAGAAGATTATTTTCCGAGTTTCCAAAGACACTAAAACATTACGGCCCTTGTGTGTCTGTTTTCATTATGTATTTAGTATTCCGAAAAATTAATTCAATGTCCATGGACGTCAAGCTTTCGGTCTCTAAAGTTGGTATTAGAGGAATGGTTTAGTTAAACTTTGGAAACTAGGATGCGAAACCTTTAGTGATATACCTATATATATTTCTAAGGTATTCCTAGGGATGTCCCTAAGGTTAAATATAATTATAGGTTATAGTCCTATAATTATGGTAACAATCCTATAATGAACCCTAAGATGTTATAAATTGAAGGTACTCCCCCTTTATTATGTTGTTTTCCCTAGCACGATTTTTTCCTGTCACACAATTATTTTTGGGTTTTAGACGATGGCTAGAACCCGAAGGAACCATGTTGATCAATTTAATGGAAAACGCAATGATTGACCTCACGATCAACCAAATGTGATGGGAGATGGAGTGCAAAATATTATTTCTATACTTACATAGGCTATGTATCATTCTAGATTTCCAAATGATCAGAGAAGGGAACAATATACTATTGAGTCCTTCTTGAGGCAACGACCACCATATTTCAATGGGTCTTCAGACCCACTTGTTGCTGAACAATGGATTGGTACCATTGAAATGATATTTTCCATACATCGTTGTTCAAAACATGATAAATTCATTCTAATTGTTTACCATTTAGAAGGTGAAGCAGACCAGTGGTGGACTCTAATTAAGAATATAAGGCCCCAAGATGAAATCGAATCCATGGAATGGGACGAGTTCAAGAACTTGTTTTTTAGTAAGTACTTCCCTCGTATTTTTCGAACAAAGATGTACAAGTAGTTTATTGAGCTTAAGAAGAAGGATGATGAATCTTTTGGTATATACGAAGTGAATTTTACCAGACTTCCAAGCTATGCATCTTGCTTTATCATCCAACCTGAATGTAAAGTGGATCGATTTTTCAGTGGTTTAAAACAATGTCTTCAAAGGGAATTAGCTATAAGAGACTTTAGTGGCTATGAAGAAATTGTGCGTTGTTTTATCAAGGTAGAACTGGAAGCTGGTGTAATATATCCATCACATGGTTTTGAAAAGAAACAAAAGATGGTGTTCAATGTGAAATCTCAGAATAATGGTGAAAATATGATGAATGTTTCTTTATGCTCAAAGTGTGGATAGATGCATGGTGGATATTGTCTTAAAGGGACAAAAAAATGTTTTATGTGTGGAAAAGAAGGTCATCGAGCAACATTGTGTCGAAGTAATGGAAAAAGGGTTGCTAATGATGTGAATAATGAAAAGACTACAGAGAACGCACCACCAAAAATTCTATACTTCAAGTGCAAGGAAATGGGGAATTATTCTAATCAATGCCCTAATCCAAGGGTTAATGAGCTTAAGGCAATGAATAAAGGGAATCCACATGCTATCACTATTTATGATGTTGAGTATGATAATGATGTTGTGTAATGATTAAGTGTTTATCTAATGGGATTTCAAAATAGTATCATGGAATCACATTTATAGTATCATGGAATTTTGAAATATCTATGTATTGGTCCATTGTGGTTTTCTATAAGAATCTGGTACCAGTAACCATGAAAATTGATTCAAATATTTTGGAAAGTAGACGATATGCACATAATGATCGGATAAGGGGAAAATAATTGTTTGATAGTATTCATGAGCTCGTGATTGATTTAAGGACTCTGTGATATCATGGTTTGTGTATATAGAATTTTGAGGATTTTGGTATGTGGAATGTGTTAACATTTAACTTCATTTATGTTTTCACTAAGGATTAATGGGTATTTATTTTTCAAGAGAATACATTATTATGGACTTCAAAATTTTGGAATGTGAACAACAAGATATATCGTATGATATATGGGGGATAAATGATGGTATTCACTTAATTGTTACATGACCTCTCATGTAATCATTTTCATTACACTATGAGATTGGACAAAAGTATTTTCTATAAGCTTAAAGGTTGGAATGGATTATGTTAGACATCAGAAATAATTGTTTAAGGGTATAATTTTGTTTCCGATAGTATTTATGGAATGTTATGATAATTTAGTTTTATAAAAAGGACAACCTGTAGGACGTGCAACAACCCATCGCGTCGGACAAGGCTGTGGGAATCGAACCCACAACTGAAGTACGATTGGCCTTTATCGCCTACCATTGGCCTATAGGAAGACTCTATTTAGTAGAAACCAGTTTTATTATATTTAGCATTATGATATATGATGTATAAGTCCATTTTAGGAACCAGATATGATTAATCTCACTATAGATTGACTTATGTATTTTTGATAACTTTTTCTAATCTTTTGTTTAAGACAGATGGAATGACCCATCATTCTATCACATGATCTTCTAACACTTCACGAATGACAAATTAAACTTCATTTCTTTAAGATATGAAGTGGAAATTGTCCAAAGAACGACCAACGATGTGAATGTACCAAAATCAAGAAAGTATTTCTTCTAATTACAATTTCTTCAACTTTAGGGAAATGGTCTTGATAACCGAAAATGTTTTCTTTAGTGCCCTTATATCCGATGAATAAGATGGTACCTTAGACCATCACAAATCAATGGCATTGTGATTGTTGGATTCTTAATAGCCATATTCTCTACCACTCTTCATCAGAACATGATTGTTATATTTCTCCTCAATATCCAAATTTTCACCTATGTTCTCCTATGTGGAAACCCAGTGATTAGAAAATTTGGGTAACTTTTACGTTTGATACATTAGTTTTTAAAGAATGTAATTCCTTTTTACGATGTGGGTTTCTATTAAAGAAACATTCTAGTAGTAAACCATTTATAACCCCCGAAGAATTTCGAGGGCAAAATTCAATTTAAGGGGGGTAGAATGTAACACCCCGAGATTTTATGAAAAAAATTATTTTTTCATTTTATTGATGTCTTGTGTTGTACTCTACACCAAAAGGAGATTGCACTACAAGAATCTTGGACTTGGCATGTATTACACGCAATGGAAACCTTCCTCTATTTCTTTCGTCGTACACAATATTGAGTTTCACTAAACAACGATATGCTATTAAAATACTATTAAAACTAGTAGTTATGAATAGTAATACCCACTTTTTGAATTTTTTTTAAATTTTGTCATTCAAAATGGACTTCATTTTTTGATTCCAAATATCGAAATTATCCTAGGTTGATTTTTTGGTATTTTTCTGAAAACTTTAAATTTTTGATGAATAGTGAAAACACTGGGTTACTATTTAAAACTGAATTTTTATTTAAAAAATTATTTATTTTATTTAAATTTATTTTAGGTCAAAATTGATTCAAAATACCTATATAAGTTGAATGAAATTTATTTGAGTCATTTTATAATAATTTTAGATATATAAATATTTTATTGAACTTTTCACCGTCTTTTACCCACCTCCTAGAAGAATTTGGAAATTCACATAAAGCATAATTTTACCACTTTTGTGAGTGGAATTTATAAATTCTAAGAGACACGGTTAATATCAAGGACTAAAATGTGGTTCAATGAGATGAAAATAATTTTTGGTGAATAGTAACGTTTTACTTTTATTTACCACGGTTAAAAGTAAATAGGGTTATTAAGGGTAAAATTGATATTATTATTACCCTAAGACATGTCCTAATTCTATTGGATAAGAGTAATTCGACCAAAAACAACCTTAGGAATAAACTATGACCATTTAGGTCCACATGGATTAGAATAGGACATTTAATATTCTTTTATTTAAAGAATACTTAAAATAGTTAAAATCAATGTTTAATAACTAAAACATTTTTAATATAGGGTTATACATAAGATAAATTCGACTATAAATATTAATTAGAAAAATAATAAGATTTCCTACATAATGGTATTTTATTTATAAATTTTAGACATTAGATATTTTAATTTATTAATGACACAATGATGATGTAGTAATTATCTTATTAATGAAATATTGACAAAATTGATGTTATAAATACCCAAATAAATGTAATTTGAGACTTTATATGAATATCACTAATTTTATAGGTTAATATGACATGTTATAATTGATTTAATTAACTTTATTAGAACTAATTATTCTTTTATTAGTTTTACAAAAATCAATTACCAAATAGTGTCAAAATTGACATAAAATAGTTTTTAAAACAAATATTATATAATTAATTGTTATTTTATTCCTAAAAATACACGGTTCGGACAAATGATTTAGATAAGGTTATATATATTAATAATAAACAACTTGGGGTTCTTTTGTCTTGTTATAGTAAGTTTATTGACTTTATAGTGTATGAATACAAGAAGACATGGTAAAAGTAAAATTATTTAACATAATGTTAAATCTAAATGTTACAGTTAAAATAGAAACCTAAACTTGTATAAACTCTATTAGATGAGAATATTTCGAACAATACCCACCTTATCTTTGAAATAAATCAATTTGGATCTATTATAAACCGAATATGACTTTATTATAAAATAATATTTTAAGTATTTCCATAGGTGCCCCTCTCCTCCCTTATAAAAGGGCACCCCTTCCCTCTTCTCTTCACACCCTTTTGATCCTTGAAGCTCGGCCATCCCCTGCCCAATTCTCTTCTCCACTTACCAATAAACATTCTGGATGTTATGGTCTTCTCAGAAGACCAACTCTACTTCCATAAGAGGAATCTTAAAGGAGGTGCGTCGAAGAAGAGGTAATATCTTCTTCCGATTTTCTCAAGTTTCTTTCTTCTTCTACTTCTTATTTAGTTCTCTAATTATAATTTAATAACATCATTATTACTTAAATACTGATATGTTATTATAAATATGAAACATCCCTATTTCACCATCTATCCATCCTACGGAAAATGAAATCACCACGCGTGCGTACGTACGGAATACCGCCTCCACGCCGTGGTGTAATATGTTTTTGACCACCACCTTATTTGCATGGGTATAATGGTGTAAATAAATAACTATATTTGATTATTTTAAAGTGATATTGATTATGAAATATTATACATACTCTTCAATACAATTCCACGATCATGAGAATGATATCATCCCACGTGCGTACGTACGGACTACCGTCTCCACGACGCGATGATATTCATTCTCCATGTTAACCATTCAAGAATGATTATAAAGTATATATAATGAATAATAATAAAATATATGAAATAATTAATCTACTATATTTATGTATATATATATATATATATATTTCATCTGCTTACATTCATTCAAGTCAATAAGGAAAGGAAAACAACGTTCTCGTGTACGTACGGCCTACCGTCTCTATGAACGGTGTGTTTCATTTCATTTATCTATCTATTATATATATATATAATGAATATATATGAGATATAAATCATGTTTTACATTTTGTAAGTAAGTAAATCATGATAAAAATAATAATTATATCAATAACGACAAGTCCAAACACGTATGATAAATGAAACAGTTTTACCCAAAATGCTACTTTAACATGGAATAGACAAATGAACGGTTAATATAAATACCTAATTGAACCATATATGATATAATAACAATGAATATGATTCTGTAATAATTTAATGACATTATTTAAATCATTATACAGGAGGATCGGATACATACAAGCATATTAGACATAAGGTAAGGGATAACTATTCCAATCTCGTTCTTATCCGAGATTGTTATTTGTAAGTATTTACTGGGGTTATTGTTATCATCCATGCCCATGTTTTCTAAAAATGTTTTCATGTATTTATAAAGTTATTTTTACTAATTATTGAAATTTAAAACATGTTATGAAATGAATCTTACTTTTGTTTACCACAAGGGGAACTTTTTGACTTTTCCGGCAAAAGTAAGAGAAGAATGTAATTTTTAACTTATACGACGTGAATTTATTTTTACTGTTTCATAACGCCTCATTTTCATGAAGAATTCTATACCTGATTTTATTACTATTTTCAACAAAATACTTTTTTTAAAAAATTTCCTGGAATTTTGTGAAAAGATAATGATTTTTATGAAGAAAGGATATTTTCCTCAAGAATTCAATTAAATTGTTTTATCAAAACCATTTTCCATCTAAGATGACATTATTTCATATGTGTATATTTCAAGTATAATGTATCTATGATTTACATGGTTTCTCTTTTCTTATGAAGAAACAATATCCATTTGTTTTATATGGATTATGTTATGATGAGATGATGTTTATGCAACCCATTGTTATTATTTGGGTTATGATGAATGATTTATGTTTATATTGTGGCACAAGTAAGAATGATTTCATTATGATATGGGTGGGACATGTATATCCCTCCAATTAATTGGGTAAATATTTATATCTCATGAGATAGACATGGCTGGAACGGTATGTTTATCTAGTTCAGTGTTACAAGACTGGAATGAGGAGTGAACTCAATTCAGAATGGGACTTTGTCCAATAAGATGGTCTGGGAAGCAATGCCTTGGCTACTATGGAAGTCATAACATGTGCTTAATGGATTACACAATTACTTTTTTTATTACCATGCGAGTTTATCATGACTAATGTTCCTTTATGATCTATGCTTTGTGTACTTCCAAGATTTATTTCGTTGCTCATGATTTTGATGTTTATATTTTATGTTCAGGTTTTTGTATTCGAATGTTTATGGATTGTTTTATGTTCCTTATACATACCCTTACTGAGCATTTGAGTTCACCCTTTATATTTTCACTTTTCCCCAGTATTTAAAGAATGGTTTTAGGTAAGAAATCAAAAAGGGGAAGATCTTTATGGGAGATGATGAAGATCTTTCACCGCGATTAGAATATTATTTTCCGAGATTCCCAAGACACTAAACTATTACGATCAATGTGTTTATGTTTTTGTTATGTATTAACTATTCCTAAAAAGTAATGTATTGTCCATGTACATCTTTCTTTGGTTCTCTACACTCACAGAAGTTTAACCCTACCTCTTTCTCCTCCTCACCCTCCTCCAGTGCGTCCCCCTCATCCTCCATCTCCATGAAGCCCTCCTCTTCCACCTCCTCCCCTGCCACCACTCCTGCCACCACAATTCCCTCCTATGGTATGGTGAAACACTACTCCACTTTGAACCTCCCCTACTCTGCCAAACCACATCTTTCTTTAAAAATCACCTCCAATGGGAACATCACATCTACTATGCACTGAACCCCAACCCAACCTTGAACCCTTCCATTTCCATGAACACCCTCCTCTGCATACCACACCTCTACTATTGAACCCCACATCTAATGTTAATCCCTCCTCCTATACAAACACAAATCTATGTGAACCTAACAACTATGAAATGATCTTAGTATTTCTGTTGTATTTTCTCACTGTTCAATCATCCATGATCAATTTCTTGTTAGTAACATATCTATTTCTAATTATGGATATTTATGATCTTCTAGGGCTAGAACATGGATATAAAATATTTTATTGAGAAACCGTAGGTGGATCCATTCTTTTCATTTATGTTCACACCTGGTATGGAAACCATGGTAGATATGTTGTACCACAATAAATATCATCAGTTAAATTAGTAAATGGTTATATATTAGATTCTTATGGCCCAATTAATGTATATTGGTATAATATTTTCTTTCTTTGTTAGGTGATTCTGAGAATGAAGGCCATGGTTTTCAGGAGATCATGTCATTGAATATAACCAATCAGTTTTTAGTTATGTTTTTTAAATTTATTTTGAATTATTTTCTGTCATTTTTTAGCATATGGATATGTTTATTCATTCGTACATCATTAATATAGTTATTTTTGTGTTTTTTATACTTATATTCAATAAAAGAGGATTGTATTGTTTATTTTTCATGATCTTTTATGGCATATGAATGATTCATGTAAGTTATTTGGATATTTAGCTTTTAGGTTTTTAATTTACTCAATGTGGGGAAATTGTTCCCCACATATTAAACTGATATTGTACACACATGGGGTAGTAGTGAAATAAAAAACCAATATTGGGATTGGCTCATTATAATTTCACACACATCTAATAATATTTTCTTCCATAATCAACAACTTTCTATATTCATATTGGAGGAGTATCTTATAGATATCATTAAATCCATGGATAAAAAACATGATTAGTTATCATCCAAAGGAATTAAACAATATAGTAATATACATTCATCCACTTTTCCATCAACACCTACACATGAAAAATAACATCTATAAGATTTTATGTTTGTCAATAATGAAAAACAGGACACTAAAAAAATGTGCAAATGGGGTTATATGGTAATATAGATTTGGGAACACGAGGACGAGTTGATATTGGATTAAATATAATGAATCATAAATGATGTGATTATGAATATAATATTAGATTCTTATCCTGACCACTCTATGATCATGGTGGAACATTTTCAAGAACATGATACACTTACTGATTAGGTATGAGATTAATTTCCTATTGAAGATAAATAAATACTATGATACCTAGAAAAATTCATATAACTCATGCACCCTGAGCTTTGAAAAAAATAGGAAGGTTTTTGGTGCACCCTGAAGGGCCAACCACTATCCATTTTGGATACACCTTCAGGGTGTAGATACCAACTGGAATCCCAAAAAAATTATTTGACAACAATGACATATTTAGAATAGATTAATAATAATGGGCACTGATGTTTAGAATAATTGATCCAATATTTACATTTATAAGGTCATAATTGATGATATAAAAATCTATAGTTTTCACCTACATGATGAAGCTCCCTATTACCATGATCTTTTCTTAGGATATATCATGGTGATGAAAATTCTAGCTCACCAGTTGATTCCCTACTTATGATGTTGTTATCGACACATCACCTAAATACAAAAATTCATATATAGGTACCATGTATGATACAAGGTAGTATTTAAAAACCAACCTAATGATATTAGAGAGTAGTAAATGACTCATTTATATAGATTAGAATTGGTTTGGAATTTTCAATTATTACAAGTGGGTAAACCAAAATTCTTTCAGATTGGAATCACTAAGAAGGTTGTAACTGAGAATGTCATATAGTTCCATTACATAGATGATCATGAATTATTTTTCAACGAAATTAACATTAGATTGATGAAAACACAAATTATATCCATAATGGTGATGGGTAATGAGTATATATTATATCGTGATGTATCCATATTTGGGATTTTAATTGTTCTAGTCCATGATGGTTATGTGGTTCCTTATGGGTCTAGACAGTTAAGGAAAGATGAAAAAACATCATTTATCATTTCCAAGATTTGAAAATAGTGGTTATTTCCATGATTTGTTATAGGTATTATCTTTAGGGTGAGATATTTTTTAGTACACTAAAAATTGATTGAAATATTTTTAATCACTATGTGAAATGAACCATTGATAATTTAGATTGTTTGAGTATATATAGTTTTGTCCTAATTTATATCCTGGAGTTGGGGAATTGTTTTTATAATGTATGATATTGGAATGATAAAGCATTTTTAGTACATGATTCAAGAATCAAGTGTATGATGGATTCCCACATGGAATAGATTTGACTTTATGTTCAAAACGATCATGGAGAAGTGACACTTTTGACTTTATCCATCACTTATTCACTCCTTAGTAGTTTTTCTGGATTAATGTAGAAGATTCATACTATTTAATAATGAGAGACATGATAAAACATTTATACATTTATATTTTATAAAAAATTGGTTATTTTTATTCAGGAATCCTTTATAATGTTCATATCATTGGATTCAAGTCATTGTGAAAATTTTTATGTGGCTATTTTAAAATGATTCAATTATCATGATATCTTTTTTATAAAATTTGTGTTAAAAAAACGTTTTGGGTTTTAAATATCATTACAATGATTAATACACTGGGCATGGACATACGTTTCAATCCATCTGTTTGTCAACTCACTAGATTGACCTTGAAAATGGGACGTGACTGTTTTGAAAACGTATTTAATACTTATTTCCTATGAAAAGGGTTGGGTTATTATAAATATAAATTTTTTTACATGTTTGAATTTTTTATTTGTATTTCATGTTTGTTTTTATAAATTGTTTTCAACGAAATACGGTGTGATATTCTCATATAATTAGTCATAGGAAGCGAAATGAAATAATAACCATCATTCCAATTTTTATTTTCCCTCATTCTCATTTAAAATTTTATGTATATTAATAAATAATGGATGTATGCCAACCGTTTAACAAAAGATAATGACGAAGGATTGAAAGAATTCATAATGTTTGCTAAATATCATGCATATAACCCATCTCAAATCCATTGTTCAGGTTTATGCTATTGTTATTGTACAAAAGTTAGTCTAGATGGTTTGGGAGAATACTAGATCTGTCAAAAAATAGAACAATGTTATACATGTTGGAATAAACATAGGTAAAAAGTGAATATTTCTAGTGTCTGGGATAACATTTCATTTAATGTATCATCTTACATAATTACAAGTGTGGAAAATTATAAAAACTGAATCATGGAAGTGACGATATATGTAAATGATGGAAAAGATCTTATTTAATAAATGACAAGGATTGTTGAAGATAAACATCATGTTTTCCCAAAATTGATTGTGTAGTTAATGAGTTGTGGAAACATGCCATTGTATGATGGTTCCACTAGGTATATTGATTTTTCAACCATACTGATTCTCTATAATTTTAATGAAAGACATAGATAGTGTGACAACAGGTGTATATAATTACTTTCTCACATAACTTACGTGCTGCTATAAGAAAATAAGTTCCCGAGATGAATATATGATGCCAAATGAATGATACCCTCGATGGGTATGATCTCAAAATGATTACATGTTCTCCCAAATAGAAATATACTATTTCTCAAGGTCCAAAAATTACATATAGAATTATCAAGGTGTGTTGCTTCTTGATACATGATTTATGAATACAAACGTACAATGTTTTGTAGTAATTTTCATTCATACCATGGTTTAGGTTCCTACATGGATGTGAGGATACTACAAGGCAATATATGTGGCATGTATAATCAATATATATTTGTGTTATCTATACATAGACTGAGTCCTTTTGTTTTAAAGGATGCGCTTGTAGTACATTGATGGTTATGTTGGTAAATTATTACATTACACCATGGTTATGAATGGAATGAAAATAATTCATATTATAATTTCATATATATCAGTTAAAATATTTGGGTAATGATATTGATGTTTATTTGAATCCATTGATCTGGAATTTAAAATTATATTGGGATTAAGGTGTTATGTTGTATGATGCATACAAAAATAAATATTCCACATTGAGATACATGTTGTATGGGACGATAAATGACATTCTTACTTATGTATTTTTTTAGATATGGCATTAAAATAATTAAAGGGTGTCATTTCAACGATCAAGGTACATAGTCAATTATGTTGAAACATTCATCAAAAAATTTATTTCCATGACATCACAGATTTCTACCCAAATTACCGAAGTACCAATCATGGACGACATCATTTGATAGAATTTATAAAGAACATACAACATGATCTCCACTAACATGTGGTCAACTATTTGAGAATATTAATGATATGATAAAATATTTTTGTAAAACATTTAAAAATTACTTACAAAAACAATATTGAAAAATAGATCTGTTTTTTTGAATTACCATATTGGAATTGTTTGAATGTCAGTCGATTTATTTTTTTACGAATGTTAAAAAAATGTATTCAATAGTGTCATTGGAACATCTATAAATTCACATATAAGAATAAAATATGGAATTAAATATTTTTTGGACATAGTTAACATGGTAATAAAAGAAGAGTTGAGCTCCTGTAAAGGGTGAAAAAAAACTTTTTTCCCTCCATCTGCATACTGTCATTCCAAATAGTAGAGGTATCACTTTTTCAACTTCTTTAAGGACATAATGATTCATGAGGGGTGTTCATCGAATATTAAAAACATTGTTTCAATGACAATTTTAAAGATAATGGTTCTAAAATCACATGATTTCCATATTTTGATGGGAGATCAAATTCTTATAGATTTATGATTCATTTTTACAATGAATTTCTATCATACATTAACCAAAATCAGTTTCTTCTTGAAAAATATATGCAGAAAAGTTATAAACCTAGTGAAATTGCCAACTATAGAAATTGAAACTATCCTCATATTATGTGAATTGGAATTTTTATTCCCTCCCGCATTATTTTATATGATGGTTCATTTTATGTGTCACAAAGTGATAGAGAATCAACTATATAGTCTTATGGACTATAGATTGATGTACCCAATTGAACGATATATAATAATATTGAATGGGTAAGTCAATAATAGTATACATATAGAGGGTTGTATTGTGTATCAATATATTATTGATGAAGCTATTGAATTATGTACTAAATAAATATATGGTGTCAAAAGCATTGGCGAATTGAAATCTCATCACACTGTGTGACATGAAGGAGAATGAATATCAGGAGAGATATTGTCACAATCATTATTATAGATCATGAGTTGTCCCACATTTTCATTATATATAAATTTTTGGAGAATTCGCTGTATGTTGAAACAAATATTGAAATTATTACGAATTTAAATCCATCAAGGGATAAAATATGGATATAAAATACACATATTTAAAACATATAGGATGGTTTCAGTACAAAATTTTAAATGTGTTAGATGAAAATTCATTCACAATTTTAGAATGACTTCAATGGATATCTAAAGGACCAAGTTTGTATGTATTATATTTCAATGGTTAAGTGATTAATGGTTTTACATTATATACAAATGAGCATGATAAAGATATTAACATGAAAATATTGCAGCTACACTCATAGATGAAATGATGCATGATTCAGGTACAGTGGTTAGATATACAATTTGCGAAATATATGTTATAAATAAGAATCATCAAACAAATGTGGGAGTTGGATTATACAACATTCCAATTGCCGATTTTTCAATGAATGTGGGTTGATAATAGGAGTTCTGTTAATATAAAAAAATTGAGATTCCTGAATGTGGATTTTAGTATGAATGGTAGAATGATGAACCATTTGTAAGGGAATCATTGGTAGTACCTGTATTATATGTTCCAAAACCCCCAATCCAAAAGTGTTCAATTGTTCTCTTATTGTCCAATACAACTAATGGGTTTAATGAAAATAATAATAAGGGTGACCCTTTTAATAGGACAACATAATCAATTTTCCCGAGTCCCAATGTAGACAATATATTTTATATTAGAGGAATACACAAGGAAGGGATGTGGATCATTGATAGAGTGGTAAAATACCTTTATCAATTAAAAAATTAAATGGGAGTTCAATAATTAAGAAACATTATTTATAATATATACTGTGTTACGTCAAGTTATTATCTATTTTCTACTACATTTATATACTATAAATTAAATGCTAATCCACTTTTATAGATAATGAATTCTGAACATGCAGGTGCTCTAAATCATGAGGAATAGTAGGTCTTTCAAACAGTTGATGCTCGTAGTATAACTCAGTCCACACATGAAAGTAAACGTATTCCACACAGGAAAGCAAAACGAAATCCACACAGGATAGCACAACTCAATCCACACAGGAACGAAATAGGATTCAGCTCACACAGGTATACTTCTTCAAAGGAAGATAAAGATGATCTCTGATCCATCTAAGTCGTCTGACCCACGAAGGGTCGATAGGTTACTAAACCCTGCAATAGACCCACATAGGATCGGGCCCACACAGGACCTATAGGCGTTGGTTCACACAGGACCGCTGAGCGCAAAGACCCACACAGGATCAGACCCACACAGGATCGGGCCCACACAGGACCTGTAGCACTGATCCACGTAGGATCGTTGAGTGCTGTAGTCGTCGTCGAATCCACCAAGGATCGCAGTACAGTCGTCGTCGCAGTCACAGTAGCAGTAGCAGTAGCAGTAACTGTAGCAGCCAGATCTAGGGTTCCCGCACACAACAAGCTCGTTCGGGAGGGTCCGCTCCACGAGCCGAGAGGCTGATACATCAACTATTACAAAGTCCAGAGTTGATGTATCCAAAAGTTCCGTATCGTCAACAGGAACTCTACGCAACAGACGGCGCGTCTATCGGACGCCCTGTCTGAGAGTTATTGGTTTTTTCGTCCCAAGGGCCCGGTTGGTTTTTAAGGCAAAACCAACCCGACCGTACTCCACCTGCGTCCAAACCTCGGGCGGAGTATGCCAAAAGATCCGTCTCACTAAGAGGAACACAACAAAGCTGATGACACGTCAATCGGACGTCCGTAGCTCATGATATGAGCGTTTCCGCTCCGAGGGCCCGGTTGGTTTCGTGTATGAACCAACCCGGCCGAACTCAAAGTATTCCGAAACCTTGAGTGTGATATACCGAACTGACCGTCTCGATCCAATGATCGCATTTCCACTGACGGTTTTCCAATCGGAGGTCTGTAGCTCATGTTATGGCCAAAAGACCGAAATTGATTCGAAAATGGGGGGTCCGGGTCCAGGGCGACCCGGCCCGACCCCCCCTGGGTCGACCCGAACCGGGTCGACCCAACCCGGGTCTGACCCGGCCCGGCGCGGCGGCGCGGCCCGGCCGGCGGCGGTGCGACCTAGCGCCGCTCGGGTGCCACGCGCGGGGGGCAAGGCCCCCACTTTCCTGCTGGCGGCGTGGCTGAAAGCCGTGCCTTTCAGAAAAGCGGGGGGGGGGGGCGCTGCCCCCCCCCCCCTTGTCATACCGGCCCCCCCTCATAATGGGTGGCCAATTAAGTTGGCCGGGGGAATTAAATTCCCCCAGTCTTTCCCCTTACGGCCGGCCCGACCTGGCCGGCCGGTTCTTCTTCAACGGACCGGCAAAGCCGTTCCCCTTCTGGCTTCCGACACCGGCGACCTGGCTGGCCGCCGGTCTTCCCGTTCCGCCGTGGCCCAGAACCGTCCGCGGCCTTCATCATCCGGCGCGGTGCGACGGCATCGCGCCCCTCCGCCGCGGCCCTGCTCCGACCGCGGTGCCTTTGGTTTCCTTCGACGCGGCGCGACGACGTCACGTTCAAGATAAACTTTCCACGGCGCGGCTCGACGGCGCCGCTCAATATTTTCTGTGTGATTCCCGCGTGGTGCGACGACACCACGCCATCTCGTTCATCCTTAAGAAAATAATATTAATCAAGAACAAAGGAGGGGGAATTCGGCCATGTTTGTGCTGTCTGACCCCCCTCTCGTTAGATGATAACCCTTAAATATTTATCCACAAGATTATCATGCTAGACCCAAGTACGAGAGTAAATAAAATAATCAACAACAACCTCTACCTCGGTTCAAGAACGATGATCGTCAACGACCCGCAGAAGACGAGCGTCGAGGTGGTCGGCGTCACGGAAGAAGGACATCGATGTCATGAAGCGAGGATTCAGAGTTCTTTGACGACGATTTCGTCACGGGAAATCGTCGCGGAAGAGATGACGCGGAAGAAGTACGTCGTCGGTATCGCGGTTTTGACGTTGCCGAAGACGATTCCCGAGAACGTGGCGTTCTTCATCGATGTTCGAAGGTTCTTCGTGTTCTTTGTCAAAGTTTGAAGAAGAAGAAGAAGAAGAAGAAGAAGAACTCCAATTTCTCTCAAGGCGGCTAGATAATTCTAACCCAAATAAAATAAGCTAAAGTCTTATTTTATTCACAAACTTAACAATTTGAATTTCAAAGGTTTGAAATTCAAACAATTCAACTCCATTAATTAACAAAGTTGTCATGTTCATTTAAAGAGGAGTTTAAGGGAGTTTAAAAAAAAAGAAGGTGAAGAGTTATGCTTCGTGTGGGCCCCACCGCACTTAATCCTCCCAAGGGAGGTTAAGTGTATGTGGGTCCCACCTTGAATTCCCTTTGGGAGAAGTTAACCAACAAAATAAAAATAAAAAGTGTTTCCACATTTTTATTTAACTTCTTATAATTTGTCCCAAAACTTACTTTCGTCCGGCATAAAATGCAACCATGGAAAAGGTCTACTTAAGCGAAAATCAACGCTGCGAGTTAATCGGTGCCCTCAGAATTTGATTCCGGGCACCGGTTCAAAAGTTAGAAATTCACGCTCATTCGTTCACTGAACGTACCCGAGCCAAACGTCGGAAAATGATTCCGGGCACTCCGGGCCTCCGAATCAGGTGCCGTCAGAAACCGCGCTCTTGTAAAATTCCAAAGAAAATTAAGAAAAAATTTCCCTTTATTTTACGTGTCTTTACATTACTCCCACCTCAGGGCTTTACGTTCCCGTAAAGATACATCAAAAACTAGGAAACAAATGAGGGTACTGAGCACGCATCTGAGCCTCCCACTCCCAAGTGCTCTCCTGGAGATTCCCCTGCTGCCATCTCATGCGCACTAGAGGAATCGACCGTCCACGTAGGACCCGCTCCTATCGATCCTCGATATCCACCGGGACCTCCGTAAAAGTCGCCCCATCGTCAACGTCAAGCTCCCCATGGTCAATGATGTGCGTCGGGTCGTGCACGTATCTCCTCAGCTGAGACACGTGGAAGACGTCGTGCACCCGGTGCAACTGAGGTGGTAGAGCCAGGCCATAAGCCACCTCGCCAATCCTGCTAAGGACCTGGAAGTGTCCAATGAAGCATGGAGATAACTTGCCGCCTCAGCCAAATCTCTGTATACCACGTCTAGGTGATACCCGCAAGAAGACGTGGTCGCCATCCTTGAACTCTAGTGGCCTCCGCCTCCTATCAGCGTATGACTTCTGTCGGCTTTGAGCTGTCCTCATCCGCTCCTGGATGACCTGGACCTTCTCTGTCGTGGCCTGGACCATCTCTGGTCCCACAAGTGCTGACTCCCCAGGGTCTGTCCAGCACAAAGGAGATCTACAAGGTCGGCCGTACAACGCCTCGTACGGTGCCATCTCGATGGTGGAGTGGTAGCTGTTGTTGTACGCAAACTCCACCAAGGGTAGGTGGTCCTCCCAGCTACGACCAAAGTCGAGGACACATGCGCGGAGCATGTCCTCGAGAGTCTGAATGGTCCTCTCCGTCTGACCATCCGTCTGAGGGTGAAAGGCTGTGCTCAGATGTAGCTGCGTCCCGAACGCCTCCTGTAACCCCTTCCAAAGCCGGGAAGTAAAGAGAGCATCTCAATCGGAGAAGATAGATGATGGCACACTGTGGAGCAGCACAATCTCCTGAACGTAGAGATGTCTCAAGCTCTCCACTGAGCCCTGCTCTCTGATGGGTAAGAAGTGTGCTGACTTGGTGAGTCGGTCAACAATCACCCAGATGGAGTCGTGACCTCTGGAAGTGTGTGGAAGTCCAGTCACGAAGTCCATAGATATGTCGTCCCACTTCCACTCTGGGATCTCCATGGGTTGTACCAAGCCTGCTGGTACGTGATGCTCTGCCTTCACCTACTGGCAGGTGAGGCATCGAGAAACGAACTCTGCCACATCATTCTTCATGCCCGACCACCAGTGCTGTCGTCTGAGATCCTGGTACATCTTCGCCACTCCCGGATGTACCACCAAAGGAGAAGTGTGAAACTCTCTCAGCACCTCCTATCGCAAAGCGTCTGGTACCATGGTACGTCCTCTAAAAAGGGTGTCGTGCTCTGATCCAAGGGAGAAACCATCAGGTGCCTGTCCCGAGGATATATGTGCACGCCGTGTCTCACAGTCAGTGTCCTCACGTTGTGCCTCTCTGACCCGCTGCAGTAGTGGAGAGGTGACTGTGAGAGACTGGAGGAAGGCTGCTCCATCTCTATCCACAAAAGATATCTACAAAGAGGCTAGCTGCTCCATTGCCTCCTCAAGTAGCTGAATCCCCGTCCTCCTGCTGAGGGCATCGACTACCACATTCCCCTTCCCAGGAGTATAGACTATCTCAAAGTCATAGTCCTAGAGGAACTCGATCCATCGCCGCTGTCTCAGGTTCAAGTCCTTCTGCGAGAGGATATACCTGAGACTCTGATGATCAGAAAAGATTGCAAGTCACTCGCCCATCAGGTAATGTCGCCATGTCTTTAGAGCGAAGACCACTGCTGCTAACTCCTGGTCATGGGTAGTGTAGTTCTGCTCATGCAGCCTTAACTGACGTGATCCATAGGTGATCACTGCACTCTCCTGCATCAGAAAACATATGAGTCTAGTCCCCAATGCATCGCAGTAGACTACGTACCCTAATCCCTCCTCAGGCAACCTCAAGATAGGTGTGCTGGTCAATCTCTGTCTCAGCTCCTGAAAGCTCTGCTGACATCTGTCTGACCACACAAAGGGTTTCCCCTTCTTCGTCAAAGCTGTGAGTGGTGCCGCAACTCTAGAGAATTCTGGCACGAATCTCGGATAGTATCCAGCAAGTCCCAAGAAACTCCGAACCTCAGTCACGCTCCTGGGTGGCTCCCATGCTAACACAGCCTCGATCTTCACAGGATCCACTGCAACTCCCACCTCAGAGATAACGTGTCCCAAGAAGTGGACCTCACGTATCCAGAACTGGCACTTTGAGAGCTTACCATAAAGTTGGTGCTCTCGGAGTGTGTCTAGTACAACTCACAAGTGATAGGCGTGCTCCTCCTCAGTCGTAGAGTAAATCAGAATGTCGTCGATGAAGACCACGACAAACCGATCAAGGTATGGCTGAAAGATCCTATTCATGAGGGCCATGAACACTGCTGGAGCATTGGTTACACCGAAAGGCATTACCAAGAACTCATATTGGCCATACCGACATCTGAAGGCTATCTTCTGTACGTCCTCGTCTCTGACTATGAGCTGATGATAGCCTGACCTGAGGTCTATCTTCGAGAACCACTGTGCTCCCTTGAGCTGATCAAAGAGGTCATCAATCCTCGGTAGCGGATACATGTTCCTCACTGTCACCTGGTTTAGGCGACGATAGTCAACACAAAGTCACAAGCTCCCGTCCGCCTTCTTGGCGAACAATATCGGGGAAGCCCAGGGTGAAACACTGGGTCGGATGAACCCCTTTCCCTGCAAGTCCTCCAACTGTACCCACAGCTCTCGAAGCTCGGCGGGGGCCATCCAATATGCTGGAGTGGATATCGGGGCTGTCCCGGGGTACATGTCAATATAAAAGTCTACCTCTCTATGAGGAGGTAGCCCTGGAACGTCGTTGGGAAATATGTCCGCAAACTGACCCACCACTGTAAGAAAACCATGACTCCACACGTCAACTGCTCCAAGGATGAGGCTAGAAAACTGATAAGTGATGGGTTGTCCTCTCCTCCGCGGAAGTCCATCCTGTGCTGCAAAGGCTCCCTTCTCGCCGGTGAAGGTGAACCTGCTCCCGTCGGTGCGTACACATCGCACCTTGCGCCTAAAACAGTCAATCTGTGCATGGACCGTAGATAGCCAATCAATGTCCAAGATGACGTCTTAAGGCCTCGATGCTGCTACAAGAAGCTCCCAGCCGAAGCTCTCGCCTCCTAGAGTAAGCTCGCACTGCCAGCACCAGTGCGTAATCGTCGAGTCTACTCCCGTAGGAGTCTATAGCCGTAAGGATCGAGCAAATGGCTCTGTCAGAATCTCCGAGCTCCGAACAAGGGCAGCGGCTATGAAAGAGTGACTCGCTCATGTGTCTATAAGTACTGCAGCAAGGGTGGAATAGACATAGATAGTACCTCGAATCATCTCGGGTGTGCCGTGGTCGTAGGCCTCTGCTGCCTGGAGCTGTGCCTGTCTCTGCCCGCCAGCTCCCTGTGGTCGGGGTGGACCTCCTGGTGGTGGTGGTGGAAGAGGCTCAAAGCGTCTCCCACCACCTGATGCTCGGCAAGCTCCTCTGCCTCGTCCGCCTCCTCCCTGCAGACCGCCACGGTTGACCCTCTGCCTCTACCTCGGTGGTCCCTCAACCGTCTGATGCTCCTCGGCACGGAGGGTCGGGCAGTCACGAGCCATGTGGCCCTGCCTGCCTCACGAGTAGCACTGCCTGCCTCTCGAAAGACTGGCTCCTCGCTGTGTGCCCCGCACTGCTGAGCCAGTGTGCTGAGGTCGTTTGCCTGAAGGTCTGGTCTGCCTGGACAACTGAGTAATCCGTCGACTACCTGCTGCAGATGACTCTGCCACGTGCCGCCCTGCGGTGGGTCTCGGCGCCGATGTAGACTCAGCAAGGAAACTCTCGATCAAAAGGGCCCGCTCCAGTACTCCTGTCTGAGTCGGTATGCTGAGAGAGATCAGCGATACCCTGATCTCGTGTCTCAAACCCTGCTCAAAGGTCCAGGCCCAAAAAAATGGGTCCCGTACCATGTCAGTCGAGTAGCGCGAGAGATCGGTAAATCTCGCCGAGTACTGAGCGATCGTCATGATGCCCTGCCGCAGCAGAAGAAGCTCCTGGATACGCACCGCACGAAGGGTGGCTGGGACGAACTCCGAGCAGAAGAGGCTCTTAAAGTCCGTCCATAGTTGAGATGCCTCATCATGCACCTGGAGAAACAAGCTCCACCATCGGCCCGCTGCTACGTGCAGTAGGCTTGCAGCGAGGATCACAATGAGGTCTGCAGGTGTCCTCACTAGCCTAAAAACTCGTACCACTGCCTCCAGCCAGTCCTCTGCTGCCTGGGGGTCCGTCTCCCCACGGAACCTAGGCGGTCGCTGGCAGTGGAACTCGTGCAGAGCTCCAAGGCGACGTGCATCGTTAGCGGCTAGTGCTGGAAGCATCAGTGGCTCGGCGGGTAGAGCAACCGCCGGTGCCACTACTCACAAAGGGCCCTGCACCGAGGCCTCGTCGCTCGGTGGGCAGTCGTCATGCTCGACTCTCGGAACCCTAGCTGGCTGCCGTCGAGGGGCCATCCTGAAAAGGAAACATGTGCACCACTGTCAGAACAATATACCTGGTGAGCTGATATAAAGTAATCACAAAGAAAACTTTGAAACACACACGCAATCAATGTTTTCGTTCATTAAGTCGGAAATCAGAAGTCAGGTTCCTGGTGTACAGATACGTCGGCCGCCGCACCAACACTGGACTCCCTGGACTGATAACCACACTCAATACGCTAAACATTATTGCTTCACATATAAAAGATCAGAGTTCGCGGTAGAACCGAACTCCTTTGATACCAATTTGTCACGACCTGTCCTCGGGGCCCGTGCTGTGACTACCCCAAACCCGCCTTCCATAGGCCAGGGGCTGGCGACTAGCACCAAGGCGTAAATTCCAGTAAAAAAAGGGAAGGCATTTCCTTTGTAAAGTAAACAAGCACCACAGAGTAAACAAGCGGAAAGGTAAACACTAAGTAAAAACAGAGTACAACTAAAAGTGCGGAAAAGTAAAAGGGCCAGTATACAAACCCAAAATGAATGTAAAGTACAACTCGAAAGGGAAAACAACAACTGTAAAGTAAAAGCCGCTACACCGAGCTGTCCACTTGAAATCCCACCTGAAGGGTGGGTACAGATAGCTCCACTGCTCCTCGGGTCCCGTCGTCCGCTCCGAACACGTCCCGCCCAGTGGTCCACCTCCAGGTAACGTCCTACTCTGCAAGCCTCAGCCAAGATCAACGCTGTCCGTCGTCTGCAACCAACACAACGTAGTGCGGGCATAGCCCGTGCAGGAATGATTATAAGCTACTCAGTAGGGACCCCGAGACCCCTGAAAGTCTCCCAAAACCCACAAAGGATAAACTACAATGGAAGATACAATCATGAAGTAACAACCGACACTGCTTAGGTATATTCCCATACATATACCTAAGTCATCAATTCCAATATGCTCCAACCTCCGAGCCAAAGTACAAATCAGTCCACACAGGAAAGTAAACGTATTCCACACAGGAAAGCAAAACGAAATCCACACAGGATAGCCGAACTCAATCCACACAGGAAAGCAACAGGATTCAGCTCACACAGGTATACTTCTTCAATGGACGATAAAGATGGTCTCTGATCAATCTCAGTCGTCGGACCCACGAAGGATCGATAGGTAACTAACCCCCACAAAAGACCCACACAGGATCGGACCCACACAGGACCTGTAGGCGTTGGTTCACACAGGACCGCTGAGCGCAAAGACCCACACAGGATCGGACCCACAAAGGACCTGTAGCACTGATCCACGTAGGATCGCTGAGTGCTGTAGTCATCGTCGAATCCACCAAGGATCTCAGAACTGACGTCGTCGTAGTCACAGTAGCAGTAGCAGTAGCAGTAGCAGTAGCAGTAGCAGCCAGCTCTAGGGTTCCCGCACACAGCAAGCTCGTTCGGGAGGGTCCGCTCCACGAGCTGAGAGGCTGATACATCAACTGTCACAATGTCCAGATTTGATGTATCCAAAAGTTCTGTATCATCATCAGGAACTCAACGCAACAGACGACGCGTCTATCGGACGCCCGGTCTGAGAGTTATTGGCTTTTTCGTCCCAGGGGCCCGATTAGTTTTTAAGGGAAAACCAACCCGACCGTACTCCACCTGCATCCAAACCTTGGGCTGAGTATGCCAAAAGATCCCTCTCACTAAGAGGAACACAAAAAAGATGACGACACATCAATCAGACGTCCGTAGCTCAAGATATGAGCGTTTCCGCTCCGAGGGCCCGGTTGGTTTCGTGTATGAACCAACCCGGACGAACTCAAAGTATTCTGAAACCTTAAGTGTGATATACCGAATCGACTGTCTCGATCCAAGGATTTCATCGCCGCTGACGGTTCGTCGATCGGAGGTCCTTATCTCATGTTATGGCCAAAAGACCGGAATTGATTTGAAAACTGGGGGTCCGGGTCAGCGGCGACCCGGCGGCCGGCGGCGCGGTGGCGCGGTGGCGCTGTCCGGCACGACGACGCGGCCCGGCCGCCGGCGGCGCGGCCTGGCGCCGCTCGGGAGCCACACGCGGGGGCAAGGCCCCCGCTTTCCTGCTGGCAGCGCGGCTGAAAGCCACGGCTTTGTTCAACGGCCCCCCTTGTGGGGGCCTGCCTTTGAGAAAAACGGGGGGCGCTGCCCCCCCCCCCCCTTGTGAAACCGGCCCCCCTCATAATGGGGGGCCAATTATGTTGGCCGGGGGAATTAAATTCCCCCGGTCTTTACCCTTCCGGCCGGGCCGACCTGGCCGGCCGGTTCTTCTTCAACAGACTGGCAAAGCCGGTCCCCTTCTAGCTTCCGACACCGGCGGCCCGGCTGGCCGTCGGTCTTCACGCTTCGCCGCGGCCCGGAACCGGCCGCGGCGCCTTTGGTTTCCTTCGACGCGGCGTGACGGCGTCGCGTTCAAGATAAACTTCCCACGGCGCGGCGCGACAGCGCCGCGCAATATTTGCTGTGTGATTCCTGCGTGGTGTGACGGCACCATGCCATCTCGTTCATCCTCAAGAAAATAATAATAATCAAGAAAAAAGGAGGGGGAATTCGGCCGTGTTTGTGCGGTCTGACACCCCTCTCGTTAGATGATAACACTTAAATATTTATCCACAAGATTATCATGCTAGAACCAAGAACGAGAGTAAATAAAATAATCAACAACAACCCCTACCTCGGTTCAAGAACGATGATCGTCAACAACCCGCGGAAGACGAGCGTCGCGGTGGTCGGCGTCACGGAAGAAGGACATCGATGTCGTGATGTGAGGATTCGGAGTTCTTTGACGACGATTTCGTCGCGGGAAATCGTCGTGGAAGAGATGACGCAGAAGAAGTACGTCGTCGGTATCGCGTGTATGACGTCGCAGAAGACGATTCCCGAGAACGTGGCATTCTTCGTCGATGTTCGAAGGTTCTTCGCGTTCTTCGTCAATGTTTGAAGAAGAAGAAGAAGAAGAAGAACTCCAATTTCTCTCAAGGCGGCTAGAGAATTCTAACCCAAATAAAATAAGCTAAAGTCTTATTTTATCCACACACTTAACAATTTGAATTTCAAAGGATTGAAATTCAAACAATTCAACTCCATTAATTAACAAAGTTTTAATGTTCATTTAAAGAGGAGTTTAAGGGAGTTTTAAAAAAACGAAGGTGAAGAGTTATGCTTCATGTGGGCCCCACCACACTTAATCCTCCCAAGGGAGGTTATGTGGATGTGGGTCCCACCTTTAAATTCCTTTGGGAGAAGTTAACCAACAAAATAAAAATAAAAAGTGTTTCCACATTTTTATTTAACTTCTTATAATTTCTCCCAAAACTAACTTTCGTCTCGCATAAAATGCAACCTCGGAAAAGGTCTCCTTAAGCAAAAATCGGCGCTGCGAGTTCATCGGTGCCCTCAGAATTTGATTCCGGGCACCGGTTCAAAAGTTATAAATTCACGCTCGTTCGTTCACTGAACGTACACGAGCCAAACTTTGGAAAATGATTCTGGGCACTCCGGGCCTCAGAATCAAGTGCCGTCAGAAACCGCGCTCTTGTAAAATTCCAAAGAAAATTAAGAATAAAATTTCCCTTGACTTTTAAGGGTCTTTACACAAATGGTAAACATACCTGATAGATTAATGTAAACAAATATCCCAACGATGTATCTATTATATAAGTATTGGATTGTTTTATATTTATGTTTAATTTAAATATTTTTTGTATTACGAACATAATTTTTTTTATACAGATGGATTCCTTTTTTTTGAGTTTTGGGGGGTTTATTCGATGATTCTCATGCTCATGAGTGATACGACATTAGGGATACAACCTGGAAATAAAATAGAAGTTAATATTTTTTTTAATATAATATGTTTTCATCATAATATTATATAGTCTCTATATAATTAAAATTGTCTAAATTAAATGTTTTACTACTAATAATGACAATGTATTTCTCATACTCATTCTCCCTAGAACCTTTTGAAGCCTGCACAATTAAAATTTATCAGTTTCCTTCAATGGCAGTGGAAGGAACATTAATGTTTCTGATAAATGTTGACAATTCTGTTTTTCCATTTAAACAAGAAAAATCTAATGGAATCCATGGTAACACATGATGTGGCTGGTATGAATCAGAGTGTATTTTTTTACTTAAAAATTACATTAATTTGTGTATATAAAATAAGTTAGACAATGAAAATTAAATAAAAACACTTTATTTGTTTTTTAATTTTATGAGAATGATCTATTTTTCATTTTTATAGTGTGGGAATCATCCACACGTCATTATGATTCATGATGTTTCCTGTATGACTCAATGTTTCCCTTTTTATTTTAAATTTTCATTTATTTAACTAAAAAAAATATGATATAATGAAAATTTAGAAAACACATTCCAATGGTTTTTATAATGTATTAAAATTCCATATTAGACCTTTGTGATGTGCAAGAATCATCCATAACTCAATAAGACTCAAGGTGTAGCTGGTATAACACAAAGTGACTCTTTTTATTTTAAATAGACTTTAATTTAAATAAAAACAATAAATAACAAACTAAAAAAATATTAAAATTCATTTTTATAGTTTTGATACTTTATTAACCCAATCCACAAGTCATTTATAGATGTGTGTGAGTCAACCAAATCTCAATCCAATGCATTGTGTGACCAGTACAAGTAATATTGTTTGTTGCCTTCTTAAAATTAGCATTTTAGTTAAAAACATGTAATTCACTAAAAATCATGATTACATGCTTTAATTGAATGGATAATTTAGTACAATGATTACTAAATAATTTTTGACATGTATGAAGTTGTATCATCTCAAACGGACATATGATAAAACTGATATGAATCAAAATGATTGTTTCTATTTTGAAATGATATTTTAATAAAAAAAGGTTACTGATATATGAATACCTGAGAAAACACGTTCATGGTTTTTTAATAAGTTAGAAAAAGAACTATTAGTAAATCGTAATTCATATAAATCAATTGCACCTCATTATGAAAAATGGTGTGAGCAGTATAATTCATTGGAATCCTCCTCTCTTAGTCATGTTTTAATGATCTCGAATCCAATATATCCTGTAAAAAATTTAAATTCATTTTAATCTGTCAAAAATCATGAGTACAGATATTTGGATTCATTATGATTTAAATAATCCTAAAAGGATAATAATTGTTATAAATCATGTTTGATTACTATAAACTATTTTTATCATTGGTCAATACTGATTTAATTTATGAATGATTATGTATAATTCAATCTATGAATATTACTGCTCCTGTCTATAAAAAGATATTTGGAAAAGTCTAAGTAACTGTGAGTCTACCATCGGTTCTGTTTTCTAGAAAATGGACTAGGCACTATGTACCAGATTACGTTACCCAGATATTGTGACTTGACTCCATAAGCAGACACCGTGACTAGAAACCATGATCGGACACTATGAACTAGACACCGTGACCTAGACACCATGACCTAGACACTCTGACCATATAGTGTGACCAGACATCGTGACCCATAAACTATAAACAAACACTGTGACCAGAAACTATGATCATAACACAACTTATGTTATATCAGTTCCTGATCTCAATACAACCAAGCCATCATAACTGTCTCACCGCTCAAATGAAATGAAGAAGTTACCATCTCATGGTGACAATTCTCTAGGTGACATAGTTTATAGATAGAATATGACACCATTCTTTTATCGGTTTTGTCTTTTAAAATTTCTTTTATAACTGTCATATTTGAGTCATTTAAATTCAATGACATAATTAAGATTTCATTGAGGACATGTTACCTGACATGACAAAGTTGGAGGTTTGGAATACATGCATCCTATTAGATTCAATACATGCCCTCCAAGAATAAAAAGAAAACTGTGGACCTTAAACAACTATGGAAGAGTAGAAAAAGCATGAAAATTCTTGAGAAAAGAACCAACACAAGATACAAGATACATATAAAGAGAACAGAAAAAATTCACGAATCCATAATGTGAGATACCACAGATCAGATTCAATATCACCATCCCAATACCAACTCCATGAAGAACATGTGATTGATTTAACTGGAATCCCGAACACTAGACTAGTGATACTCTATTTCTCACAAGAGGGATCTATTTTTGCATCGACATTATCCTAGATGACCTAAGATACATTGAATAACACATAGAGCATTTCTATATTTATCTAATCATTATTTATCTATTTTTTACTATATTATCATTCTATTTGTGTGTGTGTGTGTCTGTATGAAAACACACATTTTCTCCAATAATAAGCTACAGGATACAAGATATCCTTCCTCTCATATATTTTTAGATGTGTTTACCCCCACAGATAAGTGTGGAAGAGGACCATATGTTGCCAATTATTTTATACCAATTAATAAATTTTGAAGAGGTCGTGTAACCTAGATTGTCCCATGCACATTTGTTTACCCTGATCAAGGGTTTGGATCATGTTTATTAATATAAACAGGTTGGTGGAAGGTGATCACCAAGTGAAGTGGAATAGGTGTCCGCTAGAGACTGAACCACTTGTTTTATATCTGATGTGGTGTTTAATTTACTTTTTAATATTTTACTATATAATTAATAAATCACTATACTTATTTTGATAGTTAATATTGGACAGAAGATATAATTGATTTTTCTTAATATAATAGATACCAAAGTAATATCAATAATTTATATTGATATTATTGATAATTAATCAATCTTATGTGAAGCTATTTGAACGTAAAAACATTTATAACTATATTACCTTTATTAGATGATATTTATTTAATATTTATTGGTGAACCTTTTAATAAATCATTGAATAAAATAATTTTTATAGATATTCAATTCACCCCCCTCTTGGGTGCACTACTCCAAGAAACATTTGGTATCAACGGGTTCTTATTATGACTATGTTTTTAATTATTCATTTACGATTTAGTTTATCATTAATGATCTGTAAATTTTGGATAATTCAAAATTTATAGCTATTTAAATGTATTTTATTATTATGGATAATATACTAGAAGGTGTTGTAAAAAACAGACCACCATTCCTTAATTGAACAAATTATTCCCAATAGAAAATGAAAATGAAAATGTATTTATTAAGTATGGGTTTTGAAATCTTCTCTTCAAGTATATATAATTATAAGAATCATTCTATTGATAGAATTATGTGGGATGTCCCAACCAAGACTCCCTACAATAATAATTTCAAAGCCATGAATGCTTTATATTTCTCTTTAGGTGATGAGGAATTTAACATAATTTCTTATTGTAAATATACCCATGAAATTTGGGATTCATTTTCTGTTTCACATGATGGAACCATTAGTGTGAAAGAAATGAGATTTAATACTTCCACTATTAAATATGATAACATTACAATGATTCCTGATGAGACTACTTTTGACATGTATTTCATGTTCACCAAAAATGTCAACACAATGATTACTCATGTAAGAGAAGTTACTACCAAGGAAAAAATCAAAAGGATTCTCAAATGCCTTCCTAATATATGTAGAGGAACCACTGTCACTATTATAGAGTAATGAAACATCAGAAAGTTACCTGTAAAATAAATAATTTTGAAAATAAGGATGTATGAAGAGTAGCTAAATGTCAAAAACGAAGAGGTTGATGAACCCAAAATAAAATTTGTTTCATTTATGAAAAACAACAATAAAAACAAAGAGAAAGGTAAATTGGAAGTCTATGTAGAATGGTCGCGAATTAAACCATCATCACCTAATGGTGGTGAAGGGATGGTTCAATTATCCCAAAGGCTTTTGAGATGTTACAAGGAGAAGAAATTTTTTAGATAACCTAAAAACAAAGGAAGATATGATCAAAAAGGAAGCTCTAATAAGTATTGTTAATTAAGTGACTACATTGATGAGATAGTATGATATTATTGTATTTCAAAGGGACATATAAAGGATAACTATAAAAAGATCATGTAAAAAAAGGAATATGAGGACAAAAATAAAGTGTATTAAAAGGAAATGAAAGCAACACGGTGTGATTATGAGGATATTTCGAGTGATTTAAAATCATAACATGATTACTAGGCTTAAAAATTAAAATTGTATTTTATGAAAAACATACCTGAGGTATCACTGGAATACCCTATACAAAATTCCATTTTTTCTAGAGATACAATTGATTCTGAGAATATTTTTAATGATGAAATTTTTGAGTACTATAATATGCATGAAGAGAAATGTAATGAACTAAAAGAAATATACAAGTCATTAATTTAAAAACTTTCCCTTATCCCAACTGTTAAATATGAACATACTGTATTACGAGAGAAAATGTTAAATTACTCAGTGAAGAAAATGAACTAAAGCTATCTAATGAGAAAATGAAAAATGTCATAGAATGGATTACTAATGGTAATGATACAATATTAAAAATTCTAGGAAAATAGATTTATCTTATATATACCACTTGTATTTGATATCAACCGGGTAATTTTTTTGAAGATCTAATTTTGTTTCTATGTCTGGGTCATGATTCTTTAATACTTGTTCTAGAAAAAATTCATCTAGTTAATGGTATGATACACTCTCTACTGCTTCATTATTTTCTAGACCAAATATAGTATATTTTCCAATAACAATAAATATTTCTTATATGAATCCTTTGAAGAAGAAGCGGGTTCCTAAAGCACTAGTCATTAATATTACATAGTCTAATGATATGTGGGTACCCTGGAAGATTTTTATTTGACTATTTTTTGGGAATATTTTTTAAATAATGCTACATGGACAATTGGTGTTTAATACACATGATATGGGACTATTCATGTTTTAAGAACATAATAAAAATTGTTGGTTGACAGTCACATTTGGTGACAATGCCAAATGAAAAATCATTGTCCTTAGCCAAATCGGTATCTATAACTTTGTTTTAATTTCCTACACTCATTTTTTGATTGATTTAAATACAATCTGCTTTGCATTTCACAACTATGTGATGATGAAATTCAGGTTAAATTTTTAAATTATGCTTTCAATTTTTTCAAATCAAACATTAATTAGTTTTTTCTACAATAAGAAATGAAAATGTATACTCTGTTAACAGAGATTCTATTTTTTCTTAAAATACATCATGCTAAAGTGTATTTCAGAATGATTCTTTGTTTTGGTATAGGTGACAAGGACATTGTAATATTCCCTCCCTTGGAATGATAAATTGAAAAATATAAGTCAAAGATCAACCCAAATATGGGTTTCCAAGTGATAAAGTGTGAACACCTTGGAAATCAACACAATTTTTTTTCAATCCAAAGAATGAATTGTTAACTTCTCAACCTTTTGAAGTGATACACATGGATTTGTTTTGACCATCTATAGTTTCTAGTTTTAATGGGAAGAACTAGGTTTATCTTTATGTAGATGACAATTATAGATATACTTGGACTTTCTTTTCAACTCATAAAATTGAAGCATGCCATCTTTTAACCAAAAATTCCAAAAGTATAGAAAATATTAGTGGAAATAGAATTATATCCTTAAGAAGTAATCATGGCTATGTGTTTGAAAATCAAGAGTTTTATTTTTTTTAAAAAAATATCTATAGACATAATTTCCCATCCCGTAGACCACATAATAATAATGGAGTAGCATAAAGAAGAAATATATCCTTTAAAGAGATTTATAGAACCATGCTTTGTGAATATGACATACTTATTTATTTATTGGTGGAATATATAAATATATCTTACTATATCATTAATAAATTGTTGATTATATACATTCCTAAATGAACTCCAATAGAGTTATGGAACAATAGAAAACCATATGTAAGATACTATAAATTATACGGTTTCGAGGACTATATCCAAGATACTAATTACAATCCTGAAAATTGACATCCATGAGGGATGAAAGAATCATTATAGGATATTAAATATCTTATAAAGCCTATAGAGTATTTAATAAAATAAGAAATTTTTTAGAAGAATCTGTCCATGTCAAATATGAAGAAACAAATACACAAGAGCCTAATACATCCCAAGAGAACATGGAGGATGATATGTCCAATCTGGACATCTATTCAAAATCCTATAGCCATCCAGTAAGAAAATTTGTGAAATCATATAGTTCTAGAAATAATTCATATTTAAGTAACAATGAACCTGAACCTATTGATAAACTTGAAATCACTAGTCCTTATTTTTCTAGAGCTGTTATAACCCTTAAGAACCATCCATTATATTATTTCATAGAATATTTAGATAATATAACGGAAACTATAACTTCTCTTAAAAATCATGTTTAACATCATGTTTTCGTGTTACAAAATGAACCTAAAAACATTAATAATTTTATCAATGATGAGTTTTGGGTGATGGTTATGAATGAACATAATCATTTTGAAAGGAACATTGTACTGAAACTTGTTGAAAAATCCAATGACACTTTTAATTTAGGCACTAAGTGGGTGTTTTGATATAAGGTCGATGAAGTTGGTAACATAGTTAGAAACAATGCAAGACTGGTTCTAAAAGGCTATAGTCATAAAGAGAGATTTGTCTATGAAGAATATTTTTCACAAGTTGATAAACATGAAGCCATCAGAATTCTTCTTGATTATGTAGTACATCTAATTTTAGAACATTTTGAAGTGGATGTTAAGAGGAAATTCCTAAATGGGTATACATTTTTGGATGTCTCCATTGAGAAACCCCCTGGTTTTTAAAATCCTCACATTCCAAATAATTTTTTTAAATTATCCAAATCATTATATGGTTTAAAACAAGCTCCAAGAGCCTGGTATGAATGATTAAGTACATTCATTATATCCAATGTTTTACAAAAGGAATTGTTTATCTTACCCTTTTTATAAAACTAATTTACAATTAAGTTTTATTAGTTTAAATTTATTTAGATGATATTATCTTTGGATCCACAAAAAATTATTTATATATTGAACTATCTAAATTGATGAAAAATGAATTTGAAATGAGTTTAATGGGTGAACTAAAATTATTTCATTTATTTAAAATCATTCATAATAATTATGGTATTTTTTAAATACATGATAGTATAATATAGATATTAAAAAACTTTATGTCTTGGATAAAAATAAATGTAGTGACTCTCCAATGAGTACTACATGAAATATTGATCTTTACGATGATGTAAAATGTCACGACCCGTCCTCGGGGCCCGTGCCGTGACTACCCCAAGCCCACCTTCCATAGGCCAGGGGCTGGAGACTAGCACCAAAGGCATAAATCCCAATAACTGGGAAGGCATTGCCTTTATAAAAGTAAACAAAACACCACAGAGTACAAGCGGAAGTAAAACAATAAGTACAAAGAGAAGTGCTGAAAGGTAAATGGGCCAGAATACAACTCCAAATGAAAGTACAACTACAACTGAACAAAGTACGACACGAAAAGAAAACAACTGGAAGAATGGAAGCGGCTCCTGGGTCGTCCTCCTCGGATCCTACCAGATGGGTTGGTACAGATGGCGCATCTCCTAGATCGTCCACAACGGATCCTACCTAAAGGGTAGGTACAGATAGCCTCCACAGCGCTCTCGACCGTCAACCTCCTCCGAGTGTCGTCTCACTGTGAAGTCCACCTCCAGATACTGACTCATCGTGTAGTCCACCTCCGGGTACTGACTCGTCGTGTAGTCCACCTTAGGGTACTGTCCAGTCCCCAAACACTCGACCTCTGTCAGCACTGCCCATCGTCTACAACCAACACAATGAGGTGCGGGCATAGCCCGTGCAGGGGTGAGTATAACAATACTCAGTAGGGACCCCGAGACCCTCAAGGTCTCAATGAAACCAACAAGGATAACCACAAATAAGATCTTAAATGATAACCTCTACTTAGGTATATGCTCATGCATATACCTAAGTTATCAAGTAACCCATATCAATCATGAGGAAAACACCAAGATCATTAAATCAACAGATAACCACTAATCAGGTATATGCCCATACATATACATAAGTTATCAAGTGACCCATCTCAATCATGATGTAAACAGAAAGGTTAAAAGTCTTAGCTCAAACCAGGATTTTTATTATCGAAACCATAACTGATGAAGAAACCCGTCTCTAGAGTGTACAGTGGTCCTGTCACGACTCCGAGGTATTGCTTACTAACCTAAGACTGCTGAGATACTCCTCCTGTCGAGTACCGCGGGGCTGCAACCTCACATAGTAGTGCATCCCACCGGGGTCTTCCACCCAAACACAGTAGTGCTCCCCCCTCATAGCCTACAGAGGTACTTTTCCTGTCATGTACCGCGGGTCTGCCACCCAAACGCAGTAGTACTCCCCACGTTGGGTCTGCCACCCAAACAGTTTAGTGCTCCCCACTATGCTATACAAGTCTCTCTGACTCGAATCAGACTAGCAGTCTTCAGGTCCCACCCAGCTACACGGTCTCCGTACTCCGTACGCTTGTCTCTAGGAGGGTCCACTCCACGAGCTACTAGTCGATACTCCAAGTATCTCAATGTCCCACTAAGAAGTATCTCAAAGGACCGCCTCTTCATAGGGGTCTCAACGCAACAGACGACGCGTCAATCGGACGCCCGATCTGTGGGTTACTAGACTTTTCATCCTAGGGGCCCGATTGGTTTTATGAGCAAACCAATCCCAGTTGTATCTCAACTGTACCCCGAACTCTAATAGGGTATACTCATAGGGACCGTTTCTCAACGAGATCATCAACGCCGCTGACGGTTCGTCAAACAAACGTCTTGTCTGAAAGATATCAGCTTTTCCATTCCTGGGGCTCGGTTGGATTTCGGTGCAATTCAACCCGGACACTATCCAAATTTATCTAAATCTCAAGCTATGTATGCCAAAAGTTCCGTCTCATCATGAGGAATTAAACGAAACAGACGGTGCGTCAATCTAACGCCCGGTCTGCGAGTTATTGGCTTTTTCGTTCCAGGGGCCTGGTTGGTTTTGTCAGCAAACCATCCCGACAGCTCTCTGAAGACATCCAAACCTTGAGTGGAGTAATCCAAAAGATCTGTCTCACTTAAGGGAATCAATAAATGTAAACGACACGTCAATCGGACGTCCGGAGCTCAAGATATGAGTGTTTCTTCTTCGAGGGTCCGGTTGGTTTCGTATCCGAACCAACCCGGCCAAACCCAAAGTGTTCCGAAACTTTGAGTGCGATATACCGAAACGACCGTCTCAATTCAAGGATTTCATCGCCACTGACGGTGCATCGATCGGAGGTCTACAACTCATGATATCGGCGAAAGACCGTGAGTGGTCTGAAAACGGGGGGTCTGGGCCCGGGCCGACCCGGCCCGACCCCCCTGGGTCGCGGTGCGCGACCGCCCTCACCGCTAATTGGGGCTGGTGGTGAATCGCCGCCGGCCATCTTCCGGCGGTGCACTAGGGCACCGCCGCCTCCTGGCGGCGGGACGGCTCCGGCCGCCGCCTCCGGTCACCGGCGGCGCCGCGCCGGCGACCCGCGCCTCCAGGTGTTTCCGTGGGCCACTGGAGTTGCTCCGGTGGTCCATTTTCAAACCCGTCTGAGCTGGTGTTCATCTCGGGTCTCGAACATTACTGGGAAAGCTTCAAAATTACATTGCAGCCCCGTTTTGTCATCTCCCATCAATCTGCACGTCTATTAACAAAACACGCCGTTTTCGTGGCTCTCTGGCGCGGCGTGTTGACGCCACGACCCTTCGCCGTGGCCCGACTCCGTCCGCAGATGTCTTCAGGTTTCTCCGACGTGGTACGACGGTGTCGCGTCCTTGTTCTTATTTTCATGGAGCGATGCAACGACACCACGCATTTCCTTGTCACATGATTCTGCGTGGTGCGACGACACCACGTCTTCTCGTACCAAACCACAAAGGAACCAACATGAAAAAAAAGGAGGGTCGGCCGTGTTTGTGCGGTCCATCCCCCTCGCGTTATATGATAACTATTGGTTTTAAACCACGAAGATCATCAAGTTGGTATTCACGAACAAAATAAATAAATAAAATTAAAACCCCTACCTTGGTTTCAAGATCGGATTTTGTTAGGAGGTTCGTCGAAGAGAAAACGTCGTGGTATAACCGTCGTGGAAAGAGGCGACTTGGAAGGAGGAAGTCACGTCGCGGGAATGGCATCGCGGAAAGAGAGACGTTGTTGTAGAACAGTTGCGGAAAGAGACGTCGCATCGTGGATCGGTGTCGCGGAGTCGGTCTTCGAGGACTTGGTTTTCTTCGATGGAGTTCGATGTGTTCTTCGCGTTCCACGTGTTCTTCGTCGAAGAGGATGGAGAACTCAAGCTTTCTTTAGCATTTCTTCTCCAAAGTCTCTAATGCAACTAAGAAACTAACCCATAAATAAATTAAGCCTTACATAATTTTTTAACACCATAAAACCTTTGAAATTCAAGAGTTTGAATTTAACTCACCTCACTAAATTACACAAGTTGTCAAATTAAATGAAGGGGAGTTAATGGGGAGTTGAAGAGTTGAAGAATATTAAGGGGTGGGGTTCGTGTGGGCCCCACCTCCTTCATAACCTACAAAGGAAAGTTGGGTAGTTACCCAAATTCCTCCCAAAGGATAAAAACACTTAGAGTAAAAATACAATTTTTTTTTAAATTATTATTTTTAACTTGAAAATTTTTTATCAACTTCTCTCGTGTAAACGCAACTCCGGAACAGGAGTTCCTAATCAATTACCGGTGCTACGGTTCCATCGGTGCCCTCAGAATTTGATTATAGCACCGATTCAAAAGTTAGAAATTCCCGCTCGTTCGTTCACTGAACGTACACGAGATAAACTTCAGAAATTGATTCCGGGTACACCGGGCCTCGGATTCAGGCGCCGTCAGAAACTGCGTTCTTGCAAAATTCCAAAGAAAATTAAGAAAAAAATTTCCTTGAAATTTATGGGTATTTAATTAAAATCATTCGATCAATCCCCTTATAGTGGTATGATTGGAATGATAATATACATAACTTCTAGCCGAACTCAAATTATGTTTAGTGTACACATATGTGATCATTTTCAAGAAAATCATAAGGAATCTCATTTTAATGTTGTTAAGAGAATTTTAAAATACGTGATGCATACACCCAATCAAGGAATATTCTATCAGAGAGGACACTCATTTAATTTATTTAGATATTCTGATGTTGATTTCGGTATGATTATGTTATATCGGAAAAATATCATTTGGAACATGTACCATTTTAGGAAAGTCAATAGTATCATGGTGTAGTAAGAAACAAAACTCTACTGCATTATCTGATGTCAAAGCTGAATACATTACCATTGGTAGCTGCGGTGCAAAAATATTGTGGATAAACACACATTACTATATTATTGATATCAATTCAGGAATGAACCCAAAAATTATGACAATAAAAGGGATATTTATATCGCAAAAATCCTATTTCACACTATATGACAAAACATATTGATGTAAGACATTGGTTTTTGAGAGACCTTTACCAAAAAGGATATATCCATTTTGAAAACAATAGATATTAATATCAGATCATTGATATATTCACCAAACCATAAAATTATAAATGAATTTATAACATCAAAGATAAATTGGGAATAATAAATCATAAGTAGTATGTGTACAGTTTCACAAAGTAATGTTTCATGTTTATGATCTCACATTTACTATCTCACCTTTTCTGTGTAAAAAATATTGTTTCAAACAATACAGTCACACCATTTAGAAGTCAAAGTATAGATGTCACCATGAAAAATCCTGTTACGGTCTCACCATGAAAAACCTGTTACGGTCTCACAGTGATAACCTATTATGGTCTCCCCACAAAAACATGTTACTCTCAATGTGAAAACCTGTTATAGTTTCCCAGTGAAAGTCTGTCCCGGTCACAATGTAACGACAAATTATCTTTATATTTACATATTATAACATGTATCATTGTAACTAATTATTTTACTATTTTACCTTCCCATGTTTTTTTGTTTGCGACACTTGATATACCTAATTGATAAAAATGAATGAATCTCTAATCCTTTTCTAACCCAATCATTCATCTATCAAACCCGAAACCTCTATCTCTCTTGAACCATCCTTGAATTACTAGGATGAAATTCTCATCCTCATTAACCCATTTGAAGATATGATCAAATAATTTGAAGAAAATAGCCCCAAAGATTGCACATGGGGGTCCATTTAATCCAAACGTGTTGGTAAAAATAGTGGGTCCAAAAATGGAAATATGTCACAAGTGGCTATTGTCATGTATGTTTTTAGTATTGAATATAAAAGAAGTGTAATGATGGGAGGATTTGAACACAAAATGTCTGATTTATCCATAGATAGTTTCTCAATTTTATTACTCTGTTCAGTTCTAATTTTATATAGAAGAAGATTTTGTTGTGTGAAGTGATATCAATGGCCAAAGATGCTCTTTTGCATCGATGTTATGGGATTCTATCCTAAGGATACCTGATGAAGGATTTTTTATGAATTTCAAATAGGTCATCCTTCTATATGTGAGATCATTGTTTTTGATGAAGTATTGGGAAGAATGACTAGAAATAGATCAAATCGAAGAGATATTGATGCCGATCTAGATGGTGAAACCAAAATATTGAATATGTTTGTTTAGAATTTGATTAGCCCAAGATAAGGATATTTATCTACACTCAAGTAACAGGATGTATTTTGGATATGGCTTATGATAAATGGACACAATATTAACCTATGTATGTATGTTATAAATCATACGTTTGAGTTGATAAAGGAAATCTCAAAGTCAGCCTTCATGCTCTACTCAAGCATAATCTACACTATGATTCTATATAAATTGCTGGTTGGACCGGATGAAGATATCATTAAATACAATAATTATTTTATTTCATTGGGTACAGTCAAAATAATAAAAACAAGTAGGGAGTCATGGAGAAATGAATGGTTGGAAGATAATGATAGGGTTTATGAAAAGATCAACATGGTTGAGAATTATTCAATATTTAAGGAAATTTCTGATCCTGGTATGGAACTAGCTGAAATTGTTGAATATTCTATTGAGGGAAAATAGGAAGAGGTTATTTCAACTATCGGTTAAAATTTCCTACATAAGGATGAAAATGGACCTAATCCTCAAGACATAATTGAGATGTATATACCTATTACTAATGAAATTTTTGTTTTATAAGATGAACCAGTCTCTAAATTAGAATCTATTTTTAATGTAATTGAAAAGGCTATTTAGGATGAGCATCTAGAAAAAGATATTTCTCCAGATAAAGAAGCTGCATTTTCAGAACACATAGAGGAATATGTTTTTCTTTAGATTTTCCCATCATATGAGGAATTAATGGACCATGACATTCAGTTATCTGGAAAATAAATGGGTGAGGATATTAAGGTTGAAATATTTTAAATATATCAAAGAAATAAATAACTTAGTTATGTAAGTGATGAACTTGTTGAGTGGGAGTAGCACCATAATCTAGAATGTGATGATATTCCTATCCTAGTTAATTCAAGCTTTATGGATACATGGTATAAATTACTTAGCTATATAGATGTGAATGATTCCCAAGAATCCTGGCATAAATGTATAGATCTGTCAACTATTTTTTCAATTGAAACTGGTGTCTTCTCATGATGTTATCTATGAAAATTAAACTGAACCTTTCTCAGATCTTATTCACAAACCTTCATATGAATATTTAACATTAGAATGTAATGATGATTTCAATGAATTGGGTACTACCTTATAGACCGGAATTAAAATGATCCTAAGCACTAAACCTACACCTATAACAAAGATAAGAAATTTTGATGTTTCTCTATAGTTAGAAATGATCATAGGGTTGATTCAGACGAAAATGGTTCGTGAAATTCAAGAGGATTGAATTGAGAACAAATAGCTAAGTGATGAATTTAAGTCTCTCAAAACTATGGATGAAGTTATGCATAGAGTGTTGAAATCAAGACCATATCTTGTTGCTCATCTAATTAAGGATATTAGTTATACGTTTCAATAGGAAGATGTCTCTCTAATTCAATGAAACCAAACATCCATGGTTGTAAAGGTGGATAATTGAAATATGAAAATTGGTCAAGAAATTCATGAGCTTGTTATTGGACTTAATAAATAAATTGATGAGTATAATGGTCATATCTAGAAAGTTTTGTATCAACTAAAATCCCATACATCTGCTATTATAGCTCCTACAACCTTTGGACATTAATCTCATCCCTCATTGGACAATGATCTACTGATAACAGTTGTTATAGAAGAACATCAATCAGTGCTCAATGGAATTGACATAGATTTTATATATCTGGGTGTCCTGAATAGTTAATATTATCTATATTTTTTTATGAATTCATTCCATTATTTCCAATGATTTTCAGGATGAAATTACTAAGATGGTGTATTTCTACTTCAATAGTATTTTCTCTAAAAATGAAATGAAAAACTATTTCAAGTACATTGTATAGAATATAAAAATCCCACCTATCACTCATGCTTTCAAAACACAGGTTAAATAGTTGAAATATTTCAATTTATTTAGACATGTTCATGGAGAACAATGATGACTTTGAGAATGTGATGCTGTATTGTGGTGAGATTATTGCTGCCAACTTCATGTTATTGATGCCTTATCTTCATGTGAAGTGCATTGTTATTTTGGCAGCTGGAGCTAAACCTTTGCGATCCGGTTTTCCTCCTTCCTCCACCACTTCCTTTTCCTCAACATCTATGTTTGTCTCTCAGGCTCTGAGCTAGATCAGAATATTTATCCTTGTCAAACAATTACCTCAGTCTTTTACCAAACCTATCTTGGCCCCTTATGGTTTGGAATGACCCCCTCTTCCTTATATGAGAAGGGGTTCCATTCCTTCTTCATCATCTACCTCTACTCCTGTCACATATCCTGATGTTGCTGCCATGGGAATATAGAAGATAGACAATGCTGAAGAAATGTGAACACTATCTTTTGATAGTGCTATTTTTTTTATTTTTTATCCTATTCCTTATAATGATACATCATTCTACATCTAATGAACTATGAACATTTCTATTATATTATATTTTTTACTGTTGTACTCTGTCTGATAATCCCATAAGGTGGAGAGATATCCAATCCGAATGAACAATAAGGGAGATACACATTCACTATGAACAAATTTCACACACACATAATTTTTTATCATAAAAAAGTGAATATTTTAGGACTCCTCCTGTCTTAATCATATTTTAAGGATGACAAGTACTATACATCTAGTAAAACTTGTAAATCCTATTTAATATTTCTTAAATCATTTGTAATAAGGGTTGGTTTCATTATGATTTAAATAAACCTACCCAAGAAAATAATTTCTATAAATCATGTTTGATTATTGTAAATTTTATTTAACATTGGTCTATAATGATATATTTCATAAATGATTATGTAAAATTGATTCTGTGAACATTACTTATCATGTCAATATAAATATATTAGGCTATTTATGAGAAATCGTGAGTCTGACATTGATTCTGTTTTCTAGAAAATGAACAAGACACCACAACCCATACAGTATGACCCTGACATTTTGACCTAACATTGTGACAAGACACCGTGACCAGACACCGTGTCTAGAGACCGTGACTAGAAAACCTGACCGAGACACCATGTCCCTAACACTGTGACCCAAAAACCATTATCTAGACACAATGACTAGACAGTATTACTAGACAGTATTACTAGAAATTGTGATATAGACAACATGACTTGAAATTGTGACTCGACAACATGACCTGACACTGTGATACTTACACCACATATGTGATACCGGTTCTAGACCTCTATACAAACATGAGATCTTTAATTTCCGAAAATTTCTATATTTTTTTAATTATATGGAATTATTTTGAGACAAAAAAATCAGATGGTTCATGATTCAGATGCCTGGAGTGCCCAGAATGACCAGTCATTGTTTTTTTACTTTTTAATTAGTGGGCGTAATTAGTTTTCTTGAAAATGATGAATAACTCTTAAATGGTTTTATGGATCATAAATATGATGGAATTGTTGCATTCAGAATGAAAGGTTTACCCTAGGTACAAAATATGTTTGTTCGGTGTTGGGTTCCTGTTAGAAAACCCAAAAATGCCATAATTATAAATAAAATAATTAAAATAATTATTTTATTTTTAAATTGAATATAACTCACAAACATTAGCTCGAATTGAAAATCTGAGACCACTACAAAACTCACGATGAAATGCTTTATTTAAGAAGATACTGACATTGGCTTGCACAGGCCGCAAATGAATGTTAGTTTTTTACTATAAATAAATTAAATAATTTACAATTATTTTATTGTAAAATCTATATCCATTATACGATATCTTGTATTGGAAATATGAGAGTACCGTTGGGTTCGTTGAAGAAAGTATCACTTGGGAAGAGCCTAACATTGATCGGCACGGGTCGAGAGTGACTGTTAATAATTTTCCAAATGTTTATTCAGGTACGTTCAGTAAACATACAAGAAGGTTTTTATTTACCTTTGAACCAATGATTATAATTGAATCCTGAGTGCACCATTGAACTCGCATCACCAATATTCACTTAGGGAGAGTTTTATCTCAATGGTAGTTGGTCATGGTTGAATGTTATTTTTTGTGTTTTGCGTGAGAGAATAAAATAAATAAAAAAAATGTTTGACATTTTTATATTTTGAAACCACACATGTGGATGTTAAATAGGTTGGGACAACCTAAACTAAAACCTCACACTTTTCGTTTAAGAGGTGGGGAACTACCTGAACAAAAACCCCTTTTTGTAAATTCATGGTGGTGTGGACCAATCGAACCCCTATAAAATGTGTGGATGTCCTTCGGAATCCTCCCAATTAATTGTGCCAATGTAAATTAATTGAATTTACCCTTTTCAAATACTAAGTAACATCGTCGTTATAATTTAGTATGATTCCTAATAAATAAACCATTATAAATTACATGATCTTTACATACCTCCCACACCCCTATTTATATGGAGCATATAAAGAGGATTTGGGATGACTTCACCATGTGACGAAGTGCTGCTAATGTGTCGCGACACCCAATACTTGGAGAAACATTACGCTTCTCCAACGTAGTAATTCTTCTATGAAGAATTCTCTAAGAAGTTGTGTAATGAGGATGATGTTTGAACTGATATTGGAAGCGTGATTATGGAAGTGATGATCTTTTTCTTCCTCTTTTCCTTCATTGTTTCCATCATAAGACCTTTGTCAAAACACCTTTGAGGTAGGTGTTTTGTAACCATGTTATTCAGTTCTATGATTATTTTACAGGAATGGGATTAGTGATGGACGATGGTTGTGGGGATTGATGTTCTTAAATATCATCCATACACATTATTGCTCATGTAGATCCACTTGCTACCGTTATAACGTGGAGTGTTCGGGCTAAATAATAATTTCCTTACCCCTCTGCCATTGTACATGAATAGCGTATCATTTGCGATGGATGAAGGTGAATTTTGTGATAGTGACTGGTTCTGGTGGTCGGCACCAGTGGAACATGAGAACCACTGAGAAAGGAATGCTGCAACGCCACCTTATGGCCTCCGTGCCCTACGGTGTTGACACCCTACAATGCTCCGCCATCTGCGGCCATCGCCACAACGTTCCCATCTCCATACCACGACCATCATCACACTGTGGCGATCGCTGCCCCACGCCCCTCACTACACCATAATCATCGACGACCCACAGAATTCATCGCTCTACGTCGCCTGCTTCTGAGCTAACCCTAGTCACCACCATCACCGGGTCGAGCAGCCATCAAAGCCACTACCGCCATCTGGGCTGAGCCGTCACCCTTCCATCGAAACTTCCTCAATCGGGGCACCCCGCTGCCTAACGCCCTCACGACAAACCCCATATGTGCCGCTTCACTGTCTCGCACCATTGTAGCACCCTTTGTGGCCTCGTGGTCAACCAAAACACTATGTGGGCCCTTGTGGCCTTTCAGGATGCCCCACGGGCTGGGCTGAACCCAATGGGCTGGGCCGCATAGTGGGACGAGTTGGACATTGCGGGTCAGGTCGGGGCGACCCAAACTGGGTCAGCCCATGCCAGGTTTGGTCGGGCCAGTCTGACTAGGTTAGACCGGATCTAGGCCCACTACGACCCATTTATATTCTATTGGTTATAACATTGACACAAATTGTTCATTGGACAGACCATCAATGTCACTAGAATCCTCAGAGTGAGATGGTCCCTTTCAGTATAACCCACTGGTTATTTGGATTATGATGGGGTATGGTTAGGGTTTATCGAGCACGAATCCAACAGGGCCCCTAAGACTAATAGGCTAATTACTCACAGACTGTGCGTCTGAAGGATGCATCATCTATTACATTAGGACCCCTATGACATAGCGGTCCTTTGAGATACTTCTTGGGACATAGTGGTTGTTGGTGAATCGACCAGTGGCTTGGGGAGTAGACTCTCCCAGAGACGAGAAACCCTAGTGTAGAAACCCACTAGATGGCTGTGACGAGAAGAGTTCTCCTAGCTATCCTATGTGGGTCATCTCCTTGTAATTATGTACATGTTAGTAGCAGATCCACATGATGGAATAAGATTATTCACTAATTATAAATAATCATCTCTACTATCATACACTATGATATACCAATTGTTAGATGAGTTTGTATCTCTGTGGTAATTTCCTTCATGGTAATACCTTGGTGGTATTCTTCTAGGCGGCGTACCTATGTGGTACTTTCCATTGTGTTATTTCTTCATTTGTGGAATAGTTTAGCTTTGGTCATTGAGTTGGAATATATGTTTTCATTATGATTGAGATGATTATAATTGATGAAATAGGTATATGTATGAGCATATTACTATGTTGGGTTGTTAGTCGATTTCATGCTTTGAGGATTTTGTGAGACCTTCAGTGTCTTGGGGTCTCTACTGAGTTTTATTATACTCACCCTTGCATGGGCTATGCCCGAACCTCATTATGATTGGTGCAGACGATGGACACCACTGACTGAGGAAGAGAGAACCTTGACTAGAGGTAGCTCGGAGGTGGACCATTGATGAGGCATACCACAGAGATGACCGTATGAGAGCTTTACCTACAGAACCTATAGGATCCTTGGTGGGTGATCACAGGAGATGTTTCAGTTGACTTGTACTTTTAGTTTCTTGTACTTTCCAGTTGGGCTTGTAATCTGTCCCCTTTTAATTACTGTACTCACTCTGTTTACTATTCAGTTAACATGAGTTCTTATCTTGCTATATGCTTGGTTTCATGTGTTTATAGGTTATAAAATCAATGCATTTATAATTTTAGGGAATACCTCTTCACTACTAGTCGCCAGCCCCTAGAATATAAAAGGCGGGCATGGGGTCGTCCTGACACGGGCCCCGGGGGATGGGTCGTGACAAATTGGTATCAAAGGAGTCGGTTCTACCATAAAACATAGGACTCTAATCATTCTATTTAAAGTAAATAGTGTTAAGTGTAGTGAGTGTGGTTATAAGTTTAGGCAATCCAGTGTTTGTGTGGCGACCAATGTATCCATACTCTAGAAACCTATCATCTTATTTTCGACTCAGTGCACGAAAAAACTAATTTAGTGTGTGTTATTGATGAGTTTCTTGTGATTTCCTTTATTCTTCACACCAGGTATAACATAATTACATTGGAAACCATGTTCCTTATTAGGATGACACTATGTAGACAACCAGCGTGGATTCCCGAGAGAGTACACAATGACTTCCCAATGAGCGATAAGGTTCTAGTGTAGGTCTCTATAACTATGATGGATCCTTTGATTGGTGTACCAACAACACCACCACCCATTGGATAGTAGTTACCACCAACCACACTGGAAGACTGTGCAATCAGACTAAGCAGGTTTCACGAGTTCCAACAGCAGGGGCCTTCGTGGTTTTGATGCGAGATGGATTCCTGCATAGCTAAGGGATGGCTGGAGGTAGTTGATATAGTTTTTCGCCTATATGAGACACTAGTAGAGTTGATGGTGATCATATATACTTGACATTTTTAGTGAGATACCATGAGTATGGTTTGCATAGTGATGATGGTTCGGTACATGGACCATTACTCGAGATAGTACATTCAGGTAGTCTGTTAGCTATATCATTGCCCATTGGTTAGCAATTACAACCGGCGATACCGGTAGTGGACACATATCGGATTTGTGCCTTACGCATGATTCATCATCAGATACCTCTACGTTTTTGAGGTGAGCTGACTCATAGGCGGTTGATTATTTTCTTGAGGAGGTGGTTGAGAGTTCTATAGAGCTTATATAGATTCGGCATGAAAACATGTCAGTAGTAGAGTATTCATCGAGGCGTACCAATCATTCCTGGTACTTGATAAATATGATACTATCAGTGCTTATAAGGTCGGACCTGTATTCTAGTTGCCTATAGGGGCATTCGAGCTAGAACTGTTCCTCATTGCATTCCTATTTATGTTGGGGTTCTAGTGAGTATATTTGTGTTTGAATGTTCTTTGCCTATGCGGATACAACTAGTGAAAGTTAGTAGTATGGATACAGAAAACTGGCGCCATTCATAGAGACTGGGGAATGAAAAAAAATGTCATGTAGAAGAAGTGTTACAGACAGATGAATCTGCAGGGCAGCATGCATGGAAGCCAAGATTGGAGAGAAACATGACGTGGTGTACATTTTGATATGTTACAACCACCACCCTTTTGGAAGACCCCACCAGGCTCTGGGAGCTGAAGGAATGGGGAAGGGTGTAGCTGTATACAATCAAGGAGTGTGACCCAAGAGCTCTATAAATGATTCAAGGTATGATTTGTGTCTACTACTAGTTGCCGTTTTATAGACATAGGTATCAATAATTCATTCTTTCCATGAATCTTGTTCAATACCTAGTGTTTCCAGTTAATATGTTGACTTGACTCTCATGTATGGATATTATTTTAGGAGGAGACTCGATAATCACAATTACACCGATGGTGTTCTCTCAGCATTGAGGTGAGAGTTTCGGTTGTAACCTCTTGGTGGCCGCGTCAAGGCCTTACAAATTTAGTTTGGGAATGGACTGGACATCCAAAGTTCATACCCAGATTGAGTGTATTGCGAAAAAAGTTATGGTTTTTCTACAACAATAGAATTTGGTTTTCTTTGGATGGAGAAAAGGAAACTCAGATAGCAATGGATAGAATCATGCATTGGATGGTGCATCTGAGCACTTAGGAGTCTGCCAGACATTCCCTTGTGGTAGCTCGAGTTTGGAGTTTTCTATTCAAAACAAGAGTGGGAGAGCATAGTGACATCTATTAAAATGATGTTTCCAGGATTACCTACCCAAAGGGAATGGGATGTCTTCTTGGGAAAGGTACTACTAGAGATTTGTTCCTGACATCCCCTGGGTAGCATCACCCTTGTCAGCTTTGAAGAAAAAGGGGGAGCTGTTCCTATTGACGGAGAGGTGTCAGCAGAGCATTCAAAATCTGAGACCGAGACTGACAAGAATAACAATGCTACCCATGACCTGGAGTTAGTAGTAGTGGTATTTGTGCTGATGGTGTGGTGGAATTACTTGATGGGTGAACGTTTTATAGTCCACTCAAATCACAAGAGTCTCAGGTATATTTTCTCCCAGTAGGACCTTAAACAGAGACAACAATGTTGGCTCGAATTACTCAAGGTCTTTGACTTTGAGAAAGCCTATACTATTGGTCTATTATCTTTTTTACCATAGTACTCTTTCTGATAATCCTCAAAGGGAGAGAGATATGAAATTTGAATTCACACTAAGGGAGATAAATATTCACTATGAACGGATATCTAAATCAAATAATTTTTTATCATAAATAAGGTGATACATTTGGACTCCTCCTATCTTAATCATATTTTAATGATCACAAATCCTATACATCCTATAAAACATTTTAATCCTATTTAACCTGTCTCAAATCATGTGTAATCATGGTTGTTTTCATTATGATTTAAATAATCCTACACATTAGCAACATATATATAAATAATGTTTTATTATTGTAAAGTATATTTAATAATTGTCTATAATGATTAATTATAATTGATTCTGGGAATATTACTTCTCATTTATATATAAATATATTTGGGTATGTCAGAGAAACTATGTATCTGCCACCATTTTGGATTTCTGGCTAATGATCCAGACACCATGCCCTAGAAACTATGACCTAGACACTGTGACCAGACATCGTAACCAAACACTGTGACCAGACACCGTGACTAGAGACCATGACAAATCACCTTAGCCCAGACACCATGTCCCACACACTGTGACCTAGACGCTGTTATCCAGACACCGTGACTTGATGCCTTGACCAGACACAATGATCTAGACACCATGACCATACAACGTGACTAGACTACATGACCAGACAACACGATACAAACAACGCATCGGTACTACCAATTACTTTCCTATATACAACCAGGATATCTATAGTATCCTAGAATTTTCATATAACTTTTTTATTTTTATGGAACTAGTTTGAGACAACAAAATCTGATGGTGCACGATTCCGAGGCCTGTATGGCCCAGAATGATTCGTCGATGTTTTGTTACGCTTTAATTAGTGCACATAAGATGCTTTCCAGAAAAAAGTGGGATAAATATTAAATGGTTTCCTGGATCATAAATCTGAGGGCACTTTTGAATTTATAATGGCAGGTTAACCCTAAGAGAAACATAAGTTTGGTTGGCAAGGTCCTCCTATGACAAAACCCAAAAATGGCATAATCATTTATAAAATAAATAAATAAATAGTATTATTTTCCAATGCTTATAACTCACAAAAGGTAGGTCGGAATGAAAATCTGAGACCACCGTTGAACTCATGAGGGCATGATTTATTTATGTAGATACTAACATTGGCTAGTGCAGGCTTCTAGTAAAAATAGTGTATGATCATACATAAATGCATGGTGATATTATATATATCATTATAACCATATAAAAAAGTAGTGATGAAGCACATATTACAACATGGCATTGAGAGGTTAAGCCGTACACACACATGCATGGTGATATTATTTTTCATATCTAGGCTAGAAAAAGTAATATGGTTTTTCTATTATCATAATAACATCTAATAATATATAGTATATTGGAGTTATTACATTAGTATTGAAATAATAAAGGAATAGAAAGTAAAAGAAGAAGAAAAAACAGGATTGTGTTGGTAAAACAATTACCTCTTCTTCGATTGAATTCCATTGGATCTCCTCTTAAGAACACCTATGGGATTCTATTTAGAAGAAGAAGACCTCAAAACATAGAAACTAATTTAGGAGGATAAATGGTTTTATTTATTCAATCAATAATTCTTAAATCGGGTTGATGAAGTGATGGAGGAGGTGTTTTTTTATAAGATTGGTGAGGGTGTTTTTTGATTCCTCAATTTTTTTAAAATAATATAAATTAATATTATATTAAGAAAGGATCCAATGTGAGTTATTTTTAATCCTTAATGAGGATTATTCAAAATTAACTTATCCAATGTCTTATATTCATGTTGATGTCAAATTAGTGACCATATCTTTCGTCATTCATGCTCAGATAAAAAATTTCCCTATTTATGTGACAAATTGTCTTTTTACACATTATCATTAATATAATTATTATAAAAATAAAAACCAAATAAAAGTGGAGCATTGTTGAAATATATAAAATTATTATGGTTATTTTTCATAATTTATATTTTTATTAATTTTTTATTATTTAATAAAATATTATTTATCTTAAGGAATCATTTATGACAATTTTGATACTATTCATTTATTCTCTTTTTCAAAATATCCTAACAACATGATAACATCAAAATAAAACTAATAATATATTAATAATATTTCAATGTTACCTATAACCTACGGATTGAATGTGACTCAACAACAACCATACATGAAATTTGGAATGGCGTTACTCACCAAGCATAGTTGATTACTACTCATTGGATGGAATGCAACAATTCGCTCACTAATCTTAACTTCATAATCAAACATGATTATCTGAAAAAATATGGTTGATGTCGTCTTGTCAAATTTTTGAGTTAATCATGAAATAACTACGTTTGAAGATATGTAAAACTATAATAAATATTGAAATATTCATTTCTGGCTTAAAACCATGCCTATAAAGGGCCCTATTATCCTAATGTTTCACATCATATGAAGATATAGTCTAATTTACTATCAAGATGAAACAAAAATTTTATAATTCTTAAGATTTTAATGGAATGAATGAGATGAATTTGGCTACTAAAAACAATATAAATCGAAATAAGGAAATATGGATTAATGGATGTGTTTACCATCCACCCTATGATAATTGTGGGAAGATACAACCATGTACATTCGTTAAGGGTTTGGGTGATTGTTACAAGTGTAGTGAAAAATTCCATCTATAATGAGATTATAATGGGAAGATTGAAACTACCATTGTTTTTTGATACAATTACATGGATTGGGGACATTATGAAAATGAACGTCCTAGGAATCTAGGAATCATTCCCTAAATAAGGCCAAGAGGGCGAGGCCCAGATTATGCAATAACTACTACTGATATTGAAGACCCTAACGATGTGGTGGATAGAACAATAATTGATTTCACATACATAGCCAATGAATTTTTTGATTGTGGATCATTTCACTATTTTATATAATCCTAGTTTTCAAATAAAATTAAACATTTCCAATATAATTTCATATGAGATTTGTCAATCCATACTACTAAGGGATGTATAATTGTAATAATGAAGGGTCAGGTTGTCCCCATTATGGAATATGGGATGTTTTATCTTCTAATATTATTATAATGACTTAGATTTACTTGTATATAATCCTTGGTATATATTGGATTTCAAATTATTATGTTAATATATATTTAAAGAAGAATGAAATTACAATTTTGAGGATGATGTTAAATCCCTTATCATTAGTGAGGAAAAATTACTATAAGATTCTCCTCTTGATCCAACCCCATTATATATAATTAATTCAATTATTGGAATGGATGAGAAATCAATATATATGAGTGTGGAATGGAATATTTAAATCAATTATGTACCTATTATGGAAAAATATATTAATGTTTTTTTGGAGGATTTACTATGACATCCTCTAGAATGATATGTTGAGTTCTCTATTGATTCAATTATTCACTAAAGGATTATATAAAATTCTCCTTATGGAATAGACTCTATCTAATTATTAGAACTGAAGAAACAACTTTAGTAATTATGTGATTAATTATTTATTATTTATATTGTCTCTCAATGGGGATCTGATGTCATTAAATTAAAAAGAATGATGTATCAATGAGGTTTTTCCTAAACTAAGGGAGTTATATTCTTTAATAATAAATAACAAGTATCCCATACCTCACATTGCTGACTTATTTTATCAAATTCATGGATCCCAATATATTTATAATATTGAACTTCAATATGGATGTCATTAATTGTGTGTGAAGAATGATGATCTTCTAATAATCGCATTTCAAACGTGCTATGAGCATTACGAGATTATAGTAATGCCTTGGGGACTAATTAATGCACCCTATATTTTCATGGATTATAGAAATATACTTTTAAAAGAATATCTTGATGAATTTCTGGTGTTATTTACTGATGATATCATGTTATACATAAAAAATTTACTTTGATAATGAATGTCACATGCACATTATTCTGATGTCTTTTAGAAGAAATTAAATATATAGTAATTTTAAAAAGTGTGAATTTTGGCTTTAATATGTTACTTTTTGTGGACACATTGTCTCTAAGGATGGGATATCCATTGATCCTGTGAAGATCAAATGGTATTCATGAATGGCCAACTACAATGAACATAATTGAGGTACACAGGTTTATTGGTTTATCTTGTTATTATTGGCATATCATTATGAAATTTTACCTTCTAGCAGACCCAAGGACCAATCATACACTAAGAGTGGTAATGTTCATATGGAAAAAATAATGTGAAAAATAATTCAAATAATTAATGAAGAGAATAGTGAGTTCTATGATCCCAGCATTACCATCGAGGAATGATGGGTTTGTGATCTATAATGATGCATCAATGAGGGGTCTTGGGTGTGTCCCTATGTAGAAATATAGAGTTATATCATTTGAATCAAGGAATAAAAAATGTTGATGATGAAATATATATTCCACTCCAGACGTTGATTTAGCAGCTATGATCTATACTCATAAATATCGAGGCATTATCCCAATTGTGAATGATGTGAGATATGTACCAAAAAAGTCTCTGAAATATATCTTATCATAGAACAAACTAAACAAGAATCAAATTAGATGGATAATGATACTAGAATATTATGATTGTTCTATAGACTACCACCCAAGAATATAAATAAGGCAACAGATTCATCTAGAAGGAAGGATCATGAAATTTTAATACAAATGACGATTAAAAGGGATTATGTGTTCCCTCTATAACTGACATGAAAATGTAGTTATAGGATTATTACCATAGTTTTAATATCCATATACACTATGGTAGTACTAATATCTATATAGATTTTCAGGAACATTTTTTTGTGGTACAATATAAAGTGGAGAATGGTTGATTATGTATCAAGATGTTTGGTTTGTCTACATGTGAATGATGAAAGAAAAAATTATAGAGGATTCATGAATCCTATACATATTCCTACATATAAATGGGATGACATAAACATGGATTTTATCACTATATTTCCCAATAATTGTAGAATGAATTGTTAAATATGGGTAATTGTTGATCGAAATATAAAATTAGCACAATTCCTAACTATAAGGGAGAATTTTACACGAGAGCTCCTTGAATGAGTCCCTATAAATAACGATGTAAGTCTTCATGGATAAACTATTTCAATAGTTTCTAATAATGATACATGATTTACATCGAAATTATTGAAAGATCTTTAGAAATCCATGGATATTGAGCATCGATTGAGTACTTATCACCCTCAAACTGATGGGCAATCAGAAAGGTTAATCAAAACATTAGAAGACATGTTGAGATCATTTGAACATTATTTTCATTGAATGTGGAATAATTAATTACCATAGGTGTTGTTTTAATAACATAAAATATTACATCCAAGCATTCAAATGGAATCATATGAATCAATATTTTTTAAGGGGTGTCGTACACCATCATTTTGGGATGTAGACACTGAAAGGATGAATGTGGGTCCAGAGCATGTGGGGGAAAATTGAAGTTAAAGACTATTCAAACCCATATCAAATAATATTATTGAATAAAAAAGATCAATTATTATTATTGAATGATGGATTTGGAATTTCATGTGGGATATCATTCTATCATAAAAGTATCTCTATAGAAGGGTGTTATAAGATTTAAGACAAAATGGAAATTGAGCCCTTGGTATATTGTCCCATGTGAAATTATACAAATAGTTGGAGTTGTGGATATTAATTTGTTAATATATATATGCCTTTCATGGTAGAAAATGTGTCTCATGTCTCATTATTGAGAATGTATATGACATACCCAATTCATGTCCTCACATTACAATGTATCAAACTATAACCTGAATTATCATTCTATGAATATTCTACCCTGATTATAGACACTAAGGAATAGTGGTTGGTTAATCAAACAAAATTACTGGTAATGGTGCTTTGGGAAAATAATACAAATGAATAATCAATAAGGGGGACTGAGGAGCATATGTTGAAGAACTACCCAAATAATTTTACGAGGCAACATTCTGGTAATTTCAAGGATGAAATTTTTTAAGAGGGGAGAATTTAATAGATTTTGGTTTTATAAATAAATTTAATATTTGAATGCATGAAACAATGAGTCTCCTCCAAACACCACATTGTTATTTCTTATCCAGTAAACATAATTTTTCCACCATTATGAATTAAATTTCAAAAAACTGACACACATAGTTGGGTTAAGAAAGATATTTAGAGTCCATGAATAAAAATGAAAATTTTGACGAGTAGTAAAATACACTTATGAATAGTAATATATCCCTTATTTATATTACCTAATATTTTTATTTTATTTTCCAATGTTTGTAGGATAATGAGATCATTATTTATTTCTCACAGTGATAAAAAATTAATTATAGTTTTAAAAATATTAATTCTTGAATAAATTAGGATTTTATTTATAAATAAAATTATTCATATTTAGAATATTATTTTTTTAAAAATAGAAGTCATTTTTGAAATAATAATATCGATATTAGGTTAAAGTAAATTAATTAGAAGTTTATTAAATTCACTAGTTTTCAAGAATAGTATAAATATTCTTTTCTATTTTTATTATAATTAATTATATAATATTTATGTAATAATTAATATAAAATTCTTGTTGACTTGTGTAAATTAATATATGATATGGTTTGTCTCAAGTGTCCAATACCATGGAAAAATACAAAGGACATGCCCATGGGTTTTCAAATACCACTTATGTGTTGTCCTTCGATATTAATAAAAATATTTCTTTCTCTTTTACTATATATACTAACTCATTCATACATTTTAAATAAATAAAATTTATTAATCCTTGAATATCAGGTATATTTACCTCTCTATGAATCATCCCAATGAGTCTACAAGCCCCTAGGCCCCATCCTTCTTGTTATATGAGTTTCTTTATAGGGTACGAGAATCTACCACCCTTCACCTTTTGAGAACCCTTTTCATGTAATATGATATACCAATTGTTAGATGAGTTTGTATCTCTGTGGTAATTTCCTTCATGGTAATACCTTGGTGGTATTCTTCTAGGCGGCGTACCTATGTGGTACTTTCCATTGTGTTATTTCTTCATTTGTGGAATAGTTTAGCTTTGGTCATTGAGTTGGAATATATGTTTTCATTATGATTGAGATGATTATAATTGATGAAATAGGTATATGTATGAGCATATTACTATGTTGGGTTGTTAGTCGATTTCATGCTTTGAGGATTTTGTGAGACCTTCAGTGTCTTGGGGTCTCTACTGAGTTTTATTATACTCACCCTTGCATGGGCTATGCCCGAACCTCATTATGATTGGTGCAGACGATGGACACCACTGACTGAGGAAGAGAGAACCTTGACTAGAGGTAGCTCGGAGGTGGACCATTGATGAGGCATACCACAGAGATGACCGTATGAGATCTTTACCTACAGAACCTATAGGATCCTTGGTGGGTGATCACAGGAGATGTTTCAGTTTACTTGTACTTTTAGTTTCTTGTACTTTCCAGTTGGGCTTGTAATCTGTCCCCTTTTAATTACTGTACTCACTCTGTTTACTATTCAGTTAACATGAGTTCTTATCTTGCTATGTGCTTGGTTTCATGTGTTTATAGGTTATAAAATCAATGCATTTATAATTTTAGGGAATACCTCTTCACTACTAGTCTCCAGCCCCTAGAATATAAAAGGCGGGCATGGGGTCGTCCTGACACGGGCCCCGGGGGATGGGTCGTGACAAATTGGTATCAAAGGAGTCGGTTCTACCATAAAACATAGGACTCTAATCATTCTATTTAAAGTAAATAGTGTTAAGTGTAGTGAGTGTGGTTATAAGTTTAGGCAATCCAGTGTTTGTGTGGCGACCAATGTATCCATACTCTAGAAACCTATCATCTTATTTTCGACTCAGTGCACGAAAAAACTAATTTAGTGTGTGTTATTGATGAGTTTCTTGTGATTTCCTTTATTCTTCACACCAGGTATAACATAATTACAGTGGAAACCATGTTCCTTATTAGGATGACACTATGTAGACAACCAGCGTGGATTCCCGAGAGAGTACACAATGACTTCCCAATGAGCGATAAGGTTCTAGTGTAGGTCTCTATAACTATGATGGATCCTTTGATTGGTGTACCAACAACACCACCACCCATTGGATAGTAGTTACCACCAACCACACTGGAAGACTGTGCAATCAGAGTAAGCAGGTTTCATGAGTTCCAACAGCAGGGGCCTTCGTGGTTTTGATGCGAGATGGATTCCTGCATAGCTAAGGGATGGCTGGAGGTAGTTGATATAGTTTTTCGCCTAGATGAGACACTAGTAGAGTTGATGGTGATCATATATACTTGAAATTTTTAGTGAGATACCATGAGTATGGTTTGCATAGTGATGATGGTTCGGTACATGAACCATTACTCGAGATAGTACATTCAGGTAGTCTCTTAGCTATATCATTGCCCATTGGTTAGCAATTACAACCGGCGATACCGGTAGTGGACACATATCGGATTTGTGCCTTACGCATGATTCATCATCAGATACCTCTACGTTTTTGAGGTGAGCTGACTCATAGGTGGTTGAGTATTTTCTTGAGGAGGTGGTTGAGAGTTCTATAGAGCTTATATAGATTCGGCATGAAAACATGTCAGTAGTAGAGTATTCATCGAGGCGTACCAATCATTCCTGGTACTTGATAAATATGATACTATCAGTGCTTATAAGGTCGGACCTGTATGCTAGTTGCCTATAGGGGCATTCGAGCTAGAACTGTTCCTCATTGCATTCCTATTTATGTTGGGGTTCTAGTGAGTATATTTGTGTTTGAATGTTCTTTGCCTATGCGGATACAACTAGTGAAAGTTAGTAGTATGGATACAGAAAACTGGCGCCATTCATAGAGACTGGGGCATGAAAAAAAATGTCATGTAGAAGAAGTGTTACAGACAGATGAATCTGCAGGGCAGCATACATGGAAGCCAAGATTGGAGAGAAACATGACGTGGTGTACATTTTGATATGTTACAACCACCACCCTTTTGGAAGACCCCACCAGGCTCTGGGAGCTGAAGGACTGGGGAAGGGTGTAGCTGTATACAATCAAGGAGTGTGACCCAAGAGCTCTATAAATGATTCAAGGTATGATTTGTGTCTACTACTAGTTGCCGTTTTATAGACATAGGTATCAATAATTCATTCTTTCCATGAATCTTGTTCAATACCTAGTGTTTCCAGTTAATATGTTGACTTGACTCTCATGTATGGATATTATTTTAGGAGGAGACTCGATAATCACAATTACACCGATGGTGTTCTCTCAGCATTGAGGTGAGAGTTTCGGTTGTAACCTCTTGGTGGCCGCGTCAAGGCCTTACAAATTTAGTTTGGGAATGGACTGGACATCCAATGTTCATACCCAGATTGAGTGTATTACGAAAAAAGTTATGGTTTTTCTACAACAATAGAATTTGGTTTTCTTTGGATGGAGAAAAGGAAACTCAGATAGCAATGGATAGAATCATGCATTGGATGGTGCATCTGAGCACTTAGGAGTCTGCCAGACATTCCCTTGTGGTAGCTCGAGTTTGGAGTTTTCTATTCAAAACAAGAGTGGGAGAGCATAGTGACATCTATTAAAATGATGTTTCCAGGATTACAAACCCAAAGGGAATGGGATGTCTTCTTGGGATAGGTACTACTAGAGATTTGTTCCTGACATCCCCTGGGTAGCATCACCCTTGTCAGCTTTGAAGAAAAAGGGGGAGCTGTTCCTATTGACGGAGAGGTGTCAGCAGAGCATTCAAAATCTGAGACCGAGACTGACAAGTATAACAATGCTACCCATGACCTGGAGTTAGTAGCAGTTGTATTTGTGCTGATGGTGTGGTGGAATTACTTGATGGGTGAACGTTTTATAGTCCACTCAAATCACAAGAGTCTTAGGTATATTTTCTCCCAGTAGGACCTTAAACAGAGACAACAATGTTGGCTCGAATTACTCAAGGTCTTTGACTTTGAGAAAGCCTATACTATTGGTCTATTATCTTTTTTACCATCGTACTCTTTCTGATAATCCTCAAAGGGAGAGAGATATGAAATTTGAATTCACACTAAGGGAGATAAATATTCACTATGAACGGATATCTAAATCAAATAATTTTTTATCATAAATAAGGTGATACATTTGGACTCCTCCTATCTTAATCATATTTTAATGATCACAAATCCTATACATCCTATAAAACATTTTAATCCTATTTAACCTGTCTCAAATCATGTGTAATCATGGTTGTTTTCATTATGATTTAAATAATCCTACACATTAGCAACATATATATAAATAATGTTTTATTATTGTAAAGTATATTTAATAATTGTCTATAATGATTAATTATAATTGATTCTGGGAATATTACTTCTCATTTATATATAAATATTTTTGGGTATGTCTGAGAAACTATGTATCTGCCACCATTTTGGATTTCTGGCTAATGATCCAGACACCATGCCCTAGAAACTATGACCTAGACACTGTGACCAGACATCGTAACCAAACACTGTGACCAGACACCGTGACTAGAGACCATGACAAATCACCTTAGCCCAGAAACCAAGTCCCACACACTGTGACCTAGACGCTGTTATCCAGACACCGTGACTTGATGCCTTGACCAGACACCATGATCTAGACACCATGACCATACAACGTGACTAGACTACATGACCAGACAACACGATACAAACAACGCATCGGTACTACCAATTACTTTCCTATATACAACCAGGATATCTATAGTATCCTAGAATTTTCATATAAATTTTTTATTTATATAGAACTAGTTTGAGACAACAAAATCTGATGGTGCACGATTCCGAGGCCTGTATGGCCCAGAATGATTCGTCGATGTTTTGTTACGCTTTAATTAGTGCACATAAGATGTTTTCCTGAAAAAAGTTGGATAAATATTAAATGGTTTCCTGGATCATAAATCTGAGGGAACTTTTGAATTTATAATGGCAGGTTAACCCTAAGAGAAACATAAGTTTGGTTGGCAAGGTCCTCCTATGACAAAACCCAAAAATGGCATAATCATTTATAAAATAAATAAATAAATAGTATTATTTTCCAATGCTTATAACTCACAAAAGGTAGGTCGGAATGAAAATCTGAGACCACCGTTGAACTCATGAGGGCATGATTTATTTATGTAGATACTAACATTGGCTAGTGCAGGCTTCTAGTAAAAATAGTGTATGATCATACATAAATGCATGGTGATATTATATATATCATTATAACCATATAAAAAAGTAGTGATGAAGCACATATTACAACATGGCATTGAGAGGTTAAGCCATACACACACATGCATGGTGATATTATTTTTCATATCTGGGCTAGAAAAAGTAATATGGTTTTTCTATTATCATAATAACATCTAAAAATATATAGTATATTGGAGTTATTACATAAGTATTGAAATAATAAAGGAATAGAAAGTAAAAGAAGAAGAAAAAACAAGATTGTGTTGGTAAAACAATTACCTCTTCTTCGATTGAATTCCATTGGATCTCCTCTTAAGAACACTTATGGGATTCTATTTAGAAGAAGAAGACCTCAAAACATAGAAACTAATTTAGGAGGATAAATGGTTTTATTTATTCAATCAATAATTCTTAAATCGGGTTGATGAAGTGATGTAGGAGGTGTCTTTTTATAAGATTGCTGAGGGTGTTTTTTGATTCGTCAAATTTTTTAAAATAATATAAATTAATATTATATTAAGAAAGGATCCAATGTGAGTTATTTTTAATCCTTAATGAGGATTATTCAAAATTAACTTATCCAATGTCTTATATTCATGTTGATGTCAAATTAGTGACCATATCTTTCGTCATTCATGCTCAGATAAAAAATTTCCCTATTTATGTGACAAATTGTCTTTTTACACATTATCATTAATATAATTATTATAAAAATAAAAACCAAATAAAAGTGGAGCATTGTTGAAATATATAAAATTATTATAGTTATTTTTCATAATTTATATTTTTATTAATTTTTTATTATTTAATAAAATTTTATTTATCTTAAGGAATCATTTATGACAATTTTGATACTATTCATTTATTCTCTTTTTCAAAATATCCTAACAACATGATAACATCAAAATAAAACTAATAATATATTAATAATATTTCAATGTTACCTATAACCTACGGATTGAATGTGACTCAACAACAACCATACATGAAATTTGGAATGGCGTTACTCATCAAGCATAGTTGATTACTAATCATTGGATGGAATGCAACAATTCGCTCACTAATCTTAACTTCATAATCAAACATGATTATCTGAAAAAATATGGTTGATGTCGTCTTGTCAAAATTTTGAGTTAATCATGAAATAACTACGTTTGAAGATATGTAAAACAATAATAAATATTGAAATATTCATTTATGGCTTAAAACCATGCCTATAAAGGGCCCTATTATCCTAATGTTTCACATCATATGAAGATATAGTCTAATTTACTATCAAGATGAAACAAAAATTATATAATTCTTAAGATTTTAATGGAATGAATGAGATGAATTTGGCTACTAAAAACAATATAAATCGAAATAAGGAAATATGGATTAATGGATGTGTTTACCATCCACCCTATGATAATTGTGGGAAGATACAACCATGTACATTCGTTAAGGGTTTGGGTGATTGTTACAAGTGTTGTGAAAAATTCCATCTATAATGAGATTATAATGGGAAGATTGAAACTACCATTGTTTTTTGATACAATTACATGGATTGGGGACATTATGAAAATGAACGTCCTAGGAATCTAGGAATCATTCCCTAAATAAGGCCAAGAGAGCGAGGCCCAGATTATGCAATAACTACTACTGATATTGAAGACCCTAACGATGTGGTGGATAGAACAATAATTGATTTCACATACATAGCCAATGAATTTTTTGATTGTGGATCATTTCACTATTTTATATAATCCTAGTTTTCCAATAAAATTAAACATTTCCAATATAATTTCATATGAGATTTGTCAATCCATACTACTAAGGGATGTATAATTGTAATAATGAAGGGTCAGGTTGTCCCCATTATGGAATATGAGATGTTTTATCTTCTAATATTATTATAATGACTTAGATTTACTTGTATATAATCCTTGGTATATATTGGATTTCAAATTATTATGTTAATATATATTTAAATAAGAATGAAATTACAATTTTGAGGATGATGTTAAATCCCTTATCATTAGTGAGGAAAAATTACTATAAGATTCTCCTCTTGATCCAACCCCATTATATATAATGAATTCAATTATTGGAATGGATGAGAAATCAATATATATGAGTGTGGAATGGAATATTTAAATCAATTATGTACCTATTATGGGAAAATATATTAATGTTTTTTTGGAGGATTTACTATGACATCCTCTAGAATGATATGTTGAGTTCTCTATTGATTCAATTATTCACTCAAGGATTATATAAAACTCTCCTTATGGAATAGACTCTATCTAATTATTAGAACTGAAGAAAAAAATTTAGTAATTATGTGATTAATTATTTATTATTTATATTGTCTCTCAATGGGGATCCGATGTCATTAAATTAAAAAGAATGATGTATCAATGAGGTTTTTCCTAAACTAAGGGAGTTATATTCTTTAATAATAAATAACAAGTATCCCATACCTCACATTGCTGACTTATTTTATCAAATTCATGGATCCCAATATATTTATAATATTGAACTTCAATATGGATGTCATTAATTGTGTGTGAAGAATGATGATCTTCTAATAATCGCATTTCAAACGTGCTATGAGCATTACGAGATTATAGTAATGCCTTGGGGACTAATTAATGCACCCTATATTTTCATGGATTATAGAAATATACTTTTAAAAGAATATCTTGATGAATTTCTGGTGTTATTTACTGATGATATCATGTTATACATAAAAAATTTACTTTGATAATGAATGTCACATGCACATTATTCTGATGTCTTTTAGAAGAAATGAAATATATAGTAATTTTAAAAAGTGTGAATTTTGGCTTTAATATGTTACTTTTTGTGGACACATTGTCTCTAAGGATGGGATATCCATTGATCCTGTGAAGATCAAATGGTATTCATGAATGGCCAACTACAATGAACATAATTGAGGTACACAGGTTTATTGGTTTATCTTGTTATTATTGGCATATCATTATGAAATTTTACCTTCTAGCAGACCCAAGGACCAATCATACACTTAGAGTGGTAATGTTCATATGGAAAAAATAATGTGAAAAATAATTCAAATAATTAATGAAGAAAATAGTGAGTTCTATGATCCCAGCATTACCATCGAGGAATGATGGGTTTGTGATCTATAATGATGCATCAATGAGGGGTCTTGGGTGTGTCCCTATGTAGAAATATAGAGTTATATCATTTGAATCAAGGAATAAAAAATGTTGATGATGAAATATATATTCCACTCCAGACGTTGATTTAGCAGCTATGATCTATACTCATAAATATCGAGGCATTATCCCAATTGTGAATGATGTGAGATATGTACCAAAAAAGTCTCTGAAATATATCTTATCATAGAACAAACTAAACAAGAATCAAATTAGATGGATAATGATACTAGAATATTATGATTGTTCTATAGACTACCACCCAAGAATATAAATAAGGCAGCAGATTCATCTAGAAGGAAGGATCATGAAATTTTAATACAAATGACGATTAAAAGGGATTATGTGTTCCCTCTATAACTGACATGAAAATGTAGTTATAGGATTATTACCATAGTTTTAATATCCATATACACTATGGTAGTACTAATATCTATATAGATTTTCAGGAACATTTTTTTGTGGTACAATATAAAGTGGAGAATGGTTGATTATGTATCAAGATGTTTGGTTTCTCTACATGTGAATGATGAAAGAAAAAATTATAGAGGATTCATGAATCCTATACATATTCCTACATATAAATGGGATGACATAAACATGGATTTTATCACTATATTTCCCAATAATTGTAGAATGAATTGTTAAATATGGGTAATTGTTGATCGAAATATAAAATTAGCACAATTCCTAACTATAAGGGAGAATTTTACACTAGAGCTCCTTGAATGAGTCCCTATAAATAACGATGTAAGTCTTCATGGATAAACTATTTCAATAGTTTCTAATAATGATACATGATTTACATCGAAATTATTGAAAGATCTTTAGAAATCCATGGATATTGAGCATCGATTGAGTACTTATCACCCTCAAACTGATGGGCAATCAGAAAGGTTAATCAAAACATTAGAAGACATGTTGAGATCATTTGAACATTATTTTCATTGAATGTGGAATAATTAATTACCATAGGTGTTGTTTTAATAACATAAAATATTACATCCAAGCATTCAAATGGAATCATATGAATCAATATTTTTTAAGGGGTGTCGTACACCATCATTTTGGGATGTAGACACTGAAAGGATGAATGTGGGTCCAGAGCATGTGGGGGAAAATTGAAGTTAAAGACTATTCAAACCCATATCAAATAATATTATTGAATAAAAAAGATCAATTATTATTATTGAATGATGGATTTGGAATTTCATGTGGGATATCATTCTATCATAAAAGTATCTCTATAGAAGGGTGTTATAAGATTTAAGACAAAATGGAAATTGAGCCCTTGGTATATTGTCCCATGTGAAATTATACAAATAGTTGGAGTTGTGGATATTAATTTGTTAATATCTATATGCCTTTCATGGTAGAAAATGTGTCTCATGTCTCATTATTGAGAATGTATATGACATACCCAATTCATGTCCTCACATTACAATGTATCAAACTATAACCTGAATTATCATTCTATGAATATTCTACCCTGATTATAGACACTAAGGAATAGTGGTTGGTTAATCAAACAAAATGACTGGTAATGGTGCTTTGGGAAAATAATACAAATGAATAATCAATAAGGGGGACTGAGGAGCGTATGTTGAAGAACTACCCAAATAATTTTACGAGGCAACATTCTGGTAATTTCAAGGATGAAATTTTTTAAGAGGGGAGAATTTAATAGCTTTTGGTTTTATAAATAAATTTAATATTTGAATGCATGAAACAATGAGTCTCCTCCAAACACCACATTGTTATTTCTTATCCAGTAAACATAATTTTTCCACCATTATGAATTTAATTTCAAAAAACTGATACACATAGTTGGGTTAAGAAAGATATTTAGAGTCCATGAATAAAAATGAAAATTTTGACGAGTAGTAAAATACACTTATGAATAGTAATATATCCCTTATTTATATTACCTAATATTTTTATTTTATTTTCCAATGTTTGTAGGATAATGAGATCATTATTTATTTCTCACAGTGATAAAAAATTAATTATAGTTTTAAAAATATTAATTCTTGAATAAATTAGGATTTTATTTATAAATAAAATTATTCATATTTAGAATATTATTTTTTTAAAAATAGAAGTCATTTTTGAAATAATAATATCGATATTAGGTTAAAGTAAATTAATTAGAAGTTTATTAAATTCACTAGTTTTCAAGAATAGTATAAATATTCTTTTCTATTTTTATTATAATTAATTATATAATATTTATGTAATAATTAATATAAAATTCTTGTTGACTTGTGTAAATTAATATATGATATGGTTTGTCTCAAGTGTCCAATACCATGGAAAAATACAATGGACATGCCCATGGGTTTTCAAATACCACTTATGTGTTGTCCTTCGAAATTAATAAAAATATTTCTTTCTCTTTTACTATATATACTAACTCATTCATACTTTTTAAATAAATAAAATTTATTAATACTTGAATATCAGGTATATTTACCTCTCTATGAATCATCCCAATGAGTCTACAAGCCCCTAGGCCCCATCCTTCATGTTATATGAGTTTCTTTATAGGGTACGAGAATCTACCACCCTTCACCTTTTGAGAACCCTTTTCATGTTATTCAATTATAATTTCAATTCGATTATGACCAGAAATGTAATTATAGAACCTCCTTATGGTCCATATTATTTAATAGTTATTATAGAAACCATTTAATCCTATAAAAATATTTTATGAATTGATATGTGACGTCGTTAGGCTACAAAATTTTCAAAATGGATTTCTCAACTTTTTATTATTTCGAGTATCTTTAATATCTTTTTCTTTCCTCAACCCCTTATATTCAACTTTAATGATAAATAAATACCATTAAATGGATTATAATTTTTTTTATAATGGAATAATTCATCATCATCTCTCTTTTCCCCTTATTTTATAATGTCAATGAAAATATAATCTGAGATGTGTAAAATTTTTACATTCGAGGATGCGAGGTTTTCAATTTCTATTTCCATATTCAATTTTGGGAAAGAAACCATTTTTGTGTTTTAACCAATATATAATATATTAATTATAAATTATACAACATTCTAGAATATTATTATACACAGAATATTAATTTACAAAACCAACTGAATTTGTTGTGATCAAAAAACAACAATTAACCTGAACAATTGTCATTGATTTTTTATATAATTAATCATCTTCACTCTCAATAACCAAATGAATTTTTTAACCTTGTAATACTCCGTATTTTAAAAAATGAAATAAATATTATATTCTTGAAAACCATTCTCATAATACTTTTTTGTCCTTAGATGTATATAAAAAAACTAGTCATGAATACCAAGGAAGAAAACTCTCCCAAACAGTAAAATTAATCCACTTAAACAAATTAATATGGGCCTCAATGAACCAAATAAGGTTTTCCTAAATCAATTACATTATAAATATGTTCATTAAATATATTTAATGAATTTAATTTCATTATCCAGGACACTAATATCATGTGAAGAAAACCATCAGACATAAGGAAGGGGTTTTCTACCAGAACCTAAATTTTCATTTGGGTTACTATTATAATGTTCTTACCTAAATTAAATTCTTATTTATACATATGTAATCCCAAAAAATTTACTATGAATGTTCTATATATATTTACTATCCAGAATAATTCATTAATTCATGGGATGTTTTATGTTTTAAAATGATATAAGAAAATTTCTTCCAAAAATGCAACCATGATTCAAAAGAATTTCAAAATATGAAACCTATTTTCAATGGAACCCTATAATATATTTTTAGAAAAAATTATCATTATAAAATAACTAATTTCAATATTAATATTAATTTTTACTTCACTTCTAGTTATATAATAATCATTTTCCAAAATAACAATTCTTTTTAATTTCAAATAGAATTAATCTCAAAATTTACACGATGATTTTATAAGAGTATGTTCTTCTATTTCAAAAAAATGAATATTATTTGTTATTGAGATTAATAATTTATTATATCAACTACCATTTTAATTTAATGTTTTATTATTATTTTGATTTTGGATGTTATATCATAAAACCATTCAACAATTTAATTTCAATTGTTTCTGTTTAGAAATAATTTTAGGGGAATGATATTCACATTTCTTATGTTAGATTAAATATGAATGAATTTGTTTATTATCCTTATCACCGTTCATATGTGGAATCCATTAGATGTAGTATATGATGGGTACAGCTCACTATAACCCCTCAATGTGTCATAAGGTCTCATGAGAAAACCAACAATCATAGCATGAGGCCTAGAAAAAATTATTATTTATGGTTTTGGGACAAGAATTTGATGGTATGGTTAAGATGTCTGACAATATGCATTCCCTAATTATAAAAAAAAGCAATTGAATGTTCAACTAGTTATTCAAATAGTAGAATACCGATGAATATGCATTATTTTGACATTATTAACTCTACTCTTATTCCAATAATAATGATTTCATGTTTATTTTTAATGGTATTTGTGTTTTTTAGTAATTATCCATACCAAATGTGTATGTTTATCACATCATAAATTGTATTACTTACACTTACTATTCATATGACCTCACCATTTCTTATGATTTATTTTACTTGTACATGAAGAGGTATATTATGAATGACATGTAAGGATAATATAACAATTATTAAGGTTTTCAATAAAATGTTCATATTGTATTTAATTTGAAGATTTAAAGTTGAACTTATGTATATATCCGGTTTTCATAAACTAATAAACTATTAATACATTAGAGATATTAAATTATAATAATCAAGGCAATGTAATGAATTAAGGAATTGGCTCTAGGAAACTGAGTTTGGGTCTTTACAAGTTTAATCTCATATGATCATTCGTAATAAAAATAATCATGTATCACCAGAGATAGAAGTTAATCCTCTAACAATAATGCCCCATGTTTCTTCCAATAACATGCTCCTTTTAGATAATTTTCAGGGTGTCAGTCATATATATTTTAATGGTTAGAGAAGATTAATTTTTTAACCTTATAAAAATAGTAAAACAATGTTGGAATAAAATGTGGGGCCATACTAAGTACCCATATAATGATAATAGTATTTCTAATATTTCCAAAATGAATGTGTTCTTAATGAACAAGACATTTATATGGGGTTTATATAGAAGACTGTAGTTTTGAAAGAGCCTTCAAAATATATTTAAATATAGAAGGATATTTCTATTAGAGAGCCATGTTTGGAATAATTTTGTAGAAGTCACATTCAAATAAAGTTCCAAATTAAAATTCCAAAGAAATGTATTGACACAATATGATCATCTTTTTCCATAGATCATGCTGACCCTCAGGTCACATACCCATGCTTCCCTCATCATAGTGCAACCACTCATTCCAGGAGTTCGTACCACCACTGTAGAACTTGTAGAAAAAAACCCTCACCAAACAACCCACCGTACCTCTCTACGGACCCCTTCTATGGTCGATCTTGGATAGACCACCATCCATTCCTTGATCCTATGTATATAGAATTTAAAAAGAACTTATAATTTTCTGAATCAGTATCCAAAATCTAAAACTCGACATCCCTACTTCGTGAATGAATATTCCAGCATCTCTAAAATTAAAATTTAATTTTAATATAGTGTTTAATTTTTTTTCGGGTTAAAATAAATTTAAATTTTAATATTTAGTTTTTTAAATTTTAGATTTTGTCAAATATTGTCACATGTTATTGTCGATGTTATTTTTATATAAATTAAAACTTTTAATGATTCTTGGATTTCAATATTATATCATCAATATATTTATCATTATTTCTACTATTTATATTTGATTTTAAAAAATAATTAACATTTAATACATATACATTGGCTTTTAAAATAAAATAACTCACAATGCATTTGTCATTATCGAAAAAAAGATTATTTTGATGATTTTAATGTCATTATATTTCCTTTTGAAAATATAAATATTATGAAAAACACCATTTATTATAATTATTTTTGAATAAATCACTTTACCAATATTTTGTGGATAAAAAATGTATTTTATGAATTTTTTGAACATATCATGTATGATGAATTTTTTATGACAAAATATATGTGATCGTTTTCTCATTGTAAATAATTTATAAAATACATTCGATATTTATTTTTAATAAATATTGTGTTTTGGATATTTTAAATTATAAATGATAAAACAAAAATTTTTTATTATTAATTTATTATGATTTTTAATAATAACATTTTCATTAATTTTGCTATAATTGTTTTATAAACTAGATAAAGAACTTTTTTTTATATCTGATTTATGTGAAGTATATATTTTTATATATGTATATATGATTTATTTAATTATAGAAATTATATTATTAATATAATTGTGGATTTTGTAATAAATATTTTATTATATGTAATATATATATCTATATACTCATTAATTTATTATTATATTAATCTAACAATATTTTATTTCTTTGTAATTTAATTATTAGAACGATTCTAAATAATAATTAAATAATATAGAGTTAATATATGAATTTTTTATAATTATCACACACACACACACATATATTGACACATTATATTTAATATATTATTTTTTAAATAATTAGTAATTTTGTGAATAATTTACATTTTCATTGTTAAAAATATATATCAATTAGTTAGTTAATAAGTAATTTTTTTTATAAATAATCATTTTTAATTAATTACAACTGATAAAAACATTACATCATTTAATTTGATTTGTTAATCAATAATAATTTAAAAATAAAAATAATAAAAACTATATTTATTTTTAATTTCAATATAATGGTTTTTAAATTTCTGTGCTATAAATATTATTTAATCTTGTAAAATATATTACTAAATTTATTAGTGAATTTTGTGATTAAATATTTTTGTAGTGTATTATATATATATATATATTAATATATTAGTAAATTAATATACTATAACATTTTAATTTAATATTCAAATTGATTCAATGAAAATTTTAATTAATATATATTTCTTTACCAATATATTAATATTAATATATATATTGGTACATTGTATTAAATTTATATATATTAATTTATTGTATAAAATATTTAATTTCGGATGGTTATATATTTATTTTTAGAAACAAAAATGTATATATGCATTTCATCTCATTATCAATTTTTATAGATGGAATCTACGCAGCTACATCCAATCCATGAGGGTCCATCTCTTCACACCACATATAGTGATCACAAATCACAATACTTATTAGATAATTGTGATGAATGGATACTATAATATTGCAATGGACATAAATTTAAGCATGAGATCCCACCATAACCCATCATACATTATTTTAGTCCCACCATAATCTTGTGGTGGGGTAGGATTAGGTATATACCCATTTATGGTTTAAACATTTTTGATTTGGTTGAGAGGTGGTGGACATAGACACATTCATTTCATATGACTTAGGGGGAGAAGATGAATAAATTTCTAGACGTATATATATTATGGGGTCTTCCTATTAAATGAAATATTTTTTTATGTTTGATGACATATTTATGGGATTTCATTTTATATAGATATTTGGGCATATGATTAACAGATAGACTATATACCCTTAGAGAAGTTAAGTTATGGATGACCTGGAAGGATAGTTATTTATCCCCATTGATATAGATGTTGATATCGTAACATTGTAGAGATTTGTAAAAGAATACATTTTGTGTGATTGTTTTTTGGAAAATTATTTTAGATCATTCTAGATCATATGTTCATCGGATTGACCAACATCTACTTCTATATCTAGTGCGTGCTTGGTAGTATAGTTTGTTTTTAGTGCATGTTCCATATTTTTATGGAGCCATGTGTTGGGAATCGTGCATGGAGGTAATATATATTGGTCGTTGTTGTTTGATAGAATATATGTCAGTATGGATATGATTCCCTACACATGTACCATGATTTGTGTCTAATTTACCTCTTGATGCATTGCTCATGGGCCCATTTTCTCGTAGGCACTTCAAATTTTTAATACATACATTTCATATAATATCATATGATATTTATATAATTTTTGAAATTCGGTTACTTTCAATTCATAGGTGGAGCTACTCATAGACATATTTATATAAAACAACATATTCTACATAATATTACTATCATATGAATTATTTTTTCAATTAATTATGTATTCACAAATCATTGTTGATATAATTATTTTAGTATGTTTAATAATTGGTCAAATTTATTTCTCTATGTATATTAATTCTACACCAAGTGTAGGCGAGTTTATGTAATATAATCTAAATTATTGTAATATTGGGATTAATCATTCTATAGAAATGGTTACATTAATCCATTTTTGTATTACTGAGTGGCACCAATATGATAGAGTCGTGATATTTTACAAATACTGACAACCTATTATGGTTCCACAAAGGTAGATTGCAATGGTGCATGCAATTTGACCTATAGGAAAAAAATCATGATTTTTATATTATACATGACATATACATATTCATGTGGGATTCATGTAAATAGTATTATGTCACTTGATATTATGGATGAAATATTAATCATATCCCCAACACATAGTACATGATCTTATATATACTTGATAACAAATGATTTAACACTCAGCTTGGAGGGTCATATTATACCTTGGTAATTTAATTTTACGTCACTTATTTATTCTTTAATATTAATTTGTCAATTTTATGTTCAATTTTTTTTTATGGTTATGGGATTTATCAATTCCATGATATGATCACACCCATGACATGATATGTATTTTGTATTAATGAGTTGAGTTCAGCTCATGATTCGATGAAAGGTGTGATGCAAAACTCTAAGAGAATCACTCTAATGTGAGAGTGTGGTTAATGGTCTCAAATCATTAAACATAGTGCCATTCTTAGCCTATCCTACATCAATGAGAACTGACCATCAGTCCAATGTTATTCATGTGATTCCCCATCATAGAAGGCTCCAAATACCATTACATTTCCAACAACTTGAACTAATTCATCACGATTGGCTCTATCTGAGACATTTCATATGGACCATTCATTAGAGTCTGTCACCACTACACAATCACCGACTGTTACATCCTCAATATATATGGAATTTTTAAAGACATTACCATGAAACTATTCTCTTTATAGGGGCACTATTTACACCTCTGAGTTTGATATTGAAACCCATATGTAATTTGTAGCTCTTGTAGTGCCACATTCCATGGATTGGGTCACCAGTAGGGGGATTTCACTTAGTTTTTTTTCCATTCATGGATCCATATAACTTACAACATATTATAATGAACATTAAAAGATAGGATATCATTTCAAAATCATATAATAGACCCAAAACTTATGAAATCACAGCCATGAATGTAGCTGATTACATCACACCTAGACATGTAGCTAACCAGAATCCAATACCTACCATGTGGACTCCTCGAAATGACTATACTATCTGATAGAGGAGGTGTGGGACTATAGCACACATACATAATCATAGCCATAAATAATGTAATAAATATACATTTCATTAACATCAATATTTTAATTATGAATAATAATATATATAATTTAATAATTATTGGTCTTATTTTTTATTTAAAAAAGTAATCTATTGAATATAATTTAATATGAATATAGTTTTTTCAATATCAATACCATTAATATTGATGCAGTATCTTCTCACACACATTAAAAAAACTAAAAAAAATCTAATAATATATTACATCCAATGAAAATCACAATATGTGGTTGTAATAGTCAAACACATATTGAAGCATTTTAAAATACTGAAACTATTTTTTTGGTTATCTAGGGAATATGAATACTAGGTTTGGTGGAAGGTGGTTTTTATAATTCCAAAATTAATATGATAATATTTTCTTGTGATTTCAAAGTAATATGAGGTCATTTTTCCAACTAGACCTCTAATAAGCCCATTTTTAAAAAACATCATTCTAAAAAAACAAATTATTTAGTCTTTTTAGTACATCTAACATCGTATTGATGTGATTCCCACTAATATATTTGAAAATTAATTATAAAAGATCTATACTAAGATTTATCATCAATGAGATATTGTTTTCTATTCTTTTGACAGTAAAATAAATAAAATTTTAGGGTTTTAAATTATTCGATCTAATTTTCGAGATTATCAGGAAAACGACACCACATTTTGATGCACTAAAAATTATTAATACTCATAAATCAGTCAACACTTTTTTTCTGGTGATTTCAATTCAATTCTAGATTATTTAGACATCCCACTCTCTAAGGAAAACATTTTTAAATAATGCCCTTTTCTAAAATTTCCTTGTTTTGTCAATTAGATGACATCACTTGTTGGATTGACGCAAAATATACTCACTCACATCAAATATAATTAAAATATAAATGTTATATTATTTCATTTTAATTGTATTTAATTTTATATGTTCTTAACATTCAAACCCACAATTTAATAGTTTCGATTAATAAAAAAACATTTTATGTAATATTTGGAAAACAACATGTTTGTTTGACATTTTGCCAGTTCCTATATTTAAAACTCAATCCACATATGTTGTCGCCTCATTTCAAAGCAATATGAGATCATTTGATCAACTTTCCATCTATAGAGCCTGTTTTTAATGACTTAATGTTTTTATGAACACCCAAATTATTCCTCTTGAGCACATCACACATGTAATTGATGATATATCTACCGAAACGTGTTATAAAAAGTTCTAATACAACTTCCATATGATTTTATTGTATGTGGAAGACATTTTCATTGGTTTTAATAGTCAAGCCTACCTTTTAGAACATTACAATACTTAAACAACATTTTCAGCCATCATAGGAAAACAACACGTTTGATTGAGGCATCATCAATTCTGGTTGAAAAAAAATGTACACAAATATAAATGTGTTTGTTGTCACATGTATCACATCATGGGATATAGAATCCTCATAGATCAAATATGTAACCTAAATAATAACATGTTCTATGGTCGAGATTGTAATATTATATAGCCAAATTTTTTTCAAATTGATTTAATTATTAAATATAATTAATTAATTATGTGATTTCAATTCAAATATAGAGTTTATCTTGGGTTATTACATGGGGTGGATTGGATGAATTATTTTTTAATTATTTATATTTCATTAACATGAGAATAATTTATTCTATGAAATAAATATAACAAAATAACTAAAGTGTTTGACACCATAAAAAATATTTTTTAATGAAATATAATCATGTAGTATCATCTTGATGTTCACTCCAATGTATATGAAATTATTATATCATGAAAAATGTGGTGTCAGAATTCCATAAGGAAGAGTAAAAAAATAAACTCATTAAATAAAGAACTCAAATTAAATAATTGATGAAAAATTATTAGATGAATAATTATATAAAAATACATCTCCTAGATACTCCCTTTTATCAACCCATTAGAGTGTTACCTCCCATTTATTTTATTATAAAAATGGAAGTTGGTTGTAGACTCATATGTCTAAATTGATGAAACAAAATAATGAAATAATGATCACTACACCATTGTGTGAAGAAAATAACTAGGATTTGTGTGATAATGTTCACACCTTGATACAAAGGTATCAATGTGATATTTAATCAAATTAAAATAAAATAAAATAATGATTAAATTTTATTAATAATAAACGGTGAATGAAAAACATAAATGATAAAAATTGATGATAAAATTACAAAATGAAAGCGGGAAATTACAATTGAAAGAAAACATTAGATTTTAATTACCTTCACCAGCATTTCATTATATTAAAATATAAAGATAATTAGGTATACCCAAAATAATCAAATCCCTCCCCATTAATAATTAGATTCAAACTGTATGAGATAATAAATAAAATTTGATGTTTCAATGTTGACCACAAATATTGGACCAGATTCATCCCCCTCTTGGTGTGAAAATAAGTCATTATATATTAAAGAATAATTGATCGTAATATAATTATAAAATATTCATCCATTTTTGCTCTATAATATTTCAAAATTTCATGATAATCGGTTGAGTCGTTTGGATGTTATACCATAAATGGTGGATTGGAATTATGGGCATTCATATCTGGACATACATTTAATCATCATATTTGAATACATGAATCATTAGGAGAAACATAGAATTATCTCTGAACACGATTTATTTAAATGATCCCCAAAATTTTGTATTTCAAAATTTATAATTCATATTTCATTGGTCTTGGATTGTGGGACTATCATTTGTTTGACGAGCCCTAGGCTGATTAAGCTTTGTTCAGATAATTTCAACATTCATTTCAAAGAATATCTATATTCACATGGGTTTCATTCATTGATACTAAATGATAAAAAGATACTATTAAATTTATCAATAATATCCCAAAATATAAAATAAAAATAATTATTAAACTTTATTCCTGATGTAGATAATTTATTGGGGAAAAATTTTAACTATAAACATTAATTGCACATTTGTTGTGAAAAAGAGTTCAAATTTTAAATATACTAAAAATAATGTTTATGGATGTTGATACATATTAAAATTATAAAATCAACAATGAATATTATTAACATTAAGTGGATATTCAAACCCCTTTCCTGAGTTTATCTAGTCCTGAACAAAACGTTTTTAAAAAAATATGAAATTGAATTCCCTATTCCAAAAACATTTTAACATAATATGCACACCAAATTACATAATGATGAAAAATTTAGAAACCAATAAAAATAAATTCAAACAAGCTAGGATCCAAGGAATATCCCATGACTAATCACATTTCTATGTTTAATTCATCATTTGATTTCATCGAATTTAAATTATGCATGATGATGTTTTGTACATCACAAAAGACATGGGGCACCTTTCCCAAGGGAAAAATGGAATCATTAGGTGTGAGTCACATTAATCATTACGATAAATATCAAATTTCTTTTATATTTCCAATTTTTAATGTTTTCATTTTAATTATTTTGAACCATAATAGTGATGAAAAGACCAAATCTGGGAAATAAAGCTATAGAGTCATGATCCTCATGTGCCAAAAGCCACACATTTAGTCAATAACATTAACAAAAATAGATTTTTACGTCTATAATATATGTAAAAAACTATAGATTCATGATCCCCAAATGTTGAACACCACACTTATGAAGAAAACTCTGCTGTATAATTTTTTTTTAAATTTTTTTCATTTTCCTGTTGGATACTCAAATTAAACTACAACTAACCATAAACCCTATGCTATTAAAAAAGGTTCTAGTGAACTTATATATACACCACTATTAAATGAAAATGATTTGTTTCATATTTATTAAAAGGATAAATTTTTAGACCTTGGGAAATCACATTGGAAAACTACACTTTCTCAAAACTATTAGCTTGTACATAAACAAGCATGAAAATAATAATCAAGTAATTTAAAATAATTTGAAATTTTGTTTTCCAATTTTACAGTGTAAATTAATGCATTAATGTTTAATGAATTTAATTTTGTTATTTAATTAAATTTTATCATAAAATGATTTTTTTTAAAATCCAATATTTTCAAACCCCCAACTTATAATGAAACTTCCCTTTGTTTTGTAAGAGAAGAGAATAATGGTATTAGAATTGGGAAGAAAGATGGGGGTCTAGTTGATTTGGAATTACATCATGGAAAAAAATTACATGGATTTATGTTGACGAGACTTTAATAATAAATCAATCACATTGGATTCATGTCACATGTTTTATTTGTTCATGAAAATTTTCTTTCTAACAATATTGTTCTATCAATGTTGTGGAAGGTACAACCACATTGGACATGGGTTCTATAATTATTTCACTACATTTTACTTCTAATCTGAACGATGAATCATTTGAATTAATTTTATCCATTTGATCACACAATTTTTCTAGAAGCTTTTCGTGTGTGGGTTGGATAAGAGTTCGTACTTCATGTACATCATTATGATGTATCTCATTAACTATTCTTGATAGGGATGTAAATTTATCCTTTAAGAAATCATCATCCAAATGATTATACAACTTAACAGGTGTAGTGTATTCATTCCTGGATAGGTCAACAAAACTATATATATATGAGAAAATTCCATATATTGATTTCAAATTCATTTTAATCCTGAGTTTATGTTGGGTAAATTTTAAGAAACTCTATTGAAGAAGATATAAATTTTGAATTTGAATTTATATCACACACAAAAAAAGAAATGGGTAAATATAAGAGAAATTGGGGTAAGAATATAGAATTTAGGGTATAAAAATAAAGAGAGTGTGTAAGGTACTTACCTGTGTACCTATATATTTCCCCAAAATTTAGTTATACCAAAATTTACCCATGTTTTATTGGGTAAGTGGTTTTGTGTAGCCCAACATGGGTTATTTAATTCTCAATGAAATAAGATGTCACCTAATGAAACTCATGTTCTATGGAGGTGGTTTGGATATTAAGTAGGCAAATTTGATTCAAATTGATTTGAATATTAATTATTATTTATGGATGAATTCAATTATTTTTAAATTAATGAGTTTATCGTAGTTTATCGTTTATGGTGTATTGGATGAATTTCATTATCAATTATTTCATTTTCATTAAATTGAGAATAATACATTCAACGAAATAAACATAATATAGTATCATATTGTGTGAAAATTATAAAAATATATTCTAATAATCTATAAAATTATTGTATCATCTTAATGGTCACACCAAGTTAAAGGACCTAATTATGACATAGAAATTGTGGCAATAAAATTCAATAAAGTAGATGAAGAAAAAATAATTAAATGAAGAACTCTAATAAAACAATTAACTATGTGTCATTAAATGAAAAATAAAACCCAATAAATCCACATTAAACATTTTGGGATCATATTAATATTGGGTTACCCCTCAAATGATTCAATTATATCAATGAAATCGGGTAATAGACTCTTGAGGTTGGAATTAAAGAAAGAATATAATGAAATAATGATCACTCCGTAGTTGTGTGAGGAAATTCACAACGATTTGTGTCTGAATGTTCATACATAGATTCAAAAATAACAATTTTATATTTAAAAGAATAAAAATAATATAATATAGAGATGAAATTTTATTAATAATTGATGGTTAATGTAAAATATACATGATAAAAAATAACGATGTGATTACAAAATGAAAACGGGAAATTTCAATGTAAAAAAACATTATATGTTAATAACCTTCACCAAAATCTACTCATATAGGCATATTTGATGCCTTTTCTACAACTGAAAACAATAATTTATCTCCTTATTAATTAGTAGTTCTAAAAGGATGGTGTGAATTAAATAAATTTGGTGGTTCAATGTTTACCACAAAATAGGAATGGATTCATCCCCCCTATTGGCTAGAAAATAAATCATATTATATGGGTTAATAGTTGATGTTAATTGAATAGAAATATTTTATTCCATCTTTACTATATCAAATTTAAGAATTTTAAGAATTTGTTTTATACATTTTGGTGTTATGCTCGATGTGGTTGAATATATTTATGGGCATCCAGATCTGGTCATACATTAACTTTTCATCTTTGACTGCCTAGATCATCTTGAAAATTTCATAATTACCTTCATCCTTTGTTGAAAGAAATGAAAAACATTATTTTATATTTTTATAGTCAAAATTTCATCATTATTGAGTTTCCATTGTGGGCCCCACTTTTTTTGGATGGACCATAGGCCCATTCTACTTCGTCCAAAAACTATGTTCATATATTCAAAAAATCTAAATCTTCCCTTGGGATTTATTCATCATTACTAAAAGACAAAATGTTACAATCAAATTGATTAATAATATCCAATAATAAAAAATTACAATAATTAAAAAAAAATAATTTAGATATTTTAATGTTACCAAATGTTTATGTATGCCTTAATTTCCCATGTGATGAAAAATTGAGTTGAATTTGTAAAATGCACAAAAACTAATGTTTAATTTTTTTAAAGGTTGGGGCCGAAGCCTCATTTTTATTATTAAAGAAAAGCAAAGACCTCTTTAACAGGGTAGAGGGAGAGCCATTACATAGCCTGAAGGTGCAGTGGGCATTTAGCCCATTACATGACCCGTATGCCCATGTTTTTGACCCAAAGCCCATTTTGTGAATAGTACTGCTACAGTACCCGCACTGCTACAGTGCTGCACATTACCCGCCGCTACTATAGTGCTCTACCGCCGCTACAGTGACTTGCCGCCACTACAGTGCCCGCCGTTGCTACAGTGCCGCCGCTGCTACAGTTGCATGCTCCTAATGGATTTTGAATCCCCATTTTTCATGTAGATTTAAGGGGTGCTTAACACTAATCCAAACCCCAACTACGTTAAAACTGATGTTTATATACATTGGAAATTTTTTAAATTAAAATATTAAAAATTCATAATATCGTATTTCAATGATTAATTAATTTATTATAATTAAAATATCTATGTACAGTTGTTATTATAATATCAAAATAATGATATTGTCAGTCGTGCGTACGTATGGACTACCGTCTCCATGAACGCGATGAGATTCATTCCTCATCATATCCATTCAAGCCTAATTCTAATTTTATTATTAAAAATTATTTTTAGAGACATGATATATATATGGATATGAATAATATACATCCCATACATAATAAATATGGCTCAAATAACAAAGAATATAAAGGAAAATGAATCTGTTAAAACCTGAAATGATGATAATACTAAGGTATTATTAACAATGAAATGTAAAAAGATCATATATGATATCATATTAATGTATATGATTGTTTTATAATTTAATAAAAATTATTTCACCATTGTACAAGAGGTTAATCTACCCTCTACCAAGGAAAAGTACATGTTAATGGTGTATTTCACAATCCCTTCATTATACAAGGTTGTTTATACGTAATTATCAACTGGGAGATCTTTACCATCCACATACATGTTTCTTAAAAATTTATTTCAAATCATTATTACTATTTTACAGATTATGGGTATCTCATTTATACCCTTGTTGACTTTTTATAAGAAGTTTATCAAGGATTCTTTCTGTCGTTTTCCAAACAAGGTCCTTTTTAACCTTTTTGACAGAATTAAGGTAAGAATGGATTTTTTATCTTATACGGTGAGTGTGGCTATTTTCTGCCATTATAAAATTGTTGAAGCTTCCCTTAAAAGCTTATAAGAATATTTTAAATGTAAATGTTTTCTTTTATAATTATGTTACTTTCAAATGATTTCAAAAAATGAGATATTTTCTCAAATAGTTTTGATTTCATCTATGTTAACATCCTTTGATGGATTTTAATCTTATTTGAAGATTATTTATTATGATACAAAACATCGATTTTTTATTGAAGGTTTTGTTATATTTTTGATTGTGGATGTGTTTTTTTCATACCATTCATTGTAATGGAGAAAGTATTTACATTTCGTATGCTAGTTTTAATACGAATGTTTATGTTATGTTAAACCTGTTCATATGAGGAATGCATTAGACTTAATAAGTGACGGGTAGAGCCCGCTATAGCTCCTCGATGCATCGGTAGGTCTCATGAGACAAACTAGTGTCTTAGCACAAGGCTTTGACAAAATCATATTTGTAGTCTTGGCACGAGGCCTTGACTATGTTGTTATGATAGTCTGGAATTATGAATTCCATCATTATGATAATGGTTATTGATATTGCATGTGATAATTCGACTAGTAGAATATTGATGTGAATAAGTAATTGGATTTATTTCATTTTATTTTTCCCATATTATGATAAAGTTCAAGTTTAAAAGGCTTTTGTTTTAGTTATACATTTTTTTAAATATTTATGCTTATTTATGAAATTTTATGCTATATTGTTATACTTATTGGGCATTTGAGCTCACCCCTTCATATGTTTTTTTTTCTATGATGTGAGGAAGTATTTTATGAATGACCTGTAGGGATAATATAGGGGGATATTAGTGTGGAGAAAAGATGTTGTTGTAGTTTTCACTTTATGATGTAATGTAAACTTGATGAATGTATCTAGTATTTCCAATAATACTAAACTAATCGGTCTTTCAACACTTGATCTTTTGTGATCTTTCCAATGTTATGTAATAATTCACCGACTTTGGGTAACTGGGGTCGGGGAGTTTGATTTAGTGACATCGATAACAAATATTTGTAGAAGGGGTTCTTTCAATAGTCTCTTATTCATCGGTTAACCCCACCCCTATGTTTAATAGTATATTGGGAAATTTTTTTCAAGACAATATATATTATAATTTTATTTCTTCATAGGTATATTGGAAAAATTGGAATGAATAGAATAATATTAAAACCCTTGGAACTAATACACTTGGAGGATTCATCTTTTTCTCTAACCTCATTCCCATCATATTATTATATCTATATTAATAAATAGGAAGCCACCAAAATACTATTTCAAAACAAATTATGGGAAACAATATTGACAGTCAGAATGATGGATGATGAATCGAGTCTGGATTTATATAACATTTGTGATGTAACAGAAGAACCCCTCAGCAAGAAATCATGTTAACATATCAATGCCAAAATCATGGAATTAAATTGAAGGAAATAAAGGAATTCTAGGAAATATATCTAATCCTACACTTTTATCAAACATACCTCTTATAGTGTTGTGGCTACATAATACGAAGGTACTATAATTAGAATAAAAAATATAAAAATTGCTCAAAATGTTTCATGGATTGTTTTGAAAACTAAAAACAAGGATATTGAGTAATATATATTGGATAATTATGATGGAGAAGTTGGTTAGACAAATTTAGAATACAACTATAATGATATGAATTAATTTTAATGTAATATTCACCTCCAAATTCTATATCACCATCATCATTGTGTTTGGGTTTGTGAAATTTATATTAATGTTTTCTAATTTAATGCAATTGTTTAACATGTAGCTTTTATTCAATAAATTCTAGGAATATTTACATATGATTACTCATCATTATATAGGGATTCATTACATAGATGATATAATTTTATGTCTAGGATACCTTATTGTATATATAATTCTCATATTATACATTCTCACATACTCTTCTTGGTTTCTATCATCATCTTCAATTTCAGGTACGATGCTTCATTTTCAATTCCTCACTTGGTTACTACTAAAGTATTAGTTGTTGACGTTCAATTTCACAGAAAGGAAAACAATACAAAGAGGTAGTAATATATGGTTTACATAAAATATGTAAGAATATGAACTTTTGCATCCTCCCCTATTTCCACAAAAAAAATTATATGGAGAACTTTTCTTTATTTAGGCATGTTTCTTGGTTCAGTGTTTGGAGTTGCACCACAACATTTTTTTATTCATTCAATGTTAGATAATAGATACCCTAATGATAGTTTTACTATTATCATGAGGGCTTTTAATATTGGATATATTGTATTTTGAGATGTAATTGTGCAAAACCATGTCCCCAGAAGAGGATGAGTTTGGTTTGTGTGGACTCAGATAATGGTGGAGTACTTGGTATGCGACAATAGATGATCTATGATTATAGTGAAATACATGTAAATCATTGATAAGAGAGAAGAGTGTAAATGGGTGAACATATTTTATTTAGGTAGGGTGTCTTAGATCTATTCATTTGGAATCCAGAGCCAAAGGAATTAGACTTTAGTACGTCGATGTCTAGAAATAGCTTATAGGATTGGAAAAAAGGTTATAACAAATTCCCAATGGGGTCATTCTTATTTCATTATCAATTTATTTTCAATCATAGTATGTGATGTTTCTTTGTTTCTTCATGAATTTAATTAATCATTTATAATATAAAACTCACAATGGATATGTCCAGTGCATGCAGACAAATTGAAATGGAATCTTACATAATAATTTCACATTTAATGACTTCAATGTTTTTATCATCAACCTCTAACACTGAACCTCACTGATTCTTGATTTATTGATAACTATTTTTTAATATTATTTTTTTATAAAGATGATATTTAATAATTGTTATCCATACTTCTGTTTTCACATGTTTTTTACATCATGGGTTCTAACTGTATTTATTCTTTAATATATTGAATATGTTTTCAAATTTTTGAAATAATTTTTTGATGAATCAGAAATTATATTCTCATAGTTTTGGATTCAGTTTTTTATTTTTATTATCATGTTAAACATATCATATTATGTTTATGGGTGCTCTATAAAGCATTTCTGATGATTTTATCATTGACATGTGGTTCTGTTTAATTGTGTTTAATATCATTAATTCATTAAAGATAATGGAAAAAATTTTTATGAACTATACATATGTTTGATGGATTACGATTAAAATATCACAATAATAAACATATTTTACCAATTTAATATTTTTCAATTATGAAAACAAATTTATTACCCAATGGATCATGGATACAAATCGAGGATGATCTTACACAATATTGCCCCAAAATGTTGGTATTAGATCCAAAATGAGCATAATTTTGTGATGTGGAAATTTAGAATTGATTAATCATCATGTTAAATGAATATGTTTGAGGTTTTAAATAACATAATTGTTTGATGTTTTAACATTATTTTTTCACTTAATATATTTGGGAATTATTTTACAATTTTCTATTAGTAGTATTTCATTATTGTTTTCGTATTATATTATCATGTAGGATCCCTAAAGATTACTTTTTTTATTGATACATATGTTTCCCACTAGTTTCTGGGTTTTGAATGTGTTTATGAGAGTATAGACTTAGTGAGATTGTCTGAGTTAGTATTGGTTTTTCTAGAAGAGTCTATTGAGTTGTTTATCCTACAATGGTATTCTTTTTAGCCTAAATATTGTGGGTTAAATTTTATCTCAAGTAAATTCATTTGTTCTATGTTTTTTATGGGTGTGGTGACTCTTTTTTATTTTCTATTGAGATTAGTGATGGTTTTTATATATTATTTGGTGTTTTGTCAGTGTTTGATTATTTTTTGGTTAAAAATATAATTTTTCTTTTTCAATTCAACCAATTAATGTTTTAAAAAAGGTTTCATGCGAATTTGGTTCCATATGTTTCTAGGATGCTTGACTGGGATGTGACTTCATAGTTTGGATCTTGTTTCTATTTAATATATATTGTGTATTTCATCACTTATTTTTCTCATTTAATTTGTTTTACAATGGTACCCAGTTGATGTAGAATCTATCACATTGATTAGAAAAATTGATCTCACTAGGTAAAGATTATAGAACTTCTTTTAGAATTAATTTTTTCCAATATCAAAATTCCTAATTAAGGGTTTAATATTTGTGGAGAGTCAAATCACGAGGAGTGTCTTTGTTCAAGATGATATTTTAGGTGTCTCTTAATTGATGTTCTAGGATATGAAAGAGACTATTATTGTATTCAAGAACATCATAAACTTGCAAAATTGGGTGATAAATAAAATTTATTCTAATAATCATTGCACAAAACTATGCACGATGTTCTATAATGTATAATTTATAATTAATTTATTTAATAATGGATGAAATCAATATATTGTATTAGTAACATTCATCATTGATAAATAATGATTTTCTAAAAAGTGCATATTATATTACCTTAGTTGTGAAATTAGGATCCATGGACTGAATCCCTCTAGTGATGATCCATATGTGCTCTTATGATCTCTGTGAAACATAATACAATATCTGGGTTCTAGTGCGGTGAGTCTAATATAATGCATTGATCATTTTTTATTTCATTTTCTTCAGTATTGAATAAATCTCTCTTTTACTACTCGTTCTTGGGAGGGAGAGAGATGGTGAATTTGAGAGTGAATTTTTTGTTCTCCAATACTCTCTATTCCAAATTTTTAGATTCACCACACAGTAGACATAGAACCCAATTTTTAGTATTGGGATTAATTTTATGATATTGCATAATTGTATTGCATCCATTAAATAATATTTATTAAATCCAATAAATTCCATACCTTATAATAGTAATTATATATAATTATTATTCTATGGAGTGAACCAACATGAGAAATAACAAATATTTTATTATGGTCTTGTTAATTGATATATTTTAAGAGATATAGTTATGGTCCATTCAACTCATCAATCATTTATTATTCAACTTAAAAAACTCATTATTCAAAATTTATTATTTTATTCACAATCTTGAAAATAAATATTTTTTAAAATATTCTATAAATATAAAAAAATTACTCACATTTTGTAAAAAAAATATTTATTTGATTTATTTAATCAATACTACATAAATAATATTATCACATATAATAGATAATAATATCTATTCCCTTAATTAAACTCAAATTGTCTTTAATCAAGATCATCATAACACTTAGTTTCATACCATAAAGAATTATATCCTACTGGAATTTGGGAGGATTTCATAAAGTACATGATTACTATCTAGAAATGGGTCAACACAACCAATAGTAATAACGTACTATCACAATATCAAAACAACATATAAATTCTCATAGTGTAATATATCTCTTTTTTAATAATATCTCATCTTGCAGGGTTCACATCTGTTTCACCATAACATATTATCATTATGTCTTTCATTGACTATCAAAAATAAACACGTCCTTATTCCATGTGAATGTATCTTAATATATTGGTTCTATTAAAATAAAAAGGGCCGATATATCAGCTTTCGTAAAGATGGAAAGGAAAAATCCATCCTCAACTTACTCATTAAAGAAAAGTCCCTTAGGACGGACCAACCATATACAATTTCTCCATGAACTGTTTTTATCATGGTTTATGAAATACATCTATGTATGAATTTTGTAACATGCATTTTTAAAAATCTTAAAATAAAAGTACAATCACACATGCTTATATATAGGAGTATTCTATTACACAAAAACATGTTAAATTTTAGTTGTAGAGTTTTTTCTCCTAATACAATGACAAAGAGATTACCAAGTGAGATCTTCTTTAGGAAATCCTCACATACTTACGATTACTCTCACTAGACATTCTAGGTACTATGTTTCCCATAATTTTATGTTATCCAACCATAGAACATTATTTGAGAATATCATCATTGAACATTAAGGTGATCATTACAATGGGATACTCGTATGTCCTTATAAATTCAATGTATAATTTGAGACATTATTACATTATAGTCATGTATAACAACAAACAATATGTAGTAATATGTTTTATTAATATAGAATACACAAAAAATTTATATAATCAATGAAAAAAATATGTTGGTCCGATGACAAAAACTCTAATAAACTCTTAATTCGACTAGAGCCAACTGCATCTGTCATTAAGTCGAAAAGACATCACATGATACTCATGAATTGGGTAAGTCATTTCTTTATTCAAAGGTTTCACCACATTTTCTTCCATTGAAATACATTTCACTACAACTTCACCTCTCTAAGAAGTATCCCTCAAGATGTTATACTTATGAACTATGTGTTTTGACTGCTGATGTGACCATGGAACATTTGAGATATCCAATTCTATAATATTATGAAAATATAGTGTGATAAGATCTTTATTTTTTTGGTTTCACATTAAGATATTGAATGCTGTTTCACGTTGATTCTGCTTCTTTAGATTCTTCAGAATTTTCAATTTACATGTAATCTACTCTATAATTTGTAACACATAACTTCATTGATCTCTTTTATCTCACAACACATCCATTTAAAGGCATGATGTGTCTCAAGTGTTACATTATTTCATCATGATCTATTTGGAAACTAGCATATTTATATCCTCAAATTAGTTGTTCCTCATCGTTTATAAAAACTAGAGTCATATCATCCGTATGTCTCAGATACATAAATATAGTATTTAAATTCATCCAATGTAGGTCACCTATATTATCATGATGTCTTCCTACCACACATAATGTGTTTATAACAACTTTTCTAGTATATAAATAGCGTACATCGTTAACCCAATGGTTGTTTCATATAAAATCCATTCCATTTTTATCAATCACCATGTTTTTAAGACATACATTCCATGATTGATAAATCCCATGTGATATTGGAAATAATCTCCTCTTGGATTGTTCGGTACTGAATATCTTCAGTATCTTGTAAATGTATGTACTTTGAAATTGGTTGAGAAACCTCTTGGTTCTATCATAATGGATCATCATCCCAAAAATATATAACACACCTCCCAAGTCCTTCATAGAATTGAATTTATTAAAACATGCCTTATCAAATTTTATGACTTTTATTTCTTTTCCAATGAATAATATGTCATCATTATATATTATTAATAAAATTACAACACTTTTACTTAACCGTTTATAGACACATTGATTTCATTCAATTTTTTTGAAAATAAACTTTTTCATGGATTCATCAAAATGAATGTCCTATGATTTAGATAAATATTTTAATCCATAAATAGATCATTGAAACTATCATTCCATGATGGTATCCAAAGGTTCCATAAACCCATAATGTTGTGTCATATGAACATCTTCTTAATTTTTCCTTTTAAGGATTTTTTATGAAATCATTTTCACAATCTAATAATCACAAAAAGAAGAAATTGAATCTGTAATTCTGGTATATTTTAGCATTTCAACAGTTGAAAAGGTTTCTTCATATTTAATGCCTTGTTGTTGTGTAAAAAACATTACAACTAGTCATGCCTTATATGTACTACCTATTCATCCATATCAAAGTTTTTCTTTAATAACCTTTTTAATCCAATGGGTTATAAATATACTTGAGTGTCTACTATAATCCTGAATTTATATTGTTATGTATAATAACTTTCGTAATTCAAGGAATTTTTTCACATGGAACCACTTGTTCCTATTATTTCATCCTTGTAGGATAGATGATCCTTATTATCAACTAATAGTGATTCACTATCCTTGGTTACTTTAGAAACACACTATTATAGTTCTATAACCACCATAGTAATTCTACTAAGTAGTTGTTCCTCATGAACAATTTGTTATGACATGTGGCTTTATGTAATTTGTTCTCATTCGAAATCTTGTATATCTTGATCATGAACTTCATAAAATTAAATATCACGCTAAATACCTCTTTTAGTGATAATATACTCTTAATACAATGTGTTCATCATTAATCCACAAAATGTTTTACTAAACAAATTTATAGGTAGTATCATTTCTTTTATTGTGATATCCTATAAATATATAGTTTGTGCATTATAGTGAAATATTGTAACTAGAGGTGGACTTAATAAATTTCCCATAACCCAACTCATGTAATTATGAAGACAAATGTTTATTCCACTACGTAATTGGTATAGAATTACATATGTAACATTATTTACAACTCTATTTTGAAACTATGCTATTCTTTATAACATATATCCCAGAAAGGGCAATGGAAATCATTTACGACTAATCATTGATATAACCTTATCCTACATGGTTTGATTCCCCCTTTCACATTCAAAATTCCACTAAGGATTATAAGAAGGTTTGTTTTGAGATAAAATATCAAACTCCCATTGATAATCAATGAATTCTTGATTATGTTATTCTCCACCATGGTCTGAGATAATATTCTTAATATTCATACAAAGATGGTTTCCAACTTCATTAATATATTCTGGGATTTTCCAAAGGAATACAACTTATACCTCATTATGTATACATATACATTTCTACTAAAATAATCTATAAAAGTTATGAAGCATGAGTACCAACTACTTTTTCAATAGGAAATTGTCCATTCACTATAGTATAAACATTTTATAGAATCTTATTAGCCCTTATAAATTTCTCACTAATTAGGGATTTGGTCATTTTTTCATATAATGATTCAGGTAATACAAAAACATCTTTTAATTCATCAGAATCTAAAAATTGATCATTATATAATTTAGTAAAGTGGTTTTTATTTACATGACCATTCAATTGATTCCAACTTTTGGTGTTGTATAACTATTCAGAAGTAACATCATCATCATTTTCCATTATTTGGTTCACATAATTCAACACATATAGAAATTTATTTAAATTTTTGTAACCATAAAAATGATATCCTTACAAAATAAGAATGATTTATTCAAAAATTTGAAAAAATTTCCATAAGAACCAAGTCTAGATACCTAAAAAATTTTGTTTGTACTTGAAGAAACAAAATAAAATTCCTTTAAAAAAAAGATCATCAGGGTTAGCAACATGTGGTTCAAGATCCATTTAGCTATAATAAAAATATTAGTTTCGTTTTCTACTCAACAATATACCTCCCCTCTTTCAGTCACTCTACATATAACCGGTTCATGTATTTGAATACATATATGATAACCACACACTATATCTTATACCCAATTTTTAGAAACCTATAATTTTCAATCAATGTAAAATGAACATAAATATTCTACTTTCATGTTTTACGGGGTGATGTTTTTCTTCCATCGTCCCTTATAGCCATATGAAAATCAAATAGAATCATGATCGCTTGAATTCCCCATGATCATTATCATCATATAAGTGTTTTTAGAAGGATTGGGCTTAATTATATTTACACCCCCTTATAATATTTTCATCATAAGGCCAAAATGTTTTTCATTCATCGTATCCTTTTATACATGTAGATGAAGAGAAATAATATTTGGTAGAGGGTTATCAATTTTTTTCATATTAAAATTCACCACACAGTTAGATATGATCTAAGGGAGTGATTCTAGAATTAGATCGATGATATATTCTTGATGGAGAATCATCCCTAAAACATATAAATAATCAATTTTTCAAATGAGAAATACTACATGACGACATACTATGGTGAGCTCTCCCTGAGTGTTTTGAAATAGCACCATGGAAATCTCAAACTATTCCAATCATTATCTCTCATAGTAAAGACCATGGAGGTTATAAGGCATTCTTGAAGCTTCCTTGTTATCATGATACTTCATTAGTTTACATGAAATTGATGAAAGAATAAAACATTTAATGTATATTGTGTTTCTCAAATAGTTTTGATAAACATGGATCAATTCAACCTTCTCCTATTTAGTTGGTGGATCATACATTATGGATTCAAGGATTTATGATTTTATTTCATGGAGTATCAAAACCTGAAAGCATCTAAACAACTTCATGAATTTACATCCAGTTAGGCAATTATAATTACAAAATTATTATCATAATTTTAGTGTTGATAATAAAATGTTTATTTTATTCTTCAATTAAAAAAAACATATTAATAATATTTGTCTTGATTTTAAAATAAGTGTGATATAATGAACTAAATTTTTTATTAAATCTTCCACTATTTTATCAGGTCATAATATCCCTCACCACTAAAGCAGAAATGTCTAATTTCCTTAAAATTATAGGGGAAACGATCTAGATATATTTCATTAATTATCTAAATATTAGCCATGAAAACCATAAATGAGTAATTAGGAAGGGTTTTTTTCAACTACAGACTTACAGTTCCAGGATCCATTGAGTGGATTCCCCTTTCCTGAAATCCTAACATGGATTTCCTCAACAGATGACTACATATTTTAATTAAAGAATCTATGAAAATTAAGCGCAATAAAATTTTAGTTATGTATACAAACAACAATATTGATAACTCTCAGATAAAATTAAGTGTCCAAACATTGTCCATGTACTAAACATAATTGTATGTTTTTATTCAAAATCATGTCAGGGAATAATTTGACTATCATAACATTTTAATGAGGGATTTTAATTATTTATACATAAATTTTATCTCTTTAATCCTTTATGAATATTTTTTTAATATAAAAGACATGATATTTATTTAATTAACCATGTTGTATAAATCATTTTAAGATAATTAATTAATTTATTTTTTGTCATTGAAAATTAATTCACATATTGATGTGATTGTGGTGTTGAATCTAATAAATATGTATTTTTAATGAAAAAATTAATTAACTTATTTATCCATTAATTATCATTAGATAATGTTTTATTTAATGAGTTGAAGTAAAATCCACATTGGAAAATTGGGAAAGAGCTCATATTTCCATTCATTATGTGAGTTACAACATTCCACTTATCCAGTTGTTTATCACCTAGGTTGGCATCATTATGGAATCTCCATGAACCACCTCTACATTCCTTGGGATGCCCCATTAATTATAAATATTTACAATTCACATGACATTGAGGGGGGAAATAGTATTATTAAAAGGGGATTAAATAAATATCATAGGAAACCTAGGTCCTATATAATAATGGTGGGAGGGGTGACTCACAAGACATCATTTTAATTATATTAATAATTTTAATCTAATGAAATATATTAAATAAAAAAATCCAACACATACATAGGTATTGGTGAAGTTCAAGAATAGTAAAACATGCAATTAATATGAAAAATTTAATGGCTATTATTTATTTCATTATTCATCCATTCATTAATTATGATAAACGCTCTTGAATTAATTAATTAAAAAATTATCTAATTAATACACATTAATATAAATGATAATATGATCTTATAAAGATATATCTATAATTAATGTGATTCTTTGTGTATAAACATTAATAAAAATAATGCCATATTAATTATAAAAAATTAATTTAGCATTTAAATTTATATACAAAAATTATTAAATTGTTAATCCCATAACAGTCTTCCAATAAATAAAATAGGTATTTAATACTAATATTTTAAAATTAATGTAAATTTAATTTTTTCCATTAGTGGTAGACTACACGACGTGTACATACAACAACTCACCATGTATCACAATTACCATATAAATAAGTCACATGCTCGTGGATACAGCGTGTTAACTCAGATAGACTACATGGTGTATACATGTAAGAAACACTCCCTATATCCATATTCTTGTTGCCAAATTAGCACATTCAACATGTGGTTTGTAATAAAATCACATCATATCTAGATACAATTCACATGCATAGATGGTGAGTGCTCTAGTTGAACATCGTGTAACCCAGTTTCACTAGCCAATGATTTGGAAGATCCTAATGGCTACCCAATTCGTTATTTATTTGTTCATAAGAATTTAAGAAAATAAATCTCTAAAAAAACATAATTAATATATCGAGAACATGGTAATTAATTTAAAATAATAGAATAAATAATATGAAATGAAAATAAAACCGCAATGAACATAAATCAACAATAAAATAATTTATTATTAAATTAAACATGATCACTATGATACCACTATTTTTTTCAGGGAATAACAGTAGCGTTCATAGGTGGGTGATATATTTAAATTTAATTTAATAATATTTGATTGAATATAAGAGCAAGGATCATACACATTAGATTTATAATCAATTTATTTAATATTTTAGAAAATAAATACAAGGGTTTGGGACATTCATAGCTAATAAATGTTGATCACCTGAGAATAACCTTTCATGTTAACTTAATTATCCTATAAGGATCCCATAATGAAATACCTCTAATAGTAATCTACATGTTCTCCTATGATCTATGAGAATAAATAATTTATCTCTATGTGAAAGAGAGTGTAATCAAACACCTTTCCATGTTCATTCTTTATCACATTTTCTTTAGTACAAAGAAATCACTCTTAAAATACTTTCTGGTTATTAGTATTGAGTAGGATGAGTTGAGAGAGGATTCTTTGTGCCTAAAAATTATCTTTTCCCAATTTTTGGATTCTCTACATAATAAAAATATACAACTATTTGTTGAGTGGGGGTTTGTGTTGAAATATTATTTAGTTTCATACCATCCCTTAAATAACATTCATTACCTTTACTAAATACCAAGAAACATAATAATAATTAAACAAGTATTATTTTGTGGCATACAACAACTTACACAATAACTAATATTACATAACAATATTGTTAATTAATATTTGTCAAAATAATCAGTTGTGGTCAGTTAAAACACCTCTATCATTTATTAAACAACCAAATAATTATTTTATTTCTATATAAATATTTTATATACAATATAATGAATTAATATTTATTTAATATTAAAAAATATAATAAATGATATATTTTAATGTTGGTTAATAATAATTTATATTGTTTAATAAATCAATATAGCATGAATAGAATTATTCCATGGACTTGAGAATAAAATTTTATCATTTAATTAAACTTAAATAGACTTTAATAGAAATAAAAAATCATAATGGGTAACAATATAGGATTCATTCTCATTAACATTAGGCAGGCTTCGTAATATTCAAAAATTTCGATCTAGAAAGTTGTCAGGGCACTCAAGAGAAAGAAAATTATTTCACTACATTGAAAACTACATTCAAACACACACTGTGTAATATAATCCCTTTGTTGCAAGATCTCATCATGAAACTTTCATAACCATGTTACCAACATATGTGCTCGATATGTCTTTTGTTGATTATCTGAAATAAACATTTCATTACACAATAACCAAGGAATTTAATGAAATAATTCTATTCCAATCATAGGGTCATGATATCATCTTCCATACATATAGAACGAACTAGTCTTTACTCAACTTATTCATTAATGACATGGAACTAATGACTCAACCTATGTGTCTAACTTCGATATGAATTTTTATGATCTTGGTTTATGAATTACATCTTGGTAGAAGATGATTAAATTGAATTAATAATATTCTTAAAGTATAAGTGCTATCACACATGCTTGTAGATAGAAACTTTCGATGACAAAAACACTTGACAAATTCTTTTTGGATTGCCTATTCTCATAATCTATCATCATTAATATTAACAAGTGTAATCATCATGAGGAAAATCCTCATTTTATTATGAGTTCTCACAACAAACAAACTATGTTATATGTGTCCCATAATTATATATTTTCCAACAATATAATTCTATTTTTGAATATCATAATATCACATAAAGGGTATCATTATTACAAGGAACATATGTGAACTCATTAATGAAACATGTACTCTTCGACATTATTACAATAGAGTCTTTTATAAAAACACAAAATATGTAATAAGATGTTTTATTGAAATTCAATACATCAAATGTTTTTTTAATCTAAGTGAAAACAGTTTGTCCCCCAACAGAAACTCTAAAACTATACACGTTTTTCTTTTTTCACATCACAATTATTATTTTAATATTATATTGATGTTTTTATTTTCATGATTTATTTTTTTATTTTATATTAATTGTATATTTTTTGGGGTTTTTTCATATTTTAGAGAATTAGTATGGATATACTCCCACCTCCATCGCCAACAACTAATAGTGGTGAATGAATTCATCAATGAAATTTCCTCATAGGGATACATTTAAAAGTACAAGTATGTGAGATATTTATATTTTTAATGGTTAAATTTTTTAACATTTTTAGCATCTATAGAGTTTCATTAATATGTGGTGACATTTTAAATATTTATGCATAATGGTGGAATATTTGCGTTATATCTAATAAGTTTCTCTTATTTTTCATGTGAAGTGAAATTAATATTGATAGGTGGTTTATAATAATCACTTGGGTTAATATAAATATCAAATCTAGAGAATCATAAATTTATATTCACATTTCTATTAATTGAAACTAAAATTTAAAATTTTATTTATATTTGATAAATGCTGGGAATATTTATATTATTATTTTTATCATTACACACTATATCGTTAATAACCTATTAGGATGTTATGTCAGGGCCCCATACATTTTATGCATTTCCATTATTGTGAACACCAATATGATACTAATGAGTTCCTTCAACCAATTAAATTTTGGTTATGCTACATCTTTTTCCATTTCTCAGATCATTAAAACAGGAGTTTCGGGACACAAAATTTTAATATGTGGGATAGTTATAAAAAGAAGGGAGAAGATCCAGTTCACAGTAGATATAGAAGGCCAGTAATCTTGGTTATGTCCCCCTAGATCACAACAAAAGATGATAGGGCGTGCTTTTCTTAGTAATGTTCTATTTATTGGCATAATGTTTGAGGTGGGGTCAAAATGATTCTTCGTGGATTGAAATGAGATAGGAGAGACCCCAAAAGTGGATTACATATTCCATATAGTAGAAATATTAATATATTGATTGTATATGGATTGAAAATATTTATTAATATTGTCCTTATAGGAATACAAGTCTTGATTGTTCATACATATGAAATGAAAACACATAAAGAAGGATATGATTGACGATCACGGAAAACAAAACTGTACATGGAGGATATAAAAATTATAGAATATGCTATATATTATTTTACATGGATCTATATAAGTGTTTCTAGGAATGTTTTTTTGGTTTCCTGGCCAAGACTACTCAAACTTTACATTGATTATGTCTATCCATATCAATTTGGATTTGAAAATGGTATAGAAAAAACTATTAAGTTGATTTATGGTCCACTATTTTCTCTTTAAGGAATTAATATCATTTTTATATGTTTAATTGATATTATTATCCATTTAAACCATACTTCACATAATGTAGAATACTCAGGATGACAATAAACCATGAACATAATCATATTTTCGAAATCATGTGACATCAAAGTGTACCTTTTACAGTATTCTACATATTTTTATTGAACTATATTGATGAATTCCAATGATTCATGATTTATAATAAAATATATTTTGAAATTATATAATATCAATGAATCTATATAATAATTTTTATTCTTCATTTTTTTTCTTGTGGTTTCCCTCATTAGATATTTCTGGTATGATTTTTTATGTATATGAATATTTTTTTTAATTTATAAGAAAAATATATGATACATATAAAATTAATTTATCAATGTCATTGATTTTTTATGTTTAATATTCATATGGATGATATATGGTTATTTTGATGAAAATATTAGATTTATTTTTTATTATATTAGCCATTTACATGTTATGTTGTTCAATGGTGTTCTATATCATTTTTTCATTTTGGTTCATGGTATATAATTAGATGAAATATGTTTTTATTGGATTATTAATATAATATTGGAGTAAAAAATTGTTTTTTATTTACTTATTATGGAATTATGGGATCCAATTTTATAACATATGGATCCAATTTTTTAAATGAAGACATCATTGGATAGCACGAACCCCAACAGATTAAATCCCCATGAAATGAAAATGTCTTCATGATTTAGAAAGTATTTTTTAAAATATATTTAATTTTTTTCCATAATTATTTTACATAAAATATATATTCATATTTTGAGGATTTCATTTCCCAATTAATAATTGTTATTATTTATGTAATTGTTATCAGGTTGATTAATTATCTTGTTTCTTTCAAAATGTATATGTTGGTTTTATTTTACATTTTCATTATTGTATTTGACACTATTTTATTTCTAATCATCTAGAATGTGTGATATTTATTTGATATCATGAATATTTAAAAATTCACTAGATTGAAATTATAATTCATTATTATTTTTTATAAATATATTACAATATTCATGTTGAGATTTCTGATATATTCCACAAAAAAAACACAATGGTTGTAAGGTTTATTTCTAAAAAACAACAATTTTATTCAAATGAACTCTATGAAAATAGTATATTATTATCTATAAATACATTTTATTTTTGTAAAAAAATTTATGCATGACAACATATATTCTAATAAGAAAATAATATAATATATTTTTAGAATGTTGAAAATTCATATTTTATCTAAATGGGAATTTACCAGAATATTTACTCATATATATTTAAATTACAAAAAATATATTATATTCAAAAATGTTATTGAAACAAAAATATATCAATTTATATTTTCTTACTCACAGGGGATACTAAGGAAATAATTTATTCTAAAAAAATTCTTTTATTTATCTCTAAAATGTAATATTTGTTGCATATTATTAGTATAAATTTATTAAAAATAATTTAACATTAAAAAACATGTAAAAACGATAATTATTAATTTATATATAAATTATTCATTGTATAAATTTGAATATAAATGAAATTATTTCATAAAAAAATATATAAATTAAAAAATATACATACAATTTGTAATTATAGACCCTTAATATTTCATGTTATATATGAACTGTTTAAAATTAATTGATTCATAATTTAAAATTGGTCAAATCATAATAATTTATCAATTCAGTGATGAAATGGGTATTAGTCATTTATTTTAAAAAACTCACTGGAATACATCCATCAGGTTTTACCAATTAATGGGATTTGAAGATCCCTTATAACTATATAGACTATAGATCCTTTTATTGTATATATTTTTGATCCATATTATAATTTTAGGTTTTAGGTGTAGTTGAAGCATGCGATGAGTGAATGCCAACATTTTTTTTAGTTTCTTTTTTACATGTATCTATATGGTCGTACTTGTGGGTTAACTGTGTTATATTGTTTTCCATAGCTATTTAGGATTTTTACCGTATTTTACTATTTTAGCATCGTCTATTTCGAATGTTTACTACTTCCAAACCCCATTTTCATTTTACTGGGTATGATACATAATTGTTTTCCACTAATAAAATTATATGATGGTATAGTCTCTCAGTGTACAACCTTTACACCAGTGATGCTAGTTCGAAGCCTCTAGAATATTGGGAGGTGTTCTTGAGTCCTAGAAACCCACCGACTCAGAGCATCGGTTTGGTGACATTGGGGCTGGTACATTACACACAAGGCACACATATTCATTTCATAATTCAAAAAAATAATAAAAACAATATTAAAATCTTGAGATATTAAATTATAAACATAAACTACCTTTTCTTTTAATTTTTAATCCACTTAATGAGCTCTCTGAATTATTTAATACAAATTTGACTACATAGAATCATGAAAGAAAACAAAAAATATCCCCGAATCTAATAATTCTAGGACAATATTTATCAAATAATTAACCAAAGGGTCACATTCCAAACATTACTTTGATAATATAGCATTTATTTTTAATCTAAAATAATCATACACCATTTATGGTTATCTAGAATGATATGGAATAGAGCTATAATAATCCTTGATTATTTTTAGTGATCTACTCTATCAGATGTTCAATTATATCCGAGTGAATATATACTTCAAACATTTGTGATCAGAATAAATTTCACATTAACACAAGAAATATATGTTCTCCACATTTTTATTAAAAAAACATTATATAATTATAAATCATTAGTAATGTGATTTTACTCATAAGATTTTAACTAACCAGATGCATAAGCAATAAACAAGTCATAGTTCATCAGATCGCATCCAAATAATTTCTATCTAAGCATCTCTGTAGATGTCAGATTCACCATTTCTACAAGGAAAGGCTAACATAGCGGCATTGACTAGTATAATATTATTTTCCTGAAAGCAATAATTAAATTTATTAACTAGATAAACCTTACTTCCATTTTTAACAACTTTGTTATTGGAATTGAAAACAAATTACATTTTGTAACAAGATATCTATACTAACCTACTAATCTATTAAAATTATAAATCTAATTAAAAATGGTAGATCTTGGAAAGTATGCAATTAATTTTTGAGAAGGTTAAACTGTTACTCCGTCTTTAGAAACAATATTTCCATGAAATGAACTTTGTTGTAACCAATATTCACTCATACATATCTTTTAATATAGTTTATTGTTTTTTATGTTTTTTAAAACAATTCTTATGAATTTTTCATTTTCCTCTTGAATTTTATAATAATCTAAAAAATTATTTAAAAACCATTAATTGAAATTAAAAATGATGGAAATATATATTCATAATATCACTAAATACAGAAGGTTTATTATATAAACCAAGGTGAATAAATAAAAAATCCTACTGCCAATATCTCATATAAAATTCTATATTCAAAATGCCATACCCCTACACCTTCAGTAAAGGGTATCATGGTTTAAGATCAATCATCAAAAAACACTATGCTCCCATGAGCTATCACCATTAGGGCTAATGGCCCAACATCAACTAAAATAGTAGAAAAATATTTTTCTACACACATTTTCATTCAATCTTCCTAGTTTATACCATGGGTAACAATATTTGGACACACATTGACATAATTCCCCATTTCATTTCTATGAAAGAATCTTATTTTAAGATTTTCATTATTATTTTGATCATCGTCCATGAAATCACAAACCATATGCACAATATTACTACATCGGGATCACTTGTGATACATTAAACTACACACTCTAGAATTATTTTTAGTAAACTTTTCACAATATCGTAATTTTGTTTTCTTACCTCCAATCATCATTGACGATTTTCTTCCCAATTTCTATCATTTGAACTTCTGCTTTTACTTGTTATCATCGAGAACATGTTCCTCATAAAACATTATTTATTCCTTCTTTGAACATAAAATAGGTTTCACATAGTTTTTTAACTCATGGGAACCCAATGACCTCTTATATATTGCCTCCAATTCAAAGAAAAATTGATTTATCTTTCTATAAATATCATGGGTATGTTTTGTGACATATCTTGTGATTTGAGTGTATTTTTCATTGTTTATAGACACCAAATATTCCTCCTTTTGTTTTAATAGAAATAATTACATTTTTATACCAATTCAAACATCTTTATGAAAATATTTTATAGAGATAATTTTCTGAAATTCATATCTTTACAAGAAAAAAGTATGTTCACTCCCCATGGTATTCATAATAATTGACCACAACTGATATAATTCATATTCAAAATTATAAATTGTAAAAGTTAACTAATAGTGATCTGAACAACCATGGACATCAAATATCTTTTCAATGTATTTAATCCAACCTTTTTCTATCAAAGGGTTAGATGATCTCATGAATTATGGGGGATGTTGTAACATAATATGAACAACTATTATATATAGGAATAATCTATTACATAAAAACATGTTTAATTTTAATTGTAGAGTTTTCCCTCCTAATCCAATGACATGGAGATTACAAGGTAAGATCTTCATAATGAAATCCTCATCTACTAATGATTACCATCACTAGACAGTCTAGGCAGTATGTGTCCCCTCATTTTATGTTATCCAACCACATAACATTATTTGAGAAAATCATCATTGAACATCAAGTTGATATTTAAAATGGTAAACTCATACGTCCTTATCAATTCAATGTATACTTTAGGACAATATTACCTTAGAGTCATGCAGAACAACAAAACAATATGTAATAATACGTTTTATTAATATACAATGCAAAAAATATTTATATAATCAATGAAAAAATATGTTGGTCCTATGACAAAAACACTAATAAACACCAAAATTGACTAGAGACAACTGCATATGTCCTTCAGTCAAAAAGACATCACATGATACTCATGTATCGGGAAAGTAATTGCATTATTCAGGGGTTCCACCAAATTCTCTTCCATTGAAATAAATTTCACTACAACTTCAGGTATCTAAGAAATATCCCTCAAGATTTTATACTTATGAAGTGCGTGTTTTGACTGCTTATGTGACCATTGAACATTTGAGAGATCCAATGATATAATATTATCAAAATATTGCATTATAAGATATTTATTTTCTTGGCACCACATTAATATCTTGGATGATGTTTCATGTTGATTCTGGTTCTTTAGATTCATCACAATTCAGAATATACATGGAATCTACTATATAATCTGTAACACATAACTTCAATGATCTCTTTTAGCTCAAAACACATCAATTTAAAGGGATATTGTATCTCATTTGTGACTTTATTTCATCATGCATTGTTTGGACACTAGCATCATCAAATCCTCAAATTAGTTATTCCTCATATATTATATAAACTAGAATCATATATTTTGTATGTCTCAGATAAATAATTATAGTCCTTACAGTCATCCAATGTAGGTCACCTGTATTATATTGATGTCTTCCTACCACAAATAATGTTTTTTACCATAAGGATTGTCGTCAAGCCCCTTTTTTAAATATGAATAGAAAAATACAATAGAAACCCCTTTTAAACTGGGTAAGGGAAAACCCATTACATTCCCATGGGTCCAAAGGGATTATCCCCCTGAATGCAGAGAGGGATAACCCATTAAATTCCCAAAGGCCAGAGATAAGTCAATGATCAAAGACCCAAGATAGATAGAACCCAATACAAGTTGTTGATCCAAAGGTCACATAGGAAAACCAGAAAACCCTAAAGAAACACTGCCTTGAATTATCCATCGGCTAGGTCTGCTGATGCCGCAACAAAACCGCATAAGGACACTACCATAAAATAATCAAACAACCATAATCAAAACTAGATTAAGAACTGATGCCATGAATACTGGAAAACAGGACCACGGATCGGGATTTATCAAATCTGAAAATGAAGCTTCGCCAGAATGGATCTTTCATAGTTTAAGAGTTCACATAGGCGCCTTCACCTCAACGGTGATAATCGGTCATTTGAGGTAGAAAATTCGTCGCCATCCACCTGACCGCCCCACCCAACCACCAATCATGCCACTGTCGGCCGCCGTCATGCCACTATTGCCCCACAGTCACAGCACAAGTCGAGAAACATCCCCCGCCTCCTTGTACCTACAACGCTAACCCCCAACCGAAGGATCGAACATACAAGATCCGTCAGCTGGAGATCTGGAAGAAACTGGACCCGAGTCCGAGCCTGAAGCCACTGATGAGATCCCACGCCGCCCACAACGTCATTGTCAAGCCCACGCTATGATTCACGGGTTTGTCGTTGGAAATAGGCAGCTGGGTCACTCGAGGGGGAGCCAGATGTGATCTGAGTGGAACAAAGCTGGTAGCGTGTGGGAGGATCAGTGCAATCCCTAGTAAGAGAACCCTAGGCCACCACAAAGAATCTTTCGCGTAGCCCCTTACATGCTCATTCCATTCTAGAATACATTGCTACCACACATAATGTGTTTGTGACAACTTTTCTAGAATATAAATAGCATACATGACTAACCCAATTGTTGTTTCATATATAATCCTTTCTATTATTATTAATCAATATGTTTTTAAGACATCTTTTCATTATTTTATAAATTCTATGTGATATTGGAAATAATCTCCTCTAGGATTGTTCCGTACTGAATATCTTCAGTATCTTGTAAATGTAAGTACTGTGAAATTGGTTGATAAAACTCTTGGATCATTCACAATGGATCTTCATCCCAAAAATATATGATGAGTCTCCCAAATCCCTCATAGAATATAATTTATTCAAACATGCCTTAACAGATTGTATGTCTTTTAATTATTTTCCAATGATTAATATTTCATCAACATATATTTTTAATAAAATTACAACACTCATACTTAATATTTTATAGACACATTGATTTCATTTAATCTTTCTAAAACTAAACTATGTTATGGCTCCATCAAAATGAATGTTCTATTATCTAGATTAATACATTAATCCATAAATAGATCATCCAAACAATCATTGTTCGATGGAATCCAATGGCGCCATAAACCCATAAAGTTGAGTCATATAGACAACATCTGAAAGTTTCCTTTTAAGTCTACCATTTTCCCAATCTAATAATCACAAAAAGCTAAAAAGGAATGTATTATTCTGATAGATTTTGTCATTTTAACTATTGAAAAGGATTCTTCATATTCAATGCCTGGTTGTTGTTTAAACAACTTTTCAACTAGTCATGACTTATAGGTACTAACTATTCCATCCATATCAAATTTCTTCTTTAATAACCTTTTTTATCCAAAAGGATATAAATCTACTAGCGTGTCTACCAAAATCTAGAATTTTTATTGGTATGTGGAATCCATTTCATAATTCATGGAATTTTTTCACATGGAAACACTTGATCCAATTATTTCATCCTTGTAGGATAAATGATTATTATTAATACCTAATAGTGATTCACTATCCTTGGTTACTATAAAAACATTCTATTCTAGTTCTCAAACCACCATAGTAATTCTACTCAGTAGTTTTCCCTCTTGATAAATTTATTATCACATGTGGCTTTGTGGAATTTATTCTTCTTCTAAATCTGGTGTATCTTGATCATGAACATCATCAAATTCAATATCACTCTAACTATATCTTTTAGTGATAATATACCCTTAATAAAATGTGGTAGATCATTCATCCATATCCTTTTTACTAAATAAATGTATAGTTAGTATCCATTTTTTTTATTGTGATATCCTTAAAATAACCAGTTTGTGCATTGTAGTGAAATATTTTTACCAAATGTGGACATAATAAATTTTCCATAACCCAACAAATGTATGTATGAAAACAAATGTTCATTTCATTCCATAATTTGTATAGTATAAAATATGTATCATTAGTTAGAACTCTATTTTGAATCTATGCTTTTGTTTATAATATGTATCCCACAAAGGATAATGGAAATCATTCACGACTCATCCTTGATATAACCTTGTCCTACATGGTTCGAATCCCCCTTTCACATTAAATCTTCCACTAAGGAGTATTAGAAGGTGTGTTTTGAGATAAAATATCAAACTCTCATAGATAATAAATGAATTCTGGATTACGTTCTTCTCCACCATGGTCTAAGGAAAGATTATTAATCTTCTTACAAAGATGGTTTTCAACTTCATTAATATATTTCGTGAACTTTCTAATGGAAATCATATTATACATCATTAGGTAGACATATACATTTCTACGTAATAATTTTTACAAGTTATGTATCATGAGTACCCAACACATTGAAATAGGAAAATTTCCACACACAATATTATAATCTTTTTAAAGAATATCATTAGCCATTATACATTTCTCACTAATTGTGGATTTGGTCATTTTTCCTTATAAAGATTCATGTAATACAACAAATTATTTTAGTTTAAATGAATTTAAAAATTGATGCTGATATAATTTAGTCAAGTATATTTAATTTACATGACCTTCCATTGATGCCAATTTTTGGTGTTGTATAACTATTCAGAAGTAACATCATCATCAAATTCAATTATTTGGTTCATGTAATTAAACACATATATATAGTTCTTTAAATGTTCCTTACAATAAAAAATTATATTTATATAAAATAAGATTCATTTATTAAAAATTTTGAAAATAATTCAATATGCATAAAGTCTAGATACATAAATAATATTTTTGGTATTTGAAGAAACAAAATATAAAACCATTAAAATAATGATCATATTTATTGGCAACATGTGGTGCTAGATTTATATTGCTACAATAACTATATTAGTTTCATTAGATAATCAACAATATACCTCCCCTCTGTCATTCACTCTACATATACCAGGTTCTTGTATTTGAATACATATATGATAAGCACATGCTATATCTTATACCCATTTTTTAGAAACCTATAATTTTCACTAAATGTAAAATTCACTTAAAGATTCCACTTTCATCTTTATCTGGGTGATTTTTTTCTTCTAGGGGCCCTTCTAGCCACCTGAAAATCAAATAACATCTTGATCCCTTGCTTTCCCCTGCATCTTATTGTTTATAGAAGTGTTTTAAGAAGGATTGGTCTTAATTATATTTACACTCCATTATAAATTTTTAATCACATGGATAGAAGGTTATTCATTCATCATATCCTTTTCTACAAAGAGATGTAGAGATATAAGATCCGATAGAGTCTTATCAATGCTTTTCATATTAAAATTCACTACAACGATAGAGATGCTCTAAGGGAGTGATTCTAGAATCAGATAGATGATATATTCTTGATGGAGATTCTACCCTAAAACCTATAAATGATAAATTTTTCTAATGAGAAATAATACATGAGGACAAACTAGGTTGCGCTCTCCCTGAGTGTTTTGAAAGAGCACCATGGAAATCTCAAACAATTTCCATCATGATCTCTCATATTAAAGACCATGGAGGTTATAAATAATTATTGAGGCTTCCTTGTTATCTTGATACTTCATTAGTTTACTTGACATTGATGAAAGAATCAAACATTGAATGTATAATGAGTTTCTAAAATTGTTTTGATAAATCAGGAAAAAGTCATCCCTCTCCACTTTAGTTGGTGTATCAGGAACTGTGGATTCAAGCACGTATGATTTTATTTCATAGAGTATAAAATCCTATAGGCATCTAAACCAAATCAATAGTTTACTTCCAGTTAAGTGGTTATCATTCCAAAATGTTTATCATAATGTTAGTGTTTAGAATAAAATGTTCATTTTATTCATCAATTAAGAACATCATATTATTAATATTTTTCTTGATTTAAAAATAAGTGTGATATAATGAACTAATTGTTTTATTAAATCTATCACTATTTTATCATGTCTTAATATCCCTCACAACTGATCTCGAAATGTATAATTTCATTAGCATTCTAGTTTAAAGGATATAGATATATTTCATTATTGATCTTGATATTAGCCATGAAAACCATAAAATAGTAATTAGGTAGGTGGTGTTTCCAACTCCAGACTTACAGTTCCTTGATACATTTAGTGGATTCCCCTGTCCTGAAATCCTAACATGGATTTCCTCAGCACATGACTAAAAATTTGAATTGATGAATATATGGAAATTGAGCTCAATAAAAATTTAAATTAAGTCTACCCAAAACATCCTTGATAACTCCCAGATAAAAGTAAGTGTCCCAACATTGTCCATGTACTAAACATAGTTGTATGGTTTCGTTAAAAATCTTTTCATTGAAGAATTTGACAATAATAATATTTTAATGAGGGATTTTAATTTATTATACATAAATTTTAAATTTTTAATCCTTAAGAATATTGTTAATATGAAATAGATGATATTTACTTAATTAACCAGGTTGTATAAATCATTTATAGGAAAGTAATTAATTTATGTTTTTGTCCTTGAAAATTAATTCACCTATTGTTGTGATTGTGGTATTGAATCTATAAAATAAGTATTTTGAATGAAAAAACAATTAATAAAATGATTTATTCACTAGTATTATATAATGGTCTATTTAATGCGTAGAAGTTAAATCAATCATTGACCATTGGTAAAGTGCTCATATTTCCATTCATTCCATGAGTTACAACATTACACCAATCCACTTGTTTATCAGCTAGGTTGGAATCCTTATGGATTCTCTATGATCCACCTCCACATGCCTTTGGATGCCCTATTAATTGAAAATATTTATAATTGACATGATGGTGAGGGAAAAAATGGAATAATAAAAGGGGATTAAATAAATATTATAGGACACATAATTCCATCAAAATATTGCTAAGAGGGGTGACTCACCTGACATCATTTTATTTATATTAAATAATTGGAAAGTATTGAAATAAATTAAATAATAAAAATCCAACACATACATAGGTATTGTTGATGCTCATTAATAGTCATACATGAAATTAACATGAAAAAGTAAATGGATAGTATTCATTTCATTATTCGTTCATTTATTAAATTTGATAAACCCTCTTGAATTAAATAATTAAAAAAATATCAAATCAATCCCCATTAATATTAATGATAATATTATCTTATTAAGATATATCTAGAATTAACGGGATTCTTAGTAAACATGCTTTAATAAAAATAATGTCATATTTATTATAAAATATTAATTTAGCATTTAAATTTATTTTAAAAAATTATTACATTGTTAAAAACATAACAGTCTTCTAATCAATAAAATAGGGATTCAATACTAAAATTTTAAAATTGATTTAATTTTAATTTTTTTCATCAGTGGTACACTACACGACGTGTACATACAACAACTCACCATGTACCTGAGTTACCATATGAACAAGTCACACGCTTGTGGATTCGGCATTTTAACTCAGCCAGACTACATGGTGTATATATTCTAGAAACACACCCTAAATCCACATTCTAGGTGGAAAATTGGCCCAGTCAACATGTGGTTTGTAATAAAATCACGTCATATCTAGATACAATTCACATGCGTAGATGGTATGTGCTCTAGTTGATCATCGTGTGACGTAGTTTCACTAGACAATGATTTGGCACATCCCGATGGATTACCAATTATTTATTAATTTTTTATTAAGAATTTAAGAAAATGAATCACTAAATGAACATGATTTATATATCGAGAACATGTTAATTAATTTCAAATCAATGAATAAATATTATGAAATCAAAATCAAACCGCATTGCACATAAATCAACAATAAAATAATTAATTATTAATTTAAACATGATCACCATGATACCACTAGTTTGTTCAGGGAATAAATGTAGCATGAATAGGTGGGTGATATATTTAAATTTAATTTAATAATAGTTGACTGAATCGAAGAGAAAGGATCAAATAGATTAGATTTTTAATCAATTTATTTAATATTTTATAAATTAAATACATGGTCTTTGGGAAATTCTTCATTGATGAATGTTGATCACTAGAAAACAACCTTCCATGTTAACATAATTTTCATATGAGGATCCCATGATAAAATACCTCTAATAGTAATCTACATATTATCATATGATCTACGAGATAAAAAAATTTATCTCTACGTGAAAGAGAGTCTAATCAAACACCTTTCGTTGTTCATTATTTATCACATATTCTTTAGTATAAATGAATCACTCTTAAAATACTTGTTCATGATTGGGATAGAGAAGGACGAGTTGAGAGAGGATTTGTTGTGCCTAAAAATTATCTTTTCCCATTTTTTGGATTCGCTACACAATAAAAATATAAATATTTGCTGAGTGGGTTTTGTGTTACAATATTATTTAATTTCATACCATCCATTTTATAACATTCATTACATTAACTAAATACCATGCCACATAATAATAATTGTACTATTATTATTTTGTGTCATGAAACAACATACACAATAACTGATATTATATAACAATATTGTTAATTAATATTTGTCAACATAATTAGTTGTGGTCAGTTAAAACTCCACTATCATTTATTAAACAACCAAATAATTATTTCATTTCTAAATAAATATTTTATATTCAATATTGTGAATTCATATTTATTAAAATAATAAATAAATATAATAAATTCATTATTTTAATGTCTGTGAATAAATATTTAAATTATTTATTAAATCAATATAACATTAATAGAATTATTCCACGAACTTCAGTATAATATTTAATCATTTAATTAAACTCAAATAGAATTTAATCAAAATAAAAAAAACATAATGAATTACCATATAGGATTCATTGACATTCACATTAGTCATGCTTCCCAACATTCCAAAATTTCAATCTAGAGAGGGGTAAGGGCACTCAAGACAAAGAACATTATTTCACTACATTGAAAACTACATTCAACCGCACACTGCGAAATATAATCTCACTATCACAAGATCTCATTATGTAACTCTCACAACAATGTTACCAACATATATGCTCAATATGTATTTTCGTGATTATCTGAAACAAACATGTCATTACACCATAGCCATGGAATTTAATGAAAAAATTATATTTCATTCATAGGGTCAAGATATAATCTTCCATAAATATGGAATGAACTAATCCTTACTCAACTCATTTTTTAATAAAATGGAACTCATGACTCGACCAAAGTATCTAACTTCGATATGAATTTTTATTATCATGGTTAATAAATTACATCTAGGTACAAGAGGATTAAAATGATTTAATAATATTCTTAATGTCTAAGGGCTATCACACATTCTTGTAGATTGAAATTTTTTATGCCACCAAAACCTAAAAATGTTTTTTTTGGATTCTACATTCTCATAATCTCCGATCATGAATATTAAATAGTGAAATCATCATGAGGGAGTGCCTCATTTTATTATGAGACCTCACAATAAACAAAATATGTTATATGTTTCCCATAATTATATATTTTACAACTATATAATTCTATTTGTGAATATCATAATAGCTCATCATGGGTATCATAATTTCAAGGAAAATCTATGAACTCATCAATAAAACATGTACTCTTCGACATTATTACATGAGAGTCTTTTATAAAAACACAAAATATGTAATAATATGTTTTATTAAAATTCAATACATTAAATGTTTATGTATTGTAAGTTAAAACAGTTTGTCCCCTGACAAAAACTCCAAAAACTATATACTTTTTATTTTTTCACTTCACAATTATTATTTTCTTATTATATTAATGATTTTATTTACATGATTGTTTTTTAATATTCATTTTAATTTTTGGTTTTTATTTCATATTTTATAGAATTAGTATGGATATACTCCCACCACCATTTCCAACTGCTAATAATTCTGAAGGACATACTCATTGTCATTTCTTCAAAGGGATACATAGATAAGAACAATTATGTGGGATATTTATGTTTTTAATTGTTAAATGTTATAAAAAATTTAGCGTCTATTTATTTTCATTAATTTTTAGTGACATTTTTCATATTTACGCATAATGGTGTAAATTTTTTGTTACATCCTACAGGTTTCTCCTATTTAGGATTTGAAGTTTAATTAATATTGTTAGGTGGTTTAGAATAATCACTTGGTTTAATATAAATTTAAAATCTAGAAAATCATAAATTTATATTTACTTTTTATTTAATTAAAATTGAAAATTAAAATTTTATTTATATTTGATAAATTCTGGGAATATAATTATTATTATTTATATATTTATACACTAATTATTTAATAACCTATTGAGATTTTATGTCTGGGACCCATCCATTGTATGAATGTCCGTTATTTTGAACACAAACAAGATAATCTTGATTTCCTTCAACCAAATCAATTTTGGTTATGCTACTTCTTTTTCCATTTCTCATCTCATTAAGTAAGAGTTCTGGGACACTCAATTCCAATAAGTGGGATAGTTTTAAAAAAAAGGGAGAAGATCTAGTTCAATTTAGATTTGGAATTCCAGTAATCTTGGTCGTGTCCCCCTAGCTCAATATAAACAAGGATATGGCATGCTTTTCTTAGTATATTCATATTTCATGGCTCAATGTTTGAGGTGGGGTCAAAATTATTCTTCATGGTTTTAAATGAGATAGGAGAGACCCCAATAGTGGAATACATATTTCATAGAGGGGGAAAGTATTATATTTATTGTATATGGATAGAAAGTAGTTATTAACATTGGACATATAGTAATACAAGTCTTGATTGTGCATACATGTAAAATTAAAACATAGATGGAAGGCTATGGTAGATGATCAAGGAAAACAAAAATATACTTGGAGGATATAGAAATGATAGAAGATGCTCTATATTATTTTCCATGGATTTATATAAGAGGATATAGGTATGTTTTTTGGTTATCCTGACCAAGAATACTCAAAATATTCATTTATTATGTCTATCTATATCAATTTGGCTTTGAAAATGTTATAGAAAAAAATGGTAAGGTGATTTATGGTCCACTATTTTCTCTTTTAGGAATTAATATCAATTTTTATATGTATCATTGAATTTATTATTCATTTATATCTAACTTCATGTAATTTAGAATACTCATGATGACACTGCACGATGAACATAATCCAATTTTCTAAATAATGTGACATCGAAGTGTAAATTTTACATTATTCTACATTTTTTATTGAACTACAATGAAGAATGCCAATGATTAATTATTAATAATCAAATATATTTTGAAATTATATAATATTATAGAATCTATCTAATAATTTTAATTCAATAATTTTAATTTTTCTTCTGGTTTCCCGCATTGGATCATTCTGGTATGGTTCATTTTGTATATAAATATTTTTTTCATTTATAAAATACATATTTGATAAATATAAATTAATTTCTCAAAGACATAGATTTTTTAATTTTAATATTCATTTGGATCATATATGGTTATTTTGATGACATTATTAGAATTAATTTTTAATATATTAGCCATTTACATGTTATGTTGTTCAATGGTATTATTTATCATTCGATCATTTTGGTTCATGGTATATTATTAGATTAAATATGTTTTTATTGAATTATTAAAATAAAATTGGAGTATACAATGGTTTTTTATTTTCTTATTTTGGAATTATATGATCCAATTTTGTAACATATGGATCCTATTTTTTAAATGATGATATCCCTGGATAGCACAGAACCCAACTGATTAAATCACCTTGAAATGAAAAATTCTTCATGATTTGGAATGTATTTTTTTAATTTATTTCTTTTTTTTCAACATTTAATTTACATAAAATATATATTCTTATTTTGATAATTTAGTTTCCCAATGATTAATTTTTTTATTTATGTATTTGGAATCATGTAGATTAATTTTATTGTTTCATTTAAAATATAGATGTTGGTCTTATTTTACAATTTCATTATTATATTTAACACTATTTTATTTCAAATCATCTGGAATGTGTGATATTTATTTGATTTCAAGAATATTTAACAAATCAATAGATTCCAATGATCATTCATATTTATTTATTATAAATATATTACAATATTAATGTTGATATTTCAGACATATTTCACCCAAAAAAACACAATGGTTGTAAGGTTTATGTCAAAAAATACAATTTAATTTAAATGTACTATATGAAAATAGTATATTATTATATACAAGTCATTTTTTTATTTGTTTTATTTTATATGCATTAAAATATCTATTCTAATAATAAAATAATAGAATATATTTTTATTATGTAAAAAATTAATATTCTATCATAATGGGAATTTATCAGTATATTTTCTCATATGAAATTAAATTACAAAAAATATATTATATTCGAAAATATTATTGAAAAAAAGTATCACTTTATATTTTCATACTACCAAGGGATCCTAAAGAAAGCATTTTATATCAAAAAAAATAATCTTTTCCTTATCTCTAAAATGTAATATTTGTTTCATAATAATACTCTAAATTTATCTAAAAAAATTAACATTAGAAAACATGTAAAAATAATAATTAAAAAATTATAAATAAATTATACATTATAGAAATTTGAATATAAATAATAATACTTCATATAAAAATATATAAATTGAAAAATATAGATAAAATTAGTAATTATAGACCCATACTATTTAATGTTATATATTAAATGTTTAAAATTAAATGGTTCATATTTTAAATTTAGTCAACTCATAACAATGTACCAATTCCGTGATGAAATGGATATCAAAAATATATTTTGAAAAACTCACTAGCATACATCCATTGTGTTTTACAAATTTATGGGATTTGAAGATCCATTATAACTCTATTTTCTACAGATCCTTTTATTGTAGATATTTTTTATCCATATTATAATTGTAGGTTTTAGGTGCAGTGGATGTGTGAGATGAGTGAATGCCAACATTTATTTTATTAGTTCTTTTGTACATGTATCTATAAGGTCAGCCTAGTGGGTTAAAAGTGTTATATATTTTTCTATATCTATGTAGGATTTTTATAGAATTTTACTATTTTAGCTTCTTCTATTTCCAATGTTTACTACTTCCACACCCTATTTACATTCTACTGTGTATGATACATAGTTATATTCCACATCAAAAAATTATATGAGGGTATAGTCTCCCAATGTACAACCTTTATACCCTTGCTTCTAGTTAGAAGCCCCTAGAATATTGGGAGGCGTGCTTGAGGCCTACTAACTCACCGACTCAGAGCATCGGTTTAGTGTCATTGGGGTCGGGAGATTTCACACAAGGCACACATAATCGTTTCATAATTCAAAAAAATACTAACATCAATATTAAAATTAGGAGACATTAGAATATAAATATAAACTACATTTTCATGTAATTATTAATCCTCTTTATGATCTCTATGTATTATTTAATACAAATTTTACTACACAGAAACATGAAACAAAATGAAGAATCTCCCAGAATCTAATAATTGTAGGACAATATTTATCAAATCTTTAACCAAAGGGTCACATTCCAAACATTACTTGGATAACATAACATTACATTTTCTACTAAAATAATCGTACACCATTTAGGTTTTCTAAAATGATAAGGAATAGAGATATAATAATTCTTGATTATTTTTAGTGATCTACTCTATCACGTGTTCAAATATTTTTAAGTGAATATGTACTTCAAACATTTGTGATTTGAATATATTTCAAATTAACTCCAACAAAATTATATCTCCAAATTTTTATGAAAAAACATAATATAATTCTAAATCATTTGAAATGTAATTTTACTCATATGATTTAAACTGACCAGAGGCATAAGCAATTAACAAGTCATAGTACATCAAGTCGCATCCAAATAATTTCTATCAAATCTTCTCTGTAGATGTCATGTTAACAATTTCTAGAAGGAAATTCCAACATAACAGCATTGACTAGTGTAATATTATGTTCCTGAAAGAAATCATAAATTTTCTATCTATATAATCCTTACTCATATTTGTATCAACTTTGTTATTGGAATTGAAACCAATTATATTTTTTAACAAGAAATATTTAATAACCAACTAATCCATTAAAATTATAAATCTAATTGACAATGGTAGATCTTGGACAATCTTAAATAATTTTTTTAGAAAGCTAAACTGTTACTCCGTATTTAGAAACAAAATTTCCATGGAATGAACTTTTTTTAACCAACATTCTATAATACTTATCCTTTAATATAGTTAATTTTTTTATGTTTTTAAAAACAATTCTAAAGGATTTTTCATTTTCCTCTTGAATTTTATAGTAATCTAAAAAATCATTTATAAAAACCATTAATAAACATAAAAAACGATGGAAATATATATTAAAAAGATTTGTAAATATTGCAGGTTAATTATATTAACCAAAGGGAATAAATAAAAAATTCTACTGCCAATCTCACCTAAAATGATATATTCGGAATGACATACCCCTTCACCTTTAGTTGAGTTTATCACGTTTGAAGATCAATAATAAAAAATCACTATGCTCTAATGAGAAATCACCATTTGGGATAATGGAAAACATACACTACAATAGTAGAGAAGAAATTTTCTACACAGTTTTTCATTCAATCTTCATATTTTATACCATGGGTAACAATCTTTGGACACACCTTGGCATAATGCCCCAACTCATTTCTACAAAAGCATCTTATTTCAGGATTTTCATTACTCTTTCAATCATCTTCCATGAAACCAAAAATCATATGTACAATATTACTACATCGGGAGAACTTCTTCTATATTGAAATACATTCTATAGATTTGTTTTTAGTAAACCTTTCACAATATGGTAATTTTTTTTCTTACTTCCAATCATCTTTGATGATTGTCTTGCCAATACCTATTGTTTGAGCCACTCCTTTAACTTGTTATCACGGGCCACATGTTCATTGTAAAAATTTATTTATAACTTATTTGAACATAAAATAGGTTTCTCATAGTTCATTAACTCATGGGACCCCAATTCCCTCATATATATTTCCTCCAAATCTGATTAAAATTGATTTTAGTTTCTATCAATATCTTGGGTAAATTTTGGGACATATACTATGATTTGAGTGCATTTTTCATTTTGTGTAGCCACCAAATATTCGTCCGTTTTTTAACTAATATAATTACTTTTTTATCCCAATTAAAACATTATTATTAAAATATTTCATAGAGATAATATTCTTAAATTCATCTCATTACAAGAAAAAATTATGTTCACTCTCCCTGGTATTCATAATAATTGACCACCAATGATAGGATTAATATTCAAAATTTTAAATTGTACGAGTTAACTAATGGTTATCTGAACAACCATGGACATCAAATATATTTTCAATGGATTTAATCCATCCTTTAGCTATAAAAGGATTAGATGATCCCATGAATTATGGGGGATATTGTAACATAATATTCACGACTATTGTCATGTTAATCAATGGAAGATTAGGATTTTCTCTTTTTTGGACAACATAAATATTTATATCACTATTATGATTATCCACAACTAAAACCATTTACTTTTATCAAATCCATACTATATTAGTACACATATTCAACATTATATTTTCCTCTCAGTTCCTTCCGACTGCAGCATCATTTTCCCTCTATGGAAAAACATTCAGAAAAAATATATTTCAAATGAAAAAAAAGATATTATTAATATTATAAAACATATTAACATAACCATAATGTAAATTACTTCATTGGAATGATATTAAGACTATACTAACCTCTAATGTTATCTAAATTGACCTTTTATATAGACTACAAGGTCCCAACCATAAATATAACATAATATTCAGTTATTTTCTTAATTTTACATTAAATCACATTGATGTTTTTTTTTCATATGTAGAGTTTTAGATATTTAAGGCATAACACCTAAATTATGAATCCATGAAATACAAATATTCTTCTTTTGATCAATAACCATTTATGGCCATATAAATAATTTAAAAAATAAACCATGATATCATTTATGACAACACATCAAAACTATCAACATGAATTACTCCAGTCCCTTACATATTTTTAAGTCCTATAAAAAAACCATTAAAAATGTAGTATTTTCATAAAATTCTCAAAATAGGGATATATCCATAAGGAAACTATTATTCAATTATTAAAATTATAAATTTTATTAAAACTCTAACATAACGTAAAAATTATCACCATAATATGTTGTGAACAATGTTATTTGATAATTATCTCATTTCATATCATTATTAATAATTAAAAGAATAATATAAAAACCATTAAAAAATATAAATTACATAATGGTCACAAGAAACGTCATTATAGTTGTCACTCTTATAAATGGAATAACCAGATTTCTAACTTATACACTTGTCACTCTTATAATGGAATATCCATATGACTGAAATCCCAAAAAATGCATTGGAGGGCTATTATAGAGCTTCACATTGTTGGATTATCATTGTACCACCAATTAGTAGTGTATTTTAGAACCCCCCGTCAAATGTACAATTATAATTATATAATCATATCACATAAAATATTTCAATATTTAACATTTCACTCATAAATATTCATTTGAAATCATTAGACTATATTTAAATATATTGAAATAATAAGTCCCTTTAAAAAAAATTTAATTGTAAAATTATCCAAAAAGAAAAAATGTATTTTCTTTTAGTAAAAAATTTAATCATGAAACTGATTGAAAAAACAAAATATTGTTCATGGGGAGGGGTAAGTCATTATTGTCATATATGTTAAGAATAGAACATTCCGTTTATCATTTTTTCAAAATGTTATATATATAACATGTAAAAAATCATTCTAAAATATATTTGAATGATGTTTATTATAAAAATTCAATTTACCTTATAGTCCTTTTATATCTATATAAGTTAATATGTAAAATAATAACAAGAATGTTTGAAATGAGTATATGACCACATCTTTATACAATTATTGCACCCCAAGCAACTTGGAAAATTGAAATCTTGATCGACATAGAATTATTACATTTAATAAATTATTAAATAATATACTAATTGATAAAAAATTGATATTGAATGTATAGGGGGCTGTATATACTCCTTATAAAAGATTAAGGGTTCACATCATCAAGAAATGACTCAGTCAAAGAAAATTGAGACGAAATCTCTTACTTTGAGTCTGAATCGTATTGTGTGTCTCTACCATTCATAATAGTAATCTTATTTAATTTTATAATATCTTTTAATTATTTTTCTATTTTATTCTTACGTTTATTTTACTTATTACAGTCTTTTATACTACTACTTAAAAAAATAGGTTTACATCGTGAGTTTTGTTCATATTCAGTTTATGTCTCAAAAAAAACATTGATAGGGAAAAGATGGTCAAACAGGTTACTATATAAAATATTTTATAATAATTATCATTATATAATTACCATTGTTTTACATAAATTTCACTTTTTAAATAAAATCTTGAAATATTGTTATGAAAAATTAGAAAACATTACATTCATGGAGATGGTAGGTAGTATGTACTAATGAGTAACATTCTCATTGTTAATTATTTCCATACTAAAATAATAACTCTAGTATCTTATATATAATGTGATGTTATTATAAAAATGATACAACCATATTCAGGATACTATCAATAATATTAATGACAATGCAACTATATGTGCCTACGTATGGATTACCATCTCCACGTCGTGTTGAAGTTGTTATTCAATACATTATTATTTGGATGGGTATAATAATAATGTATAATTGATTTAAATAATAAATATTACATTTTAGAGATTCTGTATGTCTGATATACCATCCATTTACTTATAATTATAATATCAAAAGAATGATATTGTCGCTCATGCATATATAAAGATTATCGTCTCCACTAACGCAATGAGATTCATTCCCACTCGTAATCATTCAAGAATAAATTTAATTTTATGACTAAAAATAATGTTTTGTAAATTAATATAATATTGGATATTAATACTATACATCCTATTCATAACAAACATGGCTTACATATTCAATCATATAAAAGAATCTCAATCATTTAACAACCAAAATATTGATTATACTTAAATATTATTAACAAGTAAATTGTATAAGATCATATAATATATCTTATTTATGTACATAGTTCATGTTTAAATTAATAATAATGTTATAAATATTATAAAAGAGGCTCAAATACCATTGGATAAGATAATTTACAAGGTAAGGGTTAATTTCACAGTCTCTTTATTATCTGATGTCATTTTTACGTAAGTATCTATGGGGACCTCTTTATTATCCACATCGATGTTTTCCTAAAAATGTATTCCAAAACATTTTTACAGTTTACTAGATAAATAGTCGAAGTAATTTTTAATCATAAATGACAATATATGTTTTGAAAGGAATCTTTCCGTCATTTTCCATACAAAGTACATTATGACCATTCTGACAAAATTATATTATGAATATCTTTATTTAACATATATAAAGGGTGCATCTATTTTACAAAATTATAACATCGTCAAAGCATACCTTATAAGATTATTAAAAAAATTCAAAACAAATATTTTTTTCAATAATTATTTTAGAATTAAATAATTTTAAAATAGGAATAGGGATTTCTCTCAAATAGGTTTTATTTCATCAATTTCCACATCTATTTATAAATTTTAAAATTTTATGAAGTTTATTTATCAGGATACAAATCATACATATTGTATTAATTGTTTTATGATATCTTTGACTATATAAGTGTTATTTTTATTCCATTAAACGTTTATAGTTAAATTATTATTAATTCGTATGCTAGTTTTAATATGAATGTTTAGGATATCTATCATTATTTTCACATGATAAATGTATTACACCTAGTAAATGATAGGTGGAGCCTAATATTGCACCTTGATGCATCGATAGGCTTCACTAATCAATTAGACATGGAATTGGATGAGGCATTTTCCAATTTGATATAGGGTTTTGGCCGAGGTCTTATTCATTTTCAGACACCAAGGTCGGATTCTTGACCAAATATATTAGAATGACCCGCATTTCACATTCCTACATTATGAAAATAAAATTGATGGTTCATGAATTTATTCGAAAAGTTAGATACATTGGACTATATTTTATTATGGCTTTATTTACACAAATGATATTCCTTCAATAACGTGTTCATGTTTGTTATTTGTAAAGGCATGTGTTTTCAATTATTCACCATGCCTAATGTTTATGTTATCTTCTACAGTGTAGCTTAATCTTACTGAACTTTTGAGCTCACCACATTATTATGATTCTTTTTCCAAGGACATGAAGATGTTAGTTATGAGTGACTTTCATGCATAATCTATGATGCTTGGCTTCTTCTAATGGAATAATTTGTGTTAGTTTTCTATTCTAGTTGTAATGATAGAGTTATGTATAAGTCTTATTTCCAATAAAACTAAACTAATAGGTTATCAGGACATGATTCCATGTGTCATTTGAAAGTTATGTAATAATTAACCAATACTAGGTAACTGGGGTCGGGTCGTTAAATTTTACACCTCTAACTTTTATTAGATAAATGAAAACACATATAATAAACATGTATAATTATATTGTAGTATGGTCTACTCATTCCCTCCATTACAATGTCTTGGAGTTAACTACTATTTAAAATAATAATATTATTATATTAATTTTCAATATAACTCAATGTTGAGTACAACATAGGATTTCCCCGAAACCTGTTGTTGCGTATTGGGTATAATATCGTTCATAACATCTAATTTAAAGTAAAATTAATATTTTATTCACAAATATTAATAAATATGAAAATGATTTTTTTTATTTAACTGAGATGTTACATCCTTCCCCCATTTTTTAAATATTCTACTCACAATTTTATTCACTTATCAAATTAATGGATATAGTTATACCTCAAAGAAGTTTCGGATTCCCATGTTGCATCTTCATCCATATGTTTTTTCCACAAAACCTTTACCTGATTAATTACCTTATTCCACAACACATGCTCTCTCCGGTCAGGAATCTGGACTGTTTGTTCATCATAATAGAGATTATCATCTAACTGAATGACCTCTAGTCTCAAAATAGGATATGGATCTAGCATATACTTTCTCAACATTGAAGCATAAAAAATATTTTGTACCTGTGATAAACTTGGAGTTAATTCCACTATGTTTGAAGCTGATCCAATATTCATTACGATTTCATAAGGTCCGATGAACCTCGGACTCATATTTTCCTTTTTACTAAAACACATCACACTTTTCCATGGAGAAACATTTAGAATTACATGATAATCTACCTCAAATTAAGGATCCTTCCTCTGCTTATCCTCATAAATTTTCTTCCTACACTAATATGTTCTCATGTTCTTCTGAATCAACTGATATTATTTCATCCATATCTTCTATAAATTCGGGACCCACAATGTTCCATTAAACTACTTCATCCAAATAAGATATAGTTCGACAACACTTCCAATATAATGCCTCCAACGGAGAAATCTGTATTCCAAAATGAAAACTAGTATTATTAAAAAATTAAACCAATGAATGTTTTTGGTCCCAAATTCCCTGGTAACTCATTAAACAAGAACAAAAAATATCCTTAAATTTCTATATTGTTCATTGTAATGGCCTATATGATAGAGTATAAAAAGTTTAATTAAAATTTTATTCAGTACCCAACTATTTCTGAAGGACGTTCCAAAAGATAGAAGTGAAAATGCGATCACAATTAGATACAATGGTGAGAGGAACCCCATGTATCATTACTATCCCTTTAACATAAAACTGTGATATTTGATCTAATGTTAATTTATCTCAAATAGGAAGGAAATGTGCATATTTATTTAATCAATCAACAATAACCCAGATTGCATTATTACATCTAGATGGATTTGGTAATCCCAAAAAGTGGTCCATGGATATAATTTTCCATTTCCATTCTGGAACCTATAAAAACCGGAGCATCCTTTTTGGTAACAATCTCCTATATTTATCATATTGACAAGCCAAAAAATTAACTTTAATATCAACAATATCTATTCTTATTCCATCCCATTAGTAATACTCCTAATGATCTATGAATACCATAGTACTTAATGGATGAAATGAAAATAGATAACCATGAGCTTCACATAACAACCCATTATTAAACTGTGAATCACAAAGCACACATAATATCATCTCAAACCTCAAAAAAATTATTATCAATGATAATATCATTCAATGTACCCTTTTGAACAAACTATACCTTTTTCTGCAACTCAATTTCTTCCTTCTGTGTCTTCTTCATTCTGTCTGATATAGATGATTTCACTAACACTTGAAACCAAACTATGGAATTTCTTGCACCAACAAATTCTATTCTAAAGTTTGTCAAATATTTTATCAATGGATCATGTTCTAAACGTAACATGCTTAATGAAGATTACATTTTCGACTCAAAGAATCCTCAAATTTATTTACCTTTCCTAGAAGGTAATGAATCATGAAATCATAATCCTTGATTAATTCGAGTCTTCTCTTCTGTATCATGTTCATGTCATTCTGAGTGAATATATACATCAAATATTTGTGGTCAGTATATATTTCACCATTTAATAGATTAAGATAATGCCTCCAAATTTTGAATTAAAAAATAGCAGATAAATTCATGTCAATTTTTTAATAATGTTTGGGGTACAAAGCCCCATTTTATTGATAAAAAAAGGTTCATACAGATAGGCAGAACATAAACAGGAAACCATATTTGTGAAATCCCCCTTCTCTGGGGCCTGATTTTTTTCCTAATCTTCTCTCCAATTATCCGTTACTTATCTCACAATTCATTCCAATATTGTATTTTGATACGGACATGACCTCAAACCCTAACATATTGAGCTTCTATATCCTTGGCCTGTTGAAGTTAAGTATCCATGTCTTCATCAGAGTCTGCATTTACATCCTGATCCTCTTCATTTTTCATTTTCTCTTCATATTTTCTATTTCTTATTATTCTTGTTTTTTCTTTTTCCCATGTTCCTTCCTCCATATCCACCACTTCTAGGTTTTCAGTCTGCAGTCCAATAATCTGTTTTGTGGTCTTTTATTTTGACAACACCTGCCCAATAGAAGAAGAAGTCTGATCAAGAGAAGACTCCCCTAGAAGTATACACACTTCTTTATAACCAGGTGTAGCAGCTTTTGCATCCATCAAAAAATGGTCAGTAGAAACAGTAATCCCACAATTCACCTTCTCAGATTTAGAAAAATGAGAAATAGAGGTAGGATGATTTTGTTGATTAACTATACCCACCTCCTTCAATTTATCTTGTCCATATTCCTTTAGATTAATGTTAACCTGTTCACTAGAGGCATCACTAGAGGAAACAGAAAGTAATGCTTATGCCATGAGACATTCATGGGCCACCCCAGCCAAGTAGTAATCCTCTGTACTAGTGTCCATCTGAGCAGAATCAGATTGACATAGTGAAGGGGGACTGGGTTCCTTGCTTTGAGATACCACTTGAGCATATGAATGGACAGTAGTAATAATAGGGATAACAGGTGCATGATCCACAACTTCCTCCATATTGTTAGCCCATGATTTAGGGCTGGCCGTACAGACCTTCTCAATATCATTCTTGGAGTCATAAACATCCATCCCTTGATTAACAGGCTCAGCAAACTGCCTATTAACAGGATTTTTAGAACCAGAGGTGCATGCTTTATTGCTTTTTATTGTTTTCCTCTCAAAATCAAGGTTGGAACATGATTTATGATCATGTCCTCATCGAGAACAAAGGGTGAAAATAACAGATCTTCTATAGTTTTTAGCCTCATTCCCAATGACCATATAATCTGGGAAAATATTTTGTATGTTCTAAAATTCAACTATATGTTCTAGCTCCTCTTCATTAGTAGATAAACAAAATTTATCTACTCATGTTCAGAAATGGTATATTTCAATCAGACATCTATCATAGTGGCCAAATCGAGATATTTCAGTTTCATGATCCATCTTAATTGGGACACCAACATATAATGCAATGTCATATTGAATTCTAGGATGGCATAAAACCCAGTTTAAACAATAGATTTTAACCCATACCTGAACATAGGTTTTACCAATTTCATTTGGGTTGAATCTCCAATCCCAGTCATGTATATGCACTCCACCTGGCTTGAGTGAGAGGGAGCCAAATCCCTCATCTCTCAACTTATACTCTTCAGAAGAAAAGAGTATGTGGAAATACACTTTCCCGAGTGATACAATCTGTCATGTATCAAAGCCCCAGATGTTTGATAATTAGTTTTTGAGTTCCTCCATCCTCCATGGTTTGGAAGCTTTGGGATGTATAAGCCTATGAATTATTGAATGGGTACTGAGCTTCAACCTTTCAACAATCGCCTCCAGCTCAGCTTTTAAATGAGCGGTAAATCCTCTCCTGTGAATACCCACATTCTAAACCTTAAAATAGGAATATGACATGGCAAAATCGCCAACCTCAAGAGGTTTAATGCCGAGGGTTAATCTCTTTTGTGGATCCCATCCTTTGTGGATATCTGTCGAGTGTATATGTGAGTTGAATCTTCCCAGAGCGAGAAGGATTTCCATTAGCCAAGCTATTGCGAGAGAAATCCCTAATCACCACGCTTGCAAGCAGAAGGGATCAGCAAACCCTAATCGACTTTGAGAAATACCAGAGAGATCTCCCGAGTGATCATTGTCCGATATTTTGTTTCGCAGCAGAATTCATGTCATGTGTAGATTAATTAAACACATGAGGTTTCAACTAACATGAAGGATAAGAAATTACCTAGTCATTCTGCGTAAGGACACATCCATGTACTTTCAAATAAAGATCATTGTAGACAATAAACTCACCATCTCTAGATGGTAGTTCCTAAACTAGATCTTAAACCAATATTATTTTCAATTACTGAAAAAAAGTAAAACATTCTTTGGTCCAAATAAACATAATACCTTTTGGAGTTAACATAGACATTGGACAAGATAACCATGAAATATTCTCATCAATCCTCCAGTAATAACCTACAAAAACACGACAACAATATATCTTTGTTATCTTTGTTGGTTTTGGCCATTCTTCAACAACCTTTGTTTTAGAATGATAAATAGTTATTCCATTTTTTAAACAATTTTACAAAGTAATGAAATTTTTAGTAACCAAAACGCAAACTCTAAATTTTCCAAACAATTTATTTTCTTTTATGTTTTTCCTAACAACCATTAAATTACATTCCTTATCCTAATTAATTTTATAATAATCCAAAATAACATCCATGAACACTACCATAAACACTACCATAAACATATCCCAGAACTCATTGAAAATTATATTTATAAGATGAATGAATTCAACAAGTGCATTGGTAAATCAAATTAGCATAACTACGAATTCGTAATTGCCATATCTAGTAGTAAATGCAGTATTCAGAGTTTCTTCATATATTTCATTCAACTGATGTTACCCCAACCTCGAATCAATATTAGAAAAATATTTAGTTCCTTTGAGTTGATCAAAAAAATCATCGATTTGAAGAAATGTTTTATTGTTTTTACAGGGATATTATTCAATGATTTATAATCTTTTCAATGTTAAATTGAACAATCATTCTTTTTAACAAACAAGAATGGAGCCCCCCAGGGTGATGTCCTATGTCGAATGAAAAAATTATCTAATAACTCCTCCAATTGAATTAACTATAAAAGTTAAATTTGGTCCATTCGATATGGGTGTATTGAAATTGGCATTGCACTAGGAACTAAGTCCACAGTAAATTCAACATCCTGATTATGTTTAATACCAGAAAACTCATCATGAAAAAAATCATTGTACTCTTTTACAACTTGCACATTATTAATCATGATTTTTATTTTTCTTTCAACAATATGTGAAAGGTACCATTAATTTCCATCTTTTATTAGTTTCTTAGCTTCTTGAAATGTTTTCTATAGTAATGTTTCATTCTTGTAAACAAACTAACATTCATTCTGAAAATAAACCACTTTCGATTTAAATTCAATCATAGCTTGATAAATAGATAGCCAATCCATAGTAAAAATAATATCATACACTACTACAGGGAAAAAAATAAGGTTTATGTGTAGATTCTTTCCACATAGAAAGAAATAAAGGTTCATATATTTTCTTTTTTCCTCAACATTTCCTATTTGTGTTTTTACAATATGTTCTATATTCAAATAATGATATTGAATTACCAATATACTAGAAAACATCTCAGTAATGAAATAATGTGTAGAACCGCAATCAAACAACAAGTTGGTATAATGTAAATAGTCAAATAGTGTATGTGATACTACCTCATTCGATTGCTAAACATCTAATGAAGTAGTTGAAAATGATTTCACCACCCCTTTCTTCTTGTAGTCTGGCTTCTTTCCCTCCGTTCAGTACTTTACCAGACACTCATTTGTATAATGACCAATTCTATTGCACGTAGTATGTCTTACCGCTGAGTTATTATTTCTTTCTTGATCATCTACCTTACAATTATGAGCAATATGACCAGGCTTACCACACCAAAAGCACATTCAATCTTGATAAAAATTCTCCATGATTCATTTTACCACAATTCTAACAATATGGATCTTTAATTTTCATACCTTCATGATATTTTGATGAATTCTTTGTCTTTTCCTGACAAATGGACATCTTATTTTTTTTACTCTATTGGAATACTCGATTATCAAAAAACTATATTTCTACATTCTCAGCACATATGAAATGTTTCCCATAGATTTTTAATTCACAAGAGGATAATGTTATTTGATATCACATCTTTAGTCCCGAGTAAAATCTATTTATCTTACTATCATGATATCAGTTGAAATATTGAACCAACCATGCTACTCGAGTGAACGTTTCTTCGTAAGAATCCGTTGAGTCATCATCCTTCCTCAATTCCATTAAATGTATTTCTATCCTAAGATAAACAACCATAGGAATATATTTCTCAAGAAACATATTGTTGAATTCCTCCCAATCAAGTGCATCCATCTACTCACTATCCCTGATATTTTTCACCATCAACCACCACTGATCAGCCTCACCTTCAAATTTTTAAATAGTGAGACCGACCTTATGATTTTCTGAACACCAATGACATCAAATATATTTTCCAGTGCATTAATCTACCCTTCAACTAGCATAGGGCTAGTTTATCCTCTGAATGATTGGGGATGTTGCCTCATGAAATGCCCCACTACTGACATTTTCTTCTATGGTTGATCAGGCTGATCTCGTGCATGGATACATCCACCATTTATATCCAAATTGAACTATTCCATCATTGCAACTAACTATTATATTCTGATTTCGACCAACTGAGGTTGCATATCTTGAAGGTTATTCAACTCAGTATGCCTTCCCGACATAGATTCCCTGTTTCCTCTATGGAAAACTATTATGAACTCATAAATATCTTAGTTGAAGCAACATGGTAATCTATTAATGCTATAACATTTCAATATAACCATTAATTTCTTTATGGAAATTATTATTAACAATATTCTAACTACTAAAGTATTTTAAATTGACCTTTGATACAAACTATATACACCAAAACTTAATAATTACTTAATATTGAATTAAGTGTATTTACCCATCTCGTACCCTAGGTCCTATTCCATGACTACCCCAAGCCCTCCTTCCATATCATATGGGCTGGAGACTAGAATCAAAGGTGTATTCCCTAAAACATGGAATACATTGCCTTTATAACCGATAAACACACATAAAAAATTCCACAACATGATAAAAATTCAAGTAAACTGAATAAAAAAAGAGTGAGTACAGTAAGTCAAAGGGGATATAATACAAGCCCAACTGGAAAGTACAATGAAAACTGTAATGTACAAGACAACTGATAGGTGAAAATTAGCTCCGTGATCATCCAACATGGATCTTACCTAAAGGGTTGGTATAGCTCATGAATGACTATCTCTATGGTTCGCCTTGTCTAACATCTACCTCTATGTTACCTCTAGTCCCAGTATCATCATCCTCGATCAGCACTATCTATCATCTATAGTAAACACAAAGAAGTGCGGGCATATCCCATGCATGGGTGAATATATTGATACTCAGTAGGGACCGTGAGACCCTCAAGGTCTCACAAAATCTATAGAGGAGAATTATTAAATCATGAAGTAAACTATCAAACCTACATAGGTATATGCCTATACATATACCTATGTTATCGAGTATACCAATATCAATCCTGAGAAAAAATAGGGTCCATCCCAAATGCCCAAAGATCAATTGTTCCAAAAAAGGATAGAAAACCACAATTTCAAGTACCACATAGTTATGCCGCACCAATGAATACCACAAAGGTATTACCATGAAAGAATGTATCTCACAATTACGAACTTATCTAATTCCATGTATAACATAAGTACATTAGTAGGAATGATTAGAAATAAGTAATTAATCATCGTACACTATTAAGAGGCATAACTACACAAGATCGCCAGCTGTTGACCCACACAGGATCGCTAGGTGCTTACAGAAACTAGATCGCATGTTGCGGACCCATAGAGGATCACTTGGTGCTGAAAACCATAGGATCACAATGTTATGACCCACACAAGATTGATAGGAGGTCACCCACACATGATATCTTGGTTTTTACCCACAAAATATCACAAGGTTATGACCCACACAAGATATTCCAACTGTCAAGAAGTCCCACGAAGAATTATCTCAATGGTACACCATGCCATAGGGGTCTCAACGCAATAGATAACGCGTCATTTAGACACTTGGTCATTGAGTTATAATCCTTTTTATATCGAGGGACCGGTTGGATTCGTGCTCGATCCAACCCAACCATTCCCCAACATTATCCAAAACATATTTTGGGTATTCCAAAGCGACCATATCACTCCAAGGTTTCTGGAACTGTTGTAAGTTTGTCAAACGGACATCTAGTACCCTTGTTATGGTCCAAGTAATGTAAAGGGTAAAATATGGTCCGGGTCCGGTTTGACTCGGTGGGACTGACCCGACCCGATAAACTGGGTTTAGCCCAGCCCGCTGGGTCTAGCCCGTCCTGCTGGGAGGCCCGGCCCACTGGGTGGCCAATCATGTTGGGCCCGAACCGTTAGTCTTCAAGTGCTGCGAGGCCACATGGGTGCCACACGGTTGAAGTGCGGCTCAGTCATGGGAGTTCCGTGAGGGTGAGGGGCGGCTTGGCTACGAGGGAGCCATGAGGGCTGTGAGTCAGCACAGATAGGGGGTTTCTCTAGGTCCTTGAGGCAGCTTAGAAATAGGGGTGCCATGAGGGCCGTGCGTTGTTTCGACCATGGGGGTATCATGAGGGTGCGGGGCCACTGGGTGGCACGGACGAAGCAGCTCAGCAGGGAGAGCGAAGGATGCAGGTGCCATGGGGTGGCTCTGCTGGGGCGGCGCAACGAGGCCATGTGTGTCGTGGGGCTGCTCATCCGGGGTGGCGTGATGAGGCTGCGTGGGCCGTGGGTCAGCTCAGCGGGGAGGACTGAGGCTGAAGGTGCCACGTGATGGCGATGACCACGGAAGGAGGAGTGCCACAGGGTGTGGTGGCCACTGGTTGGCGAGGCATCATCCCTTCATTGCTAATTCTCATGTTCCACTGGTTCCAATAACTGACACCGGTCTCCATCACCATGGTCACCTTCTATCATCTCAACAGACACACCTTTTAAGAAGAATGACGGAGGGGTCGAGCCATGCTTGTTTGGCCTTCACCCTCCGTATTATAATGGTAACAAGCTGTTATAAAACTTGAATCACGAGATTAACAAGAATGGGTAAGGGTAATAATTCAAACACCCTACCTAACTATTTCGTTTCATTTGTTAGAGATTTCCCATGGGGGAAGAGATGATGTCATTTTGAAAATAAGGAATTCGGTGACATAAGTGTTTCCTCAATCATCGATTAGTCGACATTGAAGATTTTCTTTAACAAAAAATACCCCGAGGAAGAAGTCGGAGTCGAAGTTTGATTGTTTGGTTGGCATTCTTCATTGAAGATATTTCTCTCAAGGCTCCATCCTTTTCAAACAATTAATTTTCCCCCAACCCACCAAACAGATAAGATATAAAATATAATAAAATATGTTTGCAAAATTTCAAAATGGAATAAATAATTAATTGACTTTTTTTATTATTTAAAAATGGAGTGGCATAATTAAATGTTGGAGGAGTTGAAGAGGCTCCCCGACATTTAATAGGAAGTTTGGGGGTTTCTCCCAATAAAGAGGATTTGAAGGGGGGGTTACATGGGTGTTTCCCACCACCATAACCTCTCATGGGATGTTTAGATCAGTTGGTCCCCACCTGTGAAAAAATATACATGAGAGTTTAGAAATAAATATAAAAGGATACAAAATCTTTTTTTATTTTTATTATTTCTCAAACAAATAGAAATCTAACTTCCACCCTCGTCCTAATATGGTTGAGGAGAATATCTCCTTAAGTGAATACTAGCACTGTGTGTTCAACGGTGCCCTCAGATTTCAATTCCAATCACCAGTTCAAAAGTTTGAAAAAACCCTCTTGCATGTTTACTGAACGTACCTGAAAAAAATTCAGAAATTCATTCTGGGCACTCCAGGCCTTAGAATCCTGGACCATGAATTTTTGCGACATCATAAATTTCCAACATAATAAAAAAATCACATGGAAATTCCTAGTTGTTACACTCTCCCCACCTTATGTAATTACGTCCCCATAAGACACAACTCAATCTAAGGGAACAAGTGGGGGTACTAATCATACATCTAAGCCTCCAGCTCCAATGTGCTCTCCTGGAGGATCGTGTGCTTCAAGTGAACGTACACCATAGGTATCACCGTCCACAAAGGACTTACTTTTATCGATCCTTAATCTTAACTTGAACCTTGATAAATGTCTCCCAATCATTTATATCTTGGTCGTCGTGGTCGATGACATGTGAAAGGTCATGCACGAATGTCCTCTGCTGGGATAAGTGGAATATGTCATTCAACCAATGCAATTGGGGTGGAAGAGCCAATAGGTAATCCACCACATCAACAATGATGAGGACCTGAAAAGGTCCGATGAATCTCATAGATAACATGAAACCTCATACAAATCTCCTCAAACCTTGTTAAGGTGAGACTCGTAGAAAGACGTGGTCTCCATAATCGATCTTCAGAGGTCTCTATCTCCTATTGGCATAAGACTTATACCTCTTTGTGTAGTCCTCATCCTCTACTGGATGATCTTCACATTCTCTATGGTAGCCCATACCATCTCTTGTCCCATGAGTGATGAATCCCCTGGGTGAGTCCAGCAAAAAGTTGATTTGAAAGGTTGCCCATATAATGCATCGAAAGGTGTCATCCCAATGGTGGAGTGATAGCTATTGTTGTATGAAAACTCCACAAAAGGAAAGTGACCATCCAAAATGTGACTGATGTCGAGGACACAAGCATGCATCATGTCCTCAGGGGTCTGAATTGTCCACTCAGTCTGGCCATTCGTCTGAGGATGGAAGGAAGTGCTCAAATGAAGCTACGTCTTGAAACCTCTTGCAACCCCTTCCATAGCCAGGAAGTTAAATGTACAATATGATCAGAGATAATCATCGAGGGCTCTCCTTGTAGCCACACAATATCCTGTATATAGTGGTGTCTCAATCTATCTACTGAACCCTGCTCTCTGATTGGTAGGATGTGGGTCGAAATGGTGCGTCTGTCCACAATCACCCAAATCATGTATTGTACCTTATATGTACAAGGATTTCATATCATGAAGTCCAGGGATATCCAATCCCACTTCCACATTGGGATCCTTAATGGCTGTACCAAGCCTATAGGTACCTAATGCTCTGCCTTCACTTGCTAACAAGTGAGTCAACTAAAGACAAATTCTACAACTGCTTTCTACATTACTAGACACCAGTGCAGTCATCAGAGATCTCGGTACATCTTTTCCACTCCTGGATGTACTACTTGATGGGATGTGTGGAACCACCTCATAACATCCTCCCGAAATGACACTCGTTCCATGGTAGGTCCTCTGATGAGGATGACATTCTTCCCACCCTTATAAAATCTATCAGGTGCCTACCCTATGGATATCTGATAACGTCAAGACTCATATTCAGTGTCAAAACGTTGCGCCTCCCTGACTCAATAATGATGTGGGTGAGTGACTATAAGAGATTGATGAAAATATGCTCAATCTCCATCCACAAAGGATATCTGCAATGCAACCAGCTACTATGTCGCCCCTCCTGGTAGTTATATATCAGATCTTCTGCTTAGTGCATCTGCTACAACATTTACCATCCCAGGAGTATATACTATCTTGATGTCATCATCCATGAGGTACTCTATCACACATCGTTGTCTCAGGTTCACATCCTTCTGAGAGACGATATACCTGATAATCTTGTGATCAGAGTAGATTGTAAAACATTCACCCATCATATTGTGTCTCCACATCGTAAAGGCGATGAACATTACTTCTAACTCTATATCATGTGTAGCGTAGTTCTACTCATTCTATCATAGTTGTCGGGAACCATATGTGATCACCACTCCCTCCTGCATCAGTACACATCAAATCCATGTCCCTCATGTGTCTTAGTTGATTACGTACCCTATGCCCTCCTCTGGAAGCCTCATGATGGGGGAACTAGATAGCCTCTACCTCTGCTCCTGAAAACTCTATTGGCATCTCTCCGACCACACGAAGGGTTGCCCCATTATTTTTTATGCTTAAAGTGGTTCTTCAAATATGGATAAATTTGGCACAAATCTTCGGTATTAACAAGCCAAACCTAGGAAACTATGTATCTCCATCACACTCCAGGGTGGATCCCATGAAAGTACTACCAAAATCATTATTGGATCTACTAAAACTCCAGCTGCAGAGATGACGTGTCCCAAAAAGTGAACCTCTCATTTCAAAAACTAGCCCTTCGAGAGCTTAATATAAAGCTGGTGCTCTCAGAGTGTTTCCAGTACAACCAGGAAATGATAGGAATGCACCTCTTTAGTAGTCAATTAAATCAGAATGTCGTCGATGAAGACTATTATATTGTGATCAACGCATGGCTAAATGATCTTGTTCATGAGTCCCATAAAAACATCTGGTTCATTGGTTACATAGAATGACATAACTAAGAACTCATAATGGTCATAATGATTGCTGAAAGTCATCTTCTGCACATCCTCATTTCATACTCTGAGATTGTGATAAACTGATATGGGGTCTATCTTCGAGAACCTCCATGCTCTCTTCAGCTGATTAAAGAGGTCATCAATCCTCAGATGTAGGTACTTGTTCTTCACGGTCACCTGGTTCAGGTGTCGATAGTCAACACAAATTCTCTAGCTCACACTCACCTTGGAAAACAAAATCAGGGCTGGCCAAAGGGGAACACTAGGATGAATGAATCACTTTACCTAAAAGTCCTATAGCATTATCCAATTCTTATGATTCTCTGTGGGAGCCATCAAACACACTGGGGTAGATACTGGCGTCATCCCGTGGTACAAGTCATGTAAAAGTCCACCTCTCTATGAGGAGGTGGACCTGAAACATTATCAGGGAAGACATCTATGTACTGGTCCACCACTATTGGACAACTTAGACTCTCCACATAAACTGATCAGAGGATAAGGCCAGACAAATGATGAGTGATCAACTACACTCTCCTCCGGGTAAGTCCATCTTGTGCTGAAAAGGCTCCTTTCTTGCTGGTGAATTTAAAACTAGTCCCATCCATGCGAAAAAAACACACTTTTTTCCTAATACATTCAATCAAAGCATGGTCTGTAAATAACCAGTTCATATACAAGATGACGTCAAAAGGACTCAATGCTGCTACTATGATTTCTCAGCCAATGTTATCACCTTCTAGAACAAGTTCACACTGCAGACACCAATGTGTAATCATTGAATCGGCTCCCGTAAATGTCTCTAGCAGTAAGGATCGATCCAACAGCTCCATCTGAATCTCTGAGATCCAAACGAGGGTAGTGAAAAAAAGGAATAAATGGAACCTATTTCTATATGTACATCATCAATAATAGAGTTGACACATATCATACCATGTTTCATACACAGAGCACCATGATCATAGGAATCAACTTCCTATAGTTGATCTCGTCCCATTCCACCTGCACCCTATGGTCGGGATGGACCTCCTTGTGGTGGTTACAGTAACATCTTGAATCATCTCCCTCTGCCAACTATAGGACCAGCAGCTCTACAATGTCCGCCTTCTCTCTAAGGACCTCCTCAATAGAGTCTCTATCTATAAAAATGTGGTACTTGGACCATATGACGATTATCAACACGGTGGGTCCGATAGTCATTAGCTATGTGACCCTAACTGCTGCATCTGTAACACTGCCCACTCCTAGCATGACAAGATCTGCCTCAGGATCCCTGCACAACAGACTCTGAATCATGCGGTAATCCACATGTAGGTCTGGTCCTCATGGTCCTCTGTGACATCTATCTGCTGCCAGTTGCAGAAGAATCAACTATGAGATGACTGTCCGTGGTTCTTACTGCTGGTGACTACTCAGCAAGAAAATACTACACTAAGAGGGCTCTTTCTAACACTGCCTCATGCATCATGATGCTAAGAGAAATCATTGAATCCCTGATCTATGGCATAAGTCCATGTTCAAAGGTCCTTGCCCTGAAGAATGGGTCTTGTACCATATCAGTGGAGTAGCGTTTGAGGTCAGGGAACCTCACAGAGTACTGATCCATAGTCTGAATGCCTTTCTGCAGATGAAGAAGCTCTAGTATGTGCACATCGTGAATAGTCTCTACAAAATCTCTGCCTGAAACAAGCTATCCAAGTCTTCCCAGAAAAGCATCACCTCATCTTGAGCATGGAGCATCACGTTCCATTCTCTACCTGCTGCTGCCTGTAGAATACTAGTGCCAAGGGTCACCATTAGATCAGATGGATTCCCTACTAGTAAGAAGACTCTAACCATGTCCTCTAGACAATACTCAGCAGCCTGTGGGTCCATCTCGCCCCTCAACCTGTGTGGCATCTAGCGCTGGAACTTGTGAAACATGCTCAAACGGTGTGCACCCTCTGCTTTTGGGGCTGGTGGCATCGCTGGACCAACGTGTAATGAAATCACTGGTGCCTCTGTTGGTGCCTCTACTCGAAGAGGGCCCGACACCGATGCCTCGTCACTCTATGGGATATCAATGCCTAATATATTTGAAACCCATGATATCTATTTGCGTAGGGGAATCCTGAAAATAAACAGGTGTTCCAGGGTAAAAAAGTTTTACATGGTGAGCTGAATCAAGAGATCACAAAGAAAACTCTTGAAATGGCACAAGCAATTTGTGTTTTCATTAACTGAGTCCGAAATCAGAAGTCATGGTCCTGGTGTCTGGATACATCAGTCGCCGCACCTACACTGGATTCCCTAAACTGATAACCACACTCACTACACTTAACACTATTTCCCTTAAAAATAATGATTAGGGTCATATTATCTACAGTATAACTGACTCCTCAGATACCATTTTTTCCAGACATGTCCACCTAGACCCATGTCGTGACTACCCAAATCCCGACTTCTATAGGCTAGGGGTTGGCGACTAGCACTGAATTCGTATTTCCTAAAACACGGATGAAATTTCATTTATAACATGTAAAAACACACATCCACGAACACAAAATGATACGAACTCAAGTAATATGAATAGTAAACATAGTGAGTACAACAAGTAAAAGGGGAAAAAAAACAAGCTCAACTGGAATGAAAAAGGAAAATGGGAAAGTAAAAGATATATGATAGGTGAAAAAAGCTCATGGATCATCCACCAGGGATCCTACATGTCACGATCCCAGCTGGGTCACCATCCAACCTAGCGCCCGACCCAGTCCGCGACATGGCCCGAAGGGTGTTCCAGATCCCCCGGGCTGGCGCAAGTGCCCGGGTATCAAAACTAACACATGGGAACTATTTACCCGAAATAGTAAACACAAAACAACTGATAAGATAAAGAAACTAAAACTAAAAATAGACAACCAAACACGGCCATAACTAAAAACATATTCTGAGGTTTACAACTTGACCCAACATCTAGAAGAAATGATGACAAATGAAACTAAGACTCAGACTCAAACCTTCAAGCAACAAGAGAGGCACAACATCCACACGCCACAACACCAACCTCCACGATAAGACCATCAATGACCAGAACCACCATCGCGGAGCACGTTGTCACAACCTGGAATACACACAAAACAAAGTCCACATACACTCAAAGGTGTATGTAGGGTGTGAGAGAAAAGCCGAGTAGGACGTCACCCAATTTAAAAGGTCCCATGTATTAACATTAAATGACAAATAAATTTGTAGGATAAAAAAAAAGGGACACAAAATCATAAACTATTTTAAAGAAACGGATTCTATAAGGAATACAATTTTAAAGAAAAAAACATAGATAAATGAAAATAGCTTTACTTAAAAGAAAAACCAAAACCTTCAAAAAAAATAGTTGTGCCGTATGCCAAAGGTGGGTGTATAGTAGTCCAGGAGAACCATGGGTGGGAGAGGCCCTAATGATACTAGAAAATGGAATGGGACCCTAGAACCTCATGTCTCGATGAACAGTATTGGAAGCACAACAAAATACATTCTCATGCATGAGCCACTATTAGGCCAACACATCCATAAACTAGTGTTTAGTTAGTTTTGTAAGCTTCAATAAAGCTAAGTGAAACTAGGCAGAAGCCACCCCTGTATCACAAGAATGCTAGTATAGTCTTCCCACCTAGTACCCAGGCATTCCATTTTGTTCTAAAGATGTTCCTACTTCACATTTCATGTCAAACTCAAACAAATAAAACAAATAGAGTGTAAAATAAATCCAACGTCACAATTCCACACACACTGAAAACCACTTGACAATGTACTCACGACAAAAGACTATACCTGACTCAATTAAAATATTTTCTGCATTTCTAATAATAGTTTATTTAAATCAAATTATATTTTAAATCATTAATAATTTTATTAAATCATATTAAATTCTTGTTAAATAAATTCATTAAAAAGAAACATAACACAACATAACACACAAAAACAACTCAACCCTCTTTTTTGACAAGACACACCCAACGCCACATCAAGAACACAAATTTCATCTATTAAAAACCTAATTGCACAGTTAAAAACACATTTTACCTATTAAAAAAACAATAGAATATTTATTAAGAAAACCAAAATATAAAACATGACATTAAAAACTGAAGACTCACTGAAACCCTTTTTTGGACAAAACACATATGAACGCTACACGAGAACAAACACCGCCACTTTGGGAATTTTCATAAAACAAAAGCATTCTTTATAAAACACTAGCAAACAACTCAACATAGGTTTTCCTGGCAACAACCCACTCAACACACAAAACGAATTCACCTATGACAAAGCACGTGAAACAACATGTAGATGGTGCGATTGACACCACTTGAATAGATGAAAAACAAACTATACAATTTCAAAATTAATGCCAACTAACTAGATATAAGTTATTTATAGAAAACAAAAATATAACATAAAAATGATACTTAATGATTTAAATACAAATCAAACATCAAACCAAACTAACTTTGCAACTACAAAAATTAATTAAATAACATGATAAACAAAATTAAGCTTGCAAATTAATTTCTCAAATAATGATTAGATGTAGAACCACCTACCTTGGTGTAGGGAAACACGAGACTTCCATGGGAAAATGTCAGTGCATGTCAAACTCACCACGACATCCTAAATAAAACCTAATAAATAACGCATCAAACCAATTATACCAATATTGAACCAAACTCAATTCAAAACTCCAACTGCACTCAACCAAGATTAAACAACCAACAATCAATGAAAAACTCAATTACAGCGGGGGAGCGGGAGGTCAGTCAAATGTCGAGGGAGGTGGCCGAAGTTGTGCGAGGAGGTGAGAGGCGGTTGTTCGGTAGCACGAAGGGTTGTAGGGTAACTGCCCAGCGGCACGAAGTGGTACGAGGTGGCCGACGCGAGGCTGGCCGGTCGGCGGGGTCGCCGAAAAAAGGGGAGGCGGCGCTAGTAGGTGTTGGGATACATGAAGGAGTGAGGAAGAGGGTGTCGTCTGGAATTTTCTAGACAAGATGCCAGTTGTGAGGGTGCGGCGTGAGCTGGGGCGGTGCAGGGTTCGTCGGACAAAAAGAGAGGGCCGCTGAGGTGGGGGTGCGATGTGCCGGGGTGAGGTGCAACCCTAGTATATAGGAAGGGGGAGTAGGGCTGGGGTCCGGCGTGGGAGGGGGGCTGCGTGATGGGGAGAGTGAGGAAAAGGGGAGGGTGGAAGGTGGAGTCAGGATGTGGCCATTTCTACAGTGCGAGAAGAAATGAGGAGGGAGGTGTTGCAAAATGAATGAAAGGAAAATAAAGGGGAAGAAGAGAAGGGCTCGGTGGCAGGGTTGAATGGCACCGAAAAGAAGGGGAAAACCCTAAATAGGAAAGAAATAAAAAAATTAAAATTAAAATAAAAATAAAAATAAAATAATCAAAACTAATAAAAATATTAATATTAATAATATTATTATTTATAAAATAAAACCTTAACAATAAAAATAATAATGAGAAAACAATAATAATGTAATAAAAGATATATCTTCAAAAGATAATATTGATTAAAAAGTAGACAATTTTAATGAGAAATGATTAATGACGATAATAAAGATAACTTATGTTGGTAATAATAATAATGACTTCTATGATATTAATAAAAATGGTAACAACCTAGCACTATATTAATAATAATAATAATAATTACCATATTGATAATAACTTTTATATCCTTAGTTTTTAATAATAACATTATTAAATAGTATTATTTTTATTAACATTAAAAAAATTTCTTAAATTTTATTAAACAACTCAATTTTGTTCTCAATATCATTACTCATCGTCATTTTATTATTCCTTTATGTTTTAACTCATTTCTAAAAGCCGGGAAGACCACGCGGTCTCAGAACCGTGCCCTGCCCATACGTTCGGTGATAAAAAACCCAAAAAACTCATAATACTAAAAATCATAATAATAATAAGATAATAACATACCTAATAACATAAATAATAAACTATTTAATGATCAACTTAATAAAATTCCACTAATAAAAAAATACACTCAATTAAATTATTGTCCATGAAAATAATAATATTCTCATGTTACTTTAATATTAACATTATTATTAAAACACTTATTAATTCATCTTATTTCATTAGTTGACCATTGGGCATGACCTGCGGCGAGCTGGGCGAGGGCGGGCAGTGACCCTGGTGAGGTCGCGCAGCTTTGACTGCTATGCACTGGACACAAGTAATGGTGAAACATTCGTTTCTAAACCAGAGCTCAAAAAATCTAAGTCGGGCCTCGACCCAAACTATCTAATTCCCCATAAAAATAATAAAATATTAGATATAAATGGATGTGTCTGATAATTCTACCCACCATAATGCTTTTCATTCCGGAAAATCCAAAACCAAGGCTGAGACCCAAAGTAGGAAACGACACCCCACTAAAGATCAAATAGGATCCAAAAAAACATCATGAAAAGAGAGGAAAAAGCATTGTTCTCAGAGAAAGAGACCCAAAGACATCTTCAAGACACTCATAAGGAGACTTTCTGATATGTGTCTCCTACCCGAAAGAACTATAACGCCTCCAGTTTACCAAACAAGGAAAGTAACTCTCGTACCCACGGAAACCAACCTCACAAACTCAAACACCTCATGTACCATAGTCTAAAACTCCACCATTTGTTTAGACGGAACAAAAAATATCAAATAATATCCCAAGAACACTATCATCACCATCTACCAAGCCACATCTAGGAACAGGAACAAAAGTCCAACATGGAGAACGCCTGAAAGGCTCCCCACCATTAACGACCTATCAATGCCCAAGACGAGACTGGAGGATCGAAATGGGGAGGTTTGAGTGAAATCCCCACCATTAAAGAATAGTACAACACCGATTCAATCTAGAGACATTCGTGCGGGACCCTACGTGGAATTCCCCACTATTAGACCCAACAGGAGATACAAAACTTTGAAAATTTCTCGATGGTGACCAAACACCCTACTATTAGGGGCGGGGAGGGAGGGCCCAACTATTGGGGTGTCAAAACCACGACCCAAGAAAAACCAACCTATCCACATCCTTGGATTAGCAATATTCAAATTTGAGACTCATTTAAATAAGAAATCCCATACAGAACACCAAAAAAAATTACATTCAGTGGGATGAAACCCCGAAAACGTTAAGGTAACGAGACGACCACACCTCCTCATAGCCCTGAGAAGCCTCTTGCTCCTAGGAGGGTCGTCAGAGTGTAAAAACCACTGAAGACCATTTAATACTCATTCACCTTTAGTAACAATGACAGATATATGGTTGGGGTCCCATACACTCTTGGGTTTCCTGACTATGCGCCAGCTTCACTCCGAGGCCAACGGCTAGAGCCCTGATGTTTGAAGAAGCTTCTACCTCACAGTCAGCTATGGAAGACTCCCAGAAGGAGCTTCTCCTTTTGGTGTCAATGGCAACCACACTGAAACTAAGAGAACACTAGAAAACATAACACATTATGGCATCCAACTAATCAAACATAGAACATTCACCAACACAAGATCTGAATTGGTGCATGTACATCACCCTTTGTCACACTAAATGAGATCATGACACCAAAAATCGTCACCTGAACATGACCATGCTATAGAGAGGAACATCATATGGATATGGACTTAAAACTGAGTCTTAAACATCTCATTATTCCTATAATTGACCGTATCATCCCCATGTGACTAGGTCTGCCACACTAGTGGCCTAAAGTAGACCCTTTATTAAAATAATCCAATGAAGGACCAATGGTCATTTGGAATAGTAATTAGCACCGACCATTCCAGGCTACTTCTACCTTTCCCCATTGGAATTTACTTCACTGTTTTCGAACAGAACATTCAAATTAATGAGGCTAAACTTTATCCTTGACTATCCAGGAGAACCCACACTACAAGACATCACCAAACATGACCCTTGCAGCTGATGAAAGTACTACAAATCCCTTTAAGAAACTGGTGAACACTGATAATTCTGAATCTCCTTTACCCTTCCTTGTTGGAATTCCATTCGCCGTTTCAAGTGGGAACCATCAAACATGACAGTGTCAAACTTCATACCTAGCGAGTCACAGACTCAAAAGGCCAAAACTCTTTTCAAATCCCCCCTTCATTTGTCATCCCGCTGTGGGAGGACGCACTTACATGAAAAAAATATAGGTGGGTTCAATTCTAGAATTCATGAAGAGATTCCTCTGATCAACTGGAGGGTTGGACAATGATGAATTACATGTAGTTGCACTTCAATCGCATGTCCATGCTTTATGGGGGCCATACACTAGTCAAGAAAGGAAACCATGGACCCAACAAAGTAGGACCAATGGTCAATACATAACACAAGAGAACACCAAACCTGTAGGGGGGAACAACTAAAAGGGCTCCCCGATGTACATTTCAAAATAATTAACTAGCTACGTGTTTGCATACCAACTTACAAATAAGAATTCCAACTCAGGACACATATCAGTCAAAAAGGATTCTCATCTCGGAACGCCTCACATCCAACCATTCAAATATACAATGACACACCACATAATCTCCAATTATATAAAAAACACCAAATTTTCCTTTAACAAAACGCTTTGAAGATATGCAAAGCCAGTGGGTCGCACAAACACCAATGGTGTCCCATGGGCCTCACACATGCATGGTCCCGTGCCACAGCAACACCCACCTCATATTCATCCAGGCACTCATTCTCTCATGCCATTAACCCTTTTTCATTCTATATAAACTCATGAATGTGGTTTCCCACGAGAACACTAAGGATAAAAACCAAACCATTCCATTTTTTTAAAAACCAAAACATCCAACCCACACTTTTCAAACTTCATACCTCGTTTTCTTTTTAAAGTTCTTTATTTCAAAACGTTTTTCCAAAACATTTTCAAATACCAAATCATTTTTACTTAAAAACCAAATGTCCAAAATTCCAAAACAATGAAATGAGGAACAATGGAAGAGAAAACTTGTGTCAGTGGGTGACTGGAACATATGGTTGGAGGATATACAACAATCACGCCACTACCACAGAGGGTATTATAGTACAACATCCCCACCTCCACAAGGTATTCCAAACCCTGTGAGCTCAGTAATACCACTGAAACTACTCTATTTTCTTTTCTCGTATTCATGATTACCTACAATGACCAATAACTCAGAAAAAAATCAACATACATTGGTAACATGAGTCCCATAATGAGGTGTGCTAGTCAGGCACCTTACTTGTATCCAGGATGTCAAGTCCCGACAACCCTAACTCATGTCTACCATAACTCTATCCCAAAATATCCCGACCCAAGAGTGCAAACCTTCTCCTCTGATACCGTTTTGTCACTAACCTGGCCAGGTCGCCATCTGACCTGGCGCCCGACCCGGTCTGTGACTTGGCCCAAAGGGAATTCGCAATCCCCACGGGCTGGCACAAGTGCCCGGGTATCAAAACTAACACATGGGATTGATTTACCCGAAATATTATACACAAAACAACCGATAAGATAAAGAAACTGAAACTGAAAATAGATAACCAAACATGGCCTCAAACTAAAAAAAATCAATGGTTTACAACTTGAACCAACATCTAGAATAAAGGACGGAAAAAGAATATAGGACTCAAACTCAAACCTCCAAGCAACAAGAGAGGTGCAACATCCACACACCACTACACCAACCTGCATGATAACACTATCAACAACTAGAACCTCCATCATCGATCACAATTTCACTACCTGGAATTCACATGAAACAAAGTTTACTAGCACCCAAAGGTGTATATAGGGTGTGAGCCAAAATATTTATAGGAAGTCACCCATATAAAAAGGTTACATGTATAAACATTAAATGAAAAATACATTTGCAGGATAAAAATAAGAAAGGGACACCAAAGCTTAATTTTTTTTATAGAAATAGCATTATAAAGGAAAATACATTTAAAGAAAACAACTTAGATAAAAGAAAACACCCTTGATTAAAAGAAAAACCCAAACCTTCACAAATACCAAAATATTCACCGTATGCCGATGACATGTGTATAGTAGTCCAGGAGCACCAATGGTGGGAGAGGACCCCAAAGAAACTTGAAAAAGGAATGGGACCATAGAACCTCACGTCCTGGTGAACAGTATAAGAAACATAACAAAATATGTTCTCCTACATGATCCACTAGTAGGTCAACATATCCATAACCTAGTGGTCTTCAATCATCATCCAATGTTTAGTTAGTGTTGTAAGCATCAATCCAACTAAGTGAAACTTGGCCGAAGCCACTCCAGTATCACTAGCACGCTAGTCTAGTCCACCCACCTAGTACCCAGGATTCCCATTTTATCCTCTAGATCTTCCAACTTCATATTTAATGGTAAATGCAAACAAATAAAACAAATATTGTGTAACAAAAACCCAACGCCACACTTCCACACACGCCGAAAAACTATTGACAAAGTACGCATGGCGAAAGACTTTACCGAACTCAATTAAAACAATTTATGCATTCCTAGTAATTTTTTATTTAAAACACATTAAATTTTTAATCATTAATAGTTTAATTAAATCATATTAAATTATTGGTAAAAAAATTCTTTAAAAAGAAACATAACAAGGCTTAACACACAAAAATTCATCAACCCTCTTTCATGACTAGACACACCCAACACCACATCATGAACAGAAATTGGACAAATTTAATCAATTAATAACCTATCCACAGAGTTAAAAACACATTTTACCGATTAAACAAAACACTAGAAATTTTAGTAAGCAAACCAGAAGCTAAAAAATGACTTTAAACACTAAAGACTCACTCGAAACAATTTTTTGGAGAAAACACACATGAATGCTACACTATAACACACACCTCCACTTTGAACATTTTCACAAAACAAAATCAAACTTTATAAAACACTAGTAGACAAATCAATATAGGTTTTCATGGCAAAATCCTACTCAACACATATAACGCCTCCACTTATGAAAAAGAACTTGCAGCACTATGTCGAAGGCACGATTGACACCACTTGCATAGATGAAAAACAAACTATACAATTTAAAAATTACTTCCATCTAACTAGATATAATTTCTTAACAGAAAACACACATATAACATAAAGATTCTACTTAACGATTTAAATACAAATCAATCATCAATTGAAACCAACTTTGCAGCAACAAATATTTACTAAACAACATGCTAAACAAAAGTAATCTTTCATGTTAATTCCTAAAATAATGATTAGATGTGGAACCACCTACCTCGATGTAGGGTGACACGAGACATCCGTGCAAAAACGTCAGTGCACGTCAAAAGCACCACGAGAAACCAAATAAAACCAAATAAATAACACATCATTCCAATTATACCAAAATTGAGAAAAAATCAATTCAAAACTATAACCTCACTCAACCAGGATTAAAAAACAACAAATCAAAGGAAAACACACTTATAGAGGGGGTGCGAGAGGTAGGTCGAAGGTCGACGGAGGTAGGCGGAGTTGCGCGAGGTGGTGTGGGGCAACTTTCCGGCAGCACAATGTGGTGAGGGGTAGTTGTCCGACATCACGAAGGGGTGCAGGGCGGCCGGTGCGAGGCTGGAAGGTCAGTGGGGACACCGGAAAAAGGGGAGGCGGCACCATAAGGGGTCGGGAGACACAGAGGAGGGAGAAAGAGGGTGCCGACTGAAATATTCCGGACAGGAGACCGGATGCGAGGGTGGGGCGTGAGCTGGGGCGGCGCAGGGTTAGTTGGACGGAAGGAGGGGACACTGAGGTGGGGGTGTGATGCGTCGTGGTGAGGCAAGGCTGTAGCGAGGAAGCAGGGTGAGTAGGGTTGGGGTCCGATATGGGAGGGGGCTAACGACGGGGAGAGGGATGAAAATGGGACGGTGGAAGGTGGATCTGGGCGGCGACCATTGCTGCGGTGCGAGAAGAACCAAAGAGGTAGGGGCTGCTATGTGAAAGAATGAAAAACAAATGGGGAGAAAAAAAGGGCTTGGTAGCTGGGTAGAAAGGCAATGAAAAAGGGGGAAACCCCTATACTAGAATGAAATAAAAAAAATAAAACAAACTAAAAAAAATAAAACAAAACAAATAAAAATATTAATATTAATAATAATGGTACTTATAAAATAAAACCATAACACTAAAAATAAGAATGATAAAATAATAATAATGTAATAAAAGCTATATCTTCAAGATGATAATATTAATTTAAAACAAACAATTTTAATGATAAAGTATTAATGATGATAATTAAAATAATTTATGTTGGTAATAATAATAGTGTCATCTATGATATTTATAAAAGTGGTAACAACCAAACACAATATTGACAACCATAATAAGTATTACCATATTGATAATAACCTTTATATTCTTTGTTTATAATAATAACATTATTAAACATTATTATTTTTATTGACATAAAAACAAATTATTAAATATTATTAAACTTCTCAATTTTGTTCTCAATTTTATTAGTCATCGTCATTTTATTATTCATTTATGTGTTAACTCATTTCTGAATGCTCGGAAGACCCCGCAGTCTTAGAACCGTGCCATGGCCATACGTCTGGAGACACAGAACCCAAAACACCCATAATAATAATAATAATAATGAGGATAATAATAATAATATGGTAATAACATACCCAATAACCTAAATAATAAACTATGCAATGATCAACATAATAAAATGCCATTAATAAAATAATAATACACACAATTAAATTATTATTTGAGAAAATAATAATATTCTCAAGTGACTTTAATATTAATAATATTATTAAAAACCTTCTTAATTCGTCTTATTTCATTTGTGTACCATCGGTCTTGACGTGAGGCAATCTTGGCGAGGTCACGTGACTACCCTGTTGAGGTCGCGCAGATTCGACCGCTGTGCACTGGAAGCAACCAAGGGCGAAGCATTCGTTTCTAAACCATAGATCCGAAAATCTATGTCGGGCCTCGACCCGAACTATATTATGCCCAATAAAAATAATAAAATATAAAATATAAAAGGATGAGTGTGACACTCCCTGAAGAGTAGGTACATCTCACGAACGACCATCTCTGCGGTTCGCCTCATCTACCATCCACCTCAGAGCTACCTACAATCCTGATATCCTTATCCTCGGTCTACACTATCTATAATGTACACCAAACACAATGATGTGCTGGCATATCCCATGTGGGGGTGAGTATAACGATACTCAGTAGAGACCTTGAGACCCATAGGGTCTCACAAAATCCACAAAGGATAAATCTCAAAGCATGAAGTCAACTGTCAACCCTACATAGGTATATGCCCAAACATATACCTATGTAATCGAGTATACCCATCTCAATCATGAGAAAACACAGGGTCCAACCCAAATTACCAAAACTCAACTAACCTAAAATGAAAGTAAAATCACAAAGTCATGTACCAATGTTGTACAACACACAGAAGAATAACACCTAGGTATTACAATGAAGGAAAGTACTTAACATGTAGGAACTGATCTCATTCTATGTATAACATATGTACAATACTATAGATGATTATATGTAACTTCTAAATAATCTTACACTATTAAAAGGTAGACCCAGACATGATCACCAGGTATTGACACTCACATGATCGCTATGTGGTGACCCATAAAGGATTACATGGTGCTAACCCACAATGGATCGCAAGGTGCTGACCCACACAGAATCACAAGGTGCTGACCCACACAGGTTCTCTAAGAGAAGACCCACACACGATCCCTTGGTACTAACCCACAAAGAATCGCAAGGTGATGACCAACACAAGATCATTCTAACTACTAACCCACACATGATCACTCTACATTTTTCACTTCACAGCCAGCCACTGGGTTCCCACACTAAGCACACTCATCTCTAGGTGGATCCGCTCCAAAATCTACAAGAAGATACAACAACATCCAAGAAGTCCCAAGAAGAAGTATTTCAATGGTCCTCCATGTTAAAGGGGTCTCAATGCAGTAGAAAACGCATCATTCAGATGTCTGGTCTGTGAGTTATTAGCCATCTTGTCCTAAGGGCCCGTTTGGATTTGTTCTTGATCCATTGTAACAGTTTCCCAACATTATTGAAATAAATATAGGGGTATACCAATGGGACAGTCATACTCCAATGCTTCTGGCGCTGATGATGGTTAGTCAAATGGATGTCTGTTTCCAATGATATGGCCCATGTAAAGTATAGGGTCAAATCAGGTCTGGGTCTGGTCCGACTCAGTCACACCGACCCGGCTCGACCCTCTAGGCCAGACCCAGACTGGTGGGTGGCCCGAACCGCTGGGTGGACCGGCCTACTAGGCCCGGCCTGAATGGCTACTAGGGATTTGAAGTCGCGGGGCTGCCGCATGGGCATTGGGTGGCTCAGCCGATGGGGTTCCATTAGGCCACAGGGCAGCTCGACTAGGGTGGTGCCACAAGGGATGTGATGATCCTCGGTCATGGGGCTCCACATGGGCCAAGAGGCGGATCGGCCATGGGGGTATATCCCGGGACACGAGGCCACTTGACTAGAGTGGCTTAGCCAAGAGGCGGAGGATGTGCATGTTGTGGTGCGGCTCGGCAGGGGCATTGCAGCAAGGCCATGTGTTCCACAGGGGGGGGTCGGGGTGGCACAGCTCAGCCGCGGGTGCCGCGTGGTGGCACAGTCAGGGCGCCCCTGTAGGGAGGGTGGAGGTTATCGGGTGGCCCTGTCGGGGCGGCACGACGAGGCCACATGGCAGCAATGGTCATGAATTGGGGTGTGCTGCAGGGCATGGAGGCTACGGGGCAGTGAGGCATCTTTCCTTATTCGGCGGTTCTTGAGTTCCATAGGTGCCAATCGCAGGCTCTGGTCGTCTTCACCGTGGTCACCTTATTTCATCGTGAAGGATACACCATTTAAGAAGAACATTGTAGGGGTCATGCCATGTTTGTTTGGACCTCATTCTCCACATTAGTGTGGTAGTAAGTGGCTGTAAACATGAATCAAAATAATAACAAGAATGGGTAAAAGAAATAATTCAAACACCCTCCCTAACCCGTTCATTTGATTTGTTGAATATTTCTCATGGGGAAGGAGATGATGCTGTTGGTGAAAGATGGACGTCGATATCATCAATGATTTCTCGATCATTGATTTGTTGACATTGAAGACCTTCTTCGTCAATGAATGTCCTGAGGAAGAAGTTAGATTCAATGTTGGTGTTCTTTGTTGGCGTTATTTTTTGGGGAACTTTCTCCCAAGGCTCTTTCCTTTTCCAATGATTAATTTTCAACATCCCACCAAAATGAAAAGATATCCAATATTGAAAAATATGTTGGCACAATTATAAATTGGAATAATTATGCAATTGAGTTGGTGTATTAATTAAAAGGGGGTGGAATAATTAAATTTTGGAGGATTTGAAGAGGCTCCCCAACATCTAATAGAATGTTTGAGGGTTTATCCCATTAAAGAGAAGTTCAAGGGGGGTTTATTCACAGGTGGTCCCTACCACCAAAACCTCTCAAGGAAGGTTTTGTTTAGGTGGACCACACATGTGAAACGTCCACATGGGTGTTTCAAAATAAAAATAAAATGTTTCACAATCTTATTTAATTTTATTCTTTCACAAACAAGTGAATAACTATCTTCCACCCCCCATCATCTTGTGGTTAAGGTTAAGGTATCCATAAGAGAATTCTGATGCTATGAGTTTAACGGTGCCCTCCGATTTCAATTCTGAGCACTGATTCAAAATTTTGAAAAAACTGCTCTCATTTTTACTGAACATACCTGAAAAATGTTCTGAAATTCATTCCAGGCACTCTGAGCCTCAGAATCAAACACCGTCAATTTTCACGGACTCGAAAAATTCCCACATAATAAAAACAATTACATGAAAATTCGGGGTAATTACATTAATAATTAACATTGATGATCTTTACTACTTTATTGCATTAGATAATTAGTTCATAACATATTCATAACAATTTGAAGATTACATGTAGACATTTCTACTTATTATACGTTTTTTCATTAAATAAAATATCATAAAAAATGAGTCATGTCTAGTTCCATAATTTAGACATCATGAATTTCAATAATCCAATATCTTACCTTATACATTATTATACCATGTGCAAAACATTTCAAATAACATGAGATGAGAACATAAATCATAGTAAGGGATACACAAAGAAAAAAATTGTTTTTTTTAATCAGCAAGTAAACCATGAAAACCTTATTATAAGTAATATGATTCAACTTTATGATGTATTAAATATGCTTCACTAAATAAATGATAATTTATTACCATTTTAACCAATAGATTACCATAAAACCCATTGAAAGAACACATAACATATATAGTTAACTTCTTACATAATCATACTTAAATAGAATTACCATATGGTCGACATACACACATATAAATTATTGGAATATCCATATGGATGACATCCATACCCAATGCATTGGATCTTATAACATTACCAGCATTCCGAGTTTATCATGACACTATCAACCATTTGGAATATCAGGTAACCACCCGTCAAATGTCCAAGTACCATTATAAAATAATAACACATAAAATATTGAAAATATAAACATTTCACAAATTACATTTCATTTCAAATCACAAGAAATTATTTCCAGATATTTAAGAAAAACAATCCATTACAGAAAAGAAATTTTAATAACAAAACACCCAAAAACAGAAAAATGGGTTTTCTTTTATGTTAAAAACATTAATTGTTATAGATTATTCTATGTAATGATTATGGAGGCGGAGAGGTCATTATTTATGAAAATGTTAAAAACATTCTTTTTTTTTCATTTAGTAATATTACTCATAGAATAAGATTACTTTAGAATATAATTATATTTAAATGGGTTTTTTACACCATATAAAATAATGTCGTGTATAATTAAAAATATTCCTCAATGAATGGAGATTGAGACGAAGTCCCCTACAAAGACCATTTTGTAAATAACATAGATCGATTATGTTTATTCACTATATGTACAATAATGTAATGAAAAAATAAAACATAGGAGATAAAAATTTATTTCATACATAATCATATCATGACATAATTTAAAACTATGAGATTAACCCATTAAATGGAAATTGAGTACTTATGTTTCCTTACCTCATTTCTGACATGAGTCGTTCATTCTTTAATATCAATAATAATAAACAATATTTAATTTCTACATGCATAAAATCATTTTACAAGTCTATTATTACTTTTATATCACATTTTACCACGTTATAAATATTCTGTAATCATTTATGATAAAAACGTTCGTTTTGTCGATATTTGGTACCTGAGTCAAAAATGAACATCTATAATTTACAAGTTGTCTATGTGTTCAAAATTCCGTTATCGCCAAAATGATATTCATGATTTATATATAATATATATCATGTATTTCATGTATATAAATATATTTATTTATAATAGTAAATTACATTTGGAGATAAGAAATGAAATGCACCGTTCGTGGAGACGACAAGTCGTACATACTCATGAACACTACTTTCATTTCAATTTTGTATTTAATGAAATGAAAACACAGTGATACATAAATATATTATAATTCATTTATAATATCATATATAATTTAATTAATTTCATCATTTATATGTACCACATATGGTATGAACATGTCATATTATATTCAAAGGATGATATTATTCCCTTCCTCAAATGAAAGTTTCATAATTACCCAATATTGAAACCATAATGGTATTATATAAATGAATAATACAGAAGTATAAAGTAAATATAAACATAATATATATCTTATATAAATACATTTTCATCGTAATGGCCACCATGATAGGTGGTTGGATATATTTGAACAATCATTGTTTTTTGAGGCAGTAGTTTGTCGTCAACAGAAACAATATGTTCTTTACCAATTATATAGATGTGTGTATAATTTTAGTTATAACACATCTCAAACAAATTATTATATTGAGGATATTGGATTTGTTATAAAATAATTGAATAAAAATAGTTAAGGCGGTTTGAGAAGTAATGTAAAAGAAATGAATTTAAGTGAATAAATTACCATTAAATAGGGTAACTCCCTTTGGATTGGACCAAAAAGATTATTTAATTTCCATTATTCATAAGCTATGGATTTTAGGTGGATGAGTGGGATCATGAGATATTTTTGGATAGAGTTTAGAAGATATAAGAGGCTTAAATGGTGTTAGTAATAGGTTATAGATGAGGGATTTTTACAAGTGTGGGGAGGGGCTCTTTAGGAACACATAAAAATATTATTTTATTATATAATTATTTTTGGCTTCTAAAGGCCCTAAACTCATTAATGTAGAAGATTATATGATACTTGTTCAAAATAAAATCATAAAATATGAATTATGTATGATTTGGATATTATTTTAGTCTTTATGATCTTATTTATTTATATCACTTATTAATGAGGTAAAAACTACATCATTATGGTTTTATAACTAATTTCATTTATTTGGTGTCTAAATATTATAAAAAATACCATGATGTATTAAATTGATTCATTATTACTATTAATATTTATAGTCAAGTATATAACTTATATAAACCCATGAAAGAATTAATTTACTAAAATATATTTGTTTATGTCATTACTGTCGTTACATTAAATTTATTAATAAAAAGTGTCATTATCACTCATAAGTGTCTCCATGAGGTCCCAATATCGACAAAAGGATGCCCATATTTGTCCATGACTCGTCAAAAAATGTTAGGAAAAGTGTTAATGTAATGTTATATTATCATAATATTGTATTTACCTTGATTTAACCTATTGACCTTTATTTATAATTTATAAAATTTAATAGTTACTATAAGAAAAAATTATTTTCATCTTATTGAACCTAATTTTACCTACTAATAACAATCTTGTATGTCAGATTATCAAAAATAAATTGAAAGAATCATTAAAATTTCATTTAAACGATGAATTTTGGGTCTTAACTACTACTTAGTATTTTCACTATTCATCCAAAATTGAAGGTTTTATGAAAATACCAAAAATTAATCCCAAAATATATTTGATATAATGAATTAAAAAATTATGTATATATTACCATATTCAAAATATATATGATGGATTAATTATTTAAAATTAATTCACATTGTCAAAACAAAAAGCGTGTTTTTAAGAAATAATAACTATCGAAAGATTGACACTTGTTTATGTCCAAATTAAAAGTGAAAATACTTCGAATGACCAAAATTGGATTAAATTGTAAAAATATATTCTAGTTACACTTTAAATCACATTAAAAAGATAATATATACATATAAATAAATTATATTAAAAGGAAGTTTTGATTTTAAATACATTATTTTTTTACTATTCCTCAAAAATTATCTTTTATCATAAAAAAAATAACCCAAAGTAAATTATAATGTCCAAATTATAAAGAAGTTTATTTTGTACAAATAAATAATAGAAATGTGAAAAATACTAGATTTAATGAGGGGTTTCTATCAAAATATGATAAATAAACTATTTAATGAATATTAGAGTATTTATGCTTAAAATAAGATTCATTCACATTTTATGCCTCTAACTTTTATTGGATAAATGAAAATATATTTAATAAACCTGTATAATTATATTATAGTTCGTTCAATTCTTTCCTGCCATTACAATGGCTTGGAGTGAACTACTATTTAAAATAATCATGTTATTATATTATTTTTCTGTATATCTCAATGTTGTGTGCAATGAAAGATTTCAAAGATACATGTTGTTGCGTATCAGGTACGCAATAAATAATAGAATCCCCTTAATATTGAAATTAATATTTTATTAATAAATAATAATAAAAAATTACAATTTCTTATTCTTTATTTATCTGGTATGTTACACATAATATTTGTCTTATCATTTATTTTGGATTTTATTTTATTCCCATTCTTAACATGTATATTTGGGTTATCTTCCCTAATCAATGTTTTCTAAATATAATTTCCATGTTTATTAATAGACATCCATTAATATAATCTTTCACACCAAGAAATTTAATGACCAATGACTACGAATAATTTTACTACATTGTCATGATTACAAGGAATTAAATTCAAACGGACCAATCCATTAAATTTTCTTTGTAAACATGATAAATATATGAAATTCACAATAGATGATAAACAAATACCAAATTATTTTACTTCAATCGTTATATGAATCTGCTTATAGTACCCTAATGTATAAAAATCTAAAAAAATATTTTTATCATATGAAAAATAAATCATAATAAATGGTTGAGATCTAATTCTTAATAAATGTAATTAATTCAGTCAATGCTAACATAATTTATCATAAATATTTATGGCAGGGTATATAAATAAAATATAATCTTTTTAAACAAATTTTTGATCATAATATGGAATGAATATATCATATAATCCCATATAAACATTAAAATAGAAATTTCATTAGTATAATATTCACATGTAATATCAATACACAATCTCATAATGATAGAATTCATGATGTTGGACGTCAGCTCTATAAAGATCTATACATTTGATAATTTATGTCTATGGGTAGAAAACCATTTGATTGGTGTCAAGATTCATCCTCCCAATTTTTGAATCATTTTTGAAACAAAAATATGGGGGTTTTCACTAACTTATTTCATCTCAGGAGATATACAGCTACATCGAGGGATATAACAGCCCCTCCCAATGCATACTAATTAAAACACATTCCTCATATAATAAGGGTGAAATGTAAAAATCATAAACACTCATATTGATAAAATATCATACAAAATGTAAATACATCATCCACAAACATTGAATGGTTTCAAAATAGCACAAACATTGTCAAACTAATCATAAATCCTTCAATAATATATAGTATAAGTTATCATATTTGATCAAACTCAATCATTCCTAATCTCAAAAATGGATGTGGACGTAGATACAAATACTCCAAATAAATAGTTTTAAATTTCCTCAATGAAACACAATTTTTATATTGAAATCATGTATTCATAAGCCATACATTTAAAAAAGTATTTTTTTTAAAAATTGAATTTTTAGTCAATGTTTTTGATACAACATTGAAAAAATTTAATCGAATTTTAAAAATAAAATTTTAAAACATTATTTTCCTTATAAATAAATATATAAAACCAATTTTTAAAACATAGACATGAATAAAAATGATTTAAAAGAAGAATTCTTTAGAGCATTTAAAACTATGTTTTTGTTATAGATTCACTTACATAAAACCTAAAATGAGACCCTTAGTAATAAAATATAATAAACAGAAAAATATACATAAAATTTATTTTATAATAAAATTATAAAAATATGTCAAATAATATCATCAATTCTATCATGGTGAAATGATGTGATAATTAAATCATTAAACATTTATGGTGCCTCATAACACTGTGAACATTTAAATATTAATATACACGAATATTAAAATTAAATAAAATATGACAATAAAATTATTAATAACATTATATGTCAAAATGTATCAATAAACACCTTATAAAATATGGTTTTTATTTATAATACCAATCTATCACTCAATGAAATGAGATTAAGATAATGTCCCTTACTATCTGAGTAAATTTTGAATCATGAGATCCATGAAAGTATAAAATAATTTGAAATGTGATATCCATGAAATAATTTAAAATCATAAAATAACATGTAATAGGTCTTTACATTCTCCACATATGATAAATTAGTGCTAAATAGGGAAATATATCATAAATATAAAACGTGAGACTCAATCCCCTTACATTAGTTCTGATACCATTTTTACGTTTCCAAACCCCAATATAGTGGTTTTAAACATATTAATAACTTATAAAAAACATAATAATATTTATGATGTCATATATGATATGTTTATGAATTTATATTACCCTTTTATTAACAATTTCTACATTAAAGAAATGATTTGGGTAATAACAACTTTGTTGATCAATATTTTTGTGACATGTTATTGTTGATACTATTAAATAGACCATGCATTATTTACACTAATAATTAAATAACTGATTTATATAACATATATATTATGTATATTAACACATATAAAAGATAAATATATGAAATAAAATATGCAGTTAAAGGAGAATGTAGGTGGTACGTGTGCATGAAAGCTATTTCCATTATCAAATCAGATTGAATGGAAGAAGGTAAATGAAATATATGTATATATATATATATAATAGTTGAATTATTATTTAATGTACTTAATATTTATTAATTATGTAAATTATTATAATAATTCAAAAATGGTAAATGTGTAATAAGAATCTCATCACATCCTGGAGACAGTAAGTCATACATACGTATGAGGGATAATATCATTAACTTAATGGTTATGTTTTATGAATTTTTATGCTATATTAAATATGTATAAATAATTTTATAGAATTTGTTTATCTATATCTATTTTATCAATCATTCTATCCATCCAAAAAAAGTATGGATGAAAAATGGAGTATACCACGGTGTGGAGAGACTAAGTCATATGTACACATGCATGGAGAAATTGTTTTTCCTAGGATAGATAGGAGGAGGAATGTCATTTTCCAACAATCATAGTAATATATCACCATAGATATTATAATAATGATATTAAATTAGTTTGGGAACAAAATTGGTTGATGAAGTAGAAGAATAAAAAACATGAATGAGTTGGTAAAACAATTAACTCTTCTACAATGTTCTTCTATTGGATCTCCTCTTAGAAATAAAAGGGGTGTTAATTTTGGAAGAGAATATCCTCTATAACTGAGTTAAGAATTTTTGGTCGAGAATGGGAATGGGTTGGTCGATCTAGGAGTCTCAAATTAATGTGAGGATGTGAGATAAGTGGTACTATTTTATATGATATGTGAGGGGAATTGTTTGGAATCTTTTAAAATAATAATTTAATGTTAAGTAATTTTATATTAAAAATGTATACAATCAGATTTATTTAAGAAAATAGAATGTTAAGGGGTCTAAATAATATTATATTAATATTGTAGATATTTTTATGTCACATTATTAACAATATATTTTGGATCTATCAATTTTTTATATAGTTTAACTCTTATCACGAAAACATGTATTTTTAATAATTATAGAAAACACAATTATTAAAAAATTTCAAATGAACCCAAATTGATAATTGATGAAATACTTATCCTTATTATAGTAATACCGAAAAATTAAATTTTTTTAGAAATTTTATATCATTTAATTAAATTTTATTTAATTTAAAGTTTCATCGTTGTCAGTTTTGATAAAATTAATTATCAGTATTTATAAAAACATTCTAAAAACATGATAAATTAAAAACAATACTTATAATGTATAAGTAATATCATTATGATATATATAAAAATTTTCTATCTCATTCTTTATTAAAAATTAAATTTATTTTAATATTTTTAATATTAATTAATTTAAAAATCAAGTAACTAATAATTACTACATCATTATTATATAATCCATTACATGTATTATTTATATATTAAAAAGTAAAAATAAATTATCATGTAGGGAATAAAATTATTGTATTGAAAAGTACTATTTTTAGTTGATTTTATCTTATGTATAACCATAAATTAAAAAATTAGATATTAAAATTATGATTATGATATTTTTACCCAATATATCCAAGAAACGAGCGATCCCAGTCCTAAATATTTCATTATGAAAAATAATACCACAAAAAAGTTTATTAATAACAAGGGGTTTTATAAATATGAGTGTGAACAATTCCTCACATGACATCATTCACCAGTGAGGTGTAGTTGTCCAGAGCTCTAAAGTCCCACATTGTGCCTGATTCAAAGACCCCACTCTTTGAAAAAGTATCATCCAACATGTTGGACACAATATATTTATGTGAAACAAGAATGATAATCTGATTAACATGATTCATACTAGTCACCCAATGATGAAGGTGATTACATAGGAAATTCCTAGTTCATTTCATCAATTGTGTGACTGTATTTTCATAATTATATTCAATCAACAAGCTATTACATTTATGATAAATAGAATTTTTAATATCATAAAATATATCCCTTATTAATCCTCATAATTTGTTCTAATTACAATGAAGTGATAAAATAAACTATTAACCAAACCATGATTCATTATAATGATACATCAAAAGAATGATGTTCCTAGAATTCCCGAGGTAGTTCCTATAACATTATCTTTGATTTGCAGTCTGATGGGAGGTATCCATCTCACAAAATTGAGGACAAAAGGCTGCTTCTACCAGCATGAAACTTTGAAATGACTATGAATTTTGAAATCATTAATATCATTTTATAGAGATCCAATCTGAATGTTATCATCAAAATTAACATCACCATGAAATACCAATTTTCCAACATGGTTGGAGAGGACCTTCTCTTCAAACAACTCAGTGTCCCATGCCCTACAAATGGAGTCCTAAATTGATGTTGTTTCTTCTAGTCACTGGTTATCTATCTACTTTCTTCGACAAGTGTTATAGAGGAATGAACGCATGTCAGTGATAGGGATACTTGTATTTATGTCTAGACCAAAACAGTACCCTTCATATTTCAAACGTGATCTGGCATATCAACTCTCAATAAAAATATGTTGAATGATATATTAACATCCATGATAAAGTGGGTTGGCTGAGGCAATGCACTACTCATATTACTTCAATTGATACTATTTTGGTTTGAAAAATATAGATTTTTCAATATAGAATATAATTTTTTTAGGTTGAATAAAAATGACCAAGAATGAAGTAATAAAATATGGTATTATCGTAGAAATACCAATCATTGTCATGTAATGATGATTCATATACAACTGTATATTGCATCCAATACTTTACAACATAGTTTCAACATCCTAGAATTTATTATTTCAAATCCGCATGAAAAATTGTCAGGGAATATATTAAAATGTTCTATATTGAGTCATAATGTCAAAGATATTCATTTTCATCAAGTGAAATGGGAAATCCGACCTACTATTTTGGTAATGAACATTCTAGAAATTGTTACATTAATTAAGATCATAGTTCAAGGAATCAAACCATTTGGTGTTCAATATAATTTCTTTAAAGGATAATGTAATAGATGGAAAAATGAAAACTCATGATTATGGGGGAACCCATAAATCCACCAATCCCTGATCAGAAATCTATGAAATGAGCATAGGGGTTACTAATGGTTAGAATGTTCCATGTGAATTTTACAATCAAACTATTATTGGATTTTTTTATGATATTTGATACCAATCCCTCCAATTTCAATGGGATTTAAAAATATTTCCCATAAACAATGAACAAATTATTTCCATGTACGGATTTAATCCAAATAATGTTCTTAATTAGGACTTTTAGATCTCTAATGATACTTCTTTTCCACATGTAAATATAGAAATTGTGATCAATTATTGTTGTAATGGAAAAATTACTGAGGGTAAGCCTCAAAACATGAGATATTTCCTTCCTATTCCATTTGGCTAGTTGGCTGATGATACTGATTCCTCTAATGAATGTTCTCTTAATATTCCCCGAAAAACACGGAAAATAAGATAGATAAATGGAAGGAAACACTTCCTCACACTATGATTCCATTCCACATTTTTTTATTTTCATATATGAATTCCGTCCCTAATTATAATAAAGGATTTTCCCTAACTGATTTATTTCCCAAAAACTTAATCATAGTGATGAAACAGAGACTGGATGTTTGAAATGGTTCTCTATGAATCTTTTCAAAAGAGTAGGATATCATCTTAATAGATTAAATTTGATGGAATAAAGACTTTACTACATGCAATAATTTGTTTCCCAAGGCCAAACTAAGAAATATCATCAATATACCTACACAAGTAGTCGTTAGAAATAAAAAAAAGGAATCCAAGTGTGTAGATATGCTTGTCTAACTCCTTTGGTATCTGTTAAGTATCCCCTTCAGATCCCATTTATTAAAATGTAAAACTTATCTAATGAAAGGATGAAACGTATTAATCTCACAAAATTGTTTGAAATACCATTTATACGAAGTATATTAATCATAATATTACATTTCAGGGTGTTAAAAGATTTAAAAATATAGTCCTCAAGGGAAAATTTTACCTATTTAAATTTCCACTACATAATATACACACTCAATGAGGTAGTAAATAGGAAATTATGATTGCATTTTCTAGGGATGAAACCAAATTTCTTTGGAGTAATGCAGTCTTTAAAAATTATACATTATACTGATGAAATAATTTTTTTGATGAAATTCAGAATTTTATTACCACAAGCCACCTGTCAAGAGTTCATAATTTTGATTGCATTGTACTTCTAAGTAATCCGGGAAATAAAATTTGAATTGAATCCATACGGAAGAAAAATAAATCAAAAAATCCCTCATATAATTAACGTAATCTTCCTATAGGATATCGATTAAAATTTGGAAAAATTATTCATGAATCCATTGGGTCCAGTTAAACATTCCATATTGTGGGGAAAAAAGATTTTCGTGATTTTATATTTTCATGTGCTTTGATAAGATCTTGATTTTTAATATCATCAATGTACGGGGGTATTTTTAATCATATTTGATGTTATGTCCAACCCAGTATTTAAATACAGTCTACTAAAATAGTCAACCACTACAACAAAAACATCAATTTAATTAATTTATAGTTTCCTATTAATACTATTGGCATTATTCTTTACCTTCAATTGTTTCTCCCAATGAATCATCTTAGAAATATCAGATTTTTTATCTCATTAATTCAATAATTTTACATTCATGACACACATATCATGATTTTTTGATGATTAGATAATCTCATAGAATTGTTTGAGATTTCACTACATCAATGGATGGCATGTCTGGATGATGATCATTGTTTTGTATATTGTTAAAATGATGTCCATCAATCTACTTGTAAATATACCACATTGAAAATGATTTTATTCTCAACTACCAGTGGATACTTTTGGTATCCTTTAGGTTCTAAACTAGTCTCTGATGTGGTCTGAAGTTGTCACCAACTTCCATGCCTATATAATTACATCCCTACAACCATAGATGATAACCCAACCATTATTATAATGTAATGTTGAATGGGTTGACCACGTAACACCCTGAGATTTTATAAAAAATGTTATTTTTTAATTTCATTGATAACTTATGTTGTACGCTACACCAAAATAAGCTTGCACTACACACATCCCTGACATGGCTTGCATTACACGCAATCGCAACCTTCCACGATAGCGTGTGCTGTACGAAATACTGAGTTTCACTAAACAACGATATGTTATATAAATTATCTATTATTAATAGTAATACCCACTTTCTGAAATTTTATAAATTTTATCTTTCGAAATGGACATCAATTTTGGATTTATAATATTGAAATTATCCTAGGGTGAATTTTTGGTATTTTTCTGAAAACATTCGATTTTTGATAAATAGTGAAAACACTGGGTTACTATTCAAAAACCGAAATTTTATATAAAAAATTATCTATTTTATTTAAATTTATTTTAGGTCAAAATTGATACATAATACATATATAAGTTCAATGTAATTCATTTCACTAATTTTATTATAATTTTAGATATATAAAAATTCTATTGAACTTTTCACCGTCTTTTACCCAACTCCTTGGAGAATTTGAAAATCTACATAAAACATAATTTTACCGCTTTTGTGAGTGGAATTTCAAAAATCAGAGAGACATGGTTATTATCAAGGAGTAAAATGTGGTTCAATAAGATAAAAATAAATTTTGGTGAATAGTATCTTTTTACTTTTATTTACAACGGTTCAAAGTAAATAGGGTAATTAAGTGTAAAAATGATATTATTATTACCCTGACACATGTCGTAATTCTATTGGATAAGTGTAATTAGACCAAAAACAACCTTAGGAATAAAATATTACCATTTAAATCCACTTGTATTAGATTAGGAGATTTATTATTAATTTATTTAAAGAATTGTTAAAATAGTTAAAATCAATGTTAAATAACTAAAAAATTTTTAATATAGGGTTATACAGAAGATAAATTAGACTATAAATATTCATTAGAAATAAAAAAATATTTCCTACATAATTATGTTTTTTTTATAATTTTTAAACATTATATAATTTAATTTATTTATGACACAATCGTGATGCAGTAATTACAAATATAATGAAACATTAAAATATTAGATATTATAAATACACAAATAAATATAATTTGAGACTTTTTATGAAATAAACTAATTTTATATGTTAATATGACATGGTAGTATTGATTTAATTAACTTTTTTGATCTAATCGTGCTGTTATGATTTTCACAGAAATCAATTACCAAATAGTGTCAAAATTGACATAAAATAGTTTTTAAAATAAATATTATATTATTAATTGTTATAATATTTCTAAAAATATAAGATTAGAAAAAATGACTATGAAAAGGTTATATATATTAATAATGAACCACTTGGGGTTCGTTTGGCTGGTTATAGTATGTTTTTTAACCATATAGTCTGAGAAAAAAAAAGATACGGTAAAAGATAAATTATATAGCTTAGAGTTAAATTTAAATGATAAGGATAAAATCGTAACCTAAAATTTTATAAAACCTATTGGTTGAGAGGATTTTGACCCATCCCCACCTTAGATTAGAAATAAATCAATTTTTTTCTATGAAAAACCGAATATTACTTTATTATAAAATAATATTTTAAGTTTTCCAAAGGTTCCCCTCTTCTCCCTTATAAAAAGGGCACCCCTTCCCTCTTCTCTTCACACCCTTTTGTGACATGAAGCTCTACCAACCCCTACCAATTCCTCTAATAAAACTGTCTAGTTATATTATATAGGTTCTGGTATTCTAAAAAGATCGACTCTAATGCCATAAGAAAAAGTTTAAAGGAGTTGCGTCGAGGAAGAGGTAATCACTTCTACCGATTCTTTCATGTTTCATTCTTCTTCAACTTCTTCTTATTTATTTTTTTCAGAATAAATTAATAACATCAGTATCACTCATATACTGATATGTTATTATAAATATGAAACAAACCTATTTCTCCTTTTATCCATCCTACAGAATATGAAATCACCGCGTGTGCGTATGTACGGAATACCGTCTCCACGCCATGGTGTAATATATTTTCCACCACCACCTTACTCGGATGGGTATAATGGTGTAAATAAATAACTATATATAACTATTTTAAATTCATATTGATTCTGAAATATTATACATACACTTCAATACAATTCCACAATCATGAGAATGATATCTTCACTCGTGTGTACTTACAGACTACCGTCTCCACGAATGCGATGAGATTCATTTTCCATGATTATCCATTCAAGTATGATTATAAATTATATATAATTAATAAGAATGAAAGATATTAAATAATAATGGTATTGGATTTATGTACATTTATGTTTCATTTACATAATTCTATTTAACTCAATAAGGAAATGAAAACAGCGTTCATGCGTACGCACGATCTAAAGTCTCTATGAATGGTGTATTTCATTCCATTTATCGATCTATCATATATTTTTATATAATGAATATATATTATATACAAATAATTTTTTACATTCTGTAATTATGTAAATCATGATATAATTAATAATAACAAGAACAACATGTCGAAACACATACAATAAATGAAATGATTTTACCCAAAACGCTACTTTAACATCGAATTAACAAAAGAACGGGTAATATAAATTAATAAGTGAACCATATATGATATCATAACAATGAATATGATTCTATAATCAGTCAATGACATTATTTAAATCATTATACAAGAGGTTTGGATACGTACGAAGTATATCGGACCTAAGGTAAGGGATAACATTTCCAATCTCGTTTTTTCCGAGATTGTTTATTCGTATGTATTTACAGGTTTTATATTTATCATCCATGTCCCTATTTTCTAAAAATGGTTTCATGTATGTTTAAAGACATTTTTACCCATTTTTTACTTTTACTACACGGTATTTAATGAATCTTTCTTTTGTTTAGCATATGAGTTACTTTTTGACGTTTCCAGAAAAAGTATGAGAAGAATGTTTTTTTAACTTATATAGAATGAAAATATTTTTATGGTTTCATAACGCCTTGTTTTCATGAATATTACTCTAAAATATTTAAAGAATATTTACAACAAAATCATTTTCTTGAAAATTTCATGGAAATTTGTGAAAAGAAAATTATTTTGATGAAGAAAGGATATATTCCTCAAGAATTCATTTCAACTATTTTATCTAAACCATTTTCTATATAAGATGGAATTATTTCATATGTGTATGTTTAGAGTATAATTTATCTATGATTTACATGGTTTAACTTTTCTTATGATGAAATGATATCCTTTTTTATGGATAATGTTATGATGGGATGATGTTTATGAAACCCATTTAATACATTGGGTAATGATGAATGATTTATGTTCATGTTGTGGCACAAGTAATAATAATTTTATAATGAGATTGGTAAGACCTATATCTCCCTCCAATGCATTGGGTAATGATTTATATATCATGGGATAAAAATTTCTGGAACAGTAAGTTAATCTGGTTCAGTGTTACTGGACTGAAACAAGGAGGGAGCTCTATTCAGAAAGGGACTTTGTCCACTAAGATGGTCTTGGCAACAATGACTTGGATACTATGGAAATCATAACATGTGCTTAATGGTTTCCAAAATTACAAGTTTTATTCTCGTGCTATTTTATCATGATTAATGTTTTTTTATTATCTATTCCTTACGTACTACAATGTTTTATTTCGTTGCTCAAGATCTTGATGTTTAAACTTGATGTTCCAATATTTAAGTTAAAATATATATGATTTGTTTTATTTTCTCCATACTTAACCTTACTGAGCATTTGAGCACACCCTTTTATATGTTTTATTTTCCCCAGTATTTAATGAAAGTTTTTAGGTAAGAAAAAAAGGGGAATATCTTTATGGGAGATGTTGATGATCTTTCAACATGATTAGGAGATTGTGTTCTGTGTTTCCAAAGACACTAAACTATTACAGCCCTTGTGTGTTGGTTCTTGTTATGTTTTAAGTATTCCGGAAAAGTTATGTAATGTACATGTACATCATGCTTTTGGACTCTACAGACTGTGAGATAGTGAATACCTCCATAAAATGGGATTATAATCAAAAAGATGTTTTTGAAGAGTGTTTCCTGACAACCTTGCGAGAACACTTCAGTAATCATTTTTTTAAAAACAGATATAATGTTTTATTTCATGCATTATATTGTAGTGGAAACTAATTCATGTGAAATTAGAACCATCAATTGGAACTTCAATAAAGATTTATTTATCTATGTACTATGATAACTTACTTTCTACTAATCAATAAATTTGGGGAAAATATTTTCCTTAGGTGGATGAATAGTATTGAGGCCTCCCCCACTAACCACTTCGAGACAATGTTCTAGAGATATCCGCAATCTCCCTCAAAATATATTTTCTCCCAGGGTAGTATTTCATGGAATAGTCAAAGGATACCCAAATATAATTCCATGTGGTATTGAATGTAATAGTTAGAATTATATTATTCTGGTTACTTTAAAAAATTTGGATGCATTAATGCCTGAGAGTCCAAAGCCAACACATGAGTTTATTGTGAATGTTTTGAGAGGTAAAGTGTTTTCTCAGGGAGGACCACATGAAATATATCATTTTTTAAATGAATATTTAGTTCTACAATCCAAATAAACATTGGATTATTGAAAAAACAAATTCCTATAGGTTTTAGAAGTAATGGAGTTCCCTAACCCTTTGAAATTACAATTGAACATCGTCATAGAGTGAATTCTCCGACCATAGTTACATTTCCTTCATTTTCTACCGTCATAGCTTGTCATTTCCCCATTTTCATTCGAACTTTTTTTCTATTAGGGTATTGTTCATCTATTGTGATTCCCTCTATGTATTATTCTACCATAATGTTTGCCTTTTCATGATCCGAGGATGGTTGATACTCAACCTCATTAGTCGCGAGTTTACCACCAGGTGGCGTAAACAAATTCATAGATATAATTAGATCTTATGATTCAAATTATAGAGTTTTTATTTCGTTAGCTATTACAATAGGCATCTGTGATAAATAATTTGTATCTACCTAAGATAAAAACAGATTTTGAAAAGTTAATGTCAAATCTATGAATTTATGGCCGCCGCTAACATATAAAAATACATTAAAACCATCATTAAAAATAAACTTTGAGAACCCCTCCTTGGGAATTCGAATACTAGCATGATCATCATATTCATATAAATGATTCTTAGTCATTTCTAGACCCTCTATGTGAAAATGATCATTATTGATTTCATCGTGTCCTACACATAGTAATGACCCTTACAATGGTTTTTGTGCTATAGATAGGGGAATCATATGGTTATTGATCCCCTTATAGGCCGTTGGGGAAGACAATAGCTTCCACTTTGTTGGAATCCTAGGGATCACATCTTATTGGGTATTGTCATTATGAAAATCCAAACTATTGGGATTTATTGTTTTGGATTTTATACCATTCGAATACACTCCATTATGGGGAATTAGTTCATTAGATCTATCATCCAAACTAATTCCATGATACATCAGGGAAGGTGTTGTTTCATGGTCAACATAGAACATGAAATCACTATAGTTATCTTGATAAACATCAACATGGAATGTCTTGTCCTCATGAGGATGGACCTATACCCCTATAGATCAATATGAGGATCATCTATAGGGTTGGTTGGATTCCCAGTGGATTCATATTTTCCATCCACATGATTGGATATCATCATATCCACACAAAAGGGAACATAAATTGAAAAATATTTATTGGTTAATGGAGTTGGATATGATCCATTATGTTCCTACTAAAAAAGTTGGTAGCATCATTCTCATTCATGTTTCAAAAACACAATTTCATATCTCTATTTTTGTTAGATTATAGATGAAAAAAATTCAATTCGATCTAAATTTTAGTTTCTTATTACACTGAATCATTAATTTCAACATTTCATTCCATGAGGTTAGAAAACCTTCATACATAAGATTACATTTCATAGAAAATTCAACCAGTACCACCCTGTAATTTCCATTCATTTGGTTCATAGTTTGGCAGTCCATTCTAATTGAATTACTCATAAAAGAGGTAGTGTTCAAATGAATGGGTGGGTTATTATATATCTAAATAAACCAATAGAAAATGATCTGTATTAGTGCTTGTGTGTTCCATAACTTATTTGGGTAAACGTTTTGATATCATTCATGAATTTTTAAAATGTCAGGCGTCATTGAAAATGATCTATATATTCATGCCTTATTCTTATAATCATCAGATGGGAAAATGATATGGTAATAACCTCACCCAATTATAGTTGTATTCAAATCTCAAAATCCCTATATATTACAAATCATAAGTATGAGTTCAATAATCTTCTAAATCCAATCATAGTTTTGAAAAATAACTCTCACAATAATAAATTACAGTCACTGGTTAATTGATCCACTTACTGCCTCTAGATTTTCATAGACATGCACCATATTACCCTTGTGACTAACCCTCCCTTAAGATGGAAGATCAATGTATTAGAAAGTGAAATTTCTTTCCGATATAGACATGCATGAAATTTTCTCCATTGAATAATCATTCTTGTCTTCTACTCAGTGTGCCACACTCGATTTCATTAAAGCATCATGTTATAGACCCACATGTCGAACATGATATACATGGGTTGTGTTCTTCAATATTTCACTTGGAATCATCTTCCCACCTCCATCTATATTTCCATGATCATGGTGATCACTATATAACCTGTGATATTCCATATCCCTCTCCATATATAGAAGCTCATAATACATTCTTCTTAACTTATTATTATATAAAAAATAATATATGTTATATTATCCCCAAAGGGGCTTAAAAATTTATAATTCATAACTAATTTTGATTTTATGATATCCACTCATCAAATGACATTAAGAAAAGTGTTATGGAAATTTTATAATTTCAGAATATATTTTTTTACCTTTATTTACTCGATTTTCCGTTTACTGTGGATAAAAATATATATTATTATTACTATTTTTAATATAAAAAATAATCAGTTGATCCTTTTAGACATTAAATATCATAATAATCAAAAACATCAATATTCTTTTTTTAAATTATATTCATAGATGTGGACAAAAAAATTAACAATAATCCTTCCAATGTGGCAGGAAGGTTGGTAATAGGGCCATTGAAAAGTTTGAGAAGTTTTTACATCTAATTTCAATATACAAATTATTATAATAAAATAAATTTGAAAAATATATATATTATTGATATATTATGAATTTTAAGATATTAAAATATAATTTAACATTAAAAATTTTGATTGCATATTTTTTAAGAAAAATACTTTACTTTTCAACATTCTTCAATTAATTAAACATCTCAAAAAATACAAAAAAAATTACCCTAAGATAATTTAGATATTCCATATTCAAAAGATATGTCTTTCTTGTCCTATAATAATTCTAAATGTGTCAACAATTAGTTTTAAAATGGAATCACTATTAAATGGCTGTAAAATTACCTTTTGAAAGAGTAAACATTTTTATGTGAAAAATCAGATTTTTTCTTATATAATTGTAAAAACATATGAAGAAATTTAAAATTATATTGAATATATTTAAATTTCATATCACTAATAATATTATTCATAACTTTTTTTAAACATATATTATTGTACATCATGTCACGCTCGACATGGTGATGCGTACAATAGAAACCATCAATGAGAATATTATTAAAAAGGTACATACCCCAAAATGGTTGGAGTGATACAATATACAAACACATATAGACATGTACATATAGATACATGTACATAAATTTTAAATTATATAATATGAATATAAATATTTAAATTTAAATATTTATCACAGATTTAATTTCATATATTTTATAATCAAATAATATTTTTTTGAAATATTGATATATCATATTTAAATTAATTATATACAAATTTATTAGTAAATGTCAATAAATATATTATGAATAAAATTTAGTAATAATTATACATATATGTAAAATTTTATGAAAATAATACTGATAATGTTGTTTATTTAATCTTATATAAATCATATTTGTATATCATATTTATATATGAATAATTATATTAATGTAAATATTTTTTAAATATATAAATATGTTCACATAAATTATATTATTCACCCTCTCCCGCTGTTGAATGATTTCTCATAGATTTTCACAGTTGTTGGGTATTCCCTTGTTATTCCTAGGTTGGGAAGATATTTGATTAAGACACATCCCAGAGGTATTAATCAATGGTTTCTTATCAATGGTTAATGTCACTTATGGTATAGATGAGTGAAGTGATTGAGAATTATTTTCTGAACTAATGTTGGTGTCTCTCACATTCAAAAAATGATATGGTTCCCACTTCTACGATGTATGATGACGATTGATTCTTAATTTGGATAATGAATATCTTTATTGTGGGGAAATTCATTTCTGTTGTACCCCTCTCTCTTGGATTTTAATGATCACAATTACGAGTGCGACTGAAAAAATTCCCGGTATGGAAGTCCCAAAACCATTTCCTTTAACGATTAATTTCATAGGAGAAGACCCACCACAAGACATGTTTGGATTGAAAAATCCCTTTTAGCGAGTCTCTCCGGACCAAAATTTGTCTTGGTTCTAAAATCCTCTCCTCGGTGATATGTTGTTTTTATTTAGGGGGAGTTAGGATCGTTTAATCCTTTTTGCGTCGTTCAATTCAAAACTTTCAATTCAAAACTTTCAATTCAAAACATTCAATTCAAAACATTCAATTCAAAACATTAAATTCAAAACATTCAATACAAAACTTTCAATTCAAAACTATCAATTCAAAACATTCAATTCAAAACATTCAATTTAAAACTTTCAATTCAAATTTCAAAAATTTCAATTGGTTTAAAAACTCTATCTTGTTTTTCAATCCTTTCCTTCAATCAAATTTTATGCCCCGTGCTATTTTGATAATCACAAAGGGGGAGATTTCCTTGGTTGATTGGGGGAGAAATATTTCTCTCATGGTTTGCTTTACTTTTCAATATATCATTTAAAGCATGCCTTTTATTTCAGTCTTTTTCATTGCTTGTTTTGGTGATTGTGATCATCAAAATAGGGGGAGATTGTTGTACCCCTCTCTCTTGGATTTTAATGATCACAATCACTCTTATTTTGTTCTAACTTGTTTTCAAGTGTTTTTGTTGATAGGAAAAAGGTTTCCAAGGAGTTGGGCCAAGAAGGACTGAAAGTAGACTCTCTGAGTCTACCGGCCAACCGGTGGATTCCCACCGGCTGGCCGGTGGTCTCTGGCAGTAGCAATGGTTTCTGTCCAGAGCCACCGGTCAGCCGGTGTGAGCTCCCCGGCCAACCGGTATTGTCACCAGCCAGCAGGTGGCTCAGGACCGGCCAGCCGGTGGACCACCGGCCAGCTGGTGAGACACCACCGGCCAGCCGGTGTGCCCAGTCAGACTAGCCGTTGGGCTTTGACCAGACTTGTACTTTTGACTCCGAACGGATCCGAAGGCCTCTCCAATGGCTCCGAAGACCCCCAATGGGCATTTGGGTGTTCCTCTCCTATAAATAGAGGACTAGGAAGCCCCAGAAACACATAATAGCCCACGGGAACATTTTTTGATCATTTGGCGAACCTCCGGCGCATTCCTTCAAGGATCCCCACTTGCTCCAACTCACTTCCACAACCAAGGAGCACCACCATAGAAGCTTGGGAGCGCTCTTCATCATCACCAATCAATCCATTGGCGCCCAAGACTTCTCCTCTTTACGGGTTTTATTGTTTTATCATTTTGAACATTATTTTGAGTTTGTGCATACAAACCCTTCTTTCTCTCATCCTCCCTTTGTTTGGGTTTTCACACCACCTTCAAGGTGTGAAGAGGTTAGTCAAGCCTTCCCTGTAAAAGACTTGAGTCATAGGTGATCTAGCTTTCACCTGTAAGAAGACTAGTGGGTTTCTTGCTACAACCAATAAAAAGAAAGCTGTAATAGGTTTCTAGGCTGCCTTAAAGTCTAGTGGGTTTCTTGCTACAACCATTAAAAAGCACGCTGTCGTATAAATCTCTCAACGGTTGAGTTGGGAGCGGAGACGTAGGCTTGGGATTTAGGCTGAACTCCGTTATCAATTTTTTGTCTTGCCTCTTTTATTTCCGCTGCGCTTTAACTTTTTCATAAATTGTTAAACTTTTTTAAAAGGCAATTCACCCCCACCCCCCTCTTGCCATCACTATCCGTCCCAACAATTGGTATCAGAGGTAGTGTTTGTGTAATACCTTAACCGGTTTCAAATTCAAGATCCATTGTGATGGCTTCATCTTCTTTCACCCCCGAAGGTTATTCATTGGGGCGTGCTCCTTTTTTTGATGGAACCGACTATACCTTTTGGAAAACCCGCATGTCTACTTTTCATAGAAGTATAGGTTATCCTATTTATAGAATTGTCATGCATGGTTACTCTCTCTCTTCTCCCGATGAATCTAAATGGAATCAAGCCGATATTAAAAATTTCGAGCTTGATGGCAAAGCCATGAACGCTCTTCATTGCGGCCTTGATCGTAATGAATTCAATCGAGTTTCCACATGCACTTCATCACATGAAATCTGGAAACTTTTGGAGGTTACCCATGAGGGGACCAACAAAGATAAGGATACTCGATTGGATATGTACCGTCAAGATTTTGAGTCTTTTACCATGTATCCATCTGAAAATATTACTGATATGTTTACTCGCTTTACTGATGTTTGTAATGGGAGAAAGTCTCTTGGAGATGATGTTTCTGCAGAGATGATGGTCAAGAAGATCCTTTGGATCTTACCAAGTTCATGGGCACCGAAAGCCACGACAATTCAAGAAGCGAAGAATTTAAAAGAAATGCCGGTCGAAGAGCTCATCAGATCCCTCATGAACTACGAGATCACCATGAGGAGGCAAGCTGAAAAGGAAGGAAAACTCATCAAAACTCCAATGAACATCGCCTTCAAAGTTCAAAAAGAAGAAAGCTCGTCCTCCTCATCTTTTTCCTCTTCAACCGGCGATAAAGAAATCGAGAACCTTGCCTGCAAGATGCAAAAATTCATGAAGAAGAACAAAAAGAAGAAATCTCGCAAGGCTCGAAAGGAAGAACTCGACGAAAAATCCGAGCCCGAGGTAATATGCTATGGGTGCGGAAAGAAAAGCCATTATAAGCCCGATTTCCCACTCCACAAGACAAGGGCCAAGCAAAAGGAAAAGAAAAAGGCATTCAAGGCCACTTGGAGTGATAGCTCCTCATCCTCCTCCTCCTCAAAAGACAACGGTAAAAAATGTCTAATGGCATTTCATGAGGTAACCTCTTCCGACTCCTCTTCATGTTGTTCTTCCAATTCATTCAATCATTTATCTTACGAGGATCTCCAACATGCGAGAGATCAATTGGAGGAACGTTTTCACGAACTTTCTTCCAAATTTATTGCTTTAAAAAAGAAATTCAAAGTTCTTTCTTCCGAAAAGGATCAACTTCTCAAAGAGAAGGAAGACTTGTCCCTCAAGATCCAAAACCGTCCCGATGTTGATTCTATGGAATCAACAATCAAGGATTTAAGGAAATCCCTAGCTAAGTTCACCGAAGGTGAACATAACCTTTCGAAGCTCCTTGGTTCCCAATGCATATCTAGAACCACCCAAGGGATTGGATATTCCATGCATGCTTCCTCTTCCCATGATCCTACTATCTTTGTAAGGGGGAGATCCCAATATAAATTTTGCAACTATTGCAAAAAGATCGGGCACTTAATTTACGAGTGCGACTGAAAAAATGCCCGGTATGGAAGGCCCAAAACCATTTCCTTTAACGATGAATTTCATAGGAGAAGACCCGCCACAAGACAAGGTTGGATTGAAAAATCCCTTTTAGCGAGTCTCTCCGGACCAAACTTTGTCTCGGTTCTAAAATCCTCTCCCCGGTGATTTTTTGTTTTTATTTAGGGGGAGTTAGGATCGTTTAAGCCTTTTTGCGTCTTTCAATTCAAAACATTCAATTCAAAACATTCAATTCAAAACATTCAATTCAAAACATTCAATTCAAAACATTCAATTCAAAACTTTAAATTCAAAACTTTCAATTCAAAACTTTCAATTCAAAACATTGAATTCAAAACTTTCAATTTAAAACTTTCAATTCAAATTTCAAAGATTTCAATTGGTTTAAAAACTCTATCTTGTTTTTCAATCCTTTCCTTCAATAAAATTTTATGCCCCATGCTATTTTGATAATCACAAAGGGGGAGATTTCCTTGGTTGATTGGGGGAGAAATATTTCTCTCATGCTTTGATTTACTTTTCAATTTATCCTTTAAAGCATGCCTTTCATTTCCGTCTTTTTTATTACTTGTTTTGGTGATTGTGATCATCAAAGTAGGGGGAGATTGTTGTACCCCTTTCTCTTGGATTTTAATGATCACAATCACTCTTATTTTGTTCTAACTTGTTTTCAAGTGTTTTTGTTGATAGGCAAAAGGTTGCCAAGGAGTTGGGCCAAGAAGGACTGAAAGAAGACTCTCTGAGTCTACCGGCCAACCGGTGGATTCCCACCGGCCAGCCAGTGATCTCTGGCAGTAGCAATGGTTTCTGTCCAGAGCCACCGGTTAGCCGGTGTGAGCTCCCCGACCAGCCGTTATTGTCACCAGCCAGCCGGTGGCAGACCACCGGCCCGCCGGTAGAACCTGGGCAGAGAGCTTGCTCTCTGTCTGGAGCACCGGCCAGCCGGTGGCTCAGGACCGGCCAGCCGGTGGTCCACCGGCCAGCTGGTGAGACACCACTGGCCCGCCGGTGTGCCCTGTCAAACTAGCCATTGGGCTTTGACCAGACATGTACTTTTGACTCCCAATGGCTCCGAAGGCCTCTCCAACGGCTCCGAAGACTCCCAACGGCCATTTGGGTGTTCCTCTCCTATAAATAGAGGACTAGGAAGCCCCGGAAACACATAGTAGCCCACAGGAACATTTTTCGATCATTTGGAGAACCTCCGGCGCATTCCTTCATGGATCCCCACTTGCTCCAACTCACTTCCACAACCAAGGAGCACCACCATAGAAGCTTGGGAGCGCTCTTCATCATCAAAAATCAATCCATTGGCGCCCAAGACTTCTCCTCTTTACAATTTTTATTGTTTTATCATTTTGAGCATTATTTTGAGTTTGTGCATACAAACCCTTCTTTCTCTCATCCTCCATTTGTTTGGGTTTTCACACCACCTTCACAGTGTGATAAGGTTAGACAAGCCTTCCTTGTAAAAGACTTGAGTCATAGGTGAGCTAGCCTTCACCTGTAAGAAGGCTAGTGGTTTTCTTGCTACAACCAATAAAAAGCAAGCTGTAATAGGTTTCTAGGATTCCTTAAAGTCTATTGGGTTTCTTGCTACAACCATTAAAAAGCAAGCTGTCGTATAAATCTCTCAACGGTTGAGTTGGTAGCGGAGACGTAGGATTGGGATTTAGGCCGAACTCCGTTATCAATTTTGTGTCTTGCCTCTTTTATTTCCGCTGCGCTTTAACTTTTTCTTAAATTGTTAAACTTTTTTAAAAGGCAATTCACCCCCCCTCTTGCCATCACTCTCCGTCCCAACAAATTCTAATCACTCTTTTAATATCATTAATTTCAATTATCATATATAATCAGTATGATGCATGTTGTATTGAGTGTCTATATGTGATACTTGATCAAGGATTTTGGTAATTGATTTCCTTAAAAAATGATTAATAGAAGATTCATATAAGTAGGTATTCATCTTTTTGTAACATTATTATCTTAATTAAAGATCTAGATAATGAAGGATACATCATGGATATATCACTTTATGGGTCACGCTTTTATATTTAACTTATGGAAATCCTTGATGGGGGAGATCAAAATGTGTTTTTATGGAATTTGGGGACCCCAACAAAACATTCAAAGAATGGGATTGACCAAACCCTTTTCTCTGGGGAACCCTTTTGATGATTAGGGTCCCATTTGACTTCGATTTCCCTATTTTATGGGGAATGTCCCATCTGTAAACAAATTATATGAATATCATGAAAATATTGAAAAATGACTATATTTTATTTCTTTTATGGACTCATTGGAAACATGAAAAAGGATTCTTCTGCCAATGTAGTATATGAAAATGTTATAATAATTATAAAATATATTTGATGGTTACAATAAAAAAATCATGGGGTGTCCTTTTTTGAGAGTTTAAATGACATTGGGATAGAGAAATATGTACCAAGAACCTAACAATATATATAGCTATAGAATAAAATAAGGAACAATTCCTGGTGCCAAAACAATATCCTATAGACCAAAATGCTTTTTTACCCAAATAAATGATGAAGCCTTCTGCAGAAAATGTTTCCATTGTTTCAGGAAGTACTAAAGATGGAATTGATAATTCTCTTATAGTTATGATTATTTCGCATGAATGGACACTATCATGGTTTGACGGTATTTCCAATCCCCCCATCAAGATGATAATTTTTTTTCCGACCTCACAACCCAACTGTAGTCATTCCCTTAATGGATGGTCCTCATATGAATTCATCTAATATAGTTTAATACTTTACTTGAATGATAGTTCAAATCCATAAAAACACTAAATGTGGTTGAGCATTATTAGAGGAACCACTAAATTTAACATTCTACAACTAATCCATGTGGCTACCTTTGAATTTTTTAGGGTCAGGAATTGTGGAGTTTCATTAATAGAGGTAAAAGTTTATGGTTGATTGTTATATTCTCAAATATTTTGGGTTGAATAAAGGAATTAACAATCCCCTTATAACGAAAATACAATTCTTATTTGGGACTCTGGTGGGCTTTTCAACTCACAAAAAATTTAGATTATCCTCCATAATAGCACTAAAAGTATTATTAATATTTTTTTCCTTCCCAAAACAATGTTTTATTGGAAGGATATGTGTCACGTGGTTTAAAATACAGGCTTTCGAGGTTGTCTTAATGTATCCCTTTAAGGTCATTTTTTTGGATTGATAGTTAAATTGGTTCAACAAATTGGGATAGTCTTTTTAACTTCATACATGTTTCTCACCAACTATATGTCACACAAAACCATTATAAAATTATAATGATTTCTATTATGATGGTGGTAGACACAAAAAAGATGGACCCTATATATTTGAATCCATATGGGATTTAGAAGAGGATTGTGATGAAGTTATACATTCATGGTTTTTGGGGGATACTTATGTTGTTTAAAATATGTCCCTAGTCGACAGTAAGATGTAGTAGTGGGGACATTCAAAATTCAACAATCCAGGATTCAAATGTGAAAATAATTAATTGAATTTAAAATTTAAAAATATAGAAAACTAGTAAAATATTGTGTTTTTTAGAAATAGCCTCCATATATAGATTCTATAAGTTGATACAGACTCCGGCATGATTGTACACAGTGATAATAACCCCAACAAGGGTGTGATGGGTATTAATTTTACAATGGAATTGTATTTTTATAAGAGTCATATCTACAAACCTAGTTTTATAATCCATGGAGAAATTATTTAGACTATTCATATTAACATTACGAACCATAATTACTTTTAAAAATTAGCCTTGGGAAGCATACTTTTTATTATTTGGGGATACTAAAATAAAAAGATAAAATGTTCAAATATGTGGAAGTCATATTATATCTATTTCAACATATATAATTAACAAAAATGTTTTGTAATAAATAAAATTAGGGACACCTATATTTATTCAAATAGTTAGATGCATAACACTGAACACAATCATAGTCATAATATGTTACTATAAAGTGTTATGAAACATTGAGAGCACAGATAATTAGAATCCATTCAATGTAAAACTCTTATAAAGATTAAATCATTGAATAATCAAGAGAAATAGCCCATAAAAATTATACAACTACAAATTACATATATGATTTTTCATATAAAATATCAAGTTACTATTAATGATGATTGGGTACTCATATGTTCATTGGTAGAAAATCATTGAAAAATAAAACAATGGATTTGTACCTCTCTATAGTTCCAATATATTTTCAATTGGAATTGGATATTTTTACATAAGAATTAATAATATTTTTTCAAGTCCATATGATGAAAAATATCATGATGTTTAATCATAAATAATATTTTTCTCATAACATTAACAATAAAACCACTCATATCCTCATGTATTATAATTATTTTCCTTTTTTCATGTATAATAATACACATAACATAGATTGGATGGAGGAAAATTTTGAGGATGAAAAAACATAGAATAATAAGATCATGAGGTTGTTGACCAACAATAGAATATATAAGAACATGATAGGGCAATCCCAATGCGGTTTCATTGAAATTTTAAACAATATACACTATTAGAATAATGATCAATAGATGGAATGAAAATCATTCCACAATTTTACTGGTAAACTATAACTCATATTTCAATGTTTCAAACAATTACTGGTGGCATGAATGGATTGTTAGTTGAAGGTGTTTTGTATAATGGAATAGATTTTGATCGAAAATAAGGGATGAATATTTTTGCAAAATAATATCACAATGTAAGATAATATTTTTTATATGGGAAGTGTCAAAGATGTATCTTTATATGGTACAATGTGACAAATTTGATATGGACTTACAGATTCATTTTTGAGCTATAATTGATAACAATTACCACTATTTTAGTAAAACTAAATTTACTCCACTGGTATGTTTGAACCTAACCCTATCATAGTATCATGATAAGTGTATATAAACAGAAAAATGTTTTGCTATTATAATATAATAATTTACTTATTTAATTGAATATTAGTTCCAATTACTGACCAAATTTTCCTGTTTTATGATTTTTGAATGGAAATAATAAATTTATGAAAATAAAATGAAAGGGGTGAAAATGGAGCCAATAGACACTACGTTCAATTTCTATTTTCTCATGGTGTGAATCCATATTTTTTAGGATGTTTGAAGATTAAAGAAATGGAGTAGAGTGATTATACATTGTGTAATATCATTACATGTCATGGTCATACCAATTGAAAATATCTATCTGGATAATTCCGGGTGAGGTTACATGTTGTGAATGTCAGTTACAAAATGTGATTCCAAATTACATGTTACGAAAGTTGTCACAATTCATGATTTTTTTAATGAGATTAATGCAATATTTACCCAGATTCAACAACCACAAAGGAATCTATAATAATTATTACACGACATGTAATAAATTTATACATCATGATAATTGTTAGAAATATATCAAATGAATCCTATAAATGGAGGAACTTCCTACTTCTGTAGAAGATTTATATCTAGATCCACAAGAGACCAATTATTCGAGTGAGAGGTTGGGCCCTCCCCAAGTTCATTCTTACTCTTATTTATATTTAAATTTCTATCTATGGATCAACTACTCATTTCTAGGATAAGGGGTTAACAAATATTGATCTAGGAAAATGTAAAATAATAGGGAATTATCAATTTGAATTATTTCATTAATTCATGTATTTGGTTTGCGTAATTTCAATCTTAAACTTCATATTCCTTTATTTTTTATTATTCATGGCCATGGATAATTAAAATTAGATTAATCCTTAAAATTGGGAAATTAAAAACCCTAAATAAGGAATCAATATTATGAACATTAGGTGAAATTAGGTTTACATTTAGTATCAAGAATTTTTTTTAGAAATACATTAAATTAAAAGTCCATGGGAAATAGGAAATTATTACATTAAAAAGGGGATTCAATGACAATTAGATAATTATCTTATAGAATTCATCACCATGAATGAATTAATCAACATATTTTATTTAGTCCAATTACACATATTCCATATATTATAATATCCCTTTATTCTTTGAAATTCTATTTTAATTCCAAACCATTCTATTTAGCTTTTCATTAATTATTAATTTTGTAAAATTTAATCAAACCTACTTTTTCTCACCATTTTCATAAAATTTTATAAAATTAAATATTTTAAATAACTAAATAAATGAATTTACAATCCATATAGACTAGCCATTAAATAATTCATTACTAAATTTTAATTAATTGAGTTTCCCGTATGATAATTTTTAAAAATATTCTCATAGGGATATACGTAATTAATGAAGCTGTATAGGGCTATCCAATTTGCAGTTTTTATGGGAACAGATTATTTATTGTTTTTTCGATTTCGATTTTATAGTTTTCATTGTTTTTTATTTCAATTTCTATTTTTACACTTTTTATTTTGTGCCGTAATTCTGAAATAAAAATCATTGATACACAATTTCAAAACTCGGGTTGGGTGAAAAGACATCATAGACTACAACCTTCATTCTATACAATGCCAAAAGATTAATGTAACTGAAATCCTAGATGGAATAGAATAAAAAACAGTCCAGGGCTTTTCAAATAGATTAAGTGCTTAGGATTATTTCAAACTACAGGTGGTCGAGAAACCTAGGATTTCAACGAAGCATCATAGCACCATGTTCATAGAAAACCACGTAAAATCAAGACAATAATCATTTCAATGATCCCAAAGACTATGCGATTCACTAAATTTATTAATGATGTTAAAATCAAATATTTGTTAATTTTATCAACATTTGAGATAAATCCAATTCCATAACCTATTAAGTGATGCAGTAAGACACCATATTTACAAATTTTTATTATTTAATTGAGCATGAGATTGGATTAAAAGGTTCCAAGAACATTATTTCAAAACATTGGATGAGTTTATCTAGTAGCATTCTCAGATACTTCATTCCACCTTATACGTCAAATGGATATATGGGTAAAAATTCTAAACTTTTATCAATTTAAAGATGAGTAATTGTACACTGTGTGGGAATGGTTGAAAACGTGACATTAAAATGACACCATCATTGAATATAGTTGAGTCTACTTATCCATACATTCAATAAGGTTTTTTCATCGTGAAACAGATCACATCATGATGCTATTGTTTTAGGACCCCTAATGCTGAATTCACCTAAATCGAGCTACAAATATTAGGATGAAATGGATAGAATATTTTTCATGTGTAATGGAGAAGGAATAGAATGAAAAGAAATTCAAAAAATCAATAATATTGAATGGATGAAAGCACAATATGATTCGTTGTATATAATGACTTCCATAATGATGATCTAGAATCAAAAATCCCATGGTACGTGTATAGTAGATGATAATTATTCTGATTAAAATTATGCTAATAAATTTTAGGGTGGGAGACCATAACAAAAACAACAATAAGAGAATGGATTTGAACTAAAACCAAAAGGGTTCCAACAATACGAAATTCAAGGTCCTACACTCAAAAGCAATATATATGAACTGGAAGATACCCTAGAGACATTCATGGACACTTCCAGGGTTCTATTCAAATAAATAAAATAAAAATAAATATACAAAAAGGCCACACTAAAGAATATGAATCTTCATGTTGTCTAAATTATTCATCATCTTAGAGAGATAACAAGATGAATTCTTCTAGTATTCCCTAAAATATACCCACATGATGATATGAGAAATACACAACAATGACGTGAAGTGAAAAAAAAGAATGTGGAATAGGATTTTCAAGACAACAACATGTTCAAGAAAGATAATTTGGAGCCATAAAATATCAATTATCTAAAGAATAAGAAGAAGAACCTCCTCCATAAAAGCAAATAATTCCCTTTCATGAATGATTGGGTCATGTGAAGAAAAACATTTAGAGAAGTAAATTTCTAGAACACATTAAAAAATTTAATATTAATATATATTTTATAGAGGCTCTTATGAACATGATAACAAATGAAAAATTCGTGAATGAGCTAGAAACCCACAAAGGAAGCATAAAGATATTGTAACCATTATACTATCATGGGAGTGTAAGAAGTGGTATCAAATTAAATACCTAAGAAGAAAAGTGGGATGAGAATATTTTAAATCACTTTATTTATCATAAATAACAAATATTTAATATATTTGTGTGACATAGCTGCAAGTGTCAATATCATAACATACACAACATTCAGGTGTTTGGGACTGGATGAATAAATCCTACAAGAGTACCAATTCAACTAGACGATTCAATAGTGAAATCCACAATAGGATTACTCAGGGATATCATGATTAGGGGTGAAAAATTCTACTCCCTCATTGTCTTCCATTTATTTGATATGGAAGATGAGTGAACTTCACTCATTTCAAGAAGGCTATTTTGGCCAACAAGCATGAAATAATATAGATTTTAAATAGAGAACTTTATCAGAGGGTTAGATGTGATCAAGTAAGCTTCAACATCCACCATGAAATTAAGAACTATGGAGTTAAAAGATGAAATTATTTTTATTGATTAAAATACACAAGAATATTAATATTATTCTGTAATTGAATAGGTACATGGGTATGAAGATATATTAATAGAGGATCATCAAGTCAAAAAGAAAGACAAGTTGAAGAACAAGAATGTAGAAACCAGAGGAGTGATCAACACCAAAAGATTTGAGAAAGGAAAAATGGAATGGTTGTACCATGAAATACCATTTAATTAGTCAATATTGAGGATGAAATGGCAGGTCGGTACAATGGAGGTCAAGAATGAAATACCATCTATAATAATTAATCTTTTTTAAGATGAAGGATATGGGATGACATATGTGGAAAAGAAACCACTAAAACAATATATGGACCTTGAAGATATAAAAATTATCAATAATCTCTCAAGGGAACTAAAGATGAAGGAGGTATGGTCAAGGGAACAATTCTGAAAAAATATCTCCAGATATCCAACCTGAGATTTTTTTTTCATTATATATTTTCTATTTTTATAGGCCTGTAAGCCCTCACTCCCAATATTTAAAAGTTCATTGATAATTTCCTATTCATTCACATGATTATTTTTAGTTTGTAGGACCATCAAGAACAAGTCTAGAAGCTACCCATAGAAGGATGATGTACCGCAAGACCATTTCACATCATATAGACACAATACACATTGTGAATTTGGATCATGAAATATATATGTATCCCTATTCAAAACATCATGTTGTAAGTGGAGTAAAAGTTTAAGATTTCAGGTTTTCTATAGAATTAACCACATTTTATTTATTAATGGATTTTATTTCTGATTGCATTCCATGCATATAACTCATGATTTAATCAATTGAACTAGGATATATAAACTTCCTTGGATAATTATCATTCTCTGAATTATAAATTTAATTTTTAATAAATATGAATGATAAAAATAGGGTAAAGAGTTAGAAGAGATAACCATATGGAGTAGGATTTGAAAATCAAAATTTTTGGAACATATAAAAATTGTATATAAAAGTTTTCTATGATTTTAAATGATATGAATTTTGGATATTTTCATTAATAAAATTAATTATTAATATTCATTTCCATGGTTAATTTCCTCAACCATTAATATACATCTCTATACATACTTTAAGCCTAATATTATCCATTAATAATTTCATATATTTCATAACAAATTGAGTCATGTTTGCATCTAGAACATTCTTTTCATATTATTGAATCTATAATAGAATAGAATGACTATTAAAATAGTTGATACATTATTTTCTATTTACCCCTTATCATGAGACCCATCAATCATTAATCCAATTCTATGATCACAAAATAAATGAATAGCCTTGTTAGGAAATGGAAGTTGCTGCGATCTAGTATTATCCATTTCTACATTCCTCTAAATGTTTTTTAATGAAAATTATAAGAATAAATGTAGGGGGAATTTTACGGTGTATTGGGATATACTAAATTGTGTCCATATTTATGGGAGATTTTTTGTTATGATTTTATGATGTGCCCATGCTTTATTCAATATATTTCATTATTTACACTTCATACATAAAAATGATGAAATAATTGTTTTGTATCATAGGAGGTTCAAATATGTCCTTTTTTAGACAAACAATCTTTTTATAAATTGTGGTTAGGGGGTGGATGTTGGATTTATACTAATCATAACTTTCGAAAAATAAAAATAAAATTGAAAAGGAAAATAATAGAATGAGTTGTTGATTCATTCATTTCGATTTCAGGTCACATGAGACCACTCTATACATTTTGGGGGAGAGGGGAATGGAATCTATGAAGGGAGATATTCATTGAGCTATTATTGATTATTGTACAATTTAATTTACATATGAACCACTATTCTGAACCTTATATGTTTATATAATTTACCTACCCACCCTAAACCCACAGATTCATTTGATATTTATTAGTGAATCCCTCAAGAATAATTGTGATTTTTTATTTATGTGGTGGAGATGGATGAATCCTTTATTGCAAATGTTATGTTAACTTTTCTTGAAGTATGTGATGAAATATATTCATTTTTACCATAATGATGAGTGGAAAAATTCCTAGTTAGGCTAACTGAACATGGCATGCATATTGATATTGAAATCAAAAATAAAAATGGATGACTCAAGTAGGGTGGATATTTCAAAAGATGGTATTTAAAATACAATTATTATATGTATTCATTGAAAAGTGCGGTGTTGATAATTTTTTTATATGTGATGTTTGAAAATTTAATTCTCTATTTTTTCAAATTCTTTTATTGAAATTTAATTTTCATAATGATAAGGTGAATTTCCATTGTATTATGTTGATATTCAATCCTTGAGGAAAAGTACGAGTTAAACGATGGGGGTATTTGATATGTGTATTTCATTCAAATATTTTATGGTATTTTAATGTATTGATTTGTCTTCTTAAATGAATATTATTACCAAATTTTGAGAAATTTTACATGTATTTTACTCTGTGGTACGATATAATTAATTTATTAAGAAAGGAAATGAGGAAAATTTTGAAGAAAATAGACACTTTACACCAAAAGTGATGGGTAGTGGTGAGAAAATGTATTTTTTAGGATGATCAAGTAGAAAAAAGAGGGAAAAAAATCTAAGGAACCAAGGTGAAATGAGTTATAGTGTATATAAATGAATTACACATAGGGAAAAATTATTTATCATCTTGTAGATTCATTTCATAGCATTCCATAGAACATAATGAATAGTCCTGAAATTTCATTTCATGAATAAATTACATGAAGTGATTCATCATTACACATCATTTTCCCAGAATAAAAGTCATTAAAGGATTAAAAATAAAATATCCATGAATGAAATTCAGTTGATATTCACAAAAAATCAAAATTCATGGGGATAACTCCGATTTGGATTACACAACATGTAAATACATTAAACCTCATGTAAATTTTCTGGAGGAATTTTTATTGATCCATAATGATTCCTATAAAAGTAGTGCTAGGATGAATATTTTGGTGTATTCTAATACATATCGTCCAGAGACCAATGGTTGGATAAATTTGTTGTTCCCTCTTCGAGTTCATTATTTAATTTCATTATTCTTTATTTTCTAATTCCATCTAAAAATCTCATTTATAGGATGAGGGTTTAAAATAACCTTGTTCAAGTGTAATTTAATATAAAGAGAAGGTTCTATTGGATTTATTTCATTTATTCATGTATTTAGTTTCCAAAATTTTTATCATCAGCATCCAATCCATTTCTTTATCTACTAACAAGACCACTGATAATTGAAACTAGAAGAAACATTTAAATTTGACAACAGAAAACCCTATGAAAGACATCATCATTGTCAAATTTTACAAAAAATAGAGTTTAAATATGGTATCGAGAAAAACATGATTCAAAAATGACATAAATTACCAAACCAAGGTAAATATGGAATCATAACATCAATGAGGGGATTATATAACCATTTAATCATTCTTATTGTGACTACAACCTCAAGAATGAATAAAGAAACAAATTTTATTCAATATAATTACACATGAACCCCAATATTATAAATCCCCTGCATGATTTTAAAATTGATTTAAAAAACCAAATCATAAACTCTTTTCATTCATCATTTGTTTTATAAAATTCAATCTAAACAACTTTTCACAACACATTCATCAAATTTATTAATGTAAAATATTTTTAATCACCAAATACACTTATTCACTTTCCATATGGATTGATCTTGACCAAAAACATTACTACAATTTGCTTCATTGAGTAGCACAATTTAATTTTTTTAATTTTTTTTGCATAGAAATTAATGAATTCACGATTACACTTTGGGATATCATATCTATTTTTACTATATGATTAATTAATTTAAAATATTATCATTGATATGATAAGATCATGCGAATTTATTCATTTCAATCTGGTGGTACTGAGAATGAATCGAAATTTCTAGTATCAAATCTATTAATATAAGTGGTGGGAAATGTGATAAAATGATATTGTAAAAGATTATGGTCACCGGGATGACACTTATTCGGTTTTAGAACTATATTTGGAGATATTATACCTAAATAATCATGTTATTTATCATTTAAATACAATTTGATTACTTAACCAACCTAACACAACAGATAAGTTGAATGTAGTGACTGATTATTTGTTTGGGGTATTTTCACCATGTCTGTCATATTTATGAAATTATAAGAAGTTTAAGATGATTATTGGAATATTAATGCAGGGAAATAATACTATAATTTAAAATATTTCTTTCAAAAATGATGTTCATCAAGACCATATAGCTATGTGTTTGGAAATTATTGAGAAGAAAGATATCTCATCTTGGACCTATTTATTTAAATTACATAGAGAATTTGTGATAGATGAAGAATTTATTTTCATTATTTTAGTTCATCATAGATAAATCAAGGATGTACTATAGTTGTATAGTATTTCATGGAGACCAGCACCTTTCCATCACTAATTTCATACTCAACAAATTGCATGAAATTTGTGAAAGTAGTTATAGGAAGAGTCCATGAATAATAAAATTATAAACATTGGTAAATTTGTCCTTTTTTTGTTTGAAGAACAGTTTTTATAGTAATTGACATATGTATTTATTTTATTTATTGTGTGTTATTTTACAAGAATCAACACAAAATTATGAATTCATGAATTAAATACATACACATAGATAATTAATATGTTTAAATTTACAAGATGAATATTCTGATGGATAAATAGTCATTGGTGTATAATGATTGGAGGAGATATTGACATATAATGACCCAATCTGTAGAATTTTTAAATTGATTTAAATAGAGATTGAATATTATGAATCATAGGTAACTATTAATATTATATTATATTATAATTAAAATACCCACAATTATAATATAAGATTAAAATAATGTTTTAAATTGAAATTATTAGTTTATTACTTGTGTGCTTCTATAACAATATAATGTAATATATGGATTGTAGAAATTATGTTGAATTAGTTGTGGATAGAGTGATTTAATATGGTCTCCATTTCCAATGTTACATTAATAGATATATTAATAAGGAAACAAAGTATTTTTCTATTCATTTTTCCATTCAAATCATAGATTTTACATCTTTGAGTGCCAGGATTATAAGACTTATTTCAGTGGTTTTGTGATTATCTTTCTACTAGATAAACATTAATATGTATGTAGTAACATTCATGGATAATTATATGCTTTCACACATTAGACCATTTAATGTTATAATTTATATTTATCTGGTCATAGTTTATTGATTCGGTTTGTAGACAAGTGTGGAGTAACAACTGCTGCAGTTTATTATGGATACATGTTGGGAAGAATGAGAATTTTGGTTTATTTTTCTATTTTACCATTCATATGAAGAACATGATTTTTTTAACCAATATGGGTTCCAATGTCAATCCCCATTCAAAATGACATGGATGTCCCAGATACTGGGTTCAGGCACAATGGTGTAGATTATAAAACTATGAAGGTCACAGGTGAACCTGATACCTTATTTGTATAGGAAATTCAACTAATAGTTATATTTATTTACATATTCCATCAAAAAATATAAATGAATCAAATTGAAAATAATTATATAATATCATTAATTAGAAGTTTTCAAGTAAACATTCTTATATAATTTGACAATATCCTAATAATGAAATATGGGTTAAAACATATAATGAAAAATGGGAACATAATCATTTCCCATATCATATATAGATTTATTTATTCTACCTTATATGACTATTGGATCTCCTTTAATAACACTTATATAAAATTATATTTTCGTTACATCACATTTGAATAACCATACATAAATTAATTTGAGCTTACATAATAAATTTTTTTGTTAACCATATGTAACCTATGAAATATTCATGTTAAACATTAATAAAATAACATAATTTCATTTATCCTTATATAATATAACAACATCCTGATATTACCATGAGAAACATAAGTTTGGTTTTGAGATACGATCAACAACATAATATGATCTAGAGATACCCGATAGGAACTTATTGAAATATTGTTGTTCATACAATATATTTAAAATTTTTGATGGTTATATATATATATATATATATGAATAATATATATTAAAATGAATGTAATCTATATTTGAAATAGAATTCATAAATTAAAATAATTCTAAAGCATCATCATAGGTTGTTGAGACAACTTAGACAACCACTTCCTTTCATTACTCTACTATAAAAGGCTTTTGAGACAATCCTCCAGTATTAACGCATCCCACAGACCGTCTAATATAATGTTTGGAGTCAACCCTTTATAGATAATAGAATTATAGTCCTCTTCAGAGAATTTGGATAATGGAAAAATATTGAAAACAGTTCACACCATAACATCATTAAATGGCTGTAAATAAATATAAAATTATAATTTCATTATAAAAATAATTAAAGTAATATTTTATAAAATTAAATTTTAAACCACTACCACCATTATTTATTAAAAGTAAATGATAATAATTTTTTAATTTATTTAATCATCTGGGGATTTAATTATGATATAAGATATATTATTTTATCTTCCAATTTTTTAATACTAATTTATTGTATAAAATTAAATAGTATAAATATATAATATTTTTAATATATATTACTAACATAAAATTGTAAATAATTTCCAAAAATAATTTATTTAATTTTAAGTGATAAAAAATTATTTTCCTATTTCACATATTAATTAAATGAATCTCTAAATCTTATATCTCTATATTTACATAATCTTAATTTTACTCCTCAAACACATAACCAAAAGGCATTATCTAATAATTAGTTAACATAAAACAAAAATTTAAGAAACACTTAATTTTAAATTTAGAGGATTCTGTAAATCCATTATAAATTAAACAGAATGTCATTTGATATTGAAACCATGCACACGAGCTCTTCATATTCCAATAATCAGTGCCTTCCCAAAACTCCTATGGATCCACATTCATAGTTTCTGTAATTTAATCTAAAATACCACTAATAACACTCCAATCCCCAAAACGTTACTTCAAATTGGTCCCACTTTATGATGTTTCTATATGGTGTTATCTGTACATACAAACATTTAGGGAAATATTCATTTCATGAGGATTATAAATCATCCAATGCTATAAAGTAATTTGAATATTGTTTCCCCATAGTGTACCATCCTTGAAAAAACAATATAGACCTAAACACAGGAATAAAATACACTATGTCCATCATTATAGTCTGGGTGGTTATGCAACACCACAAGGTTTTATAAATAAATTTAATATTGAATTAATGAAACAATGATTCTATAAAAAAATACCAATTAGTTATAATCTACTGAGTGGAAATCATTTTTCAAACACTATGAATTGATTTTTTAAAAACTACCCAACTAGTTGAGTTCAATAAGATATTTAGATTCAGATAAGATAGATGTAATTTTTCATGAATAGAATCATACCCTTATGAATGGTAATATTACCCTTACTAATAATAAATCACACTATTATTTTATAGTCTTATGGTTATATGATAATGGGATTCTGATTAATTTTCTAAGGTGATATAAAATGAATTATAGTATTAAAATTGCTATCATTTGAATAAATATTGATTTAATTAAAAGAATTATAATAATTAGAAATTAATATTACAAAATTTGTTTTCATTTTTTCATTACAGAAACCAAACAAATGGTTACTCTGATTTTATGTGAATTTTTTTAAATACTTGAGTTTTTCCTGAATAGTAAAAATACATTTTCGGTTTTCTTATCTCATTAATGATATCATAATGATGTAATAATTAATATAAAATTCTCACCATATTTTGTAAATTGAAACATGATATTTGGTGTCATAATTGGTCAATACCATGGGAAAATATCACGGGAATGCCCATTTATTTTCAAATACCACTAATGATGTGTCCATTGAAATAAATAAAACTCTGCCTCTATTTTACAATTAATACATAGTAATTCAAACATTTTCAATATATAAAAATTCATAATCATATATGATATGTATTTTTTAACTCCCTAGTAGACCTCCTAAGATTTCATAATTCCACCATGTTCCCAAACATCATGTTTTATTAGTTACTCTAAAAGGTAAGGGAATATACCACCCTTCTTTTCTCAAGCACCATTTTTAAGTTATTAAGTTTTAATTTCATTTATAAAATATTGGGAAATGTCATTACAGATCTACCTTACTATCCATATTATGTAGTAATTATGAGATATCCATTTTAATGTCATCAGATTATTTTATGAATTTTTACGTTGTAACGCCCCAACCCCAGATAGATAGAGTCTGTGCATTATTTTAATACATTGGCATGATTATGAGAAATCATGTCCCGAAGAACGGATCAGTTTATTAGTATTGGAAAATATATTACACACATTAATGTTACATTGCACTTTATAACATACAAAACAACATAAATAATACTTTATGAATTACATTATTCTCTTGGCTTAACCCTCCATATCAATCACAATACACTTCATGGAATCTTGGGAAAAATAAAACATAGAAAGGTGTTATCCCAAATGCTCAATAAGGGTATGAAATAGAGAAGAAAATTTCATAAATAAGAAAAAAAAATTAAGGAAATGTATAACTAAAACAAAAGATTTTGAAATGTGAACCTCCACATAATATGGAAAAAATAAAATGAAATAATTCCACTTACATGTTCACATAGATATTCAAATAGTTGAATAATCACATGAAATATCAATAACCACATTTATAACGATGGAATGCATAATGCTAGATTATCCTAACCACATATTCAAGGCCTTATTCGAAGACTACAAATAAGATTTTTTTCAAGGCCTTGTGCGAAGACACTAGTTTTTCTCATGAGACCTTCTGATTCCTCGAGGAGCTATAGAGGGCTCCGCCCGTCATTTACTAAGTCCAATGCATTCCACACATGAAAAAGATTAAACATATCATAAACATTAATATTAATACTAGGATATGAAATTTCTATATTTTATGCATAAACCATGAATGGTATATAAATAAAACATCCTCTGTAAAACATATCACAAAACCTTCAATATAATAAGGAAGAATTTTATTATAATAAATCAACTTCAAAATAATTTTGAAATCCATTAACGGATTTTCACATAGATGAAAATGATTTGAAAACTCTTTGAGGGAAGTATCACTTTTTTATGAAAAAATTTAAAAGTCTCAAAATTTCGAAAGGAAGACATTTAAATACATTTTTGAATCAAATTTTCCCATACCAATTTGAAACTTTTTAAATTAAATAACATTTTAAAACATTCATGTCCAATGAAATAAATCCTTAAAACCATTTTGAAACCATGGAAATTAATTAGAATTGTAAAATCCCAAGTAATTAATGAGTAATAGATATTTTTATCTATGTCTATTAATGAATTAGATAGTGTTTTAGAGGCTTAAAATGAAAATAGATCCAATCTTAAGCATGGAATACAATAATATTTTTAAAAGATTGTTTTACTGCCTTTTGATGGAAAACCATTTTTAAATACATATTATTACAATTTTATAAGCATTGTTTGTAAAAATAAACTTATTCTTTATGATTGTGACATCAAAATTTACTTTGTGTGAATTTTTTGTATTTTTCAGACAATGTTCATTTTTTTAATGAATAGTGAAAAATACTAAATTTTACATCAAAACTGCTTTTTAATATAATTTATTTATATGATTAGATTATCCTTTTAATTTGTTTTGAAGTGAAATTAGAATATATTTTTCCCATTTAATCCAATGGTGGTCATTGGAATCAATTTCACTTTGAAATTGTACTTAAACTGGTGTCAATCATTTGATACTTATTATTTCATAAAAACATGCTATTTGTCATGACTACGGGAATTAATTATTAAATTAATTAATGTGACATATATGTCTCGAATTTTGTAAAATATACTTTATTTTTGAATTCGGAATTTCAAATATAGCTTAGGGTGAATTTTTGGTATTTTTATGAAAAACTTCAATTTTTGATGAATAGTGAAACCACTATGTGCTACTTAAAAAACTAATTTTTCGTTTAAATGAAATTTTACCACCTCTGTATTTTGAATTTCAAAATTCCGACATACATGGTTTTCATTAAGAAGTAAAATTTTGTTAAATGGGATTAAAATAATTTTTTGGTGAATAGTAACTTATTAAGTTTTTAATCGCGATTAGTGGTAATTTGTGTAGTTTAAGGTAAAAATAATGTTTTAATAATATGAGATGAGATTGAAACATGTCCTAACTTCATTGTATGAGTAATGGCCGACCAAGACAACACATGGGTCAACTTGGGGACCCCATGGATCCACTTTGGTTTGTAAATGACATAAATAACGTTTTATTTAATGTAAAAGTATAAATGACACAAACATGAAATGTTTTACTAAATAAATTTTTACAAGGGGTCATACAGATCATATTTTTGATTATAAATAGTCATTGGAACGCTAATAAGAGTTCCTACATCATTGTATTTGTTTTATAATTTTCAGACATTAAATAAATTAAATTATTTATGACATCATGATGATGCAGTGATGACCTAATTATTTAACGATTTAAATAAAATGGAATGATAATGTAAAATCTAAGACCCAAACATGTCCAAAACCTATTTTATGGGTGGATTTAGAACCCTTATCAACTTATCCTCGAAACACATCAATGTGGGTCCTCTTAAATCCGAATACCATTTTAAAATAAAGTGACTTTTCTTTACCTTCCAAGAGTGCCCCTCCTCTTCTCTTATAAAAGGCCCCCACCTCTACCTCCTTACCCACACTCCCAAATCCTTTGTCTCGGCCAAACCCTGCCCATTATGGATCTACACATCCCTCTCTTACTCCTTGATTCCTCACTTTGGGTAGAATTCATCCCAAGGATGCCTTTGAGCTCAAACCAAAGGGAGTTACCCGATTTTAAGGCATTGTCTTCACCTGAGTCCTTTTGTTTTATTTTGCTTCTACAACCCCCTAAAATCTTTTTATTCTTTTCTTTTGGAACAAATCCAGTATCCTAAATATACTATGATGTTGTTATAAGAAGGATTCGAGCTACACATACACACACCTATATCTAATGGTTAAAGGACATACTGTTTCCGTGGATGGTGAATTTATGCCTCCCGAAACGATGATTGTTCAACATTATTTTAACACCTTCAAAGGTGGCCATTAAGATGTAAATATATTTATATATGATATATAATATGTTTATTTTTTCATTAAGCTTTTTTATTTTTCATTTTGGGCATACCTTTATGGTTTCCATTATGGGTAAATGCGATATCTTCATTTAAGGAAGTGCGGTCTACCGCCCCCTCAAAGTGATTTGATTCATTAAATACCATATGTGGGATGTATAAAGGATGGAAATATGATATTATATATATGATATTATAATGGATTTATAATATAACTTTATATCATTATGATTCCATTCTATAAAATGCGAAATAGAAATGAAAGTAGCGTTCATGCGTACGTACGGCTTACCGTCTCCATGAACGGTGAATTTCGTTTTCATACCTCTAAATGATTATGTAATATTATAAATGCATGTATATACTGGATACATATGATATATACATCATTATTATAACTCTGGATATAATGGATACATGAAAAAAAATGTAATTATAAAGAGCATATTTTGACTCATGTACCAATGATCGTTAAAAAGACCGTTATTAACTAAAATAGTTACATAGTGTTCATGACATGGTAATAAGTGATATAAAAGGAATACTGAACTTTAAGAAGGTTCTAAATCAAGTAGAAATTAACTCAAGTATATTATTCAGGAGAATAAAGAACGACTGAGTCATGTCAGACCCAAGGTATGGGACTTCGTCTCAATCTCCTTTCATTGAGGCATATTTTGTTTTATACACAACCTTCTTTTATACGGTGTATAAACCCCTTTGACTTTTACGTTTATCCAAAAGGAATCTTTATTTACGAAGCGTTTTACTAAATGACAAAAGGGAATGTTTTTGTTATATGTATGTGGCGACAATGACTTCTCCGCCGCCGTGACCATTATTTGAGTTTCAGCTTCCTCTACAAGACATACATTTTTTTAAAAGAAAAATAAATACCATGTTATACTTTTCTTTTATTTTGGTATTGAAAATGGTTTTCATAATTTTTTTAAATCAATTTTCTGTATTGATATCATGTGATTGAAAGGTGGAAATGTTATGTTTCCTTTGTTCATGTTTTATGTGATACGATTATGTTGAGGTTCTTGGGCATTATTATGAAGACGGGTGGTTTCGTGATAAACTAAGGGAGGGTGAGCCCGATATAGCTCTCCAATGCATTGGGTAACGCGAAGGAGTGTAACGTTAAGGTTTATATGAAGATATTTAGGGAATATACTATGATGGGTATTCCAAATGTAACCAAGAGGGTTACTCCCTACGTAAGAATGTTATGAATGCCTTAAGTTACCTTTATGTCTTATGATTTCTATGATTTATTCATGATTTGATGAGGTATGTTAAAGTGCTTATGTTTTATGGGTAAAGTATGATTTCATTCTTATGTATATATGTACCCATGATTCCTTTCCATATTTTTATATCCCTTACTGAGATTTTTATGCTCATCCCAAGTTTGTTGAAATTTTTTTCACAGGTCAAGGGAAAGGTACATGATATGATGATAGTGTCAAGGAAGTGTCAAGAAAGAATCCATGTTTTATTTTAAATATGTTTCCAATGATGGGAAAGAATAATACTATCTTTATGTAACCACTTTGTTTATATGTGGAATGTAATGCATGTTGTATGATCTAATTCTCTAAAACTCTAAACCCGAAAAGATCCTCAATGTGTAATCTTGTAATAACTCAAGATTAAGTAAGGTTTAAGGCTGGGGCCTTATAAGAATGGTTTAGAAGAATAAATACTTTAAAAATCTAAATTGATGTTTTAGTAATTAGTAAACTAAAATAATCTATTTGAAAACTATTTTATGGAAAATGGAAATGGATAATAAATATGTCCCTGTAGATACTTGCGTAAAAAAAATCTCGGATAATAAAGAGATTGTGAAATTAACCCTTACCAATTTGGTAACTTACGAAACATACACCCCATGAAAGAAGTATCATATAATTAATATATAAATATACATAAATTGAAGTTTATTACACAAAGTATACAATTATGGGTAGTACATATACCACAAAAAATCTAGGAGTGGCAATATGGGATGAATCTCACAGGAATAAGGAATGAGATGAAAACCCCTTACCTTGCACTTTCCTTCAGTTTAGGTTAAATTTAACTTCATGTATGAAGATAGTAGTTTCTTATTAAATTATATGAGAACCATGTTAATATTTATTATATCATATATGACTCATTTATTACTTTATACTACCCATTTAATAATAATTTTTATGTTAAATTAACATTTCATGTAATAATCGCTTTCTTTATCGTATATGTTTTACCTTGTTAAACTTTTTTTTATCACATAGAACAAGATTTATGTACTTAAAGAATATAAAAAATGATTTATATATCATATATATTTAGAATATAAATATATATGAAATGAAGAACAACATTTATTGAGATGTTAGTTCATACATTTGCATAAACGATGTTTCTGTTTTCATCTCGTTTTGAAAAAAACTAATTGAATAAGATATATGTATGTAAATATATATTTATATATATCTATATATAGTAGAATTATTATGTCATATAATATATACTTATTACTAATAAATATATTTTTATAATAATCGATGAATGGTGAACGTGGAAATGAATCTCATCGTGTCGTGGAGACGGTAATCCGTACGTATGCAAGAGTGACAATATAATTTCCTTAAAGTTATGGAATTGGATGGTATATTATTTTTACAGAGACATTATAATGTTATTTTAATTATTTATATACTTATTACTCATCATTATATCCATCAAAATTACATAGTGTTGAATAACAAATTACACCATGGCGTGGAGACGGTAAGCCGTACGTACAAATGCATGGTTAACATTATCATCAATAAGATGGATATGATAATGAATATAGTTCTTACATATTTATAATAACATAAAAATATATAGAAGATACATGAGTTATTATTTTATAATTTAAACAATAAAGTAAGAGTATGTTGAAGAATAAGAGAACATGAAAGAGGGTGGCGAAATCATTACCTCTTCTTCGGGTTCTTCATTTTGATTTGATCAAAATGGATCATTAAGTTGTCTTTATGAGAAAATGGGTTCCTCTAAGATGAATTGAGTAAATTTTAGAGGATATTTGGTCAGGTTTTGATAGAGTCAAATGTCTTAGAAGGTGCGAATTAGAGTAAAGGGGGATTTCCCTTTTATATGAGGGGTAAATGGAATCATAGGAAAAGCATAAAATATTATTTTATAATAACTTCATTTTCAGTTTCTAATGGCTCCAAAAGGAATTATTTAAAGGATATGGTTGGTATGGGTCGAAAAGCAATCATCCAATAGGTTTTAGATAAGTTTTTGTCACCATATTAACCTTAACTTTTAGATTTAACTCTTAGTTAAATAGTTTAACTTTTACCATGTCTTCTTGTATTCTTACTGAATATGGTTAAAAAACATACTCTAAACTTCCAAGAGAACCTCAAGTGGCTCCCTAATGACATATATAATATTATTCAATCCCTTTTGATGAATTATAAATTTTTAGGAATATTATATCAACCAATAATATTGTTTTTTTTAAATATTAATTTAGTTCAATTTTGACACTATTTGATATTTGGTTTTTGTGAAAGTCATCACTGTTTGATTACATAGAAAAAGACACATTGAATCAGACCTATCATGTAATATTCCACTAGAAAATTCGTGTATGTCATCTAAACTTTGAAATTATATTCATTTTAATATTTATAATAATTTTATTTGATTTTTTCATGAATAAGGTAATTATTGCTTCATCATTCTGTCAAAAAATAAAATTATTTATTTAATGTCTAAAATTTATAAATAGAATACCATGATGTAGGAAATATTTTTGTCTTTCTAATGATTATTTAAAATAAAATTTATCTTATGTATATCCATATATTAATTTTTTTTAGTTATTAAACATTGAGTTTAACTCATTTAAATCATCCTTGAATTAAATTATAATTAATGTACTAATATAATCCAAGTTTACTAAATGATAATATTTTATTCATAATGTTTTTTTGTCGAGAATCACTTGTCTAATAGAATTAAGACATGTGTTATGGTAATATTAATATCATTTTTACCCTTAATTACCCTATTAACTTTTTACGGTGTAAAATAAAATTAAAAGGATACTATTCACCCAAAAAAATTATCTCATTGAACAACATTTTACATACTGGTATCAACGGTGTCTCTCGGAATTTTGAAATTCCAATCATAGAAGTTGTAAAATTATGTTTTATGAAAATTTGCAAAAGTTCCTAAGAGGAGGGTAAAAGACTGTAAAAAGTTCAATAAAATTTTGTATATCTAAAATTAATATAAAATGACTCCAATTTAATAAATTGAACTTATATAGGTATTATGTATCTATTTTTACCTAAAATAAATTGATATAATATAAATAATACTAAATGTCGGTTTTAACCAATAACTCAGTATTTTTAACTATTCATCAAAAAATGAATCTTTTCAGAAAAATAACAAAAATTCCCCCTAAGCTAATTATTATATTCTGAATCCAAAAATGATGTCTATTTTAGAAAATTTGAATCATAGAAGTTTCATTAATTATCTTAAAATTAATTCCTGATGTCGAAACCAAAAAGACGGTTTTTAAGAAATAATAACAATCTAAAGATTTGCACTTGTTTATGTTATTTTTCATTGTGAAATTACTCCAAATGAACAATATTTATTTAATTGGTAAAAATATAATCTAATTATACTTAAAAATCACTCAAATTAATAATTTACCCATATAAATTATTTTCATAACAAAAGTTGTTTTTAGTTAAAATTTAGTACTTTTTACTATTCACCCAAATATGAAAGTTATCAGAAAAACATAAAAAATTAATTGAAACTAAATTTTGATGTCCTTATTTTACAGAAGAAGTTTATTTTGTCACATTGAATATATAATAGTTCCAAATATTTAATTTTAAAAAGGTTCTCCATTAAAAGGTGGTACAATCGATTTTTTTTTAAAATACCTATTGTATCTGAAAAAATGAATTTCTTTTTATTTTATATATAAGAAACTCATTATATGGATTCTAAAATTATATGGATTATATATAATTCAAAATTTAGTTAATATAATTCATAACCACTTTTGAACGACTAGTTTGGTATGTCGTGATGCACTTGAACATGGTGGTCCGTGTAGTGGAAGTTATTGAATTACATTAACGAAAAAATGTACTATGAAATTCTAGGGTGTTACATTCTCCCCTTCATCAATTAATTGCATCCTCAAAATTGGAAATTGTTCTTCTCAAATAAAGGTTTAAAAATAGAAAATACTTTTGTGGGAAAACCCACATCGAAAATTGGGTAAATAATATTTAGTCCTAATAAGATGAAAAGAGAAATAAAAGGGTCGCCACTAAATTATAATCTCAATTAGAAGAATATTGGTTGATATTAGAGACATATAATTGTATAAAATATGTAAATATTTATAGTCAGTGATTGAGGTCATCAGTTATAAACAAGTCTAATATCTAAGGCCGTAAATTCATTAATATATGATGATTTAAAATACCATCAGTTCCAAAAAACATAAAGTATTGGGATAACTCATTTTTGGTTTTAAGATCCCTTCAATAAAGTTTAAGAAATAATTTCTTCATAGAATAATAGAAGAAGAAAAATATATACATGACATGTAGGCTTCCATCATTTAACTAATTTCTACCACAAAATCATCTTTCAATATAAATGATAATAAAGATTACAAAATTCTATTTATCTTATTCATATAGGGTTCCAAAAAAGTGAATTTATAATTCATCTTCCAGAAATTTTAAAAAAAACTACTTTATTCATCCAAGACATCATGTGGTCCAGTGTTTGGTGATACACTCTTGTTTCCCTTCGGTTGTAGGTTCATGTCTTCCTGCATTTCCATACGTGACGGGTTGTCCATTTTTTGGCGCAATTCAAAAATAATCTCGAACTAGAATTATCCAAAATACTTCTATCTAAACTCAAAGTCCAAAATTTATAATGAAGTAAAACACACTGAATCCCCTTTTTTCCCACATAATAATATGTGAAAACTTTCATAACATATTCTTTAAAAACATTGTAACAACTTGAATTACCATAAAACCTTTATTGATAACATTTATGCTCCCTTATCATTTATATAACACTAGATATATTACTTATATCCAAAAATTTAAAATATTCCAACAATCCTGAAACAAAAAAACCATTAATCAATTACAAGGTAGTCATGAATATCAAATATAATAAATCCAAATCAAGAATCTCTTATTCCAAAATTACTACCTTAGTATCAAGACAATATAATCTCAAATTCCCATTGAAATAGTATTGTTGTACAAACCTTATTTATTTCCATAATTCATATTACGAATACATCACTGATACAACACTCAAATGAAATAATTCAATAACAACAACATAAGAACACTAGTCATTATTCTTCATCTGGGTTAGTATCATAACATGATTATTATCCAATAAAATAATTTGAGGTATACTCTTATTAATGGGATATTGATTCATGTAGTGTCTCAAATCCTTGAAGATGAAGCATTTTACATTTGAAAACATTTTCCTACCCTTTCAATAACATAATTGGTGTCCTTTTTCTGCATACTTATATTAAACACCCATTCCCTACAAGCATTTACCATGTTGATTTATTCCACATTTATCACATATCGGAAAATCCTTCCTTCCCTTCTTCCCTTTATACATCTTTCATTATACCATCCTTTTCTTCTCTTGCATCTCTTCAAAGCAATAGGATTCAGAAAATTATTTACTGATATTATGATACTATTTATTCATATGATGATTATAAGTAGCAGAGTATTTCCTTTCCAAATTTTTGCTTAATACCATGAATGATGTGTCCCTTCTTACTCTTTGTATTATATGTATTTTTGGAGTTCTCATTCCATCTACTAGGCACCATTTCAAAACAATTCAAAAAACGAGGTCAATTTATGAATCACAATAAATAATTCCAAACATATAAAATACCTAACATAAATTGAATATTTTATGTATATAATCTATAATAACAAAAAAAATTCTTTGAGGAGGTATATACTCATAAACCCTTCATAGTGGTTTGTAATGAAAATGAGATTTATCCTAAGCATATACACCGGGACTGTCATAACCAAGAGTGCAGCATGGCTCTTTGTCTTTCACTAGTTCTTATTTGAGTCTATCTCAAAGTGGTGTTTTTGGGTTTTACACCTAGTTACATCTGTTCGAGAGCCACCATTACCTAATCATATCCATATAGGGATGTATTTTCTTAGAAAACTCAAAAATTATCTACATTACCAAAATTATAAGAAGTTCTTCTATACTAATCCTTAAAGTCAATCTTAGGTTTATGTGCTCTAATAAGATTTAATGTAAATATATCTTCCAATGTTATTTCTAAACATCCTTTGATACCATCTATAATGCCCCGAACCTAGTTAACCATAGTCAGTGCATTACTTTAATACATTGGCATCACAATAAGGAATCATGTCCTGATGAAATGATCAGTTTACCAGTCTTGAAATATAGATTAAATACATGAATGATACATTACACTTTATATCAGAGAAAACAACATAAATAATCTTTTATGAACTCCATTATTCACAAGGATTAACCCTCCTTATCAATCACAATACACTTCTTGGAATCCTGGGAAATATGAAACATAAAAGGGGTGAGCTCAAATGCTTAGTAAGGGTAAGCAATACATCAGAAACATTCATAAACAAGCATAAACATTTAAGCCAATGTATAACTAAAAAAGGTCCTTTTAAACATGATCATATACATAATATTGCAAAAATAAAATGAAATAATGCCACTTAATTATTCACATGGATATTTAAATAGTCGAATAATCACATGATAAATCAATAACCACTTTTATAATGATGGAAAGCATAATGCCAGATTATCATAACCACATAGTCAAGGCCTTCTGCCAAGACTACAAATAAGATTTCTGTTAAGGCCTTGTGAAAATACACTAGTTTGTCTCATGGGACCTATCGATGCATCGAAGAGCTATAGCAGGCTCCACCCGTCACTTAATATGTCCAATGCATTCGTCATATGAAAAGGTTTAAACATAAAATAAACATTCGTATTAAAACTAGGATACAAAATGTCATTACATTACACATAAACCATGAATGGTATAAAAATAACACATCCACAGTCAATCATATCACAAAAACATCAATATAATATTGAACAATTGTATCATAATAAATCAACTTCAAAACACATTTAAAATCTATTAATGGATTTTGACATAGATGAAAATGATTTATAAAACTCATGGAGAGAAATATCCCTTTTTCATGAAAACATTTAAATTTCACACAATTTAAAAAGGATGACATTTAAAGACATTTTTTAATCAAAGTGTCCCATACCGATTTGAAACTTTTTAATATAATTAACATTTTAAAACATTCATGTTCATTTAAATAAATTGATAAAACCATTTTGAGACCATGGATATTAATGAGAATTGTTTAATAGAATAAATATTAATAACATTTAAAATGAATTTTAAGTAAAAAGTCTCTTAAAATAATCCGTTTTAAAACTATAATATGGAAAATGGACATGAATAATAAGTACATCCCAGTATATTCTTATGTAAAACAAATCTCGGATAATAAAGAGATTGTGAAATTAACCCTTACCAATTTTGTAACTTACGATAAATACACCACTGGAAAGAATTATCATAAAATAAATATGTAAATTAACATAAATTAAAGTGTATTACACAAATAATACAATTATTGTTAGTAAATAAACATTACAAAAGGTAATAGTGGCAATATGGCATGAATCTCACTAGAATAAGCAGTGAGATGAAAACCCCTTACCTTGCACATTCCTTTAGTCGAGGGTACGTTTAACCTCATGTATAAAGATCTTAGTATGTTATTAAATTATACCAAAATCATATTAATATTTATGATATCATACATGATTCATTTATAACTTTATACTACACATTTAACAATAATTTCTATGTTAATTTAACATTATGAGTAATAATCGGTTTCTTTATCTTACGTGTTTTAAATTGTTAATCTTGATTTTATCACCTAGGTCAAGATTTATGTACATACAGAATATAAAAAATGATTTATATATCATATATATTTGGAATATAAATATATATAATAGACATATATATGAAATTAAAAAAACCATTTATGGAGACGGTAGTCCGTACATACGTAAAAACATTGTTTTCGTTTTCATCTAGTATTGAACGGAACTAAGTCAATAATATATATGTAAGTACATATATATAAATATTTATATATATATGTCCCTCTCTCCAGTATAATTATTATGTCATATATTATATATTTATTAGTAATATATATATTTTTATGATCGTCGATGAATGGTGAATGTGGAAATAAATCTCATCGCGTCGTGGAGACGATAATCCGTATGTACGCACGAGTGACAATATCATTTCCTTAAAGACGTGGAATTTCATGGTATATTAATTTTAAAGATACATTATCATGTTATTTTCATTATTTATATACATATTACCCATCATTATATCCATCCAAATAACATAATGTTTAATAACAAATTACACCACGACGTGGAAACGGTAAGCCTTACGTACGCATGCGTGGTGACATTATCATTAATATGATGGATAAGATAATGAATATAGTTGTGACATATATATAATAACATAATAGAATATAGAAGATATTGGAGTTATTATTTTATAATTTAAACAAAAATAAAGAGTATGTGAAAGAATAAGAGAACTTTAAAGAGGGTGGCGAAAACATTACATCTTCTTTCGGTTCTTCCATTTAATTTGTTCAAAAGAGATCATCAAGATGGAATTATGACCAAAGGATGTCCCCTAGGATAAAGTGAGTGATGTTTATAGGATATTTGGGCAGGGGTTGTCTGATCCAAATGTCTTAGAAGGTTCTAATTAGAGTAAAGGGGGAGTGCCCATTTATAAGACGGGTGAGAGGCACCTTAGGAAAAACATAAATATTGTTTTAAAAAAATTATCTTTTGGTTTCTAATTGCTACAAAATAATATATATAAAGGATAAGTTTGGTATGGGTCGAAAAAATATCAAACCATATAATTTATACATATTTAGGACACCATATTAACCTTATCTTTTATATTTAACACATAGTTAAATAGTTTATCGTTTACCGTGTCTTCTTGTATTCTTACTCTATATGGATAATAAACATACTATAAACATACAATAGAACCTAAAGTGGCTCATTAATGACATATATAATATTATTCAAGCCCTTTTTACTAACCTTACATTTTTAGGAATATTATATCAACCAATAATATAGTATTTTTTTAAATATTAATTTATGTCAATTTGACACTATTTGGTATTTTGTTTTTGTGAAAGTCATCACAACTTTATTACTTCGAAAAATAGACATTTAATCAGCCCTATCTTGTCATATTCAGATTTAAAAATCATTTATGTCATAAAAACAATGAAATTATATTTATTTTAATATTTATAATACTATATATTTGATTCTACCATGAATAAGGTAATTACTGCATAATCATTGTGTCATAAATAAATTTGTTTATTTAATGTGTAAAAATTATAAATAAATTACCATGATTTAGGAAATAGTTTTTCTTTCTAATGGATATTTATAATCGAATTTATCTTATGTAAAACCCAATATTAAAATTTTTTAGTTATTAAACATTGAATTTAAATATTTTAACTATTTTTTGAATTAAGTAATAATAAACTTCCTAATCTATTCCATGTTGACCTAAATGATAATATATTATTCCTAAGGTTGTTTTTGGTCGAGAAAAACTTGTAAAATAGAAATAGGACATGTGTTAGGGTAATATTAATATTATTTTTACCCTTAACTACTCTATTTACTTTTAACCGTGGTAAATAAAAATAAAAAGTTATTATTAACCAAAAATTATTTTCATCTCATTGAACCACATTTTACATACTGATATCAACCGTGTCTCTTAGATTTTGGAAATTACACTTACAGAAGTTGTAAAATTATGTTTTATGATAAATAGTAAAAGTTCCTATGGGGTGGGTAAAAGTCGGTAACAAGTTCCATAAAATGTTGTATATTTAAAATAACATAAAATGACTCCAGTGAATTAAATTGATCATATATAGTTATTATGTATCTATTTTGACAAAAAAAAATAAATTTAAATATAATAAAGAATTATAAAAAGTCTTTTTTAACAAATAAATCAGGATTTTCACTGTTCTTAAAAAATTGAATGTTTTTAGAAAAATAACATAAATTCACCCTAAGATAATTATGATATTTCAAATGAAACAGTGATTTCAGTATTACCATATTAAAAACATATATGTTACATTAATTAATTTAATATTAATTCCCATTGCCAAAACTAAAAAGAGGGTTTTTTTGATCTAATAAGTATCAATAGATTGAGACTTGTTTATGTGAAATTTCAAAGTGAAATTACATCCAATGAAAAATATTTAATTAAATGGAAAAAATGTAATCTAATTATTATTTAAAACCACTCAAATTTATAATTTAAAACTATAAATTAATTTTTTTTAAAAGTTGTTTTTAGTTAAAATTTAGTAGTTTTCACTATTCACCTAGATATGAATGTTATTAGAAAAGCATAAAAAATTCCTAAAAAAATATTTATGTCTTTATTTTAAATAGGATGATTATTTTGTAAAATTGAATATATAAAAGTTTCAAATATTTGATTTGTAAAAGGTTCGCCAATAAAAGGAGGTAAAATTTCCCTTTTTTAAAATACTAATTTTATCTGAAAAAATGAATTTGTTATTATATTAGCTCTCAGAAACTTATAATATGGATTCTAAAATTATTAGGATTATATAAAATTAAAAATTTAGTTAATACTAATCATAAAAACTTTTGAAAGGCTAGTTTGGTAAGTCGTGATGCGCTTGAACTCATTGTTGCGAGTAGTGGAAGTTATTGTATAACATTGAAGAAATAATTTACTATGAAATCATTGGGTGTTATATAAGTGACTGTGTTAGTCTATAAAAGTTTTTTATGGGATTTCCTAACTTCTCATTTATTTCGATTTACTTTAACTATTTTCATTCATAATCCCCTTCTATACAAATGATATGATAAATATAATACCGTACATGTACAATTGTTTTGTTGTGATAATAGAATAATTCATCATCATATCTGTTTCCCCTTCAATTATATAGGAAATGAAAACAACATCTGAGATGTGATAATTTATCATATTCATTGGCAACAAGTTTTCAATTTCTTTCATCATATACTATTATGTTCATGAAACATTTCTTATAGTTGAAATATACTATTATATTTGTATTATAACTTATTTATGGTTCTGGAATCTTTTTTTACAGAATATAATAATTTATAAACCAACTGTAGTTATTTGTGATCGAACACATCAAAATAACCCAAACAATATCCATTAAGGTTTTATATAATATTTCATCCACACTCTCAATAACCAAATGAATTTTATATACATGTAATATTTTTTATGTTAATAAAAATGTAATACTTTTATTCTAGACAACCATTATTATTTTATATGTTTATCCTTGTATGTAAATAAGTAAAATTGTAATTAATACCAAGGTAGAAAACTCTCCCAAACAATAAAATTGAACTTCTTAAACCCATCATAGAATACATTAATGATGTTTATAACAATTCAATAAAAATAATAATTAATGTGTTCTATAAATAATAAATAACAAATTTAATTTGGTTATCTATGACACTCATATCATGTGAAGAACACCATTAGACTTATGGTAATGGTTTTCTACCCAAACCTCATTTCTCATTCATGTTATGGTTATTCTCTTCACACCACAAAGAAATTATTATTTATTCATATGGAATATTCATAAATTATGTGTGAATATTTAATATATATCAACCAACCATAATAATACTTTTAGTTTTGGGGTTTTTATTGTTTTAAAATGATCCTAAAAAAATTCTCCCTGAAATAGAAGCCCGGTTTAATGGAATTACTCAAATTCTTACCTATTTTCATGGAAACTATATAACATGTTTTTAGAAACAATTATCTTTATAAAATAACTAATTTTATTATTAATATACTATTATACATTACCTTTTGTTATATTCAAATTGTTTTTGAAAACAACCATTAATTTGAAGGTAAAATAATACTTATCTCAGGAATAATATGATGATTTTATTAGAGTATATTCATTTATTTAAATGAAATTTTTTTTATTCATATGTATTTTAGGGATTAACCATTTATTATATAATATAAAATATTTAATTTAATGTTTTATTTTTATTTTGACTTTGGATATGCTATTATAAAACCATTCACAAATTTAAATTGAATTGTTAGTGTTTATACTAAATGTTTGAAGAATGCTATTTACAAAACATATGATAGTTTAAATATTAATGTATATATTGTTTCTGTTTATCTCCATTAATATTAGTATTTATGTTTACATAGTATGTTGTTGGTGGGGATCCCTATTTCCCCTGGATGCGTCATTAGGTCTCATGAGACAAACTACGGGCTTGGCACGAGGCCATGACGAAATGGCTATTTATTGTCTTGGCACGAGGCCTTAACAATATGGTTATGATTTTTGACATTATTAATTCCATCTTTATGAAAAAAATAATTATATTTTCTTCTTATTATTACAAAAATATAATACCAATGATTATTCTTTATTATGTCTCAATTTATTAAACACTTATTCATACAATAACGTGTTCATATTTATTTTTAACGGTTTGTGTGTTTTTTAAATATTTAACATGCATAATGCTTATGTTTATGATATATTCCACTGTATTGTTGAACCATAATGCTCATTTGAGATCACTATTTTATTATTATACATGTTCTTAGGACATGAAGATATATATTATGAATTACATGTAGGGGTATAGTATGAGTTATGAATGTTGTCAATGAAATTTATGTGTTGAAATTCATTTCAAGTTATAATGCTGAACTATTTCTGTTTCTATTTTCCCAAAAATACTTAACTTTTAATTCAATTGGGTTAAATTTTAATTTTAATCATTCTAATGTAATGGATTAAGATTTGAGGTCTCAGAAACTAGGGTCAGGTCTTTATAGTTGTTATTAGAGAATTTTTATTAGATAACATGGAAGCTGTTTTTAGAAAATGTATATTAGGGAATAATCATATAATATTCATTGAGGATAAACATATCAGAACATTCTATAATTGGGATAAGGAATAGTTTATGAAGATAGATCTATAAAATATATCCTTTCATTGATACTACATGTGGATATGGTTCTTGAATAAATGTACCTTTGAGTAATAAATCTAAAAAGGAGTTTTGGATTTGAACTGAGTTATCATGGTACACATCAATGGGTCTTACTATGCACCTGGAGTGATACTTCAGATTAATATTCTTAGGATAATTAAAATTTTCATTACAAACCATTAGGAAGGAATTAAATGAAAATTTATCCTCAATGAAACTATGATTCTGATTATGAGATTAGATATGAATATGAATTCAATTAATGCTAAGTTTTTTTCTACTTTGTGATTATAAATATTGATTCATCACATAATCTCGAGTATGAAATTATTTATAAATGACGCATAGTGGAAGGAATGGAAATCACATGAATCTGTGTGTCCCATTTAGGGATTTCCCTCCAATAAAAGATAATGATGATGGATTTGGAGATGTGATGATACTGAGAAACATATAACAATACTTAAGAAATTGAATAAGGTTATGAAGAATAAACTTAACCATGTGGAGAATCGATACCCACAACATGTATGAGCTATGTTAAACTTCTTTTTTCGACAAAATCCTCTATCATTCAATGGGAGTAAAAACCCATTATTAGAGAAGTAGTGGATATGTTCATTACAAATGATATTTCACTCTACAAGATGCAATGAAATAGGGAATATTGTCAATAAATTTTATCATATATCATGAGATGGAGACACAAGGTGGGATTTATTAAAAATACAATTGATGTGGAAGAAATAGAAAAAATGGAATGTAGATCTATACACTATGAGGGTACTGTAGCAAGAACTATAGTAGGCACCAGGCGGAACCTTACAATGTGCATATATTTTAGAAGGCACTGTAGCAGTATCAGCAGCAGGTACTGTTCGGTATTGGTGTAGTTGGAAGTATTCACCTTGGGCCACTAGTTTCGTCTTGGAGTTATTAAGGCTATCAAGCCACCTAGGACTTCAAGTTAGTAGTGCTTTCTAGCCACTTTTAAGGATCTTGGGCCACCACAAGGCCTTCGGGACATGTAGTTTTCCCAAACACACTACAAAAAAGGAGCATCCCCAGAAAAGGATTCAGAGTAGGTGCACTCATTAGAGCATAACCAAATGGGTTTTTCACAATTAGTGGGTATGTGGATGCGATCAGGACAAGCCTGTGCTTGCACCGAAAGCCTTTCCAGATGACCATTCAAAGGTGGAGAGCTATTATCCTGACACATATGCTGGGGGGGGGGTAGTTCCTTGTAGATAGTCTGGTTTAATTCCATAGGACCTTTGGGTTTTGAAATCTCTTTAGCCTACGAGCCTTGTAATCTCTAAGCCTACAGGCCTTGTATGGGTCCCCCTCATCCATTGAAAGGGGGGTTATCAAAAAATCAATAAACATGAAGGCCTTTGGTCCATTTGTGCTAATGTGGAAATGAATGATTCTAACATCAAATTATTAACAAGGCATTGCATGGGAAATATACGTAATCCTATGAGAAATATTGATTGATACCTTGATGTCTTAAAACCATTCCTAAAGAGGACTCTATTCTCCCAATATTTCTCATCATATGAAGATATTGTTTCTTGAGAAATTAATATAGAAATTGAATTCTTTATGTCATAATATATTATGTGAATGAAAATGAAGAAGGTTGATTTTGAAAAGTTCTGAAAATAAAATAAAAAAATGCGGTAGAAGAGAAGAGTTTTTCTTCCACCATATGATAATTGTAGGAATTCACACCCCGGTACTTTCCTGAAGAATATGGGTTTTTTTAATATTTGGAGGAAATGGCCACCTATCACAAGATTCTAATTGGAAGAAATATGGTACAAATGATAAATGATATAATTTAGGATATAGTGTGAAATGTGAAAACTTGTATCCTGGGTGTCAATGAAATGTTCGGCAGAGAATTCCACTTGAGCAAGGCCAAGCATATGTGAACAAAAAAAATGATATTGATGTCTGTAATGATGTGATGATATGTAATTTAATTATTTCTTCAATCTTATACAATAATATTTTTGATTATGGATCATCACATTCATTTATATCATCCTAGTCTTCCATGAAAAATTGATATTTTAATTTTTTTAATGATGGAGTAGTCCGTCAAAACTCTTAAGGGATGTATTCTAGAAAGAATGAGGTGTCAGGTAGTCCCCATTATGGAATATGAACATGATTTACTTTCTAATTTTATCATCATATTGAAGATTTAAATTGATATAATACTTGCTATGGATTGTATTTCAATTTTTTTTTGTAAATAATTTTTAGGATGAATGAATTTGAAATTATTAAGGAAGATGTGGAATCCCTTATCATTAGGGAAGAAACACTGGAATTTAATTCTCATATAGATCCACCCAAATTAGATCTATAGGATTCAACTATTGGGGATGCAGAGAACTCAATAGCAATGACTGAGGGAAGGAATATTCAAATATAGTATGTACCTTCTATAAAAATATATATTGATGTATTTTTAGGAATATTTACCAGGACATCCTCCAGAGTGAGAAGTTGAGTTCTCTATTGATTTAATTCCTTGTTCAAGGCCTATATCATAGACTCAAATTAGAATGGACACTATGTATTTACTAGAACTGAAGAATAAACTAGGGTAATTGAGTAATGAATGTTTTATTCTCCTGAGTGTGTCTCTATGGTGGGCCCTAATTCTCATTATTAAGAAGAATTATGGATATATGAGGTGGTCCATTAACTATAGGATGATTAATAGAATGAAAACAAAGAACAAGTTTCTCCAACCACACGTTTATGATTTATGTAAACAACTATGTTGAGCCAAATATTTTTCAATGATTGAACTTTAATCTGGTTATTTGTAGTGGCATGTGAGGAAGTAAGATATTCAAAAGACATCATTTGGAACTAGGTATGGTCATTATGAATTTACAGTAATGCCTTTTGGACTGATTAATGCACCATATGTTTTCTTGGATCTAATGAATAGACATTTCAATGAATATATTGACTATTTTTGTGGTATTTTTGATGATATCTGGGTATACAGTAAAATCTACAAAGACCCTAAAAATCAGTAGAACACTATTATGAAGACTCATTGAAAAAATGAGTTATATGGGATGTTTAGCAGGTGTGAATTTTGGCATCATTCAGTTTTATTTTTTTGTACAAATTCTCTCTACTGATGGGATATATTCTGATCATGTTATGGAAAAGGATATTCTGGAATGAACAACCCCAATGAACATATTAATGGTAAATAGTTTTATTGTTTTTGCATGATATTATCAGCATTTTATTCAGAACCTTTCCTATTTATCCTAAAAAATGACCATGTAAATAGATAATGCAGTTATGATTGAATGTAAAAAAGTATATGGGGAATGTATAGAAAAATTAAATAGGATATTAGTGAATTATTTGATCCTAACTCTACCTTTGGGGAATTTTGGATTTGTGATCTGCTATGATGCATCGAAGATTGAACAATATTGTGTTATTATGCAGAATGATAGAGTAATTGCCTATGCATCAAGGTAATTAAAAATTCATTAACAAAACTATCCAACATAGAATATTGAGTTTTACACATTGATCATTGATCTTAAATAATGGAGACATCATCTCTATGGTGTAAGATATGAGCAACATAGAGATACCAAGAGTCTGAAATATATATTCTCATAGAAGGAAATCAACATGAATCAAAAGTGATGGATTGAGCTACTAAAGTATTATGATTTCTCCGTACACCACCACCCAATATTTAAATTAATGTAGTCGATGAGTTGATCAAGATATTTCATTGAGTTTTAAACTAAATATTGACTGAAAGTGGTCTAGTATGCATGGATCTAGTAAAGATGGACTTGGGAATAATCAATGATTGTGAAACATCATCAATTTAGTAGTTGGTTTTCGTAACATCTATGTTAAAAAAGATTAAATTCTCTCATCCTGGTGAAGAGAATTGTTAATAGAAAATACATTCTGTGAAAGATGTGATGTTGCAAGACATCGTATATGTAGATTGAATTCTAATGTTTGGGAAGAGGATATGTGTTTCTTATATACCCATGCTAAAAAGGGATTTATTTGATGTTTCCCATGGTTAATGTTTATCTATACAACCTTTTAGTACTAAAATGTATGGAAACATTAAGAAGCATTTCATGTGGGAAAACATGATGCTAGAAATTGTTTATTATGTATAATGATGTTTAGTTTTTCAAAAGGTGAAGGCTGAAAGATAACAACCTAGAGGACTAATGTTACTTATACATATTTTTACATGGAAAATGGATGACATCACCATGGATTGTTTACCGGGATGACCAAAAAAATCTATGATATAATCATTAAATATGGTTTTTTTCACTAAATTATGATATATCCACATTTCCCCGCATATAAGGTTGATTTTACACTAAAGAACCTTCAAATACTCTATATTAATGGAGTTTTAAGACTTCATGGAGGACATAATTTAACAGTGTCAGATCGTGATCCATTATTTACATTGAAATTCAGAAAATTTATTCATAAATTCCATGATAATGAGCTTCGATTGAGTACTTCTTATCACACTCAAACTGAAGGGCAATAAGAATGGATGATCCAAACAATACAAGAAATGTTTAGATCAAGATAAAATTAATTTAAATGTATATGTGATCAATAATTACATATTTTGGTGTTTTATTATCATTATATTTTCAATTTAAGCATTTAAATGGAACTACATGAAGCATTGTAGGGAAAGAAATTTCGTACACTATCATATTTGGATGAAGTTGGTGGAATGAGTCTTGTGGGTCCAGACCTTATGGAGGAAGCAATAATAAAAGTTAAGATTATGAAAACCCATATCAAATAAACTCATAGATGAAAAAATAGCTATGATGAAAATCCAAGGAAGGACTTTGAAATTCAAGTGGGAGATAATATTTTCATAAAAATGAATCTATGGAAGGGTGTTATATGATTTGGGGAGAAAGGGAAAATGTGCCATATATACATTGTCCCTTTTAAATTTTGGAATTTTTGGGTGTTGTTTCATATAATTTTTAATTATTCCTAACCATTATATGGTACATAATGAGTTCCATGATCCATTATTGAGAATGTACGTGAAAGACCCAACGCATGTCCTTACGTCTGAAGGTACAGAACTGGAACAAGAATTATCATACTGTGAAGAGCCAATATAGATTCTAGAAACAATGTAAAAGGAGTAGAGATATTGGATGACTTGAATGGTAAATGTTATTTGAAAAAATCATATAATTTTAGAAGAGACAAGGGATCCAGAAAAACTTATTATAATGAACTACAAAAAACGTATGATATTGTATGATTTTGGTAATTTCAAATAGGATATTTTTTTATGGGGTAATTTAACAAAAAAGGTTTTATAAATAATTTTAATATTTAATGTGTTAAACATTGTGTCTCCACGAAACACCACATTGTTATAACCTATCCTATAAAAATAATTGTTCCACCAGAGTGATTTAAATTTCCAGAAACAGACATACACAGTTGTGTTCAATAAGATATTTAGAATCTGAAAAGAAAAAGATTATTTTTTATAGTAAAATACCCTTATTAATACTAATATTAATGTTATGAATAATAAATCATATTATTATTTTATTTACTTAATGATAAAACATAATGAGATCTTGAAAAGTTTTTATAGGTGTTAAAAAACAAACTATAGTTTTAAAATTGTTATCTTCCATATAAATTATGAGTTTATATAAATTTTATATTAATAATATTTAGCAAATTATTTTTAAAAAATGTAATACATATTTGAATTCAGTATAATGACATTACTTTAAATATAATTTATGATAATTTTATAAAATACACAATTGTTTCTTGAAAAATAAAAATATAGTTTTGTGTTTTAAGTATGAATAAAGAAATCATAATGATTTAATAATTTATATAAAATTTTGATTAACATGGATACATTGATAGATTATATGAGGTTTCCCAATAGGACAATATGATGGGAATATACCACAATAAGGCCCATGGATTTAAAAATACCAATAATGAGGTGTCCTTTGATATTAATAAAAAAATACCTCTCTTTTACAATAAATAATCAATCATTAATTATTTTGAATTCAATATAAATTCCTAATCCTATAATATCTAGTAGTTTTACATCCATAATATTGTTACTATGGTGAATTGATTCCCCTATTACCCCAACCATCATGTTTTTGTAGTTACTCAAAATGGTAATGGAATCCACCACCATTCCCTTTATCAAGCACTATATTTTATGTTATTCTCGTTTAATTTAAATTTACTAATTTTGGGATATGAAATTACAGATCATACATAGTATCCTTATTATGTATGAATCATTATATAACAATTTGTTTCAAAATATTTCATGTTTTTTTGTGATGTCATCTGGCTGCCGAACTTCATAAGGGATTTCTCAACATTTGTTTTATTTCATGTTATTTTATTTTCTTTTTCATTATTCACCTCCATAAATTTACATGTTATTATATCTAAAGTAAAATACATGTACTAGAAGGTTTTAATGATAATTTAATAATTTATCAACATCTATAATTTATGATACTTTTATATTAAAAATGAAAACACCTCCGAGCAGTGTTTTTTTTATCATATTCAAGGAAATTTTTTTTTCAATTTATATTACCTTCTTAAATATTGGTAATGAAACCATTTTGGGGATTTTAAATATACTATAATATTTTTATTATATATTATTTAATGTTCTGAAATATTTTTTTACAAATTATATTTAATTATATAATAAAATGAGTTATTTGTGATAACAAACAACCAATTAACCTAAACAATAATCAATAATGTTTTATATAATGATTCAACTTCCATACCAAAAACAAATGAATTTTATAACCATGTAATAATATGGATGATAAAAAATAAAATAAAACATCACTTCTATACAACCATAATTATCATACATATTTATCCTGGCATGTATATAAGTAATCCAGTCATGAATACCGAGGAATAAAACGCTCCCAAACAATAAAATTTATCCTCAAAAACCCATGAAGAATATTGTGATTAAATGTAATAATGAAATACAATATTAATTACATAAATAAATGGTTTGTAAAATATTTATTTAAAAATTTTATTTCATTATCCATGACACATACACCATGTGAATATCACCATCAAATTTAATGTAATGGTGTTCTACCTGAACCTTAATTTTCATTCTCGTGATTATTATTATCTACTTACCACTAATAAATTATTCTTTATTCATATTTTATACACATTAATGATGTTTAAATGTTTTATATATGTTTAAGAACATTAATATTACTTTCATTTATGGGATGTTATAATTTTTAAAGGATATTTTAGAAATTATTCTTAAAATCCAACCCTGATTCATGTTAATTTATCAAATCGGAACATATTTTCAAGGGAAATCTATAATATACATTTCGCAAAAATTATATTTATAAAAAATATAATTTTATAATGAAAATTATATCTTAATTTTATTCCAATTATATTAAAAGATTTTCCAAAATAATTATTCCTTTCAATGTAAAATAGTATTTATAACTTGAATTATTTGACGATTTTATAAAAGTATTTTTATCTATTTCAACATAGTTTTTGATTATTATGTATTATTGGGATTAATATTTTTTTATAACATCTATGATATATAATTTAATGGATTATGATTTGTTTTAATATGATGTTCTATAAAAAAACCATTCACAAATATTCCCTGAATAGTTTTTGTTTTTGCATAATGTTTGGGGAATGTAATTAAAATTTAATATGTTCATTTATATATAAATGTATATATTATATTTTTATATCACCATTCATAAGTGGAATTAATGGGACATATTAAGTTATTCATGGGGCCTATGATAGCCCCATGATGCATAAGTAGGTCCCATGACAAAACTACTATATTGGCACGAGGCCTTAATGAAATGATTATTTATGGTTTCAGAACGATGCCTTGATGGTATGGTTATGATATATTGAGTTATTCATTCCACCATTATGAAACAATTAATTGAAAGTCCATGTGGTTAATCCATTAGTATAATTCCCACGATTATGCTTTATTATGGTATTATCTATCTTTCTCTAATTCCCACCATAATGTGCTCAAGATTATTCTTAACGGTAAGAATGTTTTTTAGTTATTCATCATGCTAAAAATTTATGCTTGTGATATAATTTATTTTAATGCTTACACATAACGAGATTTTGATCTCACCTCTTTCTTATTATTCATTCTCCTAGGACATGAAGATGTATATTATTAATGACATGCAGGGATAACCTAGTAGTTATGAATGTTGTCAAATGAATTTCTATATTGTATTTAATTTCATGTTTCAATGTGGAACTAATGTATGTCTATAGTTTTCCAAAACTACTAAATATTTGTTCCATAGGGATACAAATTTCTTGTAATCATTCCAATGTAATGTTTTAAAGAACCAGATCCGAGCAATTAAGGTCATGTCCTTACTGGTTCCCTCTCACACGATCTTTCTTATTAAACCATACTCATGTATCAATGGATATAGAAGTAAATCCCCTCACATTGATTCCAAATGTTAATTTCATTTACATTATCCTTTCAGATAATGTTTATAATGGCAGTTATAAACCCTTGAAAGGACTGAGGTGAGTAATTTTTTTATCTAATAAAAATTTTAAAACAAATTTCTAAAATATGGTTTGGGATAAACTAATTTTCTATATATAGAAGATATTTTTTCTAATATATTCAAACTAAATGATCAAATAATGAAAGATACATATTTGGGGTTTTATTAGGTAGACACTTGTTATAAAAGAACCTTCCAAATATACATAATCACATAAGGATATTTCTTTTTATGTACAATGATTGGAGTATTGTTGTTGATGTTACCTTCACATAAAGTGACGTATTCATATGACTTAATAAATATATGACACAATGTGTTCATCCATCACTATAGGCCCTACTGAACCACGTGTCATAGACCATGGAATACCTCAGAATAGTTCCACCATACACCCACAAAGATCCTACTATACCTCTTACAGAACTCACTCCCCAAGAATCCCTCCTCGCACAAGCCAACAAACCTCTTTGTAGAACCATTTGTGGTCAATCTATGATGTATACCCTTCTTTCATTGATCTGGTCTTCAATGTATCTAAAAAGAAATTATAAATTGAGGAATTGAGATCCAAAACTGAAAAATGACATCCCTACTTAGTGAAATTAAAATCTAGTTTCTCCAAAATGATATTTTTAAATTTAATATGGTTATTTAATTATTTTTTGGGTTAAAATAAATTCTAATATGAATATATTATTTTGTAAAATTCATTTTCTATCATATATTGTCACATGATATTGTTTTATATTATTATTTATATTAATTAAAACTATTAATTATTCTTATAAATGTACATTTTACCATTCACATTTTTATATTTAGTTCTAATATTTGTAATTGAGATTTAAAATAAAATTAATTTATATGAAGTATCATCTGTTTTTAAAATAAAATACATCACAATGAATGTAGTTTTTTGAAAAAAAACCTAAATTTCTGTGAATTTGATGTTTTTTATGGCCTTTTGATAACATTAATATTATATAAAACCTAATTTATTAATATTATTTTTTATTATATCATGCTATATGAATATTTTGAGAAAAAATTTTTTTATTTGATTAAATTTTTATTATTTTATGAATTTGTTATTATATCATTTTTATTTATTTATTTTTATTATAAAACATTAGTTTTATTCAATTTTTAAATATATCATTTGTTTTGTATTTTTTTAATGACATAACATATGTGTCATTTTTTAAATTTTAAATACATTATACTACATATTCAATATATATTTTTTAAAAATATATTGGTCTAAATTTTTTAAATTATACATGATAAACAACAATTTATGCTGTAAAATTTTATTAAGATTTTGTAGAATAAAATTTTCATTCATTTTATTTTATTATTTACAAACTATATCAAATTCCCATTTTATATATCTGATTTACTTGAAAAAAATATTTTTTTATATATGTATACATGTATTATTAATAATAGAAAATATATTAGTAAATTAAATAGTGATTTTCTAATTAAGATTTTATTGATGTTTAATATATATATATATATTCATTAATATATTATTACATTACTCTAAATATATTTTACTGCATTGTAATTTAATGATAAAAACCATTATAAATTATAATTGAAAAACATAGAGTTAATATAGTGTTTTATTAGAATTAACACACAAACACATGTATATATATTGTTTCATTAAACTAAATATATTACATGTTAATTAATTAATAATTTTTTAAGTAATTTGAAATTGAATTGTAAAAATTATATATTAATCAGTAACATAATATGTAATGTTATGTAGAAATTGAGTTGTAATTAAGTATAACTAATAAAAAATTATATTAAATAATTTGATTCGGTAATAAATAATAATTTATATGAATTTAAAAAGAAAAATGAATATGAATATTAATTTAATTATTTTTTAATTTAATTTATTGTTCTAAATATATTATTTAATTATGGAAAATATATTACTATATTAATTATGGATCTTAGATATTAATATTTTTTCATTGTAATATATATATATAAATATTAATATATTAATATATTAATATAATATTATGTTTTTATTTAATAACCAAATGGATTGAATGAAAATTTTATATTATATTTACCTGATTTTACTATGTATTATAAATAATATATATATATGTACATTGTATTAAATTTCTCTATTATTTTATTGTATAAAATAATAATTAGTATATATATTAATATGTTATTACATTGAAAATAAATTATTATTTCATTTTAATTAATATATTAATATATTGTTTTGGTTAAAGGAATTACTATCCAAAAACAATTAAAAGTATATTGGTTATTGATTTATTTGGTTAAAGATAGATGTATATGTGCTTATCATCACATTATTTATTAACATGGATAGAATCTTCATAGCTACATCTAGTCCCTGAGGATCCATCTCTTCACACCAAACAAAGTGAGCATAAATCATGATAATTATTGAATAATTTTGATTAAATGGTTATAGAAGACTTCATAGACCATCAATTTAACGAAGAGTGTTAACCTGATCCAATTATACATTATTTGTGTGGCTGCATGTTCTATAAGTTGAGAATGTGTAGTTATATACCCATTGATGGTTTATACATTTCTAGAATGGTTGAGAGATGGTGGAAATGATGCGTACATTACATTTTCCTCAGGGAGTAATGATGTTTACATTATAATTTGTATCTATATTATTTTGTATTTTTATGCATTTATAAGTTTTTATAGGTTTTATGATATCTAGATGGGCTTACATTTTACATAGATATATGGAAATATCGTTACAAGACACAGTCTGCACATGTAGAGAAGGTAGGTTATAGATGACATGGGTGGACACTCATTTTAACCCCATTTATCCATTTGGGGATAAGGTCACACAATAGAGATATTATAGAGAATAAATTATTGTGATTGATTGGTGGAACATTATTTCAGATCATTCATTGTCATATGTTTATATGATGCACCTATATCCAATTTCATACTTGGAGCGTGTTGGGTGGTATAAAATGGGTTCAATGTGTCCTCTATATATGTATAGAGAGTTGTTTAGGGAATCATGAATATTGGCGATAGAGAAAGGTGGTTGTTATTTTTCATTATAGATGTGGGAATTGATATGATTCCCTAAACTTGTAAAAAAAAATTCTCTAATTTACCTCTCTATGTATTGTGCAAGGTCCAGTTTTCTAATAGGTACATCAAAAAATTAATACAAACTTTTCATCTAATATAATATCATATTTCTATAATATCTAAAAAAATTTACATTCAATTCAGAGATGGAGCTACTCAGTGACATATTTATATATAATTTCACATTCCACAATATTATACTATTATATGTTTGATAGTTTTTCTATTGATGAGGTATCAATTAATGATTGTTGATATAATTTTTTTAGGGGTAATAATAGATCAAAATTTTTTTCTCTATGCAGATTAATTCAACGACATGTGCATGTGAGATTTTTGGATATCATCTATATTATAATAATATGGGGATTCATCATTATACTCATGTGGTTCAATTGATCCAATTTTATAATATTAATTGTAACCAATATAAAAGGGTCATGAGATTGTTCTGACACCAACAACCTATTTCAATGACACGTAGGTATATTTCATGGGTTCATGTTGTTTGACATATTGGAATACAGGTTCAGGATTACCATATTATACATGACCTATACATATTCATGTGGGATTCTTGTGAATATTATGGTGAAACATGATATTCCAGAGGACAGATTCATCATGTCCCCCATGCATAGTACATGATCTAATATTTAAAACATGAAATATTATTTAACACTCGTCCTGGAGGATCATATTATACCTTTGTAATTTACATTATCTCACTTTTGGATTATTTATAATTAATATGTTATTTTGTTGTTTAATCTTTTTGTTATTGTGATGGGATCGATCATTTCTATGATATGAACTCAAACTAAGACATGAGATGTATTATATATCTATGAGTTGTGTTCAGTTTATGATTCAGTGACCGCTGCACTGCACATAGCTAAGATCATCACTCTTATGATAGAGTGTGGTCCATACTATTAATCAATTCCACATCATTCCATTCTTAGTTTTTCAGGAATAAATGACAACTAACCATCACACCAATTTCATTAATTTCATTCCACATCGTTTACAGATCCAGATACCAATACATCCCACCCAAATAGACCATATTCATCATTCATGGCTCCATATATTACATTTCCCACACACCCTTCATTAGAGTCTTCCACCACTACAAACTCATCGATTGTTCCTTTCTCATCATACAATGAATCCTTAAATACATTCTTCACATACAAATATCTAGATAGGGGTTCTAGTTATACCACACAGTTTTATATTTAAACCCCAATGTATTTTTTACCTCTTATTATTTAACATTCCATGGATAGGTGCCCCAATCGGGGGATTCCACTCAGTTTATATTCCTCTCAGGGATACAACTACCTTTAAATTTCCTATAATGAACATGGGGGGATGCGAGGTCACTTATTGATATCCTACTAGTCCAAAATATTATGACATCTCCCTGTGAAAAGTATCTGATTACATTGCACATATACATGTTGCTGAGAAACTCCAAAACCAGTTGTGTGGAAAAATCGATATGTGATTACTATCAGATAGATGAGATTTGGGACTGGAGGAGACATACTTACTCATAGGGAGTAGTGATGTATTATATTTTAATTTAACTGACATAATATTTTTAATTATGAATTATAATATATATTCTTCAATTATTATTGGGGTTATTTATTCTCTATAAATTAACCTGTTGACTAAAATTTTCTTTGAATTTAGTTTCATCATGAACACCACATATCATATTGACACAATGTCTTATCAAACAAATCAAAAATAATTCTAATAAAAATAAAATAATATATTACGTCTATTTAAATAGGTTTTATGTGGTTTTAATTGTCAAACACACATTGAAGCATTTTCAAATACTAAAGCAATCTTTTTGGATGTATTGGGAAAATAATGGTTTGGTTTTATGAATATTTGGTTCATAAAATTATAAAATTAATATATGGTCGTTATCATTTGATTTCATAGTAATATGAGAAGGTCTGGCCATCTAGACCTCTGAGGATCACATTTTTAAAGATATTAATGTTAAAAAATATCATTATTTTGTCTGTTTGAGTACATCTCATATCAGATTCATGTGATGCCTACTCCTAAATACAAAATGTAATTATAAATGATCAAAATTAACATATGTCATTAATTAGAGTTTTATTTCTATTTTTCATCATATATATCTCATTTTTATATTTTAAATTATTAGATATAATTTTTTGATCATCTTCAGAAAATGACACCTCAGTTTGATGCACCAATAATTACTAAAATTAAAAATCAATGTCAATGTTTTTTTTATGTGATTTCAAATAAATACTCCATAACATGTCATTATATCTCTCTAGGGAAAATATTTATAATGAATTTAATTTTAAATAAATATTTATTCACTCAGTTAGATCACATCACTATTTGGATTGAGGCATCATATACTCACACATATCATAAATAATTCACATACATCTATCATATTATTTCATGTTTATTGGATATTATTTTCAATGGTTTTAATAGTAATTTTTTAATGATTTAATTTAATAACATTATTTTCTGAAATATTAGGAAAATAGCATGTCAGGTTGGCATGTTGTGAGTTCCTATGATTCAAAAATCAATCCATGGATGATGTGTTCTGATTCCACAGCAATATGAGCTCATTTGATCAGATAAAAAACTAGGGATCATTTATTAAGGTCCATTTTTTGAACTAGTTATTTTTTCTTCTTGATCACATAACACATCAAATTGATATTTCATGTTCCCAAACATATCAAAAATTATTCTAAGATATGTACAAGAATATTTTAAGGTTATTGGATTTCATTTTATATAGTTTTAATAATAAAACACACATTTTAGAATTTTAAATTACTGAAACAAAATTTTTAGTCATCTCAAAAAAAACAACTATGATTGTTGCATCATCAGTTCTGGTTTCACCAAAATTTAGCAATGTTTTATGTTGTAAGTGGTCACTTATAGAAAAACATTAGTTATCGAATTCTAAGGCACCAAAAAGTAACCTGAAGAAATAGACATTCTATGGAGGTTCGTTGGCTATTTAGAGACCTAAATAGTTTCATTTTTAATTGATTATTAAATATCATTTATGAAATAAGAGAATTAAATTCAAATTATGAGTTGATCTACTGTTATCACTTGTGGTTAGATGAATACATTTAATAATTATTTCAATTTCATTAACTCCATAATAATTCATTCAATTAAATAAATACAAACTAATAATATATTTTTTCATATTAATGTTTTATATTATTATTTTTTCTAACCACAATACGTATTAAAAGTCCAACTCTCAGGATTGAAACTATGAAATCATGATCTAAAATAACCAGACGACACATATTTTTTCCATTCCATGCTCTAAAATAGAGGTTTATATGTAAAATTTATTTAATAAATCAATGCACTCAATATTCCAAGAGTATAATTCCACACATTTAGAAAAAACATTCCTCTATGCAATTTTTAATATTTTTATCATTTTTTGGATCCTTAAATTAAGCTAAAATGTATCGCAAACCCATGATATGATAATATGGTCCCTATAACTCAAATTTACACCCAATATCCAATTAAAATGAATTGTGTAAATTTTATAAAAAGGATAAATATGTTTACATTGAAAAAACCCTTTAGAGAACTAAACCATCCAATAACTATACTCATATACATATACATGAATTATAATCATAATCAAGGAATTAAAAACCATTTGAAATATTGATTTTTTATTTTTCAATTTACATAAATTTATTAATGGATAATGGATTGTTTTTTTATTGAAATGTGTTTTATAATAAATTTTTTTATAAAATCAATGATTTTACTCCTCCAAACAAAGAATGAAACATCCCTCTATTAAGAAAGAGAAGAAAATAGATATATTTGAATATGAATGAATGAGTATGTGTTGGTGATTTGAAATTAAATCATTGAATAAAATCACACGGTTTAATATTTATGATAAATTAATAATAAATCAATCAGTTTGGATTCATGTCACATGTAGAGTCCCCATAGATGATTGTTTGTTCAATATGAACATTAGAATGGAGGAGATTTATTTTGAAATATTAACATTATGAATATGATAATTCTCACAAAAAGATCCATTAGATCACATTGGTAACCCCAAGGGGATTCCACTAACAAAAAAACTAAAAACACAAAAGGAAAATAAAAAAATCACAATCCAGGATTACACTATGAAAGAGCTTAATTTAATGTTGTTATATCGACATAGACCCCACATCTTGTGAGAGTATTTTTTTCACATTGAATTCAAAATTACATTTGTTATCACATTAATAAATAGGTGAAGAATTTGGTTATAAATTAGTTTGATTTTCAAAATTTAATAACAAAATTCGTTCCTTTTTAATTGATGATTTTAACACCAAATTTCATAGACGAGTTCTATGAATTGGTATAAACATTATGTATTTAATTTCTCCTAATGTTTTTGTGAATTTTGTTTTTTAAGAAACATAAATTTAGTCATCTAATAAATATTCAATCCATAGATACATTAATTCAAAATATGAAATAATAAAATAAATTTTATCATGATCTAGACACCCCTTAACAATTCACCCAAGGTCATTTGAATGAATATCAAAATATCTAAACAAATATATCCTATTTTCCATTTTAGATTTTATAAATTCTAAATATTTTCCTTTGGTATTTTTATTTAATTTTGATTCAAATGATGGTTTGTGAATTAATAGATAAATTCTTTCTGTAGACAAAACTATTATTGAAATATGCATATTTTCGATATGTTCATGAAAATTTTCTGTGTATCTAGATTTTTTATCAATGTTGTGGAAGGGACCACATCTTTTTAAATGGGTTCTGTAATTATTTCAATGATTTTTAGTTCTGATATCAATGATGATACTCTTAAATACATTTTATACATTTTTTGAAACACTTTTTCTAGAATTTTTTGTGGATTGGGTTGTATTAATTTTTTTACATCATGTAATTTATTATATTTGATCCCATCAACAATTCATTATAGGGATTTAAATATTTCATTTATGTATTAATCATCAAAATTTTTTATGTCTCATTAGGGGTGGTATATTCATTCATGGCCTGGTCAAAGAAACTCAATATGTGATGTGATCCCAATATTTATTTCCAATCCTATTTAATCGTTATTATCTATAAGGTTTTATGGGAAGAAACTCTATTGGACTATATAGAAAATTTTATTTAATTATTTTATGACTCAAAAAAATACAAAGGGGAATAACGATAAATTGGGGTGATAAGGGAGATTTTTTTTGAGAAAAGAAGTGATGAAACTAGTGAACTTACTTGGGTCCCCAATAACAATACCAAAAATTGGTTATGCCAAAATTAACCCATGTTTTAATGTCTAAGTGGTTTCCTATAGCACAATATGGGTTATTAAATCCTCATGGGAAAAATAATTAACCTAACAAAACATAGGTTCCATATAGGTTATTCTGATATTAACTGGACAACATTGGCTCAATATTGATTTTATTATAAATATTATTTATAAATTTTAGGAATTAAATTTAATAGATTGATTTATTCATATGTTATCACTTATGGTGGATTGGAAAAATACATTTTTCAATTATTTCAACTTAATTTTCTTAAGAATTGTTAATGCAGTGAAATATTAATAACCATGATATCTTACTTGTTTAAAATGATAAAAAACATATTATAATGACTTATAAACTAATAATTAAAATCTTAATGATCAAAACATGGTAAACGGTCTTATTATCCCATAAAATCTGTGGTGATAATATTTAATTAGAGGAAGAAAAATATATTGAAATGATGAAAAAAAATAAAATTATTTACTAAGATATATTAAATAAGAAATCACATCCAATAAATCCCCATGAATCTACCTTTAATCACATCATTATTGGGTTATCCCACTATTTATTATATTCTATTAATGAAGGCATGTAGTAGAACCATGACAGTGGAATTGAAGATAGAAAATATTCAAATAATAATCAATCCACCATTGTGTGAAGAAATTTAGAAGGATCAATGTGAAAAATTTCACAAATTGATTAAAATGTATTGAAGTTATATTTAAAAGAATAAATATAAAGGTTGTACGAGAATAAATTTTATTAATAAATGACAGTTAATGAAAAACATGCATGAGAAAAATTAATAATGTGATTACTAAATGAAAATAGATAATTACAATTGAATGGAAAACATTGGATTCTAATTAACATCAATAAAATATCCTTATATACTCTTATTTGGAGAATTAGGTATTCCCACACAACAATATAAACCCTCCAAATTAGTTAGGTTTCTGAAAAGGTGGGAGAGAATAAATTAAATTTTATGTTTCAATGTCGAACACAAAATATGACTTCATTAATCCCCTTATTCACATGAAAATAAGTCAGTGTATATAGGATAATAATTAATGGTTGTTTAAGATAAATATATTATTATAAGGATACACTATAAACATTAAAAATTTAATGATTTTTTTTTTAGAAATTTGGATGTTACTCTTGAAATGGTGGGATGATTTTTTGGGGGTTCAGATATGACCATACATTTAATCTTCATATTTGACTACTCGGATCATGATTAAAATTTCTGAATTAGATCAACCAAAGTTATTATGAAATTATCCATATTATTTTATATTTATATAATTAAAATTTTATCTGAAATGGGTTTGAATTTTGGGCCCCACATTTGTTTGATGGGCCTTAGTCCCATTATGCTTTGTCCAGAATATTTCTGCATTTATTTCCAAAAATATCTATCATCATTAGGATTCATTTATCAATCCATAATAACAAAAAGTAAAAATAAATTAGTTCAATAGTATCCCCAAATATTAAATAATAATAATTAAAAAAATTAATTCCACATGTTGGTATTTTATTTCCCAAATTTTGACATTAAACATTAATTACACATTTGATTGGAAATTGAGTTCAAATTATAAAATGCACTAATACTGACTTTGATGGAATTTTAAACACATTAGTATTAAAAAATTAACAATTAATATTATCCTACATTACTGGATTATCACAATACTATATTTAAAAAAATGATATAAATTTTTTAGTTTGATTTCACATCAATCGCAGGTCATTTGGTAAGCTCACCCTCTATGGAACTTATTTTTAAAGATAAATTTTTTTTAAGAAATTCTAATTTATTCTATTCTAGAACATCACATGTCATGTTGAAAATCCATATAATCTCACACATAAAAACTAATTCTAATAAAATTTCCACAATATTTCACTTCTATTGGATATTTTTTTCTATGGATTTAATAGTAAAATGCATTTTTTTGGATTAATAATATTGAAAATCCATTTTCCAACATCTTGGAAAAAATACACCATGAATTGAAATATTTTTTTTCACTAAAATTCTATAATAAATCTAATAACTTTTTATTCATGAATTCTTTTAAATCCATGCTCATTTTTCTAGCTCGACGTCCATGATGTAAATTATTAATGACCCACATTTTCTACAGTCAACTTATTTAGACAGTTCGAGCACATCACATGTCATATTGATGAGTGATCAACTAAAACACATTAAAAATAATTCTAATAAATATTTCAGAAGATTTAAAATAATTTCGTTATGGTTTATATGGTATTAATTGTATAATCAACTTTTTAGTGTTCTAAATTTGTGAAAATGTGTTTTACTTCTTCTCAATAAAACAACATCTCATATTAACACATCATCAGTAACTATAATTTAAATATCATTCTACGATAGTCATAATTAGATCTCACTAAAATTTTATATCATTTGGATATATCACCCATGGTGGAATACATTTTTAAAATCATTCATTTTCTATGAATTACTCATTTAGACCATTGGATTAAATCCCATGTCAAATTAAGGGGTTGTATGATCAAACACAGTAATAATTATAATAATATGAATTTTATAATATTTAAGGTATATTTGGGGTTATTTTTTATAGATTTAATAGTGAAAAGTACAATTTAGACTTTTAAATTAGTAAATGTAATTATTTGGTTATGTTGTGAAAAAGGCACATGAAATTATGTGAAGTAGGCTCATAAAATAAAAAAATAAATCTTAAATTTCACTTCCAATGATTTCCTTGAAATATTATCTCATTTGGTCAGATCAGCCTTTATGGATAAAATTTTGAAAAAAATATCATTTTATAAAAACTATTTGTTTATTTATTTTGGGAACATAACAACTAATATTGACACTCCAATTGGTCTCACATGTAAAAAATGTCTACAAAATAGTTGTTATAGAACATCATATCAATTCGTGATCATTTTCAATGGTTTTAACGAACAGAAATTGTAATATCATTTTAAATTACTGATTATATGATTTTGATAGTCATGGGAATATACCACCTCTAATTGATGCACAACACATTCATAAAAAAAATTACAGTTGTTGTCATATGATTGGATAGCTATACGTGCACATTTTTCCAGCTAGACTATTGTGACACTCATTTTTAAATACAATTATTTTCTAAAAAAGCCTTATTACATTTAATGTAAAAGGAATTGGAATAATAACGAATATAATCTATAAGACGAAATTTAATTGATCAAATACCAATTTATTAAAAAAACGAAATATTTAAAAATAAAAAATACATAAAAATCATAATAATCCAAAATAAATTTACACGTCAATAAAATTATAGATTAAAAACATAATATTAACACCTAAAAAAATATATTATTCTTAAATATTGTATAAATAAATCCTATATGTAAATTTAATCATTAAATGTGAAAAATATATTAATTAAAAAAAATTCGGAAAATAATAAACAAATGATTTTATTTTTCACTAAATAGTGTTCTATAATAATAAATCATACATAAAACGGTTCTGTTTTTAAATGAAAAAAATTGATTTGCATGGAAATTATTTTCCGTCAACATTATTATGATATTTTTTAGTTTTTTCTACTACTTATATGTTTAAACCCATCATGACGATTCAAATAGACTACTCTTATTGTTTATTTTTAATAGCCTTCAAAAGTAACCTATATGAAACATTATTATGTTTCAAGTAGGTGAATTACGAATCCTATAAAATTTAAAAAAAAGTAAAATATAATTAAAATTAGAAACATTGATGCATCATATATGTAGTAGTTGAAAATTATAAAAATATATTAAATAAGAAAAGAAAATATATGTTTCATGACACAGACATTATCGATTAAAAACCACACATTTACAACTCAAGAAACTTATTTTCATGATTTTTAGTATAAATAAAATACATATGAAATATAAAACATTGTCTATTCAAATAAGGATTAAAGGAAAATAAATGCAACGTTAAAAAATAATTAATTTTAATTTTAATTATGATATTATGGTTATCTATTTTAAAGTTAATTTTTAAAGACAAAAATTATGTTTTGAAATATTTATTAGAGACAGAATAATAACTATGAACATTTAAGTTAATAATTATATTAATAATTTTACTAATAAACTAGTTATTAATATAACATAAACTAAATTATAATAATATTTTTAATATAATAAAAATAAATTTTCATAATAGTCTTATTATGGAAAAATTACGTTAAAAATATTATATATTTAAAATAACCATTATATTAATATATTAAATATTTTAATAATAAAAAATGATTAATTTTTTTATATTTTATACAATCTAATAATTTATATATTTATTAATACTAAATAAAAATATATTTACTAATGGTATTGATTTTTAAAAATCATTCTCTTGAAATTATTATATGTGCATAATTATTAATAATATTAAATATATTTAATGATTATATTATTGTGATTTATATTACAATGAAAATAAAATATAAATCATTTAAATAAATAAATAAAATTAAATATTATATTTAATAAAATTATATTTATTATTTTTATTTTTGTATATTTTAAAATTAATATAAAAGTTATATAAACTTAACTTATAATATAACAATAAATATTAATTTGATTATTAATTAATACAAAAGTTTAATATCCAATTATATATTTATTTATTTATTTATATTCACTATTATAAAGTGTAAATAATAATAAAATTATTATTAATTACATTATCCATCACATTAATGAAAAAAAATTTATAATATTTAATGGTTTCATTAATTTTTTATATACATGAATATATATAAACAAAATAAATAATAATAAAAAATATATTTTTTTAAAAAAATTGACGGTAGAAAAATTGCCGAAAAAGTGAATTCTTTAATATTTTTCATTAGAATTCCTTTTTATATATAGATTCTTCTTATAGGTATTTCCACTAAAGGAATTAATTTATTTGTTCTCTTCGATAAGGAATATTGTAGAAGGAGTTCTTTCAAAACACTCCCATTCATTAGTAAACCCCACCGCTACATTGAATGGTATATTGGGAAATTGTTTTCAGAACACTATATATTAGAAATTTGTTTTTTATTCATATGTATTGCAGAAAAATTGACAGAAGGAGAATAATAATGAATCCTTTGAAACTAATGAACATAGAGAATTCCACCTTTTAGGTTTCCTCCTTTAATTCATATTATCCTTTTTCTCTGAGTTAATTGGAAGCCCCTACAGAACAGTTTTATAAACCAATAAGGAAAATAATATAGATTCTAAGAAGGATGGATGTTGAAGTGATCCTTGATTTTTAAAACAGTCAGGATGTGTATGATTAACCCTTCACCCAGAAATCAAGGTAGCTCATCGTGGGCTAAGTCAGGAAATTAAATAGAAGACAATAATGGAACCCATAAAATCAATTAAGATCTTGACTATTTCTACCACACACCTCTTATTGTCATGTAGACATAAAAATTTAAGATTATACAATTATAATAAAAAATATTAAAACAATAAAAATGAGTCAAGGATTTTTTTGAAACATAAAAACATTTATATGAAGTAAGATTTATGGGAGATTCATGTTGTAGATGATGGTTAAATAGATATATAATATGGATATAATGTTAAAAATTAATTTTCATTTAATATCATCTTCTAATTCAATAACTCCATCATCAATATGATGGAATTGGAGAAATATATATTATTGTTTTCTCTTTTTCATGAATTATAACATTATTTTGTTTTTATTTAATAAATTTCGTGATTATATATATTTTGTTCTCAACCTTATCTACAGATTAATTACTAAACTATTAGGATGATATGTTTTGGATAACTTACAATGTATATATTTATCATTTTATGCAGGTTGACCAACAATTCTTGGTTTTAATCAGCCTCTTTAATTTCTGGTAAAGTTCGTTTTTTTCTAGCATTTAGTTGCTTATAAATCATTTATTAGTGGTTGAGAAGATCTATTTCATGGATATTATAATAACAAATATAGTGAATAGTATCCAGTTCACATAAAATATGGAAGGAGATGACTTTTGGATTCATACCACTGGTCCCCTAAAATAGTTGAGAAGGGCCACATTTCGTCATTTTCTCACGTTTCATGGTAGAAATTTTGGAGTTGCACGACAATATTTTCTCCTTATTCGAGTGATATTGGAGAGACCCCAAGGATTTTTTTTCTTCTCTCTTGAGGGTATCTAATAGTGTATGAATTGGATTTGGATTGGGAAAATTGCATGACCACGACCTTTGCAGAAAAAAGACTATGGTTTCTGAGGACTCATATATCACAGGTGTACTTGGAAGGTAGCAGAAAGTGATCAATGATTGTAGTGGAATACATGTAGGATGTTTATAAGAGATAAGATTATATATGGGTGATGTTTTTGGTTTGAGGGAGGATTTCATTGACATATTCTGTGGTAATCCAAAGCTACAATAATTTACATAACTTGTCGATGTCTAAAAATATCATATAAGATAGGAAAAGGTGATACCAAATTCATTGTGGTGGGGGTCCATTATTATTTAATTATAACTATATTATAAATCACTGTATGTTATTTTTTTATTCTACATGTAAAACATTAATAATTTATATTATAAAACTCATGATGGATCTTTCATGTGCCCATAGAAAAATTGTCAAATAATGTTTCATAATAATCTCCCATTTAATGTTTTCAACTTTTTTCTCTTCAACCTAAAATACATAAAATAATTTCTTATCGATATATTGATAAATAATTTTTATGTTATATAAATATAAATATTATATTTAATAATTTTATTCTTGTTTTTTTCATTACTTGTTGTTTCTTTTACTGGTTCTTAAGGATTGTATTTTTTATGGTTTCGAATATGTTTTCCAATTTTTGAAATAACATTTAGTTGAAAAAAATTCCTTATCATAGATATGAAAGATGATTTTTATTTTTTTCAAAATTTTAAACAAATCATATTATGTTTATGGTAATCTTTTCATGAACTGCTGATAATGTAACCATTTTTATGTGATACTATTTAATGGAGTAGTATATCATTTTTTCATTCAGGATCATGGAATTTTTTAGAAAAACATGATTTATTTTTGTTTTATTGTGTTTATAATATTACAATAATAAACATATTTTATCAATTCCATATTTTCATATTATGGAAACCAATTTTATACATAACTGATCTGGAATATTACTTGATGATTATCGTACATTAAAAAACCTTGAAATGTTGGTATCATAGAGTAATTGAGAAAAATTTTATGACCTCAAAATATATAATTTATTATTTTTTAAATAAAATAATTATGTTAGAGTTTCATTATTTTAGAATGATTTGAATTTTTTAATTCATTTTTTATGTTATTCCCTTTTTCTATAATTTCTAATACTGTAATGTAAGTATTTGCTTGTTGATTTCCTTTTATATTTTCTTGTCGGATCCAAAATAAAGATATTTGGTTATTGGTACATATTTTCGCCACTTTTTTGTGGTTAGTAATGGGTATATTCACGGAAGAACTTTGATGGAGTGTTTTAGTTATAATTGGTGTGTGTGGAGGAGTTTGTCCAGTGGTTTATCCCAAATTTTATAAATTTCATCCTTAGGAGAGTGGGATCATACTTATCTATTGTTTATTTCATTGTTCTATGTTATTGATGGGTGGGGTTCCCCTTTATTATTTTTCATTGCGAGTGTCCATGAGGCTTTTGTATTATTGGGTGTTGTGTTACTGTTTCATTCTTGATGGGTTAGCAATCTCATTTGTCCTTTCTGATTCAATCAATTCAAGTCTTGAAATATGTTTCATTCAAATTTGGTGGCATATGTTTTTTGGATGTTTTACTGATATGTGAATTCCTAGTTTTCATCTTATTTATATTTTCTTTTCCGAGTGTCTCACATAAATTTTTTCTTCAACTCCATGTGATATATAGTGTTACATAATTTATGAGGAAGCCCACATGTTCACATAGATTACGAAAACCTATCTCACTAGGGGGAGATTCTTGAATGCCCATAAGGATTTATTTTTCCTATATCGAAATACCTCATGATGGGTTTTATCATTATGGATTATCTCTCCATGTGGAGTGTCTTGGTTAATGATGATGGTTTAGTTGTCTCATCCTTGGTGTTATAGGTTTTGGTGGAGAATTTTTCTTGTTTTTGGAACATCGTAAACATGAAAAGGTTGGTGATAATGAAATATTATTCAGACTAGTGTTGCTAAATACTATGAATTTCGACCTTTCAAATAAAATTTATATCTATTTTATTTAATAATTGAAGAAATAGATACATTGGATTAATAACTTACATTGTTAATGATTGCGGATCAACTAAAATTACACTTTTGGAATACCATTGTTGTTCATTGAGGATCCATAGATATAATCCCTCTGGTGGTGATCCATATGTGCTCTTATGATGTCTGAGAAACACCACTAGATATATGGGTGCTAGTGTGGTGATTCAAATGTTATTCTTGTTCATTGTTATGTCTTGGTTTTTTTCCTAACTGAAATCTCTCTTAAATTACATGTTCATTAAAGGGAGATAAACAGATTACTTGATAGAGGATTTTTTCGGCATAATAACTCTCTATCCACAATTATTAGATTCTCTACACGATATGAATACTCACCAATTATTATTGTTGGGATTTAAGTTAAAATATTATATAATTGAATAAAAATTATTAAATAACATTGATTACCTTCAATAAATCCCATGCCTCAAAATAATAAATATATAATATTATAATTTGATATGTTGTACAAACATGCACAATAACAAATATTATATAACGGTTTTGTTCATTAATAGTTGTCAACATACTCGGACCTTGTCCATTCAAACTCCTCGATCGTTTATTAAAGAACAGAATAAATAGTTTTTGTAAATAAATATTCATTCCCAATCATGTAAAATTGTTTTTATTAAAATATTAACTAAAAATAAAAATAATTTTTTTCACATTCAGGTGAATTATTTTTTTTATGAATTTATGCAATCAATATAACATGAATAACATTATTCCTCGTAATTGAGAATAATATTTATTATGATAATTAAAATGATAAAAATGTAATATTGATCAATAGAAACACTTAGTGTTTGACAATATAGGATTTTATCCAGTTGTAATTGGGGGGGGGGTTGAAAGTCCAAGATTACTATTTATAAATTGGACAAGGAACCTTAGAGAAAGAAAATAATTTCAAAACATCAACAACCATATATGAATGCTCATTGAGTAATATAACCCCTTTGACACTATATATCATCTAGTATGTTGCACATCTATGTCACTATCCTATATGAACAATATTTCATTTGTTGAATATAAATAAATTAACATTTCATTACACCATGTCCATGGAATTTAATGAGATGGTTCTATTATAATAAAAAGGATTAGATAAAATCTTTTCAAAAGATTGAAGGAAAACATCATTCCCCACATTATTCATTAGCGAAATGTCTCTTATAATGCACCCAACATATCCAACTTCTCCATGAAATTTTATCACTGTGGTTTATGAAATACATCTAAGTAATAATGTTATAACATGTATTAATAATATTCTAAATGTACAATGAAAATCACACATTATTGTATATTGTAATATTTAGTGACACCAAAACATGTGTAATTTGTACTTGTGGGTATCTTCTTATAGTTACCTTTCATAGAGATTACCTAGAGAGAACTTCTTAAATAGATTCCTCATCTATATACAATTATTGTCATGTGACATTCTATGTAGTAATATTCACATGATAGTATGTTATCAGACCACAAAAAATTATTTGATAATATAACCATAGCACATCAAGGTTCTCATCAAAGCAGAGAACTAGTATGACCTAATCAATGTCATGTATACTCTAGGACATTATTACATTTGATTCATGGACAATAAAAAAATGTAATACAATGTTTTATTAATATTAAATACATTTAATATTTATTTATTCAATGTAAAAATAGTTTTTCCTCGGAAAACAACTCTAAAAAACTCATACTTGTACTAGAGACAACTACATATGATATTTTGTCTTCTATACTTCACATGTTATTCATGTTTCTACTAAGTTAATGATTTAGTCAAGGGGCACATCAAATTGTCTCTCGTGGAAGTAAAAATCACTACAACTTCACCAATCATAGAGAAATCACCCAAGGGATGATACATATGAATTATGTGTTATTGCCACTGATGTGACCTTGAAAATTTTTTAGGATCCACTACTATTATATTATTGAAATAGAGTAAGACAATAACTTTATTGTTAGGTACCACATAATGATCATTGATGAAGTTTCACACCGATGCAATTTATTTAACTACCATGAAATCTACAATATATTCAGAATATACAATATAATATATATCCACAACCTGTTTAGAGGCATTCCATCTCACAAAACCTCCATTCAAAGTGAAGATGTATCTCATTTGTGACATTGTGTCCACTGTATTAGTTTGGAAACTAGCATCTTTATATCCCCAAATTACTAGTTCATATTCTTCTTTATAAACCAAGAAAAAATCCTTAGTATGCCTACGATACATAAAGATTGACATGACAGTCTTACAATATAGGTCATCGAGATTATCATTATATATTTTTATAACTCATCATTTGTACACTACATATTTTATAGTATATATCATAGCATAAATGGGTAACATAATATTTATTGCATATGAAATACTTGTCATTTTTCATTATTTCCACATGTGTCTAATGTCACATTTTCCAAGAAAGATGAATGTCATGTGATACAAGAAACAATCCCCTCATGGATTGATCGATAATGAATATATTTAATATCTTTTTAATGTATTTTCATTGGATTGGGACAAGGAACCTGTTGGTTCTATCACAATGGATGTTGATCACAAAAATATATGATTTATCTCCCAATTACTTTATAGATGAAAATTTATTCATCCATTACATAAAATATTATAAGATTGGTATTTCATTTCTAATGAGTAATATGCCATCAACATACACTATTTTGAAATATACATCACTCCTACTAAACCATTTATAGAAATATGGATTGAATTCATTCTTTCTAATGCTTTATTATGTAAACAAAACATAAAAATTAATCATCCATGATCAGGATTCATACATTAATCCATAAATGGATCCATTATATTTTTATAACATGATGGACTCCTATGGAGTCAGAAACCCAGCTGGTTATGTCATAGAGACATATTATTAATGGTTCTTATTAATGAAGTATGTTTCAACAATCATTTTCATAATATTATAATAACAGTAAGTTGCAATGGCAAGTATAATTCTGATGGATATCAATATTTCAACTAGTGAAGATGATTCACCATAGTCAATACCTTAATGTTGTAATAACACAATTCAACAAATCATGCCTTATAAGTATTAACATTCCCATCGATAAACATTTATTTCTTTGAATTCCATTTTTAATCCAAACATATTTACATCTACTAAAGGGTCTACCAAAATGAATAAATTCCTTTTGTATATGGAATACATTTCAGAATTTATAGATTCCTTACACTTAGAGACATATAATAAACTTATTTTGAACTTGTTGGTTAGAAGACCATTATTATCAAATTATAGTGACTCTCCATCCTCGATTACTAGAAAAACATACCATTTTGGTTGTAAAACATCTCTTCGAATTCTAATTAGGAATTTCGTCTATGGAACAATTTCTTCTTCTATAGGGCTTTTTGAATTTTTTTCTTGTTCCAAATCTAGTGTATTTTGAGTCTAGGCATCATCAATTTGTGCCTATGGCATATAAGAAAGATCAAAATCAATGTATTATAGATATTAGAACCATCTCCACTATTTGAGAAACAAGTAAGTTGTAGAAAGAATATATTTGAGGGTCTTATGGTTCACGAACATCAAAAATAAATCACCCAATAGATAATGTCTATATCAATGTAAGGCATGAACAACTACTACTAGATCAAGGCCATGTGTCAGGTAATTTCTATCATGAGGTATCAACATTAGAGATCCGTAGACAATGAATTTTTCTTCCCATATCAGCATTACACCTACGCCAATTCGTAATGCATCATATAAGATAACATAACTTCATCTTTCATTGTTAAGAGTTATAATTGGTGTTAATACAAGCCTCCCATTCATCTTTTGAATGTCTTTATCACATGGTTCTAACCATATGAAAATGGAAACATAATTTTTCTTGCTAGTAAGAGGTGAGTAAATGTGGGGAATATATTTTATGAAGCACATTTACTATCAAGACATCCCAATGAAACTCTATATATCAAACAAATTATTCTGGTTTTCCTTGGATACTAAATCACTATCATTTTTTGTGTCAATAGATATTTTATATTACAATATTAGATGACCTAAAATGTGGACATTGTCGATATAAAAATAGAAATTATAATGTTTAGAGTAGTTTTATTTCTCTATCTATGTTCTCATAATGATCTCAAGATTATTGGCATAGTCACTTATATTTTGATAATAAATGAAGATGTTTTCAATAATGACTATAGTGAAGGAGTCCAAATAAGTTTAGAAAACTCTATTAATCAAATCAATGAAAAACAAGGGTGCATTCGTAAAAACAAACTACATATAAAGTTCTCAAATAGTACATAACTACAATGGAAAGCTATACAATGTATGATTGTTGGCTTTACACATCACTGAGGATAACCTTTTCTCTAGTCAATCATAGAGGAGGACTTTTCTCCTCATAGTTGGTCATAGAGATCATTGAGTTGAGAAGTTGATATTGGTTCATGATTGAATGTTTGATCATCCATTTTTAATCCACAAATAGACATTAGGTTTCATCCTCATTCTGGGAAAAAACACAAAAGAACCCAAAGATGGTGTACTGGTCTATATAAAACCATTGGCCTCTAAATCTTATAACATCCATTTGTAATCTTTAAGATATATAAATTAAATCCTATATGGAGGAATGATCCTTGGAGATACTTCTGGGACAATCACGATTCTAAACTCTACCACTCCCTAAGGAGGTTAGACAGAGAGGACATCAGTAATGAAATCCTTGAAATGATCCACTTATAGTGGGAAACAAGTTAACATAATCCCCATTAATCCATTAAGATATTTTCAATATGGGTATTCAATACACCTATCCCAAGATGGTTTTTCCCTATCAATTTGTCAGGGAATCCAACTCACCATTATGTGGATATGTTATACCTTTTGGTGATGAAAAATATACGATGGGATGATGGTATTCAAGAACAGAATGATACTTAACTAGCTAGTCAATACCAAGAAATTCTAGTATTATTTCCATATCAAGAGAAAAGATATTTCATAAGAAAGGTATAATTCATTTCTCAAGGGGATAGTCCTTACATAGAAGTATGCCCTTTATTTGTACATCTAATAGTGTATCAAGGGTCATTATACCATAGTAATATTTTATCTATAGTCGGTGACTCTCCACCATAGATATAGAAATAAACGAGTGCATTGCACCTATATCGAATAATGATGATTCTATATAGTATGCTTATAGGATAAAACATCATACTGTAGATACTCCAACAACTTGATCCTCAGGAATTGGATGTAGTGCATGAAATTGGACCAATTGAAGGACCAGTAAAATAGATAGAGAATCACAATCATAACTGCCCTTCAAGTGCTGTTATTGATCAGGGCTCTAGCTACCATTTCCATGACCTCCTCCTCAACCAGAATGGTGATTCTATGCCAAAGTCCATCTTGACAAGGCATATAATATATCACTCATGATGGTGGAGATAGTGCAGACATTTTTCAATCAAGGATAGTGGAAAAGAATTGCAGAAATGTTGGAGATGTGCCATACATATTCATGACGGACACCATAGTGGGTCTCTATCAAACAGAGTCATTAAATTCCCCCATTATCTAAAAATAATTACACTATTAATTATTATCAAAATATTCATTTTAGTTGCCATTACCCTATAGAAAAACCAATAGGGAACATTTCTGTCCACTGGATGAAATATTGTCCTAACTCAACACTAATCCTCTATACCTGGTACTATTAAATTCCCTCGAGTTTCACTCAGTGAAAAAATCCTGATTTATTATCATGAATAAAATAGGTAGTTTAATTAGATTGACTTGCATACATATGGAATAATAGATCCATTCCTCAAAGTGTCTTGCATGCAAAAGCTCATCAATGGCTAGAAGTTGTATACAGTGTTTCAACACTGTGAAATGATCCAAATACACCATAACTAACATTTAACCATGGAATTGATTGATGAAATCTCTATCTATATTATCTCTAAGAATTTTTTGAAATAACTGATAATATAATATTTTCAGAAAATCAATCCATAACATGGCTATATGACGATTGGTTGGGGTATCACTACCCCAAAACACTTTGTTGAATCCCAATGCATCTGTGTAGCGTGCACGACCCTACATTTTGGATGTGACTCTAGATGATCCAATACTATCAAGGGTTCCTCTCCCAATGATTCATAAAAATGTGGAATATCACACCCCAAGCTTATAAGGTACTATTCTCTTTGAATAATACAGTAGCGTGTGTTGTACGCAACTTCGAGATTCTAACACACTACGACCAATCAATATAGCCTTTATGAGTAGTAATACCCACATTATGACAGTTTATAAATTTTCCCTCCGAAAATGGACTTCATTTTTGGATTTCGAATATTGAAATTTTCCTAGGGTGAATTATTGGTACTTTTCAGATAACATTTATATTTGGATGAATAGTGAAAATTACTAAATATTAATTTAAAATAACTTTTTTAATCGAAATAATTAATAGTCATAAATTATGAATATGAGTGGTTTTAAAGTATATTTAAAATATATTTTTACCATTTAATAAAATTTTGTTCATTAGAAATAAGTTCACAATTAAACTGAACATAAATAAGTGACAATCTTTTGATCGTTGTTATCTCTTAAGAACATGATTTTTGTTTTAACAACGGGAATAAACTTTAAATTAATTTCTGCCACTTATGTGTTTTGAATTTAAAAAAATGGATTACATATTTGGAATCAGGATGAAAAAATTGTATATATAGGCAAATATTAGTTTTAGACATTTTGAATAATTACATTGGTAAAAAATTAAATTACCACGGTTAAAGGGTAAATCCGGTAAATAATGATATAAAATAATATTATAATAATAATAAATTACTCTATAACATTTCCTATCCTTATAAGATGATACATGTCCGACCATTTGAATAATTTGGTCGATTTTGGGACCCCATTGATCCACTTGTAAGTGATAAGGACACTTTATATTAATTAAGTTAAAATAAATACAAAAATCACATAAGCATATATATTTTAGAAAAACAATTTTTACATATGGGTATATATGTTATATTTTCGACTATAAATATTCATTAGAAACATAAAATTATGTTCATCATAATGGTATTTTATTTATAATTTTTAGATATTTAATAGTTAATATTATTTATGGCACAATAATGATGAAGTATTTTCCTTATCAATGAAAGAATCAAATAATTTGTATTATAAATGTTAAAATAAATATAATTTGAACGTTTTGATGAAATCCATCAATTTTATTGGTTAATATGACATTATAGTATTTCTTAAATGAATTTGTTTCGAAATAATAATGTTTTTATGACTTTAACAAAAAATAAATTATTGAATCGTGTCAAAATTGACATAAATGAGTTTTTAAAACAAATATTATATTATTAATTGATATTCTATTCATAAAAATATATGTTTCGGAAAAAGGACTTATATAATGACATTTGGGTCATTAATGACCACTTAGGGGTCACTTATATGTATATAGTATGTTTATTAACTATATTATATAAAAATACAAAGTGACATGGTAAATGTCAAACTAATTAACTAAGTGTTAAAACTAAAAGATAAGGTTAATATAATGACCCAAACAATTCTAAATTATATTGGTTGAAAGTATTTCGACCCATACCCACCTTATACATTTAATAATCCTCTTTGTATCCATTAAAAACCAAATATTAATTTATAATAAAATAATATTTCTACCTTTTTCAAATGTTCCCCTCACCCCTCTTATAAACGACCACTCCCCTTTTCACAAATTCAAACATTAAAATCCTTTTGGCTCACCAAAACCATACTAAATAATCCTCAACTCCCCTAAAATCATCCTATAGGCCTTAGTTTGATCATAAAACCAACCTATGGAGCCCTTTTGATCAAGTCAAAATGAAGAACCCGAAGAAGAGGTAATGTTTTCACCACCCTCATTCAAGTTCCTTTCTTCTTCATCTTATTATTTCATTTTTATTTCCATTATAAAATAATAACTCCAGTATCTTCTATATACTGTGATGTTATTATAAATATGGTACAACCATATTCATTATTCTATCCATCCTTTGAATGACATGTCACCATACGTGCGTACGTACGGCCTACCATTCCACGTCGTGGTGTAATTGTTATTCAATACATTATTATTTTCATGGATATAATAATGATGTGTAATTCATGTAAATAATAAATATAACATTATAATGTTTCTGTATATATGATATAACATCCAATTATATATTATTTTACTATCAGAAGTATGATATTATTGTTCGTGCGTACGTACGGACTACCGTCTCCACGAATGTGATGGGATTCATTCCCCATCGTACCCATTGAAGTATAATTCTCATTTGATCATTAAAAATAATTTTTAAGGACTTAATATCATTCTCTATATGAATATGATACAACCTACCCATAAAAAACACAAATTATGTAACAAAACATATAATAGAAAATGAGTAAGTTAACACCCAAAATGGATATAATATTAAGATATTATTAACAAAGCAATGTTTAATTATCATATACGATATTAATGTATATGATCATTGTATAATTAAATAATAATTATTTCAACATTATACAAGAGTCTAACCTACCCTCGACCAAGGAAAAAGTACAAAGTAAGGGGTTTCCAATCTCACTTTTAATTCTGTGAGATTTCCAATGTTCACCACTTACTTATTGCAAGTGGTGTGTGTACTTCCCATGATTGTTTTCATTGTGTAATATAATTTACTTTGTGGATATCTAAATTATCATTGTGTGATACTTCTTTCATGGGTGTATGTTTCATAAGTTACCAAATCAACAAGAGGTTTTGAAATTTCATTTTCCACTCATTCGGCTTTACACATACTCCATTGATTATTTTACTCCATGATTATGTGTGGAATCACTATGAATTTTACTATGCCATAATTTCCACTCCCATCTCTATAGATATCATTTTGATACACATAATCACTCCATTGATAAATTCTCAAGTTATCGATATGACCTTGATAAGAGTAATTTTTACTCAATCTTGATTTGTTGAGTTAAACATCAAATCCATTGGTGTTGTTTTTACAAGAATATGTGTGAATGTTCTTTGATTATTTTACATTTAATATCCAATCCTATTGAGTGTATTTATATATTTCACACATAATTATGTCATTGATTTATCCTTAACCTATGGATATGTCTTTTATGAGAGATTTCATCTGAAATTACATTCCTTTGAGACTTTATTGTTGTTATGTACCAAATAACATTAATATGGTGTATATAATGTACTTTGACATATTATATCATTAATCCATTTATTTTTATGACAATTATTAGTTTTTATTCCCTCAATTATTTTTATTGAAGTCTCTCTCTTGTGGTTATGAACTCTAACTAAAATATCATTTTAAAATGTTTTAATGATTTTTTATTCTAAATCATTCTCATTAATGTCCATGTTTAAAAAATGGTTTTAAGGATTTATTTATATGGAAATTAAAGTTTTCAGATAAAAATTCCTTTTAAAAGCTTCAATGTGGTATGGGACACTTTGATTTAAAATTCTATTTCAAATGGCCTCTTGAAAAATAGTGTGACTTTTAAATGTTTTCAAGAAAAAGGGGGATATTTATCTCAATAGTTTGGAGATTATTTTAATCTATGTCAATATCCTTCATTATTCTCGATTTAGGGTAATCTAATATTATATAATCTTTCATATTGTATCAAATGAGTTATGTTTGACTGTGGATGTTCTTTTTTTATACCATTCATTGTTTCTGGATAATGTATTGGCATTTCATATGGTAGTTTTAATACGAATGTTTATATTATATTTCAAACATTTCATATTAAAAATGCATTGGACATAGTATGTGATGGGTAAATCCCTCTATACCTCCTTGATGCATCGGTAGGTCTCATGAGTCAAACTAGTGTCTTGGCAGAAGGCCTTGAAAAAATATTATTTGTTGTCTTGGCACGAGTCTATGACTATGTGGTTATGATTGTCTGGAATTATGCAGTCCATCATTATGAAGGTGGTTATTGATATTGCATGTGGTTATTTGACTACAAGAATATCGATTGAATAATAAAATGGAATTATTTCATTTTTTATTTTCCATATTATGCTGGTGTTCATGTTTAAAAGGATTTTGTTGTAGTTATACATTGCCTTAACTCTTTATGCTTATCTTTAATAGTTTCCACTATATTGTTATCCTTACTGGGCATCTGAGATAACACCTTTAAATGTTTTATTTTTTCCAGGATGTGAAGAAGTAATTTATGAATGAACTACATGGATAGTATGAGGGGACATGAAGACACGATTTTTTTGTAGTTTTTTTTACAATATGATGTATTATAAAACTTATGAATATATCTAGTGTTTCCAATACTACTAAACTAATTGTTCATTCGAGACGTGATCTTTTGTTATCATCCCAATGTTATGTAATAATACACCGACTATGGGTAACTGGGGTTGAGGCGTTATAGTTGGTATCAGAGGAAGTTTAGTACAATTCTTGGAAACTATATTTAGATAAACTCTGATTAGAGAACATAGCCCTAAGATACAAATTGAGGACTAGTATAGAAGAACTTCCTAGAATACTTGTATTGTATAGATTTTATGAGTTTTCCATGAAATACATCCTTTTCTGGATACAAGAAGGTAGAGGTTTCTTTGGAATAGATGTACGTAGGGGTAAAACCCAAAAACACCTCTTTGAGCTAGACTTTAATGGGAACTCGTGTACGACAACTGGCCTTGTTTCACTCTTTGTTACGACACTCTTAGGAGATATTATTAGGATAATTTACATTCTCTTAACAAACCAATTTGATGTATTTAAATATAAGATGAGAGTAAATGACGTTGGTTAATCCTAAGGTGTTTTAAATAGAAAATATAGTTTCATGATATTATCTAAATGATTTTATGACTGCTATTACTCACACAATGATTTCTGGTTTTAGTCATTGGCTGGAGTCCAAGGAAGTTATAGTAACGTTGAGAATGATGTACAAGGTGGGAATGCTGGTGAAAATGAGCCACAAAATGGGATTCTAATGGGCGTAAAAGTTATCATGTTCATGCCAAATCTGTTTTTTAAAAATCTGATCAACAACAAATATATTAACCAACTCCCATACTCAGCAATGAAGATAAAGGAGATGAATGATAAGAGCTCCAGCAGTGGAGAACATGGAGAAAAGAATCATAAATTTCCATCATGCAGGAAATGTGGAGGGAGACACCCAGGAAAGTGTATCAATGAAACAAATAAATGCTTTACATGTGGGAAAGAAGGTCATTAAGTGAAGAATATCAGAGGAAAAATGAAGAGTACTATGGAAGAAAATAAAAATGGTCTCAAGAATCCATTTACAATTATTTTCCATAAATGTAGGGGACCTGGCCATTACTTGAGTGAATTCCCTATTCTGTAGGATATTTTCTTGGTCAAAGAAAAAGCTACGTGGAAACAAATGGTTGGAGAAATGTTTAAAAGTTTTAGTGCTTCATGTTGATGAGATTACATTGGAATAATTTTCTCTTGTATTTGTAACCCCGTAGTATTCCATGTGGGAATGATATTTGAGAAAGTCTTATCTTTTCCCTTGTGGATATTGTTATAAATAACCATTTGGTTTTATATGATCATTGGGTTTGAGGCAATTACAAGTTATTATATTTTGGTATGAAAATGCAACGTATGAGATAACATTTCTGGTTAAAATTAGGTTATGGTTATTTTGAGGAATTTATCTCATTTTGGTAATGTTATAAAATATAGTTTTTAAAAAAGTCCAACACGCTAACCGTGTGACAACCCGTAGTGTCGGACAAAGCTATGGGAATCAAACCCACAACCAAAGTGCGATCTGGATTTATCACCTAACACTGGACTACGTGAAGTCCCTGGTTAGTGTGACTAATTATTTTTTAGTTAAATGATTTAATTGATCAATAATAAGTTTATTTGGGATATTAGGACTTATCAAATGAATACCCTTATTATAGGAAAATGATTTGGTGAATATGTGATAAATGATATTTTGGAAGATGTTTTCTTTGTTGGGAACACAATATGCCCAAGGTAAATAGAATACTATGGGGTTTCATTTGAGGAGTAATGGTATATTTTTATCTATGTTTTTTTTGTGGATTTATATTGAATTGGGTTATTTATGAAAATGATTAACCTATAATAGATAATATGTGATTATGCGAATTACTTTTATATATGTGACATTAAGAGTAGTTGATGGTATTTAGAGGTAAAATTTTACATGGAAGACGACATAACCAAATTTTTTAATGTTTTGGGTTTCAATATTAGTTTGGACTATATTGAAGGATTTTAACGAGAATTTTTTATTGAATGGTATTTATTAAACTTTGGGTTATTGATTTTTGAAATTAAGATTAGTGTTTCTTTCTCTAAAGGAATATCCTTTTGGGGGATCATCAGATCTTGTACTAACCATTTTGTTTTTGGTTAATATCTAAAGACAAGGTAAATATATATATTATCCTTCATGGATCATGTGATTCTATAGAAGATTATTCTAGCTCTTCCAGTGTGACCAAGTCTTCTTGAATACTCGTCTTTTAATAAAAATGAGTTAGTTGTGGAAATTTATTAAATAATGAAATTCTACTTAAAAATTAAGTATCTCTCTTTATTTTCTTAGTAAATCTCAGAAATTAATTACTCTTCTTTATTTAATGTAACTTAAAACAAAAAAATGTTGTTTGTTTACTTTTGCTACTGGGAAACTAATGACCGTTTGTCCCATCAAAAGTTTGTGTTTTTCTTGTTGTTAACATTATACTGATCAAGTTTTCTATCCATCTCCATCATAACGTGGTATTTATTTTATCACACATATCCATGATTTTCTACATATAATCATAGTATAGGTTATCTTGGGACACCTTTTTTACTTCACTTTCTTTCTTTTAAAGTGATAGTTTTATTGGATTTTTTTCCGATGAGGGACTTTACATTATATTCTCAATACCATGTTCAAAAATTTCTAGGATGCAATATATTGAAGGAGGAGATAATGTAATAACCCATTCATCCATGCTATGATTCTCTTTGAATAATACAGTAGCATGTGTTGTACGCAACTTCGAGATTCTAACACACTACAACCAATAAAAGTTGCCATTATGAATAATAATACCTACTTTTTGAAATTTTATAAATTTTATCTACCAAAATGGACATCATTTTGGGATTCTAAATATTGAAATTATCCTAGGGTGATATTTTGGTACTTTTCGGATAACTTTTATATTTTGATGAATAGTGAAAATTACTAAATTTTAATTAAAAAAAACTTTTTTAATTGGAATAATTAATAGTGATAAATTATGAATTAGAGTGGTTTTAAAATATATTTAGAATATATTTTTACCATTTAATACAATTTTGGTCATTGAACATAATTTCAAAATTAAACCGGAAATAAACAATAGTCAATCTTTTGACAGTTATTATCTCTTAAAAACACGATTTTTGTTTTAACAATGGGAATAAATTTTAAATTCATTTATGCAACATCTGTGTTTTGAATTTTGAAAAATGGATTCAATATTTTGAATTACGATGTCCAGATTGTGTAAATAGGTAACTTTTATTTTTAGACATTTTGAATAATTATATCGGTAAATAATTTAACTACCATGGTTAAAGGGTAAATCTGGTAAATAAGGGTAAAAACATAATATTATAAAAATAATAAAATACCCTAAAACATGTCTTAACTATATAGGTTGATACATTTCAGACCATGGGCATCTTGGGGAAAATTTTTGGACCCCATTGATCCACTTTTAAGTGATAAGGACACTTTATATTAATTATGTTAAAATAAATACAAAAATGACAAAAACATATATCTTTTAGAAAAATAATTTTTACATAGGGTTATATATTATGGATTTTCGACTATAAATATTCATTAAAAATTTAAAATTATTTTCTACATAATGGTATTTTATTTATAAATTATATACATCTAATAGTTAATATTATTTAACACACAATAATTATGCAGTATTTTCCTTATCAATGAAAGAATCAAATAATTGGTATTATAAAAGTTAAAATAAATATAATTTGAATGTTTTGATGACATCCATGAATTTTATTGGTTAATATGACATTATAGGATATCGTAAATTAATTTGGTTCGAATTAATAATGTAGTTAAGACTTTAACTAAAATAAATTATTGAATAGTGTCAAAATTCACATAAATGAGTTTTTAAAACAAATATTTTATTATTAATTGATATTATATTCCTAAAAATCTATGTTTCGGTAAAAGGACTTATATCATGATATTTGTGTCATTAATGTACCACTTTGGGATCACTTTGATTTATATAGTATGTTTATTACTTATATAAAATAAAAATACAAAGTGACATGGTAAATGTCAAACTAATTAACTAAGAGTTAAAACAAAAGGATAAGGTTACTATAATGACCCAAAGCTGTCTAAATACTATTGGTTAAATTTATTTATACCCATACCCACCATAAAATGTTAATAATACACTTATTAGCCATTAGAAACAGAATATAAATTTATTATAAAATAATATTACAACCTTTTCCAAAGGTTCCCCTCACCCCTCTTATAAAAGGGAACTCCACCTTCTCACTAATTCACACATTCAAAGCCTTTTGGATCAGACAAACCCTGCCCAAATACTCTATAAACATCCCTCAATTCAACCTAGAGGCCTTAGTTTGATCATAAATCCAACCTAAGGAGCCCTTTTGATCATGTCAAAAGGAAGAACCTGAAGAAGAGGTAATGTTTTCACCACCATTTTTCAAGTTGCTTTCTTCTTCATCATATTCATTATTTGTTATTTAAATTTTAAAATAATATCTCCAGTATCTTCTATATACTGTAATGTTATTATAAATATTGTACATCCATATTTAGTATTATATCCATCCATTAAATGACATGTCACCATATGTGCGTACGTACGACCTACTGTCTCCACGTCGTGGTGTAATTGTTATTCAATAGAATATAATTTGTATGGGTATAATAATGATGTGTAATTCATTTAAATAATAAATATAACATTATAATTATTCTGTATATATGATATAACATACAATTATATATTATTTTAATATCAAAAGAATGATATTATCGCACGTGCGTACGTAAGGACTACAGGCTCCACGAATGAGATGAGATTCATTCACCATCGTATCCATTAAAGTATAATACTCATTTTATGATTAAAAATAATGTTTAAGGACTTGATATCATTCTTTATATGAATATGATACAACCTACCCATAAAAACATGACTTATTTAACAAAACATATAAAAGAAAATGAGTAAGTTAACACCCGAAACGTCTATAATACTAAGATATTATTAACAAAGCAATGTTAAAAGATAATATATGATATTAATGTATATGATCCTTTTTTAATTTAATAATAATTATTTCACCATAATACAGGAGGCTATCCTACCCCTGACCAAGGAAAAGGTAAAAATCAAGGGGTTTCTTATCTCACTTTTAATTATGTGTGATTTCCATTATTCACCACTTACTTATTGCATGTGGTGTGTGTACTTCCCATGATTGTATTAATTTTGTAATATAATTTAATTTGTGGATATATAAATCATCATTGTATGATCCTTCTTTCATGGGTGTATGTTTTGTATGTTACCAAATCAATAAGGGAATTTGAAATTTCAATTTCCACTCATTCATCTTTATGCATACTTCATTGATAATTTTACACCATGATTATTTGTGGAATCGCTATTAATTTTATTATATAATAATTTCCACTCCCATTTCTTTGAATATAATTTTGATACACATAATCCCTCCATTTATAAATTCTTAAGCCATCGGTATGGACATGATAAGAGTAATTTTTACTCAATCTTGATTTGTTGAGTTAAACATACAATCCATTTGTGATGTTTTTAAAATAATATCTATGAATGTCCTTTGATTGTTTTACACTAAATATTCAATTAAATTGAGTGTATTTATATTTTTCACCCATAATTATGCAGTTGATTTATCCCTAACCTAAGGATACGGCCTTTATGAGAGATTTCATCTCAAATTACATTCTATTGAGAATTATTTGTTGTTATATACCAAATAACTTTTATATGGTGTATATAATGTACTTTAACATAGTATACCGTGGATCCCTTTATTATCATGACTTTAAAAATTTTTTATTGCCTCAATTATCTGTATTCAACTGTCTCTCTTTTGGTTAGGAACTCTAACTAAAATATCATTTTAAAATGTTTTAAAGATGTATTATTCTAAATCTTTCTCATTAATGTCCATGTTTTAAAAATGGTATTAATGATTTATTTATAAGGACATTAATGTGTTCAGATCAAAATTACTCTTAAAAGTATCAATGTGGTATGGGGAACTTTGATTCAAAAATCTATTTTAAATGCCCCCTTGACAAATAGTGTGACTTTAAATGTTTTCATGAAAAAGGGGGATATTTCTTTCAATAGTTTGATCATTATTTTAATTTATGTCAATATCCTTCATTATTCTCAATTGAGGTTAATTTGATACAATAAAATCCCCTATATTGTATCGAATGAGTTATGTTTGACTGTGGATGTGCTATTTTTATACCATTTATGGTTTGTGGATAAAGTATTGACATTTCATATTCTAGTTTTGATACGAATCTTTATGTTATGTTTCAAACTTTTCATATGAGTAATGCATTGGACTTAGTATGTGATGGGTGGAGCCCACTATAGCTCCTCGATGCATCGGTAGGTCTCATGAGAAAAACTAGTGTCTTGGGACAAGTCCTTGAGAAAATATTATTTGTAGTCTTGGAACGAGACCTTGACTATGTGGTTATTATAGTCTGGAATTTTGCATTCCATCATTATGAAAGTGGTTATTGATATTGCATGTGGTTATTCGCCTAATATAATATCCTTGTGAATAAGTAAATGGCATTATTTAATTTTATCATTTCTATATTATGCTGAAGTTCAAGTTTAAAAGGCTTTTGTTATAGTTATAAATTGCCTTAAATGTTTATGCTTATCTATTATAGTTTCCGCTATATTTTTATCTTTACTGAGCATATGAGCTCACCCCTTTCAATGATTTATTTTTCCCATGATGTGAAGAAGTAATTTATGAATGTCCTGCATGGATAGTATGAGGGGATATGAAGACAAGATGTTGTTGTTGTTTTTTTTACTTTATGATGTAATGTAATATTTATGAATATATCTAGTGTTTCCAAGACTACTAAACTAATCGATCTTTCGAGACTTGATCTTTTGTGATCATGACAATGTTATATAATAATGCACCGACTATGGGTAACTGGGGTCGGGGCGTTACATGGACCACCATCCCCAGAGAAAGTATGTGGATATTCTTGCTGGAACACAATATTGTGATATGCCATTGTAGGTGAAACTTATGGTGGACTATGAATGAACTACATCATATGTAGGAAACTATCACGAAGTTGAAAATAAATTCCAAGATCATTTATAATAAGTGGTTACTGGTGTGGAACTCAAGGAGGTAAGACTGACAGTTCAGGGCCAAACACATCTAGAGCATGGTCTTTACCACCTTTTTTTCATATGAATTGGGGATGTCATGGATATATTTCACTAAAATTTCCCAGAACATTCCTTATAACAAGATTAATATCAAGAATATAGCAACAATTATGAAATATAAACATGAAAAACTTAATACCTATGGAAAACTACACAAACCACCCACATAGATAGTTAGGTATCGAAAAGTGCTCAATTTTTAGTTTCATTTCAATTTTGATTTAATTTTCATGTTAAATCATTTAACATTCATAATCAGGACAATATTGGGTGATGATGTGTAACCATTTAATTTTAGATCTCATGATTCACATATAATAGATATTCATTTCCAATGAATCAATTCCCATACAACAATCAATGGAAATAACACACGTTTATTTATAGCATAAATTACCAACTTAGTTAATTAATCATTCTTTACCATGTGGTCCCACACACCTCAGAAATTCAGAAAAAAAAAACTCAATTTCATCCAAAATTAATTCAATTATTATCTAACTATCAAAAGATAACATAAAAATCAATGGCAGATCAAGAAACACAATGAATTGAAATAGACCTATTTTGCATGGAAGTATACATGACATATTAATTCTAGGTGTCGATAAGGATGCATGTATCAATGCTCCTTTCCCTATTATACTTAGACCAAGGATGAATTGAAATCTACAAACAGGGTAATATTCAACAACACCACATATATTTTTCATCACCTAATGGTGAAATAATATCAACTATAATAGAAAAAATCATAATAATAGTTATAATGTTGGAATCATTGTTTTTACCCCGAACATGGGTTCATGATTACAAAAAATAGCTTATGTCTAAGTCCCATGTTTTCCAAATCTCATATTGATTGTCCTGAAAAATTAATGTAAGGAAAAAATCTTCCTCTGATACAACGTTTTGACCACCCAATCCTGAATGCCACTTGAAAGGTGAATCAAGCCCTGTTGGTCATATGTGCTTAACTGCATGACCCATAATCCCATAAGCTGCTAACTAGTAACGAGGAGTTGTTGTATATATATGAGAAGTCAATGGTATCATTACCCATGTGTATCAGAAAACATTGATGTGAACATAAGTTAAATAGTAGAAGAAATATATGTAAATATAAGACATGGTGGAATATAGATACAATAGTAACAATAAATGAATCAATTGTGTTGGCATTCAAAAAATAATTATAAGTCATGACACTAGAAAAATATAAAACACAGATACATGAAAACATGAATATCAAGTTCCAGTAATGTATTAAGGAAATCAAAGACAATTCCAAGAATCCTAAATCCCAAATCAGTCCTCTGTTATCAATCTACATACTAAATATAATACAATCAAGTGTTCGAAGATGTATGCTTCCTTTTGTCAGTGCCTTCAACCTTGTAATCTCCTCCAGGTATCAAATGGTGCCTGGAAAGGGTGTGGTATAAATAATAGTGGGATTCCACCATCAGTATCAATAAAAACCGACATATGTAATGGAAATGTAATAGTGTGCATTCATTAAAATAAAAAATAAAAGAATACAATTTATCTAAATACACATGTACTTTCTCTATTCACTGGGATGGTGTTTGAACATGTCAATAATTAATTATTTGATTATTATCCATTTATAAATAAATTACATGTTACCAATTTCAAGGGTTACAAGTTATGACAAGGAAACCTATACTGATATTTAATTTTTATGTCCTTAGGTAATATCCAAGACAACCTAGACCCAACGGGTATTCAACTCTATAATAACTATAGGCTAGAAAGGGGTAAGAGTGTAATACAAGGATCATATTACAAGGAATTCCATAATGAGGTGGCTATTGAGTACATGGAGATCATCCAAGGTAAAACAGGGCTACAAAGAGACAGGGGCCTATGGACTATAACCATGGCACCTACATGTCAATGCTCGATGCATGGAGTCTATCTAAGGCACCCAGTAATGATATTGCTAGATCCCATGAGTGTATAAAATGTATCTAACAGTACTACATTAGGGATCTAATGGTAATATATATAGAATCCAAGAACAAGAATTGATTAATATCTCGGTGGGTATCAAAAAAGGAAATATAAATCCTTGAATCAGAATGGGGTTCTCGAGTGCTCATGGTATTCTCTAATCAAAATCCATAGCGATATCAAGTCATGATATTTTTATTTGATTGTGAACATTTTTAATTTTTCTTTTGGTGCAATACATTGCATTCATTAGTGCGATAAGGTCATGTAGCATGAAAACATTGTTTCAATCCTTTCCTTTCATTAGTGTGATATGTTTATGTAGCATGTAAACATTTAATCAAGTCCAATTTAATCAATATGTCCACAGGGTTCAAGTCATTCCTTTAACTAGTGTGATAAGTTCATGTAGCATGTTTCATTCATATAATCCATTTAAGAAATATTCAATAATTATTTTTCATTATAATACATTCTATTAATATGGTAAGGGGTGATACAGAAATGAAACCAATAAATCTTTCACATTTAATCTAGTCATGTAATATACTCAATATACATTATAATTTCCATTAAAAATATAATTATAAATTAATGCACTTATCATAGGAAGGTCATGCGGTGAGAATACATGGTACATTCAAATATGCAACTCAAAATATAAATCAATCCATATAATATATGAAATAATAACCACATAGTGGTCAAGCCAAGGAACACCCGAATGGAGGCAAAGATGTTTGAAAACAATAAAAAGTAAATATGGAATATCCTTTGACATGAAATATAATGTGTTTTTATTATAACCACTAAAAATATATAACATGTATGTAAAGTATATATCCACACATTTCTAATGAGTTTATGTGTGGAATATAACTTCTATTAGCATCGCGTGATGAAATTTATGGGCCCCACCTAACTAATCCAAAATCAACAGACTTTAGGGATGAGTTATAAACATCCCACCTTAGTGTTGTAAAAATCTCCTCTTTTGACATTGGACCTTTTCTTTCTTGGAATGTATTTGATGGATGAAAAGGTGAAAAATTCTCAAATCAGGAATATTAGGTAGATAGAAAATGAGAAAATGAATGGATCAAACAAACTCGAGTACATATCATTGCACATCCAAAAAGAAAAAGAATGATTCTGATGGTTTTATAGATGAATCATATCATTGATCCCAACAATAGGACATCAAACTCACCGAATATTTGGAAAAATGTGGAAAATGATGCTTGTTTATGAGTTGGGAATAATGGGGGTTCAAAATAGATCGATAAATGAATTTTAAAATATTCACCTAGAAAAATGACTTCTGCACAAATTTTCAACATAGTTTGACAATCTATTCACTAACCATGTGATGATATCGAGGTAGAAGGTCACTTTTCATGGTTATGTTTCATGGCCAAATGTGAACTGTTCAATGTGGATCTATTCGAAAAAAAATCATCATGGTTTGCCGAACCGTGTGACATTCTTGCACGGGTCACTATAAACCATGGTCCATTAATTTGATTCCCAAAAACATGGGTTCTGGGTGTTGATATGTTCCCAGAAACCCCTGAGGCATTTAAAAACCCATTAGGCATCCATATTTGGTCCAAAGTAAATATTTAGTCAAAAAATGTAAAGGATCCATACATTAGTGAAAAAATGGGTTCATACACATTGATGAGATTTAAAAATCCTGTCAAGCACATATTAGGCTCCATTTATGTGAATGCACATTTGAGGATATTATGATTAGTCTATAACTCACACTCCCCCCAAGAGCTAATTCATCCATATTTTAACTGCTAATATCATAGCTTCAATCTACAGATCATTTGTGGGGTTTTTTTCATGAAATTATATTTTTTATGGGGAATAGTATATTTCAATATCATTTTCCATTAGTACACAACCTAATCACTTCTTTGAAGTATCGGTGTACACCACATTTTCCCAACTAGTCAAAAGAGATAGTATTTTCCTAATGATAATATTATTTTTTAACTCCATGAAACAACCATCACATTCACTAGTATAGGAAAACATAACCCCCGTCTGAGTCATCTTTTCTATTGGTTTTGAAAATCCTAATAAATTCATCACAAATCATTGGTAATACCAAAAAAATATATCAAAATTATTTATTTTGTAATGGGACACACTTAAATTGTAATTTTCTTTGATTGGTCTGCATATAATCCCTTTATAGTGATAATGTTCCCAAATAATGATAATTCATCCATCCAGAACACTTATTTGTTTTACATTACATAGAGTTTCTCCATTTTAACGTGCAATAGAACAATTTACAAATTCTCATTGTATTTCCCTATGATTTTGGACTATAATAGAATATCATAGATAAAAATTACCACATATTGTCTAGGTAATCTCTAAAAATATTATATATTATGTTCATGGAAATATATGTGCCATTACTTAGGACGAATGTAATATCCTGGTACTCATATTGACCATACCGCATTTTATTGGATGTATAGGGAATATCTTATTTCTCAAAATTATTGGGTGATATCCAAAACTATGGCCCACCATAGAGAAATACATGGCACCACACAGTTTATCAAATAATTAATTTTTCCATATAAGGGGATACTTTTACATTATTTTTATTTTGTTTATCTCATGATAATCAAATAAGAGGTGCATTGATCCATTATTCTTCTCGATGGAGATAACTGGCACACTGAATGGTGATAAAATATTGCATATAAAACCCTTGTACAAGTTATACTATAACAACTTATTCGGTTATTCGAGCTCTATACTATCCATTCAATAAGATTTATTTTATACAGACATATACCTTAGAATATGTTCAATTCAGAACTCCTCTTATCAGTCTGGAGGAAGGCCAATTAACACTTCGGGTAAAACATCAGTGTGGTGCCCCAAAATGGCCATGCCTTGGAGAATTATTCAATCTATTATGTCAATTATTTATGATATATATGATTTATTTCATCAAAATATTATCCACACTTGTGACAATGATTTTGAAGGAGATTCATCTTCTTAATAAAAAATGTATAGGATTGGAGGATTCTTTGGGATATGAAGAGTGATTTCCATTATCCATTATAGGATGTTGGGGTGGTATAATGATATCAAATCCATTACCATAATAGCATCAAAACCCCCCAATGGAAGTATGATGTGATTTTGTAGGAGGTTCATTTGACAAACAATAATTTAGGAGGATTTGTGTACTTCATAAGCAATAATTACACCATGTTATGTTCTCAAAAATAACTCAACCTCTTTAATTTTGGGGGGCTGTCTGAATAGTTATACTAATCATGAAAGGTATGAATTAATTCATAGAACCATAATCAGATAATAATTTTACTATTATTGAATGAATTACCAGCATACATGTCACCACATCATGTTTCTTCTCCTACTAAAAAGTATTTATTATATATCACCTCCATTATTTTGTGGGAGGTATTTTCTGATTGCCTCCTAAAACCTGAGGATTAGTGCATTGGTTTGATAAAATTATATGTTCCTTGTAATTAAACCACTAAAATACTAGTAAAAAATTGGTTTAATCTTCCTCTATCCATTATCTATAGAGTAATTCTTCATATCCCTTTCATATTTATTAGTCATATTCCCCAATCATCCAAATTTTAATCATTTATTTTTACCTTTTGAATTGTTTTCGTGATGCCGCTTCTAGATCTTCTAAAACTTGGAATGTTTGGACATCTTTTCATCATAAAATTTATATGTTTATCGACCCATATAAATCTATATTTCTCTACTTTTGGGTATGGGATGATGAGAAAATTGAGGGTGTCTAATTACAATCTCATCCTTGAGGGCATAATGGTAACGCACCGACCACAGTTACCTAGTGTCAGGGCCTTATTACATAACATTGGCATGATCAAAAGAGACCAATTATTGAAAAAAATGATTTGTTGTGTACCCTTGGAAGTACACGATTCATTTATGTGTTTTAAATTAAATCATGAATTAAAAAAACATCATTGTGTCCTCGTTGAACACAATGATTAACTTAAGAATATTCCTGCCGGTTAATCATAATATACTTCATCACAGACTAAGAAAAATAAAACATAAAAAGGGGTTATCTCAGATGCTTAGTAAGGATGACCATATAGCGTGTGCTTTCATAAATATGCCTAAACATTTAAGGTATTATTTACGACTAAAACACAAGATTCTTAAACATAAACATCATTATAAAATAGAAAATTTAAATAAAATAATTACATTTATTTTTTTCATATGGATATTATATTATTAATATAATAACATGTAATATCAATAGATAATATTATAATGATGGAATGAAAAATGTCAGACTTCATAACCATATACTCAAGGCATCATTTCGAGACTAGAAATATGATTTTGTCAAGGCCTTATACCAGGAAACTACTTTCTCTTATGGGACCTACCGATACATCGACTAGCTATAGAGGGATCCACCCGTCACTTAATAAGTCCAATTATTCCTCATATGAAATTTTTGAATCATAATCTAAACATTCGTATTAAAACTAGAATATAAAATGACAATACATTAAGCACAAACCATGAATGGAATTAAAACATCACATCCACAATCAAACATAACTCATTCAATAAAATATGGAAGATTTTATTATAATAAATTCACCATAATAATGAATATAATATAAATAAGGATATTCACATATATGAAAATAGTCAATAAAACTATTTGAGAGAAATATTCCCTCTTCCATAAAAACATTTAAAAGTCGCACTATTTATCAAAGAAGCCATTTAAACGATATTTTTGAATCATTGTTTTCCATACGACATTGAAAAATTTTAAAGAAATTTTAATTTCAAAAAAATAATTTCCATATAAATATATACCTAAAACAATTTTTAAAACAAGGACATCAATGATAATTATTTATATGAATAAATCATTAAAACATTTAAAATGATATTTTAGTTAATGTGTTACTAACCAAAAGAGAGATGCTTGAATGAAAGTAATTGAACAATAAAATTAATCAAAACATTATAATATCATGAGAATAAGGTGATTCATGATATAATATGTCAAAGGACAATATATATACCATATAAAAGTTAACTGGTGCATACCGAAAAAGAGGTCTCAAGGGTATTTAAATTGAGTAGTAATCCCTTATAAAGACCCTATTCTTAAAATAAGAATATATAAATGAAATAATTATTTTTGAAATATATAAATACAATAAATATAATTGGATATTCAGTTTAATTCAATAATTGTAAATTCACACATATTATTTTAAAAATAATACCTTTGACTTGGATGTTCAACTTAATGAATGCAAATTGAGTTAAGATTACCATTTAAAAATTCATATTAATGGAATGAGAATTTATAAATAGAAGGATTATGTGTATAAAAAGTATATCCAAACAAACGGTAGTGGAAATGACTGAATAAATAATAAATAGTGACTCCACAAAAAATATTGGAGTAAAATAATCAATGAAGTATTCGTAAATCCCTATGAGTGGAAATTGAAATTTGAAATTTCCATACCGTTTTGGTAAATTACGAAACATACACCCCATGAAAGAAGGATTATAAAATTAATATAAGTAACAATAAATTACTGTATATTTGACAAATAATTCCATCAACAGTAGTAAATTCACCATAAAAATAGAAATAGTAGCCAATATAGCCTGAATCTCATGAGAATAAAATGTGAGATGCAAACCCATTACCACTTTGCAATCAATCGAGTCGTATGACCAAATGTTAAAAACCAGAAAATTAATTATTGAATACCATGAATATAAAGAGTATAATTATAATATACATCAGATTCTAGTAAAAAATACACAACATGTAATAAATAAGTGGCGAACCGTGGAAATCTCACAGAATAAAACATACACATTCAAACATATCACAAAACCATCAATACTATATGGAAGTTCTATATCACAATAAATCAACATCAAATAACCTTAAAATCCATCAAAGGATGTTGACATAGATGAAATCAAAACTATTTGAGAGAAATATGTGTTTTTTTAAATCACTTAAAAGTAACATAATTATAAAAGAAAACATTTACTTTGAAAATATTATTATAAGCTGTTATGGTAAGCTTCGACGATTTTATAACAGCGGAAAATAGTCGCACCCACCGTAGAAGTTAGAAAAGACATTCTTACCTTAATTCTGTCAAAAATGTTAAAAAGGAACATGTTTGGAAGACGTAAGAATGATTTCTTTATACGAATCTTATAAGAAGTAAACAAGGGTATAAATTACTTTAACCCATAGTCTATAAAATAGTATGATTGATTTGAAATACATTTTTAATAAAAAAGGATGTGGATGATAAAGAGGTCCCATTAGTTTATTACGTATAAACAACCTTGAATAATGAAGAGAATGTGAAATAAAACCTTACCTTATACTATTACATGGTTGAGGGTAGGATAATATTCTGTATAATGGTGAAAAATTGTTTTTAAATTATACAAGAATCTTATACATTAATGTGATATCATATATTATCTTTTAACATATCTTTGTTAATAATATCATATTATTATCGTCATTTCGGTTGTTAACTTACTCATTTTCTTTTATATGTTTGGTTACATAAGTCATGTTTGTTATGGATAGGATGTATATTATTCATATGAAGAATGATATAATGTCCTTAAACATCATTTTTAATAATTAACTAACAATTTTAATTGCATTGATACGATGGGGAATGAATCTCATCACGTTCGTGGAGACGGTAGTATGTACGTACGCACGAGCGACAATATCATTTTTTTTATTTTAAAATAATATATTATTGGTTGGTATATCATATATAATGAATAATTATAATGTTATTTTTATTATTTACATCAATTATACATCATTATAATAACCTTCCAAAAAATAATGTTTTGAATAACAATTACACCACGATGTGGAGACAATAAGCCATACATACACACGTATGGTGACATGTCATTCAAAGGATGGATAGAATACAGAATATGGTAGTACCATTTTTATAATAACATCATAGTATATAGAATATATTTTAGTTATTATTTTAGAATGGAAATAACAAATAAATAAGAAGATGAAGATGAAAGGAACTTAAAATAGGGATGTGAAAACATAAAATATTCTTCGGGTTCTTCCATTTGATTTGATCAAAATGGATCCTCGGGTTGGATTTATGATCAAACTAAGGACTCTAGGATGAATTGAGGGAAGATTATAGAGTATTTGGGTAAGTTTTGGCTGAGACAAAAGGATTTTATGGTATGAATTTCCTAGATGTGGGGGTGCCCTTTTATAAGAGGGGAGAGGTGCACCATTGGAATATTTAGAAATATTATTTTATAATATATTTGTATTCGGTTTATAATGGATAAAAAGTGAATTATTTAAGGTTTATGGTGGTTATGGCTTGAAATCCTTTCAACCAATATATTTTAGATAGGTTTGGGTAACTATATTATCCTTATCATGAATATTTTACTCTTTGTTAAATAGTTTGACATTTACCATGTCTCTTTGTATTTTTACATTATATAGTTAATAAACTTATTATATACCTCAAAAAGACCCCCAAGTGGTCCATTAATGAGACAAAAATCATTATATAAGTCATTTGACTGATCTGTAGATTTTTAGAAATAGAATTTCAATTAATATTATAATATTAATTTAAAAAACTCATTTATGTCAGTTTTGACGCTATTGGGTATTTTGTTTTTTATAAATTATTAACATCATTATTACATCCAAAAAAAATTCACATAACCAATCCTAATATTTCATATTAGCTTATGAAATTAATTTAATTCATAAAAAGTTTCAAATTACATTTATTTTGGTATTTATAATATCAATTATCTTAACATTTTATTAATTACGTAATTACTCTATCACCATTGTGTCATAAAGAAATTAAATTATTTAATGTCTAAAAATTATAAATAAAATACCATAATGTAGGAAATATATTTATCTTTCTAATGAATATTTATAATCAAATTTATCTTATGTAAAACTCTATATTAAAAATGTTTTAGTTATTAAAAATTGATTTTTACTCTTTTTACTATTCCTTGAATTAATTAATAATAAATGTCCTAATCCAATACAAGTGGACCTAAATGATAATATTTTATTACTAAGGTTGTTTTTGGTCGAGATAAACTTGTCCAATAGAATTAGTACATGTGTTAGGATAATATTAATATCATTTTTACCTTTAATTAACCTATTTTCATTTTACTGTGGTAAAAAAAAGTAAAATGTAACTATTTACCAAAAATAATTTTTATATTATTGAACCACATTTTACTCATTGATATTAACAGTGACTCTCAGATTTTCGAAATTTCACTCACAGTAGCAGTAAAATTACGTTTTATGTGAATGTCCAAATTATTTTATGAGGTGGGTAAAAAATGGTTAAAAGGTCCATAAAATATTTAGATATCGAACATTACTCTAAAATAACTCCAATGAATTACATTGAACATATATAGGTATTATGTAACACCCAATGACACCACGACACGCTTCCCTTTGAATAATACAGTAGCGTGTGTTGTACGCAACTTCGAGTTCTAACACACACCACAACCAATCAATCTAGCCGTCATGAATAGTAAAACCCACTTTTTGAAATTTTATAAATTTTATCTCTAAAAATGGACTTAATTTTTGGATTTTTAATTTTTAAATTAGTATAGCGTGAAATTTTTGTAGTTTTCTGATAAATTTTATATTTTGATGAATAGTTAAAATTACTAAATTTTAATTAAGAACAACTTTTTTAATTGAAATGATTAAGAGTGATAAGTTATGAATTTCAGTGGGTTTAAAGTATATTTTGAATATATTTTTACCATTTATTACAATTTTGGTCATTGTACATAATTTCACAATTAATCCGGACATAAACAATTGTCACTATTTTGATAGTTATTATCTCTTAAAAACACGCTTTTTTTTTAACAAAGGGGATTAATTTTAAATTAATTTCATCCAATTCTGTGTTTTGAATTGGGAAAAATGGATTCCATATTTGGAATCAGGATGTTCATTTTTTTTGAAATAGGTAACATTTATTTGTATACATTTTGAATAATTATTTCAGTAAATATTTTATTTACCATGGTTAAAGGGTAAATCTGGTAAATAAGGGTGGACAAATAATATTATTATTATAATAAATTATCTTAAAACATTTTCTAACCATATTGGTTGATACATGTCCGACCATGGGAATCTTTGGGTCGATTTTGGGACCCCATTGATTCACTTGTATGTGATAAAGACACTTTATATTAATTAAGTTAAAATAAATACAAAAATGACATAAGCATATATCTTTTAAAAAACACTTTTTACATTGGGTTATATATGTTTTATTTTCAACTATAAATATTCATTAAAAAGATAAAAATATTTCCAACATTATGGTATTTTATTTATAATTTTTAGACATTTATTGATTAATATTATTTATGATACAATAATGATGCATTATTTTGGTTAATAATGAAAGAATCGAATAATTGGTATTATAAATGTTAAAATAAATATAATATGAAGCTTTTTATGACATTCATGTATTTTATTGGTTAATATGACATTATAATATTGCTTAAATTAATTTAGTTCGAATTAATAAAGTTTTTTTGACTTTAAAATAAATCAATTATTGAATAGTGTCAAAATTGACAAAAATGAGTTTTTAAAACAAATATTATATTATTAATTGATATTATATTACTAAAACTATAAGGTTATGCCAAGAGACTTATATCATGATAGTTTTATCATTAATGGACCACTTGGGGGTCTCTTGGATGTATTTAGTTTGTTTATTAACTATATAATATTAAAATACAAAGTAACATGGTAAATGTCAAACTAATTAACAAAGAGTTAAAACTAAAAGATAAGTTTCATATAGTGACACAAACCTGTCTAAAACCTGTTGGTTGAATTTATTTCGACCTATCAACACATTAAAATTCAAATAATACACTTTGGAGCAATTATAATCCAAATATGAATTTATTATAAAATAATATTTCTAGCTTTTCCAAAGGTTCCTCTCACCTCTCTTATAAAAGGGAACTCACACTTCTCTCTAATTAATACCTTCAAATACTTTGGTCTCTACCAAACTCAACTCTAATATCATCTCCAATATCCCTCCTTAATCTTAGAGGCCTTCCTTTAGTCATAAATCCAACCTATGGAGCCCTTTTGATAATGTCAAAAGGAACAACCCGAATAAGAGGTAATGTTTTCACCATCCTCTTTCATGTTCCTTTCTTCTTCAAATTATACATTCATTGTTATTACAATTCTAAAATAATAACTATAGTATATTCTGTATACTGTGATGTTATTTTAAATATGGTACAACCATATTCAGTATTTTATCCATCCTTTTAATGACATGTCACCAAACGTGGGTACGTACGACTTACCATCTCCACGTCGTGGTGTAATTGTTATTCAAAATATTATTATTTGGATGCATATAATAATGATGTATAATTCATTTAAATAATAAACATAACATGATATTTATTCTTTATATATGAAATACCATCGAGAAATATATTATTTTAAAATCAGAAAAATGATATTGTCGCTCGTGCGTACATACGAACTACCGTCTCCACGAACGTGATGAGATTCATTTGCCATCGTATCCATTAAAGTATAATTATCATTTTATGATTTAAAATAATATTTAAGGACATGATATTATTATTCATATTAATAAGATACAACATATCCATAACAAACACATATTATTTAACAAAACATATAAAAGAAAACAAGTAAGTTCACACCTGAAACAACAATAATACTAAGATATTATTAACAAAGAAATGTTAAAAGATCATATAAGATATCATATTAATGTATATGATTCATGTATTATTTAAAAACAATTATTTTCCCATTATACAGGAGGTTAATCTACCCTCAACCAAGGAAAACTACACGGTTAGGGTTTATTTCCCAATCTCTTCACTATCTAAGGTTGGTTATACGTAATTATATACTTGGACCTCTTTATCATCCACATACATGTTTCTTAAAAATGTATTTCAAATAATTCATACTATTTTACAGACTATGGGTTAAATTCATTTATACCCTTTTTGAATTTTTATAAGAAGTTTATAATGGAATCATTCTGTCGTTTTCCAAACAACGTCATTTTTAACCTTTTTGACAAATTTATGGTAAGAATGCTTTTTTAACTTATACGGTGGGTGTGGATATTTTCCACCATTATAAAATCATCAAAGCTTCCCTTACAATATTATAAAAATATTTTCAATGTAAATGATTGCTTTTATAAATATGTGGCTTTTAAATGATTTTAAAAAAGATATTTCTCTCAAATAGCGTTGATTTCATCTATTCCAACATCATTTGATGGATTTTAAGATTATTTGATGTTTATTTATTATGATAGAAAACATTAATATTTTATTGAAGGTTTTTTGATATATTTGACGGTGGATGTGTTATTTTTATACCATTCATGGTTATGGAGAAAGTATTGACATTTCGTATGCTACTTTTAATACGAATGTTTATGTTATGTTAAACCTATTCCTATGAGGAATGCATTGGACATAATAAGTGACGATTGGAGCCCTCTATAGCTCATCGATGCATCAGTAGGTATCGTGATACAAACTAGTGTCCTGGAATTATGCAATCCATAATTATGAAAGTGGTTATTGATATTGCATGTGATTATTCTACTAGTAGAATATCAATGTTAATTAGTAATAGACATTATTTCATTTTATTTTTTCCATATTATGTTGAAGTTCAAGTTTAAAAGGATTTTGTTTTAGTTATACATTGCCTTAAATGTTTATGCTTATTTATGAAAGTTTCCACTATATTGTTATCCTTATGGGGAATTTGAGCTCACCCCTTTATATGTTTTATTTTTCCCTGCATGTGAAGAAGTATTTTATGAATGACCAGTAGGGATAGTATAAGGGTATATGAGTGTGGAGATAAGATGATGTTGTAGTTTTCAATTTATGATGTAATGTAAATATTATGAATGTATCTAGTGTTTCCAATACTAGTGAACTAATTGGTCTTTCAAGACATGATCATTTCTGATCATGCCAATGTTATGAAAAAATGAAGAAACTCCGGGTAACTGGGGTCGGGGAATTACAGTTGGTATTAGAGGATTTTTAGTACAAAACTTGGAAGCTAGATTTTGATAAACAATGATTAGAGCACATAGACCTAAGAGTGACTTTTAGTATTAGTATATAAGAACTTCCATGAATTTTTTATTGTAGAGAATTTTATAGTTTTCCGAGAAATACATCCCTGTCTAGATACGAGCAAGTAGAGGCAACTCTGGAACAGATGTACCTTGGGGTAAAACCCGAAAACAGTGCATTGATCTAGACTTGAAAGAGAACTGGTGCACGACAACGGACTTTGCTGCACTCTTGGTTACGACACTCCTGGGAGATATGCTTAGGATAATTCTCATTTTATTTACAAAAAATTATAAAGGTTTTATGTGTATATACATCCTCAAATAAATCATTTTTATGATTATGGATTATAATAATAAATTGTTAAATTTATGATAAGTGTTTTATAAGTATGGAATTATATATTTTTATTCATAAACTGATCTAGTTTATGCCATTGTTTAGAAATGGTTCCTAGTGGAAGAAATGGAAACCGTATCAATGCACACACTCCATGTATGGATTTCCCTCCTACTCAAGATAATTATAGTGGGGCTGGTGATGAAACTGGTGCTGATCAACTAATCACCATACTAGAAAAACTCACTCAGGTTATGAATAATAACCTTACCCGAATGGAGCACCCTGATCCACAGCATGGAGGATCAATGTTATATCGCTTCATGAGGCACTGACCACCAACAATCAATGGGAGTAAAATCCACTAGTATCTAATCAATGGATACGTTCCCTAGAGAAAATATTTCAGGCTTTGGGCATAGTGAAAGGGAAAAGGTTGTCATGGTAGTTTATCACCTCACTAGAGATGCTGATCATTGGTGGTCATTGATTCAAAACAAAAAGGAATATGATGAACTATCAAATATGAAATTGAGGGAGTTCAGAGATCTGTTTTTAGAAAAATACTTTCCTCATGACCATCGAGCATATATGGAATGGAAATTTCTAAGTCTGAGACAAAAGGAGGATGAGAATGTCGCAAAGTATGAGGCTAATATTACAAGGTTAGAAAGGTATGCTGGAGATTATATATGTAACCCAAGATGTAAGATTGATCTATTCTTTGATAGGTTAAAACCATTTCTTCGTATATCATTAGTCTCACAATCCTTCTCATCGTACGAAGACATTGTCTCATGTGCTATCAAGACAGAAAATGAATTCTCTATGTCTTATGACTTTAAAGAAAAGTAAGAGATGAAGTGAATTGCTGATAAATCTGGGAATGGAAATAAGTGGAAGAAGGGAAATGTTGAATATCCATATTGCAGTAAATGTTGGAAGAAACACCCTAGTACTTGCTTGATGGGAATGGTAGTCTGTTACAAGTGTGGTGAAAATGGACACCAAGCTCATGATTGCAAGGGGAATAAGGAAGCTCTCAAAGTCCAATGCTACAATTGTTGTGAGATTTGACATTATGCCAATGAATTTCCTAAGTGTCAGGGGAACTTACCTCATAAAAGGCCAAGGGAACAAGGGCAAGTTTATGTTATCACTACTGGTTAGGTAGACGCTCCAAAAGACGTGGTTGCAGGTAATTTAATGGTTTACTCAAGTTTAGAAAATGCATTATTTGATTCTGGATAATCGCATTGTTTTATATCATCCTAGTTTTCTATGAAATTTACATATTTCCAATTTGATATAACATAGGAGTTTTCAGTTAAATCTCCTAAGGGAAGTATCATACAACAATGTTTTGTGAATCAGTCCCCATTAGAGCACATAAATGTTCTTTATCTGCTGATCTCATCATCATACCTATGATTGAGTTTGATATAATCCTCTGTATGGATTGGATTTCAGACCATGATGTTAATATTTATTGTAAGAAGAAGGAGGTTACGATTTTTGATGATGATAATAAGGAACATCATATCTTTAGAGATGAATTGTCAACACCAAATTCTTATCTAGATCCACTCCCAGTAGCTAAACAAAATTCAATTATTAGGTAGGAATAGAGTGAGATGACTATGGGTGAGGAAAGGAATGTTCACATAGAGGATGTACCTATTTTTAAAGAATATGTATATGTGTTTTTGGATGATTTACCTGGACATCCTCCAGAATGAGAAGTATTGTTTTCTATTGATTTAATTCCTGGATCAACGCCTATATCGAAGACCCCTTATAGAATGGCCATGGTGGAATTAATTGAACTACAGAAATAACTAAAGGAATTGAGTAATAAGGGATTTTTTCTCCTTAGTGTTTCTCAATGGGGATCCACTGTTCTTTTTGCTAAAAATAAAGAATAGATCTATGAGGTTATGTATCGAATATAGGGAGATCAATTCTATAACAATAAAGAACAAGTATCACCAACCTCGCATTGATGATTTATTTGACAAACTTCCTGGAGCTCAATACTTTTCAAAGATTGACCTTCGGTCTGGATACCATCAGTTGTGTGTGAAGAAGGAAGACATTTCGATGAAAACATTTCAAACCAAGTACATTCATTACAAGTTTATAGTAATGCCTTTTTGGCTGACTAATTCACCCTCTGTATTCATGGATCAAATGAATTGAGTTTTCAAGGAATATCTAGATGACTGTGGTAATATTTATTAATGATATCTTTCTATACTCTAAAAGCTATGAAGATCATGAAAATCACTTGCGCATTATCTAGAAGTCTCTGAGAAGACAATAATTATATGGGATGTTTAGTTTGTGTGAATTCTGGCTACATGAGATTTCTTTTCTTGGACAAATTGTATCAAAAGATAGAATCTCTGTTGATCCTTCTAAGACCAAGGAAATCCAATAATGGCATGCACCGAGGAGTATAAATGAGGTATGCAGTTTTATTGGTTTAGCAGGTTATTATCAACGTTTCATCTAGAATTTTGCCTGATTGGCTATCCCATTAACAAATCTCACACGTAAAGGGGTAAAAAAAATTTTGGACAAAAGAGTGTGAAGATTGTGTTGAAGAACTGAAGAAAAGATTACTCAATTCTCTTATATTGACTCTACCACTGGGGAACGATGGGATATATATTTATAGTGATGCATCAAAGAAAGGAATTGGTTGTGTCCTTATGCAGAATGATAGGGTTATTGCCTATGCCTCACGACAGTTGAAAATTCATGAGAAAAACTATCATACTCATGATCTCGAGTTAGCAGCTGTGATCTTTTCTTTGATAATATGGAGACACTACCTATATGGTGAAAAATGAGAGATTTATACTGATCACAAGAGGTTAAAGTATATTTTCTCACAAAAGGAACTCAATATGAGGCAAAGGAGATGGCTTTAATTACTCAAGGATTATGATTTCATGATACACTACCACCCAAGGAAGGCGAACAAGGAGGCAGATGCTTTGAGCAGAAAAGATCATGGAGTTTTGACCAATATGAGAATTGAATGGGATCCAATTTTCATGCATCTAGTGAATATGGACATGGGAATAACCATGGAAGGTGAAACATCAATTAATTTTCAAATTGTTTGTAAACCATCTATACTAGAAATGATTAAGAGTTCTCAGACTGATGATGAAAAATTTCAGAAGAAGATTAAATCTGTGAATGATGAGAGATTGAGAGACTTTGTGTATGAAGATGGAATTTTGAAATTTTGTAAAAGACGTTGTGTTCCTGATATAACTGATCTAAAAATCGAATTATTGGACTATGCTCATAGTTCCAATTTCTCTATACACCATGGGAGAACCAAAATGTATAGAAAATTGAAAGAACATTTTTGGTGGGACAACATGAAGAGGGAGATTGCTGATTTTGTGTCATGATGTATGGTTTGTCAACAAGTGAAAGCTGTAAGGCAACAGCCTAGTGGAGTATTGAAACCTCTTCCCATACCTTAGTGGAAATGGGATAATATTACGATGAACTTCTTCATTGGGATACCAGAGACTCCTAGATGGAATGATGATATTTGGGTCATTATTGATCGTCTTACCAAGTCTGCACATTTTCATACTATAAGAGAAGATTCACCACTCTAATATCAAGCAAGACTATATATTAATGAAGAAGTGATACTTCATAGAGTACCCCTATCGATTGTTTCTGATCATGATCCTCGTTTTACTTCAAGATTCTGGAAGAGTCTTCATAAGGCCTTGGATACTGAACATCGTTTGAGTACTGCCTAGCATCCTAAAACAGATGGACAATCAGAACGGACTATTCAAACCTTAGAATCCATGTTGAGATCTTGCTCACATGACTTTCAGGGTATGTGGAATCAATATTTACCTCTAGTAGAATTTTCCTATAACAATATCTTCCATTTGAGTATTCAGATGGAACCATATGAAGCGTTATATGGAAAGAGATTTCGCACACCAACCTGTTGGGATGATGTTGGTGAAAGAAAACTTGTAGGTCCAGAACTGGTGGAGGAAATGATGGAAAAGGTGAAGGTATTCCAAAACCACATCAAAGAGGCTCAATGTAGGCAGAAGAGCTATGCCGATAATCGAAGGAAGGATTTGGAATTTTAGGTAAGAGATCATGTTTTCTTGAAGGTATATCAATGGAAGGGAGTTATATGATTCAATAAGAAAGGTAAATTGAGTGCCAGGTACATAGGACCATTCAAAATTCTAGAACGAATTGGTGTTGTAGCTTACTGTTTGGCAATGCCGCCAAGTCTCTCCAAAGTTCACGATGTGTTCTATGTATCACTGATGAGGAAATACATGCCTGAACCAACGCATGTACTCACTTATGAAGAATTAGAACTGTAACCAGATCTATCTTATTGTAAAGATCTCATTATGATTATTAATTCAAGAGACCAAGTGCTGAGAAACCGGACGACCCGTCTGGTAAAGGTTTTGTGGAGAAACCATAAGATGGAAAAGTAACGTTGGAACCCAAGGAACATATGATGAAGAACCAGAAAATTCTTTTCATGAAATAGTATTCTAGAAATATTGACGATAAAATTATTTGTAGGAGGGGAGAATTTAACACCCCAATATTCCATGATACGCTTCTCTTTGAATAATACAGTAGCGTTGTTGTACGCAATTTCGAGTTCTAACACACACCACAACCAATCAAACTAGAAGTTATGAATAGTAATACCAATTTTTTGAAATTTTATTAATATTTTCTCTCAAAATTGACTTCATTTTTGTATTCATAATATCAAAATTAGCCTAGGGTTAAATTTTGGTTCTTTTCAGATAACTTATATATTTTGATGAATAGTTAGAATTACTAAATTTTAATTTAAAACAACTTTTATAATCGAAATAATTAACAGTGATAAATTATGAATTTGAGTGGTTTTAAAGTATATTTAAATATATTTTTACCATTTAATAAAATTTTGTTCATTGTACTTAATTTCACAAATAAACTGGACTTAAACAGATGTCAATCTTTTGATAGTTATTATCTCTTAAAAACATGATTTTTTTACAAGAGGAATTAATTTTAAATTAATCTCTGCCACTTATGTGTTTTGAATTTGGAAAAATGGATTCCATATTTGGAATCAGGATGTTCAAATTGTGTAATGTGGTATCTTTTATTTTTAGACATTTTGAATAATTACTTCGGTAAATATTTTCTTTTCCATGGTTAAAGGGTAAATCTGGTAAAGAAGGTTAAAAATAATATTATAATAATAATAAATTACCCTAAAACATTTCCTAACCTTATTTTTTGATAAATTTCCGACCATGGGCATCTTTGGGTCTATTTTGGGACCCCATGGATCCACATATAAGTGATAAGGACACTTTAATAAATACAAAAATGACATAAGCATATATGTTTTAGAATAACAATTTTAACATAAGTTTATATATTTTGGATTTTAGAATATAAATATTCATTAGAAAGATAAAGTTATTTCCTACATAATGGTATTTTATTTATAATTTTTAGAAATTTAATAAGTAATATTATTTATGATACAATAATGATGATGTATTTTCCTTATTAATGAAAGAATCAAATAATTGGTATTATAAATTTTGAAATATATATAATTTGATGGTTTTGATGACATCCATGAATTTAATTGGTTAATATGAAATTATAGGATTTCTTAAATAATTTTTTTTTCAATTGATATAGTTGTTAATACTTTAACAAAACTCAATTATTGAATAGTGTCAAAATTGACATAAATGAGTTTTTAAAACAAATATTATATTATTAAAAGATATTCAATTCCTAAAAATAAACAGTTTGGCCAAGAGACATATATAATGTTAGCTTTATTATTAATGGACCACTTTGGGGTCTATTGTATATATATAGTATGTTTATTAACTATATTATATAAAAATACAAAGTGACATGCTAAAATGTCAAAGTAATTAACTAATAGTTAAAACTAAAAGATAAGTTTCATATAGTGACCAAAACCTGTCTAAAACATATTGGATGGATAGTTTTAAACCAATAACCACCTTAAAAATTAAATACTCTGCATTGGAGCCATTATAAACCAAATATGAATTTATTATAAAATAATATTTCTAACTTTTTCAAAGGTGCCCCTCACCCCTCTTATAAAAGGGCACTCCCCCTTCTCTCAAATTCAAACCTTCAAAGCCATTGGGATCAGAAAAACACTACCCAAATACCCTATAGTATATCATCCATTAATCCTAGATGCCTTACCTTAGTCATAAATCCTTCTTATGGACCCTTTTTGATCAAATCAAAAGGAAGAACCCGGAGAAGAGGTAATGTTTTCACCACCCTCATTCAAGTTAATTTCTTCTTCAACATCTTCTTTTATTGTTATTACAATTATAAAATAATAAATCCAGTATATACTATATACTATGATGTTATTTTATATATGGTACAACCATATTCAGTATTATATCCATCCTTTGAATGACATGTCACCATACGTGCGTACATATGGCTTACCGTCTCCACGACGAGGTGCATTTGTTATTCACAATATTATTATGTGGATGTGTATAATAATGATTTTTAATTCAATTAAATAATAAATATAAAATTATATTTATTAATTATATATGATATACTATCCAATTATATATTATTTTAATATCAAAATAATGATATTGTCGCTCGTGCGTCTGTACGGACTACCGTCTCCACGAACGCGATGAGATTCATTCCCCATCATATCCATTCAAGTATAATTCTCATTTGATGATTAAAAATAATGTTTTTAAGTAATTTATATCATTCTATATGTTAATAATATAGAACCGGTCCATAAAAAACATGGCTTTTGTAAAAAAAATAGAAAAGAAAATGAGTAAGTTAACACCCGAAATGACGATAATACAAATATATTATTAACAAAAAAATGTTAAAAGATCATATATGATATCATATTAATGTATATTATTCTTGTTTAATTTAACAAAAAAATTAACCATTATAAAAGAGGATAATCTAACCTCAACCAAGGAAAAGTAAAAGATAAGGTTTTATTTCACAATCTTTTCATTTTCCGATGTTGTTTATAAGTAATTATCTACTGGGACCTCTTTATCATCCACATCCATGTTTTTTAAAAAAGTATTTCAAGTAATTATTACTATTTTATAGACTATGGGTTAAATTCATTTATAGCGTTTTTGACTTTTTATAAGAAGTTTATAATGGAATCTTTCTGTCGTTTTTGAAACAAGTTCTTTTTTTACCTTTTCGACAGAATTAATGTTAGAATTTAATTTTTTACTTATACGGCGTGTGCGGCTATTTTCAACCATTATAAAAATGACAAAGCTTACCTTATAATATTATAAGCATATTTTCAATGTAAATGTTTTCTTTTATAATTATGTGACTTTTAAATGATTTCAAAAAATATATATTTCTCTCAAATAGTTTTGATTTCATCTTTGTCAACATCCTTTGATGAATTTTAAGCTTATTTGAAGTTTATTTATTATGATAAAAAAACATCTTTATTTTATTGAAGGTTTTGTGATATGTTTGACTGTGGATGTGTTATTTTTATACCATTCATTTTAATGGAGAACGTATTGACATTTTTTATGCTTGTTTTAATATGAATGTTTAGGTTATGTTAAACATGTTCATATAAGGAATGCATTGGACATAATAAGTGACAGGTGGAGCCTGCTATAGCTTCTCGATGCATCCGTTGGTCTCATGAGACAAACTAGTGTCTTGGCACAAGGCCTTGACAAAATATTATTTGTAGTCTTGGAACGGGGCCTTGAATATATGGTTATGATAGTCTAGCATTATGCATTCCATCATTATGAAAGTGGTTATTGATATTGCATGTGATTATTCGACTAGTAGAATTTCCATGTGAATAAGTAATTGGCATTATTTCATTTTATTTTTTCCATATTATTTTGATGTTCAAGTTTAATGGGCTTTTGTTTTAGTTATACATTGCCTTAAATGTTTATGCTTATTTATGAATTTTTCTTCTATATTGTTATCCTTACTGGGCATTTGAGCTCACCCCTTTATATGATTTATTTTTCCCAGGATGTGAAGAAGTATTTTATGCCTGACCTGCAGAGATTGTATAAGGTGATATGAGTGTGGAGACAATAAGTTGTCGTAGTTTTTACTTTATGATGTAATGTAAACTTTATGAATATATCTAGTGCTTCCAAGAATACTAAAATAATCAGTCTCTCGAGACTTGATCTTTTGGATTCAATCCAATGTTATGTAATAATGCACCGACTCTGGGTAACTGGGGTAAGGGCGTTACATATTATGTATCTATTTTGACCTTAATTAAATATAAATAAAATAAATAATTATTTAAATAAAAATTCCGTTTTAAACTATTACTCAGTGGTTTTTTTCACTATTCATCAAAAATTGAATGTTTTCAGAAAAATACCAAAAATTCTCCCGGTTCTAATTTTGATATTACAAATCCAAAAATGAAGTTCATTTTGAATGATGAAATTTATAAAAATTCAAAATATTGTATTTCTTTTCATAACAGCTAGTTTCATTGGTTGTGGTGTGTGTTAGAACTCAAAGTTGTGTACAACACACACTACTTTATTATTCAAAGAGAAGTGTACTGTGGAATCATGGGGTGTTACATTTTCCCCTCCTTAAAATAATTTCTTTCTTGAAATTTATAGAATACTACTACATGAAAAGACTCGGTTGGTTCTTTATCATAAGTTCCTCAGGTTCCCATGGATTCTCTTCCATCTTATGGTTTATCCATAGAACATTTACGAGACGAGTTGTCCGGTTTCTCAGCACTTGTTTTCTTGAATCATGAATCCTGAAAGGATCTTCTCAATAAGACAGATCGGGTTCCCGTTCTAATTCCTCATAGGTGAGTACATGCGTTGGGTCAGGCATGTATTTTCTCAACAGTGATACGTGGAACACATCGTGAACTTTGGAGAGACATGGAAGCATTTCCAAACAGTAAGCTATAGCCCCACTTCATTGTAGAATTTCAAATGGTCCTATGTAAATGGGACTCAATTTACCCTTCTTATTGAAATGAATAACTCCCTTCCATGGTGATACCTTCATAAAAACATGATTTCATACCTAAAATTACAAATCCTTACATTGGTTATCATCATAGATCTTCTACCTTATTTGAGCTGATTTGGTGCGGTTTTGGATTACCTTTACCTTTTCCATAGTTTTCTCCACCAGTTCTGGGCCTACATGTTTTCTTTCTCCAACGTCATCCCAACAGGTTGGTGTGCGACATCTCTTTCCATATAACACTTCATATGGTGTCATCCGAATACTAGAATGGAAGCTACTATAATATGAAAAGTCTACCAGAGGTAAATATTGATCCCACATACCCTAAAAGTCATGTGAGAAAGATCACAACATGTCTTATAAGGTTTGAATAGTACATTCTGATTTTCCTTCTATTTGGGGGTGGTAGGCTGTGCTCAAACGAAGTTCAGTGTCCAAGGCCTTCTGAAAATTCTTCCAGAATCATTATGTAAAACGGGGATCATGATAAAAAATATCGATAGGGGTACTCCATGAAGTCTCAAAACTTCATTAATATATATCCTTTCTAGACGTTCAAGTGGTAAATCTTCCCTTATAGCATGAAAATGTGTTGACTTGGTAAGACAAACATCAAAGGCCCATATTGCATTGTTCTTTCTAGGAGTCTTTGGTAGTCCCATGACAAAGTCCATTGTGATATTATCCCATTTCCAATCATGTATGGGAAGAGGTTGCAAGACTCCTCCAAGCTATTTCCTTCCAGCTTTCATTTGTTGACACACCATACATCTTGACACAAAATCTTCAATTTCCTACTTCATGTTGTCCCACCAGAAATGTTCGTTTATATCTCTATACATTTTGGTGCCCCTAGAGTGTATAGATAAATTGGAACTATGTACATCTTCCAACAATTCCCTATTAACATTAGGTATATTGGGAACACAAAGTCCCCTCCAAAATTTCAAAATTCCATCTTCATACACAAAGTCACTCAATCTCCCATCAGTCATTGCTTTAATCTTCTTTTGAAATTCATTATCATTGGTCCTAGAAATAATTATCCTCTCTAGTAAGGATTGTTTGGAAACCATTTGAAAAATAATTGAAGTTTCACCTTACATTGTGATTCCCATATCAATCTTTACTAGATCGATATATAAAGGATCCGTTTCAACTCTCATCTTGTTCAAAACTCCATGATCCTTTCTACTCAAAGCATCTTCCACCTTATTTTTCTTCCTCGGGTGGTAGTGTATCGTTAGATCATAATCCTTGAGTTGTTCAACCCGTATCCTTTACCTCCTGTTGAGTTCATTCTATGAGAAAATGAACATCAAACTCTTGTGATCGGTATATATCTCACATTTTTCACCATAGAGGTAGTGTTTCCAAATCATCAAAGCAATGATTGCAGCTTCTAACTCAAGATCATGAGTAGGATAGTTTCTCCCATGAATTCTTAACTATCGTGATGCATAGGCAATAACACAATCATTATTCATATGGAAACAACCAAGTCCATTCTTAGATGCATCACTATAAATAACTGACCCATCATTCCCTGATGGAAGAGTCAATATAGGGGAATTGACTAATATTCTCTTTAGTTCTTCAAAACATTCTTCACACTCTTTTTTCTAATCAAATTTAACCCCATTACATGTGAGCTTCATTAATGTGTCAGCCAGTTAGGAAACATTCTGGACAAAACTCCGATAATAACATACTAAACCAATAATAATGCATAACATTAATATACTTGTCGGTGTTGGGCATTCATGGATTGCCTTGGTCATAGGTGGAACTAAAGAGATACAATATTTTAGACAATATGGACAAGAAAAAAAATCTCCTGAATCCAGAATTCACACATGCTAAAATACCAATATAATTCATGTCTTCATAGAGTCTTCAAGATGATGCGAAATTGATTTTCATGATCTTCATAGCTTTCGGAATATACCAAGATATCATCAATAAATACCACTAAAAAATCATCTAGATATTTCTTGAAAAATATATTCAGTAGATCCATTAATTCATAGGGTGCACTAGTGAATCCAAACGTCATTACTGTAAACACGTAATGCCCTTACCTGGTTCGAAATGTTATCATCAGAATGTCTCCCTTCTCCACAAACAACTAATGGTATCTAGATCGAAGGTCAATCATTGAAAAGTATTGAGCTCCATTAAGTGGGTCTAATAAATCATCAATACATGGTAGGGGATACTTGTTCTTTATTGTTATATCATTGATTTCCCAATAGTAGATATATAACCTCATAGATCCATCTTTCATCTTAACAAAAAGAATAGGGGATCCCCATGGAGAAGCAGTAGGGTGAATAACTCTCTTATTACTCAATTCCTCTAACTGTTTCTTTAGTAAAATAAATTCTACAGTTTCCTTTCTATAAGGGGACATTGAAATAGGCCTTGAACTAGGAATTAAATCAAAGGAAAACTCAATTTCTCATTCTGGAGGATGTCCAAATAAATCTTTTGGAAACAGATCAATATATTCTACCACATTAGGTACATCATCTATTTGAATATTATTTTCCTTACCCATAGTTACTTCATTTTTTTCCTCCTCGATAATTGAATTTATTTGAGTTACATGGGGTGTATCTATATAAGAATTAGGCGGTGACGATTCTGCTCTAAAGATAATGTGTTCTTCATCATCATCATCTATAATAATAATCTCCTTCTTCTTAAAATATTTTTTCGCATCATGGTTCGAATGCCAATCCATACTAATGATTATATCTAATTAAATAATTGGTATGATGACATGATCATCAGATAAAGAACATTTATTTGCCCTAATGGGAACAGATCCAAAAAACATTATACCAATGATACTTAGAAAACTGTAAACATATGAAACAATGTGATGATCCAGAATCAAATAATGCATTTTCTAAACTTGATGAAACCATTAAATTACCTACCGCCACGTCTTTCAGAGCTTCTACTTCAGAAGTAGTGATAGCATAAACTTGGCCTTGATCCCTTGGCCTTTTCTGAAGTTGGTTCTCCTGACGCTTAGGACATTCATTTGAATAATCTCCCATCTCCCTGAAATTTTATCATTGAACATCGATCAATGCTTTCTTACCCTTGCAATCACGAGCTTGGTGGCCTTTTTTACCACACTTGTAACAGACTCCCATTCTATTTAAGAAAGTACCAGGTTGTTTCTTACAACATTTTCTATAGGATGGATAATCAAATTTTCCTTTCTTCCCTTTATTTCCATTTCCAAAGTGATTAGATGATCTATTCTTCTCTTTCATTGGTTTAAGGTCGTAATACATAGAGAAATTTTTTTTTATCTTGATAGAACATACGACAATATCTTCGTATCACGAGAAGGATTGTGATAATAATGCTCAATGAATAAAAAGTTTAACCCCATCAATTAAACCATCAATATTACTTCTTGGGTTATATATATAATCTCCATCATTCCTTTCTAGCCTTATAAAGATAGCCTCATACTTTGTGACATTATCATCCTCAGTTTGAATCAGACTCAGAAATTGACTTTCCATATATCCTTGATGGTCACGAGGAAATTATTTTTCCACGAAAATGACATTGAAATCCCTCCATTAAATATTTGATATGTCATCAACTTTCTTTGTCTTTTGAATCAATGACCACAATTGATCAGCATCTCCAGTGAGGTGGTAAACTGCCATGATAACTTTTTACCTTTCACTACTCTCCAAGACATGGAATATTTTATCTATGGAATTTATTCTTTGATCATCTACTAAGGGATTTGTACTCCTATTGAATTTTGGTGGTTTTTTTATCATGAAGGGTTCTAACATTGATTCTCCACGCTGCAGATCATGGTGCTTCATACATGTAAGGTTATTATTCATAACCCGAGTGAGTGGTCCCAGTATGGTGATTAGCTGATCCACACCAATTGCATCACCAGCTCACCTATAATTATCTTGAGCAGGAGGGAAATACCTACACAGAATGCATGCATTGATACTATTTCAATTTCATCCACTAGGTGCCATTTTTAAACAATGGCATACAATATATTAGTTTATGAGTCACAATACATAAATCCAAACCTGCAAAACACTTAACATAAATTGAACAGTTTATGGATATGATCCATAGCCATAAATTGTTTTCTATGAGTAAGTATATACTCATAAACTCTTCATAATGGTTTGTAAATAAAATGAGAATTATCCTAAGCATATTTCTTGGGAGTGTCGTAACCAAGAGTGCAGCAAGGCCTGTTGTCATGCACCATTTCCCGTTCGGGTCTAGCTCAAAGAGGTGTTATTAGGTTTTTCCCCTAGGTACATCTATGTCCAAGACACCTATACCTGCTCATATACATATAGGGATTTATTTCTCGGAAAACTCACAAAATCTCTACAATACCAAAATTGTAGGATGTTCTTCTACACTAATCCTCAAAGTTCATCTTTGGACTATGTGCTCTAATCAGACTTTATCTTAATATAGCTTCCAAGGTATGTAATCAACTTCCTCTGATACCAAATTTAAATCCCTGACCCCAGCAACCTAGAGTCGGTGCATTATTATATAACATTGGCAGGATCACAAATGATCATGTTTTGAAAGACCGATTAGTTTAGTAGCCTGGGAATCACTAGATACATTAATAAAGTTTACATTACATCATAATATGAAAACTACATCAACATAGTCTCTATAGTCTACACTCATATCCCCTCATACTATCCATAAATGTCATTTATAAAATACTTATTCACATCATGGGAAAAATAAAACATATAATGGGGTGAGCTCAGACGCCCACTAAGGATAACAATATAACGAAAACTTTCATAAACAAGCACAAACATTTAATGAATTGTATAAGTATAATTGAAGTCTTTTAAAATTGAACTTCATCATAATATAGAAGAAAAAAATGAAATAATTCGATATACTTATTAACATGGATATTCTACTAGTCGAATAATCACATGAAATATCAATAACCACTTTCATAATGATGGAATGCATAATGCAAGAATATCATAACCACATAGTCAAGGCCTTGTGCGAAGACTACATATAATATTATGTCAAGGCCTTGTGACAATAATGTAGTTTGTCTAATGATACATACCAATGCATCAAGGATTTATATCGGGCACCACCTGTCACTTATAAAGTCCAATGCATTCCTCATACGAATAGGTTTAAACATAACAAAAACATCTGTATTAAAACTAGCATACGAAATGTCAAAACGTTATCCATAAACCATGAATGGTATAAAAATAACACATCCAAATTCAAACATATCTAAAAACCTTCAATACTATATGGAAGTTTTTTATCACAATAAATCAACTTTAAATAAAGATGTCCCAGTAGATAATTACATATTAACAACCTCAGATAATGAAGATATTTTGAAATAAACCCTTACCTTCCACTTTTCCTTGGTTGAGGGTAGGTTAAACTCCTATATAATGGTGAAATAATTGTTAATAAATTATAAATGAATAATATACATTAATATGATATCATATATGATCTTTTGACATTACTTTGTTAATAATATCTTAGTATTATCGTCGTTTCGGGTGTTAACTTACTCGTTTTCTTTTATATGATTTATTACATAATTCTTGTTTGTTATCATTATGTTGTATAATATTCATATAAATAATTATATCATGTACTTAAATATTATTTTTAATTATAAAATGAGAATTATTATTTCATGGATACAATGGTGAATGAATCTCATCACGTTCGCAGAGACGGTTGTTCGTACGTACGCACAAGCAACAATATCATTCTTTTGATATTAAAATAACATATAATTGGATGGTATATCATATATACAGAATCATTATGATTTTATATTTATTATTTACATCAATTACATATCATTAGCATACCCATCCAAATAATAATGTTTTGAATAACAATTACACCACGACGTGGACACAGTAAGTCGTATGCACGCACGTATGGTGACATGTCATTCAAAGGATTGATAGATTACTGAATATGGTTGTACAACATTTATAATAACATCATAGTATATAGAATATACTGGAGTTATTATATTATAATGGAAATAACAACGATATAATAATTTGAATAAGATAGGAACTTGAAAGAGGGTGGTGAAAACATTACCTCTTCTTCAGGTTTTTCCTTTTGATTTGGTCAAAAGGGATCCTTAGGTTGTCTTTCTGATCAAAATAATTCCTCTAGGTTGAATTTATGGAAGTTTAGAAAATATTTTTGTAGTGTTTGGAAGAGTCAAAATGCTTTGATGGTATGAATTTGAGGGAAGGGTGATTACCCTTTTATAAGAGGGGTGAGGGGCACCTTTGGAAAAGCTAGAAATATTATTTTATAATAAATTCATATTCTACTTCTAATGGATAAAAAGTCGATAATTTAAAGTTTTATGTGTTTATGAGTCTAACTCCTTCTACCTGTTAGATTTTAGATAGGATGGGGTCACTATATTAACTTTATCATTTATATTTAACTCTTAGTTAAATAGTTTGTCATTTACCATGTCTCTTTGTATTTTTAAATTAAATTGTTAATAAACATACTATATACCTCCAAACGACCCCCAAGTGGTCCATTAATGATACACATATCTTTATATAAGAACATTGTTAGAACAATATATTTTTACGAATAGAATATCATGTAATAATATAATATTTGTTTTAAAAACTCTTTTATGACAATTTTGACACAATTGGGTATTTTGTTTTTTATAAATTAATAAAATCATTAATACTTCGAAAAAAATTATATAACCAATACTAATATGTCATATTAACCTATAAAATTATTGAAATTCCTAAAAGGTTTCAAATTACATTTATTTGTGTATTTATAATATCAGTTTTCTTAATATTTCATTAATTAGGTAATTACTGCATCACCATTGTGTCATAAATAAATTAAATGATATTGCGTCTAAAAATTATAAATAAAATACCATTGTGTAGGAAGTATTTTTATCTTTCTAATGATTATTTATAATCTAATTTATCTTATGTATAACAATATATTAAAAATGTTTTAGTTATTAAAATTTGATTTTAACTCTTTTAACTCTTCTTTGAATTAAATAATAATAAATGTCCTAATCTAATTCAAGTGGACCTAAATGATAATATTTTATTACTAAGGATTTTTTTGTCGATATTCACTTGTCCAATTTAATTAAAACATGTGTTAGGTTAATATTAATATCATTTTTACCCTTAATTACCCTATTTACTTTTAACCGTAGTAAATAAAAACAAAAGTTACAATTCACTAAAAATAATTATTATCTTATTGAACCACATTTTATTCCTTGATAATAATTGTGCCTCTCATATTTTGAAAATTCCAATCACAGAAGCAGAAAATTTATGTTTTATGTGAATTTCAAAATTCATCTAGGAGGTGGGTAAAATACGGTGAAAAGTTCCATAAACTTTTTATATATCTAAAATTATTCAAAACTAACTCCAATGAATTAAATTGAACATATATATATTATGTATATATTATGACCTTAATTAAGTTTAAATAAAATAAGTAATTATTTAAAAAAAGTTCAGTTTTAAACTATAACTCAAGGTTTTTTTTAACTATTCATAAAAAACTGAATGTTTTCAGAAAAATACAAACAATTCACCCTAAGATAATTTCAATATTATGAATCAAAAAATGAAGTCCATTTTTAATGAAAAAATTTATAATATTTCCAAAAGTGTGTATTACTATTCATTATGGCTAGTTTGATTGGTTGTCGTGTGTGTTAGAACTCAATGTTGTGTAAAACACACGCAACTATATTATACAAAGATAAGCATATCATGGAAGATTGTGGGGTTACAGATAACTTATATAACCCCATGTAAAAAATTAATTACTAAAATATATAAATTTGTGTAATTTTTTCATGATTTTAAATTAATTAATATAAATTGATATTGTCACTACCATATGGCTCCCTTAGGTACCAAAACGGATCAAAGCATTCCCATGGTTGAACATGCATCATCTCATAAGGATAAGACAAGTTTTATGGTAATATTATGTTATTTTAATTTTATTTTTAAATTGAATTACTGTATTTAACATTAACCACAGTAAATAATAGTCAAAATTAATTATTCATCAGAAATTATTATCAACTTATCGAAACACATTTTTACATGCTGATAACAATAATATATGTTGTATTTTCAAAATTAAATTCAATTATGTAGTATAATTTAATTTTAATGGAAAAGTTGTTCTTTTAACTAATACACACTGATTAAACTATTAATCAAAAATTTAAGGTTTTCATAGAAATACCAAAATTTATGATTAAGCTATATTGGATACTCTGAATAAAAAAATAATGTATATCTAACCAAATTCACAACATTGAAGTTGGATTATCAAATTTAAAATTATTTATCATTGTAAAAAAAGTGTTTTTTCTGAAATAATAACTTTCAAAATATTTAAACATTATTATGTCCAATTTCAATGTAAAATTACATCCGCTAACCAAAATTGGATGAAATGGTAAAATGTTAATTTAATTAAACTTTATGAATAATAAAACTGACAATATAAAAAAATAAATAAATTTGATAAAAGTGAAGTTTTGAATTATAATATTGTACTTTAATTATTCATAATAAATAATTTTTATCAGAAAAATACCCAAAAAATACCCAAATTAAATTTTTATTTCCTAATTATAAAGTTTTATTTTAATGTTTTTTTCAAATAGAACTTATAAATGTGACCAAAAATATATTTAATGTGGGTTATACTTCAAAATGCAGTAAATCATCCTTTTAAATAATATTATAGTTTTTATGTTTAAAATTATATTCATTTATATTTTTATCCTCTATAATTAATTAGATAATTGTAAAAACATTTAAAAAAAATATTTATTCATATTTTAGTTACTTCTATTAATTACAACAATTACAATGGCTAGGAAGTATCTACCATTTAAAATAATATAATATTATTTTTTTTTTTCAATTTAACTCCACATTGTGTGCAATGTATGATTTCTATGAAACCTGTTTTTGTGTGTTGATTATTCCATCGAACGTAGAATCCCATTTGAAAATTTAATATTTAATTCAAAAATATTATAATTAAAAATGAAATATTATTTATTTACCGGGGTTTTTATATCCTTAACCCATTTGTAAATTGCATCCTTGCAATTTTAAAACTGTGCTTTGGAACATTATTGAATGTCCCAAATCAGATGAATTGTCAATAAAAATATCAATTTAAAAGAATAATTGATAAGTTCAAAGGACTCCCAAGATCACCCATACTAGGATTCCATATACGAAAACATGGATATGGAAGAGAAAAAAAACCATCAATTTCGGATGGAGAGTGATCGAAAACATTATTAGGATAATGTTAACAAGTAGAAAATCACAAACATGTGATGCGTTAAATGGTTATTGAAAACCAGTAGGAAATGTAAACCGATAATGTTTTTTAATTTATATTGTATAATATTATGGAATTCATTTACAAAAAATAATAATAATATAATGAAATATACTTACCATTATGTAGAGTTTTATCTTTTCAGAAGTTTCTACCAAAAATAATATTTACTCTAAACAATGAGTATACATGACAACATTGTACCACCTAAAGTTCTAAAATCAATCTTCTATAGAATCAAATAATCCACAAAAGAAAAACTATATATTTCCTTTTTCATTATACATTATCCAAAACAATAATGTTTAGTATTAGATTAGATAACGACAAAAAAGGATAATCCTTTATAAAATGAAAAACTACTCTTTATCTCCAAAATTTAAAAAAAATTAACCAATGTTCAAGAAATACCATTAAATACACAATTTTCTTAGATATTATTTAAAAAAATCCATCTATGGGTGAAAACCAAAAATCAGATAGATTTAATCATATTTTGTTCCACAATAAATCTTAAAATTTGTCACCAGAAACATCAACAACTCTTAAAGTCTCACACTAATGTATAATTAACATAATCACATATTCTCTATGATAGGTTAATCATTTAAAATAATATCCAAAATCACCATATGTCCATAATTATATCATATATTCTTGAAAAAATTCAACCGTTACTCCACAAACGAGATCCCATAGTATTCTATTTTTTTAACCATGTAATGTTCTCGAACAAGATAACATCTTCCAAAATAAATTTTATCACTTAATCACCAAATAATTTTCCTATAATAAGGATATCCATTAGATAAATTCTAATATCACAAAGAAACTTATTCTTGATCAATACAATAATTTAACTTAAAAGAATAAGTCATAATGACTAGGGACATCAAATAATCCAGTGATAGATGATAAATCCTAACCGCACATTGGTTGTGGGTTCGATTCCCACAGATTTTTCTGACATGACTAGTTGTCACATAGTCATCTAGTTTCCCTTTTTCAAAAACTAAATAATTTTAATTCATTCCCAATAATGAAATAAATTCCTCAAAATTAACCATTTTAAATTTTATCCACATATGATTTTTCATACCTTGAATTTTCTTCCCAAAAATTAATAACTTATTATTGAATCAAATTCAAGGATCATATAAAACAAAATGGTCCATTATAACATTATCCTTAATATAAGAATATAATACTTCCTAAAATATAATTTTCACATAAAAAATTTTATGGTTACACATATAAGTGAAAAGTCATCCAAAGTAATCCCATCTACAAAGAGCATTAATACTTTAAAAATTTTCACTCTCAATTTATTTCCACATCGGTTCTTCATTGACATAGAGGTTATCCTGTTGAATATGAAATTGACTAGGTTAATTCCAAAGTCCACCGAATTTAAGAAAAATTATTGTATATGCATTTTTATGATAATTTTTGTTTTCTTTCATAGTACACATATTTTTTTCTAGACAATTCATTACATTATATCCTTCATTACCACACATAATGCATTTCATTATTCCACTGAGACACATTCATGGGAGTCTGCTTCCACATTTCCTGCATGATGGAAATTTATCTTTTTTTCTTCATTGTCCCCACTGCCAGAGATCTTATCATTCTCCACCATTCACTTCATTTTTGAGTTCGGGAGTAGGTTTATGTATATATTGTTGACCATATATTTTGAAAACTAATTCGGCATGAACCTGATATATTTTACTCCTATAAACATTATATTTTTTTGCTCGTTCCCACAATCATTCCTATCTTTTACATCATGATCAATGTGACAATGACTTCATTGGAATCCATCCATTTTCTAAAATATAACAGAATCATGTGAGTAATAATAGTAATAATATCATTTATGGGAAATCATGGTACCTTATATTCAATCTAAAACACCATATATTTGACTAAGGTTATTAATTATCATCTTATATCAAAATCATTAAACTGTGTTTGTAATTAAAATTTGAATAATCCTAAGAATATCCTTTAGGAGTGTCAAAAACGAGAGTGTAACAACACCCGTTTTCATGTACCCAGAGACCCTGGGTGAAGCTTAAAACTCCTTGTCTGAGTTTTCACTCTTAGGCACATCTGTGATAGATCCACCTCTACCTGCTTGTATCCAGACATGGATGTATTATCTTGGGAAACTCATATAATATTTACTCAACCAATTTTTTTTGATTTTCTTCTATACTAATCCTCAATGTTTATCATGAGGTCAATTGTTTTAGTGATAGTTTTTATTAATCATTTTTCAATGGTTTTTACTAAACATTCTATAATAACAACTGTAATGTCATCACAGTAGTTAGCCATATTTAGTGCATCGTTACATTACATTGGATTGACAACAAGAGATCAATAATCGAAAGACCAATTAGTTTAGTATATATTTATGTACTAGATACATACATGTGATTTACATTACATAATGATATAAAAAAATTGTTCCCACCTTGAACACATTGATAATCATTATCCTAATCTAACATGTTAATCGTAATATACTTCTTTACTTCCTGAGAATAATAAAACATAAAATTGGTTGATCATAGTTTCCTAGTGATGATAACCATATAGAAGAAACATTCATTAATATGGATAAAAAATTATGGAAATATATAAGACAAAAAAACAAGACTTTTAAACATAAACCTCAGCATAATATGTCAAAGATAAATCCAACAATACCGTTTACCTTTTCACATGGTTATTTTACTAGTCGATTAATCATATGTAATATCAATTTCTACTCTCATAATGATGGAATATATAATATTTTACAACATAACTCCGTAGTCAAGGCCTCATTCCAAGAATACTAATAAGATTTTTTCAAGGCCTTGTACCAAGACACTAGTTTGTCTGAGGTGAACTATCGATCTGTCGAGGAGCTATAACAGGACACACCCTTTAAATACTAAGTCTAATGCATTCCTCCTTTGAAATAGGTAAATAATAATCTATACATTTTAATTAAAACTAGAATACAATATGTCAATACTTTAACCACGATCAATTAACGGAATAAAAACTACACATCCATAGTCAAAAATAACTCTATAAATACAGTATAGAAGATTGTATTATAATAAATAAACCATAATAAATAATTAATTTTAATTATGGATATTTATATTGATGAAAATTTACAGTAAAACAATTTGAGATATATATTCCTTTTTTTCTTGAAACATTTAAAAGTCGCACTCTTTATCAAAGGAGGCATTTAAAAGAAATTTTTTAATAAATGTGTCCCATACAACTAAAAAACATTTGAAAAGAATTTTATTTTCAAAACCTCCATTTTCATATAAATGAAAACCTAAATCTATTTTTATAACAAATACATTAATGAAAAATATTTATTAGAATAAATCATTAAGAAAATTAAAACAATAATTTAATCAAAGAGTTTCTAACTAGATGAAATATGTATAAATACGAGTAATTGAGGAAGAAAATTAATTAAAACTTTATAATATCACAAGAATAAAGGGATTTATGATATAAAATTTTAATGGAGAGTATATTCCCCACATAAATGTGAATTGGTGTATAATTTTGAAGATGTTTCAATAGAATGTAAATTGAGAAAAAATCCCTTATAAAGACCATTTCCTTCAATTAAGGAAAATGAAATGAAATAATTATATGTTAAAAATTTCAATACAGTCAATATAATAGGATATTTAGTGTAAATATGTCAAAGAACATCCACAAAAATTTTTGTAACAATAATACCAATTACATGGATGTTTAACTCAATGAATGAAAATTGAGTTAATATTGCGCTAACTAGTTTATATCAATGGCAAGAGAATTTATAAATTGAGTGATTATGTGTATTAAAAGAATATCCCCAAATTCGGATTGAAATTTACTACATAAATAATAAATTGGGTTTCCTCACATAATATTGGAGTAAAATTATCAATGATATATTTCATAAATCATGGTGAGTGGAAATTGTAACTTGAAATTCCCTTAATGTTTGGTAACTTATGTATCATACACCACATGATAGAATGATCATACAATGAAGATGTAAATACCAATTAATTAAATTATATTAAACTAGGAATTCAATCATATGCAGTACATACACCACACCAAATATATATATTTTCCAATAGAGCAAGAATCTATTGGGAATAAAAAGTGAGATGAAAACTCCTTACCTCGTTGTAATCAATCGAGTTGTATAAACTAAAGTTAATAACCACCAAATGAATCACAAAATCCCATAAAAATAAATTTAATAATCATAATATATATAAAATGTTAGTAAAAAATACACCATATTTAATAAAATAAGTGGTTATATAAGGAAACCCCATAGATTTAAAATTGAGATAGTAAATCGCTTACCTTGTGGTCGACATGACCCGTTCATTCTTTAATCTCCTGAATATAAAACTAAATTTAATTTATACTTGTTTCATAACCTTTTTATAATTTATTATTCATTTTATATCACTTATTTGAACATTATAAACAATATGTAATCATTTATGTTAATAACGGTAATTTTGTTGATATTTGGTACATCAGTCAAACGTAAACTTCTTAAAAATACATGTTTTCCATGTGGCCAAAATTATAATATCTCCAGAATATTATAAATTATTTATATATCATATATATTTTATATATCTTGTATATATTTTTATTTATAATAGTACATAACATTTGGATATAAGAAATGAAACACACCGTTCATCGAGACGTTATGTCGTATGTACGCATGAACACTACTTTCATTTCTATTTCATATTTTAATTGAATTTATAAATAACTATAAAAAGAAATATATATATATATATATATATATCTACTATAATATCATTTATAATTTCAGTAACTCAATCCTTTATATGTTCCAGGTATGGAATGAACGAGTAATATCACTTTGTGGGGGCGGTAGACCGCACTTCCCCAAATGAAATTATCGTATTTACCCATTTTGGAAACCATAATGGTATCCTATAAATGAAAAATAAATAAACCTAGAAACATAATTAATATTATATATATATCATATAAATACAATTCTATATTAATGGCCACCATATGAGCCGGTAGGATTTAATTGAAAAATCATCGTTTCGTGAGGCATTGGTTCGCCATCAAGAGAATCAATATGTTCTTTTACAATTAGATTTAGGGTTCGGTAAGTGTAGCTCAAATAATCTATATAAAAACCACCTAGTATATTTATTATAGTATTAAAGTTATAAAATCAAGTAATAAATTTATTTTAGGGGGTTATAGATTTAAATCAAATCAGAGAACATTAGGGAAGAAGTTTCCTTAAAATCTAGTAACTCTATTTGGTTTAAACAAAAAATATTCTTTGATGTTACCTCAAAATGTGGTAAGGCTTCTAGGAGGAATAATGATATCTTGAGAGATTATTTGGGAGGTTTTTGGACGAGACAAAGGTCTTGAGACACGTGATAATGTCTTAGAGGTGAGTTCTTTTTATAATTTGGTGGAGGGGCTCTTTAGGAAACATAGAAAATTTTATTTTTTTATATAATTATTTCATGTTTCTAATTGTTCATAACTAATTAAAGTTGAATATTAGATGACTATTGTTTGAAATAAAGTCATTTAATAATAATTGTTCTTTTTTTAAGAGTTGTTTTAATTTTTATAATCTTTTTTATTTAAAACATAATTTAGTGATGTCAAAATTGTATCATTATTAAGTCATAAATAATTTTATTTATTTGTTGTATAAAAATTAAAAAACAATACCATGATGTAGTAAATATTTATAAATATTAAATTAAAATTTATAGTATAAGATATAACTTATATACATGCATGTAAATAATTTTTTATTAAAAAATATATTTTTGGGTCATTTTTCTCTTTACTTTAATTTATTAAATATAACATGTTATTATCTCTCCCATGTGGCTCCATGGGGTCCCAAAATATTCACAAGAAAGTCCATAGTTAGACATGAATCATCCAGTAAAGTTAAAAATAATTTTATGGTAATTTTATATTATTTTTATATTATTATTACCTTGAGTTACCATATTTACTTTTTACCATGGAAAATAAAATTCAATAGATACTATTCAACCAAAAAAATTAATCAAATTGAACCAAATTTTACATAATGATAACAACCATGCATTTTGAATTTTTAAAATTCAATTCACAGAAATGGTAAAATTTATATTAATAAAAAAAGGTAATTTTTAACCACTACTAAGTGATTTCACTGTTCAAAAAAATTGAAGGTTTTTAGAAAAATTTCAAAAATCTAGCTTAAGATATATTTGATATTGAGATTTAAAAAATGATGCCTATTTTACCAAAATAGTAACATATAAGATTCATTAATTAATTGAAAATTAATTTCATTTTCAAAATAAAAAACTTGTTTTTAAGATATAAAAACTACTGAAATATTGAAAATTATTTATGTCAAATTTCAATGTGAAATTACATCCAATGAACAAAATTGGCCTAAATGGGGAAAATATAATCTAATTACTATTTAAAAATAACTAAAAAGATAATCTAAACATAAAAATAAATTATATTAAAATGTAGTTTTGATTAAAATATAGTATATGAAACTATTCATAAAAAATGATTTTTATCAGAAAAATACAAAAAAGGAATATATAGTAAATTTTGATGTCCTGATTCTAAATTTTTTGTTAAATAGAATATATAAATTTGACCAAAACTAGATTAAATGAGTGTTCTCAATCAAAAGGTTGTTAATCGACCTTTTAATGAATATTAGAGTATTTATGTTTAAAATTAGATTCATTTTTATTTTTAGCCTCTATATTTTATTATAAAACTATAAAAACATTTAAAAAACATGTATAATAAAATTAAAATTAGGTTGGTTCATTCAAGAAATTATAATGAGTTGGTGTTAACTAATATTTAAAATAATACTATATTATTATTTTTCAATATGACAAAACATTGTGTGCAACGTAAGATTTGAAATAAACACATTGGTGTGTATTTAGTACGTCATTGAACATAGAATCCCCATTAGAAAATAAATATTTAATTCACAAATATTAACATAGTAAATAACATATTATTTATTTACTTGGGTTGTTAAAATATTGAAGTACTGGAAAATTGCCTTATACTCACTATTTTTCCCAAAAACACGGGTATAGGGGGTAATATGGGGACCAATACCCACGGTGTTAGGAAAAACTATGGGAATTGTTTTTTTTTTGAAGACCCAATCCCACAGTTTTGGAAAACCATGGTGAAAAAGATATCAATATCCGTGGTTTTTTCCAATCCCGCGTTATGGTGGGAAAAAATAAATTCCACGGGACATAAAAATTATATAGTGGGTAAAAATATACCCATAGTTTTCTCTCTTATACCTACTTTTATAATTATTATATTTATCTAGATAATAATAAATGAATATATAATCTTCATAGGTTATTTGGTTAGTTTCTGTGTTTTATTCTCTACGGTCATATGTTCGAATATGGCTGAACGTGTTTTTTAATAACACAGGTAGTGAAATTAATATATTAAAATAAATGATTATTTTTTAATATAAAATCATCCTTGCATGGCTGGTTAGGTGTTTAATCCTTAATGATAAATATGAGGGTTCAAAAACAGTGGGATTTATTTTTTCAAATTGGGTCATTGATGAATAGTTTATGTAAAATAAAGATGAATGTACCTATAAGTGGAATAGCATGATTTCTGTAGCTCTCCAATTTCGAAATGTAGGTCACAAGTTCAACACCTGATACCTATTTTTTGTAAAAAAAATATATACCCACAATTAGAAAACCATGGGTAAAGGATTTTGACAGGGTGGAAATAGGGTACAAGGCCTTGTCATTATAAAAAAAAAAGATATTCCCATGGTTTGAAAATGCATGTGAATAGTTTGGGAACCTATACCGATGAATCGATTTCCCACAGCTCCCAAAACCATGGGTATAGGCTATACCCATGGTTTTGGGGGCTCTACCCACATTTTTGAACCATGAGTATACGTAATTCATCCTATAGTGTTGGATGATCTATCTATAGCTATTCATGTCTTTAATCGCCAAAATTTTTTGTATTCATTGATTTTGTCTACTAATGTATAGATCCACCATGATTTCTGTTTTTATGATAAATCCATATGTGTTCCGAGAAAACCTTGTGATGTTTTCTTCATACACATTGATAGACTCATCTTCATTTTTCATCATTCAAATTAATATCATTTTCATTTTTAGACAATAATTTTGGGAAATATTTTTTAAAAAGTATTTTATTGAAATCTTCCCATTCCCTGGAATAAATTTCATCCTTGAACATCATGTTCTTGATCATTTACCACCACTGATCATCTTCCCCCTAAAAATGATAAATTTATGGCACAACCATCTTGTCTTTTTACAATTACAGGTAGGGAATATCTTATCAATGGAGTTAATCCACTGTTCCTTGAAGAGGGGTAAAAAGATACATTAAACATGGGTGGCCTTTATAAATTTAGGAATCAATGGAAACATTCTATATATTTTTATATGTACGAAATTCCACACAATTCAATTTATTATTCATAACCTGAGATAATTGAAAAATTAAAATCATTTTGTGTTGAGAACTAGTTCCCATCATATTTTGTATGTTATAGAGAAATAATCACATTTCGTTTCACATTAATTTTTGGGAAGTATTCATATTTTTCCATCCAATCACTATTTAAAAACTATTTTAACAAGGATTCTCCAATACATAGTTAATATGAACAGAAATGGAAAACATTATAAATAGACTGATAAACATTTAATGTAAATTTATAACCAAACATGTGATTCCCTTGGTTTGAATAAATGTTTTCAATGGTGATATAAATATCCCTTTAAGTCGTAATAATGTTATCTAGTGAAAATCTCAAAATATAACTTGGAATTTATACGATACAAACAATAGAGACCCAATCATTTTACCCTTATTGTTATGTAACAATATACATAATTAACATATAATTACCAGATAAGGATCCTATGGTCAAGTGTATTTGGATGATTAGATACATAAAACTAAAACCATGGAAGCAAAATTTTAGAAATAAATTATTTAATTTTCAAATTGATTGCCTAAAATCCATTTATCACATACATCTTCATAAGACAACCCATGGAATTCATGAATCAATGGATGATCTAAAAATCATAATAAGGAAATAAGCATAGGAATAAAACATAGAACTCAGTTTATAAAGTATAACATTATGGTATTGAAGGATTGGAACATGAATAAACTCAAATTATGATAACATGTATAACTTGGGAAGATATAATCATGGAATCATAAGAATGTGTCAATAATATATAACATGAAATAAACATGACTCATGTCTAACTGCAAAGACTATATCACATGGTAGAAAAAGTCCCATAAAGGAATCATGTTCACTCCCAATCCCAACATGATCTATCACAGGAGTAAACATTACCCAATTAATTGGGGTGATATCTAGGTCCACCCATCATAACATTTTCATTAAAATGAGAAATGCATGTGCAATAATACATACTCATATGGGTTATTGATGGAATGATATATGTATCTTGAATCACATCATATGGTTTAAAAAAGACCATATCAAAGGGTTTTCCATTAATCAAATCATAAAAAACAAACATATACATTCGTGAGGGAAAATGGACATAGAATTTGATATGGTATATCCAAAATAATAGAAAAACATGTATGATGTCTGATTATGAAAATTATAAATTATACCCCTTTGTGTGATTTAATGTAAATATTTAGTGATACTTTAAAATGAAAAAATAATAATTGATTGTATAAAACATGAAATGAACGAAGATTATTTATCATGATAAAAGGAGTGATTTTAGAATTTTTTTTAAAATCAGTTAATGGATTGAACAATGAAGTTGTTGAGAAATCTGGATATTCTCATATATCACGCACTATAATTGGGAGGAATTAATAAGGGAAACCCTTCAAAACATGTATTTACCCATCAAAAAATGATGATATTATATTTATAATTTAGTTTGGAACACATGGATAAATTTATAAGAAAATAATAAAAATAAATAATAATTTCAATGGATTAATGAGATATAACGAGTAACCTGATGGAAAAAATGGATATTTGGGTAGAATCCCTTACCTTATATCAGAAGCGGTTCTCAAAGTGATCTTAATTAATTTAATATTCAAATTTAATACATTAAATCTTTAATTAAAAATAATTTTTCATTTATATGATTTAATATAATTTTATTATGTTCATTTATGGTATTTTTCATCAGTTATAAATTTTAATTCATTATTCTCGGGTGTTCATTTACATGGATTTCATGATTGGTAAACTCGTTTAAAAGCATGGTAGTTCATGTAAAAGATGATGATTTTCAAAAAATGAAATTATTTGTCACCAATGAAATTCATGAAGTTTTAATTAAATTATATATATATTTTTACTAGATGTCAGAATGATTCTATAGATAAATCTTTAATGATAATCATTTATATTAATATCATAAAAATTTATCATCAAAATCTAGTTTTGTTATATTATTTAGAATCATATATATATAATTATTCATGGACAATAAATTAGTTTTAATTGATATAATAAAATATTTATAACCAATTATAATAATTTTGGGTCCATATCTAATGGTGAAATTTAGTGTTGAAAACATGTCATCCATGATGACGGTAAATCGACACATCATAGATGACATTTTCAGTTTCAAAATAAAAGAAAAAGAAGAAGAAGATTGATGATGTATATCCATTAACACTATATTATTAAATTATATAAATGGTCCTAGAGTTATCAATCTATGTCGTCTAGGGGAGTTGAGTATAATTTATGAATATAAAAGAACATGAATCGAAATTAAATGAAAATGAAGGAGGTGTTTAACTCTCCATATTTCCACCCCTAGAGAACCTCCTAAAAAGAATGACTTTGGTATTTTGTTGAGACGAAAGGATCATGGAAATTGGGGAGAGGTTTAGTAGATTACTCATGTAGAACTTGGATAGAATTTTAAGTTTAATACGTGTTAGGAGAAGAGTTGGTGAGGGGTTCTATTTAGAGTGGTTGAGAGAGATGTTTTTGCATAATTATATTTATTAGTTTTTTATTTTCTCTTATGACTATCATTAGATCAATAATTCTCAAAAAATAAATTAAATAACATAGGGAAGCTTGAAATTATTGTTCAAACATTATAAATGACTCAAATAATATTATAATTAACTTATAATCTATATTTACCATAAATTAATCTTTTTCACTACTCACAAAAATCAAATATTATAGACATGTCTCAAAAAATCACCAAAATAATTTTAAGATAAATAGAAAAAAATTGAATTCAATTTTATGAATATAATTTTATAAATACGAGAAAATAAATTTATAAATATATTTTTCATTTATTTTAAAAATACAAATTTTAATAATATAACTCATTTAATAGCCAATTCAGAAATTATTTCAGGTATCATAAAATAAAATTATTATGATTCGAAAAAAAATTAATTTATGAGTTATTTTATGATTATATATTTTTTAAAAATCATTATATTAATTATAAAATAGTAAATAATTATTTATTTTTTAAAAAAATGCCACCATATAATGAATATTTTCTAAAATATTTATTTACATATAATATGATATAATTATATCATATTACAATTTATAAGATTCCAAAATTTTATTTCTACTTTTAAAGAAAAGGTAACTATTATATTGGTCATACTACAATTCTTAATGGTAATGATACTTTTCAATTTTCATATTATCATTCCATCAATAACTGTTCCGTCACATATATAAATGAATCTTATTTCTTTCATCAATCAATAATAATGATTGTGTTATGTTCTAAATTTGGTTTTATACGATTTATATTATATTTCATAATTATATTTTAGGATATTTCATTTATTGAATTTTTTGTTGTTAGAGATTAATTTGATCTTATATCTTGTTTATAATTCATTAATAATTAGGGAACCAATGGTGATTGATTGAAAATATTGACCTATTCTCCCTGAGGATATTCAATGAATTTTGTTCTCTATTATAATTTATCCATGGAGATAAATGAGATAGTATCTTGATAATTATGGAAGGATAATTTTTTCAGATTCCTTACAGACCCTTGGAAATTTGTTTTGTGTACCCCATAATAGTGGGAATAAAGAATATAAGAATTATTATCCTATAAACCATGACCATTTTTGGTATTCTTCTTTCTTAGTTGAAATGAATGTGTATAGTACACATAAAATTCCAACTACATTGGAGCTCAGTATTGAACGTAGTTTGCTAACAATGTTTTTTCATTATTTCATCTTTCAAAAGAAAGGGAACATTAATTTCACGAGGCACTATGATCACTTATACATCTTCATGATGTATAATATCTTCTATATCTATTTAAAAATGTTTTTAAGGATGAATTTTACATGTTAGGTTATAAATATTCTATTTTTAATTATCTTCCATATCAAAAATATATTTTTGATAATTTTGTAAATAAGGTATTAGTAAATATAGGGGAAGAAAATGAATAATTAAAAAATGTATTATACCAATCATATAAGATTTTAAGTAATTTAAAATTAAATCTAAATCTATAGTATATAGACTAGGACCCTATTCAATGCAATAATTTGAAACACTTATCTGTCCTATACCCATACCATTATTTGAAGAGGAGTTAAAATATGAATATATTGTCAACAATATTGTTTTTCAGTGATTATATAGATAACACAGCATAGAATGATTCAGTTGAGTCTGATGATAATAACGATAGTTTGGACATGTATCCATTGAATAAAATAACTCCAAGATAAATTACTCCATATGAACCATATATGGGTGGATAAGTTACCATGATCAATTATTCTAGGACTAGACGACTATGATGTGGATGATGATTGGGGGAATGGGGACATTCCACGTCACGATAGTGGTCCTCTCATCCCATATAATCATGTAGAACCCCAAGGTTCATTAATAAGTGATATTGGCTCACAAGATGGAGTTCAAATATATCTTGTTAGACCACAATTTTATTATGTCTTGGAATGAATTGTTTGATATAATCCAATTTAGAATATAGTGGATACAAAAAAATAATTGACACAAATACTCTTGAAATTACTGAAGAATATATATATAATGGATAATTCAAGTGTGTGGGGCCTGTGTATCTAGTGATTGATGGTGATGGAAATGGTAGAAACCAGTCATATGTTCCATATTCATTGGTATCTATGTCTAATTATTCATTTAGTTTTATATTGAATATAAAATAATTTTATTTTGATGAGTTCAAATCTAGTCCAATGGGGGAGTTATGATAATTATTTATGACCATTTGGAATTTAATAAATCCAACTAGAATTGATGATATTTCTTAGATATTGATAATATTAATCTCATGTCATCCTCCTAGATTCTATCTCATAATGGATCTAATGAAAAATTATATTTAAAATTTGTTATAACATGTAGATTATCTACACGAATTTCATTCATATATAATGATTTTTCTTTAAAAAATATTTCAAAATTATGTGTTTGGAAATTTAAAATATACAGATCCACCTACTTTTCCACATTTCACATATATTATTTATTATGTGAAAATTTGGAGACTATTAAGAGATGAGTAAAAGATGGTTTTTATTAGATTTAGTAGACAAAATAAATGGGGTCTATTGGTTTTCAGACTAATTTTATGAAATCACATTTGATAGTCATAAAAGCCATGTAATATGCTGTAATATATAAAGGTGGTATAAAATAACCACTTAAAATATATCATTGATATGTTATCCACATGTAAGAAATTTAATACATGATTTAATAGATAACTATAACATTTATTTTACACTACCACAACAACCATCGAAGATCCTCATACGTTACACATTAACAAAACCCATCAGACTAAATCCTCATCAATTAATCCTTTTGAATTTTTTACTAGACATGAATAGAAAATTCATAAATAGGTTTTTAGAAGAGTGAAAATTATTTATTTTACAACAGATTATTCACCACGACATAACAAACCTACCCCACCTATCTCAGTCTCTTCCCAAAATGAAAAGGACCATATCCTGGCTGAATAGATCTAGAATATGTCATTTATAGTTTCTGATGAGGATTATTTGTGGGTATACTCCATGTAATATTTCAATAATACATTGAGATAATAAAATAATACAATTTTTTCTTTCCTGGGTGTTAATAATTTTGAAATTTTTTATTTTCACTTCTCACTATTCTTCTTCCATGTAATTTTAATAAATCTCTCGAATACTATAACATACTAAAAAGGGGATTAAATTGTTTAATTAATTTAAGAGCCTAATGTATTAATGTTCTAACTATGAATTACAAGTTTTATTTAGAGAATATTTTATTCAAAATTAAAATCATTTATTTCGATATATAAGGATTTGGGATCATAAAAAACTGGAATCTTATTTTCATTTTCAAGAACCTATTTATTTGAAGGATCTAAAAATATTTTAATAATGTTTGTAATGAATTTAATATTTAATTTATTCATCTATGTTTTGTGAAAAAATGTTAAACATGACTAAATATTGATGTTACCATGAAATCATATAACAAATTTAAGGGAAATAACACATGATGAACCCAAGATAGAAATAAATATTATGTTATATTTTTTGTTTGAAATTATGATAGCATCCATGGTATCAAATATAAAATAATAATAGTGTGGATCTAATGATATAATTCAATGATTTTCATGAGATGATCATGTATTGATGTTAATGTGACTTCATGTTTAAATAACCAACAATGCATTGATTATCATGTGACCACATGATGGATTGAACCTACTATATAAAAAACCATGTAACAATGAAACATGTGAATAAAATTTAATTATGTATTGTATTAATAAATCATGTGACCATATGAAGATAATATCATGGCACAAGAATTTACAAAGCCTCCATTTGAATTATTGATGTGACAATGTGAAAGAAAATATCTAATTGGAAAAGTAATGAAGCTACCAGATGATGTACTAATGATTATGCAATAAAAGATGAAAATATAGAATGAAGATATCACGTGAACATGAGACGATGTGAATTTACCCACTGTTGAAAACAAGTAACAACAAGATAAAATTATGTCACCATGGAAAGTACTTATGTTGTAAATATATTTCATGTATCATTGAGACAAATTTATAGTTTTTTGGGTGATGTGAAAAGGATTATTTCTAACATAAGCATTGATGTATTTTAAATCCCCTAATGACTATATTTTTTTAGAATGAATTGTAATCATGGGAAAACTAAGAAAAAAATAAATTTTCTCTAAAGAATACATTGATTTATAGTTAACTTTATGTTCAAGAACCAATTTTTTAAATAATAAAACAGACATATAGGGAAAAAACGTGAATAGTCGAGAACAAAGATTTTTCAAAAACATATATTCATACAAAGTGGACTTTCTGAAAATTTTATAAAACTAGGTTTTCTACACATAGTAGTGAAAAAATCGATGATATTGTTCAATGGACATATGTAAATACCATTGATCAACATAATCAAATGAGACTGAGTTTCCTATAATATTCTAACATTTGATTCGCTTCTATTTTATTCTAGCATTCATTTTTAGTAATGATTTTTATTCAATCATAATTTATTAACTAAAGACCATATAATATTATGAAGAGTTCTAGAGACTCTATATAAATATTTTTTTATCTTTACCCTCCAATTAAATATATAGAAGAGGAGATATAGAATGTACTACCTTGGTGTATTTTGTACTCTTTTATTTTCCCTTGTAGAACTATAAAAGAAGATACATAAATCCTATAAATTCAATGTGACATTGTTTTAGGTATAAAAAAATATATAATTTGCACTATTTGATTGATTAATAAAATGCTTTGTATTGGGTGATTAAAATGTGAAGAGGAATATGTTATGGATTTAAACATAACATCTTATTTTAATTCTTATATATGTTTTCTATATTATGAAAAATATATTTTTATAAAAAAACAACAATAGAGTTCAAAACCATTTTTAAAAAATATCATATATAGTAACCTTATCTTATTTATATATGATTTATGAAAAAAGTAAAAATAAAAATAAAAAATTTAAAATCGATTTAATCATGTATTAACTATGTTTTAATCAAATTTTCACGAATTATTTGAATGATATGATTGTATAATTATGAAATATTAGTTAAATGGACATTTTAAATAAATAGGTGATTGAATTTTAAATTTATTTAATATATATTTTAATTATAATCAAAATTCCCTACATCTATAGTTGTCCACTCTTACAAAAACATATAGGTAATTATCATCAATTATAATTTCCATGATGTTTTTGAAAAAATGAATTATTTAGACTATTTTCCATAGTTTATCAATTTATCTATTTTATCATTGAAAATCTACAACATAAAAAATATCGAGATGTATTTCCATCTAAATTTAGAGTTTTTGAGATGAAAAGTAAATGTTTAAAAAATATGGATGGAAAAACTGTAAGCTGACAAAAAAATATTGGATTGCATTATAAAAAAATAACACACCACACAATTATTTATATTTTCTTAAATATTATTATCACTAAGTAAGTGTTCAATTTTAATAATTTATTTACTATATAAAAATATAGATGTGATTGAATGTGATTTTTAATACTTATTGTTTCAAATCTTTGTGGACAAATTGCCTTTCAAAATATTAAAAAAGTTATTTATGACATTTTGTGATGTTGATACAAAGCATGTACAACAGTATGCTAACTAACTCCCCATATCACTTTCTATATCGACTAAAATTTTTATAGTTCATTCTATTTAATTTTCTAGGGAATTTAAGTACTATTTCACCTGAGTAGCTAAACGGTAATTTAACAAAGTAGATTCCCCCAAAAAAATTATTAGTTTATATTTATAATGGTTGGATACCCTAGATTGAGAAAAATTAATGTATTTATAATTTATTAAGTTATAAAATTTATGATAATAAAAATAAATCATTAATTAAAAATTTCCTTTCATGTTATATTTAGATATAAAATATTTTGAATAATTAAGATGAAATTTTATTTTGGAAAATTCATTAGATAAAATCATTCATCAAAAATTGCATCATTAAACTCAAAAAAAATTAGTATATTATATGTGATATTTATATTTTAATAATTTTATTAAATCATATTATTTTTTAATTTATATCATAAATTTATAAGAAATATTTTTAGTCAAATGTTATAAAAATCATTCTTTTGAATTGAATTTATTAAATGTCTCGATGATTTGGATGTGATGTTCTATATAACACTCATGCTTTTTTATTTTGGAATTGGGTATTAACTTATGGTTATTCCAGGTGATGATGTATAAATTGCGAGTGAGCATCAACATATAAAATTTTGTAAAATCATTTGAGTTACAATTATAATATGATTATATAGGGAGAATCAAAGGCTCAATCAAGGTGGGATTCCCCAAATATAACATTCAATATAATTGAAATTTTTTTGACCAAGTGTATTGTAATTTATTAGAATATATTCGTAACTATATCGATTTCAACTCATTAAATTTAATTAATTTCTATATTTTGAAATAGAATACTAATAATTTGAATAGATTAATTTCCAATTTTATATATTGATTAATAGAGCTCAACATGATTGGATATTTTCAATCAACATCCTTCAACAATATTTGATTTATTGCACAATTTAATGCGTATTATCATTCATATAACATGTCTAGCCTTTGATGCTCACCCATCATGATATTTGAATTGATAAAAATTACCATCATTAGAGAATCTATGTGGTGTTGAGGAAAACATGATGGTTGAGTTGTGGTTATTGGGTAAACATGAGGGGGTGTGACAGGACTTTCCAAATATTAATCAAGACATGGGGAATTTAGTAGGTTGTATTAATTCTTTAGTTAATCCCTAATCACATGTAGATAAAAAAATATAAAATTATTTTTCTAACTTCTTAATTGTCTTATACGAAATATAATTTTATCCTTTATTTTATGAGATTTAATTTTTATGTCACATTTCAAAAGACTATATGGGTTTATAAGAAGGTAGATGATGGGGTGCTGAATTTTGAAAGAAAAAAATGACATAAACGTGGTTTGTAGTGTTTCATCATGATGATATGTGGGGGTTGATTTTTTGGTTGGAGAAATATCTTGAGTTTGGTAATAATGAGTAGTATAAAGGCATGCAATAGATTATTGGAACTGCAGCAAGGACACCAGCCCTTTAGTTCTGATCATTGGAGGGTGATGTCATCTCAAGGGATGATTATCACTGATAAAGTGGAGTTGTATCAATGTGTGATTTTTTATAGTGTTTCGATAATCAAACTATAATTCATGTTTTGGGACTGTTCATATATTATGTATAATATTTTTATATAGAATAATTTTTTATTGTTTCCCAATTTTTTTAAATCCACATTATCATAGGGGTATTCCACATTAAAATAAAGTGTCTAAATTTATTTCTAAATAGTTGTTACTGACTCTATTTTTGTTGGATATTTTAAAATTATATATATCACTGTTGTTATTTTATCATTGTAATGACCCATTTCTTCTCCAACAATCAGTAACAAAGGATATTATTTATGATTCATACAGATCTAATAGGGGTAATTAACTCCAACAAGTTAACTAAAACAACATTATATATAAGATGAAAACTGATATTACTCTACATAATCTAAAAGTAAAAAATATCATGGTTCATGAAAAAATTGTGAGGATATGAAGAAAAAATTGGATAATCTACAGAACATAAGAGATGATGACTAAATGGATAAGAGAGAGTTAAAGAAGATCATAATACATATATAATTGAATAATAATACATTTTGGTAGATGCGGAATATAATAAATATAGATGAAATATGTATAAAAATTTAATAAATTTATAAATAAAAATATTTCTAAAATAATTATAATATGAAAAAAGGACTACATAATTTGTGAACTATGGAGGATAGAGATTTACATAACCATCATAGTGATTTTACAATAATTTTGATTAATATATATTTATTCCTGGATAAGATCAATGATAATGTTAATGTGGTACCTATTTAAATTTAAGATGAATAAAAACATTTTTTCTATTTCCTTTCATTTAATGTATTATTTGACATTCTGATCAACACATTTCTGTTTAAGATATTCAATCTGATGTTGGATATTGTGTTTTCATCACAATTGAGGAATGATACTTAGTTTAATAATGATGATATTTATTCTTACTATAATAGTGTAATTATATCTATTAAATATTTTAATGGAAATTAATTTGGACAATTGAAGAAAAGGACGAATGTTTTGAGCTAATTTTGCGACAAATATGTCCTTCTGTAGTGTAACATTCATATTTTTAAAAATCTTATAAATATAAAGAATAAATATTATTCCAATTATTAGGATCGTAACATAAAACATATAATAGATGATATTTATTTAAATTAAATTGGAATTTATTGTCATTAGTAAAATATATACAATGAATGGGTGTTCGATTCAGTAGAGTCATACTGCATTACACTGAACATGGAAAATACATTCTTATGAAGAATGTTACTTTGGGAGATTGAATATATGAAATTTATATTCCAATATTTTCTATGGTGTTTATGATATATTTATCACTACTAATTTAAATTTTATTATGATCATGAGTTATTTTAATGATTTACAAGTTATATATCATATTTTGGAATTTCATTGTACTCTAATAATGATGGATTTTGATGCTTATTTGGAATCGAATTATGAGAATTTCCTTGGGGATAAATACTATATGAATGATTTATGATATTTTTAATACATTATATGTCTGATTTATATTTTTTTGTTGATGTGGAGAATTAAATTATGAATAATACATTGTTAAATTTTTGGCACATGTGATTTTTGATGTGACAAGCACAACAGGCCCCCACAAAAAATATAGGAAATGGAATGCATGAATAAGAATACATTCAAGGAATGAAATTCCATATTAAAATCAGTATCGAAATAATGAATCATGTGATATGTATCATATTTATGAAAATTTGATATATTTCACTCTATATATATACACAACATATGATGGTCCCCATCTATACCTGCATACATGGTATAATTCATTATTTAATGATAAATATATAAATTGGAGAAATATAGTGGAATAATTGGTAATGATTATACATAAAATATGTCTCATATTGTATGAATCACAAATATCTTCCTAGTTATCTCTTTAGCACCATTTTCTAGATGGGTTGTGTCCTCATCAATTCATGGAATTCATAATTTAGTCCATATGTTGGACCAACCATTATCTCAAACCTCAAATAATAATATTCACTTAACTAAATGAAGTCAATCCTCACTAAATCATACCTTCATAGTTAATCCCTTGATGTTGAGGCCCAAAAAAATGGAAATGTTGTTAACATTAATAGCCATATCTCCAACTTTAAAATGAAATTAATTTTTTTCGTCCACTATCACTCTACTATGGTAGAAATTACAAGCTGATCAATGATAATGAAGTAACACATCACTACACTATAGAACCTAACATGTAAAAGATAAAGAAATATAACATGAGATGATTCAATGTTAAGGAAAATATGACCCCTTACATGATCAGAGTAGGAAACAAGCATCTTGATATGTATATACATGAACTTCGAATATTTATGAAATTGATAAATTAATGGCATGCCATCACTAAATTTTATAACATTGTTAATATTTACTGTTATTTTATTAAAATTTGATAAATATTTTATGAAGATTAAGAATAATTAAAATGAGGTTCTCAATTACAATAGATAATTCAGTATTACCACAAACTATTAGGTAAACACATAGATATGAATGATCTTGTTAGTTTGGTCTATAAATTTCTTATTTTAACATTCTATAATTAGGCATCAATTATTTATATATAATGTTAAAGATATATATTTAATATAGCATTTGTATAATTATTAATAATCTTCTAAAACATTATGAAATTTTGTTGTGGATATATATAACACGATAAAAATCCTTAATAGTATTAGAGACTACATGATATATTCAGCTCACCGTGTCACAAAACATTGATTTTTTGAATTGATGATATCCCATTCTCTTACACAAACTACAATATTATTGGAACGAATCACGGGGCAACATTATGTGATATCATATATTGTTTCAGGAAAACATTTATTTGGATTCTTAAACTTTTATTACTGATTTTATCAGTTGTAATAATTTTAAAATACTTTGAATATCACAAAATTCATTCTGATTTAAATGTAAATTTAAAATTTATAGAAATTTTATAATCCATAAAAAATCCCCAATGTGAATTTTATTCATAGAAATGATATAATATAAAAAATGAGGATACTATGAATTGGAAACCCTATCCCAGAAAATAGGGATATAGTTTTATGAGTATGACCTTATATGTCAAAAATAATGAATTATGGCCCCACATATAATAATAAAGTCTATTTCACCTCATTCATTATATGAGTTGACATTTTTCATCCATGAGGTGAAACATATTAAAAATAGTGACATATTAAAATCATCATTAGGATAGTTAAAATTATGAAAAATCTCTAATTGGCATAAATGATGCACATAAATAGACAAGTTATAAGATCATTCAATACGTCAGATCAGTATATTGTTCCCAAGTCATGTTCAACAATGATAAATATACAAAAACATGTGAATATTGATATTTTATCTTCTACAATGAACATCAATCATAGAATATGAATTAATGTATTAATAGTCGAACACGAACATTATTTTTTTATTATATTTTCTTTATTATAAAAAATTTATATCAATAAAAAAATTGTTAGTGGTGATATATGTATCAAAACTATTTGGAAGAGAATTTCTAGTTCAATATATGAAATAAATCTAAAAAAATAAAAATAAAATTATTTAAAAAATAAAATAAATTTTAAAAATATATAATATTAATCTTGAATCTGATTATTTGAAAATATGACATTTATATAGAAAAATGAAATACGATGAAATGGGAATTAGAAACAACGAATTGTAAGGAAAATTTTGAATTTCCAGTTTATTTATTTACTCATTGGAGAAATAATAATTGAAATAGAAACTCCAAACGGTATATATTATATATAATTTCATGTATAATGTCATGAAATAAGAAGTTTTTATAGTTCATCTAATACATTACTAATTCAAATGTATTAAATAACGAATTGTTTTTCAATTAAATTTTTTTATAAAAGCCAAAATTAAACACATGAGACATTACAAAAATATTTAACCACACAATGTTTAGCCGAAATTAATAAAGAAAATAAATAATAAAATATTTATAGATTAAACACAAAATAACATAGAAATTTAAAATTCATCTCTCTGTAATCTTATTATTTTAAAAAAACATATGAACCACTTACTACTTCTGGACCATTTCTTACCTAGAAATTCTATAGATCAACTCTAGAAATATTCATAAAAAATTATAGAAAGAAAATATTATATTTAATAACATATTATTTTATTTTTGTTAAATTCACCAAATATATTTTACAACTTCATTTTGTGATTGTTAATTTGATTGACCACATTCCCACATTTTATATATGATCAATTGTATTTACCATTTATTAAAAAAAATCATCCCTATCCTACTAACATAAAAATTAAATGAGGAATTAATTACTATATTTATCTTAATGACATTAAATTGTTCAATTTTACCAATTGAATAATAAAGTAATACTATAAAAAATTATCCAACTATACTATTGAACAAAAATTCCTCCACTATGTTCACATGTAGAAACTATTTCAGATATATCCACACTTAGATCATAGATGATAAAAACGCATTACATAAATTAGCAATGAACTCTGTCCTCACATCAATTCATAACTAATGAAATATCAATAAAACAAGAAATCCAACCCTATATTCAAATCTTATTATGGTATTAAACAACACAATGAAAATTATAACACAACACAATAAACCCATGTAAACTTAGTATAACCTCCATTTTTGATTGACAAAAAACATGATAAATATAGTTCACTATTACATGTTATGATCCTTTGAGTTTATATATAAATGGGGAAATTCAAGAATCATGTATGAAGAGAGCGAATTGAACAATGAATCTCCACCCAAATAAAGATTACCCTATGGTACTCCCAACCATTAATTATCTGAGAATCCACAATAAAGAAAAAGATACCCATTAGTATACAACCACATCCCCTTTATCAATAGTTTCACACACACCTTCTCCCCATATGGAAAAATGGATTTATCCCATTAAGGTAAACATTTTTTCATATCTAGAGATTACAATATATTCTCATGGATGGCCTTATACTCTATTATGGGACACCACCTAAGATTCATTCTTTTATGAATGACTGAAATGTTGAAATTAATTCTAAAAAACATTCATCATCTCGAGTGAAATCATCTGTATTCTAGACCTCCGCTGAATCATATACTATTGTCTAAATAAGAAATTATGGACTTTATCCACCATAAAGAATAAATTTTATTTTTTACACAATGTTTTAGTACTATCTAGGTATGGGGAAAGAGGTGGAGATTAAATGGTGTCCCACAAACTTTTTTAATAGAGATAAATGAAAAAAACAATACGTGGGTTGTTTGGTTTAGGTCGAGTTTATAATATTTTTGGACAATCAGTTGGAGGATATCAAAAGGCCTATTTAAAAATCAAGATAAATTTCTAGTAACTCATCGAGCAAGGGAGTGCTGCCTAGGTATGTGGATTTTCACCTAGACATATTCCCCTATTGAAAAATTTACATGACATTTACAATTGATTTATTTATTGGTGCTCATTTACAGGGAACATACAAGGTGATGGTTTAGCTTGATCAATGATTTATACTAGCATGGAAATGAATTTTCTAGACTATGAAACATATTGCATATGGGAGGTATTTGAATATTATTGGTTCTCTATAACCATAAATAAACTCAATATGGTTGTTTTTAATAGATCTTTGTTAGGTTATATTATATGATAATTATTCAAATTGTATCTAATAGACATAATTATTTTCATACTCCCACAAATGTTAATGTTGATGAGATTCAAGGTAATGGTTTATAACCTCAATATTTTTATCATTTTGAAGGTAGTTGGAAGATAAAAAGCTTCACATAGTATTACATAATCAAGATATCAAAATTTTTATATTATTGAGATTATCTAGATCTAGATCACTAACTATGTATGTTGATGTATTCTTCTAATATAATATATACAAAAATATAACATCAAATACTCAATAATTTGGGGATGTGTGTATCAATATAAGGAAATGAGCATAAATGGATATCCAGTCCTCCAACACAAAGATGGTATCAATTTACATATACTTTGGTAGGATTATATTAGGTTATATTTATTATCTTACCTATGTGAATTTGAGAATTTTAATGTGTTGGAATATTCATAAAAGAGTAATTATGGATTAATTTATATACTTGAAAACCTAACATTTCAAAATAAATTCATGAAAAAAATTGCCAGGTCATGACTATATATTGTGGATGGAGGCAATATATATTTAGGAAAAAAACTAGAGAATCATACATGATTATATGAATGTCACTCATCTATTATATGGGAAACCCGTGGACTGGTTTGAAGGATAATTAATATTATAATGTAATATATTGTTCTATTATGATATGTTAATTTTATACATTATGTTAAAATATCATCCAAGGAAGGTATAATCATTTTAATATCTGTGTCAGTTGAATGATATTTAAACATGTCCCAAACATTCATCCACTATATGGAGGGCTATGTAAGAGTAATTAAAGGGCCATAAGTATAGATACAAAAGAAATGAAAAATAATATTTATACATATAGGCATAATCTTGATTCTAAAATATTATCCAAATATTTTTTAATGAATGTATTTCTGATCAAGAGTGGTGATAATATAATGTGGTAGATATTTTTTGGTATATCGATCTATAATGATGTGAAATGTTAATCCCAAAAACTATTGAACTAATAATGAATGGATAAATCAACGTCCACTATTTACTTCAAATAATTTAATTTTTGAATGACTTGAGTAGATAAATCATTGTTAAATTAGGTGATGGTTGACAATTTTGCATGAAGATTGCCTTAATGAACCTCCATGATCTTCATAGTAGAGATAAATTTTATCTATTTAATTTTTTAGAATGAGGATAGGGGAATGTTCCATGATTTATTAAATGTGATATAATGTAGTTTATTCTAATTAAGTCAAGTGTAAACGCAATTTTTTGAGAGGGTTAAATAATTTATAGTGATAGATTAATATATTTTAAAAAACCAAATGTAATATCATATTTATATATGGTCAATCCCTAATAGTGAATCTATAGAAGATATTTTTCATTCATGAATGGTGTGAATCACAAATAGATCCCTAACAACACCTTATTATGAATTCACATTCCATTATATAGTAATACAGATAGGGAATAATCTATTTGTGATTATTTTACCTCAATGGTGATGATATATTATAAAATATCATCACAAAATATTAAAACATATTTCTGATATAGGGTCTAGAAGAAAGAATTCATGGATATTATAAATGTAAATATTTAATTTTTAAGGTTGAATGAAAATAATATATATTCATAATGAACTTTTTATTAAGGAACACTATTTTTACACATCGTATTCATTCATTTGAATATGAAGATTCCCCCAGAAGAGTTTTTTTTTGGGAATCATTTTTCCCAATGATTTCATTGTAAAAATATTATGTCCTTAGGAACGTTTGAATTTATTATTATTATTCAAATTTTGGACGATGTTCTTGTGTGAAATAATATTAAAGGATCCATAATTCTTTTTAGTCAATAAAACAATGTGGGAATAATCATTGAATGTAGATAATTTAAATCCCAAAATTTGGAGGGAACAATGTGGGAATAATCATTGAATGTAGATAATTTAAATGTAGATAATTTAAATCCCAAAACAATGTGGGAATAAAACAATGTGGGAATAAAACGATGTTCTTGTGATCATCCTTTTTAGTTGTGCTGGTTTATGTTTTCTGAAAACTGAGGTCGTTGGTGGTCGTTGTATGTGCACTGATGAATCCCCTCGTGATTTTTTAAATGGGTTGCTGAAATTGTGAACTCCTGCTGTGAAATTGGTTAATCACGTATATCCGGATGAATAATTGAAAGCACCAGGATCAACCCTTCTTTGATAACTCCCGGTTAGAACACACAGAATTTGAAATCATGGAGTGTGTTAAGTCGTTTAAATATGAAAATCCCTGACTTGTGTTGGTAGTAGTAGTTGGTTGTTTTCCATTTGGGCCGATTGCTGGAAATGTGGGAGGGGATGGGATCCCCTGATCTTTTATACTCTTGGTGGTTGTGTGAATTTGGGGGATGGGATCTCCTGTTGGTATGGTTTCTGTGGTTGTGAGTTTTAAATCCGAGTGGTTACTCGTTCATATCACAAATTGGGGAGAGATCCTCTGTTGACAGAACCGGGTGTGAGTGTTTTGGTTGATCCATGCTTTTGACACTTTCCTTGGTTATGCTATGGTAGTTTCCCAGTAGTGCATAAAATTAATTGAACATTTTAACTGAACGTGAAACAATAATGGGGCAAGTGTTTTTTTTGTGAGCAAGGGTCGTGAACTGTGACTCGGACGCAATGGTGTTTTGTTCTTTAGGTTGGATATGAAAACCTAAGCTTTGGGTGAGTGTTTGTTACCTATATCTATACTTGTAGCTTTGTGTTTCTTATTCGCACCCCACCCAAGTTGAGGACTCAGTTCCGAACACCACCATTTATGGGGGAAGGGTGTTTTTCCCAACACTATCCTTAGTGGCTGGTTATTATCTCCTTTTCTGCTCCCTTTCTCGGATAGCCCAAGTACCTTCGGGTAGGCTGTGATGGCCTGAAGTCCATTATTAGCCCAAGAACCATCGGGCGGGGCATTGTGGTGGTTGGCCAGGTGTGTGTGGAAGGTGGTTTCCCAAGTGTCTTCGGGACGAGGCCCAGGTGTCTTCGGGCGTGGCAGTGGATCCTTTAGCCCAGGTGTCTTCGGGCGTGGCGGTGGTTGTTCTGGCCTAGGTGTTTGCAGGCATGGTTACATGTGACAGTTGTGGCCCAGGTGTGTGCGGGCAGGATTCAGCAGTGGGACTGCGTGCGGTTGAGGCCCAAGTGTGTGCAGGCGGGATTTCGGCAGTGGGACTGTGTGTGGTTGTGGCCCAGGTGTGTGCGGGCGGGTGTGGCAGTGGGACTGCGGTGAGAATGGCGGGATTGGTCCGATGCGTAGGATGTCTCAATAACCAGTGGGAAAGTGGCGCGGGGTACCCAAACATCGATGTGCTCTTTTTATATATATTACATGACTTGCGTTATTTGGGGAGTGAGCCTTGGTGAGGCCTGGGATGGATAGTTTGCCTTGTTAGGTGTTTGGTTTACTCTTTTTCTCATGGGACTTTAGTACGTTCCCCCACTTGTGCACGTGAGTCTTGGTTTTCCCTACTGAGTGTACTTGTATACTCACCCTATGCATATAAAACTGCTTTCAGGTATCCAAGAGGACTTCGGGGATCACGCAGGACCTTACTAGCTCGGACATTTGGAGCAGTTGCAGTTGTTTTTAGTTTCTTTTTGGTACTTACTTTGTAGTCACCTGTTTGCACTTTGTGGATTTCACTTTTGAAACATGCATGTGGGAATGGTTTACTTTTGTCTTTACTTTTCTTTCTACCTTGGTGTTGTTGGGATTTCTTCTCCTTATCTTTCGATCCTATAAAATAAAAAAAGGGTAATGCCTTCAATTTGCGATAATTTTCTATACCCTTGGTGCTAGTCGCCACTCCGGGACCTATTGAAGGCGGGTTTCGGGGGTCATTATCTCTCCTTCAACTTAATGAAGGAAGGGCCTGACAATCTGCTGTCCCTTCCATCCTTTTGGTGAAGGCGGGTCGTGACAGAATGGTATCAAAGGGAGGTTGAGAGATAGGACAGAGTCTGGAGTTAGGCACAGTGAGGATTGCATGGGATGGTAAGGCAACGGTGTTGGGTGACCTTGGAACATGAATTAGGCCAGGGAAGACCAGCTAGGACACGGGATTTTGGGGCCCCCCGTGATCCGATGCAAGGACTCTGGACCTACCGAACGACTAAGTGAGGCCACACTGATTGCAGGGTAGAGACCCTAGGAAAGGTACATGCATCATAATGACTTGTGTTCTTGTGTTTCTGGGATGTCTTTGGAATTAAGAATAAATTAAATCTTAATAAGTTTTAAGAACGATATTCTGCACTACTTGGGCTTAGGCATTCCTTGTTTACCTTGCAGCTATGGCACCTGGAAGGCGACCACGTGTGGTACAGGCGATCGAGGCCCCTGAGACTACTTTGTCCAATCGGCAGAGAGCTGATCGAGAGGAAGAGGACGACCAGTGGCAGAAGACTCTTCGATCCTTCCAGCGACAGGCCGTCGAGAAGTATGAGGGCAGCACCTCCGATATGAAGACGGAAGGCTGGCTAGAGGAGCTAGTTATAGCCTTCGGCCTGATTCGGGCCTCGAACGAGTACTGGGTTCCTCTGGCTGTTAGCCAGATGCGAGGAGAGGCACATCAGTGGTGGATTCTTCACCTGGGGAATAGGAAAGAGTCTGAGGTTGCCTGGGCAGATTTCGAGAAGGAGTTCCGGGCGGAGTTCCTCTCCTCGACAATGAAGGCGGAGAAGAGGCAGGACCTACTCTCCCTTCAGCAGGGGAGCATGTCTGTGAGGGAACATGGAATCAAGTTCAAGGACCTCCTACGTTTTGCTCCGGACCTCTTTCCCGATGAGGAGTCTCAGGCAAGAAGTTTGGAGGAGGCGCTCCGACCCTCCCTCTAGTATGCTGTTACCCCCTTTACCCTTCCGACATACTTAGAGGTCCAGAAGAAGGCCGAAGTGGTGGAAAGGATGTATGCTCTGGGCGGAGTGTCACGAGAAGGGATCCAGCTGGGACCATCGAAGCGGAAGGCCGTCAGCACCAGGCCTCCAGCATCGGGACCCTCCAGGTTCCGACCTACAGGGAGCAGACCGCAGCAGTTTCAGTTTCGATCCCCTGGCCCACGTTCTTTCCCTTCAGGCTCGGGACCACAGTGCTTCATCTGCGGGAGCCCTGGACATCTCCAGAGTCAGTTCCCCGATCAGGTGCAGTACAGTAGTGGCAGTCATCCCCAGCATCCGCCACAGCAGCAGTTTCCAGCCAGACCCTTTCGGCAGCAGCAGCAGGGACAGCGAGCTCCCGCTCCTCCGCAGGTAGACATAGGAGGAGGAGCCCGACCTCAGGGCGCTCCCTAGGGACCTCTACCAGGGCGTGGTCGGGGAGGTGGCCGACAGCCGAGGGGAAGGGGAGCTGGGCGTGGACAGCTACACGCCGTAGAGGCAACAGTTCCAACAGGGCCAGAGGTTGTTCGAGGTACGATCAAGGTGTTTAGCACTCTTGCTTATGCTTTGTTCGATACCAGAGCTTCGCACTCCTTTGTTGCACCCAGTCTAGCCCGTGCCTTGGGTCTAGATGCCGATAGACTTCCACTGCCCCTGGTGTTGAGCACACCAGTTGGAGGTTAGACCGACTTGCTGTTCGTTTGCCGGGGATGTAGACTGATGTTAGGGCCACATCAGTCGGTTAGGGATCTCCTTCTGCTATAGTTTCAGTCGTACGATGTCATCCTAAGCATCGAATGGCTATTTTCTGTGTGGGCCGTCATCGACTGTTTCCAAAGAAGGGTGGTGTTCTCAGGTTTGTACGGCCAGCGTGTTACCTTCACCGGTGAGCGGAGCTGTCCGAAGGGAAACAGGAGGGAGGAACCTCTCCTCTCATTGTTGACCGAACTGACGTTAGAATAAGTAGATATGGAAATGGTGGAAGTGCCAAAGATCATCCGTGAGTTTATGGACATCTTTCCTGAGGAGGTGACGACTCTACCCCCTCGACGTGAAATTGTGTTCGGGATAGACCTGCAGCCCGACTCTCGTCCAATCTCGATGGCTCCTTACCGGATGGAACCTTCGGAGCTACAAGAGTTGCGGATATAGATTGATGATCTGATGAAGAGGGGTTATGTTCGTCCAAGTGCGTCACCATGGGGCACTCCAGTATTGTTCGCAAGGAAGGCAGATGGTGGCCTCAAGTTGTGCATCGACTACAGGAGGCTGAATCAGGTAACGATCAAGAATCACTACCCTCTTCCGAGGATATATGATCTTTTTGACCAGCTGAAAGGGGCAGGATGGTTCCCGAAGATCGACCTGTGGTCTGGGTACCACCAGCTGAGGGTGAAAGAGAGCGACATCCCGAAGACAGCTTTCAGGTGCAGGTATGGGCACTTCGAGTTCGTGGTCATGCCCTTTGGTGTTACGAACGCCCCGGTCGTTTTCATGGGGCTTATGAACTCCATCTTTCGGGAGTACCTGGATCGGTTTGTGGTGGTATTCATCGACGATATCCTGATCTATTCAAGATCAGGAAAGGACCATGCAGAGCACCTGAGGACAATTTTGGAAGTCCTCCGACAGCACCAGCTCTACGGGAAGTTGTCAAAGTGCAAGTTCTCGGCAAGAGAAGTGCACTTCCTTGGGCACGTAGTGTCTGAGCAGGGGGTAGCAGTCGACCCATCAAAGGTTGAGGCAGTTGTTTCTTGGGCAGCACCCAAGAATGTGGTGGAAGTCCGGAGTTTCCCCAGACTGGCAGGTTACTACCAGAGATTCGTACCCAACTTCTCCCGAATAGCAGCCCCTTTGATGGCTTTGACCAAGAATGACCAGGTTTTCGTGTGGAGCGAGCAATGCGTGTCATCCTTCAGCTACCTAAAAGAAAAGCTGGTTAGTGCCCCAGTGTTGAGATTACCAGAAGAAGGGATGGCCTATGAGGTATTTTGTGATGCTTCAGAATAGGGCCTGGGATGCATGTTGATGCAGCAACAAGGGGTGATCTCTTACGGGTCCAGGCAGCTACGCCCCCATGAGCATAACTACACCACCCATGACCTGGAGCTTGCAGCGGTCGTTTTTGCGCTAAAGTTATGGCGGCACTACCGCATCAGGGAATGCTTTGTGGTCTTCACAGATCACAAAATCTTAAAGTATATCTTCTCCCAGCAGGACTTGAACTTGCGAAAATGGAGATGGGTGGAGTTCCTCCAGGACTACGACTTTGAAATCTCTTATACTGAGGGCAAGGGCAATGTGTTGGCCGATGCCTTGAGCAGGAGGGCGCAAAAGGATGTGGACCGAGAGTCGGAAAATGCCTGGAAGGCAATGGAGGAGTTGGCTGCCTTACACTTGGATGCGAAGATGGATAGTGGCAGAGGCTGCCTATATCAGATGATAGTGCAGTCATCCCTGTTTCGACAAGTGGAGGAGTTTTAGTGGGGAGACCCAGAGTGCGATGTGATGCGTGATTGGGTAGACCAGGGCGATGCTCCAAGAGAATGGACAGAGGACGGTCAACACCAGATGCTTTTCCAGAAAAGGATGTTTGTTCCAAGAGTGATGCGTGGCAAGGTTCTCAGTGAGTTCCACAACTCACCCCTAGCGGTGCACCCAGGAGTTACCAAGATGTACCAGGGACTGAAAAGGCAGTTCTGGTGGCCCGGAGTTAAGCGAGCGGTGGCAGAATTTGTGGCTAAATGCTTAGTATGTCAGCAAGTGATGGCTGAACACCGAGTTCCAGGAGGCCTACTACAGCCTTTAGCTGTTCCCGAGTGGAAGTGGGAAGACATCTCAATGGATTTCATCACGGGACTACCCAAGGTCCCAGGAGGGTGCGACGCCATCTGGGTGGTGGTGGGCAGGTTGACGAAATCGGCTCACTTTCTGGAAATCAGGGTGTCAAGTACTGTGGATGCTTTGGCACGAAAGTACGTGATTGAGGTGGTGCAGTTGCATGGAGTTCCGAGGTCTATAGTCTCGGAGAGGGATGCACGGTTTACCTCATGAATCTGGTGAGGATTGCAGCATGCGTTTGGCACCCAGTTATGCCTTAGCACTGCTTTCCATCCTGAGACAGATGGACAAACAGAGCGAACCATCCAGACCTTGGAGGATATGCTACGTGCATGTGTTCTGGACTCAGGAGAGTCATGGGTGCGATACATGACTCTAGTAGAGTTTTCCTACAATAATAGCTACCACTCTACCATCGGTATGGCCCCGTTTGAGGCCTTGTACAGGAGGCCATGCCGTTCACCAGTGTGTTGGACCAAAGTAGGAGAGGCAGGCATCCTTGGCCCAGAGGTGGTGCAGAACATGACAGAGAAAATCCAGCTCATACGGGAAAGGATAAAGGCGGCCCAAGACCGACAGAAGTCGTATGCTGATACCAGGAGATGGCCCTTGGAGTTTGAGGTTGGAGATCGCGTGTTCTTGAAGGTCTCCCCGCAGCATGGGCAACAGAGGTTCGGCAAGGGGGGTATGCTTTCCCCCAGATTCATCGGACCATTCGAAGTGTTACGGCGGGTCGGCGAAGTGGCTTATCAGCTAGCGTTACCTCTGCAGCTGCTAAGGATACATGATGTCTTTCATGTATCCCAGCTCCGTATTTATCTACACGATGATTCACACGTCCTTGATTGGGGTGAACTGGACATCGAGGTTGGCGTAACCTTTGTGGAAAAACTAGTGATGATCGAGGATCGCAAGGAGAAGGTGCTTCGTGGGTGAGCCATTCCCTTGGTTCGTGTGTTGTGGAGACATGGCGGGCTCGAAGAGAGTACATGGGAGAGGGAAGCACAGATGCGTGCCCAATACCCCGAGTTGTTTTGAGAATTGTTCCTTTTGTACCTATTGTGGTAGAACATTTGACTTTTGGCTATGAAATGTACTGGTTTATTTCCTCTGTTGTGTGTGAAAAGCCCCGGATAAAGGGAAGAGGGAACCCGACCCCTAATCAAGATGCATTAAGGTGGATGCGATTGAACCCGTGCAGGTGAGTCAGTGCCTCCCAAAGCGGATAATATCTTGACATGGGGGAGGGAAACTCCCCAAACCCACATGACCGGGCGGTTAGGCGTGGTATTTTGCTTGGTTCTTGACAGGGGAGTGTTTTTAGTTAGCAAAGGTTCTCTCCTAAGAGGTATCTTTCGAAGATGGTTGTTTGTACCCTCTCTTTCCCTTCCGGTTTGTTGTGATTCTCGAGGATGAGAATCATTTAAGAGGTATCTGATGTGATGACCCAGAGCCTCCTTGGTCCCTTCCGTTGCCAAAATCTGGATCCTTAGGGGCTACCGATCGGTGCGACCGGTCGGTGAGACCGATCGGTGCGACCGATCGGTGAGACCGAGCGGTGCAACCGAACGGTGAGACCGATCAGTGAGACCGATCGGGGAGACCAATCGGTGTGACCGATCGGCGGAACCAGCCGACGTCACCCGACTTTGCCAAGTTGTTCCAGTAACACTCCTTTTTCGCAGATAGGGTTTTAAACCCTATTCTGCCTCATTTAAAAAAATGTCTTAAACACCCGAAACGTGCACAAAAGTTTTAATTAGATACTGAATCAACTCATGAATCGGTTTAAACCACCCAGCACCTTTAATGACGAGTCAAGCCGCGTGGTCAACCCACGACTTCAACGTCTTACGCGGTTTCGCATTTTCACCTCAACCGTCCCCGGATCTTATAAATTAAGGGATAGGCCGTGGTTTCCCCCTTCTTCGATCGTGGCTCTTCTAGTGCATCGGGACTGCCGCATCGTTATCCGTAAAGTTCCGCGCCCCCGACCTAAACGTCGATCATCTATCAACAAGTAGGGAATTTCTCTCGTCTCTCACTTTTGTGTATCATGCGGGGTGGGCGTTATTTTGTTCCTATGGAATTGGTTGAACCGAACCTTAATAAAGATAATAAACGAAGTTCTAAAGAAAGAAGGGGAAGGGGTTGTGATCGTTGTTTATGCTTTATCTTGTGATCATCCTTTTTATTTGTGCTGGTTTATGTTTTCTGAAAACTGAGGCCGTTGGTGGTCTTTGTATGTGCACTGATGAATCCCCTCATGATGTTTTAAATGGGTTGCTGAAATTGTGAACTCCTGCTGTGAAATTGGTTAATCACGTATATCCGGATGAATAATTGAAAGCACCAGGATCAACCCTTCTGTGATACCTCCTGGTTAGAACACATGGAATTTGAAATCATGGAGTGTGTTAAGTCATTTAAATCTGAAAATCCCCGACTTGTGTTGGTAGTAGTAGTTGGTTGTTTTCCTTTCGGGCCGATTGCTGGAAATGTGGGAGGGGATGGGATCCCTTGATCTTTTATACTGTCGGTGGTTGTGTGAATTTGGGGGATGGGATGTCCTGTTGGTATGGTTTCGGTGGTTGTGAGTTTTAAATCCAAGTGGTTACTCGTTCATATCACAAATTGGGGAGAGATCCTCTGTTGACAGAACCAGGTGTGAGTGTTTTGGTTGATCCATGCTTTTGACGCTTTCCTTGGTTATGCTTATGGTAGTTGCCCAGTAGTGCTTAAAATTAATTGAACATTTTAACTGAACGTGAATGAAGAATGGGGAAAGTGTTTTTTTTTTGTGGGCAAGGGTCGTGAACTGTGACTCGGACGCAGTGGTGTTGTGTTCTGTAGGTAGGCTAGGAAATCCTAAGCTTTGGGTGAGTGTTTGTTACCTATATCTATACTTTTATCTTTGTGTTTCTTATTCGCGCACCACCCAAGTTGAGCACTCAGTTCCAAACACCCCCATTTATGGGGAAGGGTGTTTTTTCCAACACTATCCTTAGTGGCTGGTTATTAGCTCCTTTTCTGCTCCCTTTCCCGGATAGCACAAGTACCTTCGGGCAGGCTGTGATGGCCTGAAGTCCATTATTAGCCCAAGAACCATCGGGCGGGGTGTTGTGGTGGTTGGCCAGGTGTGTGCGGCAGGTGGTTTCCCAAGTGTCTTCGGGATGAGGCCCAGGTGTCTTCGGGCGTGGCAGTGGATCCTTTAGCCCAGGTGTCTTCAGGCGTGGCGGTGGTTGTTCTGGCCTAGGTGTTTGCAGGCATGGTTACATGTGACAGTTGTGGCCCGGGTTTGTGCGGGTGGGATTCAGTAGTGGGAATGCGTGCGGTTGAGGCCCAGGTGTGTGCGGGTTGGATTTCAGCAGTGGGACTGCGTGTGGTTGTGGCCCAGGTGTGTGCGGGCAGGTGTGGCAGTGGGACTGCGGTGAGAATGGCGGGATTGGTCCGATGCGTATGATTTCTCAATAACCAGTGGGAAAGTGGCGCGGGGTACCCAAACATCGATGTGCTCTTATTATATATATTACTTGACTTGCGTTATTTGGGGAGTGAGAATTGGTGAGGCCTGGGATGGATAGTTTGCCTTGTTAGGTGTTTGGTTTACTCTTTTTCTCACGGGACTTTAGTACGTTCCCCCACTTGTGCACGAGAGTCTTTGTTTTCCCTTCTGAGTGTACTTGTATACTCACCCTACGCATATAAAACTGCTTTCAGGTTTCAGGAGGACTTCGGGGATCACGCAGGACCTTACTAGCTCGGACTTTTGGAGCAGTTGCAGTTGTTTTTAGTTTCTTTTTGGTACTTACCTTGTAGTCTCCTTTTTGCACTTTGTGGCTTTCACTTTTGAAACATGCATGTGGGAATGGTTTACTTTTGGCTTTACTTTTCTTTCTACCTTGGTGTTGTTGGGTTTTCTTCTCCTTATCTTTCGATCCTATAAAATAAAAATAGGGTAATGCCTTCCATTTGTGAGAATTTTCTATACCCTTGGTGCTAGTCGCCACTCCGGGACCTATTGAAGGCGGGTTTCGGGGGTCATTATCTCTCCTTCATCTTAAAGAAGGAAGGGCATGGCAATCTGCTGACCCTTCCCTCCTTTTGGTGAAGGCGGGTCGTGACAATTTCATCACATCAAAACCTATGGAAAAGAGTTCGGGTTTATAATCATTTCATCAACGAATATACCATGAAATGAAGTTGTTTCAATATCATGTAAACAATGGAATTAAAATGGGTGTCATAATCATCCATCCATTAAAATATAAACCATTCATCAAGGGATATGAACAAATCATTTGGATCATTTCCAAAAAGGAAATGTGTAACGTCAACATTTTTCATCATATATTGAATATAAAATGGAAATATATTGGAAAAAAATTTCTTATGAAAATATACTTTATTATATGAATTATTTTTAACACAATAAACCTTTTGGAAATAATTTTCATAAATATAAACAAGTATTATTATAAAGAATTATATGAATACATATTGGAAAATATATTCATTGAGAACACATAAATTTAGAATGAAAACGTTTTGAAAACCATTTTCATTGAGAACATGAAAATAATATTTAAAATGTTTTTAAAAACATATCATTGATAATAAATTTAATACTTATATATAAAAATTGATTTTTTTTTGAAAAATATTTAATTTGAAATTTTGTAAACGAATCATCAAAAATATTTAAAATTAATTTCATCGAATATTTAATGAATACCCAAATAATTAATGAAAATATTTGTTAAACATTTTTTGAAAATAAAGTGAAGACTTATGAAAATTATTTTAAAACATTTTTAGAAAACATGGTTTTGAAAGAACCTAGATTTCCGACTGAAGGGATTGATGAAGTTATACATTCATAAAAACACATTCATAATTACCATACATACCAAAATTTTAAAAAATGTAACAATTACATAAATATATAATGAATAATTATTTTAGAATAAAATTAATTATTTTTCTTGTTAGGTGGATCATGTGACTTTATTAAATTAAGAATAATAATTAATAATCTAGAATAGAGGTGAGATTGTTTCAATGAACTCTTACCACATGGTAAAATTGTAACATAATCTCCATGAAAAATTAGGAAAGTAAATAGAGATTATAATATTATGAAAAAAGTAGATTCATGATATAAATTTTCAAATTTATTATATACACCTAGAAAAATAATTTATGTCCGTAATAAAACTTGTGTCTCAACGAAGGAATGTTAATAAAAAAATTCTGTAGAGATTTTCTGGATTTTGAAATATGTACCACATGAAATAAATATCATATAATGGATATATAAATAAACATAAATTTTAGTACATCAATCATTGATTACACCAATGCTTAGTATACATTCCACAAATAAATGTAATCAGTGGTGAATAAACCATGTATCCCTTAGAAATATAATGTGAGATGAAATCACCTTACATTGTGTCTTGAATATTTTTTTACTCATTAAAACATCCAATATTAAAATTATAAGTTATTTATATAGAACCAAAATCTAATTTCCAATATCACATTTGGATTTATAATTATGTTATGTTACCTTAATGTTAACAATTCGTTGTTAATGATTAACATCATGTAATTATTAGAGTTTACCCAAGATGGAAATTATAAAGTAATGTGTTATAATATAATTAAAGAAGAATAAATTCATAATATATATAATATATATAATATATAATTATTGTTTCAATAATAATAAAAACCATGAGAGGAGGTAAAAGATAAAATGAATGATTATTGTTCTTTGATGTAGTAGTTCGTAACACACAGAAACAATGTGTTTGATACCCATTATATTGAGGTGTGTGTATGTGTATATCCAAACCATTACATAAAATCATATCCGTATATTTGTTATACATTGGATAATATGTATGAAATGAATAATAATAATGGAGGATTTGGATAATTAATGATCAAGATCCTGAGGGAAGGTTTTACCTACTAAGGGTGTAACACCTTTTTGTTTGGACTGAAGGGATATCCTGGAAAGCTTTATGCCCAAAGGTATTATTAAATTCTAAGGATATGAATGTTTATAGTCTATTTGGTTAGTTATATTCCTAATCAATGAGGTCTTATAGCCGTGAAGATGTGGGATATGTGGTTTACTTTTATAGAAATGTTAAAGGACACACATGGTATTCATTAAAACAAGATTGGTGCAACCATGATATTACATAAAAAATAACCTAAAACGAAAATAAATAAATACCGGATTGCTTATAAACTAAATATGTCTATAAAATGGGTTTTTTACATCTGTCTTGGTATTTTTAACCCTTAATATTATAGTTTATTTATTATTCATGCATAATATTTACTTAATCAAGTTAATTAATATTGATCACTTTTTTCTAATATTTTTGTTAGAAAAATTTAGTTGGTATTATTATATTATAAATAGAAAAATTATTAAAAATATTTATATCTATTTTTAAAAATTCAACACACATAAGAGGAAAAAATTTGATTGACGCTAATCATAGAAACATGACAAAATATTGGGTTTTTAATATACCAAATGATCAAAAGTCCTTCTGGTGTTTTATAACAAATTTTAAAGTGAAATTGATTATAATGGCCTTCATTGAATTAATTTATTAACAAAATATCTAATAAATTATTAAATAAAATTTAATTAATAACTAAACCGTACAAATAAATTATATTGTAAAATAGTTTTTGATTATAATTTAGTATTTTCAACTATTTATGAAAAAATTATTTTTCACAGAAAAATACAAAATAATCATTGAAAGATAATATTTTAATTATAAATTAAAATTTTTCTTTTATTTTATCATATTATATTTCTATGTGTGTATAAAATTAATATTTCTATTTTTCATAGATGTACATGAAATGTAGATCATTTGGGAAAAAAATATTTTAAAACATATAAAGACGTTACCAAAATTAATATATTTCATCATTAACATGTTTAATTTATATAAAACCATTTTAAACAAATATATTAAATGTAATTATTACTATTAATATTAATATGGTTAATGGATAATTTATAACAATATTAATTAAAAAAATTATAACAATACAATGAATGTTCATATAAACCCTTTGTTTCATGTAACATATGTCAAGTCGGTGTTGGATGTAATGAATAAAATATTAATGATGTGTGTAGAACAATACAATATGTATTTTATTTAGTGAAAGCCATGTTTCTTACATGTAAATGGAATGTTTGACTTTGTTCAATGCATGATGTCAAAATAACTCGATGTTCTGTGTTACACAAGCCAAACATAGTGTGGTGTATACCACAAGCTTATCAAAGTGTTTCATGGAGCTCAATCATGACATTGATTTGTATAAAAAACATTCAATAGATATTGTATTCCTTATAACAATATCCATATTCAGTACTATGTGAAATGATAAGTACCCTAATTATTTAATTAATTTGAAAAAATATATTTCCCAATATTAGAGGATGTTACATTCTACCCCTATTAAAATGAATTTATCCCATTAAATTCATTAGGGTTATAAATGGTTTAATACTTCGTTGATTCTTTAATAAAATATCACATTTAAAAAATATTAAAAAATCATCCCTAAAAAATGGATGGTTTGAACTATAATGGTTACCCATGATGACATGTAACCGATTATTCAAACAAGAGAACAGAGGATGTGAGTAATGATTGTACATGGAGGAAAAAAGTATATATATATATATATATAGCGAGTGATTGTGATCACCAATGACAATAAAACTGAATGAAAAATATAACATTGAGTACCTTAAAGTAATATATATGTAAATATTTAAAATTACATCTCACAACAAAAAATAGATAATGAGATCTAAGATATTACATCATATATATCATCACTTATTCTAAAAACCATGTTTCTAGATCATGTTATCTAATATGAATAAGTTGTCACAAGGAAACATGATAATTTAAACATACAAACATCATTCAATAAATAATATGATAATCACATAAATGGATATCCTTATAACTTATCTCAATGATCAAAATCCAAACCATTAGAATGAATTAGAAAAAATCCTATTACGATTTATCCCACATCAATGTTAATCTTGGTTTTCATGTGACATACATTTGGATTCCCTCATCATATTTTCTGTTCAAACATGGAAATAAGATGAATTTTTTATAATATTTTCAAAAGACATGCATGATTAATGATTCAAAAGGATACTAAATATATTCATATAATACAAAAAGTTTTATGCTTCATGGAATACCTTTCACATATTATTTTCTGTATCTTTATGTTTATATATATAACCGTTACACATTCCACCTTCAAAATTCTCTTTATGATATTTTCATGTTTAAAATTGATATGAATAATGCACACACTTCCCATATATGAAACATTTAATGTGATCCATTTTCCATCAAGTACTATCTATTTACTAAAAGAAAAATTTTATGGTAATAAACACATAAGATAATAGAAAAACACATAATATTGAAAAATTAATTGTTGGATGTCTAAATAATGAAAACTTTCTTGAAATAAAAAATCATAGGTTTATAATAATATGATCATATCCAAAATCTATTTACATAATTCATGATTCTTTGTGAAGGGTTTGTAAATTTGTAATGCATATAACATGAGAGTGTAGAACCTGGTTTACAGTAATGCCAATTTTCATGTACTAGATTTCACTAAATTAGGCCCATAACAACATGTTGGAGTGGTTACCCAAGTGTATATCTATTACAAATCCATATCAACTTTTATTATAGAGACATGTATTTATTAAAATTAAAACAATCACCATATCCTTTTTCAAAATTCACGGATATTTTCTCAAATGACAACTCATCTATATACTTAACCATAAATGAATTCTTATACATATACATATAAATATACCTAGGAATATCACTATTTTTTCTCATCCGAGTTTCCAAAGGTAAACTAAAACTACAAATAATTCTAATTAAAAAGAAACAAGTTTTTTACTACATTTACATTAAATCACTTTGGAAAAATAAAATTATAAAAACATCTTCAAAAATATTGTATAAATTTAGTTCCACAGGAAACATGGAATCATAAACAGAGTTACATGAGCAAGCAACATTATCTCTTGCTGGGTTATCTAGGACTAGAATCCCACTTAAACATATGATCCGGTAAATTAGTCTTCATTATTGGGGGATGGTTTCATAAAAGGGGGCGATCTTAGATGCTCATTAAGTGTAAATAATTTTAATTCTTATGAATATCATGAAAAAAAGTGTATAATAACATGATCATTATAATTAAAATATTATACCCAATTTTTCAAATATCATAAACATGATTCATTGAATAAAAATTTTAATTTAATAAGACCTTAATGATATAGAATTCAATATCATAAGACATGAAATCATAAAATTTGTTTAATACATGTAATTGGGGAATTCACATCAACATATAACATTCTAATCAAGTATATTTTGAGTCATGTTCTTACATTTCGTTGTGTACATTAAATCAGGACCTCCCATAGACATTTGTACATACAACATGGTCCACACATAATTTTTTTAAAATGAAATTAGGACCCCACATAACTTTGTGAACATTCAACCATGTTTATGTATAACATCATGAACATATAATAAGGTACACAAATAACATTGTAGACATTTAATTACGTTCATGAATAAACTCATGGAAATGAAACTATGTCCATGAATAACGATATGAACATGTAATCAGGTGCACACAAAACATTTAAACTCATGATCCATAAATCATTACCAATTTCATTATATGAATATATAGCTACCCCCCAAATCATAATTAAATAATTTATACATATTTCAAAAGAAAATAATATTTGAGTCATATAATGAACCTTAAAAATGATCATTTTTATAATCATCAAAGAGTAAACTCTAAAATAAAATTTGTATCATTAAAATTTCATCACATTATATCCAATGTAAAAGAGGTATTATTTATAATAATTTAGACAAATCATAACCCATGAAAATATGTGGTTTTAAAAGACCATGTATTGTGGAATATAAATGGGATTCATTAACATACTTCTATCTAAAAATAAACCATTCAGTAAAGGATATGAGTAGAATCATTGGACAATTTCATAGATGGGAATTAGTAACATAAATAGATGACAACATAGATGGAAAATAACTTGGAAGGATATCTTGAATACATTTATTGAGAAAAATATCCTTTCGAATTTTAAAATTCTTCATTAAATATAACACGTTTAGAAAAAAATATTTCTTGAAAATAAACATGAATACTAATAAAACAATATGTGAATATATATTAGATAAATTATTATTTGAAAACATATAAATATATATTCAAAACATTTTTAAATACATTTTCCATGAACTAATATAAAATAATATTGTAAACATTTTGAAAACCATTTAACTAAAAATTCATTGAAAACTTATAAAAAATTTATTTAAAACTTATTGAAAATGATTTATCTTAAAAACATGCAAAAGAATATTGAATATGTTTTGAAAATAATTTCTTTTATTATACATTAAATACATATAAAAAATTCTTGAAAATATATTCTTTAATGAAAATAAATTGAATTCATTTGAATAATATTAATTTGTTTAATAAAACATGGTTTTGAATTAACCTAAATTACTAACGAAAGACAAGGGTAAAGTCATAATTTCATAAAAACACTTTCATATAAACAATATCTACCAAAGAGAAGTAAAATGGTACTGATACTGAATAAATCACGAATTAATAAAGAATAATAAATTAAAAGAATTTTCTTGATAGGATTATCAAATGAATCAAATTCCATAATAAAACTAGGACGTGATGAAATTGTTTCAATAATATCATACCACATTGTAACTTCAGATCGTACATTCCATGTAAGAAAATGATATTATAGAAATCATAAAATAACAATAAAATATTTATATTCATGATATAACATGATAAATGGAATTATATAAACCTTGAAAAGGAATTTTGGAGCGTAATAAAATATGTCTCTTAAAGAAGGAAAATTTAAACAAAATTGACTAAACTATATGCATTTTCTGAAATATAAAAACATGAAATGAATATCATCAAATAGATATGTAAATTCTCATAAATATTATTATAATTATATTTGAATAAATTCATGGGAAGTATTGGCACCACAAAAAAATATAGTTTGGGGAATAATTCATGAATCTCTCAGAAATAAAATGTGAGAAGAAATATCATTTCATTGTATATTGAATCTGGTAGTACTCATTAAAGCCCCGTGTATAATAATTATAAGTTTATTATGAATAAACATAATCTTATATCTAGTATCTTATATTTTTTTATGACATTATATTACTCACTTTTCTACAATTCTATGTTAAGGATTCACTTCGGGCATTATCTATTTTTTCATCGTGTGTGTCTGAATTTCTTGAATCATTAGTATTTATAGATAAATCATGATTCCAAGAATTTAAAACATTATATAAAATTAATTTAGATTAATTATATATTTTTTATAATAATATATGTATTATCTATGTATGAAACAAAATAAACCATTCATGGAGATGACACGTCGTACGTAAGCATGAACGTTGTCTGTGTAATATTGTGTATTGAACGAAACAAACAAATGAAATATATTTATATATGTATATAATATAATTAAATTATTATTATAATTTTATATGTATTATATAAAATCACTAAACCAATCTTAAATTAATTTTTGTATGGTGTGAACAAATCATATCTCTTTGTGGGGGTGGTAGTCCAAATTTAGAAAATTAAATTATCATATTTACCAATGTTGAAATGTATAAATGAATGTGTTATAAAAGAATTAAATAAGAATTTTTTCTTAATATATATAATATATTATATATATATATTTTTCTTCTTATAATAGACCATGAGTGTCATTAATGGGAGAATGAACAATCATTATTTTGGGAAGAGGTAGTTCACAATTCACATGAACATTATGTTCATCATCAATTTCATAGAGTTGTTTGTAAGTGTTGGTCAAACAATTTTCATTAAAAAAAATATAAGTATATTTTAGGTACATTAAAATCTATGTAAGAATACATTAGTTACAATTTATGTGGTGGAGAAAAAATGTTAAAGGATTGATCTTGAGGGAGGGTGTTACCACTTAATCTGGTAACTCCATTTGGATTTCACCAAAGTGATTCCATAAAATGGTTTCTAAAAAGGGGAGGGATTTAATGAGGAGGATAATGATTTTTGGAGACTATTTTAGTATATATTTTCTATTACTACGTGGTTTTATATGTTTTAATAAGTGTGACATTGGTTTTCATTTATAGGGATAGGTAAGGAAACACATGAAAATTTTGAAAACAAGTTATATGTACACATGTAATGACATAAAAAATCCATTAATACCAAAACAAACTAATTAATGTAAGTTTTATGGAATAAATAATTAAATAAATTGGGTTTAGAAGATTTTATAGTTCATTTGGTTCTTTAAGAGTAAAGATCTATCCGTTTTTCGGCATAATTTTATGTTAATCACAACAATTAATTTGATTCACTTTTTACTGATTTTTTTATTAAAAAATAATGTTTAATTATCAGAAAATAAATAACCATATTATTAAAAAAAAGTATATAATTTTTTCGAAATTCATCTTAGGGAAGTAGAAATTTTATATTTAATTAAAATCCAAGAAAAATAATTACATAACGAGTTATTAATAAATAAATGTGTAAAAAGATTCCTATGTTTTAATATCAAATTTCAAAGTGAAATTGATTATAATGACCTAAATTAAATTAATTGATTAAAATATAATACATTTAAACATTGAATAAAAAATTTAATATAAAATTTAACATTACAAATATATTTTATTGAAAAGCAGTTTTGGTTTAAAATTCAGAATTTTTCGTTATTCATTAAAAAATGTAGTTTCTAATAAGAATTTTAAAAAAACACTTTAACAATATATTGAAATTATAAATTAAAAGCCATTGTTTATTTAATAATATATATTTCTATTTCCTTGTAATTAATTTCATTATTATTCATAAAAGATCATACAAAATAACTTATTTTGGAAAATTGTATTTTTAAACATATAAAGACATTACAAAAATTATATTTTTCAGTATAAATATGGTTAATTAATATAAAATCATTAAAAACATTAAAATTAGTTAATATTATTCATATTAAAATGTTTGAAAGCTATTTGATAACTATATTGATTAATCAATTATAATAATCAAATAATGGATTGGAGAAACCCGATGTTGGATGTAACGTATGCCAAGTCGTTGTTGTATGTAACATACACCATGTCAGTTTTTCTTGTAGCACAAGACAAGTTGGTGTTACATGTAAATAATTTCACTTTGGTGCTGTGTCAAATGAATGTTTGACTTAGTTTAATGTATAATGTCAAAAGTGCTTGGCATTGTGTGTCGCACAAGACAACCATAGTGTTGTGTATACTGAATGATTTTCCATGTGTGGCATGTAGTGCAATATTAACGTAGTGTTTTATATATGGAAAGAAAGAAATAATTTATTAATTATAATAAAATTTATATTTAATGTTATATAATATTTAAAATATAAAAATATTAAATTAATTAAAATATTATTTCACAAAATATTGTGGTTTCACATTTATAGTGTTGTTATAGATAAAATTTATTACTTATTTTATGAATTGTTGATAAAATTCCCCCATTTGTTAGTTGTTTTTATCAATGATAACGGTCAGTACATAAGAAATTGGAATCTATAGTTCTTCCTATTAAACGTCACATTGATCATAGATATTAGGGGTTGGAAGGTTGGGGATGTGGTATTTCACAATAATTTATAAAATATCTATTATAATAAATTCACAGCTGATAAAACATATTTTAAAATATAATATGTTTTAGATACCATGGTATGACCACCTAGCATTGGTTTTATGAGGAATTGGCTTACAAAAAATTATGCTTCTAAAAATTTCAGTATCATTTCATCTCATGTAAAAAATCCCAAGATGGAGTCTATTAGGCTATATGGAAACTTTCTTGCCTGTGACCCGCATTTATGTTTTTAATTAATATTATAATATAAATAAAAAATATCTTTCATGAATGTATTATTTAATTTAAAATGATTTGAATTCCTACACAGTATATATCATAATATTATTATGGGTCAATAAGACAATAATAAAGTTAATATTCTATAATATATTTTTATATATTATATTTTGAATTGTATTCAAATTTTAAAGTGCATGATTTATATAAAAAATAATCGATATTGTTTTTACATTTTTAATGATTTTTTTATTATAAGAAACAAAAAACCTAAAAAAATGAAATAAATATTTTTTTTAAAAAAATAGAAAAAAAGGATAACATAATATAGTTCAACCACTTATATGGGGTTCTAAAAAGCAAAGTTATAGGGCCTATGAATTATATAATCATTATTTTATTAGTAAAAATATTTTTTTTAAAATATTATATTTTATATTATAATTTATTTTAATTTATTAAATACCATGAACAAATTCCATTTAGTTATATTAATAATTTTTTCATCCAAATAATATTTTAATTTATTAATATTTAAAAAAATGTAATTTCAAAATATGATAACAAAATATGATCTAAAAAAAGATATATATATATATATATATAATACTAATTTGTTTTAGTGGACTTAATTTCAACTGTTTTATTGTCTTTTAATGATAAAAATACTAAATTTTGGAATTCTTGGTAACCAACACCGTTAATTACAACATGAATATCACGATAAACTCGAAATAAATAATTATATAGGAGAATAATAAACCATTAAATTGTTCCTTAAATGTTAATAAAATCAACTATATGTTACATATGCCTATGTGTTTTCACTAATATAGAATAAAAATCAATAATTTTAGTGTAATAAATTATAAACATGTATATATTGAAACAAATAAGAAAATTAATCATAGGAAACTGAAACCAAATATTTAAAAGAAATCAATCATTTGAAAATAAATAGTTAATAAAAGTCTCTATATTAATTGTAAAAAATTTCTGACATTTTATAAGGAATTCATGAAAACATTTCAAATCATGACGTCTGTGTTGGGTCAAAATTATTGAATCCATCATGACCATGATGGTGATAAATAATTGTGATGATGAAGATTAAATAAAATTATGTTGAGATTTTCATGGCTATATCTAAGATCAAGTTCATTTTCTTCTCCATTATCAATATAAAATATGTCTATATCACCATGATTCTTTTTTGGAATAAAAAAATCCTGTACTTCTTATGATCCATGTTTACATCAGTAAATTTCATTGTTGAATAATATAATGGTCAATTCGTTGGACATTAATAGGGGATGCGGTATAATAAAGATGATCTAAATTTTAGGATAGATATTACCATAATTACATTCTATTTTTTCATGTGTTGGATATTTATTGAATATCTTAGATTTCAATGTGAAAGATTATTCTATTACATTTCTATAGTATGGAAAAACATTTTTGGATATCTCCACCATCCCAAATGAATGAACATAAATATTGATCTCCAAAATGGAATTAAAAATATGAGTATTATGTTTTAATATTTCTATATATTTTTATGTTTAGGGGAAGGGTTGTAAGGGTGATAAAAATAATAATATTCTACAACCTTCCTTCCATATAATTTTTTTTATGAAAAATAAAACAAACCCATTACTGTTTTACATTATTGTAATCAAGTTATTGGATAAAGTTATTGTTCTTTTCATGGTATTGACTTCCATACCTAGTGGTGAAAGGAAAACTATTTCAAAATCTATGATAATTAGTGAAATAAAATTCTATGATAACTAAAAAAACATAAGTAGTTCCTCTTTGTGAGAACATTATTTTAGATCTGATATAAAGTGATCTGTATTAGGTATAATTTATTAATTATAAATGGTATATCTCAAAGAAAATTTATATCAATAAGTAATCTTATAATAATTTTTTTTATATTTATATATTTATATTGATATAGATATAATATATTTTATAAAATAAATTCATTTGAGGACTAAATATAATATAATATATATATATATTAGAAAATTACTTATACAACATTTAAAAAATAATATTAATTAATAATTTTCTAAATATAATTGAGTAATAGTCATTCAGTAAAAATTGGATGACATAGACAATAAATAAATTAATAAGCTATATATGATATGTTAAAATCATTCCTTCAACTTGAAAGGACTTTATCTTTTGAAGTATATTTCCATTTGGGATCTTACACAAAATAAATCAAACCCTATTAAATTATATATTATTTAGTTAATGAGTTAGCTTCTTCATAATTTAGGGTGGATCCATGGTGATGTCACTAACTAAAAGAGAATTATTATTTGAATTTTGTCTCAAGGGCACAAGCTATTTCATTACCTCATAAGAGGTGTGTTGTAGAACACCCTATTAAATAAAATATGGTTCCCCTCGCTAATGTAAAATAAAAAATATCATATTCTATTAATATGTATGGGTATTACATCACCCTTCTTCAAATTATTCTCTAAACCATGGGAAAAATTATTACCAAATTATAGTTTAATTTTACTTCCTAGAATATAACAAAAAAATGTGTCACGCATCAAGGTGATGTAGTGTTCATTTGAGGAATCATATATATGAACATGATAAACAAAATATTCAATGATAATGAAAATCAAAAGGTTATTAGTAGGAGAAATTGGACTAATGAAATCCACCTTATACTAATGGGTGATCAAGAAGACAATGGTGATATATTGAAGGTTACCTAATAAAAATATAAATTTGGTGGTTTATTTTGGGAATACCTTTTTTGAGAATATCAATGCAAATTATGAGGAAATTTCAGAATGCATCTATGAGTTTATGAATGTGATTTATTATAACCAATTTTATTGTGACCCAATATATGGATAAGGGTCTTCATTGATGTTTCTATCCCACAAAAATGGTGTGCCATTATACACTTGTAAAACTCAAATATTTGTATATCATTAGAGTGTGAAAAAAATATTTTTATTATTTTTTGGATGAATTAGAGTATCAATAAAATAGTTCACCCCAAATGTATTAAATAGTGAGGGTACTGCAATTATTCCATATAACACTTTTATCTATGTGAAAACACCTTGATTATTCATTGTAACAAATATGGAAACAATGTGGGATTGTGAAAAAACAACTATGTCTCGACGTGTGCATACAAAAAATGATCAAAAAATTCTATTAATACATTATTTATTATTTCATACCAATAATTCTAATCCTATATAAACAAAATTATTTGTATAGATTATCCCTGTGATATCTCCATTGATTTAGGGATGGATTATATCATTGTTGAAAAATATAAAACAGTGGAGAGACAACGTACATCATGTTTCAATCAATATTATAGGGATTTTCATACACCCCCACACCCCCATAGTCCAAAGGAATTTTTTTATAAACCTTTTTGACCCAAATAACCCCCAGGTGAGACCCTATAATGATTTTATCTCATGAAGGAAAATTCATGTATGGATTGACCATGCAATACACTCAATGCAAAAGTGCAGAGTAAAAGAATGAAAAAGCAGAGTAAAAAGAGAAACTGCTATATAAATACCACAAATGTGCATCGACCTATAAACTGTACATGTACAGTGCTGAAAAGAAAAAAGGGGAAAAACACACGCACAACCAGAAAAGTGCCACAACCCGGCAACAGGTAAACAAAACAAAAAGTGACGGGTCTCCCCACCTAGAACCCGACTTCGACCACCGCACGCGGTCCAAGCTCCCAAGCTCCTACGCTCCACTGAAGGTACGCTCCACCTATCCATCGTCTGCAAGGGCACACCAAGTGCGGGCAAAGCCCAAGCAGGGGTGAGTATTAAAACACTCAGTAAGATACCCCGAAGGCTCGAGGGAGAAACAAAGGAGGTACTGAAGGGTGAGTAGTTGAGCAGACAGAAAAAGTAGAGGAGTACAACTGAAAGGGAAGTAAGAGTAACAGTGAAGAGTACAGCTCAACCCAACAAGAGGAAAGAAGGTAGACTCGTCCCGGAATAAGGAGCTGGAAACGGTGACAAGATGAACTTCATGTCGTGTCTTTGCTACCTATAGCAGGAGAGTAGACACGTCCAACCATGAGAAGCTAAACAGGGAAAGCACGTGGAATACCTCGCGTGTCTTCACCTTTTCTGGAAGGAGAGTAAACAATAATTTGGTACTATAACAAGGTATATACAAGTCCACATGCTCAATAAAGATGCTCGAAAAATGTCGTAAGGGGATCTCCGTCCCGTAGCTCAGCCCAAGAAAAGAGTTTCCAACAGTACCAGATGTACACCATCGATGCCCAGCACCCCGTACGTCTAACCTGAACTACAAGTCAAGGGCTCAACAGCGCACCTCGACACTCTCCGCTTTGGGAGGCACTGACTCGCCTGCAAAGTTTTAGGTCGCACCACAAGGACGCGTCTCGGTGGGGGGAAATCAGTCCTCGTACTTGAGAGTTCTGGGGGAACGTGAACCACAACCCATCACTACCCCACAGTCGAGAGGTTTCAAATTCGACAAGCTACACCCTGCCCAGCCCAGCTGGAGGGTCCCTAGAAGTCAATGGGTTCCCACTACAGGAAGACCAGGAAAGTCGACGGGTGCCACACTGCCCAGTCCCGTAACAGGGTAAACCAATGGACGGTGACACGAATAATGTCGGTGACAGGAACACTGCCCAGCCTAGATGGAGGTAACGCGACATCGGGGACTGCTGCCCAGCCCACCTGGAGGTAAGCCCGACATCGAAGACCACTACCCATCCCACCTAGAGTTAAGCACGGCATAAGGGACCACTACCCAGCCCTGATGGAGGTAAGCCCAGCACTGCTCTTGCCATCCCTGCGGGATGGTACTGCTCGGTGAACACCACTATACTGGCCATCCCTGCGGGATGGTAAACCACTGGCGAGCCCTACTCGAAACAACCTCAGCACTTCTGGAAACAACCTCAGCCCTACTAGAAACAACCTTAGCCCTACTGGAAACAACCTTAGTCCAACTGGAAACAACCTCAATCCTACTGGAAACATCCACAGCCCTGCTGAAAAAAACCTCAGCCCTGCTGGAAACAACCTCAGCCCTGCTAGAAACTATATCCTGGGTAGAGGATTGGTGCCCACATAAAGTGTTGGTCACACTGAAACCACAAGCTCTACTAGGGAACACGAAGCAATGGGAGATACTCCCCAGGCCTCATAAGGTGATCCAGCTCCAATCCGTTGAGTCACTGTCGAAGCAAATCAAGACATCTCATCCTAGAATGTGGGGAAAACACCCACACTGCTTGAACACCCGTAGTCGCAAACGGTGCCGCAGACCGGTGAAAGGGCTATGTACTGAAATGCCTCACAGCTGAGGAAGCAGAGGAACCAAACCATCTCTGCCCGCCAAACCATCGTGAAAAATACAAGGGGGAGACCACTCAACCCTGTTAGTCAGTCAAAAGAGCACCAGGCCAGGGGAAACTCCACCTTGCTGGTGAAACAAACTATCACAAAGCCAGGGGAAAACTCCACCCTGCTGGTCAAACAAACGAGTGCAGATGGACCCTCTACGTCGCAAAAGGTCAAGAGTATGTAAAGCAGATCACGACATGCATGGGGGTCCCACACGAAGTGTGGCCCCAAGTGAACCCCAACAGAGCGCACCAACGTTCTCAGGTACAAACCACACGTACCTCAAAGCGCTCCCGTATACTCCCAGAGTATACATAATTTTCATCCCTATGGCTATCGTGCACCCATCACCCAACGTCAACGCAAATACATGACGTAACAACTCCAACCTTCCACCTCATCGAATGAGGCACAAACAAACACATCTCCTCCACTCACACGAGAGTGCACATGATCACACGCCAAGGGTTCTCTGCAAACACGACGACAATAACCGCCACCAGAGCGCCTTTCACACTTCCACATTTAATAAGATCACGCAAGAGGCTCCGCACAACCAAATGAATAGTACTGTTGTAATCCTCACAGAAAAACACGTGAGATAGAGTACTTACTTGCCTCAAATGAATATCTGACGGAAAAGTCACCAATACCACATCATGCCCAAACGACGCCCCGTGATCCTGAGCCTCGGCCCCAGAAATAGTCGGGCACATCACACCATTGCGATCCCCTCTGGAAAACATGTCAAAAAGTCTGCTGACTTGAGCGCAATGGATATCCGGAGAAAAAGATGCATTCTGGCGCACTGCACTTGAGCGGTGCTTTGTGGGACCCGCATCCGGGTCCCGAAACTCAACGAACGGATCGCACTGTTGCGATCCTCTCGAAAAAGTAAGCAAAATGGACTAATCACTTGTCTAAAACGGCCACCAGGTGATAAATATGGAAATCACCGACAACTCCCGAAACAACCCTCACGGAGCCTGCACTAGCATGCGGACTTAGAGCGGCCAGACTGCGCTAATGCGATGCCCTCAGAAAAACACCCAACATTTTCTGCTCACACGCCCAGAACGAACGTCCGAGGAAAATGTCGATAAAAGTTGCACGCAGCTCAAAAGACATGTCCTGGGGCCCAGGCCTTGACCTCGACCTCAATTCCTAAAACCACCCTGGAAAGCTCTGCCTCGATGCTAGGGTCCCAACGCCACCGACGACACTCAAAACAGACATCAGACGCGTCCGCGCCGTCTAAAACAAAAACCCTCCGGGATGGCGTCAATCACCTTGACGTACGTGTCACGCCACCGAGGCCCCTCATTTTGTGAATTAAAAATTCCCAAAACAATCTCAAAAACTCTGCCTCGTCGATACGGTTCCACCGCCGTAGAAGAAACTCAAAACGGACACCTGTAGCGGAAAATACGGGAGTCCGAACCCTGAGGGTAGGGCCTCTTGGGCCCGACCAGCCTGAACCGGCCGGTCCGGCCGTTCTGGGCCGGGCCACGGTCCAACCGCACGGTCCGACCGCTGACCAGCTGATCGCGCACTGACCGGCCTGTGCCTGGTCGCTTGGTCCATGCGAAGACCCGCGTCTCGCGGGTCTTGTCCCCGCGCCTGTGGTAGTGTGCCGCGACCGCCGGGTCACTGTGCCCCAGCGGCTCGGCCTCGCCGCCTGTGGCAGCCACCTCGCGTGGATGGATTCACCTCGCACCGACGCCCAGCACCTCGCTCCCAACCAATCCTCCACCGAACACCCATGCCGCCGACGGCTGGAGCCACCCGCGCGTCGTCACCTCCATCGAGCCGCGCCGCCGCTCGACCTCACCGGAATCCGAAAACCAGCGAACATCAGAAGATGATTGCGGACACCACCGAGCTCAAAATTTGAATCCGAAAGATGCGTTGGAAAGTGAAAAAAACTCTACTATGAAATCATGGGATTTGTTTGAAAATCCAATAGCAATTTGACAGGATTAAACAGGCTCAAAGTAGGTGCGGGAAATCAAAATAAAAATGCCGAATCCTACCTCGATGGGATTCGACCGAAGCTTTGCCGCAATCCGTAGGAGCCTCACCTTTCCGGAGAGGAGGAGGTGATGGAGGGTAGCATCCTCCTTCGATGTGAGGATCTTCTGGAGCCAGGGGAGAAGAGGGGAGGAAGGGGATGAGTTAAGCATTTAAATAGAAAACGCATAACCACCCGCCCGTCGGTCCGAACCCAAACCCTCAGCAGGGTCGAGGTTAAGCCTCCCCTAGGGTAAAAACCACCTCCCGAGCACAACGGTGGTCTCAGAATTTTAATTTGAATCACTGTTCAAAAGTTAGAAAATTTAACGTCGGAAGCCGCAAAATTACGAAAATGCCCCTTGAGCCAATTTTCACAAAAGGCCCGCGCCCGCGAAACTTATACCCCTCCTAGGGTAAACAGTATGCTCCGAACTCAACAGTGCCCTCGATTTTTCAATCCAAGGAACTGTTAAAGAGATACTCAAGTTTTACCATTAAACGAATTAATTAATTAATTTAATTTATCCGTTTAACGTTCCGAAAGTGAGAAAGGGGTCCAAACATCCCATGCTGACAAATTTCATGTCGTTCCTAGGGTAAAAACCCTATTCTGGACCAATCCATATACTCTGATCTCTGATCTGGTGCACCGTTTAGGTGTTATACCATTTATTTGGCGTTTCCAGTGTGAATGCAATGAATATTTAATTCTGGCCACTCCGAGGCTCGGAATCGTACACCGTCTGAAGGCACTACTCTGGAATATCATCAAGAATATTCCAATGTCTTTCACAGCAAAACCTGGGTTCTTACATCATTCCCTCCTTCAAGCATTTCATCCCCAAAAAGAAAAACTAGGGAGCAACACAGGGTAATAAGCCCACACCTGGGTTTCCCATACACAGAAGAACCCACACACAGCTCTGCTTCACTGCAGACAGACCAAAGGATTGATCCGTTTACGCGAGGTTGGCCCCTACCGATGTCATCCACCCACTCCATACTTTGGGGTTAGGGCAAGGAAATTGGGTACCTCGCCATCCCTTCACACGGTCTCAAAAGGCCCAAAGGCTCTTGGGGGTAGGTCACCTCCCCGACCGAACCCTTACATCCCACGCCGCGACTGGAATCACAGCCTGCACCTAGGACAAGGCCCGATGATTCCCTCCTTCAGAATATCCATATGGTGAAACCACCAAGGATATATGATCACACAAGATTACACAATCGATGCTCTCTTACACGCTCAAAAGGTAAAGGAGTCGACACCACCGACTAAAGGAAAAGTTCTCACGCCTTTTTCCTTACATACACAAGGTTACACCCGACGCCCTGCATCACCCAGGTAACTCCTCAAACAAAGAGCAGGGAGAAAATCCTTTCATGGGTATAGCATGACAATTCTACTGAAAAAAGGTAGAGGTGCTGTAGAGAATACCCCTTATCACCACATGCTCTGCAGGATCATTGCCATCCAAGCTCACAACTATCCGTGGTCCCAACTATCAGCTCTCGGAGCCGGAAATGGACCGCCTAGTGGTGGTGGGAAGATCTTGTAAAGTCATTCCCCTATAAAAGCTCCTCACGCTCCTTTGCTAGCACCACCTCTCTGGGTACTACTCTGATCACATCGCTAATGTGGTCATGGTGGTGCACATGCTTCCTGCCCGAGGCTCTCTGCAACTCGGGTCGGGCAGTCTAGTGCCAAGTGACCTCGCTCGTCACAAACATAGCACCAGCCCTCTCTGGGCTGCACTGGTTCCCTCCGGCGCCACTGTGGTGTATGACCACGCCCCTGAGTCCAGTTGTCAGAAATCCACATGCGTTGAGGTTCTGTTTGCCGATGCCCACTAGCTACGACAGACGCCTCGGCTCCAACGTGCCTGCTGCCACCACCAACTCTAGAACATGACAGGAATATCTCTGTCACCAACGCCTGCTCTGGAACCCCGACATATGTGGAAATTCCCAAGGGTGCTATGATAGCATGAATCACTCGATGGAGACCCTGCTCAAACTTCCGTGCTCAAATGTTGTAATTATGGACCATGTCTGGGTAAAAGCATGCACGGTCTGCAAAACTAGCTGCGTACTCGGCCACCGTCATCCCCCCCTGCTGAAACTGCAGAAGCTCCTGAATCCGAACGGAGCACAAGTAGGAGGGGAAAAACTCCTCATGAAACAACAATTGAATGTCACCCCATGGAAGTGACAACTCGTCAAGAAACTAAGTCACCAGACTCCACCAACGCCGAGCTACTCCACGAAAAAGGGTGGCTGCCAAAGCCACTATCTGATCTGTCAGCGTCTGCACAAGCCGGAAAAGGAAAACCACTTCCTCGAGCCAATCCTATGCTTCCTGAGGGTCTGGCTCACCACTGAACATGAGTGGTCTCTGCAGCTGGAACTCACGGAGTGCGCTCAACCTGCGCTCAAGCTTAGCCTGCTCTGCTGAAACTTCCTACTTCTCAACAGGTGGGGGTGTTGCTACCGGCCCACCCGGATAAAGGTTATCACATGATGGGTCCTGGATTGTGTCCTCATAGCTCACAAGGTCGTTATCACAAACCAAAGCTGGTATCCTGGCTGGCTGCCTTCGTGGAGACATCCTTAATATAATGAAGGAGTGTTGAAGTCAGAAAAGAGTATATGTATATACCAATAATAACAATAGGGAGATGACTCAAGAAGTATAGTCATTAACTCAATCCTATGTGATGCACAATCCAAAGTTTCCCTGCAATAAGTGTCTCAACATGCCGAGTCAACAAGCGGGTTATCAAGGTCCTGGTGAATGGATACATCAGCCGCCACACCATCACAAGACTCCCTGGCCTGAGAGCCACTCTCGAGACATGTTAACCATGTTGACCTATATCCCAACAAATTCCTTTTATTTTAGGGACTTCTGAACAACGTCCCAAGGAACGAAACAGCTCTGATACCACTTTGTGACGACCTGATCCTACCCGGGCTCGAGCCGCAAGTACCCCAAGCCTGCCTCCATAGGCAAGGGGCTGGCGACAAGTGCAGAAGGCTAAACAACTCAGGAAGGCCTTTTCCTAAGTAACTGTACAGACAGATGCAGCACAATCAAAGCAAAAGTGCAGTGTAAAAGAATGAACAAGCAGAGTAAAAAGAGAAAATGCTATATAAATACCACAAATGTGCATCGACCTCTAAACAGTACAAGTATAGTGCTGAATAGGAAAAAGGGGAAAAACACGCACCCAACCAGAAAAGTGACACAACCTGGCAACAGGTAAACAAAACAAATAGTTGACGGGTCTCCCCACCTAGAACCCGGCTACGAACACCACACGCGGTCCATGCTCCCACGCTCCTATGCTCCACTTAAGTCACGCTCCACTTGTCTGTCGTCTTCAAGGGAACACCAAGTGCAGGAAATGCCCAAGAAGGGGAGAGTATAAAAATACTCTGTAGGATACCTAGAAGACTCGAGGGAGCAAAAAAGGAGGTACTGAAGGGTGAGATGTACAGTGAATAGAAAAAGTAGAGGAGTACAACTGATAAGGCAGTAAGAGTAACAGTGAAGAGTCCAGCTCAACCCAACAAGAGGAAAGTAGGTAGAATCGTCCTGGCACAAGGAGATGGAAATGGTGAGAAGATGAACTTCCCATCAAGTCTTCGCTACCTATAGCAGGAGAGTAGACTCGTACAACCACGAGAAGCTAGACACGGAAATCACGTGGCATACCCCGCGCGTCTTCGCCTCTACTGGAAATAGAGAAACCAAACCCATGAAGTGGGTACTATAACAAGGTATATACAAGTCCATGTGCTCAATCAAGAAGCCCGAACAACGTCATAAGGGGATCACCATCCCGTAGCTCATCCCAAGAAACGAGTAGCCAACAGTCCCAGAAGTACACCATCGATGCCCAGTATCCCGCACGTCTGCCACGAACTACAATTCAAGGGATCAATCACCGCACCTCGACACTATCCGCTCTGGGCGACCCTGACTCGCTGTCACAGCTTTAGGTCGTTCCACAAGGACGCGTCTCGGTGTGGGAAAGCGCTCCTCGTATATGAGAGTTTTGTGGGAACGTCAACCACAAATCGTCACTGCACTGCAGTCGAGAGGTCTCAAAGTTGACAGCCTACCCCCTACCCAGCCCCGCTGGAGGGTCTTTGGAAGTCAACGGGTTCCCACGACTGGGAGACCCGGAAAGTTGACGGGTGCCACACTACCCAGTCCCCTAAAAGGGTAATCCACTAGAGGTCTACCCGACTATAGTCGGCGATGGGACCACATCCCATCCTAGATGGAGGTAACCCGACATCGGGGACCACTGACCAACCCAGCTAGAGGTAAGCCCAACATCGGGGACCACTTCCCAGCCCAGTTGGAGGTAAACCCGACACTGCTCTGGCCATCCCTACTGGATGGTACTGCCCGGTGAACACAACTGTACTGGCCATCCCTGTTGGATGGTAACACACTGGTGAGCCCTGCTCGAAAAAACCTCAGCCCTGTTGGAAACAACCTCAGCCCGAATGGAAACATCTTCATCCCTACTGGAAACAACCTCAGCCTTGCTGGAAACAAACTCATCCCTGCTGGAAACGACATCCTGGGTAGAGGATCGGCGCCCGTGTAAAGTGTTGTTCACACCGAAACCAAAAGCTCTACCAGGGAACATAGCGAAATGGGAGAAACTCCCCAGGCCTCCCAAGGTGATCCCGCTCCAATACGCTGTGTCACTGTCGATGCGGACTGAGACATATCATCCCAGAAAGTGGAGAAAACACCCACGCTCATGAACACTCGTAGTCGCAAACGATGCCGCAGATCGGTGAAAGGGCATAGTACCAAAACCCCTCATAGCTGAGGAAGCCGAGGAACCAAACCGTCTCTGCCAGCCAAACCATCGAGAACAAGACCAGGGGGAGACCACTCAACCCTGTTGGTCAGACAAAAGAGAACCAGGCCTGGGGAAACTCCACCCTACTGGTCAAACAAACAAGAACAATGCAAGGGGAGAAATGCACCATGCTGGTCAAACAAACGAGCATAGAGGGAACCTCTACGTCGCAAGAGGTCAAGAGTACGTAAAGAAGATCACTACATGCATGTGGGTCGGACACGACATGTGTGCCCAAGTCAGCCCCAACCGAGCGCACCAACGTTCTCAGGTACAAACCACACGTACCTCCAAGCACTCCTGTATACTCCCAGAGTATACCTCGTTTTCAGCCCTAAGGCTATCATGCACCCGGCACCCAACATCAATGCAAAGGTGTGATGCAACAACTCCAACCTGCCACCTCATCGACTGAGGCACATCCAACCACATCTTCTTGACTCACACAGGAGTGCATGCGATCACACGCCATGGGTTCTCTGCAAACACGACGAGAAGAACCGCCACCAGAGCACCTTTCACACTTACACATTTACTAAGATCACACAAGTTGCTTCGCACAACCAAATGGATCGTACCGTTGTAATCCTCGTGAAAAATTATGCGAGATAGACTAATTACTCGCCTCAAACAAATATCCGATGGAAAATTCACCAACACCACCTCATGCCCGAACGACGTCCTGTGATCCCGAGCCTCGGCCCCGAAAATAGTCGGGTGCATCACACCATTGCGAACCCCTTGGGAAACACGTCAAAAAGACTACTCAAATGAGCCCAACGGATATCCGGAGAAAAATATGCATTCCGGCACATGACACACGAGTGGTGCTTCGTGGGACCAGCATTCTGGTCCCAAAACTCAACGAACGGATCGCACCGTTGCGATCCTCTCAAAAAATTACATGAAATAGACTAATCACTTGTCTGAAATGGTCACCCGGTGATAAAGCTGGAAATCACCATCAACTCATGAAATGGCCCTCACGGGGCCCACACCAACGTGCTGAATTAGAGCGGGTAGACTAAGCCAACACGATGCCCTCGAAAAAACACCGATCATCGACTGCTCGCACGCCCCGAATGGACGACCAACGAAAAAGATGCTAAAAGTTGCACACAGCTAAAAAGATGGGATGTGGGGCACATGCCTCAACCTCGTCCTCATTGCCTGAAACCAACCTAGAATGCTCTGCCTTAATGCCAGGGTCCCAACGCCACTGACGGCGCTCAAAACGGATGTCGGACGTGTCCGTGCCGTCCAAAACAAAAACCCCCCGAGATGGTGTCAAACCACTCGACGTACGTGTCACGCCACCGAGGCTTGTCGTTTCGGGAATTAAAAATTACCGAAACCATCTCAAAAAATCTGCCTCGTCGATATGGTTCCACCTCCGTAGACGGTACTAACAATGGATGACCGTAGAGGAAAATACGGGCATCCGAACCCTGAGGGCAGGGCCACATGGGCTGAACCGGCCTGAACCGGCCGGTCCGGCCGTTCTGGGCCTGGCTGCGGTCCAGCCGCGCGGTCTGGCCATTGACCAGCGGACCGCAGACCAATCGGAGTGTGGCCGGTCGCTTGGTCCATGCGGAGACCCGCGTCTCACGGGTCTTGTCCCCGCGCGGGGGGTCGCGCTCCGTGACCTCAAGGTCGCCACGCCTCGGCTTCTCGGCCTCGCCGCTTGGAGCCACCGCCTCGCGTAGACAGCTTCACCTAGCGCCGGCACCCAGCGCCTCGCGCTCTCCCACTCCTCCACCGAACACTCGCTCCGCCGACCGCTGGATCCACCCGCGTGCCGCCGCCTCCACCGAGCCGGGCCGCTGCTCGAACTCGCCGGAATCCAAAAACCCTCGAACTTCGGTGGATGATTGCTGATGCCACGGAGCTCGGAATTCGAATCTAAAAGATGCGTTGGAAAGGGGAAAAAACTCTACTATGCAATCATGGACTTTTTTCAAAAATACAACAGAAATTTTATAGGATTAAACAGGCTCAAAGTAGGTCCAGGAAATCAAAATGAAAATGCCAAATCCTACCCCGATGGGCTTCGCCTGAAGCTTTTCCACAATCAGTCGGAGTCGCGCCTTGCCGGAGAGGAGGAGGTGATGGAGGGGGGCTTCCTCCTTCGCTGTGGGGAGCTGCTAGTGCCAGGGGAGAAGAGGGGAGGAAGGGGATGAGTTAAGCTTTTAAATAGAAAACGCTTAACCACCTGCCCGTCGGTCTGAACCCGAACCCTCAGCAGGGTTGAGGCTAAGCCTCCCCTAGGGTAAATGCTACCTCTCGAGCACAACAATGGTCTCAGAATTTTAATCTGAGACCTCGTTCAAAAGTTATAAAATTTAACATCTGAAGCCGCTAAATTATGAAAATGCCCTTGGGTCCAATTTTCACAAATGGCCCGCACCCGCGAATCTTATACCCCTCCTAGGGTAAACGGCATGCTCCGAACCCAACGGTGCTCTCATTTTTCCAATCTGATCGACCGTTTAAGAGATACATGAGTTTCACCATTAAATGAATAAATTAATTAATTGAATTTATTCGTTTTACATTACGAAAGTGAGCGAGGGGTCTAAACATCCCGCGCCGACAAGTTTCATGTCGTTCCTAGGGTAAACACCCCATTCCGGACCCATCCGTACACTCGGATCTATGATCTGGTTCACCGTTTAGGAGTTATAAAATTTATTTGGCGTTTCTAGTGTGAACACATGAATATTTAATTCCGGCCACTCTGGGGCTCGGAATTTCATGCCGTCTAAAGGTGATTCTCTAGAGTAATATCAAGAATATTCCAAAGTCTTTGACAGCAAAAACTAGTTTCTTACAATTTCTATAATCAAGAATTATCATAGGGGAAGAATATAATGAAAAATCATTTCCTACCCTAATGATAATATTTTTATATTGCTACCGAAGTATGGAATATACATGCATTTTATATATTCTCTAGATTTAGAGCATGACATGTGTCATTGATATTGTTTTTTGACCAGATAACACCATGTTTAAATTCATGGACATTTATGGCATGTAAAAATATATTTTCAGTAATACATGTATTCTACTTTCTTGATAATGGAATGTGGGTTCCTTTTTCATCATTAAAATGATAATTTTTTTGTGAGAGTAACAAGTTATTATTAGAATAAAATTAAAATTACTTTCCTCGGGTTTCCTTCCTTTGTTTGTGATTTTTTACATATCTATAGCCGGCTCTCTTAGAATGATAAATTGAGATCATGAGGGTATCATTGTTCCTTGAAGATGATAAACAATGGACCTCTCTATAATGTTGGATACATAAATGAAATCATATATCATTTTTTGATGCGATTTGGTGATAATAGAACATTAAATTAATTGATGTATATCATTTAGTTATATCTGAATGCATATCTAAATGATTTTGGATTCTCAGTCAATCCATTCACTTGGATTCAGAGGATATCTAAAAAATTAACCATTAAAGTGTGTCTATAGTGGTTTTTGGGAATCATTCAATGGGTTAGTATTTTAATTTTTTCATTATTCCTCACCACACACACAGTATTTAAAACCATTATCTTATCCTCTGTAATGCCACATGATATTATAATATACCTAGACAAGACTGGCTATTTATATTTGATATATTATATTCTACGAAAGACGAATGTGATTAAGTTGTTCCCTTCGGTTCGATGTTGGGGGGACTGATGCTAAGAATAAATAATCCCTGGTGCCCTATATAATAACTTTTTAGATATATTATAAATTCATCGAGCATAAAATTATATGAAATTATTTAAAAATTGGAATAAATGATATATATTTACTCCCCCTCATTTTTGGTTTTATCCTGAGTCTTAAATGTTGATGTTGAAATGGATGTATCCCTCAAATACCAAGAAAATTTATGGAATATTCATGTGTTTCATTCTCATATTAAATATAGTGATTCATATACTATGTACATCCACCAATAAGATTAATTGAGATACGTATATAAATTTTATCCCCTTCCTCGTTGATCCTAAAAAATGCTATGATTTTCAAGGTAACGATGTTTTTCATCGGGTTTTTTATTTTATATTATGTACTCCATTATTTGGGGATTCTAACATTTCCTCGAATATTAAGGATTGAATTTGACCAGTAGTCATGAATGTGATGAAAAATCATCATGTTTGTGTTATTAATCATGATGATTTTTTTGGACCTCAATGAAATCAACATTGTAATGGAACTATTCCTAGATGTATTTGATGGATTATTCTTCAAAAAAATAAGGGAATATTTTTTGGGATATAAATTTTTGGCCTAATGAAATTTCATTGGGTAGGGGAATATAATATACACCATAAAAAAGAACAAATCATAACCCTTATCCCATGATCAAAAATCCCCTAGAATTATTGATTTTATAGACATCTATTTTTGAAATGCGTCAAAAAAATTTCTATGATCTTATTAAAAAATCATTATAGATATAATTTATATATTAATTCCCTGAATGAGAGTGTATTTGTTCCAATGCATATTATATTTGACAACTTAGTTCTTTTCAATGTTTATTTTACACCATTCAATTGTTCTCCCCAACTATGTGTGGTGCCATTACATTGAAACAGGAAATGAAAAAATCATATAATTGAGTTTAATGGTCAGTCATTTTGTTTGTAATGATGAATAGGGATGTTTTTAACATAATTAATAAATATCATCCGAAAATGTTTTACCTCAATTTAATCATGGTCTTCATTAATGATTGTGTTACACTTTGATTTAGCCCCACAAGATGTATCTAATATGGAGAACTTCAATTTAATATACATGTTATCCATGTTTCTGATCATTTTTCAATATAATATTTTTCATCCTAATAGAAATAATACCATTTCCCCAATTTCAATCTTTTGGGGCCTCTTATTTTTCATATAGTTTTTGTAGACAAAATCTAATTAATCTCATGTGATGCATTGGTATAATTTAAATATTTTCAAAATTATCTTCAATATAAATTATCTTCATGGAAATATATAAATCTCTTTAAATTTGAAATTTATTTCACCTAATGTGTCTTAAAAAGATTAAATTATGACCTTTAGTTTAACTACATTATCAATGTGGCTTAAATGTATAGAAATTATATTGGGCTGCACATTTTATTGGATGGCGAAAAAATGTGTTATTCACAATTATCTTTTATTTGGTGACTAAAAAGACTAGGTTTGGACTGCTAAATAGATATATGTTGTTTACATGGAAACCTTCACAATTTCCATGTATCAATATATCTATTCTCATGTTATTACCCACCTTAAACTTCTTGTAATATATATTTATAAAATCCATTCCCAACTGTAGAATTTTTGGATGAGCACCAATGGTTGGAGGAATAAAACCCACTAGATTTTATAGGAAAATTACATCCTCAGCAAAGCATGTGGTGGAATGGGTTTCAATGAGATTAAAAATATTAATTATGCTCAATTTACCATATAGTAATTGCTGTTATCCAATATAAAAAAATCTGTTTTCACTAATCTTCTTTAGGATGTGAATTTTCCCTATTCAAAAATCACTATGGGTTAACTTGGCCCTCTCTCCAACATCTATTGGACAATACTTTTGTAATTACATGAAATCATATTTCAGGTGTCGTTTAGGATAAATGGTTATATCATAAACTATTGAAATCTTGAAGGACCCATTCCTTGTCAAAATTAGACAATTTGATTAAATTTCCACTATAGTTGACATTTTGGAAAATTATAAAGGGTATTACATGTATTATGTGGCTTGGAATGGATGTTTCACCATGAAAATGTAGTCATGGTTTATTGATAAAGATATATTAATTTTTCGGAGTATCCATTTAGTGTAAAATATTAGACTAGATTAACATTTCTAGGATTTTTATGGATATAGTGAAAACCGAGTCAAATATAGTTATTAAAAATATGTATAATCATAGATCAAAATTTTAGTTGATTGGGGGGAAAGCATTTTTCAACACCAAATTCCTCAATTTATTTTTATTATAAAATTTTCTTTGGTATCATTACAAAAATGATGTTGGTTATCCAATACCATGTAGCTAATGACCCTTATTTACCAATCTATCTATCTATTATGTTGTCCTCATGCCATAAAATTATTTATAGTCCTATTTCGTGGTATATTTTCATGAGTGGAGTGATGGTAAAGAAAATTCAATATATATTTCACCAATAATAGTGGATATTTTGATGGATTTTGGTTTTTCCCACTTCACCAAGAATATGATCTCCACATTTATAATGTCCAAAATAATATAGTTCTAAATAAATTTTCTTATTTTAAATAAAGTGGGATATAAAATCTATTTCGAAGATGAGTTGTGCATCAATTGGTGGGATAATTGAAACAAGTATAAACCACATCTTGATATCCCATGAATATAACATGCCCCTTTTGTTTAGAATTCATCTCCCCTAGGAATTTTTACTATTAATATAGAAACAATTATCTCTCATTAGGGGTTTTCGGGGGTTGTTTTCATCACATACGACACATATGAATCATTTTTTATGGAATTCCAAAAAATCCAATTATAAAAACTAGGTCTCGTAGTTGGAAGAGGCCCATTCCATAATATTTGGCATAGAGTTTTCTTTTAAGACATGTAGTAAATCTTTTATTTTAGATTTAGGATTCCACGCAAGCATCAAATCAATATCATATATGAATTTTGGTCACCCATCAGATGAATTTTTCATCATTATGATTTTTTCTCTTCACCCCCCCTTTTTATTGTGATCCATCTATTTTGTTAAAATGTAATGTAATAAGTATACAATTTTTTGGATATGTGTGGAATTTTAGGAAATTGTCATTTTAATTTTTTTATTTTTTCCATTGTTTTATTTTATCCATTCTATTTTAAGCTCGCAAAATATTAATAAATGTCACTTTTTCAATAAAAAAAGATGATATTGAAGGTGTTCCTATTGCGTGTCAATATTGTGTTCATATAACTTATATAAATGTATTTAATAAATATATCATTATAATCAAATTTTCATTGAACAAATATATACAATATATATTTATAATTATGTTATATAAAATTGATATCTAAATATAACATTACATGTAATCATATAGATATATATATACATAACATTGTGTGTGTGTGTGTGTAAATATATAACAATATATGTATGTGTAAATTTGAATAAAATTCATATCTAAATATAAAATAGATATTAATGGATTTAAAATGTATTTTAAAATTAATATATAAATATGTATATATATATATATATAATTGATATAAGTAAACATATATAATTGAATATATAAAAAATTAATAAAAAACACATAATGGATCATTTTTAAATTACTTAACTACGAAGGTATTAGATTTTTGGTTTAAATAGTGGGGTGGAATATATTGTAAAATTATACATGAAAACTATGGTTCAATGTTCCAATCATTAAGGAGCACATGGGAGGAGCATGGTAGTTTTGCACTGTGGGTGAGTGGGAGAAGATAAAACTAATAAAATTTGTGCACCCATAAAATTGCAGTGCATGGGAGTTTCCTGGAACCATGGATTGATGGATGATTGGGATAATATTACACATATAAATGGGATGATTGATCAATAACAATGGAAAATGAATTTTAGAAAATTTATTATTAATTTTTTTTGTTCATAGAAAAGGGTTGATATAGGATATTGTATTTCAAGGGTTATTAACATTTCAATAAAATTTTAGAACTAAAAAATCCCATTTCAATGAATTTTCAAAGTTTTACATGTATTGGTGAGTGAAATTTGTTAGGAAAAATAATTTTAGTGGGAAATTATGACACCTTAAAAGTAGAAAATGGGGTGCCGATGATCAATTTTTGAATACGATGATCTTTCCTTATTAGGCCTCCATGATACAATAGGAAGGATTCCCTTCAAATATTCGGGTGATTCCAAATTCCAATCCAAATAGTGAGTTGATAAAATATAATATATAAACATCATTAGTAAAGGATTCAATGGGACTATTTGGGTTTTGGGTACTTTTTTTAAGAATATGAAATGAAATATTTGCATTATTAAAGGTGGGGCCATTGATTATTTGGGAACGATTATGAAATATTCATCAAATAGGATGGTGTGGAGTAAGTTTTATGGGTTCAAAAAGTAAAAATTTAGTCTCAAAAGACTCATGAAATTATTCAACTAAGGAGAATAACTCTATTTTATAAATGATTTATGTAATCATTCAAAATTATAGAATATTATTTGGGGAATTATTCATTCATGTAAATTAAATTGTTTTTTAGATATTGTAACCATATGTGTGAAATGTAAAATTTAATTTTTTTTGATTTTGATATCATTGAGCTAGGTATTTTTCTCTTTCACATGTATAGTGAAAATGAACATTTTATCACATTAAATGTATTTCATTATTTTTAAATTAGTAAATGTTTTATGGAATATTTATATTTTATGTAACTACATATGGATAATATTTAATGATTTTTGATAATTCAAAGTAAAAAAAAATTCTGAATAAATTTGGTATTGTATAACACTGTTATTCCAATATATAAATAGAAATTGTTTTTAATATTTTATTTTCATTACTGATGTCGGTGTTCATTTTGGTTGTTAATAAATTAATTTTCTTAAATATTAATACTTGTTTTAAAAAAATTGTAATTGTATAATTATGGAAACCAAATTAGATATTTTATTGGGTGGAATTTATTTTTTATCATTGTACAATAATTTGTAGTAGGATCGAAATGCATTTATGTTTAGAGGTTTGAAGGACATCCTTAAGTTGAAATGTGTGTAAAAATAATTAGCATTTGGGGATAGTTCGGAAGGCCCTTTTCATTAGAGTAATACATAGAAATTACTGGTTATTTTATCTCAAAAATGTCTTATTATTCATGATAATAACATTAATTTAGATCTTTAATATTAACTATATGCTTCATTATTTTTAATATATATTAATAAAATATTTATTAATATTTTTGAATACATTTATAAAATAATATATCAAGATATTGTTTACTAAAATTGAAACATACTAACATATATATATTATCTTATTACTATTGTAATGTTTAATATACATAATTTCAGGATATTTTCAACAGTTGAATAATATAGGATACCACAAGCCTATACAATTTTTAGTATTTTTAATTATTATTATAATGTTATTATTATTAGTAAATAGTATATATTTAATTTATATTAATAGATTATTTATTTTATTTTTTTTAGAATAAAAGTATAATATTCAATATATGGTTGGAAAATACATAATATGCACATGTAATGATTGAATAATATTTTTATCTTTTTATGATAGGTGATGACATAGTGTGACTAAAATATATGAGTAGTGGATGGTGAATCACTATTTGGTCATATGTTTTTTATATCGATTCTCACAACAATTCCAATGTGAGTAAAATTAAGATTTATATTTTCATCAAAATATAAATAAAATGATAACTAGAAAAATGAAATTATATACTCAAAATTATATTCATTAAGATTCCATTTTAATCAAAAAAAAATTAAAATATGTTTTAGCGAATTATATAATTTTTTGAATGAAATTCTACATAATACTAGGAATTTACACTGCATTAATTTAATTCTGAATAATTCTCATTGACACTCTTATTTAATATATGTAAATATCACACATGATATTTTTTTTGAGATTTTTAATGTACCATATTTTTAAAAAATAATTCTATTGGTTTTCAATTTTTTTATTTTATCATTCTCTATGGGGTGGTAAGTAATTTTTAAAAAATTATTGCTTAAAAAATAAATATAATATCTAAGAGTTTGTTTGACTACAATTTTATTGGTATTTATATTTTTGTAGTGGTTATATATTCTAAAATAGAGCCCACATAAATTTATGTTTCATATATAGCCAATTATATAGTATTTATGTGAAATATAATCGAAGTGCCTGATGTGGTGACTAAATTTAATGATCCAATCACATTGTATAGTAATAATAAATATAAGTCCATGTATTTAATATTTTAACGTGACAAAAGTATAGTAAAAAATATTGAATTGTTACCTATATCAATAATTACCTCAAAGAAGTCTGTTCATAGTATATATGGCCTCTTTGGTGGAGTACCTGAGGGATCGATTTACTAAATAATTTTCAAAATATTAAAATTATTATCATTCAAAACATAGGATATTAAATGCCTCTAATAATTAGATCGTGTGAAAATAAGTGTTATTTGAGTTAGTTCCCATTAACAGATCACATATAACATTATATTATCAAAATAATCATAAAACATAATTTTAATAAACAAAATATCAGATAATCATTATTTCTGTATGGAAAATTAATGTGGAAATTTCTAAGGGTATCTATACCATTGGAAAGGTCATAGTGGTTTCCCACTATAATAAAAACCAGAACGTTTTATGAAAATATTTTTATCAGTAACCTTCTTTTTATAGTGATTCTCACAACCATAACTAGGTGTGTTAAAATAAAACTTATATTTTCCAAAAAAAATGAAAATAAAAAGGTAGATAGTAGAAGAAATGGGTAAATACCACTAAGAGTTGGTTTTTACTAATTATATTACACCACATTTCTTTTGAAATATGTTTATCAAAATAATAAATTTTATTATAAATTTCATGATGGTTTTAGACTTAGTGGGATTCCCTTGGTGTGTGAATAACCATATAGGTTTTTGTTGATTTGATGTATCATTCATAATATTATACATGGAAAGAGATCTAGGACTAAAAAAATCAGTGAATATTGTAATCGAAAAACCAGAACACATAGAGGATGTTTTCACATTAAATTTATAATTAATTAATTATGATTATTATTATAGTTTACCTCACCATGGAACAATCATTTTGGATGATGATGACCAGACCTAAACCCTTATCTAATAACCTTTGTTATGTAGGGAGGATCCATATATAAAATCCCTCTGGAAATGATCCAATTGTGATCCATTGATCATTATCAAACAACGATACAACACCTTGGTATATTGTAAAATTATTTATCTTTGGGTAGATTATATTAATCAATTGATGTTCCTTCACAATTTAAAAAATGAACTAGTTCAATTTATTATTGATATAGATAAACAATGAGGAATAGAGGGATAATTTTACTATCTATAATGAATCAAACATCACTATTAACACTATACAATAAGAAAAACCATATATTTAGGGAGCGTGGATTTATGTAAAGTTATTATTTAATTTCATACCATCTATTATGTAATATAATAATTCATATCAAACCACATAACATATATTATTATTATTATTATTCATATTATTTTGTGTTAACTAACATGGACAATGAAAACTATTTTCAACTGACAATCAAATAAATATTTATCACCAGATATGATCATTATCAACCCTCACCCATCCGTATTTTTGAAATACTTGAATTAATATTTAGTTAAATTTTTTATTCATCAATAAATATTTATTTTTGATAAAACACAAATACAAATATTCCTTGGTCTATAGAATAATATTTATTCCATTAATTAATTTAAAATAGAAATTTATCATCATCAATGTAAATACTTAGCGTGTAACCTTGAATTATTATTTCTCATTGGAATTATGTGATCTTGAATAATAGATAATACTACTCTATATATATTGTAAAATGAGCCAATGATAATGAATTTTATATAATGGTATTGATAACCACATATAAAGACTCATTCTTGAATATAATCATATTTTCTATATAAATCACCATGCTATCTACACATTTGTGTCATCAACCAATTTTATTTATTAAAATTATCATGACCATTCGAAATAAGCACATATATCCACATTTTAATGGAAATTACATTGATGGTTATATGAAAATTAATGGTTCTATATGTAGACATCCATACATATTCAAGAAAAATAATCTTCAATAGAAAAATAAGTCCAACAAAGTATATATTCCCATCAAAAAAATATGACAATAAATCAATTATATGAATCAAAATAGAATAAACAAAGTTAAATTGTTGTTCTGGAGATTAGAATTAGATATTCAAAACATGAATCATGTTTGGGACATTAAAACCTACACGTCTTGACGTGAATACAATACATGAACCTTTATTATAAAGGGAATAAAAATAAATAGTGTACATTTTCATTTATACCATGATAGTGGTTATATAGACCATGTTTGAAATGATTTAACTACTTATTTGTATGGAATAAAGGACCATGGTGGCCATTAAAATATATAATTTAATGGGGCCGATATTTTTTTAATTATGAAGACATAATTTCAAAAATACCCCCAAGGATATCTTTAAATAGGGTGTTACAATGTATATATTAAGTGATCATGATCAAGGGAACAAATCATGGGGTGAGTGCAAGCATTTTGTAGTTTCGTTACCATTCTTGTTCTCCAGTTAATCCTTATTGTTTTATTTTAATTTATTCCTCCCCAATAATAAATCATCACAAGAATGGTGGAGTAAGACATGAATTCTTCTAGGGAAATGAATCTATATGGGAAGGTGATTTTTGTATTATATTTTCTTTATCATGATGTGTTAGGGTTACAAAAATTCAAATTTGAAAATTATAATATAATTCTATTGGATTAATCATGATAATTTATTGACAAACCAAAATGAAAATTTCAATTACTCAACTAGTTATCTGAATTGATAAACAACCATTTTCACATATAGTCTAAGCAGGTTTATATATTTTATTATGATAATCTTTTTTTGGTAATTCATAAAAGTCACTAACCATGGTTTCATGAAAATTCAATTTACATAACCCTTGATTTAACCACACAATGGAAAAATTAATTTAATTTCAAAATAAAATTTTACCTAAACCATATAAATATAAAAACTTATCATGCATTCAAATTTGTTTTCAAAACAACCATTTCCCAATTATTTTCCAATTTCTCCAAACTATCTTCAAAACCAAAATCTATTTTATCTTTATACTCTATTCCACCAAATCAATTTAATAAAATCATTTTTTAATGCTGATAAATTAAATAAACTATTTTATTCAATTTGAAACTGTAACATGTTGTGTAATATAGTTTAATTAATTTGATTAACTATTTAAATTAAAAATAAATAAATATCTCTTATTATATCATTCAATAAATATTAACCCTCAATGGGCTGTTGATAATTCAATATAATCATTAATAAAATAGCTTTATTTGAGCTCATAAATTTCACATCACCACCCTTCATTGTGATTATGTATCACTTCAAAGGCTTTAAATATTATTTTATGTATTTGCGAACTAGAATATATATATATATCCTTTATTTACTACTTAATCATCTACATCATTAACTAAGAACACATCCTTAATATATTTCATATACATAAAGATAGTCAGGACTGTCTTCAATGATGATCATATGGGCTTTCTTGATATATTCATTATGTACATGTGGTGTAGTTGACGTGTAGCCTAGTACATTGTATATCAAACATGATGAACCCAGTCAATGGATAAAATTGAATCCTTTCCATTTTTCTATCCTCAATTGTTCTGTAGATATTGATTCATAAATACATGAATTCTATGGGACATTAGAATCAATAGCCTCTTGGATTATTCAATACTCAATATCGTTAATATATATTTATTATAAATATGATGAATTTGGTTGATAATCCATGATGATCTACCATTATAAATCTGTATCCCTATAATTATTGATTCTTCTTCAATGTGATTTATACAGAACCATTTATTCCACTAGGCTATATCATTATGTAAGAAATGTATTTCATTTATATTTTGTATAATCTCATCAATATATACTATTATGAAAGTTACCACAATCTAAAAAATTAACTTTTCACAAGTCTATAAATTATTATTCACACAACAAAATTATTTATTGGAAAAATTACAACTATTGTTCGATTTCCTTGATGCTTGAATTGACACATGAATGGGTTTCTAAAAATTTTAGAACATGTTGGTATCCTATATAGTAAGATATCATAATGTAATATCTTATAAATATTATCATGGTATTTTTCATTATAAAAGTGGTTTAGAAAAAGGAATTCTAAATAAAATTCTAATAGAATGATGGAATGAAATATAGGATTCTAATGGATCATATCACTATTACTTGGGAAATGGTTTCTTTTTATTTTTGTCTTTGATTTTTTTGTCACTTTTTCAACCAGTCACTCTATATATGTATATAATTTTCAATCTATGATTATATTCTTATAAGAAACACCTTTAAAACCAATAGGTATATAATACCCTAATAGATATTCTAAAATATTTACCTCGTAAAGGTACATAGAATGCTGTTTAAAATTCATAGCTTATATCCACATGGAAACAACACTGCCACGTGATGGTTTTATTTGAGATAAAGGATCATTATTATTAATTAATAATTACTCTCCTTATATAGTGAATATAAAAATATAAAATTCTGGTTATCTAACCTCTATTATACTCTAATGTGGTATTTGATGCCTTGTAACCTCATTTATATAGGGTTTTGAGAAATAATTTCATATACCAACTATTTTATATCAAAATTATGGACTTCATCAAAGTCTATCTCCCTCAAAATGTATCCTTTAAATATTTTCACCTCTCATTTAATATGAATATTTTCCAATATTATATTTTTATTTGGGGTCATATTGTTAATATCCCATTATTGCCAATGTGTATCTTATAATAGTTAATTTGTTCCTCAAGGTGATACTTTTGATACATGAAGGTGCCTTGACATATTCTTCACAAACCAATACTTATATTTATTAAAACACAAATTTCATTAAATTATATTTTTCATATGGTATAACACCACACACTTTTGGAGTACGAGGATGATTAAATACATATAAATTCTCAAACTCTATTAGAGAAAGAACAACTAATAAATTATAAAAAATATTTCTATTTGAATATTAGTTTTAAAGGAATTAATGGGTTTTTATAATGGAATAAAACATAATAAATTGTATATCATATTATTCTATACATTTAATTTCATTTCCATTTAAACTATTTTTATTTTATAAAATTAATTTTTTATTTTATAAATCAATCTGTTGGGTTATTTTTACATCATCATGTATACTCTATAGAGTTCATCTAATTTCATATTAATATATACATAAAATTTAAAAAGTATTCTAATATGAATTTTTTTTATTTTTTAATTTTTTTAATGATTTATTTATATATCTTTTTGAGAATTGTTTTCTAGGAAGAGATATAATTTTATGCGTGATTGTATTACATAATTTTATTATTTTAAAACACATTAATAAATATATAATTATTTAATAAAAAATTGTTTTTTAATATTTATTTAGTAATTTTTTAGAATTCACTTTTAACAAATGTTACTCCATTATGTAATGTTTTTATTCTAAAATCAAATTCTACTAAAAAACAATTTGTGGAACTAAACAGTCTAAAATGGGTACTCTGTATTTTGACTTATGATTATGAAATATATCGTGTAAACCATTGGAAGAAAATATTTCATCTTCATATTTTGATATTATAAATTAATCACAAACCCACTCAAAATTTTATTCATTTTTTAGATTCTAAACTCAATGAATTTTTGATAATAAAATTAGATTTATATAAAGAGACCAACATCATTAATATTAGAGAAATGTTATTAAAAAATATTATAATTCAATGTTTGGATCAATAGAATAATTTTTCAAATATGTGGATAAAAGGATTTTGTTAGAAATGAATTTATTTCATTTCAATGATTATTTTAATTGAGAGAATTTTTATTTTATTTTGATGAAAATACTTTTGAATAATCATTTAGAAAAAGGTATATAAATCATTGGTTTTGAAGAATCATAATGTTAATCATCCCAAAAAGCTGATGACAAAATACCCTCTATATATTCTCTACAAATGTTAAGTAATTTGAATGATAAAGTGGTAATGATTCATTAAGATCAGAAAGATTCATGAAAATGCCACGATGATATTGAAATCTTTTATTTTCCTAATAAAATTTGTTAACTCTTCAATGGTATTTTCATATTTTTCATGAATGAAATTTTTTAAACTAATACTATTATTCATCTAAAATTAATATAATAAATCAAATAGAGAAAATAGAACATGAAAGTATAACCATGAATGATCTAAATGAGAAAAATTTGTTTTTGGTAAAACAATTATCATCTTCTTCAATGGATAACAAATATATAGATCTTCAAAATAGAATAGAACTACTTATAAGTGTTTAAAAACGATGATTAAATGAGTTTTATTTTTTTTTCTCAAGAGGAACCATTTAACATTTCCATAAGTCACAATTCTTTTCCATTTTTGTATCATAATTAATGAAAAATCTAATATATTATTATTGTAAAATATGAAATTATTTTCCATTTTATATTTATATTATGCAACCATTTCTTATATAGTTTTCCAATATAATTTCTAATCTAATATATTTTGTTATTTATTTTCAAGGTCACAAAACGGTAGATATGTATATTTGATTTTTTTTATGGAAGAGATATAAAAATAAGAAAATTTAAAGGATTAAAACTGTGAAATATAATTGATTTTATATGTTAAAAAATGTAAAATATATATTTGATAAATTTCTTCATAACACTATTTCTCTTTATAAGGTAAAAATATTATTCTAATTTATATATTATACATTTTAAAATTTGGTTATCATATTTGTTTATTTAATATTAAATTATATTATTTAATAACATGTTGTGAATTATATATTATCTGTTTCCACACATTTCTTATTTCACTATATTCGCTTTAAATATTAATTAAACATAGATATGTCCTTCTATTAATTTAATTGTAGTTTAAAACAAAAAACAAATAACTATAGATAAACCCTATTATTTAATAATTCAAAGATGTTTGAATCATTTAATGGAAATATAATAATTTTATTAATATTAATTTCATCTAATTGTATTCAAAGCATATTTTATATTTCAAAATAAGTTATTGTAATATGACGCTAAATGTTATAATATAACCAGAGTATTAACTATAGAAATAAAATTACATTAGATGTTATAAGTAATAATTATATTCTCTTTTTATGTTTAATAAAACTTTAACACATAAATTAAATTTTATTAGAACGGTCCTTTATGGTATTCCCATAAACATGAGATAATAAATTATTTATTACTAATAAAATGTAGAAGGAATGTCCAAATTTTATGCAATATCAATGAATGTGTATATTTTCAATATTTATTCATTATTATATATATATTAATCATAGAATACAATAATTTATATGTTTTATCATAATAATACAAAATTATTACAATTTTATCTCTCGAACAATAAAACTACCACATTTACATCACAATCATGATTCAAATTAATTTTTTCTTATTATTCATTCAAAATACCATAGTCTTGATAATTTTTTTTAAATTAAATTAATATTTTTTTGAAATTTTCCACCTAAAAAATAAATGATACATTCAAGAACCAAACTATAATTCACAAGACATAAATTTTTTTAAAATGTATAACAGAAATATTATTCATATTTTGACTGCTACATGTGGATTATTATAATAAATTAACTTCTATAATATTTTATCATCCATTATACCACTTAATTATATACTCAAACCATAATTAGAAAATATATAATGACTCATCTACTATTATTTAAGATTTATTTTCCACATTTTCCTTAGAATAACATTTATGGATTTATCAAATCCTCTATTTAATTAACTCATCATGATTTTCACTATTTAAATTTGAATATGTTCCCTAGAAATATAGCATAGGTTTATTTAAGGAATATTATATGGTACAATGTGGATAATTTTTCAAATTATAAATTTCACATGGAATATTCATTATGTTGTCATATAGAGAAAAAAATAACAATTTCCCTAATGAAAATTATGGAATTACGCCTCTTCCAATTGATTTAATTTTATAAAATAATGTTTTTGATCAATATAATGTGTAGAACTTGACATAGTATTGAATTTTTTATATATTATGGGTATTCCAAAAACATTATATGTAATTAATATTCTTTTCCTATATATCTACTTATAGTTTTGTCAAAGTTTATTTTATATATTCCTAGAAACATATTAACAGTACTTTATACTCATGTATATATATATTTAATTTTTTGGTTATGGAAATATACATTTTATATTTTTAGAATTTTATATTAAACATTCAAAATACCTACGGTGTAATGTGTTTTAAATAATAAAATACATTAATTAATGTAAGTATTTACTTTATTTGTAACATTTAAATTAAAAATTATAATATATTTATATTTACATTACAAGTGGAATTATATAAATATTTAAACTTCTCCAAATTAAAATAAATCTATAGTTACATCAATAGATACCCATTTCATAGAATTGATGTCATAACAAAAAATATATTGTGTTAAATTTTATTTTATTTCTTTATAAATAGATTGTCAATATACATTATTACAATGTGTTTATATTCAAGAAGATGAATATTTCAATATTAAACTATACACCATTTAGAGGTGGTTCAAAAATCCACCAAAATTCCCAAATTAAATAGCATTAATCTATTTTCTCTTTAACGATGAAAAAGTGAATTATTTATTACAACATTACAATGATATTTATAAATACTAAAATATATTTAATGAAATATATACTATAAAGAATAAATTATTTAGATATTTTCTATTTACATAATCATTGTTCACAACCACATTATATACAAGAATTTTAGCAAGTTAATTTTTTCAATTATTTTTTAAATGTAAATAATTTATGAAAAAACATTGAAATTGAAATTGAAATATATTTATATATTAGATTGAAATTTTATATATATTTATTTCACTATTACCTGAAAATTTTATTGAATTTAATATAACATATCTTTACACATGGGCCATGATTCAACTATTTATTCAATGATTTTATTTAATTTTTTTAAAATTATATATTAAATAAAATGGAAGACCAAATGATAGGGTTACTCAAAAAATTCACCAATAAATACACCATTGTGTCTGAATATGAGTACATTTATATTTAATTTTAAACATATTGAATGATCTATGAGGATTATGGGTATCCATATATGTGAATTCAATTATTTTTATACTATTCAATTGAGTTGATACTATACAAATAAATACATGGTTTGTTATTATTGATACTCTATATATGGAATCACATTCACTTACTTTTAGTATGTTTTACATACTATGTATTCATATAACAAAGTATTGTTTCTAAAATTAATATTTGATGAATACACTATCAATTAAAGATCACTCTACACAATTTTAAAATTTCAAATATCTCATATTATGATCACATAAACATTTCATATTAATTATCATGAATGTATGTCGGTAAATAATAGTTAATTAAATTTACAGAAGAAGAAACTGTAAATTACACCATCAGTGGCCGTATTTGTATGAATTTATAAATTTAAGCTTCTCTATTACACAGAAATGTTTTTATTTGGTACCACTATACATAATTTCATTATGGTATTACTATAATACACAACCCTTGTTAGGATTTTTAAAACCATTAAACCATGTATTTTGTATAATTATTGGTAATGGAAATATTATTATATTTTTTCACTCTATTTAATATAAGTATTTATTTGAATAATAACTATATTTTAATGATTATAATACTTAAATAAACAATAAATAATTATATATACATCTCTTAGGTAGTAAAATTTATCATTCAAAGACCATTAATGTAACATGATAGGTATTGACCATATATGTATCTAATAATTAGGAAGTACTATATATACTATCAACATTGATAATTTTATAAATATGTTTCTTAGAACGTTTTTATTTACATTCGATAATATTTAAAGTAAATATTTATATATTGTTTTTCAGGAATTAAAAATAACATTATTATTTTTATCAATTACATAATTTAAATATTATCTTTATAAGTAAATATTTTCATACATGGTCCTATATTCACAATTTATTAACCATCCATTACTAGTAAATTTCTAATTTTTATATCCAATAATGTTACATTTTCAATGATAATAATGTTCATGCTATTAGATTATGATCCTTATATAAATATGGGATAATAAATTTCTCTCGCTATGGTCTATAAATCATTATGAAAGTGTGTTACTTTCCATGAAAAATACATAATTGATATAAACATGTGGTTATAATTTTATAACTTATTTACATTATTATATAAATTATTAAATACACATTTTTAGTTTAATTGTTTATTCAATAATATTTCCAATATTTTTTTGTGTTTTAATAGTTAAAATCATTCAACCCATGATGTTTCATAATATAATCTTTCTATTAGAAACTGAACTACTAAAAACATTAATGAGGGTCCATCTAATTGTGTGGAAACAATTATTAGATAAATTTTTCACCACATAACATTAAAAATGTATATGAAATAGAAAATATATCATTAAAATTATATCATTTTCTCAATAAATTATTCATGTTTAATACTCTAGGTTTTGAATGTATCTCTTCTATAATTTTGACCTAATTCACAATTAGGGACCATCAAAACAATCAATTTTTTGAGTAAAGTGTAAATATATGTACTATATATTTATTCAAAAAAATATATAATATATAATATATATGAGTACTCATTTTTCATATTATATCATTTTTGAAATTTTATCTTTAGATAAAATTACGCTTTTTAGAAGGAAATCATTAGTTAATTTTCACTGAAATATGTGTGTTGGTTGTTTCGAGTACATAGATCATTAAAAAATAGATAGATATTGGAATGTATTCTAGTTGGATTTTGCAGTTTTAAACACTCAACAAACTATTAAACACTATAGGTTTTGGGGAATTTTATAATAGATATCTAAATGTGATCGTATAAAAATTACGGATTCCTTTAAATAATATCATGGGGTATCTATATGTATTCTATTTGTCTATAAATAATGGGATGTCAATAAAATTAGGCAATAATGAGAAATTCTCTCTCTAATTGATTAATTATATCTATTATATTATTTCTGTCTGTAATATTAAAATTTATTGGAATATTCATTAATGAAAATACTTATCAAAAATAATATGTACCTTTTCAAGTTTATATCATTCTATTTCAATCTATACAAAAACATTCATATTATTTGAATCGAATTATTAAAACATTATCAATAGAATTAAATCATTTTATACTCTTTGGAACTATTGTATGAACCTGTTTCTATATGTAATTAAATATTCCTCTAATTCATCATTTTAATTAATAAAATCCAAATTGAATGTATCAATTTCTTAATATATATATATATATATATATATATATTTTTATGAATTTTTTAAATAAAATCATTTTATAATAAATACATTTTTTTAAATTCCAAATAAATGTATCCATTTCTTAATCTATATATCTTTTATGTATATTTATTTTTTTATGTATGCATTTTTTAAAAAATTTATGTATATTTTATGTAAGAATATATGTTTCTTTTTTATTCATCATTTTGTATGCATTTTTTTACACATATATGCTCACAATTTTCATAAATTTTTTACATTCACCTACACTTGTTGACATAAATGCTCATCTATTGTCATGTAATGTGCTTCTCGCTACACCTATCTCCCTTAGCATTTACTCCAACACCACATGTAAGTAGCATCCTTATAACATCATTCTATTTACCAATTTCATATCACTCTTCCTATGAGTGACATTAATTACCTTTATTGCATAATTTGATACAAGACATTTAATATACCTAAAATGTTATTATTTTAATCTATAAATATATTATTAACATGTCATACACTATTATTTAGTTTATATAAATATCATTCTATTTAAATTATAATATTATGAATTATTTTTAGGAATATTTCTTTTCGTTATTAATTTTTCTTATTTCAAATGAAATATTCCATAGAAATATAGTAATTATTGAAAAAATATGAAATACGAAATTTATATTTTATGTAATTAATTCAAACAATCATGATTTCATCTAATATTGTTTAAAATATTTGGATCTTAAGTAGAATCCCAAAATGAAAATTAAATAGACCAAATTACTGAAATTATATATGTTCACTTGTTTCCATGAAATTTAATGGATCGTTATTAATGATATGATTATATTTAATTTTTGTAAAAAATTTGATTACTATTCAATTTATTTCCCTTAATATATTTTATATATTGAAAGGTATTATTATTTAAATAATTTTTTATTAAATTCTAACACTATCATGTCTTTTGAAATTTCATTAGTGTTGTACTTGTTTTGAATACTAGATTAATACAAGTATTATGATGATTATATTTGTAGATATTTTTAATATATTTTTATAAAATTTATTTTTATTATTATCAAATATATTAATTTAAATTTAAATAACAATATATTTTTTTTATTAAAATCTTATAATATAATGCTTATTGTAGTTTTATTGATTAAATATAATAAATCCATAATTATCAAATGGTATTCCTCATATGATTCATCATATAAACAAATTATATTATATATGAACCTTGAGTAGTGATAGATGAATTAATAGTCTGGTCCATTTCATTTTGATAGTGATTCTCACACTAATTTAAATCTTTCATGGCTTAAAATATATTTATTATTTTTAAATTCAACTAACTATGTTAATATAATATTTATTTGTAAGATTCCATAAATGGATGGTTTATTATATTATATTACTCGTGTTTTATTTTAAAATATTTTTGATTCATGATGATAATTTTATTTTTAATTTTTTACACATTCAATGAATTTCATCCAATATTATTTTCATTAAGAATAAAAATATTATTAGTTACCAATATCTCAATATTAAATCTCACAAATGATACATTTCATAGATACTTTCTAAACACAATAATTTTTATACATGTTTCCATTACATTTTAATTTATCTATTTAATCCTTCTCTACCAAATGGAAATCGAGAAACCAATTTTAGATTTTAAATAAATTTATGAAAAAATATAACACATGTGAATTTTTAGAAATTGCTTTAAGGAATACTCATAATATCATTTTGTAGGTTAAAATGGATGGTGTATTATTGAGTTATATAAGTATTGGTTGTTTATTTTTTTATGAGAGTTTGAGAATTTCATGGCTCATGATGCTTCAAGGGAATGCATATGAAGGTTAATCGTTTCCAATGACCATGATTTTGTTCCAAAAAGAAATGGTCTCATTAAATTATACGGTATTAATATTATAGTTGTGACTATAGAAAATGAGTCAATATGGGATGAGTTCTTCTTGCATGATTGCAACCCTCTACATCAAGTATTTAAAATGAACTCATACAATTTATTTTTTTATATTATATTAAAATATATATTGATATATATATTTACATATATATTATTTAGAAATATTTTAAATTTTATAAATAAATGATTTTATTCATAGTGTCATTATTTGCACTGGTAATGGATGACCATTTATCAGCATTATGTATTGAGATTGAAAATATATACCATTATATTCCTTGAAAGACACACTAAAAATATAGTATCCATGTTATCCATTTTTCATTACTTTTAATAAATATTACAATGATTAAGATTCATTGTATAAAAAAATAAAGATCTCACTTTTTTGAAAAAAAAATAGTACTGATAAATATGAGAGCATAATAAACTGAAATATATAGTAGATCAATTAACACTCTTACATGATAATTGTGAGATTGGAGGGAGAGGTGTCTCATCAGGATGATAAAAAATATATACCCAAATATCAAGTTTCTAAAATTCACATGTTATAAAATTACTTTAACATGTCAATAGGATCATTAGTTTATAGTACGAACCATTACCCTTTGGTTTTATGGACTAGGGACACAAGAAAAGAGTCATGCATAATTATGAGTACATTTAATCTAGTCACCAAAATACAACATCATTATGGTCTATGCAATGAGGCTTGGTTATAGCCTATAGCATGTATATATATAAATTAAAAAATAATAATAATACCTCTAAAAAATATTATTTCAATATATTATTTTGTTAAAACGGTTTGAATTTACTAAAAATAATATATTAAATTTAATATAATCGATATAAAATAAACTAATTTAATATAAAATAATTAATTTTAATGTATTCATAATATATAAATTGAAATGAATTCTAATTTATTCAATATATATTTTATTTAAAAATTAATTTTTATCTGTTGACATATTGTTTATGTTTTTTATTATATAAAATAAAACCAATAAACATAAATAAATATTATTTCCCTAAAATGAAAAAAAAAAAAAATTTATAGGTCATCTTACTTGCCTAGAGGTCTTACACATGTGTTTTCAAGGACCATGAAATTTAATTTATGACATTATTTATTATATATCAATTTAGAGAAAAACAAATTTAGGTGATTTAAAATCATATTTAAAATTTCATTATAAAATTCCATTTAGATTTTCTGTTTACTCTATGAAACCAAAAAATATTTTCAACGTAGATTTTTTTTATCAAAATTATAGATGTTTTATTAAATTCAAAATAAAAAATAAAAAATAAAAACTATATATAAATATATAATTTCATGGAGTTCAATTCAAATTAGGTAATTTAAATTGATTTATTACTTAAAATTTTTTTATTGGGTCACATATTTCTTAAATATAAATGTGAATGTAATTATAAATACATAACAGATGTTATAAAATAAAAATAATGAATCCTTCCCTTATTATTTAACTTCTAATAAAAGAAATTAATTATAAAAAATGACTGAATACATCCAAATCCATTGAAGAAAGTATAACAATTGATGTTTAAAATAAGACAAGCCACTTTTTTTAGAAAAAAATAATATTAATACATGATAATCGAAATACCTCGAAAAAGAAATACTTTTTAGTAAATAAAATAATTTATAAAAACAACATTATTTAATATAAAAAATATGATTCCATTATAATTTAAAAAGGAAAAAATAATTCAAATTCCTGAAAACATTTTCTGATCATATCGATCAAATTATAATGGATGTTAATATTGATTACGAATTGGGTAAGAAAAGATTAAAGGATACTGAATTGTAAAAATTTTAGAATTCATTTTCATGTTGTTGATCTTCATGCCCATTTCTAGTCCCCAATATTTCTTACCATCCATGATTCAATATATGCATCAATATAATTAATGACTCACTCCAATAAATTTTTAAATCATTTAATTTTAATGGTTAATCATCCAATAGTATAACTATAATATATTAATAGGTTATGGGGATTAAGTATCATGACCTAAATTGATGCCATTAAATTCTTTTAATTTATTCTACTAGATTCCATTTTTCATAAATTGACATAATTTCTTAACATTCATGTTAAATGGTTTATATTTTATATAATGGGAATTATAAATTAAGTGTTGTTTCCTCTAATGTCTTTAATTTATGATCATCAGTGATAGTCTATGAAGTTAGTTTGAAATTGAATTTTACAGGATGTCATCTTTATTCACATTGATACATTTTGATAATGGTTGTGTGGAATGAGAAAAGGAAGAATCATCCATTAATATAAATACCATCAATGTTCTTTATGCCATTCCCTTCCTGGTTATTGGACCAACACCAAGACCATTCATTGTGACATAAATCTTATCAGATTAATTGTCTGGTGTATTTTTTATTGATTAAATAACATAGATGATGATGTAGGAATAGTTTTCATCAGTAAATAGCATTCATGTTAGTCAAAGTCATCGATTTTACTATTCAATCTTCATGGAAAATGTAGTGGATGAATTGTAAACTAATGGGTAAACTCATAGACATAGATTAAACACTTTGGGTTCACTGAGTAGACTAGTATAGAAAATTTTGGATTTTAACTAACAAGATAGAATACAATAAGGAACCACCTCAACCATTATGAGGGAAATGGGCATACAGATTCTCAAGAATAGATATGTTCAAAATCTATATATATGGGTCTCCATCATACTATAGGACATCCTCCCTTGACGTTAAAATATATGTTTCCATATTATTTTTAAATAAACAAGATTCCATTGTTAAAAATTATATATAACAGTAAATTATAAAATTATTTACAAATTTTTAGATACTCATCAAAGATATTCTTATGTTGAAATAATTCCGAGAGTTTTCCATGTTGTAGTGGTAATTTTTTAACATCCCTACAACCTTCCACTAATGTATTTGAACCTCTTTCATTCCTCGTTACCCAGATTATCATCATGAGGAGTGTTTTTTTTGGATTCAAAAATGATAAACCGTTTTAAAAACATATTGGTTATGTACAAAGATAGGGTTACTATCATGGTTATGAATGATGTGGTTTCATTTCTTATGAAACTAATATCATTCATAACAATAATAATTTTTTTATAAATCTTTCCATTAATTTGGATTCCCTAAAAACAAGATAGAAAAACGTTTGAATATTAAAAGTCTATGTATCCATAATATATGTCTGAGCATAAAGATTTATATTATAAATAATTAATGATAACTAATAATTGATGGTTATAAAGGTAAGTAAATTGTCACTCGATAGTCAACACATTCAAATAAATGTTCTGAGATATATAAGGGATATCAAAAATCTATTCTATAAAAAAAACATTTTCGGGCATTGAACTATGGGTATTATATTTTCATGTTGAATAGAGTGAGCTATGTGTTAATTAATTGGATGCATATAGGAATTTATAGAATGTTGCAGATCAGATAATATTCATTGGGGAAGGACTTAGTAGATCAATGTATTGGGTGATATAGTGTATCCAGCTGTGAGAGTATTATTTCAAATTATATAGGAAGTAAACATATGGATATCCTTCAAATTGGAAAATATACCAGTTTTCTGGTGTTTTTTGGGATCCCTGAGATTAAAAATTATGGATTTTTATTTTCATAGAAGGTGGATGAATAATGATGAATCATCATGCAGAATAGTCACTAGCTTTTGAAAATAAATTACATGACATCCTTCATATCTGATCCTAATAATGATATCAAGATAGTATTATAGAGGCAATATTTAATAAATTTTTTAAAAATATAATTAATATCATATTTATAGGTCCTCCATATTTTTCTAGAGATCAGGTTTATGACCAATGTGTAGAATAAGTGATGTTTTAAACCAACTGAGTGGGTTTTCAAGTCCCCATTATTATGCATGAGGACCAGTGTAAATTTTTTCTAGATATTGTGACCCCCAATACTTCATTCTAAATCAGTGTAGGTAATATGGAAACCATCATCCAAAAAAATTAAAATATATTTATATCCATATGATCTAAAACCAACATTGGAACATGCATAACGCTTTTATCCCAATGTTCATGTGGGGGGGGGGTATTCATATTGTTTCCTTGATAGAAGGTCCTAAAAAAGTTTTTTTTGATTATGAATGTTATATAAGAGATTTGTAATATAATGAACATTGTATAATATAATGGACGATAAAAGAATTTTAATAGACCTTTAGATGATGATAGATATCATAAAAGGATTTTGCTAGTGGGTTATGTAACTTACCTTTAATGATCAGTAGAGAGGGATTAGTTAATCCATCCATGTTAATCCAAATAAAAACCCAAAATTGGAACTATTATTGTCGTAGAATCACATTATAATTTTTAGCGATTGATTTTTGTTGAAATAAATTCTTAGTGATTTGGTTTTTAATTAAAAACCATATTAGATTGTAATAAAATTTATAGTGTTTCATGAAAATTGGGATTTACTGGTTGTTTTTGGATTTCTCAGTAAGTCTATTAATATGGCCATGGCCTTATTTAGAGGGCGGAAGTGGGTTTTGGGTTAAGAAATTCACATCAGATCGCATTAGAGTACACTCCATCAACCAGATGCACTATAATGGGATTTTATATGTGTTTATGGATGTATTTCACCAGAAATAGTGGAACTCGAAGATGTGACTCAATACCAACTGGGAGAAAATTTCTAATCATATCCATATTCACTGGGAGATTTCAATGAATTTTTTTTCCAATAAGAGATTATAGAGGGGAACATGAGACTTATTAATATGGGAGTGAAATTCATAAGTTAACACATCTAGAGTCACTTTCTAGAAAATTATATTGTGTAAAATCTGTTGGAGGGTTTTGTGGAAATTATGAAAACACTAATATTATAGAGTGGTTTTATAGATTATTTATGTCAGTAGAATGGATTAGTCTTTAAATTCATTACATGTATCACATCATTGTTGCGCCCTGACCATAGAATCCAAGATTTGGGGAATTTTTTTAATACATTGGCATGATACAAGGAAATCATGTCTCAGACGACCAAATAGTTTATCCATCATGGAAATAGATTACATACATGAAAATTACATTAAATTATATAATGAATAACAAAAACAACATTGTCTCCATTGACTACATTCATATCCCATTGACTATCCCAACAGATAAGTCAGAATACACTTCTTAAATATCCTGGGAAAATAAAACATATGATAGGGGTGATCTCAGATGCTCAATAAGTATAAAAATATAGCGTAAACATTCACAAATAAACATGAAAATTTAAGGAAATGTATACAATTAAATCAAAATATTTTTAAACATAAATATCAGAAAAATATAGAAAATATAAATAAAATAATTCCACTTACTTATAAGCATGTATATTCTACTAGTCTAATAATCACCTGCAACATAAATATCAATTTTCTCAATGATGTAATATATAATTCAAGACATCATAACCACATAGTAAAGGCCTTGTGCCAAGACTAAAAATAATATATAGTGAAGTGATTCGTCCATGGCACTATATTGTCTTAGGAGTCCTACTGATGCATCAGGGATTTATAGAAATCTCCACCCGTGACATAATATTCAATGCATTCCTCATATGAATAGTATTAATCATAACATAAACATTCGTATTAAAAAGATAACATGAAATGCAAACACATTATCTATAATCCATGAATTTTTTTTAAATAAACCATCCAAATTCAATAATATCACCAAAACATCAATCTAATATTGATGATTTTCATCATAATAAATAAAACTTAAAACATTTTTAAATTCCCTCAAAGGATGTGGACATAGATTAAAATGATTTATAAAACTCTTTGTGAGAAATATACCTTTTCCATGAAAACATTTAAAAGTGACAGAATTTAAAAAGGAATAAATATAAAGAAAATTTTGTATCAATGTGGCCCATACCACTTTGAAAAATTGGAAATGAATTAAAAATTAAAAAAATATCATGTCCAAAATATTAAATCCTTAGAACCCATTTGGAAAACATATACATTAATGATAATGATTTAGATGAATAAATATTTATACATATTAAAATGATTATCTAGTTAAATATTACCTTCCATAAAACCTTAAAATATTCCTTTTGAAATTATTTTTATGAAACATGGATGTGGATGATAAAGATGTCCCAATAGATACTCACATAAAAACAACCTCGGATAACGAAGAGTTTGTATAATTAACCCTTATCATGCACTTTCCTCTTGTTGAGGGTACAATTGACATATTTTATAATGAACATGGTATATTATTAAATAATAATATAACAATAATTATATTTATTATATAATACATGATTCTTTTGTGATATTATATTAACCAATTAATAATGACTTCCATGTTAATTTGACATTGTGGGTAATAATATTTTTTTATAGTACGGGTTTTAACATGTTATTCAGGATCTTATCATATAGATCATTATTTAAATACTTCTAGAATAAAAAACATTATTTATAAATCAAATATATTTTGAATATAAATATTTATAAAATATTGATATATGAAATGGAATGCACCGTTTTTTAGGACGATAGACCATATGTACACAGAAATGTTGTTTCTCTTTCAATATTGTATTGAATGGAAGAAAGTGAATATGATATATATAAGTACATACATATATTTTTTTAAATCTATCGTAGATTTATTATTTCATATATTATATACTTTTTAATAATATATATTTTAATAATCATCATTGAATGGTGAACGTGGGAATGAATCTCATTGCTTCGTGGAGATGGTAATCCATACGTAAGCACGAGCGACAATATCATTATATTGATGTTGAAATAGTATGTAATTGGTTGATATATCAATTATAAAAATTCATTAAAATGTTATATTCATTATTTACATCATTTATAGTCATTATTATACACATCAAAATAATGAATTGTTTGAATTACAAACTACACAACGACGTGAAGACGATAATTCATACGTACGCATGTATCGAGACATTGTCATTTATAGGATGGATCAAATATTGAATATTATTGTACAATTTTTACAAAATAATCACAGTATATAGACGTTACTAGAGTTATTATTTTATAATGGAAATAATAAAGAAAGATGAAATGGACGAAGAAATGAACATGAAAGAGGTTATGAAATATTACCTCTTTTTTTGGTTCTTCCTTTTGATTTCATCAAAAGGGATCCATTTGATTGAATTATGACCAAAGAAAGGCCTATAGGTTGATGGGAGAAATGTTTTTAGGATATTTAGGCCGGGTTTCGATGACCCAAATGGCTTTTATGGTGTCAAATTATGAGAAAGGGAAGTACCCTTTTATAAGAGATGTGAGGGTCACGTTAAGAAAAGCATGATATATTATATTATAATAAATTAATTTTCACTTTATAATGGATCGAAAATGATATATTTAGAGGCTAAGGTTGGGATGATTCTAAAATCTATCGTCCAATTAGTTTTATACATGTCTAGGTTACCATATTAACCTTCTCGTTTAGATTTAACTCTTAGTTAAATATTTTACCTTTGACCGTGTCTTCTTGTATTTTTACTCTCAATGGTTAATAAACATACTCTAAACAACCAAGATAACCTCACTTTGACCATTAATGACATATCTAATATTATTTACGTCCATTGGGTGAATCTTGGGTTTTTTGAAATATTACATCAACCAATAATATTATATTTTCCTTAAAAAATAATTTATGTCAATTTTGACAATATTTGGTATTTTGTTTATTCTGAAAGTGAAAAAAACATTATCACTTAGAAAAAAAGTTAACTAATCAACCATAACATGTTATATTAATCTATAAAATGATTTTTATTCATCATAAGTCTCAATTTACATTAATTGGAATATTTATAATATCAGTTATTTTAATCATTCATTAATAATCTAATTACTGCATCATTATTGTGTCATAAATAAATTAAATTATATAATGTCTATAAATAATAAATAAAATAATATTATGTAGGACAATTTGATATCATTATAACTATTTTTTATAGATGAATTTATCATATGGATTACCCAATATTATGAATGGTTTAGTTTTTAAACCTTGATTTTAACTCTTTTAACTCATCATTAAATAAAATAATAATAAATAACCTAATCTAATCCAAGGGGACCTAAAGGATCATATGTTATTCCAATGGTTGTTATTGGTTGAATTACCCTTATCCAATAGAATTAGGACATCCTTTAGTACAATATTAATAACTTTTTTACCATAATTAAACCTATTTACTTTTAATCGTTGTAAGTAAAAGTAAAAAGTTACTATTCATCCAAAATTATTTTTATCTTATTGAATCTCATTTTTCTTACTGGTATCAAATGTGTCTCTCAGATTTTTGAAATTTCACTCACAAAAGTAGTTAAATTATGTTTTTTGTGATTTTTCAACTTCTATTTGGAGGATTGTAAAAAATGGTGAAAAGTTCAATAAGTTTTATATATCTAATATTATTACAAAATGACTCCAATAAATTACATTGAACATGTATATGAAATATGTATCTATTTTGACATAAAATAAATATATATAAGATAATTAATTATTTAAAAAAAATTTGGTTTTAAATAATAATGTAGTGTTTTCACTATTCATCAAAAATGGAATGTTTTCAAAAAAAATATAAAAAATTCACCCTGAGATAATTTTGATATTCCAAATCTGAAAAATAATCCAATTTTGAATGATAAAATTTATTAAATTTTAAAAAGTGGGGATTACTATTCATAACTGCTATTTTAATTGGTTACGGTGTGTTAGAAATCTCAATGTTCCGTACAATGCAATCTATTTCATTATTTAATGGGAAATGTACTGTGGAAGATTGGGGTGTTAAATTCTTCCCTCCAAATAATTTCATCCTCAAAATTTCTATAATCCAATGGAAAAAAAATAATTGCGTGGTTCTTCATCAAAAGTTCATCTAGATCACATGTTTTATCTTACTTCTTTTGGTTTCTCCAAATAACATTTACCAGACAAGTCATTCGTTTTCACAGCACTTGTTCACTCGTATCAAGAATTTTGACAGGAAATTCACAATTAGACAGACCAGGTTCCACTTCAATTTATTCATTGGTGAGTACATGTGTTGGGTTAGTCATGTATTTTCTAAACAATGATAAGTGGAAGACATTATGAACACTGGAGAGACTTGGAGGCATTGTCAAACAATAATCAACCACTCCAATTTATTCTAAAATTTCGAAAGCTCCGATGTACCTGGAACTCAATTTACCCTTCTTTATAAAACATATAACACACTTCTATGGAGATACGCTCAATAAAACATGTTCAACTACCTGAAATTAATAAACATCCCTTCAGTTATCCGTATTTGTATTGTTGCCTACTTTGGGATACTTTGATGTGGGTTTGGATAACCATCACCTTTTCCATTGTTTCCTCAACAGTTTCTGGTCCAACGAGTATTATTTAAACATTATCATCCCAACATGTTGGTGTGTGACATCTTTTTTCCATATAATGCTTTATAATGTGCCCTCTGAATACTAGAATTGAAGCTATTGATATATATAAATTCTTTCAGATGAAAATATTGATCACACATACCTTGTAAGTCAAGTGAGAATGATCTCAACATGTCTTCTAAGGTTTGAATAGTCAGTTATAATTGTTCAACAGTTTGAGGGTGGTAGGAAGTGCTTAATCGAATTTTAGTATCCTGGTCTTTCTAAAGACTTTTCCAGAATCTTGATGTAAAACATGGATCATAATCAGAAACAATCGATATGGGTACTCAATGAATTCCTACAACGTCATTAGTATCTATTATTGTAATACGTTAAAGTTGAAAATCATCTCTTATATCAAGAAAAATACTATCTTGGTAAGGCGATCAATAATGACCCATATTTCATCATTCCTTCTAATAGTCTTTGGTAGCCCCATGAAAAAGTCCATCTTAAATTTATAAAATTTCCTCTCAGGTATGGGAATTGGTTGCATGACTCCTCTAGGTTGTTTCCTAATATCTATCACTTGTTGACAAACCATACATCATTAATGAAAATCAGCAATATCCCTATCTATGTTGTCCCGCCAAAAATATTCTTTCAAATCTCAATAAATCATGGTGCTAATAGGGTGTATAGAGAAATTGGAGCAATGATCATCATTTAACAATTACCTTTTTAGATTCGGTATATCTTGAACACAATGTCTCTTTCCCAAATTTCAAAATTACATCTTCAATAATGATGTCACTAAATCTCCCATCATTCACAACATTAAAATTCTTTTGAAACTCCTCATCATTAGCCTGTGAACTTTTTATCCCTTCTAATGAAGATAGTTTGGCAACCATTTAAAAAATTATTGATGTTTCACCTTCCATGTTTATTCCCATATCCATTTTCACTAGATCCATTAAAATAGGATCCATTTCAACTCTATTATTATTCAGAACCCAATGGTCCTTTCTGATTAAAGCATCTTCTACCTTATTTTCCTTCCCCTCGTGGTAGTGTTATTGTGCAATCATAATATTTAGGTTGTTTTATCGATAACCTTTGCCTCATGTTGTGTTCTTTTTGTGAGAAAATATACTTCAAACACTTTTGATTAGTACAAATCTCACATTTTCACCATAGAGATAGTGTCTCTATATTTTCAGATCAATTATTTCACATGCTAATTCAAGATAGTTAGTATGATAGTTTCTCTCAAGAATTCATAGCTATCGTTACTCATATGAAATAACTCTATCATTCAACATAAAGACACAACCAAGTCCATTCTTTGAAGCATTACTATAAATTAAAACCCCATAATTCCATGAAGGTAGAGTAAAGATAGACGAATTGACTAATATTCTGTTCTATACTTCAAAACATTTTCCACACTCATTTATCCTAGATAATTTAACCCCTTTATATGAGAGCTTGGTTTATGGGTTAGCCAATCAGGAAAAATTATGGAAAAAACTCCATTAATAACCTGTTAAACCAATAAAACTATGTACCTCAGCAATACTCATCGGTGCTATCCATTCTGGGATTTCCTTGGTCATTGAAGCATCAACAAAAATTCCATCCTTAGAGACAAATTGTCCAATAAAAGATATATTGTGAATCCATAATTCACATTTGATAATATTCACGTATAATTCATTTATTATGAGGATTTTCAGAATGGTGCACGTGTGACTTTCATGATATTCATAGCTTTTGTATTATACCAGGATATAATAAATAATTTCCACTAAAAATCATAATGATATTCCTTGAAAAATTTATTCATTAGATTCATGAATATAAATGGTGCATAGTCAGCCCAAAAAGCAATACTGTAAACTCGTAATGGCCAAACCTAGTTCAAAATACTATTTTCAGAATGTCTTTTTTCTTTACTATTATAGCATTGATCTCCCAGTAGTCAATGAACTACTTCATAGATCCATATTTCTTATTTACAAAAAGGACATGGGCTCCCCATGGTGAAACAATTGGGAGAATTAATCCCATTTTACTCAATTCATCTAGTTGTTTCTTTAGTCCCACTAATTACACAATTTATATTCTATATGGGGACTTTTATATGATCCTTGAACCAAGAATTAAATCAATGGAAAACTCAATTTCTCATTCATGTGGATTTGTAGGTAAATCCTCCAGATAAACATCAATATATTATTGTACAATTGGTTTTTACTCTATTGGAACATTATTTTCCTCACCCATAGTTATTTCATTCTATTCTTCCCTAATTGTTGAATTTAGTAGAGATATTGGAGGGTGGACCTTGAAAATAATCTGGTGGGGATTTTTGTGCTCAAAAGATAAGGTACCCCTTATCATCATCGAATATTGTAACCTTTTAATTCTTACAATAAATGTTTGCATCATAGTCCAAAAACCAATCCATTACGAGGATTGTATCAAATTCAATCATGGATATAACGATGTGATAACCAATTTAAGAACATTTATATACAATAATGGGAACCGATTCACAAAAATTTGTTGCGATGATACTACCATTAATAGTTTTGACTGACAACTCCTTTTTATGTCAATTTAATAATATCTAATTTTATTAACAAACTGGGAATATATGAAACAATTAGATGATCAATTATCAAATAAAGGATTTTCTAAACAGGAGGAAACCATTAAATTACTTGAAAACACCTCTTTCCGAGCATCAACCTCAGCAGTAGTGATAACATAAGCTTGTACTTTCTCCCTTGGCCTTCTCTAAAGTATGTCACCTTGTTTGTTAGGACATTCATTGGCTCAAGGCCCCTTTTCACTATAATTGTAGCATTCAACATTAACAGCCTCTTTATTCTGCTTTCAATTGCGAGTATGGTGGCCTTTTTTACCACAATTGTAATAGACTCTCATTCCATTAAAGAATATACCAGGGTGTTTCTTCCCACATTTACTACAGGATGGATAATCAAATTTTCCATTCTTCCCCTCCTTTCCATTTCTAGAGTGTTCCACATATATCTTCTTCTCCTACTATTCTTTAATGTCGAAAGACATAGAGAATTGTTTATATATCTTGATAGCACATGATAAAATACCATCTAATGATGAGATAAAATTTGTGTCTAATGGTCGATTATGAAATGGTTTTATCAAATAAATGAATCGATCAATATTACTCCTTGGTTTATGTATAGAATTTGTAGCAACCTTAATAACTTTGTGAATTGGGCCTCATATTTTGAAACATTTTCATCCACTTTTTTGCCTCAGACTCAAAAATTATCTTTCAATATCCACTCGATGGTCATGAGGAAGTATTTTTCAATGAAAATTTCTTTAAAATCCCTCCATTAAAGATTTAATACTTCATCATCTTCCTTCATGTTTTGAATCAATTTCCATCATTGGTCTTCTTCTCCCATGATGTGATAAACTGCCTGGAACTTTTTTCCCTTCTCCTACTCCACAAATCATGAAATTTTTTCTCTATGGAATTTATCCATTGCTTAGATTCTACTGGATTTTTAATTACATTTGATGTTTGTGTTTGTTTCCTTAGGAAGAAGTGTAACATTGATCCTATGTGTTGTGGAATAGGGTGCTCTATACGGGTAAGGATAATATTGATAACCAGAGTGAGTAGTATAAGTATGGTGATAAGATGATCAACACCAGTTGCTTCACCCGCTCCACATTAATAATATTGAGTTGGAGGGAAATACCCACATGGATTACATGCGTTGATACAATTTCCATTCATTCCACTAGGCTCCATTTCTAAATAATGGAATACACTATATTAGTTTATGAATCACAATACATAAAACTAAACTTTTCAAACACATAACATAAATTTATCAATTTATGTATATAATCCATTATAAAAAAATTCATTGAGAATATTTATACTCATAAATCCATCATAATGTTTTGTATTGAAAATGTGAATTATTGTAAGCATATGCCCCAAGAGTGTTGTTACCAAGAGCGAAACATGGACCGTTGTCGTGCACCTATTCCCATTTGAGTCTAGATCAATGTGGTGTTTTTGTGTTTTACAACTAGTTAGATCTGTGCCAGGGCAGCCTCTACCTTCTCATATCCTGACATGGATGTATTGCTTGGAAAAATCAAAAAATATCTATAGTACAATTTTTTTAAAATTCTACTATATTAGTCCTCAATGTCTATTTTAGGGTAATGTTCACTAATCATAGTTTATCTAAATCTAGTTTCCCTGGATTGTAAAAATTTCCTCTCATACCAACTGTAACGCCACAACCCATGAATCCTAAAGTCGGTGAATTATTTAAATATATTTTCATGATACAAGGATATCTTGTCTTGATTGATCGATCAATTTATTAGTCTTAGAAATAGATTACATACATTAATATTGCATTATGTTATAAAATTAAAAACCACAAAAACATTGTCTCTATTTCTACATTCATGTCCATTATTTTATCCCTGACTGTCAGTGAAAATACACTTCTTCAAAATCCTGGGAAAATAAATCATAATAACGGTGTGAGCTCATATGCTCATTATAGATAAAAATATCGCAGAAAAATTAAAAAATAAGAATAAACATTAATGTAAATGTATAAAACTAAAACAAAATCATTTTAATCTTAAACATCACCATAATATGGAAAATTTAAATTAAATAATTCCATTTATATACTCAAATTTATATTCTACTTGTCTAATAATCCCATGAAATATCAATACCGAATTTCATAATGAAGGAATGCATAATGCCATATTTCATAACCACATTGTTATGTCCTTGAGGCAAGAAAAAAAATAATATTTTTTCAAGGCCTTGTACCAAGACAAGAGTTTGTCTCACGAGACATACCAATGAATCGATGAGCTATATGGGGCTCCACCCATCACATACTTAGTCCAATATATTCGTCATATTAAAATGTATAAACATAAATATTCATTCATATTAAAAATAGAATAAAAAATGTCAATACATTTTCAATTGACCTTGATTATTATAAAAATAACACATCCACATTCAAAAATATCACAAAAATGTCATTACATTATGGAAAATATGTATCATAATAAATCAGCTTTAAACAAGATTAAAATACATCAATGGTTGTTAACATGGATGAAAAATTATTTGTAAAACTCTTTGAGAGAAATATCCCATTCCATGATAACATTTAAAAGTTACACAGTTTATAAAGGAATACTCTAAAGTTATTTTTGACTCAAATGTTTCCTTAATACTTTGAATCTTTTGAAATGAATTAAGATTTTAAAAAAAATTCAGGTCCATATAAATATATAATTAAAAACCACTTCGAAAACATAAACATTATTGAGAATGATTTAGAAGAATATATATTTAAACCATTAAAAATGATGATCTAGTTAAACTTTCCCAACCATAAAACCATTAAATATTCCTTCTGAAAATATTATTATGAAACATGAATGTGGATGATAAATAGGTCCTAGTAGATACTCATGTAAAAACAACCTCAGATAATGAAGATATTGTAGAATTATCTCTTAACATGCACTTTCCTTAGACCAAGGGTACATTTAACCTCTTGTATAATGACAATAGTATGTAATTAAACTATAAAATAACCAAATTTATTTTTATGATATCATGAGTGATTCAATTATTACTTTATACTACCCATTTAATAATAATTTATAGGTTATGATAGTTTTTTGTGAAATAATCTCTTACTTTATCGTACGTGATTTAACTTGTTATTCTAGATCTCATAATTCAGATAATTATATAAATACTTAAATAACATAAAATATTATTTATATATGACATATTTTTAGAATATAAATATTCAAAATAAATAGATATATAAAATATATGGCACCATTTATAGAGATGGTTGGTCATACGAACACATAAATTCTATTTCTGTTTTTATATAGTATTTAACAGAAGTAAGTGAATAATATATATGTAAGTACATGAATATATATATAATATAATAATTATTTTATATATTACATACTTATTAATAATATATATTTTTATAATCATTGTTGAATGGTGAACGTGGGAATGAATCTTATTTCTTTGTGAAGACGACAATCCGTATGTATGCCCGATCAAAAATATAATTATATTGATTGTGAAATCATATGTAATTGGATGGTATATCATATAAAAAAATAATTAATATGTTATATATATTATTTTAATCAGTTATTCTCATTATTAAACCCATCCAATTAATGATGTGTTTGAATAACAAACTCCACCACGAAGTGTTGACAGTAATCTGTTTGTAATCACATATGGTGACATTGTAATTTATAGGATGGATAAAATAATGAATATAGTTTTAATTTTTTTTTCTAACATCCCAGTATATAGAATATATGCGAGTTATTATTTTGGAATGAACACCACAACGAAATAGGAAGTAGAAGAAGAAAGGAACTTCAAAAAGCTGATTAAATATTTTCCTCCTCTTCTGGTTCTTCTTTTGAATTGTTTAAAATGGATCTTTAGGTCAGATTTTTGAAAATTGGTAGGCCTTTAAGATGAAGCGATTAATGTTTGGAGGATATTAGGTTAGGTTTTGGATGATCCAAATTTCATTGGAGGTGTTAAATTAAGATAAGGGGAAGTACCCTTTTATAAGAGAGGTGTGGGTCACTTTAGGAAAAGCTTGAAATATTATTTTACAATAAAATCATTTTCGGTTTCTAATGACTCCAATATGTTTTATTTAGATTATATGGTGGGATTAGGTCTAAAAAATCACATATAATAGGTTTTATACAAGTTTAGGTTACCATTTTAAACTTATCATTTAGATTTAACTTTTAGTCAAATAGTACTTTTAGTCAAATAGTATAACTTATATCGTGTCTTCTTGTATTCTTACAGTATATGGTAAATAAACATACACAAAACATCCAAGAGAAGCTCTAGTGGTTAATTAATGATATATATATATATATATTTAATGTACATTTTCTGAATATTACGTTTTTAAGAATATTAAATAAACAAATAATATAGAGTATGTTTTAAAAATTAATTTATGCCAATTTAGACACTATTTGGTATTCTGTTTTTTTGAAACTCATAAAAACATTATAGTTTCCAAAAAAAATCTATAATAAACCCTAACATGTAATATTACCCTAGATAATTAGTGTGATTTATCATAAGTCTCAATTTACATTTATTTGGATATTTATAATATCAATTATTTTAATGTTTCATTAACAATGTAATTATTGCACCATCATTGTGTCATAAATAAATTGAATTATTTAATGTATAAAAATTATAAATAAATTATAATTAATTAGGAATTGTTTTTATATTTATAATGATAATTTATAGTCTAGTTTATCTTATGTATAAACCTATAATAAAAATTGTTTATTTATTGAACTTTGATTTTAACTCTTTTAACTCTTCTTTAAATAAATTGATAAAAAATGTTCTAATCTAATACATGTTGACCTAAAGGATTATATTTTATTACTAAGTCAGTTTCTGGTCAAATTACACTTATCCAATAGAATTAGGACATGTTTTACTGTATGAATAATATCAAATTTACCCTTTGATAACCTATTTTATTTTAATCATGGTAAATAAATGTCAAAAGGTACTATTCAGAAAAAAATTATTTTTTATTATTGAACCAAATATGTCATTGTGAAATCCACTTTGTCTCTTGAATTTTTGAAATTGCACTCACAGTAGCTGTAATAAAAATTTATGTGAATTTTCAAATTCAACCAATAGATTGGTAAAAGACTGTGAAATGTTAAATAAAATTTTGTATATCAAATATTATTAAAAAGTGAATCTAATAAATTTAATTGAACACATATATATACTATCTATATATTTTCACATAAAATAAATTTATATAAAATATTTAAATATATAAATAAAAAGTCGTTTTTATACAATTACACATAATTTTCACTATTCATCAAAAATTAATTGTTTTTATAAAAATAACATAAATTCACCATAACATAATTTCAATATTTCGATTCATAAAATTAAGTATATTTTGATAGATAAATGTTACAAAATTTCAAAAATTTTGTATTAGTATTCATAATGGCTAGTATGATTGGTTGTAGTGTGTAAAAATATCGAAGTTCCATACAATGAATGCTATTAAATTATTTAAAGGGAAACCTACCATGGAAACTTGGGGTGTTACAATCATGATAATACCATTTTAGACAATTTTCCAGTCCTCGTTGACATTTATTTATTGTCATGTATAACAAAGTATTATATAATATTCATATTGTATATCTTTTACGTTAGGGATAGTGAGTTTCAACATGTGATTCACTTCTTATAGAGGTTTGGTAACCATGTGATCTAAATAAATATCTCTATTATGGTGTCAATGATAAAATGGATGGATGACCTCAAAAAAATCATCATGGAAATCAATGTGTTATGAACAATATAAATCTGAATGAGTTATATTTTCACTCCCATTATTATTATGTTCTCACTATTGTCTCAATGATAGATGTATACCTTGAGTTCAAACTCAAAACTATTGGAATTTGTAAATTAAAATTCACAAAAAACACCATATAATAGTGGTAACATCTAATTCTAGTTATTTATATCATAAGGCCTCTACAAGGTAGTGAAGGAACTCTATCTCTGTCCTCACTAAACCCATGGGTATATCTTTATCCATTGAAAGTATAATCCATGATCGTGTCAATATTTTTTATCATGAGTTTGTTTAGTTCTTATGTCAGTCTGAAATCTTTTTATGATTATTTATGATCATATAAAAGTAGTGGTTTTTTAAATGACGAATCAATAGCTCCCATATGATTTTTATGATGGCCAGATTATATTGGAAATAAAAAAACTAAAATCAAATTATGTTCCCAAACTGAATGGTTTTCATGAATTTGTATTTAAAAAATATTGCATTATTTTTTAGTCGGATACATAAAATCACATGAATGACCTACAAACCAAAAAATACAATCTTTTTGAAATTAATGACAGCATTATTTGACATGTTATAAAGGTAAAAAACTCTATTTGTTCTCAATATTCAAGATAATTAGTCTATGAAATGTTTTGTATAATGTATTTTCATGAAATTTTGTTAACCATATATAGAGATGAATAATATCAAATATTTCTAATAACTAATGTCTTTTCATCCCAAATTGACTCATATATTATAATTCCATTACAATCCATGTAGTATATTACTTTATGAAAACAATATCTATTTATAAAATAACTATCATGAATTTGATTCTTGATAAGAATAAGAACTATGATATAGACTAACAGAATTTAAATATTTTCTATTAAAATTGGTTTCTCGTATAAATTTATTTACTTCAATAATCAATTCATCTATACTATATATTTTAGGATTAAAATAAATAGATAACTCTTTCTAAGCATTTCCATGACTTTGACTTTTTGTTAGTGTGACCCTCAATCCTATTTCATATTATTTGTCTGACTAATGGTTTTTCAAGTAAATGCACGTGGTGGTAGGGGAATATTTGTCTCATGGCATGATGTGTTTCATGAATTTCCCACATATTTCCCAAATTTTCATTGGAGATTATATTTTAATTTTTTTGACATCTACCTTTGAAAATTTTGGTTTTATCCACAGGATAATTTATAGGAATGAGATGACTTCGGTGTAGACTATTAAAATCTATATGTGTAATGACGTTTATTGTTCTAGTGTTACATAGAGTATTATGTATAATTTTAATAACAAATTTATAATTTAAGTGGTTAAAAAGTACCAAATATTTCATTAGATTCCAACTATTTGGGGTAATAGAAAAAGTTGTATCATTGGTATCATGGATATGGTTGAAAAAAATTAAGACTGGTCCATTAAAAGGTTTTGTAGTTTTGGTAATGAAATATTCATAATGGTTGTAGTCTAGTATATCCCAACTTATATTATTCCCCTATTCAAATTATAATGTTTTCAAATGACCAGTTGCAACCTATAATGGTAACATTTTAATGGGGTATTAAAAAATTAATAATAAATCCCATTAGATGGTTGGAATAATCATTAAAACCTTATGTCTTTGAGGGTTTGGGAATTCAATATATATTACAAATATATAATTCCCATATTTCAATGAAGGGATAGAGGCTTTGAGATCAACCTAATTCCATTCATTCTGGGGTCCCTTGTACATAATATTTTATCAATTCATCCTTTCTCATCTAAAAGATTGGTCCATGAATAGGATTTTGTGGTAATGTTTTTTGGGTCTCATGATCATCACAATAAAGGTATACATTGAATTATATGCGATTGATCCAGTGTTGATATGTCAAAAAATGCATGGATTAGGGGTGACTATATCTCTTTGTAACCATCACTGATTCTTGAGGGGTTGGAAAATATAATGGTTCACTCTTTATTCAGCGAGGATAATAATGAACAATGTTCTAAAAAAATGAAAAATAGTTCAATTAATGATATTGAAATATTATATTTTTTATTACATGTGAAAATTATTTTGGAGTTGACATTATTTCATGGAATAATATCTCTTCATACACATACTTAGTGAAATATGGTTATTCACTGGTGCATAGATAATTGGATTCTAATTCAGAATGGACATTGAAGGACCCCATAAAACTCCATATCCCTCCAAAGGAATGTTAATTGTATTGGATAGAATGCTGTGAAACCCACACAGATAGAAATATACTGACTATATTATATTTTTTTATGACTCATTATTCCCATTATGCATGGAAACGTGAGAATATTATTTGATCACAACATTGAGTGATCTAGTGCAATGGATGTGTCAGATGCATTGAATGGTAAGTTTGGATATCATATAGTGTTTATAAATAAATGTTAAATGATTCTAGAAATGTTTTATTCCTCAAATTCCTCAAATTATATGAATATATTCTTCAATATGTCCTAGATAAATTGGTTCATGGTAAATTTTCTATTATATAATCATTGTTCCAGACTGTGATCTATCTAGGTTGGTTAGCTCATCCCCTAGAATAAAAAATGGAGTCCCAACGATTCACATATCATTGTAATTTGCACACATACATATTGTAATACCTAGGATCCTACCCTATAGTATAATATAATAATTAATGTGGATGCATCAGTTTTCGATGCATCCTTTTTAGGAATAGGTGTGGTTTTCTAGGATACCCTTGGTTCAAACTTCAGTGCATGCCAAAATACATATTTTTCAGGTGGTCTCCACACGTGGCTAAATCATATGAACTAATTTCTACATTGGATTGGGTTATTTTCTAATAAAGGAATTATATTACAATTGATTTGGGATGTCTTACTATCTTCAATACCAAATCATCCCCGAAGAGCGACCATCATCAATTTGGTCTCTTGTGTTGAATGATTGTATCGTTATGTCACCAATTTTCTTCATTTTCTTTTATTCTCATTAAAAGAGGTAGAAATATGTTTTCATTCCTCTGAGTGGCCCATGGACTGTTAGATGAGTAACATGTCTTGCTTAATGATTTACCAATTTGGTTTAATGCCCTCTTAATCGATGATTTTCTATCTTTTTTTAATGATTATTATCCTTTAAATATATATATATATATATTTATATTATGGGTCAACAATAAAAATATTTTACATATTTTTTAAATTTTATTTATAATTTTATTATTTCTTTTAAATTTTATCAATATAGTTTTTATATAATATAATTAATCACTAATTATAATTTTTTAATACAGTTAAATGTTTTTCTATTTATACTAAAATAATTAAACCTATAAAATGCATTAAATATTTCTTTTTAAAAATAGTAAATGAAAACAAAAACATTGTTTTTCTCACCTTATTTTATATTTTATTGAATAGAGATGTGTTTATTTTAATATATATGTATAATTTTTTATATCCATATTATTTTTGAAAAAAATAATTATTTTATGTAATTTAATTTTAAATTTATATATATATTTAACAATTACATTTTATTTTCATTATATATTTTTAACATATTAAAATACAATTTATCAGTTGATTTTTTAAAAAACAAATATATTTCCTCAAGCACGCAAAATAAATTTTTTATATATTTGAAACATGTATAATGATATATTATTTTCTTTTAATTCATTTCAAATTACAAATTTTTTTATAAACATCGTAATATATTTTGATAAATCAGATCAACTAATTCCTAAATATCAACATGAATAATTTGATAAATTCATCATAAATACAAAAATAATAATAATTTGACATTACATGATTCTTTATTGATTCATAATATTAACAAAACCTCACAAATTATCAATGATTTTTAATGCCTTCAAACAGAATACAATTGATGATGTGTGAAATTCGTAAAGTCTCTATATTTTGAAATAAAGATGAAAATTATTTTATATGAATGAAAATCGATTGATACTGTATGATTAATAATTAGTAAAACACATTATTATTTCTATTTCAATATTTAGTTTCAAATAATTTTTTTAATTCAATATAATAAAACTAAAAACTATTCCATTTCATGAAAATCATTCCATGTAACGGGGATCTAATTTAACAAATCAATGATGGTGAGAGAGAATTTATGGGAGGAAGATTAATGGAAATATAATTATTTTATTTATTATCAACATCTACATTTGCTTTATCTTATTATCCACCTCCAACATCTTATATGTCAATTACTCCCTGTATCTTTTTAGGCAGAAAAACAATTCATGACTCATTGATCAATTTATTATGTCATTTAATTTAATTTTGAGTCCTATAATGTAGCAGCCATATTACTATAAGATTCTGGATTAATAATTTCTATATAAATTGATGACCATGGAATATAATACTATCTTCTTCTTGTTTCCACGTTTCTGTAATTGACGGAATTCCTTCAATTTCTGGATAAAGGGTTCTTTCTATTTCTTTTAGAAGGTTGAAAGAAATTGTTACTACTATCCCTACAAATAATGTTGGTACATTATGCATGATCATTGTAATGTGTTTTGAAATATTATTATGGTTGAATTTATGATCCTTCACAATGGGATGTTTAGGTGATGAATAGAATGATTGATAATATTAATAATCATCAATATCCATCAGTTCAAACACTGTACTTAGTTTTCTATTTCCATTCATTTTTATTTTTATAAAACAAGGGATTTTTTTTCTATGGGATTCTTATTGAAGGAAATGTTAGGTTTCATTTTTTGTGTATTATCTAAAATATTATGTAATTTATGAATGAATATATTATAGAAAAAATAATATGAGAGTGAACCACCTAGGCTATGATGAGGGGATTGGGTCATACAATTCCCTAGTTTTGGTATGTTATGATTCTTCACAATTTGATTTTCATGGAATATTAGGATGTCCCGCTGGATATCTTATGGTAGACCCCATTTTAATATGGAATTGTGATAGTCGAAACTAGAATCAAATACATCCTTAGGGGATAATGGTTAAAATGAATGATTTTGAGTTTTGTTTATTATTAGTGGTATTTGAGATGAAACCATTATAGAAATGAATGTGGATCCATGGATTAGTGTAGTATTACATGGAATTTTCAATAAATATGGAAGGTGTAGAGATGGGGAATAAGGGTTTAAAATCAACAATCCCATGATCTAATATGTCATGTTGTACTAATGTGAATGACATTATCCAAAATCTATAAATGATTAAAGTTATATTTCTAATCTATATTTTACTGGTTTTTATGAAATTGTTTAAAATTAAATAAACTTCATGTCTATATATTTTTCTATATGTGTAAGGAGTAAAACTAAAATTATATTTCTTTGGGGGTCATTTATAGATAGATTATGTTAATTTATTATTAGAAGGAAAATGAAACTATTATATACCAAAATTCCTCCATTAAATCATTAAATTATTAAAAAAATAGTGTTATTTACATTTAAATATTGAATAAGGGTGTGGTGTTGAAAATATTTTTCAATAAAATATTTCTACAATTAATTTTTATAAATAATTTATATTTTATATTTTTATGAATCCGTTTAAATATATTTTATTGTGAATACATCATGTTTTTTATTTTTATTTGTTTATGATTGGACTAAACTTCTTTGACGGAACAATAGTTTGTGATGAATTATATAGTTGATAGTTTCTTCATATTTATTCCTCTTACTATTTCATAATAGGTTCCACTTTATGGTGATTTCATCTAGGGTTTATTTTACCCTCTTCCTTATTCACTACTCTCAATCAGTTTTGTTAATTTTAATTGTTTCAATTTTTTTTATTTTTTGGTCACATATGATGAAAGATGAAAATTTTTATTATGATCCCCCACATAAATGTTTAATTATAATCCCTTTAATTTTTCCCTTATAGTTTATTTACATTGGATTTTATATTAATATATTATATTATGGGAATCTATTTTCATAGGGGTAATACATGGGGATATATCTCCAAGGACATTATTTTTTTTGGTACCTATATTTTTGATGAAATATTTGCTATCCAAACAATTTATTGCTAGAATATAGACAACTTATCATGGATGATCAAATAAATTTCATCACACCCAATTATTCTTTTTTCCTCTACATTGATCTGGAACACTCCTTTTGTACTAGTGGCATACTGACATGATTCATACGTGTAGGCTTGGATATATGTATGTAAAATGACTTGATCCATCTCAATAGTCCACATGGCTCTCATCCCATGCTGCTGTCCATTCCACCATGATAATCTGCAGATTGACCATTTATAAAGAAATATTTTTTTATTTGAATATTGATTTCATTTTGGATAGCTTTGGCTATTATGTATCCATATGATTCCTCATCTAGGGAGATTCTATAGAGTAATTCCATTAAAATGCAGAGAGTATATCTATGTATAGGATGGAAACTAGATTGTATCAAACATTTGTACTCCTTTCATTCATTTTTATTCATTCTAATTCAACTGGAGTATCTATCAAGTGGAGTTTCATAGTAGATCATATAGAAATTATTTCAAGGATGAATGTTCACTAGAAGGGGTTTTAGATATTGAATATAATTTACTATTACAGGGTATTGGTTAAGGAATCTTTGATTAGTAAATAGTTTGTATTTTTTCCCATGTTTGAATATGTTTCCTTCACAGGCGTGTGTGTGAGTATATCTTGGTGTTGATAGAATAGACTCCACATGATGAATTTAATCACATATACCATGTTCGACAAGGCCTAACTCCTCCGATAATTTCTTGGGTTAGCTTATTTTTAAATAGATTTTGTATTTTATATTTATATTTTAATTAGTAATAATAAAACTGGCATGGGTGGTCTCCTCACCATGCACAAGGGATGATTATGATCCAATTACATTATATATGGTGTTCTTGTATGATCATTACATTCTTAATTTTGTTTATTGTGATTAAAATTATTTATAACACAAGAAATATCATTTCATTTTTTTAAAATATATATTTCAATTTGTTTAAACCAATCATGTAACATAAATATACAATCTAGTGGTTCCCCACCATTATGGGGCATTATTTCGTACCCAAAAAATTTGAATCACTGACTATGAAAATTTAAATAATGGTCTCCTGGGATTTTTATATCTTGATTTATTTTAGTGAATATGATTTTAGTCTATGTAATATTAAAATTTATATACTTATGCATCATACTAAATTAATTGACTCTCATTCTATCACTAGGAACAATGTCACCACTCATTCCCTAGAGATACAAACGGTAATCACCTATATATATGTTCCCCAAGAGACCTATAGAAAATATCCTATATTAATCGTTTTATCTTTAGGAGATACAGTTAATATAGAGGATACATATGATTCGTTTTCTAATGGTAAATTTTCTAAACAATAATACTATTTTATGAAAATGTCTCTTATTGGTATATTGTATAAAAAAATGAGATTATATACTTTCAAAATACATTTTGAAACGTCATTCATGATAAAGAATTATGATTTAAACAATTTTATTTAAATATATCGATCATAGATGTAACATTTATGTATTTTGATTAATATATAAAACTATTAACATTATTAGATAATACCTTTGATCCTTTTACAAACTATATGATGTATATCAAATAATCCATTATCCATAACAAAACTAAATCACCATTAATCTATAAATAACATCATATAATATTTAGTATTAAGGATATGGGAGAGGGTCCAAAAATTAGTGTTAAAATTGATATTAGGGATACAAATGATTTGAGGGGTAGATGTTACTCTAGGGGTCAGTCCAATATGCGAAGATTTATGTCCACGAATAGTGAAATTCATTTTTTTGTAAAATCATGGTATCGTTAGGAGAAAAATACCTAATTATGATGGTGACTATAGAGACATGAGTTATAACCACTAAATTTTTGTTGAGTTTTATTATTGAAATGTAGATCAGTTAAATGAGTTTTAAATTGACATCTATTATGAATAGATCCATGATTCCGGGTGTTCATTCTACATTATCTATAGGAGGGAGTACATCATTGTGTTGAGATAATGTAAATTTGTAAAAAATATATATATTGCATAACAAGAGATTTAATATTATGATAACATACTATATTTCATTAGAGAGTTACGATTGGATTACTAAAACTCATATAGAGGTTAGGAGGGAACCCGAATAGAAAAACACATCATTCCCTATGAAGATATGAACATAAGGGATATACATTTAGATCAAAATCTGAGAGTCTTTGGATTGAATTTGGATCCAACGATATTATTATATATAAATATTGTATTGGCCTTTATATGTTAGATGGTATATCTTCTAGAAGTTATATAAATTCAACTTATGATTCAGGGTAAGAAAAAACCACAATTATTTTATAAATGATTAGGGAATATTTTTACCAAATGTCACGATATCCATGAAAAATAATGGATTTGATTAATTTCAGCGCCATAAGAATGCATTTATATGACGATTGTTTACCTAAAAATCTAGATGATTCAGTTTTAGGATGCCTATGTATAATCCTAAATAACAACTTATGTGTATCTATTATGATCATTAGGTTCCTTCTAGGGACACATCCTATAATAGAAAATATTAATTCACATTCCTTATTGATAACTGATCTAGGAATGATTGGATTTATATACAAAAAAATACATTGGATACCTTATAGAAATTATGGAAATCGATATGTAGGGTAAAATTGAAAATAGTAAGAAATTTAGAGCCTTAATAACTTAAAACAAATTCAAAATATTTTCGTACAATATTAATTAAACATTGTGAATCTAAATCAATCGTGAGATATCGAAATATTTAGAAAATAAAACAATGGAATGGATTTCAAGAATGTATTAAGTGGATTTACCAAGAAAGGTTCTCGTTCATTTTGTTCCACTGAATAATATCCTTCGCCTTTGTGGCCATCGATTCTTATATGTATATTTAACTGATAAATCACTTCACATATTTTAATAATTTCTCTAAATCACTAGAAGGATCTGGAAATATTTTCCCATTAGTATTTCACACCTTTTTATTTTATGATCCATATATTATTCTCATACATGAACATATAAACTTGTTCCTAGGGTTGTGATGTGTATTGTCATGGGTTATCATGAGGGATTAAAGGGGTATCATCAATGGGTAGAAAAATAGGTTATCAAAAACATAAATCTAGCCTTGATATAATATTCAATAATTCTTTTCTCTCAAATTATAAAGGAATTTAATCTGTAGAGTCCTAAAATATGGATGAAGAGAACTCTAGATCTCATTCTCCTATAGGTGTTGATATTCCATAGGAATATAAAGACCAATTACAATCATGGACTCATTCATCCCCTTCCTTTACCTAAACTCATACATAATCCAATTCAGATTCAGATTATTATCCTTATATATAATAACCATTTTTTCATAGAAAATTTGAACATACTCACGATATATAGAGAAGAGTAATTTGGACTCATTCCCACTTCAATGAGTCTTATATTGTGTCATATAAATTTCATGTTGCTTATAGTATTTTCATGGATAAAACTCTAAAATATTAACAGGATCTTATGTCAAAATAAGCCACCATATGGTTCGTCTTTTATGTTAAAAGTGATGAATTCAATAATTAAGAATAACATGTGTGTTATTTTATCAGAACCTAATATAAAAAATAATATATCTTCCATTATTATATATAAGAAGAAGGGAGAAAATGTTTGAGAAACTCAAATCAATATTTAAACATGGATGGATACTGAATGATTCTCTTAATTTGAAGTTATTTATTACAATGATATATTCTCAAGAGTTTCTAATCATTCATCTTTAAAGTTCCTTATTTCTTTTAATTCCATTTTTGATTTTCATATTAAAAAATTAGCTATAAAAAATTGTTTTTTGCATAGTACGCTCGATGAAAAAATTTACATGACACATCCCAACAAATATTCAAATCAATTCATTACTAATAATGATCTATAACAATATAATTCTTTATTTTGGATTAAATAGACTTATGGGAAATGGAATAAATGGTTTGAATCTTTTATCATTAAAAATAATTATTTTATAAATATGTTTGATGCATGCGTATAAATTTAAACTATTAAATATGAGTCTTTTTTATATTAATGTATTTTGATGAAATTAATTCGTTCTGATAAAAATGGGGATTATAAATTATTTCAGAAACCAATTGATCAAAATCTTTTAAGTGAATGAATTTGTGATTTCTAATAAATTTATTCCATGGATATAACAAGATATGCAGAATATCAAAAATCTAAAATCTCTTAGATTTTGTGTTATAATGGGATATTTAAAATATATATCATTGAACCCATTAAATCATCGGAAATTATTTTAGGATAAAATTTTATATTTTCCACAGAATAGTACCATAAAAATGACTATGAGGTTTCCTTCATGAATTAAGTTCTATATGAAAATGTGATTGGATGTCTTATGTGTGATATGGTAATTATAAAAAAAAAATATTGTTTTATTTTGGATATTGATATGGTTTATGGGGAATCTAGTAAGAACCACTAGGATGATATGGCATAGATCATTATTTATATATCTATGTCTGCTATATTTTCAAATTAATATCCCTTAGTTGATAATTTTTTACACAATATATTTTGTTTGGTTGAATCAAATTCTGATGAAAATTTTAAAACTGAATAATGAGTAACTGATATTATATTTCATACATTGGGAGGACCAGTATGATATATGTTATATATCTAAATTATGTTTTAAAACATCATAATTTAGGTTCAAAATATATCTTTCAAACTACCCATTATAGATGCTATATGGTTGAATGGTTTTATTTTGGAGTTATAATTATATTTTTATACCATAGTGGTTCTCTATGACATCCAGTCTATGTTGATACTATCTAAGAAACATGTATTCTATGGTAGATTAAATAACATTAACAATATGATTCAATTTTTAAGGATATTATAAAATAATGGATATTTGTTATCACTAATATTCCCACTATGGACAATCTAGATTATATTTGGACTAAGGTCAAACCATTATCTATGTTCATGCACTACCATAGATTACAAAACTTGATCACAATTTTTTAAAACAGTTTGTGGGAGAAACATGCTCAAATTTATTTAATTTTAGGGTTCATAATTGTGGTTTTATTCCCTCTATAATTAATCTATCTTAATTTTTTATGTTTCTAGTTATATATTATTTACATAGGATTTTATAATGATATGTGTTATTATATGTTGTTATTTATGGGGGTATTACAAGGGGGATATAGACACATGGAAACTATTTACATGGTACCTATTTTATTATCAAAATATATTTTTATACATACTTTTTAGTTCATAAATATGGACCATTGATTGTGGGTGATCAAATAGATTTCACTACACTGACCTATTCTTGTTTGTCGCTTCATTGATTTGGGTCACTCATTTTGTGACCAATGTCACTATAACATATTTACCACCATTAGGTCCACCATCTATAAAATAAAATACATATTTCATATCCACCCTGAACATGGCTCTAATCCCATGGTTCTAACTATAATACATGATAATCTACATAAAATCTATTATAAGTCCTCTTATTTTTGATTCATGGATTTATTTCATTCAGGATAGTTTTGGTTCATCAGTTTTCATTCATTCATCATTTAGAATGTTGTTGAAGGGTACATTCCTTGGTGTGTAGATAGGATCTCAAATTAGAAGATTGAAAACATCGATTCACATCAATTTGTAAAACCCTTATCCCTTTTTGTACCTCCTCCTTCATCTAGAGTACTGGTGAAATGGAAATTAACTAGTGATCTAATCAGCCTTGGGTCAATGATAATTATGCACCTGAAGGGGTTTCAAATCATGATATATATTCATCTTAATAAGGATTCAATTTCTGAATCTGGACATCACAAGCTATTTCTATTTTCTATCATGATTGAACCTATATACTTCTTAGGTGTGTCAGTTAGTTATTATAAGAGTGTATTGTGTAGACTGTAAATGTCTATGTTCATCACCATCATCTAGTTCAACAAAACCATCCAACATGAATATTTTCAATAGTTATCTTCATTACACTTAGAGAATGTATTTCTTGTTTGTATGACTCATAGTAATAAAAATACTATATTGGGTGGTGTTATCCTCATGCACATAGGATCAGACATGTCTGAATCGTGTTATATATGATGTGCTCAACATTTCATTCAATTATATATTCATGTTCTTATTATTACAGTGACTGGCACCATAATAGAAATAAATTTTTTTAATTTATATATATCCAAAATTATTCTTATTAATCTTGTTTCCTAAATATTCAAGTTAGTGGTTATTAGAAATTATGATGGATAACCATCAAACCCAAATTGTACTTAAAAACAACTAGATACCCTCTTATCTTATATAAAAAGCTATTCTCTCGGTCACTACTGATGAAAGACTAGTTGAATCCAACAAGCAATAAATTTCATTTCCCCTAGTGGGTAAACAAGTTAATAAGAAACTATTTAATATCATCACCTTGTGAAACAAATTTCAAATGGTTTAGAATTTGTAAAAGAATATTTATATTTGATATCTAAATTCAGAAGTATTTATTTTTTATGGATTCTTAATATTGTTATAAAAATTCGATAATAGATTATAGGCAATGGACCACTGAAACACATTTAATTGTGAGTTGTGACCTTTTTTATGAATGTAAGGTGTTTCAAAATAAATCACAATCTTCTTCTGTAGTATGAACTAATGATATTACCTTCTCACGATAGACTAAATAATATCTATAGGGGATCATCAATATCATCAGATAAAATGTACAATTTGATTCTAATGAGATGATTTACTAGAATCATCGTACTTGGTTAGATCCTGGATCAATGTTGATCGAACACTTATATGAGTAATATTTCATAATTAGATGGATACATATTCATGGGTTTCATTTGAATAATAAATCCCCCCAATTCCTTCATTTTTATATTAAATTTTGTATTACATTGTGTGGAATAATGAGATTAAATGTATGATATCAGATGGTTAAATGATTTTCTATTATATCTCTAGTATCTATATAAAATTAATGGCAAGTTTTTTTTCTCAAATGATGATAAATTAAAGGATTATAAAAATATAGAGGAAGATAATGTGGAAGGTTTAACGCCCCATATGAGGAAATTCAAAGATATTTTATTGTGACGTGCTTTTATTGGTCATGCCCGAATACTATAGGGTCACACCTACATGGAATTAGTTGAACTATTAGGTTTACATAGATTATTGAAAGTGGAATATCAAATAAATGATTCCCCTGGTCGCATGAGAATTATCTAAATTAAGACCGGAAGTTATCAGTCTCATTCTCGTGAAACTAATGTAGACACTAAAATTTGTTTGTTGAAATCATTAAAGGTATTCAAAACAATATTTTTTTAGAGAAAAAATTAACACAGGTTTCAGATGAAAAATAAACTATAAGATAAATGTAGGATGATATTAAATTACAAGCATCCATGGTTCTAGTTATTGTGGACACTGAGTTAATTGTAAAGAGTATTTCAGATTTTCTTGTTAATTATAATGGGGGTGGAAAAACTATATATTGGGAAAAACATTTAAGCTTCAAATTTAATAACCCTCCATATATAATAGTCCCATGAAGAGTAGTTATATGTGTAAGAACATATTTTTCAATATAATTTTATGGTTTACTTTCATGTGATTAATTCATAGATAGATCCAATGGATGGTAAGTCAAATCATTCATAGGATTATGATAAAAATATGTAGGAGTTGTAGGGGGATTGGATATCATCAAGTTGTTCAAATTTATTATTTTGGACCTCAAAATACCCCTTGATATTGTCATTGTATAAAATACTATATTGGAAAACATGTATGTTAATTCCCTCTGATAAAATAATGACCTTATTAATTTTATCCATATACGATGCTACGATAATGTTAGAGGTATTTTAATATTTGGGAATATATATATATGAATTTTAAATTTATTAATCTCTATTGTAATAGAATTTTAGGTCTTATTACATTAATTGGGACCATGCACTGATTTTTTATGACATTAATGATTTCTTAGCTATAATGATATGGATATGACCAATATCCACTTGAGTATTATATAAAATTTAAATCAATAAAACTCTCCCTTTTAGGGGATATATTAATGATTTAATTTTCTTCTATGAAAAATTAGTCAATAGTAGTATATGTAACCTGATTATTAACTCATTTCACGAATCTCACATTATGAATTCCTTACCCATTCGTGGTTTCTCAACAATTCATTTTACATGTATATGATGAAGAATATTAGTTGGAATCATAGTAGAATGACTATATATATTATTGGTAACTTTTCCTTGTAATTATTTTTTATTATTTTCAATATATTATTTGTCTCTAGTTTCCTATGATCACATCCTAGTACTTTTTTTATAGATATTTATGGGGAGAGAAGGAGAACAATTTGAGTATTCTTCTTTTAATTTTTTTGGATCCAGAACAACACATATAAGGAGGTTTTTTGATCTTATTGAGATGGTCAAAAAGGGGGAAATCACTATGAAAATCCAAAAATATGGAAATAAATATATATAGGAGGAGTACCATGAGGTTTGGTGATTTTTACAACAACGGATAAATGAAGATATGTTTCTCCATCCATTGTCATGATATGTTTCTCTAAAATATCTCTTCTTCGAGAAAGAGATAAATTATTACAAAAATTAAATGTTGGAAAAATTGTTCATAAGGGAGATAAAATACCATATTCTAGACTGTGATCAATGTAATAGAATATTCTATAAAAATAATCTTCATTGTGAAAATACTAGAATACTATACTAGAGGATATAATGGGTAGAATATTTAATCATGCTCGATAAAAAATAAATAACATTACAAATCACCTTCCCAATATTTATATAGAATAATAAAATAAATTCAACTTTTGGATAAAAAATTTCATATAGAATGTTATCATTGTTGATATGAATATGGAGTTGTAATTGGATATCTTCGATAATGAAACTTGATGTTCTCTTTTAAATCATTATACTAAATTTCAATCTCTAGAGAGTTTTACACCTTTATTAATTAAATATTTTTTCTATATTATTGAAAATAATTGTTTTTTCTTGTGATTTATATGTGTATTGTATGTTCTTACCTCATATATTTGAAACAAAAATTGATTAGAATAAATCCAAAAATCGGTAGTCCCCAGAAAATATGTTGAGTTGAACTTGTTAGTTTTTGAAATTTTATTTATAAAATTTTCTCCAAGAATTAGGTTACATTGAATTTTGAAACCTCCATCTTATTATGATTAAAAAAATAGATAATTTACATTGAATTAATCTAATATTGAAATTAATGCTATCTCATATGACGTTTTCCACTCTATGAAGACACACTCTTCATCGATAACAGGATTTGTATTCATGAGATATGATATAGGGAAATAATATTATTTATTTGAATGGTTATTTCCAATTAAGTTAATTACTGTAATGGGGTTTCGGGATATATTGGTGAATCTTGTTATGAATTGTGTAACAACATTTTCTTTCAAGAATAACATTAATGGGGTCTACATAATTTTTTAAACCTTTTAGGTTGTTCAGAAAATGGGATCCTTCATCTGCATAAAATATTATCATAAGTGATGACATATTATATCATCTACATTAATATTAGGAGTATAATGTGTTCACACATGGAACAAATCTATGTTTGTACAACATACCTTTGCCTAATTTTCCTTTCCTTTTAGATAGGTTTCTATTTTCACATGCAACTCTTAATCAATGTTGTTCATTTTTTAGTATTACCTTTATTTACTAATGCTCTTAAGGATAAAATAATCATAATTCAGTGAATGAAATTACAATTATTAATGGAGTTTATCCATCATATAATGATAATTTTAAATAATTATGGGTATTTCCACTGGTTGAGAAACACTAAAAATATCATGGAATTTCGACTATTAAAAAAATATCAAAAATACAATAATATTCATCCATTATTGAAAAAGTGTATGACATTTTTTTTTGGCCATAAAAGAAGTCAAATTCCAGGAATGATATCCCTATTAAGGAACTATCTCATGTTATTCGATCATATTAAATGTCATTATTAAAATACATAATAATTTTTATTATATCCCACACCATTCTCAATTGGATAATTTTATGTGGGGGATCATGATGGAAATAAAAAATTTAATTTGGTAACTTGGGAAAGTAATGTATTATAATATTTTCAAGTGGGTATCTAAATTCTGGTATGTATATTTTTGTTTCAATATTGAATTTACCATATTATTTATCTTCTATTGGAAATTTTAATTAGTTTCATGAATGAAAAAACATTAATTTTATTATTTTTCAACAAAATGTAATATTTTTGAACAATTTTGTCTATTGGAATTTTAATTAACCACATGGGCCTATTCTTAGGGCCTTATTCAAAATTTTTCCCATTGAGCTTCTCCTCCAGTTATTCACTAATCCATGTATCCTTCTTTATTCATCGATGTTCAATCGTTCCAAATGATTTATTTGCATTTTCCACTTGTCACAACTAATTGAGTATGTCATTAGTAGTTATTAATGGAATGCAATCATGCCCTCTCTTATATAAGAGTTCAAATTAAGGGTTTAAGGTAATTAATGACCCAATAATTCCTCTATATATTTTACATTCGATAATTTTTACTCACACATTCTTTTTTTGACTCTCAGTTCCGACTAGCTATACCCTAGCTATCCAAAACCATTTTTATTTGTTGTAGAACCTGTATTGGAATTTGATCCTACCTGTATTCAACTATTGTCCATAAAACTATTGAGATGATATAAATTCTCAATGTAATATGTGTGTACTATTAAAAGTAGTTTTAGATGCATTGTGGTAATATGGATTCCTTGAATCGAGTTGTCTAATGAATCAAACTTCCCGCATCACGATATCTCGATCTCCATAGTGATTTACACTCCATCCCTTCATGTATTTCATTTAGGATTAATTTATTTGAAATATTAAATGTAATTTACCTTTTCCCATTTAATTTTTGGTAGATTACATCTTGTATAAATATATTATTTGGGAATAACAAAATGCATTAGTTTTGGTTATGTTTTTCTCATGCACGTATGTCCCAAAGGGACTAATGAATGTGAATTTTTCTTCAAAAATTATTTCATCTTGATAGATTATTTTATATTGATTTTAAATTCTATGTGAAAAAAATCCCAATTAAATGATATTACGATTTAGGTGTTATGTTTCATTGCAGTCCACCCTCACCCCTCACAAAGTTGTATAAGAGCATGATTGGATCCCCATTGTTTTCAGTCCCATTTCCAGTTTCAATAATTTTCCATTGAAATTTATCAATTGTTATCTCTACAAAAATAAACTCTATATATCTACTATATTGAATTAGTTCAACGGTCCCACTAATAATTCATTTCAAATTTAATCTATTTTGATAAATATATTTTTCCATTAAGAATGGTCCATTTATGGGGAGTATGTAGAATGTTGTCTACAAGAACATGGAATCTTCTCACTATGTAATCATGTCAACAAAAAAGTGATTAACTAGGAATTATAATTGAACTAATTACATTAGTCATTGTAAAATTATGATCAGAGCCATACTAGTTTAACATTGATTAATTGATTCCCTCTGTGGGCCAATGAAACCTAATGTTATTATGAATGGATCATGTCAAATAATTTTTGATTATTATGTTCTTCCATATTGTTTTCTAGTTAGTGATCATAGTTACATTCTACTTTCACTTTGAAATTATGTTCTAAGTGATGCTTCTTATTAATCTACTTATGGTGGTATATCTCTTAACCCATAAAAATTATAAATGATATATTCATTATTTGTTAGGATTCATTAATAAAGTTGAATGCTAACTTTAATGATGAATCATTATTATTATATAATGGCTAATTATGATGAATTGAATAATGTAGAGTTATATTTAGAAAAATGTAACTAGTAATCATTACAATCATGAAATGATCATTTTAATTCATTTAGATAATTCCTATAGAACCATAGTAGAAACCATGAGGTAAATCCAAGACTCGGAAACCATTAACGGTGTTATGTATTATATTCTCTAGAATTCCATAAACTCTAAATAATGAACTAAGGGTGATGTAGAGAGAGTTTTCAAATCAGGTATCCTACAGTCTAATGTTAAAATGAAAATAAATCTAAATGAATGAATTTTAATGTACCCAATTGTATGTCTAATTCTGTGGAAAGAAGGAATTTTTGTTTCCATTGTGGGTTTCCTAGTCATACAAAGCCTGAACATATGATAAATAATCATGAAATTGGTTGAAATTAGAACAGTCACTAGTAGCTTCTAGTTTACTCTAGTAATGACACATTTGATGTTTTATATGAGTCCATCCATGAACTCAATCATGAGTGGGTCCATGAATTAGGATTTAATTTTCACATGCATCAAATTATAGATTCATTCATATAATCAATTGAAATTGAAGAATCATATGTCCTCTTAAGAAGTAATATGAGTTGTATGGAAGAATAAATATGTTCTTTTTAGTATAATAATATTACCATTCCTTCATAACTTTTATTGAAGTTAGGTGTTTTCCAAAACAAAATAGAAACTAGATTTCATTAGTTGTAATAGGCCAATAGTGAATACAAAACATGTTTAATATAGTAATATTGAAATATCAAAATTCTCTAGAGTTATCCTAAATTATTCTCTCATTAATGGGTTTAATACATAGAAGAGAAAGAACCATTCAATGAAATTGAGTAGTGCCTAAAAACCAATAGTGATAATAATATTCTACTGAATAAGTTATTTGGGAATGTGAGCCAAATAAAAATTGAATAACACAATAAGATTGATCAATTTTGTGATGTGACAACTACAAACATTTTATTTTATTATGATTTTTTGTTTTTTATGTCAAAGAGTCTTAATAATAATATAGATTATCTTAAAGCCACCAAACACAAAGAAAACATATTTTATTAATTATGTAGACCAAGAAGGAATAAATCCCTTGATATAGGTCATTATTTGATCACCATTATTGATGAAATATAATGAAATGTTGGGATTTATATTTAGAAAAATAAATATGATGTCATTTAGAACTATTTCCCAAGAATGTTTTTGATGAATCTCAGATTTGGAGAAAACTCTATGACATCTTATAATGTCCTAGAATACCTAATCAATGAGATTATATAATTTTATGAATATGATGGTGTTAAAATAAATATGACTGTTAGAGGACACCCCCAATTGGTCTTGAAGAGTGAATTATTAAATCTATTTTTGTGACCATATAAAGCATGTTTGATTTCCCAGGTCTCCAAAAATTATTTGACCATAGGCTAAAAAACCCATTATTTACCAATGTGGTAGGTTTACTTCCTCAAACAATAAATTTAAAACACGTTAATAATTTGGAATGATAATACACTCTAATATATCTATTAAAGGGTCATCAGTTTTACTACTTATACACATATTAGAATTGAATAATTGAAAAAAATGATCTCATAAAAACATCTCAATATGGTATGTTTAGGGTGTTATGTGTAACAAAAATTCGGTTGATAAACCCTAAAACCAAAAATGGTTTTTTAGAAGGTATATATTTTCCCATGAATCCTATTATCCTGAATCCAAGAATTCTATTTCTCATAGTATTGAACCATACCTTGAACATGTTGATGAAACAAAACGTGTATCCCACATAGTGGTTATTGTCTGTCCCAACCCACCTAATCCTTTGATAGATACGGGGGATGATTATGAAATTATCTCTTTCTTATAGTCACAAATATAATCACCTCCCAATTATAGGGACACTCAATTGACCATCTATAGAGGGAGGCTATTTTGAAGTACACTAACATTGATCAAGTAATATTATATATCTTCAACATCCTTTCATGTCTCCCATGATCTCTTAGATGTTGGTCCTCACTCATATAGGCATGATATAAAATACCATATCATTAAATAGTGGTTCCATTATACAAATGAATAAATTATTTAAATAAGAAAAAATAACACTCAATCTATTCAGAAAAAAACCAATGCTAATGTAATTGATTTTAAGTGGATTTATAAATGAAGAGAAGACAAAATTTATGAAGTCCAAATTAAATATAAAACTGGGATATTTTACAATGTATTTTTTAAATATAATTCTATTGAAATTTGAAAATAATTTCAACAATTTTCAAGAATTCATATATTTGTATATTACATTCTTTTTATAAATATGGGGACAATAAAATTGAACACCATTATGTTAAAACTACCTTCATGCAACATGATTTTAATTTAGAAGAATACATGATGCCTCCTTATAATTAATCAATTGAATTAAGATTAATTATATTATTTCAATTGAAAAACAATTCTATGGATTAATAAATCCATGAAGATATGGTATATGTAATTTGTTTCCCTTATTTGAGATAACCAAATTACATTGATTAAATACAATTCTAGAGTTTATTTCAAATCATGTAAAAATGATTTCTATATTTTATTCAATATTTTGGTGTTATGGTTATTATTTTAAAAAACATTAGTCTCATTATTTTCATTAAATCTATACTGAATTGAATGTTTGAAATGAATGAATTAGGTGAAGCTAGTATAATTTTTGGTGTTGATATTATTATATTTATGTCTACTCCTATGAAACCACAATGTCTTGACCACAAGTAATGTCTTAGATATTTTTCTTATAGTTGTCATCAATACATGTCATGTTGTAAAAATATGGATTCGTCATTCAATAATGTATCATATGAAGATGTATACTAAGATGGAAATATTGATACCCAATATTCATATACTGGATATTTTTTATTAATTATGGTGGTCCTTTTAATTGGAATTATAGAATTCATTCAATGGTTTCTCTTTCAACAATATAATAAAACTATATTACCATGGTTTTGATTATATAATAAGAATTATGTTGAAAAGGTTTCCGTTATGAAATTAACATTTTCAATTTTGTTATTGATTTTCATTATGATATTAAATTTACTCTATATTTATCCAGAAATTTAGATTTTCATTTTAACGTAAAACAAATAAATATTTTGATACTCTTTATTTGAGATATTACAGAATCTAGGACCATATGTATCAATATGATACGCATTAATGATAAACCCACTAAATTTTTGACTAATGTCATGGTAGTATATAAATACAAATGTTGTTGACATTTTATAATTATGGTCCCACTTCTATAAATATATGTGCACGAACATCAAAAATTTAAAATTAAAATTTGGATGACTTGTGAATTATGGTATTCATTATTTTTTCATATAAAATTTACATATATATTATTTTCAATTTGTATTTTGCTTTAGTTAAAATAATCTATAATGTTATGTTCTTTTCATGGTTAAAAAAATCCTATAAGATAATGAATAATTTTTTGTATTATATTATAAAGAAGGGATTCTACTTTGGAAATTTGTCATTAGCTGGCATTTTTGGATCACACCACTACATAGTCACTGACCTTCATGGTTTTTCTACTTGTTGATGATCCATCACATCATAATTGGTTATGAGATCAAAAATTACATTCAGTAGGGTTTCATAAACACTCTTGTTTGGGTGATTTATATGACAGTGTCTAATGATTGATGACCCCTACTTCCATTTTTTGATTAGCAGTCCATCATATTTTATGTTCATATCCTGGTTTGGACCTCGGTTCCCTTTGGAATATACACTTCCATTAAAAACTATTATACATCATAAAAAAATTAATGGCATGTTTTCATCCTTGACATATTCTTATGGGAGGATTATGGTGGAGACATCATCCTTTCCTGGTTGAGGTAGTTTGGCCTTAAAAATGACCATTCCTAAAGCATAATGGTAAGAAAGATTCCACAAATAGTGGTTTCTCGTGAATCTAGCTTCAATATTAATGAGATTAGGACCACCGGGGTGATTTCGACATCTAACCTATATGTGTTTCATTTAGGTTATTTATTATTATGCTTATAAGTCATGGATTCTTATATTTACCTTGGTTCATACTAAATATTATCATATATAATTTTAATATTTTATCATAATGACATGAATGATTCAGGGTGGTGTTCTTCCCATGTTAATTGGTCCCAAAGTGTCCAATACACTTATATCATTTATTCTTTGACACCTTTATTGAATCTATCATATTTAATTTTTAGATTATATTGATTTAAATATCTAAATGTAAATTATTTTCATGTCCTTATTAGGGTTATGTTTTCTTGTTCTGTTTGGTCAACTGTTACCCCATATAGGGATTTTATTCATGAATTTTAATTTTCTTTGAAGATATTATCCATTTATTTATTGTTGGAGAATATTATCATGCCCAAATACATTCATTTCATAGGAATATCAAGGTAAATATTTTCCTTCAATTGATATTTGTCATTTTTTCTAGGGGTAATGGACATCATATTTATTTAGGGTTATATGAGGATCTAATAAAATTCTAGAGATAGTATCATATTATAGTATTTTGAAAGGTAATGATGTTTATTAAGGATCCAAGTCTAGTAGATATAATTAATTTTAATGATCCCAATAATGTTATATCATGCTATATAAAATATTAGATTGAAGTACTTATTTAATTATTCTATATATGATTAGGATTATGATGTGATATTTAGTTGGATCAATGAGATGGACACTCACATTATTCATAATATTTCATTCACTTATGATATATTTAATAGATGAACATTTTTAAGGGGGAACATTGGAAATTTATAGATTCTAATATTTATATGATATTTTGGTTATAGGCATGCCACAAGGTCCAACAATGGGGTGTTAGAATGATTTTTGGTCACTCAATTCACCAAAATGTGACATTTTAATAAAATAAATGTTATGGTATATTTCATACATGATTACATCATGATTCTTTCCATCGTTAATTAGTCAAATCATTTCATGTGTTCCATTGTTATGTGGAATAAACATTATATATATTTTTATTTATCAGAATGTTAACGTGTTTTGGATTTAATTGAGGTCAAATTTAAAAATATGTTTTGATTCATTTTTTCTCTTGCTCATAATTTTAATAACAATTTTACCATCCCCAAGCCCTATGTGGTTCGACTAATTTCTATAATCACATGGTTCTCCATGATAATATATAGTGTATGGCTTGTCCATGAGAATTCAAAAAAAGATTTCATTTTCTATGAGAGGGCATTAGAATGGACGGATTATTGGAGATAGAATATAGATTTATCCTATTATGAGAGTATCTAGTAGGTATGTTTATCTAAGGATCCTAAACTAAATGGTTTTCTCAAGATGTATATGGATGTTGTTGTTGGATCAAAATTTTGGGTGGGTATTTAGATCATTATTTTCAACAATAACGGATTTTTTTTGGAAGCATACTGTTATTCTATCATGGATGATTGAGATCCCTCTAAAGTGGAGGAATCAATATCCTCCATAGTATTCTCCTAGAATGCTATAAAGGATGGGACAAAGTGTTTATTGAATCCAAATGTCTTTTTTTGTTTATTTCTACAACCACACCTAGAGAGGTCTTGTATTTATATTATCATATTCTCAATATGATTTATTCCATATTGGAAGACTTAACTAGTGTATTTTCATTTATTATGTGAGCCCGAAATCAAGATCCCATCATATATATCAAATTTACTAACATTGTCACCTAATTCTTATTGATCACCTAAATTAAATTAATAAATTTAAATCTATATTATATTAATTATAATATATATTAGTCATATATTTACAAATTATTTTAAATATCACATCTAAATAGTATATATACATATTTAAACCTAAACTGTGACACACACAAACATATGAATCATCATATTTATAAATTTTATTTTTTTATTAAATATAATAAATAACTTCTAGTTATTTTACGGATATTTGATTTAAAAATGTTATAAATTTTATTTTTCATTCTTATATTAGAATAAAACTCATTATTATCAGAAAATATAATATTTTTTATTATATTCTATACTTCTATTTTAAATTATATTTCTTAACAATAAGTGTACAATATTTTTTTTGTGTTGAATAATACTTGAGTTAAATCCAAAATTAGCGAATAGGTTTTATATCATGCTATGATTGGTAACACCATGATATGATTTAGGAACCATGAGAATCTCATGTTTAATTATAAGATAATCACCTATATTATGATATCAATTATCACACCCATTTCATGGGGTGTCAAATTATAATTTATATATTGACTAAAAACCCAACAACCATGGTTTCTTGGAGATGAAATTGGTAGATTCTATAAAGATATGGTTTAGTAAATCACATATCTCATGTTTTCTTCTAAAATAAGATTATATTTTTAATGAATATAATTTTAAATATCATTTATTAGTCAATTAATTAAAACAAATTTATTTTATTATGAATAATAATTTTTATCAAACACATTTTAAAATGAAATAGTTTACTCAATATTTTATTATGAGGTATTCTTAACAACATTTTTTTGGAGATGTTTCGATAGGGTTTAAATTTATATAATTATAGATATTTTTTTGTAGTAAATTAAAATATAATGTAATATTCATAGATATATTTTTAAACATAGAGATGAAAAATAAATGTATGGAAACAATTTCATGAAAAAACTATTATTTCCTTGAGTATATATGAATATAATGTGGATTATGTTGCTATATATTTAGTGTTATCTAATTTTACAAAAAAATCATAGCATATAAAACATTGTTATAAAGATAAGGAATCATTATTGACTATAACCATAACCAATGACTATGATTTAGGCACACAATATAATTATCTCTTCTAAATTTAATGTATTATTACAATTGTTGTTGCTCTAGAAAATGATTCAAGGTAACACTACTAGATGAAGAATATCAAAAGTAATATTTTTTTTTATAATTTTCGTAGAGAGGAATTGTATCATTATGTATAGTTATGATTTAGGAGGTTCCAATAGACCCAATGAAAAAAATATTATCCTCAATTGAATCATGAATGACATGTCAGAAATAGAATACTAAATGAAGCTTATAGTTCTGTGTAGAGAAATTCATAATCTAGTGAAGTTGATGTTCTAAAACCAATCACAAAGTACTTTAGATGACCTATATATTCATATTCAAAAATATAAATTACTTTCATGCCATATGTGGATTATTATTATAGGAAAAAGTAGTGTGAATTTGTCATATTGTATTTGTTTCGCTGATAACATTATATTAGTTTCCTTATATGATGAGAACCAAAATATATTATGAAATTTTTTTTGGTTGGATTCATTTCAATAGTGATTTGAAAATCCCATGCAAGGTTTGTTAAATTTATATTTAATTCATTATGAAAAATTGTACGAAATGGATTTCACAAAGAATCAATGGTTATATTCCAGCATGATATTTTCTTATATTACATATTACCACACTTTTATTTTATAATATGTTTAAATATAAAGTGATTTTAATTTAATATTTTAGACATGTTTTCATGAGTTTTATAAAATCATAATATTTTAACATTTTGATTCATTAACATTAAAATTTGATTATGTAAAATCCCACAAATTATAATTTCCAAGATATTTTCTCAAAACCGTATTATTTATAATTTTTATCATAGTATTTTGATTTATCTATTTTATTATTGAATTTTTTTAGAAAATATATAAATCAAGTTAACTTTTCCAATATATTCAACAGCTATTTAGTTGTAATTAAATAATTATAATATATTTCCTAAAAAATAGTAAGTAATAAAAACATTTAATAAATATTTATTAAAAATAAGCAATAGAACAATTCATTATACTAGCCTATAAATTTTTATCACTATTTGAATTATTTTTAATTTTTTTTATTGATTCATATATAAACAATATATGTCCATGAGTGTATATATTTTTAAGAATAACCATCATAAATTATTTTTGATAATATGATCAGTTGAAATTAAATATAATTTTATTTTCCCATTTCGTGAATTGGATAAAAAATAATTAAAAATATAGACTAACTTCCTCCATCTCAATGATTTTTCAACACACAAAAAATATTAATTTTTTGGGTGTGAAATAATTCAAAAACTATAGGTTAATGTTTCACATTATTAGTAGAAATGTATTATTATGAGAAATGGAAAATTAATTAAATAATAAAGGATCATAAAATACTGGAGACTTTATAAAGATTGGCAATCTTCCAAAGAAACATAAAAAACACTAGATATACAACATGATTATAGTAAATGTACTTCATTATTCCATTTTATTTTGATAAAGTATGACCAAATAATAAAATGGAGACAAATGTAATGAATCTTAGTAACTTTTAAATAAATATGTATACCAATCTCTAGTGATTTGATAACATTGATAATTGTTACATACCATGAATGTAAAATGATAGAGCTATAAACTCTATCAAACATCGATTTACAAGAGTAGAATAATGGTTATAGATTTATCCCCAATTCATGTCAATTTTTATTAAAAACATATTTTTAAGATAAATAAATTTAGATGAAAAAATTTGAATTAATTCACCGACACATGAAATGCCACCACAAGGATGGGTCGTGCCATACTAATTTATATCACACCCACTAGAAGATAGTTCAAAGAATATGGTTCAATATGTGATCCTAGTTTTTTATGATTTATTTAATATTGGTTTTTTATAGATAACCAATTATAGGATAATTCATCCTCGACGAAGCATTTCCCTTCTAGCTGATTCAATATAAGATCATTTTTTTATTTAATCATCTTATGGTTGGATAGATTTTCATTATTCATATTTCACTATACATTTAGAAGAAGAGTATGTAGAACTAGAAGATTATTTTCTCTGTTTTTCATATAAAATATTATAATATATTCAAGGAAATTCTAAGGGTTTATTATAAGAATGAAATAGTTTAGTTTTTCATCATGTTGTTTAAACCATAGAACAACTAGGAGATTGATGTTTCCAGTGAACGTTATCGAGTAATGCCTAAGTTGCATTACCACTACATTGTTACTATGAATGAGTTATTTGGATATCTCTGACTATTATTTCTATTCTAAGAAAAAAAATTATAACCTTGAGATACCTGTGCATGCTCTATGTATATTTTTTTCATGTCACGTCATATGGTTACTATAAAAAGATAATATAATAAAACATTGAACATCAAATATTTCATCGACAAATTTTTCATATATATAAAATTACTCATCACTCAAATATTAAAATGTTGGGTCAGCTAATGATCCCTCTAGAACATAATAATTATATTCATTATAAAAAACTACTATAATCCATCTACAAAATTATTGGATGTTAATGATAGTAAGGTGATGATCATTCACCAATATAGATCATTGGGATAAATTTGATGAAAATTTTCCATTTTATATAGAATATACAATTTTATATTATTATTAGTTTTTGTGACTGCAAATTATGTTATAAATAATAATAATAAACTCAAATAAGTCTCCAAATATTTTACTAAAACTAATTTCCCACACTAATGGAATATGAATTTTTATTTTCATTGAAATTCATGTTTCAGTGATCTATATTTCTTTTCATAAAACCCCAATGACGGTTATTCAAGATACATGGAGGTATGTATATAGGAAAAACTTTTCATACTATGTGTTTTATTCTCCATAATCGATTGAGTTATAAGAAACCCTTAATAATACCCATGTACACAAGTACTCATATCATCCATGAAATATCCCACTGGTTGTATTAGATACCCACTAGATAGAAACAAGCACCAAGGGATCATCAATAGGTTAATGGAAATGATTTTAACCTATGAGCATTGCATAAAAATGAAATTGAAGAAGATAAACAATGAAAAATCATAATACCAAACACTCTAAAATGAAAAAATTGGAGCATAAAAAATATATATCCCAAATATAAGAATCATCCATAATATAACACTTTTCAATCCAGACAAATAATTAAAATCACCCTGAAATAAATAGACTGTAGATCCATCAGTAACCACCGTCGACAAAGGAACCATTTATCATGAACAACCCTCACCTTCTACTGAATATTCCATATACCAAGACCTAGCATAACAATGTCTAAAAATTCATGATGCTAAATAATGGGACTGAGAAAAAAATCGTAGTTGTATTTCACCAAATGATCCATATGAATATATAATAAAAATAAACAATACAATCTTTAATTTAAAAAATGAATGACATGAAAAATCGTAATTTCATTTTTATTCATTAAATGCCTCTAAATCATCTTTATGTAAAATATATCCAAACTAACATAAATAGTATTTTCAATAAAATATGATTAGCGGAATGAATAAATATAGTCCTATAATCCATGAATTAAATAGTATAATCAAATCAATTTCCTTTCTCATAAGTTCTAATTGTAGTTTATTCCTAGTTATTGGATATAAACACCTCTCATTTAATCATCAAGGATAATTATGTGCACATCTCTCAATGTTTCGTGCCATTGGGATAGAATTAATCAAAACCATGTTGGGAAATAATGTCCATATAGGTTAATTTATAGTTTTCAACATCAATACATTACTATGTTGTTTGAGTACTAGCTGGTTTTTTAGGTTTCCTCACTAACCCCATGTTCTCACATGTTCTTCAACCAATTAAATAATTCATTATCATAAATTCATTCATTTCATATCAATTCAAAATTAGATTTTCATATTCCCAATTTCATTTTCCTGCATCCCCTTTATATTTCAAAACAAAATCATGGGTTTTAATCTAATTTAATACATTTAAAATAATCTGTCATTTATATAAATTTCTCCATGTATTAATCATCAGTTCATTTAATTATGTCATTTTCAATTCCCAATATCATTCTACATATTTTATCAAATTATTAATGCCACTAACATGTTTTTTAAATTCCATCCCATTTGAAATTAAACAAAAAATCCAAAAAATATAAATTGAATATAAATTTCAAATATGGAGTGTAATTCATGTTTTTTGGTGAAGGTACCATTTATGTCTTTATGGGCGTATGTACCATTTATAAAATGATAAAATGATCAATATCACAAGATATAAATTTCTAAAAAAATATTTTAAGGTGTTTATGATCAAAGAGGAATACCTAGAATCATATCCCTCCAAAATACGAGTTCAATATTTTAAAAACATTAGAATTTAACAATAAAAACGACAGAAAAATATAAAAAGGGGAACACAATGTTAACATGATTTCACATACTAGAGAGAAAACAAATGAATACACTAGAACCTAGACCTAAGAGGAAACGTATTTTATAACCAAATATCCTTTCGAGAGAGAATCCAAAATCCAATAAGTCTATTGATATTTTAGAATTATATTGGAATATAAAATGATCATTGGAATAATAAAAAATAGTGATCCAAAGAGAATTCCATGTTCATTGGCACCCCGAAAGAGAATTGTTATAATGTTCAAGACCAAAGAGTAGTGTATAAGTCCATTCATTTAATGTTTCTGTAAAAACTATATGAAAAAAATGCACTAAAAAATATTTCTTATATCTATAAAATTATTATGGATATATAAATTAACTATTAATAAAGGAATAATCTATACATAAAAAAGAAATTACACTAATAGTTGGACCCTAAAACGCTTTTATATATATGAAACTCTCGACAATGTAAGACTAAACATCTAAAATAATTCTATTCCATAGCCTAGGAACATAGTTAATACATCTCCTATAATTGTAAAACTCTAAAAATACTCTAGGATGTAGTTATATGATCCATATCAAATATATTCACTCTACACCTTGACCCCTCACTCTATAAAACATATCCCTAGATAAAAATATAAAATTTATATAACAATAATAATTACCTAGACAACAAAAAAATGGTGATTATGGAAAATGGATAATGTACATTAAATCTAGATATTAGATTCTAAATGATCTAAATACTATATTATTTTATCCCCCCCAAACATATAATGAAGAATCGAAGATAATGATTTTTGGCCTATGTATTCTCATTAGTGTGTTATAATGCCATGTATCATGCGTGTCAAATCCATGTGACCATAACACCCAAACCCAGGGTACATTTTTTCCACTACGAAATTTACTATCAGGATCTTCAATATGAACTGGCTACTCGATCATGTATAAATCTTTTTCAACATCAATTTACACCAAGACCAAAAAAATATATGGTTCATAGGGATACTTTATAATATGTTACATGAGAAACATGTTACGAGATTAGTTTAAGTGAGGTGGAAAATACAATATTGTATTCCACCAATTCAATATTCTCAAAAACCATAATTGATTTCTTCTCTATTGATGAATGATTTTTCTTTTTTTCCAATCCTTAAGTGTCCCAAACATTCAAAAACAATCAAAAACACATGTCACCAATTGATAACTCCAATGGGTTTCTATATAGATTGAAAAAGGATTTATCTAACATTAATGATTATATAATTATCTGATAAATCAACACGATATATTCAATAATTATATAGACTATGCTAGATAATACCAATAATGACTCGCCGATTTATGAATAATGTAATAAGGTAAGATATAAATGCCTCAATGTTTTTAATCCACATAGATGAATATTATATTTTGTTATAAGAAAAATAATGTTGTACCAATTGGCTATCCAAATTCCCAAAATAATTGATAAAAAGGAATGAATCATTTCTTCATGAATATTTATTGATCATTAGTTCTTTACATCCATGTATTGGTGATATTCCATGATCCATATCACTTGATATACCATTTGTATGGAGACCACTACAAAAATGATATTTTAAATGGGGAACCCTATCACAAAATATTAAATAATGGAATCCATGTTGTCTAATTAAAAATATTAGATACATTCCTCTGAACTCCTCAAAATTGTATATGTCATGAATTTGGAGAATGTGATATTAATTGGTTAACCTATAAATCATAAATTATATTTTCCTCTCTTCTATAAATGGTTCATTAAAAAAAATTATGAAGCCTCTAAAATCATGTAACAGTTTATAGTTATCACTTTAATGGGTTGATATAATCCTGATGGATTATAGTGTTCAATATTATCCTTTTGTTTGTAAAACAACATTAAACAAAATCGTTAATTAATTGTCTAATACATTGAATATAAAATCATTGCAGAATTTCTAGGAACATATTTGTGGTTATGTGGTTTATTACCTACTAAAAACTATGGGATTATTCCATCATGTATTTTCACATAAGTGATGGTATAATGTACCAGATTTTAAAATATAAGATACCATATAGAAAAAATTACCACTCATTGATGTTCTCTCCACATAATTAGATTGTATAACATAATGTAACTAATATTCAATCTAACTATCCAAAATAATCATCATGAAAAATGTGGATCTCACATAAATAATAGAAAAAAGTACCTCATTCTTCTCTTATCAAACTCCCGAATTCTTTTAATAAATAATAGCCATCATGTTCCAATCTTTTACTATATAAAGTATTTATTGGTTTGGAAATTTTATGATCAAAGAATTAGTAATAAATTATATATTACAAAGGGTGTAGGTAATACTAAAATCAAAGTACTATAGAAAATCTACCAATCACCGTTAATAGTGTTTTATATAATTTTTAGAAAATATATAACTCATGATTTTATTCAGAATAGATTGTAATCATTTCACATATAAGGTAATAACTCTAACTCTTAAGAGGTTGAATCACAACTGAAACTTGAATGTCTTGTTTCAGATAATTCGTTTAATTTTTCCTATGATATTGGAACTGTAGGATACTAATATACCATCCTACAATACAAATTATTATAAAACCAAAAAATATGTGAAAAACATACCACAAATCCCTACCCATCTTTTGATACATTCCTTACTGGAATAAAATGAAATGGAATTTCATCACCACAAAAGAACTCTTATATATCACATTGTACAAGAACAATACTGCATTTGGTGTGGGAGATGTTTTATGAGTAGAAAAAATTGAGAAATATTTTACCAACCAGCGATATTGTCTAAATAAAACCATGTACATTTGAATCTCTATAAAATTATGTTGTTTCACCCATGTTATAACATCTATCACCTTCTCATGATTGACTAAAATTCCAGGTTTTCAGACTATGTGTCATAAAAACAATATTTCATTATTTTAGAAAATTAATTTTATCTTCTTGGAATAATGTATGTAATAACATAAAAATTCAAGGACTTCTCCTAGATGAATTCTATGATATTCATTGCTGTTAAAATAAATAAACTTATCATCCATATATGTCAAATAGTATATGCTATTTGGTAATGTCGTCAAATACTAGTATTATTTAAATGATTCACTAAAAATAATGGTTATATAAAATAGAACCCATTTATATTATATATTAAGAACATATATAAAATATGACATCACCCTTGGGATATAGACTGGCAGTGAAAGAGGATTTAAATTACGATAGTGATTAAAAATTAGTCCTTGAGGAAGAAAATTAAAATTTGAAAATAAAACATGAGAATATAGAATCTAAGACGATGAAAAATATATTAAAAATAAATAATTAATCTAGATTATATATTGGAACAACAAATAATTAAATTTCAAATAAAACATTAAATTTATTAGGATAATATCCCAGATGAAAAAAAAAACTGATGTGTATCATTTTTGTGGATAAAATAAGTGTATATGATTGAAGACAAAACAAACTATGAATAATTAGATATCCCGAAAGTCAAAGAGAAAATCATGATTGAATTTCATAATGAAAGTGTCATAAAAACTGTAATATTATGATCTAGAATATACCAGAATCAGAGTCAGCATTCAAAAAATGTGAGGAAGAAAAAAAATTATCCAGAGAATAGAAGAATAGTACTCCACTACTGCATTGATTAAAAGGTATAAAATGCATAGACTAAGAAAATATAAATCCTAGTCACTATATATAAATGTAGAATAATTAATAAATAGTATAATAATCTCAAATTGGCATTTTTTAGACAACATAATAACAGGAATAACATAAATAGAATAATAGTCAAAATCAATTAAAAACCCAGTTGTTCTCCATAACAAATATTATAATAACCATTATTTTAATTAAACAAAAACTAAATATTTCTATTATTGGGTAGTTTTTTTATACAATAATTGTTGATTCGTTGATAGTGATTTCAAAAAATGAATGATTAGTGACTTTATATTATTTTGAAATAGGAGCCTACATTGTATGATGTTTGGACTGAAGGTATTGTCAATCCTCTATTTAGTTATTTTTATTATATTTCACATCATTGAATATGATTTATTATAATTAACTTATGTCGTCGTGTAATAAAAATTTCTATATTTTTTAATGTAATTTCCATTAACTTTTAATGGATGAAATATTCTTTATTTTGAATAATAAATATTTACTAGTTATGTTACTCATTATGTATAACAATTTTATACTTAAAAAACTCACATACTCTCATATCCTAAGATAAATTTTAATGATAACATGTAATCAATGAGAATGAAAAAATTAACAAAATAATGTGTAATATTGAGATGAAATATGATATTTTCCCCCATAAATCACCATTTATTTGTAGTTCTACAATGGTTATTACAATATTACATATATTGTTATGGTTAAAAATATAATTTATTATTGTTTTTTTAATATTTTTAGTATTTATTATTAATGGAAAACCAAAATTTGATATTGATTATGATAGAGAAACTAACTAATGATGCACGTGAGTTGACAAAAAAAGATTTCATCACTATCAACACCACATAGTCACATTAGAAATTGTTCATTTTAAATGTTGATACATAATATTAATAATTCCAAAACATCATGTTGTTTTTTTTATGTTTTTGGGGAGATGATATTTATCATAATCAAACATTAATAATAATAATTTTTTATTAATTAACACGAAAATATGTTTAATATTAATCAACTATGAAAATATTATTTTAGTAACATTCTACACTATAATAAGTATTTTATCATAGAAACCATAAAAAATACAGCCCTTATTACCTATAAAATACTACTCATATGTTCATTGTTGATGATATAACTCTACCTGGTATCATAGGCTCGGAACCTAAAACCAATTGGTTATATTATAGAAAATAAAAAAAATTTAATAAATCATTAATGAAAAAGAAATCTTACGATGAATTTTATAGTATATGTATTTATATGGGTAAAATAATACATGTACACTATTCTAATAGATTTTCAAAAACAATATTTAGAATAAAACGAATCGTACTCATAGTGGTTCTTCATGTACTCGAATACACAATTTATCTATCCTGATATTCTGGTGTTCTATGAAAAGAGAAATTTAAAAAATATATTTTATTTTAATTTTATAATTATTTTTTGATCAAAAAATGGAATGAAATTATGTTTCTAATATACGTGCTATCAAAAAGTGATTTGGATACATCAAAATTAAAAAAAAAAATCAATTTTTGGTACTTTTGACATATGAATAAAACACCATCTATAATATTTTTCATAACATTCAATTTTTTTTACTTTATCAATACATTAGAACATTAATCTAGTATAAATGGTCTCATGTACCAATCTAGGTTCTATAAAAATCAAAAGAGTTTCTATATGTAAAACAATTATCATATAACATTGTCCTTTATAGGCTATAGATTCATAGATTGTTTTGAAATCAGTAAGAATTATAAATGTAATATAAAGGATTAATTATATTCATAAAAAATCCAAAAAACTTGTGTATGGTGCATATGAGTCCTAATTATACATAAAATGACATTCAAAGAATGATTTAAATGATATTCCACTCTTCAAGTTTTATGTCACCATACATCCAATGAATAAGTTCAAAATTGTATGATTTGGTTGGATACAACTGTGAAACAAAACAATTACATGAATTCTAGTCATGGATGATGATACCAAGGAAGATAAATAAAATTTAATTTTCATAGAAGTTTTAAAAAAACCTTGTTCTTCTTGATATATAATACATTGGGTCCAAAAAAAATAGTGAGACACCAAATTACCATTAATATACTTGTCTAAAAAATTAAAGGAATAATAAATTTGGATAATTGTTATTAAGAATTTTTTTACATAATTATATCTTTAATTTAATTTATATTTGGATTCTCACAAACACCCACATATATGTTGAAAATGAAATAACATTATCTGAAATTCAGAATAATATTCATTGAAATAATTATTTTATTCTATATTTATTTACATAAATTAATAAAATATATTCTTATTTGACTTCTCAAAATTTTATTATTTTGGACGTGTTTATGAGATTTTTTGAAAACACTATTTATACAATATATTTTATGTAAAATGTATGGTTTGGGTACCCTATTTGGAATTAATGAATGGACCTGGAACACTTTTTTTTTAAGAATCCCTTTATTGGAGGAAGAAATGAATATTTCATCATCTTTATTTTTTAATAATAATTTGTTTTTCCAATAATAGTTTATATGTTTTTCACTATATAAATAAACCCAACATTTGTAATGTTTAGTAATGTATTTTTTAACTTTGGTCTATTTTAGTGTTTTTATAATGGTCTCTATTAAAGTTAATATCTATTTAATGATATTTAAATACTAAATCAAAGTATTATTTTTAACATATTCAATCAATAATATTTCTATGTGAATTCATGACTTTCATTGAATGTTTTAGATTTAAATACTAATTATTTATCATATGATATTTATGGAGATTTTTTCACAATTTAATTAAACTATCATGATAATATGGAGAGTTTCTTATTCTAAAGATACATGTGTGTGTTTGGATATAATAATGTGTTTTATCCTCTATACCTCCACTTTAATGTAATACTATTTTTAAATCTTATCTTTTTGTTCGAATTGACTATTTATTTTACATTAATACTTTATTAATATTTTTCGATTTGGAAATAAAACACATGTCATAGAGACACATTGGAGACATACACATTTTATCATCCACTATGTTTTTCCCTATAACTTTATAAATATATCCTATTTTACATATAAAATATTATGCAATTTTTTTTATTGAATATTGTTATAATTTTTCCATTTATGTTTCAATAGTGAGCTAAATTAGTATTGAACATCATTTTATTTATATATTTACAGTTGAAGTGTCTACTTCTCAAACTCAATAATTGTAAAATTTCTATTACTCTTACTAATATATGGATAATCTTTTGCCTATAAAATAACTTGAAGCCCCAATAAAATAATTTTTCTTAAGGTGTCAATTTCATACAATTAGGTGTACATGTATCTATATAAAAATTCCTTCTAATGAAAAACACAAATCATTTGGAGTAGAGAATAAGTGTAGTGTACATTTGTAATGTTGTTACTTAAACCACTATACCTCAATGTGTTATTTTCATTATTAATTTTTTTCTTCTTACTCATCTTTAAGAGATTATTAAATAATTACCTAATTTTAAAGAGGTAATTATTTTTTCCATCAAAATTTTAATGTAATAAAATCAACCCCTATGGTATCATTTTAATTTTTGTTCCAATTATAAAATTTGTATCATTAGTGGGGATGGGTTGGATATATTTCATTTTTAGGAATCCACGATGATTATTCAATATCAAAATAAAAATATGGTATCATATATTAGACTAACGTAACTATATATATTGTAGTAAAATAATCAAATATTTAAATATCCAGATGAATAGATAAATCAATGGATGATTTTAGAGATGGTATGTTGATGATCTATGCACCTTATATAATAGTGATAATTATGAATACTTGAATAAATGAATGATTATTTAAATTTAAATTAATGTAAGAAGATTTTATATAATGGTAGTCAATCCCTATTATATTACTAATGAATATCATTTAAAATGGGATGATTATCATGATTTAGAATATGATCTTAATTCATTAGTTATGAAGGTTATTGTCTTCAGAAAAGAAACGGATTACTTTAATTGAGTCTCCCAGTGTTATACAATATATGAGATTCAAAATACCATTTTTTACTTCTATGTAACTAATAATGTAATATAACTATGTTACAACACTGTTAAATTAAAATTTTACCCATTTATGATTCATGAATAAGAATTCATCTCCTATATTATTATATGATTGAAAAACTGTTTTCAAAATATTAGTACTATATAAGATCAAATTTTACTATCAAATGAAGCTTTAATGATACTCAGTGTTATTTCCTCTAGGTGTAATGGGAAATCTACATCCATTCATAAATCCAAATGAGTTAAAGAGTTGAAAATAAAATAATTTATTTGATCATTAATGAATTATGAAGCCGATATACAATACAATTATGAAAATTTTATTTATATTAGAAATAAATATTTTTCACATTTAAAAACTATAGATGAATTTCATGATTCTAGGTACAATGATTCCACTAATGATATATCCGGTCTTGATAAATGTGTTGGAATATTATATTTCATGATATGCAAATGGAATCAAAATTATGGCTACTACAAATTCAATGAAAATTTCTTGACCAAGTCTAAATGTCATGTGAGTAAACTCAAAGAATATTTTATTATAAAAAAAATTAATAAAGCTAATGAATAATAAAATACATAAAACTATGGATTCATGTATCGGTCCCCTAAAATCTCATAATATGATCATGACGATATGATGGTAAATCAATGTATTAGTGATCAAGGTGATGTGGCACACTCATCAAACTCAAAATATTATTGTGTAGAAATAATTTATTATGATAGCCAAAATAAATTTATTTTTTGTATCAATTCTAATTTTCATCATTAAAAAATGATCAAATATATACGTGAAAAACATGTGATGAAATTTTCTTTAACAAATAATTTATATCACATGAGATAACAATTATAAGATCTAATTATTCAAAATATTCTCAAATTTTTCATGATGATAAAACTAATGAACTATTAGAAAATTGCTAATATATTAAAAGAATGATATATATTTATTACTAATTGAGAAAATTATTTCATTGAAAATATAATTAAAATAATATTCACAATGAATGAATTGGGATGGAGGTAATGAAGAAACAACACATATATATAAAAATTATTTTCTTCCATTTTAAGAAAGAAAGATAATATTTATTAGTAAATGGTTTCACTGTAAATTATACATAAATTTATCAATTTAATACTATTTTAGAAAACATCATTATTTTATCAAGAATTCTCATTAATTAAATTCATTATCTATCTATAATTAAGAATTCAATTCTCAATGTAGAAAAGATATGGTTACCTGAGTGTTTAGTTATTAACACTACTAGATAGAAAATCATTTGGGTAACAAAAGGATAATTTATTTAATATCATGTAAGTATGCACCACTAGACATCATTTTTATTTCATTTTTCAGATTCATGAATATTAAGAAAATTTTATTTATTATATTAAAATGTATCATCATTGGAAATGGAACTATTAATGATGTAGGTATTTCATTTCTATCATAAAATGCTATTTAAATGCATTAAATGTTATATATGTGGAAGAAATATTTTTCAATGGTTTATATATTTTTCTTATATATTTTAATGTCTAATCTTTTAAATTTATAATAATTTCTCAGTCTATTATATTATTTATTGAATAAATCTGTTGAACTTTTTATATAACATAATTCACACTCTTAAATTATTATTTAATTTCATTTTAATAAATATAAAAAAATTTCTAAATTATTCCTATATAAATAATAATAGGATTATATAATTATTTCGTAAAAAAAAGAATTATAACATCATAAGAATAGTTATCTGTGGAATGTTATAATTTAGGGGGAGTGTTCAATACTTTATTCTATTAGTTTAAAATAACACGAAGAAAAAAAATCATTTAATAAATAACATTTTTTAATAATTAATTTTTATTCCATAAAACATGTTTGGAGAATTTATATTTTTTTAAAAAAATTATTCTATTATGTCATGTGGTTTCTTAAATATCATTTTATTTTGTAAAAATCTCTTTTGAACTGAAGAATCCAAAATGATAAATATATATTTTGAATCTGGAATATTAAATGTAATCAGAAAAAAATTAAAATGAAACATTTCATATTGCACATTCAACACCCAAAATTTTTCTCAATACATATGAATCATTTTTTCACCATTATTTTAAATTCATATCTGAAAGTATTTTAGAAAATTAAGTCTGAGTAGTATGAAGTGAAAAATGAATTTAGTCACATGGAAATTTTCTTCTAATAGAAAAGCATACAGTTTTCTGATCATTTGATACATATTTTAGAAAAATAATTCAATTAATTTGGTAAGAGATTTAACTATAATCTCGATGATATGAATTATTTATTTTGAAAAATAGTTTGATTCAATTATTTAAGATTTCATGGAAAATAACCAGGAAAATTTATATAATTATTCTGTTCTAATGAATCTGAAATCAAATCTCATAAAAATGTCAGTGATGGAATTACCTCCGTATATTTTTTGTCAATGATTATTTTTTTGAATTAAGTTGTAGTAAATATTGATTAAGATCAATATTAATCTATAAATAAATTCGAATAGATATATAAGTATTCAATTTATAAGTAATTATTAGATACTCTTAATTAGTATTGGGGGAAGGTAATCATATTTTATTAATGTTTGTATATTTTGGTTCCATGTTACTGAACAATAATCCCCTATCAATGCAATTTTTTAAACATGGGAGCTACAAAAACATTGTTGTAATTATTTCTCGTTAAGAGGATTGCCTTTTAAAAATGACATATCTGAAGAATTAAAATGCATTTGAAGTGGATCATGTACAACATTTCTATATAACATTACATAGCTATGTAATCTGGTTTATTTGTTTACTACAATTTATTCATATTCAAGTGAGATAGAAATAATTTCTTATTCTCAAGATGTAAGTATTGAATATATAATGTTTTCAATGTAAAACTATTCATATCCTATTGTGTCTTCATAGTATCTATTTTGAATCAATAATACCATTATCATTGATATGTAATTATTATTAATTTTATTCTATTATTAATTTTTTCAACCAATAATTTCATAAAACATATTGATTATATTGAAACCAATCATAATTAGATTCCATTTTAAAAGTCACCATTTTAAAAATATTTTAGATCATTCATTACTAAAACTATATCCATTGATTTTTTTATAGTTGTTAAACCATCTATAAAATTTCTTGATTTTGATAAGGTAGTGTCAAAACCCACATTTCTCTCACTCAAAATGGTAATATTCATTATTTCTATTAGGATAAATTTTTTAATGATTTTCTATAAGATATTACTAATCATCATTTACATTAATATAATATAATTAAAATATAAAAATATTTCTATCTGTTCATGTATAAATACAAAAAATATATTCTCATGCATTTATCTCACATAGTGAGGAAAACAAATAGAACAAGACCAGAATGAATAGGGATGAATAAAATTTTAACCTACCACATTAAAAAAACATCAGTAGAAAATTCATATGAATCATGAAAACGATCATCACAACCATTCATTCCAATAAAATGACTACATTACTATTTTTTAAATAATATTATATCAAAAAACCATTCCCTGTCATTTGGCAGTCATGTTGAAATTAATCAAATAATATCGGTGTTCGTTGAGTAGAAAGCTGACACATTAATGAATGATATGTGTAAGGATTATGAGAAAAACCACATACATCTAAACCTCTACATTGGATTTCATATATTGAGTTTTCAACATTATCAAAATTTGATTAATAAATCTAAAACCAATCATAAATAAATGATTATAATATTTCAATTTTCCATTTAAAAATTCAGTTAATTTAGGGTTTTGAATACACAATGTTAATGAATACCTAAAAATAAATTTCCCCTTTAATCAAGAAACCTGAATACTTCATCTAACAAATGGGATTTATCATTACCATATCCATCTATGAGGGAATAACACCATTTTTTTATTTACATTCATCAAGTTAATTTCACATAAAATTATTAAATATAGATATAAAACTATATACATTCTTCGTCCATTTACCAAAATGACTAAATACATTTTTCATCAAATTTCACACACAAAGGAAATGTTTAGTTTCCCCAAAAATATATGAATTATGTTTTATAATTAACAAATCAGCATCAACAAATATATTTTTACCTCATTTCATTTGATGATATAGTTATTTTTTTATTCTAGCAGTAAAATTAATATTAAGTTTAATAATATAAAAGTGCATCCCAGAAAAATAAATAAATGTTGATTAAATAATAAAAGGTTGCGTAAAGTAATATATAATTTATATTTTATTAATGTGTACTAAAAACATATATCCATAAATTTTGAAATATGTCATCATTTTTGGTTCATCATGAACATATTTTTAATTTTATTATTCATGTCAAATTCAATAGTAATGAAATAGATGTATTTCACTTACTTTGTTTTTTAGGTACTCTAACATCAAACATGAATCACTATAGAAAACTCTTGTATCCTATTTAGGATATAAATAATTAATATAATCCACAAACATGTACCCAATATCATATTTTCACTCAACAAGAGTTGTCTCCAGGGATAAAAGATAATTGGGTTTAATACAAGCAAATGAATTCACATATAACTAAACAGCTTGTGATTATGATATTTTTTCATTGGGTGCTCATCATATAAATTGATTCATAATAATTAAAGGTATTATTAGTCCAGTCATAAAAACCATAACATGTATATTTTCTAAAAACAAAATTAAAACCTCAAATTGATAAATGAAATTTATAGATGCCTCGAAATGTGGAAAATTTCACCCTACTATAACGTATCATAACCCTCCAACAACCTATGTTTCTAAATTAATTAGGGAAAAAATTGTGATTTATTTATCCTTTTATCATTTGTTTATGTATTATTGTATTTCCTTAATCACATTTCAACCCTCATTTGTTTTGTAGACACAATATGCATCAGTATGTTATTTGGACCATATCTCTACTATTAGTTTTATATATTTGACAAAAATTAACATCATTATAGTTGGAACAACTGAAATATTAAAAGATGGCTTCCAGAATGTATAATAAATAAAATAATTAAATATATTTAATATAACATTTATAATAACATTATAAATAACATTTTTATTCCATTATATTGATGTTACAAAATATGTTTTGGTGAAACATTCTTGGATATATCCACCGGAATATTCACTAAAAATTTCAATAGAACAAATGCTAAATATATTTCACAAGATGTAACATGGGATGTAACATTGGATGTTCCATTTCATGTGTTGGTTCAAAATTTAATGGATATTTCCCAGATAAAATACATTGGAATTTACAAAGAAACAGCCATTAAACCAGACACTATATTGTTCATAATTCAATACAATGTTTATATTTATAAACCTAAAGAATATATTAACAAAAACTGCAGATTAATAAGTATATATACAACAAATTAAATTTTATAAAATATATATTATATTTGCTGAATGTTTTATGATTTTATTATTATTCACCATATAAATAGGTAAAAACGATAATAATAAAAAATTAAAATTAAATTTTATATTAAAAATAATGTATTTTAATATATATAAAAATATATAATTTATTTTGAAATACAAATAAATTTAAATTTATAATAAATTATTTTAGATATATATTTAATATATTTATTAATTTTTTTAAAATAATAATTCAATGTCTATTTTAATAAATAATTAGTTTTAGTTTTAGTGGAAATTAAAATGAATGTTATTGAGGGAATTTCTATGTGTGTAAAATTTAATGTTCTATTAAGGCTTCCACGTAAACATTCATTCGATCAATCCAGAGAATGATCAACAGAAAAACCACAAAAATATTATTAGTGGAATTTTCAATAGATGTTATATTGGATGAACTAGTATAAATTCCTATGACCCATCCACCAGATGACCCATTGATATGTCTAAGGAAACCTATAATAGACCACTATTTGTAACATTTATAGAAATACCAACAAAATTATTTAGAATAAAACTATATATATATGAAACAAATAAATATTAATAAATATTAAATATATATATAATTATTCGTATAAAAATCAATTCAATAAAATATAAATTATTTTTTACAAAATAAATATATATTTTATATAATTTACTATATATAATAGTATATACTATATAAATAATTTTTTTGAATAAATATATTAAGGATTATTGATATTTTTAACTATATTTAAATCATAATTTTTTAATTATTTAAAATATAATAACATTTTTAATAATTTTCAACGGAAATCTTGAGTATCGATGAATGTATGAATTATGTTTTATTATAAGATTCCTATAATGCCTCAAAATCTGTTTCAATTATTGATTTTAGTGTTTGATTTTGTGAGTTTTATAGTTTTAGGTTTAGGGAGTGTTTCAAGTAATGTTGTGGTGATTGTTTTATCATGAGGTTCGAGATCATTTTACTTAATTTATATTAGTATATATATCTATGAATATATGAGTGAAATATTCATTAATAGATTCAATGTACGTTTCACTAAATGATTTTGATAATCCTTAACATCTTTTTCTTTTATATATTTTAGTATATGACTTTAGGAGTTTTTTAAAAATCATTCATACTATTTTTTATAAAATGTACAATGATTCTCATTGCTTTACTATATTATAGTATTCAGTAATAATAAAAATCTATATATTAAACCACCAATATAATATTTAGAATAATCATATAAATATACAATATATATTAATATTTGGATATTATAAAATTAAACAATAAATGAAAACTTCTATATTTTTAATAACCTAGTGAATAATATGTCACATTTGTCAATTATAACAGAACAAAATGTCAAAATATTAACTTATTTAAGGATTCATCCCACTATAACCCTATCCTTTAATTTCCACTAGATAATATACTCAACCTTTCACAGTGTATTCCTATTATATAATCTTTTAATTCCTCATGGAAAAAAACACTAGAAAATAGGTAAAATTTTTATCACCCAATTCCAAACCAATCCTCGTAAAAATGATTTATAATTAATGAATTTCATTTCATGTGAGACAAAAAAATAGATAAAATTACTAGATCATGAATCTTATATAAATATTAGCATTTAATCATCCCAATACATCCTTGAAATATCCATCAACATAGGGAACTTCTGATAATAATATAAATGCTACTGGTTGATATCTAGTGTCACTAATGAAAGAGTTAATCTAACATACTTTTAGCCCTATTATTCAAGTATTTATTATATTGTTAATATATAAATATATGTATTTAATTTTTATATAAAATATTATTTATATGTAAATAATGTTTTTGTATTTTTAAAAAAATTATTTATTAAAGTAATTATGATTTCATTTTTAGCATTATTAATTGGGATATTTTATCAGTTCCTAGAGAATAATTTGTAAAGGATTTCATTCCTCAATATCATAATGTATTGATTATATATTATCTTTATAATTTTATTTAACAATGCAAAAAATTATTTATATCAGAGAATCTGGAATGAATTCATTGAATAACACATGTATCATCATTTTATAGTGCTAATAATTTTTAGCAGGTAACAAAAATGAATCAGTAATAGTTAATCCACCACTAGAACATGATCTAGGATACATTAAAGGGAAATGTGTTATGTTTTTCTATGAAAAAATAGTTTCAAAAGCTCTATTTTTTTACTACATTAGGTGACATAAATACATCATCATTTCTAATAGAATGTGATCCCATGGTATGGCCTATTTGCATAGGGGTTTTGAGGACATTAACTTATATATAAGATACCAATTTTAATGTGAGTATCATTTGGTTATATTTACTAAATTTCAAGTCTGCATGATATAGGATACATTCCTTGTTTCCTTCCCTTGGACTGTATATATGTATTTTATTAAAAATTATAATAAAATTTATAACATTAGAAAAGATATTTATTGTTTTTTTAAACCACCAAGATTCATTTTATAACTATTTATATATAAATAGAGATAGTATAAGCCATAAATACGCTAAACTAATAAATATTTATTAATTCCTTTATATTTAAAAGATGTATTTTGAATTATATTCCATATTCTAAAAGGTATAATTTATATACAAATTCATAATTCATATTTTTGTTGTATTGTTTATTTTTTTATAAAAAATACTCACCCGATAAAATGAAATAAATGTTACTTTTTAAGAAATAAAAAGAGGATATAGTTCACACCACATTGAGGCATGTCCCATGAGAGTAACGATAAGTCCTATGAAATATACATTCATATTTTTACTTAAATATGAATTTTTTGAAAAAAAATATATGTTCTTAGAAAATTTTGTTTTATATTTCATAATTTTATGGTAAAATTTGATTTAGAATAATTACTATTATTTTACATACCAATAAATATTTTTATAGGTTTCTTTTTTAAAAGTATTTTTCCAAACACGAATAATGAAAGTAATAATAAAAATAAAAATTTAGATGATAATAAATTAATTTCATGAATTCCATTTTAAATGAAATATTATATTTTTATGTACACATTTTTACTTTTTTTGATTAAAAAAAGGATTCTTTTTTATAAATGTGAGTCTCATGATAAATTCATATCAAAATATTAGTAATAAAATGTATGGACCCTTCATTGATTTTTTAATATTCATTAAATCTATTAAATGTCACATATTCTGGATTATTTCTGTTTCCATAGCCAACTATAAAATATTTGATGCATAAAATAATACAATGCATATTACATTGAAAGAAACCATAAAATTAATAATCATGAAACCATATCCTTGGTAATAAAGAAATTGACCATTAGTAATCTATATCATTCATACAATAATTTATTTTTATTATAATATTATATTGGAATATTTTAAGAGAAATCAAAAAAATTCAATCCAAACCTTGAAATACTTGTTTGATCATAGGTATATCATCCAACATGGCTACTCTAGTAATGGTTAATTTGTATGTAGAGAATAAATGAGATTGAATTTCAATTTTAATAGTCATCTTCTAGATGTAGTTTATCTTCATCTCTATCATCATTATCCTCTATGTCTAACTATCAATGACATCTTATAGAACCAAAACAATTCTGTACTCATTTTCAACCATTTGTCACTTCATTTCATTTAATTATAGGACATTTTAAAAATGATGACAAAGGTGTGTATTATGTAAAAATTGTGGTAAAATTTAATGACCAATTATTTCTTTAATTATTTTCACTTGTTTTGCACAATTGATTTTTTTATTTTATTCGAATGACACATTGAGGGTTGGTGGTTACCTAAGGACCATTTGTATAGTATCAAGATAAACCCTCCCAAAACACCCATTACATAGATCAAATATTAAAAAAAATTAAATTGAACCTTAAGTCACAATAAGTATGCCATAAGCATCCAACTTCAAATTTCATCTTAAAATGACATCACAACAATATCTTCAAATAAAATGATCCAAATGTGGAATTCTATTAATGATAATAAATCCATAATGCCACTATCCATGTACCGATTTCAAAAATTGAAAGCCAAATCCAAGTCAGAACATCATCATGCCACTTTCACCATTGCCAAGAGACGTACACACTTTCATCCAACCATCATATCATTGTCTCCACCACAGACCCATGTCTTCACCATGATCACTTATGTCATCAAAATATAACACCTCAAACTAATAGGGAAGTATCAAGGCCTTCATAAGGGACATGGATATGAGGATGATCATGTATATGCCTGTTTTAATTATTTATATTTGGTTTTCTATGATATTCTAGGATATCTTTTGAATAATGTATACAGTGAAGAATTTTCTTATACTAAACAGTAAACATAGATATTACCATCAATAGACATCATGAGAATATAATAATTCAATTTAATTTTTGGGGGATTTTCTTTTTAATGGTGGGATTTGATAATAACATTCCACAACTATAATTGTGGAAGCATGGGAGGGTGGGGGTGTATGAAATGTTTAGTTGATGTGGACGTTTTAGATATTGTGCATTGGGATCAAAAACTGAAACTCTAGGATTGATAGACTCATTCACTTCCAAAAATAGTGACATTCCCCAAAATAAATACATTATTTACATAATAATTTTTATTTATTTGATAATTTTTTCTAATTTTTTTTTCATTTCATAACAACTATTTCTTTCGTCTATTTGACCATTAAGGTGATGTAAAATATAACTCTTTTGTGGATTTTGTTATCATTTATCTAGGGAAACTTTTTTTTTATGTGTGGTGTAAAAAACACATTTACTATAACCATAATTTAATTTTATATTTTTTAAAAATTATTCAATGTTTTAGGGAAATTATAAAAGTTAAATTACTATTAATGGACAATATGAATTGGTTTTTGATAAATAAACTCTAAATCGATCAGGGAAAAATATAAATATTATATAACATAAATATTCTCACAAATCAGTATTGAAAAAAATATTTAATCATATTTAATATTTATGGTGGTGGTGTTTGGTAATATTATCTCATATACACTGGTTTTCATCACTCTCTGGTTCCTGACATGGATAGAAATGAAAGAGGTTTTTTTTATGTGGTGGACTATTATGTAAATCATCTATTAATAATTTTAAAATACATTATAATTTTTTTAATAGGTTTATAAAACTATCCTTCATCCCATTTTTTTGTATATAAAATATTTATATTAACATATGAATGTTTTCGAAAAATATTGAAATATATAATGTATAATTACCAATTATGTATATTTATTAATATATTTTTTCAATAATATTTCTATATAGGTTTTGGAATATTAACATAGGATAAATATTAATATAACTAATGATTATTAATTTAATAATAATAACTATATAAAAAGAAATATAAATTTGAAATATTTTATTTATGGTCAGTGTAAATATATAAACATGTAATTTTTATTGATTTCATAGTGAAACTTTTCCTAGAAAATTATCAATATCATTGTCATTATAAAATTCAATTTCTATGTTATTTTAAAATAACCATTATTCAATACATAAAAAATTATATAAAAAAATTATATTAGATATTACTCAACATGGGTTGAGATCTTCATCATATGGAAACCTATGGTTTGATTATTCCTTTGGGTTTTCATCCTAGGTTGGTGATTTGCTGACGTACCTATATCCCTTGGTTACAGTTCTCAATCATCATTTTATCTTCATTACATAGTTTATCTAATTGAGGGTAATATTAATGGAGTAAAATTTGATAAACTAATATAAATTATTATCACTAATAGACAAACACATGGTGGATTTCGTTGCTATGAACTGTGAGGATGCATTTATTATGCAATGAAAGTCACTCCTAGTAATTTAAAAAAATATGCTCAATTTTCACATCAATATAGCAACCCTAAAAATATACTACAATAGTATTGCAGTTTAAAAGAGGGAGTATAGATAAAAGAGCATGGATCAAAGTAAATAGAAAAAGATTCTATGGGATAATATTCATGTTATGATACTACAACAGATGAAGAGGATTGACTAGTGTTCTTATGTTTTCATTAATAGTGACATTTCAGTGTTGTATTGATGATGTAATTGTTATATGAATTATCTAAATGAATAAGGATTGTACTGTAGTACTATTTCATTGAGTATTTGAGATAGTATGGTTCTGATACTAAGGAAGGAATTTTTGAATAAGGTATGAATGATCTGGATTTGATATTATTAACAACATTAAAACAAAATACTTATTTGTTTATTCCATTATTGTTGGAGATTACAACATTTTTGGATATATGGATTATATCCAGTATTCTATAAGGAATAAGGGAGCAAGAAAGTAATAAATATGGTTTTATGCTAATTTTTGTTCTTACCATATTTTAAAAGAATACGTGATGATGGTATTCACATGTTATTAAGTAAAAAAAGATATTCATCATGTTTGACTTCCATATAAATTTTGGACTGTGAGTTTGGAAAGACGTATTTTTGATAAGTGTAATGGTTGGAATGGATTAAGATTGAAATTGTATACTATAAAGTAGTTTATTAAATAGTATGACAAATGAATTATAAATTCATTATTCTTGGAATGAAATACGATTGTGATAAATAGAATATTTTTGAATTCTATTATATTTTGGAGTGAAAGATTAGATAGTGGTAGTAATTAGTGGAAGGATGAAACTATACATTTCACGTATATAATTTTTTTCCACTTATTCTATAAATAAATTATTTCATTAACATTACGGAATGCATCATTAAAAAAATGTTTTATCCTAATACATTATGTTTTAATGAATGAATGCTAATTTAAATAATCATTGATTGATGGATTTGGGGCACTCAATTTTACAAAATTTTGTGATTGATGATCTCAATCACTCTATATAAATATTCACATTTTTCCTCCTATTACGTTTCTCTAATTTCCACCAATTTTCTTCAAATTGAAATCATACTTTTGAGGTGAACTTTTTCATTTCCTTTCCATATTATTAAGACTAATTTTAATTAACACAATTTTCAATGTGGGTTTTCCACAAAATTATTTTTTATTTTTAACCATTTATTTTTTAAGAACAATTTCAAATTGTGAGGAAGAAATTTATAGAAGTAAGGGAGAATGTAACACCCCATGATTTCAGAGTATGTAATTTCATTAATGTAGTTCAATAAATTATGCTATTTTAAACACTAAGTTCCATGGCACCATCACATACCAAACTAGACGTTCAAAAGAGGTTATGAATAGTATTAGATAAATTTTTAATTTTATATATTCTCTATAATTTTAGTATCCATATTATGTGTTTTGTAGACATAATATAATAACAAAATCATTTTTTTCAGATATACGAACAATTTTTCATAAAATGAAATTTTAAAGACTTTTACTAGAAAACCCTCTTCAAATCAAGATTTTTTTTATTTATATATGTTTATTTGACAAAATAAAATTATTCATTAGACTCAAGTCGTCAAAATATACTTTGGGTAATTTTTTTGTATTTTTCTGATAAAATTGATTTTTTAATAAATAGGAAAAAATATTGTATTTTAATTCACAATTGGATTTTAATCTATTATATTAATATGGTTAGATTATCATGTTAATGTTTTTAATGTGTAATTATATTATGTGATTACGATTTAAATCAATTGAGGTCATTGGATGCAATTTCACTTTGAAATTGGACATAAACAATTGTCAATCTATTGATAGTTATTGTTTCTAAAAAACACCATATTTTCATCGAGAAAGGGAATTAAATTTAAATTAATTATTCAAAATTATATGTTTTGAATTTTGTAAAATAGAAATAATTTGTAAAGAACGGGTCATGTCAGATACAATGTAAGGATTAATTTCACAATCTATTTATTATCCAAGGATGTTTTTTGAAAGCTACTACAATGACATATTTATTATCCACTTCCAAGTTTCATAAAATACTATCCATTTGGATTATTTTTAATCGAATTTTTCTAATATAGTATATTAAATGTTTTATATAATTATTCTTATAATCCTATTTCATTAATTCCAATGTTTTTCAAATGGGTTTAAGGAATTATTTATATAGACATGAATGTTTTCAAATATTAATTCTATACAAAAGTCTGAATGATTTATGTGGAACATTGATTCAAAAATATCTTTTAAATGACTTATTTTATAAATTATGTGACTTTTAAATGATTTCATGAAAAATGGATACATACCTCAATGATTTTAACTGATCATTTTCAATAATTTCAACATCCTTTATAGGATATTATTCTTGATCATGGTTGATTTATTATGATAAAAATATTCCATATTTTATTGAATGTCTTGTAATATGCTTGAATGTAGAGGTGTTATTTTTAATTCATTCGTTGTTTATGGATAAATAATTGACATTTCTTATGATATTTTTAATATAAATGTTTATAATATGTATGAAATTTTTTCATGTGAGGAATTAATTCGACATAATAAGTTATGGGTGGATCCCGCTATAGATCCTCGATGCATCGGTAGGACTAGTGCGACCAACTAGTGTCTTGGCATAAGGCCTTGAAAAAATATTATTTGTAGTCTTGGAACAAGTTCATGACTTTGTGGATAGAAATTCTAGCATTATGCATTTCACCATTATAAAATTGTCGATGGATATTGAATGTGATTATTCAACTAGTTGAATATTCACGTGAATAAGTAAATGTAATAATAAGATCTATCTTTTAAATATTATGCTGATTTTTCATTTAAAAGGGATTTGTTTTTTATTCATTTCCTTAAATGTTTATGCTGATTTGTAAAATTTATCACTATATTTATATCTATAGTGAGCGTTTAAGAACACCAATTTCTTATGTTTTATTTTACTAGGATTGTATGATGTGTATTATGATTAATATGAAGTGTTATGATATGGGATTAATGTCTTTATCAAAGGAACATTTATTTTGTGTTTTATTTTCTAATGTGTAATGTTACGTTCATGTAAGTAATCTATTTTCCATGACTGCTAAAATGATCAGTCTTTCAGGATGTGATTCCTTGTAATCATGAAAATGAATTAAATAATGCACCTAATCTGGTCTTCTGGGGTCGGGGATTTAGAGTTGGTATCAGAGAATTTTAGAAACAACCTTGGAAATAGAATTAGATAAACTTGAATTATAAAACATTACCATAAGATATACTTTGAAGATTACTATAGAATAACTTCCTTGAATTTTGGTAATGGGATGATTTTGTGTACTTTCCAAGCAAAAAATCTATATCTGGATACGAGTAGGTAGAGGTGGTTATGCCATATATGTACACAAGAGTGAAAACTCGAAATAAGTGTTTTGGGCTTGACCTAGGGCATCCTTGTACATTTCAATGAGCCTAGCTACACTATTGGTTATGACAATATCGAAGGATATACTTTGTATAATTCACATTTTTTATAATCCATTATGAAGGATTTAGGAATAAATACATCCTCAATGAATATATTTTAGAATTATATATTATATGTATAATCGTATAAATTTACATTGGGTATTTTACACATTTGGAATTATGAATAGTGATTCATGAACTAACCTAGTGTATGACTTTGTTCATAAATGGTGCCTAGTAGAAGGGATGAAAATTCTGGCAATAAGTATGATCAAAAGATTAAGAAGGATCATATATTTTCAGGTATTAAGGCAAAATTTAAAAGGTAAATATAATCCCACATTTTATCATCATATGAAGAAATAGTAAAATGATTTAATAAGATTAGTAAGGAATTATGTGATTCCTATGGCTTTGAAGGTATGTAAGAGAAGTAAATGATTGAAGAGAGATAGATGGATAAAGTGAGCAGGGGAAAGAAGGGTTTTCCGAAATTTTATAACTGTGGAAATAATCACCATAGTAAATGCTTGATGGGAATGAGAGTTTGTTATAAATGTAGAGAAAAATGACATCATGTACATGATTCTATGGGTAAGAAAAAGTTTCAAATGTATAATGCTTCATCTGCAAGGATTTGGGACAATACACAATTTAATGACCCAGTCATCAAAGTATACAACAAATGATTCAATTGGATAATAATAAAGTTATGATACTTCCATAGTTTAAGAGGAATGACTAGTGTTCTTATGTTGTAATTAATTATGTAATTTCAGTTTGTTATTGATGATGTACTAGTTATATGAATTATGGAAATGAATAAGGATTGTACTGCAATACTTTTTCATTGAGGATTTGAGATAATATTGTTCGGATTCTGAGTTTTTTATTTTGGAATTAGGTATGATTTATCTGGATTCAATATTCTTGACAACCTTGAAACTAATTATTTGATTGATTAGTCCAATATTTTACGGGATTACATCATTTCTGGATATAAAGTGTATATCCAGTTCGAATAAGAAATAATGGTTAATGAAATTAATCAATAAGGTTTTATGGTAATTTAGAGTGTTACCATATTTAAAAAGATTACATGATAATGGTATTCACATGTTATTAAGTAAAAAATGATCTTCATTATGTTTACAATCCAGATAAATTTTGGACTCTAAGTTTGGACTAATGTATTTTGGAAAATTATAATGTTTTGAATCAATTAAGTATGTAATTGGAAACTGTAATGAAATTTTATTTCAATAGTTTGAAAAACATATTATAAACTCATTATTCTTGGAACCCTATATGACTAAGATAAATAAAATATTTTTGAATTCTATTATCATTAGGAGTGAATCACGAGTCTGTGGTTGGAAGTAGTTGATGTATGAAACTATAATTGTCATGTATATAAATTTTTTCCACTTATTGTATGAATAAATTAATTATTTTACATTAGGTAAGGGATCTTCAAAAAAATGTGTTATCCTAAAACCTTATGTTTTATTGATCCAATGATATTTTAAATCTTCGTGGTTTGATGGATTTAATGACATCAATTTTACACTTGTTTTTTATTGATGATCTCAGTCACTACCTTTAAATATTTAAATTTTTTACCCAATTATGTGTCTCTATTTTCCACCAATGTTCTTCTAATCGAGATCTTAATTTTGGGGTGAAATTTTTCATTTCCCTTTCACTCTTATTAAGACTAAATTTTGTTAACCCAATTTCAGATGTGGGATTTCCACAATGGTATTTTACTATTTTAACCATTTATTTATGAATAACAATTTCAAATTTCTTGGATGCAAGTTTTTTGATGGAGGGGAGAATGTAACAACCGAATATTTCATTGTACATTATTTTTTTCAATGTAAATCAATAAATTTTTCTATACACAACACAGAGTTCAAGCACACCATGACTTACCAATCTAGCCATTCAAAAGTGGTTATGAATACAATTAACTAAAATTTAAATTTGACATACCTGAAAATCATGTTATTTTAATTTTATAAATCTGGTTCAAGGGTTGTTGATACCCATTACATGACTTCACCATGTCCACTTCACCACAACATAACATACTGGTTTCATTTTTATATTATCTATTTGAAAAAATAAAATTCTTTTTTATAATAAAGACATCAAAATTTACTTTGGTTAAATTGTTTGTTATTTTTTCTGATAAAATTCAACTTTTAATGAATAGTAAAAAATACTGTATTTTTATTCAAAACTGCCTTTTAATATAATTTATTTATATGGATAGATAATCTTTTCAATTTGTTTTAATGTATAATTAGATTATATTTTTACCATTTTAATATTTGTTGGTCATTGAATATAATATCACATTGAAATTAGACATTATTAAGAGTCGATCAATAGATATTTATTGTTTCTTAATAGCATGATATTTTTTTTGACAATGAGAAATAAATTTACATTAATTTATATATCTTCTATGATTTGAATTTTTTAAAATAGACATTTTTTTTGAATTTGGAATATCAAATAGAGCGTAGGAATAATTTTTTCTATTTTTCTGAAAACATTCGATTTTTTATGATTAGTGAAAAACAAAATGTTATTATTTAAACCGACATTTTATTTAAATAAATATTTATTTTATTTAAAATATTTTAGTTTAAATTAGATACATAATTACGTTATAAATTCATTGTAATTCATTAGAGTCATTTTACATTTTTTATATATAAAAAAATTAATTGAACCTTTTACCATCTTTTACCAACCTCCAAAGAGCATTTTTAAATTTTCATAAAACATTATATTACCACTTAAATGAATTAAATTTAAAAAATCCAAGAAATAATTTTGATATCATTATGTCAAATGAGGATCAATATGACGGCTTTTGTTTTGGTGAATAGTAACTTTTATCTTTTATTTTCCACTCTAAAAATTTAATATGCAAATTAAAAGTAAATATGATATTATAATTACCATAACACATGTCCTAATTTGGTTGGATATGTTTAATCAGAACAAAAAACCTTAGGAGTAAAATATTATCTTTTAGGTCAACTTGGATTCGAATATGAAATTTATTATTATTTTATTTAAAGAAGAGTTAAAAGTGTTAAATTCATGTTTTCATAACTAAATAATATTTAATATAACAATATAAATATGATATATTTGACTATAAATTTTTATTATAAATATAAAAATATTTCCTACAAAATGGTCTTTTATTTAAATTTTTTTAACATTAAATAATTAAATTTATTTAAGACAAAATAATGATGTAGTAATTATCTTATTAATGAATGATTAAAAAAATTGATATTATTAATACCCAAAGAAATGTAATTTCAGACATTTTATGAATTAATATAATTTTATAGGATAATATGACATGTTAGGTTTAATTAAATTAATTTTTTTGATGTCATCATGCTGTTATGATTTTAAAATAAAACTAATACCAAATAGTTTCAAAATTGACATAAAACAGTATTTAAAACAAATAATATTTAATTGGTTGATATAATATTATTAAAAATCTATGGTTTGTCCAAATGGCTTAATTAATATTAAATAAGTCAATAATGTACCACTTTAGGTTCTCATGGATGTTTAGAGTATGTATATTAACCATATAGTGAAAAAATACAAAAAGAAACATTAAATTTTACACTATTTAACTAAGATTTAAATCAAAATGATAAGGTTAAAATGGTAACCTAAAATTTTCTAAAACCTGTTTGATGATATAATTTCCACCAATAACCTCGAATTTCTCTAAATAATTTCATTTGGAGCCAATATAAACCCAAAATAATTATATAATAAATTAATATTTTCAGTATTTTCTAAAGAGGACATCTTCCCCCTTATAAAAAACCCTCACCTATAACCCATTACTCACACATCTCAGGCCCCATAACACTACCAAATTCTACCCAAATAATCTATGAAGATTCATCCCTTCCACCTATAGTACTTAACTTATGAATAAGGAACTTATAAAAATCTTTTTGGATTTAACCAAATAGAGTTACCCAATTTTAAGGTAACGTCTTCCCTAAAGTTCTTTTCTTTTATTTTACTTCTCCAACCCCTAAACTCGTTTTATTTCTTTCTATAATAAAAAACCAAGAATATTAAATATACTATGTTGTCTTTATGAGATTTATTCTAGCTACACGTACCCAAACCTCTATCTATATTAAAAATAACATACTACTGCTATGGACGGAAATCTACTACCACACAAAATGATGATTAATCAATTATATCCTACCACCTCTTATGGTGGCCATTATTAAGTTAATATATTTTTATGTGATATATATTATATTTATATTATTTATATTCTTCTGTATTTTTCAATAAAATCATACCATTATGGTTTCAATAATGGTTAAATGCAATAATTCATTTTGAGGAAGTACTGGCTACTACTCCCTCAAAAGGATATGAATCATTTATGCCATATGGGGAATTTATAAAGGATGTAGTTACTAAAATTTTATATGATTTTATAATGGAATTAGAATATACTTATTTATAATTAAGTATTCATTCAAATAAAATAGGAACAAGAAATGAAGTAGCATTCATGCGTATGTACGGATTACTATCTCTAGGAATGGGGAATTTCAATTCTTATCTCCAAATGTTATGTTAAGTAATAAATACAAATATACTATATATATTTGATATAAAAGCCATCTAAATATTTAATATCATTCTGGAGATAAATTACTTTTGACAACGTGGATATCTAGTAATTATATGACGTTACATTTGACTCAAGTACATAATATCAACAAAACACCAGTTATTAACATAAATAATCATGTAATGATTATAAAATTATAATAAGTGATATAAAATAAATAATAAATTTGAAAAAGTTCGGAAGTAATTAGAAATTAACTTTAGTTTGTTATTCAGTAGATTAACGAACAAACAGGTCATGTCGGATATAAGGTAAGGTTTAATTTCACAATATCTTTTTTATCCAAGGTTGTTTTTACATAAGTATCTATTGGGACATATTTATTATCCATGTCCATGTTTAATAATTTAGTTTTGAAATGGAGTATTAAGGGACTTTTTATGAAAACATCATTTATATTTTTTAAAAGATTTATTCTTCTTAACCTTCCTCATTAATGTCTGTGATTTCAAAATGCTTATAAGAATTTATTTATATGGGCATGAATGTTTTAAAATGTTTTTACCATGAAAATGTTTTAAAGTGGATTGTCAAACATTTATTCAAAACTATGATTTAAATGTCTTCCAATATAAATTATTGATATTTTAAATGATTTCATGAAAAAGGTATATTTCTCTCTATGATTTTTACAGATCACTTTCAACTATGTCAACATCCTTAACAAGTTATTATTCTTGATCGAGGTTGATTTATTATTATTCAAATCTTCCAAATTTTAATGAAGCTTTAGTTATATGATTGACTGTAGATGTGTAATTTTTATACTATTCATGGTTTGTGGATAAAGTATTGACATTCCGTAAGCTAGTTTTTATACGAATGTTTATGTTATATTTAAAACCTTTTCATATGAAGAATGCATTGGACTTAATAAGTGACAGGTAGAGCCCGCTATAGCACCTCGATCCATCGGTATGTCTCATTAGACAAACTAGCGTCTTGGAAGAAGGCCTTGACAAGATCTTATTTGTAGTCATGGAATAGGGGCTTGACTATGCACTTATGATGTCGGAAATTATAAATTCCATAATTATGAAATTAAATATGGATATTGCATGTGATTATTTGGCTAGTAGAATATCCCTGTGAATATTTAATTGACATTATTTGATTTAACTTTTATATATTTTTCTGATGTTTATGTTTAAAAGGATTGTGTATTTTTTTTATACATTTCCTTAATTGTTTATTCTGAATTGTGAATGATTCTTCTATATTGTTAACCTTATTGAGTGTTAGAGCTCACACCATTCCTATGTTTTATTTTTCCATAATTTCATGATGTGTATTATGATTGATAAGAATGGTTATGCAAGGGTATTAATGGAATTCTCAAAGGATCATTTATGTTGTATTTTATTTTCTAATGTGTAATGTTACATTCATGTTTGATAGCTATTTTGCAAGGCTACTAAACCGATTGGTCTTTTGGAACATGATTCTTTGTAATCATGCCAATGTATTGAAATTATGTACCAACTCTTGGATTTTAGGGTCAGGGAATTACACCAATTACCTTAAAAGTCCTAGATGTGTCTGTATTCAATACGATAGGTCTTTTGTTTTTAAGAAATTCCACCCCATATGATGTAGTTTATATGAATCCAATGACGGTTGAGATAGAATTTGAAATACAGAACATCCTAACACATAATATTGAGTTAGAAGTTGTGGTCTTTGTATTTAATTTGTGGTGATACTAGATGATGGGAGAGGGATACATCATCCACTACAACCATGAGATTATCAATTATTTATTCTCTTATAAGGACTAGGGAATGAGATAGAGTTGATGACTAGAGTTGCAATACGACTATGACTTTGATTTTTTCCATTCTCATGGAACGAGGATAATGGAAGAATATGTTCAATGTTGGAATCCAAATAGTAGTTACTAAACATGTCATTGGAGATGTTGGACATGTTGCGATTTTCATTCATGGATGGAGATATATCTGCTTTTCTCCATTCATTGGTTGTTACCCGTACAAACATAATTGAGTCAGAGAGGAACAATTCAATGTAACTGGATGTGACTTATTTCATGATCATATTTCCAAACGTAATACCAATTATGGTCATTTTAATTTTGTGGATCATGTCATTATCTTCAAGATATACATAGTTGTAGTTCTGGATGCCAAAAAATGGTGACATGCACCCGGTTATGCATGTGGTTGTCATGGAGGACAATTGGGAAGACAAAACATGTTGATGATAGAGATTCCTATAGAAATAAAAGAAAAACTCTTTATTGGATCAGTTTCATGGTTTTTAAAATCCTTGGGTAATTCCCTTTTGTCATGGTAGGGGTCGTTCCGCCTCTTTCATAGGGTAACAGGAAGGAAGTGTGATGGGATATCGATGGACTTCATGATAGGTTTACCATGTACATCAATGAAACATGATACCATATAGGTGATAGTTTCCCTTCTCACCAAGTTCAAAAAAATCTTAAATACGTAGAAGGCCAATTTATTATAATGATTGGGAGGACTCTACTTGCAAGAGATAGTTCGACATAATGAATTTTCATCGATGATTATTTCAAATCATTATTCTCTCATTAAATATATTTTTGTGGAAGGAATATCAAGAGGAGTGATAAATGAATCTTCAAGTCACCTATGACTGGATGATGAATACATACGGCTATCTAATGTTTTGTGTGAACAAATGGTGGATTCCTTTCAATTTTTAGGAAGAAGAGCAGGTATTTCAATAGGTCTCTCACTAATGAGGGTTTCAAAGATCTTTGTTGGGGTGAGAATATATCTTTTAAATTAATCTTCCCTCATTCATTTGATGCATAGAGATAGAAAGGTAGCATAGTTCATGGATTTATACATCATTGTTACCAGGTACCCAAAATCATCCACATGTCATAGCTGAGGGGATTAGTGCATAACCCATTTTCACGTCGTAATCCTTGGGGAGCGGGTCATCGATGTTAGAGTGTCTTGGGTTGAGTACCCAGTGAATATTGAGAATCTTCTGTGGATAAAATTTTCCCATGGTGAATTTTCATAGTTAGAACAAGGATTATAAGAGGAGCACATGGGAGAGGGAGGCACATATTCGTGTGTGGTACTCTATCCTTTGGTTTGAGTAGAACTAGTTTGGATTTCTGAGGATGTAAATCCTTAATGTATGGTTAATTTAGTGATTATACATTTACTAGTTTTATTTTTATAAAATTTATGGGAAAATTATGAGACTAGGAGTTGAGACAACAATTGATTCCAAGGTCCGGAGTTTCCAAAATGATCGGTTGATAAATGTTATGTTTTTAAATAACAACCATGAGCAATTTTCCAGAAGAAGTTGATTAAATCATAAATTGTTTCCCGAATCAGAAATCTAAGGGAATTTTTGGGTTTAGAGTATTGGGTTTATCCATGGAACCAGTTATAATTATTCAGCACACGTCTCTAGTGAGAAAACCAAAATATAGAATAAACATAAATAAAATAATTATATAATTTTTTTAAAAATTGTTATAGATAATAAACGGTAACTCATATTTGAAAACTATAAGTACCATTTAACTTTTTAGGATGTGCATTCCTTAGGCGGACCCTAACATCGATTGATGTATGTTGAGGGTAAATGTTATTTTTATGAATTTTGAACGGAAAATAAAATAAACAAAAAGATGTTTATTTTATTTCCTTGTAAAATTTCATAGTGTTTTGATGCTATGATGCAGTCATGGAGAATCCCATTCCCCATTCACAAATTAAGTAGTGTGGAAACCTAGTTTCAACGAGAAACAATAATATAGGAATGAATTTCCACCATTTTTCAGCATCAGGGTCCAGTGATTGAATTAATAACACTAGATATATCCCTACAACCCTAGAGTTTTACTATAGAATTTAAAAGGAGGTTGTATCACCAAAAAGATGGATTTAAGGTTGGTTTTTGATCATGCCATAAAAAATAGGCAAATTTAACTTGATAAAGGATTGACGCGATGAGACAACATCATTCTACGTCTACAAAGGATCCAACTTGAGTTAGGGATTATTATTTAAATCTTATATTTCTTCGTTCGTTAATTTAAATTATGATCACATATCTACCCATAAATATGTTGACATGTGGTTCGATCGTTCCTATAGGATGGTTCAATTTGTAGGGTTTTATAGGGAGATTATAATGGTGATTTTTGGTTAACCATTATATGGGTAACAGACCCTGATTGAAATGTACATTGATCCTGATCCGTTAATCTTTGTTGATTTATGATATTCTTTCCTCTGTTGTTCATTGTTGGTAGGAATTAATAATTTTATCCATGAATCGACATATGGAGATCAATTGATTATTGTAACATCGATATTCTGCACAATGATATTACATCGCAGATCCAGGATTGACTAAGCATGAAATATGTGAGATAATGATAGAAGAAAGTTTATTGAGGTTGTGTAGAAGATGTCGCCACTTGAATGGATATGCACCAAATAGGATTATGGTTTGGATAAGACCCCACAATAATGAATAATGTTACATGTGGATTCTGGAACATCATTTGGATCGAAGAACGGATCACAGAAGCACATCTCGTGGCCCACAAAAAAAAGACACTAGTGCACCGGTGGTTGAATGTGGCAGTGACCGGACTGTAGGAAGCAAGTGGTGCCATGAATAGTGAGGGTCATGATAGAGTGGTCATGTAAAATAGTTGGTGCTGCTTTGGAATGGTGACACACAGTCAGCATCCATCCAAGATAACCATTGGACCTGGAGCTGATCCATCAGCTACATCCGGGAGTGAGAGGAAGAACTCGACAATAACATTGTCTTGGGGACTAAAATAGTCTGCACTATGTGGTCTTGGTCAGCCCAATGGGTCAGGTCGTACGTGATTCTGGTCATCGAACCCTAAGCTATGTCATGTCAGGTTGGCCTAATCGGGTAAGACCTGACCTAGCATCAACTAACAACATTTTTACTAAAATGGCCATAACATTCAAACTGTATGTCCATTTGAAAGACCATATATGGAATTGGAACCCTTATGAAGATACATTCCTTCAGAGATAAATTAATACAGAGGGGGGGTTAGATGTGCTATTTGGGGCGAGTGGAATTCTATTTGTCTTTCCAACGAGGGATCAATGTACGATCCCAATCACGTCATATAGGGTGACAAGAGAGATTAGTTCAAAACCATGATATTCTCTATGAATTTTCGATGTATGATACCATTCCTATCATAAAGAATGACATGTGTTATAAATTGAGTTGACTTAGTAGTTTTATGTTCCCTTGCGGGTCTAAGCGACTCAGCTGGTATAGGTTCCCCAATTGGTCAAAGTGGAGCATGGACTTCCCCGAGAGGCCCGATCAGTCTTCACATCTCTTTGTGTTTCCAAATTCAATGATTGTGGAATGGGTGTGACAAATATTTACATGGTCTCCCATCCCCCATCTCGGATTATAATTCTATTAGGGTCATGATTTCCCCTAGTAATTATTGGGTGCAAGACCCCCTATTTGTGTATCACGATCTAGTTCCTTCCTTCATGTTCTGACCTGATCAATGTAAAATGGGTAGTTCTCAGTGTGTTCTCCTTAGAAGGTGACAAAATAAGTTTGACCCCATTGTAATGGTCTATGATGAATTCATATTTTGAGGATAGAGTTCATTTGGAATGAGAGTACCTCGAGCAGAATCAAATACGATAAATTTTATGTGATATCGAAACCACAAGTCTTTGTGAGAACAAATGTCTCAGGGGAAACATCATGCCTATCGAGAACAATTTTTTTCATGTATAATTTAGGTAAACATTGTCGATAGGGTCACTATAATATATCTCAACGAGTCGGATATCTTTGAATCGAGTGTTCTACGAGTGGAACCATATGATGAGAATTAATGTTACATTTCATTTTGGAATCAATAATGAGTATACATTCATGGTCTTATTTAATTGGTCGATGACATATACCTATTTTGAGTTGACTGAACTTTATTAGTGGCGTTTCTTTGGTGGACTATTATAATGTGTTTTGGGATCCCCTACTGATTAATGTTATAAACACCCCTGCATGAGCTTTTCCTACATTTGTCATGTCTTGTCTGGTAGTCTGAAGTATTGGTGGTTTCAATGGTGAAGAAACACTAGGACTAGGATAGGAATGTTCCTTTTGAGATTATACGAGCCATTGTGTTTCTAGCATCTTCTTACAGTTGCTTCACTACCTGTTTTTATAGAACTGACTTTGAAGTTGTATTTAATTTTTCGAGCTTGTGTTATAACCTAGTTGTACTTCACAACATTACTTTCTGTTGTACAATATTTTTGGGTTTTAATGGTATGCATTAATTTTCATTACATAGTGTTTTATCTATATAGTCATTGTGTCATTGTGTTGGGTGCATGTGTATAGGTCCGTAGTCAAATGCCAACAATATGTGGGATATGGCTACTCGTTGCTAGTCGTCATCCCCTAGACTATCGAAGGTGGGATTTGGGTAGTCATATCATATTCCTCGGGGGATGGTTCAGAAAAAAAAGCTAAAATAATAGGTGGAAGGGGGATTTATAAAATTATATATGTTAAAACTGGGGAGAATAAAATTAAATATTAATAAATATGAGATTCAAATGGATTACTTAAATGATAAGACATTGACTATTATTAAATGTATCCTCAATGGTCAATGATTATTCCCATAAGATTTTATATTCATGTACATCTAATAGTGAACTACATATTTGGAATCATGTAAATAAAACTATGTTTCTTTCTGGTGATTAATATCAAAATATTTATTATTCTTAATATTTTATCCCATTTTCATTGATTCATTTCTTTGGCTTTATCATGATTTTACATCATACAGTGTGACCAATATATGGAGAAAGGTGAAAATAAAACTACCTTCATGAAAGATGATTTAAATGAGAAGATTTAAATGTATCCTCATTACCGTTACACTATGTAATTCAAATAAAATTAATTATTAATGTAAATTCAAACTTATTATGAATTAAAGGAATCCTCTTGGGAATTTAATAATATGTTTGATTCCATTGTGTTTGTTCACCAATGTACTAGGATTTAATATGCTTCATTGGTTGATTTAAAATCAATTAAAACAATATGAATTATTTCCTACTTTATGTCAACATTAGGTATATTATTTTCAATAACACCTATCTCATTATTATAGTTAAATCTCAACTAAAATTGATGCATGGAATGAAAGACATGTGTGAACATAATCAAATTAATAGTGTTCAGATTATTTGGTATATACATAATAAACTCAACTACATATCCTAGTATTCTTACATTTTTAGGATTTTGAAGAGATGCAGCTTTTAATCTCTCAAAAATTGTAATGTACCTCTTGGAAATCATGATAAATTTCCTTTGACCTAATCATTCTGATGTTGTACATGCTTAATATCTAGAACATTGTAATTTAATTATCGGAAAGCACATTAAATTTTAATTGGCATAGGTTATCCCATATAGTATTGTTATTTTACTACGTCTCAAATACCAAATTCTATCGTAGTGTGATGTATTATGTATGTCAATATTTTAACTACTCATGACATATCCTTGAAAAACATCACTCATAGAATGTTTAGGGACATCCTTGAGTAGCCAAAATTTCAATTGATAAAATAGATTCATATATATTTGAATATTAGTCCTAATAAGTTATTGTGTTTTGTTAAAAAATCAATTCAACTGAAATTATAGTTTTATACGTAGATGATAACTAGGTTGGAAATATCGATAACCAAAATTCAATGAAAAGTTCTGTTATTTACTTTTATTGGTGGCCCTATATTGGCTATGTGTAACATGTAGTTAATGATTTCAATTTCAACCAAATAATTGGTTTTCATTAAATGAACATAGGTTGTTAATGAATCATAATGTCACAATGGCTTGTCTTCCAAACCCATATTTTAAATTAATTTATCAATCAATATTATGATAGAAAATTTCTCTTAATTTTTTTTTCTGAAATTTATTATATAATGGTAAATCAAAATACATAGATATTAGAAAAAACCTTATTAAATAAATTATATTATTTAGAACCACTTTTGTCAGCAAGATACACACTGATGATAAGTTAATGGATAGATTAATAAAATCAGTCATATAGGTAAATTTAAATAATGTTTATAGATGATCTTTTTTAATTTTTATTTACAATATGGGCAATAAAATTTCCAATTTCTATTAAAAATGGTTGAGATTTGTTAATTGTGGTTTAAGTTATTTTTCTTTCATATTGAATTTACGATATTATTTTTCATCAATTTGAATTTCTTATAATTTTCATGAATGAAAAATACATTATTTTATTTTCTATTCATAGAATTTTATCTAATGGTATTATTTTATTAGTTTGGAAATTAATTAAAGGATTGGTCTTTTTCTTACATGTTTGGGACTCTGATGTTGGACATTCCATTCATTCATCCTTTTTATTGCTTCCATACTTAGTCAATGTTCGATGTAAGATTTCTTTTGAGAAATTCACCTCTCAAAACCCCTTATTGACATGAACCCTCCTCTTGTCCTGACTAATTGTGTATTCTATCATGTATTCTTGCCAGTGTGGTATTGTGGCGTCTCTTGAATCGTTATGCTATTTGAGGGAGTCAATGGATAGAAGATAGTTATTCGCCATCATCAGAGAGCAATTGATCAATTTGAGTCTTCCCCCTAGGGTTTGGATATCTGTTTCCTTTTAAAGGAACATTTATTTCCAAAAACCATTATTAATTTTAGGAGAATTGGTATGGGAATGTTTTCCTCTAGAGATGAACCTCTTTGAAAATACATGTTAGTGAAAACCTCAAACCACGGTAGATTATTATTTGCATTTTTAGTGACTGTTCTGGATGTACATATGTGAGGATTCCACAAATTGATGTTTTGAGTGCATCCACGTTACAAAATCGTGATATTTAGACCAGTTTTCTGATTTCAACTCGATACCTACATGTATTGAATTTACATTAAATTTTTTTCAATCATACCACTCCGGTATAATTGTACTTCTTTTTCATTCTTCTTGTATTAAATCTAGTATCATTTTATTCTATGAGCATAATCAAATGTGTGATCATGGGTGGTGTTCAATCCATAAACATAGTCCCAAAAATGTGATGTACATATATCATGTGTTATTTACATCCATCTTCAATTCAATAATAGTTAATATTTACTTTATATTGATATAGAATTATAAACAAAAATCCATGTTCGGTTCTATTAGGGTACAAGTTCTACGCTTTCATTCAACGGACACTTAACCCTCAGAGGGGTTCAGTTCATGAAATTGAATTTGGATAATGAAGATTGTCTGGATAATCAAGGTTTGTGACTTTTTCCTTTTTAGTCACACAACTTTCAAATTTATTTTAATAAAAATATTTTATTTCTTCTAATTTTCATCAATTATTATTTGGAATTTGACTCAAATATTTGTGTAAGGGTATCTAGTGAGATAATACAATTCATGATAATGGATTTTATTATAGCATCATCAATTAGAAAAATGTAATTATATTTAAGTGGTCCATGTATTGCCGAAATATTTGATTTGATAGATTCCTCTCATGTTATCTTAGGTACTAGAAAATTTTTTAGGGAATTATTTAATTATTATTAGGATTATTGGGATCATGATATGATTCTTATATTCAATGAGATGGACAACCCTGATAATCTTAATATTCCTCTCATGTTAAATAAATGTAAAGGACAGACTATATTAGATGGGGGAAATGTCTTTAATTTATTATGTCTATTAGGACTGTAAAAGTTCTGTATACAGACTCACCTCAATTTTTTCCACCCAGATTATGGAATGAAATTTGGTATCACTATGCATCATGAAAGTTAAATATTTTTTTGTACAATATCTGTTATGATATTGTTCCAACATGTGGGATTTTGATTATACACATCATTCAATGGATGTAACCTTCCATGAGTGAATTTTTTATATAATGATATTTTTATGTAGTTCGTTATTTAATTAAATTAGAATGTTATTGGATAGGAGTAAGGGTGTTTTTCCATGACATCATTGATTTATATAATTTTATAGATCACAATATTCATAACCATACTTCATTATTTGAGAATCTAGTGGATGGAATGATTTTTACAATCGTGTCATTTTTTTGGAAATGATAGAATGAATCTGTTTTCTAGGAGAATTCATCTAGAGAACTAATTTGGAATGTGAGTGCTTTTGAAAATGTATAATTATTAATGAGAGAATAATTATTTATCCTATGATGAGAGTGTCTAGAATGGGATTTTTGATGGGATCCTCCCCTAATGGTTTTATATTATATATACAGATTTTGTTGTAATATGATCCATGGTGGGTATTGGGATCATTGTTCACATGAACAGTGGGATAATTTTGGAATCACTATGTTTTTATATATGGATGATTGGGACCCCTCTGTAGCGGAGGCATCAATATCAATTATGTTCTTATCTGAGCTTGGTAAAATGTATGTGATAATGTGACTATTATATCTAATTACCTATTTTTTGTTATTTCTGTTATTAAACATGAAGAGTTCTTGTTACCATATGAAATTATCCCTTAATAGTTCCATTCCTTTTTGGATAACTTCACTCAATTATTTATTCATTCATTTGGTGGGTATAAAATCCCGTGGTCCATAATTTGGCCAGATTTAGGAATGTTTATGGGTAACCATTTATAGGTCTGACCAGTTCAATAATTGAATTTTTTAATTTACATTGATTGATTCTTAATATGTTTCACATTTACCATTAAATAAATTCCTCATGGGAAATGAATTATTTTTTTATTAGGTGGTAGTCCAATTGGATTACATTGAAAGGAAGTTGGAATGTAATAAAATTTTAGGGTTTTCCCCAATGACTTTTACATTTCAGTAATGTTAGGGAAATTATTTATAAATATATATAATATGGTGACAGGATTTTTGATGATTTCATGAATATATTTAAATAATTTTAAAACTAGATTATATTAATTATAATATATATTAGTCTTATATTTGTACATATTTATAAATATAAAAACTATATATTATATGTACATATTTTATACTATATTTTTAACACAAAAAAGCACAAATAATGTCCAATTTAAAAATATTATTTATTTTAATAAGCATAATTTAACAGAAATATTAATATGAGAATGATATAGTTTTAAAATGTCTATAATTTCAGTCATTGTTTTATGTATTAGAAGAAAATTTATTATGGAAATTAATAATTATATTTTTAAATAAATAATACAATTTTAGTATTTTTTTTATACATAAAATTATACATAAAATGTGGGATTTAGTTGTCTATATGTCTTGAGTACATACAGTATGATAGAGCATGATTTATTTTGTTCTATGATTTTTAACCACAAGATAAGATTTATGAACCCTGAGTAGTTGATGTTGAATATAAATTTGTTCAATTAATATTCAGTTTGTATTAACAAATAAATATCATTTTGTGTCTAATTATAGTGTATATATTTATTGACTACCCATCTAAAATGTTATATTATAGATGAAATAGGTAGATTTCTTAAGGAGACTATTGAATACATCATATTCCTCGTCTTTTCATTGGTTATTTGATTTACCATGTGATAAAATATATTCTATAATTTTATTCATCATTAATTGAGTTTACAAAAATTTTATTTTATTATGAATAATTATATTTATCATACCATTTTTATAAAAGTCAATCTTGTTCATTATATGTTTTTCTGACATTTTCTCAATACAAGATTATTGATACATGCTTTAATAGGGTTTCCACTTATCATTTTTATCCTCCACATTCTTTAGGAAAATAAAAAATGTATTTCTATATTCATTTAAATATTGATGAAATGGGATGAAAAAATGTCTAAAAATAATATTTTGAAATAAATATTGATAATTTCTTTTAGTACGTTTTGACTTTATAGTGTTTTTTGTAGCTAATAAAGTTGTTGTAACTAATTATACAATAGATTAAAAGTGAATAATATATTATGATATATATAATGTTGAATATTAACTAAAAATGATTCCATGTATTATATATGGTGCCTAAAAATAATTACCTTATAACATTGTAAATTGATAGTACAATAGTTATGGCTCGAGGAAAGGAGTGAAAGTGACACCAACTGATGAAGCACTTAAGAAGTATTATCTCTATATTTATTTTTTCTAAGAGATGTTTTCATGGTATGTTGAGATAATTTATAGGTGGACCTAAATGAAATTATGAATAAAGACTAAACTCTAATTAATACTGAATTACAAGTGAAAACTAGCATCATACTAATCATTAATAGTTGGATCTAGAGAAATTAATATCCCCATTGTGTTGTTGTCCCAAAGCCAATAAAATATTACTTTTGATGAGATATATACTCAATGAACTGAATTTAAATTAATTTATTATCACATGTGAGGTATTATTCAAGTTAAAATTAAAGTGAAAATTTCATATAGTATTTGTTTTATTGAAAAAAAATATAATCAATTTCACAATATCATCTGAATCATAAAGTCCTATGACAATATTCATAGTGGTCTACATTGTTTGGATAGTGATTTCGACACATCATACATGGTGTGTAAAATCATAACTAATATTTTTATTATAAATTAATATAACTAGGTTTCCAATAGAAAATATGGGTAGTTAATACCAGGATACAGTTTTATGAATTCATATTCAAAATACATTCTTTTGAAATATATTTATATATGTAAATAATTTCCTTAAAAATATTATGCATAGATTCAGAAATTTGAAAAAAAATTATTTCATTATTTTTAATCATCACTAACATAACTATATAATATTTTAAGATCCTTATCATTATATTTTCCTAGATATTTTATCCCAACACTTATGTTTATAATTATTTCCATAGATTTTCAAGTTATCTATTTTATCATTTGATTTATACATGAAATAAATAAATCAGGATAAAAGTTATATGTGCATGTAAGTGTGTATTTTGGTAACATGAAATTAGAAATTTTCATGGTTAACATGACAATTTGAAATTTATAAAAATATTATTATGTAATTTACTTAAGTGGATACAAAATCATTAAATAACTAGATTAACATCCATCATCTTGATTGTTTTTTAAACATAATATTAATATTGATTTCTTGAGACTGTAAATTTTTATGGTCATTGGGGTAATTTTTCATCCAATAAGTAAAATTTTATATTCTTAAGTGTAAATGAAAATAAATTTAAAAATAAATGATTATGAAATACTTGAGTGTTCATCAAAATTTGAAATCTAGCAACGAAACATTAAAAACACCATACTGACTTCTAGATTCCAATGTACAACCTTATTCCTATATATTTTGATAAAATATAAAGCTAGATTTAATAAATTGGGGCTATGGGGGAGAATATTAAAAACTGTAAATGTGAATAAATGGATGCCAATAATTTGTGAATTTGTAACATTGACAATGATTATCCATTCCCACTCTAAAATAATAGAGGCCTAATGAATCTCAATATCCATTTCTACTTCAAGAATAATGGATTGTGATTCATCCATATGTCAAACCTAGATTGATTAATTTTATTGATAATATGCTAAATTAGAGTTAAATTATTTTGAGTGACTACAACAACCCCCACTAAGCAAATGTAAGAGAGATACACCTCCATAATTAAAATTTCACACCCTTAGGTGCATGGTTATATATATATGGTACAAACTGTGCTATTGGATTGTCATAAAATATTTCATATTGCATCCATGTTGTTAACCAAAGACATTCTCACTCAACATATATGATTCATGGATATGTGTGATGATTAAATATAAGGTCAATTTTTTAGGGAAGATAATATAACTCATTATATGTAGAGAACTCAAATCCTCTATAGAGATAGATGATGTCCACTTCATCCTATACCTTATTAATATTGATGCGCATTCCAAATGCACCATCCTCGGAGAAATGAATGAGAGCATTTGAATAATGTTATGATATCAATATGCACAACATACAATTTAATATATTCAGAATCATGGTGGAAAACATTGAATTAAATTTTGGTAGGATCCCTAAACTATCATTCAACAAAATGTACCCTAAATATGGTGGGATTGAAATGTGCCAATGGATTCTACAACACATACTAGTACATGGGATCGTTAATCATCCAGACATAATATAATAATAATTTGTTTGAATTACACCAAAATAGTCATTACTCATGTATAACTATTACGGTCCCAAGTCCCTCACATAAGGGATTCACAGAATAACACTCTATTTGATATCATTACTCAAATAATACAATATATGCATGCACTTCAATTAAAAAATACATTAAATAAAAGGAATTCTGTATTAAAATTTAAACTATAAATTACAAGTGATGTTTTATTATAACTACCATAATTGATAAATGACTGATCACTCTGAATCCAAATAAAATCAACATTTAAAATTATATAATAAAAATAATAATTTAAATATCAGACAAAAATTACATTATTCACAAGAAAAAAATTGGGAGAGGTCTTAAATTATCTCTATATATAGCTAAGGGAAGAAAATATTTAGTTCATATGAACATAAAATCCATAGTGTATGTAGACTAGAGAATATGTTTACCCAGATTAGCAAGAAGAGAATCCTTGATGTGTCACATATCCCAAAATTCCATAACTACACATTATTTAAGGAAGTATAAATTGTCCAAGTTATCCAATTAGATATTAATACACCCATTATTGAGGCCCCATTAATTTCATAAAATAGAATATTTCATATGGTCATAATAAAATAGTGAAGACTAATTTGGAACATTATATAAGCCAGAATTGGCTGATAATCTTTTTTTTAATGAATGATTCTCATATAAATGAGATGGAATTAATGAACATTTATGGGATTAAATAAAATCAATTGACATATTTTATGAATATTATAATTCTTAATTATTAGAAACAAATATTATAAACTATCATTCAAATGTCATTCCATTTATGCGAGCCTCATCGACACATAGAATTTCACTATGGTTCTTCAATAAAGATCATCCACATTACTCTTCCAGAGAAAAATTTTCAATTCTGGGGTGATTTGTAACATTTAATCTCTTATAAAGGTAATATAATTTTCAGGAAAATATATAACCTCAATGCCCACAAAAAAATTTATTTTGGGAGAAATATGACTTCTCGGAAAACCAAAAATAAAAATAATTTTTGCAGGGTGAGGTGTGAACTTTTCAACACCCCAACCTACAAATGATATTACATTTATTGGATGAGATATTATCATCAATAAATCCAAAATCCAAAATCATTCACCGATGTTAGTTTTCATTATTTTCTGTCAACTATGTATGATAATTACATCTGAACCCTATAAAAACCCCACAACAGGATTAATGGATTGATAAAAAATAAAGGGAGACATGGGTACATAATGATTGAAAATGTTGAGAAAAATATAAAGAAATTCATATGAGTAGGAAATCGTTTAATGAATATACTAATTTTAAATATGGAATAAGACTCCATACACATTGGAAGAATACATTTGTAGACATACCACCAAACAGAGAAATCAATTTCTGATAGAATGTTTTCAAACTATATACATTTGGAATCTTTTCAGATCACCATCCATCATAAAGAATAGTTCATATGATGGATTTATATGGTTGTGTTGCCCTTCCATGTAGTGTTTGGCCTTACATTGACCCCTCTGTGAACTATTAAAACCTCACTACCCATTAACCTCTATCATGATGAACTAGGATGAATATTGTCCCCATTGTGAAATAATAATGATTATCATCCATTGATTCATGTAGAATATATAAATTAGTTAAATGAACATATTTTCATCTCCCCCATTTGATCGTTCATTACCTTGATAAATTTTTTCCCCTACTTATCCTACCATTTGTTTATGGTCATTGATATAACTGAATTTGGGCATTCCCTTAGTAATGAAGATTCTAACCTCAGAAGAGATTCTAGGGACCTCCATATTTATGATAATCATGGGTCTAAAAACCTCTGCATTTTTTGACGGATAGTGCTAGATCATTCTCTAATCTTCTATGAAACCATGGACAGGGATTCAATCATGGAGTTATCCCATATTCATCTTCGTAGGACATATACAAATTGGTACATAAGTCCCATCCATGGATACAAAATTTAGAGAGGATATGGGAACATCAAGAACATTTCCCTCTACAGCATCCCCAACATCAACTACTGTATGATGAAGGATATTTTTTATGGAAATATCATTTACATCCACTTGATTCTCACAACAACCATTATTCATGTCGTCTAAGATGATAATAATATTCATCAAATATACATGATTAAATACCAAAATCTGGAGATGTTTTCCATTTTGGAACATCATCTCACCTGTCAGAATAGAAATTTCATTCTGTGTAACCCGCCAAACCTATCACCATCATCTCAATGGTAAGTATTACCTTAGAGTAAATTTTTTGTTGGGCCAAAACAATAAGTGTATGCCCCTACAAAATTATCTATGTGGGATTTTATACCCATCCAAATGGAATATGTGAGAAGCCTCCCAGAGCCCAAAAACCATCACACTAAATTCACAAAAACAATTATAGGGAATATTCCCATTAGGGTCACATTCCACCTAGTAGGAAATATACCTTATAGATATCTTGGTATAATTCTACGTTTTCCCCACACCATTCATTAAATGGAACTGTTAACCTAGATGTTTGCATCGCATGATGTAAACCTACATCGTATGGACCATTTCAAAAAAACGTAAAACTTCGGTCGTTTATTTTTTAAGTAACATCAAATTACATGGATTCTGATTACTATCATAGGGATATATGTGTAGTCGGTCTCATTAGACCGATAATGATTTCGCACTTCTTATGTATTTTTGAATGGCATTAAATTATATAGTGCAACAATTCTTGAAATTTAACTATCATCATGATACCAAATTAAAGAAGAATATCCATGATTTTTAAAAAAGGTAATCGAAGATGGAGAACCAGTGAAATATACAAATTAGTTCATCAATTAATAACATCATATACATAAAGATGATTCGGATGTTAAAACATTATAATTATTATATTTCATAACAACAATTACATGATCCATATTTGGGATTTGATTTGGTATTAATAAATAGTTTTTTAATCTATAAGAGAGTAAAAAAGGAAGGTTATATTTCCCCCAAAAATGTGTTTGATGTGCCTGAACTGCCATCCTCATTGATAGTGAATTTTCAAATTTATCCTTGGGATATTCATAATGACATTATGCCTTTTAATAGAGGTCCACATTAACTCTAAATGAGTGTGGTTGTAATACCCATCATAAAAAAAATAAATGGTTAAACCAATTTGATTCTATAATAAAAAAGAAAATTTCTCATTGATATCAAGAAAATTTCATGAAAAATATTAAAGAAGTGGAAATAAGGATCCAAACTAATTAATTAATTAGTTTCAAATTTTTATGATACTATGTTGTGGTGTATTCTTGTTTATGAATTTCATATGTATCCAACCACTTTTTACATCATCACATATAATCTAGTACAGTTCTCATATCAATCGTTAATATACCCATAAGCTACTATACAGTTAGTGGTCTCATATATTTATAGGGGTCTGTCACCAACCAATTTTATTCAGTGATAGGTTTCAATTTCATTGAATGGGGAATACCATATCAATGGTACCATCAGAGCCAGGGAGGAAATTTTTCATTCCCTCTAGCATATGAATCTCCATCATCCATCAATTAAATGAGGAATGGTTTCCCAAAACTTAATGAAACCATCATCAATGTCAAATAATTTTTGGAGACTATCCTTAGAATACAACATCAAGTTACAAACATATAATATAGGGGGATCTTAAAAGGTCCCTGATTGACTCACATTGAGAACATAGGGGTCCGTACAAGTGAAACCTTCCTGAATAATCTACAACCTACATCTCATAGAAAAACACACTCAGAAATAATGATGGTGAAACCCACAGAGTCTATCCCAGGTATCTCATTCTTGGTTGTATAAGATAGACCATTGAGGGAAGTTTCATTGAAAAGGGAATATAAACATTCCTTTATTCACTCTATAGAATTTTTCTAGGAAATATTGACAACATTATTGTTTAAATATGTAAGTCACAGTATACTAGAACTTATTTTAATGTGTTATATCATAATTATATGATGTTCACATGATAATATGAATACTCCTTCCCTTATCTTGGATAATCATGGATAAAATAAAAGGATAATTGATATACAATATGTGGCCCATTTATATGTTCCAACTAACACATATGAGTTTACTATGGTGGATATTCTATGCCACCAACAAACACCAATCAAAATTTCATAGTACTTTCATCCAACTACAACATTGATACAATATATAATAAAAAATATTCCACATATGAATGTTTTCACCCATAGGTAGTGAAACCAATTGCAAGTGTGAATTAATCTATAAAAATATCACACATGATGATTGGAAAATTATGAGCTAGTCCAAGACCCAACCACCTTGAATGATTGTGTTCATCAATCCCACAAAAATCTCTATATAGAAACTCAACACTCAAAATGACTTTTACAAAATTACAATAACAATTGAGGTGATTTAGCTGTTCTACCTTACATCTACAATTCAACAAATTCTAAATTTATTCCCCAAAAATCATACCATGAATACAAATTATTATTCTAGTATATGACTGATCTTGAGATCCAATCTCATTATGAGTGTTTCGAAAACATGTCATAGGGATATAACCATAAATAAATAGAAGGTTCTCTCCTTGCAATCACCTTCTTTAATGGACCTTCATGGAGTATACACCTTAAAACATCTCAATGAAGTTAGAAATTATGCCATGATGATATTCCAACCCATGATGGAATTCACTCAGATGGTCCTCTATAAAATAAAATTTCATTTCATCAAGAGAATCCACCCATTCAAAAAGGAACTCTCAGAAAGCCCACCTATAATGAGGTGATTTAAAAATTGAGATCACTTAGGACTTATGCCACATCATTGACGTGTGATATTTTTTCTCAATAAATGGATACCTAATGATGTATTAATTCTCTGATCTATCCTTGGATTAACTAACATTCAATATGACATATGATCTTCCTAATCCTTATTTTTATTATGAAGAAACTGGTAGGAGTCCACTTTGTGCTGATCTAGTTGAATACCCAATTGAAAACAATAAGAAAGATATATTGCTATTGTGGATTTAGTTGGATAAAATGGACATAACAATGATGTTCTTGCCTATTGACACACCCTAATTACGAATCCATGAAGAATCATTGGAAGAATTACCACACAAAATTATCCTAAATATATGGGTCTTACTTCATTACATGAATACAAAAGTTCGAATTTGCGAATAATACCAATACACAATCAATATAATGAAAAATACTTGCTGTAAAATCAGATTGAAGACACTTCTAGTTGAAAAACACCCAATGTTAACAAAATAATAAGGATCCATTAAATGAACATGATTCAATTTAATAAAATGTTTTAGGATAGCAAGTCATTGATTCCCCATAAATTGTTATTATCATAGGATCATTAAAACAATAGGAACTATATTTTACAATGCTACTCAATAAGAATAACATAATAAAAATGTTGTCATGAAATGTCATAGCCTAATTTCCACTTTATGAAATGGTCTCTTCGCATTAAAAATATTAAGATCAATAGGAATAGACACTTAAAAACTCCCAAGGATGTTAGTATAAAAGAGATAAAGTAATTAAAAGACACATGTTTTAAGCATATATGAATATTTTGAAATATTTCCTTTATTGGAAAATCCCATAATTCTTGTTGAAACTATTGAATTATTTTTAGAATTAATATAAGATATTGTAGGGAAATGTGCCCTAGTATATCTGGAAGGGAATCCTTCCCTGAATGTGTATAAGGGACTCTTACACTTCCTAATTTTAGAAATCCTAAATTTCTAACACTCAATGATTCCAGAGTTTCAAACCAGCATCTGGCACATTATGTATCATTTCATGGACCCATGGTGGGTAATTATTTACAAAATAGAGCAACACAACACTTGTCTCTTTTGTAAACACTGTAGGTAGTAGACATTATATGGAAGACTAGTTTTCATTAAATATTGATAAAAAATGGGAAATTACTTTCCAGAAAATTCATTATTTTTATGCACGACATTGTAGAAGATAATTGTCATCGATCTCTCAAACAAAAAATCTAGAGAATATGATAGTTTTTTAAAAATCATTTCTAGTAATAAGTTTCCAACTTACTCCCTAGTTTTATAGCATATAGAAGTATTTATTTTTATTTCATAGAAAATAAAATTGATTAGTTCTGTACACAACACATTAACATACAAAAAATGGGATGGTCATAAGAAATTATTTATGATGGAAAATAATAGAAGACATAAACTTGTGAACAAAAACCATTTCTTGATCAGTATCATTACATCAAGGAATGTGGAATTTTAAATAATAATTTACAATCATCTCTCTAAAACTTGTTGCCACACCAAATCCCACTTTAATGCCTTCACCTAATCATGAAACACCCCTGATAGAGTGACTATATTAGAAAAAATATCCTTATATGAATTAATGAACATAGTTAATGGGAACAAAATTTTACGTCCTTAGAAGTAGGCTCTCTTTGTTCAGAGAGGAATTGGTTCCTGTCTATCTTCAAATGAATTGGCAAATAACCTGTTAAATATATCAAGACAAAAAATACATGATAAGGTCCTCTTTTAGGATCCCAAATATTATTACCCCATTAATTGAATATTGGTCAACAACATCCAAGACTATTTGATTTTCAATGATAAAATACAAAATATGGTTTATTATTGGTGTTTACAATTTGGAAAACCACTAATGCATGTTACTTGCTTATCATCTTCTTTTCTAGAAAAAGGGGTGTATAACAAGATGTTTCATGAAAAAGACCTATAAATTTCATTTATTGGATTACTATAAAAAATTATATGGACTGAGGTTATCAACTAGGAACTGTTTAACAACCAATTTTTCCCCCATTAGCTTCTATTATGGTATATACGACTACATCATCCAATAAATCATTAAATTACCAATCATCGATGAAATTTAATTGATGGAAGATTTTGAATAAAACACAACAGGATGAACCTACAAGAAAGCTGATGTTCTCCATGACTATCGTGGACTTCATGCCCTATGTCCCAATAAATCATGCATTTTTTACAAATTTTTTTGAATGTGTGCTTACCTACAAAATAAATAAATGAGAAATGAACCATCAATCAAAGTCCATAGTAGAAGATGTTTTGATCTTTGAATATATTAATGTCAATCGTGTTATGGATCACCTATTGGATGATTATTTTTTTATGAAATTGGGTATACCTTAATCAAGGCTAAATGGGTAATTGAAAAACATGGTGGGGAAACTACAGCCAAACCAAATTTGTGATTGCATCCCTAGGAGATCTATTTATGATCTAGAACCCCATGGGAAACCCCTTGGATAGGCTGAGAAGAATAAGGGTTATGCTTCCACATATGTATGAAATCATTTGTAGTCATTCATTTTGGATAAATGATTGATAAATATCAAAACACAAAATTATCCCATTTAAGTGGGAAGGCCAAGGATGTTTGAACAAGTAGTAGTCAAAATGTCATATATATATACATAAAAACCTTACTCAACTACCAAAATAATTTTATCTTGAGAAATAACTTCTAGGGAATTTTTACCCATTTTTGAAGATAATCCCTTGACAATAAAATATGAAAACATGAAAAAATATTTCATACTTCCTATAATGAATTCAATACTATATAATCATTTTGTATCATAGGATTTTTGGGAAGAACATGTAAGCACTCTTTTATTCTATCAATATTTTTAAGAAGAACATTCATTCACAATGGTATATCATCTAGAGATTGACCATATATAATTAAATTTAGGTATCCCTTTTAGAGAAAAATATGGAGATGATGTTATACATGGACACATCGGGCCCCTGTATATATCCAAGAAAATATAAAACATTGAAATATAATGAGGATTCATTATGAATAGATCATGATTCTACCTAATTCATATCAAAATTCATCTGCAATTAGAATAGTACTGAAAAAATGAATGTTTGTGAAGGGGCCCAGTCGCAAATAGCATGTTGCATAGAATGACGTCGAAAATACTATTTTCTGAGACATGGCACATCTGCGTCACAAATAAGTCTTTGATTATATAAATTATATATACATAATCCTTTAGTGATGGGCCTGTTGGAAATACATTTTTTAAAAAATTTAATATTTAAACTATTTGCGATGAGAGCCCGTCATAAAAGGCCCTGTTGCAAATAATAAACCAAAATAATAATATATATTTTAAAAAATTATGAAAAATGAAAATTTTATATTAATATTATTAAAAAATTAAAAATAATAAAAAAATTAGAAATCTCAATATTCTAAAAATAAAATAAAAAATATTCAATTATTATAATTTTTTTTTAAATAAACAAACATTAAAAAATATAATAGTAAAAAAATATATTTAATAAATTTATCATTAATGATAAATTAATATTAATATTATTAAAATAATAAAAAATATATAAAAAAATCTCAATATTTAAAAAAATAAAAAATAAAAAATAATAATAATTATTATTATTATTAAAATAAATAAATATTAAAAAATACTAATAATAAATAATAAATTATTAAAAATATAAATATAAAATTATTAAATATTTGAACCAATATAAAACATATAAACTGTAAATAGTTTTTATTATACCAAATCTAGAAATCATTTGTTTGTAACATAAAAAAATAATTTTGGTAATCTTCTAGAGGAGGTGGAGGAGTTGTAGGAGATGGTGGAGAAAACTCTATCCCTAAATATGAGTCAGATAATGATGTACTCCATCTATTCGTGATGCAGCTACTGCAATCGACACATCTCCTCTTCGTGCTGCTGATGTTGCAACTGCAGTTGACACATCTCTTCATGGTTCTTCTGCAAAACCTGTATAAGCTTACTGTGAGTTCACAACTACCCCTGATACTGTGAGGAAAAAGATGATGCCTCTCCATGATTTCCCCTCAAGAAGGACACTAACATCGCAATAGTTCCATAATAAGTACAAGGTGTCAAATGATAACTGATACCAACTACTTGTCCCTTCTCATATCCATACTAAGTCTCCTTCATCCATGCCGCCACATCATAATTGTGGGCATTGGTCTAATCTTTTGTCTCGTTCTGACACTCTTCTTGTGTCACAGAGTTTTCTGCCTCATTTGACTCCTTCAATTACAATTTTAAATTATAATTGTGAATATATTATCTGAAACTATTTCTCCAACCGAGAAAAACAATATTAACCATAATCTGATATCAAGGGTCACCTATAATATATCCAGTTATTGGATCACTATTAATCCTCCAATAAATGTTGTATTCTGTAATATCATGATTCTCGAAATTATAGAGAAATATAAAATAATATTTTCACATTTTAAGTTATAATATATTTAAAAAAATATACGTACCAGATGCTCTCTATATGTAATGAATGTAAAACAACCAGCTCAATGTGTCACCTTATGTATCCCTCAGTTTTTCCAACCCACTAAATAAATCTTCTGAAATACACCACCCAACCAATGTAATCATAATCCATCCCAAACGTTAGATGAAATGTACCCTTGTCAGCGGGCTCTACACAACTCATAAAGTTATGTCACTTATTCCTTCTTAATGGTTTCTCTTCTCATATTGTGCAAAAACTATCAGAAATATTCACTCCCTGATAGCTACCATTTAGTGTGGTTAACGTCACACATTCTCTCACCAGTGATTAACCATAAACCCTAAATATAATTTATAATATCCAATTATTATTAAAATTAATTTCAAAATTAATATTGTATATTATCTTACTAGACAATGATTGAACATGTCGACCCACACATAAACGAGAATGTATTCCCATGTAATTCATGGTTGAGAAAAATAATTGTGCAAGATAGCGCTCCCCTGTCCAATAGATACATTTGAAAAACTGTGAAAAAGGAATAAATAATCAAACAATTTGTATATATATAAATAAATTATTGAAATATAACTAAACAAATTAAGGTTAGAATACCTCCGTGTGCACGGATCAAAGCCTAGTCATGGACGTCACTCGGGGATAGGACCAGGAATCATCAGTCACTAAAGATTGTGCCCCCTCCACGTACCCCCTGAACCTTCATTAGTCTGAGAGTCAGATGATCCAAAATCCAATGTCTATAACTTCCAACGTCTTCATCTTCTTCCTCAGCATCATCAATATTTATATTAGTTTCAATTTCATCATCTCTTGTCATTTCAAATTTCTTTGTAACATCATTAACATCTTTTTCACCATCGAACATTAATTGTGGGGTGTCAACCATGATATTCTCATCTCTTTGTGAAAAAGATGGATTTTCAGCAGCCTCTTGAATAGTTCCAATTCCTTCTATTTCAGGCTAACTACATTCATTTTGAATAAACTAATTTTCCCAATATTTCATTTTTATTATTCTACACCAATCACTCATGTCTATTGAACTAGAAAATTACATTGAATTATATATTTGATGTGCCTTTTGAGCTAGTAAAAATGGTTAATTTAATGCAAGATGACTTTTATATTTAATATAGATGATTCCATGAGTCAAGAAAACATTCAATCCTATCTTAGTATCCATCCTTTAAATTTAATCATCATTATGTAATTTTGTCCTAGATAAGAGAGGTCAATAATTTCTTCCAGATTTCCATAAAAGCCAACGTTAGTCTCTCTGTGATGTGATCCTCTGAAGAATAATCTACTGTTCTTTGTTTTTTTTCATTCTCTAAATTCACATGTATGAAATCGAAAACCATTCACCACATATTCATTATACTATTTAACTATTTTTGATGGGGTGTTACTCACTGTATAGTCACTAATCAATTTTATCATCATGTTGGGACACATAATAATTTGTAAACCAGTTTTCAATATAAAAAAAATAGTAAATGTAATTGATATTATAACATCAATAATTTATGTTACTATTTTTTGAAACCATTAAGAATTTTATTTCGGCATTCTTCAAGAGTAGTTGTTGTATTTTTTGGACGTTGTTTCTTAATAAGAATATCATATAACATAAAAATAAAATAATTTTACATACTTTTACATAAGTTAAATAATAATTGATAGAAGAATTCCCATTACAAATAATGTCATTTCTTCACAGTTGAGCGGAACATATGTATGAGCTCAATGATTTTCATCATCTCAAATCCATCATACGTGAACTCCACCAAAGCCAAGATCAGGCTAATTAAAAACTGATAATGTATTTTCGAATTCTTCATTAACATTCCCCTTGTTTCATCCCATGATATTTTTTTATGAAGGATATTCAGATTCAAAATAATGAGAGCATAAAAAATCAACTTCCTCTTGAAAATAAGCTTCAACAATTGAGTCTTCAACTGATTCTTTGTTACGTAATTTGTTATTCAATTTCTGTATGCATCCTTCGAATGGGTACATCCATAGAAACTATACTAGACCTCCACATTTAGAATCATTTGGAAAATATAATAGTATATGTCCCATTGTGTCAAATAATGCTGGTGGAATTATTTTTTCCAGTTTACATATAATTATATCAATATCTTCTTCTAGTTTTCTAATAGCATCATAGTTTTTTGTCACGACAAAAATATCTTGAAAACAATAATATATGTCTGTTATCGAATCCCAAATCATAAAATTCAACAAAACCTCGAATCTAATCAGCATAAGTCTTTACATTATAACATAACAATCATGACTTTATAATCTGGTAATATAACCATTCTTAACGCATCTTCCCACATTGGATGAATATTCATCTCGAAGTCTGAACTCTGCAATCCACAGAAAAAATAATATGTGACTCTCTTTGGACATCATATAAGAATATTTTGGCTTCACTAACCTCTGTGATCTGAAATTATTAAATAGTTTACATTCTGGTCGACTACAAATTTGGATAAGATCTAATCGTGTCTTTACAATATCTTTGGTCTTGTATGGTGTATCTAAAACAGTATGAAATAAATTATTAAAATAGTTATTCTTAATATGGATGACATAAAACATGTGGCAGACCAAAAAATCAGAGAAATATTGAAGATCCCAAAAAATTATTCTTTTTATAGAATTATGTTTTTACCAATGATAGGAATTTTCTTGTTGGTTTACTATTGGCCAAAATTTTATTGGAGGTAATAAAAATACAACATATTATACCATTATACCAGAGATAATTTTTGGAGGATCCTCCCATTAAATTAAATCATTTCTAAAATGTTATTTTTTCCTTAAAAATGGTGATCAGTTGGAAGAAATCTCCAATGACTGCAAAAATATCAATGTTTTTTTCCACTAAAGAGCATAAAGGCATTGCTATCTTTTATATAGTAATTACATGATTTCAGAACATGTGTACACCAGCTAGATAACATGAAATATGGTGGTAAGTCACTAATCATTCACATCAATGATGATTTTAAAATGAAAAATTGTTTAGCAGCAACATCATATTTACCACCATCCCACCACAATGCCTTTAACTCATCAGAAAATGGTTTCAAATAAACATCAATATTATTTTTCGGATGTCCTATGATTAGTAAAGTTAAAAAAGAAATATGCCTCATTAATCAACATACATGGAGATAAATTTTACATATTTATAAAGACAAGGCAACATGAATACTAACTACCTTAAGAACCAAACAGACAGAAACTATAACTAGAAATACCAAATGACACTTCTTGAGATTCTAAACAAAAATATTGATCCAAACGGTCAAAAAGATTCCATGAATCCCTATTAGAAGGATGATTCATGATTTTATAAGATGATATAATGGTTTTCTGCCATAAATTATTGACGATTTGTTCTAAGATATAAATAAATGTTTCATCCTGTGTGTAATGTGTAAATATCTCAACTGTTTTAGTGGAATCGATCTAGATATCCCTAGTTGAGCTTATTTATATCTCAATTGTCCACATATGGGAAAACTATAAAAAGATTCATTTTAATATAATATAATATGATATCATTTTTACATAAGACCTAGATTAAGATCCAGCCTCTTTCACTCATAGTAATTTGCAGGAAACACATTTCCTTCTAGTAAAAATGATCCACCATAGAATGTATCTGATCAAAATAGTTGATTGACATTTCATTATCCAATTTAATTACCATAGAATTTTCAAATTCATTTAATTTTCTTATATTGAAATAAGGATATAAATCATCCTCAACAAACCTAAACAACTCATAAAATTAGGATGGTCCCATCTCAGGAGTTAAATCAACATCATCTTGAGTTTTATTTTGTTGAACATATGGACATGCAACATCATGTACTAAATTTTGAAACTGTTAAGGATCCGAAATCGTATAATTAGTATAATATCTGGAACTTCATTCACCATTTCGATACCAAAAAATCACTATGATTGAAAACCAAACCACAAGAGATGTCCCCCAACATTATCAAATGTTTCAAACATTCTCAGAGCCCATTTTTACAAGGAAACGTTTTTATGCCTTCTGAAACTTATTTTTTTTATGATTCAAATGATAAGAAAGCTTCAACACCCTAAATATATATAGGATTAAAACCATAAATATTTGGATTTCTACGCTGATGTATCGCACTATGATCATCTAATAATAATTGTTGTTGACTTCCTTGTTCCATATTTTTCTACAAATCATAAAATTGTTATTATTTTTGAATAATTTAGGATTATAAAAAACTATCATAAAAAATGATAAATAAATAAAACTATATATTAATAATTACCATTATTTAGAGGTGACGCCATTTCTAGAGGATTGTCGGCTACTCTTTTGTCTGATGGCTGATTTACTTACAACTTTCTCACACAGATATCAAAATGAAGAATCATATCGTTGGTACACATAATCATTCTTGTGAATATTTCGAATTTTTTCTAATTGTTAATTATTTTCCAAGATTGTTGCTAATTTTTCCTAATTGTTGCTGTATATTTTTATTTATTACTAATTATTACCAATTATTGCTAATAATTCTTAATTGTTGCTAATTATTCATAATTATTGCTATGTTTTCCTAATTGTTTCTATGTATACTTATTTTTTTTTATGTATTTCTTATTATTGATAATTATTCCTATTTTTTCCAATTTATTCAAAATTTTCCTATTTATCATGATTTATTCTTAATAATTCCAAATTATTTCTATTTATTGCTATTTATTAATTATTATTTTTATTTATTCATATTTATCGCTAATTTTTTTTAATTATTTCTAATTATTCCAAATTATTTCTAATTATTCCAAATTATTCGTAATTAATCTTAAATTATCATAATTATTACAAATTATTACTAATTATTTCTAATTATTACAGATTATTCATATTTATTCTTAATTATTCCAATTAATCCTAATTATTCCTATTTATTCTTATTTATTTCAATTTATTCATGATTATTCATATTTATTCTTAATTATTCATATTTGTTCCAATTTCTTCTTATGTATTCCATATTATACCTATTTATTCCTATTTATTCTTAATTATTCCTATTAATTTCTATTTATTCTTAATTATACGTATTTATTTCTAATTATTCCTTATTATTACTAATTAATTCTAATTATTAATTATTATTAATAATTATTAATAATTATTCTTAATTATTCTTAATTTTTTCATATTAACCCTAATTATTAATAATTATTCCAAATTATTCCAAATTATTACTAATTATTCTAAAATATTCTTAATTATTAAAAATTATTCCTAATTACTCCTAATAATTATTTATTTTTAGTTATTATTGTTAATTATTCCTTATTATTCCTAATTAATCCTCATTATTACTAGTTATTTATAATTATTACTAATTATTCTTATTTATTCCTAATTATTACAAATTATTCTTATTTATTCCTATATATTATTAATTATTATTAATTATTACTATTAATTAGTAATTATTACTAATTATTACTAATTATTAATATTTATTTGTATTTAGTACAAATTATTTTTAATTATTTATAATTATTAATAATTATTACTAATTATTCTAACTCATTACATGTTATTTTTAATTATAACAAATTTTTCCTAATTACTCATAATTATTACAATTTATTCGTAATCATTCGAAATTATTCATAATTTTTTCATATTTATTCTTATATTTTACTAATTATTCCAATTTATTACTAATTATTCATATTTGTGGCTATTTATTGCTAATTATTCTTATTAATTACAAATTATAACAAAATATTACTAATTTTTACCAATTTTTACTAATTATTAGTAATTATTACTAATTATTTCTTTTTATTACTAATTATCATTAACTGGTATTAATAACTATAATTTAAAACTACTAATTACAAATTACAAGTAATTTTTCATATACACAACTACAACTACTTATTACTAATTACTATTAATTACTAATTACAAGCAACAACAGTAATTAAAATTACCATAAAAATGAGATAAATAATAAATTAAATAAAATATAAATACCTGTAAACATGATCTCATATTGTTGTCAATGACTTCACAACATCTCTGTAAAAAACTAACTTAGTTAAATTTCCATTCAAAAATAGAGTTTAGAGAGAGAGGAAATATGAATTGAGGGAATGAGAATGAAAAACTGAGGGGGTATATATAGGTTACATTAATTGTGTAGGGACTATTATGTACATGATACCCATCTCAAATCGATATTTTTTGGTACAAGACCCATCACAAATACATATTCCCACATTAATTGTTGTCGGTGGTTAAAAAGGTATTTACAATGGTACCATCGTAAAAAGTGTCATGCTGACACCCTTTTTTCGATGGGCAAAAATCATGTCTCAAAAGAAACCATTTACCCATACTGGTATTTGCGATAGGATATGTCACAAAAAGTATCCGACAGAAACACCTTTCGTGATGGGCCACGATCACATCGCAAAAAAACCATTTACCGTTGTCGGTATTAGTTTCAGGGAGATTTTCTCGTCATAAATAAGCTTCCCATGGATTTCGGTGCACCCCGTACCAAACTACGGATTACCTTTTTTGACAGGACCCTAAATCTAGTCAAAAATAAAATGTTATTTGCAATGGGACAAACCCCTCCTCGCTAATAACCTCTTTTAGGGACTTTTTTCGACGTGATGAATTCCAGTCGCAATAAACTATTTTTCTCGTAGAGGAATACACTGAATCTAATATACCCCCTTTCTCACTAACACTCCAATGGTAGGATAAAAGTGATTGGATAACCTTATATGAATTAAGATTAGTCCTCATTTTCCTGATCTGGTTACCATGTTTAGATTATTGGTCATCTGGTATGAAAAATAAATCTTTTTATTTTATAGAAGACATTGGCTTCATCAGCATGCATTGATCCCTTCTTCAAACAATAAATCCCTTAAATACTAATAAAATCAGATGATTGGGTCCTTACATGGTGTATTTGTTTTTCAAGTCATATGTATTTTAATATATTGATTTATGATTCCACTAAAGATAAATGAAAAAATATATAACTATTGGTGTCATTATGGTCACTAATATATATTATATGGAAATTACCCTATATAACCCATTCAAGGACCCAGATAATGAATATGTGATTCACACCATTCAGGTTAAATACCTACACTAATATTTAAATATGTGATCACTAGTCATCATGATATCAGCCATGTTAGCTGAAACTAAGGTTTGTGAAGACATATTTTATTCTTCTGTCAGTTGAGAAACCACTAATAGATTAACACCAACTGTATCCAATAAATATTACTTGGAAACTACAACAATCGATCTATAATTTGATGTCATGAGGTCACCATTTTAAGCTAGTTTACAGAAAACTAACATTTCCAAAAACCTTATTGATTATTATTTTCACTCATCCATTATAATAAGGTTAATGAGAATGATGAATCCAAATGGTAATATGATGAATAATATGACCCCAAATATTCTCCACCATCATTCATTAATGGAGTATCTACCACTCTAGATGAACACTGAAAGATAAATCAATATGTAGTGGAGGATCTATAAAAAACACTAATCAGTGTAACTATGAACCTCAAAGAAAATGGTATTTATATATCATTTCTATATTAGCACATAGACAAGATTTCATGGAATAAAAAATACATTTCAAGACCTTTTTGTAATGTTGATACCCATTACATCGGATTGCTACGTGACCTCCATGGTAACAAGAAGACAACTATAATGATATATATTACTGAAGATTCAAAGAATGAATCATGCATTCAAATACACTTAAAATTTTATTTCATTATATATTAGTAATGAATCTAAAATGGATCGCTAAAAATGTGATCATCTAGAAGAATAATGGGATGATCCGGGCATGCAACGATTTCAAAGACCATAACCAAAATTGTTTGAATTATTAATTCCCTATTCTGATCACAAAACTTCATAGATGTGAAACAAGTGTATTTATGATCCTCTAATTCGTCGAATGATATTTAGGGTTTAATAAAATTTGAATATACCCATATGATGAATTATCCATCATGATCAATTCCCGCAGAGAGAATTATTCAATTGGGCGATGACTTTCAGTTTAATATAATGGTGATACATGTCAATCCACCACACATCGATCTTGAGACATAAGTCGAGTATTAATTTGATGATTTTTTGTTAAAATAATTGAAAATTGATAATAAATATGAAAATTTAAAATAATATTATAAATACATCGACATCATAGTCTGATGAATAATTTCTTGAAATGTGGTTTCATTATTACATTAGGAAAATTTGTCAACTTCATCATATGTCATTATTGAAACCAAGTAAACCCTAGAATACTGGGGATATCCATAGTATGTCACTTCCTAAAAACCTCATTGATATAAGAGGGATGTATGGGTACATTTTATACATTAGATTTTCATTAGAAACTTCCCAGGAAAGTGATTTTCCTTCATCATGTTGATCAATAAAGGGGGTATATTTTAGTGGGCCAAATACTTCCATGAGTAATATGATAGCCTCAATATGTATCTCATTAACCTATTAGTTTTTATGCCTCTAGACAAATGAAATCAACACATCATGTACGTGGAATTTTTTCAATGAACATCAGGTGCCTTCCTTGAATGAAATATTTTTTATTATAGAGAATATTTTTAAATTATCTCAGTCACACCATGCATAACAAAAATAATTTGTATTTGGATATCAAGAAGAACTATATTTCATTGATTTCATCAATTAAACAATTACAATATTACTTTCAACTCCTTGTTTACCATATGATCTCTCAAAATTATCCACTCAAATATACCATCTGTCATCCCATGTTTACTGGATGTTTCACATGATTGGCATTCATTCCATAACAGTTCTACATTTGGTTCATATCATCAGTGGAAATTAAATGAAATGCCTTTATAAATTTCCTGACAAAATATCCATCATTGGAAAAAGTTCCAATATGTACCAAACATATATATTAAAGTATTTTCAATATTAAATATACTACATAAACGATGAAATTTATTATGTTGGTGCGTCCTTTATCCCACACAAAAAGAGAATGTAAGACCCCTAGAACAACAATTTTGTGTTTGGATTCATATTAATTTACACACTAGTTATATTTATTTTGTACTCATTTCTTCTATTAGATGTCTGCAATAATAATGAATTAGAATTCAAATAACATACATTAGGATTGAATCTATATACGGAAATACTCGTTAATCAACCGATAAGTCAAGGACATATTGAGTTGTAATATAAGTAGATAAATGAAGATTATTCAATTAGGGAACACACATTGATCCCACATCCAAATTATTTTTGTTGGATGCTTGCAGAATTCCCATACAATCTAATAATAACTCACAGACCAAATTTACTAAATTATTAGTCAAATGAATAAAAAAAATTTGTAGTAGCCATTAAATATCTAGATTTAGACTAAATAGTCGTCAACATCACTCATCACATAACAGTATTTTCATTAGATAAATGTCATAAAAAAGATAACAATGAGATCAGTTCATCCTTTGAACTAGTTATTTCCCCAATCATGTTGATGACAAACATCCTATAATACCACCAATATGTGTTCCTTATAAAAAAGTGAGATTGAAATTAATGTATCTTATGATTGGAACATATTTTCATCCTTTATTATATCCCAGACAATTACAAGACTTTTTAGTTAAATATATTAGATGGATATATTCTTAGCAGGAAAAACAGATAGGATATAACTACCACGATAGAAGAAGTTTATGTTAGTTCATGTAGTTACCATCATTATGGAACTTAAATTTCACTATAAATATAAATTATTTGTTTTTTATCCTTCAATGTCACATGATTACACATTTTTTATAGAGGAAAATTCATTCCCACCAAATACATTTCGACTCTATCCATCATCCCATAGAGTTGCAACATACCACTAAATATTCTGGGTTGTTTTTTATATGTGTAATAGATATTGAAGGGTCTTCCCCATGTGTAATATCCATGAAGTTAAAAGACATCATTACTAATACCAATATAATATTAAAATGGGTTAGGTTCATAGATCTTAAGGATGTAAGGACTATATGTATCATCAATTTAATGAAGTTAAACATCCTCATCAAATTTGGTTTCCCTCACTCAATATTGACATCGAGATTTATTTTTCCAAATTGAATAATTTTTATCAGAATTAATACATCAAATAAATCAATATATATTAATATCATGAATTTTAAATAGGTATAATATAGACTTTTAATAAAAATCAACCATAAATCCTCCAGATAACAGAAAATAAGAAATTGTGATCTTGCCTCTACAAGATCCTACATAGTTTTATAGCCTACAAACCCACTACTTAAAATACTACTCAAGAAGCCATATATTATTTTTTAATGGAATATTGAGAGATCTACCCATTTTTTCAAATTTCCATCACATCAAATAGTTATCAGTTAACGTATTTCATATAATGGAAAAGCATATAAGTCAGATTACAAGGAAGGGATAGATGACGAGAATACTATGTATACCACTCATATAAAGGAAATATTTCAAAATAAGATAACTTGATCATTCAATTAAATTTTTTGTCTCAATTCATTCATCAAGGGGAATATTTTTTGGAATTGAAGACTCTAATGATACTAGTGAAGAAACCTCTAATGTTTTAAATAATGGAGGAATGATCTTACATCATACATAAATTATTTCCTAATAGATCATACACATTAACAAAAATTGATGTGGGACATAATATTACCATTTTAATGTATGGTTTCTTAATAAATTCATCATATGATAAAGCTTCATACATTTTTCTCTATCACATGATGTTAGACATTAGAAAAAATTTATTGGTTTCATGATGTTAAATTGGGTAGTGTTATTGGCCTGATTTGTAATAAATTAAAAGGAACAACATACTATTCTAGTAAAATTACCTAATATTACAAGTCATCATGGATTGAGTTGTATGACTCTAAACTACATATCATAACAACCAAGTCATAATTGTTATACTGCATGTTAATTTCCTACCCACCTGATGTGAAACCCTATGGTTCATTCCCATGTTAAATAATTAAAATAATTTATAAGATTTTTTTATATTACTGAATGGATAAAAATCCAATGTGTTAGCCTCCTAATTTACCTCCATTATAAAACAATACATGACTTTATTCCCATATCAATGTGATATATAGTTATTCATAAACTTATATCATGTTTCCAACTTTGAAATAATGAAAATGGACCCTCTCCTACATTAAAATTTTGACATATTTTTGGGACACCACAAACCATTGTGAATGGTTATTGACACTATTTATTTTATCATAGCCACATTTTTTCATACATTATATTGTTTATCACTAGGGAATTTGTAATTCCCCATGATTTCTATCACCATTAGTCAGGGAATATCAGATTCCTAAAGACATAATTTTTACTAAACATAATATTACATAGTTTGTATTTATATAAGTATCACTAAAAAGGATGAATTACCTGAGGGACATATGTGTTATCGATTACCCACATCAATCTCTATAACCCAAAAAATATTGTACCAGAACTAAAATTTGAACACAATCCATGGTTATTCCTTTCATACATTGGCTATATCAATTCTCATGGTTTATGAACCCCCTTTATCTTTGTTTACAATCTTCATTCTCATAAATGAATCATGTTTGAACATCCACTTCCTTGAATGAAATTAATCACATATCTTTTCCATGAAATTGGGTAACCTGATTCCCTGATTTTTTATGTCAATTGTCATGGTTTCCATGGAAAATTTACTACATGATTCTCATCCTACTATGATACGTATAGATTCTTGAATTCATCATCCTGATCCATCCATAACCTGATCAAATGCTTCTTTACTTCTATTTAATCTCAATTTTTTGGGGAAAGAATCATTTTCCTCTACTTATTTATTAGACTGAGAAAATATATCGATTGATTAATATACTTTTCAATGGATTCCATGAATTTTCATGGAATCTTTTCTTCATAATGGTTAACATGGTCATTGATGAATGCATATAATAGGAATAGAAGAATTCTATATAGTATAGTTTTTAATACATTGTTTACATCTATTTCCAGATGTTAAATTTTACATCACTTTTGAAGTCAACTAAGAGGACCACTATATTCAATTTTGGACTTCTAAAACCCCTATATCAATGAACAATGTGTGTCTTCATTCTTTCTTTTATAGGAAACACATTTATTATCTAATTCTACATTCATTTCTTAATGAAATATAAAAATTATACCCCATATTATCTTATGTATGAAATACAATTTCATATGAGGGTATAATATATGTTTTCACCCCACTTGTGAATCCTTGTTCAATCATATATATCTTCTATAAAAAATTTCTGTCATTTCTGGAAATAATTTTCCGAGCTATTTTGTAGTGGATTCCCGCATTAAAGAGATATATAAATATATACATAACAGATGTCTTGACCTCATGTATAGTAAAAAACTATTCCACTCTTTGTGTATGGTTCAAACCTATATATGAGACATCTCTACCTGTTTATAAGTAATTTTTATATGATATTATCCAACCATATTCAATAAACATACGTACCCAATTCAAATTTAGTATCGAACAAAATCCTTATGTCCAAAAGCGTCCCCCATCCATTAGTGATGGGATGTTATATTCTAAAGGAAACCATTGTCTTACTATTCATAATAAAATCCAGTATGTCTAATCATAAGTCTCCCATAAAATTTCTGTCATTCAGATGCACATTTTTCTTTAGGAAAGACCTCTTCTATCTCTATAAGCTGAAAAAAATTTATTATAGAATCCACATTCCAAATATATTCCATGTTAATTCTTTTCATACTTATCCCATATCGCTTTTCATATCCCGAAGAACTTATTTTAATGATTATAATGATCCATTTTTATTTCTAGAGGATAATGGAACATTCACAATAGGATCCTCATAAAATGGAAAATCATTACTATATTGGTTTAATATATGAGAAATAAAATTGAAAAATCACATGTATCTATAAAATTTTGTTAAATAATGTATCCAATGTCCCTGTCAGAATGAAATTATACTTTATAACACTCTCCTAAATCATTTGACATTAATAAGTAAGGAATGAACCATATCACATGACCCAAAACATTATAACATTTATGTCCATGAAAAATTTCATCAAATTTCACAAAAGATATTAAATTTTGTATAACCCATTATCTATATAAGAAAAATATTCAAGAAAATGTACCCAGAACAATATTTCAAGTATCAAATTATTATAATCCTATATTAGAATAAAATTTCTAGGTTCCCTGTCCCTATAATGTAATTTAATATATATAGTGGACCCATAATTTTTTAATTTTTCATTTGTCATGGATATCATGCCGAATAGATAGATTTCATTTCAATCAAATCTGGTCCCTCCTAAAAATCTAGTGGACATGAAAATTATTCAATACGTTCTTTATCTTTCACTCCCATGTGGATTTAAATGAATTCCCATGCTTCTTATCGTTTCTCATGGCGACAAAAAATCATGTGAACATTGAGGGCCTAGGGAGTATCCTTCAATGACACAATTGAGAATTATTTCCAATTTTAAAATTGGAAACACATCCCCTTCTCTATGAACGTAAAATAATAGGTAAAATCAAGCCCATATGACTCAAAACCAATCATTTGTCCTATCATTTTTGTAATTATTCTTCAATAAACTATAGATTGACCCACGTATTAGTCCTTATAACATTAATTATCCATTACTTTTATTATAAATTACAATTTTCCTTTGTATGAATATCATCTAGATTGAATAATTTGAAGCATGTTCTATATTATATGGATGCATACTAGAAATAAAATGACCATATACCTTATGAGATGTAATATATATTTATGGATTTTCATATTCATGGGATGCAATCGTTATTTACGATTATTAATATAATAATTTCAAGTCAAATATGATATACCTAAAACACATATTTCATTTTTTTTCAGATAAAATAATCTAAAACTACTAATGAAAAGATATGTAACAATCATTATTTTGAGAACACACGAATTGTGTTGTGGTAAAAAGATTATTCCGAGCTCTTTAAGTCATATAAACTATGAAATATTTCACATAACTCTTGTATTCCTATTATTTCAGGTTAATTACATTGATATTTTTATATTATAATAATAAAGAAAACTATAGAAGTACTGTTAATATCCAAATGAAAATTCAGAATGATGAGGAATACTTTTCAGAAAAAGTTTCTAATCATAAAAAAAAATTGTGGAGGAATATCAATATATTGATTCCTCTCAATGAATTTATGGGAGAATGCGATGTAGATGAAGTAAAAGAAGGGAAATTTTACCTTATTTATTCACCATATTGAAAATTTCCTATCATGATGCATTATGTTCCTACTTGATACTGGTTATCCTCATAGCTACTGATTCATCTAATTGATGCATTTTCATAATAGTAACATTTATGTACTAAATTTCCAATATAATTTAGTATATCCCAATATTTATCAATAGTAGTTGTGACTTTTTCTGGAAAGTAGACCTTTACATTCTCATAGATCAACTATATGTACTGTGATCTAATCATGATGTTGTGCTTTCAAAAGAATAAATAATGCAGTTCAGTAACAATATTATTTTAATTTTTATTCATTATGAATTGAATTATTGAAGTAGATTATGTACAATTTATTGGCAAGAATATCCTCTACTAAAATAATAAATTGAACAATATGTATGTGAAAATTTAGTTAATCAAACCCACCTCTTATTTCTCCAAGGAAGAGTATATGAATGTTATACACTTTATAAGTGATCTTTTCTGAAGCAATCATCCTTATGTTCACATGAATTTGTTACCACAACCATATTCACAAATATGAATGTTCGATGATATTCCATATGTCTAGTCACTATTTCCCCATAACAATAGGTATATAATTTTTATCACATTCTATGTGAATATTCTATCTCCAAATTGTGATACAGTTTATTTAATGTCCCTCAACATTTCCCCTTGTTTAATTTTAGGGATGCAGTCGGTAAGATTATTGAATATTATAAAAGGGCCTTCCAAATTTATATATGGACCAATTATTTGAGGTATGACTAATAATTATAATAAAAAATGATTGTTCTTCACCACTCACTACATGAGGTTATCCTAGAGTTGCAGCATCCCTATAATTCATTGATCATTTGAGCTTATGATTGTCTTACTCAAAAATGGATGATAAAAATATAAAAAGTTAGGATTTAGGTGAATGATATAATTTACTCACCATTATATTAGTATCCCCAACACCCAATCTAGATAGTATACCACCTACATTTTAGTATAACTCCATGGTATGTTGGTTGGATCATCCGTGGAATGTAATGTAATTTATATGCCAATGGCCTCATTCATCAGCATAAACCATATATAGATGAATGTGAGAAGGTAACATTTCCTCATAATCATAATGAAGGATAATGATGTAACATGATAAATATATAATTATTTTTTTTAAAACATATATGGGTTATAAGGCATGATAATGGTAACCCTATATATCTGAGAAACTAGAATCCCGTATCACTATTAGACAAGATAGTATTTTTCATCTAAATTAAATGAAACGTTATCAAAAACCTCTCCAAATGGTGTAGGATAATGTGTGAGAAAATAGGTGGGATCCTTTATCAAACCCATATAACTATTGTATCTCATGGATTTTAGAAGAATAGTTGATATATTGATAACCATAGGGAAAAAAGGAACGAGGTATCTCCATGGTGTACTGATATCTCTAACATCAAATGTTTTTTATATCCCATTAACAAAAAATATTTAAAAAAATTCATAAGGGGTTTAAGGTGGCTTCCTTATTGTATATGACCCAAAAACTCATAAATACGTTTGAGGATGACTAAATATATGTTGATGGGTTTTCCCTCAACCAATGTGGCTTCAATCATCAATAGAAATTCCATAATGCCAGTATAATCATAAATATATTGAAAGATCAATCCAAACAAAAATATTTGATATCCAAAAACCTAATGTTAGAGGGTATATCTGGATAGAACCGATAACTCTATGTTGTTAGTTTTATTTCCTTGAGAGTTAACTAGTGTTGTCATGGAATACCTTATGATTTTTGGGTAATATTTTTCCTAATGCTCCAATCCATTATACACATCCATCATTCTTGTAAGAACAAATTTATCTAGTAACAAAATGGAATAACATTAAAGGTGTGAAATGGATGACCCAGTTACATATCTACCATGATCAATCAACATCTCACTAATGGAGAAACATTTTTTATTTTTCCCAATTGATGATTGTAGGATGTAACCATTATAAACACTTAATATATTGTAATTCAGTCTAATAAATTAATATCCAACAAACTGATTCAAACATTACCATGTAACAGGTGGAAGGTGTTGGTGCATGAACACCAATATTTGTTTTATTCCGTTGAAATACATAATTGAAACTAAAATGTTGAAAAGTAAATACAAACAACTTGTTATAATAAGACATCATCCAAACATTAAATAGATTTCATGTAATTTGGTGGCACTAGGAATTCCTATGTCCATTCATCAAAAAACCTCCCTCCTAACTACAAACCCTAGTAGAAGCTCCACCATCCTTTAGGATTAACTTGTGAGTGGTTTAAAATGAATGGGTTGTCTTGAATATATTACAAGAATGACATTTTTTAATTTTAATTGTTTTTTTGAGTCTATAATGATCCTTTAAAAATGAATAACATTCCATGTTTTGATTATAGTGTGATGTTTCCTACAGTAGAAATGATCACATAAAAAAGTCCTGATAGTACATCAAACAAAACAGGTTGAGAGTTGTGATCAATCGATAGGATTGGATAAAATTTTTAATGAACAATGTTTTATAGAGTTAATTTGATTGAATTTGGATAATTATTAAGATCGAGGAAAAATATACTCTTAGAAATTTCTACTTCCGGATTGATATAATTCTGGAGGTCAATTTCAATATTCTTAAAAATAGAAATTCTCCATAGATCCATGATCATAGATGTTACCATTAAAGTAGGTAAATGATTTTTACTAAGATCCAATATAACATTTAAAAATCATAATAGTGAAATAAAACTCATCAATGTGATAAAACCCACATATTGTGTTATGTGAACCACATGAATGTAGAATTTTAGTTAGTAGAGTGTTTAAAAAAATGCATGAAAAAATCACCTGAATAGGAAAATAGATATATCTAAAATTTACAAATTTAAAAATGAAATTATTCGTAGAAGGGGAAAACTATCTATTAATGGAATCATTTCACAGGAAAGGCTGCTATCAATGGGAAATAAACATTCATTGAAGGATTATATCCTATAATCTTGGACCAGAACACAAATCGCATGATTTACGGTGTAAAAATTGTGACATGACTAATACCTTTTATTGTTTTGGGACCATCTCTTCGTCCACATTAATCCCAAAAATATTATAAATAAATATTTTTATTCCTTGAAATGGAACCCACAATATTCTTAGTAGACCCCATTTTTACGGTCATATTTTTTGGAGCCCAAAACATTCACAAGGAAGATAAGAAGACATTAATTAATTTGGAAGGGCTAGAAACAAATAATTTGATCAATTTGATAATGATTAATATGGGTCCAAATTAAATGTATAAAAGAAACTCTATCTTCTGTATAACACACCCACATTTCGAGTTTATTCCTTATATATCATTTATAGACAACATTGTTTCCTTACTGATAGGAATAACGACATTATAAACACATTTTTGCGGTACAATGAATAAAATGCAGGTCCTCAAAAATCTAATATTTTACATATATAATATGTTCTTGCCCCCACCATACCCCAACTAAATTAATTTTTTGTTTATTAAGTTTGATTATAATATCATGTCCCCATAAACATAAAATCATTTGTGGGGTGAGGGTTGAGATCAATGTCCCCTAAAATAAGATTTCAATTGCAGGATGATGGATTATTTTCTTGCCATTAGAAATGAAAAATCCATCACATTCAAGGTTTTTTTTATTTCTAATATACATTGGATTATGGATAAATACAAACCCTATTAAAACCCCAAACATAAATGGAAGGAAAGACTAAAAATATATAACGACATGTTTAAAAAGAGACTAAGAATAGAGGGAAATATTCTATGAATGTGATTTGAGAAGGTAATAATTTTCCACATATCAAAAAGTAAAAGTGGGAATTTGAATCCATTTACAAATACAATATTTTAAAGATAGACATCCACATATAAAACACCATTTCTAACCACCTTTATATTGACTGTATACATGATGTCAGACCCATTTTTTGAGTCATTTTAATTATTTTATTTCACATGGCATTAGGTGTTTTTCCTTTAGTGTGGGTGAGTCCTAGTTTAAATTTTTAATGTTGGTACGAGTTTATTGTTTGGGATGGTCCGTGAACACCATAAGCTTAAGACGCAAAGTTCTCTTGGGCACGTGATTTATGCTTGGGTACGTGAAGCCCGCTTGTAGTCCGTTGGGATACCGTACGGCATGAGAACACCGCACGATCATCCAGTTTTAACATTATATGTGTATATATATGTTTATGTATGTTTGTATGTTTATATATGTGCATATATATGTGTATCTGTGTTTGTATACATTTATGTTTTAACGGTCTGTGCATATATATAAGGTATGTGTATATATGTTTATAGGTGTATATATATACACATATGAATATAAATAACTATGTTTTAATGTTATATGCTTATGTTTATATATGATGATATATATGTTTATATGTTTATATATATTATATATAGGGTTATATTTGTTTATATTGTTTATATATGTTATATATATGTTTATAAATATATATGTATTGATGTATTTATGTTTATATTAATAGGTTTATATATATGTTTATATATATTTATTTATCTGTATATGTTTATTATTATTATTATTATTATTATTATTATTATTATTGTATTAATTATAAAGATTAAAAAAAAGAACCCTAATCTACCCATCTTTGTGTCACCCCCTTTCCCCCTCTCTCCCCGCGCCCCCTTTTCTCACCTCGTTTCGGTGCAAACCCCCTCCCCCCTGTGTGATTTCATCCCCCCCCCCCCCCCCCGCCGGTTTTTTTCCTCATCGGTTCCCCTCCGACTGGACGCACCCCGGTGCCCTTCGCCTCAACTGCTCCCCTCCCTGCATCGTCCGCGCCAGCCTGCCTTTACTATTCCTTGCTCCCTGCGTCGCCCACCACCATCCACCGTCGGCTGCACCTCCCGGCCAGCACCCGACCACCGTCAGCCGCACCTCCCGGCCAGCACCCGACCACCGTCGGTCGTACCTCCCGGCCAGCACCCAACCCTCGGAGCTGCACCTCCCGGCCTGCTCTACCCCTGCTCCCTCTCCCAGCCACCATTCGCCGCATCCGGCCGACCCACCTCCAGCCTGCCACCTCCGGCCGCGTCGCCTACAGTCGAGCCCAGCATCCGCACCCCAGCCGCCTCCGACCGAGTCCCCTTGCACAGTGCACACCCTCTAGCAACCAACCTTTTTTCTCGATGGTCCACACGCATAGTAAACCACAGGTGTGTTTCACTTAGATTGGTTCTTTCATCCATTTGGTAGGTTTTCATATCAGAATATAATGTTGCGGTTGGTTTTATTATGGTGCAAGTGGTTAGACTATCTTGTTTTTAGGGTTTGATAAATTCTATTGATATTTTCTCTGGTTTCAAGGTTGCGCGATGGTGTGTCATGACATGCCGGTCCACACTCCGACAACCGCGATAGAGTGCGATTGTGTTTTATTACCGACATTTGGGTAACGATATATTTTATGCACTGTTGTATATTCTTACGCCAAATTAGATATGAATTGAGTAGCGGACCCCTGAGGTCTTTATTTGGTCCAGAGTCAGCTTTATCTGAGTTATTAGATTTAGCAGTGTTTCGTTGATTGCATTGGAGGATATATATATATATTCCTACGGTGTATATGTATATAGTTGTATATATATATATATGCAGATATGTATATATATATATTCACTTCACGTTCATGTGGGCTTTGGTCATGGGTCAACCGACGTTGTGTGTTTGGTCTGCGGAGCATCATCTCTCCTTCCGTTGAGGTTCTACCGTTTTCGCACGTGTCGAGGTAGGGGTTTACAACCATTTCCCTTTTAGATTCAAACCTCAAGCACTTGAATATTTTCAAATAATCATTTAATATAGTTTGCATATATATCGTATTTATGCAAAGCATCTGGCTTAGTTATGTTGCTATTTTAAATTTCTGAAAGTGGATTTTGATGTTTGTTTACATGAAATGCATAAGTTCTTGGTAAAGTTAAATCAATTTCTTTGTGATGTGTTTGGTTGAAATTGATAATGATTTTATTTAGGAAATGTAAAAATGGTTTTGGTGTGTTTATTTAACAAGAAGACGATCCAGTAGTTGTTTTAGAAAAGATTTGGAAATGGTGGTTGGTTTGAAATATGCCTTTGTTTTTATAAAGTGTTGTAAAAGAATTTGAGTTTGGTTTAAATGGAAAAGTGTTTTATGAAATATGTTTTTTAGGTGAATCTTCTAAAAAATAAATGTGCCTTAAGATGTTGGCACATCCATGGGAGCACTAGGTGCTCACATGGATGTGCCTCGAAATAAAGATGAAACATTAAAGCTATGTTTTCTTAAAACTAGGTTTCAGAGAAAATAATGTGTTATTTTAGAGGGATTTGAAGGAAACTGGCCCGGTTGGCATTTGGTGTGAGTTAGATGGTCGTTTTACTTAAAGTCCCGTTTGGCTCTTCCAACTCAATTATAATATTTGTGTTCACCCTTTGAGAAGAATGTGTTTGCACTGACTCTTGGAAAAAAAGTGTGTGCTCGATTGGCAAATTATCTCGTTTACGAAAGGTTTTGAGACTATGCATGTTGTGAAGGCCCATTTGGCACCTTATTCAATGTGAAAGAACTTTTGATGTGTTCATGCTTTCGGGGCATCTCTACAGGGGGACTTGCCTTGATGGTTGTCATGTAGCGGTGTCCATGTAAGGGGTTGGAAAGTGTGGTGAGATGAGTCATGCGTGTGAGGGCCCCCCAATTACACAGTATTAGTAAAACCACCATGGGTTCCTGGGAGTCTTATAGATTATCGAGTGACAGTTGCTTTCTAGCCCTGATTAGACGGGTTAGTACCCCCTGGAGTCGTGGACAGGCCAGGAGGGATGTGCCACTAGTTGGATATTAGGGCGGCCAGTTGGTTATTGACTATGGAGTACCATGTTGGTAGGTAGTCTGAACCCGAGTACATCTAGGGGTTTTCTAGGGATGTTTAGGATCACCCATGGTTATTGCTTACTTCTCCTTGTTTACTTTTACTTGCACTTGGTTTCCAGCGTTTACTTATTACTTGTTCTTCTTTGGCATAATGTGATAAACACAGATTTGAAATCCAGTTTTTTATTGAAATTTATTGTTTTGGGAAAAACTGGATGTGGCGTGTGTTGGTTTTGAAATGGTAAATTAGGATCTTTTTTTCCTTTAAAAATGTGAAAAACCTATTTTTTATCATTGTATGTGCAAACTAGTGTTTTTTTGGGTTTGTTTCTGGAATGTGTTATTGGTTGGATCCTGTGGTTTACTTTGGCATCCCTACTCTGAATTTTTAATGCTCACACCTATATTATCATTTCAGTTTCAGGTTTCCCTTGCTCAGGTTTTCATGGCCGAGTTCCTCATCATGGGAGCAAGGTTGGCCTTAGTTGGGATGTGACCAAAGCGTCACAGGGAGGTATGTGCTATTTTGTTTCATTCCGCTACTTGTTTTTACTTTTATCATCAGTTTTATTTGTCTGCTTATCTCTTTCGCATGGGCCAAATCATTCCAAATGGTTAAATTTTTTATGTCCGGCACTAGTTGCCATCCCGGGGGGATCGGGAACGCCCCTTAGGACTTGCCGTGAGCCAGCTCGGGTGACCGGTTCAGGGTTGTCCAGGGCTGATTTGTGGCATAGGATGTTTATTTTCATACCACCATACTGTATTGGAAACATCCTTTAGGATACAATCCTTCTGTCTTGATACCCTTCCTCATTGTTTTTAGTATTACCTTGGATCATAAATGAACTATTTAAAAAATCGTCTTTGTTAACCTCTCCCATGAAGTGATAGGCCCAGTTTTTCCCCATCATGAAGCTATCATGAATATAATCCTTGGAGTCCACCATAAAATCATGATTTCTGAAACAGTAACATCAATGTGTCGTCAATTTTATTATGCATCCCCTTTATTATAGTTGTCCCACACGTATCCTACCTAATTGGTAAGGTTCTCTAGAATACCAATATTGTGAATCCATTTTTTAATGAGGACCCCAATAATGGTGGATGTTCTTGGGACCCCTCCCCCATTTTAGAAAGTGAGAGGGGGCCCATTCCTTTAAATTTTATGAATGTTAGTGTTTGATCCTTCACTAATCATTATTTAATTCATGGGTAAGACCTCACTCATTGTGTAATCCCCTAGTATTCCATTTAAAATGTATCCACATTTGTTCAAATTTCCCGTCCTTGGTTAAAAATAATGATGATATAAGAACAGTAATTCCCATTTTCACTACAATATCACTAATCTCTTCAACCATGAGATGAAAAATATCTGTGGTTTTATAGATCATCAACAACCTCTTATTTCTCACACCTAGCGTGACTCATGTGGTTTTATATTTTAGTAATTAACATTAAAACCACATACTCCAATACCAATATTTAGAGGAGATTTCCCTTTTGAATCAAAATTCCACCTTCTAGTATGGCCCTCCTATTCAATGTAATCCCAAATTTCAGGTCACCGTCCAATTAATGGTCCATATTACATATATGAATCAATATCTTTAGGTCTCATCCATATGTGTAATCCACATTCTTCCAACCTATTTGGGATTTCATTACTACCTAAATGAGATACGTAGGAAGCCTCTATAAGGCCAATAATATGTAAATAAATTCACCCTATTCATCTGAGTACCATATTCCCAATATGTTCACATCCCCCTACGAAAAAATTTCCCTTCTATGTCTCATGGGATGTTTTTTGTAATACCAAGACCATTATAGAAAAGGAACTTTTCACCCAAATATCCCCATTGAATGAAATTACACTTGAATGATGTATCATATTATGTGGTAGAAAAAACATGGGTTATGATTTTTTTCAATGATGATATGTAGAAATCATATCTCATTGGCCTGATATATACATAAATCCCACTTCACTCTACTTTGATGCTGTTAAATTCCTTAGTGGATGAATTCATGAAATAAAATTAGAACAAAGATAATAAATGTTATCATAATATATAATCTTTATAAAAAATGTTACTGTCAATAGTGAGCCTCTGGTATATAAAATTTACTCCAAAATGAAGAAAATAGAATTTTGACAGATGAATACAATTCCCTACGATGATTTTAATGTTAGTACATGATAATATTATATTATTAAAATTGTTGAATTTGGATCAATTTTAATATATAATTAATGGTGTATGAATTGTTTTTAAATCTAAAATAGTGTCCCAATTTATGAATTTATTCCCCCAAAAGGGGGAAATAATATAAACCTATCATCCTGAAGGAATATAAAATTTTTATTATGCCATTGGAAATATCCATGTGACTGATAACCATTTAAATATAGGACAATATTATCTTAGAACGAGTGTTGGAATGAAATACATTTCTAACCACCACATCCCTGATGAAAACATATTTTCCAACAATAAAACCCACTTTTAATTTTTCATCCCTCCATATATTGGACACCGTATACTATATACCATTGAACTCCACATTTTTTGAATTATTGAAGATGCTTGATATTATGACACATTTATGACGCCAATAAATTGGTTGGAAACAATAATAATTATGAAGCACTTACTTCTTACCCATTTATTCTACTAATCTAAATGAACTTTTAGATTCAGTGGATTGGACTAACTTCCATGATTCCTTTTTATACATATAGATAATGTGATAGATGGGACAATATTCATCCACTGTATCCCCCAAGAGGATTACACTTTCATTAGAAAACAAGAGAAGATAAATAGGTTTACCATATCTATTACCCCTCACATCATGGATAGTAGTTTTACTATACAAAAGTAAAAAATATTATAAAAATATCATAAAATAAACTAAAAAGAAAATGGGTGATAGGATCTCTCGGATGGTGTCCCCTAGAGATGATAAAATTTTTACCAAGTTAGTTATTCATACCGATCATATGTTAATTAATTTAATAGAAATCATAAAAACCTCAATACATTTAAAATGAAAACCGTTCTCATTCATAAAAAAACATAATGAAAGGACAGTCCCCTATATGAGAATTTTTTTTCAGACCATGTTTACATTCTATAACTCTTCTTTTAGAAATAGAGAATATTTACATGGAGTGGAAAATATCTAGGGTGATAACTGAATTATCTGAGGTCTATCTCATAGAAAATAGGAATTTTATTCTAAAAAATCATAGATAGAATCCTATATAGATACATTGAACAAGAACTACTGAGAATATTAAATATATGTCATCACACGAAAACATAGTCCAAATATATAATGATGATGTAGGTTTTTTTAAGAGTGATGAGGGTAATACGGGATTTATTAATAGAAGATAATTATGTTATAACAATCTATAAATCATTCATAAGTCCAATGATTTTTCTATAGACATTAATCCAAGAAATTTTAAATTATATGGTTTGAAGACCATCAGTTACTGATAAATCATTTGATTTTTTAGGGATAAGAGTGTTCTTTATTTGTGATGTCATGTGAATGATAGTGGTTTATTATTTATGTGATTACAGGTTCAATAGAAGTCATGATATCCATGGACATAGTATATTACACATTTAAATAATGATATAATAAAAATATATATGATAATAACATGATTATCATTATGATTTAATGAAACACCATTATCCATAGTAGAATAATTGGAGAAAACATTCTTGTTCCATATCCGAAAATATTTTTTTGTAAGTTAATTATCTTAGAATCACCTTCTTTATTATGAGATCATGTGCATGGATTGACTAGAATAATTTTTCATTCATAGGGGTGCATATAACTCCACACCGTGGGAATTAATTATGGATTATAGTATATTTTAATGGAGTTGAGAGTATAGCTCATTCAGCTTCCTCTAAATGGTATCATATTGTATTTCACGCTGGAAACAATTATTATCATTATATATTTTTATCATAGAAACATCGTGAAATATTTTTTTCATGATAACTATATATACAATATGAAACTCAAATAGATCACTCCTTTAAAATTATCCTCCATGGCCTGCAAATCATACATGAAGCGCCACTTCTGTCATGGATTAAATCCCCCTAGGGAAACGTTTTTGAAGATGGTGTTGAGATCTACCATAGTAGAAGAATGTTGTAGAACCTAACAGATATTAAATACGATGATTAATTTGATCAAACACAAAAATATTCCCAAACTCTACAATATGTGATCACACATCTAACATCACATGAAACTAGGTAATGGGAATCTTGAGTTTCCCAGAACAAAACTACTCACATTTGGGAATCCCGATAAGGATATTCAGCATCGATGACCAAGACCTACAAGCACCACTATATTTTCATTTTTTTACATTTTTTTATTAATTTTACCATAGAATAGATGCGGCCCATATGTAATCTAATATAAATAAATGATAAACACCAATGGTTTCCATTTATCATTCTAATATTTCGACCCATTTCCACCAATTAATTCCCAAAAAAGGGAGTCACATTGATTGATATAGTAATCAATGTTATATGAAGAAAAACTCTTAACAATGAAATATATATTATCATTACAGATAATGCATTGTCCACTAAGGTGACATTGTTGAGAAACCCATAAACATCCATGGAGTCCTGATTTTTTTTAAATATCGAAAATTTACTAACTATCAATTATTGTTTTTGAAAATTAAATTGTTGATGCCTACTTTCATTCATTGATGATGGGAAATCGAAATTCTGAATGGGTTTCAAATCACATGAATGTGACAGCATAATATTTTCATCAGTGTAGGGGTGGATTATTCTAACCTCTACCTCTATTTAAAAATTAGTGGAACTATCCACAAAAATTTTCTACCTTTTATAGAATCTGAAATTTAAATTTTTAGGCTCCATATAACTATTTGAGCATTTATGGTATATAATATAAATATACGTATAGAGTGACATGAAAACATCAGGAGTTTCATTTAAAAAAAATATTGAAATACATAAGAGTAAAAGTGGATGTACAACAATTACACAAGGATTTTATGGGTTGGTAAAAATCCCTAAGCCACAGAGATCCCTAATAACATAACTTTGAAAAATATATTAGCTCAATTTAAAGGAGTTTCTCACACAACAAGAAAACCTAACCCCCTAATGGGTTACTGTATACGATAAATCACTTTTCCACCAACCATTAGAAAAGTTTATTTTTCACAATGAAAGGAGCCACTATAGAGGCCCTAGCATTTAACATATAACAATTCAAGATTTTAACCACATTTACACATCTGTGTACAATACATAGATCTTAATTTCTACAGTCATTAAAGACGGGGTATATAATCAATCATTATAAAATCCACTTTTTATTAAAACTCCATAACGAGCTCATATATTTCTTTTTTTCATATATATACATATTTTATAATGGGGATACCATGACCAAAGGGATGATCTAAAAGTATAGTATGGGAATAACCATTCAAACAATTAATTAGCACATGGGATGGAAGGAATGACATGATGATATAAAAATTAATGTATCATATAAAATCATAACATATAAACATGGGATCATTTAGGAATGGAATCATTGAAATGTGGATGAAACATAAAAATGTATTTAGTAGGAGTAGATGATCACTTCAAAAACTGTTTCCCAAAGTAGCATAAGCCATGGATAACCGCCAAGACCATTGAACATAGTACCCCATGCCAAGGATAACCTCCAACCCTATTGCATGTGAGGTCTCAAGAGACCCAACATTACCCAATCAATTGGAGTGATATTTGGGCAAACCCTTAATACATTTCATGAATATTTTTTCCACAAAATAAATCATACATAATCATTCACACATTAACATAATTGTTACCCATGGAAATATTTGGGTAAAATAATCATGACTTAATGAATAACCAATGGGATTATCATGAAAGGTTCCATTAGAGAAATGAACTAAAACCAAAATGGAAGGTCCAAAGGTAATATTAGAATATATAATGGAATTTTAATTCAATATAAAACAAAATTTATATGAAATGTATTTGAGAATATTTAGTATTAAAACAATTTTCTATGGTTTTAAGGGAAAAAATATTGCTTTTAAAATAGAGAATGGAAAATTATTATATATTAAAATATTGTGTACCAATAAGGTTTTAATAATAAAAATAATAATTTCATAAAGACGATTTTGACTTAAAATAGATGAATGACTTCACTTTAAATTTGGTGAAACTTTTTGATATTCCCTCAAAACCAGTTTTCTAATTGGGAAGTATTAATGAGGAGATAAAGAAAATAATGTATATCCCCAAAAGATAATTAGGGATAGATCATGAAACCTGATTTTGGAATATAAAAAAATAATTTATATTTTTTACATAATTATAAAATACTCTTCATTTGGTTAAAAGTAATCATAGAGATTCCTGAATGAATAATGTTATTTTGTGTAGAATTCCTTACGAATTATCGCTATGATATTTGGTGTACTTAAGTGGGCTACATGAGAGATAATGTCGATTAACATCATGTATTAATTATTAGTGAAGTATGGTGGTGGTGAAAAGGAATACCCTATCATTAGATATGACTCATAAAATGACACAGCATAGGGGATATTCATGAATTAATGTTAATCAGAGAGGATCCATAACATTAAGTCTATTTGTGTTCTGCACTTGTGATTAATGAACTGAATAATAAAATTAATACTATTAATTAATAATTTATAAACCTCTTATAAATTTATAGGATTTATTATAACTATTATCATTTCATTCATGATGTTTTTTGATGTGTTAAGTTGTTCAATTTCATTGTTCGGGTCTCTTTTTTTCTTAGTCTGTTATGATGGATTTACTTATTATAATTAAAGGATAAGCATATAATATTTTAGTGTTTTTAATAATTGATGTTATATGAAATTATTTAACATGCATTATATTACATGGTTGTGTATTTAATGTGTTTACTCAGAGAGAAGTTAAATCATTATATAAATCATTAATGATAAATGCGTGGATATGTTTTTGCGATTTTGCACACAACTAATAAGTTTTGTATTATTATTTTACATCATGATTTCATATGGATTAAAGAACATTAAATATGATAAAATAGAAAAATAATAGTATAGTTCCACCATAAAAATGGGTTTATGAGCGTAATTCAATATAGTATTAGAAATCGATTTCCCTTCATCTGTGAATGTCCTAAATTGTCACATCTCAAATGGAATTAGCATTTCATTCAAAATAATGTTTGTGGAAAAAGAGTGATAAAAATTAATTATAACATGAGAATAAAATTATTCCATTACATGTATGTAAGTAGAGTTATAATACCATTTTTATAAATGGTGGTAAGGAAAGAAACAATATAATAGAAGAACATAAAATAATTTGAAAGAGTAATTTACAAGTCGAGTTAATCTCCATTGAGAAGGACATAAGGGGAGTGGATTTGGTCTTTTGAAGAGACCAAGAGATATAAAACACGAAGAAGGATCTTGGGGAGATATTTAAGAAGAACATAGGATATTTACATGGCTTGATTGTAATGAAGAAAATAGGTAAGGAGGTGTGGTATTTATATTGGAGGAGATGATTGTTTTCATAATATTTATTTCCATATATTTATATTTTTCCATCAAAACCATAAATACTGATGCACCCATGACCAAATAATATAATAAGTGTTTATGAGTTCTATCTAACTAGGATTAAATCATCATATCATCTCCAATGACACAATAAATCCATTTTTTTATATTTTATATAATTTATCGTATTTTACTATAAAATCAAAATTCAAGTATATTTTAAAAATATCAAAAACACACAATAAATATTTCGCTATGTGTAGATTCTATATATGATATAAATTGTTCAAAATTAATTTTCTAAATATGATTAATTTAAAATAAAATTAAAATAACAATTGAGTTGATAAATAATAATTTAGAAACATTTATATTCTTATTCTAAGTTGTAGGTATATTGTACCCCCAACTGAATATTATTTATACACTACCATTGATATGGATAAAAATAAATATGTATGTTAATATTTATATGGGTAATGTTACTATTCATAATAGTTTACTAATACTCTTCCAAAAATATATTGGTCATATTATAATCAAAATAACATACTAATCACAACCGAGTATTTTAGATATTTGAAATTCAAATAAAATTAGTCAAAAAAATTTGTTTAAAAGTCACATAGCACACAATAGTTTTATATTATATGATTATATATTATTATATGGAAAAATTATTTGAAGGATATTTCCATTGAAAAAATTTGGGCCATTATATTTTTCACCCAACAAGAATTTTCACCCTCGAAATTTTGTTTTTTATTTTACGCACTAAATAATTGAGTGTGATTTTCCTTAATTTCCTCCACTATTTCAATTGTTTCCTCCTTTTACATACAGGCCTGCCAATGAACCTTGACCAAGTGAGTATTCTTATTATATACAACATTTTATATAAAATCTAATATATTCATTTAATGCTCCTCTTAAAAACTTTCTTTCTCTAAATGTACCACCATTTAAGATAGTACGTGTGAATAGTCATGTATGTACTTCATTAAGAGGGATACATGAATGAAATCTTGTGAATTGGATATGGTAGGTGGAAGTTCTAATCGATAGGCAACGTCCCTGACATGATCAAGAATCTCAAATGGTATGTTTTATTAATTACATAACATCCATTTCTTTCCCAACCTCATGCCCTTATTCCACAGAGATATGCATTGAAATACCAGGTCTCCAAATTTGAAATCATGGTCTTGTCGATGATTTTCTACATCACTCTTTTGTTCACCTTGTACAGCCTTGATAATCTACTAAATGGTTTCCACCTACTCTACCATTTCATCAACAATTAATGGTCTTTTTAGCTTATTCTCACTGAATTCATCCAAATACACTAGTGTTCTGCTCCATTTCATATAAATTGAGTCACATTGGTCCATTTGGATGATTGAGTGGAAATTGTTATTTTACGATAATTAATCCTATGGAAGATGTTGGTCCCATCTTCTTATGAAGTATATAGAACAAGGTATCAACATAACATCTAGTTTCTGAATATTTCACTCAGATTGGCAATTATTATGAGGACAATAGGTTGTAATGATGTTTAGTACAGTGCGTAGATCATGTGAAACAATTTTCAATAACATCAAGGTGAATATCGAATCACAGTCTGATACAACAGATAGTGTTACTACATTCTTCCATTCACATTCTTTTACGTAAATCTATGAAATTTTATTTGATGAGAAGTCCACTCGAATTGAGATAATGTGAGGTCCCTTTGTAAAAAAATTTATAATGACCCTTATTGCATTGATTCTTTTGATTTCTTTGAAAGTCCGGTGTCAATGGTCATGTGTATGTTCTACCAATTCAACGATCATATGGGTAGTGGTTTCGTCATCCTTTTATACATTTTCCTCTTAGCATTCACTTATGGACATACCGGGCACATTGATGTATATTCGTGATATACCCTTTCATATTGTCCAACCAAGTGTTTTCAAAGAGATCTCGATAAATCTTTGTGCTCCTTGGGTGAATATAAAAGGTCGTGCTATTTAAATACCTCAAAATCTACATTATCTCCATATCAAATTGTACACTTAATCAAGACCCCATCATATTGACCCGTGATTTTCAATTAAGAGCTCAAGGGATTTCCCATTTTTATTGGATTACAACATTTTCTGATGATCGACACATTTTCATTGAAGATCCATTATTTTCCCCATGAGGGATGGTTGCGCATTCATTTGATAAAAGATTGATGATGTTTGTCCCTTAATGATACCCTATTCTTTTTACTAAAAATCTATGAATAATGGATATTATTCAATTCTCATCATTGATAATGATCTAGGTTCATCTCTACATAGAGCATATTCCACCTTGATTGAATTACCAAGATATTAATGGATTGAGTTGTCATAATCATTGATGAGATATATCAATATTTGACGGCTCATATTATGTTCAATTTGTGTGAATATATTATAGAGAATATAGTGATATATATTTATCTCATTTTTAACCAACAGAGATAATGTCACCATATTTTCAACACAATGATCACATCCGCAAACTCTAGGTTAAGTGTGGGATAGTTTTGCTAAAATATTTTCAGATACCTTGAGGAATGGTCTATAACAATAAAAAAATTTATCAGTAGACAACAGAATTACTTATTAAAAACATAATTGCACATCACAAAGTGTTCTCCACTTATGGGGAGTGTGAGTATAGGATTAGTGATAAGCCTCTTTTTTAACTCCTTGAATCAATCTTCACATTCCTTGGTCCAGAAAAAAATTACTACATTCCTTGTTATCTTGGTAATTAGGTTCAACAGTCAAAAAAGATCATAAAAATCATCGAAAAAATCTAGCTGGACACAAAAAAATATATGGAAATATATTACATATGTTGTCCTGGGCCACTCTTCAATTTCCATTGTCATGTAAAGGTCCACAGATATCCATTTTCTGGAGAAAACATTCCCCAAGAATGATACATATGCCTTCCAAAAATCAGAATTACATTACATTGAAAACAACTTCTCCCTTTCCATTATCATTAACACAATATTATAATTCTCCTCATGATTCTCCTTGTTATTAGAGTATATCATAATATCGTCAATAATGACTACCATATATTTTTCGAGGTATTATCTAAAGACTCTATTCATTAAATGCATGAAGATTTTGGGATCTTTAGTGATTCATAAGTTCATCACTATGAACTCAGGGTGTCCATACCTCATTTGAAAGGAAGGCCTCATAATATCTCCATTACTCCCTAATAATTAGTGATATCCTGATAGAAGGTCAACCATAGTAATATAAGATGACCCACAAAGATGACCGAACAAGTCATCTACCCAAGGAAGGGTATACATGTTCTTTATCATAATTTTATTGCTATCATGATAATCAATGTAGAGGCGCATTTATCCATCATTATTTTTGATGATGAAGACTGGTGCAGCCCATGGTGAAGGACACTAGCATATAAAACCCTTGCCCAATTTCTCTTGTAACATCTTCTTCAGCTCTTCCAGCTCTATGATGGCTATTATATTAGGGGACATTGATATAAAAGGAGATATAGGAATAAGATAAATTTAAAACTGAACCTCGTGGTTAGGAGGAAGAGAATAAAATACATTAGGGGAAACATTTGTTTAATTACTCAGGAAGGGAAAGCCTTCAAGCATGACACTCACCTTTTTCACAATAATTTGATCTAAACATGATTTATCATAGGGTATTAATATCCACAAATGAGACTATGATTCTAAATAAGATTTATCTAACTCCATAAACGTGTAATGAATTGGAGGATTTTTCAGAATGGGAAGAGTGATTTCCCATTCCCAATAGTTGATATTGTCTTTATATAATGATTTAAAATCCATTCCCATGATAGCATGGAATTCCACTAAAGGATGTTTGACGATATTTTCAATGAGGTTCAGTCACCAAAATTTTATTAAGGACATGGATTGAAAAATTTCCCCATTATATATTCTCTCAAAAATCATTTCCACAAAATTTTGAGGTGGTTTTTTTAATAGTTATACTAAATTATCATGAATTGAAAGAATGTGTAGAAATAGAATAAAATAGCATGTTTTATATTCCTCAATAATTATCTAGTGTACCTATCACCAAATAATTCTCTAAATCCATATAACCAATAGTGTTAGCATAATCCCTTCCTAGTTTCCTTGGAGGTTTTTGTTGGATTACTCCAATATCCCTTTGTATAGGTAAACTGTTTTAATAATTCCCATGATCCATGTATTTGCAACAATGCACCACTAGATAAGAGTTAATCTTAACCATCCATTATTATTCCAAATTATTGGGATTTTTCATATCTATTCGGTATAACATGGAATGATATCCCTTCATTCCACATTTTAAGAAATTTTGAGTTCCCTTTAGACAATTCACATGATAGTTCATCTCGTAACTTCTACAAGGGTGAAATATGGTCTTATTTCCATCATGTGATTTGTTTGTTGAACCTCCCATGTTGTTCTCCATTTTTCTCATCTTGTTAAGAGGTACACGAGAACACTGAGAGTCTCTAGACTCGATTTCATCCTTGAGGAAAAACAAAAAATATACTCATAACTTTCAATTTCTAAAATCCCTAACACCTTCTACAGAGTTGGCTTTAGACCACCAAAGAAGTGATCATCCATTATTTAGGTGTTAATGAAAAAGATATATGTTGACCTTTTAAGCCTTGTGATATTTTATTTATACACTTTTATGGAATTATCTTCTATAAACGTGAGACCAAGGAACTCCAATTTCATCATGAGAGGGTGGGTTCAAGAAATATATTTATTCAAAAACATCTATATGAATTCCTCCCATTTCATGGAATCAATTTACACTTGGTAATTTTTATTCTTTATTTGTGTCCACCATTGATAAAATATTCCATAAAAAAGATATAATTCCATTACAACATTATATTATTTAGAGAACTAGATGATATATAATATCTTATGAATGTAGTTATTCCACTATTCTGTGAGGTGGGATCAGAATATCTGATAGAAATGGGGTTCCTTTTCCACATGAAGGTTTCTAGGAAATATTTCTCTATATTTAAAGAATGTGGGTGTTCCACATGATTCATGTTATTATTCATAACTTGATCTATATATGAATGAAATTTCATGATGTTATGAGCACCTCTTTCTATCATACTAGGCATATTATTATTTAAATCAACACATTTATAATAACATGGGTTGTTAAAACATGATCTTATATTTCCCTCCATTAACTATGAAAAGGGATGTACAATTAGAGGACAAGAATACTTAGTTATTGAACATAAAATGGAATCTTATACCAAAAATGGATAACCATGTACTGGATAAGTATATCGTATCTTGTGACTTATTAGGTTTAAGTCTACATTATCCCTGATCTATTTATAAACTTATATTATTATGGTATATTTTAATTCCACCAATTATATATTATACTATGCTCATGAATTTATAAAAAGCATATACCCTAGGAGGGTAAAACCAATAGTGTTGTAAGGCATGTTTTCATGTACCATGATGCCCTAGGTTAAGCCTGAAACTTCATGCCAGAGGTTTCACCCAGATGTACATCTGTGCAAGAGCCACATATACCTGCCTGGATCCAAACTGGGATGTATTTTCTTGATAAAACAAAAACTCTAAACTTAACAAAATTTTGGGATGTTTTATTATACAATTTGTCATCCATAAGGTTAATAGAAATTTTATCTACTAATAATCTCCACAAAATTACATGACAATGATATGATAACAAATATAGCAACCCTAACCATTTACATATAACATTACATCATTGTTATCAACATTATACATCAGAGTACAAGACAATGATCATATAGTCTAATATCTTGTAAGACTGAGTACATAATCTATCAATATAAAACAAATTTTAATTGTAAATCCATATTTATCCCCTTTCATAAATTCTTTTCATACATCTACATATGATAATCTGTGGATAACATGATCACAGGGATGAACTAATAGCTCAGTAAGGTAATAACCATAAGAAAAAAGTATAATCACATGGGATTGATGGAAGGACATGATGATATAAAAAGGCATGTAACATATCAAATCATAACATATAAAATTGTGATCATTTAAAAATGGAATAATATAAATTATTATCAAACATAAATCATGAATTTAGTAGGAGTCAAGGTTAACCTGCAAGACCATTTCACATTGTAGAACATGCCAAGGAATCGCGACATGACAGTTTCACATAGTACAAAGGCCATGGCTAACGGCAAAGACGACCACACATAACATCCCATGAGACTCAAATTTACCTAATTAATTATAGATATATTTATTCACACAAATCATAAATTTCATGAATTTGTTTTCAATGTAGATAATCATAAATAATCAATATTACATAAACATAAGGGTTACCCATGGAATGAATTGGGTACCACAATCATGACTTATAGCATATCCATTGTGTTATCATTAAAGATTCCATGAATGAAAAGAATTAGAACCTACATGGACGTCCATTATGTTAAATATCCTTTTAATATTGTATTTTATGTCCACAAAATGTAAAACATGTATGAAATGTAATTGTGATATTTTAGAATTAAAACTCTTTTGTGTGTTTTAATGAAAACACTATAGTGCTTTTAAAATAAGAAAAAAGTAAAATATTTTTTATAAAAGAATAAGTTAACAAAGACGGTTTTTATAATAAAAATAATAATTCTATGAAGATAATGGTGGCATAAAATATTGGATAGATTTCTCTTGAAATATGGTAAATATTTCGTAAGTTCCCTTAAAATGAGTTTGCTTATTGGAATGTATTGAGAAGGGAATCACTTAAAAGCATTTAAAACACAATAAGGTAGTGAGTGGTGGATAATAAAATGTGACTACGGTTAAAATAAATAGTAGTTTAAATTATTACATAAAAATCAATGTCAAATTCTTTTGGGTAAAAATAACGATAGAACAACCTGAAGGAATAAATTTGGTTCGGGTAGAATTTCATACTGATTGTCAGCATGGTTTCTAGTGTACTTAAGAGGTATTAGTAAAAGAGAAAGATGTTTATGATCACTTATATATTATAAGGTATGTATGGTATTGGTTAAAAATTAGACACCATCATTATGGATGACACATAAAATGGAATAGTATAGAGGAATTTCTTGAATTAAAGTGAAATCGAGAGGATCCCTTAACTAAACATCATTGGTTTATTCCAACTATTATTATTGACATGTCTAAAAAAATTAGTTTTAAAAATTAATTAATAAATAACCTCTTATATATGTAAAATATTTAATATAAACATTATAAGTTCATTAATGACCTTTTTTGATGGGTTATGTCGTTCAACTTCATTGTTTGGGTCTGTTTTTTTTCTTTGTTGTTATGATGGATTTTATTTTTCTCATGAATGAATTAACATATAATATGACATTTGATGTACAGAATTGAAATTATATTAAATTAGTGATCATAATTAAGATTACATGGCTGTAATTTTAATTTGATTACATGGATTGATGTCAAATCATTATCTAAAACAATAATGATATATGCTTGGAATAATTTCAGAGTTTTTTCACTAAATTTACTTGTACTGTATAATTTTTTACATCATGATGGTATAAATATTAAATAATATTAAATTTGATAAAATACACATATAATAGTATATTTCAATGATAAAAATGGTTGCATGTCATCTTTTGAATATAGTAATAGAAATTAATAACACACCATCATTGATTGTGCTAAATTAACACATCGAAAACAATGTTTTCCTTTCATTCAAATAATAGGGAGGGGAAAGGATAGATGATAATGAATTATCCCATTATCAAAATTGAATTAAATTAAATATATGTTACTAGAGTTATAATACTATATCGGTGATGGGAGGTGAGTAAAAAATAAGAAATGGATATAATATAAAAGAATTGGACAGTGAAATTTGCCTCTTCAATTTATCTCCTTTGAGAGCCTCTTTAGGGGATATGATTTGGTTTTTGATTAGACCAATGTATTTTGGAGATGAATGATTCAATTTGGGAGTGGTTTTGGTAGAACATAGATATAGAACAGGGCTTTAGAGGAGTGAGGAGAAGAGGTATGGAGGGGAGGTATTTATGGTAGAGGATTAGAGGGTTTTCATAATATTTAATTCCATAGTTTTATATTTTCAATGAAGACCCGAAATATTGATATTTCCATAAAAAAAATATTAATAATTGTATGTGAGTTTGAACCAATTTGACTTACATCATCAAATCATCATCATTGATTCAATAAATCCATTATTTATCAATTATTGTAAATTTTCTTATTTTACTATTTATAAAAAATCATGTAATTTAGAAAAATCCCAAAATTTCCCCAAACTATTTTTCAACATGTAGTTTACAAAACAGTAATCCGTTTTTCAAAAATAATTTTCCAAATATTATTAATTTATATTTTTATTGAAAAAAAAATTAATTCAAAAAATAACAATTTTAAAACAATTAGTTACATATTCCATGATATAGGTATATAACACTCCAACTTGAATCAAATTTAAATACTATCATAAGTAAGATTTCTATTCATTAGAATATGTCACAATTCATAAGATTAACACTACTATTTATAGGTCCATGTTAATATTCACCAATAATTAAGTGGGTCATATTAAACTCCAAATAATAAACTAATTGTAACTGTGCAAGTCAAATCATTAAAATTCACATAAAAAAGTGACAAAAAAATTGTTTAACTGTCACAGAGCACAAATTAATTTATTATGTTATTATATCATATGATTATATGGAAAAATATTAATAAGGTAATTTTTATAAAAAAATATTGGGTCGTTACATCCACCCATGTCAAATGTTAAACAATAATTGTCGACTAGAATACCATGGAGCTATAGTGGATGTCAGTTGAATATCTATGTCGCTAATGTTATAGGATAGTGTGAAGTATGAGCCATAAGCAATTAGCCTAGTTGGATCCGTCAACATGATTCTAACAATCTCCCACATGGAGCTAGATTTGTAACTCCCCAAGCTTCCACGATAAATTTTTCTTTGAATAATGCAATAACTTGCGAATTACGCAACATCGAGTTCAGACACATCACAACCAATCATACATGACATTATGAATACTAATAAAATCTCAGAGAAATTATAATATTTTTTTCCCAAAATGCACTTCATTTTTTGATTCGGAATATCAAAATTAGCTTAGAGTGAATTTTTGGAATTTTTCAAAAATATTTCAATTTTAGAGGAATAGTGAAAAACAATAGGTTATTGTTTAAAACCGTCATATTAATTACATAATTATGTATATTATTTAAAATAATATTATGTGAAATTACATACATAATAAATATATATGGTCAATGTAATTCATTGGAGTCATTTTTTAATAATTTTAGATATATAAAATGTTAACCACCTTTTTAACATCTTTTACCCACCTTCTAGGAGCATTTTTAAATTTTCCAAAAAAATAATACTTTTACCACATCTATGAATTGAATTTAAAAAATCCTAGATACATGGAATACATTAGTAAGTAAAATTTTATTTAATTAGATAATTTTTTTGGTGAATAGAAACGTTTGACTTTTATTTAACACAGATAAAAGAAAATAGGGTAATTAAAGGTAATAATGATATTATTATTACAGTAACTTATTTAAAAATTATAATTGATAAGTGTATTTCTACCAAAATAAACCTTATAAATAAAATATTATTCTTTTTACCCACTTTGATTATATTAGGATATTTATTAATATTTTATTTAATGGGGAGTTAAAAGTGTCAAAATTCACATTTAATAAATAAATTTTTTTTATAGGGATATACATAATATAAACTATACTATAAAAATTAATTAGAATTATAATTATATTTCCTTCCTCATGGTTTTTAATTATTATTTTTTGACATAATATGTTTTTATGTATCTATTAAACAATGATGATGAAGTAATTACCTGATTAATGAATGATTAAAATAATTGATATTATAAATATTATAATAAATGTAATTGAATTATTTTAAGGAATTAGAATAATTTTAAATGTTTATATGACATGACAGGGTTTATTAAATAAATTTTATTCTAAATAATAATGTTGTTATGACTTTCAAAAAAACAAATTACCAAATAATGTGAAAATTGACATGGATGAGTTATTAAAAGAAATAGTATTTTATTAAATTATATAATATACCTAAAAATCATTTATTCAGTCAAAGGATTTATATATGGTTATATATATAAATAATTAACCACTTTGGGTTTTCTTGTTATTTTATTTTATTTTTATTAACCATATAATATAAAAATAAAAGGATACATGGTAAATGTTAAAATTTTTAACTATGAGTTAAATCTAAATGATAAGGTAAATATGTTAACATAAACTTGTATAAACCATTTTTAGTGAAATTATTTCTACCCATAAGCACTTGAGAATATAAATAAATTAATTTGGGGCCATTATAAACGGTATATGATTGAATAATAAAATAATAATTAATGCTTTTCCTAAGGTGACTATCACCTCTCTTATAAAAGGGCACTTTCCTATCTCTCAAAATAAAACTCCAATGCTAATTGGATCAGCCATCCATTCCAATATCTCCTCCCAACATCCATCAATTAATCTTATAGGTGTTACCTTGAGAAAAAATCCAACCTACAGATCACTTTTTTTCATAAATAAAGAAACACTCAAATAAGAGATTATTATTTTTTCACCTCTTTCAATGTTCTATTATTCTTCCACTTTCCCTTTCATTGTTATTTCTATTCCTAAATTGAAACACCAGTACCTTATACATACTGTGATGTTATTATAATTATTTTACAACCAAAATCAATATTCTATCCATCCTATGAATGATAATGTCACCATGCCTGTGTACGTACGGCTTACCGTCTTCACACAATGGTGTAATTGGTTATTCAACACTATTATATTCAGTTTTATATAATGGTAAGTAATATGTATATAAATATTAAAAATTAAATGATAATTTATATTTAAAATTAATATATAATCAAATTCCACAACTTTTAATTATTAGGGAAATGATATCATCGATTGTGTGTATGTACGACTTACCGTCTCCACGACATGATGAGATTAATTTCCATAGAAACCATTCAACGATGATTCTAAAATATATATTATTAATAATTATTTAATATATTAAATAATAAATCTACACAATATATATATATATGTATGTATATACATATATCTTATTCACCTAGTTCCCTTCAATATGATATGGAAATGAAAACAGTGTTTATGCATACGTACGACCTAACATCTCTATAATCAAGGTTTTCCATTTCATATTTCATTATATTTATTCATATTTATATTCAAAATTTACCTGATTTATTAATCATATTATATATTGTGGAAGTATATAAATAATTATCTAAGTGATACAATCAAGAATTACATGATAAAACAAGTAAAACAAAGAAGGTGATTATAACACAAAATGTTAATTTAAAATGGAAATCAATATTAAATGGGTAGTACAACCCAATAAATGAATCATGAATGATATAATAAATATGTATATGGTTATGGTACAATTTAATAAATACTATGGTCATTATGTAGTAGCATAAATGTACCCTAGAAAAAGGAATCTGTAGGGTAAGGGTATATTTCTTAATCTTATTATTATCTGAGATTGTTTATATGTATGAATATACATGGAATTATTTATCATCCATGTACATGTTTCATAAAATAATTTCAAAAGTATTATTCTAACTATATTCTTAAATGAAAAATTAATTTTAAATGTTTCAAATAAGTATTCTTATAAACATTTCTCATTATTGTTAATATTTTCAAAAAATGTTTTAAGGATTTATTTATATAGACTTGATTGTTTTAAAAAGATAATTACATTCAAATGTTTCAATGTGGTATGAGATCCTTTGATTAAAAAATATCATTTAAATGAATTTCATTATAAATTTGTGACTTTTAAATGATTTAATAAATTTCTATATTGTTCTCAAAAATGTTTACTAATCATTTTCAACTATCTAAACATCTGTTATAGGATATTATTCTTGATTAAGGTTGATTTTTTATAATAAAACCATCCATAATTTATTGAATTAGTTATGATATGATTGAATGTGGATTTCCTATTTTTATACCATTCATGATTTTTGATTAATTTATCTACATTTTATATGATAGTTTTAATACGAATGTTTATGTAATGTTTTCCCATTTTCATATAAGAAATGCGGCAGACATAGTATGCGATGGGTGGAGCCCGCTATAAATCCTCGATGCATAGGAATGTATCATGTGAAACATTAGTTTCTTGAAAGAATACCATGAAAAAAATTTATTTTTTAGTTTTGGAATGAGGCCTTGAATATGTGGTAATAATGTATTGTGTTAGGTATTCACTAATTATGAAATTGTTTGTTACATGTTATTATTGGACTGGTAGAATATCCATGTGAAAGTTTATATTGTAATGTTTGTTTTTTTCCATAATATGTTCAATATTATTTTAAAAAAGGCTTTTGTTTTTATTAAACATCGTTCATTAAATTTTTATAGATTATACTAAATTATTTACCAGTACAGAGAATTTGATATCACCATTTCTTATTTCTATTTTCTCATGATTCTAAGAAGTGTATTGGGATTAATATGTAGGGATATGGTAAGGGTATAATGGATTTATAAATTTATTATTTATTTTGTGTTGTATGTTTGAAATATTAATGTAACATTAATGTATGTAATATATTTTCCAAGACATTTAAAATAATTGGTCCTTTTGAACATTATTCCTTGTCATAATTATAATGTTTTTAAATAATGCACCAGCTCCAGGATTATATGGTCGAGGAGTTTCAGTTGGAATAATATAATTTTTAAAAATAATCATTGAAACTATATTTAGAAAACATTAAATTATAAAACATTAACCAAAGATATACTTCGATAATTAGTATAGAAGAACATGAAAAGAATTTATTAGTGTAAATATTATGTGGGCATTCCCAGAAATTCGTCCGTGTCTCAATACGAGTAGGAAGAGGTGGCTCTGGTACATATGTATCATGGATTGAAAACTCTGACATGGAGTTTCAGTCTAGAACTAGGGTATCTTGGTACACAACAATAGGCCTTGCTGCACTATTTTTTTATGACATTACTGGGAGATATTCTTTGGATAACTCAAATTTTAATTATGAGCCACTATGACTGATTTTGGAGTAAATTCATCAATAATGATTTTTTTATGATTATAGATTAAATGAATAGTATTATCAATTTAAGTTAGTTATTTAAAAATAATGTAATTATTCATTGAAATTAATAAACTAACCTAGTGTATGCCATTTTTTGAAATGGCGCCATGTAGAAGGAATAAGGACTCCATCAATATTAATGATACAAACATTAAGAAATATCATATCTTTCATGGTATTATGCCAACATTTATATGATAAATAATCTCTCATATATTTATATCATAGGAACAAATAGTATCATTTCTTATAAAGATAGGTAATTATTTCTTTTTGTCCTATGGATTTGATGGAATGCAAGATTTGAAAAGGATTATAGAGGGAAATATGGATTAATTGAAGAAGGTAATGAAGGATTATCCCATAGGTGATAACTATGGAAAGAATAATATTGGTAAAATTTTAAAGGTAATGTGATTTAGTTAAAAATGTTGGGAAAAATGACACCATGTAAAAGATTTCAATGGAATGAAAAAGGTTTAAAATGTAGAATGCTTCATATGCATGGAGCTATTACACTACGTGAATAAATTTCCAAATTATCAATGTATGCCCCAAATGATTCAATTTTGTAATAATCATGTTATGATACTACCACAGAATAAGTGGAATGACTAGTGTTCTTATTTTTTTTATTACAGAATTATTTCATTTTAGTTTAGTATCAACTATGTACGAGTTATATGAATTATATAAATAAATAATTATTGTACTGCTGTACTATTTCATTGAGGATAAGACATTATATGATTCTTAGAAAAGTGACTCAATAGCTGGTTATATTTTAAAATATATTTTTTAATGTAATATATACCATAATATGATTCTGATACTGAGGTAATGATATTGAAATAATATAAGATTGATTGGGATAATTTATATTTCATATTCACGACTATAGTGAAACTAATTAATTGTTTTCTTATTCCATTATTGTTGGAGTTTACCACATTTTTTGTATATAATGAGTATATCATGTATTATATAAGGAATAATGGATAAATAATGTAATCAATATTTTTTTAAGGTAATTAACTATGTTACAATGTTTTAAAAGAATAAATGATGATGGTATTCACATGTTATTACGTTGAATAAAAGATCTTTAGTATGTTTACCATCCTTATAAATTTTTGGACTGTGAGTTTGGAATAATAAAATTTGGATAAAAAAAATGTTGAAAAGGTTTTTTTGACATTGGATACTATTGTTATGGTTAATGCATTTCTTAATATTAATTTTGATTTTTTATAAAAAGGAAAACCTAGAGGTCAGATGAAAACTCGTTGCGCCCGGTAAAGCTGCAAGACATGACCCTTCAACCGAAGGCCGACAAGGGTGCATCACCTACCAATGTCCTACGTGATGTCCTGGTTTGTATAATATATATATTTTTAATTATTTAGACAGTTAAAATATATATTCTTTATTTTTTTAGAACTCTATATGATTAGATTAAATATAGTATTATTGAATTCGGTTATCTTCTGGAGTGAAAAATGCGTTTTTGGTACTAATTATTTGAAGAATGAAACACTACATGTCAAGTATATTTTTACCCACTTATTATATGAATATACTAATTCTTAAACATTAGGGAAGGTATATGAAAACCAAAAATTTGTTCTCTTAATTCCTAATGTTTTGTTCAACGGATGATTTTTATATCATCATAAATTGATTGCTTTGAGACCCACAATTTTACACTTTTTTGTGATTGATAACCTTAATAACACCCTAAAGATATTTAGTTTTTCCTCCATGTATTTGTCTCTAATTTCCACCAATGTTCCCTTAATCGAGATCATAATTGGGTGGTGACTTTTTTTCCCTTTCTCTCTTATTATGAATTAATTTTACTAACCCAATTTTCGATATTTGTTTTCGACAGTTGTATATTTCTATTTTTAACCATTTAATTTCGATGAAAAATATCAAATTGAAAGGACATAATTAATTGTAGGGGAGAATGTAACACCCAAAGCATCCATGATAGGTTTATCTTTGAATAATGCACTAACTTGCATTTTACGCAACTATGCGTTCTAACTCACCACAACCAATCAAACTAGCAGCTATGAATAGTAATACACACTTTTTGAAAATTTTTAAATTTTATTTTTCAAAATGGACATCATTTTGGGATTTGGATTATCAATATTATCTAAGGGTGATTTTTTTTATTTTTCTGATAACATTCAATTATTGATGAGTAGTCAAAAACACTTTGTTGTTGATTAAAATAAACATTTTATTTAAATAATTATTTACCTTATTTAAATTTATTTTTTCTCAAAATAGATACATAATACCTATATAATGTCAATGAAATTCATTAGAGTCATTTTATAATAAGTTTAGATATATAATATTTTATTGAACATTTTACCGTCGTTTACCCACCTTCTATGAGAATTTGAAAATTTTAATAAAACATAATATTACCACTTCTATGAATTGAATTTCAAAAATATGAGAGATATAGTTATCATCAGTTAGTAAAATGTGGTTCTGTAAGATGAATTTTTTTTGGAGAATAGTAATTGTTGACATTTAATAACTAAACACATTTTACCATAGGGCAATAAATAAGATAAATTCGGCTATAAATATTTATTAGAAAGCCAAAAATAATCATAAATTATTGTATTTTATATTGTGTTTTTATAAAATAAATGATTAAATTTATTTAGGACACAATTCTGATCTTGTAATTACCTTATTAATAAAATATTAAAATAATTAATATTATAAATTATAATATAAATGTAACTTGGGACTTATAATGAATTAAACCAATTTTCTAGGTTAATATTATATTATATGATTGATTAAATGAATTTTATTCGATGTAATAAATTTGTTATGATTTTCAAAAAAATAAAATACTAAAAATTGTCAAAAATGACAAAAATGAGTTTTTAAAACAAATTATATTTTATTAAATGATATAATATGCCTAAAAATCTAAGGATAGTCCAAATGACTTTTATAACGTTATATATATCAATATTGAACCATTTGGGGGTCTCTTTGAATTTTATTGTAATTTTAGAGACCATATAATATAAAAAATGATACATGGTAAATGAAATACTATTAAAATAATAGTTAAATCTAAATGATAATGAGAATATGATAACCGAAATTTGTTTAAAAACATTTGAAATAGATTATTTATACCCATAACCAACTAATGATCGAAATAAATTAATTTTGATCCTTTATTAAGTGAATATGATTACATAATAAAATAATTGTTCAAACTTTTCCTCAAGTGACCCTCACCTATCTTATAAAAGGGAATTCCCCTTCTCTCAAAATCCTTACTCAAAAGAAATTTGGCTCAGCCATCCCTACCATAATCTATTCCCATCAACCCTCACTTCATTATTGAGGACGTCCCTTGAGCAGAAATCCATCTAAAGAGCCCTTATGTTCAAATCAAAAGGAAATAATCAAAAAAGAGGTAATTATTCTATCACCTCTTTCAAAGTTCATTGTGTCTTCCACTTCCACATTCATAGTTATTTACACACCAAAATTATAACTATAGTGCCCTATACATACTATGATGTTATTATATAAATTTTACATACATATTAATTATTATATCCATCCTATGATTGATAATGTCATTACGTGTGTGGAAGAATGGCTTATCGTCTCCACGTCGTGGTGTAATTTTTTATTCAACACTATGTTATTTGGATGGATATAATGATGAGTAATATTTATATAAATAATGAAATAACATTATAATGTCTCTGTAAAATTAATATTCCATAAAATTCCACAACTATTAATAAATAATGACATGATATCGTCGCTCGTATGTACGTACGGCTAACCCTCTCCAAGACGCGATTAGATTCATATAAAAATTGACCATTCAATGAGGAATATAAAATATATATATAATAAATAAGTATGTAATATATGACATAATAATGCTACTGAATATATATATATAGACATATTTCTTATTCACTAAGTTCAATTCAATACGATATGAAAACAAAAATAGTGTTTATGCATATGTATGATCTACGGTCTTCATAAATGGTGTTTTCCATTTCATATATCAATAGATTATACATATTTATATTCTAAATATATATGATATATAAATGATTTATTATAAAACCCCAGGTAAATAAAGAATATGAAATTTTCATATTTATCCATATTTGTGAAAAAATATTAATATTACTTTAAAGGGGACACTATGCTCGAGAGCGTACTCAATACGCAACAACGTGTTTTTTGGGAATCTTACGTTGCACTCAAATAACAAAATAATATTATTTTAAATGGTAGTTAATGCCTAGACATTGTAATGGTGGGAATGAACATAACTAACTACAAAATTATTATATATGTTCTTAAAATATTTTTACATTTTACAATAAATGTTAGAGGATTAAAAATGCGAATGAATCCAATTTTAAGCGTAAAAATTCTAATATTCTTTAAAAGGCCGATTAATCGCCTTTTGATGGAGAACCTCTTTTAAATCCACTTTCTGACAATTTTATGTGTTATATTTGACAAAATAAAATTCTTCTTTATAATCGGGACCTCAAAATTTACTTTGTGTAAATTTTTTGTATTTTTCTGATAAAGTTCATTTTTTAATGAATAATGAAAAATGTTGTATTTTAATTCAAAACCACTTTTTAATATAATTTATTTATATGATTAAATTATCTTCTGAATTGTTTTTAAATTGAAATTAGAATATATTTTTTCCATTTAATCCAATTGTGGTCCTGGTAATTAATTTCACTTTGAAATTGGACTTAAACTAGTGTCAATCTTTTAATAGATATTGTTTTTTAAAAACATGCTATTTGTTTTGACAGCGGAAATTAATTATTAAATTAATTATTGAAACATATATGTTTTTGAATTTTGTAAAATATACATTATTTTTGAATTCGGAATATCAAATATAGCTTAGGGTGAATTTTTTGTATTTTTCTGAAAAACATCAATTTTTTATGAATAGTGAAACCACTAAGTGGTAGTTTAAAAAACGATTTTTTGTTTAAATGAATCTTCACCACTTCTGTGATTTGAATTTCAAAAAACCAACATACATAGTTTTCATTAATATGTAAAATGTGGTTCAATGGGATTAAAATAATTTTTTGGTGAATAGTAACTTTTATGTTTTTAATCGCGATTAGAGGTAATTAGTGTTATTTAAGGTAAAAATATTGTATTATTAATATGAAATGACCTAGAAACATGTCCTACCCTCATTGGATGTGTCATGGCCTACCACGAAAATCCATGGGTCCACTTGGGGACCCCATGGAGCCACTTTGGTTTGAAAATGACATAAATAACTTTTTATTTAAAGTTAAAATTAAAATGTCACAAGCATGAGGTGTTTTACAAGAACAATTTTTAAGTGGGTCTATAAAAGTTATATTTTTGACTATAAATATTCATTAGAAAAATAATAATATTTCTTACGTCATGATATTTTTTTATTATTTTTAGACATTAAATAAATTAAATTCTTTATGGCATCATAATGATGCGGCGATTACCTCATTAATAAAGGATTTAAATAAAATGAAAAGATACTATTAAAACTATAACATAAAATTGTCAAAGACCTATTGGATGAGTTTGTTTAGAACCCTTAAAACCATATCCTCGAAATACATCAATGTGGGACCTTTAAAATCCAAAAATCATTTGAAAATAAAGTAACATTTTGTAACATTTCAAGAGTGCCCCTTCTCTCCTCTTATAAAAGGCCCCCACCTCTATCACCTTACCCACACCTCTCAAGCCTTTTTCTCATCCAAACCCTGATCATTTTGTCTCTCAACATCCATATATTACTCGTAGATGCCTCACATTTGGCAGAAGTCTTCCCAAGGAAGCCATTGAGCTCAAATCAAAAAAAGATACCCGATTTTTTGGTAATGTCTTCACTGGTGTTCTTTTGTATTATTTTTCTTCTCCAACACCCTAAACTCTTTTTATTCATATTTTTTTGCAAAAAATCCAGTATCTTCAATATACTAGGATGTTGTTATAATAAGGATTCGAGGTACACTTACACACAACTACATCTAATGGTTAAGGGACATACTGTTTCTGTGGATGGTGAATTTCTGCCTCACTAAACGATGATTGTTCAATATTCTTTTAACACCCTCAAAGGTGGCCATTAAGATGTCACTATATTTATATATGATTTATAATATGTTTATGTTTTACTTAAACTTATGTATTTTTCATTTGTGGAATACCTTTATGGTCTCCATTATGGTTAAATGCGATATCTTCATTTTAGAAAGTGCGGACTACCGCCCCCTCAAAGTGATTTGATTCGTTAATACCATATGTGGTAAGTTTAAGAAATAGATTTAATGATATTATATATGATACCATACTGGAATTATAATACTATTATGTATCACTATGTTTGAATTCCATTAAATAAGAAATAGAAATGGAAGTAGCGTTCATTCGTACGTACAACTTACCGTCTCCATGAACGGTGCATTTCATTTCTTACCTATAAATGTTATTTAATATTATAAATGCATGTATATAATGTATATATATGATATATATGATATCTAAATAAACAATATAATTATGGATATAATATATATTTTACCACATGAACAACTTGTAATTATAAAGAGTTTATTTTTCACTCAAGTAGCAATGATCTACAAAACGACCATTATTAACATAAAAAAATTACATAGTGTTCATAGCATTGTAGTAAGTGATATAAAATGAATAATTAAATTGGAAGATTTTATTAAGAAAGTATAAATTAACTCATTTTTATTATTCAGGAGGTTAAATAACGATCGAGTCAAGTCGGACCCGAGGTAAGGGATCCTACCCCTCTCTTTCTTTTTAAGTACACTCTTTTATGTAATTCCTTTTAAGATCATATTTATTATGACTAGGATGTTCTTTTATATTAATCTTACTTTAATTTTTATGTAAATATGATGAGAGACCTATTTTATCTTATCAATCCATTTTGTAATTTTTAATTGGCGTCGTTAGGATGCTGGAATTTCGTAAGGAACGTTTTATCTCACTTTGTGTTTTCGTGAGATTCATGCTACATTTGCCAATATTTTCTTTTTAGTGGTGTACGTGCATTCCATTATTCTAATTTTTGTGTAACATAATTTCTTATATGAGTATTTACATCGATGTTGTATTGTCCTTCTTTCATAGGGTGTACGTTTCAAAAGTTACCCAAATCGGTAAGGGAACATTTCACCCTCCTCTTTTTAAAGGACTTCTTCTGTTATGTCCTTTAATTATCATCTTATTATTTGAGGATATGTTATTATATATCCTTATTGCCATAAATTTTATGTCCAAGTGATGAGATTCCCTTTATATCTCTCATCAACTCTTTTTCTAAAATTTGATGTGACGCCATTAGGCTGTCAACGGAACTTCATAACCCAATTTAGATTTATTTGGAACATTTAGTTATTGAATATGTCATCCTTTGAATATGTGTGAATGAACATTGATTATTTTACACTTAATATCCACTTATATTGTGTGTATTTATATTTTTCACACATAATTATTAGATCGATTTATCCTTAATTTAAGGATAGCATCTTTATAATGGATTTCATCTCAATTTACATTTCCTTTGGGACTTCATTGTTGTTATGCACCAATTCACTCTTATATGGTGTATATACAATCCTTTGGAATATTATATCATTAATCCCTTTATTCTCATGATATTATTAAATGTTATTTTTAATTATTGTTTTCATGTCTCTCTCATTTTGTTAAAAACCCTTTTACTAAAATATAGTTTTAAATGTTTTAATGAATTATTCTTATAAATATTTATCATTAATATCCATGTATTAAAAATGGTTTTAAGGATTTATTTATATGGATATTAATTTTTTAAAATGTTAAAATATTCAATGTGGTATGGGAAACTTTGATTTAAAAATATCATTATTAAATGTTTTATATGGTTTTGAAAAGGGTTTTTAGAATGGATTCCTTATTTCAATATCTTAAAATGTTATATTGTTATTGCAATGTGGGAATGTTATCTTTCCTTTATGATTAAGTTATGTGCTTTGATTATGTTATGGTTCTTGGGCATTGTTATGAATATGGGTGGTACTGTGATAAACTAAGGGCGGGTGAGCCCGATATAGCTCTCCAATGCATTGGGTAACATGAAGGAGTTAAACGTTAAGCTTTCTCCTAATAGATTTAGGGAATATACTATGATGGGTATTCCAAACTTAACCAAGAGGGTTACTCACTACGTAAGAATGTTATGAATGCCTCAAGTTACCTTTATGTCTTATGATTTCTATGATTTATTCATGAAGTATGAGGTATGATAAAGTGATTATGTTTTATGTGTAAAGTATGATTCCATTATTATGTATATATGTACTCATGTTTCATTTACCTACTTTTTATAACACTTAATGAGATTTTTATCCTCATCCCATGTTTTTGAAATGTTTTTCATAGGTAAAATGAATGGTATATGATATGATGATAGTGTCAAGGAGGTGTCAAGATAGAATCCATGTTTTATTTTAAATATGTTTCCGTTAATGGGAAAAATGAATACTATCATTTATGTAACCACTTTGTTTAAATATGGAATGTAATGAAAGTTTTATGTTCTAATTCTCTAAAACTCTAAACCTGAAAAGATACTCAATGTGTAATTTTGTAATTAATCAAGATTAAGTATGTTTTAAAGTTGGGGACTTATAGTTGGTATCAGAGGTCGGTTTAGATAACTTTAGAGGTTAGAGTGTTCTTTAAGAAAAAGTGACAAGTTTTGTATAACCACAATGGTTAGTATATTATATGGAGTCATCATTTTTTTGAAATTTAGAATGAGTTTGAGATAACTTTGATAAGTATATCTTGGTGTTTATATTCTTCTTTTTTAATTGATGATTTTACTGATATACCCACACTGACCTTTTCGGTTTTAGTAAATGGATGGATCTTGTAGGCACCAAAGTAATAGTGAATTTGAATAAAACATTGACGGTTTTATGAAAGAACAACTAAATGATATGGAATCTGCAATGAGAACTCTTGTGGTTATCCTCAACCAACTATCTGGAGACATGATTGACCACCTGAACCTTAGTGATTTTTATAATGCATTGTATATGTGAGAAAGAAATCCCTACAGATGTTCAGGTAATAATCATAAAGGTATGTATGTTCAAAAACCTATGTGTCAAATATGTGGAAAGAAAAACATATAAAAATGTTCCAAAGGGACATAAAGATGCAATTGATGTTGAAATGAAGGCCATAAAGCAAGAACCTTCCATGGAAAAAGGAAGCATCTAGTTGACTCTAGGAAGGGGAAAGAAGTTCTTTCTGAAGGATCACTGGAATGTGTTAAATGTGGTGTGCATGGTCATTATGCAAACACATGTCTTATGAAGATGTTTCGGGAATGGGGTCACTGAGATCATAAAAATATTCATTTACCATTACATAATGTCATTCCGATTGAGGATGAAGAAACTAACAATGAAGAATGAAAGGTATGGATTATTTATTAACATATGTTTTGCTATTATTGGAATCTTAGTATATGATTCATCATTTTGTTTTTAGGAATGAAGTATTTCAGAATAAGTTGAAAAGAATGGATAATGGAACATGAATAATGTTTAATGAGTAAGAAGTCATCATATAAGGGAATCAAGAGTTATGGTAGATTTTAGGATGGTGAAATTCTTAGATGTATTATGTCTCTTTTGATGATGCGGTTACATTAGAAGACTTTTTATAGTATCCCTGATGTTTGATATATGAAAATTTTATTCAAGGAATAATTATCTTTTCTTTTTTGGATATAGTTATAAAGAACCATTTGGGTTTATATGATCCTTGAATTTGAGGTAATTACTGGTTATTACATTTTGGGTTTCAATCATAGTTTGGTTTACTTTGTAGAAATTTATGGATAAATGTTTATTGAATGGTATTTGTTGAACTTTGGGTTTTTTTGACAAATTCGTAGATTAATAATAGATTTTATTTTTATATAATGGATTATCCATTTCGGGTGTTATCTAATCTCATACTACCCTTTTTGGTTTTAGTTTTGGTTAAGGTCTAAAGACATGGGAAGTATATAGTTCTCTTTTGTGGATTATTTGATTCTCTAGAAGTTGATTATAACTCTCTTAATGTAAACAAGTCATCCCAAATACTCGTCTTTTGGAGAAAATATGAGTTCTTGTAAGAAATATAGTATAAGTTGAAAGTCCACAAGACAATTATGTATGCTTCCTTATGTTTTAGTTAGGCTCATAAATAAATTTATCAATTAAACATTTAATAAAACAAAAATTTTGTCTATTAATTTGTCTTACTGGGGAATCAAATACCGTTTAACCCATCACATGTTTGTGATTTTCTTGTTGTTAACTTTCTCCTAGACATTTTACAATCACTCTCCACCAGAACATGAACCCTTTTTTTCTCCATATCCATATTTTCATACTTGGAATCCTAGTATGTTTTAACTCGGGTGACATTTGTACTTCTCTCCCATTCTTTTAAAGTGATACTTTTACCGACTCTTGTTCCGATGTGGGATTTTCAATGAAGCTTCCAAGCCCAATTTTAAAATTGCGAGGATGAAATTTCAAAAGGGGGGAAGGATGTAACACCCCAGGTAAATAAAGAATATGAAATTTTCATATTTATCAATATATTTGAATAAAATATTAATTATACTTTAAAGGGGACTCTATGCTCGATGGTGAACCCAATACGCAACAACAGGTTTCTTGGGAATCTTACGTTGCACTCTAATAACAAAATAATATTATTTTAAATGGTAGTTAACGCCAAGCCGTTGTAATGGAAGGAATGAACAGAACTAACTACAAAATGATTATATATGTTTGTCAAATATTTTTAATTTTTACAAGAAATGTTAGAGGTTTAAAAATGTTAATGAATCCAATTTTAAGCGTAAACATTCTAATATTCATTAAAAGGTCGATTAACCGCCTTTTGATTGGGAACAGCTTTTAAATCCACTTTTTGACAATTTTATGTGTTATATTTGACAAAATAAAATTCTTCTTTAGAATTGAGACCTCAAAATTTAATTATTGAAATTTTTTGGTATTTTTCAGATATAGTTCATTTTTTAATGAATAGTGAAAAATGTTGTATTTTAATTAAAAACCTCTTTTTAATATAATTTATTTATATGATTAGAATATCTTTTGAATTGTTTTTAATGTTAAATTAGAATATATTTTTACCATTTAATCCAATATTTGTCATTGTAATTAATTTAAATTTGAAATTGGACTTAAACTAGTCTCAATATTTTAATAGATATTGTTTATTAAAAATACGCTATTTGTTCTGACAGCAAGAAATAATTATTAAATTAATTAATTCAACGTATATGTTTTGAATTATGTAAAATAGACATCATTTTAGAATTCGGAATATCAAATATATCTTAGGGTTAATTTTTGGTATTTTTCTGAAAAACTTCAATTTTTGATGAATAGTGAAACAACTAAGTGGTAGTTTAAAAAATGATTTTTTGTATAAATGAAACATCACAAATTCTGTGATTTGAATTTAAAAAATCCGACATACATGGTTGTCATTAGGATTTAAAATGTGGTTCAATGAGATTAAAATAATTTTTTGGTGAATATTAACTTTTATGTTTTTAATCGCGATTAGAGGTAATTAGTGTAATTTAATGTAAAAATAATGTTTTAATAATATTAAATGACCAATACACATGTACTACCCTCATTGGATGTATCATGGCCGACCAATAAAATCCATGGGTCTACATGGGGACCCCATGAAGCCACTTGGGTTGGATGATGACATAAATAACTTTTTATTTAATGTTAAAATTAAAATGTCACAAGCATGATGTGTTTAACTAAAAAAATTTAAATGGGGTTATAAAGGTCAACTGTTTGAGTATAAATACTCATTAGAAATCCAAGAATATTTTCTACATCATGATATTTTTTTATAATTTTTAGACAGTAAATAAATTAAATAATTTATGACATCATGATGATGCGGCAATTACCTCATTAATAAAGGATTTAAATAAAATGAAAAGATAATGTTAAAACTATAACTTACACTTGCGAAAGACCTATTTTATGAGTATATTTCGATCTATTACCAAATTATCCTCGAAATAAATCAATGTGGGACCTTTAAAATCTGAAACTCATTTGAAAATAAAGTAACATTTTGTAACATTCCAAGAGTGCCCCTCCTCTCCTCTTATAAAAGACCCCCACCTCTACCACCTTACCTACACATCCCAAGCCTTTGGCTCAGACAAACCCAGCTCATTTTGTCTCTCCACATCCCACTCTGACTCCTAGAAGCCTCACATTGGGCAGAAGTCTTCCCATGGAAGCCTTTGAGCTCAAATCAAATAGAGATACCCGATTTTAAGGTAATGTATTCACTTGTGTTCTTTTGTTTTATTTTGCTTCTCCAACCCCCAAAACTCTTTTTATTCATTTATTTTGTAATAAATACAGTATCTTCAATATACTAGGATGTTTTTATAATAATTATTCGAGCTACACATACACACACCTACATATAATGGTTAAAGAACATACTGTTTCTGTGGATGGTGAATTTCTACCTCACGAAACGATGATTGTTCAATATTCTTTTAACACCCACAAAGGTGGCCATTAAGATGTCACTATATTTATATATGATATATAATATGTTTATGTTTTACTTAAGCTTCTGTATTTTTCATTTATGGAATACCATTATGGTTTCCATTATGGTTAAACGCGATATCTTTATTTTAGGAAGTGCGGACTGTCGCCCCCTCAATGTGATTTGATTCGTTAATACCAAATGTGGTACGGATAAAGGATAGATTTAAATATATTATATATGATACCATACTGGAATTATAATAATATTATGTATCATTATGTTTTAAATCTATTAAATAAGAAATACAAATGGAAGTAACGTTCATGCGTACGTACGGCTTACCGTCTCCATGAACGGGCATTTCATTTCTTAACTTTAAATGTTATTTAATATTATAAATGCATGTATATAATGGATATGTATGATATATATGATATCTACATAAATAATATAATTCTGGATATAATATATATTTCACCACATGAACAACATGTAATTATAACGAGTTTATTTTTTGATTCAAGTATTAATGATCTACAAAACTACCATTATTAAATTAAAAAAAATTACATAGTGTTCATAGCATGGTAATAAGTGATATAAAATGAATAATAAACAATTAAAAGGTTCTTAAGCACGTATAAATTAACTCAAGTTTATTATTCAGGAGGTTATTGAATGATCGAGTGAAGTCAGACCCGAGGTAAGGGATCCTACCCCTCTATTTCTTTTTAAGTACACTCTTTTATGTCATTCATTTTAAGCTCATATTTCTTATGATGGGGATTTTCTTTTATATTAATATTACTGTAATTTTTATGTTCATATTATGAGAGAACCTATTTTCTCTCATCAAACTATTTTGGAAGTTTTAATTGGAACTGTTAGGCTGCCGTAATTTCGTAAGGGACTTTTTATCTGACATTTTGTTTTCGTGAGATTCATGCTACATTTTCCAATATTTCTTTTTGAGTGGTGTATATACTGTTCATTATTCTACTTTTTGTTTAACGTACATTATTTTATGAGTATTTACATCAATTATTTATAGTCCTTCTTTCATGGGGTTTATGTTTCGAATGTTACCCTCCTCTTTTTAAAAGACTTCTTTTGATATGTCTTTTAATTTTCATCTTATTATGTTGGGAAACGTTCTTTTATATCCTTATTGCCATAAATTTTATTTCCAAGTGATGAGATACCCTTTATCTCTCTCATCAACTCTTTTTCTAAAATTTGATGTGACGTCGTTAGGCTATCAACGGAACTTCTTAACCCAATTTCGATTTCATTGGGTTCAACATGTAGTTGTTGAATATGTCATCCATTGAATATGTGTGAATGACCTCTGATTATTTTACACATAATATCCACCTATATTGGGTGTATTTATATTTTTCACACATAATTATGAGATTGATTTATCCTTAATTTAAGGATAGCATATTTATAATGGATTTCATCTCAATTTACATTTCTATTGAGACTTCATTGTTGTTATGCACCAATTCACTCTTATATGGTGTATATACTGTCCATTGGAATATTATATCATGAATCCCTTTATTTTCATGATATTATTAAATGATATTCCTCAATTATTTTTTTCATGTTTCTCTCATTTTGTTAAAAACCCTTTAACTAAAATATCGTTTTAAATGTTTTAATGATTTATTCTCATAAATATTTCTCATTAATATCCATGTTTTCCAAATGGTTTTAAATATTTATTTATATGGATATTAATGGACTAAAATGTTAAAACCATCAATGTGGTATGAGACACTTTTATTTAAAAATCTCTGTATTAAATGTTTTAAATGGTTTTGAAAATGGTTTTTAGAATGGATTCATTATTTCAATATCGTAAAATGTTATATTGTTATTGAACTGTGGGAATGATATCTTTATTTTATTCTTATGTTATGTTATATGATTATGTTATGGTTCTTGGTCATTGTTATAATGACAGGTGGTTCTGTGGTAAACTAAGGGCAGGTGAACCCGATATAGTTCTCTAATGCATTGGGTAACGTGAAGGAGTTAAACGTTAAGGATTCTCCGAAGCGATTTATGGAATATACTGTGATGGTTATTCCAAACGTAACCAAGAGGGTTACTCCCTACATAAGAATGTTATGAATGCCTCATGTTACCTTTATGTCTTACGATTTCTATGATTTGTTCATGATTTTATGAGGTATGTTAAAGTGATTATGTTTTTTGGGCAAAGTATGATTTCATTCGTATGTATATATGTACTCTTGTTTCCTTTCCATTTTTTTTATAGCACTTACTGAGCTTTTTATACTCATCCCATGTTTTTGAAATGTTTTTCACAGGTCAAGGGAATGCTACATGATATGATGATAGTTTCAAGGAGGTGTCAATAAATAATCCATGTTTTATTTTAAATATGTTTTCGTTGATGGGAAAAATGAATACTATCTTTTATGTAACCACTTTGTTTTAATGTGGAATGTAATGCAAGTTTTATGATCTAATTCTCTAAAAATCTAAACCGAAAAAGATCCTCAATGTGTAATCCTGAAATAACTCAAGATTAAGTAAGGTTTCAGGATGGTTCCTTATATTTATTATAATCTTGATGTATTAAAAACATTTTCTATGTGATACAATCATGAATAACTAGATAAAACACGTATGATAAGGATATCAATTATTTCCAAAAATGTTAATTTAAAATGGAAGTCCATATTAAATGGGTAGTATAATGTCATAAATGAATCATTTATGATATGATAAATATGAATATAGTTCAATTATAAATTTATCACATACTATGGTAGTTATACATGAGGTTAAATGTACTATCCACCAACGAAAAGTGCATGATTATGGTTAATTTCTCAATCTCATTATTATCCGAGATTGTTTATATGTAAGTATGTATTGGGAAAATATTTATAATCCATGTCCATGTTTCCTAAAAGTATTTCCAAATTATTCTTTTAAATGGACCATTTACCTAAAACATTATTTTAAATGATTTAAATATTTATTCTTCTAATCCTTTCCCATTTATGTCCATGATTTCAAAAAAGGATTAAAGGAATTATTTATATGGACATGATTGTTTCCAAATTACATATCCTTTCAAATGATTCAAAGTGGTAGAAAATTTGATTCTTAAATATCGATTAAATAACATCCATTATAAATTTAGGACTTATAAATGATTTAACCCAAAGTTATATTGCACACAAAGAGTTTTACAAATCATTTTCAACTATTTCAATATAATTTAAGGGATATTAATTTTCATTGGGGGTGATTTATTATAATATAATCTTCCACATTTTATTGAATGAGTTATGATATGATTGACTGTGGATGTTCTAATTTAATACCATTCATGGTTTATGGTTAATGTATTGAAATTTTTAATGATAGTTTTGAAATGAATGTTTATGTAATTTTTCAATATATTCATCTGAGGAATGCAGTGGACTTAGTATGTAATAGGTGGAGCCTATTATAGATCTCTGATGAATCGATTGGTCTCATGATAAAAATTAGTGTCTTGGCACAAGGACTTGGAAAAAATTTTATTTGTAGTACTAGAATGACGGATGCCTATCAATTAAGGATGTATGACATTAGGCATTATCTCATTATGAAATTAATTATTACATGTGATTATTCGACTAGTAGATAATCCATGTGCAAGTTTATATGGTAATGTCTGATTTATTTTTTCCATTTTAGGTTCAATATTATGTTTAAAAGGATTTTATTTTTATTACACATCTTTCCTTAAAAGTGTATAGCTTTTGCTAAATTATTTACTATTACTAAGCATCTGAGTTGACACCTTTCATATGTTTTACATTCCAATGAATCCAAGGAGTGAATTGTGATTAGTATACAGGGTTATGCTAATGGAATATTATCATACTCAAAGGATTATTTGTGTCCTTTTGTATGTTAGTGTGTTTAATGTAACATTCATATATGTAATCTATTTTCCAATACTGCTAAACTAATAGGTCTTTCATTACTTTATTCCATGTAATAATTACAATATATTAAATTAATTCATCAGCTCTAGGCTTCTGGGGTCGGGGTATTACATGATTCTATATGATTCTATGGTTCGATGCCAATGACTAATGAAACTTTATTAATCTGATCTCTTCCTCTTAATTACCCACCAATGGCATTATTTCCATTCACCACATAAATTCAAACCTAACAATTCATGAAATACAATATTTTTTCCATTGTGCTCACATCGTGTCGTCCCTTATTTTGCTTCTCATCCTCCACTAATCAGTGGAGACCATCAAAGGCACAACATTGCCTCAACTTATATATTACCATAGAAATCATTAAAATGTATTACATATTGTTGGTTCCATAAATTTTCTACAATGTCTGAAACCCTTTATATATCAATCCTCTAATTAAATGGAACTTCAACTACATTTTTGTCTTCCCTACATGAATCACCGGGTTCATTTCATGATTTATAACTCTATGAATGACATAGTGCAACACATTATCCTATAAATTTATCCCGAATTTTTCCAAGGACTTCTTCAGCCAATCCTTATCATTCAAATATTGTGTTACAATAATGTATACTGCCTATATGGTGGATAAAAACACCACCAAATATAATTTTGACATCCATCATACTGTAGTTCCTCCATATGTAAATACATAACCCATGGAACTCCTCCAGCTTTCGATGTCAACTCTATGGTCGGCATCTTCAATCCCCTATAATGAATTTCCTTTTCCAAAGAAAACAAATAACTCCTTTATACTATTCAAAAACATCAGTATCCACTTAACAGCTTCCCAATGTTCCTTTACATGGTTAGACATATACCTGCTCCCAACTCCAACTGCATGACTATTGTCTATTATGGTGAATACCCATGAATACATCAGGCCTCTAACAACTGATGCATATGGAATTTTTTCCATGTACTCAACATCTTCTATTGACTTTAGTGATTTAATATTTTAGAGTTTTTAATGTAACACCAGGATAATAGAGAATTGTTTTGCTTCCATCATACTAAATCTTCCTAGAACCATCCCAATGTATCCAACGTGTGATAACATTATGGTTCAAACTACCCCGTCTTTCATGATCTTTTTCTCCAAAATACTGCTAGCTTATCCATGATTCTTCTTTTTATTCTCCTTACACAACTACCAATTCAACTCAACAATAATCTATATTCATGATCCTACAATGAGTAAGCCATCCACAAAAAAACCAATATAATATATTAATCACCAAAGGACATGATGTAGAAACATTGATCCATGCCATATCCTTTATATTCATTTTTAGAAATAAATGAATCTATAATTGTGTTTCACTGTCATGGTTCTTACATCAATCAATATAAGCTCTTCTAAAGTTTTCCTTCCAGGTCATCCTTCCAAAACTCTACAAATACTTCTAGTATATGCTTGTAGATATTTCCTCATAATCTCCATGATGGAAATAAGTCTTGAAATCACGCCGGTCCAGATGAAATTCATCTTTTACAATAATGCTAAAAACAATAGCATCCCACCTTTTTATAACATAACTTTTCATTACATTATACAAAAGTTAGAATTGTTATGGTTTAGTGTCTTTGGAAAAAGAAAATTAACATGAAAACATAAAACATTATACTTAATCACTTGAAAGGCTTCTCCTTATGTTCATCAAGGTTCATTACTGCATCTCATAACCTGGGGATATTCATTAAATGAAAGGATGAGCAGAAGTCTCAGAAAGGGAAACAAGGAGAAACATTTAACATGTGAACATGATATACATCATTGAAGTCAAAAAAACATTATGGAATGAGAAAGAAAGCATGAGGAATATCATAAAAAAATAACATATTTCATGACATGATGATGTGGATACAACATTTAACATAGAAAATCATTAACATATCACCAAGGTCCATCCTCAAGGTGTCATTTGAAATTTCCATGTTTATTCACCAAGATATCATTAAGATTGTAATATCTAGTGGTTATATCATTACCCAATGCATTGGAGCGATATCCTGACGCACCATTAAATATTCCTTTATTATCATGTTATCCACATATATCATCCTCAAACAATTCATATATAACACATATAGCATAAATGAAATGTGTTTATTCCACAATCATAAAATTTTAAAAATTGCTTTAAAGACATCATCTTTATGTCACTTTAGACCAATAGAAAAGGAAAGAGGGTCTCATGTATGTAATTCCCGGAATTTAAATATACTAAATTTTGTTATATATTTTAATACCATTATAGAATAAAGAGTTTTTAGTGTTCACTTAATAAAATAAAAGAATTTGTGGAAAAGATAGAGACATTTCGAGACTAAAATTCGGCAGCATAACGACTATGGTGTAGGGTTTTAGGAAAATTGAAAAGGTATGAGACAAGGGTAAACCACACATAAATGATATATAAAATAGTATAGGGATATAATATAAAGGATATAATAACATGGTAATTAAATTTGAAGGAAATACCATATTAAATGAAAAACATGAAAGGAAGACAAAAATAATATTTCTTTTATAAAAAATTCGGCAGTCTAACGGCGGCACATTAAACGTCAAAAAATTAATTGAAGAGATCAAATAGGGTCTCTAATGATATGAAAATAAAATATAATTATGATAGATATAGTTATCATGCACCAAAATAATAAAAAGGAACATGAAAGACTTTACATGAAAATGGATCTTGAAAAGAGAAGGGTGAAAGAATCCCTTCATATTTGGCAGCCTAACGACGCCACTTAAACATTAGTAAAATGAATTGATGAGATCAAGAGGGGTATCTCATATTAAAAACATTAAAAGGACAGTAGGATTAATATAAATGAACATCCTCCAACATATTAACATGGAGTATAAAAGAAATGATATAAAAGAGATCACATGGAAAGAAAGAGAGAGGTAGGATCCCTTACCATGAAGAGTATCTTCAAAATCATGATGTTTGGGACCATGGGAGGCTTGAGGGAACCTTGGGAGGACTCCATGGGAGTTAGGGAGACCCTAACATAGATTAGGAGGATTTTGTAATGATAAGGATGAGAGAATGACTTTGTATTTATAGGGTATGTGAGGGGACACGGTATTAATGGCCAAGGGACACCTCATTAGTGGTATTGGAAAAACCATGGGCTTTGCCATCATATTTTCCCATGGAGTTAGCCACTTGGGACACAACATATATTATTTTACTATTCATAAGTGTACCATGTTGATTGCATACTTAATAAATTATTTAATGAGGTCATTAAACACCCATTACTTAAAAACGGTATTTTCCTTATTCACTGAAAATTAATCTTTCTCAGAAAAAATCACAAAATTTCACCTTAACCAAATATTAATGCTCTGATTTCAAAAATGAACTCAATTTTATAAAAATAATTTTCTATATATTTTTAATTTAATATATCAATGAATACACTATTCACTGAAAATCCATTTTTTCATAAAATTCCCCAAAATTTACCACAACATAATATTGATTCTCTAAGTTCAAAATTGAACTCCATTTTATAAAAATAATTTTATAAAAAAATTTAATTTAATTTTTAATTCAAAAACACTATTAATCAGAAAAAAAATACTTCACTAATAATTTCTAAAACAATCATTTTCCTATTTTATTTAATCACATTACTTAATCAAGGTTCCTAGTTAATATTAATACTTTCTTTAAATGAGATTACTAAACCATTTGGTCACATTAAAAATACAAAGCATAAAATCACTTTTCATAATTTACTATTCATCAAAAATTAAGTTGATTTTATTAGACTCTAAATTTCTTACTGAACATAATTTTAGAGGACCATTTTTTGAAAATCATTACACATAAATAATTATTTAAGGTTTACATCCAATTTTTTAAATATCCTTTTTCTAGAATCAATCATAAATATGAATACTATATTTATCCAGACATCTTAAAATTCACAAACTTCATTATAAAAAGAAATCAAAGTTTTGATTTAAATTAAAGGATTACACAAGGAATTTACGATCTCCTTACATAGAACCTTATAACCCCAACATAGGACCTAAGTGTAAGGTGTGCTAAGGTGAGAGAAAATGGGGTCACCTCACCCAACATCGCACTAGTAGTAATTTATATCAGCATGAACTTATTGCAAAGGTAGTTTCGTTCTAGGTTCACATAATGAAGTTCGGCTTGGGTTTGGTCCAGTGCAAAGCCCAGTGGTTATACATCCTTCCCATGTTCTGTTAGATGGGCTTCGATCAGACCAAAGCTACTGGATGAGGCCATCGAATCTTCATTCTATATTAATTAAACAAGATTACATATATTCCGAGATAATAATCGCAACATTTAGCATCCAACGGTCATACTGACTAACAGTCATATAATAGTCAAAACCCAACAGTATCAATTTAATTATACTCATTTTATTAAATGAAAATGTTTTGTTGAGTTTGAAATAAAATAACACACAAAATTAGGAAACTAGATTTATTCGAAAATTTTGGGTCATTAAATTCACCCCCCCTTACGAAATTGTGTCCACAAAATTTTTAAAATTGGTGTTTGAAATTTTATTGAAAGTCCCACATCGGAAAAGAGTTCTGTAAAAATATTACTTTAAAAGAATTAAAGGGAAGTACAAAGGTCACCCGAGTTAACCCATTCTAGGATTCAATGTAGAAAAACATGGATATGGAGGGGAAAACAAAGAGTTAGGTTCTGATGGAGAGTGATATAAAACATGTCTAAGAGTATGTTTACAACTAGAAAATCACAATCTTGTTATGGTTTAAACAGTCATTGATTACCCAATAGGAAACTTATATTAACAACCTTTCTGTTATATGTTCCTTTTAATAATTTTTAGGAATTTATTTACTATATAGAATAAAAACACAAGGAAATATATTTACCTTCAAGAAGAGTTTCATCCCTTAATAGGTTTCCACCTAGACTAATATTTTCTCCAAACAAAGATAATTTGAAACTACTTTGTCTCATCAAAGCACAAGAATCATCTTCTAGAGAATCACCTAATCCACAAAAGAATAACTATGTATCTTTAAACATTTATCCCCAAAAAATAAAGGTTAAGGTAAAACAACTATTCAAAAAGAAAGAACCCCATAGGAAGTGAAACTAATTTAAATCTTCAAAGTGCCACGGTACTAACCAATGTTTTTCATATGCCATACCATAAATAATTGTCCTTAATATTCCTCAAATGATACCAAACTAATATTGAAACCCAAATATAAGAAGGATTTGATAACATAGTCTTCCATGATAAACTTAATCAGTCATCTCCAAACAACATCAACCACTCCTAACATCTTATCACAAAAGTAACTAACCTAATAATATTTTCCCCAAGATAGGTCAATCATTTCCATAAGTAACCTGAGTTACTATATGTTCACCTTAAATTTGTCGATTCTTCAAAATATAAGGCAACATTTACTCCTCAATGAAAATACCGTAGTAATCTATTTACCTCGATTATATAGGGTTCCCAAAATAGAGAAAGTCTTCCAAAATAATAATCATATTTTAATACCCAATTTTTTTTCAAGAAGAACAGCTTCACAACCTAATCATGTGATACATAACAATAGATGATTTCCTCAATGATATAAAACCATCATATGTTGTTACTCGATGTTCTTATAAAAAATTAATGATATTTTCATAAAGCACAAATGAAAATTCAACATGACATAGAGAATTATTGTGAATAAGTTGAATGTACTTTTGTCATCATGATCCATCTCAGCATAGGACTTGAATTGTTCCCTTGTCCATGAATATTGTTGATGATCATCATGCATCTAGTCCCTTCCAAGAGAGCATTGCCTTCGATTATGTCCCACTTCTACACATTTATGACATCGAATAGTATAAGGTACATAATATTGAACCTTATATCTATTCATCGCATTATCCATTTTTTAAAGCAATTGGATACATTATGCCCCATCACCCCACACTTAAAACATCTCGTGGTTCATTTGTGACAATCCCCACGAATCCTATTTCCACACTTTTTGCACAAATTAAATTGGGTCTTCATTCCGTTATGATCTTTAACATATGAACATCTTTGAGACTTCATCTTCTTCTTCCTTGAGGAATTTGGGCATTCAACTAGGTACAAATTATTAATTTTGATTTTTAATAGCTGGTTTGGAGTAATCACAACATTTTCAACTTTATATCTAGTCATCTCAATTATATTAATAGTGAAATCATCACATTTATCATCACATTGGATTTTAGGATATGTTCATCCATTTCCCGCCATTAACTATGAAAAGAAAGTATAATTAGGGGGCTTAAATACTTAGCCAATAATCATGAAAATGAAACATTAATAATATAAGGATAAACTTATAGAAGAAAAGTATATCCTATCTTGTGATACCCAAGGTTCCAATCAATGTTATCAATGATCATATATTCTTATGTGAATTGTTATTTTATTTTATCCATGCGCATTTAATAATGGTTCATACAAATCTTATGAATTAACCGAAGCATATACAACGGGAGTGTCAAATCAAGAGTGTAGAAAGTCCAATTGTCGTGCACCAGGTTACCTCAGGTCAAACCTGAAACATCTTGTCAGAGTTTTCAGACCTAAGAACATCTGTGTTAGAGCCACCTCTAATTGTTCGTATCTAGAAAGGGAATTATTTTCTTGATAAAACACTTACTCAATACCCACCAAAATACCAGGAAAATTTCATATATTCAAAATTTTCAATAGTCTTCTTACTAAAGTTTTCATATCCTAATTTCCACAAATAACTAAACCATACTTTCATACCAACTTTAGAATCCCACCATTTATAACATAACTTTTCATTACATTATACATAACTGAGGATATTTAAGGTTTAGCGACTTGGAAAACCAGGAACATAACAAGAAAACATAAAAAAATGTTCTTAAACACTTGACAGTCTTCTCCTTATGTTCATCCTAGGTTCATTAATGCATCTCATAACCTGGGGACATAAATCAAATGAAGGGGTGAGTAGAAGGCCATGTAAGGGAAATAAGGGAAATCATTTAACATGTGAACTTGAGATACATAATTAATGTCATTAAAAATATTAAGTCATGCGAAATAAATCATGAGGCATATCATAATAAAAATAACATATTTCATAACATGATGATGTGGGTACAAAATTTAACTTATACAATCATGAACATATCACCAAGGTCCATCCCCAAGGTTTCATTTGAAATTACCATGGTTATTCACCAATATATCGTTAAATTTGTAATCTCTAGTGGTTGCATCATTATCCAATGAATTGGTGCGCTATCATGTCACACACTTAAATTGGAATTTATTATAATGTGATCCAAATATATCATCATCAAACATTTGATAAATAACCCATATAGCATAACATAAATGGGTTTCATTTCATAATTATAACATTTTAAAAACAGCTTTAAAGACATGATTTTTATGTCACTTTAAACCCTTGGAAAAGGAAAGAAGGTCTCATGTATGTAAATCCCAGAATTTAAAAAACCAAAATATTGATATATATGAGAATAAAAATATAGAATAAATTGTTTTTATTATTCACTTTATACAATAAATTAATTTGAGAAAAAGGGAGAGACATTTTGAGACGAAAATTTGGCAGCATAACAGCTATGTTATAGGATTTTAGAAAACATTGAAAAGAGAGGGGACATGGGTCAACCACGCCTAAATGATACATAAAATAGTATATGGACAGAATATAAAGGATATAAGATAATGGTAATGAAATTTGAAGGAAATAACATATGAAATGAAAAACATGACAGGAAGACTAAAATGATATTTCTCTTATAAAAAATTCGGCAGCTTAACAACGTCACTTAAAATGTAAAAAAATGAATTGATGAGATCAAATATGGTCTCTAATAATATGAAAATAAAATATCAGTATGATATATATAATGATAATACCCCAAAATAATAAAAAGGAACATGAATGACTTGACATTAAAATAGATCTTGAAACGAGAAGGGTGAAAGAATCCCTTAAAACTCGGCAGCCTAACAACGCCACTTAAACATTCATAAAATGAATTGATGAGAGAAAGAGGGCGTCTCTAATATTATGAACAAGAAAAGTAAAGTAGTATTTATATAAAATAACATCCTCTAATATAAGACCATGTAGCATAAAATAAATGAAAAAAAGTGAGCACTTGGAAAGAAAGAGAGAGGTAGGATCCCTTACCTTGAAGAGTAACTTCAAATTCATGATGATATGGACCATGAGATGCTTGAGGGAATGTTGGGAGGACTACTTGGGAGGTAAGGAGACCAGAAATTGTTTGAGGAGGATTTTGGAATGGAAAGGATGAGACAATGGCTTGGTATTTATAGGGTAAATGAGGGGACAAGGCATTAATGGCCAAGGGACACCTCATTGGTGGTATTGGAAAAACCATGGGCTTGAGCATGGTATTTGACCATGTTATTAGCCACTTGAGGCAAATCATACCTTATCTTACTATTAATAAGTCAACCATATTTATTACATACTTAATACATCATTTAATGATGTCATTAAACACCTGTAACTTAACAATTGTATTTTAAGTATTCATTAAAAATTCAACTTTTTCTGAACAATCCCAAAATTTCACATTAACCAAATATCGATTCTATGATTTCAAAAATGAAATCCATTTTATAATAATAATTTTCTAAAAAATTTTAATTTAATTTTTCATGAAATACACTATTCACCGAAAATTCATTTTTTTATAAAAATCCCCAAAATTTACCTTCACATAATATCGATGCTCGGAGTTCGAAAATGAAGTCCCTTTTAAAAAAATAATTTTCTAAATATTTTTAATTTAATTTGTAATTAAAACACACTATTCACCCAAAATAAATAATACATGACTAATAATTTATGAAATCGTCATTTACCTATTTTTTTAAATCAAATTACTTAATCAAGGTACCTAGATTATATTAATACTTTATTTAAGTGAGATTACTAATCCATTTGGTCACATCACTAATCCTAAGCAGAAAATCACTATTAATAATATACTATTTGTCAAAAATTATGTTGATCTTATTAGACTCTAAATTTCTTTCTGAACATGATTGTAGAAGACCATTTTATGAAAATCATTAAACATAATTAATTATTTATGTTTTACATAAATATTATTAAATATACTTTTTCCAAGATTCATAAAAAATATGCATACTATTTTTATCCTGACATTTTAAAATTCACAAACGTCATCATAAAAATAAATCACAATTATTATTTAAATAAAAGGATTACAAAAGGAAATTACAGTCTCCTTACATATCCCCTTATAACCCTAGCATAGGACCTAAGTGTAAGGTGTTCGAAGGTGAGAGAATATGAGGGCGGCTTTGGCAACATCACACGAGTAGTAATTTCTATCAGCTTGAACTTCTCGTGAAGGTGATTCCGTTGTAGCTTTAATCAATGAAGTTAGGCTTGGGTTTCATCCAGAGCAAAGCCCTTTTCTGTTACCTCCTTCCCAAATTCTGGTAGATGGGATTATATCGGCCCAAGACTACTGGATGTGGCCATCAAATCTTCTTTCTATATTAATTAACCAATATTACTCGTATTTAGAGATAATAATTGCTATATTTAGTTTCCAATGGACATAATAACTAATGGTTATATAATAGACAAAACACAATAGTCTCCTTTTAATTATACTCATTTTATTAAATGAAAAAGTTTTGTTGAGTATGAAATAAAATAACACACAAAATTAGGAATCAGGATTTATTCAAAATATTTGGGTACAAAAACGGTCTGTATGGTTGTAAAACTCAATATTGGTAAAAATATTTATGTCAAATCCACTCCCTCCTTCTATTAGAAGCCTTTCTCACAATCCTTTCTCTGAACCTCCTCTATCTGTTATGTTTTTATTTTACCCGATACATGAATTTGTTCTGAAATCCATTATTTCTGATTGGTAGATTTGTTAGCTCGCAAGTATTATAATCATGTAATAAAGAAATATCATCCTTTCTATATAACCCAAATATTCTCAACTCCTTCAGCTACTTTACATTTTCAATGCCTTCTGGTTCTCCATCATTAGTAAATAAGAGATAATGGAAGGATGGTAAACACCATTTGAAATTCTTTCTCACCCTTCATGATCTACTTAACTCCACTAGAGTAGTAGGTTTCACCAGTTCTAGTGTCTCATTATCTGGTACACCTTCAAGCTACACTTTCTCATCACACTCATAATCAAATTTCACATATTCACCATCAACTATGTGGAGATCATTGTACATGGAATCTTTATTGAATACCAAATTCTATCTCATGATGACTATCCTCTAATGATCATCCCAAAATGGATACAAAACTCCTCATCATCATGAAAAATAAAAAAAATTCTTGGACTGAGAATCAATCTTGTCCCATGAGTTATCTTCAATGTGTACATAAAATAATCTGGAAAAGACACATAAATGTGAGTTTTTTAACACCTTACTAGACCATATCTTCTTGTGTACACATTATCACATTGGCACCAATGGACTCATGTTGATTAGATATACATCCATGATCATTTGTTCAGTACAGATGGCCTTGGATAACCCCATGTGTAAACTCATACTCTAGGAACGTCTATTCAATGTCATATTCATCCTCTCTAAAACACCATTCTATTGTGGTGTAATTTAATTTTTCTTCTCCCATTGAATTCCACTACCTGAACAAAATTTTTGAAACTCATTGTTTCAGTACCCTAAAATATTGTCTAAAATCAAGCATTTTAGTTTTTCTTATGAATCACTCTCCACCATGACCTTCCACATTGGATCCATCATAAACATATCAGATTTTCATTTTTAGAATGTTATCTCATCCCTTAATTGTGGATTTATCAAAGTATATCACATAATAATGTGACCCTCTATGTGTATGTATTGGTATAGACACCAAATATATGTGTGCACTAGGTCCATCTTCCCATCCTTGGGTGTTATGACTCCTTTGGAAAATGATATGGTCTTCTGCTTCCAAAATATGTAATCGTCACATAATCTGTCATCCATCGACATTAGCTCTAGTATTTCCCGTTTTATTTCCAGCACATTCATCCCATTCTCACTGCTGTTTCCTAGCTTGTAGTGATAGAGTTTCGAATCTCCAACTGCTTATAATTATGCATCAATGTCTACGAAAGCTGCTATCATGTCATATAGGGTATATATCATTTCTCACTGATCTATCACCATAACGCCTTTTTTGATCTTGCATGCCCCACCATTTAATGAGTTTATAAACCTTACATCATCAAATATTCCATAGAAATATGATTCATCTCATTCTCGGCATATACCTTACATTTTCTAGAACCAGCAAACTCCCGCTAGTAGTCCAAATCTGGTCATCTCTTTTCTACACAATATGCAAGGGTTCATCATCAGCAAGATGTACCTTTAGAAAATTTCTAGAAACATAATTTTTTAAGAATACATTCTCTGATGAATAATGTCATGATTCCCCAGAAACTAAAATCCAAGACATCATCAGGCTATCCACTATCAACTGCAGCACGACCTCATTTTGTTTAAATACCATATTTTCTCCATTGGTTATAGGTCCCTTCTTTTTTTCTCTACACTCCTTGACATGTAATTTTTTCAGCATGTCCAGTTGGCGGGACCAACACCTGTTTCCTTGTCTTAGATTTTCCCTCTTCAATTTTATCACCCCATATGATTGACTCACAATTGGTATATTCCTTTTCCATAAATTTTCATAGGATAAAAAAATAGTTTTATCAATTATATTATTCACATATCCCCACCGACGACCCAAACTCATATATATTTCAGAACAAAATATTTATTCTTCGAAGTACTGCTCAAATTTGATATATTTTCATCCCAACTATCAGTTAAGGAAGATAGTATGTCTGTAACACATACCTCATCACCAATATAAATTTTCACTGATTTTTATTGACATGTTATGGTGTTTAATTTCTTGATGTGTTTTGTAACAATTCTCCCTTTAACCATTATGAGGATGAACAATTGTACCATCAACTACACCTTGCTTTCCTCAAATGGATTCTATTACATATTAATGAGATCATTCATCATATGAATCCTCTTATTATTCTCTATAATGTTGAACCCCATGTTTAATGAAAATAGAACTTGAATAATTTCTAGAACCTTCTAATATAGTATCTCCCTTTCTGACTTCTCAGTGTCCATTAGCATTAGACCCCGACGTGGAAAGTGAATCCTTTTTTATAATAACAATCCAGGATCTACATCCTCATGAAACTGAAGCTAGTTATATCAATGTGATCTATATTCTACATTCCTTCTTCTGTATCAATCACGGGATAATCCTTTACTAAACCATTTATACATGTTGATGTAGAAACATTGAGAATTATCGTGACAGAAACAAGATAAGAAAGAAGAATAAAATAAAAAATAGAACAAGGACAACATGATTTACATGGTTTAGGAATAATACATACGTCTATATGGATGAATAATCACATCACTATGAAAAAATCTGACAGCACAACTTACAGGGGTTTCTCACACACACCCATAAACGCTTTTCCCAAAATGGGATAATATATAGGATAAAGCACTCTTCCACCAACCGGTGGAAATTATGATATGAACAACAAAAGGTAGACACCCTAGTCAAATTTTCTCTAGTGGTTTCTAGTTAGAAGTCATCTGAGCTATAGCAAATTGTAGCTAAATATCCATATCACTACAATGTCTATCGGTGTCTATTGGTTATCTATGCTATAGTGTTAAGAGTTTCAAGCTGGTGCATAGTATTATCCATAAGCATTCAGACCAAACAGATTGGGCTACACTAATCCATCACTATGACCTCATGATCCTATCCACCACCATATCATGTGCTATTTTCAGGTTAAATATCATAATTTATTTCTGATTCTTTTCTGACTAGTGGAGTGGAAAGGAGAATCCAATCCTTGGTGAAAACATAGCGAGGATGGTTAAAAAAATCGTTTTAGATGTGAGATATGTTTTTTATCACCCCCATTGGTTGTATAAAAATATCCAATAGGGATTGAGATCATAATGGAAAATTTATCATCTTCATCACTTGTCTTCTTGATATCACTATAAATAGTATGGAAAGATGGAATCTCCACTAAAATAAAACCTAATTTAACAGAATTAAAAAAAAATGAAAAACAAAACTGTTTACAACATAAAATTTGTTTAACTATCATTAAAATTATTAGTGCTGGTATATAAATAATAAATCGGTCCAATATCATAAATTTTTTCTATCACTGATAAAGATCATGCAGCTACTGCAAGGTTGTAGCCACCATTCCATGTCCTTATAACATAAAAATAAATAAGAATATAAATAGACAAAGAACATATATATATATATATAATTAGAATAAATAAAAAATTAAATTTTACAGTGAATTTTTAATTTAATTTTTATGAAAAAAATATTCCATTGATGTGATATTTATAATTATTCCCAAAAATTACAACTAATATAAATGTCAAAACAATTATAGAAGGATTTATTCAAATACCAACATCCATAAAAAAGATTGCAACTATAATAACACCAAAGATTATTTCAATAACGGTAAATAGAAAATAAAATAAATATAATAATTTTTGCGCCATTTTTCTAACTATTAAAAAATGATCTTGTAATGTTGGTTTTGGAAACGGGAAGCGTGAATTAAAATAAAATTAAGGTTTTATATTAAAAACATGGAATTTATGACATATCAGCAAAACTTTCATTGGATAACCATGTGGATGATTCATATATATCTCAAATTAAATATGTATTGTTTTTCTTATGTTGGAAAACATTCTCAGCTCATATTTAGGAGTTTGGCTATTCGATACACATTATAAACAATAATAGCACTTTTATATTGAATTAAAATATTTCAGGACAATCCAACCACATAGTGTGTTCAATTGGAATTATTTTTATTCTGACACATAAAAACAATATATAGATCACATTATTGATGTTTTAGAATAATATGATAATGGTTACTATGTTTTGTCTATATAAAGAAATTATTAAACTAAAGTTATACTTTTATATTAAGCACACAAACATTATGTCCTACCAAAAAATAATTTTTTCGGAATGATATGCAACAATGTTCCATATATCAAAAATAAATAATGTTTTTTCTTACTAAATTTCAAATACGTTAGATAATGTTTCATCTTTTTTGGATTTTTGACACATGTTTTAATGTAAAATGCCAATTTTATATTGAAAACATGCACTTATAGTCATATCTACCACATAATTTGTCAGATTAATGTTCAATATGTTCTTAAAAATAAAAAAATAATTATAGATAATTTTCATAAGGATGGAAAAAAACCCAAGAACATTTCAATTGTTATTTCTATGCGAAACATGTCAAACTAAAATGAAATCACCATATTAAAAACATGTACTATGAGTCATACCAACCAAATCCTATGTCAAATTGATATGTTGTAGATTTTCACACGTAAAAAATTATTATGATTTTTTCAATAATGATTAAAAACAATTTGAGATCATCGTAAATTTGTTTATGTAACGTATGTTTTAAAACAAAATGGAACTTGTATATTAAAAATCTGAATTTCAAGTCATACTGGCAACATCATGTTTTAGATGGACATATAGTACATTCAAACATGTTTGAAATTTTTATCATTACAAATCTATCAAAATTATATGAATTAATTTTCTAAATATTGTTGAAATAATATATATTTTCATCTAATATTTCAACTACAAACTAAAAATATAAACATCATTTCATACCAGGAACATTGTGTCTTGGATTGAGGTGTAGTTGATTATAACACATTGAAAATGTGTTATTGATCATTATTATAATGTTCCAAAACAATTTGAATGACAACTACATGTTTTTATTATGTCTTGTGTATTTTTAACAAAGCTGATAATTTTAAATTATGATGAAAAACAACCTGTTATACCTATCACAACATCCATCATATTGATATTGAGTCAAATCCTACACCTAAAAAATTAATTATTGATATGATTAAATTTTTTTGAAAATAATACAAGATCATTTTCATGTTTTTTACTATATAAAGTTTGTTTTATAATAAATTTTTACTTAAATATTTAATACACACAATTTGAGGAATACCAGGCACTACATCTAATTGGATGATGTATAGATGATTCCTATATATCAAAAAATGAATTATGTGCTTTTTTTATTCATCTTTGAAAATAACCCAATATTGTTTTATTTTTTAGGATATGTAATATAATTTTTAATCTTAAATGATACTATTTTATTAAATGAATTCCCATCAAGTCATATCAACCACATCATGCATTAGATTGATTTGATGTGGATTCTAACACATCACAAATGTATGATTAATTGCATTTCTAATGCATAAAAATAGTCAAATCACATTTCCTCCATTACAGATATGTTAAATAAATTTTAAACATAAATGTAACAAAAATATTACATAAATTGACTTCAATCATACTTTCCACAACATGGAAATGATTTTCATGAAGTCAGTAACTACACATAAAAAATCTTTTTTATCATTGTCTAAAGGTAGAAATTGTTTCACAATATGGTATCTCAGTTATGAGTAAGTCATATGTGTTCTGTTAAAAAATATTTCATTCAGACTAAAAATATAGACTTCATGTAATATTAGTTACTATATGAACATGATTTTGGTGTGATTGATTTGTACAAGTAAATAATATATTATTTATTATTATCAAATGTTTAAAAATAATATGAATTAGTTTTCTTGGATTTGATATACTGTGTGTATTCAAAACCAATCTATCAATTTTAAACTACAAACATACAATTTTTATCATACCTGACACCCCGACTATCATATTTGCATTTTAATGATTCCCACATGACACAAATGACCTAAGTATCATTATTATAATGTTTCAAAAAAATTACAATGTTTTCTATTTGTTTTGATTTTGTCATTTTTTTATGAAAACATATTCAATAAAAAATTGATATCACACACTTTTAATCATAATGGACTCATTATGTGTCATATTGAGGTCACTTTATTTATTTCATATCATAAAAAAATTAGGTATCATTTACCTAATGTATCAAAACAATATGAATAAAAATTATATTTTTGGAGAATGGGATGCATGTTTTGAACTAAAATATATATTAGTTAAGAAAAAAAATTATTCTAGTCATAACAGACATATAATTTATTAGATAGATGTTTGGATGATTCCTACTTTTCATGAATTAATTATGAATCATTACATTATATTATTTAAAAAATATTAATGTTTTTAATTTTTTTGGGTATTTCATGTGTGTTATGGACCAAAATAAATGCATAGATTAGCACTGTACACATAATGTATTATATTGACCATAATTTTAATCCTATATGTAATAAATGACTTATATATATTATATTTTAATGTGTAATGAGAATAAAAAATTTGTAATCTTATTTTTTGGTATATGATTTTTGCGTTTAACTAAATTGAAAATTTTAATTTATAAACAAAACAATTGTGTCAAAATGAATCCACCATGTAAAATATTGATGTGATGTTGATTTTAATATTTAAAAAATTAATTATAGATGACTTTAGGACGAATAAATACAATTTTTTTGTGTTTGATTAGTTTTGAGTATGTCGAATGTGTTTTGAAGTAATATGTGAATTCTAAACTCATATTGTGAACTTTGACTCATATCACACATAGCGTATAACTGAATAAGATGAGGTTGATTCCCAAATGTAACTAATAACATAGGGATACTTTTCATAAGGTATTAAAATAATCTAAATGTGGTTGATCAGTTTTTAGTATGTTATTTTTTTCACCAAAATTTTAATGTATAAATTAAAATAATACAATTGGAGTCCTTATGAGTGCAATGTTTATTATATTATGTTGTTATTGGTGAAAGATAATTTTATTAAAATAGTAATCAAGATATTTTTCATTAATTATATCTAGGGAGGCACAACAATTACTAAAACTATAGATACTTTTGTGGTTTTTGAGATATTCTATTTGAACTACAATGTATCTTTCAATAATGAACTGTTGAAAAATATTGTGATAATATATTTTGAAGTTGCATCATTATGATTCACATAAAAATTTAGGACGTATATAGTTAAATCTTTAATTATAATGGTACATGTTCCCTACATTATGGATTATTGGAAATATCTGAATGAAAAGTAAAAAAACTCAAAATATCATTGAAAAAACTCAATAAGTGACTGATAAAGAATGGAAATTCTATTTTAAATATTATAAAATATGTTGAAAAAATAAAATAAATAAGTATTAAAAATTATATTTTTCATGATTTATTCTTATATTAATATAACATTTCCCAATTTATATTATCGTAGTTCCATCCTTGAAGATTAGTATTTCAACAGCATGAGTGGCTTTGAACAAGTGACTAGCTCTGTCAGAATACATAGGGTGTAATCCAACATTAATATTATCATTCCAAATTATTTATATAACAATAAATAATAACTTTAATACCAATTATATTCAACATAATTGTATATCTAATGTATGATAATAGATATGAACAAAATCATATTAGGTAATCACCAAAATTATATTTCATAAAACAATCATACATCATAGAATCTACCCAATCATCTCTAAAAAATTTAACTTCTTATTTTGATGAAATATATGGTTTGAAAACCTGGCATTATTGAAAAAATATAAGAAAAATGATAAATAAATATTTTTATCAATAAAATTATTGATTTTTAAATTTACTTTTTTAGTGAGTCTATTATATTGATTGGGAAGATATCATTCTCCAATTTTCAAATATAATATTATAGTTAGTTTTTATAATAATATTTCATAATCTAGAAAATCATAGATTGAAATATGTAAATTGTCTAGAAAACTTTTTTGATATTAAAATATTACTCTATACGCCATAACTTTTATCCGCGTGATTAAATAACTAAGGCACTTATATTTAGATAGTAACATCATACCAAGATTTATCTTATATCAATATATCACCAAATCATAACTAAATTCTCATTCAGAAATAAATTGAAACATATAATTAATTCTTTATTCGTAAAGTATTGATTTTAGTTCAATAAAAATTCACTATAGTCATCAGTTGTGGTTAGTTTGATGTATATACAAACATTGGATAAAAAATAAATAAGTGGGGTATCAATACATTTTCAGCATCTTCTACATTATAGAAAAACGTTTTAATAAATAAAAAAATAAATAAATTTTTTATATTATTAAATTATAGAATCGTATCCCTATGTTGTAGGAATCAAAAAAGGTTATCATATGATATTATCCCCATAAATTCCTCACATATTTTATCAGTTATTTTTCTGACTTATTATCTATCCAAAAGAAAATTTATCATTAGAAATGATACATGGATTAATGAGTCCATGTGTTACATCCTAGGGTTACCACCTTCCATGGTATTAGATCATATGCCTATAGAAAATGTGAACAATTCTTAACTACAATTTTCATTATAGATAACTTCTTGGAAATATATATATTGAAAATGTACCTCATGTATATATTCAGAACTGGGAAACCCCACCAATAAAACATGATAATGTAATTTAAACTACTATGATCTACCATGACTATAACAGTATTTCCAAATATTTATTCTCTATATCTAATGTATTAAAAATATTCTTCATTAATTTTACTATCTGCAAAACTAGGTAATATTAATTTAAATGACAGTGGAACTAATTGGGATAATGTACTCATAAATGGTCATTTTGTTATCTTACTCTATTAACCATATATTATTGATCTGACCCTCCATTTCCCAACTACTTTATCCATCTGTAATATCATGACTCATTTCATATATTTTTCCTACAATATTAATGGTTATGCATTTGTAAAAAAATAACAACATAACTAATGTATCACTATCTGTTTTTATGGTTTTCCTGTGAATGATAAAATTGCATCATTGAATATAGAAACATCAAGATCAAAAAATATAATATGAAACACAACTATTAGATCAGGAGATATTTCAATCCCCAATCTCTTGTCATATTATTGAAGTTAATTGTTTTATATCATGTCTCATGTGGAAATATAGACCATACCCAAATAAATAAGATAATGCCTAAATGACAATAGATATAAATCACATACATATTCACTATATTGATCATTATTTGAAAAACATTATCAAATGATGATTTCTTTAGACTAAGGAAAAACAATAATGAAAAAAATTAATTTCTCGATTAAGGTTAGTGGTTTATGGGTTTTTCTTTCATTAAGGCTAGTTGAGTTGTTTTGATTTTCAGGTTTAGATCATTGTTCCACTTTGAGTTTTCTTGGATATCTTTTTATATATTGATCTACCAAACCATACTGAACAATAATATCTTTTCAATTATTTTCCTAGTCATAATATCCTTTCATCATCACATATTTATATATCTAGATTTCAACCTTCATGAAAAATATTCATGGTGAAACTGCAAAAACAATACCCCTAAGACAGTAATATTATTCTAGCCACATCAAAGATAATGGAATTAGTTTTTCTATAGTTATAGTGGATAATAATTAAATTTTCTAAAATATATATAAATCATATAATCAAAATGAGATATATTTCGTAAAACTATTATAAAACATATTAAACTAGTATAATGTCATAAATACACATGCTTCTCATAATGCTTTATAATTTTTTCAACTAGTTTACCCTCAATATTTCCACAGACCTCCTAGAGTAGAAAATTACATGGTATTAATGACGCTTCATATTTTGAATCATCAATATTAATACAATCAATGTTAATATGTTTTTTTTCACATCACGCAAAAAAATTATATTATAATTCAAATACATACCATTTTTTCATATTAATTATACCTCATATTTTCAATATGAAAGGATTATATTTCTTCCCTATGATTTTTTTTTTCATCACTATTTAACTATATTTTATTTATATTATATAAATTAATGTGGATAATAAATTATTTTCAAACAAAATATCATCAACTATGATTCACATGAAATGATTTCTCATTATAATGAAAAATGAATTATTTCCATGTATCATATTTTATAATGGGATCATAAATAACTAGTGTTGTGGAATTATTTTACCCTTAAAATCCCTAAAATGATTCTTTTTAAGATGTTTTGGGAATCTCATGTGTGTTTTTCTAGTGGCCCTTATCATATATTCCGTATAAAAGTCATCTATAGTAAACAAGCTATATTGAGGATACATAAATATAATGAAATGATCCATTATATAGGTTTTCTATAAAACAGAGAATGTATCTAACAATATTACATTAATATCATAATATCTTGTCCTTCATTACAATTTTTACATGAATAAACATATCTATATCAATAGTATCCTGAATCTTCATTATGAACTCAACATTACTAAAAACATAAACTTTTTTGATTATCATGTATATCATGTTGAATATAAAAAACCTCGAATTTTATAACCTTTCACTATGGATTGATTTGTTTTTTCATATTGTCTCTATATTTTTCGTTTCTTTTACATAAACAATTTTAATTATTCAATAATAATTTTGAATATTTATAATCGACTATCTATTTTTCCTTGGGATTGGAAACATCATCATGTGCATAAGTCATTATCAGTATGAGTGGTCAATATTTTAAATTAGATTACCTAAATGTAGTAGAGAATAGATAATATTATTAGTAAGAGAGTATTCTATTAAAATACTCAATCAACTTATCAAAGAACCTTTTTTCATTATTAATGGTTCAAGTGAATATCCCCTACTATCATGTATCAAAATTACCTATTTAGTGACCTCAATAAACTATGAGACACTATCTACATTGGGATAAACATGGAAATATTGTTATCTCCCAATTAAAGGGCCATACTCAATTGAATATTCATCTAAACCTTCTATTTTTTATGTCATGAATATGAAAATAAACGTAAAATTTTAATCTATACCTTTGACAAAAAATATTTTCATTACTTGTGATTCCATTTCAATGTGTTCATTAATATAACATAAAAAATTGAAATTCACCTTAAAAATTTGAAATTTATCCAAATTAAATGCACTCATTCTCTCAAATTGAATTCTATTTAAATTTGGAACATCAAATAATGAATAATATATAATTTTTATAAATTTTAAGAGGACAAAATATAAAATATTAAAATAAATTTTATTTTTCTTTGATCAGGATACTTTCATAGCTTCCATTACAAAACTAACTGTAATGTTTTTTTATATCACTATGTAACTATTATTACATTTTATATAATATATAACTATTATTACAAATCATGTGTATGATATTACATTTTATTTTTTTTCCACTCTCATTCCATAAAATTATTTAAAAATTTGAATTTATATTTATTGATAAGTACATATAAATATTCTCTCATAACCTCCAAATAAAATATCAATTATTAGTATTTTATAACCATCATACCACCATTGATGGATTAATCTTTCTATGAATTTGAATTTGGGAATAGTAATTGGGAGAAACCATAGCACTATTATATAAAATTTAATGGTTATCATGTTCCTACTATGATAGTAATTATAACAATAACACTTCATGAATAAAATTCACCTATAACGTTCCCACTACGATGAGACTAGTTTGGAGCAATGTTGAAAACATCTAATCGGTATTCCTTAATAAATACAATAGATTCTTCAAAAATATATCAATATAAAATAAGACATTCTGTCAGACAATGATTCTTAACATAACCATTCAATATAATCATATATCATTTAATGGGGTACATAAATATGTAATTTAGAAGATGACATAGTAAAACCTATAAATTAAATTAATCTATTAGGTGGACCATTATATCAATGAATAATGACTCGATGAACATATATAATTCAACATATATGACCTCAATATCAATTTTTAGGATTGTAAATTCTGTTGGCTTTATGAATTTACTACATATAGGTTTGAAAAATAATCAATGTCGGGTAAATGTATGCTATTAATTTTTCTACTAAATTCTTCAGAAAGTGGATGCCATAAAATCAAGCATCGGAACATGAAAATATGGTTATTTTAGACACTATGACATCAAATTATTCATTTAAATTACATTATATATATATTTGAAGAATATACATTTAGAAATATTAATATATTAATGTAAATAAAAATATTCTATTTTTTATATATTGTTTATAATCTATTAGAGGAATAAATTCTTCCTTTTACCGTTATTTGGTGACAAAATTTCTCTTATTCACATTTCAATCGTGTAAAACCAATACTTTTTCCATTATTTTTAGGAAGGAAAATAGTGTATCATATCAAAAACATAATCGAATACACGTTATACCTCATGCATTACTGTCAGGATCTACCCCATGTACCCATGTAACCCAATAATCGAGTCATCCCTAACATATCCTGAAGGGAATTCATGATCCCCACGGGTTGGTGACTCGTATATGGCACCAAAAATAATTCTTGTGGGAACTATTTTTCCACCAAAAATGAGGAAGAAATGAATAAAAAATAGATGCATAACAAAATAAACTCCAATGGGAGTAATGTACTAGAAGTCAAAGAGAAATAAACCATGCCAAAGCATTACAACCAATGTACCAAAACATTGATGAATGCCCAAGGTCTCAAGGAACACAACTAACCATGCCAAATGCTCAACAGATGGATCCACCTCTATGAGATACTTTCCGCTTGCTTGGACCTGAATGGAGAATGACTACAAAGAGATGTTGAAAATATATGGTGTGAGAAAAAAGTCTAGAAGGGTCTCACAAGAGATTCTATAACAGATTCCAATAACTGATTAACAAAGGGAATATATTCATTATTAAAGATAAATTTGTTCCACATTTTATTTCATAATTAATCAAATATTCTTACAATGTTAAAGTTATGCAAAAATGTAAAAACCAAAGACATTATAAAAATATATAATATTTAAAAAATTGAATTAAATAAAACTGTAACATAAAAGAGTTTAACTAAACATAGCAGGAATGTAAATTAGTTCAAATGAATTAGCTTACATTTATATATGAAATCTAAATAAAGAAGTGAGCAACAAGGTAATCTGCCAAAAGGAGGGACCTTATTAAACATCTATGGGGTTCCACACACTCTATGTGAAATTAGAAAAAAATGTATACACACATCTCTATGACACTGTCCAATGGAGAATCATCACCAACCTATCAATTATGTGACATACTGAAAGTATGCTTTATAACATTTTGGTATCTTATTGTTTATCCAGATTACATACTCACTACCTAATTCGAACATTCACTCTAACATGATGGGTGAAATAATGTTAGTATCTTTATGATTATGATCAATCTCGTTCTTCCAATTCAAAAGTGCCGATGACATTCCATTGAAAACAAATAGAGGATTAATTAAAAAAACGTGTCTTCTAACAAGATAAAACCACTAGCTATCTATCATACAATATCAATCCATTTTCTAATGATTTAATTTCATTAAAAACAAATTCATTCATCAGACAATTAATTTTCAAAATTAGATTCTTCAATTTAATTGAAATTATTTACATAAAATCCATAATATAAATTCAACAATTTAAATCATCATATTTTCATAAACACACACCATAATTCAATGGAATTTGTGATTTTCCAGATTCTCTTGCAAGAAACAATTAAAAATATCCCAATTCAATTGAATTAAATTTTATTACAATAATTGAAATAATGATATGTAATTGAGTATAAATAAGTAGTAGATGTACATCAAGCAATACAAGGATAATAAATTTGGCTAATCAGAATTGATCCACCTACGTCAAGGTCATCGATGTTAGCAGTAAAGATAAACCACCACATGTGGTTACATACACTTATTTGTGGCCCTATTATCATAATTTTCGACACACCACTGTTCGATGTTCATCAATGGTTCCTAAAACCAAAACTTATGTTATATTTCCCAAGGATATAAAATTATACATGTATTGACACTTTCTCTCACCCGGATAATTTGAAATTGGTCGAATGAAATATTATATTGATAATATTTGAATCTCATTGATAATTTCACATTATCGACTAAAATATTACATTTGATAATATTTTATATCAGATGGATAATATCTGATTATAATTTCATGTCAATTAATGTGTTTGTATTTAGATTCCATAGTTCATGCAATTACATGTTGATTATTTTATATTGAATAAAATTAACCTTAACATCTAATGTAATTATATAATATAAATATATAAATATATATATATATTTCAATATATACTTATAGTACAAATAATTATATCATGATTACATTAATCAATTATCTATTCAATAATTTTTTGATAATTATTTTGGATAAAACATGTCATACATATTTTATAATTATAATCATATATTGTATAAAAATTCAGTAGATTTTATCTATATAAAAAATGATTATCATTTTATATTTTTTATTCCAAAAATTATCCATGATTATATATTTTCAATGATCCATTTAAAATGTGTAAAATTTGATCAAGGGATACATTACTTCCTTAAAAAAATTATTATTTAACTTCAACTCATCAAGATGATTCTAATGGTACTGAATACGTGTAAATTTGGTCAATAATGGGGATGTAATGGAAGAGTGACATTTTTTTGTAAAAATAAAATAAAATAATTAATATATAAAATAATTTTATATCCTTCAACCACATGGAATTAAATCGAGAAACAAAAAAACACACACACCATCACAGGGAGGAAGGGTTATGTGCATGATAGTATAAATTGATCAGATGAACTCTTCAACAATCACAAGTAAGGAAACATATGATAACATGGTTTCAAGATAAATGACCATCAACAATTAATATATGGGTTCAACTATTTGAAATTTACACTAATTCCTATGTGGCTCGAATTTTATAAGACCCCATTCGAGACCATTTTTACCAAACAAATCATTGCAGAGTTGTTAAATTCACCATATTAAGGTGTTTTAACGCAAATTGTTCCAAATTTTCATGAAATAAATGATTTTGAAAGAATTCCTACATGTATGTGGACTGTTTTTTTCTATGAAGAAGAAAAATTCACCATTTTATGTTTTTCATATAATTTTTTCTTTTATGAAAATTTATTTTTTAACGAAAAAATTAAATGTGTCACAACATTAATTGTGCATTAAATAAACACCCCATCTATTGTAATATCCTCAATCTATAACAAAAAATAGTCTCTAATTTCTCATAGGACTCATAATTCTATATATACTAATGATTGATTTATTAAAAACTCAAATAAATAAATAATTATAATAAAAAGTTTTATATTTTTCATTCGAGGAATAAAATATCTCGACATTATCAAATTTTATAAGAGGTATAAGTTAAACCCCTCACTCCAAACCCATCGTTGGTTTGGGATGTTTTCTTAGATTTCACTATTTTGGGTATATATATATGTATTTATAATAAATAATATATTAAATCTTATTTTATAAATTTATTTCAAAGGTGGGGAATCCAAAAGTATGGTGCATTCAAATGTTATACCCCACATAGGGTAAACACCAAATTTCAGACATAAATGAATGATTATATTTCCCCAATGATAGAATATATTAGTGTTATTCAATTATTTTGAATATATTTTCCATTATTAAGAAAAATTATTTATTTTTTTATTCCATCCTCCCCGAGGCTTTGTACACCATGAAAGCTTATTCTTACACAGTTTTTAACATAGAAAATATTTATTTGAATATTCTAGAGTCTTAAATATTGTTTTTACCATTCTTCGATGTGTTAAAAAAGGAATATTTTCAATGATAAACCATTTTTCTCATTTATCGTAATATTTTAATGCATGAGGGTTTATGAATACTTAAAATTGTAACGTTATGTTACAACCTCTCGACTGTTGGATCATGTTTTCCATATAATTCCTACAAACATGCCTCCACATCAAAATGACAAGGCCATTGTTATCTCATCAGTGCCTCCCTCTCTAACTTATCATGAGAATTTGAACCATGATTCAATATCATAAAATCTAGAGGTCTAATCCACTAAATAAGTACCATGGTCTCAAAATCAATAAATATTATTTGTCATTCAGTCAGAGATAAAACATCTTCCACTTCAAGATCACACCAACTCAGAACAAGTTATGGGTTATATAAAATCTTTGGATGCAGACACATTAATCATATTATGTATCAACATTAGTTTCAGTTTTAGTGAAAAATGGTAAACCACATTACCCACTTAATCAAATACCGTAAAAGATCCCAAAAATACATGGAGAATGATTCCCTTTCCACCCAAGCCATCTATGACCCCACTAAGGTGAAATAATCAATAATATATGGAATCATAAACTGATGCTTCATGTCGCTGGATGTATTAGTGACTCTTTGGTGGTCAAACCATTATAAAATATGTCAATCACCCATTATAGACTACCTTGTTCCTAACAGTGAAAAATAATTGTTCTGATAAAACAGAACACCATAATTAGAGATTTACCAGTAGGAATAATTCATCCCATAAAAAAGGGACTCTCTAATGATTTTATATTTCTTCAATAAGATTCTATTCATGAAGAATCATCTGTTGATGAGATGATGTCACATAACCAATAGCATTCATGGAAGATTGAACTAGGGCAACCCAAGGTGACAAACAAGGATTAATAAAGGCTTTCATAAGAATATCTTCCAACTAGGAAATCGGTTGTATTAGTTCAGTAGCAGACATTTGGTAAGGGATAGAATAATCTGGTGTAGTACAAGTAATCAATTCAATGGAAAACAAAACCTCTCTTACCGGTGGTAAACAAGAAAAATCAGAATGTATCATTGTGGGAAACATGAATATAATTGAAGAGAGATCAGTACTCCAAATTAAACTAAAACCCTAATATTGCCTTACCCAACTCCAGATAAGATTGTATGTCCCTTCTTGACCATTGGTTGATTCTCCATAAGAGACAAGAGACTCACTACTGGGCGTGGTATTGTAAACCCATCAAAAATAAAAAAAATCCAGTCTTTATTTGAAATGAGCCAATCTATCCAAAATATGATGTCTTGAGATTTCATGTTGAATACCAAAAATCCCCCAAGATTATTTTACATCTAATAGAAGGATGATAGATGTAGGAAAACAGAGACCCTACTCTTTCATCATGTCAAGGGGTGTTGTAATATCCATTTCAAAATATAAAATCTCAATACAATCATTAATAATATTGACTCTATAGGATAAAAAACAAGTGATATACAATAGTATCAAATATAGAAATCACTACAGATGCATCTAAAGTAATGATTCTTAACATGGTCACTTGACATGTATCATCTTCTTTGGGAGAATCTTTAACTGCATAAAGAATCTTCATTATGTATGTGTATGGATGGAACTATATTGTACATGATGTATTTGATTTCATTGTGGTTTTTGATGGTTCGGATAATGTTGTGCCATTATATGGAGAGGGAATGTTGTGGAAGAATTTTTCATATTCCCTAATAATATGCACACCAATGTTTTCTTCAAATATCATTTGCTGTACTTTAAAATTCAATAAACCATTTGTGCAATTAAACAACCATTTTCACCGTCAAATAATGTACTAAGAAAAATTATAAAATAATTTTAAGAAGTCACACATGACTTTGCACATACAAAAACTCACCCGCACCCCGTACATAAAACATACAACAAGCCAAACCCTTGAAAAATGTATTTTGCATTACTCATGAAACTTAATAAACCATATACACAATTTTTGAAACATTTATAAGAAGCGCAACATGTATTAACACCAAAAACACACTCAAAATCACCTCTTTTGTCCAAACACACACAAAAACCTTTTCACATCATAATTTGCACCACAATTATGACGTTTTAAATTAATTAAACAATAAACAGAATATTTATAAATCGTGAACTCAGTGATTGCACTTATAAAATGCCCAATTGTCACATAAGAATGCCACTTTAAAGATGTAACACATATTTAATGCTATCAAACACCTGTTTCACACATCACATTTAAAAAAGTAAATCCAATCAAACGTCCATCAAAAACTCCAAATTTTCACATAAGAGTTTACAAAAAAATTGCACTTGATTTCACATAAAAACGTCACTTTAAAACCAAATGTTCAAAATAACCATATTAAAACATGTTTTCAATTACTCAAGCAGTTAGAAATGTAATTTCAATGATGTGCAATAAATCAAACACATCAAGATAATTCATTATCCAATTGAACACATACCAAACACTTAAGAAATATATTTTTGAAACAAAAAAATAAATCACAAAACATATTTATAATATCAAATAAACATTTTAATTTTATCAAATGACACAAAGGGATAGATCCAACTACCTCAATGAGTTTTCTGAGCCAATTCATTCAATCTCACACGACCACCTGTTCATGTACACGCACTCCCACAAAGGCGCACACCCTAGAAAAAAACATCTCCACACCTTAACAATGCATTCGACACACAAAGTTATTGTGGCTAAGAGAGAATCCCAAACAATTAAATACTAGGGACTCAAAAACCGCCTAACACACTAAATTAGATGATGCAAAACAAAACAGCGGGTGCAATAAACTTACCCTTAACATTGGCGGAAAGACAAATCGAGTTCATTGTAACGACTCAGGTTTTTGGCCCTGTCAGACTTTGGAATATTTCTAAGAATAATTCCAGATCTAGGCGCGAAGAAGTCGTGCGATTCCGAGGCTTTGGGTGCCCGGAATTAATTTTATAAAAATACGGACCTACGGTGAGAAACGCCACCATGGGAGTTTTCGTAAATAAGTAGCAATGTTTGTGTACGAGCATCAGCTCGAATAACTTCTGAAGGGAGTCTCGGATGGATATCTGAGTCCTCCGTTGCATTCCGAACGACACGTTTACCCTAGGGGTGACCATAATTTTGTTCGCATCGGGCGTCAGGTCTGAGGTGGGTTTGGCTTCGGCGGGCGGCTGATATAAATATCAGCGCCCCCCATACCATTCCTCTCGGCGTTCTTCACCGTTAATCACCGCCACTCCGCCGAATCGAGAAAACTAAGCACCCACGAGCTCAGATTTCCATGGAGGACATTCTATGAGGGGACAGCAGAAGCCCTGGAGCGCGGATCTGAGGCAGAACATCGGCGATTCGCCCGCCAGGTAGGCAGATTTGAGTTTTAACCTCCGATACCGTTTTTTGCTGCGTTTTTCTGAAAATTGAAGTTGTAGCAGTGTAGATCGGGTCACGAGGGTCGTGTAAACGCCTCCGGATCGCAAAAACGACCACCGGGGTGCCCCCGGCGGTCCGCGGAAGTTATGCCAGCGCGACACCGGCGCGGCGGAGCTGCGGCGGCCGGCCGCGGCCGGTCCTCCCTCTTTTCTTATACGAGGGTCTTTAAACCCCCGTATCTTGTGAACCAGGAGCCAGATTGTCGCTCCGTTTGCGGTGACACGACCCTGACGACGAGGCCATCCCTCCGTTGTATGTTCGGGGGTTTAAAGGTTCGGGATCGTGGCTCGGGAGATAGAAACCTCGTAAAAAATAATAATATTTTATTATTTTACAACTTCTGGCTGTTGTAACTTCTACCCGGAGCGTCCGATTGACGTGCCGTCAGTGGCGTTGAGACTCTGATGGTACTATGCACTTTTTGGGATGGTTTCCGGGTGTTGGGACTGTGAACGGGGTGCGTTCCCCACGAGGCAGGGTTTTGGCATTTTGCGGAGAAATGCAACTTTTGCACCAGGAGTCCGATTTTCGCAGATGAATAGTCTATCATGTGTGTTTTTACGAGGGGATCGCAATGGTGCAATCCATTCGATGAGTTTCAGAATCCAGGCGTGGGCTCTACCCGAGCTGGCCTCCAGTTAATAGTACCTTTTTCACCGGGTGTCCATTTTGTATGAGCGAGTAGTCGATCCCGCTTGTTTTTCCGAGGGGATCGTCATGGTATGGTCCGCTCGATGTGTTTCGTGATCTTTGTGTTGGCCCCGCATGAGATAGCTATGGTGAATAGTGCCTTTTTCACTGGTGCTCCATTTTGGGCGAGTAAACAGCCTATCCTGGGTGTTTTTCCACGTGGAACGCGATGGTGGCCTCGGTTTTGGCCTAGGAGGTGCGCAGTGTGGCATTTGGGTGGGTCACTCAGGTTAGCGACATTTGGGCCAGCAGTGGTTGAGGGTTCTCCCTTGGTTTATTCCTACGAGGCTTCGTGTGGTATCACAACCTTTGTATGGGTTTCCGATCCTCTCGATGGGATGATTAAACTATTAGAGTTGTGGTATCCCTCCGGTTCTCCCGGACTGGATCCTCTAGCATCTTTACCCAAGATCGGGTTCTTGGTATCGCTGTGACCGCTTATTCACGGGCGGTGATCCCCTATCTAGCAGGTTAACCCCGTAGGGTTTCTGGCATCATCAGGAATATGATCCCCTATGCGGTGGGTCGTGCACAGTAGGGTTGTCGCATCGTCGGGTTTACGATCCCCTACTCAGCATGATGTTTACAGTAGGGTTGCATTATCGTTGGTTATACAATCCCCTACTCAGCGCTTGGTGTCATTAGGGTTGCAATATCGTTGGTTATGTGATCCCCTACTCAGCGCGTGGTTTCGGTAGGGTTGCGACATCGTCGGTTCGATCCCCTACATCGTGAGTTATACTAGATAGGGTTCCAGTATCATCGTGCCCATCATTATATTGATGATGATCCTCTATCTGAGTGTGAAGCTCTTGTCAAGTTCCAGATCGGGTTGTGGTATCCCCCAGTGGATCCTGGGTGTGATCCCCTATCTGTGAGAACTACGTATGCCAGATCGGGTCGTGGTATCCCCCAGTGGACCCTGGGAGTGATCCCCTATCTGTGATCTACGTATACCAGAGTGGGTCTTGGTATCCCCTAGTGGACCCTAGCAGCGATCCCCTATCCGAGGAGTTTGGTAGTTATATTGGTTCAGTGTGGTTTCCTCAGTGATGTTATCCGATGAGTGTGGTCTCTCGGGTGAGCGTCTGAGATGTTTGTGAGAAACCCGATGGAGTGTATCTCTCGGATGAATGTCATCTAGGATGACAGTGATCGTGTGGTGTACTCTCCTTGTTGGGACAGTTGATGGTGACGAGGTCAGTACCTCTTGTGGATTTGTGGCGTGAGTTGAGTATATCTGGATTGTTCAAGGTGTATGTATGGGGATACACATGAGCTGAGCTGAGTTGAATAATTTTGCTTAGCCAAGGATGTTAACGAGATGGAGTTTCTCTCTCGTCTGGGTTCATTCTGGATGGGTTGAGCGGACTGATGCCTTTCTGTTTCTCCCTTGGGTTTTGGGTTTTTCGGGTGCCTACTGAGTATGTTTATACTCACCCCTGCACGGGCTTTGCCCGCACATGTTTGTGTATTGTGCAGACCACATGCCTTTCAACGGAGTCCCAGGAGGACCTGGAGCAGGCAGAGCTTAGTGTGCGTGTTGACCGGGGTGTTTACCTGAGCTGTGCCAAGAGAGCATTTTGGTTGGTGTTTGTTGCAGCGTTCCCCTTCTTCAGAGCAGGTTGGACGTGCTTTTGTAGTTTTCTTTTGGTGGGCCCTATTATTCCATTTTTTACTTCTAATGTACTCTGGTTTGGGAATGATTTATGCATGCATTTACTTTTCAGTTTTATATATCTCTGCATTGTTGCATTCAGGTGTTTGTGGGTTTGTGCGTACAGGTACCATAGGCTAATGCCTCCCATTTGTGAGATAGCCTTCTCAGCACCGGTCGCCAGCCCCTCACCTATTGGAGGCGGCCTTTGGGAGTCGCAGCTCGAGCCCCGTTGGGTGGGGTCATGACAGAGTGGTATCAGAGGAGGTTCCACCTTTGGTATCTCAGAGCGTAGCTGGTCTAGCTGTGAGTTTGGTTTGGGTTGCATAGCTGTAGTGTTAGGATGTTTCGAGTTCGTCTTTCAGGCCAGGGACTCTAGTGTTGGTGCGGCGGCCGACGTATCCATACATCAGGACTCTGATAACCTGTCTTTCGACTCGGGACATTCGTACACTGGTCGTGGGGACATAATGGTACATGCATCATATAGGACTGGGTTTTTGGTTTTTCCTTATCCTTCTTGAGTCAGCTCTACATATATACTCTTTGACTGTGGTGCGTCTTGAATGTATTTCAGGATGCCTCCACGACGACAGCCAGCGAGGGTTATGCAGCAAAATTGTGATGTTGACCCGCCCCATGTAGAGGCTGTGGAGCAGGGCGCAGGTTCTGAGGCTGCACCTCCAGGTGGTCTTCTAGTTGAGCCTCCACCTGTCGAGCAGCTGGTTTTGCCGGAAGTGTAGGACGAGGTTGCACGCAGGCTGAGTGCAGTTCACGAGTTCCAGAGGCAGCGACCTCTGAGGTTCCGGGGTGATCCAGACCCCCAGGCAGCTGATGACTGGCTGAGGCAGTCACCAGAGTTTTCTGCCTAGTGAGGACACCTCCAGATCAGATGGTGGTCCCAGCAGCGAGCCTTCTTCATGGTTATGCTGGGCGATGGAGGAGTTTGGTGATGCAGTCCCATGATGAGGAGACGCTCACGTGGGCAGAGTTTTAGCGGCTCTTCAGGGAGGAGTTCTATCTGGTGACACTGAGGTCAGTGCAGATCCAGGAGCTTCTGCAGCATCGACAAGAGAGCATGACTATGTCGGAGTACTCAACGAGGTTTACAGACCTGTGGTGCTACTACCTGGATATGGTTTGAGACCCGTTCTTTAGGGATCGGACCTTCGAGCAGGGCTTACGCAGGGACATCTGGGCAGGTGTGGTTTCCTTGTGCTTTCCCACCTATGCAGGGGTGTTGGAGCGAGCGCTGGTGGTGGAGAGCTTTCTGGATGAGCAGATTTTGCCTGTTATTGTTGGGCACTCGAGATTTGAGACTTCTTCAGTCGGATCGGCATCTGGTAGCCGACGACAGACTCAGGGGTCTGGACATGGCCGATGTTTTAGGAGGTGACCCCAGGATGGAGGATCTGAGGCTCAGGGCTCGCAGGACAGTTTTGGTCAGCCGCAGGAGAGGCTGTGTTACGCTTGCGATGGTCGGGGACATCTTGCTGGAGATTGTCCGACCCGACGTGACGCTGAGAGGGATCCGGTCGATGGACCGCCTTGGCAGAGGTATCGTCTCGAGCAAGGAGGTCCGCAGGGCAGTGGAGCGGGTGCAGGAGGAGGAGGAGGTAGGCAGTACCAGTTTCAACCACCCCCACCCCCAGGTGGTCCATGCCAAGCTCAGGGAGCTGGTGGCCGAGGGCGAGGACAGCTGCATGCCCTGGAGGCTGTTGAACCAGAGGCACCGCGGATGGATAGAGGTACGCGCTGTGTCTTTTCTACTTACTTCATTAGTTTGTCAGACACTATTTAGCAGTACTCTTTCCTTTTTTTGCTTGCTCGAGTTTTTTTCAGGGCGTTGATAAGACCCTCTGTGGGTGTTTGTTGGTGAGCTCGCTGGTGTGTGAGACCCATTTGAGAGTCTGATCGCTTTCCTTGTACTTAGGGCTTTTCGGGGATGAAAAGTTCTAAGGAGGAGAGGATGTAGAGACTCGGGTTTTTGGCCCTGTCATACATTGGAATATTTCTACGAATAATTCCAGAGCTAGGCTCGAAGACGGCATGCAATTCCGAGGCCCCGTGTGCCTGGAATTAATTTTATAATAATATTAAGTATTTTTATACTATGCACATGGCAGGGGTGTGATATCTCCTAAAAAGTAGCTCAGAACTGGAATCTGAGGGCACGGTTGCGTCCGGAACGTGCCGTTTACCCTAGGCGAGGTGTAAACTTTGCAGGCGCGGGCCTGCAATGAGAAACGCCACCAGGGGCATTTTCGTAAATTAGTAGCAAAGTTAGTGTGCGAGCGTCGGCTCGAATATCATCTGAACGGAGTCTCGGATGGAAAATCTGAGTCCACCGTTGCGTTCAAAACGACACGTTTACCCTAGGGGTGACCTTACATTTGTTTTCATTGGGAGTCGGGTCCGAGGCGGGTTTGACATCGGCGTACGACTGATATAAATATCAGCGCCCCCCTACCGTTCCTCTCGGTGTTCTTCACCGTTCTTCGCTGCCACACCACCGAATTGAGCAAACGAAGTTCCCACGAGCTCAGAATTCGACGGAAGACTTTCTAGGAGCGCGCAGCGGAAGCTCTGGAGCGCGGATCTGAGGCACAACGTCAGTGTTTCGCCCGCAAGGTAGGCAGATTTGAGTATTAACCCCTGATCCCGTTTTTGATGCGTTTTTCTGCAAATTGAAGCTGTAGCAGTGTAGATCGGGTCTCGAGGGTCGTGTAGACGCCTCCGGATCGCAAAACGGACCACCGGGGTGCCCCCAGTGGTCCGCGGAAGTTCTGTAGGTGCGGCACCGGCGCCAGCGGATCCCGGCGGCCCACGGCGGTGTGCGACGGAGGCCGCCGGCCAGGGCATGCCGACCCCGTCTGGTCCGACCTCTTTTCTTATACGGGGGTCTTAAAGCCCCGTATCATGCGAACCGGGAGCCGGATTGGCGGGCCATTTGCGGCGACGCAACCCTGATGACGAGGCGAACCCTCCAATGTGGGTTCGATGGTTTAAAGGTTTGGGATCGTGGACCGGCAGCTAGAAACGTCATAAACAAAATATTATTTTATTATTTTACGACTTCGGGCCGTTGCAACTTCTACCCGGAGCATCAGATTGACATGTCGTCAGTGGCTTTGAGACCCTGATGGTAAGACGGACTTTTTGAGATGGTTTCCGGGTGTTGGGACTGTGATCGGGGTGCGGGCCCCACGAGGTCGGGTTTTGGCATTTGCAGAGAAATGCAGCTTTTGCACCAGGAGTCCGATTTTGGCAGATGAATAGTCGATCCTGTGTGTTTTTCAGAGGGGATCGCAATGGTGCAATCTGTTTGATGAGCTTCGGAATCCAGGCGTGGGCTCCACCCGAGCTGGCCATCAGTGAATAGTACATTTTCACCGGGTGTCCGTTTTGGACGAGCGAGTAGTCAATTCCGCTTGTTTTTCTGAGGGGATCGTCGTGGTATGGTCTTCTCGATGAGTTTTGGGATCGTTGTGTGGGCCCTGCATGAGCTAGCTACAGTGAATAGTGCATTTTTCACTGGTGCTCCATTTCGGGTGAGTAAACAGCATATCCTGTGTGTTTTTTCGTGTGGAACACGATGGTGGCATCGGTTTTGTCCTCGGAGGTGCGCAATGTGGCGTTGTGGTGGCTCACTCGGGTTAGCGATGTTTGGGCCTGCAGTGGTTGAGGGTTGTCCCTTGGTTCGTTCCTACGAGGGTTCGTGCGGTATCACAACCATCATATGGGTTTGTGATCCTTTCGATGGGATGTTTAAATTGTTAGAGTTTTGGTATCCCTTCGGTGGGCAAGGAGTAGATCCTCTAGCATCTTTACCCTAGATCGGGTTCTTGGTATCGCTGTGACCGCTTATTCACGGGCGGCGATCCCCTATCTAGTAGGTTATCCCCGTATGATTTCTGGCATTATCGGGAATATGATCCCCTATGCGGTGGGTCGAGCACAGTAGGGTTGTGGCATCATCAGGTTTATGATCCCCTACTCAGCAAGATGTTTATAGTAGGGTTGTGGTATCATTGGTTATACGATCCCCTACTCAGTGATTGGTGTCGGTAGGGTTGTAGTATCGTTGGTTATGGGATCCCCTACTCAGCGCGTGGTTTCGGTAGGGTTGCGGCATCGTCGGTTCGATCCCCTACATCGCGAGTTATACCAGATAGGGTTCCGGTATCATCGTGCCATCTTTATATGGATGATGATCCTCTATATGAGTGTGATGATTCTATCGAGTGGTAGATCGGGTTGTGGTATCCCCCAGTGAATCCTGGGTGTGATCCCCTATCTGTGAGAACTACGTATGCCAGATCGGGTCGTGGTATCCCCCAGCAGACCCTGGGAGTGATCCCCTATCTGTGAGATACGTATACAAGAGTGGGTCTTGGTATCCCCTAGCGGACCCTAGCGGCGATCCCCTATCCGAGGAGTTTGGTTGTTATGTTGGTTCAGCGATGTTTGCTCAGTGATGTTATCTGACGAGTGTGGTCTCTCGGGTGAGCGTCTGAGATGTTTGTGAGAAACCCGATGGAGTGTATCTCTCGGATGAGTGTCATATGTGATGAAAATGATCGTGTGGTGTACACTCCTGGTTGGGATAGTTGATGGTGACGAGGTCAGTACCTCTTGTGGCTTTGTTGCATGAGTTGAGTATATCTTGATTGTTCAAGGTGTATGTATGGCCATACACCTGAGCTGAGATGATTTGACTAATTGTGTTTAGCCGAGGATAGTCACGAGATGGAGTTTCTCTCTCGTTTGGGTTCCCTCTGGCTGGGTTGAGCGGACTGATGCCTTTCAGTTTCTCCCTTGGGTTTTGGGTTTTTTGGTGCCTACTATGTATGTTTATACTCACCCCTACATGGGCTTTGCCCGCACATGTTTGTGTCTTATGCAGAACATAGGCCTTTCGACAGAGTCCCAGGAGGACCCGGAGCAGGCGGAGCTTAGTGAGCATGTTGACCAGGGTGTTTACTGGAGCTGTTATGAGGGAGATTTCCTGCGGGTGTTTTTGGCAGCGTTCCCCTTCTTCAGAGCAGGTTGGACGTGCTTTTGTAGTTTTCTTTTGGTGGGCCCTGTTTTGACCTTTTGTACTTCTGCTGTACTCTGGTTTGGGATAGATGTATGCATGCATTTCCTTTTTAGTTTTATATATCTCTGCATTGTTGCATGGAGGTGTTTGTGGGTGTGTGCGTACAGGTACCATAGGATAATGACTCCATTGTTTGAGATAGCCTTCTCGGCGCTGGTCGCCATCCCCTAGCCTATTGGAGGCGGGCTTGGGGAGTCGCGGCTCGAGCCCCCTGGCGTCGGGTCGAGATATTCATCCTCCTCTCCCCTGGCGGAGTATGCCAGAATATGGACCAATGGGTCTCAATACGTCAATGACATACCCTGTTGAAGGAAGAACACAACAACAAAATATTATCCAAACCATAGGGTTTCGACTAAATCCTAACTGGGTACTGAAATTGAATAAAATCCATAAATAAATTATGTAAAAGTGGTCCAAGTACCATACCTTGATGAATCATTGAAGAAAAATGAATAAATCGAAATAAATCTTGAAGGGCGCAGGATATCCGGGGAAAGGGTGTCGCGCACCACCAAAGTTCGACAGAGGGTTCACACACGCCTAAAAAAGGGGGACTGCAGTGTTGTGCACTGTTGATGGAAGGGGGGTGCGGCAGCCAGAACATGGCGCAATTAGGGGGATGGGCGTATAGAGTCGTCGCACCAAGGAGGGTGTTTACAGGGGGCGCTTCGTATACAGGGGGGAGAGGGGAGAGATGGTGAGGGAATTAAAAAAACAAAATAATAATAGAGGGGTGTGAGAGGATTCATGAATGAGAAAAAAAGAAATAAAAAACAAATCAAAGGGATGGGGAGGGGTGCTCATGGCACCTCAGTAGAATAGGATTCAGTTACATTTTTTTAATTTTTTCTTATCTTAATAATAATAATAATAACAATAACATCAATAATTTTAATGAGAAGAATTGTATTAAAATTAATACTTATATATTCATAACAACTTTATACAATTTCTTGTTGATAATAATAATAATAAATCTAATAATAATTATAATAATAAATTTTATTCAACTTCTTTTTAATAATAACCATATTAATAATAAGAAAATAATAATTCTATCTATAATAATTTAAATGAAAATAATTTTATTAACTATTTTTTTTAAATATTTTTATCTATGAAAAAATATCATGATTATTAGGATTTAAACCTTTAACTTGTTTTATTTATATTAATATCTATTTATTTTAAACATTACATATTTGTGTGGGATCCTAGGCTGATCGTGCGGTCACCGTCAACCATGCGACGTCCGTGCACCGGTTTGACACCCACCAAAAATATTAAACGATAAAAGTTTTAGACCATCGCTGAACTTGTTCCATGAAGAAGCTAACTGATGTCAATAAATTATGAAATAAAATAATAAAAAATGGTCGGGGTGTGGCAGGAATATACTCTAGTTTCAAATAAATATTCTCCACATGCAATTTTATTAGGTGTCACATGATACCAATATGTTTCAAATGATACTTTTGTACCATATTATTTGTATGTTTGATAGAACTTTTATTGTCAAATAACTAGAGTTAGTGTCACCTCACATCAACAAGTATGTATTTTAACTATATTTTCATCAACAGAAGTTGAGTAAAATATTTTTCTGCCAGTAGTTTAATAATTTTTATTCATATTATGAGTTACTAAATTTTATTTAATTTAATTCCAAATTATAAAACTCTTTCCCAAAAATAAATCTATGTCTAATGTCCATCTTATATCATAATAATTAACTATAGAATGTATATATAGATACCCAAAAAAATAAATAATTATTGAGATGTCATACATGATTCAAAAATTGGATATGTGTTTGATATATCTCAAAATTATTTTTCTGCCAATACGTTGTGACTATTTTGGATAACATTGAAATCTTGCACATATGTTGACATCATAATCAAGATTCTGTCTTGTGGTTGTCAAATATAATAGACTTACAATAGTCTTTTGATACTCTTTCTGACCAACTTACATGATTTCATCATATTAACTGAAATTCATATACACTAACATATGAGTCATAAAATAATTTTTATTCAATATTCTGAACATCTTACAAATTTCCTTAGAATACAATTCTTGTAAAATAATAATGTGTTTATTTTGTTGTTAGATTTATAACCAAGTAATGTATTTCATTTAACCAAACATTGAAATTTCAAATAATTTTTTCAGCTATTTAGAAAATCATCCATCTATTCATTCATAATGTACAATTATGATAATATCATCACTATAATCAATTATATTTGCAGAAAACTCCTAACAATCTTTTAAGTGATGATTGATATAAAAACATCGTTTTGTAAAACTCATGTTCCTTAAGAATGTTTCCAATGTTCAAATACCATGATTTTTCATATTTTTATCCCATTCAATGATTTCTTCATCAAATAAACATAAATGTTATCATTCCTAACAAAAATTTAACAAGATATTTTGATGTAAACTTCCTCATCAAGTTCCACATTCAACAATTCAGACAGAAAATCCAACTAATATTTATTTTAACTTAATTTTTCTTCAATAGAAATAAATATTCAGAATTATTCTAATATTACTATAAAAAAAATTGTTTCATCATGTTAAATAACATCTAATTGTGAATTACCTTTGCAAACATGTATTTTTATTATTCCGGATAACTTCACTATCTTTATTCATGTTGTACTAGAAAACCCACATTTTAAAAATAATAATTTAGTTATCAGGCCATTGTATGAATGTTAATGTATCATTTTTATCAATTGGATCCAACTCCTCATTCATGGATTGAACCCAATCTGGATACAGAAATGTATTATAAAGTTCATCAGTTCCTATATTGAATGCTAACATGTTAGTGTAATAGTATTTTATGTACTTAAATTTTAAACCTTATCAAATTAATCAATAATATTGTTATGAGCATCCACATTATTCTGAATCTTGGGATGAGATTTCAAAACATCGTCCTCTTAATTGGAATTAAATGAGTCTAATTCATGATTTGGATTTTAATTTTTAATATCCATATCAAAATCCTCATCAACATTTCATTGAAACTATTCAATGTCCTAATCATCATGAGCCCTTTTATATTCATCATCCTTTTCTGAAGAAATTTCATCAGAGGAATCAATTATTCTCCCCAAAAATAATTTAAAAAAAACTATATCCTCTTCCTTCTGGAGCATATACAAGAAAAATACCATCATCACATTTCTCTTCAAGAATTCGGAGGTTTTCATCTTTCTTCTTTATAATGCATGGACTCCCAAAAAATCATATGTGTTTGAATATATGAGTTATTCATTAAAAAATTCATATACAGTCATATTAGAACATGTCCAATAGAAACATTTGTATTTAATATACACATTATTTCCCATTTTGTACACCTAAAAGTAATCAGAAATACCAAGTTCAAATAACATAGTACTACCCATTTCCACAAGACATTTATTAAACCTTTTGAAAAACCCATTTTATAAAGGTGTATTGGAAATAATATACTAATATTTATTTACATGATTAAAATGATAACTTTTAAATAATTTATTTCTATATTCATTTTCATTGTCATTAATAAACTATAATATATAATACACATATTATTTTTAATCTTTCATCCAGAACCATTCGAACATTTTATGAGAATCAGACTTATGCTTTATATACACGACATACGTAATATGTTAAAATTTAGAAATGAAAGTGATGAAATACCTATATCTATATTTTTATTATTTTGTCCTTATCCCACAGATATCGGTAGGGTTAGGTTCTAGTGGTTGTGTAAAAAAAGTTAAATTTCATATTCAGAGAATTTTTAATCATCCCTTTCTGAAAAATAATGCATCACCATATTCATTTTCATGAAATATTAAGAATTCCGTGTACAATCATTTCATTAGATTACATTATCATGATTCATAGACACATGTGACCAATTATTTTATACCCAAAATGATTTTCATCCACTATGTCTACATAAAAATATTAGTGTACCTCCCAACCATGGAATATGTTTTCCATTGTACATTGGCCTCATGTAACTCTCTATCTATCCTTATAAATTTAAAAAAATACATTTTTATTGTAATTGACTTCGTTACCATCATCACATTATTTTAAAAAAACTCAGTAGGTCATTTTTCTTCCCATCAACATATAAATATTTCTTATACATCAACATTTCCTTCGAAATGATTGTTAATCCAACACCCTTGATTATTTATTATCCATAATTATTGAAATTCATTGTTCTTTCTCTGATATCATTTAATTTCATTATAAATTTCATATCTCTTATCATATTTGAATAACAACCACTATCAATAGTCCACATTCGTTCTCCAATAATATAATTGAGGGTTGTTTCAACAACAATATATTTTTATTTTCCATTATCTTTTTTAATGAATTTATTCATAGATTATTTAATACATTTTTTTATATATTTATAACACATCCAAAACCCTATATTGATTAACTAGTTATTCACATATTTCACAAATAGTATCTAATAGTTTGAACCTATTTTCTATTTATACACTTACCTTCTTATTTTTATTCAATACATTTTTCTAAACCTTTTCCTGAACATCCATATTAGACTTCCTTCATTTAGGGAAATAGCACCCCCTTAAATCCAACCTTCCATAACCTGTTGGATAATTATAATGTTTTTTATAGAGCCAAAAATGATTATAATTCTGTTCAAATCCCCAGAAATATCATAAATATAATATAATAGAGTACATTACTCTAAAACATCCATACTGACCATTATTTTAAATATATTTTTCAGTAACATCCATAATAGAAAAGTATTTATCACCAATATATCTATTGTCCGATTACACTTTATTCTTCATCTCAAATTTTTTAATCCTTATCAGAACTATAATTAACAATAAAATTTTCATATATTTTCTATTTCTAAATTTATGAATTCTCATCATTTTTCTTCTTGGACACATACATTACAATTCACTATTAATCTCATATAGAAACAACTCCATATTTAGCATTAACATTTGGTGGTAAATATTCATGATCATAATACTGTTCACTATTATTATGTCATTCTCCAACATCATATATTGAGTTTATGAAACTGGTATCTCTCTATTCATCTTTAATTTTTTTTGTGGTTTATTTACCTATTACATTTAGATTTTACTTCATCTTGATCTCCATATTATCATTACAATTATTTTCCATCTCAATATAATTAACAAATTTTTCAATCTCCACCAACATGTTGTCCTTCTATTCAAAAAATATTTTTTGAATTTTTGTGGGGAAAATTTATCTTCCAACTTCTTCATTTTTTTCCAAGGCATATAATATTTCTAATACATTATTTCAACATTTTTTTCAAATGATATTCATGTTGTGATACTTCTTCAAAATAATATCTTCTTTATAATTATCAATTATTCATGATTGTAATAAAAGTATTATCACAAAAATTATTAGTTAAATTATTTGATTGAGCCTCAATTTCATCTTATTAATCATATATAGGAATAAAAAAATATAATTATAGACTTGGATATTTATTATATTTTACTTTTGAAATGGATTTATCCATGTCAAAAAGCTTCTTCAATGATATTATTGTACTGCTTTATTCGTTATTAGAATCATATTTATTATTTCATCAAGGAGAACTATACATAAAACATCCAATGGATCCACATTTAGCTTATTTGAATAGAGATTGTACCTTATATTTCCTTATACCTATTTCAAAATTTCTAAAAAACAATGATAAGATTTCATCAAAAAATTTACATCACTCGTATTGAGAGTTAGAGTCATGATCATTATCCCCAACAATATAAATCTTTTACATTTTATGATTGCTAACATTAAATTAAATTTCCCAATAAGGTATTTTTTCCATAATCACATTATCCATTATTATATAATATTTAATTACAATACCTTGAATATCATCCAGAAATTGGGTTTTAGGATCTTTATTTTCCAATGATGAAACCATTATATCAAACATGTCGGGAATGATTATGAAGAAATTTTCAACAATTTAATAATCATCTAAACATTCAGCAATACAAATAATAGTACTGAAAATATCATTTACCCGAGTGAATAAGTCACCGAAAGATTATAATTAACCCATCATTATATCATCTTACTTCTACATCATATTTTTAATTTTTCATTTCATATTTCATCCATTGTATATGTTTATAAATTTATCTCATATACCATAGGATATAGAAACAGACAACCCACATAAAAAAAATTCATAAATTAATGATAATAAATAATTCTTATCCCTTCCATAATTCTCAAGATTCTTTTTATACATAGATGTAAGCGGTACTGTATCATTAATTTGAGTAAATCCATGTATTACAGCATCAATAACATCATATATAATAGAAATATGATACATTAATATTTTATCTTTCCATAATGATAATTAATACAATTAAAAACTATAATAAAATTATTTTTGACAAAGTTAATATTCAATATCAACATCTCCTCAAAACATTAGCAATGAATTAATTAAGGGATTGTGGAACTAATTTCACCAGAAATTTTGCAGGTAAGATAGTTTTATAATTGAGAGGTGGATGAGATGAATCAGAGACTACATTTTCAGTTATCTTCATTTTCTTATTAAACATAGTTAATCTATTGTTGATGATTTCATTCCCCACATTAAACAAAAAAACAAACATCTACATTAACATATGAATTTAAAAGGTTCACGACTTAGAAATACAAGATATGTCTTTTGTATCATATGTAAATAATCCAACACTATATAATCCACTGGGAAACAATTATTTTATCTTCTATACAATGAGTATAATATTATGGTAAAATAATGTAACTCAATGATTAATACAATAGGTAATTTGATTATAGTAAAATTAAATGATATGATGTAACATGTATAACAAACATTTTACTATTCTTCCTAGCCATCTTCCAAAAATATGATCATTTAATAATTTTCTTCACTTATGAACCAATAAGATTGTAAGAACATGTTAGACTTTTCAATGATACTATTTTTTATCATCCAATATAATTCCTCAGTATAATTTGACAATATAAAATATATAAATCTTTGAAAATAGTTTTTAATTTTTTTTAACATATTTCATCTTTAGTCTGGAAAATCCATGTTTATTTCTCAGTTCATTCTAGAAACCCTTAATTTTGTCTGCCCTCTTCTAGATTAATTATACAATCTAGAGAAACATTTCTAGACAACAAAAATCTAGAGACATCTTCCAATATAAATATTGGTTATTCTGTCTCTCCTTTTTGGAACCATGAAAATCCCAGAAAACAAGATGTGTTCTCTTTCTTTTATAGAAAGGCATGAATAGATTTTGTGGGATAATGAAATGGACTTCCTTTTCCTCCAAAATCATTGAATATTCAAACTAACATAAATATTGGATATCTCGTTGAATTTTTAACACATTCATGATTTTTAAAATCTTCTTAAATCATATATCTTTCCATGAATTCTACAACCATACATGAATTTCATATCTCCACTTAAATTATGCTCTCTTCTCCCATTATAAAAAATCTTTAATCAAATTATGATTCTTCATTAAATTATTCCAAATATGATTATCCATTATGAATTTTTTCCTTATTTCATAAACCACCTATAAATATATGACAGAAGGCCTTATAAAAAATCAGTCAGATACTCATTCCTGATTCTAATTTAATAACAGGTTTTTTTCGTCGCGTTAAATTAATTTTGGTCATTCCAATTTTATTGAACAACATTAAAAAAAAAATTTATTATATTTAATTATATTTCTTTGTTCCACATGAATTACTCTCTTTCCATTCTGATTTCATCAATATAATGAATGCATTTGTTCAAAAATAGTCTCTTCGTTACATTTCTATGTTCTAATTATTAGAATGAATACATATAGATTCTCACTAAAATTCTTAGATGAAATTTTCATTTTTATCATTATTATGATAAAGAAAAAATATTATTTAAAACATCTTAATCCTCTTATACATCTTATTTTCGTATTATGATTCTTATTGGAATCCTTATCCAATGATTTAAATAATTTTCCTTTTAGATTGAATGAAAACCATCACCATTGGTATCTATCATCTTAATTATGCTTAGTTTTAGCTTTTACCTGACAATGTTTTTTAATGATTTCATCATTACATTAATGACATTATTTTTATCTCTGGTAAATACAAAATAGAAAATCATCCTCATATTCATATCAGATCCATGTTTAATTCAATTCTCATCTTCATTATTATCTGAACCCATTTCTAATAACATGGTGAGTCTGGTGATTCATTTTATATAGAAAACATCATCCTATTACTATTGAATATCTTATACATTATGAATATGATTGTTAGTCTTATTATTTTCAAAAAATAAAGCAAGGTTATTTATTATTTTTTTATTTTTATATAAACAAACGAAAATTCATGATAATGATTATATTTCCTATCATCATAGTCATAACACTAACCTAATGAATTAGTTTTTTTAGAAATTGTCCAAAAACCTAAATAAATAATAAACTTGATATGAATAATCATAAACTATTTGAAAATTAATAAAACTAGTATTAAAATAAATAATAATCAAGATAAAAAATAAATGGAAACATATTTTAAATCAAAAGCACTGAGCACATGAATAAAAAGTGAGAATTTTTTTGGCATTGATGAAGAAAAGAGGCGGTGATGAAATGGACATTCAAAAAAAATCTAAATAGCAAAAAAATATCGAGTGGGTGTAGAATGTATATTAAATGAATAATATATCTAATGTATTTGACCAAAAAAATAAAGGATAATATGGATAAAAATGAATGTAAATGGTATAAATATAATAATATAGAATAAAACAAAATAAAAATTATTTTAGATGCACTCTCTATAATCATAGGAGAACTGAAATATTAATATTTTAGAAAATACATGACACATATGTCATACACATCATGTACTTGTATATGTGACTAATGACTAAAAATATTAGCATTGGTTAAGTTATATTCAAATCATGTATTTTAGATCCAAAATTTATTCCAAAGAACCAGATTCTATATTTTTCGCGGTGATCCTTCAACCATTATAGGGCATCTAATCTCTACATGATTTTTATGTTACTTAGATTTAGTAATATTGAAATCCATGACATAATATCTTAATATAATGATTATTCAATTTGTATATTGGCCTCAAATAATGTAATGGATTCATAGCCTATTTTGTGGCTCTACGAGCATACTGTGAATGAGGAATACTCATTCTGTATGTGATACATGTTGTGTAATGCATATTTTTTCTGTTTTTTTTAATTTATTCTATTTTTTCATAATTCATAATTATTATGGTATCAAAAAAAAGTAAATATTTAATAAAACATATGTAATATTTAAATAAAATATTTAAATTTTGGTATATGAATCCAACTTATCCAATTAACCCAAACATGAATAGTGTATTATCCTTTTGCATTAAGCATCTCCATATGAATTCCAAATGATTCAATTTTTAAAATAGAATACATTAATTAAACAAAGAATATACATCCAAGTGTGAAATAAATATTTCATACATACATAATCAATCCTATATGGAAAATCACTCATTCCTCATGCTTATATTCTCAATCTATATTCCTTATTATTTTAATTATTATTTCATAATTTTTCTTCATATGCTATTCCCATTTTTCAATTTAGCACACAATAACTATCCTCCCTTCATTCCATGTAAAATGTAACTATATTTATGTAGTTACCCTTAATAAATGTGTGTAATCATAATCTTGACATGGAAATAACATATCTAATTAGTAATGAGAAATAGAAAATCATTCATGATGACATAAACAGAAATGAGTCAAATCACTATAAGGATTAGGGAATATGGTAATGTTATAAAAAAACTAAAAAGAATTGTTAGATCAGATGTAAAATGATCAATAAATCTTATTATTGAAATGAGGTGTAATTTTTTAATAAAGTGTGTCCATTATATATAGAATATAGTGGGTCTATGAGTATATCTAGTATGTATTAACAAATTTACAATTTTCATTTATATGTTATATTTTCTCAAAAATTATTTCTATGATAGGTATCACATATTTATCCAAACGACATATAATCCCTTGCATGATTCATCAGTCTGGTAATGGTTACTTTTAACATTTTCAATACCAAAACCAATATCACGTTCTTTATCATTCTGTATATTTTTTAAAGGAATAGGTAATACATACAAAAAAAAATAATTTAAAAAATCATATATGTTTGGAAAAAGATTTATAAAATATCTGTTCCATTATGACATATCTATTTTATTATGAGTGAGAATTCTCCAAAAAAAATTCAATTTATAATCATGAATAATAGAAAGAGTAGTGCAGGTATAAGAACCCAGCCCTAAAACATTACATAATCATGAATTAAAAGATTAATTCAAATAGAGGATCTTTTCAGGTTTATAGTTTTTGAGAATTAGAAAATTATTATTACATCTCAAAATATTATAATGTAGTCACTTCAACTATGTTTCCATTTCATTCATAAAATAAAAACTCTTAAAATGAAACATGTCTACTTCTATGTTTTAGATTTCATGTCTTTACTGGGTCACATCCTTGACCCTATTCATCTTTAAGTCTAGAGGAAAACATTTCAAAATCATGGTATGATCATAAAAAGCATAGTAAAGGATACACAAAGGAATAAAACTGATAGTTTTTCAAAACTATAAGTAAATCATGAATACATGATCATAAGTAATAATTTTCACCATTATGAAGTACACAATACTCTTCACTGAATAAAATATCATTACATAACCTTTTATATCCAAAATATTACCATAAAACCCATATAAAGAACACATAAAAAATAAAGGTAACTTGGGACATAAACATACATAAATGGAATTACCATACAATCAACTTCCACACATATCAATAAATGGGATAGACATACAGCCGACTTCCATAACCAATGCATTGGAGGTTATAATGTAACCACCCGTCCTGGTATTGATGGCACAACTAGTCATTTTGTTAATCATGTAACAACCCATCAATGGTCTATGTACCATTAAAAAATAATAGCACATAAATTATTGAAATTATAAAAATATCACTATTAAAATATCATTTGAAATCACAATATATCATTTCAAGATATTGAAAAAATCAAGGATTTATCAAACTATTTTAAAAACAAATTAATAATGATATTTTTTAATCAATGTGTCCCACAAATATTTTTCTAATTTAAATGAATACAATTTTCTCAAAACATTATGATATCATGTGAAAAAAGGTATTCATGATATAATATTCCAATGGATAGTCTATACACCATATCAATGTGAATTTGTCCATAACAACAATGATGTCTCAATGGAATTTATATTGAGACGAAATCCATTATAAAGACAGTATCCTTTGATTAATGATATAGAGATTTCATAATTATGTGTGAAAAATATGAATACACCCAATATAAATGGATATTAACTGAAAAACTATCATAGGTCATTCACACATATTCATAGGACGACATATTCAAGAAGTAAAAAATTAACCCATAGAATTCAAATTGAGTGAAGAAGTTTCCTTTCAAAATTTATACAGACTAACAGCGTCACATTAAAATTCAGAAAATGAGTTGATGAGAGAAAAAATGTTATCTCATCACTTGGACATAAAACTTATATAAATAATTATATATATGAAAATATCCCAACATAATAAGATTTAAATTTAAATACATAACAGAACGAAGTATTTTTTTAGAAGATAGGAGGGAGAAAGGATCTCTTACCGATTTGGGTAACTTTCGAAACATACACCCCATGAAAGAAGGGTAATAAAATGATGATTTAAATAACCATATATTAAATTACATTACACATGGAACACAATCATGGGACGTATATATGCTACCCAAAGTGAAATATTGGGAAATGTTTCATGAATCTCACGGTAACAAAAAGTGAGATAAAAACCCCTTAACTTATTGTGATCAATCGAGTCGTATGACCAAATGATAATAAACACAAAATTAATCAAATAATACCAGAAATATTAATAGAATCATGATATTATGGAATGAAGCAATACAACCCATGAAAATAAATAAGTGGTGAAAAATGTAAATCTCAAAGAATTAAAAGTGAGATAAGAAATCCCCTTACAAAAATTCGGCAGCCTAACGACGCCAGAAAAAAATATTAAAATGAATTGATGAGAGTAAGAGGGGGTCTCTCATCATATGAAAATAAAAATTACATTATGTTGAATATAATGGAACATCCTCCATCATAAGAACATGGATCATAAAAAAATGACATAAAGGAGAGTACTTGAAAAGAAAGAGAGAGGTCAGATCCCTTACCTCGAGTCCAATTTGTCTTGATCGTTTCATTATATTCCTGAATAATAAAATTTTATCAATTTATAATTTCTTAATAACATAATTTATAGATTATTACTCAATTAATATCAAATATTATCATGTTATAATATTTATATTATTATGTTAGTTCATATCAGACGTTTTTGTCGATGATCGATACATGAGTAAAAAATGAACTAGTTTGAAAAGAAATGTCCAAGTAGTTATAAGTAAACCATCTCCAGAATAGTGTTAATGAATTAAATATCATATATAACCTCTATATATTAATTTTATACTATTCCATAACAATTTGAGATAAAAAATTAAATCCACCATTCATGGAGACGGTTGGCCGTACGTACCCGTGAACGCTACTTTAATTTGATTGTCATATTAATGGAATTAAAAATAAATGATATATATATATATATATATTATAATTCCAATATAATATATATGTTATATAGTTCACATAAAATCTTTAATTTAATTCTGTATACATTCCATGTATTGCATGAACATGTCACATCACTTGAGGTGCCGGTAGCCCACACTTCCTCAAATGAAAATATCACATTTGCGCAACATGCAAAGCATAAAGTTATTTATTAAATATAAAATAAATACGCATATATAAGACATAAATATAATATATATCATATATAAATATATTTCCATAATTATGGCCACCATTAGAGGTGGTAGCAGAATATTGAACCATCATTGTTTCGTGAGGCAGTAATTCACCATCCATGGAAATAGTATGTTCTTTAACCAGTAGGCGGTGGTGTGTGTAGGTGTAGCTCGAATAAAAAACATAAAAACACCCTAGTCTATTTAAGATTATTTTTTTCTAACAAAATTAAATAACAAATATAGTTTAGTGGGTTGGAGAGGCAATATAAAACAAAAGAACATAGGAGAACACATTACCTTTAAATCGGGTAACGCCCCATAGTTTGAGCCAAAAGTGTATCTTGAATATATTTCTTCCCAAGGTAAGGTTTTTATGATGAATATAAGGATGTTGAGAGATAATATGGGCAGGGGTTGGACAATTCAAGGGCTTGAGAGGTGTGGGATAGGGGGTAGAGGTGGGGGCCTTTTATAAGAGGGAGGAGGGGCACTCTTGGAAGGTCATGAAATGTTACATTATTATGAAATGTTTATAGGATTTTAAAGGACCCAAAAAGTAATATTTCTTGGCTAAGGTGATATTTTATTGAAATAAACCCATCTAATAGGTTTTAGAAAAATGTAATTCTAATAGATTACCTTATCTTTTCATTTCAGTTAAATCGTTCAATAATGAGTTAATCGTTGCATCATCCTGGTGTCATAAATAAATTTATTTATTTAATGTCTATAAATTATAAAAAAAAATTCCATTATGTACGAAACCGTTTTATCATTATAATGAATATTTATAGTAAAAAATATAACATATATAACCCCATGTATGTTTTTTTAGTAAAAAAAACTTGTTTGTGACAGTTATTTTTACATTAAATAAATATTTATTAATGTCATTTTCTTACCCAAGTGGATCCATGGTTCCTCACGTTGACCCATGGATTTTCATGGTCATACATGAATCATACAATATGGTTTTGACATGTGTCAAGGTATTTTAATATTAATAAATCATTTTTTACCTTAAATTACACTAATTACCTTTAATCGTGATTAATAAAACTAAAAACTTACTATTCACAAAAAATTATTTTCATCTCATTGAACCAACTTTTACATACTAATGACCTACATTTATTTTGGATTTTTGATATTCAAATCAAAAAAGTTGTAAAATTTCATTTAAACAAAAAATTTATTTTTTAACTACCACTTAGTGGTTTCACTATTCATGAAAAATTGATATTTTTTAGAAGAAATACCAAAACTTCATCCTAAGCTATATTTGATATTCCAAATTAAAAAATTATTTCCATTTCACTAAATTCATAACATTGATGTTTCATTAATTAACATTATAATTAATTCCCATTGTCAAAACAAATAGCATGTTTTTAAGAAACAATATATATCAAAAGATTTACCCTTGTTTATGTCCAGTTTCAAAGTTAAATTAATTCCAATGTCCTCAATTGGATTAAATGGTAAAAATAAATTCTTATAGATCATTAAAACAAAATAAATAGATAATCTATCCATATAAATAAATTATATTAAAAAGGGGTTTTGAATTAAAATATAACATCTTTAACTATTCATTAATAATTGAACTTTATCTGAAAAATACCAAAAACATACACAAAGTAAATTTTGATGACCCAATTCTAAAGAAGGATTATATTTTGTCATTTATAATATATAAAATTTAAAAAAAGTGGATTTAAAAAGGGTTCACCATCAAAAGGAAATTAATCAACCTTTTAAAGAATATTATAATATTTAAACTTAAAATTGGATTCATTCTCATTTTAAGCCTCTATCATTTATTGGATAAATGAATAAATATTTAACAAACACATACATTCATTATGAAGTTAATTCTGTTAATTTTCTTTATTATAACGGCTCAGCGTTATCTACCATTTAATATAATATTATTTTATTATTAGTGTGCAACGTATCATTTCAAAGAAACTCGTTGTTGCGTAATGTGTATTCCATAGAACATAGAATTCCCTTCACAAAAATTAATAAATATTGAAATTTCATATTCTTTATTTACCTAGGATGTTATATCCTTCCCCCATTTTGGGATTTAAGCCCTCACAGTTTTAAAATTGAGCTCTGAAACGTCATTGAAAGTCCCATATCGGAAAAATAGTCAGTAAAACTATCACTTTAAAAGAAAGAGAGAGAAGTACAATGGTCACCTGAGTTAAACCATACTAGGATTCCATGAACGGAAACATGGATGTTGGAGAGAAAAAAGAGGATCATATTCTTAAGGGGAGTGATAGAAAATATGTCTACTAGAAAGTTAACCGCCATAATATCACAAACTCACGATGGGTTAAACTGTATTTGATACTCCAATAGGAAACATTAATAGACAACATTTTTTTATGTTACATTTAATTGAGAAATTTATTAATTAGCTTAACTAAAACATAAGGAATCATACTTACATTTCATGTAGACATTGATCTCTTAATATATTTCTTACACAAACTCATATTTTATTCAAAACATGAGTATTTAGGATGACTTGTTCACATTATGAGTGCTATAGTCAGCTTCTATAGAATCTCCTAATACACAAAATAGAACTATATATTTCCCATTTCCATAGTCCTTAACCAAAACCAAAATCAAAATTTTCAGAATAATATCAGATAATCCAAAAAAAGATAATATTTTTCAAAAATAAAAACTACTCTTAATCACAAAAATTTTTCAAACAACCCAATGTTCAAAAAATACCATACAATAAAACATTTCCCTTAAAATTCTCCAAAAATAAAAGAATCTATTATTGAAACCCAAATAACTGAAGGATTTAATCACATAGTCTTCCAAGGTAAATCTTAACATTTATCTCCAAATAATATCAGTTACTCTTTAAGTCTTATACTGAAAAGTAATTAACCTAATCACATATCATCCATGATAGGTTAATAGTTTCCATAGATAACCCAAAACCAAATTATTCCTGATTCATAAGATCATCTAACTAAAAACAATTAGTCATACTAACCAGGGACTTCACGTAGTCCAGTCGTAGGTGATAAATGCGAGTTTCACTTTTGTTAGGGGTTCAATTCCTGCAGCATCGTCTGACACGAAGGTTGTCACATGGTCTACGTGTTGTCCTTTTAGAAAAACAACATAATTTTATAATAATCCTAAAAAAAGAGATAAATTAATAAAAAATAAAAATAACATATTTTATCCACAACATATATAACACATAATTACCTCAAAAATAAGGATTATATAAACCCTAATGGTAGCTTTTATAATTATTACATGATCTTCCACATCGAGTTGGTTCTCTCATACATGGTGCATTAGAGAACTCACCATGGTTCATATGGTTATTCATGACTTCTTGATAGTTTGTTTTGAATAACCACAAGATTCATCATTGAATCCCCTATTCCATCTAGTCTCTTAATCATAGTACCACCATAGTTTCCTTCATACCCATTTTCACTTTGGTACCTACTAGATCCATACATTTACTAAAACCCAAAATGCCAGTGTGAGTATATCAAAAAAATCATCATGTACTAATGAAAAATATAAACACTAAGATATACATATCCAAGTTATCTCAAACTCATTACAACTATCAAAAATAAAAATGACACCATCTAATATAATAACCATTGTGGTTGTACACAACATGTCACTTATGCTTAAACAACACTCTAACCTCTAAAGTTATCTAAACCTCCCTCTGATACCAACTATAAGGACCTGGCCTTAAAACACTACCTAATCATGAATTAAATGAATAATTCACATAGAAGATCTTTTTAGGATTAGTGTTTTAGAGAATTAGGACATAACTATTTCATCTCAAAAGATTACAATGTAGACACTTCTACTATGTTTCCATTTTTTCATAAAAAAACTCTTAAAAAGAAACATGTCTAGTACCATGTTTTAGATAACATTCCTTTCCATGATCCCATCCATGACCTTATTAATCTTTAAGTGATGTGGAAACAATTTCAAAAACATGGGATGAGGATAAAAATCCTAGTAAAGGATACAAAATGAAAGAAAATTGGTAGTTTTTCAAAACAATAATTAAATCATGCATACATTATCATATGTAATACATTTCCCCTTTATAAAGTATAAAATACTCTTCATTGTATAAAATATCATTACATACCCTTTCATAACCAAAATATTACTATAAAACCCATATGAAGAACACATAACATATAAATGTAACTTGGGACATAAGCATACATAAGTGCAATAACCATACTGTCAACTTCCACACATATCACTAAATGGAATATCCATACGGCCGACTTCCATACGCAATGCATTGGAGTTTATAATGTATCTACCCATCCTGGTATTTAGGGCATCACCCATCATTCGGTTAATCTCATAACCACCCGTCAAATGTCCAAGTACAATTAAAAAAATCATAGCACATAAAATATTGAAAATATAAACATTTCACTATTAACATTTCATTTTAAATCGCAATATTTCATTTCAAGATATTGAAAAAATCAATGATTTAGCAAAATATTTTAAAAAACATTTAATAGAGATATTTTTCAATCAAAGCGTCCCACACCACTTTGAATCTTTTAAAAGAATAACATTTAATCAAAACAATATAATGTCATGAGAGTAAATGTATTCATGATATAATATTCCAAAGGACAGTATATACACCATATAAAAGTGAATTTTCTCATAACAACAATGCAGTCTAAATGGAATTTAAATTGAGTTGAAATTCAGTATAAATAGGCTATCCTTTGATTAACGATAAATCAGTATCATAATTATGTGTGAAAAATAATAATAAACCCAATTTAAATGGATATTAAGTGAAACAAAATCAGTGGTCATTCACACATATTCATAGGACGACATAATCAAGAAGTACACGATTATCCCAACGAATTCAAATTTAGTTAAGAAGTATCCTTAACAAATTTGACAGCCTAATGACGCCATATTAAAATTCATAAAATGAGTTAATGATAGAAAAAAATTTATCTCATCACATGGACAAAAAATATAAATCAATAAGTATATATAATAACATATCACAACACAATAACATGTAAATTAAACGATATAACAGAATGAAGTCTTCTTTTTTTTTTTAAAAGGAGGGTGAACGCTTCCATTACCGATTTGGGTAACTTTCGAAAAATACACCCTATGAAAGAAGGGTCATACAATGAAGATTTAAATTACAATAAATTAAATTATATTACACAAGTAATACAATCATTGGAAGTACATAGGCCATATAAAGGGAAATAGTGGCAGATATAGCATGAATATCACAGGAACAAAAAGTGAGATTAAAACCCCTTACCTCGTTGTGATCAATTGAGTCGTATGAAAAAAATATAATAAACACCTAATTAATCACATAATACGTGAAATATAAATAGAATCATGATATTATGGCATTACAGAATACACCACATGCAATAAATAATTGGTGATCAACGGAAATCTCATGGAATTAAAAGTGAGATAAGAAATCCCCTTAAAATTATTCTACAGCCTAACATCACCACTTAAAATTCATAAAATGAATTGATGAGAGTAAAAGGGGTTCTCTCATCATATGAAAATAAAAATTAAAGTATTTTTAATATTAAATAACATCCTACAACATAATAACAAGGAGCATAATATAAATGACATAAAAGAGAGTACTTAAAAAGAAAGAGAGTGGTCGGATCCCTTACCTTGAGTCCAACTTGTCTTGTTCGTATCTTTATATTCCTTAACAATAATCATAGGTCAATTTATGATTTTTTAAGACCATAATTTAATTATTATTTCCCAATTCATATCACATATAATAATTTCATAATAATTAGATTATTATGTTAGTTCATATAAGACGTTTTTGTCGATGATCAGTACATGAGTCCAAAAATGAATTTGTTTGAAGAGAAATGTCCATGTAGTTATAAGTACATCATATCCATAATATTATTAATTACTAAAATATCATATATAACCAGTATGTATTCATTTTATAATATTCCATTACATTTGGAGATAAAAAACGAAATGCACCATTCATGGAGACGGTAGGCAGTACGTATGCATGAATGATACATTCATTTCATTGTCATATTAATAGAATTAAAAATAAATGAGAGGTATATATATATATATTATAATTCAATTATAAAAAATATTTTATATAGTACACTTATGTTCCTTAATTTCATTCTTTATACATTCCATGTATTGCATGATCGAGTCACGTCACATGAGGGGGCGGTAGTCCACACTTCCTCACATTAAATTATCGCATTTGCACAACATGAGAAGCATAAAGGTATGTATTAAATATAAAATTAATAATCATAGAGAGAACATAAATATAATATATATCATATATAAAGATAGTTCCATCATAATGTCCACCATGATAGGTGGCAGGAGAAGATTGAACAATCTTCGTTTCGTGAAGCAGTAATTCACCATCCACAAAAATAGTATGTTATTTAACCATTAGACGAAGGTGTGTGTAAGTTTAGCTAGAATAATTCAAATAAAAACATCATTATATATTGAATCTAATGTTTTTATTATAAAATAAAGTAATAAAAAAATTTAGGGTGTTCGTGAAGCCAAATAAAACAAAAGAACGTAAGATAAGACATTACTATTAAATCGGGTAACTCCCCTTGTTTTGAACCAAAATGGTTTCTTGAAGATATTTCCTCATAAGTTAAGGCTTCTATAATGAATAAAGGGATGTGTAGAGATAATATGTGTAGGGTTTGGATGATCCAAGGTCTTGAGAGGTTCGTCTAAGGGGGTAGATATGGGGGCCTTTTATAAGAGGAATGAGGGGCACTCTTGGAATGTCATGAAATGTTTCTCAGATATTAAAGGTCCCACAAAGATAAATTTAGAGTATAAGGTGATAAGGGTTCTAAATTCACCCAGAAAATAGATTTTAGACTAGTTTATGTCTTAGATTTTACCTTATATTTTCTTTTTTATTTAAATCGTTCATTAATAGGTTAATTGCTGCATCATCATGGTGTCATAGATAAATTTATTTATTTAATGTATAAAAATTATAAAAAATTTACCATTATGTAGGAAATAATATTAGCTTTCTATTGAATATTTAAAGTAAAATATATAAATTATATAACCCCATGTAAAAATTGTTTTAGTAAAAATCTACATGTTTTTGACACTTTTATTTTTACATTAAATAAAAAGTCATTAATGTCATTTTCTTACCCTAGTGGCACCATCCAGTCCCCAAGTTGAACCATGGATTTTCATGTTAATCCATGACTCATACTATAAGTGTAGGACATTTATTATTTTTACCTTAAATTACAGTAATTACCTCTAATTGCGATTAATAAAACTCAAAAGTTACTATTCACCAAAATATATTTTTATCCCATTGAACCACATTTTATTTTCTAATTACAGCCATGTATGTCATATTTTTTATATTTAATTCACAGAACCGGTAAAATTTATTTTAAACAAAAAATCGGTTTTTTAACTACAACTTAGTGATTTCACTATACATCAAAAAATGATGTTTTTCAGAAAAAACCATAAATTCGTCATAATATATATTTGATATTTGGAATTAAAAAATGATGTTTATTTCAATCTATTCATAACATAAAATATTAATTAACTATTTGTATAATTAATTCCTGTTGTCAAAACAAATAGCGTGTTTTTAAGAAACAATATATATCAAAAGATTGAAACTTGTTTATGTCCAATTTTGAAGTGAAATTGATTCCTATGTCCAAAATTGGTTTAGATAGTAAAAATATATTCTAATCGCACTTTAAAACCAATTAAATAGATAATATAACCATATAAATAAATTATATTAAAAGGAATATTTGAATTAAAATACAACATCTTTCACTATTCATTAAAAAAATGGACTCTATCGAAAAAATACAAAAAACAAACACAAAGTAAATTTTGATGTACCGATTATAAAGAAGTATTTTATATTGTCAAATATGACATATATAATTGTAAAAATAGTGTATTTAAAAATGGTTCACTGTTAAAAGGTGGTTAGTCGACCTTTTAAACAATATTATAATATTTACGCTTAAAATTGGATTCATTCGCATTTTAAGCCTCTATCATTTATTGGATGCACGTAAAAATATTTAACAAACATATAAAATCATTTTATAGTTAGTTTTGTTCATTTTTTTATTATAACGGCTAGGGGATATCTACCATTTAAAATAATATAATTATTTTATTAATGTGAAATTTAAGATTTCCATGAAACTCGTTGTTGCGTATTGGGTAAGCCATCGAACATGTCATTCCATTAAAAAATATTAATAAATATGGAAATGTCATATTCTCTATTTACCTTGGATGTTATAGTAGGAATATTTTATTTATTGAAAATGTGTCTTCATAAGATATATATTAATGGATACAATGGGATAAGAAAAGAATAATGTATAAGTGGGTCTCTAAGAGAACTCGCTCAAAAAAATTACTTAATTCATTTTAAAAGTGTATTTATTATATAAAAGACTCAATAAGGTCGAAATTTATGTTTTTATAGGATTCCAGTCCCCGTGTGTCTTATAAGAAAAAATCTTATTAAATAAATTGAAATCATTGGTCCAAAATACTATTGGGAATGGGAGTACAAAAATATAAATTAAAATCACTGAGGATATAGTATTGAGAAATAAGTCATTATAAATTAATTTCTAGAATTTAATATTTGTGAATACATAGAAACAAAGTAATCATGATAAAATATCTAAATAGGAAAAACGTATATAAAAAATATATATCTTATATTTTGATTTATTTCAATTGGTGTTATGATTACTCAGGTTGCATCCATTATTTTATTCAAAAAGTATTCTAAAATAGTGAAAATAAGAAATAATTATAGTGTATTAATATTTAATATCAAGAAATAAACCGCACACATAATATTGGATAATGTCCACACGTTTCATGAATAAATCAAGGGATAGAATCCAATAATGTAATTATTAAAAATTTAACTGGAAAATTCAACTAAATTTTTGGGAAGTGAGAGCTCCCATTACTAAATGTTATGACATAGGGAAACTTGATGAATTCTGGGTGGTGTTTTTATTACTAGGAAAATTTGTTAAGAAGAAAGTACATTATATTTTTAAAAACATTTGTTTATAAGGTTTAATGGGTAGGGTCATTTAGTCATGTCTCAGATAAATAAACACAGATAAATATTATAATCTGAGTAAGGTGGATCTTATGAATAACATATGACCAAGAGTGAAGATAAAATAATTAGAAAATATCCTAATGAGGTGAATTAACATAATAGAAACATAAATATTGGTTGTGTCACCAAAAGAGAAGAAATAACATCATTATTCTATCAGATAAACAAATTGATTTGGTAGTGTATACCATTATCATAGATGTATTTTTCATTTCATAGGAACTGGTTGTCGAGTCAATAGGAATTAGGGGATTCATAGAAGGATTAAACACATTTTTAACATTCTATATAAGTATATTATGAGAAAAAATTATCACCTTTGTCCATCACCATGGGTATCCATATTGAAAAATAAAATCTAGTGAAATATCTCCACTAAGGTCCTCAATGTCATCTACATGTTGTGTCATCAATGGATGTTGTATAGATGGTTATCGGAGAGGTTCATCAATGACCATTGAGATGGAATAAGATCAATCTATGCATATAAAAATTGATAAATATATATGATATAATAAAATATTACATGTGATTCTAAATAGAATATCACATCTATAAATGTGTAAACCTATGTAAAATGAGAAATCATAGATAGAATGAAAAAAATAATGTAATATACTAAAGGGGTGGGGTAAATAGTAAAACTAAGAATAAATGGAAAATTGATAACTAACACATATGATTTCCTCTCCCAAACAGTGGAAATGGTGTAGTGTAATGACAAATTGATTCCCACCATTTTCATTAATATTTTATCATCTATGGTCTCTAGAGGATTCCCACTACTAGAAGAAAAGTCAGTAGATGCTAGAGGTGAGGTTCCAATACTGATGTTGTTCTTGTGGTTGGATGAAGGGTTGATGAAAATCACCTTGGTAGATGGTGGGATGGATTCACCATTTCCCTACCAATCCCAATCCATTAGAAAATCTTGTTGGTCCATAAGTATTGGTATCTCTAAGGGTTTAGTGGATGGGGTGTCAGAGATGTGTTGCATGAAGGTAATGGGAGGGCCATTAGTGGCTGGTGGATGGATGGAACAAGGTTTTGGAGATATAGATATGATAGAAAATCATAGTGGTGATACGAATGGTATTCCTTGGAGGAAAACAATCTAATGATGGTTCTATATATATCATTGCATGTTCTGGTGATCTACAGGGGATGATAGTGTGAGTGATTTTTTGGGTATGGTCATGGTTAATTCAGATGTGATGTGGGTAGTGTCACGAGTTGTTATGGGTGTAGTATTGGGTATTGGATGTGTTGTATATTGTAATGGGATGAAATTTAAGTGACATGGGAAAGGGATGAGGTGATTGTGGTTATTGTGGTGACTATAAGAGAATGAGAAGGGGAGGCTGGTGTATTTGGGTCAGTAGTATAATTAGATGGGGCTTCATCCACACCCTCCACATATGTTGGTTACCATCTATAGAAACATTTTTTAATTTATGATTATACTAATTTTTTTATGTACTAATAGGTTGACTCTTTCTATATAATTGAGGTAGGGGTGGGGAGTGGATGACTCGATTGAACTGATATTACAGGGAATATCATTGACCAAAGAGCCTCCCATTAATGTACTATGAATACTCTACTCGATGATCCAATAGAAAAAACAGAACTACCTGGCCATGTTGATATCTAGTCTTCCCTTGAATGACATAAGATTGATTACTTGATCTAGATCACCCCAAATGATCATCACAATGATCGATCCATTTCTGGTAAAAGGGACATGTGTAGTTTCCAAATGGATGAACCTTGGGGCATGTTTCTCTATGTGATTATTGGAGCATATACACTCAAATGACCTTTGGTGATCCTATCCTAATGTGGGGTATCAATTTTTTGTTTGGATCAAGATACAGCATTTGGAATATTAGTGAAGTGAAAAGTATGGAATAATAGATGCTGATGTAGATTTCAAAATCATTGTGGTTTTTCTCCCATGTCCTACCTCTACGTTTGATGTTGGAATAATCGATGGAAAACTCTAAGGTGGCCTGGAACTGAAGGATGACATCAAGTTTTTTTTAATGTCACACCTATGTTATCAGGGTCATGTGAAGATGGACTAGGAGGAGAATGAAATCCTAATGGATGTGGATGTGATCGAGTACTATGAAGACAAACATTTTGTTTGTCCACATCATCTTGTACTAGATATGGAAGAAGAAAATCAGATATGCATGGTCGAAAATGTAGAGGTAAGGATGACCGTGGGGATATGCAGGGACCAATAATACATTGGACTATGATTGTGAGTACACTAGTGTAGAAGAGTTTGATTTTTTGGAAGTAGATGATGTGTTGTTGGGCTTTAAAATTGGTGGAATACAAGTATCCATTCTTTTTTTGGGTGGAAGAGAAGTGTAATCCTGGTAAGGAATGTGTTTGTATGAACGAGATAATGTATTCGTGTATCTATCTATATTATAGGAAAAGGGGAGAGGATGATGGAGGATGGGATTGTGATGACATTGGGGAAGGAGGGATAGATGAAAAAGGTAAGGAACTAGGAAGGAACTACATTTGTCGATGGAGGAAGGAGATGGGGAATTTTCAGAGGGGTTGATGGAAGGGAGAGAGTCAGGGGGTGGGGGTTTGGCATGATCTATAAGTTTATAGTATAATGAAACCAACCCCAAAATTAAAAATAATATACTTATTACATTATATAAAAACCATTTTTTTGGTTTGTTAGTTCCTCAAAATTTAAAGAATGTGAAATGTTTACATGATGATTATTCTTAACCGTTTTACCATTTTGCAACAGGTTGTATTGAAATTAATACATCACACCTATTATACAAAATTACAATATTAACCAATCCTAGACTAGTCGTCCTATCCACAGTTTCCTCCTATTCAACACATTATTTTGTGTATATAGATAAACATTTTTTTGTAAAAAAATAATTCATCATATAATTGATATCCCTTATGGAATGATTCATAAAAAGAGAGAGAATAGAAGTTGGGATAGTCACCCCTTATAGAAGTGTAGTTCAATTAGAACTTTTGTGAGAACTAAATACCTTTTCTATAGGTTGTAATTTTTTATTATCATCTTCAAATTTCACATGTTCCTTTTCCTTATTAGAACTATTGATGTTTTATCACTATGAAAACTCATTTCAATAATCACTATCCATATTTATTTCAAAAAAAACATGTACTTTTTTTACTCTAGATGTAAATATAACCAGGTTTTCATCAATAAATATCATTCCGGTCGCTAGAAATGGACTTCCCATAATGAGCTGAATATCAACATTTTCATCCATATCTAGGACATGTAAATTAGTATGGAGTATTAATTTTACTAATTTTATTTAGATTTCATTTATCAATCATTGAGGTTTCTTAACGGATAAGTCATCAAGATGGAGTGCCTCCCTGATTTGTTTTAGTGTACTATGTCCCTACCTCTTTCAAACAGTCATGGGATTTACATTGAAACCTAATTATATAATAGACATGAATTTTTCAAAATTTGATGTCCCTATAGTTTTTGTAATGGAGAAATTCCACGGTTCTGGCATTTTCAATTGTGATTCTATTAGATTCTATTGGTAATTATTCATTTAGCATGATCAATTCTACGTCCTCCAATTTAAATTTTCTAATAAATAAATATCTAGTATATCTATAATAATTTGGAACTGGAAAAATTCCCTATACAAAGGATATATTTATTTTGTAATTTCATTAACATCACTAAAAAATATATATTTTCACTATTCCATATCTTGTTTAACCATCTCTAGAAAGGTGAAATAGGGCTTATATGGTGGTGTTGCCATTCCACCATCGCCCTTTTTAGGGTTCTCCTTGACTAGAGGTTTATTATATAGTTCCATCACATTTCTATTCCCCTAACAAAAATAATTAGATTACTTAAAATAGTTTTTATCTACTCTACATTTATAATGAAGATGAAGCATATCTTCAATTCTAAAAACAATAGAACTATACTCTTCCCTCGAATGATATTTTTTAATATTGCGTAAATAATGTGGTAACAGACTCGCTAAGGCCTTAATGATCTATATCATTTGGAACTACAATTAGTGAAGTGTATTAGTGTTGTTTCACATTCCATTTATAGGTTCTTCATCAATTGATCATCATTCTAAAAAAATTCAATAAAATATTTTTTGATATGTTTCCTGAAAGGTTGTTCTTATTTTAGTTTTCTTAGAGGATATTCTCTAATTTTTGGTTTTTATCTATTGGTTTGGTGGATACTATAAATAATTAGGAAATATTTTTACGCATTTCTACTAATTTCGAGGAGCTAGACATAGTGGTTAATACACATGTGGTCCTTAATTCCATTGAGGTATCTATCTAGTCCCCTAAAAAATGACCATTATTTTCTGGTAGTGGCTAACGAGATGACATCTGCTGATTGTTTTTATTATATTGAAATTGTTTGGACTAATTCTACATGTAAATTCATTGATTATACATTATAAACATGTAATAATTTAATTGTATTTTTCATTATTACTACCCTTATTTCATTAAACTAGTTTAGACCTCCACACATATCAGATTATTGGATTTTAATGAAAGGAGTATTAGGGGTTGGTGGTGCAGTATGTAGTTAAAAAGTCTCATGATTTCTAGTTAAAGCCTATAGTTGAATGACCAAGTGGGTAGTCACATCCATATGGTACATTCCTTGTTAAGGAAGTGATTTCTATCTTTTCAAATGAAAATAATTGTGGGAGACATTGTCATGAATGGATAGTCCCACATCAGAAATCCTAAGCAGTATCTTACCAGAAATATTGGAATATAACTAATTATGGGCCACAGGTGGAGTCCTTGGTAAAATGTGTTCAACTGAGGCCACAAATTTTTCAATAATGTAGGAATTTTTAGGTCATCTCATTGAATCATTCAAATGATTCATTGGATGATTCTCATTCCTCCTGATCAAAATATAGAATTTCAGTTAATAGCTTCAAGGCTCATATAGATGGGAAATATTTGTCTAAGAGTAATTTTAATTTTCATCAAAATTCATGATTGACATAGGAACATGAAATTTTATCCAATCATTTTCATTATCATGTATGCAGAATTAGAAGAATATCAATAAAATGGCACATGATGGTACACCATGGTTGTGAATGGTGTCACTGACCTCATGAAAAATTGAATTATGATCCTGAATGATATCCCTATGTATTCCTCTATATGGTCCCATGTTTGGAATCATATCATTGTGTCCATTTATAATTTAAAAAGTGTCATCTATAATAGAATGATGCACAATCTTGCACATAGAACCACTAATAGACATGATTTTTTAATCCATTAGGGGGCACTCATGTGGTGCATTCTTCTAATCTTGATTGGTAGTTGGAACATATTTAATGTTTTGAGGGTGTTGGAGCATCATATCAATATAATGAGGATTTTTAGAATGCCATCATTTTGAAAATTTTCTATCATTATCCGGGCCAAAAATAGTCAGTACATCTAAATACCACCTTTTTATTCAGTCAATGGTCCCTACCACATGCACTATCCATGATAATGAATGATATATATCAGTATGGAGAGAGAGATAGGGTACATGAGTGAACTAAATGGAGAAAATTTAAAAATTAACTGTGAATGGAAAAGAAATCAATTAATTGGAGAGCGACAAAATATGGGGATTTCCCAACAGTAACTTTTCTTATTCAATAGTAATCTCCGAAATTTCTACAGAAATTTGATGTTACCACACACAATATTTAATTTTCATGTGTGGATGTTGGATTCTAGATTATAGTACCAAACAATATTTACTAATGGGGAGCAGTAATGTAGGAGTGTGGGTTCGAACCCATGAGTATCACTGGATGGTCATAAAAAATCATACCAAACCCTTGGAAATGATTCATCATGTTAACTCTTTGGGATGGGATTTCAGTAAATATATAATTTTTGGATAAAAAGAAAATTGAAAAATAAGGGATTTTTCTAAATTTTGGTGCTTAGAACAGAAGATATTCCATGATTTAGATTAGGTTATACCTATATCTTAGTATTTGAAGTGTTGTATGATTATCCAATTGGTATTAGTAAAACAAATTTGATCTACCGTTGCATAAAATCTACAATGGTGATGGAATAGCTGAAAACCAAGGTGTATTACACTTTTCATCAAAATATTACGATTCCAAGGCAATTGTTCATATCACTTCTCAACTCCAATTACATAAAGTTCATTCAAATTCACCTCCCATGGTCAATTTTGTTCAAAATAATGTGATGAAAATTTATAACTAACCAAATTACTAGGAATATGTATAATAGGGATTAATCTATAGAATCATTATGCACAAAAACAACCCTAATATCTACCCCCAATACATTGTGTATTAGATCGACATGGTAACAATGAGAAAATGAAATAAAATAAAAAACCTACAATAGATTATCATGAAATAGTTGAGAATGAATAAATACATGACCAAAATAAATAATAATCAATATAAAATGAAACAAATAAATAATAATACAATGAGATACTCAATATCCATGAATAAAAAATTAATAACATTATTGTCATTGATGATGAATGGTAATTGGTGATGAAATTCATGTTTTAAATGGAATAGGACTCAAAAATAATGTCTAATAAACGAATAACTAACATATAATAATAGAAAAATAAAAAGTATTAAACAAAAAATATATATAATGAATTAAAATGGGTTTCTAATGAAAGTAGATGAAAAAGGAAGGATAATACAATAGATAAAAAGAGAAAAAGGGATTAATTATCACTACATGAAGAGGAGCGTAGATATATTAATATGATAGAAAAGTACACAACATGTAAGACATGTTTGTTGTGTACTAGCTTATGATTCTTCTGTATCAGGATATGCACATCGTTTATGTTTTATGAACATCTTTTTCTTTTGAGATATACAATTCCTACAAAATAATTGGATCATATCTTTAACTTGGTGAGAAATCAATCATTTCACATTACGAATTCTCTTCATGATGTGTATGTTATATAATTTCAGAGCGACACTGATCATTGATATATTAATATCAGGTAATGAATGTAAAAATCTTGTATTGGATACAAGTCATGTAATGTCCTCCCCGGCTGGTATATGGATCTAATGTCGTGATGAGAATGAGGTCTACACATAGTGTATGTGATACATGAAGTATAAATCATTTTTCTCCATTTTTTTTTATCATTTCATAATCTTATTAATGACTTCCTAATTCTTATGAGATCAAACCAAAACAGAAAAAAAATGAAAAAACATGAATAATCATTAGGTATATATATACATAAGTATATATGAATTTACCTTATCAACATATTCTATAAAATTCATTTCCAATCTGTAAATGAATGTTTTAATATATAATTCATTGCAGATATTATAGAATGTCTATATAGTTTTTTAATCATTAATTTTAGTGGGTTTGGAAAGATTAAATATCATTCATTGTGATTTACTAAATCTATTTTATGTCCCTTTAATATCTCACTATGTCTCTTATAAACTGTTTTAATGGTTTTTTCATCTCAAAAACATTATATGTTCCCAATAGGTTCTTCGATAGGAAGATGATAGTGTATTATCTCAATTTATTCACAAATAAATTTTTTATTGAATTGATAATTTATAATGTTGATTCAAAGTGTGAGTTAGATGAATTATTTCATCAAACCCCTAAATCTAGGATATGAGTGAGTACATGTTACATTGGTGTAATGCGATATTAAGTTTATTTTCATTTATATTTTGGTATAAGACAACATATAAAATGAAAATCTTGAAGGTAATTGGGATTTCGAAGATACTGTGGTGTCTTCAATTTCCTCCAAAGGTCCAATATTTCCAGATAACAATATCTAATGGAATCAACTATAACAAGTAGTCGCAGACATTCTCCCATGCATCTATGGATTCATTATGAACTTTGAGGGTGATCTTGTCAGAGCCTACATCTTATGAAATAATTTTTTCTTCTTGAGATGGAGACTTCTATTACATGTGATATTCTAAAATAGTTCACTTGAAGGTCATGGATCTTAGTTTTTCAATACTCATGATGAGGTGAAAATCATCTCCAACCACAAGGATAATGGGATCACATTACAATATGGCCTAGATTCTCTGGATGAGAATGAATAACCTTTCCTCTAGCTAACTAATGAGTATGGATTTCATTGTGATTGATTGGGTGATTTCTTGGTTAGATTCATTAAAATATAATGATGTCTAGCTTGAGAATCCAAAATAATTTTTTTGTAAAGGCAGATGTAATCTTCCCACAGTGAATGTGTTGAAGATTAATGTTGACGTGTGGTTCTCTGAAGATTTGTTTAGTTGGTTTTCATGAAATGGTTATTAAATAAATCCAACACAGTTTTTTGACTTGACATTTCTATGAAGATTCTCATTATGAGCCACCAGTGGATGATGTACATGCTATTTCTATGAGAATGAGGCTCTCCACCATGATATGATGTAAATATATCAATTTTCGGTTAGACTACCTCACCATTGTTAACACCATACATGCACTAAAAAGTGGTCTCAAAACATTTGGTTTGCTGCTGATGAAGATATACACCATATCACACCATTTCTCTCTATTATCACTCACATTCAACAAAATTGAGGGGAACATTGCAGGTTATTTTTTGGAAACCCACTGTCTCCCTTGCCTTTTGAATGTTTGGTTGGGTGATTTCCCATCATGGATGAACTCTATTGTATTTCTAGATTATCGAACTATTAATTAATTGGACATTAATAGAAAAAATGATAGAAATTTATGTAATATAATTTTAATATATGTTAATGTTAAAAATAGACATTTAATTAAAAAAATTATCTAGAAAAAATTACTCAATATTTTAATTTATTTTAATTTTATTATAAAAAACATTCAAGAAAAATATTTCTTATTTAATATATTCATACATAATTTCTATTATATAAATCATATTCAAGGAACTATTACATGTATTGTTTTGTATATATATATATATGAATATTTTTCTCTGTTAAAAAAACATAATATATTAATGAATTATTGTTTATTAAAAATAATAAAAATAAATAAGACACAAAATTTAAAAAAATTAGTATTTAAAAACATTAAATTTTAATATATGTAAACAAAAAAATATAATTATCAATGATTAAATATTATAAAATTAATTCATTTTAAATTAGTGAAATTTTATTAAAATATGAATATAATGAAAAACTACAAAAAAATTAATAAGAGATTAATATGATTTAAATTTTACCTTTTTTCAATTTCTATATTGATATTTAATATATTCCATTTATTAATATCTTTAATATATATATAAATATATTATATTTACTATATTTTTTAATAACATTAAAATTATAATATTGTTTTGCATTTTTAATATTTTTTTCATTTTTATTTTTATAATAAATATAATTTATTCAATTTATATATTTAAATTTAATATATAAAATTTATTAATATTTACAATATGTATAAATATGTATATTAAAATAATTCAATATTATTGTTATTTAGCACATTAATAAAAATTTTATATTTTTAAAATATATATATTATAAATTATTTTATGTATACTTATTTACTTATTATTACAAATCCATATTTGTATTTTGATTTTAATCTATTAGATAAAAAAATTATGTACTTAGGAATGCTGGGTAGTTGGGTATTGTATAGGGATGTTGGAGAAATGGTATGTGTGCGCCCTCATTTAGATGGGTCCGCTATACCGAATGGATAAGTAGGCCAGAATGTGGTGGTGCCAGACCATGTGGCTTGTGTGTGTGAATTTGTTTATCGGTGTCATTAACTAACATCTATGGCATGTTGGGATAGTGGAACGACCATGCATATAATTTTTTATTTAGAAGAATGAGAAGTCTTTTGTGGGGAAATCCATGTGGGGAAACCATTGATGTCTACTAAATAAAATCATTGATTAAGGACACCCATTTTCAATGATTATAAAAGAGTTGATAAAGTTTGGTATTTAACAAAAGTAATTAAATGATTCAATTAATCAGTGATAGTATCTAGTGCTGATAATGACTACCATACTATACTGTGGGTTTTGTACTAGTGTATGAAATCCTACGATTTCATAAAAATATCATGATCTATACATTTAATTATTGTTCCCATCCTAATGAATATTTTTCTATCAGGAATAGTTTATATGTGTAGGGACTTAGTGAGCTTATCCTTATCCCATATTCTCTCTGCCTCTTGAATAGAAGTCATCCCCAGTTTTTTAATGAATGATGTGGAACATGCTGCCTGACAATATTACCCCTCCATATGATGAATCAGATATACATTATTTTTTCTATCATTTCAGTGAATGCACTAATGAATAAAAGACTGCATTTTTTATACCAAATTGATATCCAATAATTCAAGTCATCCATATAAATGATTATTCCCTTTATTAGTGGTTGTGTGATGCCATGTAGAACCTATATCTGTATAATCAAATCCCGAGGAATGGGATCTGAGTGATCTGATACACTAATTCCCAAATATGAACACCAAATATCTATCATATTTTGTTTCATTATTAAAATCAATGAGATGAATAGAATTCAATAAAATAGTTATTCAGAAGATATTAATATTGTAATAATACAAATCATTTCTTAAATCGTCTATTATATGAGATTCATAACAAATGACATGGTCTCCGGATAAGAACATTTTGTTTCTACAATTACACATTAAATTCAACGATCTAAATCATGGATACTATTTCTATTTTTGTCACCCCATTCCTATTCTCCATATATATTGCGTCATATTTTTCAATTAAATTAGATTGAAAGGAAAAATAATGATAAATTTTAATACTATTAAAAGAGTCATTCAATGCACTGGGATGAAATATTTATATTTCAACATAACAATAGGTTATTTGTCATTAATTGTAAGTGATAAATTTATCCATTGATTGACCATATTGTTTTCCATCACTCCACTTATCATAAAGAGAAGAAGTCATCATCAGGGAAAAAAATATCTACAATCGCAATTGTTATTTCACCTTCCTAGTACATACAAAACTATAAAACCCCTAATAATATCCAAACCCTAGGAATACCACCTAAAACCCTCTCACATGAATCATTATTATAGTAGAGATTTTATTTAACAAAATATAAGTCAAAATAATTATATTACTTCTGTTGGTATTAATATGGTGTTGATACCACATGTTCAGCGTTATGCATTTCTAAGGAGTCTACTATGTTTGTGGTAAACTAATATTTTAATTAATTATTCATTTAAAAATTATAATTCATGATATTTTTGATTTTGAAAAATGAATAATTATTAGGAATTATGAATTTGGAAATTTCATCAAACCAAACCATTGATCATGAACTACATTATTTACATTAGTTTAAAATTTCATTAACTTTTATAGAAAATTGAATTTTCTTACATTTAATAAATATAAAATAAATATTTTTTTTGAAAAAATTATATGATACACATTAAGTCATGGTTCCTTCAATAAATATCTCTTATTTGAATTATGTCGGTTTCTGAAAAAACATATCATAGTGTTCTATTTAATATTAATGATTGTTTTTTATGCTCCCTAGGAAACCACATCACATACCATTTTTCTATGAATAAAATGAGAGAGATTATCAATAGTTCTCATTTCTACATGATATTATAGGAACATGGAACATAATATAATTGTTGTATAAAAGGTAGATTCCGCATTGTTGGATACCCAAAACAAATCAATCAATATCTTTATAGATGTTTTTAATTATGATGACTAAAATTTATAATAATCAATTAAATACCATATTGATTTCAAGTAATTATTTAGAAATAATTTAAATATTTGTAACATAATTTCTTATATTTGAATAGAATAATTTCCAAAAAAAATTTATGTGATGAAACATGTTCTGGATATATATATATTTTTATCGATATCCCTTATTAATAATTGAATTTAGTGCACATTTAATGCAGTAATGACATTCCTATAAGGTTGTTGCTTGTTGATGCCCATCAATCATGATAATAATATGTATCAACCTCACCCAAATTGATGGATCTATGGAGTGGGGAGGGGAATATAAAATGTTAGGTTATATTTCTTTGGAAAACATGATGGATTCATGGACTAGATTTTGTGAATGTGAAACTGGAATTGGTGAATCCATAAACAAGCAGGCCCACTACCATATTATTTCGGTATTTGATAAATTATTAATTTCATCATTTTATATAAATCATAAATATTTATTGAATTTAAAGGTATATATAACAGTTATTATTATGGTCCAAAGATAACTAATTTATTGAATATTTTTTGAATTTTTAAATATTTAAATGATGTATTTTATATTTTATTACAATTAATACATTAAATTTTATTTAAAGAATAATAATTATTGTTTTAAATTTTAATAATGTTTAATTTTAAGGATATATAAATTAAATACTTTTAAATGATATATTTATTAAATTCACAAAATTAAAAATTAAATTCAAAAAGTAAGTGAGTCGGGTTACTTTCTGGTTGGTCCTGTATGGGTTGGGCATGAGCCTATGAAATCTAAATTCATACATTTAATATTAAAATTAATTATTGGAATAATTAATTTTTTAATTTAATTTTATATTTTTAATGGTATGCTCCAATCCTATTTAGTTTAGTTATAAATTTTATTATCTACCAAAATATATGTGCCATGGTATTCTACAACATATAGATTTGGTCAAATTTGGTAAATAAGCTTAATAATAAAAAGGAAATATGTATAGTGATATGATTTCTATGATTGAATATATAGATTGACCTTGATAAAAAACTCAACTTTCCAAAGGGAGATAATGAAATGAAAGAAAACATAAAAAATAAAAAACATAAAATAAACATCCAAATTCATGACAACCGAATCAGGTCATGTTCATATAATAAAACAGTTCATTGATTGTGATGTAGATGATTTTGGGTTTATTTAAATGGATCTGATTTATCATTATTATTGAAATCTTCTACATCTAGTAGATTATCTTCTCCATCTTCAGCCTCCCATCGGTCTTACTCTCTATGATATATTTATGGCTCAATACAATTTGGGACTCCTTTTATTTATATTATTACATAATTTCATTTCATTTCATAATCTCTTAATGGTTTCACCATCAGACTAAAGTTGGGGTTGGGGAGTAGGTATCACGACCAAAATTGATGGAATAAAATACAATAAATCCCATAGAAGTCTTTCAGGTGTTAGGAATTGACTAACTGCCTTCACTATCTTATAGAAGGGGTTGATAGAAATAATTTAGCACTTCCACCTCCTTCTATATGTAATTTACATCAATATGATACTATAGAACATGGTTTGAAAAAGTATAATGTTGGGATTCTAGATCCATGGGATTTACATGTTCTTTTGATCCATATGAATATTTGGAAAAGAAAAAAGCCTCTAGGGTCACTAGTTTTTATTGCATTCATGTTCCTATGTTTCAATTCATGGGTGTAGAGCATGCATTGTAAACATTGTCTGCAGTGGGGAAAAACAAACATGGTCAGTGCACCAATGTATCCTTATGCACCACCAAATCCACTGATAATTTACCCAGTATTAGTATAAGACAAAAAACAATAGGGAAAATACTGTATAAGAGTTAGTATATACAAACCCACTGGGTCACCGAAAAACAGAAATAGAGTTATAGAAATATAATAATATATTCATATCAATCCATTGAAATAAGGAAAAAATAAAACTTATACACTTATATCTGCACATAAAAACCATTTATGTGGAAAAGGGGACCTCCATTACACAACACATCTAAAGATGACATGTAATCCTGCATCTCCAAATTTTCATCAATACTTTCAAAAATAAAAATGAACATCACCAAAATATGTTTGGAGTGTAGCACTCCTTGCTACTATTCTATATAGTTGAGGTCCCCCAACTCTTATGGATGGCCTATACCACATCAATTATTGAATATGTTGTAGTGCCAACTAGTAGATATTGAACCTGTATGCAGGAGAGTGGATTAAATATCGGAAAAAATAATATGGGGAACCTATTTGACGGTTCATTTTGGGAGTAATAAGACAAAAATATCATTGATATTAAGGGGGAACAAAAACCTGATTTTAGTGGGTAGTGATGACCTAAACTTATCTCAAATTTCTATGTCTGTACCATTGATGTTATTGAGCATCACCTATAGAAACTTCATTCTCTGAACATATCACATTGTCCTTTAGATGTGATGAAAAATTCTATCATATTGTTCTAGGTAGAGGTCTACCAAAGATAGGCTACTTCTAGTCAAGATTTTGAGTGTGGAGGAAGATGATACCAGATGATTAATGAGAGAGTACAAGGTAAATATATCGGTTCACCTAGAATTTGACCCCATATCATTATTTTATTATGCTCACCTATGCACAGGGCATGAAATACATGTGAACAAAAATGTTATCTATGTCTATAAAACTTTGTTTCTCAGCCACAATGGAATTACCTATGTCTTTATTATTATTCCTATGTACCTTTCCATGTGTATAGAAATGCCTTATGACTGGATCATGCAATGGAACTGCCATTGTATAGGATGTGTCTGACCACATACATCTTGGACAAGTTCTCGCTAGCAATCAATCTGGCAAACTGGGCAGGGTCACACTGTGTGCGGGTCTGACCACACAATGTGCGATCATTCACTTATACCAAAAATAGTTCGAGATAGAATGGTTGTATCTTTTTATGTGGTCATCTTTGATGCATGGTGTGAAATTTTTATTCCCATGGAATCATTTAATTCTTCAATTATTTTCTATAATTGGCCTTGAAACCAAGGATCTCTCCTTTAGACTAACCATAACTAAATGAGAATAGCTTTATCCATAGTTTCATAGAAACTAATGGTTTGAGAGTGAAATATAACAACAATTTCAATGTCATGCAATAATATTTTGTTTCTGTCATCAAATTTACTGTTTTTGGATTTAGAAAGAATGAAATATCAGCAAAAATCCATCCTAATCCTGCATAAAATTACATACCCATATGTTTTTTCCAAACCACTATGAATTTGGGGGTTTAGTCATGCATTAACCTACCCTGACAATTTTGATCCACTTCCCCGTGGTCTAATGTCATGGATCTAAAACAAGAGTATGGGAACTGAAAAAAGAAAAATCGTGAAAATGTAATTGGATAATATTTATTAGGTATCTATAATAGGTCACAAATGACAGGGTGAGAACACATTAAAATTAGTTAATAAAATGAATTAATTAGTTTAACTAATCTACAAGGGCATTGAAAATAAAATTCCTTCATAGATTCTATATAATACGTTTAGTCAAGGAGCAATATTTTAATCAAAATATAGGAATAAGAAAATTAAAATGTACTACCATATTTGTGATCAATCATTGTTAAATAACACATTATCTAGCGAGGGAAAGGACATGCTACATTCAGTGATAGTCAATACCCCTCGATTTGATCAATTGTCCCTCTTCGAAAATAATCTTCCATTGAAAATGTCTATGATTCATTTCCATTCTACCAATTATATGTATTTATATCTGGATAATTTAAAACATGACTATTTAAAGAGGAAATTATGGATTGGTGTAATATAATATTTAGTTTAATTAATTAATAAATTACTCCATATAACATACCCACCATTAGCTACCTCTTTCTAACAGAAAATGATTATGAAATATAGGTTACTCTTAGTGTAACCTACATGTTACAAATTCTACATTAATATCCTATTTGTAATAAATGACTGTATTTTTAAAGTCACTCCACCATTTCTTTAAAAATGTGTTTGAATAAAATTTATATGGTTAATATTTTATATAATAAATTTCAAGATAACAAGTCCTCAGAGTCTTCCCTTTTCTTAGTTCCAATACATAGAAATATTACATAATATATTTCAACACCATACAAGTAAATATTAGAGTCACTCCATTGTCCCCTGAAATAACTATTTACACACAAAAAGCATAAACATAACAAAAAATCGAGGATACTGAGCATGAATTTTGTCCCTGAAACCCCTGATCTCATCATCACCATCCCATTCTTCCGTAACCCATAAAAAAATTGAATTTTACTTCCTCATAGGATCCTCTACTATCTATACTCATTCACCACTTAGTACCCTAAGATGGCGGCACCATCTTAGATGTCTAGATCAACCCATCAATAATGTGGATAAAATCATGAGCATGTCTCCTCGATTGTGGATCATGGAAGACATCAAGAACTCACAATAACTATGTGGGTAAGACATTGTAGTAAGGACCCTAAAAATCCCTCTATTGTATCTCGAATGGCCCTATAAACCTTGTTTATAGATAGCCTCACTGACCAAAACATCTGTATCCACCTCATAAGAAGACTCTCATTGAAACATGATTTCCCTTCTAAAACACCAATTGGATATTTTGACAATATGAGTTTCATGACTCTCTACTATGTTTTTTCATTAATATGCTCATAGATCACATGAACATTCTCTATTATCACCGACAAAATCTCAAACACAAAAAGAGATTCCATGACAATATTTGTGTAGTAAAAGGTGACCTAAAAGTTCTCATATTCTATCTCGTGAAGCAAGACATACTGATGTAATAGAGATAACTATTATTATAATAAAAATCCATCATTTAAAAGATTACCTCTCAGACACAAATGATGTGAAAAACAAAGGCCTTTAGTATTTCCTCAAATAACATGATTTTTATCTCATTTGTTCAATTAATATGGGATTAAAATGTCGTTATAACCATCTGTTTTGTCTAAAATTCACCATATAGGACTCTAAATAGAAGTTGCATAAATCCTCCCTCACATTCATAGATGAACAACTTGGTTACCACAATGAGTTAAATAATCTACCATGAGAACAATGTTCTCGAGATCTCCACCATAATCTACTATATGGTAGAAAGGAAGTGTGATAACCTAAGATGTTGGTCAATTATTACACATATAAAATCATAGAATCATTCCATATCTTGATGTCTTATCACAATGTATGTTGAGTTTCAACCATATTTCCACTATGATATGATGAGAATCTACGAAACCTAACAGATCATAGTGTTCAACATTCAGTTAATGAAATTTGAAATAAGGAGAGATGAAATTAGCAACGCTCAACCTCATACCATCCCATTAAAACTATAAAAAAGGTTGATTTAGATCATATATACATGGGGATTAAAATTTTAAGAAGATGTGTGAATCTCCCACATCACCTCTTCTTACATAACGACTGAAACCGATTTCTTTCATTATTAATTTATGACGTTCTCCCCTCCTTCATATAAACTTTCTAGTGCATCCCTTATGGAAATATAGTTATGATGAAAAGCACAGTTGATGGCTACCAACTAGGAATCAATCACTCTCTACAGAAGTGGAAGAGTCAACACCATCAATTTATATTAAGTAATACCACACATGCCCACTAGGGTATGCCGTAATGAATCTATCTACTTAGAAACCATGTTTATAAAGCTATAATTAAACAAAGTACTATGAAAATCATCCAAAACATTAAAATTATTATGAGTGTATACTATCATGATGTCATATTACTATTGTAACTCAATCCAAAACATTGATCTCTTGTTATTATCTTATTATATGAATATTTCCTGCATACTCTGGTGGCCAGAGTAAACCACAAAAAACTCTCATATTTGAAAATCCATCAACATCATTAGAGAGAATATATTGAAATCCAAATATTGGTCGTGAGTATAATAGTTCTTCTTAAGGGGGCACAACATCCTCAAACCATACACACAGTCACTGCCAACCTCTACATCAATATCTAGTTGATTTCACTTTTCATATCAATGTGTTCAATGGGGATTTAACTCTTGGTTTTTTAGGAAAAAATTTAGGTGTACCCATTCAATATATGAATTCTACACACATATTTATTTAGATTAGGTGGATCACATAAGATAAAAATTAATTCTTTTATGGATTCACAACATGTTTTTTTATCATAAATAAAATTCTCTATAAAGTAAAGCTCACAACACATAAGCTAACACTTCTAAATATTACCATAATGTTATTTCTCCTAAAGTACCTCAAGGAAGATTCTCAAATTATCTTTAATTCCTATCCTTTATCAAAGGGTATATGAGTTTTTAATCAATAAGGTAAATCTTTAATCGGTTGATGAATGGATGGATGATCTAGTCCATCATATCAGTAAACATAACATTGTAATTCAACACCCAAAAAGGAATAACCATTTAATCATAATGTATATAGATATATAATAATTATTTCGTGATGATATCGGCCTAATGAACCAACAACTAGAGGTTGCAACAACCAAAATTGATCTTCGAGAATCAACTTACTTATCATTATTTTTAAAAAATTTCATTAATCATTGATAGGGTTTATAATTTTTCATTATAATTTCCTTCATAAGGTAATGATAATCAACAAATATTATTAATATCATATACCTAAATTGGTTTAAAAGAATTTATCGGCATAGGGGACACAATAAGTTAGATGAATCCCAAATTTATAAGGTCCTACACCTACACCCTCATGTCCATTAGCATGTCACGGGGCATCTTGTATACCTCTAAAGATAGTAGTGTGGCCCCAAAATTATATTCATTGAATATATCAGACTCATGATGTTATGGGAGTCTTGAAGCATTATCATGGAAGATGTCCTTATAATCTTCCACTACTAATAGAATCTAGATACAGGATGATCCTGCTGTGTTAAGGGTTAAAATCAAAAACTAATCAATGATGGTCTATATTCTCCTTCTTTCTAGGACAACTCACATATCCAAGGGGTCTACCTTTTCTATAATGGATAATATAATCCTATTTTTCCATATAAATCTATCTCTACTAAGATATATGTCTCTCTACTTGACAAAAAAAATATTAATGAATTGATCCTTGTAGAAACATCTAGCAGTAGTAGCTGGGGTAATATCTCAATATAAAAATATATTATTTACATCTGGAATAAGGAGATGATGTAATGAAAAACCTTGGTGTCTACAAGTAATCTAGGGAATCATTAAATGAATAATTCTATACCACATATCATACATGTGAATCCTGGTCATATCCCTCCATATCAGTAATCTACCAATGACACTGATCATTAACTACCTGTGTTTGATTTGAGCCTCATGGTGGTGGTGCTGGTGGTGGGATCTTGTAACAGTGTCCTCAGTCAACTTATCCTCCATCGAAAACATATCCCACTCATATGCCAGCGTAGATTCAATTTCGGACACCCTAGCCATGTTTTAGAGATCCCAAATCCTCTTGTTTCTTCAGTCCTGGTGGTATATACACTATCTATCTATCCCACTTGGCATAAAAGGCCACGAAATCCCGAGATACCTAACTTAACTAATATAATGAATATAATTATAGGTCTTTAGAATAATTAGATCCTCTATGAAATCTCTAATCCATATATCCTCACATCAGAGTATGAGAATAATAATTATTCTTCTAATGGGATCATGAATTTTTTATGCCTACAACATGATACATATTAATTATCCACATGATGGCCATTTCATGCTCCATCTTCTCAAGTTCCATCGTCTTAGGAATATCACATTAAATTCGGTTTACTCTTGAACTCAAGTATATGTGTGTATGAATAGGTAAACCATAAATGATCAAATGACTATATAGAGACCCTTATTGGACTTCCTCACATGGTTTAATCCATCACATACCATATCAATAAACTAACATCTTGGATTAGTGAACCTCATTGCATACATCCATACTGACAAATCACCCTTCGGTAAATCAAGATTCTTTTGGATATGAACGTAGATCAAACATCAAGTGAAATAGTAATCAGAAAATATATTCTAGAAATTTTTCCTTGATAGTGTCATCTCAATATGGACATACAAAACCAAACTCCATGTTTGACCAAAAAATCCATAGAAAGGATTGGATTATAGTGCTACAATCTGATATATTATGATTTATATGAGTATGTAGACTCAAACCACAGTCTCAATATATTAATTTATATTTTTAATATATAGCTCATTATGATTCCCCAATGAACTCTAATTCTGAAACATGCCAAGTGAGGTAATCCAGCATGCATTATTAGCATAAACATATGAGGCTATCTTCTTCTCGATATGTTTGGATTCTTCTAAATTACATTTAGGATGAAATAACATATGCAATCACCACTGAACTGAGGCTTCAACATTCATCACATCACCATCATGATACTGAATCAGTAACCTAGATGGATATCATCATGGTGGTTTCTTGAAGGTGGTCAATATATAACAAAATAAATGATAATATATATATATATGAAAACATATATATAAGGATACAGATGAATAATGATAGTCAAAGGATGAAATCCTAGATGATTAATGTACAATGCTTTCATGTAAAACAATTCTTTATATAGAATTTTGATATGTTGGTAATCAGATTCCCAGAGTGTGAATACATCAGAAACCTTACAAACATAATGTTCTTTGGCATGAATGACACACATTAGACACATTTAAAACATTTCAAAAAGTCCCATCCAACCTTTTTAAGGGGAAAACATTAAAAAACCCATCCCAACAATTTAAATCCTATGATAGAAATCTATAATGACTCGACCCACTAGGTTCCATCTGTCCAAGCCATAAATGAGTGTTCCCATACTCAAGACCTCCTCTAACAGACTGAATACAAGAGATAAGATCTCTAAAAAATAATATATAATGGGAGGCCATTATCAAATTTACATTCATGCATACTTCAGAAAATATCTAAGAATCATTTTCGATGAATATTAAAATATAATAATAACTAGTGTAAATAGTGCTTGTAATAACCTCTAGGGAATAAATCATTGTATGATAGACTGATACTAAACTATATAGTTGAAAATTATTTAGAATACTGGATATGTTGTCTTAAACAAAAAACAAATGTATATTAATATTGATGGAATATTATTACATCTAATCTCCATGAACGACTATTACACGTAGTCAATGCTCCCAGGTATCACTATTCTACACCAAATTCACTATACATTAGCCCACTATCCTCATAAGATAGGTCATGTGTAGGATAAACCAATATAGGGGAGAGTATACACATACCCATAAGGATGTAATGAATTTCAAAAGGGAGCAATAGAATGATAAAATAATAATTTCCTCGGCCCAAATTGAGATGGAAATGAATCCAAATATATTGATATATATATACATATGCCTATAAAGAATCCTCAATGAGAGATAAAGTGGATCTTTATCCCATTGACCAACCTATTTTGATGAATATTTTTGTAGTTCTATAATTCCATAAAAAATTTACAACATCAAACCTAACATAACAATAATATGTTTTAAGGGGTGCACTCCTAACTATTATACTCCAATGCTGAGGGAGAAGAAACTCCCAAGGAGTACCCACACTACACCACAGGTCGAAGATGAGAGAGTATTTCACTATTGATAGAGGACCCACTAAAATTGTAGAGGAGTAATATGTATTTGTATATATAGAATATGGGTAACATATAACTTGGTTCATTGAGGGAGCACATACCCCAGTTTCTCTCTGATAGTATTTGGAACTCACACCCTAGAGTGTCTTAGGGGTACTAACCCATACATTTCCCCGTTGATCATTTCATAATGTAGACCATCCAGAGCATTTCCTAAAGAAGCATCAGAAACAAAAATCTCACAAAAACCAAATAAGTCAACCATCATGATCAATATGGTAAACTACTTATGGCATTCAACCGGTGGCTGAAATATGAGTTGAAACAATGAAGATATGAGATGAATATGGTAAAAGATAGAACACATGACATATATGATGGACGAAAGGGTGTGTTACCCAACCTAATTTTTTTGAAGTGTCATCCTCGGTAAACTACTTAAGACCATTTCATCAAAAAATGACATGTATGGCCCAAAAAATGTGTGTCTCAGCCTCTTGGGACCAATAAATTTTATCATGGTCATGCTCAAGTACTTCTCCATGTACCTGGCTATGTACCAAGCCATGTCTAGATATCTCCCCATGCATGTGTACTCATAAATGATATGGGTCATTTGACCAAACTGGGTCCCGGATGTGTGCCCGCTAACACACTAACATGATAGCTATGTATAGTCTCCCCAAAAGTACATCCATGCATACATTGTGTGATTCATAGGTACTATTGAAGACATAATTTTATATCCAGGCTATATGTGAACCTCTGTATATTTTATATTGTACAATCATAGTTTTTTGTGGATTAGAGATGGTTTTAATATGTACTATTTTTTAGGGACAGAGCAATGGTAATTTATTCATTATTTATAGTTTTTTGTAAATAAAAAATTTACATTAAAATTGTGTAAATTAACATAAACACTACAATGTATTATAGATATAGTTATATCTAGTTGTGGTAACTAGGAACATTCACTAAATATATAAAATATAATTCATTTAATGGTGATTATCAGAAACAACTACTAAAGTTTTTAATGAAATTTATATACTTTCAAAAATATTTAAAATAACTAAACACAAATGACCCATAATAAAATAAATTAAAAAATAGATGTATTCTAAATTCCATATTCATACACAATCATGAATATATTGTCTTATATGTACACCCACTCACACAAGCACATAGATCTATTAGTCTATCCTTAACTGTAGTGATCAATATATATATATATATATATATATAAAATATGACCAACAAACACTATCAATGAATTTTTCACTCCACCCATATAACTCTATAAATACAATAATCATATGTGAAATGGGCCAAATTCTGTAATCATATTAAAATTTTAAAAGATAATGATAAGAACAAAACTTAATAACTAATAATTATAGTAAAATTATTAATAGTATTTATCCATACTACTAATATAAAGAACCATGCACATTTATCTCTGAAGAATGTTATATATCAGAATTCTCAACTATCTACCTTCTACATGTGATTTTAAAAATAATAAAATAAAACATAACATTTACAAAATGAAATACCAAATGAAATAGACAACAAATATATTTGAACTAATTTACCTATTTTTTATATTAATAAAACAGAATTAAAATTAATTTTTAAAAAATAATATATCATGACGAACACATTCAGAACATAACATTACCTATTTAATAATTGATTCAAAATTTGGAACACAATCAGAACAATTATATAATAGTCTCAAAAAATTTTAATAAGATGTGTGCGTTTCTAATTATTACTCAATAGGAAAATTTATATATATTTGATGTATCATCATATCATCTATTTCAAAAGAAATTCAATGGTTGTTTTCATATTATTTCAAGTTAATATAATGTTTATTTCATTTTTTTGACTTTTTCATTAACTTTTTATTATTTTGAAACTATAAAAAATAGTTTATAGGAATACCACGAATAATGTTACAATGATTAACAAGATGTCAATGCCTAATTTTAGAAAACCAACATACAATCATTATATGATGATTCCAGATCTATCCAATGTTTATTTCTTGGATCTTATCCTAGAAAATATTTTTATACTAGTTGATATCATTAAATACTACAAATTTAGTCATTCATAACACAATAATCATTATATGTTTGTATTATCAACTTCTAAACTTCAATAATAACATAATGGACTTTCCCATTATTTCACATCAACATGATGTAATTTATTATTATTTTGTTGATTACAATCACGCTTTAGTGTTTTAAAACAATAAAAACCATTAGGGGATTCCAACAAAATATGTAACTTGGATTGAGGTGGTATCAAATCAATTATTTAAAAAATAAATCTATAGTAATTGAATAATTGCTATATGTCTTCGGTTGTTCATCATTGGCTTTGGCTCTTTAGTTCTCATCATAATTATTTTTATAACTTTTAAAACACCTTATTGAGTCATTTATAGAATACTCGGCATTAGATAGACATTTTTTTCTTATAAAAATTGAAAAAACTCATCAATTAAATTCCCAATATTTCCTAACAATCCATTATTTTTTCCCATCTTTTTATTATCACCAAAATCATATAGTGTTTTAAAACAGAAAAAAACAGATTTACAAGAATCCCTAGAAAACTATAACTTTGATTGATGTTGAATCAGTTCATTAATGTCAAATACAAATCAATAAACATCACCCTAGTATTTCATGGTCATTCAATGCAATTTTACTAAATTTGAGTAACTGATAGTAGTTTTAAATGACAGTGATATATTATAAATTCTCTTATTGAGTCATTCCAAGAACATTACATATTTTATTTACATGTTTTATAATCAAATATGTATCAAAAAAATTAGTTTTTTTGGCCCATGATTTGACATCATTATGAGGCAGTTTACTACTATTTTCACCATTAAATAAATGTTTATTTTTACAAAAAAACTATTTATGGGAATATTAAGAATATAGTAGAATATATTTATATGGATTCGATTTTAATATTTCAAAATTGATTATGTGGTCATTTTTTGATGATGTAGTTTCCATATGATGAAACTTTTATTGTTTTAACACCCTGATGGATGTTTTTTAAGAATTTGATATCTATTAACACAATATATTTATTATTTATAAGGTAAACAATCATTTCTGTATTTTCTTTATGAATAAGCACATACTAAATATGTCAATGGTGGTTTCACCATAACTTCACATCAAGAAAATTTAATTTAATATGGTTTGACTGTTATAGACTAATTTATGATTTTTAAAACAATAAAAACACATTATCATGAATCCAAGGAAAGATGTAACCCAAATAGATATGGAGTTGGTTCATACATTTCTAATGTAAAGTTTCTGTCATTTTTCCATGATTTCATGGCCATTTGATGTCATTTTTTACCCATGGGTGCATTATTACAAAAACATTGACGACTTCTAAAACCAATTATTTAGTCATTATGATAACATGAAATTACATATAACCATGTTTTCTACATATTCATGTCAAAAATCACCTATGATTACCTTCACTATGATTTCATATCACAATGAGGTTGTCTACTATTTTTTTGGATAATATAATCTCATTTTAATGTCCTAAATCATTAAATACATGGCTAAAATTGATTCAGGAAAATAATCACACATATTGATGTCGAGTGAGTTATTACATGTAAAAAATAAATCTATTGATATGTACTATGATTTATTCGTTATCCATTGTTATTTTTTATGCTTTAAACCCCCAATAAAAATTCTTAATGACTTTTATATCTTTTAAAATTACTTGTTAATCCTTTATTATCACACAACACATCACATGGATATTTTTCGACTTATTCAAGTTAAAATAAATTCAATTATTATATTCCCACGATTCACTTTAATGGAATGTTATTTCTTATGTTTTTACAGTTACAAATATGTTTTGTTGTTTTAAAACACTGAAAACACTTTTATGGAAATCCCATGCCAATCATAACTCAATGATGATTTTCCCATGACATCACTTAAATGGATTTGTTTTCCACATCTACACATGAAAATTATTTTACTCAATTTTAACTATTATTTTATGTTAATTATAGGACATATAATAAATTATTGACCATTAGATGCAGGATTTAGTGTTTTAAAATAACAAAACGTGTTTTCGGGCATCCTAGTAAAGCCAAAAAAATCAATTTACCCACTATAAAATTCAATTTTTCAAAAATCAACTAGCACTCACTGTCCTGGGATATCATGGTTATAAAATATAAATTTCTTGGATTTGGTTACTTGGATCATGTTTCTAATTACTATTTTATTTTGTAAACATCTTATATAGTCGTTGCAATAACATTGTATGTCTTATTGATGTTTTTTCTGCCCATAAATTTCAAGAATACTAAAAAAATATTTCTAATGATTTATTTAAAATATGATGTCTTTTATTTTGTATTTTATTTATATATAGAAGTTTTAGTTTCTTATAAAACAGAAAACGCATTTATGAACATCCTGAGAAAACCATAATTAATATTTATATAATTTGAGTTCATACATTTAAAAAATAAATGTACAACCACTATTCCATGATTTAATATTAATACAAAAAACCTTTATTATTTTTTACACATAAATGAAAGTTTTTAGAGACATTATAATCTTATAAGACATCTTATTGAGTCATTGCAAACACATCATTCATTAAATTGAAATGATACCCTCGTGTATATTTTAAAAATAAATCAACACCTTCTATATCAATATTTATCCTTAATATAATTTTTTTAATATAGTATTGACTATTAGAAAATTGTTTCATTTTTTAAATCCTTCAAAACATTTTTGTGGAATCCTATACAAGCATTATCTCAGATTGACTTGGTTTTTCTTCCTATGATTGATAAATTATTCTATAGTCATTTTCCCATGATTTCATAGCCATATACAAATGTTTTCGTGTTTTTGAACATCATTTGAATGTTTTTATAAACATTTATACCTACATAAATTGTTCATTGTGTCATGGATTAAAATATAGAAACTATGGAATTGTTCATTTTCAATAGTAACTAATCCAGTAACAATTGATGACGATTCCCTATGAAAAATTTTCAATATATTAGACACAAAACCCCATCTCATTACATTCTCAAAATTCTTAATCAATGAAACAACTTCAATTGTGTAATTATGGGATATTGATGTTGATTTTGAGGTGTTAAATATTTGTCTTCTATAATTTTTCATGTTAATTCTATAACATTTATCATGATTTATAAATGTATCTAAACATTATTGTATCTTGTGTTTAATAATTATTTTTTTTTCTATTAGATTTTTTAATTTTAAGATACAGAATAGTAAATAAAAATAAATTATAAAAATAAAGAATCCACTCTATTAATATGGGTTTAACCAAAAATATCTAGTAATTATAATTTATCTATATTGAACCTTTTAATTCTTGTATCCTTCTTGGAAAAATAGCATATATGGTATTGATTGAATTGTGGTTTATTATTAAATATTTTTTACTAATAAAATAACATTATATATTAATGAAACGTACTTACTGAAATTCATCCAGTATGCCAACTCAAAAAAATATCATCTAGTTTCCATTGTACTTTAATCCGCATTTCTTTCTAAGAAATTGAGTAACTTATATATAATCATTGAAAAAAATAATATTCAAATTTTATTGATAAAATTAGTTAATATAAAATTGTATTAATAATAATAGATACAAAATAATTTATATTTTTTTAATAAAATATATCATTTAATAAAATATATAATGACTATTTTATCATGATTAACCATATTTTTTCTAATAATTCTTCAAAAAAATGAAAACAGTAATGAAAATTATAAATTTAATTTTTGTTATTATTATTATGATACATCATAATGTTCAATTTCCTCAGTGTTGTATCTATGTTAATACTGAAAAATATATTCCAACACCTACGAGAGACACCATTAATCACTTTAATGAATTTCTCATGAACAATTATTTGTGTCATCAAAAATATTCTATGGTATCCATTTAAAATCTCTTCACTTATTTAACAAATTTTTCAGATTCTATGGATGTGAATTAAAGTCAGGGACATCGAAAAGAAAAAATATATAAATAAAAAGTAAAACCCTTTATAATCATGTATTATATTCTACTCTTGTCTTTTAAATTATTTTTCATGGTTTTTTATAATTATATTACCATTACATTGTTATTATAAACCTTATTTTGTCAATATTTGTTAATATTTCATCAAACATTAATGTAATTAAAAATCTCCCCATTCACAAGAAAGTTACAAAAAAATCTATCAACATGACCTAATAGAATTCACTATATTCAACATAAACATGCCAAATTGAATTCTAATTTTTTAACATTTTAGTAAACATACATCTACTTTGTTAACATTTATATCTCTTCTTTTTCTATATTTATCTGTTTGAAGGATCCATTAAAATTAATAAAATGTATAATTATTTGTATAACGAAATTTAAACCATTAATGGTAATCATCCCATATTCGAAATATAGAGGGTGTTACCAAGTACTCTATCAGGAGAGGTGCATTGGATGTAGGGATATCATTATCATCTAGGTAAGTCTTTTTATCATTTTATGTCTCTATATGAGTAGAGTCACTCAATTCCAATGAAACAAAGGATAATTGGTGTGTGCTATGAGATATTTATTGGATAAGATCTCAATTTGTTTTCTTTATAATACTACAATTCAAATGGATTAGAATTTTTTCAATATATATGAAATCAATATATTTATTATCTTACAAAAATGTCTAAGATATAAATATATATATATATAACACATATAAAATATGATTTATAATATATTATTACGACTATTTTGAACAATAAATGATCTTCATCTTCGTTATATTAATTATTATGAATAACTAATATGATGAGAGATTCATTTTAAACCCCTCATGTATGTCCTATGGATTAAATATTATTAAGGAATTTTTTTTGATTCTTTCAGGTTAATGATGTTCAATGTTACATTGTAACAATTTAAATTCCTTTCACATATCATAAAAGAATCTATGTTTTATGTGTACGAGAACACTTCATCCTTCATTTATTTCATCATACACAAAAATATATATCTAATCCTATGATTCTAGGATAAATTGATTAGGATGTTCTCATATATTATCATGGATAATGTGTGAGAATAATGAAAACATAAATTGTTATGAATTAGTCATTATACACCGATTGATGTTAACCCATATGTATTTGAATATGAAAAATTTAAAATAATCTTTATAGTTTAATTTGATCATAAAATATTATTTACTTAATATCTCAAATATTCATGTGAAAATACACCGCAATATTGATTTTTAAACCCATTTTCATGATATATTTTGTAGAACATCAAACTATGAGTATTGTAGTTATATATTATCTTATCCAGCCTTTGAGGACTTCAATCCTAAAGCATTACATATTTTTATATCTCATCTAGATTCTTAAAATTTATTATCTTGTAAATAATATATATGGTGTTACTTGTAATATTGAAAAAATAACTACAAATCAATAATTTTAATATTATTATATTCAAACACATTGTTCATACCATTTTCAATTATTCTTATTAATTTTTCATGGTTAATTCTACCTCATATGTATGTCAACCACATTTTCATTTCATTGTTTGAAATATAAATTCGTCATTATATGGATCAGTAATATATATAAATTTAGTAAGACATATAAATGAACATGTATTATCTAAAATTATATTATAGTAATGTTTACCCCTTTACAACTAGTGGTCAAATAGTTGAAAATACCAATGACTTTTATTGAGAATGAGAGTTAGGGTAGATGTTGTAAACACAAAAAATATGATAGAATCAAGTCTCAATAACCTCCAAATATAATAAGAAAATTTCAATAACTCATTGTATATTTAACATTAATTAATAGATCCATCTAGTAGGAATTTATTACTCACAAATAACATCGAATGACATTTATAACAAATGAAAAAATTGGAATAATAATATACGAATTTTGAAAATTATTTTTTAATATTTAATTGATAAATTGAATAAAAATATTATTAATGTACATATCAATAGGATACATAAATAAATTACATATTTGTCAACCGTGTTTAGTATATTATAAAAAATTAATAGTCAAATAAACATTGACTGTAGAAAAAGGATGGGAAATAGCTATCTAAATAAAAACATTTTAAATCATTTATTAATTAAATTTTATGAAAATAAGATGGATTAATTGTTTTACTATAAATATACTTAATGAATTTATAAAAATCCATATGAACTATATTATCCTTTATATTCATTATATTTTGAAATGGAAACAACCCCAACTCCTCAATAATAAAATTTGTGTCCTGACTTTTCAGTAATTGTATTTTTCAATTTTTTAGTCACCACATCCTCAAATGTGAATTGAATTTCCATATGGATCTATTCCATTCTACAAATATGGATTTAATATCTATTTCACATAATTTATTCATAAAAATACAAATACAATACTTTCTAATATATATTTCCACAAACCTTGTTCTATCCTCAAATGTGCGTACATACGACTTACAGTCTCCACATCGTGGTGTAATTGTTATTCAAAACAATATTATTTGGATGTGTGTGATAATGATGTTTAATTGATGTAAATAATTAATATAACATGATAATTATTCTGTATATATGATATAACATCCAATTATATATTATTTTAATATCAAAAGAATGATATTTTCGCTCGTGCGTACGTACAGACTACAATCTCCACAAACACGATGAGATCCATTCCCCACCGTATCCATTCAGGTCTAATTCTCATTTGATTATTAAAAATAATGTTTAGGGACATGATATAATTCTGGATATTAATAATATACAACATATTCATAAAAAAACATGTCTTATGTAACCAAACATATAAAAGAAAACGAGTAAGTTAGCACTAGAAATGATGATAATACTATGATATTATTAACAAGAAATATTAAAATATCATATATGATATCATATCAATGTTTATGATTCTTGAGAAATTTAACAACAATAAATTCACCCTTATACATGAGGTTAACCTACCCTTGACCAAGGAAATGTACATGGTAAGGTTTTATTTCACATTATCATCATTATCCGAGATTGTTTATATGTAATTATATATTGGGACATATTTATCATCCACATCGATGTTTCATAAAAATATATATAAATATCAATTTTACTATTTACTAGAATATCTGTTAAATTAATTTATATCCATATGTGTTTTGAAAGGAATATTTCCGTCATTTTCTAAACAAGGTACTTTGTGAGCTTTTTGAAAAATTTAATGTCATTATGTTTTTTTAACTTCTACAGAGGGGGCAGCTATTTTCCACTGTTATAACATCTTCAAAGCCTCCAATACAAGCTTATAATAATATTTTCAAAATAAATTTATTCTTTATAATTATTTGACTCCTAAATAATTTCAAAATATAAATTGATATTTCTCTAAATAGGGTTTTGATTTCTTCAATGTCAACATCCTTTGATGGATTTTTAGTTAATTTGAAGTTGATTTAATATAATAAAATATTCCATATTTTATTCAATGAGTTATGATATGTTTGACTATGGATGTTCTATTTTTATATCTTTCATGGGTTATGGTTAATGTATTTAAATTTCGTATGGTAGTTCTAATAGGAATGTTTTTGTTATGTTTCAACCTATTCCTATGAGGAATGTATTATACATAGTAAGTGACGAGTGGAGCCAGCTATAGCTCCCTGATGCATCAGTAGGTCTAATGAGACAACTACACATGGAATTGGTTGGGGACCTTTCCCAATTTTATATATGGTTTTGGCCGAGGCCATAATCATTTTTAGATGTCATGGTCGAGTCCTGGATAAAATGATTCAGAATGTCTAGGATTATACATTCTCTCATTATGGAAATAATATTGATGGTTTATGTGGTCATTTGACTAGTAGAATACCAATTATTATGTTTTATTATGGCATTATTATCTCATCTCATATTAATTCCATAAAATTATTCATGTTTATTATTGGTAAAGGCATGTGGTTTCAATTATTCACCATGATTAATATCTATGTCATTTTCCACTGTATCACTAACCCTTACTAGGTATTTGAATTCACCTCTTTCTTATGTTTAATTTTCCCATGATATAAAAAATATTGTTATGAGTAACCTACATGCATAACATATGAAGTGCATTGTGTTGCATTTTTTGTCAATGAGGCATGAAGTTGTCTTGGAATGAATGGAAGTCAGTGAATGTCAAGATGTGAATGACAAAGGTTGTGATGGTGTTGGTGGTGAAGGAAAATGGCCATGGTACTAAGATGCATGTCAATTAGGAGATTCACTAAGTGGTATTGGGAATTGTGGTTGAAACATTCTCCATGGACATCTGACGATTGTTGAGCTGCTCTTAAAGTTCCAAGAACTTGTATCAACTGGATACAATGTCACAACATGATTAGAAGACCATGCATTGTAGTGACAATGCATGAGGAGTTGAAGAAGCAAGATGATCCATCCACAACCACTGAGTGGATGAAGTGGATTTAAGGAAGTCCATGCACTAACACGTAGTGCATGTGAATCTGAAGAAGTCCCAAATTGATCTCGGATTTGATCAACGAAGCCCATTGAAGATGTTATGTGATTCAGGAGTTTGGTTGATGGAGATCCTTGAGAATTCTCTCCTAAGTAGAAAATGAGATGATGAAGAAGAATCATAAATTGAGGAGTTGTTTCTAATCAAGTAGATTAATGTTTGAATTCTCAAGAAGAAGAATAGAGGAGAAGAAATGAAGAAGGGAGAAGTGTCTTGGAATTTGGCATTTAGACATTGGGAGAACTTTGTTTTCAACAAAGTGTTTATTCTGTCCTTTGCCAAAAAATAGGCCAGCCAAGGCCAGCCCACGAGTTCAACCCCACGGCTCATATGGGCACTAGGAGCCACGCCCATGGGGGATCTCATGGTGCAAGCTCAAGGTGGCAGGGGGCCGTGTGTAAGCCCCCGAGGGCACGCGGTGGTGAAGCCCGCGCACCGGAGGTGCATAGTGGGCGCTAGGTGCGTGCCCGCAGGAGCAGAGAGTGGGCGCAGAGCGCGCCCGCAGGGAGAACTCGGTGCGGGGCGACACCGAGAGGGGAGGAGATTCAATTGCCGGGTTGAGGGAGCGGCATATTGATAAGCCGCGAGAAAACCGCGCCCCGTTTCGATGTGGGATGCGGAAACATTCCCGGGAGCGAATCTGAGCCGCTCGATTGATCGCGTGGACGATCTAAGCCGCACATCTGATCCGCGGCGAGGCATATCTGATCCAGGTCGTCCGATGTATCTCCATCGCCTGATCCGACGACCGTGGCTCATCTTCCACTTCATGCTCGAGCCTAAGCCACCCGCGAAGCCGCCGCTGAACCAGCGCCTCCCGACGACAGTTTTGAAGATTCCGGCCACAATTGTTGAAGCTTAAGGGTCCATTGAGATCGTCTGGCACTATGGAACTCGTCCATGGTTTAAAATGAGCCTGCATGCAACAAATGAAGATTTTCGATGTTCGGCCGAGGCAAGCAAAGCTGACGAGGCCACGTGGTTGGTGGTTTGCATGGTTTGGACCTAAACCGAAGGTCGTGCATGCGTTCTGAGTCGCATGCACGTAGAGGAAAAAAAATTAAATGAGCCCACGTGAAACAGAGGATAAAAATAAATATTTGACAGATTTTTGAAGATCTGAAATCTTCGGTGATTCAAGATTCAACACGCGGATGGACAGAGGCGTTTCTCTGCCTATATAAAGAGAGCCCGAGGCCTTGGAGTGCTTGCTGAAACCCTGTTGAAAATCCGAGTCTCGTGAGCCCTCTGCCTCGCGAAGAAAGAAGCCCCGTGCAATCTATTTTGCACGGCTGAAGTCCTCGGTGCCATCCTTGGCCCGAAGGAGTCCCCTGCGTGCTAATCCTTTGTGCGGCAGGAAGACCTCGTGGCCGCAACACCTTGCCCGCCCGAGGCTTGTTCCCTCTCTGCCCGCACCCATGCGCGGCAGGAGGAAGACCCCGCGGGTGTTGCACTTGCGCGCCCCGCGGTAGGAGGAACTTGCGCGCCCGACCAGCCTTGGTTCCAAGTGAACCTTGCGCGCCTCTGTTTAAAGACACTCGGGTTGTGTGTGAAAATACAACAAGAAGGCAGTGTGTGTTGTTAGTGCAACATGAAGATGAAGTGCACTACATACCTACGGGTTGTGTGCTAAGTGAGGAGGAAAGCCACATCAAGTGAAAGACATACACTCTAGCCGTGAGTGTGCAAGAAGGAGAGGCCAATCTTGTGTTTGCAAATTGAACAAAGAAAATGTGTGTGCAAACAAAACAAGAAGTGGGCCGAACCTAGGTGTGTGCACTAAGAAGTGTGTATACACTTAGAAGAAGAAAAGGGAGGACATACACACAAAGAAGAACACACATTTATGTGTGTAGACAAATTGCATAAAGTGTGTGATGTTTGAGAAGTAGGTGTGTGCTGAAAAGAATTACACCCTCTGAGGGTTTACTGCACCAAGGAGAGAAGAAGGGGAGTGCATGCATGCATGCATGCACGTGCACACGTGAACAGTGCTAAATCAGTTGTGTGCATTTGAGTTGTCCAAGACTTGAAGTTCTTGAAGAATTGAGAAGGCCATGCTATCAGTGCATGGGGATGAAGAGCTGCCATGCACTCAGTGCATGAAGTTGAAGTAAGTGAGACTGAGCCAGACTGAAGTGAAAGATATTGTTTTTCTGAGTTTTTCAGTATTTGAGAAGAGCCTGATCAACAGAAGTGATCAGAAGTTGCTGAGCAAGACTAACAGACCCTTTCAGAGGCTGTTGAAGATTCTTGAAGAGAGAAGCCAGATCATCCTCAGAAGAAGGAGATAAAGCCTGAGCAAGACGAGAAGACTTGATCAACTCAAGTGATCAGAGGTATAGAGCAAGGCCAGCAGTCTTTATCCCAGACTGCTGAAGATACTTGAAGAGCCTGAACAAGAAGAAGAGCTACTCGTGTGACTCGAGGAGCCAGGAGAAGACCCTGTGGGACTCAGGGAGAAGAAGTCTTCAGTGGGATTCTGGAGCAGGCCAGTGGGACTCTGGTAACACTGTGTGAAGCAGTATAAAGACCCTCCTGTGGGACTCAGGAGAGATACAGTGGGACTCTGTATCGACCATTGTAATTCTAACAAGTTATAATGGGAGAATCCATGCTGGGAGAGCATGGCAAGGATGTAGGCCTTTGGTGCCGAACCTTGTAAATCCTTGTGTCCTGTGCCTTTTCATTACTGCATTATCCGGGAAAGGTTGAGAGGTACAAGAAGAGTGGATCGAGGCTTTAACCAGCCATAGAGGTTTAATTGATAAAGAATCAATTAGTAAAAAAGTTGTAAGGGATCACTGATTCACCCCCTCCCCCTCTCAGTGATTCACACTGATCTGGGCACTACAATTGGTATCAGAGGGAGGTTACCTCTAAAAGATCCAAGAGAGTCTTTATGAAGTGCAGATTTAAGGAAATGAGTGACCAGCCTCAAATGGAGATATCTGCCAAGACTCAGAAAAATAGAAATAAGAAACAGGCCAAGAAGATGAAGAAAGCATGTCCTAGCTGTGATGAAGTTGAAACAATGAATGATCTTCAGAATGCACTAAAATATCTTCAGAAGACAGTTCCCATGGAAGTGGAAAAGTGTATAGCTACATGCATCCATGATCTTCATGAAGAAAAATCACATTTAGAAGAAGAAGCCAATGCAATGGAAGATCAATTGGCTAAAAGGGTTGGCATACCCAACACTCTCAGAAAGCTGGTAAATGCCAAAGATGAAACAGTATCTCTTTGCAATGAAAGATATGAATATACCTGTGAAGAATTGCAAAGGAGATCTTCTGAGAAAGAAATATTTTTGATAATGATCAAAGATGATTTCCGTGCACTGGAAAAGAGAAACAGAGTTTCAATGGTTGTCAAAGATGCTCAACTCTAAGAAAAAGTCAAATTGGTGAAGGAGCTGGACAATTCATTGCAAGAATTAAAGAAGGTGCATGAAGACCAGTTAGAACAGCTGAATGAAAATTGGGAAGGAAGGCTAAGAACTATTGAGGATGAGAAGAACTCCCTCAATATGAAATGCTTAGAACTGGAGGTGATATTGAAAAATCTGCAATCACCCAAAGCCAAAGCCTCCCAGTCAGCTGAAAGGAGAAATGTTGCTACTCAAGTATGCATTGAACATGATGATTCTAAGAGAAAGACATCCTCTAATAAAAGTGCAACATCTTCTAAAAAGAAGGTACCATCCATACCATCTTGTACTGATGCTTCTAATTGTGTTTCCACAAAAAGTGCAAGATGGAAGAATAATTCCAAACAAATATGGATGAAGACAGTAAAGAAGCAGAGCTCTTCTGAAACAGCATAAAAGGTCATGAAAAGTACCCTACAAACAGAAGGAATGAAGAGGTCAAGATTTGAGGGTCAATGCTGGTGTTGTAATAAGTATGGGCATTGTGCAAAGGATTGTTGGTACAATCCAATGAATGTCAAAGCACAGAGGAAGCCCATGCCTAGGGGGAGCAAGCCAGAAGAAAAGAAGCAGCATCCACAGGTCCAGAGACATCTGTTTACTGCAAATAGATTTGGATTACTTGACAACAACTGGGATGGTTGCAAAAGTGGTCAAAGAGTTGATACATATCAATCTCTGAATGTATCTGAAGCTGGAATGAAGAGAAGATCACTGAACCTGGCTAAGAGAGATTCCTTGGGAAGCAAGCAGAAGAAAGTGGAAAATGCTCCCAAGAAGATTGCGAAGAATGAAGGGAAGTCCTTGGAATTGAAATCCAAGAAGGGTGATGCATCCAGAAGGACCAACAAGAAAACATGCTTCTACTGTGGAAAGAAAGGACACATCATGGACCTTTGTAAAGAAGCCATGAAACTAAATAGAAGCAGACTGAACTCCAAAAGACAATCAATCCAGAAGAAGAAGGGATTGATTGAAAATAAGTTTCCTAAGAGAGGTAGCTTAGCAGCATCCAAAGAACCATGTGGAACTTCCAAAACTGAGGCCACTCTTCCAAATGATTTACTAGTCATATGGCCAAATCAGTTGCAACTTGCCAAAGATCTGCAGAGAGCTGAAGATGATGTTCTGGCAATTGCTAAGGCAAAAGGGAAGAAGAATATTTCACATGAAGATGTCTTGAGAACCACACCAGCACAATCATCAATGAAGATCAAATGTGCAAGTGTGAAGACTGGTGAAAATGGGACATCTCGGTTGAGAGAATCTCCTCAACCTTGTTGTTCACATTGATGAACCAAGGAGGTTCCATCTTATTCCCTTATACACTTGTATTTACATGTGCTAACATTGTAGGGAAATTAAGATGATGGTCATTCTCAGCTGGAGGATGGTTTGGATTGAATGGAGTGCACCCCTTGAGGGGGAGCCAATCTGAAGAAGATGATGTTCTGAAATTAATATCATCTTGAGAAAGTAGATGAAAGGGGGAGCTTTATCTTTGCACTGAACTTTCTAATGAGTTTTGTGGATTATGTGCAGGATTTAGCAATTCATTGAATATCTGAACCCCTTAGCATGATCTCACATGTTTACAGTGAATGTGGACAACATTGAGTTCCTTGGTTATATCACTCTTGTTTTCTACACCGGGTTAGCCCAAGTAGACTTAGAGTTGATCAAATAAAGGTTCGTTGCTAAAGAAGAACATGTGACATCATCCCTCTCCTAGTGTTTTTCAAGAAGATTCTATTCGAAGGGAGGAAGAGATATTGTGGAAGAATACCACACCACACCTTTGCATTTGATTGCCAATAAGGGGGAGAAAATATTGGCACACATATTGACCCATTCATATGTGCTGAAGTGGTGTATTGACAACAAATACAAAGGGGGAGATTGAAGTGCATTGTGTTGCATTTGTTGTCAATGAGGCATGAAGTTGTCTTGGAATGAATGGAAGTCAGGGAATGTCAAGATGTGAATGAAAAAGGTTGTGATGGTGTTGGTGGTGAAGGAGAATGGCCATGGTACTAAGATGCATGTCACTTAGGATATTCACTAAGTGGTATTGGAAATTGTGGTTGAAACATTCTCCATGGACATATGACGATTGTTGAGCTGCTCTTAAAGTTCCAAGAACTTCTATCAACTGGATACAATGTCACAACATGATTAGAAGACCATGCATTGTAGTGACAATGCATGAGGAGTTTAAGAAGCAAGATGATCCATCCACAACCACTGAGTGGATGAAGTGGATTTAAAGAAGTCCATGCACTAACACTTAGTGCATGTGAATCTGAAGAAGTCCCAAATTGATCTCTGATTTGATCAACGAAGCCCATTGAAGATGTTATGTGATTCAGGAGTTCGGTTGATGAAGATCCTTGAGAATTCTCTCCTAAGTAGAAAATGAGATGATGAAGAAGAATCATAAATTGAGGAGTTGTTTCTAATCAAGTAGATTAATGTTTGAATTCTCAAGAAGAAGAAGAGAGGAGAAGAAATGAAGAAGGGAGAAGTGGCTTGGAATTTGGCATTTATACATTGGGAGAACTTTGTTTTCAACAAAGTGTTTATTCTGTCCTTTGCCAAAAAATAGGCCAGCCAAGGCCAGCCCACGAGTTCAACCCCACGACTCATATGGGCACTAGGAGCCACGCCCATGGGGGATCCCATGGTGCAAGATCAAGGCGGCAGGGGACCGTGTGTAATCCCCCGAGGGCACGCGGTGGTGAAGCCCGCGCACCAGAGGTGCATAGTTGGCGCTAGGTGCGTGCCCGCAAGAGCAGAGAGTGGGCGCAAAGCGCGCCCGCAGGGAGAACTCGGTGCGGGGCAGCACCGAGAGGGGAGGAGATTCAATTGCCAGGTTGAGGGAGCGGCATATTGATAAGCCGCGAGAAAACCGCGCCCCGTTTCGATGTGGGACGCGGAAAAATTCCCGGGAGCGAATCTGAGCCGCTCGATTGATCGCGCGGACGATCTATGCCGCACATCTGATCCGCGGCGAGGCGATCTGATCCAGGCCGTCCGATGTATCTCCATCGCCTGATCCGACGACCGTGGCTCGTCTTCCACCTCAAGCTCGAGCCGAAGCCACCCGCGAAGCCGCCGCTGAACCAGCGCCTCCCGAATACAGTTTTGAAAATTCCGGCCACCATTGTTGAAGCTTAAGGGTCCATTGAGATCGTCTGGCCCTATGGAACTCGTCCATGGTTTAAAATGAGCCGGCATGCAACAAATGAAGATTTTCGATGTTCGGCCGAGGCAAGCAAAGCTGTCGAGGCCACGTGGTTGGTGGTTTGCATGGTTTGGACCTAAACCGAAGGCCGTGCATGCGTTCTGAGTCGCATGCACGTAGAGGAACAAAAATTAAATGAGCCCGCGTGAAACAGAGGATAAAAATAAATATTTGAAAGATTTTTGAAGATCCGAAATCTTCGGTGATTCAAGATTCAACACGCGGATGGACAGAGGCGTTTCTCTGCCTATATAAAGAGAGCCCGAGGCCTTGGAGTGCTTGATGAAACCCTGTTGAAAATCCGAGTCCCGTGGAAGTTTAGTACAAACCTTGGTAGCTAGATTTAGATAAACTCTAATTAGAGCACGTAGACCTAATATGAACTTTGAGGATTAGTATAAAAGAACTTCCTAGAATTTTGGTATTGTAGAGATTTTGTGAGTTTTCTGAGCAATACATCCCTGTATGGATACGAGCAGGTAGAGGCAGCTCTGGCACAGATGTACCTAGCGGTAAAACCCGAAAACACCGCTTTGAGCTAGACTCGAACGGGAACTGGTTCACGACAACGGGCCTTGCTGCACTCTTGGTTACGACACTCCCGGGGGATATGCTTAGGATAATGTACATTTTCTGTACAAAACAATTTAAGTAATATATACATAAGATGAGAGTAAATGACCTTGGATAATCCTAATATGTTTCAAATTGAGAATATGGTGACATTTTAATCTCTAAATGATTTTACGACTACTATTACTCACACAATGCTTTCTGGTTTTAGTCAATGGCTGGATTCCAAGGAAGTTATAGTGACTTTGAGAATGATGTACAAGGTGGGAACGGTTGTGGCAATGAGCAACAAAATGGAATGTTGATAGGCGTAAAAGATATCGTCTTTATGCCAAATCATTTTTCCAATAATATGATCAACAACATATATATTAACCAACTCCCAGACTCAACATGGAAGAGAATGGTGATAAATGATAAGAGCTCCAGCAATGGAGACCATGGAGAAAAGAACCCTCAATTTTCATCATGCAGGAAATGTGGAAAGAGACACCCAGGAAAGTGTCTCGATGGGACAACGAAATGTTTTACGTGCGGGAAGGAAGGACATAAAGTGAAGAATTGTCGAAGAAAAATGAAGAGTACTACGGAAGAAGATAAAAATGGTCCCAAGAGTCCATTTACAGTCATTTGCCGTAAATGTAGGGGACCTAGCCATTACCTGAGTGAATGTCCTATTATATAGGATATTTTCTTGGTCAAAGAAGAAGCTATGTGGAAATAAATGGTTGGACAAAAATTATCACTACTTGTTGATGGGTTTACATTGGAATAATTTTCTCTTGTAACCCCGCAGTTTGCCATGTGAGAATGATATTTGAGGAAGAATTGTCTCTTCTCTTGTGGATATAGGTATAAATAACCATTTGGTTTTATATGATCATTGGGGTTTGAGAAAATGATAAGTTATTATAATTTGGGATGAAAATTCCAAGAATGATATAACATTTGTGGTTAAATTATGTTATTTTGAGGAATTTATCTCATTTTGGTAATATTATAAAATATAGTTTTTGAAAAAGGACAACACGTAGACCGTGTGACAACCCGTCGTGTCGGACAAAGCTGTGAGAATCGAACCCACAACCAAAGTGCGATTTGGATTTATCGCCTACCACTGGACTACGTGAAGTCCCTGGTTAGTGTGACTTTTTTTTTTGTTAAAGGATTTTATGGATCAATAATAATATGATTTGGGTTCTTATATCTTATCAAATGAATATCCTTGGTATAGGAAAATGATTTGGTGATTAAGTGATAAATGTTATTTTGGAAGATGTTCGATTTGTTGGGAACACTATATGCCCAGGGAAAATAGAATACAATGGGGTTTCATTTGTAGAGTAATGGTGGATTTTTATCTACGTTTTTATTGTTGATTTATAGTGATTTGGGTTATTTATGGAAATGATTAACCTATAACAGAGAATATGTGATAATGTTAATTACTTTTAAGTATGTGACTTTAAGAGTATTTGATGTCATTTGGAGATACAATGTAACATGGGAGACTACATAATCAAATTCTTCTATGTTTTGGGTTTCAATATTAGTTTGGATTATATTAAAGGATTTTAAGGACAATTATTTATTGAATGGTATCTATTTAACTTTGCGGTATTGTTGGTTTAATTTTAGAAATTATGATTAGTGCATATTTATCTCAATGAATATCCTTTTGGGGGATCATTAGATCATTCACTAACCATTTTGGTTTTTTATTAATCTTCAAAGACAATGTAAATATATGGTTTATCCTGCATGGATCATGTGATTCTATAGAAGTTTATTCTAGCTCTTCCAGTGTGACCAAGTCTTCTTGAATACTCATCGTTTAAAAAAAATTGAGTTAGTGGTGGAAATATATTAAAAAATGAAAATCTACTTAAAATGTAAGTATATCTCATAATGTTCTTAGTCAATATCATAAATGAATTCCTCTTACTTATGTAATGTAACTTAAAAAAATGTAGTTCGTTTACTTTCCTACTAGGAGACTAATGGTCGTTTGTCCCAACACAAGTTTGTGGTTTTATCATTGTTAACATTCTCCTGTTCATGATTTCTATCCCTCTCCATCAGAACTCGACACTTAGTTTATCATCCATATCCATGTTTTCTTACATGTAATCCTAGTATGGGTTATCTTGGATGACCCTTATACCTCTCTTTCTTTCTTTTAAAGTGATAGTTTTATTGACTCTTTATCCGATGTGGGACTTTCCATTATATTCCCATGCAAAATTTTAAAAATTGCGAGGATGAAATTTATTGAAGGAGGGGAGAATTTAACACCCCAAGCTTCCACGGTACGTTTCCCTTCGAATAATGCGATAGCGTGTGTTGTACGCAACCTCGAGTTCTAACACACACCACAACTAATTAAACTAGCCGTTGTGAATAGTAATACCTACTTTTTGAAATCATATATATTTTATATTTCAAAATGGGCTTCATTTTTGGATTCGGAATATCAAAATTAGCCTAGGGTGAAATTTTGGTACTTTTCGGATAACTTTTATATTTTGATGAATAGTGAAAATTACTAAATTTTAATTAAAAACAACTTTTTTAATAAAAATAATTAATATTGATAAAATATGAATTTGAGTGGTTTTAAAGTATATTTAGAATATATTTTTAACATTTAATTTAATGTTTGTCATTGGACATAATTTCACAATTAAACCAGACATAAACAAGTGTCAATCTTTTGATAGTTATTATCTCTTAAAAACACGCTTTTTATTTTAACAACGTGAATTAATTTTAAATTAATTTCTTCCACTTCAGTGTTTTGAATTTGGAAAAATGGATTACATATTTGGAATCATGATGTCCAAATTATGTAAATAGGTAACTTTTATTTTTACACATTTTGAATAATTACTGCGGTAAATATTTTATTTACCATGGTTAAAGGGTAAATCCGGTAAATAAGGGTTAAAAAATAATATTATAATAATACAAAATTATCCTAAAACGTGTCCTAACCTTATTGGTGGACACCTACACGACCATGGGAATCCTTGGGTCGATTTGGGGACCCCTTAGAGCCACTTGTATGTGGTAGGGACACATTATATTAAAAAAGTTAAAATAAAAATAAAAAGGGCATAAGCTAACATCTTTTAGAAGAACAATTTTTACATAGGGTTATACATGTTGGAGATTCGATTATAAATATTCATTAGAAATATAAAAAGATTTACTAAATAATGATATTTTATTTATTATTTTTAGACATCAAATAAGTTAAATTATTAATGTCACAATAATGGTGGAATGTTTACCTCATTAATAAATCATTTAAATAAATAAGATTATAATCATTAAAATATTATCTAAAACCTGTAAAATTCTTATTGGTTGATGTTATTTAGAATATGAGTCATCTTAACTTCGACTTCAATGATTTTTGGACCATTATAAACCGAATAAATTTATATTATAAAGTAATACTTTCACTTTTTCCTAAAGAGCCCCTCCTCTCCCTTATAAAAGGAGACCACGTCTACTCATTCCTCACACCTCTCAATCCACTTGGCTCGTCCAAACTCTACCCAAATAATCTACCCACATCCCTCTCCTCCTCCTTGAATCTTCCCCTTATGCAGAAAGCATTTCAAGAAGTCCTTTGGTTCCAACCAAAGTGAGTTACCTAAATTAAAGGTAACGATTTCTCTTAAATTATTTTCATTTATTTTGCTTCTCCAACCCCCAAAATCTTTTTATTTCATTTCTTTTGTAACAACACCAGTATCCACAATATACTAGGATGTTGTTATAAGAAGTATTCAAACTACACATACACACAACTCCATCTAATGGATGATGAACATAATGTTTCTGTGGATGGCAAACTAACGCCTCACGAAACGATGATTGTTCAAATACATCTTACCACCTATCATGGTGGCCATTATGATGGAACTGTAATTAAATATGATATTAATGATATATATTTTATATATAAGCTTCTGTAATTCCATTTTATTTCATATCATTATTCGTTTCATGTTGTATATACATACGATAATTTCATTTGAGGAAGTGCGGACTACTGCCCCCTTAAAATGATATGACTCGTTCATACCACACATGGAACGTATAAAGGATGGTGTTAATGAACATAAGTAACATATATAAAATATTATATTATACTGGAATAATAATATACCTATGTATCATTTGGATTCAATACTTTTAAAATGAAAAATTAAATGGAAGTAGCGTTCGTGCGTACGTACGGACTACCGTCTCCACGAACGCGATGAGATTCATTGTCCATCATATCCATTCAAGTATAATTATAATTTTATGATTTAAAAATAGTATCTATGGAATAGATATCATTCAGGATATTAATAATAGACATCCCATTAATAACGAATATGGCTCACATAACAAAGAATATAAAGTAAAATGAACCCGTTAACACCCGAAATGACGATAATTCTAAGATATTATTAACAAATAAATGTTAAAAGATCATATATGATATCATATTAAAGTAAATGATTCTTGTATTATTCAATAACAATTATTTCACCATTATACAGGAGGTAAACCTACCATCGACCAAGGAAAATGTACAAAGTAAGGGATTTTCTTATCTTACTTTCAATTCCGTGAGATTTCCATTTTTCGCCAATAAATTATTGAAAGTGGTGTATTGTGTACTGACATTTGATATATATTCCTGATTATATTTATATTCATGTTATTATATAAATCATTTGGTGGTTATTAACTTTTGGCCATACGACTCCGTTGATTAACGTGGTAAGGGATTTTCTTATCTCACTTTCAATTCCGTGAGATTTCCATTTTTCGCCACTAAATTATTGAAAGTGGTGTATTGTGTACTGCCATTTGATATATATTCATGATTCTATTTATATTCATGTTATTCTGTAAATCATTTTGTTGTTATTAACTTTTGGCCATACGACTCAGTTGATTAACGTGGTAAGGGATTTTCTTATCTCACTTTCAATTCCGTGAGATTTCCATTTTTCGCCACTAAATTATTGAAAGTGGTGTATTGTGTACTGCCATTTGATATATATTCATGATTATATTTATGTTCATGTTATTCTGTAAATCATTTGGTGGTTATTAACTTTTGGCCATACGACTCAGTTGATTAACGTGGTAAGGGGTTTCTTATCTCACTTTTAATTTCGTGAGATTTCCATTGATCACCACTTAATTATTGCATGTGGTGTATGTGTACTTCCCATGATTGTATTCATTGTGTAATATACTTTAATTTATGGGTTTTTACAACATCATGGTATGATACTTCTTTCTTGTGTGTATGTTTTGTATGTTACCTAATTGGTAAGGGAATTTGATATTTCAATTCCCACTCATTTGGCTTTACGCATATTTCATTGATTATATTACTCCATCATTATGTGTGGAATCACTATTCATTTGATTATGTCATAATTTCCACTCCCCTTCCTGTGGATATATGTTTGATACACATAATAACTCATTGGTAATTCTCAAGTCATTGATATGAATTTGATAAGAGTAATTTTAACTCATTTACCATTTGTTGAGTTAAACATCCAATTCGTTGGTGTTGTTTTTACAAGAATATGTGTGAATATCCTTTGATTGTTTTACACTGAATATCCAATCATATTTAGTGTATTTATATTTGTCACACATAATTATGTCATTGATTTATCCTTAACCTAAGGATACGACCTTTATGAGAGATTTCATCTCAATTTACATTCCATTGAGACTTCTTTGTTGATATACACAAAATCACTTTTATGTGGTGTATATAATGTACATTGACATAGTATATCATGAATCCCTTTATTCTCATGATATTACAATGTTTTGATTACCTCAATTATTTGTATTCAAGTGTCTCTTTTGGTTAGAATCTCTAACAAAAATACCTTTTTTAAATGTTTTAAAGACTTATTCTTCTAAATCATGCTCATTAATGTCCATGTTTTAAAAATGTTTTTAAGGATTTATTTATATGGACATTAATGTTTTAGAAATTAAAACTCCTTTCAAAAAGTTTCAAAGTGGTATGGGACACTTTGATTCAAAAATCTACTTTTAAATGGCTTCTTGACAAATAGTGTGACTTTTAAATGTTCTCAAGAAAAGGGGGATAATTCTCTCAAATAGTTTTGATGATTATTTTCATTTATGTCAACATCATTCATTATTCTTGATTGAGGTTAATGTGATACAATACAATCTTCCATATTGTATCGAATGAGTCATGTTTGACTGTGGATGTGCTGTTTTTATACCATTCATGGTTTGTGGTAAAAGTATTGACATTTCGTATGCTAGTTTTAATACGAATGTTTATGTTATGTTTAAACATGTTCATATGAGGAATGTATTAGACTTAATAAGTGACGGGTGGAGCCCGCTATAGCTCCTCGATGCATCGGTAGGTCTCATGAGACAAACTAGTGTCTTGGCACAAGGCCTTGTCAAAATCTTATTTGTAGTCTTGGCACGAGGCCTTGGCTATGTGGTTATGATAGTCTGGCATTATGCATTCCATCATTATGAAAGTGGTTATTGATATTTCATGTGATCATTCGACTAGTAGAATATCCATGTGAGTAAGTAAATGGCATTATTTCATTTTACCTTTTCCATTTTATGCTGAAGTTCATGTTTAAAAGGCTTTTGTTTTAGTTATAAATTGCCTTAAGTGTTTATGCTTATTTATGAAAGCTTATGCTATAATATTATCCATACTGAGCATCGGAGCTCACCCCTTTTAATGTTTTATTTTTCCCAGTATTATGATAAGTAATTTATGAATGACCTGCAGGGATAGTATGAGGGGATATGAAGACAAGATGTTTTTTTTATGATGTAATGTAAAAATTTATGGATGTATCTAGTTATTCCAAGGCTACTAAACTAATCGGTCTTTCGAGACATGATCATTATCATGATCATGCCAATGTTATGTAATAATGCACCGACTCTAGGTAATTAGGGTCGGGGCGTTACAGTAACACAAGCTATCGAGGAAGATTGATCTTTCATGCAACATATTATATTTTTGTATTGCATTTGTTAAAATATATAGAATATATTTTTAATTAAAAATATATTATAAATTATATGAATATTGTATTACCATTCACGCTTGGTGTCGCATGTAATACGCACTAACAAATTCAAGGTTATTATGTTTTTTTAAGGGTATCACTGAAAATGATCATTATATTAATTCAATGTGAATTAATGTTTAATGAAAAATGATATTTTATAAATTTATTTGAATTTTTATTATTGGATCTTTGTGAATCAATATGGTATCAAATAGGTCATTACATGACTATTATTATCTTTTTATTTTAACTCATAATTGTAAAATTAGAAACTTATATTAGAAAAAAAATAAATGTTTTCATGAATAATTTAATAAATTTGGCATTTTTAAAATATACAATGTATCCCACTAATGACATGAGTTATAATAAAACTATTAAAATATTTAAAAAATTTATTAAATTCATTGAAGTGAAAAAATATCTAATTTCTATGAAAAACTAAATAGTGTGTAGAGTAATGGGGTATGTACTACTGATTATTATTGTTGGGGAAATTTTCAGGATTTATTTTTCTAAGTATTTAAATTTAAAGCTTCACCGTTTCATATAGCATTGAAAAATGGAATATTTTATATTTACATGATATTAAAGGAATATTTTTTATTGTCATCTATGTTCAAGAATTGGCTATTTAATACCTATAAATATTAATGAATGTAATGGGAAATTTATGATATTGTACCATCATGAAATATAAAATTTCAATTTTATAACAAATATTTACTGTGAATTTTATTTTGTTTTATAAAATAAGTTAATAGGACTTCTCATGTTTGAAAAATAGAAATTAACAAGAGTTTTTTTCTATTAAAAAAATTATCATCTCATTGTTGTTTGAATATAATTTGAATAATTTATTAACATAGAAGATGATTAAAATAAAATTATTTAATTGAATTTTTATTATAAAAGATGGTAGTGATGATATATGAATTAATTCAATTATATAAAAAATAGTAATTCAAAAGATAAACACTGTATTGAAATAGAGTGGATAACATAAGATATTCTGATATACAATGTTTATAGGAACATTGTTTCAAAAGATATTATAAAACATTTAGTGTATGTACTATGTAATACTATGAATTTTATCCATTTTTAATTAAATATCTTCATTGGAGAGTGGTAGCACAAAATCCTTTATAATCTTTACACACAACATTAATGAAATAAAAATGTGACATATAACTTATGAAACTATAATCAAGTCGCCCTTTGACATTCATTAATGTGATTCCTCATTCACAATATATATATATATATAATGTATAATGATGATAAAAAATAATCAATATATTAATTAATACACTATAATATATCATAGTACCACAAATAAAAATTATCTAATCCTAATATATAATAAAATTGAATCATTATATTGCCCCCGAAACCCACTAAGCACACCTCTATATCCCTAATCTCCTCAAAATTAATGAAATTAATGAACAATAAGCATTAAAGTATACAAAAAATGAGTTAGGGCATCCACAAACAATAATAATGTAATCCATAACCATCATCTTCACTAAATAAATTAAATTATCATAATATAACTCTTAATCATTGATTATGAAACAACATATGTTCATAAAAATTCAATACATTAAAAGAATTAAGTCAATTATTCTGGAAATTTTCAGATCTTAAAAATGTTCCTAATAATATTTCAATGTGTTATCACCCATGAAAAATATTTTATTCAATTAAAACAATTAAAATAACATAACTCCAGTCAAAATCACTAGTAATTTTTAATTAACACCACAAATCATTCTAATTTTAATCATGCATCATGAAATGGGAAATGAAATTTGATGAAGCATATTACCTAAATGGCATTCCACTAATACCTATTCTCTTTTTCACCAAAGATGAAATAAATTTTACTTGTATGCTAAAAAAAATTAGTAGATTATCATACATAAATTGAGGATGTGAGATTATATTACCTAATCAACATATGCTTTCACATTAAGAGTACATATAAGATAAAAATAACATATGGTTAATATGATTTTGGATTGGATGTTTCTACATAATTGAACATTTATTTATGAATAAAATAATATAGTGGATAACATTATTTATTTAGTAGCAATTTTTTTTAGAAAAAACAACTAGTTTTTAATATAAATTGGTCAATTTAATGGTGAAAATAATGTAAATGTTAAGATTTATATCATATTATTTAATAAAATTAGTATATTTATATATAACTATGAAAAATTAATAAAAATCCACTACAAAAAAATAAAATAGTTATATTTATATAATCCAATATATTAAGAATTATAATAACTAAAAAACAATTATAGGAGATAATTAGATAAATTAAATTATACATGTTTATTTAAGAGGGTACCAAAATACAAAAAAAAAACATTGACACATAAATGAAAATTGAAAATTGAAGAATAACGCCTTTTTGGTGAAACTGAAATATGTGATATAATTGCCATTGTAAGAAGAATATCTAAATATTATAGGCCACAAATGTATTCCAATAATTGGTTCATAAAATAATATAAAATATTATTAAATTTGATCTTTTTATTAAAAAAATAAAAAAGGTTCTAAAGTAATACAATATAAAATATAGGATGATGAAATATATGGTTGGGAAAAAGGGTATGTATATGAAAATCCTAATCATAAAAAAAAGATAAAACTATACTGAGGACAATAATATATGTGATGAAAACCAAATAATATAGTTGAAACATTGGTTTTTGAATGTGCATATATGGTTAATTAATTAATTGAATGTCCTGGAAAATTAAATTGAAATCAATTCAAGAGAAATGTCATAAATAGAAGTAAAAAATATCAAGAAGTAAAATTTATCAAATTGGAATTTATTGGTTTCATTCATAAAAATTATGGATTATAATTAGGAAGTACTAACCCTACACTAGGATATGTTATGTGTATTCTTGGAGGAAAGAGATAACATGGATTATGAATTATCTGATAGTACTTCATGATCACTACCCCTTTTGTCAATGGTCTACATAACCATTAATATAAAGGGAAATTATTATATGGTGGTGTTCTTATGACACATGAGAGATTTGTAGGAATTCTATTATTTAAAAATAGGATATATTTAGATGATAATAATATGTTATTATATATGGAGGATTTATATGGATCAATATATAATTTTATGTGGTCAAATTTAATGAAAATATGTAATTGTGGATGAAATATAGTGGGTTGATGACATTAAAATGTTATGTGTTTGGTATTTTTGGAAGAATAATGAAGGGTAATAAATGATTTTTAAATGATGAATTGGTATTTTAAATCAAATGCGAATAATATGCCGAATCAATATTTTTCATAGAAAATATGGAATAGAAAGTGGATAATTGAATATTTGATGGATTTGATGATACATAGCCTGTAGCTATAAGATGGTTTTGATCGAATTAGGGTAGGTGAATCTACATTTTGGGAGAAAATACAGTGCAAATATGTTTTATTATTTCTTGAGTTAATTTAATAATTGGAGGAAAAGAATTGAGAATGATAGATAGGAGGAAGAGGGAATTTTAAGAGGTGGAAACATATATCTTAAAGGTTGTGGTAGAACCTCATATACATAGAGGTTATTCTCTTTAATTCTCGATATGACATCTGATTAGAGTGTAGATTCTCTTTCTGAATATTAATCCAAGAAAATTGAAGGTTATGAGAATGAGTTTACTATACATTTTAATGAACCCCCCCCCCCTCATGTAAAGAGATTAGAGATAAAATTATTATAGAATATAATCAAATATTTTTGATGTATGTAAATATATTTGGAATAAATATATTTATCTTATGCATAATGTCATGGAATGGACTGAATTTTCAATATGCTCACATCCAACTGTGCTTCATGGAATGAAATCCGAGATAAAACTATATATTTATCGTAATTGATTTTCCTATTTATCGCTATTTGAATAGATTTGTATTGGATGTTATGTTGTTCACCTTTTTTTATCAAATTATCGTTTTTGATAAAAGACTCATGCATTATTTTTTTGTCGACATTAGAATTCCGTAATATCCAACCTGAATAGAGGACCCATTCAAAATCCATATTAATTAACAAAAAAACAATAATTCATAAATATGGACTCATGTCTAGTATTCCTAGACCCTCGTAAATTTTTTATGATGAATGGAATGTTATCTAACATAATGTGAGAAATATAGGAAACCTACATACACATAAAAATTTTGGTCTATTCACTCTAACCTTTGAATATGTCAAGACACTCTCCAATGAGAGTACATTCTATTCTATAATATATTTCAATGGGTAAGCTGTGTATCCATGATAGGAAACAACTATAGTATGATATTATTATATGGAATTATGCATCTAAAATTAGGTTCTCTTATCACACATATCTTTTACTTTTTGATGATGATTACATTAATATACCAGCATATTAGTAAATCCTAGGTAGAATATCATATAATGAACTAATAATATCCAAATACATTCATTTTTTCCATCTAATATAGACATCCATAGAATCCTAGAAAACCACATGCAAGGGAATCATTATGATGAATATTGAAAATAATTTGAACAAATTAATAACTATTTACAATAAAATCTATATTCTCTTTATAGATATGGCATATGCCACTAGAGTGAAATTTTCAAAAAACCACTCGAAATCCATGGAAAACAAAATAAAATTTGAAACTACAGATGAAATCACCAATGATATGTTATCAAATAGAAGACCACACTAGGGATATTTTCATGCTCTAACATTGGAGATTCGGATCTATAAATGGGATTTCATGTCCAAAAACATTCTAAAATATTATTTTCATCAGGATAGGCAGGTCTACCTCCCTCCCTCCAATACCCTTATGTATTAATGAAAAATACCATTCCCCACCATTTAATTTTTTTTTATTTTCACAAAATATAATAGCAATACATTATATATCTTATGGAGTAGTGGGGATCCACTACCAAAATATTATTAATTAGATCCCCATAACCAATAATCCATCATATAAAATGCTTTTTGAAGACCACCATTGTAGTCTCATTATTATCTTCACCTGGCTAGGATGAGGGAAAAGGTGGATCAAGACTCTAAGTGACATACTTTTTAGGAGGAGAATAACATAACCATTTTATATTAGAATAAATTTTTGGGTTAAACTCAATGATTATAAAGAGTCACATTGTTACACAGGTGATCATAATGGAAAATTGAACATTGTCACCAAATATCCTACCAAAATAAATAGAATTTTTTTTTGATGTTACAATATCCAAATACTTTTATGATATTAGAATTTTTTTTGTTTTATAAAATAATGTAGTTGTCCCATCCTAAGGGAATTATTTTTAATTGGAATAGATTGTACACATATAGACTTGGTGAGTTTATTTTCATCCCTTTCTATCTTTACCCCCATCTAAAAATACCTCCCATGTTTTTTCTTAATTTCATGGACCATGATTAATGAAAATAATAACCATTTTATCCAAAACCATTGAGATGCAATCATTCTAATTATTTCTAATTCATCTTCAGAAGAATGAAGATATTGGTAATTTTTAACATACACATGATAAAAAATCTATTCACTCTTTTATATAATTGAATATTCTCCTCAAAAGAGGTTTTATAACATAAAAAAAACGTGTATATGATCCAATAACCTCAATATGTTGGGATATGAGTGATCCAAATCCATACATTACCTAACATGGACTCCTATATCTTGTATTATTCATTCAAGTCTCCCAAAAAATGGGATGCCTAAAATTCAATCCTAAAATATTGATTAGGAAAAATTGATATTTGTACCATACCCCTCATATATCATATTATCCAATATAATGAGATAATTATAAAAAAAAATCCATTCATACAAAGATGAATTTTTTATTTTTTATATTCATTGGTGAAATAAAAATCGTATTACTGTATCCAATTTCTCTTATTGAAATGATATCCTCTAGAGGCCATACATATTCAATAATAATTTCCATGGAAAAATGATTGAATGTATAATTGGTGAAAATTTATAAGGGTATACATACAGTGTACCATTTCATTTAAAAATATTAATACATGATTTTAAAATAGGGAATATCTAGTTAGTATAATCCAAAATATCATAAGGAATTATGTCCTTGAATGAGTAGGTTTATATTGTATCAATGTGAATATAAAACATGAAATCCTTATATTATTAATCACAATAAGATCCTAAAATTCATTTTCTCACAAAAAATATGTTCTATAATATGGGGGGATTATTATTAATCTTTCATACCATAAACTAATACAAGGATAAGAATAACTATGAAACATAACATGTGAGTAAAAGGGGTAAAATTATATCATCAAAGTGTCGGACCATGAGCAATCACAAAGATTCATAAAAAAACCATTACATAATATAATCACGAAATCATAGGAAATGTTCCAGAAACATATATCATGGTATACTAATGATTCAAGGATAAATTCTTATAGAATATCCAATTTGGAGAATATACCATAAATGGATTAGGATTTCTCATTAATCCCATACATGACACCTCATGAGACTAATTATTTACCCACTGAATTGGAAAACTATATGGGTCCATACATCACAACATATTCATGTTGTATGTTATCCACATATGGGATTCAATCACATGGAATGACATATAAAATAATCATGTTAATAGAATGGGTTGTGTAATGTTTCTAAATATTATAATCAATGTAAATGTTATCGTAATATAATTTTAATAATGACAGAGTATATATTTCCTCGTCAATAGATGGAGAATAAGATGTTTATATATATAAGAAACATATATATATATATATTAGAATATTTTTATTAATTTGAATATTTAAATACTAGATGTTATAGAGAGAAGGTTCACAACTAAAATGAAGGGATAGATTTTTAGAGATACATTGCATTAGGACTAATTTTTCATGTACGTTCATTATATTCTTAAAAAATAAAATTTTGTATTAAGTTATTTAACAATAAAAATTTATCATTTTTTTTATTCCTTTTACATAATTTTTTACTGTACCTTATTTAATTACTTCCCCAAGTTATTTGACGAGGGGCATTTAAATAGTAAATTGATTTCATGATCGAAATAACAGTGGTATGTTGAATAACATTTTGAAGATTATTATTTAACCACATGCATAATGGTAGTAATAAATTTTTTATATTTATGTACATAATTTTATCATTTTAATCTTACCATGAAATATTATTATGAAAAACAAACTTTGTTATAATAATCGAGATAGTAGGTGTATGTAAACATGTGTAATATTTCAATTTTTTACGATCAGGATGGAGATAACCTAATTGTTTTTATATAATTAAAGGGTTATAATTAATTAAAAAATAACATATTATTTATTTTAATACCCTTTCACATTCCCTCTATGAGTTGTTTTTATAAAAATCAATCACATCTCTTCGCATGGTGGTAGTCCATCGAAGACATGATTGACATTATCATTTATCAAGTGGATAATAAAATATGAAAGTATATGATATATTTGACTTCCAGAATTTTTATTATATCATTAATATCATGTATCTATAAAAAATTAATCATTATTACCTTCCAGGTAAATAAAAATGTAAAAGTGAGTCACATCACATTGCGAGGAAACAATCCACCATACACATGATTGACAATATCATATTCCCTACGTAATGGAAAGTAACAAATATTTAATTTTTTTATTATTAAATAACTGTAGTTATGAAATATATATCACATATAAACATTAAATACATAATTATATCTAGCTGAAATAAGATGTGATGTAATGATAAGTACATCGGTTTGTGAGGTGGTAATTCTCTGTACACATGTTGAATGATTAAGTGTCCAATTTAAGAAAGGAAGAGATATATGAAAGTCAATCCCTTATAATTAAAAAATATATTTATATTTAATATATTGTAGTTATTATATGTTTTTTATTCAATAATATATGAAGGAGGTAACATAATAAATAAATCAAAATGATTTCTTAATGATGTTACATCTTCTTTAAACAACATCATTAGGATTGCATAAAAATCCACATTATGCTATATAAATGATCATTTTTTAGGAATATACGTTGAGTTATCAAAATTAATTATTTTATTAGGATAGTTCATTAAATATACAATTGTTTTTGTAATGTTTAATTAATGAGTGATTGGGTGGCCTTTTATGAGTGGGGGAGAGGACACACTTGTAATTTTTTTTAATATGAATAAATACAACCATTTTTTAATCATTCCACAAGGATACAAAATATACCATTATATAATATTAAAGCTATAATGCCTATATATGACCAGAAATTATTAGTTAGATATGATTAGGATCATTTTTGACCCATGTATTATTATTTTATCCACTAGTAAACCCATTTTTAGCATTACTATGTGAAATAATTTTTTATAGTTTTCACTATTTAGTATGGTTAAAATTCAGTCTGACATATTATATAATATTAATTATTATGATTCAATAAAATGAAATAATTATTTCATATTCTACTTTTATAATATGACCATTTTAATTTAATTTTATATCCCATAAAGAGTTAAAAAACAGGTTTTCAGGAAATTCATTTTTTATTAAATGTTAGTCTCATAGTAATCATATCTCATGTAATCATAATTAAATTAATATAAATTATAATTTGTATATAAATAATAAATAAATTTAATTCATATTTTTTCACATTATTAATTATTTTAAATATTTAAAAAGATAAATCATTATTCACATTACAATGGGTTTCAAAATAATAGTGTTTTAAAACATAAAAATAAAACAATTTAAAATTCTATAATAAATAATATTTAGTTGTTTTTAATTGAATTAAATATAACTAAAAAAATAATTCTATTGATTTTAAATTTAATTAAAATAACAAATTTATCTTAATTTATTAAAATCAAATAAACAATTTTATACAATAATTATTTTTACATTTTACATAAAATTAATATTTTCCAAAAAAAACCTAAAACAATAGTTCTAGAAAATATCGACATGATAAATGAATTTTTATTATTATATTTCAATTTTTTATTTTTTTTTCTATATAAATTTCATTATATTATTTTATCATAAAAATAATTATAAATGTTTTGTGGAAGTAATTTTTTTATTAAAAAGTTACTTTTTTTGTATTACTGTTTACAAATACATTTAATTTGGGTAGTACCTTTATATACATTTTATAGATTAATTAATCTATTTCATACCCACTAATATAATAAAGTTTTTATAATGGAAATATTTAAATAATCATTTTTCATTCGGTTTCAGTGTTTTATATTTCATACACAGTCAAACATAGTTTTCAGTTATTAAAATGTAATGTGATTCATTATTTCCCCCAAAATGAATTTAATGATTGATATTATAAATTATATGACATGATGAGAATAGGTGATGTCATTTTCACTTTATCTTCACTTTTTCCAATGTTTCTTTCACAATCTTTTTGTTTCATCAAAACACTTTACCCAGGTATGTTGTTTGATTTCGTAGAACATTACCTCTTTGATCTAAGATATTCACCATTTAATCGTCATTTGAATTGTCCATCTGTAATCTAATTTCCACTGTTTTCTATAAATATTATTTTTCTCAATTTTCTTATGTAATATTTATACATGGAGCTCAACCTATACTTTTGATTAGTTTGGTGGGAGTCCCAATAGATAGGTTTCTATATTAATACGATCAAGGTACTTTGTGAGAATGTTGTATCTAGAAATAAGATCTCGTTTTTTACAAAAATTGGGACCTTCTTACAAGATAATATATGAAAGAGAAACAAATCTATAATATCATAGTCAAGGTCTCATCAATGATTTTTCATATTGGATGATTTATCATCTTTTCAAATATTTCATGTGATGCAGAATGTTTTGAATATTCTCTATCATATAAAGGACAATCTTTGGTTTGATTAGTGACCACATGCTTACTTCATCTTGAAAGATAGTGTATGACATTACATAAAATATATAGCCCTAGATATATCCATATTAATTTGTGAATAGATTTTTTGATTTTATGATAACTCTGTGAGAGGAATTTTATAATCCTGAAATACATGGAAATCCATTGAGAATGATATTAGCAATTCTTCTTTATTGTTGATAGTTTTCATAGACATCACATTTTTCAATGGGTGATAAAGAATGATGAAACATTGTTATATTTATAATGATTTTGGATGTCTTCATTAAAAGCAATAGTTAAAACACAATTATCAACTAAAAATATAAAGGGAAGAACTCCATGAAATCATACCACATCCCTTACTAATATCATAATATTTGTTAAGAGTGAAATATTTTTTGATCAAATTGAAATGTGCCTTCTTTTTAAGGTGATCTACTACCACCTATATGTAATTAATACTTATATGTGTCATGGTGAGTCTTACGATAAAATCCCTAATTGTGTTTTCTGATTTCAATAATATTATATGAATGTTTTCTAATGACAATATTGGACACTGATAATTCATCATAGACTTCCCAGCATTCATATAAATGTGACATTAGTTCTACAATCTCCCTCTAATTCTTCCCAATAGAATTCTCACTTTACATCACTACACATATTTTTTCATCCCAAATGTGTAGATAATTATGAGTTATATACCTTATTTAGAGTATACTTATTCGATACTGGTGTTTTTGGGACACATATATGAGTTCCAAAACGTATAAATACATCTATAGAAATGTGGAACTATGGAGTGTTCACTCCCTTTTTCTCTAACGCATAATCATCTATCTGATCCTTGATGATATTATCATTAATGGATGTCTAAGTAGTATGTTGACCAATGTTGGATGAAGATTCTTTAAAAAAATTATATCTATCTTATGTACATCATGTAAGATCATATCTATAAAAATTATGATCATTTATAAAATTATTTGATCCTTTCATCATAGAAAATCAACCACTATATTTTCATTCCCATAATCACAATTGATTGAGAAGTCATCATCCATGATTAGTTATAACCATATTAACTAGATCATGTAAAGGTCCTTCTAGGTGAATATATATTTTAGGATATTTTTTTTCTATATATATTACACACTTCCCCTAAATAGATTAATTATTTTATATCATTAATACAAGGTTCCCTGCATTGAAGTCTAGTTCACGAATGTGATAGTTATAGTAAATAAAATATAGTTTTCATGATGCACTGGCTATTACATTATATTTTTACATTAATATATATCCCTACCCCTTATTTTATGAATTTCGATAGACCAAAAAAATCTATGTTTTTGGGATGTGTAAGTACTGGTGAAGTGGTCGCACCCTTTTTCAACTCCTTAAATATTTCTTTACATTCACTAGACTATAAAAACATTACACCTTTTTAGATTTATTTTTATTATAGTTTGATGATCATTAATATTTTATAAAAAAATGTCAATATTAACATGATAATCTATGGAATCTTTAGAACCATTTTTATAGATGTAGGTCTAGGCCAGTACTTGATTTCCTTTATCATATAATGTTCCTTATATATCACCTTTCTAGTGATAATAATTCCCCAAAAGGATAATTTACATTATATAAGTCAAATTAATTGTACATTTCTTATACATTATATTTTCCTAAAGCCTTTAGCATAGTATTCAAATTTTCCTCTTTCTCCTCATTCATTTTTTTAGAAAATTATTATGTTATCAATAATAAAAACCTCGAATTTATCAAGGTAATCCCTAAAGTCTATATTAATTAATTATATAATGATTGTTGCAGAATTAATGAGATCAAAAGGATTACCTTTGAACTCATATTGTCTATAAATTATTCGAAAGGATTATTTGGGAATATCGTCCATCCAAACAATTAACTAATTATATCCCTACTAAAGATCCAACTTTATGAAATACTGACCTCACCTACTGATTAAACATGTAATTTTTCCATCGAAGGGGATAAATTTTCATTATATTATTTTTTTTGAGTTCTTCGTAGTCAACTTAGATGCTTGTTGACACATCGTTATTCTTTATGATGTGGATTGACACACCCCATGGTAATGAAATATAGCATATAAAACCCTTTTAAATATTCTCTTGTAACTACTTCTTCAACTCTTCCATATATATAATAGCCATTCATTAAGAAGACATAGATAAGGGAAATGATAAAAATAATGTTTTACTGACAATTCATCCTATTGGTTTGGAGGATGTATTAGAATCTATTTTGGTAAAACATTAGTATAATCACTTGCATTTGATATTTCTTACACAAAATTTCTATCATTTTACAAAACAATAATAGAGATATATTATTTCACATTGGTAAATAAAACATCTTCCCTAATAGAAGATTAAATAAGATATTCATCTTTCTATCTAAATTTGAATTAAATTTGTGGATGACTAGGGACCATGAATGTGATCTACCACTCTCAAAATATGACGATGTCCTTATATATGGATTTCCAATCCATGCCGTGAAATAGAATAAAACTCTAATAAGGGATTTAATTAAACATTTCATGGAATATTAACACATGAAACATTGACTGTGGATGCATAATATACATAGGATAGAACCATAACTGCATGTTCAATTTTAATATATCACTCAACCCCCATGTTTTTAGGTGATGTTTAAGCATTTATAGTAAATATATTAAATAATAATTAATTAATATTAATATATAAAACATTCTAGCTAATATAAAATTATCTACAAGTGTATTTTCCACTAACTCAGCTGTAACATCACCTATAACCGTATTAATGTGAAATAGATGGGCCTGGGTTTGGTGGGCCTCTCCCATGGGGTTTTGAGAACATATAAGAATATTTTCAAAATCATGCCTATAATTCAAAAAAAAAAATTATTCCCACTGAACCCTACATAATTCAATTAGTATCCCAAAGGATTCGATGAATTTTATGATATTATACTATTTATAACCACATATATATGTTATTTTTTCACATTATTAATGATAGTTGTGTGTACATGTATGGATCAACAATATATATAGTTTTAATGGGTGTGATGGAATAATTTTGGATGGTTTAGTAATTGTATGTGGCGATGTCGATGGGGTGTATAACAATGGAGATGAAATGTAGGTAAGTGATCCATGATCGGTGATGGTTGATTTTTTTAGTTGTATAGTGATTAAAATATCTGGACATATGAAAAAATTCACTATCCAGTGAATGATCAAATTTTGAAGATTGTATTAGGTTCCCATGAGGTTCATTCGTATTTTCTCTCTAAAAACATATTACTAAATAATTAAAAAAATAAATCAACAAAAAATATAATTATTATAATAAATCATTTTTAATTGAAACCATATAAATTGGAGATCAGTTACATTTTTGAGTGGTGGAATGAAAAACTATGATAATAATATTCAATAAATAATATTTAATTATTGTAATATAATATTATAACCAAAAATAAAAGCCTATTAAAACATCACATGTTATTTAATGATAGATTATTAGGGCTATTATAGTGGGAAATCATGTCATCGTTCAGTTAGGATTTTTTATTAAAAACTAAAATTTAGAAGATACATATATTGAATAAATAATAATCCTTTTTAATATAGACAGTGACTTACAAATCACCCATTTGGGCTCTTCCATCCTTAGCCCTCACCCATGCAGACTGAACTAGAAATGGCTTAGGATCATAATGGTAAATTATATTAAGAATAACCAACCCCACCTCATCCATATATAGGTGAATACCATGAGACGTATACTAATTTTTTATTACTACTCATCCTTAGTGATATCATATTCCCTTATTTTTTTCCATGGATAGTTTTCTGCTAAATGTCTCTAAAATCCCTTTTTATAATGAATGGTCTTGTTTATTGCTATGGTTATTTTTTGTTAATAAACTGTATGAAATTCATAGTTTTGATTTTAACATTTTATTATTCTTACTCATTATTGTGATTCTTCCCTTCGATTCAACACTGATTGACTTGATGTATCTTCTTTTAAATACTTGAAAAAAAACATTTATCTTATGGTATATTAGGAATTTTGTTATGGAATGTGATGCTTTGTTTAAATGAACAAATATTTTTTTAAATGAATTATTACATGAGTCTAAATGATGGGATCATATTAAAATCTTTAACATGAAGGGGAAGCAAATAGTCTTGAAGATCCTCAATCCATGTTATGTCTTGAAAAACCCAATTATTGGAGAGTCCATCTGCAACCATGTGCATATCATAGTAGGTGTGGGGTGAAATGTAGTTGATGTCCTAAAGAGAGTGGAGACTATTCGTCCATGGAGTATTAATGATCTAAACAATGGGTTCAATATCCTACTGGGAAATGGTTTTCTTGATAATATTCCACCACTGATCAGCTTTACCCCTAATTAGAAAAAATGAAATAAAAAAACTTATCATTATCTTTTCATTAAATAAAATATTATATATTCTAAATGGATTTAATTCATTACTCTATATATTGGGGATAAAATTTTCTAACAAAGGTAGGGGACCACTATCCCAAAAAAGACTCAATAATACTTGATCCTTATTAAGAGGAGTAGGGAATTATTCATGATTGATGGGACTATTCAAAAAATGATAATGATGAGATAGTAAATCCATTAATTCCAAATGCCTACACAACTATTATTATGCATATAATTCCTCCAATCATCACATTTACTATAAATTTGGTTTTTGGTAATGTTTCTTATATTTATTACAATTAACGTGAATAAAAGTGTGACTTCCATAACTAATAAATTTACACATGTTTAAATTATAAATACAGTGAAAAACATATAATTGATAAATAAATACGACCTTATAAAACTTTTGTCTTCATTTTTGGTTATCCATTGTAATTTTACCATGAGGTTTTCATTACTAACAATTTGTTTTTGTTCTTAATAATGGTACATAAAGAGTTTTTCAATTTGTAATAACAATCCCATTTTAGTGTTAAAGTAGGTGCAATGTAAGGAATTATTTCATGTACAAGGTAGTGATATAGTTATGATTAACATCACATTTCCAGAGTTGTTTCCTCTAGTTATATATGTATTTTTACCACATTGACTGGTAGAATGTTGAAAATGATGTAATTTCTTATAAAACACTTGTTGAATACTTCACCAATATTCTTGGATATTTTTTGTACCTATTCATGACCTTTGATGTATCACTATGGTTCTCCATAATGTTTAATCATACGATTACTAAAGTATAACTGATCCACTAATTAGATAAATACTATAAAAACCTAAAAATTGGACAAATAATATTACATGATTATTAAATAAAATTATATAACAAATACCATTTCATTAATCATTAGTCCTATTGTATTTGGAATTAGAAGGTCCACATTACTAAAAAATGAACATTAAAGAAGGAATAATTATTTTAATATTCCAAATGTGGTAATAAATTCCATTTATGGTCCTAAAAGAACATTGGACAATTTGAGTAATGTATAATGAAAGGGGTGATCTATAATTTCAATAGAATAATCATGATAATGAAAAACAAGTGAATCATAGGTATAACATGATAACATAAAATCGTATTCTCATGTGTAACTCCATGGAATAATACATTAAATAACTCGGTATCAAAAGACGACGTCATCATAGGAAGTGTCACGATAGTATATAACATTACATAAACATGATTCAAGTATAACTACTTAGAGAATATCACATAGTGGAAAGAATACCTTAATGTATTTGGTTTACACCATAATCCCATACATAGCCCATCATGAAACTAAATCATTAATTAATGAATTAGATCTATACCATATTGAACACAACGTAACATGTTCATGGTCAATGAGTGTCACGTAAAGTAACAAATCAGAAGGAATATTATAAAAATTTCCCATGATATTAAAATGGTTATTGTAATATTATTTCACATCACATTCAAAAAAAATTACATAATAATTGAATTTCATTAATGATCATAAAGAATGTATCACCCCATAAAATAATGCTACAATAAACTATGTATATGTGTTAGATACATAAATAAATAATTTAGTAGTATTATATAACATTAAAGATATATATATTGTGAGTTCTAGTGGGAATGTCCATAACCTAATGGAAAGGGTAGTATTGATAGATCCCTTCCTCTATCTTGATATGACATATGCATTATTTATCAAAATAAATTATAAACATATTTTAATTATTTTTTCAAATAATAACATTTTTTATCATTATTATTAATTTTATTTTAATTTTTACCTTCTCAAATTAAATTTCATAACTAATTAATTTCACTTCAGTTGATTTAATTAAAAATGTCTCATAAGTCCGAAATCACAATGATCGATTGAGTATGGTCAAAGTGATTAATATATAACTATATATTGAATTTTAATAATGAAACAAGTACCGTTTTTTCATATATTCTACTTATCATGATAAATTGTAAATTCTTTTATTAAAAATTACCTATGTTACAATCATAGATGTGGTAGTTTGTATATACACAAGAGTAACACTTAACTTTTTTCATAGATCGTGGTGAAAAAATGGATGTGTTATTTTATCATTATATTATTTTAATAAAATCATAAATAAAATATTATTTCATAAAATACCCTTAAAAATATCATCCATGTGACGAAGAGATAAAACTGAATCAAATTGATTCACGTGGTAGGAATCATCCGCTGACATGAAAAACATTGTCATCTATTAAATAGAATATATGTTAAGAATAATTATTAAATATTTATTTTATAAATTTATTATTATTATATAAATAAATTATATCAATTAAAAATGTATCCCTATTACATTACATGTAAATATGATGTGAAAAAACGAATCACATGTCTTTTTAAGTTAATAGTTTGGCATACCTACGAGTGACGTTATCATATTCCCTAAGGAGTGAAAAATAAGGCCATGTATGTGCTATTTAAAGTGAATAAGTTTAATAATATCATATATATAATATAAAACATAAAATAATTCTTTATATCAATATAGTAGAAGCTATTATGGAATATTAATTACCTCTTTTCATTATGTTATAGTCTATCGTGCACGATCAAGAGTTTTGTTTCCCATTTTGTGGAAGATGATAAGAATGAAAGTACATATCTTTATATAACTATGTAACTATATATATATGTAATTCAATCAATTTATTATTCCAAATTTAATTTATAATATTTTATTGTTGTATATGAAAAAATGATACAAAATGGTGTATCAATGAAATTAACTCTTTTTTAGAAAACAAAATTATGATTTCGCCGGAAACCTAACAATGATGGATTTATAATAAATATAATGATTTGGGGATGAGTATAAGATACTATGAACGAAATTTGGGAATTAATATTATGAACCGATGGGTTTTGGATGTTTGGAAAGGATGAGAGTTGGTGTTTCCTTTTATACATAAGGGGGGATAAAATTTGAATCGTTGAAATGAAAGATTTACACTAACATTTTTATAATTCCATAAGTCTCTAAAATTTAATTTTTCTCTGTTAGGAGATATAATATCAAAATATTACAATAAAATAATAATTAATAAATTTTTTAGTGATTTTTAACCCTTATCGTTCAAGTTACCCCCTGATAAACCAATTTTTACCATAACACTAATAATTAATTCTTTCTAGTTTCACAATTAATTAAGTTCAAAAAATAATTTGACATAATATAAATTCTTCTGATTCATAATATGTTATTAACAATTACCAATTCTACTCACATATGTTTTATAATTTAATTTAAAATTAGTCTCCTAGACATGTCAGATTGTTGGATTTTATGAATTGAATTTTTTAATGATGAGATGTTATCACATTAAATATTTTAATAGTAATTAAAATTATTTGAATTTAAATTAAATTTTATATTAATATAATCAATAAAATTCATTTAAATAATTCTGTATTATGTATAATTTTATTTATTTAATATTATGTCAAATTATTCATATTAAAACAGTTTTCAGAAAAAAAATGTCTAATGCCAAACAAGTACTATTAATTAAATGTTTTATAATGATTTTTTAAATGTATGTAATTGGATTTTATAAATCAAAATAATTATAATGTAATTTAGAAATTAAAATAAATTAATAATCAGATATTATTTATCATTACTATATGATAATTATATTAAAATACAATATTTAATATTTATTGAAAAATTAATATTTTTCAACAAATCCAAAAATCATATAACATGTTAATTTAATAAATATGATTTAAAAAGTGTTTTTAAATTTATAAATATAATTTTTTATCATTCCAAAAGTTATTTATAATATTTTCTGAAAAATAATAATAGTACACATTTATTAAATATGTTATTTAACAAACCAATGTTCACTAGTGTCTAAAAATATATTTATATTATATAGTAATATTATATAAAATCATGTATATAGTTAATTATATTTCTTTTTTCCAATTAATGTTCTAGGTTACTGTGATATTATTTATATAATCATGTATTTTATGGGTTTAATGTTTTGATTCACATGCACTATTGAACATACATTTATCCTAAAAAAACTTGTGTTGTTTAAAAATATATCACCATCCCAGTACATTCATTCCCAACACAAAAACCCTTCAAGGGTTTCATCCTAAAACTAATAGGGGATATGAGGATCGACACTTCCATTTTTATATTTCAACCACCACTCATTCTCGAAATAAATTTTCAATTGCTTTTTCACTAATGAATTGTCAGAAAAAATTAAATAAAACACAACTAGGTCATCCCTTAAATTATAATATATTTAATACAAATAATATTTCACTTGAATAGTCATTCCTATCATCAATGATACATGATTCTGACACACATATATCATGTAGAATTTATATACAATTCACCATCAGGAATTTACAAGATCTAAAGTGATCCGTTATTATCATTCTTAAATCAGTTTGGTGCCAACCATAACTCACTTAGGATTCACCACAACATTAACACCACATGTTTGGGTAGATTCATCTGTAAACAAGAAATTAAAATTCACCCATTTGTATTACCACCATAAAACCATTTGTTATACGATTAAAATCCCATCCAATCCAATATTTCAGCCACCACTCAATGTGGAAAATAATTTTGGATTGTGTTTCCACCATAAATAATTTTTTTATGGTGTGTAGATACATTTTGAGGTACTAGGAAGAAAAATTCATCCATCATCATAATAATATACTAATTTTACATATCCAAAAGTAGGATATTGCTAAAAAAAATTATCTAGATAATTTTCCATCATGCCAATCATATCAAAATTATATAGCTATAAACATTATGAATGATACATGAATGAAAATAACAATTTTTTGCGTCACCCACACGGTACCAAAAATCCTAAAGAAACCCCTAGAATAACCAAGTCATAGAAAGACCTAGGAACATTACCTCATGTAATAATAACTATTATTACACTCCTTCTCATAAATCACATATGTTCCATATAATTCTTGTTGTCTCTTATATAAATCTCTCACATGGACTCTTGTTAGTTTCCTCAGTGTTTGGGGTTGAAGCTCAATATGTATAGTTCATGTATTTTAGGTCTGATGCAGGATAGAGGTTTTGTAAATTATATAAAAGGATCTAATTTTTTCATTCACATCCTCATTTATTTATTGATAATATCTATAGTCCAATGAAAATGTAGTTCTTGGTGGCCTTGAACAGTTGATGGAGAAGAATACAATGCTTTCTATGTTCGCTACATTCAAATTTCTTATTTTTAACTCTTTAAATTTAAATAACACTACTCCTTAGTCAATATTATACCTTGTACATAGGTGGTGGAACATAATTAATAGAGAATTAATAATCAACCACAATTGGGGGAGGGAATTAAAGAAAACGATTATCTATCCTACATGGATCTATTTTTGAAATTCGTTCTTTTATATTGTATGGGATCATTTACTCGGGATGAAGTTATTATTTTCATTCTTGATTCTTTTAGGCATCACAACTATAAGCCCTCTTGATTTTTTGTCACCCTAACTAGCCACAATTGTGGGGTTAGTTTTTTTATTCTTTAATAAAATCAATGTTGTTGTCGGTGAGGAAATTTAACCTCTTGAATGTGCCTAAAAACAATGAATTTATTGATCTTGGGATGTTGTTGATACCCTATCATGGAAAGTTTTTATATAGTTGAAGTATTTTTAGTTGTATAAATAATTTTAATTCTAATTTTTAGTTATTTATAATTCTTCAAAAATGTCATTTTTTAATTTTAATTAAAATGAGTAATTTTTAATAATGTTCATCATCAAAACATATTTTGAACAAATCTATGGTCCATGATTTGATCATTTATATAACTATTCAAATTTGTGGAATTAATTAGGTAATAGAATTTATATGAATTTTAATAAATTAATTTATATATTCATTTAATTTGTAAATTAATATGAATGTTTTATTCATGTTTTTTACAATACATTACTCTTATTCGAATTACATTTGAATCAAGATTCTCATGATAGAATGTCCTTTTTAACAATGATGTTAGATTATTCTAGGTTCTCAACCAGACCCAAGAACATTCAATTTGATTGTTGATAAATGCACATAGAGCTTGAATATATCCCATTTTGGAACAATATTTTAGGTATATAGATCATATGATGGTAGAGATAAAATAAGAAGTTCCCTTGATGTTGGTTTATTCTAAATATCAAATTAAATTTCACAGAAGTTGTTTTGAATTTCAAGGATTATACATTATAAGAATCAACTCGTTACCATTTTGATTTATATTCATGAATTTCTATTAATTTAAAAATTTTTACCATAAATCACAATTTGTGAATATATCAATTTATATATATTTTTACCTCTGATGAAAATTTTTCTGGAAGTATTGATTTTTCTCATCAATATCTATCAACTATATTATGTATTTTGAAAAAAAATAAAAATTGGATTTTTATAACACTGGATATGGTCGATGCTCATACGTCACAACAACTATATGGATCCCCTTTATCCATAATAAATGATCTATGGAGTGATGCGGTCAATGAAAGGTCAGTTCACATACTTGATAAAACATTAGGGCAACACAACCAGGTTTTTTGAACGTGTAAATAGATTTAGATGATCATTAATCTATTACCATTGTTACCCTACACATAAGGATTTTGGTTTATTATTATGTGTTAACATATTATTAGATAATAACAATTGAAGTAATATAATGCATTATTATTACACAAAAATAATGACAATTTTTTAATTTAGATATATTTATGTGTTCTATGTTTAATTATATTGTAATTCTAACATGGTATAATTAATTTATAAAATATTAAATATTTTTAACATTTTATAATGTTTATTTATTTTATTATGGTAATTCTTATACCAGAATGACAAAAGCACAAAATTTATTAAAAAAATATTACATAATTATAAATTACGAGATCATTTGACAATCATTTTCATGGAAGGGAATTAGAGTAGCTGGGAGGTCTTCACAGCAGGAATTCTCCTGATTAACACCCACATTGGAAAATCCATCGACAACCATGTTTACATCTCGATAAACATGTGAGATTATGTAGTTCAGGTCAGCGAGTAAAGGGTTTCATTCCATCCAACGGGTAGTGATTAACCATGATAAATGAGTTACACCATTCCAAATTGCTTGGACAATGGTCGTAGAGTCACTTTCAATCCAAAGGTTTTTCAACCCATAAACCATGGAAAATTTCATCTCATGTATCATGCCCATCATCTCATTGTTGAGGGAGGAGGCAGTGTTATAATGTCCCATGAAGCATCCAAGAATCTATCCTAGGTGGTTCCTGAAAACATCACCACATCCTGCGGGACCCATATATCCTTTGTAGGCAACATCTTTGTTGAATTTGATCCATCTAGTAAGAGGGGCTCTCCAAAACACCTCCAAGGTGAAATTTATTTTTCTATTGTTTATTTTTTATTAAAAATAAATTCAATTTTTTTTAATAAATACCCTATTCCTAAATGAAAAAAATAAAAAAGAAATATGTGGGTTTTTTTCACATGCAGGTGGGTTTCTATGACCAAGGCCAGGTCAAATGAAATATAAATTTATTTCTCCTTATTCTATATAATTTTTTTTCAACAAACTATATTATTTTTACATAATAATGAATAGTAAACATGGGATTAATTATTTGTCATTTATGAAATTATCTTAAATCTAGTTAAGCTCTAAAAACAAAATTTTATTAACAATGGAATAATAATAGAAATTAGTTAGATATAAATCATAGTAAGGTAATAATCAATTCGTGGAAACAAAACATATGATTTAATGGTGTTACATGATACCCTAAAATACTAGGCTCATTATTAACCACATGAAATAATAATATTAAGAAAATCATTTAATAATATGCTGAAATTATATTAAAGATAACAATAATATATAAAATTTCATAAACATGATTCAAGGAAAAATACCTAAATATTATCACATAGTGGAAAACATCACTTACTGGATTTAAATTACCCATTCATCTCATTCATGACATCTCATGAAACTAAATATATAGCTAATTTTTTGGATTGAAATATTGGTAAACTAATAATAAACTTAGCATGATCTATATGTTCCATATATTGGAATCAATCATTATAAATATCCTAAAAATTACCCATTGAATTAAAATAGGTTTCATAATATTATATCACATCATAATCATAAGTAATTTAAACATAAATTAATTTGATAAATAATGATATGGAATATATTTTCCCATAAATGGAAGGTAATATCATCTATTTATATACTAATGGGACATATATATTAAATTTATTGTTATTATATAAGATATAGATGATCTGAGTTTGAGAAAATGTTCATAACCTGAATGAAATGTTTGTTTAGAGATATCCCTTACCTCAAGATGAATTTTTCCTATGTGTTATTTATCATCCTGAATGATAATATTATTTTTATTATTTAGTCTCTCTATAAAACTTTTAATATTTATTTTTATATTTACAATATTTTTCACTATTAAATATTCATTTAAATAACATATTAAATTAAAATTGTCATTTAAAATATAAATGGCTCAAATTTAGAAAATTTCAATGGCATGTTGAATATTGTCATTGAGAAAACTATTTATTCAAATATAGAATTGCAATAATGGGTTAATTTTCTTTTTTATAAGTAAATAAAGAATTATAAACTAACCTATAAGAAATTTTATGAAAAATGAAATGTGTTACAATCATGGAGATTTTATGGCATACATACACATGAGTAATGATTCCATTTTTCAGTAATAACGGTCATAAAAAGGTAGGAGTTATTTTTTCATTCCAGTATAAAAATTAAACCATAAATGTCATTTTATTTTATTAAATACCCTTAAATATATTATCCATGTAATGTTGTAAAAAAATGAATCACATCTCTTCATGAGGAATGTGTCATCTGATCACATGAATGACATAATCATTTATTAAATTAATGGTATGTTATTAATGTATATGAAATATTAATTTATCATATTTATTTATTGTTGATCATTGAAAGTTATAAATTTGTAATGAAAATTTATAAAATACCGTGTAATACATAATTGAAATACAGATCAATTCACTTCGTGAGATATTATTTTTTCACACACATGTGTGACATTAACATATTACCAATAGAGTGGAATGTAATATGGTTTAAGTAATATTATAACAAAATAAATACAATTGTATAATAAATATAATATATAGAAATTAAATACATTATCATATATAACTTTTAGAAGTGGTTATGGAAAACAAGTTATGTTTATTTGTGAGGGTGTACTATTTCGTACACATGTTAATTTTTTAAATAATTTTTATTTTATTGGATTTTTTTTGGATGATGAAATAAAAAATATTGGTATATGACATTGCATGTTCTTCATAAAAGATGATTAGGATTGCACCCAAGACATTACTATCATGTATTTATAATCAATACAATAAATCTAGAATGAGTGGATGGATTTAATTATATTTTTTATCATTTTATTTTACAAACCAATTATTTTATTATGTTTTAGTAGGATATGAGAGGGTGAGGTATTTTATAAGCGGGAGAGAATGAAAACATGACATTTTTTATAAAAATGAAATACACTGATATTTTTAATCTAGAATAATTCTATAATATAGAATATTATTATCATTAGATAATATATTGTAGAAAAAAATTTATCCTTTATAAATTATTCTTGTTTTGGTAAATTTGTAAACATTATATTTTTTGGTAAACACACCTGGTAAACCCAATTTTACCATAATTGCGGTAAATAATGGATTCAATTTTTACAATTAATTGTTATATAAAATTAATATGACATATTAAAAATTATTCTCATTCCCAATATTAAATTAATATTTACAAGTCTAATATAAAAAAGTGATTGAATTTAAAATAAAATTTAACTCTTCGACATGTCGAAATGACGGTTTTCAAGATATACCATTTTTAATTAAAACATGATACTTTATTAACTATATGACAAGTAATTCATCATTTTTTTTTATTATAATTATTTCAAATGGGAAATCATTATGCACCAAAAAACCTATTTTAGAGAATATTTTCTTTTAAGAATAAAAATATAGTTATAGTAAAGTATTATATGAATATGATTTAGATGTAATTAATATGGTTTTATAATTCTAAATAATAATTATTTTAATTATAAATCTGATAAAAATAAAAATCGCTCTTAATTTGTTTAAAAAATTCCAATTTTATAAAAAGTGGTATTCTACACTATTCATTGAAGAATACATATTTTCCCAGAAGTCATAAAATATTTCATTAAGTTAATATCAATATTATGGCATAAAAAATTGTTTTAAATTTATTAATAAATATTCTAAAAGATAAAAATATTAAATACAATATTTTCTACAAATATTAATTAAAATACTTTCTAAAGAAATTGTTTATTAATAAAATGAGCCCCTACTCCAAAGTGTATACAAATAAATTTATATTGGGATATTCCATTATATAAATTAAAATTTTGTTGTAAATTATTTTAATTCATGGAAATTTAACATCAAGGTTAGAATTATGTTATTTTTATGATCATCATTTTTTTGGGTTTTGTTTTGTTTGTCGCAAACAGAATTGAATAATGTTTTCTCAAATAAAACATTATAATGTTTCTAGATTCATCACCAAACATTTAACTTCCGGCCCAACACATAATCCATTTTGGGGTTCCATTCTAAAAAAATGGAGATATAAATAAAACCTTATCCATATATATATGTGAGACACCATTCCTTTTGGAAATCAATGTGGTGTTGTGTTAACACCCAATAATCCAAACAAAAATCAATGACCTTAAAAATTTTCCTTCATGTCAATGAGAATCAATCCATTTCAAATCATCACTAACATTCACATCCATTTATATCATCAATGATGAATTATGCATGACCACTATTATAATTTTTATTTTGCATACATGTCACAACCATAATTAAAAAATACATAATTATCCATCACTATGATTTTCAAAAGGGTTTGGTGTAACGTGCATCACACCTATGTTACACCATGGCGCAGATACAACATGTCAGGGGACATTCATCTCCAGACATGTCGTTCTACGAAAAATATAAAATACATTCTTATTATCCATAAAAATTCCAATAGGCTATAGGAGGAGTCTCCCATCTATGTTTATAATACATCCAATTCTCTTTAAGGAAATTGAATTTTGATTGAGTTTTAATCGAATATATTTTTTCTATACTGAGGTGGTATATTCGATACACTAGACTACAACATCATCATCTGTCATAATAGTGTATAATTTTTTCAATATTTGTAATTAATATATAACATCATTGTTTCACTGGATCATTTTCCATCTCTCCTCACATCTATATTATAATCATCAATCACTAGCAGAAAAGAAATATGATATAAAGATTGACTGCATCACCACTCACATGGTACCATAAAACAATGGAAAACCATTGCAATCACCAAAACCTAGAAACACCATAGATCATTCAATAACATGTCGTCATATTTGGGGTGATTTTAATATAATTGTTTCACCTAATAATCTTGGAAAACAACTAATTGTATGGTTGACCATGGGATGTGGTGGTTACCCAAGGATTGACATTTGTTTTATGTTGTTTCAAGTAGTGCAATAATCAATAATTTAAATGATATTTTTTTTATAAATTTACAGTTATGAGATTTACATATTTTAAATAAAATTTGTAATAATCTTGAATATTTATTTTTGAAACATTCATGATACCAAATCATTGGTATCATATATCGTCATTTACCTAAGTGTGAAAATTATTTCAGTGTTGGAGAAAATTGATCGTTGATGAGTTTTATTAAATTAATTTAAATGTATATCGAATTGATAAATTCATGTGAAACTTGATTATTCATATTTCTACAATAAAAATCTCAAATTAGTAATAAATTTTTGTTTTCCTTTTATTATGTGGTGTTTTATTTATCAATTATGTTAGTACATTTTAGGCTCTCAACCATACCCTAGCCCATTCCAAGTGTCTATTTATAAATTGAGAATGATACTAAAATAATATCATTCAGGAACTTGATTCTATTAACAAAAAGTATAATATCATTGAGGGTGGAAAGGCATCACCCTCAATGTAGTTTTACCCCAAATAGCTCATTCAATTTCTTAAAAAAAATAAGTATGTTGATTAAAAAATAGAAGGGTCAATTAGTTTCTGTATTGATAATATTTATTTATTATTAAATAATTTAAATATTTATTTAAAAATTAAATAATTTTTAATGTATTAATTTCCTCGACTATTTTTCTACAATCAAGATTATTCTAGATGTATTGATATTTCTCATTAATATCACTCATTCCACTTTTTAATTTATTACACCATTCAATGTTTATTAGCTTTTATATAACATGGTTTGTTATCAATGCTCATAAATCACGATAATAATACAAACCACCATGATTCACATTGAATGTGACACTGATTGGTGATGTTCAATCGAAGGTTAAGTCTCATAGATTGGGAAAACATGAGGGAGGCATTACAACGTTTTATTAAAAGTGAAACATGATTTGGGGAATTTTCAATTATGTACACCTATTTCCCTCATATTCATATATTTGGAATATTAATATGACTTACTATATTTTTACATGACCATAATTAATTTAATATTATGGGTCTTGAGTACACCATATTAATGTATATTTTTTTTACAAATATTTTTACGGCGTATATTCAATTTTATTATATATTTTACAATAGTAGATTTTTTTTAATTTTTTTTATTTTAAAATATTTTATGGTTTGTTTTTTATTAATTATAAATTCATTCCTAAATATGATATAAATATAATATTAAATAATATAAAAAATATAATGAATTAGTAAGTGGGTCACTCTATTTTTATATAGGTTCATAATAGTAGGGCTAGGGCCATTGAAATATAAATTTATTTATTATTATTCTATATAATTTTATAAAATATTCTATGTTTTTATACAACATAACATTAGGTTTATAATAATATAAGATTCCATATAGAATAATTATTAATTTCTTACATAATAAAATATATTTTTTGGAGGTTTTTTAAATAGATTTTGTAATACATGAAAAATTAACGTAATAATAATAACGAGAAATATATAATAATATACTCTTTACTAGGATTTAATATAATATATCTAATTTTATATTAATTCATACCATACTACATATTACTGTTTTTCATGGATGAAATTGTATTTATCAAAATGTATCTGGAGATAAATTCTTAAAAAATAATTAGAAATCAAAATAATGAATCCAACCTCAATTTTTTATATTTTCATTAAATAATTATAATTTTTCTCATTGCCTTATCATAATGTTAAATAATCACAGTGTTAAATAATATAATCCAGAACACGTTGAATCTAATAGTAAAATTATTCATCTGGAATGAAATCCTTAAATAAGATAAAAATCCATAATTAAAAGACCAAATTCATAATAATATAATCATTATTTTTCATAAAATAAATGCTGGATTTTTTTATATAAATCGTGAAATAAAATCCCATTTCAGGAGTAACATTTATCATCATGGGGATATATTATAACACAACAATGTCCTCGACGTAGAATTGGGGGGCGGGTTAAATATAATGGAATTGGCATCATTATAGTCATGTTATACATATGGTTGACCATATTATCCTTATTAAATCTCCCTTATGTATTAATATTATTCATTCATATGAGGCCCGAAAAAAATACATGAATCTTTTTTATGTTTTTACATTATTTCAATTAATTTCATAAACTTTTAATAGGGTATACACAAGTCTGTTACTGGGGGTGGGGTGTCAGGTTCATGATCTTAATCAATGTCTTGGGATTCCCTTAATGCCTTCCACTTGATTCCAAGTGTTTTGTTTTGGTAGAATTTCATGACATTATACATAAAAGTGAATTTAGAAAAAATTAGGGACCCTTCCTCTACCATCCACAAGAACTAAACATAAATTTGGGTCTATGGAATAGAGATTGTAATAGGATTATAGATCATTTCCTATTACATGGCATTAAGATGAATCAGTGACATGCATGAAGAATGGGAAAAGGGAGAATCATGCATGTCCATTAGTTGAATTATTTTCTTCCTATTACCATTACATTTTGGTGGAATAAGAAAATCCATGCTCATTTTCATGCATAATCGCCATGTTGGTATGAACAAGGGGTGTCGAGGGTTGCCCACATTAAGACAATATCACATGATATATTATGGTGAATAGTAAGCCTCTATGGGTTCACATTTGAAATTAGATGTTGGGATAATAGAATCCTTTAAGTATAGAATAAGGGAACGATTTAATGGAATATTTTGGGGTTTAGGTTTTTTTGATGATATTACACATAAAATCCCCACAACTAAAATTGTAGGGATATTGATGTAACAGGGAAGGAATTGAAATTTTAGTGGGTATGGAATGTGCAGACACACAATGTGTGGGTTGAGAAACTAATAAAATATTCTTGTAAAATAATTTCTATATGAGAAACACTCTCGTAAATTTATATATCATATGTATAATATTTATTATTTATTATTCAATTTTTTTAAATTAAATTCAATGTTTGCAAAATATGGATCAATATATATGTATCAATGTGTGAAGGCAAAAATTAATATAATATTGATTTTAAAATCATTTATTTAAGGATTCTGTTATTTCATGTCAGTGAAAAATTATTCAATTTTTTCACAATATATTATATTTATTATATATTGTAATGAATTTCGGTTTTAATGAAATTATTTATGAACAGATATTATTTATCGCAACTATATAATGCTAATTTATAAATCAATCCTAAAAATAGATATTTTAAAATAAAAAATATTCTAACATAATTATTCTCATCTGTAATTACAATTATTATAAAATTAATAATATTTACTTTATATTAATGATGTTGTTTGTGTCAAACATACTATCCTAAAATTTAACATTAAATTTTTTCCATGATGAAAATGGCCATTTTTTATTTATTGACAACAATTTGAAAATTTTAAGATATTAGTTGTTCTTAAATTTTTTTACATTATCCAAAAATTCATAGGGGGCCTAAATATCATTATGTTCATAGGGTGGTATAATAATATTTCATTGGATGCTGTTGGAAATGCTTTAACATAGGATGGTGGTACCAATGTCCATTTTCATGTGAATAATTGTAAAAACTGATGTATAAGTTGTCTCATAAATGATAAGATATACTCAGAAACAACATGATATTTAATGAAATGTATAATATATGGATGTTACATAATGTTTTATTGAAATAGATTAAGTACAATTAATATTTATGGAAATAATTTAACATTAATTGATAAATCAATGCTAACAATAAAAAAGATAAAAGAAACAATTATATTACATTATTATTACATTTACAAAATTTAAATATGAAAAAACTAATACCCAACCCATGAACATCCGAACATGAGATCACCAAAACATTTAACTTTTTTCAATTGGAGAATATATATTGGTAAAGGATAATTTTCTATTGGAAATGAAATTGACACTCATATATATCTCTATTAATATATTTTTGGAAAACAATAAGTCAATAAATGTTATTTTGATAGATGAAATGATTCTGTTAAAACTATAATAATACAAAAGTCTAATATAAATGCTAAGAAATATGTTTATAAATAGATTAATACTTATAATATATATATATATATTAATTTATTATTAACTTTTTAAAAAAATTCTAATAATTAATATCAATATGTAAATTTTTTTTAAATGTTGGTTGTCTAATATTTTTTGTTAAATTTTTTATATCATTTTTTAATATAATTATATACTGCATATTATTATATTTATTAAATATAATGTCATTTTTTATTTAAAAAATATATTTCACTACTATATTTATTATATAAAAAATATTAAACTGTCATATATAAAATATAAATATTATATGATTTTATTTGATGTTATAATATAATTTAATAAAATGGAGATCCATAAGAATTCACTATGTTGCAAAAAATTTCTTCCAAATATGATTATTGACAAGAGACTTCACATGGATCTCGATGAATCTTCCTATCCAATCTCTTTCTCAAAAACATCAGGTTTTTCTTTCATTGATTCGACACCACAGTATTGGAACTATTATCTACATTAGTGGGTCTAAACAATCACAACATCACATTCATAGTAGATCAAACTCATAGTATTGAATTTTTTCCATTTATATATGGAATTTTCAAACACACATTTTTGGATTGTGAAGGAAAACCGTAATGTGAACATGTACAACATTAATGTTTGAATACAGTACTCCACCATCATCTTAGATCTGACACTCCTATCACAATTTCAAACATCTGAATTATATTATTAATGTAGGACCTATCCAAACACATATCAATGAACTATATTGGTATAAAAAAATTTAAATTATATCATATTATGAAAAAAAATATCAATAAATTTTAAGTTACATTTATATAAAATATATAAAGCATGATAAATATATCACCCAATTATGTTATAGAAAACAGCTTATATTACATGAGGAAACAACCAAAATGTATAGTAAAATCTTATTGAACTTAAAATTTATACAATATAAGTCCTGGTCATATAAATGAATGTTATTTAATAATCACAAATTAGAAATTTCTTTATTAATGTTTTTAACATCTAAGGAACATAAAGTGTCAAAATAATGGAAATTCTTCTTAAAGAAATATAAGGTCCTAAATATACATTTTATTTTTATCTAGGTATTAATGATACGAAAAATAAATACAATATTTATATAAAATACATATTATAATTAGTATAGATTTGGGATAAATAAAAATTATAAAATAAAAAATATTCACTAAATGAAGCTACATGAAATACTATAATAGAATGGGATGGAGAGTGGAATTGGATTTACAATTTATTTACAATCAGATATTACTAGGATCATTTACATGAGTGACAATGATTATTTTTTACATGACAAGATAAATATATTAGATTTAATTATGATATTTTTTTAGCATAGTATGATAGATAAGATGATTAACCTATAGTTTTAGGGAGGTTCGTTTCTTCAATACCTATTTTATACAACAGTAATTGAAAATTAGAATGTGTAATAAAAATATATAGTTGTATTGTTGTTATATTTTTAGGAAAAATTGATTGTTTATTCCACCAGAAACACTAAAATAATATCCTTATATTGATATATTTCTAGTTTTCCATAATAGTATAGGTGACATGTTGATATGGGTGTTTTGGGTTCAAAAATTTGTCAATATAAATGTATGAATGTGGGAATTGGTAAAAAATATTCAATTATGGATACATTCTAAATTTCAGTGAAATTATAATAAACCAATATGGATCATCCATATCGATCATCTTAGGCAGACAATCATGGTGTGTGGTAAAACAAAGATAAAAAAATTCACAAATATACAAAAATAAAAAACAAATTTTAAAGAACAATTAGGACACAAGATCGTATAGAACTAAGTGAAACATGCTAACCCAAAATGAAATACATGTACAAAAAAATCTCCATGAGACTAAATGTCTCCTCTTAAAACATTCCCAAAATTATATAGCAACATAAATAAAATCTTTCTTGCTATAAAATGATATTCTATTTACCAAAATCTAGAAAATATGATTTAGATCTGCCAAAAAATGGAAGTAGTATATGAGAATGATAGCCCAATTGGATACCACAAAATTATCTATTCAAGTTCTTATAACATGAATGCTGATGTAAAAAAAATACAAATCAATATTTTTATAAGTAATTATATATATTAATATCATGAAATGATTTTTCAAACAATCATTTATTTGTCTAAAATTGAAAAAACATGTTATAAATTCTAGAATAAAAGTTGATAAAGATACATTATATAAGTATAATCTTGAGACAAAATAAATTAAATAAACTATCAAATAACAAACAACCAAATAAAATACACCTTCCATTAGAGATCTAGCATATGCGAAAATATGTTCTAGACACTCATAATTCAAAAAAGGCATAAGGTTGGATCCAAAAAAATTTATCCTTATATAGAAAATCCAGAGTTATGATATTAACTCCTAGAGGTGACACACACAAAAAAGGAAACTGGTGACTCTATATCAACATACCACGGGTTACCACTATGAAATTTGTGTCAATTTATGTTTAAAATATGAATCTGAATTTTTTATAACACTAATTTCAAATCTAATAAATTATTAAATAGGTTTTGAAAATCCATATTCTTTAATAAATCAATTAATATTTATTTTCCAATAAAATCCCTTTATATTACAAATACATGTCCTTTTCAATTTAAATACATGTTATTTCATTTCAAATATCATGGAATCAATAATAAAAATAACAAATTCATAAAATTATAACATTTATACATACCAGCATTCCCCAAGGCAATTGAAAATACTACCAACATCAAAAATTGGGACTGGAATCCATAAGATATGTATTTGGAAGGAAATCATTGGATTGTAACTGAAAGATATAGATATAAATAACAATATGATTACAAATCATGAAAAAAATTTGTTCCAAAAAACTATAGAGTGACCATCTAAGAGGAATTCATACCTGGTGCGATGGAGTGCCATACCCTTTTGACTAATTTCTGAATATTTCGGTCCATATAGAAGGAATTTGTATATAAATCATGTATGGTAAGATCTCTAGCTGAGAGAAGAATGATGAAAAACAAATAAAGCCTAAAACTACAACACAATAACCTAAATACTATTACATTGGTAATTACACAATGTTTAATATTTTATTGATTGTTAATCCATTTAATTTTATGTTACATCATAAAAAAGTACCTCCTTGAATAGAAAACACAATTTTCCACACAACTCGATGTGTAATATTAAAAGTCGTGTAACATTCTCACATTATGTAATAAAGATCATGAATTCTTTCCACTAACCGTTACACATCATGAGATCTCATTAATCCTAATATATAAAGGGAATGTCTAATAAAAATATGAATATCTCTCACAACATTTTCATCACCAATACAATGATCATCCCAATTTTATGGTTGACAACACACGATATGTGAGAAAATGAAACCAATTCAATAGATGAGCGTAGGATTGGTGACCTACAAAAAACTTCTTCATACATTATGATAACATATATTAATGGTTTTTAATATTAATAAATTATATATCAATTCATTATTATTCTTCTACATGACATTGTTTGTGATAATATCTTGAGAATATCTATTACACTAAATGGTCATAGTAGTTCAATGCAATGATGAGAACTCGAAAGTGCTATGACACAATTCTGGAATATATATTCTATGGACAGATGATATCATTTGATTGGTCATAAATTATATAGTTTATTAGGGTTGGACACTCATTTTACATTGAGGAAACCTCTCATGATGTACGCCCTTGGTAATATCTGTAGGATATTATGAAAATGAGACCCAATAATCGGAAATCCACAATTAATAGTGTCATTGGATGTTCCTATAAATTGACCTATTTTTCGATTCATAGACTTTGTAATTATTATTAATGTATATTATTAGTTTTTTACATTTAGGTATTGATGAAAAAGAAAATGGAAAATATTCAAGGTGATTTAAGATAGGTTTAGTGTTTCATGAGTAATATTTCATAAATGAAAAATACAAAAATTTATTTATCCCTTATATTCATTATTAAAATATAATATAACAATACCATTGAAGGAAATGATATATAATAAATAAATCCATTTCCTTGGTGTTCTCTAAGAATGATCCATTGAGAGAAAGTCAAATCAAGAGATATCGAGAACATAGGATTATATCACTTGAATGCAACATAAATAATTGAAGATATTGTGATAAAATGATTATACTACATGTTAAGAATTTGTATGAGATGGCATGTTTTTGTGGAATTAAATCCATTCAATGTGGGTGACTTGGCATGTTTCGAGAAACTATCCTTGGATATTAGGCAGGTTTACCTAATTACACTGGGAAAGTTGCGTAGATGGTCAGACACTAAGTGTATCCATAATCGCAATTAGATAATTCATTATTTTACAAGTTGGATAAATATTATTCTAAATAATGATTTAATAATTATTGATTTATTCGTTATATCATTTATTTCATCAATATTAATTCTAGAGAGTATATTGTGGGTAGAATAATTAAGAAATATTTATTTTCAATTTTGGAGAATATACTATTTAGTTATTTATCAGTGAATAATGTATTTATATTTATTTAATAAATATTAGTCATTATTCAAGGATAGATAAATATTGACGAGGATTGGTGGACAATTTTTATGTGTCTAATGATAAATAAAAATATTAAATATTATTTGATAAAGTAATATTTAATTATAACTCGCAAGTTAAGTTCATGTCAATAAATAATAATGTTGCAGTTATTATTTGACATGGGGTTTTCTCTAGGATTTATTAAATAAATACATTCACCTATGAAAATTAATTATTATTACTCTATTTATCTTAATTATCAGTTATATTTTTCCCTTATTAGCTATGATCTATCCAAATGGTCCCAGTTTTATTGGGACCAAAATTTTAAGAAAACCTATTGACCTAAGAAATTTCTTCCCTCTCAAATAAAGCATTAAAGAACAATAGAAATCCTTCGCCACCTTATCAAGGAGAATAATTTGGATGCCGTTTTCAAGGAGCTCAATGATTGATGAACCATGTGAAATGATATTCCAAGCTAGCACTTGGAGACTTCTTTGTAAATATCTTATGATTCTATGATCATTTGATGATCACCAATTGAAGAGATATACAATTAATATCAACAACACAAAAAGGGTGGACTGAATATTTACTCTTGGACACATAAATGAAGTATGAATCACAATTAAGGTTATTCAATTTAATTAAATTTATTTTAAATAAAATATGATAACATCCTCTCTCTAGGTTCCTATATAATTTCCTTTGATATATAACTTATTCAATTCCATATATCATGACATTAATCAACTCATAAATAACAAATTGTTCCTTGAATATAGAAAAATGAAAATTTAAGCACCATCCCAAACCAGGCTTCTCCTACATATGAATCCTAAAAAATTCATCAGTTCTGGAATATTATTGGATATAATTATTTAAATTCGTTTCTGATTTACATATTCATAATTTAGTGTTTCAATTCAAGATTAATAATTATTTTTATCAGAAAAATGATATATGATAATTCATCCATATTTTTTATAGATATAATAGAAACGTTTAATTGTATAATAAAGATTAAATCATGGTATTTATCCAGAGGTTCCAAGGAGTTTTTCTCGATAATATAAATTTTCAAACCATGTAATCATAATTACATGACATGTAATCATGCTCAATACATAACAAGTATTCCAGCAATTAATCAACTGATTATCATTATTGAAATTAGATGTAGTTAAGTCTTAAATTCTGTGTTGAATGAGAATTAATGTAACATGGTAACCAGACTACATAGCATGTGTCCCAATGGACACAACATGTAGTCCCATTTGGGTCCAGATCAGGGCATGTATCCCATACTCAACTTAGAGAACCAATGACTATGTTTCCAAAAGTAAACATGGTGTGTGTCCCACAAGACATGCCATGTACTCTCATATTTCGGATGTAGGCTACAAATACATATTCCTTAGGCATGTACTTAAGATAGATAGTGAATGATGTACTTGTTTTGAAGATCATATCTACAAATCATGTACTATTATCAAATTAAAATGACTTAAAACTTTTATATTTGTGTAATTTTAAATTACTCATATCACTTATAAGTAAAATTACATGTTCTTACACTATTAAAAATAAAATAATAATAGAGCGCCATAAATCACATGATTTGTGTATTCATCAGTGATTTATAGGTTGTGATAGTGGTCATTAAAGTGTTTATTCCATATGCTACAAGAGTAAATCAATATACAATTATAAGACATTTTGGGAATATTTGGATGGATATTCATCATGTTACCTCAATGGTAGAATTATGTATAAGGTTAATTTTATATGAACTAACAATTTTTTTTTAAAAATTATTATAGATGATAATATGAATGCAATTAAAAAAATTATTAAGATAAAATGATTGATTAATTAATGATATTAATTATTCGATTCGATGATTATTTATATTAAATAGAAATGATTAAAATTTTTAATTATATATTTATTAATTTAATAATTTATTTCATGTAGGTGGAATTATATTTTTCTAGACCGAACAATTCTATGTGATTGTTTTCATTTTAATTTATTAATAAATTAAATTCTTGGTGTATGTGACATCTCCCCTCATTAATATATAGGTCATGTGTTCTCATCATTTAATTTATATAAACCCCCTTTCACCCCTAAACTTTATGGGAGTAAAATAATAGGAAATAGATAGATCTCCCATGTTATTTGAGGTGGTTGAAGTTAGGAGTTGAGGAAAAACCAATCCATGGAGACACAATGTTGGATAGGTGGAAAGTTGTAGACCAAAACCTTACATTTGTTCTAGATGTTTCTCTCATATGTAATTTGTTATTTTATCACCCTCTAGATAAAAAAACCATTAGAACAAGCTCATGAACATATCATTTATTATATTTCTATCACATTCATGGTTATTTATTATTGATATTTTGTTGCGATCAAATAACTAAGGAATTAACATTCATGAAAGATGGAACTGAAATAAATTTTCTTAAGTGTTAATATTATCTCAAGCATGGTTTATCAATTACATATATTGCACATAATATTAAAAATCATGTCAAATAATTATAATTATAAATTAATCATTATGGATACAATCCCTCAATAAAATATTAAGTAGGTATATCCTTTTATTACTTCGGTTAGAATCTAACTAAAGATCAATGTGCTCTAATAACCATAGTTGGGGTTCTTTAAATTAAAAGGGAATTCTATGTTGAAATATTGGATTAACATATCATGGTTGAAATCAAGGGCTATCATCTAAAGCATGACATAGTGTAATTGAGAGGAAAAGGTTGACGAAATCTAAAATTAAGGATTTCATGATTGGGGAATCCACACAACGGATCATGGGGAAACAAGTTAATGCATTTAAAATTTTATAATGCCTACCCAAAACAATTTCATATCCTCCACCAACCAAATTTGGGGTAATGAGAATGGAATATGGATTATTTCCATTATAATTTCCAATCAGTATAATATTTTTTTTAAATTGATAGGGATATTGGTTTTCTATAAAACAATGAGATACAAATAAATATTGATTTACCATTATAAATTTATCAGGATAATCAACAAGATATGATTTCCTCTTAATTGTAGAAAAAACATAAAAAAATGAAATTAGTCAAATCATTTTGATTCATTTACTAGAAGTAAAACATTATCACGGGCACTAAATTATCGAATAGAAAAGGAACTTAGGGGTCATCCTTCACCATTAAAAACATTTTTTGTGCTAGAAGAACCTTTACTAGTTATATTTTGAAATGAGGTGGGTGATGAAGATCTCTCTCAAAATAAGAAATGTCTAAATTGTACTATAGATATTTAGTGCATCAATATATCATCCATGTCCAATAATATCTTGAAGAAACTAGATAAAACGGATGCTTATTATATGATGTCCCTACATTTGGATCTCTATCAAGGAAAGGTGATATAAGAGATGTATCAGATCTAAAATGCATTGTTCCCCACTATGTTTGTAGTGTACGTGGAAGATGAGCCTCATGTAGTCTAGATTGTTGGGTAAATTGAATGGGTGGACATATTAGGGATTAAATTCATTGTTGAGGTGCATTTATATCTCAAACATTCATCACATCCCAAGGACTTCGATAGTTTTATTTTGAATTATAATATGAGAAATTATGAGAAGTCACAATCATAACATCTTACCCTAATTAGCCAACTGTACAAAGACATGGGGCATGAAAAACCAGTTGTCCATATGGTTAATCGGAATATGTAGGAAATGGAGAAGTGGACTATGGCATATCATCAAATTAAAGCTAATTAGCACTATCCATCCAAGAAGAATAAGATCCAAGTATTGGGAAAAGAAAAGGAGGTGGGTTGTTTTTCATGTGGAATGTCAAGCCTGTGGAAGAGGATCTCCATCTAGAGGCTTGGGTAAGAAAAATATTTGTTCTCTATTGAGTGAAAACATTATATTTCTACATATTGGGTATTAGATATATCATTTTCTACATACATTTGTATCCAAATGCATGAACCATTTAGACTTTGGAATATTGATAGAGGAGAGGAGGATATGAGAGATTCCATTGTGCGAGGATGGATTCGATTGCAAATGATGAATATAACCATTCATCTCTAATCAAGATGATTTTTTAAATGATTGTTATTATGTTCCAATAGTTACCACGAACAGAACAGTTTTCTTAGTTTTAGATACATTTGGGTTTATTTTCATTATTGGACATAAAATTTATTTATATTACAAGTACAACATTTGTTCTTGTATGGACCATTTAAATAATGGTCTATATGTATTAAAATATGAAAATAAAGTGTTCGAAATTGATAATGAGTCAATTTCAAAGAATTCATATAACATGTAGTAGTGGCATCACAATCTTGGTCATCTAAATGAGAAGTGTTTCTCAAGGATATATTATGATAGTTATTTAGACTCTTCTAAGATAAAACCACATGATATATTTCCTTTTTTCTTACATGGGAAAATGGCTGAATAACCATTTAGTGGATAGGGTGAAAGGTATATAAAGATACTAGGATGTGTACTCACTGATGTGTGTAGACTATTTCCATTAGAATCTAGAGGTTGATAGTCATAGTTAATAAGTATTACTGATTACTTGATTAGATTTGTCAATATTAACTTGATGAGGTATATGTCAGAGTCCTTTTTGAAATTCAAATAATGAATTATGGTGGAAATTATCTTGTTATGATGATAAAGAAGATTTGATCGGATCAAGTTGTATAATATCATAACCATGATTTCATTGAATTTTTAAGGGAGTTCTTGATTATATATCTACTCACTAAAACGTATACACTACAGTGGAATGGTGTTAGTGAAAAGAGGAAGTGTACCTTTTTTGACATTGTAATGTCGATGATGCGTAATGCTAATATTTGGTTAAACTTTCAGGGATATTAATTAAAACATTTGGCATACACATTAAACCTAGTTCAAATTGATGTGGTAAATTGAATCACATTCGAGTTATTGAGTGGAAAGAAACCTGTTTTTCTGAATACACGTATATGGTGATGTATGGAATTTTTCATGTATTTCCTAGGAAAAAAATAGAACAATGGGGAATGATGTGTATCTTTATATGATATCCCATGGATTCAATGGGATACTACCTATATAACCTCTTAGAAAAGTGATTGATTATGAATAGAAAATATATCATTATTGAGAGGGATCACATACTCATAAATGATAGTGGGACCATGATTGACGTAGAGGACATTGATACTCAAGATAAAAATTAGTTCTTATAGGAATACGTTCAATAGATCCTATAGGAAGAAGTAGTTCCATAGTCACTAGTACTACATAGGAGGGTATGATTGGTAATGTAAACAATGAGATATGTTTTTATTGTAAATGATGATGGTGAATCATTATTGTTGGAAAATAATGAACCACCCTATTTCATGGAGTCCGTAGAGATCTTATAGTTAATAAAATGGAAATATTTTATTAGTTTTTATATGTATTACATGTATCAGAACCAAGTTTTGGTTCTGGTCGATGTTCCAGTTGATGAAATGTTGGTTGAATGTAAATGGGTATTCAAAATGGAATTGGACATGGATGAATAAGTTATTTCATATAATGCATTTATAGTGGATAAGGTTATTAAACAACATCAATGAATTGACTATGATGAAACATTTTTTCTTATTTATCTGTTTAAATCCATAATAATCATACTTTCTATACCAGCATTCCAGGACTATGAGATTTTAATAATGGATGTCAAAACACTATCAATCAACATGAACCATTCGAATGATGTATAAATTATATATCCATAAGGGTATTGGACACCAGGTGATTCCAAAAAAATTGAGGTTTCCAATATCTATTTGTGGATTAAAGAAAGAATCCATGATCAGGAACATTAGATTCGATGAATCTGTATGATAATTTTTTTCACTAAAAATGATTTTGATATGATTTTTAAGAAAAGGATAAATGAGAATTTAGTTGTTATCCTTGTTGTGTATGTTGATGAAATATTAATTTTTAGAAATAAAATAGCATTCTTAAATTCTGTTATGGTATATTTGAACATGTTCTTTCCCATTAAAATATTAGGTGAATTATCCTACATTATAGGGATGAACATATTTCATGCTATATCAATGAGGCTTCATTGACCAAGTCAATGTAAATATATTAATGAGATACTAAATAGATTTAGTATGGAACAACCTAAGAGGGTATTGGTCCATTGTCACATGGATTATATCATTCAATGAAAATGTTTCCCTAAACACAAAAAGAGAAAGAGAGAATGAGTAAAATTTTGTACGAATAAGTGATAGGATCAATCATGTATACTATGTTATGTACTAGATTGGTTGTTTCCTAAACACTTATCATAGTAAGCAGATATTAGGTTGATCCCATATAATAACATTGGACATCTTTTAAGGATATCCTGATGTATCTACGAAGAACTAAGGATATTTTCCTAGTGTTTCTAGGAGACAAGGAGATTGTCAAAATAGTGTATGGTGATACTAGTTATCTAATAGACCATAATGTTTTGATGCCATAACCAGGATATGTTTTATATCTCAATGGAGGATCAATTAGTTTTAAGAGTTCAATGCAGCCAGTTTTCATTGATTCTACATCATAGTTTGAGTATTTGGTGACTTTGGATGCTATCAGAGAGGCCATTTGGATTTTGAATTTCTCCATTATTTTGATGTGGTACATAGAAGTAATGATTATATCACATTGTCCTGAGATAATACTACATTAGTGGATCTTGAAAAAGATACAAGGACAAATTAAAAAGAGAACCCATGCTCTGAAAGTATCACATCTTGAGGGAATTTTATTACACAGGTGATGTTGTAATGAGAAGAGAATCCATGTAAGGGAATGTGGTGGACCCCTTGACTGAAAGTATATTTCAGCATAAGCATGAGTACCATGTGAGAGATAGAAAATTTTATTAGTTGTTAGCTCTAGTGAATGTGGGATGCTATATTTTTCGGTTCCCAAGATCTAAATTCTATTTAATTTATGATAAATTATATTCATGGCTTTGAATTTTAAAACATTTTTTATCAGTAAAAGATATTACCTCTTCCTCAATGCTCCTATAATATTTTCATTCATAGGGAATATATATGGTCTTTTTAAAATACAAGAACATATAGATTCAAAAAAAATGATAAGGAAAAATTGTATTGGGTGGAAGTGCATGGAGGCTCAATTATGAAGTGAATAGTGTGGGGGTGCCTTTATATAATTGGGGTGAGGGGCACTTTTGCGAACCTCAAAATTAATAATTTATAATAAAATCAAACCCGACATAAAATAATAAAAAATGTACCAATTTCATATATAAAATGAGATAGATTTTTAATATCATCAACCAATAAATATTAGACAAATATTTATGTCAATTTAAGCATTATAATTTTAATTAACAAATAGTTATTCTACTTAATTTTAATTGTGGTAATAACATTATATGTTTTTAATGGATATAAATATTTACTAATATTGTAATAATTAACCATAAATGGATATTATAGGACATTTTAGACCGTATATCTATCACTTTTTAAAATTTTAAATATTTTTATGATATTAAATATTTTAATGAAATGTTATTTTCATAAAAAAATCAAATGTGTAAATTGTGAGACTGTTCATTTATTTGACATTAAAAAAATCCACACAGGAGGTAAATTTGAAAAAAATTATTCAATACAATCCTACCATGTAATGGTGAACTAAAATATTATTATAAAACATTAATTATTTTATATGATAAAAAATTTATTATTTTTAAAACCATTTATTATATATTTCTATTAATAAAAAATATTACATCACTATTGTGTCAGCATTAGTGACAATGATTTAATCTATAAAAAATATAATTAAATATCTATGATGTTAGTAATTCATTTAAATTTTTAGAGACTATATATATTCGATATAATCACTAACATATATATATAATATAATCAATATACTTATATAATATTAGATTGTGACATTTTTTTCACATTTATTAGATTTTATTTCATTCTTGTAATATTTATATGTAAGTGGTCAAAAAGTGATTTCATTTCAATAAATATATTATTTGAGTATTATTTTATAATCCAATGTGATTTTTATACGAGTAATGTTAATTTTATAATATTATTTTTACTCTTAATTTTCGGATTTACCTTTACTATGGAAAAAAATTAGTGATTTTACTTTTCGGAATGCCAATAATTAAAAGAATGCTATTGAGATAATTTGGACCTTATAATTTCAAATATTGAATCCATTTTTAAAAATTTTAAACATATAAGATTCATTAATTATTATAAAATTAATCATGTTGATGAAATGAGAAAATGTGTTGTTAATGATAAATCATTGTAAAAGATAGAAATGTTTTTACATATGAAATCAATTTAAAAATAATACTAATAACACAACTTATTTTGAATGATCAGAATATATTATATTTATACATTAAATCAATTTAATAATATAATTTCATGATATAAATTATTGTGATAAAAAAATTTGTTTTTAAAAAAAATTAATCATATTTTTACTATTCACAACTCATGAAATTGATCAGGAAAATATCATAAATTTATCTACAGTAAATTTTTATGTCCCACATAAAAATTTATTTTTAAAGTTTTTATATAAAAACTATTAATATATCAATCTCTATATATAAAATGGGTTTTCCATTTATATATTAAAAATTAATATTAAAAAAATAGTTTTTCATACATTAAATACTGTTTTATTCATACCCTATGACTAAAAATATAAATTTCATTAATTTCATTAATAATTGTAAATCAATCAAAATAGAAATTTCTAATTGATTTATATTTTTTATAAATAATTGATTGCCAATGAATTCATAATGCATATTCATAAGTTTGTTATAATTACTCCCACTAACCTAATGATTAGGTTAAAATGATAATTTATTTATATTGGAATCTCACAGTTCATTTATTCTCATGACTGAATGAAAATCAAGCTACTAAAGAATAAAAAAAATTTAAAGATAATATTTCATAAAAACATCTGGGTGATACATTATAAACCCCTTAAATGGGATTTCACCCTCAAAACACATCACATAGAAACTAACAAATGATTAAACATAAAACATTGACCAACTGGTTTGTCTTGTTTCATATAATTTTTTTTCAATGATTCATAATCACTATCAGATTTTCAACAGAATAAATATTTTTCTCATGCATTATAACTTCTGATGTTAATACATGTGATGTATTTGGTATTTAACATATTAGAGAGATACATAGAACACATCATGTACTTGAGAGTGATTTGGTGGAATCTAGAATCGGTAAACTACCTTCCCAACATGATCTAGATTTTCAAATGTACCACTATTTGTAGTTCTCAACGTTCTAATTTTTCAAAATCTCATTACACTCTTCCAGGGAGTTATTCATAGGAACACCTTCTCACCCACTTCAAAATCAATGTCTTTTATTCTATTGTTAGCATATGTTTTTTTGTCGACATTTAGATTATCTTATATATTATTTAATAGATGTGGCCTTTTCTGAAAATTAATCAACAATATTAGGTCGCACTATATTTCTTTCCTTAACTCCATCATAAAATGTTGGAATTATGTGAATCCTTTCATAGAGGGATTCATTAAGAGAAATCTGAATAATAGAGTGAAAGCTACAATTTTAATAAAATTCCACCATTGGTATGTGTTGATCCCAACAACCATTAAAGACCATATAGAAAGATATCAACATTTAATGCAGAGTGTGAATTGTCCGCTCAAACTAACTGAGTGTCTTAAGATGATATAAAGTATTTGGAACAAAATTATTTCTCAAAATAATGCTGAGGACTTCCCCTAAACATCAAATATATCCTTGGATCCAAATCATATATAATGGAATGTGGTACTACCTGAAATTATACCACATCCTTTACATATATAATTGAACGATAATCAAAAGATAAATCCTCTCTAATGACAATGATGTTTTATAACTATGAAAGAGGATCAACTAGTACCCAAATATTAGTATTGCGTTTGGATGTTTTGGGAAGTCAAATTGATTATTATTTAGTGATTTTTCCAATTTCCATTCTAGCGTGGGTAATTGTTTTATCACCACCATAGTCTTCTATCTCTCAGCTATAACATGTTGACTGAACAATCATTGAGAGACATATTCATTGACATCTTTCTTCATTCCATCCCAGCAAAAGTAATATTTTATCTCATGGTACATCGTTGTTCTTTTAGGTTGAATGGACAATAATGAACTATGAGACTCATCCAATAGATCATTCTTTAATAATGGAATGAGAGGAAAAAAAATTGTTCATGAACTATATTATTTCATTAAAATCAAGGTTGAATTCACGAACATTTCTCACCATATTTTGTAGCAATACATCTTTCTTATGATCCTCCTTAATCATCACTTGTATTGATTGATAAACATTAATTTGATAAAGATAATTCCCCCTCTATTAAAATTTCAAGATCCCTAATTTTAATATCTATATATATTGCATCCTTTTGGATCATCATCATAGACATGGTAGCATGGTGTTGTGGACAAAATGCATCTGCCATATTTTTTACATTTGTAGGGATGTAATGTATTGAAATTTTTTATTTTTTCATCAACTCCTACCATCTTATTTGATGCAAATCCAGATCTATTTTTGTGGAAATATAATTTATGAACTTATGATCAGTATTAATATAACACCTTTTACCATAATGATAATAATTGTATATCTTTAATTCAAAAATCACAACAACTAACTCCCAATCATGTTTTTTCTTAATTTTGAACAAGAATTTTAAAATTCAATGAGGCATAATCTATCACCATATCATTTTTCATAGGAATACTTCCCAGGCCCTTCATGAATGCATCACTATAGATCATAAACCTTTATCCACTACAAAGAACTATGTACATAGGTACATTGGATAAACTTATTTTTAGCCCTATGAAATTCTCTTCAAATTCCTCTATTCAAACAAACATAAATCCTCTCTAATTCAACTGGGTGACTGGATTAGATAATCGTGAAAAATATTTCACCAAACATCAATAATATCTATTCAAATCAAGAAAATATCAGATCTCAGTTATTGTTGTCAGTCATGACCATCTTTCAATAAACTCTATATCTTCTAGATCCACAATTATCCAATCTATTTATATTATGTTACCATAAAATGAAACATTACAGATCCGAAATTTACACCTAGTGAATTAGGAATAATACTTCTCCTTTCTCATGATCTTTAGTACAATTCTCATGTGATATTCATGTTTTTCCTTTCTATTTTAATATATAAGAATATCATGTATAATTAAAACCAAAAAATATTCAATATCATCTATGAAGACTCTATTAATTTTGATCCATGATGATAGAGGTGGAGTTAATAAGATGAAAATAAATTATTTTAAATTCATTGTGTCTATATCATTTCTGAAATGTAATCATTGTTATATCATCCTTTATGACCCTTAATTGATTATATCATGAATGAAGATCAATCATGGGGATGTATTGAAATCTCTAGAGTTTTTCAAATAAGTCATCAATTTGGGGAAGTGGATATTTTTTCTTGAGAGTGATCTATTTATGTTCTCAATAATCAATTAAGAGACTCATTGATCCATATTTCATCTTAACAAATAGAAAAAGTTCCCCCCATAGTGACAAAATAGGGTGTATAAATCCTTTATCAAGATTTAGTTGTAGATTTTTCTAAAATTCCTCTTAATCAATTGGCGCCATTCTATAAGGTGTCCATTTAATAGGCATAGCACCTGGTACAAGTTCTATTGAAAACTCAACATAGTGATTTGTTGTCGGACAAAGAAGTTACTCCATATAAACATCCTCAAACACCCATATGATGTGTATATTCTTAATTGTGACTTTCTCCCCACCCATTTGAGATAAATAATCTTATATTGTTGGAATAAATAACCATACTATGGATACAATTTCTATCAGAAGGTTATATTCATCCTTTCATCGATTAGTAATAACATATTTATCGGGAATATGAAATGTGACTACCCTTCCTTCACTTTATGTATGAGCTCTATATAAAAAATCCAATTTATTCCAAGAATAATATAAAATTTCACTATAAGAAGGTTCACATGATTTTTTGGAAGCACATTCCCACAAAAATCATCAAGGAAAGAATTATAAACATTTTATGAAACTGTTGTGACAATAGCAGTTGTTACCATTAAATAAACATCTATTTTTGAGGTAACACAATGATACCTTAAGAAATTCCTTCAAAAATAAAATGGTGGGTGGATCCATCATCCAATAAGTCATTTTAAACATTTTAGCTGATTGTATGTTCAGCTATTTCCCCTTCATTATCGTACTAAAAGTCCCCGATATTAATTGCATTTGACATTCCATTTTTCATTGGACATTAATGTTTCTTGATATCTATCATCATAAATAACCCTTTGATTAGTTAATTGAATGTAATAATTCCTCATTTCCTTTCAATTTTAACACTAAAGTGTAGGAGATGCATTTTTTGTATCATTTTATTCATTCTCATTATTAATAATCTTTTTCCCTCACTCTGGAATTCAATTAAATGATGACATTCTTTTCCACACTTAAATCATTTATGAGACCCTTTAAGACAATTCTATCTATGTTATTCCCAAAGATCGAGAATACTGTAAGATTAATCTTCTATTAATTTTTGAATTTAGATTTTTCTTTGAGTTCCTTTATACTCTTATTTTCAAACCCATATGACATGTGGGTTACTCCAATCTCTATTTAACCTTCAGCTTCTTTCCTAAACAAAATTTCTTTTTTTCTTCCAAAACATTTTTCGTCATAAAAATACCATAAAATTATAGATGAAAATATTTTCTGTGAAGATAACCTTGAATTATTATAGTAAATAATCAAGGAAATAAATCTACAAGAATGTGTAAAAAATCTATTCATTCCATAAAAGATAAAAAAAATTATTCTTCTCGTATTTTTTCAAAAAAAAAATTAGAAATTACATTATAAAGAAAAAAAGATTCCATTAAAAAAATTTAGTCAAAAGTTCAAATTAAATAAAATTAACATTAAACAATTATTCATGTATGCAAATAATAATTTGAAATACATATAGAGGATTTGTGGTTGTGTATGATAGATAACCCCTAGTAAAAACCTATTAATAAACAATTTTGGATTAAAAAAATATTTGTAAAGTTCGTCTTTATATTAGTTCTGATATGTTATGTTTGTATCCAATCATATTTTATTATGATTTAAATAATAATTATCATTTATTACAGAAAAGTAATAATTTTATGATGACATTTATAATCATATTATCATCCATTAAAAAGGAACATCTCATTATTACTTGTTATTCAAGTATTAACTACTTTATTTTTAATGCATGTTTTTTTGGATAATTTATTATTCCTATTTTTATGCTATAGTAATATTATTAACAGAATGATAAGTATTATATTTATTCATTCAATTAATTTATATAATCCTGGATTAATGATGATTATTTAGAATGAATATTATCACTCCATAGATATGGTAATTCGTACATAAGTATGAGCTACGATGTATTTCCCAAAATTATTTAATGGTATTTATGTGGTTATCATATAATAACTCAGAATTATTTTCATTATATAATAATAATATATAATTATTATTTCTACCATTATACCCATCCACATTGTGTGGTGTTGAAAAACATATTACACCACGATATTGAGACGGTATGTTGTACGTACGCACGCTTGATAATTTCATTTTATGTATTATGGATATATTGTGAAATTATGTTGTTTAATATATATAATAACATATAAGTATATTATTTATACATATTTATTAATTAATATTAAAACAACTAATTATGAGAGATTAGAATAAAAATTAGTTTTGATAAAATTAGTAGAAGAGATTACCTCTTCCTTGATTTGCCACCATTAAATTTCCAAATTTTAAAATACAATGGGTCTTTGAAGAAGGGAAAAACCACCAGAATGAAAATAAAAAAATTTAGTAGAAAAATGGAATGGGGTTTACAAGTGTGACAGATCAAAAATTAATCAAATTGGTGAGGTAGGTGGATCCCTTTTATAAATGATTTGAGGGGAAATTTTAAAAACCTACAAAATTTAATTTTATAATAAAATAAAACCTCACATAAAATATTCCAAAATGTTCCAATTTAAAATATGAGATGAGATAAGGAAGTAATATCATTAAAAAATAAATATTAAACAAGTACTTATGTCAATTTAAGCATTATCATTTAATTAATACTTCTTCATTCTATTTAATTTTAATTGTGGTGATAAAATTCATAATTTTTAATGGTTATACGTATATTCTAATATGGTAATTATTAACCATAAATTGACATTTGATGAAATTTTAGACCTTATATTTATCACATTATAATTTTTTAATCATTTTTTTAATAATTTAATAAATTGTTATTTCGACGAAAAATTAAATATTGTCAGTTTTGAAAGAATTCAATTATTAGACTTTAATAAAATTATATTTGGGAGATAAAATCAATACAATTATTCCATAGACTCATAAAATTACTTAGTTACCTATAAAATTCATTGATTATGTTAATGAGTTCATATAATAATTATTTTAATATTTTTTAAATCATTTATTTAATATTTATATTAATAAAAACATTGCATAACTAATGTCTAATAATAAATGGTAATTATTTATTATATAAAAATAAAAAATATATTTACATGATGTAGATATTATGTTTATATTTTATTATACTATATATTGTAGATATTATCACCTTGTTATAAATATACTAAAATTATCATACTTAGAGAAAATGTGATTGTTTCATTTTTTCACACACATATGTTTTTTTCATTCATGTCATATTTATCGGTAAGTCGACAAAAAGTGATTCCATTTTGAACAATAGATTATAAGTGTGTAAATTATAAATCCAATAGTATTTTTAAACATTTTTTTTTGGTAATTTCATAATATTTTTTTTATTCTTATTTACTCGGTTTACTTTTGACCATGGTAATTATTTTTTTTCCAAAGATATTATTCAAAATGCATAAAAATAAAATTAAAATATTAAACTAATATTGAAAAACTTATTTCAAATATGGAATCAATTTTTCAAAATTCTGAACATATAATATTAAGTAAAAAATTTAAAATTAATCATGTTGTTGAAATGGGAAAATGAATTTTAAAAGTTAAAATAATGAAAATGATCGAAATGTTTTTACCAGGGAATTCAAGGTAAAACTAATGATAAGGAAATATATTATATTGAATGATAAAATATAATATATATATTCATTGAAACAATTAAATATTTTAATTTATCAATATATTTTATCTCCCTGATAAATTTTGTTTTTAATAAAAATATAGCTTAATTTTGCTATTAATAAAAACAAGAATGTTATCAAAAAAATATTAGAAATTTATCCCAAGTAAATATTTATATCCCAATTAAAAATAAAATAATTATTTTTTCATTTACAAATTATAAATGTGTGAAGTTATGAATTTAAAATGGTGTCTTCATTAAAATATATAAAATTAAACTTGGAAAATATGTTTTTATACGTAACATATGGTCTAATACATACCCTATGATGAAAATATAAATTGAAAGAATATCAAGAATAATTTATCAAGTATATCACAAATCTATATCTCATTAATTTCATAAAATAAACTAATTTATACAAAATACATATATCTTATTTATTTATATTTTTCAAAAATAATTGATATCTTGTGAATTCATAATGAATTTTCATAAGTTAGTTACGATTGTTCCCACTAACCTAATGACTATGATATAACCCAAATTTAATATTAATAAAATCTATCAGATCATTGAAACTCATGATTTTTTGTCATGAAATAACCTGAATAATAAAAATTATTTATAGAAAATAATTCATAAACTCATCTGGTTGTTACAAATAAAATGTGATTAAAATCAGCGGAGTTTACCAGAAACCAACAATGGGAACCTCCCTATTTGGTATCTCCAACCAAAGAAAGAAAGAGTGAATAATAAGCATTCAACTACCCAAAAAATTAATTAGATCATCCAAAAAACTTAATTAATATATATATAATCTACATATCAATAATATGAAGTAAATTAGCCATTTAAAACATTATATCTTGCATCTGAACTAATAAATTATCATATAGAGTTATGAATTTAAATGAATTACATTAATTATTAAATAAAATGATGGAAGATGACAATATTAAACAACATAGTAAAATATAATAGAACCACGACAAAAAATATATGAAGATAATAGAATTATTAAAATGATACATCATTACAATTAACTTCTGTTGTAATTTTAATTTAACAACAATAATGACATCAATTTTATTCAGGAAGTATTGAATATCATAATTCTAGTGTTAGGAAACATTCATTAAATAACTATCCACTACTACTCATTCATTTTATTCACCCATGAAAATACACGTGTTACACATAATACACAAAAAATAAATATCCAAAGAAACATGCATTTAGGCCTTCAGAATATATTACCAAAGAAATATAAGATTTGATGATACGAGAAAACATGGAGGCACAAGAACATGAGGGTATTAATATTTTGAAAAGAAAATCACTATAAAATTTAAAAATATTTAAGAATATTATAAGATGTATGAGAACATTTTATATGTATTTAGATTTTTTTATACTAGAATAAACAATTAGTATTATTTATACATTGAAATGTTGAACGATGAAAAATATATTTAAGGTTAATAGATATATCATAATTTTCTATAAAATTATTCTATGATTTTAATATATATATATATATATAATAAGAAAATAAAAAATTAATTATACCCCACCACATAAAAAATTGTTTAAATAATTCATGAAATAGTAAATTATAATCACTAATAAAATATGAAGGGAGATATTTTCAAAAATGATATTATACATGTATATTGAAGAGATCATAAAATTGATGGAGATAAAATATCAACACTAAAAATAGGTATTTTGGAATGAATAAAAAAATCATGTTAGTGATATTAATAGATATGTAATACATGTCCTTGTTGGATGATTTTCTAAAATAATTACGTCAGCACATGATTTCCGATCACAAGTTCAGAGAAATATTAATAAAAAAATTTATGGAAAATTAGGAAGAAAATATTATCTAATATGTAACAATATAGTAATTAATACAACCCTGGATGATGAAATGTGAGTCTTAGAAAAAAGGTAAAGGGTTTGAACAAAATTCATAAAAAATAGAAATCAATATTGGATAATATAACAAAGATACGAAGAAAACAGAATGGCACATTAGAAGCATATTATTGTTGAACATGGAATGTTGTCATATTTATTTTGATAATGTAATTTATATTTTTTATAGAAATCATTTAATGATAAAATTCTTAAATGGAAATAAAAAAATTATGTGAAGGAAAATTTTACCAATAGTAATCAGTTGGTTTCATACATTTATATTAGCATTATTATTGGGGATGTTTTTAATGTACTATAATATAAGTGAGCGTATTTTCATAGAGGATGGAGAAAATTTTTCTTTAGCATTAAATGATTGTTCTTCATGTTCACTACACCATTATATGATGAACTTGTTCTATGTATACAAAATGTAAAATTTGTTTTGGAGATTTTTAGATGATACATGATAGATTTTTTTGGGTTTTGACAATTTTTAAGTTGGATCGATTTAACATAAAATTGCCTTATAGTTATTTAGGATGAATATATATCATTATATATATCATTTTATGTAGTCCCATTAAAATAGAAGACATAATTTCGATTTAAATAGATTGGTATGATGACATTACCCTGCGATAGATTTGATATTTGAGGGAGAATAAAGAAGGGGAGGCTATGATATGTGGGGGATGGGTTTGTATTTATCAATAAAAGAGAATAGGGTAAAGAATCATTAATTTCTAATGAAAAATGAAATAGGATGTTGATATTTTAGAGTAATATATATTAAGGGGTGTGTGGGATAGAGATGTTAGATGGTTTTGAGGGAATCGAGGGTGGTGAACAGGAATTAGATGTGGAAAATGTAGAGAATGATGAATAAGTGTTTTCCGTGGATAATTATGAATGATAAGTATATAAGTGAGTAAGAAAAATTTGCTGATGACACAATATAAGAAGGTGTACATGTATGTTGTAATGTTTATAGTAGAACAATGAGTCTTTGGATTGAGTGTTTTTAATAAAATATTTGTGATATGAAGAGATTTAAGATTACCCACCTTAATAAATATCCTAGAAAAAATTAGGCATATTAGCCTGATTCTCCTTTTTTTTAATGTAACTGAACCATCAAGAGTATAGAGATAGAATATAACATTTATATGGAATCTTAAAAATATCATTTTGGTGGAAGTAATGAATGTGGGTATAACAATCATTGACATGGGAATCATGTCCATGAATGGACCAGAAGATTATATTAGTAATTAGGATCTCATCTTAGTCATATAAATGGATGATATTATGGATAATATTACATCTGATGTTGGAATGTGTATTTCTCAATTTTCCACCATTCAATGGACTCACATCGTATGTCATGCTGGTGGACATTACAATCACATTGTCCATTTTTCCTAGAATCTAAAGAAAGGATTTTATAATTTTGATTGAACTCATGTACTATACTACCTGAATGGATAACCCTATCATAACCTACCAAAATAGTTCAAACCAATTAAATTTCAAATATTGACTCATATAAAGGATTATTGTTCCCTGGGAAAATGATAATGAGGATGGTATGTGTTTCAAGACAATGGGACAAATATAAGACACGTAGATAAATTTAAATAGGTTGATCCATTCTATAGAACCAATAAATCTGTCCAAATGATCATCTATTAGATTATACAATTCTCATGGAAATACCTATAGAGATTTATTTTTTATCCTACATAATAAATACTGTGATTTAAAACTTCTTATAAAATATTCACCTTTGATGAATAGGAACTGTTGTACCACCATCCCCCTGAACTTATCATTTTGGTACATGACATCATTTATGTCACCACCATTTAGAAATGCCTTTATAGACAAACCTATAAATACATTAGATTAACGGCTGATGTTAATTTATCATTATATTATGTCTACCAATTGAAAACCACAAAATAATATTTAATGGAGTAATGATGATGAATTTAGGTTTCATTTGATTCAAAGAGAAAATGATAGCCCTGAAATCAATATCCTTCTTACAGAGAAAAACATACCACTAGAATGACCTTGTAAAGAAAAAAAGCAATGATTAATTGAAAATAATTGAAATAAATCCATATATATCTTTATCATCTTATATGTTTCATAAATAAAACAATATCAAGGATATTTTTATACTCTAACATTAGGAGATAAAATATGTATATGGGTCACCAATTCCATAACAGTTCCTTCTTTTGATTTTCATTGGGATTTATGGGTTCATCTCACACCATCAATTTCCTCTATATGTTCTTGAAAGGATGTATCCCACCCTATTTCCACCATTTATAGTATCACTAAATAGTATCATGAGTGCCCTTAATTGTTTTCAAGTGGTTACATTCCAAATAAAAAATATAATTACTGACATCACCTCGACATATCAACCTAATTCTCTGATGTTATCTCATGAAAACCATCTTATTCTCATTCTGATCATCAGTTTTTCTTGGAGGAGAGATATATAATATAAAAAATTGGGGCAACATCCCAGTTAGTTGGATCATAAAAAATATTTTTTTATTGGATGGAATTTTAGGGTTACTATTAAAGGTAATAAGAAATCAAGCTATTTGTGTGGGGATCACCGTGGAAAATTTAACATGGTCATCAATGGTCATCCCTAATTGATTTAAAAATGTTTTAGGGGTATGAATATACAATCCCTTTCATAAAATATGAATGTTTTGGTATAAATAATAAGTCATCAGTCCCAACATAATAACTTTATTTTCATCGAGATTAGAATACATTCATAGAACCTTAGTAAGTTGATTTTTTCATTTTTCCTCTCCACCTACAGCACAAAAAACCTTCCATTGTATTTTCAAAAATCTGTGGAATATAATAAATGAATATATTGTTCTCTCTATTGGTAACTACAAATACAAAAAAATTTCCTTATGTCTGCTGCATAAATATATGATAAAAAGTAGTGTTATTTTTTTATATAAAAATTATATAATAATATTTGAGTCAGCAATATAAATAAATGTTCCCATTATAAGTTTTTATGATAGTTCAATCATTACTAGTATTTTTAAAAACATATCCCAAGGATTCGGATCTATGTGATTCCACTCCTGAACTTCTGTAAAAAAGACAAAAATATCCTACATAATTCCATTCAATATTAAAAAAATGGGATGCCTTAAATTCAAATATAAAAGTTCTATTTAAATTTTTTTTATTTATAATCAAACTCATCAACTCTTAAATAATCTATTATAATGAGGAAATTATCAAACATTTATAGACTATTGAGAAACACATTTTATTAATCCATTTCATTAATGAATTTAATGGTCAAACACATGTATCTATTTTCTCTTATTTAAATAGTATAATATATTATCCATAATGATTATATAATATTTTCTATATCAATATATGTAATGGTATGATTAGTGTAACACTTTTTACCAGAGATTTATAGTGACTAGATAATTTTACATATATTATTTTAATGTTTTTATTTAAAATATCTAAAAATTAAAATCCCAAAGATCATTATGCATATTTTATTATGATTATTAGGTCCATATTACAACAAAAGGACCTTAAATAATGGAATTTTTATTTTATTATTTATAATGAAATCCTATTATACATTCGATGCACAAAAATTAAATTTGGTATCCTATAGGGATGAATTAATTAATTTTTGAGCTAAAAACCCAATCAGGGAATATACATGAGTAGGAAACACACGATGTGATTCAAAGGTGTAACATGATTTCACAATAGAGGGGATAATGATTAATCAAACGGATACATGAAATAAAAAATATTATATAATAAGATCATCGAATCATAAGAAATGTGACAGGAATAAATAACATGATATAAACATTGTTCATGGATAATTGCCTAGAAAATACCACATTGTGGACAATTCACCATTGTGGATTAGGATTAGTACATAATCAAACACATAACACCTCTAGAGTATAATGAATATACCAAAGAATTAGAGAAAAATATGGGTGAACATATCATAACATCTTCAGGACATATGTTTTCCACATAAGGGAAACTATCATATGACATAAATAATTATTACACGGAATGAAAAATGGGTTTCCTAATATTCATAAAAATCGTAATCAATGGGAATTTCTCAATTAAAACATTTGATAAATTATCATAAAGAACATATTTTTCCATTAAATGAAATTGAAATAAGAACGTTTTATATTTGGTATACATATAAATAAAATTTAAAATAATTCAATAATATTCATGATATAAAGGGATAATGTCTATTAGTGAGATAATGTTAATTACATCATGAAAAGAGTAGTTTGAGAAGTCCATTTTCATGAGATTGGATATTCATGTGAGTTCTTCATCTTCTATGTTAATAAAATTATGTTATTTATTTTCTTTCTTACAAAATTTTTTCATTTTTATTATTCCTTTAATTTTATTTTTTACTATGCCTTATTATATTACAAAACAAATAAAATTCAAAGAGGATGTATTAATAATAAATAGTTTATATATCCAATAAAAATTTGGAATGATGAATAATGTAAATTGGATTATTATTTAATCACACAAAAAATTAATAATTAATTATTCATCAATTGTACAATAATTTTTTTTACCAACTATGAAATAGAGTAATGTAAAATAAATTTCAACATAATCATCGAGATGGTAAAACATTTGTACTCTTGAGTAATATTTTGATTTTTCAATCATTAAAACTGAAAAAAAAAGAATGTATTTTATTATATTTATATGATTATAATTATCACATGAATGAAATATTATTTCATTAAATTCCATTACAAATTCAATCCATGTTATGTGGTAATAAAAATGAATCACATTTCTTCACAATGCTATAGTAAATAATGCCCCCGAACTACATTATCATTCATTAAATTTATGGGAATTTATGAAAGTATATAACATATTTCTTTTCTATTGTTATTTTTATATAATTAATATAAAATTTCAACAACAAATTAATCCATATTACATTTCCAGTATAGTTTATGTGATAAACAAATCACATTGCATCATGAGGCGATATTCTGTTATAAACAAAAGGAAAGTTATCGTATACCCTATTGAATAGGTTGTAAGAATGTGTATGTTATATTTTAACTAAATAAGTAAATATAATGATTAAATATTATATATAATTTTTAAAAATATCATTATATCTAGACATTATAAGAAATTACATATAATGAATTAAATAGGTTTTCATGGAGGGAGACCTCAGTACACACAAACAATGGTAAAATGTTTCAGTTATTGGAGGTAGGGATATTTATAATTCATTACCATAACATAAAAAGAAAAAAATTATTTAAAAAAATATATTTACTATATCATTTTGATTTTAAAATATACGAATAAGGTGGAAGTGAAATTAAACCAAATGCTTCTTTAAGGATGTTACCACTTCTTTGAAAAACTTCTTTGTGTTTTCCCAAAAAATAATACTAAGATAACTTTTTGGTCATTTTTAATTATCTAGAATTATGGGAGGTATATAATTAAGTTATTTGGATAGGTATTCGTTGACCAAATGATTTTTTGAAGTGTTTCAATGATAAAAGAGTGGGTGACATTTTATATGTGGTGGAGAGGAAAAAATGGGATTTTTAAAAGATAGAAATGCACCCATGATTTTATAATGATTTAAGAAAATAAAATTTACATTATAGAATTTTATAATATTTAATATAAATATATTACCATAAAAAATTAAATTGATATTTTTTGGATCGTATTTACCCCTTATATTTGTAGTTCCCCCCACAAAAAACATGTTCTGACCCTAATAATGAAATATAATTTTTAGTATTTTTACATTTCATTAAAATTAAATATTTGGTAAAAAATATTATATAATACAAATTATTATTTTTACTAATATGTAACACACATTTTTATATTATACTTATAGAATATGGATAATGTAATTTAAAATTAATCTTGTAGATGTCTAAAAAAGTTTCTTTCTGGAAACATTTTTTTAAAGAAAATATGATATCCTATTAAAAATATCAAAAGAAATAATAATTAATTGTGTTTAATATAGTAATATGATATAAATAATATATAAATTTTATTTAAATCATCACTCAATTTGTGTTATTTTGATTATTTAAAATGGATACACATTATAAATATTAAAACCAATTTTAGATTTCAAGCATTTTAATGACTAAAAATAAAATTTTATTAAAATATAAAATAATTTATTTTTATATATAATTAATTGGATTAAAATTTACTTATTAACAAATATTTTAATTTTAAAACAAATTAAATAAAATCAATTTTCTTGAAATTTTATAATTTTTTTTATTTTATAAAAAATGCAATTTTTACTATTAACAGAAAAATTATCTTTTTCAAAAAAAATATTATTATATGTTAATAAAAATTTGATTATTTTGAAATAAAAATTTATTTTGATAAATTTATTTTATAATTATTAAACAAATATAATTAAATTATTATTTAATAAAATCTTTTAAACACAATTTCGAAATATATGTTTTTATTAAAAATATGAGGATATTCATTTGTGTATAAAAATGTATTAATTAATAACACGATACAAATAACATAATTCTTTTAGAACTATTACTAACCACATATTTATTAAATTTTTTAAAAGGTTTTATTTAAAAAATGATTTTTTAATTTGGATTAGTATTTCATGTCCCATTTGCTATCGAACCTCATTTTGTATTTTTATTATATAATGGCATTCATTCATGACCCTATAAAAAATTTTATTAATTAAATTTTTAATAAATTATTAGCAGAAAATTGATGATGGTATTTTTTATTCATTGCTAATTACTGTTCCAAATTTTCACCTTTAAACATGTTTTTTCTCTAAAAAATATTTACAATGTGAGTTGTTTGGTTTCATATATATTTGTCTCTATTATCTAGGATATTCAATGGATGATCCACATATGAAAGTTATAAACTAGATGGTATCACATCTAAATATAGTATATGTGAGTGACCTATTTTATACATACTTAATATGGATTCATAAAACACATATTTAACTTGAGATATGTTATGTGTGAGTGCTAGTCGGTAACCCACTACATCAATGAGATCAATGAGGTTTAGAAAAAAGTGAAATCTTATAGGGTCATGAATGAATGCCCTTATATGGTGGCATATGAATACAAGAATGGAAGCTATTATTATTTGAGAACTCTATAAGGGATATGTGTTAATCAAAAAAAATTTAAAGTCAATTAAACTAGATCATATAATTTCTTATATATTATTATCTATATTGATTTGATGGTTCCCTTAGACTGATCGTCTTCCATATTTTGATATGTTATGCTGAAGATAAGATATATACAAATGGATTGATAAAATCTTCTTCATAACCATGATTGAAATCTCGAATATCAATTGGAGAATTTATATTGAAGGCCTCCATGCAATATTACCACATCAATTATTTATATCATAATGAGTTATTCAATAGGGATGTCATCCATAATTTAAATGAAGTGTTTCAACATTATAATGTGAATGAAAACCTCCCAAATGTAAATGTTACCTATAAGTGTCTTGGTGTGTCATAGAATGAAATCCATGATTCGGATTACTATATCTATTCTAGGATAGTAAAATGTTGGAATATACCCTAGGAATTCTATCATTTTTCATTGACATTAATGGATTCCAAAAATTGAGACACCAATTCCATGATCTCCATCTTCATGTTACCCATGATGTGTTTTTTTTTGTATCTCTATACATATTAGTGGTTCATATATGAATAGAGATGGATGAGAAATATGCATCATCCCGAATCTCCATCTTTTATAATGGTGTTGATGGGACACATATCCATGATAAAAACAATCAAACTCATTCTATATTAATGTTGAACAATATATTATTCACAACATTTTTCTGAAACAGCTCATCATCTTTCTATTCCTCCTTGATCATCTAAAAATTGGATGGCTGAGAAGTAAATTGAGAAATGTAGGATTGAAATTCTTTTACAATTCCCATGTTCTTCCTTTGAAAATCTAATATGATTTGATACTTCAAATTTCACATCAATGAAAAACATACAAGATCACTTATATATATATTGTCCACCCCGTATTGATTCATCATGATAATAAATTATTTATAATTAATTCTCCATAATTTTCCCTTGCCATATTCATCAGTTCATGTTAAGGTAATTATTTGTGAATATATAATTAAAGATTTTCTAATCTTAATATATTTCAACCTTCCCCCTAATAAATAAAATATGTCCATATCTTAAATGAAAAGATCATATAATACAACTCTAGGTCTTCATTTTGATAGTCTTTCTTAATAACATTATGGTACCCTGTAGAATAGTGTATTACATTATCATTATACATTAGTAAACTACCCAAAACCTTAATTGAAGAATTTATATCAACCAAAAAATGTATCCCACATTAAGGAATTATATGTAATAGTTTAGTGATAAGATTCCTTTTCAACATCATAAATATATATTTTCATTCACTAGCCAAGAAAAATATTACTCTTTTATGACTTATCAATTGAAGTTTATTTGAAAATATTGAGAACTTCCCCCCAAATTGCATGTATTGCTGAAATAATCAAATAAAACTATAGATATATATTTTAGAAATAATTATAGGCAATACCACGACTACATGAATCATATAATGTTACATATATACTACCTTTTAAGTATAATATTCCCCCTGATTCATAATTTCATCATCTTACACTCTCACTTGTTTTAAATTTCATAATGATTCTCAATTAACAAAGCCTTTATCAAATTATTCATATACTCTTCATGATTCTCCCTAATTATATTGACTGTAAAATTTTCATCTTCAAAGACCACCTCAAAAATTTCAATTTAATACCTAATGATTATATTAAATAAGTCTATAAATATTTCTAGACAATTAATGGGTTCTGAAAACTTCAATATGAACTCATATTGCCTACACCTTATTCAATTGAATTTTTTTTGATTATCATCATTCTTTACACTTATCTGATGATATCCTTTCCATTGATCCACCTTAAATAAATACTCACCACCACCTATTTGATCAATCAAGGCATCTATCCATTGAAGGGTACAAATGATCTTTATTGTGATATTTTTGATAATAATGTAATCAATATAGATGATAGTTTACCCATCCTTATACATGATTAAATCTATCAAAACCCCCAAAATGATGCTCTAGTATATATAAAACCATTTTATATATTGCCATGTAACATATTTCTCTTCCCTTCCATCTCAATGGTGGTAATCTTGTATGGTGTCTTTGTTATGGGAGATGATCCAGTGACACATTTGAATGAGAAATAAACCTCTCTTTCTGGAGGAAGAAAAACTAACTCTTTTAAGAATATATTTGTATTACATTAGTATTGTATTGAATCATTATTCTATAATTTTCTTAGTTATTTGGTCTATATATGTTTTAAAAAACGAAAAGAATTGTTTTTCATGAACAAAAGTATTCTTGGGTGAGTTATCCTCCTATTTGAAGTAGAGATGAATTTGTTGGTGACTTAGAACCATGAAAGTGATCCCCACTCATAAAAGATGATGTTGGATTTATATTAGGATAAGAAATCCATGAAAAATATAGAATCACAATGTTATAAATAATATAAGTTGATATTTTTTGGAATATTGAATCTATATTAAATTATTGATAATAAGTTATAAACATAGGATTAAACATTAAATTTGTTCATTAATCTTACAAAAATATCAACCCCTGTATTTTGAGGTGGTGTTTGAAAATATCTACTAAACATATAATATATGAAATAAAATGTAGAACCAGAAAAATAGTATGTTGTCTATTCTATAATGTTTGACTAGTGTACATGCATATAAATTGTTTTTAGAATCCACCTCATACATATTGAGAGAATGTTTCATTACATTATTTCATAATGTTCTTTATCAATAATTATATCAAAATTCACTTTTCATATTTCATTATCATTCATCATCCCCATGTTACATGTAGGTAAAACACCATATGAAATTCATAGTATTGATCTGGATCTTCATTTTTGCAACCTACGTAGAAGGATTTCTTATTTTTATATGAAAATGATTATGCAAATTTCCTGCATTTCGATACGTGAATCATATATTGGTTACCCTTATAATGTGTTTCCGATTCGTCTTCCAACAAAATTGACACATGGGATGTTGTATTTTCATTTTACCGTGAGATTTATCATTTGATACACCAAATAAAATACAATATTATATTCTTTTTTCTATAGTCCCATGAGATCCCATGTAGTCCTGATTCATCATATAAATATTTTGGGCACAATTGGTAACCTATTTATTGTTTTCAAATTCATTAATGGATAATATATTTCATATCCTCTTCTTTAACCCCCCAAATGATGTGGTCCACCTTACATTCAATGTTGATGAAAATGAAATTTGTGTACTGTGCATGCATTAGATTATTTTACTCATATTACCGTATAGATTCATCTTCAATTTCATTAAGACTGATGAAATCACTCTATATTTTATGATGGTGATTTGTGAAAAATATTAATGAATTATATTATATTAATATCTTCCAATTTACTAGATTCAATATCCTAATTGGACTTGGTGTTCTAGATTATAGTTCACCACATATCTATTACACCATTAATGAGATAAATGGAAATCCAAAGTTTATGTTACATCATGCATTAGATGATAGATATTTTCATCTCAACGGAGTTAATAAATTACTATGTGATAATGGGATTAATGAATCCATTAATTGTCTGGGTACTTAGTCCCAAAAACGAATTGACTACAACTTGATCCTTTTTAAAATGAGCATGGAACTCCAAAAGATTCAACTTATTATTCATAACTTTTGAAAGTTTATCTACTACTTCTAGGATGTTTTAAACTCACATACCCCTAATAATATTCATATTATAGGTGGAATGGTCACATTTCCTATGATGCTGGATATTGTAATGGTTATCATATTTGACACCATTTACTAGAATTAAAATATTTGAATACATTAACTAAAAAACAGTCTCAAAGTAAAACTGTAAACATGGATGGAATAACATATAAATGATAAGTACATCATAACTTATTTTTCCCTAGCATTAAAATTAGGGTATCTATAGTTATTTTTCTATTATGATTTATAACAAATTAATTCATTTTTATCCTTCATGATGTTTCATAAATAGTTTGTGAATTAAAAAATCCTATACCACATGAGTGTCAATCCATGTGCATAGTAAGGATCATTTTGGTGATACAAATAAATCTATTGTTAACCCTAACATGACTTATTTAGATATATTACACATATGTACCGCTATATTAGAACCATTTCTTTATGAAGGATCCAAAAAGTGATGTAAGAACATGGAAACCACCCAATCTATACATCACTATATTTTCATGGATATTTTGTTGTACTAGATCTAATCCATAGATATATCCCTACGGTTCTCACCATTGTTTACTCATCCAAATTATAAATGTTAAGTAAAACATTACTCTAATATCAACTATAGTGAACCATTACTTGTACTCATTTTTTATAATATTAATAAACATAAATATCATAAAAGATCAATCCCAATGATCATGATGCCTAGTATATTTAGAATTATAGTTTCACGTTATATATAATTATACATAAAAAAAGAATCATTGATTTTTTATTTAAAATTAGATACTAATATCCATTTATGATTTTAAAACTATTTTGGATAACTTAGGGAATACAAAAAGAAACATGTGACCAAGAAATTCCTGTAAAGGGATAAACATGGAAAGGAAACAAAACATGTGATCCAATGTTATAACCTGATATCATAAATGTAAAGGCCCTTTATTATCATAAAAATTTAATAACTTAATGAACATTGTATCATTATATCATATAATCATATAAAATGAACTATCAAAATAAAACATTACATATTCATGATTCAGGGCTAACGTCCATTATAATATCACATTGTAGACAGAATCCCCTAATAGATTATGTTTACTCAATAATCCCATACATGAAGACTAATGAAATAAAATCATTAACTAATACAATAAATCACTATTTAAGTTCACCCATCCTAACATATTCATGTTATTTGTGTTTGAATAACAGAATTAATCATATGGAATTTCAGAGGAATAACGCAAGGAATGAAAATCAGTTTCATATTATTATTTAATATAATAATAAATAGAAACTGCTTAATAACAAAATTTTATAAATTTTCAAAAGGAATGTATTACCCCATAAATGGAATGTAGGAAAAGATATTTATATATTATTGAGATGTATATAAATAAATTAGTATTATTATATAACATTAATGTGAGAGATAATGTGAGTTAGATATAGAATGTTCAAACCCTAATAGAAACGGTGGTTTAAATAGATCACATACCTCATGCCATATTTTTAAGTAAATATTAAACATTATGAATAATAAAAATATGATATTTATTATATCAATTTATAAAAATTTCATGTTTATTATCAATTTGATTCTACAAATCACCATGTTTTTTTCAATTACATAACCAATTAATTTTATATTGGACATTTTAACATTAAAAGGCTAATATATCTTGAATAACTTTTGAAAGATTAATAAGGTAATATAGACTACTATAAAATCCTATATCTAATTGAAATAGGGAAATAATTATTTTTTATACATAGATTATACATTTTAAACCAACTATAAAATATGGTTATGAAAAAAGAACTATGTTATAATCATAGAGACGGTTATTGTTATGTACGCTTGAGTTTTTTAACATTTATCAATGATCACATTTTAAAGATGATAAGTGAAATTTTGTATTTACTACATGATAATAATTTCATAAATATAATAATATTTATTTAAATAGCCATAAAATTATCTTCCATGTTAAATAGTTACAAGAGTTAATCACATAGCTTAATAAGGAAGGATTCATCATCACACAACTATGATGATGTAATATTTTTGAAGGATTGTATGTAAAAAATTTGAATGATATATTTGTTTTCAAAATTTATTTATATTTCATGAATAAAATATGTCAATATAAAATTAAACCTAATTACCATCCATGTAAATCATATTTTAGAAAAAAATGACATCATTTCATGAGGTAGTAGTTTACCATAAACTAAAGGGATATTATCTAATTCCCAATGGAATTAAATGTATGGTGATTTATTCTATATTTTCTTTACTTAAGTTTAAATATAAAATAAGTATATTAAGAAAAATTAAATACAGCCAAATATGCTACCATGACGAGTTGTTATTGATATTGAATAACTCATATTCGTGAGATAGTAGTCCGTCTTATACAGAATCAACAGTTTCATTTCCCATTTTTTGGATGAGGGGATTAATGAGAGTAATTATATAAAAATAATTATATATAGATATATTTAGGATACTAAGTTTATAATATAATGTTAATTTTATAAAATAGGAAGGATATGTTATGAAATAAAATAAAATTTCTAGTTAAGGATGTTACCTCTTCCTCAGAGAACATCCCTATGTTTTCACCAACAACCCTAATAGTATAGGTCTATAATAATTCCAAGCATTATAGGATGAAGGTGTCGTAGTAAGGAATATTATTTTTTTGGAATTTTTTGACCCAATCAGTTTTGGATGTTTGGTAAGGAGATGATACGATGATTCCATTTATAACTGGGGTAGAGGTCAAGAATTAACTTTATTAATAGAAAGAAATACACAATAAATTTTCAATGGACGGTAATATTAAAATATTTATATAAAATTCATTATTTATCAAATGGTCCACGAAATTTACCATATGTTATTTTCAATATAATGAGATCATAAATTGTGTTCATTTTATAAATAACATTTTTAATGGTTCCCAAATGTAGTTATAAAATTTCCCCACAAAAAGAAATAAATATAATTTTTTAATTACATCCTTTTTTTTAAAAATGAGCCTCTACACCTAAGTGTTTATAAATACATTTATTTTTGATAGTACCATTACATAAATCTCAAAAGTAGTTGATTATATTAATACCATCTTATTCAATGACTATGTTATAATGGTTTTTTTTTAATATTCATGGTTCTTTGGGGTTTTGTTGTTGTATGTCACATAGTTCATTATAAATATATTTTTCTTATAAAAATATATGGTGTTACAAGATTCATCACCATCCAAATACATTAAATCCCAACACATAATCCCTTTTTGGGGATCATCCTTTATTTAATTAGTGATAAGAGTAGTATATCATTAATTCTTATATGTCATCCACGTCTCCTTGTAAAAATCATTATCTGGTCGAGTTTTCACCCAAAAAACCTCCCATTAAATCAATGACTGCCAAAATAGGCCAACCATTTAATGATAGAATGTATCATCCAACTCATCTTCTTATTTCACCACCATTTATCTATTCAATTATATACAACACATTCCACATATTAACTGGAATAAATTTGATAAAATCCACCCCCATGAAGACATAATGTATTAAATGGGCCTTCATTTCCATTATACTACTGGTTTGGGACACCCACGTCACAAATGTGTTACACCATGGCTCTGATAATAGTTCTTGGGTGAGATTCGTTATTACCCAAGTCCTTCCAGGATAAAAAAATTTTCTTATCATTGGATCTATTATAAAACTTGTCAGTTATTAGAGTAGTAGCCCATATGAGTTTATATGTCATCAACCAATCCATGTTGAAACTGATTTAGGATTGAATGTATTCCCAATATAATTTTTACATGCTAAGGAGATGCATTCAATTCGCCAGGAAGAATGATTTGTTTTTCAAAAAAATAATATGTTGTTTTCTATATTTATATTTTATAGATTCCACCATTCATTTTCTTTATTATTTCCAGCTTTCCACTAATCTGGAGGATAGTAGCCATCCCTATTAGGAAAGAAACATGATATTCAAAAATTATTGTCTCATCACCCTCATAGTTCATTTAAACCTAAGAAACCCATAAGAATCACCAAAACCTTGTAAAACCATGGATCATACTCTAATAAGTGGATATATTTTATTAAAAATGTAACTAAACCTATTACATGTTACAAAAAACATATAATTTGGTTGATAATGTGATGTGGTGGTTACGTTAGGATCATAAAATTTATGTATTAGGTGTGTTTTGAGTTTTGAGTTTTTAAACAATCAATTATTTAAATAAGTAGTTACATAAAATTGTTCTCGCATGGGATTTTTGAATTCAAAATAAAATTAGTAATTATTGAGAAAATAGTTTTTTGAAAAAAAATTCAGACTAAAACATTGGTATTCGAATGTACCATTTACCTTAGTGTGTAAATTTTTTGATTTTTTTATGGCATTGAAATTTTATTCTTTTATTAAATTAATTTCAAATATTATTTTATATATAAATTAATTTGAAACATGTTCAGTCTAATTTCATATAATACATAGCTTTGATATGAATTTAATTTCTTCCAACCATATCATGTTTTGGTGATCTATTAAAAATTGTTGGTAGTAAATTTTTGGCTCTTAGACCAACACTTACATGTTTCATGTGTCTATTGATAAAATGATTGACATGCTAAACATATTAAATTTTTTTCTAAGCTGAGGTTGATATATCATAAAATAATTGAGGTATAAAATTTATCTTACCCAGGGTTGGATTAACCCTAATATCCCCTTGAGATTAAAGGAAAATATCTTTATTTAAATTGATTAAAATTTCAATGATTCAATTAGTTACCATATTGATTCAATTCGTAAAATTGAATTTATTTAGGTATATATTACAAAATTCTAATGATGTGAATATATTAATTTCCATATATGTTTTTCTATGACTAAAATTGTTCTCAATGTATTTATATTTCGCATTGATATCTCTCATCCATATTTTTAATTTAATACAACATTCAATGTGTATTGGATTGTGTATAACATGATCGGTCATCGATGATCATCCATCATGTTAATACTATTATTCCTCATTATCCATTATGAATGAGCTACATAATAGAGAGGGGAAATAGATGGTCTAGTTACCTAGATTTGGAATACATGAGAAAGGAACATACTGGTATTTTATTAATGTAAAACTGGATTTGGTGAATTCTACATCTAGTACACCTTCATCCCAATTCATTAGGGGTATTTTATAATATTACATGCTACACTATTTTTGGATATGCATAATTTAAAAAATGTTATGGATCATCAATAAACAAAAATAATTTATATTTTTTAATTTATATATATGTATATGGGATATTATTAATTATATTTCAACCACTACGTTATAGTTTTTATTTATAAAATAATGGTTAGATATTTTTTTTTGGAATATTTTTTTTATTATTAATAAATTATTCCAAAAAAATAAAATATATTTTGTTTTTTGGAAAATTAATATATATAAAGAAGATTCATGTGGGTCACCACATATTCATACTATTTCATTTGAGTTTGGATAAGGACTTCAAAATTAAAATTTATTCATTTTTATTAAAAATAAATTTAGAAAACATTCTATGTATTTATGTAAATTAATTTAATGATTGTAATATCATGATAAAATTAAAATAAATTTAATTATTTAATTTTTAAATAATCTAATTTTATATTTGATTTGGTTTGATTAAAATAGTATTATATTTCCAAGAATGAAAATAAAAATAAATATTCAAAATGAAACACATATAAAAATATAATATATATATATATATATATATAATTTAGTATTATTTATTTTATTTTCACGTATGAATCACTAACATTGGGTGGTTTTTTCAAAGTTATCATAATGCTCCACATTAACCTTGTGATATATTCAATATAAATTATATGAAATGAAAATAATGACCCCATCCTTGATTTTATAAATATTTATAATATTAATATAAATATTTCCAATTCATTTCACATAATATAAATTAATGAAAGTGTAAAATATGAAAAGCCTCTATACATTGAATAAATTGAGAAAAATAATCATTGGGATATCAAATCCTTAAAGGCAAAGATAGTTATCAATTACGAAACACAATTTTTAATACTAAACTCTATTTTTTGGTAAAATAAATTTTAGAAAATGTATTCTATATAAAAATAATTCATAAAATAATATCCCAAATCACGACATCCATGTATCTCAATGGGTATTAAATCCAACACAAACATAATATTGGTTGATAATTGTGTGGATGATGATTAAAAAAAAGAATTATGGTCATTATAGTTTTCTTATACATCATTTAAAACATCTTATAAATATTCTATATCCTATATGGCTAACTCTAAATGATTCCATTTAGGCCTCAAAACAACCCATATCTCCATTTGACTGATTTTTCATTTTTATTATTCTAATTTTAGAATAAACTAATTGAATATGTACAAAACAATAATAGGGGGTAGGGAATAAGAATTCCGATCCGAATCGATGGAAAGGGTTCCATTAATTTCTTCTACATTTTATTGTGGGTAAGGACTCGATATACTTCTTTGACAATCTCTCATAAGGGTCTATACGAGAAAACAAGGAATAATTCTTTCTCCACCCATAGGGATAAAACATCAATCGTGGTCTCAAAAATTGGGATTCAAATAGGATTATGAAGGTGTTCTTTATTTATCATTGAGGTGTTTAGGGAACATTACTCAAGAATGAATGAAACTAGAATACTCCATGTATATAAGTTCCAATATTATTCTTCATTATATTATTAGAAGAAATACCAACACAATGAACATTTTTTTGATGTTTATATTGTTTGAATAAATATGGGTTGTAGATGTAAGGGGTTTCACTTCAATCGTAGGTTATATAGGAAAAATGTTTATTGGAAAAAATGTGTGAGGGAACTAAAGAATCAATGATAATGGTCATAGTTATGTTGATTCCTAGGTTTGGGACCCCAACGAATATTCACGGTTTGGTATCCATGAGATAGTAAGATTAGCCACCATTATAAATAGTGTATAACCACACACCTCCATTAGATTACTTATAAATTGAAAATAATGGACAATATAATCCATAAATTTTGTTTGAATGGATTGATTCAAAGAAACCGTTTGGGGATGTGGTTTTTTCTGATTTAGGATATATTCACTACAGTTGTGAGGGTGGATCTGGGGAAATGAATGGGAGGGTGAGTAATATTTAATGGATAAGGATATTTTTGAGCTAACACACGTGGGTTTAGAAACTAAAACCTAGGCATATGATGAACAATAACAACAGAATAAAAATTCCCCTGAATTTATATTGCATTTATTTATTATTTATTATTTATTATGTAATGTTTTTAAAATTTTCATTAAATATTTTTTATAAATTGATTAGTCTTTTTGACTCAATGATTTTTGAAAAAAATTAATATTATGTAGATTTTTTAGTCTCTTATTTAGTGATTCACTTATTTAAAATGAGTGAAAAAAGGATTCCATGTTTATAAGTATACATCAATGATTATATATATATATATAAATTACTTAATGTTTTATGGAAATTATTTATGTACAATTTTTATTTGTGGAATATATTTAATGTTAATTAATAAATAGAAAATAAAAATGGATATGTTATATGAAGAAATTGTATAACTAAATTGTGTTCTTCAATCATTAATATTAATATAAACAATAATACCAACCGTTGGAATTTTCCTGGATCGAGAATTTACTTATAAAATATAAAACATACACTCAATAAATAGTTGTGATGCTATGTGAATTATGTTTCACATGTTAGGGGAGTTATAGTTGGTGTTGACAGATATAACTGGAATTAATATATATAATAATATATCATCATTTATGTGAACCATTCATGGGTATGCAAATTCAATCAATGTATTGTTGCTATATTCATAATACAATCTGGAATTTGTTAATGTAGATGAGTTATTGGTGAAATTTAAAACTACAAGAAGAATGAAATCCAATTATAATTTCATATAGTATATATTGTATGAATATATTTTTAAAAAGTGGTTAATTTAATATTGAGATGATATTATATAATATATATAGAGATATAGAGACTAATAAACTACACAAGGTGTATAGATTTTTTAGGGAATTATTATTATTAAATATGAATCTTATTTGTTTTACCAGTTCATATGTAACAATGACATTTGAATTAGTAGAATTTGTATTGAGAAGATATATTTGTCTTAAATAAATATATAGAAATCCCATATTTAAGAGTTAAATATATTGAGGTTATACTAGATAACCCATTATAAGAGAATCCATACTTGTTATAGGACTCACTATAGTGATCTATCATCCATTTCCCTAAAACCGACATTATGTAACCAAATTTTGTGAGTATGAATATACTAATGATTAAAAAACTACCTCCCAATTTCTATCCTTTGTCAAAATACTCAAAATATATTATATTTATGTCACATGATTATGTGAATATTAACCAATTATTTCCAGCCCATCATCTCAATGTTCTATGATGTCAAAATTTTCGAAATATATATATATGTAATATAAATATATAGTTATAACATATAGAGAGAATAAAATGAATATAAATTAAATAAGGTCTTATAAAAAATTTAAAAGATGAATGATAAATTGAAATAGGTACGTTAGATAGATTAATCTATAATAGAATCTGATAGTTGAACTATATTGTTTATATTTTAAGGGAATTGAGAAATAAGAACTAGAAAAAACAATTTCCATAGTATTTCAATGAAGCAACTATTGAATTTGTTTTATATTAATCAAATAATCCTATAAATCACGGTACTTCAAATAAATTGAACTGGTTTTTTCAATGAAAAACACAATAGATTCAATAAAATCTATGAATTATAATGGTGTTATAAAATATAAATACATAAGAATCATTAGATTATAGAGAATGGGTAGGATTTTTGAATATAATTATTTTATAATATGTGTATCAGAGATTTAATAATTGAGTTTTAAGATATAAAATACAAAAAATAAAAGATTATTTATTTAAATTCAAATTGAATATTAAGGTGTAATATTAGATATTTTAATGTAAAATATCTCAATTAATTATAAGATTTCCAAAAAACTATTCTTGTACATAAATAAATTTTCTATCATAGATTATATTAAATAAAGATAACATATAGGATTTAGATGAAACAAACCTCATAATATTGGAATTTTGTGGTTGATTTCCTAGGATGTAAAATAAATAATATTGATACACATGTATGTTTTATACAATAATTATTATAAGTGAATCCCTATGAATAAAGTAATTAAAATAGTAGACTCATAAGAGAAAACTAAATTGTATTAACTCACATTATCTTGCTATGTGTAAATTCATACAATAAAAAATTGAAATAGGTGTAGTAGAAGTCACTAGATTATATTCATGTAACTATATAATTATCCACACCGAAGAAGGTTTAACACCATAAAAGAAATCATCTAAAAAATTATACATTATAAATATTGATAATGGTGTAGATGAACTTAGTGAATCATTATGTGTAACGAATCTATAATATATATTAGGATTAATTACTAAAATATAAAATCTATTAGAATAATATGGAATACTATATATGTATTCCATTTTTATTTTCATATAGATTCAATATGAAACAAGCTTGCATTAGTGTGTTTACAATTTTCTCTAATTTGAATTAACATATTCCTACCAAAGATAAACAACTGTATATAGATTGAAATTTGTGGTTACACTATATGTTTTACAATAAAATTGTTGTTATACAATAACAAGTAATATAAATAGTATAAATTATGTAATTATTGATGAAATGACTCGTCGACATTCATGTGATGTGTGAAAGTATTCAATTGTATATTGTACATAATCAACCATATGTGATCTAGATTTTTTAATTTCAAACAATAGATGCATGCAGTGTAGATACATATTTTTAGTAATTATGAAATTTATATACATAAAACTTATAAATAGTTTTGATAATGAATAATAAATTTTTTATTGATTTTGGTGTTTTTCCCAAAATAGATAATTTTCATACAATATGAATACATTGTAATTCATAATTGTTTTATTGAAAAATAAACATTGTATAAAAAAATATTAATAAATGTGTTATTTATACTAATCATAATTACAAAATTATTGATTATTATTGATGTTTTGGAAAACAATATGATGAAAAAATGCTTTTGAAAATAATATGATTATGATGATATATTAATAATTAAAAATATATTTAGACATTGTTCATAACAAACTTATAAATCAATTCATGGGTAATTTAATGAAACTGATATTTTGATAATATATAATATATTAAATTAATGATATGAGGTCTAATTAAACTACTAAAATTTAGTCATTATATATGAGATTCATTCATGTTACAAAATTTCTAATCATCAATGAAAAAATAGAGTTTTTTGTAATGGATTTTGTGCCATCATGAATTCCATACAAGGAAGATTTTTCCCCATGATAGATATCAAAATATTTTACTTTGATGATTTATTTTTGTTAATCTCCTAGAAAACCTGAATAATTAAATTTTTAGGTTACTATGGGGTTGTTTTGTTTTTTATTACCTATGTTGAAATGGGATATTGACGAATTATAAATATTCATGAGGGATAAGAATATATTTGAATATCATGAAGAATAATTTAATGTAGAAGAAAGAATTTGTAATTAATATTTACCATGCCGATTTTCATGTAAATAATATTAGGTTTCTACCTTCTCATGTTTCACAAAAAATCACTATTCAATGAATTTTTTCACTATTACAAACAAAATAGTGACAATGTAATATAATTGGAATTATTTACCAAATAATTTGATGATTAAATGGAAATTGTGTAAAATTGTTTTTATTTTACAGAAGATTGTTGTGATGATCTATGGATGATGTAAATTATCGGAGATGTTTCATCAAAACAAACTACATGTATTGTAATAAAGGTAGAAATTTTTTTATTGTGATATATAATATTTTTTTAAAAAAATTAGGTGGAAATTATAAATTATTGAGTGTCTATGAAATGTAATACTATATATATTTATATATTTTTAATTAACTATCATCATAGGATACTGAGAACCAAAAAAAATTTATTAATCATAACACACTTCTGGGATGTAACATAAAAAAGATAAAACAACTATACCAGTCACTAATCAACTCCATCATAAAAAATATTCAATTGGACTCCTTGTTCACAACTAAATATAATGTTATAATGTAGGAATAAAAATATCAAAAATCTAGTAATTTGTATATTAAAATTAATCAAAGTAGCGCTAGTAAAAATTATCTTGTAAGAGAATATAATTAATCAAATATGCCTATATCACTAGAAATTATATAAGCACACCTCCCTAACAAATACCTCAACAAAATGAATTACATTAGTATAAAATCATTATTCAATTATACATAAATTGAATTAAATAATCCATAGACCTATATTAAATATTCTATAACCTATAACTCTATATATAGTATTAAATTAACCATGAAAGACTCCATAACCAATATATACTACCACAAAAGTGGATAGATGTACAATAATATAATTTAATTTAATTAATTATTCATAAATGGAATCAATGATAGAAATATTCTATACCACAAGATCCTTAGCCCGGTTGGTGAGGAATCCTTAAGTGCATCCAGGTGACCTGAGATCAAATCAAGGTGTAGGATAATTTCAGGGGACTAGATCAGTACTATTGCAGGAACAATAGTAGGTATTGTTTTTCACTATAGCAGTTGGTAATATTTCCCTATTTTGGATTTCAAGCCACTAATTTGGTCCCCGAGTCCATTAAGGCCTTTGGGCATCCTGGGCCCTTAGGTCAGAAAGGCCTTCGGGCCACCTCAAGTCCATAAAGCCACATTAAGTAAAGATACAAACCATAAATACTACAAGTACCAAGCTTCAGAAGTAGGATGAGCATGGATTATTCACCATTGTAGAATCTTAATAGATTTTCTGAATAATAGGGTATGTCACCTGCCTTTGGGACAAGCCTGTGCATGCATAGTAAAGCCTATCTGAACAAAAAATTGAAGGTAAAGAGTTGATTTCAAGATGAAGATGATAGGGAGGAGAAATTCAAAGTAGTTAGTCTGGGTTTTCTGTAATTTTTTAATCATATGGGAATTGAATTACTATAATTCCTACAGGCCTTGTAATACTTTTATGTAATTTTTGAAGTGCATGGGAAGTGAATTTCTCTAATTCCTATGGGCCTTTTAATACTAACACCTACAGTCCTTTTAAGTGTTCCATATCACCCCTTGAAAGGTGGATTATCCAAAATCAATACAAAATGACGTCCTTAGAGCCATTAGATGTATAAAAATATTCTATAATATAGAAAAATTTCCTTGCACCCTATGGATCATATTTGATTCTATTATAAATTTCCAAAGGATAAATGACACCAATCAATAAAACATGTAATTTTTAATGAATATCACATATCATTAGAATTTTAATGAATCCGCGCTAAACACAAAAATGAATTTTTTTAATATCATACTATAAGTGGAAATCTATTGAATATTATTTCTTTTTAACCTGATGAAACACGTGATATATATATTCTATTACAAATCAATATCCTAACATACATGTATTGATGCATTAATAATAGATCCCTATATAAGCATATGTATTTATGATAATAGTACATATGAATATATAAGAACATGATGTAAATATAATTTTGATCTGAAAATATCTATATAATTTTACAATTATTAATTCATCAAATAATATGGTGGATATCATATTATTTTTATTTATTTTAAATTAATATTATGAAAAATAATGTGTACTTTTTTAAATTGAATATTTTAATGTTGAATAATATATTTAAGGTTATGGGATATATCATGTTATCTTGTAAAATGTGTCTAAATAATAATATATATATATATATCAAATACAGAAAACAAAAAAAAAGATATTTATATTTAAATTATGCATTCTAAAAAAATCATAATCACAAAAATGTATTTAGAATGATATTTACATGACTCATATTAAACATTTCTATTAACGAGTGAACAAATCTAGAGAATAAAAACTATTTATACAGAAATGGAAATATCATATTAATGAATAAAAACATATCATTGGAACCAAAATATGTGAAATTCAAGACACAGTAATAATATTTTCTTATTTTTTGATTAGTGATTCATTCTAATAGATAGTTGGTAAAATTATAAAAAATATTGAAAATGGGAATGTTTTTAGAAAACCTTGTACAAAATTTTCAAATTTTATAATAAATATATTCTTGGGTGATGAAATAGATGGTTTAGAAAAAGAATAAGTCATCTGATATAATTATGAAAAAATAATTCCATGAATAAATTTTAGAACATAAAAATTAAAAATAAGGGACACTAACACAGTGGAACTCTATGATTTTTTAAAACGAACCATAGGTTAAATAATGGTGTGATGGAATGATATATTTTAATGGAAATAAATTTAACTAAAAATGAATAAATGGAATGAATATATTGCATGTATGAACATTGAACAAATTTTAATTGGTTCATTTCATAAATGTACATTATGGTTCTGAATTGGGAAGTGATGACTGTACTCTATTAGAAGAGAATGTATGGTGAACCTCAACATTGACATATATTATTACATGACATTGAACATAATAATCCTACAAAAAACACATGGAAAATTTGTTCTAGTGTGTTTGTATTACCTGGTATATAATTAATCAACCTGAAACCCAAATGATTATGTCTTTTATTTAAATTCATAATGATATAATAACATTAACTGATTCATTATATATGTGTAGGATAATTTAATGACCCGTGTTTTCGTACGGGGTGTATATTAATTAATTTTTTATTTTAATGTCTTTTTATTCTCTTATATTAATGATTTACTTGATCACATGTGCTTTTGAGGTGTTCTATAATTTCTCAAAGGCTGGAAACATGTTTTGTGATGAGAATGACCTAGTGCACGGTTTGCGCAGGGCATGCACAGAGTTATTATAAACTATGTAATAGGTCCGAAAAGTGCAGTTTTTTTAGAATGCATTCACATGGTTCACTCACAATTAGTCAAACTATGTTGGGTAGTTGTGCGAAGTGACCCTTATAGGAAGGATGATGTGCACTATTTTTGCAGATTTTGGGAAATCTTGTGAGTTAACTATGCAAACATGCCATGTTTGTTTTTTAATTTTTTTAAATTAAAAACAAAATATCATCTTAAACCAAATTTGGGATTTAAATTTTTTGAACATCATACCTCTGTAACTATCTCATTGATGACTACCATAGTCTTTGTGACCAACTCTCCATCTGATCTCTGTTTGGATCGACGATCGTCTCATCGGATTCGCAATGGTAAGCCCTTGATTCCTTATTACCCATTATTGATTCATTAGTACAACCACTATTATATTTTAATATAGGACCATATTCCTTAATATTCTGTTCTTTATCCATTCTTTAGATTTATTTGAATCCAAGATGTGTTAATACATGATATGAGACATGTTTTCTACATCCATGGAAAGGTAGATCGTTAATACATTCTCTTAGATTTTTTTTGTTTTTTTGGAATTTGGTCATTACACCATCCATCATAAATTCAAATATGGTTCCTATTTAGAGAGATTTGCTTTCATTTTTTGTAGCCAGACCTATTAATCATGCCCATACATTCCATTTATGTGAGTTGGAACTCATATCTCATTTCAAAGTCACCCATGGTGTGTTCCTTCTCGTTTTAACCTATTTATACCGGTTTAAACCACCCAAGGGGTGTGTTCTTATGATTTCTTAGTTATAGGAAGCATGTTAATTCCTTGATAGCTAGGATAAAATTATTATGAGATGTATTTCATCCATTTATATTGATATCTTGTGACACCATAACTATTTTTATATCATGGCTTAAATAAAATGTGTTCATATGGTTAGGTTTACATATATAAAATGGTAAATGGAATGTTAAATGAATAATATCAGAAGGAAGGCCCATATAAATGGTGAATGGTATATAGAATACTTGAGTGGCTAATCTTATAGTTTTGATTGTTTATGTCAGTGGGTATACTCACATGGTTTAAATAGATTAAATTGTATGAATTGGATGAATGTTTTCGAACATGGGAGTAGACACCATGGGTTCACTCTACCCCTTGGGTCTTCATTCCACGAAATGCCTCTGTTCTTGTTTTCTCTTAGATCTAGCTTACATGGGCTGATATAAATCATGATACTACAAAGCTCCTTCGAACCCCACTAATTCCTAACACTAATTCCACTTGGGATTTCCATTGGACTTAATGATAATCCATGGACATTCTCCATGGATCCGACCCTCATTAGTTAAGATATTTTAAATGAGTGTCAAGGTATATGACACACTATAACTGGACCCTGAGGTCTGATACATCACTATACATTGTGGTTGTGGGATGAATCATTAATTATAAATTTTGTTCATATGATAGTTGAATTCAGTATATAGGGTGGCCATGGGATACATGACTCCTCTATACAGAATGGTTGTGGGTTTCTTGAAAATGATGGATTTATGGTGTGGCCATCTGATATATTTATTTATTATGTTATATCTGACATTATAGGAGGTAAATCTCTTTTGTAGGTATCCATGTGGGTTTTTGGTATTACATATGGAATTAGAATTATGACATGGGAATATGAACTTACTTAATAGTAGTTTAAACATCCAGGCACTTTTTTAGAACTATTTTTGAATGATACAGTCTTTGGTGGTTTTCTACTGGGATTTTTATCTTACATGTTTTTAGGGACATTGTGAGGAACCAAATTGATTATATGCATGCAAGTGATCATAGAGGTAAGCACCCTGGTACAAGTTGTTGACTGTGGATTTGGAGTAGTGGAGGGTAGGACTATGCGGAGGCTTGTGATGTTGGGAAACCTTTTTAATCATTTGTTCTTTTTGGGATAACTGTGCTATACTATATTTCCATGTACCTGTTTGGATGAATTCTAGATTTATGTTCCATATACATTACTTTTTTATATGAGAGACATCTTGTTATTGATATACATTTATTTCCTATCTTAGTTTCATTTTTTTTTGATTTCACTTATACTATTGTATATGTACTTTAATTCTATCGTGGAACTCTAGTAATGAGTGCATAGTCTCCCCAATTACTCGAATTGGGCCTCACTCGTTGTTTGCAGCCTCTGGAGTTTGGGGAGATGAGTTTGAGGCCATGATACCAACATTATTAGGGGAATCGTTTCGAGTGGTATGGAGGTCATAGAAAATAGAATGCGGTATCATATGTTTTTTTTTCTAGTTTGATTTATTATATGTAAAATTACATAGGGTAAAGAATGAAATGGAGTATTGTCTTAAACAGTTCTCGAGAGTATCTACCCCGTGTACAGGTAAAATCCAAATTACCTTGATTTATGTTTAGATTTTCTAGATTCTGATTATTACAATAGATTTGATTTTACTGTTGGTTGACACAGTTTATTTCTGCTATTATTATTGATGCAATTCAGGGATCAATTTTAGTTGAAACCAGATAATAATGAGGGTTTTATATCTCATTCATCATTTAGATAGTTGTTAGAATCACATTCCACGCATTTGGTATGCCATCTAGGATGTATTAGATATTACATGTTGTTTTGATAGTTGATTTGATAGTTTTTATATTGTTGTATTAGTTCTGTGCGGTAGATAAAGATGTGACGTCGCCATTCTATCAATAAGGATTATGGGCCCTTATGACATTGGAAATTACACACTGATGGAGTGTAAATAAAAAATATACTTCTTACATGTATAGTTTGAATGGGAGCCATGTTTTGGGTTCATGAGGTTTTATGGACCATCATGGATTTGGAAATAGGTAAACCCTTATTAGATCTTCATTGTTAAATAAATTTGAACATGGAGGGATCCGGAATGGTGAATAGATACATGAAATAGAACATAATTTTGAGTGAGAATGAATGATAATTTCTATTGGTTCGATGGTTTCTCCTTATACAGTCATGTCTTGAGAAGAATGTTCTATGTTTTACATGATTTCTAGGAGGATTTTGACCTATCCTACACTTTTGAGATTTGTGGATTGTTGTTTTTCTTTCTTGAGGTGTGTGTTTGGAAATGTTGAGAAATACCACGATGATGAATTCTAGGGGTATGCCTTGATGGATGTGGTGATATACATCAGAGATAGTGGTCCATGAGCCACAACTGCATCCTCTAATAGATATATCTTTGATAACTGTGGTGGTTCCAGACATATGTGTTGAGGCATAGTTCTATGATGATTTCATACACTATATGTAGACATACTAGGTTGCACCGCAACCAGCCTTGACTATGGCTGAGATGACAAATGTTACAACTTCAGCATCCACCTACATTTTTAGGGGATTGTAGACCACATGCTATGGAGCAATGGCTAGATACCACATTAGAAATTTTTCAGAATCTACAGATTCCTCCAAAGTGGATGTTCATGCTCGCGACTTACATGTTACATGGAGCAGAAAATAATTGGTGCCATGTTTTGACCCAAGACTATGCGATGTGATATATGGGTTGGGATGAGTTTAAAAACTACATATATGGCTGCTTTTACCTTGATAATCTATTACTAGATCATCCTAGTGAGTTCTTGTATTTGGTGTTGGGTGTGATGACAGTTATGGAATACTAAACATCCATTATAGGGCAGTTTCTCTTTTCATCGATGTATCCTAATGATGTAATTTCGAGGGAAACGAGCATTTAAGATGATCACAGACATGCTATCAGATCATATTTCAATGCGTTTGTGCTGCCTTCTCTCAATTACATTTTGATTCATGTGACAATTATATAGATGAACATAAGGAAATATTGGTGAACAGAACATGGAGGTGTTGTTTCTCACCATAGTGGATCATTGTCTTCGAGTAATAATCACCATTTTGAGGCTTCATGTGACTTTATTTCTTGTCATGTTCGGGGTGAAAGTATCATGGTGTATTTTCATCAATGTGGTAGGATAGTCCATGTGAAAAATAAGTATGCTCCTATCCTAGTTGAGTTCTATGATTGCTTCATGATGGGACACAAGCATCGGATTTTCATGACCTTACCTTTAGCCGTGACTGGTAGGGGTCAACACCGACATTTGTTTCAGGTGAAGGTTCTTCAGATCCACATTAGTTTGGGAGCTGGAGTAGTGTAGTTTGGTCAGAAAAGGGTAGTGGTGGTCATGGTAATTGTAGACAGACACATGGATCTCAGATATAGTAGGACTGATTATATTAAAGAAGCCACATAGGGTCATATGACCATGGTACATTCAAGACATATATAGTAAAATAGACCCAACAGGAGTAGGATCCTAGACTATCTATAGTGAGAGTTAGGATCATAGAAACATATACTATTATATCTCCTATTTTTTATAGTTTCATCTCATAGTATTATCTCTGCACAACGGGTGAAAATCCTTGGGCTTGTGGTTTTTCATTGTAAGGGTGTTTGGACAGTAGACCCACCATTTGTAGTAACAATGGGTGATGTAATTTCGTGTATGGATTTTCCATTTATTTATGGTGGGTTCCACTTCATCTAGAATCCATATGTACTCAAGATGACATCTTTCATGTCATTATTTGATTGGACTAGCTCGTGGCTTATCAAGAGTATGTGGAATCATATTTTTGCAGGGAGACATTCACACCACTAGATGGTGTAGTGTTTATTAACAAGGGTTAATGGTTTGTCTAGCTGATTAGGTATGGATCTAACAATCCTGGGTTGGGCATGATTATAACCTATATTTATAGTTTATTTTTTGATGATTGAGGAGTGAGTCCAGTGGGATTTTCCCCAGTGGTAGTGCACTTCAGGTATGTATATTCCAATGAATGTTTTTGTATACCACATTATAGGTAGTATGAGTTCCCTATTGATCTAGTTCTAGGAGCTATGGTGAAATTTATTCCACCTTACAAGATGGATGTGATAGAGTTTTAGGAGATCAAGAGGTAACTATTGGATTAGGAAGTGAATGGTTTTTCGGGACTCAGTATATCTCTTTGGGGTTAAATAATCTTTTTGAAAAAAATGCAGACATAATTCTTTGGATAAACGTGGACTATCATAAATTGAACTAGCTGACAGTTAAAATATATATCATTTTCGATGGATAGATGGCATTTTTTGATCATCTTATATGATGTTTATTTTTCTAGAAGATTGACATCATCTCAATATATCACCAGATGAATGTTCGACCTACATGCATACCACATATAGCAATTCGTTGAAGGTATAGATTATATATGTATTTGGTTATTGAATTTGGACTCACTAATGCATTAAAAGTTTTTATGGAATTATTAAATTGAGTTTACAATCCATACATGGATTATTTTGATGTGGGATTCATGGGCGATATATTGGTGTATTCTCAGAATTTACATGAACAATCCATCGATATTGAGATCATATTAAATACACAGAGTGAGAATAAGTTATATTCTAATATCACATAGTGACACTATTGGAATGAGAATATTCACTTCTTGGGTCACATAATCTCAGAGACAAGATTTTTAGTGGTCCTAGAGAAGGTGAGAGATGTGGATTCATGGGGACAACCCATGAATTTTTTAGAACTATGATGTTTATAGGGATATATTTCTAATATAGGAATTTTAAAAAAGGATTTATAACTATTACCAGCATCGTTGATGGGACTGACTAAGAAGGGTGTAAAGTTTTTATTGTATGAATCTTGTGAGATAGCCTTATAGGATATGAAATGATATATAAAAAACACCAATCCTTATAGATCTAGATCAGTGCAAGAGCTATCAAGTTTACTATGATTCTTCATGTATTGGGTTGGGGGATGTGATTATATAGGGATATCATGTCATGGCATATGGATCTTTGTAGTTGAGTCCCCATGAGAATAACTACACTTCAAACGATCTCGATTTAGATGTAGTTGTTCATGTGTTTCACTATTTGTGGCACTATTTACAGTGATAGTGTTTTGTGGTGTTCTCTGACCAGAATTGCATCATGTATATCTTTACGTAGCTGGATCTGAATTTGAGGCAGTGAAAGTGGGTGTAATACCTACATTCCATTGACATAGAGCTTTCTAACATGTCTAGAAAAGGCTATATAGTATCTGATGCACTGATCATGAGGAATCATATACAGGAAATGCTTTAGGCCAGTATGGAGTAGACACTTATATGGTTGCTTTCTGAGATGCATCTCTAGGTGAAAAATAAATAGGGGAATACATTTCTTCAATCATCAGTTACTACCTCGTCCATACTGTACATAGATAGTATGGGGAAACTATATGAATTATAAGGACTAGTACTATGGGAAGGTGTGGCATGTGAGGACCACCCTCCTGGTTGAATGGTAGGCAATGATGATATCTTACATTTCCATGGACTTGACTGGGTTCCTATGGATATATGTGGGGAGTTTATGTGGGTGTTTCCTTTGTCTACATGGGTTGTTAACCCTAGAGTCACCAACTTATACCATGTCTGGTTACATGATTACTGGTGGATAGGAATGAAGTGTAAAGTAGCTGGTTTTGTTACATAGTGTTCAACATATCACTAGGTGAAGGATGAACAATAGTGGCCAACTTGGATTTTATAGCAGTTACTAATCCTTGAGTGTAAATTTGATGATGTCATGATGGACTTCATGATAGGTTTTACAAGGTTTATTCAATGTAAATATGTTGTGAGGGTTTTCATTATTATGTTTACAAAGATCCAATTTTTCATTCCAATCAAGGAGACCTTTAGTGTTGATTATCTTGTAATGTTGTACATATGATAGGTGGTTAGACTTAACAGGGTCCAACACACTATCGTTTCAGTTAGGGATTCCTGATTTATGACTGGTTTATGGATGATTTTTTAGATGGTTCTTGGTATATTGGAGATTTTAAGCACAACATACCACCCTCATATTAATGGCTAGTTAGAAAGTGAGATATAGGTGCAAGAGGTCATGTTGCGAGCATGATTCTGATATTTTGGGGGATCCTGGTTGAAGCACATTCTTATGCATCAATTCTCCTACAATAATAATTATCATGAAAAAATAAATATAGAACCTTACGAGAACATATACAGTTTTCCATGTCATTTTTCCCAATGCTGACTAAATTTAGAAGAGGCATCTTTACTTAAACTGTGTCTTGTGCAGGAGACTTCTGAGCAGGTCTAGTTGATTCAGAAGTAGCTTTCTACAATACATTCTAGTCATAAAACATGCTCTAATAATAGATGACAACCTATAATGTTTGTGGTGAGGTATTAGTGATTCATAAATGTTTCACTGAGGATGGAAACGAGCAGATCATGGGATAGGGTAAACGTTCAACGAGATTTGTTGGACCATTTGAGATTTTGGAGAGAGTCGGTTCAGTTTCATATCTGTTGCAGTTACATCAGATGTATCAATCCATTCATGATATATTCAATGTATCTAAACTGCACCGCTATCTCTTAGACCCATAACACATTTTTTATCCAGATGAGATTTAGATCTAGGCTGATGTATCCTTCAAGGAGCTTCTGAATAATATATTTGATAGGAGAAATAATGTTCAATGTGGTTGATCAATTCCTCTAGTATGGGTGATATGGTAGTATGGAAATTTATAGGATGATAAATTGGGAGGAATGAAACTGTACGTGTCAGTAGCCAGAGTTGTTCTCAAATGAATCATGACCACCCTTTAGGGAAAATTCATGGATGACTTTCTATAATGGTTTAATATTTTATGAACACCTGTTATTTTACATGGCGTGGATCCTTTTATTTTTGGTTGTAATGCATTTTTGTGTCCTTATATGAATGATTATATATATCATGGGTGTTTTGGAGGTGTTTAGGGCTTGTTTGGAGGAAAGAAATAGGTTTTGTGCTGAAAATAACAAGGTGTGCTGTTTTGAAATGGTCTATGACTGATAAATGTAAACTATGAATGACATAAGATAAGTGAAGGATTTTAGAAGAACATTTCCCCATGATTATTTCATGTCTAGTCAAGTTGTTGTGGGTAACCGTGTGAAGTTCCCCTTCTAGGAATACAATGCACACGGTTATTGGAGGGTTTGTGAAACCATGTGGGTAAACCATGTGATCCTACTGTGTTGGTTTTTTTAATTTTTAATTAAAATCCAATTTCCCTTGTAAATCCCTTTTGGGTTTTCTACACTATGAATAACAGCCACTCAGTAGATCTACCTTTGGTGCCCAAGATATAAGTTGTTCAATAATCATGGTCTGATATCCATTTTTATCACTAATCGTCTCATCATATATTCAATGATAATTCATTGATTCATTTTTAGCAATTCTGGTTTCTTTGGAAACATGAATGCACTATTTTGATTATGGCTCATATGACCTAATTTTCATTCCATGTTCTATCTTCAAATTTCCTTCAAATTAGGATAAATAAAGACTTGATACTAGATGGTATATATACTATCATTGTGAGGTCGGTTTCCTATATATTCTTTTGGAGTCTCTTAGTGTTTTTTGGCATTCTTCCATTGCGCCATACGTCAGACATTTTGACTAGCTCTTGTTTTTGAGCGAGTACCATATAATAATTGTAGTCAGACCTAGTGAGGATTCTCGTAGGTCTAATTGAGGTTAGTTGAAACCCATTTCACGTTTCATGGTCACCCATGGGTTGTGCCTTTTGATTTTTAACCAATTTATTATTGTTTAAACAAATCAAGGGGTGTATTCTTGTACGTTCCTTGACAGAAAAATCACATTAATGCCTTGATAGCTTGAATAACATCCTTAAAATATGTATTACCTCTTTGCATATTGATATCTTTTGACACCATACTTATTTTGATAGCTTGGATTAAATGGAATGTATCTATATGCATGGGTATAGCTATAAAAATGGTTCATTGAATGTGAAATGGATAATATGTTCGGGATGGCCCATTTAAATGGTGAATAGTAAATGGAATTAATTTGTGGATATACTCATGGTTTTGAATGATTATGTGAGTGGTTATACTCAGATGGTTTTAAATTGTTTAAATTGTACAATTTGAATGATTTGTTTTGGACTTTGGAGTGATATCCTTAGGGTGACTCTTCCACTTAAGACTAGATTCTGTGGGATTCCATAGGCCTTGCTACCCCTTGGATCTTTCTTGGTTGGGGTCACATAGGACTCTTTGTATCTGTTCTACTAGGACCCCAACCAGTGCCTAACCGATTTTCCACTAGGGATGCCTGTTGTAATAGATGAGATTCCATGGACAAACACAATAGATCTGACCCTTCTGTGCTTTAGATATTTTACAAGGATGACTTGTTACATTACACATTTGATTAGGACCCTGTGGTATGCTACATCACTAAATGATGTGGTCTTGGTATGCTACCTTCACTATACGGCCTGATCTTGGGATATTTGACTTCACTATGTGGTGTGGTTAGGGGATATTAGACTCCACTATATAGCATGGATGTGGGTTTCTTAATACAGATGTATGTATGAAGTGGCCTTGTGACTTGCTTGTTTGTATTGTCGTATCTTCCTTGGTATTATCTAACTCTCTTGTTCAGGTATCCTTGTGGGATTTTTGGATTTACATATTGCATTAGACATATTTCATGGGAATAAACCCTTATTTACGTATTGTTTACACATGATATCACTTTTTTAGAATTGTTGTTAGAACTATATAGACCTGGGTGGTTTCCTATTATGATGTTTATCTCACACCAAGTTTGGGACTCCTTGGGGACCCAAACATATTATATTGTTGTAGTTGATGATAGGGGAAATCTCCCAAGTTCAGGTTGTTGAACATGGAATTGGATATGGGGATAATATGACCAAGATGAGGCTTGCGATGTTGGGATACATTTTTGGACTTTTGTTCCATCGGGGATACTTATACTTCACTATATTTCCCTGTTTCTATTTTACAGTTGTCTAGAAACTTGTACCATCTGCTTCATTTTGAATATGAGACACTTCTGGTTATTGATATACATTCCTATCTTGTCTTACTTTGAGTTGTCTCCTGTTTATTTCACTTACTCAATAGTACATATTTTTGACTTCCACTGTGATACTCTAGAAATGAAGTCATAGTCCCCCAACTATCTCACATAGGCACTCGCTGCTAGTCGGTGGCCTCTGGAATTTTGGGAGATGCACATGAGGATGTGTGAGCAACCAGGTTTAGGGAACTGTTTTAGGTGGCATCTGAGACTAGGACTTTATAGATAAACTGTGGAATATATGAAACTATGGATGATATAATTATCTTTACATGAGAATAAACATATAAATAAATCATAGCACTCGGTTAGACAGAATAACAAGATGGAATAAAAATTCCTGAATAAACATTAGGAATCATAACATGTATAACATGGTATTAGGTAATCATGGTATCATAGGAAATATGGACAGAAAATAAAATGTGATATAATAAATATTCATTGATATTTGTACATGGGGAATGATTCAACAGTAACAACCATTATTGTTTCACATGGTGAATGATTCATGGCCAACCAACAAGACCATTGCACATGTAACAGGGGTCATGGCTAACCAGAAAAACTATTGCACATGAAGTGTCATGATACTAAGACTTAATCAATGTATTGTACCACTATCTACGAACAAACATCAAAACATGTACATGAAGAATCAATCATAAATATAATGATTACATAGGGAAACATATGTGTATCATTAACAAGTCATAAATCATAAAGATGAGGGTTTCATAAGGTTTTCAATGAAATAATGGATTGGGATCATAAATGGACATTCATAAGGGACAATATTCATAGAACATGAAAAGTTTTTTCAAAATTAAGTGGGACCTTGTAAAAATATATTTTATCAATTCGTTGAAATAGTCAATTTTTCGTGTGGTTAAATGGATAATTTTTAAGGATTCATTATAATTGAAAATAAATATTTTTTTTTGTAAAATCATATATAAATCAATAAATTTTATCATGGTAAATTTATTGATTTTACAAAATTATTTTTTGGTTAAAATATAATACGGATAGACCTTCAATATGTGTAATAAATCTGGATGTTCATTTTAACAATGTATGCTTTTCTGGAAGAATTGAGAAGGGATTCTTTTTAAAATATAAATTTACCTAGAAAATAATGGTGAAATTATATAGGTATATTAGTTTGGAAAATAAAAATTGAATTAATAATAGTTACAAAATATTAAATAAGAATTGCATTAGAATTATGATTTGTAAAGAGTAACCTAAAAGAAAAAATGTAGGTTCATGTTGAATCTCTTAGCTTTTTCTTGAAATAGTTATGAATTTGTACATAATATCATGAATATTCAAATTATATTCAATAATTTACATTTAAAGAACCTATTATAAATATAAATTATGTATTATAGTTTATTATTTTCAATTTTTTCATTTGTTAGGGGTTATAGTGTTTAATTTCATCATTCATAACTGTTTGATTTATGGGATTTCAGGATTGGTTAGCTTATATATGAGTATAAAAGTTAATGTAAGTGGGTATAAGTCACAATAATTGTAATTATATTTTATTAATGAACAAAAATAATATTAAATTGTATTATATATCCATTTTATCGATATTTGATGATGATTCATTTGATAAAATGTTAATGATAACCATTTATATTATATTTTTTTCTTTTGATCATCATGAAAAGTTATTTTTAATTAATTAGTATTATGTGTATATACATATTATAGAACATTAAATAGTTTTTGATAAAAATATTATAATCGTTTTTACCCATAGAGATGGTTTCATGAAAATCCTTGTACCCGTAATTGAAAAAAAACACATCATCCATGAAGGTGGTAATTCGGAACCTCACAGAATATGTTTTCAATTTTTCAGAATAAAAGGAGAGGGGAGAGAACTGATGATGGATTTTTCAATTAATAGAATAATATTATATTATGATTAACAAAATATAAATTTCATGAAAATTTAATATGTTTATGTGAGGAGAAGATATGAAAAATAAACAAATTGAATATAAATTAATGAAAAATAAAGTGTGTTTTACCTCATTAATTCTCCACATTTGAAAACCTACATAGGGAAATGGTTTATTTTTTTTTTAAGACAAAAATATCTCTATGTCATGTGTAAGAGGCTTGGTAGAAAAATTTTGTATAGATTACGAATGATACAAGGGTTGAGTGGTTTGTGGAGCAGAGGTGGTGAGGGGTGGTATTTGTATTGGAGGGCAGGGGTGTTTTCTCATTATATTAATCATTAGTAAATTACTATGGGATAATACTATAAATATTTCTTATTAAAATAACTAAATAATTTAATAAATTATTGAGGTAATGATATATATGGATTAAATGTTCCAGACATCATCAAATGAAATAATAATTCGTGTATTTAGATTATACCACAAATTATTGTATTTTATGATTCACTGAAATTCAACTATTTTTTAAAAGTACAAATAATTAATCATTACCATTTTTAATTATGTAAAATAAAAAAATGAAATCCATTTTATAAAATTAATTTCATAAAATTGAGAAATTTAATTTTTAACTAAAATCGCCACTAATTAAATAAATATTAACTATAAAATTATAAATATTGTCACAACACATTAAAACATTGATTATTGATTCATAAAATTATGTTATAATCATAATAAAATTCAATAAGAATATATTAATATATTTTTTGGAATTTAATTTTCTATTAAATAAATATATTAATTAAAATATTATAAATAAATAATAATGTTTTACAATAATTCAAAAAATCAATTTAACGTTTAAAATAAACATATTTTTTCCCAGACAAAACTATATCCTATTTTTATTTCACTTCTTTTTTATTTCTATTTATACACTAAATTATGAGGTTACTATTCTATTGGTCATATTACTATTCTTAGTGGATATGTTATTTTACCAAATGTCAAGTTAATATTCATTATACATATGTTCATTAATTTCAAGAAACCCCTCTTATTTCTATAATAGTAAATTTACTTTGTATTTGTTGTGATTTCTATGTTATTTTATGTGATATTTATTTTATAACATAATTATATAAACAAAAAATTTAATAGAATTAATTCTGGGATGGAACATTCCACCCCCTAATGAAATTTCTCCCTCAAAATTTCATTCAACATTATAGTGGGAAAATATGTGAGGGTAATTCTTCATCAACACCTACTCTAGTTCCTAGGTTGCCTCCTCAAACATATGGTCCTACTATAGTACATTCACAAGGAGGGTAGTCTTGTTTTGTAGAGCTTTTTCTATATGATCTAGGATCAGAACTTGCTTCTCCTCGTATGAGGAATAATTTTCCATCTTTACCACAACTGAAATCATTACATTTCATTGATCTATGAAGTACATCACAAAGATGGATATGTGGAATACATTTTATACTAGATACATGGTTGTGGAATGTTTTATTCAATAATCCATAACTCCTACATGATAATGAATCTCTGAGGGGTTTATGTACCTAGGAATAAGAATTCCATTCTCCCAAAATCTCATAACCCAATTCTATATAGGTATCCAATGGAATATAATGTCCCCAACCTAAAACTATATGTATCTTTGATGATTTTATATATATCTCTTCAATCATCTATTGGATTTATAGATGTAATTTTTAATGGATTTCACCTTTTCTATAATTTTGTCATCCATTTATAGTGATAAAAATTATTCAATGAATTCAACCCAAAATTCATGTTTTCTATATCATTTTCTATAAAGGGTTTCAAATGGACCAATTTTGGTTCTAAAGTTGAAATTATTGTTTCTATTAAACTCAGCTAGAGGCTTATGATTGTCTCATCATATTTTGAATTCCATATAACATACTCTCAACATCTCTTTTAGTGTATAAAGTGTACACTCAGATTGGCCATCATTTTGAGGTTGATAATCCATAATAAAGTTTCACAATGTCTTTAGAGCATGCTTGGGAAATTTTCATAACATTATTGTATGTCTCAGGTCTCAATTCAAACCAATTGATAGTAGTACTCCTTGAGGCCTCACAAATTCATTGATTTATATTCATGAACCTTTATCCAATGATATAGCCTTTAAAATTACAATCTTGTGATATACCATTGTAATATTATCCATAAAAACCCACACATCATTGTTTTCACTAGATGTCCACGAAATTATAGTAAAACTTTCATGGAAACAGATTCATATTTCGATGATTGCATGGTTAATAGTTGCATTATAAAATTAGAATTTTTCTTTTAGGCCTTATCTTGCAATCATACTAGGCATTTTAATTTATATTCAACGATCTATGTCTTCATATTTTCCCACCAATAGTTCTCTAATAGATCTCAATAAATATTTTTCTTCCCTAGGTTAACAGAGAATATTGATATATGTGTATCATTTAATAGCAGTTTTTGTATCTATGGATCATATGGTACATATAGTCATGACCCAAATCTGACAACTCCAACCTCATTAATTTTAATCCCCATGGTTTTCTCATCTCTGATATATTCCATTCATTTCTGAATGTCCACAAAATTTCATTAAAATCCTTTATTTATCCCATTTGGGAAGGTCGATAAATTATTTGTGAAAGGATTGATGATGTTACTTCCTTAATCATTATGAATTCCATCATTTTTAGATCCTAGAAGATTGTATCCTTTTCAATTATCATCAGTTATAATGATGAAGGATCCTTTCAAATTAGATCAATTTTCACAATATTTTCTCTAAGAGGATGGAAGTCAATTGATCATTCGTAATATTTAGTGAGCTATAACCACATTCACTATTTGATATTATGATCCTTATATGAAAATATATATTTTAGACTCTTTTGATTAGAATATATTTAACACATATCACCATATAGATAATTCCACTAGATTATTAATGAAAATATTACATCTTCCTTCTCTAGAACATGCATAGCATAGTACTATTCACAAACATTCAACATCCTTGAGGCATAGCCTATAACATTATAATTTTCCATTTGTATAAACCATAAGATTTTTTCTGAAGCATCTATATACAACACATAGTGTTCCCCACAATTTGGAAGCTTGAGTACTAGCATAGTGATATTCCTCTATTTTAACTTGTTGAAATAGTATTCACCATAATAAGTGTATAAAAACATTACTCTTTTCAGATTCATCTTGGATAGTGGGTTGTTAAAATGTTATAAGATACTCAATAGTCATTGGTAATTCCATGCTAGACCTAGGAGACTACATATCTCTATTATAAAATTTAGTCTGTACCACTCTTCTATAGCCTTTTTCTATGAAGGATCTATATATATCACATTTTTAGTGATAACATAACCCAACAATGATATTTATTCCATACAAAATGATCATTTACTATAAGATCCCAATTTTCACTCAGATATAAATCCTTTGGATTTTTTACTAATGCATTATTATGGACCTCATAGAGATTCCTAATGAGTAACAGAAGTTCTTAGGGGTGTGATGGGTTTTTTGGATCATGTAATCCAACATTGTTTTGGCGAAATAGACATTTCATATTATAATCATAAATTTTGTGGACATAATTCACATTTATAAATAACTATGTGGGGGTCCTATTGTTTTTGGAAAATATTTACCACGTGATTGGTGAATGATTTCCATATCCATTTGGAATAATCATGTTGGTTCCCCCATCATCTACATATACATATGCATGGTTGGTGCATAGTTTGGAAAACTGTGTGGCCAAACCGTGGACATGCCAATTTTTGATAGATTTTTATGATTTTACATTTAGTGGTCTAATTATTCATCCTCCCTATTCCTATGTGATTTCAATTGGAAGGGAGAGCCTTACCACTAAATATTTGGGTCAAGTTTGGAGGCCTTAACTATGAATCATGATAGATCTTTCATCGAATTTCTAATTTGATCATCATTAGGTAAATTTGATATGTATTAGTAATATCTCCACTCCTCTTTTGTTGTTCATTGGGATTCATCCTCTTCATTATGATACTGAGTTTTAGTTTCTAATTCCCCATTTTATCTGTTCTATAGATATACTCTAATCGAGGCCGAATTTGAGGTTTTATTATACAAGGAGAGTCATATGTACCTAAGGTAGGTGGTCTATAATTCGTACCTCAATTTTTACTATTTTATAAATTGTCAATCTATCATGTTGATTTCATCCAACATCATTTCTTAATAAAATATCACATGATTATATTATTTAGGACCATTTTCTATGACTTATTACGAGTATATAATTAATTTTTCGTATATATTCCAAAAAAACCATCCATACCATATAATATTATTTACGGTATTGGTCTTTTTAGTGTTTTGACATGTTTTAGTAGTTTGAGTGTATCATGTCCTGAACTTTCTAAGGGTATTTTTTTCTATGTTAAATGTTTTTATTATATAATGAATATCCAAATGGAAATTTCTAGGTATTATTTACACATGACCAACCTAAGGTAAGTGCTTCAATTTGGTAAATAAATAATAAATAGAAATTGGCATGTATATTAAGTATATTACAAGGACTGAAATGTAAATCAATAAAAGGATACATATCTGTAGCACCCCATTCCACATTAATGGAATGTAGCATAATGAAACATGATTATTTATTGTTCTTAAACTCATAAAATTAGGGTTGCATGGTACTTTTCCATCTCATGCTAATGAAAGTCAAGTCTTGAACCAAAGGAAAATACTGATTAATTATGACTTGATTAAATGGATCCATACCCAATTAGCCTAATTATAGTAATGAAAGAAAATTTCTTTAACATTATGAATTATATATGATTTATTATAATATGAAATAATATAGTTATTACTGAGTTGGAAGCTTTCGGGGTCTAAGTTTCATTATTTATTACTTTGGATCTTTTTATAATATTCAATGCTTCAGATATTACTGATTTTGTGACCCTTGAGGTGTAAATTTACATGGTTATTACCTTGGATCATCTTATAAAATTTCAGGATACAATTATTACTGAGATGATATAAGGCCCCAATATTAAAAATTTATTAATCTGGAGTTATTACAAGATTAAACATTCAGGATCTTTTCAGGTTTAGAGTTTTAGAAATTAGATCATAAATTATGCATCACATTCCACATTTAAGAAAAGTTGTTACATAAAAGATAGTATTCATTTTTTCCCATCAACAGAAACATATTTAAAACAAAACATGGATTCTTTAATGACACTTCCTTGACCCTATAATCACATCATGTACCTTTCCCTTGAACTGTGACAAACATTTCATAAACATGTCATGAGCACAAAAAGCTCAATAAGGGATATAAATGTATGAAATGAAAATAGAATTCCATGTATGAAATCATACTTTACTCATAAAACATAAGTATTTTAACATACCTCATCAAATCATTAATAAATCATATAAATCATAAGACATAATGGTAACATGAGGCATTCATAACATTCTTATGTAGGGAGTAACCCTCATGGTTACATTTGCAATACCCATCACAATATATTCCCTAAATCTCTTCGGGGAAACCGTAATATAGCATCCCACCTTTTTATGACATAAACATTCATTACATTTTACAAAATCGAGGATCTTTAAGGTTTAGTCTCTTGGAAACCAGGAACTTAAAACATAAAAACATAAAAAATTCTTCTTAAACACATGAAAGGCTTCTCCTCATGTTCATCCTAGGTTCATTACTTCATCTCAAAACTTGGGGACATAAATCAAAAGAAAGGTTGAGCAGAAGGCCCAGTAAGGGAAACCAGAGAAACATTTAACATGTGAACTTGAGGTACATCATAAATGTCATGAAAAAGAACTTTAAGGCATGAGAAAGAAATAATGAGGCATATCATAATAAATATAACATTTTTCACAACATGAAGATGTGGCTGCAACATTTAATATAGACAATCATGAACATATCACCAAGGTCCATCCCCAAGGTGTCATTTGATGATTACCAAGGTTATTCACCAAGATATCATGAAAATTGTAATCTCTAGTGGTTACATCATTACCAAATGCATTGGAGTGCTATCAGGGTGCACCCTTAAATTTGCCTTTATGATCATGTGAGCCACATATATCATCATCAGACATTTCATAAATGACCCATATAGTAAAAAATAAATGGGTTTCATTTCATAATCATAGCATTTTAAAAACCGCTTTAAAGACATGATCTTTACGTCACATTAAACCCACGAAAAGGGAAAGTGGGTTTCATGTATGTAAATCCCAAAATTTAAAATAGAACTTCTTGGTATATATGTGAATAACCATATAGAAGGTATAGGATCGAGTATTTACTTAATAAAATAAAATATCTTTAGAAAAAAGAGAGAGACATTTTGAGACGAAAATTCTGCATCATAACGGCTATGTTACAAGGTTTTTATAAAACATTGAATAGAGAGGGGACATGAGTCAAACATTCATAAATGACCCATAAAACATTAGAGGGACAGAATATAAGGTATTTAAGAACATGGTAATTAAATATGAAAATATACCATATGAAATTAAGAACATGAAAGGAAGACAAAAATAAGATTTCTCTTATGAAAATTCGGCAGCCTAACAACGTTACATAAACTTCAACCAAAAATGAATTGATGAGATCAAATAGGGTCTCTAATCATATGAACATAAAAGATTAGTATGATAGATATAGAGATCATACCCAACATAATAAAAAATATCTTTCATGACTTGACATGGAATTATAACTTTGAAAAGGGAGAAAGGTGCAAGGACCACTTAAAAATTCAGTAGCCTATCGACGCCACATAAACATCAAAATACTGAATTGAAGAGATAAAATGGGTTCCCTCATAATATGGTCATAAAAGATCAGTATGATAGATATAGAGATCATACCACAACATAAAAAAAAGGAACATGAAAGAATTGACATGAAAGTAGAACTTCAAAACGAGAAGGGTGAAGAACCACTTAAAAATTCGGCAGCCTAACGGCCCCACTTAAAACTTCAAAATACTGAATTGAAGAGATCAAATGGGTTCTCTCATCATATGATCATAAAAGATCAGTATGATAGATATAGAGATCATACCCCAACATAAACAAAAGGAACTTGAAATAATTGACATGAAAGTAGATTTCAAAACAAGAAGTGTGAAGAACCACATAAAAATTCGGCAGCCTAACGGCGCCACTTAAAACATCAAAATACTAAATTGAAGATATTAAATGGGGTCTATCATAATATGATCATAAAAGATCTATATGATAAATTTAGAGATCATACCCCAACATAATAAAAAGGTACTTGAAATACTTTACATGAAAATAGATCTTGAAAAATTAGAAAGGAGAAAGAATCCGTTACAAAATTTCGGCAGCCTATCATCGCCACTTAAAACATCATAAAACGAAATAATTAGAGTAAGAGGGGATCTCTCATTATTTGACCATGAAAATCGGAGTAATAATAGTATAAAAGAACATCCTCCAACATAAGAACATGGATCATAAAAGGAATGACATAAAAGAGATTACTTGAAAAGAAAGAGAGAGGTCAGATCCCTTACCTTAAAACGTAACTCATAAAACTCAAAATTTGGGACTTTGAGGGCTTGGGGGCACCTTGGGAGGAATCCTTGGGAGGTAATGAGACCATAACTTCGTTGGGGGAGAGTTTGGATTCGAATTGATCAGAGGATGGCTTGGTATTTATAGGGAAAGTGAGGGGATAAGGCATTAATGGCCAAGGGACACCTCATTAGTGGTTTTGGTAAAACCATGGGCTTTCCCATGGTATTTTTCCACGGTATTGGCAACTTGGGACACCTCATACCTTATATTACTATTCATAAGTCGACCATATTGATTACATACTTAATACATCATTAAATGATGTCATTAAACACCCGTAACTTAAAAACTGTATTTTCACTATTTATCGAAAATTCAACTTTCTCAGAATAATCCCAAAATTTCACTTAACCAAATATCAATGATCTGATTTCAAAAATGAAATCCATTTTATAAAAATAATTCTCTAAATATTTTTACTTAAATTTTTAATATAAAAAAACATTATTCTCCGAAAATTCATTTTTTTCAGAAAAATCCCAAAAAATTACCTTCACATAATATCGATGCTCTGAGTTCAAAAATGAATTCCATTTTATAAAAATAATTTTCTAATTATTTTTAATTAAATTTTTAATTAAAAAACACTATTCACCTGAAAAAACAAATACTTGAATAATAATTTATGAAACTGTTATTTAACCATTTTGTTGAATCACATTACTTAATCAAAGTGCCTAGGTTATTTTAATTCTTTCTTTAAGTGAGATTACTAATCCATTTGGACACAATACTAATTCTAATCATAAAATCTCTATTCATAATTTACTATTCATCAAAAATTAATTTGATCTTATTAGACTCTAAATTTCGTACTGAACATAATTATAGAAGGCCATTTTTTAAAAATTGTTAAACATTTTTAATTATTTAAGGTTTTAATAAACCTTTTTAAAATATAAATTTACTAAAATTTATCAAAAATATGCATACTATATTTATCTGGACATTTAAAAAGTCATAAACATCATCATAAGAAGAAATCCCAATTTTTATTTAAAATAAAGGATTACACAAGGAAGTTACGGTCTCCTAACATAGCCCTGAATCAAAACAACATAGGACCTATGTGTAAGGTGCACTAAGGTGAGAGAATCTGAGGGAGGCTCAGCCAACATCGCACGAGTAGTAATTCCTATCAGTTTGAACTTCTCGCGAAGGAGATCTCGTTCTAGCTTCACATGATGAAGATCAGCTTGGGTTTGGTCCAGAGAAAATCACAGTGGTGCTACCTCCTTCCCAAGTTCTGTTAGATGGTTTTCGATCGGTTCAAAACTACTGGGTGAGGCCATCAAATCTTCTTTCTATATTAATTAACCAAGATTTCTTGTATTTAGAGACAATAATCAAAACGTTTAGTTTCCAGGGGTCATATTGACCAATGGTCATATAACAGTCAAAACCCAATGGTTTCATTTTAATTATACTCATGTTATCAAATGAAACATTTTTGTTGAGTATAAAAAAAACTAACACATAAAATTAGGAAACAAGATTTATTTAGAATTTTGGGTCATTACAATCTTCTCCCCTTATGAAATTGCGTCCTAAAAATTTTTAAAATTGGGATTTGAAATTTCATTTAAAGTACCACATCGGAAAAGGAGTTAGTAAAACTATTACTTTAATAGAGAGAAAGGGAAGTACAAAGTTCACCCGAGTTAACCCACACTAGGATTCCATGTAGGAAAACATGGACATGGAGGAGAAAAAAAAGGGTCACGTTCTGAGGGATAGTGATAGAAATCATGATTAGGAGAAAGTTAACCATAAGAAAATTCCAAACTTATGATGTGTGTAAACGGTCTTTGATTACCTAGTACGAAACGTAACCAACAATGTTTTCGTTTTACATTCCTTTTCATAATTTTGAGGAATTCATTTACAACATAGAACATAAGAAAATATAACTACCTTCATGTAGAGTTTCTTCCATTAATAATTCCCTACCAACACTAATCTTTTCTCCAAATGATGTGCAATCAAAACTAATTGGTCTCATCAAAACACAAGAATCATCTTGTAGAGAATCACATAATCCACAAAAGATTGACTATCTATTTCTTCTATCTTTAAACATTATCCCAAAAAACAGAAAGGGTAATGTAAAACAACTCTTAAAAAAAAGAATCCCATAGGAATGTAAACCACTTTTAAATCTTCAAAGTTCCATGGTACTACACAATGTTCATCATAGACCATTCCTTAAATAACGGTCCTTAAAATTCCTCAAAATAAACCAAACTAAGATTGAAACTCAAATACAAGAAGGATTTGATAACATAGTCATCCTAAATAAACATTATTGTTCATCTCCAAACAACTTCAACCACTCCTAATATCTTATAACAAAAGTATGTAACCTAAACATATTTTACCCAAGATATGTTAATAATTCCCATAAGTAGCCTAAATTACTATAAGTCCACCGTAAATTTATCGATTCTTCAAAATATAAGTCATCCTTACTCCTCAATGAAAATACCGTAGTAATCTATTTTCCTCGATCATATAGGGTCCCCAAAATAGTGAACGTCTTCCAAAATAATATTCATCTTTTAATCCCCTAATCATCCATGTCATATTAATACGACAATTGTCGCATTTCCTATCACATTGGTTGTTGGGACATGTTCTTCCATTTCCCAACATTAACTAAGAAGATAAAGCATAATTAGGGGCTTAAGTACATAGCGAATAATCATAAAAAGGAACTGAAATCATAAAAGGATAACTTGTAGAAGAAAAGTATACCCTATCTTGTGATCCCCTAGGTTCCCATCTTGGTTATCCATGATCATATATTCTTATGTGAATCTTTATTTTATTTTATCTTTGTTCCTTTAACAATGGTTCATACTAAGCTAATGAATTTACCAAAGCATATCCCCCAGGAGTGTCGTAACCAAGAGTGCAGCAAGGCCCATTTTCGTGTACCAGTTCCCGTTTTAGTCTAGATCAAAACGGTGTTTTTGGGTTTTACCCCTATGTACATATGTTCCAGATCCACCTCTACCTGCTCGTATCCAAACGGAGATGTATTTTCATGGAAACCCCTTACTCAATAGTCACCTAAATACCAGCAGGATTTCATATATTTAATCTATTCTATAGGGTTCTTCCTAGAGTTTTCATATCCTAATTTTCACAAATAACTATACCATCCTTTGATACCAACTATCGAATCCCGCCTTTTTATGACATAAACTTTCATAACATTTTACAGAAACGAGGATCTTTAATGTTTAGTGTCTTGGAAACCAGGAAATTAAAACATAAAAACATAATACATTCTTCTTAAACACATGCAAGGATTCTCCTCAGCTTCATCCTAGGTTCATTACTGCATCTCATAACCTAGGGACATATATCAAAAGAAAGGGTGATCATAAGGCCCAGTAAGGGAAACCAGAGAAACATTTAACATGTGAACATGAGATACATCAACTATGTCATGAAAATGAACTTTAAGTCAAGAGAAATAAATCATGAGGCATATCATAATAAAAATAACATTTTTCATAACATGAATATGTGGCTGCAACATTTAATATATAAAATCATGAACATATCATTGACGTCCATCCCCAAGGTGTCATTTGAAAATTACCATGGTTATTCACCATGATATCGTGAAAATTGTAATCTCTAGTGGTTACATCATTACCCAATGTATTGTAGCGCTATCAGGGAGCACTCTTAAATTTTCATTTTTTATCATGATATCCACATATATCATCATCAAAAATTTCATAAAAGACACATATAGCATAAAATAAATGGGTTTCATTTCAAAATCATAACGTTTTAAAAACTGCTTTAAAAACATTATCTTTACGTCACTTTAAACCCACGAAAAGGTAAAGCGGGTTTCATGTATGTAAATCCTAGAATTTAAAATATAACATCTTGGTATATATGTGAATACCCATATAGAAGGTAGAGCTTAGAGTATACACTTAATAAAATAAAATATCTTTAGAAAAAAGAGAGAGACATTTTGAGACGAAAATTCTGCAGCATAACAGCTATGTTACAAGGTTTTTAGAAAACATTGAAAAGAGCGGGGACATGGGTCAAACATTCATAAATGACACATTAAACAGTAGAGGGATAGAATATAATAGATTTAAGAACATGGTAATGAAATTTGAAAATATACCATATGAAATGAAGAACATGAAAGGAAGAAAAAAAATAAGATTTCTCTTATGAAAATTCGGCAGCCTAACAACGTTACATAAACATCAACCAAAAATGAATTGATGAGATCAAATAGGGTCTCTCATCATATGAACATAAAAGATCAGTATGATAGATATAGAGATCATTACCCAACATAATGAAAAGTAACTTGCAAGACTTTACATGGAATTAGAACTTTGAAAAGGGAGAAAAGTGCAAGGACCACTTAAAAATTTAGCAGCCTAGCGACGCCTCTTAAACTTCAAAATACTGACTTGAAGAGATCAAATGGGGTCTCTCATCATATGGTCATAAAAGATCAGTATGATAGATATAGAGATCATACCCCAACATAACAAAAAGGAACATTAAAGAATTGACATGAAAGTAGAACTTCAAAATGAGAAGGGTGAAAAACCACTTAAAAATTCGGCATTCTAACGGCGCCACTTAAAACATCAAAATACTGAATTGAAGAGATAAAATGGGGTCTCTCATAATATGATCATAAAAGATCAGTATGATATATATAGTGATCATACCACAACATAACAAAAAGGAACGTGAAATAATTTACATGAAATTAGAACTTCAAAACGAGAACGGTGAAGAACAACTTAAAAATTCGGCAGCTTAACGACGCCACTTAAAACATCAAAATACTGAATTGTAGAGATCAAATGGGGTCTCTTATCATATGATCATAAAATATCAGTATGATAAATTTAGAGACCATACCCCAAAATAATAAAAAGAAACTTGAAATACTTTACATGAAAATAGATCTTGAAAAATGAGAAAGGAGAAAGAATCCGTTACAAAATTTCGGCAGCCTAACTGCGCCACTTAAAACATCATAAAACGAAATAATGAGAGTAAGAGGGGATCTCTCATTATGTGAACATGAAACTTTCAGTAATAGGAGTATAATAGAACATCCTCCATCATAATAACATTGAGCATAAAAGGAATGACAAAAAAGAGATTACTTGAAAAGAAAGAGAGAGGTCGGATCCCTTACCTTAAAACGTAACTCTTAAAACTCAATGGTTGGGACCTTGAGGGCTTGGGGGAACCATAGGAGGAATCCTTGGGAGGAAATGAGACCAGAAAATCGTTGGGAGAGAGTGGGGAGTCGAATTGATCAGAGGATGGCTTGGTATTTATAGGGAAAGTGAGGGGACAAGGCATTAATGGCCAAGGGACACCACATTAGTGGTTTTTGCAAAACCATGGGCTTGCCCATGGTTTTGTCCCATGGTATTGGCCACTTGGGACACCTCATACCTTATATTACTATTCATAAGTCGACCATATTGATTACATACTTAATACATCATTTAATGATGTCATTAAACAACCGTAACTTAAAACTGTATTTTCACTATTCATCGAAAATTAAACTTTCTCATAATAATCCCAAAATATCACCTTAACCAAATATAAATGCTCTGATTTTAAAAATTCAATCCATTTTAAAAAAAATCTAAATATTTTAAATTAAATTTTTAATTAAAAACACTATTCATCGAAAACTCCTTTTTTTCAGAAAAATCCACAAAAATTACCTTAATTTAATATCGATGCTCTGAGTTCAAAAATGAAGTACATTTTATAAAAATAATTTTCTAATTATTTTAAATTAAATTTTTTTATTAAAAAACACTATTCACCCGAAAAAAACTAATACTTGAATAATAATTTCTGAAACCGTTATTTAACCATTTTATTGAATCACATTACTTAATCAAATTGCCTAGCATATTTTAATATATTCATTAAGTGATATTACTAATCCATTGGGACACATTACTAATCCTAATCATAAAATCACTATTCATAATTTAATATTCATCAAAAATTAAGTTGATCGTATTAGACTCTAAATTTCGTACTGAACATAATTGTAGAAGACCATTTTTTGAAAATCATTACAAATTTTTAATTATTTAATGTTTTAATAAACCTTTTTAAAATATATATTTTCTAAAATTCATCAAAAATATGCATACTCTATTTATCTGGACATTTGAAAATTCATAAACATCATCGTAAGAAAAAATCCCAATTTTTATTCAAAACAAAGGATTACACAAGGCAGTTACGGTCTCCTAACATAGCCCCGAATCACACCACCATAGGACCTAAGTGTAAGGTGCGTTAAGGTGAGAGAATCTGAGGGAGGCTCAACCAACATCGCACGAGTAGTAATACCCATCAGTTTGAACTTCTCATGAAGGCAATCCAGTTCTAGCTTCACACGATGAAGTTCAGCTTGGGATTGGTCCAGAGCAAAGCCCAGTGGTGCTACCTCCTTCCCAAGTTCTGTTAGATGGGCTTTGATCGGTCCAAGACTACTGGGTGAGGCCATCGAATCTTCTTTCTATATTAATTAACCAAGATTGCTTGTATTTAGAGACAATAATCAAAACGTTTAATTTCCAGGGGTCACAATGACCAATGGTCATATGACAGTCAAAACCCAATGGTCTCGTTTTAATTATACTCATGTTATCAAATGAAACATTTTTGTTGAGTATAAAAAACAAAATAAAATAACACATAAAATTAGGAAACAAGATTTATTTAAAATTTCGGGTCGTTACAAGTAACATGTAACCCCTTCGTGTTACCCAATGCATTGGAGATCTATATCGGGCTCACCCGACCTTAGTTTATCACAGAACCACCCGGCTTCATAACAATGCCCAAGAACCATAACATAATTGTATCACAAAAAACATGCATAAAGGAAACATAAAAATTCCACATTTCAATCCCAAGATATATATACAAAACATTGATATAAAACCATTATGAAACCATTTTCAATAACAAAATAAAATAAAAGTAAAATATTGTATTTATTTTTCATTTTTTTTAAAAGGTTATGGCTTGTAGAGGAAGCCAGAACTCAAATAATGGTCACCGTGGCGGAGAAGTCGTTGTTTCCACATACGTACGAAAAAATACATTCCTTTTGTCGTTTAGTAAAATGCTTTGTATAAAAAAATATTCATTTTTACTAGACATAAAATTCAAAGGGGTTAATACACCGTATAAAATAAAGTTGTGTATAGTATAAAGTATGCCTCAATGAAACGAGATTGAGACGAAGTCCCTTACCTCGTATCCGACTTGACTTGATTGTTCTTTAATCTCCTGAATAAAAAACTTGAGTTAATTTCTAATTTCTTAAGAACTTTTTTCAAGTTCAGTATTCCTTTTATATCACTTATTACCATGTCATGAACACAATGTAATTATTTAGGTTAATAACGTTTGTTTTAACGATCATTGGTACTTGAGTAAAAAAAACTCTTTATAATTACAAGTTGTTCATGTATCCATTATATCCAGAGTTATATTCATGAGGTAGATATCATATATATCATATATATACAGTATATTCATGAATTTATAATATTACATAACATTTAGAGGTATGAAATGAAATGCACCGTTCATGGAGATTGTAAGTCGTACGTACGCATGAATGCTACTTTAATTTATATTTCATATTTTATAGAATACAATCATAATGATATAGAGATATATTATAATTACAGTATAATATCATATATAATATCATTAAATACATTATATATACGTCCCACATATGGCAATAACGAATCAAATCACTTTGAGGGGGTGGTGGCCCGCACTTCCTAAAATGAAGATATCGCGTTTACACATAATGGAAAACATAAAGGTATGAAAAAAATGAAAACTAAAGAAGAAAAGTAAAACATAAACATATTATATATCATATATAAATATATTTTCATCTTAATGGCCACCATTGAAGCTGTTAGAAGAACATCGAACAATCATCATTTTGTGAGGCAGAAATTCACCATCCACGGAACAGTATTCTCTGTAACCATTAAATAATGGTGTGTGTATGTGTAGCTAGAATAATTATTATACTAACATCATAGTATATTGAATATACTGGTGTTTTTACAAAATAAATGAATAAAAAGTGTTTAGGTGGTTGGAGAAGAAAAATAAAACAAAAGAACATTAGAGAAGACTTTACCTTTAAATCGGGTAACTCTTCTTGGATTGAACCAAAATGGTTTCTTGAAGAGCTTTCTGCCAAAGGTGAGGCCTCTATGATGAATAGAGGTATGTGTAGAGATAAAATGAGCAGGTATTGGCCGAGCCAACGTCTTGAAATGTGTGGGTACGGAGGTAGATGTGGGGGCCTTTTATAAGAGGAGAGGAGGGGCACTCTTGGAATGTTAAGAAATGTTACATTATTTTAAAAAGAGTTTAGGATTTAAAAGGTCCCACATTGATATATTTCTATGATAAGGTGATAAGGGTTAGGAATATTCTCATCCAATAGGTCTTTGACAAGTTTACAACTTAGATTTTACATTATCGTTTCATTTTATTTAAATCATTAATTAATGAGATAATCACTGCATCATCATGATGTCATATATAATTTAATTTATTTAATGTCCAAAAATTATAAAAAATTAATATGATTTAGGAAATATTTTTAGAGTTCCATTGAATATTTATAGTCCAACAGATCATTTATTTAGACAGAATTAAAAATTATTTACTCAGGTGACACATTCTTTAGTGATATTCTACTTTATTAAAAAATAAAAGGATAAAGTGTCATGTTCACCCAAAAGTGATTCCATGGGGTCCCCAAGTTTGGAATATGGAATCCCATGGTTGGCCATGACACCAACATTTTCATTAGGACTCATTTTGGGGTCATTCGTTTTATTATGATATTATTTTATTATCCTTAACTACCCGATTACTAATTAATCAAGATAATTAAAGATAATTACTGTGGTTACTATTCATAATGTCCAAAAACAAAAGAGTTTTAATTATATAATTTGGACCTTATGATTAGAAATATGGAATCCATTTTACCAAATTCCTAACATAGTAACATCAATAATTAATTTAAAAATAATTCTCGTTGTCAAAACAAACAGCGGGTTTTTTTAAACAATATCTTTGAAAATATTGGCACTTGTTTATGCCCATTTCCAAAGTGAACATAATTATAATGACCACCATTGGATTAGATAGTAAAAATAAATTCTAATTACTCATTATGTCCTGTTAAAAAGATAATATAACCATATAATTAAATTAGATGACTGAGTAGTTTTGATGTAAAATGAAATATTTTTCACCATTCATTAAAAAATGAACATGGTCAGAAAAATAACAAAAATTTACCCAAGGTAATTTTCAATGTCCCAATCATAAATAATAAGTTTATTTTGACAAACTGATCTTATAAAAGTGTCAAAATATAGATTTAAAAATGGTTCTACATCAAAAGGTGGTAAAATAATCTTCTAAAAATATTATTGTATTTTATGCTTAAGATTGGGATTATTCTCATTTAATGCCTCTAAAACACTATCTAATTCATAAATAAACATATATAAGAATTTCTTATTATTCATTACATACTTGGGATGTTACATGCCCCCCCCTTTAGAAAATTTCGTCCCTGCAATTTATTTACTTATCGAATAAGTGGGGGTATTTAGCCCTCATTGCATTTTCAGATTCTGATGTTGCCTCTTCACTAATGTGGTGCTTCCACAAAACCTTTACTTGATGAATATTCTAATTCCACAACACTTTCTCCATGTGGTCAAGAATCTGGACCGTTTATTCCTCATAAGATAGATTATCTTCCATTTGAACTACCTCTGAACTCAAAACATGAGATGGATCTGAAATGTACTTCCTTATCATTGAAACATGAAAAACATTGTCTACCTGAGATAAACTTAGAGGTAAAGCCACTCGGTATGAAACTGATCCAAATCTCTCCAAAATTTCATATGGTCCAATGAACCTTGGACTCAACATTCCTTTCTTTCCAAATCGCATCACACTTTTCCAAGGTGAGACTTTGAGAAAAACATGATCACCTACCTCAAAAGAGAGATCTTTCCTCCTGTTGTCCACATAAATCTTCTGACTACTCTGAGCTGTTCTTATGTGTTTCTGTATCAGCTGTACATTTTCTTCCAACTCTTCCACCAATTCTGGTCCCATCAACATCCTTTCACCTACTTCATCCCAAAAAGCTAGTGTTCGACACCACTTCCCATATAATGCCTCAAATGGTGCCATCTATATAATGGAATGAAAACTGTTATTATAATAAAACTCAACCAAAGAAAGATGATGGTACCAAAATACTTGATAATCAATTGAACAAGCACGTAGCATATCCTCCAATGTATGAATTGTTCTTTCTGACTTTCCATCTGATTGAGGATGAATGATGTACTAAAATATAATTCAGTACCCAATGACATCTGAAGGCCTTTTCAAAAGTTAGAAGTGAACCTGGGGTCACGATCAGATACAATGGAGAAAAGAACTCCATGTAACATGACTATCTTATTACGATACAAATAGTAATGTTGATCTTGTGAAAAAGTATCCCGTATAGCCAGGAAATGAGGAGATTAAGTCAAGCGATCAACAATAACACAGATTGCATTATTATCTCGAGGTGACTTTGGCAATCCCACAACGAAGTCCATGGATATATTCTCACATTTCCACTATGGTACTGGTAAAGGCTGAAGCATCCCTTTCGGAAACTGCCGCTCTACATTAACCTGTTGACAAGTCAAACACTTCATAGTAAAATCAGCAATGTCTCTTTTCTTTCCATACCACCAGTAACACTCCCGAAAATCTCTATACATCTTAGTATTGCCTGGATGAACTAAAAACGAAGAACTATGAGCTTCACATAACATCTCTCTCTTCAACTATTAATCACACGACACACACAATCTCTTCCCAAATCTCAAAAAAAATCATTACCAATGTTTAATTCAGGCAACTTACCCTTCTGAACCAGCTCTACCTTTTTTTGCAACTCGTTGTCTTGCTTCTATGATTGCTTAATTCTGTCTGATAGATGATATTTCACAGATACCTGAAACAAAACAGAAGAAAATCCTACACCAACAACTTATATGCCAAAATTAATCAAATCCTTAATCAAATGATAATGTTCCAAACAAAATATTGTTAATTAAACATTACTTTTTCGACTCAAAGCATCAGCCACTTTATTTTTTTTCCCGGATGGTAATGAATTGTAAAATCATAATAATTGATTAATTCCATCCATCTCCTCTGTCTCATGTTCAATTCATTCTGAGTGAATATATACTTTAAAATTTTGTGATCGGTATATATTTCACACTTTACTCCATATAAAGGATGCCTCCAAATTTTTAAAGCGAAAAAACAGCAGCTAATTCCAAATCATGTGTAGGGTAATTACCTCATTTTTTTTCAACTGTCGTGATGCATAAGAATTTACCTGATCATTCTACATTAGGATGAAACCAAGTCCTTTCAATGATGCATAACTGTAGATAACAAACTCACCATTCCTAGAGGATAGTGCCTAAACTGGAGCATTCATCAATCATCTTTTCAATTCCTGAAAACAGTCATCACATTCTTTTGTCCGGATAAACATAACACCCTTCTGATTTTTCTTAGACATTGGACTAGATAACCGTGAAAATTTCTATCAAAACTTCGGTAATAGACTACCAATCCATGGAAGCTACGAATCTTAGATACATTTGTGGGTCTTGGCCATTCTTCAACAACCTTTGTTTTTGCATGATCAACCGTTATCCCATCTTTAGAAACAATGTGACAAAGGAATGAAATTTGTGGTAACCAAAACTCACACTTTTTGAATTTCCCATAAAATATCATTTCTTTTAAGGTTTGAAAAATAAACCTTAAATGTCTTTCATGATTCTCTTTACTTATATAAAACACCGAAAGATCATCAATGAAAACAACCACAAACTTATCCAAGAACTCATAGAATATTCTATTCATTAGGTCTGTTAATACAGTAGGTTCATTAGTCAGCCCAAAAAGCATAAATAAAAATTCATAATGGACATATTGTGTACAGAACGTGGAATTCGTAATATCAGATTCTTTTACCTTCAACTGATGGTACCCCGATCTCAGGTCAATATTTGAAAAAAACTGAGCTCCCTGGAGCTGATCAATCAAATCATCGATATGAGGCCAAGGATATTTTTTCTTAACAGTGATGTTATTCAAGGCTCTATAATCAATGCAAAGTTTCATTGGACCACCATTCTTTTTAACAAATAAAACAGGAGCACCCCATGGTGATGTGCTAGGTTGATTGAACCATATCTCTAATAAATCATGGAATTGCTCCTCCAACTCTAAAAGTTCAATTTGAGCCATTTGATAAGGGGGTTTTGAAATTGGATTAGCATCAGGAACTAAGTCAATAGTAAATTCTGCTTCCTGGTCTGATATTATTCTAGGAAACTCATCAGGAAAAACATCAGGATACTCATTTACCACTAGCACATCATTTGTCTGAATAGTTCCCTTGTTTTCAACAATATGTGCAAGGTAACATTCATTCCCATCTATTACAAGTTTCCCATCCTCTTGATATGATATCAATAGAAAGGGTTAATTCTTGTACAGAAACCGAAAATCATTCTGAAAAGAATCTTATTTAGCTCTATAGTCAATCTTAGCATGGTAAATAGAGATTCAATCCAAACCCAGGATAACATCAAACTCTACTAGAGGTAAAACAATAAGGTTTTCAAGTAGGTTCATTCCATGGATAAGTATAGGAATATTCTTATAAATTCTATTTGCCTCAACATTTCCCCCAGGCATTTTTACGACAAGTTCAGGAGTCATTTCTTGAGGTGGTATTCCCATTTTTGTAGAAATGTTTTCAGAGATGAAAGAATGTGTAGACCCCAAATCAAACAACACACTGGCATAATCTGAAAAAACAAACAAAGTACCTGATATCACTTCATTTGATGAGCCAAAATCTACAAAAGTAGTTTCAAAGGATTTCACCACCCCTTTATTCTTGTAGTCTAACTGATTCCCATCACTCGAGCTCATTGTCAGACACTCGTTTTCATAGTGCCCCATCTCATTGCACTTGAAATATTTCACTAACTATAAATCAAATTTGGTCTTACCATCACCCTTATATTTTTCAGTGCAATCACAAGTCTTATGCCCATCTTACCACATCGATAGCACATTCCAGAATTCAAAATACATTCCCCAGAATGCCTTTTACCACATTTATCACAAACTGGAAACTCAGTTTTCTTACCGTCAGACCTTTTTGAAGAATTCTTTCCTTTCTCCTGCCACCTCGGTCTCTTCTTCAGCTGGTTGTTATAGAACACTTGATCATCGAAAAACTCCATTTCCACCTTCTCATCACATCAATCAAGCTTTTCATAACTCTTGAACTCACAAGAAACTAAATCCCTTCGATATTTTGGCTTTAATCATGAGTAATAATGATTGATTTTACTATCAAGGTCATAGATGAAATTTTGAGCATACCTTGCCAATCGAGGGAACCACTCTTCAAATGAAGCCACTGTGTCATTTTTTTGCCTCATTTCCAAGAATTGTATTTCCATCCTAAGTCGAACAACATTAGGAAAATACTTCTCAAGAAACATACCTTTGAATTCATCCCAGTCAAGAGCATCAATCTCATCATCGTCCTTGATATTTTTAACCATCGACCACCTCTGATCTTATTCAACCTGTAAATGGTAAATAGAAAGAATAAACTTTTGATTTTCTGAACACCCCATGACAAAATTTTTTTTTCCAGTGCTTTAATCCACCCTTCAGCTTGCGCTGGGTCATATGATCCTCTGAATTATGGGGGATGTTGCCTCATGAAATGTTCCACCACTGTGATGATCCTCTGTGGTAGATCTGGATGATCTTGTGCATGGATACCACCACCATTTATCTCTTGAGTCAACTGCACCATCACTAAAACAAACTGTTAAGTTCCAATTCCGACCATCTCGGGATGCTGATTCAGAAGGTCATTTCCTTTTTCATGCCTTCCTAGCACTGTTTCCCTATTTCCTCTGGGGAAAACCATCTTGAACAAACAGGTATTAGATGAAGCAACATGGTAATCTTCAAATGATATATCATTTCAATTTGACCATAAAAATATATTTGGATAATCATTTAATATAATTATAACTCTTAATGTTATCTAAACGGACCTCTGATACCAACTATAAGGCCGCAGGCGTAAACATTACTTAATCTTGAGTTATTACAAGATTAAACATTGATGATCTTTTCAGGATTAGTGTTTCAGAGAATTAGATCATAAATCATTCATTACATTCCACATTTAAACAGAGTGGTTACATAAAATATAGTATTCATTTTTTTTCTCATCAACGTAAACATATTTAAAACAAAACATTGATTCTTTCATGAAACTTCCTTTATCGTATCATCACATCATGTACCTTTCCCTTGACCTATGAAAAACATTTAAAAAACATGGGTTGAGCATAAAAAGCTCAGTAAGGGTTATAAAAGTACGAAATGAAAACATTAGTCCATGTATGAAATAATACATTACTCATAAAACATAATAATTTTAACATACCTCATCCAATCATGAATAAGTCATATAAATCATAAGACATAAAGGTATCTAGAGGCATTCATAACATTCTTACTTAGAGAGTAACCCTCATGGTTACGTTTGGAATACCCATCACAATATATTCCCTAAATCTCTTCGGAGAGACCTTAACATCTAACCCCTTCGAATTACCCAATGCATTGGAGAGCTATATCGAGCTCACCCACCCTTACATTATCACGAAACCACCCATCTTCATAACAATTCCCATGAACCATAACAAAATCATACCACATAAAACATGCATGAAGGAAACATAACATTTCCACATTTCAGTCACAAGATATCAATACAACACATTGGTATAAAAACATTATGAAAACCATTTTCAATACAAAAATAAACGAAAAGTAAAACATGGTATTTCTTATTCATTTTTATAAAATGTTATGGCTTGTAGAGGAAGCCGAAACTCAAATAATGGTCACAGCGGTGAAGAAGTCGTTGTCGCTGCATACGTACGACAAAAAACATTCATTTTTTCTTTTAGTAAAACGCTTCTTATAAAAAAAATATTCCTTTTTACTAGACATAAAACTCAATGAGTTTTATACACCATATAAAAGAAAGTTGTGTATAGTACACAATATGCCTCAATGAATAGAGATTGAGACGAAGTCCCTTACCTCATATCTGACTAGACTCAATCATTCTTTAATCTCCAGAATAATAAACTTGAGTTAATTTCTACTTGATTAAGAACCTTTTTCAAGTTCATTATTCCTTTTATATCACTTATTACCATGTCATTAAGATTATGTAATTATTTAAGTTAATAATTGTCGTTTTAACGATCATTGGTACTTGTGTCAAAAATAAACACTTTATAATTACAAGTTTATTAGATATCCATTATATCCATAGTTATATTCATGATGTGGATATCATATATATCATATATATCCAGTATATAAATGCATTTATGATATTAAATAACATTTAGAGTTAAGAAATGAAATGCACCGTTCATGGAGACGGTAAGTCGTCCGTACCAATGAACAGTACTTTCATTTATATTTCATATTTTATGGAATGGAATAATAATGATATAAAGGTATATTATAATTACAGTATAATATCATATATTATATCATTAACTCCATCCTTTATACATCCCATATATGGCATTAACGAATCAAATCGCCTTGAGGGGGCGGTAGTCTGCACTTCCTAAAATGAAGATATCACATTTACCCATAATGGAAGACATAATGGTATGCCAAAAATGAAAAATACATAATCTTAAGGAAAACAAAACCATATTATATATCATATATAAATATAGTTTCATCTTAATGGACACCTTTTAAGGTGATAGAAGAATATTGAACAATCATCGTTTCAGGAGGCAGAAATTCCTCATCCACAGAAATAGTATGCTCTTTAACCATTAGATAGCGGTGTGTGTATGTGTAGATTGAATCCATCTTATAACAACATCATATTATATTGAAGATACTAGTGTTGTTAAAAATTAAATTAATAAACATATTTTAGGGGGTTGGATAAGCAAAATAAAACAGAAGAACGTTAGAGAAGACTTTACCTTTAAATCGAGTAACTCTTCTTGGTTTGATCCAAAATGGTTTCTTGAAGAGCATTCTTTCTAAGTTAAGGCTTCTAGGATGAAGATAGGGATGTGGAGAGATAAAATGGGAATTTCTTGGCTGAGCCAAAGGCTTGAGAAGTGTGGGAAAGGAGGTATAGTTGTGGTCCTTTTATAAGAGGAGAGGAGGGGCACTCTTGGAAAGTTAAGAAATGTTACATTATTTTAAAAAGAATTTCGGATTTAAAAGGTCCCACATTGATATATTTATAGGATAATGTGACAAGGGTTCTAAATATACTCATAAAATAGGTCTTTGACAAGTGTATGTTTTAGATTTTATATTATCTTTTCATTTTATTGAAATCATTAATTAATTAGGTAATCGCTGCATCATCATTATGTCATAAATAATTTAATTTATTTAATGTCTAAAAATTATAAAAATAATACAATGATGCAGGAAATATTTTTATATTTCCAATGACTATTTATAGTCCAAGATATCATTTATTCAGATAAAATTAAAAATGATTTACTAAGGTGATACATTCATTAGTGATATTCTCTTTTCTTTAAAAATAAAAGGATAAAGTGTCACATTCACCCAAAAGTGATTCCATGGGGTCCCTAAGTTTGGCACAAGGTATCCCATGGACAGCCATGACAAACCCCGTATCATTAGGACACATTTTGGGGTCATTATTTATTATTATGATAATATTTTATTATACTTAACTACCTGATTACTAATTAATCAAGATAATTAATGATAATTACTATCGTTACTATTCATAATGTCTAAAAACAAATGAGTCTTAATTATATAATTTTGACCATGTGATTATAAATATAAAATCCATCTAACAAAATTCCAAACATAGTCATTTCAATAAATAATTTAAAAATAATTCTCGTTGTCAAAACAAATAGCGGGTTTTTTTAAACAATATCTATGAAATGTTTGGCACTTGTTTATGCCCAATTCTAAAGTGAAATTAATAATAATGACCACCATTGGATTATATGGTAAAAATATATTCTAATTACACTTTAATACCAATTAAAAAAATATAACTATATAATTAAATTAGATGAAAAAGAAGTTTAGATGTAAAATGTAGTATTTTTCACTATTCATTAAAAAATGAACATGATCAGAAAAATACCAAAAAATTACCCAATGTAAATTTAAATATCCCAATCATAAACAATATATTTATTTTGAAAATTAAATCTTATAAATTTTTCAAAAGATAGATTAGAAATGGTTCACCATCAAAAGGCGGTAAAACAATCTCTAAAAAATATTAGTGTATTCGATGCTTAAGACTGGATTTATTCTCATTTTAAGCCTCTAGAGAACTATCTAATTCCTAAATAAACATAGATAATAATTTATTATTATTCATTAATTACATGGGATGTTACAGTTCATGACACTTGAGTTCTATATTTACATGGTTATTACCATGTAACTTCTTATAAAATGCCAGGATACAATTATTACTGTGTTGGCGACCCTTGTGGTGTTTGTTTCGTTGGTTGTTACCTTGGTACATCATAAAAAAAATTTATGATACAATTCTTATACAGTTGGACTCTCATTAGTACTAAGTTTCCACATAATGTAACAACCGACAATTTTATGTGAAATATTTTGTTTTTAAGTTATGTAAATCAACAAAGGAATCTTTCACTACACACAAGACTAGCTTGGCTTACATTACACGCAACCGAGGCGTTCCTCGATAGCTTGCATCGTACGCAATACCGAGTTTCACTAAACAATGTTATGCTATTAAAATATTATTAAAACTGGATTTTATGAATAGTGATAACCACTTTTTGAAATTTGATAAATTTTATTTTTCAAAATGCACTTCATTTTTGGATTTGGAATATCGATATTAGCCTAGGGTTAAATTTTGGTATTTTTCTGAAAACATTCAATTTTTGATGAATAGCGAAACCACTAAGTGGTAGTTAAAAAACTGAATTTTTCATAAAATATAATTTTACCACTTCTATGAGTGGAATTTTGAAAATCCAAGAGACACGGTTGATGTCAATAAGTAAAATGTGGTTCAATGAGATGAAAATAATTTTTGATGAATAGTAACTTTTTACTTTTATTACCACGGTTAAAAGTAAATAGGGTAATTAAGGGTAAAAATGATATTATTATTACCATAACACATGTCCTAAATCTATTGGACAAGTTTAATTCGACCAAAAACAACCTTAGGAACAAAATATGACCAATTAGGCCCACATGGATTAGATTAGGACATTTATTATTAATTTATTTAAAAAAAGGTTAAAATAGTTAAAATCAATGTTTAACAAGAAAATAATTTTTAATATAGGATAATACATAAGATAAAATCGACTATAAATATTCATTCGAAATCTAAAAACAGTTCCTACATAATGATATTTTATTTGTAATTTTTAGACGTTATATAATATAATTTATTTATGACACAAATATGATGCAGTAATTATCTTATTAATGAAATATTTACATAATTGATGTTATAAATACCCAAATAAATGTAATTTTAGACTTTTTATGAATTCCAATATTTTTCTAGGTTAATAGGAAATGTTATTATTGATTTAAATTAAATTTTTCGAACTAATCATTCTGTTATGATTTTCACAAAAATCAATTACTAAATAGTGTCAAAATTGACATAAAATAGTTTTTAAAACAAATATTATATTATTAATTGTTATTTTATTCATAAAAATATACGGTTCGGCCGAATTACATAGATAAGGTTATATATATTCATAATAAACAAATTGGGGTTCGTTTTGCTGCTTATAGTAATATTATTAACCTTATAGTATAAGAACACAAGAAGACACAGTAAAAGTAAAATTATTTAACTTAATGTTAAATATAATTGATAAGGTTAAAATAGGAACCTAAACTTGTATAAATTCTATTGGATGAGAGGATTTAGACCCATCCCCACCTTAGATTCGAAATAAATCAATTTTGATCTATTCAAAATCGAATTTGACTTTATAATAAAATAATTGGTTTAGTTATTCCAAATGTACTCCTCTCCTCCCTTATAAAAGGACACCTCCTCCCCCTCTTCCTCACACAACATTGAGCCATCAATCTCATCCAAACTCTGAACATTTCTCCTATACACTTCCCTAGTAGCATCCTAGAGGTTCTGGTCTTCTTCAAAGACCTATTTTAGTAGCCTAAAAGGAGGTCTCAAAGAATCACTTCAAAGAAGAGGTAATGTCTGTTACCGATTCTATCATCTGTATTTCTTCTTACACTTCTTCTACTTTAGTTGTTTCATTATGAAGTAATAACATCAGTATCACTCATATACTTATATGTTATTATAGGTATGAAACAACCCTATTTCACCATCTATCCATCCTACGGAAAAAGAAATCACCGCGCGTGCGTACGTACGGAATACTGTCTCCACATCGGGGTGTAATCTATTTTCCACCACCACCTTACATGGATGCGTATAATGGTATAAATAATGAATATATATGACTATTATAATTTGATATTGATTCTGAAATAGTATACATACACTCCAATACAATTCCATGATCATAGGAACGATATCATCACTCATGCGTACATACGGAATACCGTCGCCACAATGTGATGCGACTCGTTCTACATGATCTTCATTGAATAATGATTATATAAATGAATTGAATGAATGAATATGATATATATAACACTAATACCATTCTTGAAATGAGGTATCTATAACCTAAAGGGAATAATAAGAATTTATTCGACAAAACACGCATAAGAACAAAATGTAATAAACACCCGAATAACAAGTAGTAATGAAATATTACTAATAAGAAGCTATGAATATGACCATATATGATATCATAACAATAAGTATGATTCTGGAATAAGTCAATAACATTATTTAAATCATTATACAGGAGTTTTGGACACTTACGAAGAAAATCGGACCTAAGGTAAGGGAAAATATCACAATCTCATTTTTATCTGAGATTGTTTATAATTTGGTATTTACTGCCGTGCATTTTACCATACACATCCATATTTACTTGATATGTAATATTTTTTTCATTCACCTAAAATTTCTTAAATACAATATTACCCTTCGGTGAGTTTTTAGTAAAAGATATTAAAGGAATATTTTTGCGTTTTTCGTATGAGGTACTTTTTGACTTTTCCGACAAAAGTATGAGAAGAATGTCTTTTTAACTTATACGGCATGAATGGATTTTTAAAACAGTATTTCCAAGAATCTTCCTTAACAAGTTTTTATGTTTATTTTTAATCAACTTCATTTAGTTTATAATTGTATGACATATTAATAAAGGAAATGTTTTTTTGAAATAGAAAGGATATTTTTCTCAAGAATGGAGTTCAAGTGTTTTATCAAAATTATTTTCCATCTAAGATAATAAAGGGTTCTGTTTTTATCCCTATTATTACATTGATTTGATTATGTTGTGATGGGATTATTATTATTAATTCCATTTTCTTATATGAATTATTTTATGATGTCACGATGTTTATGATTCCCATTTTTATTACATGGATTATGCAATGATGTATGATTTATGATTTTGTGGCACACATAAGAATGGTATAATTATGAGATGGGTGGGACCTATATCTCCCTCCAATGCATTGGGTAAAGATTTTATATCTCAGGAAATAGACATGGCTGGAATGGCAGGTTAAACCGGTTCAGTGAAACGGGAATGAAACGAGGAGTGAACTCGGTTCAGAAATGGAGTTTGTCCACTAAGATAGTCTTGTAAATTATTCTTGACTAATAAGAAATGATTCTCTAGGATTATGTGTGTATGACACACATTTTCATGTTTTATGTTATGATTATTGTGATTACATTTCACTACTACGATTTATCCCATGTTATGAAATTACAAACACTTTTGCAGGTTAGGATTTCCAAAAGTTATGTTCTTAAGTATATGATGTGATTGATATTTTTTTTGTTTACCCTTACAGAGCATTTGAGCTCACCCTTTTGTATGTTTTATTTCCTCAGGTCAGGAAGAAGGTTATTAAGTAGGATATGCCAAAAAGGGACTCTATATATGATGAAATAAGTGGGATGCAAAGTTGATCCTTTATAAACTAGTTGTTTATATTTCCCAAATTCTAAATACACTATACCCATATGTTCCTTTCCTGGTTTTGTTATATGTTGTAAAAATTGAGCATCAATTTTTGAAGAACTAACAATATATGTAAAGTATGGGTCGTTATAGTCGGTATCAAAGGAATGGTATAATCAACCTTTGGAAACTAGGATGTACAAGCCTTAGTAAGAACCCTAAGGATATGTATAATCATAGAACACAATCATAGTGTTTTAGAAATGGGCATGAATAACCTAGGATAAGACCTTAAGTGTGAAATTTTATTCTTGATTATGAGGTTTTCCTATTATAATTAGTGTTTCTCACACTATTCTTCTTGGATTTAGTCAATGTCTAGAACCCGAAAAAACCGTGTTAATTCGGAATGCGACGGGAAATGCAATGATTGTCCCCCTGAGCAACCAAACATTATGGGAGCTGGAATGAAAAATCTTGTAGCCATTGTCACACAACTTTCTCAAGGTATGAATCATGCAGGACTTCCAAACGAGCAAAGTACGGAGCAACATTCTGTTGAATCCTTCATGAGACAGCGTCCACCATCATTCAGCGGGTCTACTGATGCATTATTTTCTGAATAATGGATTAGTACTACTAAAAAGATATTTTCAGTTCTTCAATGTTCTGAGCATGATAAATTTATCTTAGTAGTGTATCATTTGGAAGGTGATGCTGATAAATTGTGGAATCTTATTTTGAATACGAGGCAATGAGATGAAATTGATTCCATGGATTGGGATGAGTTCAAGAAATTATTTTTCAACAAGTACTTCCCTCGTATTCTCCGAACAAAGATGGAGAAAGAGTTTCTTGAACTGAAGCAAAAGTATGATGAATCTGTTGGTACATATGAAGCAAATTTTACAAGACATGCAAGGTATAATTCTGGTATTATTACCCAACCTGAGAGTAAGATCGATTGATTCTTTAGGGGCTTAAAATCATGTCTTTGAAGGGCGTTAGCCATAAGGGACTTTAATTGCTACGATGAAATAATTTGATGTGCTCTCAAAGTCAAGATGGATATTGGAGTAACCAATCAGTCATATGAGTTTGATAAGAAGAGGAAAATGTAATTCAAAGGAAAATATAAAGATCACACTGAAAAGAAGATGAGCTTTCCCTTATGCTCAATGTGTGGAAAGAAACATGGAGGGAGTTGTCTTAAAGGGACAAGTAAATGTTTCAAATGTGGAACGGAAGGTCATCGGGCATTTGAATGCTGCAATGATGGGAAGAAGATGTCTAATGATGCAAACAAAGGAAGGGATACACAAAATGAACCTACCACACTAAAATGTTTCATGTGCAAGGAGCTGGAGCATTATGCCAATCAAATCCCAAATCCAAGGGTTGATGATGATGGTCAACATCGACAAACACTTAAGTCTAAAGATAAAGGAAAGTCAAATGCAATTTCTATTAGTGATGTGGAGTACGATAACTATGTGGTGAAAGGTACACTTACCATCCACTCTAAAGTAAAAAATGTTTTATTTGATGCTGGATCCACCCACTATTTTATTTCAGAATAAATATTTAAGGATATCACCGTATTACCTCAACAATTAGATATTGAGTTAGCTGTTACAACCACTAATGGCACAACAGTCGCATCAAAAGTTTATAATTCTTCTCCGGTCGAAGATTGTGGGAAAGTTCTTCTAGAAAATCTTTTGATCCTTCCTATAGTGGAATTTTATGTGATTCTTGGCATGGATTGGATTTCTTTATATGGAGCTCATATCAATTGCCAATGAAGGGAAGTCACATTTCATATTCCAGATTAATCTATGATCGTCTATCAATGCATGGATAAACATAACCTTCCAGTGGAAATTCCTTCCATCTTATGGGTCTTGATTCCACTAAATGAAGGTTATTTATCTCAAATGGTTGGTGAGAAACTCAAGATTAATAATATTCCCATTGTACGAGAGTTTGATTATGTCTTTCCAGAGGAATTACCGAGTCTTCCACCAAATCATGAAGTTGAGTTTTCAATAGAACTTGTACTGGGAGCTTTGCCTATTTCAAAGACACCTTATAGAATGGACCCAATTGAGTTGCAGGAATTGAAGAAGTAACTCCAAGAGAATATTGATAAGGGGTTCATACGCCCTAGTGCGTCACCTTGGGGAGCACCTATTCTGTTTGTTAAGAATAAATATGGATCAACGAGACTCTACATTGATTATCGAGAACTTAACAAGATCACTATCAAGAACAAATATACTCTCCCCTGCATTGATGACTTATTTGACCAACTACGAGGAGCTCAATACTTTTCCACGATTGATCTTCATTCAGGGTATCATCAATTAAGTATCAAAAGGGAGGATATACCAACGACGACTTTCTGTACAAGGTATGGACACTATGAATTTATAGTGATGTCGTTTGGTCTTACTAATGCCCCTGCTATCTTCATTGATCTGATGAATAGAGTCTTTAGAGACTATCTTGATCAGTTTGTGGTAGTATTTATAGATGATATTCTGGTATATTCAAAGAGAAAGGAAGAACATGAAGATCACTTGAGAAATATATTGAAGACCCTATGAAAGGAGAATCTTTATGGAAAACTTACCAAGTGTGAATTTTGGCTTCAAAAGGATTCATTTTTCGGTCATATAATCTCAAAATAGGAGATATCTGTGGATCCAGCAAAAACAGAGGTTATTGAAAGATGGTAGAGACTGACAATAGTAACTGAGATCCAAAGTTTTCTTGGTTTGTATGGATATTATCGACATTTTGTGAAAGATTTTTCACGATTATCTAATACACTCACCAATTTGACTCGGAAAGAAGTTATGTTTGTCTAGATGGAGGAATGTGAAAAGTATTTCAAGGAGTTTAAAAGAAGCTTATCCAGTGCACCTGTGCTCACACTTCCTTGTAGTGGAGAAAGGTTTGTGATCTACAGTGATACATCCAAGAAGGTATTGGGGTGTGTTCTTATGCAAAATGATATGGTGATAGCTTATGCCTCATTACAGTTGAAAATACATGAACAAAATTACACAACTCATGATTTGGAGTTAGCTGCGGTAATATTTGCATTAAAGATTTGGAGGCATTATCTTTATGGTGAAAGGTGTGATATTTATACTCATCATAAATGTTTAAAGTATATTTTGACACAAAAGGAGATTAATATGCACCAAAGAAGATGGTTGGAGCTGATTAAGGATTATGACTACTCAATCCATTACCACCCTGGGAAAGCAAACAAGGTGGCAAGTGAATTAAGTCGACAAGACCATGCCAGTTTATCCATGATGAGGATCAAAAAAGATCCAATATTTATGAATTTACAATGGATGGATCTTGGAATTATAATGGAAGGGTAAAAATCTTATCTTTCTCAAATGAATATTCCACCATCTATACATGTGAAGATTAAAGAGGCACAGAAAGAAGACGTTGAGTTACAAAAGAAGGTGAGAAATGTTCCTGAATTCAACGTTGATTGTGATGGGATAATAAAGTTCAGGAATCAGGATTGTGTTCCTCCCATACCGGAATTAAAGAAGGAGCTGCAGGATTTGGCTCATAGTTCATCATTCTCTATTCATCTTGGAAGCACGAAGATGTATATGGACCTGAAAGAGTACTTCTGGTGGGATGGCATGAAAAGAGATGTTGCTGAATATGTCTCTCAATTCATGGTTTGTCAGCAAGTTAAAGATGAGAGACAGAAGTCTAAGGGGATGTTACAACCATTACCCATACCCAAATGGAAATGGAAAAACATCGCTATGGACTTTGTCACAGGACTTCCTAAAACATCCAAAGGCAATAATGCTATCCGGGTCATAGTTGATCATCTTACAATGTCTGCAAACTTCATCGCTATTAGAGAGGATTTCTATCTGGATTAGCATTCCAGGATATATGTGAAGGAAGTAGTAAGATTGCATGGAGTACCACTTTCTATTATATCTAATAGGGATCCGAGGTTCACCTCAATGTTCTAGTGAGGTCTTCAGCATACTCTGGATACAGAGTTGAGTTTCAGCACTACTTATCATCCTCAAACAGACGGTCAGTCTGAGAGAACAATTCAAACTATATAAGATATGTTGAGAGCTTGCTCTATAGATTTGAAAGGTTGATGGGATCAACACCTACCTTTTGTGGAATTTTATTATAATAATACCTTTCACTCCAGTATTCAGATGGCTCCTTATGAGGATATCTATGGAACGAAATGCAGGACTCCAACTTGCTGGGATGAAGTTGGGGAAAGAAAGATATTAGGGCCTGATCTCATTGATGAAATGGCAGAAAAGGTCAGATCCATTCAACAACACATAAGAGCAGCTTAGAGTCGACAGAAAATTTATGCCAACAACCGAAGAAAAGACCTAGAGTTTGAAGTGGGCAATAAAGTGTTCTTACGAATATCTCCCTGGAAGAGGGTCATGAGATTTGGAAAGAAGGGGAAGTTGAGCCCTAGATATATCGGTTCTTTCGAAATACTGGATCGTGTTGGGAAGGTAGCTTACTGATTGGCGCTTCCACCGAGCCTCTCTCATGTTCACGATGTGTTCCATGTATCTCGCCTTAGAAAGTACATACCTGATCCTTCACATGTACTTTGCTCAGATGTTTTACTGCTGGAGCAAGATCTTTCTTATGAAGAAAAACAGATAGAGATTATGGATCGTAGCGAAAAAGTCCTATGAAACAAGACCACTCGATTGGTGAATGTTTTATGGAGGAACCACCAATTAGAAAAAGCTACATAGGAGCATGAGGATATGATGAGGGAGAGGTATCGCCATCTGTTTGTTACAAAGTGACGAATTTCGAGGGCGAAATTCATTTTAAGGGGGGTAGAATGTAACACTTGAGACTTTTATGTGAAATATTTTGTTTTTTTTGTTATATTAATCATCAAATGAATATTTCACTACACACAATACTATCTTGTCTTGCTTTACACGCAACAACGACCTTCCTCGATTGCTTGCATCGTACACAATACTGAGTTTCACTAAACAATGATATGCTATTAAAAAATTATTAAAACTAGCCGTTATGAATAATAAAAACCACTTTTTGAAATTTTATAAAATTTATTTTTCAAAATGGACTTCATTTTCGGATTCGGAATATCGAAATTAGCCTAGGGTGAAATTTTGGTATTTTTCTAAAAACATTCAATTTTTTATGAATAGTGAAACAACTAAGTGGTAGTTAAAAAACTGAATTTTTCATAAAACATAATTTTACCGCTTCTATGAGTGGAATTTTGAGAATCTAAGAGACACGATTGATGTCAATAAATAAAATGTGGTTCAATGAGATGAAAATAATTTTTTGTGAATTGTAATTTTTTATTTTTTTTACCAGGGTTAAAAGTAAATAGGGTAATTAAGGGTAAAAATGACATTATTATTACCCTAAAACATGTCCTAATTCTATTGGATAAATGTAATTCGACCAAAAATAACATTAGGTATACAATATGACCATTTAGTCCCAATTGGATTAGATTAGGACATTTATTATTAATTTATTTAAAGAAGGGTTAAAATAGCTAAAATCAAAGTTTAACAAGAAAATAATTTTTAATATAGGGTTATACATAAGATAAAATCGACTATAAATATTCATTATAAATACTAAAATATTTCCTACATAATTATATTTTATTTGTAATTTTTAGTCGTTATATAATTTAATTTATTGTTGACACAAATATGATGCAGTAATTATCTTATTAATTAAATATTTACATAATTTATGTTATAAATACCCAAATAAATGTCATTTGTGACTTTTTATGAATTCCAATAATTTTCTACATTAATATGACATGTTAGTATTGATTTAATTAAATTTTTAGAACCATTCATTCTGTTATAATTTTCACAAAAATCAATTCATAATTAGTGTCAAAATTGACATAAAATTGATTTTAAAACAAATATTATATTATTAATTGTTATTTTATACAAAAAAATCTAAGGATAGGCCACATTACTTATATAACGTTATATATATTAATAATAATAAACTTGGAGTTCTTTTGGCTGTTTATAGTATGCTTATTAACCTTATAGTATAAGAACACAAGAAGACACGTAAAAGTAAAATTATTTAACTTAATGTTAAATCTAAATGATAAGGTTAAAATAGGAACCTATACTAGTCTAAATTTAATTGTATGAGTGGTTTTCGACCCATCCCGGCCTTTTCATTGAAATAAATCAATTTGGAGCTATTTAAAACCGCATTTGACTTTATAATAAAATAATAGTTTTAGTTATTTCAAAGGTACCCCTCTCCTCTCTTAAAAAAGAACACCTCCTCCCCCTCTTCCTCACACCACTTTGAGCCTTCAATCTCGTCCAACCCCTGCCAATTTCTCCTCTACACTTCCCTAGAAACATCCTAGAGGTTTTGGTCTTCTTAAAAGACCTATTTTAGTGCCCTAAAAGGAGGTCTCAAAGAAGCACTTCAAAAAAGAGGTAATGTCTGTTACCGATTCTTTCATCATTATTTCTTCTTCCACTTCTTCTTCTTTAGTTGTTTCATTATGAAGTAAAAACATAAGTACCACTCATATACTGATATTTTATTATATGTATGAAACAACCCTATTTCACCATCTATCCATCCTACGGAAAATGAAATCAACACGCATGCGTACGTACGGAATACCGTCTCCACGACGGGGTGTAATCTATTTTCCACCACCACCTTACTTGGATTGGTATAATGGTGTAAATAATGAATATATATGACTATTATAAAGTAATATTGATATGGAAATAGTATACATACACTCCAATACAATTCCACGATCATAGGAACGATGTCATCACTCATGCATACGTATGGAATACCGTCTCCACGATGAGATGTGACTCGTTCTACATGATCTAGATTGCATAATGATTATATAAATGAATTGAATGGATGAATATGATATATATTACACTAATACCATTATGGAAGTGGGGTATCTATAGCCTAAAGAGAAGAATAAGAATTTATTTGACAAAACACGCATAAGAACAAAAAGTAATAAACACCTGAATAACAAGTAGTAATGAAATATTACTAATAAGAAGATATGAATATGACCATATATGATATCATAACAATAAGTATGATTCTGGAATAAGTCAATAACATTATTTAAATCATTATACAGGAGTTTCAGACACTTAAGAAGCAAATCGGACCTATGGTAAGGGAAAATATCACAATCTCATTTTTATCCGAGATTGTTTATACTTTGGTCTTTACTGGGGTGTGTTTTATCATCCACATCCATGTTTCCTAGATATGTAATATTGTTTCAATTCATCTAAAATAGTCTAAATCCAATTTTTTCCGTTGGTGAGTTTTTAGTAAAATATATGAAAGGAATCTTTTGTCGTTTTTTGTACGAGGTACTTTTTGACTTTTCCGACAAAAGTATGAGAAGAATGTTCTTTTATCTTATACGGCATGAATGGATTTTTAAAACATTATTTACAAGAATATTTCTTTACAAGTTATCAAATTTATTTTTAATCAACATATTTTAGTTTATAATAGTATGACATTTTAAGAAAGGAAAAGTGTTTTTGAAATAGAAAGGATATTTTTCTCAAGAATTTAGTTCAAGTGTTTTATCAAAATTATTTTCCATATATGATAATAAAGGGTTCTGTTTTAATCCCTATTATTACATTGATTTGATTATGTTGTGAAAGGATTATTTTTATGAATTCCTTTATCTTATATTAATTTTTTTATGATGTCATGATGTTTAAGATTCCCATTTTTATTACATTGGTTATGCAATGATGTATGATTTATGATTTTGTGGCACACATAATAATGGTATAATTAAGAGATGGGTGGGACCTATATCTCCATCCAACGCATTGGGTAAAGATTTTATATATCATGAGATCGACATGGCTAGAATGGCAGGTTAAACCAATTCAGTGAAATAGGACTGAAACGAGGAGTGAACTCAGTTAAGAAATGGACTTCGTCCACTAAGATAGTCTTGGAAATTTGTCTTGACTAATAAGAAATTATTATCTATGATTTTGTGTGTATGAAAAAATGTTTCATGTTTTAAGTTATGATTATTGGGATTACATTTCACTACTATGTTTTATCCCATGTTATGAAATTACGTTCTTATTTGCAGGTTAAGATTTCCAAAATTTATGTTCTTAAGTATATGATGTGATTGATATTTCTTTTGTTTACCGTTAATTAGAATTTGAGCTCACCCTTTTGTATGTTTTATTTCCACAGGTCAGGAAGAAGGTTATTAAGTAGGATATGCCAAAAAGGGACTCTATATATGATGAAATAAGTGGGATGCAAAGTTGATGATTTATGAACCAGTTGTTTATGTTTCCCAGTTTCTAAAGACTCTATACCTATACGATCCATTCCTGGTTTTTTTATATGTTTTAATAAGTGTGCTTTAGTGTTTGAAGTACTAACAATGTATGTAAAGTTTGGGTAGTTATATATAATTACCTTATAACATCTAATAAAATTCCATGATATATTTATTTTGATGATGGTGACCCTTGATGTCAATGTTTCCTTGGTCTTTACCTTCGAACAACATATAAAAGTCTATCCTAAAATTTTTACTATATTGGAGACCCTTGAGGTCTACATTTCCTTAGTTATTACCCTGAAACCTTCATTACTACATATAATTAAAATTTTCCTTGTTACATGATGTAACCATCACAATTATTATCAGATGAATTATCTATAAACTTGAATTTAATTCACTAACAAACATGTTACATGTTCACACACTAACCAAGGGATAAAGTAGGTACATAGTTATTTACATTAATATACTAATTTAAATTATATTGGCATGTTTGTAAATTTGAAAATTCATATGTCATGGAAAGGATGGTATAGAACCCATTAGTGGTTGCCAAATGATATTTATCTTACAACATATCTGAGTACCATTGGTACCTGGGAAAACCATATGTATACAGGTTTGGAGAAAGGTAAGTGACATGCATCAAACACATGATATATTGTTTTATAGGAACAATATTGATAGTAGATGACCGAGCTATAGATCGATATTCCTGGGATAGAATTTTTATTTCATTTTATACATTTCGAGCTCATGTTATGAATGTTTTTTTCCATGTTTTCCAGCATTATAGTGACATTACATTCATCATCAGTTATTCCAGTAGATTTAGTTGTTTTTATTATTTTCTCTATTTTCCTTGTGCTTATGTTTACATTACTACTTCTGTTATTCAAATATTTTTTCTTTTTAGGTATGGTTTCATTGAACCATCATTTTTTAAATTGATTTAATGGATATTTAATGTATAAAAATATTTTGTATCTTATTAGAAGTTTTTCAATGTTTTACATGAAAATAATGTATTAATGTCCTATATTATTTATTTAAATTATAAGTTCATACATGTTCTCCACTATGATGTGAAATTTAAAATTAAATACAAATAATCTTAAATATTTTTTGTGGTTAGACTAAATACTATAATGGGAAAAATATTATACATACCATTAGGTGTGAGAACTCGTAAGAAGATGAGACTTCATATCATGAAGATTGTACATGGTAATCTCCAAGAAGGGAGATTATGAGAACATACCCACCGGTAATAAATCTTAATTATTTGGTGTCAATAGATATTTAAATCTGTGAGCATGTGTAATAGTGCATAGAATAAAAGATTATCATTAATGTGTATGATGAATCACACACTATTATTTACAGACAAAAATCAAAATACCGTATGTTCGAGGTAAGTAGGGTAAATTGGGTGTGTGACAAGTGGCGTGTTGTTAATGGATAAGTTGAGGAAGGATTTATCCCTTCCATTTATGGAAGATGATATCTCAGCAATTTTATTGAAATATAATTGTTTCACGAAATTCCAATTCCATTGTGTAATGACAATTGTATTTTAGGTAGTCAATGAATGATATATCAATCACAAAGCATGATGAAACAATAATGAAACCTTATTGATTATATATTGAGATATAGATATTATATTACACAATGATCATTCATAAGTGTGTGTCATTGTTGTGACTTTTTGTTCTTTCTCTTGAGTACCTTGACTCATTATTATATAGTACTCTTGGACTTTAGGAAATCCAACCTAATGAAAATGAGAATGAATCCTAGAGGTTCACACACTATGTGTTTTTGGTTGTCTATGATGAATTAGATGTGAATTAAATTAATGGAATAAATATTATTCTCAAGATATTTAATAATTCTATTCATGTTAAAATTATTTAATAAATTACATATATATTTATTTAATGTAGTGTTGGTATTATATATATATATACATTAATTTAAATTCAAAAAATATTTATTTACTATATTGTAAATAAAATTTATTTTTAAGATAATTTTTTTTATTCAGTTTTCAAATAAATAGATGTGGAGTTCAAGTGGTTAAGGCTAGTCCAGAAGTAAAATAATTATTTTCCAGAAGATAAATAATTATTTAACTTGTTTGCATAAGATAAATCATAATAATAATTATATTGTTTTTTAAAGTGTAATTTAATTTATAATTCTATTTTGAGCATGTTGGCACACAATAAATAATGATGTATTATTATTACTAAAATCATGGGTTTTATCTTGTTTTTTTAATGTATTTAATTGATTTTATACAACATAATATTGTAACTGAAGCCCCATGAAGATAAAAACACATGTATGTCTATTGTACCATGTACCGATCTGCATGGATAGTGAATAGAGAATTGATGAGATAAACAATATATCTCTCGAATCCTATTCCCAAAACTCTCATGAATGAGGAATTATCTTCAATAACTGAGAATCAGATATCGTGAATAACATACACAAGACACTCGCTTATCCACTCAAGATCCTGTAGAACGAGTTCTATCGTTCGAAGGCCATTAGAGCACGTGTGGAGCACCACTATAGGGATTCTGTTGTGTATCTTTATAGGGGAGATGAAACATTAATGATGGGTCATTTTAGATGATTAATATAAGAAATGAAGAGTGTACCAATGATCTAGGTATTCTTTTCTTTATAAAATTTATTAATTTAAATACAAACATGATGTGAAAATATCCACTCTAAATGTCTTTGTAGTCTTCCTTATTTATCTAAATATTTGATTCTATTTCGTGAAGATCGAATTTCATCATCATATTGATCCTCGAATAATCATTGATAATGGTAAAAATTAATGTGGGGCCCTGGTCCAATCGTTATTCCGCTGCACCTAGAACCTGGAAGTGGTATCAGAGGGAGGAAAAAATATAGCTTATAATTATTTAAATAACTCATTGAAGAAATATTCTTTAATAATTTATTTTTTCAATTCAGGGATAATCATTTTTGTAATCTGGATTTCAAGATCTATTGTCCATCATTTTTTTTCTCACATATTTCAAACAAACTAATGATTTTTTATTAAAATTAAACTGTATAACTCATCAGGAGGTGTCCATTATGCAAACCAAGTAACACAAATGTACATACATTGTGTTTAGGTATACACACTATGTTATATACCATACTGGTCGTGTAATTCAGACTATAGGTTGTGTTGTTGTGTACATAAAATCTACAGTAATTAAACAATTACTCAACCCATGTGCATTTATTATACGCCGTTCAGTTTATTTTACACCACATGTTGACTAGTAGATATATGCACACATATACTGGATTATATGACCTATGGCCAACTGTAAATGACAACTATTATCTTCGAGTGTGGAGAAAAACCATGTATCCCATACTTAGCTAAGCCAGCTGGTAAATGAGTAATGTAGGGACAACCCGACATGTATCCCACTATAAACATTGTTTAATATAAAATTTCTGAATTATGCCACACAAGCTTAGTCCCTACAAATGTACTTCTAGACAGATGAAGAATGTTTTGATGTCCATTTTTTCAAATCTACGTGTCGAGTACTGTACCAAATTACACAATTGTAAAACATTAATGATTGGGAAATGTTCAGAACATCTTGTCATGTAAAAATCTTACAATATGTTTTTACACAATGAATTGTATCATAATATGTGCCATATATCAGATGATAAATGTAGTGTATGAATATAATACCTATTGGATTCATTCGAAACTGTATTAGACATCATCCCTCCAAGGTGCATTTGTATACATGGATACGAATCTAAAGAAAATTAGGAAAAAGATTAAGATATATATATTGATAAATAAAATATAATACATTATCAATTCAAACATAATTTAATATAATATTGATGATTAATGAATTTAGTACATGTTTTATTTATTGCGTAACTCATTGCATGTATTTGGGAGATCATGAGCTAGACCAAGACCATTGTAAGTGATTGTTTTCCTTTTAATTTATTTATTAAATTAATTATTTTCCTACAAGACATCTCTCCTCATTAAAATGTAGGGCCTCTATGAACATTGTTTCTTTAGTGTAAGAAACCATTATTAACCATCACCACTGGTTGAGTTAAAATAATATATGTAAAGGATAGAACTCATATGTTAGTGGAGGCAGTTCATGCTTGAGCCGAGACTTGACGAATTCTCGGTAATACATCAGTGGACATGTTGAACATTGTAAACACGAACCCAAAAGGTTTAAGGAGTTTCACACCTAGTTCAGTGTTAGTTTTTCAACTTCTAGATAAATTAACAATTAGAAATTCTTATGATCATGCCCAATTATTTTTTTAATTTCTGTCAGTTTCATGGGTTTTCATTATGGATGTGTTGTCTCAATCACATAATTAGTGAATTAAACAATCATTCTAGATGGAACTAAAATAAACCATGCGTGTATGTAAATATTATATAGATATGGTTAATAACTTAATTAAGTTCCACATAATATTAACAATCATCAGTTAATAATAATAATAAATTCATGCATAAATGATAAAATTCCCTCTAATAAATTATTGAGTAAAAATAAGACATTCATTACTCTATTATCAGTAATACTCAATAAAACAATTTGTTTGACCAACCATTGTTGGGACACATACTTTTATATAAGAAACACTTATTATATGATACAATTTGACATAACCATATTACATCAACAAGAGTATCCATTTCTAGACATCTTGTAATATTGGTGGAAAAAGTTAAGTATATCCAAAGTCGGGATTTTAGGATTGGGGAGTCCACATTATAGATCATTGAGCTGCAGGACCATAGTGGTAAAAGATCATCCTACCAAAATACCATCAAATATATTGACCAATAGTTTTTGGTATTATACGATGGGTAATAAGGATCATTTTCACTATAATGTTATGGAAACGGGATATTCAGTGTTCAAATATGAGAGACATTAGGACCTTATAAAATGGTGGGAAACTTAATAAAATTAATTTATAATTTCTCATAAAATTTAATAAAAAATTAATGATTATTTTTTATATTAATAATGACATACTCATAAACAAAACTATCCCTTCGATCAATACTATATAAAGACAACATCATCGATAGTAGTAACATTCAGAAATTTAATAGACACCTTTATATTATCCCAGATCATTAATGAATTTCATATGTGTTAGAGTTATATTTACCTAATTTTTTATCCAATGAGAAGAGTAATGACGATTTCTTGGTCTATGATAAATATATGATCGATACAGTCCGCGTTCTATATTTTATACTATCATCAATATCTAGTGACCACATGAAGTCTCATAAAAACATGGATTCATATAGATTGCTTGAGCACTTCCTTGGTCTTTACTATGAGAGAGTAAGAAATTAATGGTTTGAGATATCCATGTTAGTATTTTAGAGTAATAAAGGGTAGGGTTCCATAGTTGGGACTCGTTTACTGAAACTCATTTGCAACATTGAGTGCCTGTGGGTTTTAGTTTTTAATCTCCCTAAATAATAGACATCGATATGATTCTAGCATGACTCTCTCTGGACATCTCTATATGTGTTGTTAATTTCAATATGGAAAACATTGAGAAGTCACTATCTAATATTATTATCCTAATTATACTTGTGGAAAAAGATATGATGTGCGACAAGACTTTTATTTATATGGTGAACAAGTGGAAAAGATACAAAAAAATAGATTTAATCCAAATGATTCTTCACTCCCTTCCAAGAAAATTGAGATCCAATGGGAGGAAGGGTAATATGAGGTGGTTTCATTGCATGGGGAAATAAGGGAAACTAAAATAAAAACTACACCCATCCTTATAAGCATGGGGACACTTTAGGTGCATTTGGTATCAATTACAATCTATCTATTTCTATAGAATGGTTATTAGATCAATATTTTTCATCTAATATATTTTTCCAAATATAGGAATCATGTCAATTTAGGAAGACTGTCTAAGGGCAGATAGATCTATGAACATCCATTAGATCTATACATTCATTTGTAGCTGTCTGGGACTACAACCTCACGTTTCATACTAGGATGTCATGGTGTTAAATGGTTGTTATTAAGTGTCATCTATTACTAAAAAATAATTTCGGTATCTATATTAGATATAGATTGATTTTTTTTTCTCAATTTTGGAAATGAAATTTGTTTATTTAAAAAAGAATGTATTATTTTGGTAGGTCACATTTATAAAATAGTCTTCATGTGTTGGATTTCACAAGCCAAGTAATGGAAATAGATAACAATGATACTTTACATGAATCATACCACAACCAGCAATGGAATAACTTGCTAGGTCATGTAATTGAGAAATGATTGAGCAAGTTACAACAAAATGAATATTAATATTCTTTCAAAATAAGTCCACATAGATTATATCATGCACGTTTATAAGGAAAAATGACAAATCATCATTTATTAGTAAAGATGAAAGGGCTAAATAAATTCTTGAATTGTTTTATACTAATGTGTGTGGACCATTTCTAGTTGAAGCAATGGGATGGTACTCATACATCATAACTTTTATTGAGTATTTTTGTAGAAATGGATATATCAACATAATGAGGTAGAAGATGGATTCTTTTGATAAGTTCAAATAATACATGAATGATATTCAAAAACACCATGGTAAGAATATTAAAAACTCAAATTATTAATATGTGGTGAATATCGCAATAAAGACATCATGGATTACTTAGTGGAGTTTGAGATCATATACAAACTAACTCCTCCTTTGACACCCAATAAAAATGGTGCGAGAAAAAGATAGAAGAGAACCTTTTTGGACATGGTGAGATTAATGATTAGTCGTGTAAGTCTTCCATTTTCCTTCTTGTTATATTTTTTTACAAACTGTGGTTCACATTATAATCTATGTACCAAATAAATTGATAATTATATTACATATGATTTATGGAGTGGAAATAAATTGATGTTTTCAAATATACAAGTGTGGGGTTGTGATGTGTTTGTTAAGGACAATTCATGTAACAAACATGCACCCCAAGGCACATAGTGTTCCATTACAAGATACAAATATAAAAAAGGGGATATTACCTATACAACCTCACATACATGAAGGTTATAGTAGAACAAAATTCCATATTCCTTGAGAGAAATCTAATATCCAAATTATATAGTGGTAATGATATATACATTGATGAAGTTGTGGCACATGGTACAAAAGATTTGCTACAGAAACAGATTCCACAAACCCCTATGGTGAAAAGTACAGTTCAAGAGACACATGAATTGAAAAGGGATAAAATATATGTTAGAGAACCTAGATGGTATGGATTTCTAATTTCTGATGATGATCACTCATTTTTATTAATAATATTAGCCCTCTAACATAAAATAATGTATCCATTGGAACAAAAATTTCCATGTGGAAATAATCAACGAATTCTGATATGGATTCAATGTACCAAAACCAAGAATGGATATTGGTATATCTCATATTTTCTATAATGAATATTGGTTTCATATGGGTATACAAGAAGAAACTAAACATGGAAGGTCATTCCAATACCTATAAACCATGACTGGATGTAAAAGGGTTCAAAAAGCGTCATGGAATTAACTATAATGAAACATTTTCACCAGTTGCAATGCTGAAATTCATCTTAATTATATTTTGCATCTAACATTAACATGACAATGAGATTTTAAAAATCATTTTCAAAATTGCCTTCTATAATGGGAACCATTAAGAATATGTCTACATGAAACTACCTAAAGAGATTATGACTCCAAATTATTCCAATAAAGTATAGAAGTTTCTGAAATACATTTATGGATTGAGAATGAATCTAGGTAATGTATTATTTGTTTTTATGTAGCCATAATAAGATTTTCATTTATCTGTAATTAATGTGATACTTGTATGTAACACCCCGATATTTTATGAAAAATATTCTTTTTAATTTCATTAATGTCTTGTGTTGTACGCTACACCAAAAGGAGCTTGTACAACATGCATCCTTGACTTTGCTTGCATTACACGCAATCGCGACCTTCCTCGATAGCGTGTGTAGTACGCAATAACGAGTTTCACTGAACAACTATATGCTATTATAATATTATTATGAACTAGCTGTTATCAATAGTATTAACTAAATTTTGAATCTTATAACATTATTATACGTCTTGCACATTTTCTAAAACATTGTATAAAAACAAAATAAATTTTTCGGGTTAAATAAGTATTTTTTCAAAAAATGCAGTTTTCCCGCCATTTGATGGCGCACCCATATTAAATCTAGTTTTTGAATTGTTTATAAGTTCAAATTGACAAAATGAAATTCTTCTTTGTATTCATGAAATAAAAATTTACTTTGGATAAATTTTCATATCATTCTGGTAACATTCATATGTTGATGAATAGTTAATAACACTCTATATTTGAATTAAAAACAACTTTTTGAATCGAAATAGTTAATAGTGATAAATTATTAATTTCAGTGGTTTTAAAGTATATTTAGAATATATTTTTACCATTTAATACAATGTTGGTCATTGAATATAATTTCACATTTAAACTAGACATAAACAAGTGTCAATCTTATGATAGTTATTATCTCATAAGAACACGCTATTTGTTTTGACGACAGGAATTAATTTTTTAAATTAATTAATGCAACTGATATGTTTTTAATTTGGTAAAATAGACATCATTTTTGAATTCATAATATTAAATATATCTTAGGCCTAATTTTTAGTATTTTTTCGGAAACTTTCATTTTTTGATGAATAGTGAAACCACTAAGTGGTAGTTAGAAAAATGAATTTTCCATAAAACTTAATTTTACCACTTCTCTGAATGGAATTTCGAAAATCCGAGAAACACGGTTTATGTCAGTAAGTAAAATGTAGTTCAATGAGATGAAAATAATTTTTTGGTGAATAGTAACTTTTTACTTTTTTTACCACGATTAAAAATAAATAGGGTAATTAAGGGTAAAAATGATATTATTATTACCCTAACACATGTCCTAATTCTATTGGACAAGTGTAATTTGACAAAAACAAACTTAGGAATAAAATATGACCATTTAGGCCCACTTGGATTAGATTAGGACATTTATTATTAATTTATTTAAAGAAGGGTAAAAATAGTGAATATCAAAGTATAATAACTAAATAATTTTAAATATGGGGTTATACATAAGATAAATTCGACTATAAATATTCATTAGAAATCTAAAAAGATTTCATACATAATGGTAATTTATTTTTAATTTTTAGACATTAAATAATTGAATTTATTTAGGACACAACGATGATGCAGTAATTATCTAATTAATGAAATATTGACATAATTGATGTTATAAATACCTAAATAAATATAATTTGAGACTTTTTATGAATTACCCTAATTTTCTAGGTTAATATGACATGTTATTATTGATTGAAATGACTTTTTTAGAACTTATCAATCTGTTATGATTTTCACAAAAATAAATTACAAAATAGTGTCAAAATTGAAATAAAATAGTTTTTAAAACAAATATTATATTATTAATTGTTATTTTATTCCTAAAAATCTAAGGTTCTGCCAAATGACTTAGATAAGGATATATATATTAATAATGAACAACTTGGGGTTTGTTTGTCTTGATATAGTATGTTTATTAACCATATAGTGTAAGAAAACAAGAAGACACGGTAAAAGTTAAATTATCTAACATAATGTTAAATCTAAATGATAAGGTTAAAATTGATACCTAAACTTGTCTAAATTCTATTGGATGAGAGGATTTCGACCTCTACCCACCTTATCTTCTAAATATATCAATTTGGAGCTTTTAAAAACCGAATTTGACTTTATAATAAAGTAATTTTGTTAGTTATTCCAAAGTTTCCCCTCTCCTCCCTTACAAAAGGGCACCTCCTACCCCTCTTCCTCACACCACGTTGAGCCTTCATGCTCGGCCAAACCCTTCCACTTTCTCCTCTACACTTCCCTAGAGACATCCTAGAGGACCTGGTCTTGTTCAAAGACCAATTTTAGTGCACTAAAAGAAGGTCTCAAAGAAGCACTTCAAAGAAGAGGTAATGTCGGTTACCGATTCTTTCATCTTTATTCCCTCTTCCACTTCATATTATTTGGTTGTTTCATTATGAAGTAATAATATCAGTATCACTCATATACTGATATGTTATTATAAGTATGAAACAACGTTATTTCACCATCTATCCATCCTACGGAAAACGAAATCACCGCGCGTGCGAATGTACGGAATACCGTCTCCACGACGTGGTGTAATCTATTTTCCACCACCACCTTACTTGGAAGGGTATAATGGTGTAAATGATAACTATATATGATTATTGTAAAGTGATATTTAATCTTAAATAGTATACATACACTCCAATACAATTCCACGATCATGAGAATGATATCATCGCTCGTGCGTACGTACGGACTACCGTCTCCACGACGCGATGAGATTCATTCTCCGCGTTAACCATTCATGAATGATTATAAAGCATATATAATAAGTAATAATGAAATATATGAAAGAATAATGATTCTGGATTTATGTGTATATATATTTATGTCATCTACTTAATTCCATTCAACTCAGTAAGGAAAAGATAACAGTGTTCATGCGTACATACGATCTACCGTCTCCATGAACGGTGTTTTTCTTTCCATTTACTGATTTATTATATATATGTATTTTATGAATATATATTATATATAAATAATGTTTTATATTCTGGAATTATTTAATCATGATCTATGTAATCATATGAATAATCACAAGTCAAAACACGGACGACAAATGAAACAACTTTACCAAAAACGCTCTTTAACATGGAATTTACAAAAGAAAGGGTAATATAAAGTCATAAGTGAACCATATATTACATAATAAAAATTAATATTATTCTGTAATAAGTCAATGAAATTATTTAAATCTTTATAGAAGAGGTTCAGACACTTACGAATCAAATCGGACCTATGGTAAGGGATAATTATTCCAATCTCATTCTTATCCGAGATTGTTTATACTTTGGTATTTACTGGGGTGTATTTTATCATCCACATCCATGTTTCCTCAATATGTAATATTATTTCCATCCACCTACAATTGTATAAATCCAATTTTATCCTTCTGTGAGTTTTTAGTAAAAGATATGAAAGGAATCGTTTGTCGTTTTTCGTACGAGGTACTTTTTGACTTTTCCGACAAAAGTACAAGAAAATGTTTTTTTAAACTTATACAACATTAATGGATTTTTAAAACATTATTTACAAGAATCTTCCTTTAAAAGTTTTCAAGTTTATTTTTAATCAAATTCATATTGTTTAAAATTGTATGACATGTTAAGAAAAGAAAAGTGTTTTTGAAGCAGAAAGGATATTTTCCTCAAGAATGGAGTTCAAATGTTTTATCAAATTTATTTTCAATCTAAGATAATAAAGGGTTATGTTTCTATACATATTATTTCATTGATTTGATTATGTTGTGATAGAATTATATTTTCATGAATCCCTTTATCTTATATGAATTGTTTTATGATGTCACGATGTTTAAGATTCCCATTTTTGTTACATGGGTTAGGCTATGATGTATGGTTTATGATTTTGTGGCACACATAGGAATGGTATAATTATGAGATGAGTGGGACCTATATCTCCCTCCAATTAATTGGGAAAAGATTTTATATCTCATCAGATAGACATGGCTGGAACGGTTTGTTATACTGGTTCAGTGAAACTGGACTGAAACGAGGGTGACTCGGTTCAGAAATGGACTTTGTCCACTAAGATAGTCTTTGCAATGAGTCTTGACTAATAAGATATGATTCTCTATGATTATGTGTGTATGACACAAAGTGTCATGTTTTATGTTATGATTATTGGGATTTCATTTCACTACTATGATTTATCCCATGTTATGATATTATGATCACTTTTGCAGGTTAAGATTTCCAAAATCTTATGTTCTTAGGAATATGATTTGATTGATTTTTCTTTTGTTTACCCTTACTGAGCATTTGAGCTCACCCTTTTATGTTTTCTTTTCCCCAGGATATAAATAAAGGTTTTAGGTAAGAAAAAAAGGGAAGATCTTTATGGGATATCTTGAATATCTTTCACCATGATTAGAAGATTACGTTCTGAGTTTCCAAAGACACTAAACTATTACGGTCCTTGTGTGTGTGTTCTTGTTATGTAATAATTATTCTGAAAAAATAATGTAATGTCCTTGTACGTCACGCTTCGGGTCTCTACAGTTGGTATCAGAGGAATGGTTTAGTCAACCTTTGGATACTAGGATGTGGAAACGTTAGTAAGATCCCTAGAGATATTTATAAGGTATGTCTAGGGATGCCCCTAAGGATAAGTATACGTGTAGGATATAGTCCTAGAACTATGGTAACGATCTTAGAATTTAACCTAAGATGTTAGATATTGATGTTACTCCCCCTTTATAATGATTTTTTCCTCTATCACTATTCTTTTTGGGTTTTAGAAAATGGCTGGAAACTAGATGATTCACGATAATGGAGGATATGATGGACAATGGAATGATGTTCTTCATGAGCATCGAAATGAAATGAGATTTTGAAGTCAAAACATCATTATTATGCCGAATCAGCAATCTCATAATATGATCAATAAAGTAAAATTTTTTAATTTTCCTGACTCGGATAATAAGAGAAAGATGAAGTTTCATGATGATCATAGAGGAAAGAAAGTTCAATTTCCCCTATGTAAATCGTGTGGGAAGAGGCATCAAGGAGAATGTTTCAAAGGAACTGGAAGATGCTTTGAGTGTGGAAAAGAAGGACACAAATCCAGTAAGTGCAAAGGAAACGGTTTAGTTATCACCAGGGATGAGGATAATGGTATTACTACGACATCAACAATGGTTAAATGTTTTAAATGTGGAATGTACGGGCATTATGCAAACCAATTCCCTAAGGTAATGTCTCATGAAGAGAATCAGTATGGTCGTATGGGTAGTATTTATGTTGATAAAGATGAAGAGACTACAAATGATATGTGAGACGAACTAATTTTTGAATCTCGGTCAATGTTTTATGAATTTAGTGGAATGATTACATGTTTATAATGTGTAATGTTGTATAAGTAATCTCATGGTACTATGGAATAAAGAGACATCTAAGGATTGTTACACTGTTGTCTTTCCTTGAGTTTTGAAAGTTTATGATTAATGGTAACAGTATCCATGAAAGGTTATTTAGATATTTTTGGAATGTAGATCATATGCGCATAATGAAGGGATAAGGAGAAAATTAAATGGTTGATAGTATTCATGAGCTCATGACTGATATAAGGGGAAGGTTATATCATGGTTTGAGTATATAGAATTTTTGGATTTTGGTATGTAGAAAGAGTTAACTTTTCACTGCATTCATCTTTTCAATAAGGTTCAATGTGTATTCATTCTTCAAGAGATAACATGATTAAGGTATTCACATGTTTGTATCTTTACCAACAAGATATATCTTATGATATATGGGGGATAAATGATGGCATTCACATGATCATTTTCTTTATAGTATGAGCTTGGACCGAACTATTTTAGATAAGCCTAAATATTGGAATGGATTATGTTGGACATAAGTTAGTATTTTTTAAGGATAAAACATTTTTTTATATTGTTGATGGGATGTTATAGTAATATAGCTTTAGAAAAAGGACAACCTACAGGACGGGCGATAACCCATCACGTCGGACAAGGGTGTGGGAATCGAAACCACAACCGAAATGCGACTGGCCTTTATCGCCTACCACTGGCCTACAGGAAGTCCCTATTTATTAGAAACTAGTTTTATTATATTAAGCAGTATGATATACAAAGTATAAATCCATTTTAGGAACCATATATGATTAATCTCACTATAGATGGACTTATGTATTTTTTGATAACTTTTATAACCTTTTGTTTCAGATAGATGGAATGACCCATCATTATATCACATGATCTGCTAACACATCACGAATGACAAATTCAACTTCATTTATTTAAGAGATGAAGTGGAAATTGTCTAAAGAACGACCAACGGTGAGACTATACCAAAATCACGAAAGTATTTCTTCTAATTCCAATTTCATCAACTTTAGGGAAATGATATTGAAAACAAAAAATGTTGTCCTAGTGCTCTTATATCTGATGAATCAGATGGTACCTTAGATCGTCACAAATTTATGGCTTTGTGACTGCTGGCTTTTCCGTAGCCATGTTCTCTACCACTCTCCATTAGAAGATGATGGTTAGATTTCTCTTATATATCCATATTTTCACCTATGTGGAAACTCAATGATTAGTTTATTTGGGTAACCATTACATTTCATACTTTTGTTCTTAAATATTGGTTTTGGTATTTCTTTTTACGATGTGGGTTTCTATTAAGGAAACTTTCGAATAGTAAACCATTTATAACCCCGACGAATTTCGAGGGAGAAATTCATTTTAAGGGGTGTAGAATGTAACACCCCGAGATTTTATGAATAATATTCTTTTTAATTTCATTAAGGTATTTTGTTTTACGATACACCAAATGGAGCTTGCACAACACGCATCCTTGACTTGCCTTACAATACACGCAATCATGACCTTCCTCGATAGCGTGTGTAGTACACAACAACGAGTTTCACTGAACAATGATATGCTATTATAATATTATTATGAACTAGCTGTTATAAATAGTATTAACTAAATTTTGAATCTTATAACATTATTATTCGTCTTGCACATTTTCTAAAACATGGTATATGAACAAAATAAATATTTCGGGTAAAATAAGTATTTTGTCAGAAAATGCAGTTTTGCCACCTTTTGATGGCGCACACACATTAAATATAGTTTTTGACATGATTATAAGTTCAAATTGACAAAATAAAATTCTTCTTTGGAATCATGAAATAAAAATTTACTTTGGATAAATTTTCATATCATTCTGGTAACTTTCATATTTTGATGAATAGTAAAAAACACGCTATATTTTAATTAAAAACATCTTTTTCAATCAAAATAATTAATAGTGATAACTTATTAATTTGAGTGGTTTTAAAGTATATTTAGAATATATTTTTACAATTTAATACAATATTGGTCATTGAATATAATTTCACATTTAAACCAGACCTAAACAAGTGTCAATATTTTGATAGTTATTATCTCTTAAGAACACGCTATTTGTTTTGACGAAGGGAATTAATTTTTTAAATTAATTAATGCAACTGATATTTTTTGAATTTGGTAAAATAAAAATAATTTTTGAATTCAAAATATCAAATATAGCTTAGGCATAATTTTTTGTATTTTTCTGGAAACTTTCATTTTTTGATGAATAGTGAAACCACTAAGTGGTAGTTAAAAAAATGAATTTTTCATAAAACTTAATTTTACCACTTCTATGAATAGAATTTTGAAAATTCGAGAGACATGGTGGATGTCAGTAAGTAAAATGTGGTTAAATGAGATGAAAATAATTTTTTGGTGAATAGTAACTTTTTACTTTTTTTTACCACGGTTAAAATTAAATAGGGTAATTAAGGGTAAAAATGATATTATTATTACCCTAACACATGTCCTAATTCTATTGGACAAGTGTAATTTGACAAAAAGAAACTTAGGAATAAAATATGACCATTTAGGCCCACTTGGATTAGATTAGGACATTTATTATTAATTTTTTTAAAGAAGGGTTAAAACATTTAAAATCAAAGTTTAATAACTAATTCATTTTTAATATGGGGTTATACAGAAGATAAATTCGACTATAAATATTCATTAGAAAGATAAAAATACTTCCTACATAATGGTGTTTTATCTTCAATTTTTAGACATTATATACCTGATTTTATTTATGACACAACGATGATGCATTAATTATCTTATTAATTAAATATTGACATAATTGATCGTATAAATACCCAAATAAATATAATCTGAGACTTTTTATGAATTACACTAATTTCCTAGGTTAATATGACACGTTATTATTTATTTAAGTAACTTTGTTCAAACTTATCGTTCTGTTATGAGTTTCACAAAAATCAATTAGTAAATAGTGTCAAAATTGACATAAAATAGTTTTTAAAACAAATATTATATTATTAATTGTAATTTTATTCCTAAAAATCTAAGGTTCGGCCACATGACATATATAAGATTATATATATTAATAATGATCAACTTGGTGTTCTTTTGTCTTGATATAGTAAGTTTATTAACCTTATAGTACAAGAAAACAAGAAGACACGGTAAAAGTTAAATTATCTAACTTAAAGTTAAATCTAAATGATAAGGTTAAAATTGATACCTAAACTTGTCTAAATTCTATTGGATGAGAGGATTTCGACCCCTACCCACCTTATTTTCGAAATATATCAATTTGGAGCTATTAAATACCGAATTTGACTTTATAACAAAATAATATTTGTAGTTATTCCAAAGTTTCCCCTCTCCTCCCTTATAAAAGGGAATCTCCTTCCCCTCTTCCTCACACCACTTTAAGACTTCATGCTCGGCCAACCCCTACCACATTCTCCTATCCACTTCCATAGAGACATCCTAGAGGTCCTGGACTTCTTCAAAGACCAATTTTAGTGCCTTAAAAGAAGGTCTCAAAGAAGCACTTTAAAGAAGAGGTAATGTCTATTACCGATTCTTTCATCTTTATTTCTTCTTACACTTCTTATTATTTAGTTGTTTCATTATGAAGTAATAACATCAGTATCACTCATATACTGATATGTTATTATAAGTATGAAACAACCTTATTTCACCATCTATCCATCCTACGGAAAACAAAATCACCGCGCGTGCATACGTTCGGAATACCGTCTCCACGCCGTGGTGTAATCTATTTTCAACCACCACCTTACATGGATGGGTATAATGGTGTACATAATAACTATATATGATCGTTGTAAAGTGATATTGATTCTGAAATAGTATACATACACTCCAATACAATTCCATGATCATGAGAACGATATCATCGCTCGTGCGTACGTACGGACTACCGTCTCCACGACGCGATGAGATTCATTCTCCACGTTAACCATTCATTAATGATTATAAAGTATATATAATAAGTAATAATGAAATATATGACATAATAATTATTCTGTATTTATGTGTATATATATTTATGTCATCTACTTAATTCCATTCAACTCAATAAGGAAATGAAAACAGCGTTCATGCGTACGTACGGTCTACCGTCTCCATGAACAGTGTATTTCATTCCATTTACTGATTTATTATATATATTTATATTATGAATATGTATTTTATATAAATCATGTTTTATATTCTGGAATTAAGTAATCATGATCTATGTAATCATATGAATAATTACAAGTCAAAACACGGACGACAAATGAAACAGTTTTACCCAAAACGCTCTTTAACATGGAATTTACAAAAGAACAAGTAATATAAAGTCATAAGTGAGCCATATATGACATAATAACAATTAATATGAATCTGTAATATGTCAATGACATTATTTAAATCATTATACAGGTGGTTCGAACACTTACAAAGAAAATCAGACCTAAGGTAAGGGATACTTATTCCAATCTCATTCTTATCTGAGATTATTTATACTTTGATATTTACTGGGGTGTATTTTGCCATCCACATACATGTTTCCCCAATATGTAATATTATTTCCATCCACCTAAAATAGTTTAAATCCAATTTTACCCTTCTGTGAGTTTTTAGTAAAAGATATGAAAGGAATCTTTTGTGGTTTTTCGTACGAGGAACTTTTTGACTTTTCCAACAAAAGTACGAGAAGAATGTTTTTTTTACTTATATGGAATTAATGGATTTTGAAAACATTATTTCCAAGAAACTTCCTTTACAAGTTTTCAAATTTATTTGTAATCAACTTCTTGTAGTTTAAAATTGTATGACATGTTCTGAAAGGAAAATTGTTTTTCCTGCAGAAAAGATATTTTCCTCAAGAATGGAGTTCAAGTGTTTTATCAAATTTATTTTCAATATAAGATAATAAAGGGTTCTGTTTCTATACCTATTATTACATTTATTTGATTATGTTGTGATGGAATTATATTTTTATGAATCCATTTATCTTATATGAATTGTTTTATGATGTCATGATGTTAAAGATTCCCATTTTTGTTACAAGGGTTATGCTCTGATGTATGGTTTAGGATTTTGTGTCACACATAATAATGGTATCATTATGAGATGGGTGGGACCTATATCTCCCTCCAATGCATTGGGTAGTGATTTTATATCTCATGAGATAGACATGGCTGGAACGGTAGGTTATACCGATTCAGTGAAATATGACTGAAACGAGGGTGACTCGGTTCAGAAATGGAGTTTCTCCACTAAGATAGTCTTGGCAATGAGTCTTGACTAATAAGATATGATTCTCTATGATTATGTGTGTATGCCACAAAGTTTCATGTTTTAAGTTATGATTATTGGGATTTCATTTCACTACTATGATTTTTCCCATGTTATGATATTATGATCTCTTTTGAAGGTTAAGATTTCCAAAATCTTATGTTCTTATGAATATGATATGACTGATTTTTCTTTTGTTTAGCCTTACTGAGAATTTTAGATCAAAATTTTCTGCTTTCTTTTCCCTAGGATATAAATAAAGGTTTTTGGTAAGAAAAAAAAGTGAAGATCTTTATGGGAGATGTTGAAGATCTTTCACCATGATTATAAGATTACGTTCCGAGTTTCCAAAGACACTAAACTATTACGGTCCTTGTGTGAGTGTTTTTGTTATGTAATAAGTATTCCGCAAAAGTAATGTAATGTCCATGTACGTTAAGCTTCGGGTCTCTACATTGTATCTATAAACTTTTTCTGGGGGTGAAATCATTATCCAAATAGTATTTGTTGATGACATTTTAGTTATTGGAAATGAGACACTAGTTTTACAAAATATTAAGTTATGGTAGAATCAATGTTTCTCAATTAAGGACTTTGGTTAGACAGCATGTATTCTTGGTATAAAGACCTAATGGGACAAATCAAATAGATTTATAGGCATACATCAAAGATCATACATTGACATGATAATGAAGAGATTCAGTATGAAACAATCCAATATGGGATAGTTTCTACCATCATAATGCATTCATATTTATACTAAAATGATTCCTAAGATACATTTTGATATAATTGGCATAACAAGGAATATGTACGAATAAACGATGGGGTTAGTAATGCATGCCATGTTATTTTCCTAGTTTGATGTCGCCTACAGATTAATTGTGGGAGAATGATATCATGTTAACAGAGGTGACGTCCCTTGGATGGTAGTTAAGACTATCCTAAATAATATTATTAGTTCTATAGAGATTCTTGTTTCCAGATTGATCAGGATAAAATGAATTTGAAAACATGATACATATTCACTTTGAATTATGGTGTTGTGTTCTGGAAGGGCTCAATGTAGAGTGTGTTCATATATTCTACAATAGACACCACATATATCACAGCTTTTGAGGTAGCTAATGAACCAGTCTATATGAAAATATACATCCCAAACTTTGATTTGTACCTAGTTGCAATTATCCCATCACAATCTATTATGATAATACTTTGTGGTTGATTTTACAAAATATCCACGGTCATATTATTGGAAGTAGAACATACATCATAATTCTCAACTATTGAGGGATTTGTGTCAGAGATGTGATGTTGTAGTGAGTAGTATTTCTATGGGTGAATATGTTGCAAACCAATTGAATAATGCATTGAATTAGTAGAAACATTATCATCATGTGGGGTGTTGTGCACTGAATGTTGTAGGTAGAAGGCTCCAGTTAAAGTGGGAGTTTGTTAGAGTTGGTGTCATAGAACAAAATATCTGTACTTTTATTACATGGATATTTAATTTATTTAAATATTAAAAATGTTATTACATATTTAACATTGTTTTTCTTGAGTATGATTTAATAATGTCGTAGACTATTTGTAGCATTGATATGGTCATTAAAGTTCCCCTCTTTGATTAGAACATTGAAATGCTATAACAATATTCATAAATATAGTAATGTTGTTGGATGTCCTACTATGATGGGACATAGTGTATAAAAAATGTTTGATGTGAGTAATCATAAGTCAATGTGAATTCTTATCATGAAGATCATAATTGTAAATCACCATAATGGGAGATTATTAAAATAGATTATCTACTAGGAATTCTACATGTTTCTATGTTATCAGGTGTTCTTATCTATGAGAATGTGTAATAGTCTTAAGACATAATTATTATCATTAATACATCTCATGGCACACGCAATTTGATTTACAGACAAAAATTGTCACACCAAATGATGTAGGGATGTAGGGTATGTTGGGTGCATCACGGGTGGCAGGTTTTTAATGTATAATTTGATGAAGGATTTGTCCCTCCCACTTAAAGAATTTAATATCTTGACTATTTGATTGAAAAATAACCGTCGTAAAAAATTCCACATCCATTGTATAACAATAAATTTATTTTAGGTTGTCAATGAACAAATTATAAGAGAACATATTTGATGAAACTATAATGAGAGCTTTTTTATGAGATATTGAAAAAATATATTATATTACATAGTGAGTGTGTGTCTGTGGTTTTTATTTTATTGAATTTATGTTCATTTGATTGGGTGACATGAAACATTTCTGGACAATACTCTTCTTATTTAGTCAATCCCACCTAATGCCATTAAGAAATAATCCTATTTTGTATCACAATATGTTTTTTCAGTGGAATTAGTTATATTCTATTTGAATTTAATTAATGGAAAAATATTATTCTCAAGAGAGTGGAATAAATTTTTAAATTTTATAATTATTTAATAAATTATGTAAATATTTATTCATTAGATTGTGGGTAGAATATATTTAATCATTTTCTTGTAAAATTAATAAAATAAATTTATTTTCATTAATGACTATGCTATTCACATATTTTTATCACTATTCTATTACAACACAGTCCAGTAATGAGGTAATTTTCTACCAACAAGAACTCTTTAGTCCCTCAATTCTAGTCGGTAGCCTTTGGATTTAAGAGAGATATGCATAATGAAACATGGCCCACTGGGCTCGGGGCACCCAAGGTGGCATTCGGGTCTGGGACGTCACAAATTGTTATCAAATCAGTTCCTTTATTTCTTTACTATTTAGTGACTATATATTCTAGATTTGAAATTTTATGAGACCTGGTCTTAAGAGATGATTTGGAATCACATACACATGTTAGTGGTAAAATCCAAGTTACACAAATTATGATTTTTATTTTGTTTTTCCTATTATAGAAAATATTATTTCACAATTTGATAAAATACATGTTGTGTTGAGATTATTAATATTACATTGATTGTGATTTTTATATCATCAATGGCTTGCTAAAATGGGGTAATAGATCTTTATTACATGAATCATAATATACACCTTGAATTATCATGTAATGAATATTCTCGTGCAATATAAGTATATTTCACTACTTGAGTTACTAGATATGACTATGATTGTTTTGTGATAGTATAATTGTTCGGTTAATTTTTTTTATATTCTATAACTATGACTAAGTGATTGCCTTTCTAAATTCATAATGATTATGGGACCACATGGGTTAGGATGAGTAATTTACATAGTCGAGCCATTATTATCAAAACATATAGGTGTTGTTTGTAGTTATAAAAAACTTGGGACCCAATTCCTTAGGAATGGGGAATCATTTAAAATGAATGATGATATATGAAAATAATAAAATGCAACTACAATATGAAATATTGAATCAAAAATTTAATGCATATAAGTCTTTATCCTGGCTTTTCATGTTTATTAATGTTAAAGTAGTGAACCATGTAATTAAATGTTAAATTAAATGAAACATATACTTGAGATCATAATAGTACCATGGTATATATGTAGGTAGGTGGAGTAGTATACCTTGGGTAGTGTTCCCTTATCATTGGTTCACATTCTTCTTGTCTTGTTATCTATATTCTTAATCCTTGTTCTGAGTTGTGTTCTTGGTATTTTTAGACCAATATTGCCAGTAATTTCTTATATCATGTGCCAGGAGGGTGGTGATGAACATTGTCTAGACAAGGCGGGACTTAAGTCACAAATAATACTCATAGGAGTTCCACTTGGGGAACTTCCTTATATATCTAATATAAGAAATAATTCCATTGTTTTTGATAGTTTCTTTCGTATAATGAATTTCATTCATGGTGATCCATAGCATGCACCTACAATGGATTATCTTACTCGTGAGTTCTAGTAGTAACATCCTCATACATTATTAGGTGATGAAAGTCAAAATTATGCTATGATATGTCTAGAGGCCACCAATTATATCATTGTTATTCAGAACATTCCATTAGAGGGGAGGGTCATGAATATAACATACAAGCTTCGAGATTCAGCCATGTGTTAGTGGGATGTGGTTACCCAGGCTGATCACCATCAGGGAATGGCATGTGATGATTTACTCTATGATCAATTATTTCCTAAGACACTAAGAGCTAATTGATCTATAATGTTCATGCCTCTAGAGTAGGGTTCCATGTTAGTTATGAATTATTCAGTTCACTTTACTGAGTTACAACATTGTTTACCACTTATAGGAGGTAATGAGATTTATCATACTACATTCTAAGAGGATGGGATTGTGTACACCATCCATATGAAAGTAAATGTCTATAACATTCCTAAATTCTCTAAAATAGTCAATCATGCTCTTATCACTGAGTGAAATCTGGGATATGATACTAATACTAGGCATATATGACCAGTTCCATGCCAGGCCAGTAGTTCTCCTAGTGGGAGGAGACGTTCCCTCGATGATTCTTATTAGGGAATTGAAAGCCAGATTATTAATTTTGATAGATCTGTGGCGAATCATAATTGTGGAATATGGGGGCACAAAATACATTAATGTGATAAAAATACACTAGAGTGTCATGCATGTGGCCATATAAAGAATTTCAAGAGATTCTACAAGACCATTCCACCAACTTCGAATTAAAGAGGATCCATGAAAACCCAACATTCAAGAGTAGGTTCTTTTTCACCTTGTCATGCAGGGATTTAGAATAGCATCTGCAAGACTGGATGAGGATGATCTTTTATACATGGAAAATAGACTCCAAATCCCCAAGAGTTCCAATAGAGAGTTTATGATCAAGGTAGTATAGTTGATGTATATGATCATAGATCAGGCTAGTTGCAAGTACTATTGAAAATACCCCATGATCATGTGGAAGGACCATTTATAGTTTGAGTTACTATTCTAGTAGATTACAATAGTGTCTACATTATTTCATATAGTTCGTAAAAAAACATTTATCTCCTTATCCATCGTGGAAATCCTCATGCTATATATATAGTATTACTATGGAATAATGACCCTAGATAAACTATTAAGAGTACGGTCATAGAGAATAAAACAATTTATGGATTGTCCCATTGAGTGAGGAACATACCATTTCCCATAGATCCTAGTTTTTTCACAAATTGATGGGATTTTATGTCATTCCCAGGATGGTTTGGTGCGTTATGTATCATGCCTTTGTAGAAAGATATAACAATAGGGTATACTTCATTCAACATGGGCATGTAATTATCTAAATAATTGTGAGTGGTATGTCTATGATGATAGACATAGAATAGAGCTTCATGGGCTACGTTGTGTGCCCATCCAGATGTTACTTCTCATCATGGAGGATTAGGGTTCATAAAAAACATATTTCCCTTTAATAATGGATCATTTTATGTATGATCCATGAACAGTGCATATTTTATAGATCATATGATTACATAGGATCTCTCATTATATCATTTCATATTGGAATTATAATTTTACATTATGTTTCTGGAAAGGATTGTAGAATAATAAGGGTACACAGGTTCTTCAACGCACAAAAATTCTCCCTTAGACTGATTGATCTTCCAATAGGAGGATACAAACTATAAAGGGAATTCTTCTTGAAGGATTCCATTATTTCAATAGTTCTTGGGAGAAGATTACACCTCTCATTGTGTTTTCAGAAAATTGAAGCTTTTAAGAGATGATTCAGATGGATCCTTTTGAAGTATTGTATGGTTTGTCCTGTTGTTCAACCCTATACTAGCTGGACGCAGGTGAGTCAGCCCAAATATGTCCTCTTATCTTATATTATATTTAAGAGTATGTTTAGCTTATCAGAATGTGTATGACTACGTCCTTGAATAATCAAAATTAATATGTTAATCATCTGAGATGACCTCAATAGTTTGAGTTCGGGGAAAATGTTTTCAATTGGGTATCCTCAAGAATATGGAATTGATAAATACAAAGGCTAGAAATGTATTCCACTAATTATGTACGCTCGTTTGAGATTCAAGAGAGAGTCATGTCATTATCATATCAGTTTCTACATCTGTATGACTACCATGAACTACATGATGTCTTTCAAGTTTCAATTCTTTTCAAGTATCATGTTGACCCCTGTAATATTTTCAATCTCTAGGAAGATGAGTTCGAATTCATTCATAAATTTGAGAAATATCTTGTATGCATCAAACAATAGAGAATGAAGGATATCTGAGGCTAGTTTTTTCCTCTACAATGGGTACAATGGTTGTACGGTCACGTGAAGGATGAGACATTGGAGAAGGAGGATGATGTATATTCCTAGTGGTTAAATTTATTCCCATAGTCTTACGATGCCATTGAAAGGTGAACTCTAGGATGATTTCTTTTAAAGGGTGAATAATGTTAGAACATGGTTTTTTACTCAGGTGTGGATTCTTTATTTTTTACTCTAATTGTTTATTTAACACTATATAGTTATCCAAAATGAGTTATAAATGATCTCAGTGGTGTCTCGGGATATTTTGGATCCCAAAACCCATATTTTGGGTGAAACATGAATGTCACAGGGTTAGTGTGAAAGCTGTAGACATACCACATGATTAGACAAAATTGTGTCTATGATATGAAGTTTCATATGAATTACCACATGGTATCCACATGGTTTCCTTAACTGTACAGCCTAACCATGTGGTTTCCCCCTCTTCTTGAGATATCCATTCATGTTTGGTGCACGATTTGGAAAATTGTGTGGCCAAACCATGCATAGTACAATTTCGGTTGATTTTTATTGTTTAAAACATAATTATAAAATTAAACATCCTCCACTATTATATGTTATTCGCACTGGATATCAGAGCCTTCATTCTAATTTTTCAATCCCATTGAAGGCCTAAAATATGAATAAAGATAACACTTCCACCTAGATTCTGATTCAATCAACGTCATTTCCCATCTATGCATATTGGCATGATCATTAATCCTCTAAAGCCATCATTATTGAAACTTCTTCTTGATAATGTTGTATTGGATGCAGTTCTTATTCCCCATTTTATTCATTCTTTATATCTACTTCATTCCAATCTGAATTTTATGCTATTACTATACCTGGAGAGTCGTACCACCCGAAGGTAAGTTGTTTCCAAGTAATCCATCATGTTTCATCGATTTATAAATTCTCATGTTTTTATTCTAATATCATTAGGAATTATTTTCCAAATAAACATCACATTCATATATTCATTAGAACCATATTCTATTAATCATGATGAGTGTTTAATTAATTTTTGGTTGATATTCCCACAACTATGTCCATCTCATATAGTGTCATTTTCTATATTGGAATGTATTGTGTTTTGAAATGTTTGAGCCATCATTCGGTTGTTCCATGTCATTATATTTCTAATGGTATATTTTTCTATATTAAATGTCATGATTATATTTTGAATATAATTATTTAATGTACCATGTATTCTCGTTACTTAACCCGACTAATGTAAGAACATAAAATTGGAAAATACCTATTAATAGGAAATGGTTAAGAATAAATTGTATATGACTGAGTCTTAAATGTAAATGGATAATATTTTTTATATTTTTATCACACCATATCACATTAATGGAATTTATGACAATGAACCCGGATTATTTCATTTGAATAAATGGACAAATTTATATTTGAATTCATCTTTGACTTATCACACTAATGAATGGAATGGCTTGACCCAAATGATCTTATTGTATAATTATGACATGATAAAATGGTTTTATGCCTAATTGGCCTTGTCCCAGAAATGAAAAAGAAATGGATTGAAAATTATGAGTTATATATGTTTTCTTATAATATTTTATTATACACTTATTACTGAGCTGGTGGTCCTTAAGGTCTACATTTCCTTGGTCATTACCTTGGATCTTCATAAAATATGCAATGGTACAAGTATTATTGACTTTGAGACACTTTAGGTAAAAGTTTTCATGCTTATTACCATGAAACATATTGTAAAATTATATTATATATTTATTTATGGGTTTTCAATCCTTAAAGGCTATGTTTCTTGTTTATTACCATCAAACGACTTATAAAATATTATAGGCTCCATTTATTATGCAATTGGAAACCCCTGAGATCTATGTTGTATTTCTTATCACATAGGATCTTATTATGATATGCCATGATATTATTATTATTGAGTTGGTGACACGTAGGGTCTATGATGACTTTTTTATTACCTTGGAACATTATATAAAATTACAAGGTGTAGTTATTAGTGAGTGGGTGACCCTTTATGTCTATGTTTCATTGGTAATTTTGATGGAACATTCAATATTAAACACCATTTAATGAAGCCATATTACATTTGGTATCCATCACTAGTATTCTCACGTGACTTGTATAAATATTGGAAGTTAAATAATTAATTAACTTGTTACATGTTCAGACATCAGCAAAGGGATATATAATGTTCTTGGGTATTTACGTTACAATACAATTTCACTTTATATATTAACGCTTGCACTCTATTATATTTAACACAAAATGGACTGGAGGTTAAATACACTATTGGTGGTGGCCAACTATGATTTATATCACACCATATCTGGGAACCTTTGTAACTTCGGGAATACCATATATAAGCAGGTTTTTTATAGAGTGAAGAGGCATACATCTGACTGTTGATTTATTACTATTTAGGATGGATCTTGATAGAAGATGACCCATATGGCACTCAGGATTATTAGGATAGTCTTTTTTTCTTATTATACTTTTTTGGTAACATGATATTACGTTTGTCTTGTATCCATGTTTTATATTTTTATAGCAACATGAGTTTCATCATCAGTTATTCTCGTTGATTGATTTGTTGTTATAATTATCTCTCTTTCAGTTGTGCATCTGTTTATAATATTTCTTCCATAATTCAAATTCTATTTCTCATAGTTTTTATACTAAACACTATGTTAATGATGGTATACGATCTCCATTGGCACACTCTAGGCCCTAGTTACTAGTCGGTAGCCTTTGGCATTCAAGGTGTTGCCTTAGAGGCCATGGGGTCCTCTGGGCTAAGGGAACCCTCAACAGAATCTCGGTCTATGATTTCCTATTTTGGATACATTTAATCGAGTTTCTCCCTTCTAAGAGACCTTGTTATTTTTTAAAATGATCCCCATGTTCCTCATTTCATTGAGAGTATATTAGAATATAATCAACAAATACTAGCATAATTTTTTCCAGGTAATCTATTAATAATCTAATAATTATTTTCATTAATGTTACTAGAGAACTGGTGGGTCCAAATGGAATCAACCTGAACTCATTGTTTCCATACCATGTAAAAAGGAAGTATTGGAAATTTCTTCCTTCATCACCATTAATTAGTGATAAGCCAACCAAAGGTCCTCCAGGGAGGAATATTTGGACCCTTGATGTTATTCAAACATGTCATATATCTATATAAGGACATACTTGTTCTTTATTGAGATTTTATTGAGCTTATTATAATCAATACATATGATCATTCATCAATTATTCTTCTTGTTAAATAATACTAGTGCTTTCACACATTCCCGATAGTTGATGTTAGTTGTGTATAATATTTTAAATCCCTGCAAAGAATTGCATCGAACTCTACAAAGGTAAGTAAGATAAGATTTATTAGGAGGTTATGTTTGAAAACATTAACTATAGAGTATTATGTACATTTAATGAAATAATTCACACATTTAATCCCATGGGATACTCATCATCCATATTTTTTGGTGGTTTTTATATAGTTTTACTAATCATTTGTGATATGAAAGAATGTATACAACCATAATGAAATAGTATGTTCACTATTGATGACTGAATAAAAAGCTTATTTATCACCACATCATTTTCATGCTCCACATTGGTAGTAGTGATATCATATGTTCTTCCATACTGTCATGGAGATTGTAAATTAGTTCTCCAAGCTCCCATAGCATAGGGAAATTGTATGCACAATACTCAAGTTCCATGTAGGTGAAAAACATCATAACAAGATGTATGTTAATCTATAAATTTTTTTCTTCATCCATATATTTCAGCTTCTTAATATACCATTTCACATTAATATCCAAATGCACATATCATCAAAATTTTAATCATATACTTGTTCTCTTTAGATAGTTAATAGGATGATTTTTCACACAGAATTGAAATATTGGATGTTGAGTTTTTTTTCAATAATTTTATTTAATTATATATCATTCCATATTAATAACCAATTTTCACCATTTATCTTGGGTCCCATGAGACCCCTGGGATTATTTATTCTTCATTTCACCCATAAATGAACAACAGAAAATCACGCCATATCTATCGACGTCTCAAATCACCAATTCGTTTTTTGGACTCTAATTTAGTCCTCTAATGATGAGATCCATCTTTTATTCGATGTTCCTAAAAAATAAAGTTGTGTACTATGCAATCCTTGTTACTTTTGCTTCATACACCCCAATAGACTCATCAACTACTGGAAATTTGAGTATTTTCTATGGTTTATTTGTGATAGGATCCCGACGCAAATAACTTTTTGTGACAGGGTCCCGTAAAAAATGACCCATTGTAGAAGACGACATCGCAGATAATGTTTTTTGTAACTTGTTCATCACAAAACACATTATTTGTGACAAGAAAGTGTCCCGTCGAAAAAAGATTTCAGTGTTTTATAATAATTATTTGTGACAGGCCCATCGAAAAACATTATTTCCAACGGGCCTGTTTCCCATGGAAATTACTTCCATCGAAAAAACCTATTGGGAAGGGATGTCACAAATAACAATAAAAAATTAATAATAATTTTTTTTCATGGGCATGTCGCAAATAAGTGTTTCTGACACAAAGATATACCCATCGCAAATAATGATAACATAATTAAAAAAATTAAAATAAAAATTAAAATAAAAAAATAAAAAATAAAAAATAAATCAAATATTACAAATTTTTATAAATATTTATAATTAAATATAATTAAAATAATGGAAATGTTAATTATATTTGAAAATAATTAAAAATTTTAATAATTAAAAATCATATAAAAAATTTAAAAATATATATAATTTAAAATATTTATACATACAAATTTAGGATAATTATATAAAAAAGTAATAACTTTTATCAAAATATAATAGATAATATTACTTATTTTTAAATTTAATGTTTTTAAGTTGAAAAAAAATCACATGTCTGGAGAAGGTGGAGGAGCTGGTGGAGATAATGTAGGAAACTTCATCCCTAATCTACGATTCAGACGACACATGTACTCCATTCTTATTTATTAATAATTATTCATATTTATTAATAATTAATCTTATTTATGAATAATTATACCTATTTATTAATAATTATTTCAAATTATTATTCATTATTCATAATTATGGCTGATTATTCCAAATTATTTCAATGTATCACTAATTATTGAATATTATTAACAATTACTGCTAATTATTTACAATATATTCTAATTATTAACATTTTTTTTTCTAATTATTAATAATTCATCCTAATTATTAATAATAACTAATAATAATAATAATTACTGCTAATTATTAACAAATACTGCTAATTATTCTTATTTATTAATAATTATTCATAATTATTCCTATTTATTCCTATTTTTCATATCTATTCTTAAATTTTTAATAATTTTTAATAATTATTTTTAATTATTCCAAATTATTCCTATTTATTACTAGTTTTTACTAAGTTGTTCTATTTATTACTAATTATTACTATTTATTAATAATTATTCCTATTTATTAATAATTATACATATTTATTTCAATTTATTCATATTTATTACCAATTATTCATATTTATTGCTAATTAATTTTATTTATTACTAATTATTCCTAATTAAAAATAATTATGAATAATTATTCCTAATTTTTCATAATTATTGCTACAAATTTATAATTATTATTAATTATTATTATTTATTTATAATTATTAATAATTATTCCGGTTTATTAATAATTATTCCTATTTATTACTAATTATTCCTAATAATTACTAATTATTCGTATTTATTAATAATAATTCATATTTATTAATTATTTTTCCAAATTATTAATATTTTTATTAATTTTTCCAAATTATTCCTAATTAGTAATAATTATTATTATTTTTTTTAATTTTTCAAATTATTCGTAATTATTGCTAATTCATTCTAATTATTATTATTATTTCAAATTATTACTAATTATTTTTATTTATTACTAATTATTCCGAATAATTTTTTGTTATTACTAACTATTCCAATTTATAACTAATTTTTCCTATTAAATTATTCCAATTTTAAAATTATTATAAATTATTAATAATTATTAATAATTATTTCTAATTATTACTAATTATTATTAATTATTAATAATTATATTTAATTATTATTAATTATTGTTAATTATTCTTAATTAATAATAATTATTACAAATTATAAATAATAATTATTAATTTTTCCTTATTATTCTTAATTATTACTAATTATTATTAATTTTTCCAAATTATACCTAATTATTGACAATTATTCCGAATTATTGCTAATTATTCCAAATTTTTCTTATTTATTAACAATTATTCCTCTTTATTCTTATTTATTAATAATTATTCATATTTATTGGTAATTATTCCTATTTAATAATAATTAGTCCTATTTATTAATAATTACTCCCAATTAGGAAAAATTATTCCTAAATATGAATAATTGTTCCTAATTATTAATAATTATTTCTCATTATGGCTCATTATTATCAATTACTGCTAATTCCAAAGTATTATTACAAATTATTAAAAATTATAGATAATTATTAACGATTATTACTAATTATTAACAATTATTGGTAATTATTAAAAATTATGGCTAATTATTAACTATTGTTACTAATTATTAACAATTATGGATTATTATTCCAAATTATTCATAATTACTAATAATTATTTCTAATTATTCGTATTTATTTCTATTTTTTCGTATCTATTCTAATTTTTTTGGAATTGTTGCTAATAAATTTCAATTATTAATAATTATTCCTAATTATCCTAATTATTTCTATGTATTCCTAATTATTAGTATTTATTACTAATTATCGTTAAAAACTAATAATTACCAGTAAATATTGATAATTAATACTAAAAATTTAAATTTATTAACAAAAAATATGCTAACAACAAAACAATATAAATATAATTTCATTACAAATAATTAAAAATACTTAAAATTAATATAAAAATAAAATAAAATAAAATAAATAAATTATAAATACCTTTAAACATGATATTCAGTAGGAGGAGAAGACATTAATATCAGCTCGAAAAAAAAATCGACATCAAACACTATTAAATATAAAAGCGAGTTTAGAGATAAATCAATGAGAGGTGTTGAATTTGGTTAAGGAAAAAATGAATGTGAGTATATATAGATTAGTTTATTTGTGACAGGACTATTTTCTACTGGAGCCCCATCACAAAATAACACACATCGCATTAATTATCGTTGGTGGTAAAATAAGTACTTTCCACTAGTCACGTGGAAAATAGTCACCTGCCGACATACTATTTGTGATAGGGGTATGTTTCCATTCCAAATAGTTTTTACCCCCATCGGTAATTTTCGATAGGAAGTGCCTTTCGTCGCAAATACCCTCTCCCATGGTTTGGCGCGTAGGGCGCGTGAAACCCTTTGCGACGTGAACCCTTACTGCATCGCAAAAAATTAATTATTTGCGATGGGGTAAGGGTTCTAGTTGCAAATAACCTTTTTGTGGGGCCATTTCTGATTGGACTCTATCCCATAAAAAATAACCCATCGCAGAAACCAAAATACCCTGTAGTGATTTCCATTTTTCTTTAGTAGAAGGAACTACCATTACATTTTAAGATGAAGAGTTTGTGGAAAATTTAATAGAAAAATATATTCATTAAATATTCCCATTCCCTAGAATCAATTTCCACCATGGACCTCATGTTCATGATTAGTGTATACCAATAAATATATTCCCCTTAACGATAATAAACTACCACAAAAACATTTCTTCTTTTGAGAACTGGGGGTCAAAGAATGTCTTCTCAATAGAGGTAAATGATTATTTTGTGACGATGGGATCAGATGATCCCAAAAACATTGGGGGTCGTTGTCGCTTGAAGGTTTCAATTTTTGCATTCAATTTTTTAGGAGAAGGAGGGTGTTCTACAAGATTCATGTTATTATTAAGAAGTTGATATAGTTAAGAAAGTAATGTAATGATGTTTTGAGCACCCATCACCATCATGTTTGGAATATCACTTGGGAAATTATCAAATTTATTATCACATGGATTGTAGGAATTAGTTCTCATATTTACAGATATTAACTATAAAAATGAAATAATAATTAATGGGGGTTGAATACTTATCTAATAATCATGTTAAAAAAGAATCATTGTACATAGAAGGATATATTTTTAATGTTATCTTGTGATTCTTAGGATTCAATCTCAATTACCCATGGTGATAGAATTATATGTAGGGTTTCACAAAGTGATATAAAACTAAACTCCAAAAATAATTATACCATGATCTGATACCAATTGTAGTGGGCTTAATATTTTTCATATAATATTACATTATTTTTTACATAATTATCCAACAAAAAGAAAAATAGATTGTACGATCTAGTGTCTGGAATATTATGTACATAACTACAAAACATTAAAAAAATGAAATTTTATTTTATTTTATATTCAATATGATATCTTAAAATGCATTGACATCGTACATCTGCATTGGATAAACTAGGAAATACTTGGATATGTGGTGTACTAAAAATCCCATTAGGTGAATAAACAGAGAAATAATGCATAGTGTATTGGTTAAAGAGTATAACATTATTGTTAGAAAAGGAATGAATAACCATAAGAAAAAATAACATGTATAACATGGGATCAATTAATGATGAAATCAAATTAAATTGTTCCACAACATAAAAAGTCATAATAGAAAGATTCAAGGATCATCTCACTTGGTTCATGAGCCAAGCATAACCACCTAGAAAATTACACTTGGAGCACAGTTCAAGGATAACAATGAATACTGTTGCACATGAAGCATGGGTCATTGCTAACTGCCAAGAATATTTCACATAAAATATCATGAGAAAAAACATTAACCAATTCATTGTATCACTATCTAGGTGCCCCCATCATTATATGAACAAGAATATGTGGGCTACATGGTGAATCAGTCTTAAACATAAGGGTATACCATTTATGGAAATGGGTGTCATAATCATGTAATAAAGAAAAAAATATGAAAAATTCCATAGGTTTCCCATGAAAGAATGATTTTTAAACATTAATAGAAATTAATAAGGGATAATAGACATAGGACATGAAAATTTCAATCAATATTAATTGGAAACATTTAAAAATTATTTTTAATAATCAATAGAAAAAATGATTTTAGTTGATATATAATGAAATTTTTTAATTATTCTTTAAAATTGAAAATGAATAACTTTTTTATAAAACTATAAATTGGAAAATAATGATTATAATGATACATTTTCATATTTTAGAAACATAACAGTGTCATAAAATATATTATGAAGAAAACATGATAATGGGTAAGAAATTGGGATGTTCTCTTTAATGAGGGTTGCTTTATTGGAAGAATTTTGAAGGGAGCCGTTTATAAAAAGTATTTACTCATAAAATATGGGAGATCTAATCGGTATTCAAGATTTTTTATCATATAAAATTATTTTATAATAATAACATAAAAAATATATAATAATTATTTTGGAGTAATGAAAGACAAAGAGTGACTTGAATGAAAAATGGGTGTTCGAGTAGAATCATTTACCTTTTTCATAAAACAGTTATACAATTGTACATAATGACCCGTATAAAAAATTAATATTCATTAATTAATAATTTCTATCCCCTTATACATGAACATGGTTTATTTATTTTTTATTAATTCATTATTGGACGTTTTTGGGGTTGTTGATTTTATTTTCATCATTCATGATTGATTTTTTTCATGGTTTTCTGGATTAGTTCTCTTATATATGAATATGGAAGTTTATATACATGGGAATAAATATCCACAAAATATATTATATGTTATTAATTTTAATACAAAATATTAAATTGTCTTATTTATACTTTTTTAGAAGTTTGGATTATTTTTATACACAATTTTAATGAAAAATGTTTAGAATATTTTGGTTTTTTATCTTTGAAAACATGTTTGATTTTTATTAATTAGTATTATGTATCTATAATGATCATATAGAATTAAAAAGGTTGTAATACATATATAATTATTTTATATCAAGAATTTTTTTTCATGACCATTCTTGATGGAGTAATTTTTTAAAATAACCACATCATCCATTAAGGAGGTATTTCAGAACCTCACAAATGATGTTTTCATTTTTTATAATAGAAGTATAGGGGGAGATAAATAATTATGGATTATAAAATTATCATGAAAATGATATATTATATATAATATTCTAGAGTTTTAATAAATATAATACAATCGAAGGTGATGATATGATAATAAACAAGATCTTAAAAGGAAAAAACAAAAAAAGGAATATGTGTTTACCTCCTGAATTATCCTACTTGAGAACCTCCTAAAGAATAAATAATAGGACTTTTGATGAGACCAAGTTCTCTTATATATGGGTGAGAGGAATGAGAGATGAATTGGAAATGAAATGGGCGATCTTAAATGCTTGAGAGGTGTAGGGAGATGAGGTGGTGGGGTTGTATTTGTAAGGGAGGAGATGAATGTTTTCTCATCATTTTATTCTTTTGGTTATTATTTTGGCAGAAGAATATGAATTTATTTTTATAAACGTGAATAAATAATGTAAAAATTGAAGGGTGGTTGGATATTTTGGTATTACTTTTTCCATTCATCTACCAATGACTTAATAATTCTCATATTTAGTTTATACTCTAAATTACCAAATTTCACTACTGAACAAAAAATCAGTATATATAAAAAAATACAAAAATTCACCATAAACATTTTAAAATATGTTTAACTAATAAAATAAACTCTATTTTATAAAATAATTTTTAAAATATGATAATTTTGATTTTTAGTGAAATTTTCTATTTATTTATATAATACCAAATTTATAATTATTAGTACTTTTGTGAAAATTTCAAAAATTAATTAACATCTCATAAAATTATCTTATAATCAAAAGAAATGAAAATATTAATTTATGAATATAATAATTGAAAATAAATTTTCTTTTAATTAATTATATACATTATAAATTTTTAAATAATTATTTATGTTTTACAAAAATATAAAGATTTAATTTATCATTTTTTAAACACATCTTTACTTTTTACAATATTTAACAATATATAATTTTTATTTATAAGACAACTAAATTTTATTTATGCATTCAATTATATATTTAATATTATTTTTTCATATTACTATTACTCATGGTAATGTTACAATTCCAATGGTAAAGTTATTATTCCTTAATTATATGTTCATTAACTTCTAGAAAAACCACATATTTCATTCATTGTTCATTTATGAATTCTATATTGTGTTCTCTATGTGATTTTTTTATTTATACTATATATCAGTATTATAAAAAGGAAAAATATCTTGTTATAATTCATGGTTGTTACAGGATGGATCTTCATAGATGAAAGAGATAGATTTTGCTTAGCATTTGTTAATGGTTATTCCTGTTCTCTCCACCTACATTCAATTAACTAAATATCCATAAACCAAAAGAAAAAAAAATATTATTTGGTTTCCTTAATATTATTCATGATAGATTTTTAGTTTGTTAGGAATTTTTATGGATGAGAGATTCGAAAAAAAATCCAATGGAATAATATATGGAGGATTTATAAGATGATATATATCATTCCATTTTGTCCAATTCAAATAGAAGATTGAATTATTGAGGAGATATAATTGAATAATGACATTACATTATAATGAATTTGGTATTTTTTGGGGAGCGTGTAATTGGAAGGGTTCATTTGTGTTTGATGAATTGGTATTTACATAGTAATGATAACATGATGAAGAATTAATATTTTAAAATTAATATTATATATGGGATGTAGATATTTGAGATGAACAAAAATTAGAGAACACATAGAGTAGATATAGTGGATGGATTAAAGGGGATAGCGGTATGTAAACCAATAGTTTTTTAGGAAATTTTATATGCATATGAATAAGTATTTTATAATGGAAATTATGAATGGGAATCATAAAAGAGAGTAAGACGGATCATAGTGTGATGAGATTGGAGAGGTGGACATATAAGTGGTAAAGGCTATAGTGGAGCCACATATTGTTGCAAGGCACACTATTTAGTATGAGATCAAATATTCAATGTTATGGTAGATTCATAATCTAAATTAATATCCTAATAATAAAGGATATGAGCAGGATTCCCAATATAATTTTAGGGAAACTTGCCATATGGACTATAGAGACAAGAGATGACAATATTACAAAATCTCGCGAAATTATTTTGGTAGATGTGAGGAAGGTTGGAATAATTTTCTATTTATTGGTTTTAATGAACATTCATGTAATAAAAGATTTTTTAAATTTTTTTTGTCACATCTATCACTGTATTAATTGATGAAATTTTGAATAACAACAAATTTAGGGGAGAGAAGGGATTGTTTTTCCTCTTATAAATAAAGAAAAATTTGATCTCAATGTTTTATAATTTTTTATCACATTATTGTTATATATTATAATCCTTTTGTAATATTTTATCCACAATACAATAATCCTCCCACGGTCCAACTTAAATGGATCATCCCTTCACAATCCACCTCAATAGTCTAATAATATTTATTCTTAAATATAGTGTCATGTATTAGATACCTGGACCCTGGGAAATTTTTAATGAGGAATTTGAAGTGATCCCAAATTGTTGAGAAATATATAACACCTAGAAAAATATAATTAGGAAGATTCATTTGATCAAAAATAAAAATATGTTCAGAAGCACTACATTGTGGGTGCATTCATCCCTTGAAAATAGGTAAAATATTTGTCCTTGTATTAGAGACAAAAAATACCTATATTTTTTACTGCATGTAGAAAATTCAATGTCTATGAAAACTAATTCCTATTACCCCCATTCTGTTCATTTTGGTACATTGTATCACCAAATTTCTCCTCTAACAGAAGATAACACTTTGACTCCACCACAAAGACTAGATAATCTTCTAATATATTAATTTTTCGTTCTTTTTTGTCCCTCTATAGGAACCAACAATATCAAATGTACATGAATCATAATGAGGAATATAGCAATAAATGTGATTCAATGATAAAAACATATCCCCGAAATAAATATAATCATTCCACAAAAGGATCATACCACAACAATTTCCTATTCTGTAAACCAGTAGAAACCCCTTAAAAACATTTTCCCAAATCCAAATGTGTAAATAATATACAATAAATTTTCCAAAAAAAACAAAATCATGTAAATTTTCATGATATGATGTTAAATCATCAAAACTATATGTGGTTTTCAAATCACATGATAGTTCTAGCATAATATTTTCATTGGATTGGTCTGGTTTGGCTCACTCTAGAAACTCCCTCTATATAAACAATAAATAATCCATCCCCATCCATTTTAAAATTTTTATAGTCTAATTAAATATTATTCTATTAATCCATAATTATATGGATTACCTTATCTACACTATACATATATTTTCACTAAGGTCCCCTCTACCTATCATCCTTTATATTATATGCTTTTTATGCCCGCCATCAAAGTCAAATTCTCATCCTCATCTGATTGAGAGGGGAGAAAGGGTAGATCAAATCCATGAGTAACAACCTAGTTTAGAGGCTCAATATAACTATATTTTATATTGGAATGATTTATTGGAAAACACTAAAAGGTTGTAGGAAATCCTATACTATGGGTGCTGCTCATTGAGTGAAATTTTACAAGGTCATCATTAGTCTTCCCGAAATCACTATAAATATTTTTGTAGGATACAATATTTAAAACATCTGATCAATTCTTAATTATTTCGAATATAAATTCTTTTAGTGGTTGATAATAATTTTTTTATAAGAAACAAATTACATGCATTGGACCTTAGTGAGTTTATCTGTATCACTTTTTATCACTTCAGCCATTACAAAAAACCTCCCTTGGTTTTTCCCAATTCCAGGGATTATATCCCATGAAATACAACCTCAATAATACACTAATTTATAGAAACAATATTTGTACATATGTATAATGTATCCCTGGAGGAAATAAAATAGGGTCATGTTTTCATATAAAAACGGGATAAAATTATTTGAGACTCACATAGAAAGTAATTTTCCCCTCATAAGTGGTTTCGAGATGTCACCCTGAACCTTGATATTTATAAATGACCCCTAAATAATGGTATTTGACTTTTTTTACGCATCATGATCTCTAATAAGTCCTCCAAAATCCTTCATAATTAATTTTAATATTACATAAAATTGGATACATAATAGAAAATAAAAAAATTGGGATTTAGATAAAATGATAATTTAATCATACATGTCATCTCTCAGGACATCAATTACTATGACATACATATCAAAATATCAAAATGTTTTAATAATCAATTTTAATTTATCATTTTCATTGATTAATTCATATATATGATTCATGTATTAAATTTCATTTATTGAAATTTTATCCACTATATTCCATATAAATTATATCAGTTTTCCAAGGTAATTAGAATGAGTGTCAAATTGGTGATGAAATTGGTAGGAGGGATTCTATGTGAAACAATCCTTTTAAAAATATAATTAATTTATTTTTATTTCAAAATATACAAAAATTAAATTCCCAAGGATAATGAGGTATACTGTATATGGATGATTAGTTTCATATTACCTGAAGAGGAACATAAATCATGGAATAATTTATAATTATTCATATTGCTTCCATAAATTACCATTCATCTTTCAATAATATATATGATAAACTAAATAAATCATAAATAAATGTGACTGCTAAAAACCTTTTATGTTATTAATAAGGTCTACGAAACATAACATGTTAGTCAATGGTGTATCCTGATATCCGAAAATATTGGGCTCAAGTGTAATCACATATATTTATAAAATAATGAAAAATAACTAATAAGATCATGAAATCATATTAAATTTTATACATCAACATTTATTTATATAAATATGATTCTAGGATAACTTCCTAAATGATATCACATTGTGGAAAAATTCCCAAAATGGTTTATGATTATTCTTATTCTCGTACATGACACCCCATGAGACTATATCATTAACCAATGAGTTGGAACTCTTTATAGATGAAACCATCATATCATGTTCATGGTACATGTGTTCCACATATATTATTATATCTTATGGCACATCATCATAATTTCCCATGGATATAAAATTGGTTTCATAATATTTTTACATATCATAATTAAAGTAAATATCACAATGGATTTGTTTATGAAATAATCATAATTCATGTGTTTACAATGTAAACTATGGGGAATAAGATAGGTATACAAGTGAGATACATATATAGAGTATTTAAAATCATTATGTATCATTAAATATATGGTTAATGTGTAGTAGAGAGATAATGTTCATAACATGAAGGAAAGGGTGGTTCGATGAGATCACTTACCACAAACCTAAATTATTATGTGCAATATTTATCATCCAAAATTATAAACATGTGATAAAAATTTAAACACTTTATAACCATATTCATATTTATTATTCCTTATTATTTTTTTTACTATTTTTAATTCAATTACTTAATTGCTTACTTTCACAACAGAAATTTTGTCAATAAAAAGATTTTCTGTTCAAAATAAATTTGGTATGATTAAGAAAATAAAATAGATTAATATAAAAATCATATAATCAATTTTAATAATAAAATAATAATAATTATTATTAATAAATGTTTTATTTTAATCAAAAAAAATATGGTTATGAAAATTGAACTTCATTACAATCATCGAGACGGTAGGTCATATTTATGTATGAGTAACATTTCCATTTTTCAACGATTGTTATGGAAAGTTGGTATGTATTAAATTATCAATATAGTATTACATTTATATCATAAATAATGTCTATTTTTATATTACCTTAAAAATTACAAACTTGTTAGGCCCTAGTAAAAATTAATCTTATCACTTCGTAAGAAGTAGTTTACCATGCCCGTGAATGACATTATAAATTATTCAATGGATATTAATTTATGAGGTTATATAATATGTTCCTCTAAAATATTTATTATTAAATAATAAATATAATGTATCAACCTAAAAGAATACATATTAACTTCTATGTAAATCAACGATAACAAATTATTAACATGTTTTCACGAGGAAATATTCGGCCATACACAAGATCCATGTTATCATATTCACTACGGAATAGAATCTAAAAAAATATATGTTATATTTTATTAATGAAGAATAACTATATAATACATATCCTATATAAAAATTAAATTCACCTCTATATCTAATAATGTTAATTAGTTAAGGAGAATGAATTACATTAGTTTGTGGGGAGGTAGTCTATCGTACAACTGATCAACGAGTACATATTCTATTAGAGGAATGACAAGACAGAAGTATGTAATAAACATTAAATAACAACATGTAATTAGGTGTATTATTCTATGGTTATTATCTAATAACTGTTTTATAATATTTTAATGATATTAAATAAAAAATAAAATAAAACACTCGCTTAAAGATGTTACCTCTTCCATGAGAAGCACCTTTATGTTTTTCCCAAAATATAAAATAGGATATATTTATGAGAAGTTTGAAGAAATATAGTATGATGGTAAAGTATAAAGTAATTAATTTGGATAGGTATAGTACATCAATATGCTCTTTGAATGTGTGTAACTGAGATGAGTGTAGGTGGCATTTTAAAAGTGGGGAGCAGAAAAACATGGGATTTTAGAAATGAAAAAAATACACCCATGAATTTTTCAGGAAAAAAAGATCCCAAATGGTCTATTATTGATTCTTAGAATAGTTAATTTTAAAATATTACACTAAAATTTTAATTATATAATATTTTTGACAGTTTTTAACCCTTATATTTTTAGTTTAACATATTGTAAACCCATTTTAAAATTAACCACTGTAAATAATTTTTACTCTTTTAACTATTGAATAGAGTTAAAAATTAATTCAAACTTATAATATAATATATATTAGGATAATTCAAAATATTGAATCTATTTTTTCATATTAGACATAAAAAATTATCCAAATTCAATTTTAAATTCAACCAACATATGCATCATAAAATGATTTTTTCAGAAATAGATATTTAAAGATAAATTACCTCATATTAACTATGTAACAATTAATCATTATTAAATTATTTAAAATTAGTATTTAAATATAAATTATTGGTAAATTTCCTTTAAATTATTTCTTAATTTGTTTTATTTTAATTATTTAAAATGGATAAATATTATTCAATTTAAATTATTCTTCGAAATAAATGTTTATTAATTCCAAAAATTAAACATTTAATAAAATATATTCTAAATATGATCCAAATTAATAAAATTTTAATATATTTAATTAAATAATACTCATTCTTGTTTATAAAATTATACATGTGATTTATTATAATAAATAAATATTTTTTTAAAAAAAATGGTATTTTCTCTCTTCATGGGAAAATTATTATTTTCCAAAAAAACATAAAATATTCGGTAATTTAATATAAATATGAGGGTCTCAATAATTATTTTAAATTTTTAAATAAAAAATACTTTCTTTTTGAAATTACGTATATTAATTTCATTAAAAAGGTAATTTTTTGAAATAAGTATTTTTATTAATGAAATGAGAACGTATTCTTACATGTTTTCAGATACAATTATAATGATAAGTAAAATTGTATAAATTTAATAATTTAGTTAATCATATCCATACATGAAATTTTAATAACTAGATTAGAGTGGTTTTATTTAAAAAATAATGGTTCATTTTTTTAAGTGTTACGTGTCCCATATTCTTTGAATCATAGTTTTTTTCTAATAAAAAGTTAATGTGTTTCATTATTTTTCCTATAATGAGTTTCACATTATAAATTTTATTGTAAATGAAAAGGAGAAATAGGTGATGTAATTTTTTCATTTTTTTCACTTATGTATCTTATGTTTCTTTACTATACTTTTTGTTTTACCCTAACATATTTACCTGGTGAGTTGAATTGCTTCTTATAAATTTGTCTCCCAAATCTAATATATTCAATGCTTGAACCAAATATGTATGGTCTATCCCCAATTATATCAACTCTAAATTTTTTTCTTGTGAGGGTTTTGATACATACTAATGTAAGAGGGATTCAAGGAACAAATTATGTACCTTATATGAGTTATATGGTAGTGATTTTTGGAACTCCACTAAATCTATGAGATAAAGTATCTCAATGGGGCTCATGTAACTAGGAATAATCATTCACATTCTCCAAATCATCAGGAATTTATTCTATGGGGATATATGGAGGAATAAATTATCTCTATCCTCAAAATCTATTAATCATAAATGATAGTCTATATGGATATTGTGTCTACATTTCATAGATTTCATGTGACACTAAATGGTTTTAATAAAGTCTATGATGTCTTGTAAAAGTTTATTTCTAATTATCTTCCACTCTCCATCATCATCCCTTAATATAGTTGTCTGAAACTACTTCCCATAGAGATACGCATATCGTGCGATATGAATTTGAGAATTGGCGCCTTTTTAGTATGAAAAAACTATGATTGTAATGTGTTAATACCATTATTAATGAAAATACATTGAAATTTTTTTATCATTTACACTCGAGTTTGAATGGTTATCATAGATTGGTCATCCTCCAAGGGATAATAATAAATGTTGAAACATAGATGTATATAAAACTATTGCTGAAGGATTATGTAGAAACATTAGGTAATCCTTATAAATCAATTAGATAATATAGGGAGAGTAACTCCTTGAAATCATACCACAAAACTTATTCATATTATCGTGAGTTGTTCAAGAGGAAAATATTCCCTACTAGAAATGACTGATTGTGACATTATAAATAGTTCAACTAGAACCCAACTGTAATTATTAACTTCAAGTGTCTAAGGGAGAAACATGATGAAATACATGAGTATTTAATCTTCCTTTCATACAACTAAGGGATATATTTTCATTATAACCCTAAACATCTATGATTCATCACTGAATTCATAGCATACTAATAAATTGAGAATGAAACTCTGTAATCTACCTCTTACTCTATCCCCCCATAATTGTTGCATTAGATGACAATGCATCTAAGATATTCCAATATAATTGGAGAAGTTTTTGTTAAACACATCATCTAGAATCTCCATCATCATTTCTAGTGTTCATGGGAAAAATATCCATGTTTGAAACATTATAACTCAATCTTCAACAATTTTGAAATCTTGAGTTTTTCCTATATTTTCTGGCAGCACCTCCTCGTCTTCTTAGTCCTCCTTGATCCCCTCATGAACGGATGGTTCAAAAATAATTTGCGATAGTAAGTATGAAGATAGTTTTAATATTAAAATATTCATCCTTATAAAATATAATTATATTTGATCCATATCAATTACCATTCCAGAAAAAATTTGAGGCCATTTTATTCATAGAGATTATGAAACCATATTATCATTCCTAGGAAGTTAATGAAATTAAATGTTATACTACTTAATTTTTTATGGCCATATTTACTATATTATGTTATGATCCTTCTTTGAGATTTTATATTTTATGTTTTTATGATTTGTATATATATTTCACACTTCTCCACAATAGATATAATGTCACCAAATTATCAATGAAAAGTTCACTATGACCAACTCTATGTCATTCAAGGGATATTTCTTCTCATGTACATTTGATGAATTAATTAATGGGATGTCAATTTATCATTCTACATTAATTAAAATCTCAAATACTTCCTTGAAACATTTATATAATCCAATTTTGATTACCACTTATGGGAACCATAAGATATAATGTAGTGATAATCCACATTATCAACTCCCTAAATCAATCCTCACATTATTTTTCCTATAAATGCATTACACCTTTCTAAATTATCATTGATAGTGGGTTTTGAAATCATGATAGTATCCTAAAAAATTACAGTATTACATATACAATCTTGTTTAACTATATATCTCCTTTAGAAATGTTGTTTTAAGAGTGTCCTTGATTTTCTTATTTAATAAATATTCCTCATATATCCCTTTAATGGGCATAAAATGCCCCATGAATTCCAATTTCTTCTTCTAGAATTGACATTTATAATACATTTAATAAATATAATCCATTAGTTATTCTGTAGAACATGATTCCAATACTTCTCATTCTCCACCTTCATATTATAGAAAATCAAAATGTCATATATAAAGACCCCCAAAAATTTATCAACATAATCCCTAAATTATATAATCATCAAGTCCATAATGATAATTGGAGCATTAATGAGTCCTAAATGAGTCAATATGAAATCATTTTTATACCTTGTTCTATGTTTATATAGGAAAATATGAACCTTATTAAAATTTAACTGATGATATCATGTTTAATAATCTTAATTAGAGAAATATTGACCCCTACCCAATTGATCAATCAATTCAAATATCAATGGAATGGTATACTTGTTATTTAATTTGATTTTTATTTCATAATAATAAATATATAGGGGTTTTGACCCATCCTTTATCTTGATGAAGAAGACTGACACATCCCACTGTCGAGAAATCTGGAAAATAAAACACAATTAATGATTTTCATATAATGAGTTCATCAAATCTTAAATCTCCTTTGTGACCATACTATAAGGAGTCATAAAAATATGCATTGATCATTGTATAATTATGATTAAGAAATTAATATCTCGGTTAATAGAATTACCATTAACTCTTTTGATAATATATCTTTATAATCCCTGATATTAGGAATGAATTCAAGCATGATTAATTAATTTTCCTTAATTATTGATGCTATATACTCTTTAACATAATGTAATAATACATGTTATAGAACTAAATATTCTAGGGGATATTCATCAATATATTTACACTTGAATATTATTTGTGGGTGACTTATGACTTGGAGAGTGATTCCTGACTCTCAACGGTTGATGTTACATTTATATAAGTATAAAAAATAAATGAAAAAAATATTATCATACTCTAATAAATAATTTTAGATAATAATTAATGGAATATTAACTCAACCAAAATTGGTTAGGGGTTAGTTGAATATTTGGGATTCACCCATTGATGTTGTTAATATACAACCAATTAGCTCAACACCCACTTTTGGAGCTTGTGTATGAACATTTATATTAAAATTATAAGATATGAAAAACATTGTAGAACCACATTGAAAAATTATGTTATTTACTATAAAATTATTCACTATAGTACATGTCACCACATACACATTAAAATTTGTGATAACATATGCCATTACATATTTCCTTGGAGGTTTTTATCACGGACATTCTTTAAAACAAATTGTTATATAGAATTTTATTTAATAGTTCTCTTGTTACTGGTATTAATAAAAATATATGATAGGAATAGTGTTGATTTGAACTTTCTTTAATTCACACTTATTTTGTGGATTCTTCTTTTACCATCTATACTGATATTCGTGATTTCCTTATTTTCCATAAATGAAGCACCATTCGGTACCCCTTATGATTTTTTATTTGGATTCTCCTTCCAACATTTTTTACACATGGTATAATGGGTTTTCTTTCCTCGATGACATGTATGTTTTGATACTGATGAATAAATAAACATTTTAATTTTTTTCCTCTAATCCCATGAGAGACCTAGGTGTCTTAGATCTCAATGTAAACTTTTTGGAAACAAAAAATATTGTATTCAAAGTATTAAATTTCTAAATTAGATTAGTCTTTTCAAAGACTCATCATTAAAATAATAATTATGAGGAAATCATTACATTTATTGAAGATCTTATTTCAGGATCCATACCATGAAATCCTTTTTATTTTTTCCACATAAGACCCCACATACATTACTTCCATTTATTTTGGACTGAGGAACTCCAAATACAATTTATTATTTTGACTTTGGGAAAGATATTTTCATAAAGTACTAAATTTACTTGAATCCAAAATCCAATTTGGAATTATGGATCTTGATCAGATTCCACTATTGTTCAACTTCACCCTCGATATGATAAATGACTAGAACAAAATTCTCTTACACTGTATATTGGATGAGAGATAATATATTCTAAATGTCATTAATCCATCAAAACAAGATGTGAGGAATAATAGATACATTAATGGAATGGGTTCCTTTCCATAAAATAATTGACTAGAATATGATCCTTGATTGGAGGAGTTGGGATTTCCATATTATTCATGTAATTATTCTTTACATGATCAAGTTGAGCTAATAAATGTATTAATTTCTCAACTATCACATCACTAATATTTTTCATTACTTTAGGGAATAATCTAATTTCCTATCATGTTTGTTTTTTGGAATGATTTCAAATTTTCCCCAATAATATCTAGAACAAAATTAAATGAGTATACATCCTAAAATTAAATGAGTAGACATATAAACCTGAAACGATAACATATTAATGATAAGTACATCCTAACTTATGAGTATCTAGGATTTTATATAGGATATCCAAAGTAATTTCCCAATTAGGTATTCTAACTGAATTATTTTTTGATTTCCATTAAAATTCTTGGTAATGAGTTTGGGAAATTAAAAATCATATCCCCTTGGAGGGTCAAAATCTGTTCATAGTAAGACATAATTTTATGTTCCATGAAATTATATGGTAAATAACACATGGGATTTTTAGAGTAATTTCCCAAATATGTATCTGTTTCAGAAAAAATTCCACTTGTAGGATCTATAGTGTGATGTAATTCCTTGGAAACCACATTCTTTATACTTCGCCAATATACCTAGACATTTTTTTTATAAATTATACTATCATTACACATATCACCTGGGTTCTCCCTAAATTTTTATCATCCCAAATATAATGGTTATCTAATTTTTGAATCTAATACAATATATATTAACCCATGTATTTTTTTCATATTATTAAACGATTATTAAATATATATATATATCCAATAAGTACAATACCAAAGATCGTGTGGCCTAGTATTTTTATACTAGGTTCGTATTACCTCAAATGTAAAATTGAACAAGGCGTCATTATTTTATTATTCATGAAAAGCTATTAATATACATTATATGTCATAAAAATATATTGTATGATAGAGGTAATTCATAATAAAATCGGTTATATAGATAACCTATTACGTTAATAAAATTTCAAGGAAAAATATTGGAGTTAAAGTTATAACATGATATCATAAAATGGTCTGCTCATTATTATCAAATATAGTAAAAAATAAATTAAATGGAATCATAAGATCGTAACATTGCAGGAAATGTTAAATATATATACATATCATTACATAAACAATATCCATGTCTAAATAACTAGAGTGTATCACATAGAGAACAATTTCCAATAATAAATTATGTTTACTCCCTAATCTCATACATAATGCCTCATGAAACTAAATACAGACCTAATTAATATGATCATTATCTCAGTGTAGCCATAATATCATCTTCATGATATATATGGTCCATATAATTGAATTAATTACAATTAATATCATAAAAATAACATATTGATTGAATATGGGTTTCATAATCATATTTTATATCATAATAAAAGGAAACTACTTAATAATGGAATTTTATAAATTAACATAAGACAAGTATTACCCCGTAAAATGAAGGGAAAATAATAATTTTATATATATAAGAGATATATATATATCATATTTTTAGTCCATAACATAAAATAGAGTGTCAAATTAAGTTTGAGAGATAATTTTCCTGACCCAACAGATATGGTGGGTAAGATATAGCCCTTACCCTATACATGATTTGTCACTTCTACTCATTATCATCAAGAGTTGAATAATTATACATATTTTTTACTCTATTAATAATTTTTTTCATTTTTATTATTTATTTTATTTTATTTCTAACTTTATAAAAATAAATTACTCAACTAATTAATTACGCATTCGATGTTTTATTGATAAAATAATTAAATGTATAAAATCATTATGGAAGGTAGATTAAGGTAAAAATGATTATTATTTTATCTTATATATAATTTTATTCATTAAATAATTCTAATTCATATAAATAACTAATTAATATTAAATCCTCCTTAATTATGTTTAGGAAAAATGAACAATGTTACAATCATGGAGAGAGTTGGTTGTCCGAATGCATATGTAATGTTTCCATTCTTCTAAGATCATTATGGAAAGAAGGTAACAGTTATACAATCCTTATAAGTAATCATTATATCATAAATATCCTATTATTTCACTAAATAACATTAATGAAATCATGCATGTTGTGTGGTAATGAAAACAAATCACATCTCTTCATTAGGATGGAGTCATCCGTACATCAGAAGTACATTATCATTTATTCTATAGATGGTATGTAGATAATTTAAACGATATATTGTTCTTCCATATTGAAAAATATTCATGAATAATATACATCAATATAAAATCATACCATATTTCCATACATGTATATATTATGTTAAAAATGTATAACATATATTCGCAGGGAGCTTGTCTTCCATTCCCACGAGCAATGTTATCGTATTTTATATGGAATAGAATGTAATATTCTGTTGGTAATATTATAAATAAATATATATAATTATATAAAAAATATAATATATAATCATGAAATACATCATGATATGTATATGTGAGAAGGTGTTATGGGAAATGATTTATGATATTTCTAATGGCGGTAGTCTACCCTTCACTTGATCAACTATTTTGTTTTCCATTTGAGGTGGAGGAGATTAATGTATGTAATTACATTTACATTAAAACGTATAGATATATTTATTACATTTAATTTATTTTATTTTTCTTATTATTATAATATTATAATTATGTGGGTGAAGAAATAAAACAAACTATATACTTAAGGATGTTACCTTTTCATCGTATTACATCCATAGGTTTCTACCAAAAAACATACTAGGATGGGTTTAACATAAATCCAAGGTATCTAAGACTAATTTAGTGATACAATGAATTTTTTGGAATTTATTGGTCTAGGTAATGTGTTATGGAACTTTTTAAATAATATGATAGGTTGCGTCCTTTTATATGTGTGGAAGAGGACATACATAGAGTTTTTGAAAAGAGAAAATTACACAATAAAGATTCTCATGACATAGGGATTCATAAATGTCCTTCGATATGAATTTATTATATATGGTATAAATATTTCTATAAATAGTAATTATTCTTTTTGTGTCATTTTTTACCCTTATATGTTTATTTTAGCCACCTACCACCATCCCAGGTAAAAATATATTATTTATCACCTTAGTAAATATTTTATTTTATATTTAAACTATTAATTTTTGTAAAAAATATTTTGAAATAAAAAAATTATTCTAATATGTAATATAGAATTAATATTTACAAATTCAATAATTGGAAAATTTGAATATAAATTTAAACTCTTTGACATTAAGAAAAGATGGATTTTGGGATATGAATTTTTTAATGATAAGATGATGTAATATTAAATATATAACTATTAATCATAATAAAATAAAATTTGATAAAAAATATATAATTTTTTAAAAAACATTCATTAAAATCATTATATATTATAGATTATTTTAGTTATTTATTATAGAGAATCATTTGCATATAAAATCACTTATCATAAAAAAGTGTTTAATGGATAAAAAACATATACAAAATAATATTATAAAGATGATATCAATGTAATTAATTGGATTTTATATAACTATATATTTTTTATGTTAATGATAAATCAAATTAAAATAATAATGGGATATATTTTATAAAAAAAATTATAATTTGAACAAATCAGTGTTTTTCACTTTTCATTGAAAAAATATCTTGATTCTAAAACATCCCAAAATTCGGACATATATTAATATAAATATATAATTTTCAAAAAATTTCATAATATTGTAAATAAAATTTCTACATGGTTCATAAATTATTTATAAATTATTATGATAAATAGAAATAAAAAATCATTTTTTTTGTAAATGTAATTTAAAACAAAAGAGCCTTTATTTCTTATAGTTTATAAGTACATTTATAATTTAAATTACATTTATATAAATTCTAAATTATATATATTTATATTAATACCAACACATTTGATATCTAGGTTATATAGGTCTTATTTAAATTATAATGGTTCATTTGGGTTCTGTTTTGTGTGTCACATATATCGTTGGACACATTTTTCTCTTATAAAAACTTGGGATGTTACCAGTTTCATTTTCTACATAGTCAATTTAATACCAAAAAATTGTCCCTTCTACAGTACGATCTTAAAACCAAATTTTTGATGGTGGAGTAGGTCGTCCATTCTTATATTACTTTAACTAGTTCTTGTGGAAACCGATGTGGGATTGAGATTCACCAATCAATCCTGACATCAAGTCAATGGCCTCAATAATAGGTCATCCCAATATTGATAATCCATCTAATAAAAATTATCCTACTATAGTACAACTATTTATCTACTCAATTATCATGATGCTTTCATATAGTTATCGAGAATAAATTTTAAACAAGGCACCACCATGAATCCACATGCTCCAAAACTAACCATCATTATTGTCCTCAAATTATTTTAGGACTACCCATATCACACTTGGGTTACAATATGACACTAATACAAGTTTTCAAGGGAGACACGTCATTATACATATCCTCATAGTCAAAACACATAATAGAATATCGGGATGCAACCAAAAATTAATTTTTTATTAGATAAGTATCCATTCCATGAATATATGTTGACCACCACTCTTTGTGGAATTATATTTAAGATTATATTTTCATCAATAATAATTTTCACAGAGAAAAGAGATACATTCACTACACTAGGATGAAATATTCATCCATAATAATAATAATATGTTGTTTTCCCATATCATTAAGTGGTAGATTTCATCATTGATTCACCAGACGCCTTTTAATCACCCCACTCATGTGGAAGATATGTTTCAACATCGTTGGGAAAGAAAAAAATCAAAATTATTGATTGTGGCATCACCCCAATAGTATTAAAAACACTAGTAAAATCCTAGGACTCAAAAAACCTATATAACCCTTGGGAAAAAATCGCACAAGTGGATATTTTTTTATAAATTTGATTTAACATATTAGATGTATTAAAAAACTAATGCCTTTCTTGATCATGGGATGTGGTGTTACCCTAGTCGTAACATTTGGTGTGAATTAGGTGTTTTTTGAGTTAAGACATAATTGCTAATTTAAATAATTAATTTTTGAATAATGGAATGCATGAGATTTTCATATTTTAAATAAAATTTATCATTATAGTGAAATCATTTTTGGAAAATTTCCTTGACCAAATCATTGGTCTTAGACTCCATAATTAACATTACTGTGCAAAATTATTAGAGTTTTGAATTACATTAAATTTTTTGGAATTTTATTACATTAATTTAAATATTTTATTAAAGAATAAATTCATAAGAAACATGTTTATCAATGTGTCCTAAAAAAACATATCACTAATTTTAATTACCATTGTGTCATGCATCTCAAGATGTGGTGTTATATTTAACATCGATGTCAGTTTCTTTTTAGCCCTCATCCAAACCAAATCTCATTCCATGTGATTTTCAATTAATTGAAAATGATACAAAGAAGATACCATTTTTTCACTTAATTATATGTACATAGATAATAATATGATATTGATTGTAATTGAAGCTCCCTCGACAAACGATTAACAAAAATATCTTATTCAATTTAATGATTTTTTTAATTGCATTGATTAAAATTTCTAATTAACCGTAAGTTACCATATTGATTTAAATTCATTTTTTTGTAATCATTTTAATATTTTTACCAAAATAACTATATGTTATTAAATTAATTTCCCAATATTTTAAGTCACATAGCATGGGGAAACATATGGGATTCAAGACCAAGATTATTCAAAAGTGAAACTATGTATGTCAAATTTCTATCCTAGTAATCATGATATACTAATAGTTTGGAATTTGGTATAACATACAGGATACTCTATTTTTATTAAATTATAACTCATTTAGTAATATTCTTTTGCAGTACACAATCATAATGAAAAGTATATATTTTTTAATATATTTATTTGTAATGTTTTTTATTATATTTTTATTTATATGTTATATAATTTGTTTACAAAATAATTATTATTGTTTTGAGATTTTTTAATGGTTATTATTTATAAAAAAAATTCAACCATCTAAAAACCAATAAATATTATTTTTGAGAAAATAAAATAAAATATAAATAATAATTAAGTTGCATAGCAAGCATTCATGTGTGCTCATATAAGAAAAGGCTATGAAATATGAAGTATATATTTTTTATTTTTTATTCAATATATTTTCAGAATGAAAAACTATGAATTAATATAATTTATATTTATATTTTTAATAGAATAATTCTTTTCAATTTATTTTAATTGTTAATATTTTACATACTAAAATATAATTGTGGTTCGATTTTTTTAAATATTTATTGTCAAACATGATAAATAAATGTAACGATATAAATTATATGTATATAATAAAATTTTATATTAAATGAGATCATTTCAATTTAGTTATTCTATTATTGAAGTACATCATACTATTATTCAGTGTTTTGGGTCCAAGACATCCTAACGATCAACATGATAATGTTGTCAAATAAATAATAAATATAATGTAATAAATATAAGGAACCAATCCATGATATATTAACTATTCATAAATTCAACAATAAGGGTTCCAAATCCTTTTAATAAAATAAAATAATGAAAATTTAATAATAATAGAATCATTTGTACTTTTTAATAAAAAATAAAACTAATCATCATGGAAAAAATTACATAAATACAAAGAGAAATTATAAATAGAAAAACAAATCCTTCATAAAATCATCTATACTTTTAATAATTTTAATGTAGGAAACAATTTAATGAGATAGAATGAAATAAATTCCCCAAACATGACTACCATGTCTTTTCATGGTTGTCTAATCCAACATGGTCATGATGATGGTGGTGAATTGGGAGGTGGTTAAATTTAAATAAATCAAAATCATTATTTACATTTTCTACATATAGTTTAACATCTTATCCATTTTAAAGATCCCTTATGACTTGATCTTTATGATAGTTAATAGGCTTGAAAATTTTTTGGTAGTTCTTTAGATTCATTTTTTACATCAATTATTTTAATTTTTTAATAATATAATTGTTTAGCCACATTACTGTAAGAGTGGGTTGGGAAGTACGTATTTGGATTAGAATCAATGAATAGGGAATAATTTAATGTATTCCACTTATTTTCAGGTGTTGGGTCTTGATGTATTATCATGAATTTCTTGCTCACGGGACCGTTATAAAAAACAAGGCATGCTACCTTCACCATCTAAATGTCCCGAACATCGACCATGGTCTCCAAGGCATGTTTAAGTTATGTTTATGATGATTATAAATTGGTATAATCCTCCACAACTATTAATATGGATAGTGTTATTATCCATATCATTCCTCTTTTGCAGGATGAACCAACACCATGATCCTTTTATACAATTAGCATATTTTTGGAGTAAACATTGAGTGCATATGTTAGGGATTGATGATAGGAATCAGTTTTCTTGTGATAAGGATTGGGATTTAATTCATTATAAATGGTTAGGTATTCATGGGACCAATGGATCTCCTCCATCCACAACTTGTAGTGTTCACAAATCCTCTATTGGTTTGCATACAAAATAAAAATTAGGGACAATTTCATATAGAATATTTATGATAAGATAATGAATTAATGGAAAATTTGGGGAATTGGGTTTTTGTTTGTAGGATTTCAGATGAAATATCTACAACCATGATAAAGGCACCATGGAAAAAATTTGTTTGCAGATAAAATTTTTGTGGTTACGGTAAGTGCAGAGTCGATTTGTTGGTGCTCAAAAGCTATAACCTAGGGTTGATGGACAATTTTTATATGAAAAACATTATCCCTAATTTATATATAATATAAAAATTCATTATCACTTATATCTTAATGTTTTTAAATTTTAATTCATGGTGAACTAAAAATGTATTATTCTTTTTATCTGCATGGTGAAGACATAAGTTAGTAATATGTGGACTTTAAGATCATTGATTTGATGTTTTTGTTATTTCACATGACTGAAAAACACCACTTTTTATCACATTAAATGAAATGTATTATATATGGAAAATACTTAATATTAATATATAAATAAAATCTATTAATATAAATGAAAAAATTATTCTATATATGTACTTCATTATACCGTTCAATAATTACTAGTGTTAAAAATAATTTGTAACCCACCCATTAATTTGATTGGAATGAGAATTTAATTTAAAATTTTCTTACAAAAAAAAAATTATGTCTATAATTTCAGGAATCTATGCCACTCATTGGGATAGTGAGAGGAAATTGGAAGATGAAATGTAGTGAGTGGGTTTCTTGAGACACACTGAAATGGGGTGAATACTGGGGACAATACATATAGATGAAAGCATTATATATAAATATAGTTGTTCATATATTTTCATATTATTATATAAAATAAATAAATATATCGATACAGTATGTATACATGTGTATGTTACATAATAAATATAATCATTATTTAATCATAATACTATATAGAATTTTTCATTATATAAGATATATCTGATAAATACTAAACTAAAAGTATAGGGAATATATACTACCATTGTATGGAATATATAATATATGAATATAATGTTGAAAAATTGGCTAATTAGAGATTGAAATGATATAATGTAGTCTATATAAAAATAAAAATATTGATAATTTGGAAAACATGTATAGATTATTTACTTATTTTTCTGTTATTAATAAGACTCAATAAAATTTCTTAATCATATGGAGCTAAAAAATTTCAATTTATGGAATTTATATAAAAATTTCTCTATGTGTGTAATATGTATATGGAAATCCAATGATCGTGATTGAAATATATTAAGGAGACACCACATAAGACAATATAAGAGAACCATACTTTTTACAGGACTCCCTGTAGAAATCTATATTCTAATGGCTAAAAAACCTCTCTGTGTAACCACATATGGTGAGACTGAAACCACTAATTCCTACCATAATGCCTTATAATATTTTTCATTTTTCCAAATACTAGAATGAATGAAACTAATTGAATACATGTTCAGATGAAAATTAAAAAATTATTTTTATCTTGTAATGTTTATGTTGTCCAAAGTAATAATTTCAAAAAAAAATTGAAATTTCGAACTAAGTACTATAATATAGAAAAAAAATGAACAAATATTGATTTAAGTCTAATGAAACAACAAAAAAATGATTTAACAAAGTTTAATTGGTAATTTTGACAAAGTAAACTACTATAGTAACCTATCAATGTACAAATATTAATTTATAGAAGTCTGAGAATGTGAGAGAAATATCTAATTGATATAATGAAGATCATTGGGGATCATTGCAAAAGGATGAACCCTAGTAATTTGATGGGTACACCATTAATTGTTTTTACTTTTCATGTAAAAAACTAGGTCAAGATCAATATTGTTTATATTTTAATGGAATTAATGATTTATAACTTAAAAAAATAAATTATAAAATACTTTACATAATACTATAATTGAATGTGGTTCATGTGATTCTACCAAACCTTAGAAATCATGGAATAAGAAATAGATGACACTAGTTTTATTTCATGATAATAACAACATATTCTATGGAATATATGAATTAGAATTGGGGTATAGAATTTCAGGACATTGTCATCATCATAAGATGAATAATTAGAGGTACTCTAGAACCATAGGATTTTCATATCATTGTAATATATATATTTTAATAGATTTATGGATTTTAAAAAAAATAAAATGATGATTAAATTAAATTGAAATTTTATAATTAAGATTAAAAGAAAAAATTTAACAGGTATAATAACTCAACTATATTTATCGATATGATACCCAAAACTACTATTCTTGTACATAAATAAATTTTTAATCATAGTCTAATATTAATTAATGATAATTTATAGGGTTTATATGACACAAATATAATTGTATTGGAAATTTAATGTTGATTTCATAAAATATAAATTATAAAATATTAAGACACATTCATATTGCATACTATAATTCATATATATAAATAAATATGTAAAAGTTAACTAATATGGAAGATTCTTAAGGGAGAAACTAAATTAAATTCTCCCATTGTGTAATGTTTTGTGTAAATTCATACTGTAAAAAAATAATATAGGAGTTTGTGAAGTCATATAAGGGAATTCATGTGACTATAAAATTATTCATATATAAAAAGTTGTATTTCATAAAATAAAATCTTGTGACTATATAAATGTAAATGAATAAATATATATATAGGTGATTTTGATGTTAATAAAGTATTATGCATATAAAAATTAATAGATTTTATAATAAGAATATTTAATATATTTTTACTATTAGTGGAAAATTGTATACTATTTATGTATTAATTATTTATTTTCATATAATTTAAATATGAAATTATCCAAAACCAATGTGTATAAAATGTTTTGTAGTTTTAATTGACATATACATAATTTATGTATACATTTGTATGTACTTTAAAACAATTTCTTTATTCTATATGTTTTAGGTGGAAATAATTAGTGTACCAAAATAGATAGTACACAAAATATATATATTGTATATGCAGATGAATTTATTATGGTATATTATTGATGGTGTCCACATATGAAATTGTGTAATATATAAAGATTGTAATATTTAATCAAGATTATGAAATTTCTGTGAATATATGAAAACAATAATGATATAGATTTATATAGTTGCAAAACATATATACATAAGACGTGGAAATTGTATTCCCATTATAGCACATGGTTTTCTAGTTTATTGTGGTTTTCCAAACATTGATAGTATTCATGCACTTTGAATAACGATGTAGGAATACATGTTTTATTCTATTATGATCATGTTTTGAATACTATATAAATACATTTGTGATGAATACATCTTTTTTAATAAAATTTGATTTTTATTAGTGTTGTTTTAAAAATTGATATATTATATAAATGGTCATGGTATGAATATTATTCTCATGTTTTTTTACATTAATTGAAGTAAAATTAAAAATTATAGTGAACAAAATTAGTAAAAAATTAATGAATAATTTTATGAAACAATGATTTTTATAATAAATTATATATCTGGTTAATGATATAGTGTCTAATTAAACTATAATAATCATTAGAAAAATATTAAATTAATGGGACTTTCACCATTGAAAATATCATATAAATAAAGAATATTGTGCGGAATAAATGGTAATTTATATTCATATATTGGAGCAAAGGATGATTTTTTTATGTTTGTTTTCTAAATTTTTTAATTTGAATTCACACATTTGTTAATCTACTAGAAAAACTGAATATTTTTAGTTTTTAGGAGATTATTGGAATATTAAACTTTTTTATTATTATTTCATACAGGGATAATAACTACCTATAAATAGTAATGAAATACATTAAATTGATTGAATAAAATGGAGTTTAATTTAATATATCAGATAAAATTTGTAACTAATATATATGTGAAATTTTTTTAGGTGATTAAGATTATTTTAATAGCCTTCTAATGTTTCAAAAAAAATCATTCATCAATTTTTACTTTCACATTGAAAAAATGGGTTTTGGTTCAGTTAATATAATAAGAATGAATTAATAACCTAAATGAATATTGTAAAACAATTATTAAAATTGTTTTTATTGTATAGTATATAGTGGTGTTTGTAACATGCTAATATTTTATGATCATTTTTAGATTAATGTTCATTGATTTACTATAATGAATACTACACCAATATTAATTTTCTTGAATGTAACACCTAGATTATATCTCATTAAAAGAAACACTAACATGGCTTCCATTATATACAACACATAATTTAAACAAAACAATAATTTTTCTCATAATTAATTGAAAAATACTGTAATAAAAATGTGGTTTAAATTATATACTTGAATATTAATAAATATTGCTAAAATAATATATTTAATGGTTTCATATTAATAAATATTATTTATAATGAAATTTTTTTTAAAGCCTTTATATTTTACAAAGTATTATTTTTCCGTAGTAAACTAATTTTTTTGTCCATCTTGGAACAATCATAAAAATAATATAAAAAAATTATATTTATATTTATAAAATAAGAATATTTTTTGAATTAATAATATTAAAATTATCTTAGAATACATTTTTTTAAGAAAAACATCATTTTGTGATGAATAATGAAATTAGTGAATTTTAATTGAAAATTATTTTTAGTCTAATATATATGTATAGGTAAATTATATTTTAATTTTATTTTAAAGATCATTTATATTAATTTTACATCGTGTAATCTAGTGTAGTTCATTGGAACAAATTTTTCATTTAAATTTTTTTAAAAAAATTCAATATTTTGTTATTTTTTGTTTTACAAACCATCATCTATAACACGTTTGTGTGGTTTATTTTAAATCAATTCCTGCTAACTATTTGAATAAAATTTAAAAAAATTATTACATTTTTTTCATAAGATTAATTTATAATATATAATAATTTTAACATTTATTATTACAAAAAATATTAGTGAATGTAATTCAAATTGATTTTACTGATTAAGGTAAAAAGATTATTTAATAGAGGTAAAACATTAATTAATGGGTCCAAATAACATAGATAATTGTATGAAAGAAATATGAAGTATATATTTCTACATATTTCCCTCCAGTATCAAAAATGAATAATATTATAGGTAAATGATATATGGTAGACCTCTCAAAAGCATTTACCTTTTTATAATAACATGAATGCCACGCCTTATCCACTATAAAAGTGCACTCACCTCCTCACATAGTCACACCTCTAAATCCATTTGTCTTATGAATCCACCACCCCATTATACTCCAAAATTACCACATGTCGTCCTATTATCTTCTCATTGTGTATAAATCAATCCAAGGGACCCCTTTGGGGAAAACCAAGAGGAGTTACCCAAAGAAAAGGTAAAATAATTCGACGACCAATTTTACATTATTTTAATCTTCAGTACCATAAATTATTATTCCTAAATACTATTATAATATCATAATATTTTTAAATATAATTAGTTTATTATTTTATTATATCAACATACACTCATACACACTTCTATAAAATGTGGTACGAAATCACTATTTGTGTTTACGGAGAACTACCGCCTCGCACACTGATAATGTTTGCTCATCCATTTCAACATTTCAAGGATGGAATTATTAATGGTTGTTATATTTTTATATTATATATATGTTATTTATAAATTATTTATTCCTAATTAATTATCATATTACACCTACAATCATGTTTCCCATTTTGTGGAAATATGATATCTTCACTTTTGGATGTGTGGACACCTCCTCCACAATCTGATGTTATTCATTCACCCATTACATGGAATGTATTAAGGATGGGTTCAATGATTTTTTTATATTTATAAGATATTAATTATAATATAATGATATTACATAAAAATATAAATATATTTTCTTTACATTCATTTTATCTAAATGATTATAACAAGGATGCAACATTACTGAAAATGATGATCATATTGTCTGCATGAATGGTGTATTTAAATTATAATTTATATCATTTATGGATTATTATAAATACATATATACTAGGTATATATTATATTTAAATCATAATTTAAATTCAATATATCATGAAAAATTATCAGGACCAAAAATATAATAAATCAAAACACATGCAAGAAACAAACAATTATCACCTAAAACATAACATTATAATGAATAGATAATAAAAAGATAATTAATGGTCATAATAAAATCATATATTGTACCATATAATTAAATTCTTTTTGTTAATATATTTATAATAAACATATAATCATAATACATGTGGTTTTAATGAATATGGGTAGAGTCAAGTAAAAAGGTAAGGGGTTTTCTTGTCTCAATTTTATTTCTATGATATGTATGCCATATTAACCACTCATTTCATTTTCATTTTGAATATAATTCCCCTGAATTTATTATATTATTATTTTATATAAATTCATTTTTATTTACATTCCCATTTTATGATCTCTATTTCATGTGGTCTTATGTTTCAACTACTAACAAATCTGTAAGGTAGTTTTGTAACAATTTTCCTTAATTGAGACACTTGTTTTCATGCGTATATATACATTTATGAGGGGTATATACATACAATTTAAATATTATATCTTGATTATAAATATTTTAATGATATTTTAGAATTTAATTAATTTCATTTTCTTACATTTGGAGTATAATTTAATGTTACAAATGTGGTAAGAGTTTATTATAATAATGTCATTCATTATCAAAAATGTTTATGACTGTGATTAAATTGAAAAAAAATTATGATCTGTACCTCAAGAACATTCATGAATTCATTTATCCTCTGGTTGTTCATGATATATTCATATATTAGTACAATTTTCAAATTCGTTGTTACTGAATACCATTAATATTGTTTTTTTTAAATTGGAACATATTTCACTATTCTTTTGGAAATATGTTTTATTCGAAAACTCATGTATTAAAAAGATATCTATAATTTAATTTAAAAAACATTTATTTTAAAATATTTTCATGTAAAATTTATGATTAAATTTTTTAGGATTTTAAAATCATCCTATTAATTTTTACAAAAAAAATAAAAGAATGGAAACCAAAAATATTTTCTGTACTAAATAGAGTCATTCAATGAAGAAATGATATTTTATTCATGAAATGTTTATGAAATTTATTTAAAAATAATTTTTTCATTGTAGATGACATCTATTGGTGTTACTCATTCCATTTTAGTAAAATGATCCAAGGGTTTCATTCATACTCTTTCTCTTAACTGGGTATGTTTTGACGGAAGAAAATTTATAATCCTCGTCTCACTTTAAAAGTAATATAATTATGAAAATATCTTCATTTAATGAGTTATTATATGATTAAATGATTATTATACATATTAATTTTCTACTGGTCATGATATGATTAAAATTTTATGATGTCTATTTAATATTATAGGTAATTATGTGTGGAATATTTACTATATTGTGGAACACATATATTTGATTTCATTATATAATGGGTGGAATCTATGACTACCAATAATGCATTGGGTAATTATGTATAACTAATGAGATATATATGGATAGAATGGTGAGTGAACATTACATATTAAAAGATCATCTCTGTTAATCTGGTATTGGGAGTGAACCTTGACTACTAATATGGTTTCGGTGTTGAACCCATTGCACTAAGATGGACTTGGATGTAATGTCTTAAAAATATGGATATCATTTTATAAGATTATGTTTATTATAAAAAAACATTTCCTATTCAAATGTTATTATTTCATTGATTATACTATTGATTCCTTTTTGATTCATGTCTTATTAACTACCAATATTTATGCCATGATTCATTTTTATTATATTTAATATGTAGGTTATGATATTATAATGTTATGACCACATTAACATACCCTTATGATTATGATTCTACCTTGTATAACTTCACTATAAATATATTCTCACTTGTTTCAATATTTACATTCCCCTGCATATAAAGATATATATTATGTATTGGGATTTTACGAAGGGAGTTTTTCCTGAAGAATCTATTAAGAGATAATTTTTCTCACTTATATACAGCTATTTATGTTTACATGTTACTAAATTCATAATCTAATATGGTCTTTGGGAATCTACTCTTATAATGTAGTTAATATTTTAGAAAAATTATGAATTGACTAATTATGTTAATGGATGGTCACAATAGTTGGTATCAGTGAAAAGTTTTAGTTATCCTCTGGATAGTGTGATAAAAAACCATAGTGATGATGTTAATGGTATTTCTATGGATAAGTATACTGATGATGAAAAACATAACATTATATCCTTGAATTTTGTTAAAGGATAATGAAAGTAGAGTCCTATAAATATATTCATCTCAAAATACTAAATTTGTATCTAGATCTGACAAATATGTACATTTGGGTAACATCCTCAAAAAACATTTTTAGCTATTCTTAATAGTGAAATGGTTTACAACCATGGGCCTTATTGCACACCAGGTTTGACACTCCTAGGGGTTATTCTTTGGTAATTAACAAACTCTTTAAGAATCATCATAAATGATTTAAATTGATGATGATTATCACTAACATAGAAAAAACCTATAGTGTATTTGATTTAAGAAGGGGTTATTATTTAAACATCCTATAAGTGATTTTTCCATGATTATATGGTTCCTCATTATGGTAACTATTTATTATAATATTGTTTTTGGTTTTGTCAATGGTTGGAACCCAAAGGATCTGTGTTGATAGAGTTTTTTAATGATAATGCAGTGATTTACCTCATGATAAACTGAATTCTATGGAAAATATAATGTGAAATGTTTTTTGTATCCCCAACCCAAATACATATGATCTGAATCATGTTTTATGTCCAAATGAGCAATTGAAGGTATAAAATATTATTCATTACTTCATTATGAAAAGTTTAAATTCTATATATGGGGCATTTAATCCACATGTTATTGAACAATTGATCATTTCCATTGAATATAAATTCATTGTTATCCATTATTCTGAACACGAGAATGTTATTCGGGTTATTTATAAGTTTGAAAGTGAAGATGGACAATCGTGGACTCTACTCAATAATAAGAAGAAGAATTATTTAATTGAATCGATGTATTGGGAAATGTTAATGAATTTAATATTCAATTAGTACATTCTTCATGTTTTTCAAATGAAGATTGAGGAAGAGGTTCTATAGAAAATTAGAATGGGTGATGAATTTTTATGTACAAATGGGGATATTTTTACAGGACATGGGAGGCATGGTTCTACTATTTTCATCAGACGCAAAAGTAAAGTTGATAGGTACTTCAGTGGATTAATTCCATGTCTAATAAGTGTTATGGACTAAATAAACATTAGTATATATGAAAATTTTGTGCATTGTGAAATAATGTATGAAATTGATGTTGGAGTTACTTATCAGTCTCATTTTTCTATAATGAAAAGTAATATAGATTTCAATGGATAATCTTGATACCATGGATTGAATAATTAGATATTTATGTTAATAATTATGTGTGTGAAGAAGCATGACGGAAATATTTTTATGTTGCCTAATAAATGTTTTAATTATGAAAGACAAGGTAATTTAGCCATTGTTTACTAAGGTGATAGGAAGAAGTCCTGTAACAATGGGAATGGATAGAAATTTGTACAGAATGAAACTCGCCTAATTTAGTGATATAATTGGGATGAGAATGTCTGTTTTTCTAAAAAATTACCAAACATGATGTTTAATTATGGTCCTCTATGTCATCAACTTCTTAATCCAAAGGATTAGGGGAAATCCCATGAGATCTCTTTTTTGGATAAGGGGTGTAATAATTATGTTCTGAAAGATAAAAAATCCATCCATTCAATAACTATTGATTTATTATTTATTTATATATTTCCCCCTTTTTTTATATCTAAATAATATTATAAGGATATTATGATTCCACCCATATAATTTGATATGGTATTAGCGGTGAAAACCCCTAAAAGTATGATAGTTACATAACAAGTCAATGAATCCCCTATGGTAGAGTCTTGTAGGAATATAATAACAGAAAATAATAATATTATTCATAATGTTTAATCTAATGACATATTTGGAATGTATTGGGTTTCATTACATAAATCCCACATAAATTGTCAAGGATAGGAAGTGACATTTGATATTTCAATCCGACCTATGATCATTTATCAATGTGATGGTATGTATGATCACCATATGAATATTAAATCCAATGTATAAGACCTAAATGACATTTTAATGGTTATTATATCTCAAATGGTTGGGTAGAAAATGAACATTGATGATATGTTTGTTGTTCTAGAATCTGTTGACATTTTTTGAAAATAATTTCCTAGCCACCCAAAAATTTTAGTATCTAAGTTGTTAATGGGACTCATACATGGTTCCTAAAAAATATCAATAAATTCCTAAATAATTTCCCTAATTGATTTGAAAAAATTGAAAAAGCTACACATATAAATCCTTTTTAACGGATTCAATCGACCATGTTTGTCACCAAGGGTAGAACATTTTCTTTTTGTGAATAAAAATTGGAACCAAGGGAATCAACATTTTTTATCATGAATTGTACAGGATCATGATGGAGAAAAAGTATCATCATCCCCATATTGATTAATTTATCAGTAAACTATGAAGATATCAATACATTTTCATTATTTTACATTTTTTATGAAATCCTCAATTGACAGTCAATAAGGATGATATTTTAAAGATAATAATTTTTACATGTTATGGATATTATGAATATATACTGATGCATTTTGGGATTACTAATTCACTTACTATATCTATAGATTTGATGAATATAGTTAGTATAGATTACATTGAATAGATTTTGGTAGTATTTATAGATAACATACTTATATATTTTATGAGAAATAAATATCTTGAACCCACATGAGAATTATTAATAAGACCCGAAGAAGAAGAAACTATATGAATAACATACAATGTGTGAATATTGGACAGAAAAGGTTTTATTTTTAGGGTATATATAATTATATAGGATATATAATTATATGAAAAAATATAAAATCAATTAAATTATTTCCTAGACCAACCATTTTGAACGAGATCGATTGTTTATTTAGTTTACCTATTTATTATCAATTTTTTATGGATAATTTCTCAGGAATATATAATCCTCTGACCAAGTAAACTCAAACCGATTCCATGTTCCACTAGATATATGAAGGTGAAGAAAATTTCCACTTATTAACGTGAATGTTAGTCATCAGACGTTTTCCTTCATTACCATATAGTGGATTAGGTTTTATAAACTACTGTGATACTTCCAAGAATGGGATTGAGATGTTCCTCATAAATAATGGCATGGTCATAGCCTATAACCCCTGATAATTGAATATTCGTGATAAAATATACAAAAAAATAGATATGGTTATTTTTTTAATTAATGATATGGTGAATATATCCTTATGGAGAAATGTTTTATATATATAACATTCATAATATACTATAACATATAATCGTACAAAAGTAGTTTAACATGTGATAGAGAAGATGATTACTGTTTCTTAATATTTATGACTAATTAAAAAATTACCACCCTTGAAAACTGATAATGTTTTATGATTACTATCATTCAAAAGGTACATGCTAAAATATAAATGGTGAGGATAGAAAATGATATAAAAATTATGGAACTGTAATTTTTGTGTTTTGAAATCTATAAAAATGGGGAAAATTATATCATTTTTTGTTGAGTTTTAATCCCTCAATTGTTGTGAATATTACAGAGGAAAAATGAATATATAGAGAAATAAAATAATGTTTGAATTTGTCATGATATTGTCCTTGGTCAGGGTGGAAAAATAAGGATCTGGAACCATGTATACTTTATGCCCATATGATATTTGATGAAGTATCTTGTAGAGTATTCTCATAGATCATTATTCTCTATTAATCCTTGAAGTATGATGATATATATATATATATATATATTTCAGAGAATACTTTTAATGTGATTTAATGATGAGATATATCATAGATTTTTTTTCATGATTCTTGATATAAAAACATGTTAATGATGATACACAGATAACTATGGGGATGTTGCATCCTTTAACCATATCCGAATTGAAATGTGGGAACATCACTATGGATTTTTGGCATTAGAATCCAAAAAACCTTTAATGGGGTGAAATATATATGGTTGTCAGTTTATCACCTAAAAAATTTATCACACATAATTTTTTATCAGAGAAGCAATATATTGTAAACATGTTTGAATGGTATACATTAAGGATGTGGCATGGTTTAATGGAGTGCCACATTCAATCACTTTTGATCGGTTTCTAAGGTTTACCTCAATGTTATTGTGATGTATTCAATATGTAAATGATACAAAATTGAGTTTCAATACATAGTATTATCCATATATGGATGGACAGTTTTAATGAACAATTCAGTACTTAAAGGATATATTGAGATCTTGTTTGTTGTAATTTTAAGGTAGTTGCAATCAATTTCATCTTCTAATTGAGTTTTCTTACTATAATACCATTCACTCAAGAATTCAGATGGATCTTTAAGAATCCATATATCTTATAAAATGTATATCTCATATGATATAGGTTTAAAAAGGAGAAATAATGGTATTTAGACCTAAAATTGTTGTAGAAATTGTTGAGAAGGCTAATACCATTCAACAGCTGGGGATATAAGCTCAAATTGGGAACAAAATTTATATTGATAATGATCTTAATGATCTATAATATTAAGTCTTTAATGATTTTTTTCTACTAATCTATCTCTAGAATAAGGTTATGATATAAGAGATTAAATACAAACTAAGCCTAGGTAAATAGGTCCCTTTGAAATTCATTATCGTATTGGGATGATAGCATATCTCATGGAACATACTCAAAATCTATATAAGGTCCACGATGTGTCCCATGTTTCTCTCATATGGATGTATATACCTGACCCATCTCATTTTCTAAACATAGAGGTTATACTTCTCGAGAAAGATATTTCTAATGTGGAATAAATAGTTTTAATTCTTGTTCATATAGAGAATGTTTTATAAATTTAGACAACTCACATGGTCAATCTTTTGGGGAAAATCACCATTCTGAGGAATCTACATGGGAATATAAGCATTTTTTTTAGGAATAAATATCCTCATTTGATTGTATATAAATGATAAATTTTGAAGGAGAAGTTCATTTTATGAGGGTTATAATATAACAAACCATGTTTGTATGAATATTTTTTAATTAATTTTCATTCATTTATTCTGTTTTGTGCTTCACCAATTCATTATTTTACAATACACTACACCAATATAATATTTTTCAAGACAGAATACTAATATCGAATGCATTACACACAACATTGAATTTTTATGAAAAAAAGACTTTATAATTATAATTATATAAATTAAATTTTATTAACCTAGATATTTAATTATTTTTATGAATTGTGATAACAAGTTTTTAAATATTAAATAAAATTTATTAATATAAATAATTCATATTTATAAAGAAATATATAATTTCTATTAAATAATATATGTATTGAAAAAATTCTTGTTTTCAAAAATGAACTCATTTTGATATCCATTTGTGATAAATAATAAAATTTATTTTATAAAAAATTATAAATTGAAATTTATAATAATAATTCAATTCAAATTTGAAAATTATCATAGGGGTAATTTTTGGAATTTTTCTGAATAACATCCTTTTTGAATGAATAGTGAAAATATTGAATTTTAATTCAAAACTGCATTTTATTATATTTTATTAATATAAATAAAATTATATGTTAATTGGTTTTTAATGATTAATTAGAGGATATTTATATCAATTAAAATAATTAAGGTCTTTTTAGAAAACTTTCTTCTAAAATTGTATATAAAATAAATTAGTTTTTCGAAATTTAAAAAGAGTTTTCGTGACATGTCTGCGTGATAAGTTTTAAATTAATTTTTTTTTATCAAAATTGACTAGAATTTGAAAAATTGGATTGAATATTTTGAATCATAATAATTTATAATTACTAATTTGTTCAATAATTATTTCATAAAAATTATTATTGACGATAATTAAAATTAATTTCACCGATTATGATTAAATTATGATTACATGGTGGTTAAAAATTTATTTTAGAGTTCAAATAACCTTAAAACATATCCAAAATCCATTTTATGGATATATTTCAACCAATTACTATTGTTTATAGAAAAGATTATATTATTTGTGCCACATTTCATAAGTGATACATCTCAATAGTGTTTACATTTTTATATTTACAAGAATTCCACTCCTCCACTATAAAGTGAACACACCACCTCACATAATCACAAATATCGTTCACTTTAGAATAGAAAAAACTAGAAAACCTCTCCCCCCCAAACTCCTTAACTTCAACCTAGTTTCCACCAATCAGGAAAAAATCCTACCAAATATACCCTTTGGTGAAAATCAAGAGGATTTACCTAAAAAATGATGTAACATATATCAACAAGAACATTATTTAATTTCTTTATCCACCTACTCAATTGTTATTATTCCAATATTATACAAAAACATAATTAAACTATTATAATGATATTTTTTTGGATATATTATTGACCTACATTCATAGACACTTCCATATAATGTGACACACAATCATCGTTTTGGTATAGGTAGAACTACCACCTCGCAAAATTAATTTCATTCGTTCACCCATTTCCAACTATCTAGGGTGGAAATAACATTGGAATTTTTTTATATGATATGTATTTTCTTCTATGATATATTTTTAGTTCACTTATCAAAATATAACAGAAACCATCAGGCATTCCACTTTTTAGTAATATGATAACATCATTTGTGTATGTGTGGACTACCGCCTCCTCAAAGCAATTTGATTTTTTCAAACCATATATGGAATGAATTAAAGAATGTGATTACTGAATGTATATGATATATATGACACAAAAAAAATATATAATTATATGATATGTATAAATATATATCATTTAATTTATTTTATTCTAAATGAAATGAAAATGGAAACAATGTGCATTCATACATATAACCCACTATTTCCATTAATGATGTATTTCATTTTCTATTTGTATATTTTATAGATAATTATAAATACATATATTCTGAATATATATGAAATTTACATCATGTTTTACATTCATGTCATCCTGATATAAGTATAAGGATTGGGTTAAAAGTCATTGCATAATCATGAGTTAAGTCAAGAATAATAATTTATCTCACATTGAGGATGGTTTCTAGTTTAAAGTTTTAGAGAATTATTACATAACTCATACATAATGGAAAAATAAAATAAATTGAGGAATATTATTATTAGTATCTATATTTAGATCATATAAAACGTTTAAAAAATAATATTCTCTTTTATGACAACACTTCACGACTATAAACTTGAATACGTCTAATCCCATACTCATATGTTACATCCAGTGAAAAACAATTAAAAACATGGAATAAAAATAAAAAGATCGCTATGGGATACAAACAAAAGAAAACTATAAGTCCCATATTATTTTTAAATATCTTATGAAAAAAATTACACAATGTAATAATTTTCACCTTAATAATTAAGGAATAGAATCCTTTGATAATTTTCTCATTTCATACAAATTTTTTAATCAAAAGTTTTACATAAAACCCATCGTAATCATAGATAATACATAAAGGATTATTGAAGCATAATTATACTCATCACATGTGTAAATGAAAAAAAATAATGATTGAATTCCATACATGTCACTCTTATAATCGAATATCCATAAGACCAACTTCTTTACCCATTGCATTGGAGGCCTATCACGAACACACATATCGCAGGATTATCATAGATCCACCTATAAAGGGTTTATTGAATAACCAAATATAAAAATTTACATGTATAATTACATAATCATATCACATAAAATATTTCTATTATCAACATTTCAGTAATAAAATTTCATTTCCAATCACAAGAAAACATTTCAAGATATTTAAATAATAATCCTTCAAAAAAACTATTTTCAAAGAAGAAATAACTAAAAAGAAAAGATATGTGTTTTCATTTATAAAAACAAAAAATCGTGAAAAATAATACAAAAATAATATAATTCACATTGGTATAGAAAAGTCATTTTTGAGTTGAATGTTAAGAATACAACATTTCATTTTGTCTTTTTATAAGAACATTCCATATAATGAATGAAAAAAAGATAAATTTTAAAAAATATTTAAAATTAAATTTGAATTACAATAAATATGTATCGTCTTGTCCTTTTATATCTATATAAATAAATTGTTTAAATAATATAAATAATATTTGATATGAGAATTGGATTATATCTTTAAACGATAAATGTGTCACAAAAAACATTGAACATTTAAATCATAATTATAATTAACGAATAACATTTAATAAAACAATAAATGACATTATAATTGATAAAATATACATATATAATTTAATGAGGGTTTTATATATGCCTTATAAATGATTAATGGTTCACATCATCACGAAATACCTAAGTGAAATAAGATTGATACAAAATCTGTTACAATTAATCCAACTCAACTTGTGTGTCTTTAACTTCGTGAATAATAAAGTTAAATAAATTATCTACATACATTAAATCATATTTTTTAATTATTTTTATTTCATGTATTAAAATGTTGAATTCAACTACATAAACATTTTTGTTTACATAGTGTGTTTTGTACATATCTGGTTTATTTTTAAAAATGACTTTGGTGGGTTAAATATGGTCTAACGATTTATTATATGAATGATTACATAATAATAATCATGAAATAATGATCATATTAAAACCTAAATTTATTTTTTTAGTCTATTCATTAATTATAGTATTGAAAAATGATCCAATGTCACAGTCATGGAGGAGGTAGCCTGTGCGTACGCATGAGTCACATTCTCATTTCTCAATGATCAATATGGAATGATTGTATGAAAATATTTATAGTTCAAAAAATATAATTGTATTATATAATAAAATTAATTTAGTTATATATTCATATATATATAATTATGATGATATAAAATTAATCAAATCTCATTGGGGAGGCAGCAGTCCACAGGACCACGCAGGTCGTTATGGCATTTTTTGTGCGGGGAAAGAGTTTAAAATGATGAATTATAATTAAAAAAGATTAATTATGTAATTAATATAATATATTTGTTATATATTATAACAATTATTTCTTTTAAACATATTTTTAATACATTTTACATGGTGTGTGAACGTATTGGATCGCTTTGAGGAGGTGGTAGTCCACACTTCCACAAATAATGTTATTATATTTACAAAAAATGGAGTGTATAATGATAAGAATAAAAAATAATAAAAGTTGAATTATTACATAAGAAATATTATATATAACATATATAAACATAGTTTCTTTTATAATTACCAACAATTATTGGTTTAATGAAAAAATTATCAACATCATTTTATGAAGAGATAATTCATTTTACTCACAAATGGTAAGTTCGTTACTAATTAGATGGTAGTGTGTGTATGTTCAGGTTGAACCCTTATCATAAAATCAACATATTATAATAACTATGTTTTATTTTGTATATGAACTTATAATGGGAATATTTTATGTCACGAACCGCCCTCGGGGTCCGTGCCGTGACTACCCCAAGCCCGCCTTCCATAGGCCAGGGGCTGGCGACTAGCACCGAGGCGTAAATCCCGGTAAAAAGGGAAGGCATTTCCTTTGTAAAGTAAACAAACACCACAGAGTAAGCAAGTGGAAAGTAAACACTAAGCAAAAGCAGAGTACAACTGAAAGTGCAGAAATGTAAATGGGCCAGTATACAAACCCAAACTGAATGTAAAGTACAACTCGAAAGGGAAAACAACAACTGAAAAGTAAAAGCCGCTACAACGAGCTGTCCACTGGAAATCCCACCTGAAGGGTGGGTACAGATAGCTCCACTGCTCCACGGGTCCCACCGTCCGCTCCGAGCACGTCCCACCCAGTAGTCCACCTCCAGGTACCGTCCTGCTCTTCAAGCCTCATCTAAGATCAATGATGTCCATCGTCTGCAACCAACACAACGTATTGCAGGCAAAGCCCGTGCAGGGGTGAGTATAAGCTACTCAGTAGGGACCTCGAGACCCCAGAAGGTCTCTCAAAATCCACAAAGGATAAACCACAAAGAAAGGTACAATCACGAAGTAACAACTGACACTACTTAGGTATATGCCCATACATATACCTAAGTCATCAATTTCAAATACACTCCAACCTCCGAGCCCAAGTACAACTCAGTCCACACAGGAAAGTAATCGTATTCCACACAGGAAAGAAAAACGTAATCCACACAGGATAGCACAACACAATCCACACAGGAAAGCAACATGATTCAGCTCACACAGGTATACTTCTTCAAAGGACGTTAAAGATGATCTCTGATACATCTAAGTTGTCAGACCCACTAAGGATCGATAGGTAACTAACCCCCGTAAAAGACCCACAGAGGATCGGGCCCACATAGGACCTGTAGGCGCTGGTTCACACAGAGCCACTGAGCGTAAAGACCCACACAGGATCGAACCCACACAGGATCGGGCCCACACAGGACCTGTAGCACTGATCCACGTAGGATCGCTGAGTGCTGAAGTCGTCGTCGTCGAATCCACACAGGATCTATGTACTGTCATCGTCGCAGTCACAGTAGCAGTAGTAGCAGTAGTAGTCACAGTAACAGTCGCAGCCAGCACTAGGGTTCCCACACACAGCAATCTCATTCGGAGGGTCCGCTCCACGAGCCGAGAGGCTGATACATCAACTATAACAAAGTCCAGAGTTGATGTATCCAAAAGTTCTGTATCGTCAACAGGAACTCAACTCAACAGACGGCGCGTCGATCGGACGCCCGGTCTGAGAGTTATTGGCATTTTTGTCCCCGGGGCCCGGTTGGGTTTTAAGGAAAAACAAACCCGACCGTACTCCACCCGCGTCCAAACATCGGGCAGAGTATGCCAAAAGATCACTCTCACTAATAGGAACTCATCAAAGCTGACAGAACGTCAAATGGACGTCCGTATCTCAAGATATAAGCATTTCCGCTCCGAAGGCCCGGTTGGTTTCGTGTACGAACCATCCCGGCCGAACACAAAGTATTCCGAAACTTTGAGAGTGATATACCGAATCGACCGTATCGATCCAAGGATCGCGTAACCACTGACGGTTCGTAAATTGGAGGTCTGTGGCTTAAGTTATGGCCAAACGACCGAAGACGACACGAAAACGGGGGGTCCGAGTCCGGGCCGACCGGGGTCCGACCCGGCCCGGCCGGCGGCGGACCGGCGCGGCGGCGCGGACCGGGGCGGCGGCGCGGTCTGGCGTGGCAGCGCGGCCCGGCCGGCGGCGGCACGGCCTGGCACCGCTGGGGTCACGCGCGGGGGGCATGGCCCCTGCATCCTGCTGGCGGCGCGGCTTTTAGCCGCGCCATTTTGTGAACCGTTCCCCCTTCGAGGGGCCTGCTTGAGGGAAACCGGGGGGCTGCCTGCCCCCCCTCAATGAAACTGCCCCCCCAATTAAATGGGGGGGGGGCTTTTGAGTGCTGGACGGGGGAATTAAATTCCCCGGGCCTTTGACCATCCGGTTGGCCACCTGGTTGGCCGGTTTTTCTCCAACGGGACCGGCAAACCGGTCCCCTTTCCGGCTTCCGATGCCAGCGGCCCGGCCGCCGGTCTTCTCGTCCCGCCGTGGCCCGGAACCGGCTGCGGTGTTCGTCATCCGGCGCGGTGCGACGGCACCGCGCCCCTCCGCCGCACCTTTGATTCCCTTCGATGCGGCGCAACGGCGTCGCGTTCTTGATGATTCTTCCATGGCGCGGCACAACGGCGTCGCGGAATATAAGTGTGCGAATATCCGCGTGGTGCGACGACACCACGCCATCTTGTTTCACCCACAAGATAAATCAACAAGAACAAAGGTGGGGGTTCGGCCATGTTCATGCTGTCCGGCCCCCTCACGTTAAATGATAACAAATATTTAAATATCCTCACGTTAGTCATTCCAGAACCACGAACAAGAATAAATAAATAAACAATTTACATCAACCCCTACCTTGGGTTCATGTTCGAAGATCGTCAACGACCTGCGGAAGACAACGTCGCGGAGGTCGGTCATCGTGATAGTCGTTCGTCAAATCCGATGATGAAGAGGTACGTCCGAAGAGGTACGTCGTTGGCGAATGTTCGTATGCCGACGAAGGATGTCCGAGGAGCAAGCGTCGTTCCCTTTCGTTGACACGGAAGACAGAGAAGAGAGGAGCGGCGTTCTTCGTCGGAGCTTGAGCATTCTTCGTCAAAGCTTGAGCGTTCTTCGTCATATTTTGAAGAAGAAGGAGAAGAACCCAAAATGCTCTCAAGATGGCTAAACAAATCTAACCAAATAAAATAAGATAGGGTCTTATTTTATTCACAATCTTAAGAAATTGAATTTCAAAGGTTTGAAATTCAAATAAGATAACTCCAAAATTAAATAACAAGTTGTCATGTCATTTAAAGAGGGGTTAAAGGGAGTCTGAGAGAAGATGGAAGGTTTAGGTTCGTGTGGGCCCCAACACACTTAATCCTCTCATGGGTGGTTAAGTGGGTGTGGGTCCCACCCCTAACTTCCTTTGAGAGAATTTAACCAACAAAAGTAAAATAAAAAGTGTTCCACATTTTTTATTCAAATTTTTATAATTCTCCCAAAAACTATCTTTCGTCCCGCAATAAACACAACATCAGAAAAGGTCTACTTAAGCGAATATCGGGGTTGCGAGTTCATCGGTGTCCTCAGATTTCAATTCCGAGCACCAGATCAAAAGTTAAAAATTCCCGCTCGTTCGTTCACTGAACGTACCCGAGCCAAATTTCGGAAATTGATTCCGGGCACTCCGGGCCTCGGAATCAGGTTCCGTCTGAAACTGCGCTCTTGTAAAATTCCAAAGAAAATTAAGAAAAAATTTCCCTTGAATTTTACGGGTCTTTACAATACTCCCACATCAGGGCTTTACGTCCGCGTAAAGATACATCAAAAACTAGGGAAACAAATGAGGGTACTGAGCACGCATCTGAGCCTCCCGCTCCCATGTGCTCTCCTGGAGATTCTCGTGCTGCCATATGATGCGCACAAGAGGAATCGATCGCCCACGTAGGAACCGCTCATGTCAATCATCTATCTCCACTAGGACCTCCATAAAAGTCACCCCATCGTCAACGTCAAGCTCCCCATGGTCAATGATGTGCGTCGGGTCATGCACATATCTCCTCAGCTGAGACACATGGAAGACGTCATGCACCCGGTGCAACGGAGGTGGTAGAACCAAGCGATAAGCCACCTCACCAATCCTGCTGAGGACATGGAAGTGTCCGATGATGCGCGGAGGTAACTTGCCGCCTCGGCCAAATCTCCGAAAGCCACTTCGAAGTGAGACCCGCAAGAAGACGTGGTCGCCATCCTCGAACTCCAGTGGCCTCCGACTCCTGTCAGCATATGACTTCTGCCAGCTCTGAGCTGTCCTCATCCACTCCTGGATGACCTGGACCTTCTCTGTCATGGCATGGACCATCTCCGGTCCCACAAGTGCTGACTCCCCAGGGTCTGTCCAGCACAAAGGAGATCTACAAGGTCTTCCGTACAATGCCCCGTACGGTGACATCCCGATGGTGGAGTGGTAGTTGTTGTTGTACGCAAACTCCACCAAAGGTTGGTGGTCCTCCCAGCTACGACCAAAGTCGAGGACACATGCACCGAGCATGTCCTCGAGAGTCTGAATGGTCCTCTCCGTTTGACCATCTGTCTGAGGGTGAAAGGCTGTGCTCAGACGTAGCTGCGTCCTGAACGCCTCCTGTAACCCCTTCCAAAGCCGGGAAGTAAAGCGATCATCTCGATCGGAGACGATAGATGATGGAACACCGTGGAGCCGCACAATCTCATGAACGTAGAGACGTCACAAGCTCTCCACTGAGCCCTACTCTCTAATGGGTAATAAGTGTGCCGACTTGGTGAGTCGGTCAACAATCACCCAAATGGAGTCATGACCTCTGGAAGTACGTGGTAGTTCAGTCACGAAGTCCATAGATATGCCATCCCACATCCACTTCGGGACCTCCAAGGGCTGTACCAAGCCTGCTAATACCTGATGCTCTGCCTTCACCTGCTGGTAGGTGAGGCATCAAGAAACGAACACTGCTACTGCCTTCTTCATGCCCGGCCACCAGTGTTGTCGTCTGAGGTCCTGGTACATCTTCGCCACTCTAGGATGTACTGCCAAAGGAGAAGTGTGAAACTCTCTCAGCACTTCCTCTCGCAAAGCGACTGGTACCATGGTACGTCCTTTGAAAAGGATGTCGTGCTCTTCTCCAAGGGAGAAACCATCAGGTGCCTGTCCCAAGGATATTTGTACATGCCGTGTCTCATAGTCAGCGTCCTCACGCTGTGCCTCTCTGACCCGCTGCAGTAGTGGAGGGTTGACTGTGAGATACTGGAGGAAGGCTGCTCCGTCGCCTCCTCAAGTAGCTGAATGACCATCCTCCTGCTGAGGGAATCGTCTACTACGTTCCCCTTCCCAGGAGTATAGACTATCTCAAAGTCATAGTCCTGGAGGACCTCGAGCCATCGTCGCTGTCTCAGGTTCAGGTCCTTCTGCGAGAAGATATACCTGAGACTCTGATGATCGGAAAAGACTGTAAAGCGCTCTCCCATCAGATAGTGTGTCCATGTCTTCAGAGCAAAGACCACTGCTACTAACTCCAGGTCATGGGTAGCGTAGTTCTGCTCATGCGGCCTCAACTAACGTGATCCATAGGCGATCACTGCCCGCTCCTGCATCAGAACACATCCGAGTCCGATCCCTGATGCATCGCAGTAAACTACGTACCCTACTCCCTCCTCGGGCAACCTCAAGACAGGTGCGCTGGTCAATCTCTGCCTCAGCTCTTGGAAGCTCTGCTGACATCTGTCTGACCACACGAAGGGTTTCCCCTTCTTCGTCAATGCTGTGAGTGGTGCCGCAACTCCAGAGAAGTCTGGCACGAATCTCCGATAGTATCCAGCTAGTCCCAAGAAACTCCGAACCTCAGTCACGCTCCTGGGTGGCTCCCATGCTAACATAGCCTCAATCTTCGCGGGATCCACTGCAACACCCACCTCAGAGATAACGTGTCCCAAGAAGTGGACCTCACGTATCCAGAAATGGCACTTCGAGAGCATACAATAAAGCTGGTGCTCTCGGAGTGTGTCTAGTATAACTCGCAAGTGATAGGCGTGCTCCTCCTCAGTCGTAGAGTAAATCAGAATGTCGTCGATGAAAACCACGAAAAACCGATCGAGGTATGGCTGAAAGATCCTGTTCATGAGATCCATGAACACTGCTGGAGCATTGGTTACACCAAAAGGCATAACCAAGAACACATAGTGGCCATACCGACATCTGAAGACGGTCTTCTGCACATCGTCGTCTCTGACTCTGAGCTGATGATAGCCTAACCTGAGGTCTATCTTCGAGAACCACTGTGCTCCCTTGAACTGATCAAAGAGGTCGTCAATCCCCTGTAGTGGATACTTCTTCCTCACTGTCACCTGGTTTAGGCGACGATAGTCAACACAAAGTCACAAGCTCCCATCCGCCTTCTTGGCGAACAATATCGGGGACGCCCAGGGTGAAACACTGGGTCGGATGAACCCCTTGCCCTGCAAGTCCTCCAACTGTACTCGTAGCTCTCGAAGCTCGGCGGGGGCCATCCGATATGCTGGAGTGGATATCGGGGCTGTCCCGGGGTACAAGTCAATATAAAAGTCTACCTCTCTGCGAGGAGGTAGCCCTGGGACGTCGTCGGGAAAAACGTCCGCAAACTGATCCACCACTGCAGGAAAACCAGGACTCCGCACATCAACTGCTCCAAGGATGAGGCTAGCTAACTGATGAGTAATGGGCTGTCCTATCCTCCGCGGAAGTCCATCCTGTGCTGCTAAGGCTCCCTTCTCGCCAGTGAAGGTGAACCTACTCCCGTCGGTGCATACACATCGCACCTTGCACCTAAAACAGTCAATATGTGCATGGACCGTAGATAGCCAATCCATTCCCAAGATGATGTCGTAAGGCCTCGACGCTGCTACAAGAAGATCCCAGCCGAAGCTCTCGCCTCCTAGAGTAAGCTCACACTGCTGGCACCAGTGCGTAATCGTCGAGTCTGCTCCCGTAGGAGTCTCTAGCCGTAAGGATCGAGCAAACGGCTCTGTCAGAATCTTCGAGCTCTGAACAAGGGTCGCGACTATGAATGAGTGACTCGCTCCTATGTCTATAAGAACTGCAGAAAGGGTGGAGTAGACACAGATAGTACCTCGAATCTTCTCGGGTGCGCCGTGGTCGTAGGCCTCTGCTGCCTGGAGTTGTGCTTGTCTCTGCCCGCCAGCTCCAAGTGGTCGGGGTGGACCTCCTGGTGGTGGTGGTGGCAGAGCCTCAATGTGTCGCCCACCACCGACTGCTCGTCTAGCTCCTCTGCCTCGTCCGCCTCCTCCCTGCGGACCGCCACGGTCGACCCTCTGCCTCTGCCTCGGTGGTCCCTCAACTGTCTGCTGCTCCTCGGCACGGCGGTTCGGGCAGTCAAGAGCCATGTGGACCTGCCCGCTGCACGAGTATCACTATCTGCCTCTCGAAAGACTGGCTCCGCGCTGTGTGCCCCGCACTGCTGAGCCAATGTCCTGAGGTCGTCTGCTTGAGGGTCTGGTCTGTCTGGACCCCTGAGTCATCCGTCGACTGCCTGCTGCAGATTACTCTGCTACGTGCCGCCCTGCGGTGGGTCGCTGCGCTAGTGTAGACTCAGGAAGGAAGTTCTCGATCAGAAGGGCCCGATCTAGTACTCCTGTCTGAGTCGGTATGCTGAGGGAGATCAGTGATGCCCAGATCTCGTTTTTCAAATGCTGCTCGAAGGTCTGGGCCCAGAAGAATGGGTCCCGTACCATGTCGGTCGAGTAGTGCGAGAGATCAGTAAATCTCGCCGAGTACTGAGCGACCGTCATGTTGCCCTGCCGCAGCTGAAGAAGATCCTGGATACGCACCGCACGAAGGGTGGCTGAGAAGAACTCCGAGCGGAAGAGGCTCTCAAAGTCCGTCCAAAGTAGAGATGCCTCATCGTGCACCTGGAGCATCAAGCTCCACCATCGTCCTGCTGCTACATGTAGTAGGCTCGTAGTGAGGATCACCATGAGGTCTGCTGGTGTCCTCACTAGCCAAAACACACGTACCACTGCCTCCAGTCAGTCCTCTCCTGCCTGGGGATCCGTCTCCACGCGAAACCTGGGTGGTCGCTGGCGATGAAACTCATGCAGTGCGCCGAGGCGACATGCATCGTCAGCGGCTAGTGTTGGAAGCATCGAGGGCTCGGCGGGTAGAGTTACCGCCGGTGCCACTGCCGAAAAAGGGCCCTGCACCGAAGCCTCATCGCTCGGTGGGCTGTCGTCACACTCGACTCTCGGAATCCTAGTTGGCTGTCGTCGTGGGGCCATCCTGAAAAGGAAACAGGTGCGCCACGGTTAGAACAATATACCTAGTGAGCTGATATATTTAATCACAATGAAAACATTGAAACACACACGCAATCAATGTTTTCGTGTATTAAGTCTGAAATCAGAAGTCAGGGTCCTGGTGTACGGATACGTCGGCCGCCGCACCAACACTGGACTCCCTGGACTGAGAACCATAAAAAATACGCTATACATTGTTGCTTCACATAGAAAAGGTCAGAGTTCTCGGTAGAACCGAACTCCTTTGATACCAATTTGTCACGACCCGCCCTCAGGGTCCGTGCCGTGACTACCCCAAGCCCGCCTTCCATAGGCCAGGGGCTGGCGACTAGCACCAATGCGTAAATCCCGGTAAAAAGGGAAGGCATTGCCTTTGTAAAGTAAACAAACAACACAGAGTAAGCAAGCGGGAAGTAAACACTAAGCAAAATCAGAGTACAACTGAAAGTGCGGAAAAGTAAATGGGCCAGTATACAAACCCAAACTGAAAGTAAAGTACAACTCGAAAGGGAAAACATCAACTGAAAAGTAAAAGCCGCTACACCGAGCTATCCACTGGAAATCCCAACTGAAGGGTGGGTACAAATAGCTCCACTGCTCCACAGGTCCCGCCGTCCGCTGCGAGCATGTCCCGCCCAGTGGTCCACCTCCAGGTACCGTCCTGCTCTACAAGCCTCAGCTAAGATCAACGCTGTCCGTCGTCTGCAACCAACACAACGTAGTGTGGGCAAAGCCCGTGCAGGGGTGAGTATAAGCTACTCAGTAGGGACCCCGAGACCCATGAAGGTCTCTCAAAATCCACAAAGGATAAACCACAAATAAAGGTATAATCACAAAGTAACAACCGACACTGCTTAGGTATATGCCCATACATATACCTAAGTCATCAATTTCAAATAAGCTCCAACATCCGATCCCACGTACAACTCAGCCCACATAGGAAAGTAAACGTATTCCACACAGGAAAGCAAAACGTAATCCACATAGGATAACACAACACAATCCACACAGGAAAGCAACAGGATTCAGCTCACACAGGTATAATTCTTCAAAGGATGATAAAGATGATCTCTGATCCATCTAAGTCGTCGGACCCACGAAGGATCGATAGGTAACTAACCCCCGCAAAAGACCCACACAGGATCGGGCCCACATAGGACCTGTAGGCGCTGGTTCACACAGGACCGCTGAGCGCAAAGACCCACATTGGATCGGACCCACATAGGATCGGGCCCACACAGGACCTGTAGCACTGATCCAAGTAGGATCGCTGAGTGTTGAAGTCGTCGTCGTCGAATCCACACAGGATCTCTGTACTGTCATCGTCGCAGTCACAGTAGCAGTAGTAGCAGTTGTAGTCACAGTAACAGTCGCAGCCAGCACTAGGGTTCCTGCACACAGCAAGCTCGTTCGGAGGGTCCGCTCCACGAGCCGAAAGTCTAATACATCAACTGTCACAATGTCCAGAGTTGATGTATCCAAAAGTTTCGTATCTTCAACAGGAACTCAACGCAACAGACGGCACGTCGATCGGACGCCCGGTCTGAGAGTTATTGGCATTTTCGTCCCCGGGGCCCTGTTGGTTTTTAAGGCAAAACTAACCCGACCGTACTCCCCATGCGTCCAAACCTCGGGCGGTGTATGGGAAAAGAACCATCTCACTATGAGGAACTCAACAAAGCTGACGACACGTCAAACGGACGTCCGTAGCTCAAGATATGAGTGTTTCCGCTCTGAAGGCCTGATTGGTTTCGTGTACGAACCAACCTGGCCGAACCCAAGTATTCCGAAACATTGAGTGCGATATACCGAATCGACCGTCTCGATCCAAGGATCGTGTAGCCTCTGACGGTTCGTCAATTGGAGGTCCGTGGCTCATGTTATGGACAAAAGACCAAAGACGACACGAAAACGGGGGGTCCGGGTCCGGGCCGACCCGGGCCGACCCCCCTGGGTCGGCCCGAACCGGGTCGACCCGCCCGAGTCCGACCCGGCCCGGCCGGCGGCGGCGCGGCTTGGCGCCTCTGGGGTCACGCGCGGGGGGCATGGCCCCAGCATCCTGCTGGCGGCGCGGCTTTTATCCCGCCATTTTGTGAACCGGCCCCCCTTCGAGGGGGGCTTCTTGAGGGAAATCGGGGCGCCGCCTGCCCCCCCTCAATGAACCCCCCCCCCCCAATTAAATGGGTGGGGCTTTTGAGCGCTGGCCGGGGGAATTAAATTCCCCCTGCCTTTGACGATCCGGCCGGCCACCTGGCCTGCCGGTTTTTCTCCAACGGGACCGGAAAACCGGTCCCCTATCCGGCTTCCGATGCCGGCGGCCCGGCCGCAGGTCTTCTCGTCCTGCCGCGGCCCGGAACCGGCCGCGGTGTTCGTCGGCCGGCGTGGTGCGACGGCACCGCGCCCCTCCACCGCGCCTTTGATTCCCTTCGACGCGGCGCGACGGTGTCGTGTTCTTGATGATTCTTCCATGGCGCACACGACGGCGTCGCGCAATATAAGTGTGCGAATATCCGTGTGGTGCGACGGCACCACGCCATCTTGTTTCACCAACAAGATAAATCAACAAGAACAAAGGAGGGGGTTCGGCCGTGTTCATGCGGTCCGGCCCCCTCACGTTAAATGATAACACATATTTAAATATCATCACGTTAGTCATGCCAGAACCACGAACAAGAATAAATAAATAAACAATTAACAACAAACCCTACCTTGGTTTCATGTTCGAAGATCGTCAACGACCTGCAGAAGACAACGTCGCGGAGGTCGGGCATCGCGGTAGTCATTCGTCAAATCCGATGACGAAGAGGTACATCCGAAGAGGTACATCGTTGGAGAATCATCGTATGACGACGAAGGAAGTCCGAGGAGGAAGCGGCGTTCCCTTTCGTTGACACGGAAGACAGATAAGAGAGGAGCGGCGTTCTTCGTCGGAGCTTGAGCGTTCTTCGTCAAAGCATGAGCTTTCATCGTCAATGTTTGAAGAAGAAGGAGAAGAACCCAAAATTCTCTCAAGATGGCTAAAAAAATCTAACCAAATAAAATAAGATAGGGTCTTATTTTATTCACAAACTTAACAAATTTAATTTCAAAGGTTTGAAATTCAAATAAGATAACTCAAAAATTAAATAACAAGTTGTCATGTCATTTAAAGAGGGGTTAAAGGGAGTTTGAGAGAAGATGGATGGTTTAGGTTCGTGTGGGCCCCACCACACTTAATCCTCTCAAGGGAGGTTAAGTGGGTGTGGGTCCCACCCCTAACTTCCTTTGAGAGAAGTTAACCAACAAAAGTAAAATAACAAGTGTTCCACATTTTTTTATTCAACTTTTTATAATTCTCCCAAAAACTAACGTTCATCCCGCAATAAACGCAACTTCGGAAAAGGTCTCCTTAATCAAATATCGGCGTTGCGAGTTAATCGGTGTCCTCAGATTTCAATTCCGAGCACCGGATCAAAATTTAGAAATTCCCGCTAATTCGTTCACTGAATGTACCCGAGCCAAACTTCGGAAATTGATTCCGGGCACTCCGGGCCTCGGAATCAGGTGCCGTCTGAAACCGCGCTCATGTAAAATTCCAAAGAAAATTAAGAAAAAATTTCCATTGATTTTTACGGGTATTTACATTTTATGTGTTTGATAATGAATATAAATGAATGTAGTTTGATGAAAAATGTTACCTCTTATTTTGGTAACTCCAGCTGATTTTCTCAAATGGGCTTCCTTTGATTGGATTATACCAATGGTGGGGATTATATGTTGAGTGAAGATATTTTTGGATACTATTTAGGAAATTTCATGGTGGAAAATAACTGGTTTCAATGGTTTTAGGAAGTTGTTGAAGAGGTGGCCCTTTAAAGGTAAGGGAAGAGAATCGTTTGGAATTTCGTAAAACAAGTCAAATGTACAGATGTTCTAACTCAAAAAATAGTCCTCAAAAACCCGAAACAACTCACTAATTAAAGGGTTATGGACAATATATGTTTATAAAATGGGATTTCAAATTTATTAGAACATTTTTTCCCTTAATATTATGGTTTACTCTCATATTAGGGTTATTTTGATCTGAATCACTCTAATTAATTTTAATAATTTTCACTAATATATTTTTATCAATAAATATTTTAATCTTATTTGACACTAAATATTGTACTTATAATAATATAAAATGAATATTTATTAAAATTATGTTTGGATATGTTGAAAAATTATGTTTAATCCTAATCTCATAGATTAGATGAGAAAAGAGGTTTTTATTGTGAGAATATTTAAAATAGCATTATCATTTTATATCTAAATTAAACTTAAAATGATTCTAATTAACTAAATTGTATTAATATAAATATAATTGATCTATTTTGGATTTGAATCCATATTAAAATATAATTTAACAACATAAATAAATTTGACAAAATATCTATTTTGAATTAAAATTTAGAATATTTCATTATTCATCCAAAAAATGAGGGTGCCAAAAAAATCCAAAAAATTCACTCTATGATATTTTTGAAATTAAATATTATAAAATGAAGTTTATTTTGACAAATAAAATCAATAAATGTGAAAAAATTGAATTTCAAATGGGTTATTTTATTAAAAGATGATAAAAGGTCATTTTATCAATATTGATATTTTTAAGCATAGAATTCGATTTTATACGAATTTATAAGCCTATTATTTTTATTGATAAATATACAAACATTTAATAATAATGTTCAAAATTAATATAGTTTGTCTAATATATTCTAACTTATTCAATGGGTTAGTGATAACTACCACATAAAGTAGTAATATTATAAAGAAATTTTTTTAATTTATATATTTTAATTTATTTAAAATTTCATGTTCTATTATTACTTATGATGTTATATCCTACCACATTTTGGAAATTGAATCCTCATAATTTTATTCACATATAAAATAAGTGGGGGTATTCTTATCTAATATAATTTTCATGTTCCCTTGTTTCCTCTTCAACAATATCATTTTTTCCATAAAACCATAACCTAGTGAATTAACTTATTCTCTAACATTTTCACTCTGTTGTCTAGAATCTAAACTAGTTTTTCTTCATAATAGAGATTCTTTTCGAGCTGAACTTTTTCAAGGATTAAAATATGGGATGATTCTGGTACATATTTCCATAAAATTGAAACATGAAATACATTGTGCACCTAAAATAAACTCAACGGTTAGTCCACATGTTATAAAATTGATCTAACATTCAATTGGATTTCATACAGTCCAGGGAATTATGGAATCAACTACCCCTTCTTACCAAAATGATTAACAATTTATTATAGGGAGTCTTTTAAATATACCTGATTAGGTACCATTAACAATATATATTATCTATGATTATATACATGACTCTTTTATTTTCTAATAGCTTTCCTCATGTGTCACTGAATCAAATGATATTTCATTATTGTTTCATCTAAAAAATTTTCTCATTGACATTCATTCTTCTATGTCAACCAAAAAAGTCGTTGTTCGGAACCTCTTTCCACACAATTCCTAGAAGGTTTCAATTTTAATACTATAATGAAATATTTTATTATTATATAAATAAACCAAGTAATAAATGTTGATACCACTTCACTGGTAATCCATTAATCAAAAAATGAAGCATATCTTCCAAAGTCAAAAGAATCTTTTTAGACTATCCATTTCTTTGATGATGAATTATTGTACTCTAATTTTATTAAGTAAGGATTGACTTCTGAATCCCTTATAAAAAATTGGTTGTGATCCCGTGGTCATAGTTTGATATAAAGGACCGAGTCACTACATATAACCTGATATTTTATATTATATATAGTCTAGAATGATGATAAGTAGTAATTGTATATTTAATTAGACTGTAATCTGAAATGTTGGATAATTGAATGAGAATAACCAAAATCATATTATTAAATTGGAAAATATTTGGTAAACCCACCATTAAATCCACTGATAAATTCTTTTGTTTTCTCTCTAGTGATAGAAAATGTTGTAACATCCCATTCAACATTTGTCTCTGTACATTAACATTTTTGAAATTCAAACACATTATTGTAAATTAAATAATATATCTTTTCAATCCATCCAATAAAGAATACTCAAAAATATCAATGTACATTGTAATCATACCTATATCAATGCAAGACAAAGATATATTAGATTTAGTAATCAAATAATTCCTCATCTAGGAATCACAATTTACAGATTGGAGTTTTTATAGACTGAAGATTTGAGAAGAAATTTGAATTTTTTCTTTCAGATGCTCATGAGGGGTAAAATAATATTTTACCATATCATATGATCATGTAAAATATTTATGAAAAAAAATATGGTCCCTAATATAGTGTTTACCCTAGTAAAAGTGCTTTTTAGAAATCTGAGATGTACACATTTTGGTAGATTAATTAATACTTTATATTTATTAAATTAAATATAAAATTATTCATCCATTTTCGCGTGGTTTTAAATTTTGAATAGAGTGTTAGAGGGAGATTATACATCCTCCATTATGTCCAGAATGGTGATTTCATCCCTAGTGATGTTAAAACATGAGTCGGGCATTGGGGTCAACATGAGTCCCTTTTTCATCATTTTCATTTCTTTTTCATTTCTTTCATTTCTATTCTTACTTCCTCTTTCCCATGTACGCATCTCATGTGGCTCATCATATTCCATTCTAATGATAGATAAAATTGTAGTGTTGAAAATGGGAGATATTTAAGGGGAGATAGGTAATGTAGTAAAGCACTTGAGCCACTATGTCGGCATATGGTGACCGTGGATGGTGAAATCATGCGAAGATTCATCAGTTTCTGCATGATGGAAGGAAAATTTATGGTTTCAGCATAGATCATGGTAAATTTTTTGTTTTATAAATTTTGAGACATATAATGATTACTTGAGTCCACTAGGGTCTGGATGAGTTCGTCATAGGGAGATAATGCGGGATTGTAACACCCCGAGATTTTATGAAAAATATTCTTTTAATTTCATTAATATCTTGTGTTCTATGCTACACCAAGATTACCTTGCGCTATACGAAACACCGTATTAGCTTGCAGTATACGCAACACTATTCTTGGATCACGTTACAAACAATTTTGATAATAGTTATTCTACGCAACATTGAGTATATATATATATATATATATATTTAATGTATAAATGAAATATGGTTGGATTTTGTTATACGAAACAACGAAGGATTCTTTCACAACACACAACCCTTACTTGGCTTGCATTACACACAATCAAGGCATTCCTCGATAGTGTGTGTTGTACGCAATACCGGGTTTTACTAAACAACGATATATTATTATAATATTATTATGAACTAGACGTTATGAATAGTATTAAATAAATTTTGAATTTTGTAACATTATTATTCATATTAAAAATTTTCTAGAACATGGTATAAGAACAAAAAAAATTTTCAGGTAAAATAAGTATTTTTTAAAAAATGCAGTTTTTCCGCCTTTTGATGGCGCGCCCACATTAAATCTAGTTTTTGACATGTTTATAAGTTCAATTTGAAAATGTAAAATTCTTTTTTGGAATCAAGAAATAAAAATTTACTTTGGATAAATTTTTCATATTATTCTTGTAACTTTCATATTTTGATAAATAGTAAAAACGCGCTATATTTTAATTAAAAACTACTTTTTTCATCGTAATAATTTATATAGTAAAATTTTAATATTACATGGTTTTAAAGTCTAGATAGAATATATTTTTACAATTTAATATAATTTATGTCATTAGCATTGATTTTACATTAAATTCGTCGGTTAAATCAATTCAATCTTTTTCTATTTTTTAAGGAAAAAACTCGTTTTCTTTCGACAACGGGATTAATTTTTATTTAATTTCTGCAACTATTATGTATTGAATTTGGAAAAATTGATTCCTTATTTAGAATCAGTGGGTCCAAATTATATTAATAAGATACTTTTTATTTTTGGGAATTATGAATAGTAACTATGGTAAATTTTATTTACCATAGTTAAATGTAAATCGTGTAATTAAAGGTAAATATAATATTATAAAATTACCCTAACACATGCCAAAATTATATTGGATGGATAGAAGTAGACCCATATAACATAAGGGTCTGATTAGATTCAATTTTAGGACTTTTGAACAGGAAAATAATTTAATTATTATTAAAATCAAAGAATGTGACAACATGTCACTCTCTTAAATCATATAAGTATAATAATTTTAATTTAGTGATAAACATCATAAAACATCAAAAATTAATAGTCTCCAGAAATATAATAACATTATCTACATCATTATAATTTATTTAGAATTTTTAGGGATCAAATAATTGTTATTAACGGTGATACATGAATGATACATAAATTATTTATTAAGTGGGAAATAATAATATTGTTTTTATTGAAGTAATAATACCCATTAAAAGGCCCACAAACCTGACCAAAACTTATCTGTAGTGTATATCTACACCATAACCATCCAATTACATAATATATAACCTTTTGGAGCATTAAAAAAGTTATTATGACACTTATATTATTTTATTTTAAATGATGCCAAAGTTGTCACCTTCATAATTTAATAAATATAACAATTTATTTATTGTGATTTTAATATGATAAATTTGAGTAAAAGTATTATTGTGAAATTTAATATATTTTTCTTCATCATAGGAATTTATTTTTAATTTCTATGCAAAAATCAGTATATTAAATAATTATACAAAAATGTTGTAGTAATTATTTTATTAAGAGATAAACCAAATAAATGGTTTTCAAAATAATAAAATAAATATTATATGAACTATTTAATGTGATGGACTTATTTTATAGATACATATGACCTTTTAAGAATCTATTAATTCTTTTATTTAGAACATATATTCTGTAAATATTTTATTTAAATTCAAAAAAATGAATAGTGTCAAAATTGACACTATTGTTATTTTATAAAAATAACATATTATAAAATTGTTTAAAAATTACAGAAATATTTAAAAATTAGAAATTTAAATTTATATGGTCTATAATTTTATTAAATAACCAATTATGAAAAATTCAGAATAAATAGGTAATTATGTGTTATAATTTAAAATTTTGAATTTTATTACCACAAATAAACTTAAATAGATTAAATAAGGATAAATCAAAATGATAAGGTTTATAATAAGATCCAAACATGTCTATATTTGATTTTTTGATGGGATTAAAACCATATATCATCTAATCTTCGAATATGAGTCACTTTTGGAGGTTTTTATGTGGGTTTATATTTATTATAAATTAATATTTTTATGAATTCCAAAGGTGCCCCTCTCCTCCCTTATAAAAGGACACCTCCTCCCTCTCTTCCTCACACCACTTTGAGCCTTCAAGATCCGCCAAACCCTAACCAATTCTCTTCTCCACTTCCCTAGAAACATACTAGAGGTCATGGTCCGCTTCAAAGTCCAATTTTACTGCCATAAGAGGAGGTCTCAAAAAGGGGCTTCAAAGAAGAGGTAATGTCCGTTACCGATTCTTTCAATTTTATTTCATTTTATACTTCTTCTTATTTAGTTTTTTCATTATGAAGTAATAACATCAGTATTAATAATATACTGATATGTAATTATAAGTATGAAACAACCCTATTTCACCATCTATCCATCCTATGGAAAACGAAATCACCGCGCGTGCGTACGTACGAAATATCGTCTCCACGCCGTGGTGTAATCTATTTTCCACCATCACCATACTTCGATGGGTATAATGGTGTAAATAATGACTATATATGATTATTGTAAAGTGATATTGATTCTTAAATAGTATACATACAATACAATACAATTCCAATATCATGTGAATGATATTATCGCTCGTGCGTACATACGGACTACCGTCTCCACGAACGCGATGAGATTCATTTTCAATGATTAACCATTAAAGAATGATTATAAAGTATATATAGTGAATAATAATGAAAAATATGGAATAATAATTCTACTGGATTTATGTATATATATATTTATGTCATCTATTTAATTTCATTCAACTCAAGAAGGAAACGAAAATAGCGTTCATGCGTACGTATGACCTACCCGTCTCCATGAACGGTGTATTTCATTCCATTTATAGATCTATTATATATATGTATATTATGAATATATATTATATATAAATAATGTTTTATTTTCTGTAATTAAGTAATCATGATCTAAGTAATCATATGAATAATTACAAGTCAAAACACGGACGACAAATGAAACTATTTTAACCAAAATGCTCTTTAACATGAAATTTACAAAAGAACGGGTAATATAAAGTCCTAAGTGAACCATATATGATATCATAACAATTTATATGTTACATTAATAAGTAAATAACAATATTTAAATCATTATACAGGAGGTTCAGACACTTACGAAGCAAATCGGACCTCTGGTAAGGGATAATTGTGCAAATCTCATTTTTATCCGAGATTGCTTATTCGTAAGTATTTACGGGGGTTATTGATATCATCAGTGTCAATGTTTTATAAAAGTGTATTCATGTATGTTTAAAGTAATTTTTACCCATTTTGACTTTTACCCCATGGTATTGAAGGAATCTTTCTTTTATTTACCCTATAAGGTTATTTTTGACTTTTCCGACAAAATTATGAGAAGAATGTTTTTTAACGTATATGTCATGAAAGGATTTTTACGTTTTTATAAATCCTTATTTTCATGAAGCTTCCTCCAAAATATTTCATTACTATTTTCAAAAAAATCTTTTTCTTTTAAAATTACATGACGTTTTATGAAAATAAATTTATTTTGAAGAAGAAAGGATATTTTCCTCAAGAATTCTTTTGAAGTGTTTTATCAAAACCATTTTTCATCTAAGATGAAATTATTTCATATGTTTATGTTTCAAGTATCATGTCTCATTGATTTAAATAGTTTCACTTTTCTTATTATGAAATGATATCCATTTATTTTATATAGATTATGTGATGATGGGATGATGTTTATGAAAACCAGTTTACTTATTGGGTTTTTATGAATGATGTATGTATATTTGTGGCACAAGTAAGAATGATTTCATTATGAGATGCGTGGGACCTATATCTCCCTCCAATTAATTGGTTAAAGATTTTATATCTCATGAGATAGACATGGCTGGAATGGAAAGTTGAACCGGTTCAGTATTACAGGACTGGATCGAGGAGTGAACTTGATTCATAAAGGGACTTTGTCCACTAAGATGGTCCTAGAAGCAATGCCTTGGAAACTATGGAAATCATATCACGAGCTTAATCGTTTCCACAATAACTTGTTCTATTCCCATGGTATTTTATCATGATTTATGGTCCATTATGATCTATTCCTTATGTAATTCCATGTTTTATGTTGTTGCTCAAGATTTGTTTAGGTTCATATTTTTTAAGATCAAATGTATATGGTATGTTTTATTTCATCCATGCTTACCCTTATTGAGAATTTGAGCTCATCCTTTTTATATTTTCTTTTCCACAAGAAATAAAATAACGATTTTAGGTAAGGAAACAAAAATGGGAAGATCTTTATGGGAGATGTTGAAGATCTTTCACCATGATTAGAAGATTACGTTCTAAGATTCCAAAGACACTAAACTATTACGGTACTTGTGCGTCTTCTTTTATTATGTACTAAGTATTCCGCAAAAGTAATGTAATGTCTATGTACTTCAAGCCTTGGGTCTCTATAGTTGGTATCAGAGGAATGGTTTAGTCTACCCTTGGAAACTAGGATGCAAAAACGTTAGTGAGATCCCTAGAGATATTTCTAAGGTATGTCTAAGGATGTCCCTAAGGATAAGTAAACATATAATATATAGTCCTATAACTAAGGTAACGATCTTATAATTTAACCTAAGATGGTAGATATTGAGGGTACTCCCCATTTACTATGTTGTTTTCCCTAGCATGATTTTTGCCTCTCACAGAATTCTTTTTTTGTTTCAGTCAATAGAGGGAACCAGAAGAAATTCGGTTAACATTGAATCCAATGGAAAATTTGGTGACTATGAGCAACAAAATTATGTAATCCCTAGAGAGATAGATATTGTTATTATGTGGAATTAGTCATCGCGATACATGATTAACAAGGTAAAATTTAGTGGTATGCCTAATTCATCAAATAAGAGGAAGATATACTTTTATGCATGTTTGCATGTTGAGGAGCACAAAGAAAGGAAGATTGAGATTTCTAAAGAAGGGGAGAGGAAACTTGATGAATACCTCAAATGGAGGAACTGATGTTTTCTATGTGTAGAAAAGGGACATAGAGTGACAGACTGTTATGGAGTTCAATGTCTTATTTGTGGAGAACATGGGCATTACCCAACTCAATTCCCTATCCTAAAAAGTTACTTCTAAATCAAGTAAGGACTTATTCCAGGAAAATCATTGAAGAGGATGGATTGAAGAGTTTATGAATTGGTATTCAAGAATAATGTTGTTGAGGTACTTTTATGGTGTATTAGAATATTGTTTGTATCAGTATATTGTGGATTTCAATAATTTTATGGTACCGGTAACCATGAAAAGTGATTCAAATATTTTTGAAAGCCGATGATATGCGCATAATGAAGGGATAAGGAGAAAATGAAATGAATTACAGTATTCATGAGCTCATGATTGATATAAGGACTATGTATATATAATTTTAAGGATTTTGGTATGTGGAAGGAGTTAACTTTTGACAGCACTCATGTTTTCACTATGATTCCATGGGTATTCATTTTTTAAGAGAATACATGATTAATCCATTCAAATGTTTGGAATGTGACAAACAAGAAATATCTTATGATATATGGGGATCAACGATGGAATTAACATTCTTGTTATATGAAATATCTGGTAATCGTTTTCAGTATAATATGAGGGTGGACTGTAGTATAATGGATAAGCCTAAATATTGGAATGGATTATGTTAGACATAAGATAGTATTGTTTAAGGATAGAGGTTTTTTCGATATTATTTATTGGATTTTATAGTAATGTAGTTTTAGAAAAAGGACAACCTATGGGATGGGCGACATCCCATCGCGTTGGACAAGGCTATGGGAATCGAACCCACAAATGAAGTGCGACTGGCCATTATTGCCTACAACTGGCCTACTGGAAGTCCCTGGTTAGAAGAAACTAGATTTATTTTATTAAGAAGTATGATATATGAAATATAAGTTCATTTTTTGAACCATATACGATTAATCTAACCATAATATGGACTTATAACTTTTGCAAACATTTTTTTGAAATATATGAATGACCCATCATTCTATCACATGATCTGCTAACACATCACGAATAACAAATTCAACTTCATTTAATTAAGGGATGATGTGGAAATTCTTCAATTCACGAACAACAGTGAGATTGTACCAAAATCATTCATGTATTTCTTTTCATTCATCACCTTTAGGGAAATGATCTTGAAAACCAAAAATGTTGTCCTAGTTCCCTTATATCCGATGAATCATATGGTACATTAGATCATCACAAATCAATAGCTTTGTGATTGTTGGCGTTTTCATAGCCATGTTCTCTACCACTCTCCATCAGAACTTGATGGTTAGATTTTTCTTCCATATCCATATTTTCACCTATGTTCTCTTACGTGGAAACCCAATGATTAGTTAATTTGGGTAACAATTACATTTCATACATTAGTTTTTAAATCCATGTGTTGGTATTCCCTTTTATGATGTGGGTTTCTATTAAACAAACTTTCGAGTAGTAAACCATTTATAACCCTGACGAATTTCGAGGGAGAAATGCATTTTATGGGGGGTAGAATGTAACACACCAAGATTTTATGAAAAATATTCTTTTAATTTCATTAATGTCTTGTGTTGTATGCTAGACCAAGATTACCTTGCGCTATACACAACACCGTATTAGCTTGCAGTATACACAACACTATCCTTGGATTATGTTACACAAAATTTTGATAATAGTTATTCTGCGGATCATTGATTTTACATTAAATTCGTAGGTTAAATCAATTCAGTCTTTTCCAATGTTTTAAAGAAAAAAACTTTTTTCTTTCGACAACAGGATTACATTTGATTTAATATCTGCAACTTTTGTGTATTGAATTTGGAAAAATGGATTCCATATTTGGAATCAGTGGGTCCAAATTATGTTAATAAGCTACTTTTTATTTTTGGGAATTATGAATAGTAACTATGGTAAATTTTATTTACCATAGTTAAAGGTAAATCGGGTAATTAAGGGTAAATATAATATTATAAAATTACCCTAACACATGACAAAAATATATTGGATGGCTAAAAGTAGACCCATATAATATAATGGTCTGATTAGATTCATTTGTTGGACTTTTTACAATGAAAATTATTTAATTATCATTAAAACCAAAGAAAGTGGCAACATGTAACTCTCTTAAATATTAAAAGTATAATAATATTAATTTAGACATAAACATAATAAAACATCAAACATTAATAGTCTCCAGAAAGTTAATAACATTATATACATCATGTTAATTTATTTAGAATTTTTAGGGATTAAATAATTGTCATTAATGGTGATACATTAATCATACAGAAATTATTTATTAAGTGGGAAACATGTAATATAGTTATTATTGAAATAATACTACACATTAAAAGGACCAAAAACCTGACCTAAACATATTTTTAGTGTATATCTACACCATAAGCATCCGATAACCTAATATATATCCGTTTGTATCCTTATAAAAGTGATTATGACACTTATATTATTTTATTTTAAATGATTCCAAAGTTGACACCTTCATAATTTAACATATATAACAATTTAAATATTGTGATTATAAGATGATATATTCGAGTAAAAGTATTTTTGTAAAAGTTAATTGATTTATATTCATCATAGGATTTTATTTTTAATTTTTATGCAACAAATCAGTATATTAAATAATTATACAAAAATGAGGTAGTAATTATTTTATTAAGAGATAAACCAAATAAATGGTTTCAAAAATAATAAACTAAATATTATATGAACTATTTAATGTGATCAACTAATTTTATAGATATATATGACCTTTTAGGAATCTTTTAATGATTTTATTTCAAACATATCATCTGTATATATTTTATTTAAATGAAAATAAATGAATAGTTTCAAAATTGACACTATTGTTATTTAATAAAAATAACATATGATAAAATTGTTTAAAAATCACACAAATATTTAAAAATTATAAATTTAATTTTATATGGTCTATAATGTTATAAATTTACCAATTATGAAAAATTCGAAACAAATAGGTAATTATTTTTTATAATTTAAAATTTAGAATTTTATTACCACAAATAAACTCAAATAGATTAAATAAGGATAAATCAAATTGATAAGGTTTAAAATAATATCCAAACATGTATAAATTTGCTTTTTTGATGGGATTACAACCCTATATCATCTAATATTTGAATATGAGTAAATATTTTAGGTTTTTAAGTGGGTTTAGATTTATTATAAATTAATATTTTTAAGAATTCCAAAGGTGCCCCTCTCCTCCCTTATAAAAGGACACCTCCTCCCTCTCTTCCTCACACCACATAGAGCCGTCATGCTCGGCCAAACCCTGCCAAATTCTCTTATAAACCTCCCTAGAAACATACTAGAGGTCCCGGTCTTCCTCAAAGACCAATTTTAGTGCCCTAAGTGGAGGTCTCAGAAAGGTGCTTCAAAAAATAGGTAATGTTCGTTACCAATTCATTAAGAATTATTTCTTCTTCTACTTATTCTTCTTTAGATGTTTCATTTTTAAGTAATAACATCAGTGTCACTAATATACTTATATGCTATTATAATTATGAAACAACCATATTTCACCATCTATCCATCCTATGGAAAACGAAATCACCGCGCGTGCGTACGTACAGAATATCGTCTCCACGTCGTTGTGTAATCTATTTTCCACCATCACCTTACTTGGATGGTTATAATGCTATAAATAATGACTATATATGATTATTGTAAAGTGATATTTATTCTAAAATAGTATACATACACTCCAATACAATTCCACGATCATGGTAATGATATAATCGCTCGTGCATACGTACGGACTACCGTCTCCATGAACGCGATGAGATTCATTTTCCATGATTAACCATTCAAGAATGATTATAAAGTATATATAATGAATAATAATGAAATATATGGAATAATAATGATACTTGATTTATGTATATATATATTTATGTGATCTATTTAATTTCATTCACCTCTATAAGGAAACGAAAACCTCGTTCATGCGTTCGTACGGCCTACCGTCTCCATGAACGATGTATTTATTTCCATTTATCGATCTATTATATATATGTATATTCCGAATATATATTATATATAAATCATGTTTTATATTAAAGAATTATGTAATCATGATCTAAATAATCATATGTATAATTACAATTCAAAACACGGAGGACAAATGAAACTATTTTAACCAAAACGCTCTTTAACATAGAATTTACAAAAAACGGGTAATATAAAGTCATTAGTGAACCATATATGATATCATAACAATTAATATGATTCTTTAATAAGTCAATAACATTATTTAAATCATTATACAGGTGGTTCTGACACTTACGAAGCAAATCAGACCTAATGTAAGTGATAATTGTTCAACTCTCATTTTTATCCGAGATTTCTTATTCGTAAGTATTTATTGGGGTTATTTCTATCATACATGTCCAGGATTTATAAAAGTGTATTCATATTTGTCTAATTTCATTTTTATCCATTTTGACTTTTACCCCATGGTATGGAAGGAATCTTTCTTTTATTTACCCTACAAGGTACTTTTTGACTTTTCCGACCAAAGTACGAGAAGAATGTTTTTTTAAAGTATAAGGAATGAAAGGATTTTTATGGCTTTATGAATCCTTATTTTCATGAAGCTTCTTCCAAAATATTTAATGACTATTTTCAACAAAATCTTTTTCTCTTAAAATTACATTATGTTTTTTGAAAAGAAATTGATTTTGAAGAATAAAGGATATTTTCCTCAAGAATTCTTTTCAAGTGTTTTATCAAAACCATTTTTCATCTATGATGACATTATTTCATATGTGTATGATTCAAGTATCATGTCTCTATGATTTACATGGTTTCACTTTTCTTATTATGAAATGATATCCATTTCTTTTATATAGATTATGTGATGATGGGATGATGTTTATGAAACACATTTTATTTATTGGGTTTTTATGAATGATGTATGTTTATTTTGTGGCACAAGTAAGAATGATTTTATTATGAGATGGGTGGGACCTATATCTACCTCCAATAAATTGGGTAAAGATTTTATATCTCATGAGATAGACATGGCTGGAATGGCAAGTTAAACCAGTTTTGTAATACAGGACTGGAACGAGAAGTGAACACGATTCAGAAAGGGTCATTGTCCACTAAGATGGTCTTGGAAGCAATGCCTTGCCTGCTATGGAAATCATATCATGTGCTTAATGGTTCCCAAAATTACATGTTTTATTCCCATGCAATTTTATCATGATTTATGTTCCATTATGATCTATTCCTTATGCACTTCCATGTTTTATGTCGTTGCTCAAGATTTTTTAATGTTCATGTTTTTTTAAGTTCAAATGTAAATTGTACGTTTTATTTTATCCATGCTTACCCTTACTGAGCATTTGAGCTCACAATTTTTATGTTTTCTTTTCCCCAGGATTAAAAGAATGATTTTTGGTAAGGAATCAAAAATTGGAAGATCTTTATGGGAGATGTTGAAGATATTTCACCACGATTAGAATATTACGTTCCATGTTTCCAAAGACACTAAACTATTACGGTCCTTGTGTGTCTGTTTTTGTTATGTACTATGTATTCAGAAAAAGTAATGTAATTTCTATGTACTTCAAGACATGGGTCTCTACAGGGATTATGGTTATTTGAGGGTTTTCTATTTGGGAAAACCATGTTACACAACTTGTGGGTTAGGGGAACACAATGTCTGTTCTTCCAGTTCAGGGGAGATGATGTTCAGGGAGTACATGAAATGTTTAGGGGTGTACATTCTTTTTACAAGTACCCAATCATGTAACTAATTACTCAGAATGGAGAACTAGTGTTTGGGAATATGGTCATGTGGAGTACACAGCCCGAACTCGTGTGGGTGGCATGTACTGTAAAATTCCATGACATGGCCAAGTATAAAGTAATTTCGGTTGAGGGACAAGAGATTATTCCATTGTTTTGTACATGTCGTGTACCCTACATACACATTGTGTACCTGGGGAGTTTACACACCCATGTCAACGATAGAACAATCCAATGTTGCACGATTGGAGTACACGCCATGTGCCATTGTTACATGTCGTTTACAACCCATTTTCCAACACCTTGAGGGTTTTTCATGTTTTCTACCCAAGATGAAAAAATTGGACCTCTGAGTAGTCTATTATTAGTTTTTTCTATTTAGATCATGATGTTGAAACATTCTGAGCATTCTGAGTAATCATAATCAGGGATTGGGTATTTTTATCTAAATGTGGAGGTTCATCCTCCAATTATCAAATCCAGTTGTCTCTTGAGAATAAATAGAACATTAATTATTAGTTAGATTTTTAGAAAAACCTAGTTGAGACCATAGTCCTGATATAATACATGACATATATCCCATAACCTTTACTTCGAAGATGTCTCCCTTGATAGATGTTACCTTACATCTTAAGAGTCCATGAGAATAGTTATCATCAAGGACCCCATGTAGGATGACTCTATCTACAATATGGCTACCAAAGATCCCCTAATGAATGTCATATAATTTATGATGATATAGGTAGTCCCATGTTGTATCCTTGTTTTTATTATCATTATGGGATCACATGGGGTATTCCTCTTCAACAATTTTTAGCTAGGGATACCTAGTAGTATGCCTTAAATCATATTTACCTTGTGGATCCTATATAGGATTCCTCCCAATGTATGAATTCATAGACCCAATAGGGTCCTTGTGGTGTGACCAACCATCAGTTGTTACATTGGGTTTAGGTAGAGATGGTGTTCAAGTGTCACCTATTACATGTTCGGAATTGTTAAGGCTATTGTGTTGTAGCTATAGTGTTGGGATGGGCATTCAGGCCACCCATAATTGTTTGTTTTTATTAGATCTGGGTTTGATGATGTAGAAAATCTAATAGAGGTGCTTCCGGATTAGTGGTTATTCAGCCTGAAACAATGATGATTTCTTCCTTTGGTATTCTTCGACGTCCTTTCGGGGATTTTTATGCTTTTTGGGATGCACATACACGCATACATGGGATTCATATTTCAAGGTATTTTATTTCATATATTTAATATATACCATAGATACTACCAAGGAGGTGGTTTCTGATCCGGGATATATATATATATATATATTGACATACATATTTTTTTGGGGATGTCTATAGTTTATTCCCTGTAATCGGATGTTGAGCCTTACATGTTGACATGTACTCCTCGAGTGATACATCGATTCTCATAGATGTAATTCATATGATTGACTAATAGGTTAGATGATATATTATGGGGACTATTTTTCTCTCATCAATATTGGGCATGAATACCCAATATTGATGTTAAATTACACATTCCATTGTGGTGGGTATGATTATTATCTCTCCATCCTTTAATGAGAGTGAATATTCTCTTCCATGATAGTCAGGAAACTCAAGGGGTGTTCATGTTTTCACATTGATGAGTTATCCAATTAAAGAATACTTAAGGATAAGATCCATAGGTGTCATATGATTTCAAAATGTCATGACTGCACATGGACCGAGACCTAGGGACTAGACAATGTCCTAGATTTATTGTTATGCATCAGTCATTAATCAGAATGATTCCTCTATTCCATATCAATTATGAGACTCTAGTGGTGTTACATGGTTTATCACTAGTGAGTTATCTCTTTTCAGACCACTTATGGTTAATCCACGTAGGGATTATCTAATTTACGATTGTCGTTATCACATATAGATAAAGACCTATATTTCGGAAATTTGTCAACATTTAATGGCTTGGAATTGAAATAGCTAACACTATTAGTTTTTTATAGTATATCTGGACATATGCCATGGAGTCCTTATTTACAAGATTGACCATTGGAATATGGTAACCTTTTATACAAGTTGGAAATTTTTTTATGATATCCTAGTTAGTGATTTGTGGCGGGTATGGTAGAACCCTGGTGTTCGATGAAAACCCCCCTAAGGTGATGTATCTTACTCATTGATAATTATGTCATTGGTCGAAGAAGGTACATTTTAAGGGGATTACAGACCTTGATATCGACTTAATGATACCTGACCAGACTGGCATGACATTAAGCTCAATTTCCTTGCATTGGATGTCCATGTGATCAAGATAAGATACCAAAGGACAGAATATTGATGGATTTCCATGCTGTTTGATTCACATACTAATGATTAATCACATAAATGTATATATTTATATGTATGGGACTATACATATATACATATGTAGTTAGGGACAACCATGGTGTAACATTCCTTGTTGACAGGGATTACAAAACCAAGGTATGACTATGGGATCACATTGGTTTACATTCATTTGGTTTTTATTCACCTTGGTGAAGCATGCATCATTTTCATACAGTTTTAGCAGCACAGTTACCGGTTTCTTATTGGGGTGGCCTTCTGAGATTTTTTCTCACCCATGCATTTGAACCTCAGTGTATGTGTAGACCTTTTGTCTTCTTCTTAGGTTGATAATGAGTTTCATGGTTGATGGGGTTGAGGCCTAGTGTTTCATGGTTGAATAGAGCTTCTCAATTGGTTCTACTAATTGGGTTGGTTTAATTTGACATTTTTTATAGACTTCTTACATGGGTTGGCATAGTGTTAGTAGTAGATCCCAATACATATAATTTCAGTTTCATTCATACATGTATCTATATGGTCATCCAATAGGGAGACTAGTGTTGTATTTTCACGCATTTTTATTCCAGCTATTTATATAATTTTACTATTATATCTTTTTATTTTTCTGTAATTTACTACTTAGACACTCTATTTATCTTTTATTGATTACGATAATTTGTTTTTTTCCACTTCATAATAATATTTAATGGTATACTCTACCCATTGTACCACATTGAAGCCCTAACTTCTAGTTGGATGCCACCAATATTATGGAGGTTTTCCACATGAATAGTTACCCACCATGTCGGAGCACTGGTTTATTGGAATCTAGGACATGACATTACAATTTGGTATTAGAGATATTCATTCCCAGTCCTCATTATTTGGTATATAGTATGCCTGAGTATTATGAATGTGTTTGAACCTATGGAGAATATCAGATTGATGTGTTCAGAACACATGGTGTAGTTTGAGGACCTGGTTGAAATGAATTGGGACTATTGCTCTAATTTGTGATACTATAGTTTTATGTGATTTTCTCCTTGAGTGACAGACATGTTTTGTGGAAGTTATTATTTACTTTGGATCTCTGGATATTGTCCAATGGCAGTAGTCTAGGGATAGATTTTTACTCTTGGCTAGCGATGGAAAGTGGAATCTCCTGAAATATATTTGGCATGTATGATTCATATCATATAATCCATATAATGTGTGATTTTAATATCAACTAATGTGTTATGACCTTTTTAAACATAATTTTTCACTAATGATCAGTTATGTGGAACTATATTAAGGTGTTTTTTTCTAATTTGATGTCGCATTCATCATTAATTAAAGGTATAGTGACCCTAGTAGGTAAATGGGACATGTTATGCATTTATGTTTTCACCCTTGTAGGGTGTTGGTTTTCATGTATGTGGTTGTATTGACTGATCAATGAGTATGATGTAAATAGATACCATAAATTTTAATCCGAAATTTAAATCCATAGGGTTTTGTTGTTTACAAATTCCGAATGATTTTTTGTTCAATTTAACATCTTCATTAGTTTTGTGACCATCTGGATATGTTCCATCTATGTCTACTCAGAGTGAATTAGGGTTATTTTAATACATGTTTTTATTTTTCACCTTGTAGTTTTTTTCTTTACATGCTTTTGGGAGGATGTATTTTTCGGCTTGATGGTTAGACATTGTGACACAATTCATACGGTTTTTCTATCGGAATATGTGGGAGACCTAGAGGCCCTTCGTATTTTCTCAGACCCTTGGTGGTTAACATTTTTTTGGTTCATGAAAACATTTTTGAGCTTTTGGCTCGTGTTCTCAGATGAATTTTTCCTGTGAGATTTTTTTGGGCTTGTTTTGGGATTGTGGGATAGATGTGTAGATCGATTTTGAAGATAAGATTCAATAGAGGGTTTGGATTAATTATATTGAAATTCCATGTAGCATGGTTAGCTTAGACTTGTAATATATGAATTTATTGAGTTTTTGTGAGGTGATATAGATACACAGTGTTTGTGTATTGTATCAGTTGAATATTAATCAATGAGTGGTTGAGTGTGAGAAAAGATCAATTGTATTCATGATTTATCAATGGTTTGGAACATAAATGATGTATTTGAACGTCCCTCTATGGTATAGGAGGCATCATAAAAAGTATATCATTAGACAGTTGACCCATGGCTGAATCATGATCTCATTTTGATAGGATATAAGCATGGCTCAGAGGAAGCTGTACATGCCTTTGGTGGAATTTTAGTGTACTCCTGTTAGGGATGATCATGAAATACCTCGATCCATATTGATTATTCTATGAAAGCATCATACCTACCATGATCTCCTTTTTCTTTCTAAATGTTCTTCCCTGCAGAGGAAGGAACCTCCTATGGTTGTGCTCGAGGAGCGGTGTAAGGTAAGCCATATGGTGGGGACTGCACCATTGGCCGTTTGAGGTTGTTAAGACTAGTTTTCATTTGACCATCACTGTTTAAAATGGTTTTTGAGATTGTATTTTTTTAGGATGATGAAAAGGGTATTCCTATGGTGGGGAGTACCAAATCAGTCGCATTTAAATATCATCTGTGTATAATAAAGTTGTTATCACTAACAGACTGGTCATTGGACATGCAGATAGATAGGTCAAGAAGATTCTCGGGTTGAGAGCATGGATATTGGTACATTAATTAGGATTTATAGGGGTGATATGGTTATTATTCAAGATCATGTAAGGACATCAATTTTTTCAAGCACCAGTTTTGTGTATAAATTTGTATTTTTACATTCAGATTCGTGTGAGGTGTAAAAACGTATTTTACTCCTATCATATCATCTCAAAGAAATTTGATACCACTCCTTTGGTCCTATAATATGGGGTTTTACCCTATTATATGAATTTGGTAAAATCCAAGATGTCAAAAATTTTGTATAATAATTAATATTTAATATTTATTAAATTAAATATTACATTATTCATGTATGTTCATTCAGCTGTAAATTTTGAATAGAGCGTCCAATTGATACTTCATCATTGTAGTTGAGTTATTAATGCGGATTTTATACTAGGAATGTCATAAATTCATGTCGTGCATCCGGACCGGCCCAATCCCTTTTGCTTTCTTTCCTTTTTCTTTTCATTCTTTTTTATTCTATCTTCCTCATCACATATGCCACTCCTGCAGCTTCTCGTACACCATTCATGAGATTGGGAAAGGGGGAAGGGATATATATATATATATATATGTATGTATATATATATGGATATAGAGAGAGATAAGGGAATAGAGGTACCATTGTGAAGCATATGATGCGATGAGTCGGCATATGGTGACTGTGGAAGGTTATGTCAAGATAATATTTGATTGTTTTCACCTAAAGGTAGTCTCGTTTAGGTATCCACTTTATATACATCTATATTTTTTTAATTCTAAGCTTTATTTTATTATGCGGCCCTTAGTTTACAGATCATTTGGTTCGTGGGTGAAAATAGGGGTTTCGAGTGATCTACGTGTTTTCTGTTAGGGAATATTCGGTTACACTGCCTGTGGTTTGAGGGAACACATTATGTGTTTTTATTATTTTGGGAATATTATGATAAAGGAGTACATTCCATGTACAGGGGTGTACATGTCGTGTAATGGAACACAACTATCTAAGAGAGTACACAACCAGCTAAACCTGTGTAGGGGTACATGTCCATGTGTAGTAACCGATCAGACCCCGTGTGTGTGGAATACCATGTAAAAATACATTTTTCGGGCCAATTGTTAAGGGACATGGGCATGTGCCCATGTTGGGTATATTCCATGTACCCTCTTTACATTCCATGTAGCTAGTGTGTTTACATTCCTAGTGTATATAGATTACAAATCCATCTTTCGTGATGGGATTACATATAATGAACCATTGTTTCACGTCGTGTACAACTCTTTTCCAACCCTTTAAGTATTTCTAAATTTTTTACCTGGAGTTATAATTGCTCCTATGAGTATCCAATTTAGATTAGTTTCATATGTAGGTCATGAGGGTGAAACCTTTGTACTATGGAAATGAATTATAATGGATGTTTCTATATAAATGGAAAGGTTCTTCCTCCAGTTATCAAATCCATTTGTCCCCTGAGGGAGACTTGAATGTGAATGATCGGTTGGATGTTTTGTCCATCCTTGTAGTGACCTTTGATCAAAGATGAGGTATCAGTTATCTACCATGAACTATGTTATAAGGATGTATCCTTTGATAGATGTGTCTTTTTAAACTAAGAGGCCATTATAATAGTTGACATCAAGGATTCCTTGTATGATACCTCTATATTCTATTTGGTTACCATGGAACCCCCAAGGGATTATTTTTCTTATATTTTGATCTAATGTTTCACTTGAAGGATCATTTTAGTATTTTATTTTTCTAGGATCTCATGTATTATTCCTCCTCTAACTTTTTATATAAGGGTCCCATGTATGATTCCTCACTACTTTTTACATGGATGATCCTGAGTATAATTCATTCAATTGTTGAGTTGAGCTACACAATGGGTTCCCTGTGGTGGGATGACCATGATCTGTTACATCGGTTTGGGTAGAGATGGTGTTCATGTTTCATCAGGAACATGTGTCAAACATGTAATTCCATCTGGCTATGGATGGATTTTTTTGGTTCGGTGTTCAGGAAACCTTCACTTGTTAGTTTTTATCTGACTTGGTTTTGTTTTTGAAGCATTGATTACTTGATGTGTTTCCTTTTGGGTATTTTTTCAGCCTAATGTGACACGCCTTTCATCATTTTGGGATACCTTTATATTTCTTCCTGGGATCTGTTATGCTTGTTGGGATGCCCTAATGTTCTTTCCGATGATACACCTTTTAAGCAATGTTATTATGATATTTAAGGTATACCCACATGTACTACTTGGGACTAGGATGTTATTCTTGAATCTATATATATTATGATAAATATTGTTTTTGGTATGCCCATATTTTTTTCCTGGTATCGTACATTTAGCCCTTATGTGATGACATATATTCCTTGAGTGATACATGGATTCACATACTAGGAATTACTTTTATGGACACATATAATTGATGACATATGGAAATGATGATTACTTTGTCCTTGATATTATGCATGAAGACCCAAGACACATGGTAGATTACACACTCCCATGTAGTGATCATGATTACCATCTCTTTAGCCTTTGATCAGATTTATTATTCTCTTACATACATGTTACAAGACTCTATGGTTGTTGCATGGAGTCTCATTAATGATTTCACTTTTTACATAACATATAATGGTAATCCCCTTAAAGATCATCCATGTTACAAATGTCGTGACTTCTTAGGGACTGGGACCTAGGGTTCAGAAATTGGAATAGATTTACAAGCATGCCTCAACCTTTGATCAGAATAATTCCACTCTTTTTAAAAGTTACAATTGATGATGGGTGTTGTATTGAATATCACTAATGAGTTATCTATTTAATGATCGCCTACATGTAGGCCCTTAAGGGGCCATTCACATTTCTAATGACTAGACAACCTATGGAAAAAAACCATGGACTTGGACATTAGAGAAGATTTCAAATCTTATCAGTGAAATGTTTGACTGATTGACCATTTATAGGATGTCCGGGCATACTCACAAGAATCCTTATTTATAAGATTGACTGTCTGTATACAATATCCTTATTTATTGAAATTAACATTGAAATATGGTATGCTTATTAGTGATTAGAGGCATGTATGAGTGAACCTATTTGTAGGAAGAGCATTCCTCTTGGCAGACGTAGCTTGAATAGATATAATTCCAGCATTGGCTAATGCAGGTGCATATAGATGGGATTATGGGCCAAGATATTGACTTAACGATTCACACCTCTAATTTCAAGACGTCCATCTCCATTTCCTTGAAAACAATTTCTATATAATTTGGATTACATACCCATTGATTCACTTCTGATGTGTTTTTAGGTTTTATGATTAACATGCCAATAAATATTCATATATATATATATATATATGTGTGTGTGTGTGTGTGGTGGGGGGATATACATGTCTGAGAATATTGATTTTGATATCCATGGAATAACATACCAAGTTGATAAGGATTAAAGACCCTAGTTTTGGATATGGTTTCATATTGGTTTAACACTTTTTGGTTGTGCTTTAGCTAGCCTGAGCACACTACTTTTTCATAATGATTTAGCATCATAATTATAGGTCACATATCCTTGTGACAAACTGAGATTCTTCCTCACCACTTCACATGCACCTCTGTGTATGTGTAGAAAATATGTATACATTATAGGCTGATCACGAGTCTCATGTTGGGTAGGGCTGAGGATAAGTGTTTCATGATTTAGTGGAGATTCTGGAGTGGTTAAAATAATTATTCTAGGGAAGTTTGATATTGTCTAGAGATCAGGTACATGGGCTGGATTAAAATTTGTATCGTAGCCCTATAATTTTACATTCAGTTTATTTTGTAATTTTATCTATACGTTCGTCCTAGTGGGTGACCCGTGATGTATTGTATTTATTATCTTTTCATGATTTTTTCTGCATATAACTACTATAGTATTTTCTATTTCATTGTTTTACTACTTATTCACATTATTTACATTATTTTTTGTATGATACAGAGTTTATTTCTTCTTCTTTTAGTGATATGAGTGTATAGTCTCCCAAAATTTCCTCCCGTACACCATATCTAATAGTTGAAAGCCTCTTGAATATGAGGAGGTACACTTGAGGCCTAGTGACCCACCAGAATGGTGCAACGATTTATTATAGTCTATGATGGAACGTTACACTAAATTCATACATTAGCATTTAACAAATCAAAAAATATCTCCTTCATTATGCTTAAAATTTAGCAAATTACTATTCTTAAAAGATTCTATATTTTTTTTGTAATGATGGATACCCCTTTTATGTTGTCCAAATTGTTTATGACATAGTAAAACACACTAAATAATGAAAAAAATAGATAGTCTCCGTATATCCATGACTTAAAGGACAAAAGTCATCAATTCATTAACCAATGTATTGCATTACAAACACAACATAGTTAATATAAAATTACCTTTTTGAATCATAACATCAAAATCATTTTTGGCGTTCTAGGATGCTAAGGGATCATGTAATCATAATAATTTAATTTTTTTTCCATCTCATCCATCTTGTGTTCAATTATTTCTATGTGAATTTATATTTCAAACTTTTTTGACCAGAATATACTGCTCATTTCATTCAATAAAATTTATTTTTGAAAATTTTCAAAGATGAAAAACATCAGCTCATTCACAATCAGGTGTAGAGTAATTTTACAGAAGATTTTTCAATAGAGGTGAGGCATAAGAAATTACCTTAACATTCATCTTCATCCAAATAATTTTAACAAATAATCTCTATAAATACCGAATTCAACTTGTCTTGAAGGAAATGTCAAAATAGAGGGGTTGAACAGTCTTCTATTCATTTTCTGAAAACATTCACCGAATTATTTTATCAAGATAATCTTCTCCCCCTTTCGTGTGAAATTAATTATTGTACTAGAGAACCAAGACTAGTTTTCAACACGTCTTCTATTATTACATCTAATCCATGAAGACTATTAACCTCCTTGACATTGGTAAGATTGGGACACTCTAAAACTAATTTTTTTAAAATGTTAAACAATTTTTCCATATTTAAAAATAATGTATTATAAGAATGGATTTTTGGATAACCATAATTAACTCATAGTTATAATTTTATATAGTTTCGTTTATTTAATAATTTTCAAATCAATTCATATGTTAATTTCTGGTTCCTCAAAGATTTTAGGAGAATAAAAAATATCATCTAAATAGAAAACTATATATTAATCAAAAAATATATGGTAAACTCAATTTATAGGATTCATAAATACAGCAGGTGCATTAGATAACACAAAGGGCTTAAATAAAAACATTTAATGCCCATATCTCATCTGAAATTATATCTTTGAAATTTCACACGCCTTCAGATTCCGCTGATAGAATCCTAATCTAAAATCAATCGTAAAAAACACTGATTTCCCTAGAGATATCTCCATTTTTTGAAATGGCTCATCATCAACTGTAGTAGGAGTTAAATATTTTTCTAAAATTTTTATTTCAATCATGATGGTTTCCACCCAAGGTAATCAACTTTGGAAAAAAATCATAATTTCCAAACTCATTGCAACTTCAACATATTATTCATGGATTTTCTTTTCTCTTTTGATCATCTTACTTGTAGTTTAGAACCATATGAACAAACTAACCACATAAAGAGATCATCCCAGACATTGAAATACATTCTCGAGGAAGATTTTAACCTCACATCTCACTAGATGGTAATTTGGTTTTCGAACCTCCAAAATTCTTGGATGAATGTCTTCCAATATCCTATCAACTGGACCAATTATTTTAATTGATGTTATGGGGCACATTATCATCTGAAAAGTTTATTTATACCTTATCAGTATATCGAAAATGTTTCCCATGTATCTTTAAATCATGGGGATCCAGTTACCATTTATATGTCATACCCAATGCTGGGTAAAATTGACATATATTTAAATAATTATCTCCGATAAAATTAAGGAAATAATTTTCCATTCGTGTGATGTTTACTTTATATAAACCCACTTAATCATTTTCCTATTATCTAAATTCAAATAATTTTTTTCATCCCTAGTAAAATATCCATTAAAAAATAATTCTCTTAGAAAATATTCTTAAATTCATATAATTCCAAGTAATAAATATATACACTCTTCATGGTATTCATAACCACTGACAACCAATGATCAACTTCATATTCAAAATTATAAATTTTTGGAGTTACCTTTCAGTGATCTAAATAACCTAGGACATTGAAAATATTTTAATGGGGTGAAATCCATCCTTTAGGAATCATAAAGATAGATAATACACTGAATGATCGAAGATATTGTCAGATAAAATGCTCCACTCTTTTCATGTTCCTCATGTATATATTTACTTTTTCTCTTATATGGACAACAACACTAATTATAGCATACATCAATTTATCTATCACATACGAAAACTTCTGAATTATAATTTTGACAATCCTAGGATACTGATTCAAAAGGGTATTTTCCTCTTACTACCTTCCAACAATAGCTTCTTTGTTTCCTCTATATAAATTCATTATAAAAAAATTATTTCAAATGAATAAACATAGAATTATTCAAATTAAATATATTTTTATAAAATCAAAAAATTAAAATATGTCATGGGCATACTATTAATGTAATCATATCCTCTATAGTTGTATAAAGTAACCATTGAAACCCAAAATAAGGACCTAACCTTAAGAAATTAAATAATCTTGAGATTGGTCATGAATTTTAAATTTTCTCACATCGAAAATATTTTGAGGTTTCAGCTTTTAGTTAATTAGTTCATAACAAATAAAAATGAAACCAATAAACAAAAAGTGGACACTTGTAATTGGTATCCATTTTTCAACCATATAAAACATTAAAAAAACAAGATATCTTTTATGAAAACACTTCCCAACTATCATCATGAATTCATTCAATCTCTTATACATCCTTAATTCCTGTGAAAAAAATTTAAAACATTGGAATGGAAAAATATAATTAATTGAAATGAAAATAAAGAAATAATCAATATACTATAAAATTTAAAAATATATGAAAATTTTAATATAGTGCAATAAATTTCTTCATTGTATGTTTTGAATAAATTTATTTTATAACGATAACATTTAATAAATATTTTATAATCACAATACTATCATAAAAACCATATCATGCATAAAAAAAATACATAAAGGTATCATGGAACATCATTATAATTGTCACTATTATAAATGGAATAACCATACAGTCGACATCCACACATGTCACTCTTATAATTGTACACCCATATTTCTAACATCCATACCCAATGCATTGAAGTCTTGTCCTAGGGCCACCAATCGTTGGATTATCCTGGATCCACCAATCATTAGTTTAATATAAAAACACCTATCAAATTTCTATGTATAATTATATAATCCCATCAGATAAAATTTTCAATTTTCAACATTTCACTCATTAAATATCATTTTCAACCAAAAGAAAAAATCATCATGTTTTTGAAATAATAAATCCATTTTAATGAAAATCTATTATCAATAATAAAATATCCAAAAAAGATAAATACTATTTTTTATTTAGTAAATCAAGAAATCATGAAAATGAATCTCAAAATATAATAATGTCTATGGTGGGTGAGAAGTCATTAACATAGTGTATTTAAGAATATAACATTCCTTTTATGACTTTTTTCAAAATGTTCCATATGAAACATCTAAAAGGATTCTGTTAAAAAAACATTTTAATGTAAATCAATATAGACATAAAATAAATCTTATGTTTCCTTTATATCAATATAATTATATATTTAATATAATCTCATGAATATAATATATGAGTATAAGATAGTATCTTAAAACATTTGATGCATCCCATGCCACTTCGACCATTTAAATCACAATCCACTTGAAATTATAGAATTTAATAGTACATTAAATAACAATATAATTTATAAAATATGGATATATAATGTCATTTAGTTATGTATAGAGACATTATAAAAGAATAAATGTGCACATCATTCAGAAATGCCTCAAGGAAAGAGGATTGAGATGAAATCTGTTACCTTGAGTCTTACTCCTATCATGTGTCCATACAATCCATAATAATAATATTATAATATTTATATACTCTCTAAGGAATCTTTTTAGTTTTTATTAACATTATTTTTTCACTTATTAAAAATATTTAAACATATATTAAAACTATTAGGATTACATTATATTTTTTTCATATTTTTTTATGTATCTAAACAACTTCTGTAGGTCAAAAAAGGTCTGATAGGTTATTATATAAATATTTATTGAATAAAAATCATTATATAATTATCATATTTATATTAAAATTAAACATTTTAAAAGTATTCATGAAATACGGTAATGAGAAATGTGAAAACATTACATTCAACAAGATGGTAGGTTGTTTGTACTCAAGAGTAACATTATCATTTTATGATTATCATTATAGAAAGATGTAAAGTAACAATTTATATTTCTATAATTTTCAAGATAACATTTTAAAATTATTATTTATTCATATATAATTTTATATATAATTTTGGTGACATAAAATTAATCACATCGCTTCAAGGAGGAAACAATCTATAAGTTCTTGAACGATGCTATAACCTATTTTGTGTGTCGAAAAGTGTTAATAAAAACGATGAATTATAATTAAATAAGTGTAATTATCTAATTAATAGCATATAAATTTATTATTTTGTTATTTTTTTAGTTAAAAAAACCGTAATACATTTTTTGTAGTGCGTGAACATATCACATGGCATTGAAGAGTTTGTAGTCCACACTTCCACAAACGAAGTTATCATACTTACAAAAAATAACAAGTATATTATTATGCATTATAAAAGAGTTATAGAAGAATAATAAAATAATTAATATTATATATAAAATATTTAAATTGGGTTTCTATCAAAATTACCAACCGTGAATGGTGGAAATGTGAAAACAATGACATGATTTTCGTGAGGTGGTATTTCACCGTAAACATAAATAATAAGATTGTTACCCATTATATCGTATTGTGTGCAAGTAAATGTTGAACCCTTAACCAAAATATCATATTTTATATTGGATAATTTTTTTGTCATATAAAGCAAGATTAGTAATATTTTAACTATTAGAGAGTGAACATAATATAATAGAGGATGAGGAAGATGGTTACAACTTATTTGGGTAACTTGTTTTGATTTGTGCAAATGAAATTCCATGGAAGGATTTATTTATAAGACGAAACATCAATAATGAGTGATGTAATTTTTGGATTGTATTTATGCAGATAATGACCAATACTATGTGTTTTGATAGGTGTTAGGAAGAGGCACAGGTGGAGGCATTTTCTAGGTAAGGTTAGGGATTCACATTGCATTTGAAAAAATATATTAAGTGTGTATATGGTCTTTCTCAAAAATGTCATTAAATCATAAAAAAGATAAATAATCGAAGTTTTATGGTATATATATATCCATAAAAAGGGTTTTGGATAAGTGGATATGTCATTTTGGGCTTTATGATTATGGTTTAGTACCATGATAGGCTTAATTTTAACGTAATTGATGTACTTATTTTTAATCACATTCAACAATTTTTTTTGTAAAAACGTAAAATGATATTATTAGACTCTGACTATTGGAAATATTATAACCTTGTATTTTTATTTTTTAAAATTCAAAAAAATGAAGAAGAAAAATTATTTATAATGTCAATCTCCTTGATGTTGTGAGAATGTGGGGTTTTAAGATGAGAATGTTTGAATGTTCATTATGATTTTATATCTAAATTCAACAAAAAAAATTAAAATTAATTTAATTATATTAATAGTAATATAGATGATATGTTTTTAAATTAATATAAAATTAATATATAATTTTACTATTTAAATAAATTATAATAAATGAAATTTTGAATTAAAATTTACAATTTTACAGTATTCTTCCAAAAATGATGCTTCTCAGAGAAATGCCAAAAATACACCCTAATATTATTTTTACATAGTATATTTGAAATTGAATTTTATTTTGTCATATAAAATTATTAAAATTCCGAATAATTTAATTTTTTGGGTTCACTATTAAATGGTGATAAAACTACCTTTTATAAATATTGATATTTATATGCACAGAATTGGAATCTGTTTTTATTTTTAGGCCTATTATATTTATTAAATTAATATATAAACATTTAATAAAAATGTGCACGAATAATATAGTTATCACTAATTATTTCAACTGAAACAACTTATCAGATATGACTACCAATTTAAATAATTATATAATCAATATTGTTTTTGATATATATAAATCTACCGTCAAACATAAGATTTTGGAGGAACTAATGGTTGCGAGTTGGGTATGAAATCTAACATTCTTTTCCTTCTAAGTAAAAATTATTATTTAGTTGATAAATAATAATAATTATGAAAATCCAAATTCTATAATTACTTTACATGTTACAATATATATGATGACCAAAAATATAACAAATCAAAACACAAGGGAAAACAAATTGGTTATTAAATGAAATGTGACATTAAAAAGGAATTGTTAATAAATGGGTAATATGAGGTCATATATAAATTATATATTTTACGATATAATTGAATATTATTTTGTATTAGATTTCTCATAAAATTATTTTTATTATATATGAATTCTGAAAGAGTTTGATGACAGTCACGACATAAGGTAAGTGGTTTTCCAGTCTCACTTTTATTTCAATGTGACTTATTACATATTCGCCACTCGTTTTTGGTGTGGTAAATATAAATTATATGAATTTATTTTTTGGATAATTTCATTAAATTTATGTTTATATAAAAAAATTATTATCTCGATTCCATAAGTTTTTTTAGATCAAATGTTACAAATTTATTATGGTTGTTTTTGTTTTTGTTTTACTTTTTTGTGATACATGTTTTGTAATTAAATTATATTTATTTAGGAGGTTTATAAAGTTTCATTTAATATTTTATATAATTAATTTCCTACATTAATTGATATTTTAAATTCTTTTTAATTTCATTTTCTTACATGAGGAGTATTCTTCAATGTTATCAAAGTTGTAAGAGTTTATTGCAACACTCTCATTATTTATAAGGATTTTTTATGCCAATGATTTCATTTATTAAATCTTAGGATCCATCATGAATGAACACGCATTAATTTTATTCTCCTATTTATATTCATTTTATATTATCGTATTAGTCTAAATTCCCCACTCATTCATTTTTATGATATGTATGAGAATGTTTTTAACAAAATCTTACCATATTTCCCTCATAAGTAGAAAATATAATTTATTCTAAAAAATCATGTTTAAAAAAATTAAATTTTTCCATTCGAAAATATCTTATAATATCATTTTAATGGAAAATTATTTTAAATTTTTTTATGATTTTCAATGAATCATTTTAAATTTCTCAAAGAAATCTTCTAAGATAAAGTTTAACAAAATTAATTTCTATATTAAAAAGAGATTTTCAAAACGAAATGGATATTTTAATAAATAAATGTTTTAAATAGAATATTGAAATTTTATTTCCATCTAAGATAACATATGTTGGTGTTACTCTAACTTTCCAGGTAATGGATCCTATGTTTTCTTCACTATTCTTTCTCAAAAAGGATTACATATTAATTGAATGGTTTTTATTTAACATGTTTCACTTTCATGGGTTATATCCTTATGAATCTCACTTATTTTCATGGTTTATTATTTGATAAAATGTTATCAAAACATGTATCTTTTACACATGTTATGATATGATTTTATGTTTATCATTCCAATTATATTTCACGGATTATGATAAAAAGAATGGTTGTGATCTTATTTCACTCTTATGTATCATTTTATTATATCATGGGTGGGATTAATATGTCCCTCAAATGCCTTGGGTAATGATTTGTATCTCATGAGATGGTTATGGAATGAATTGGGACTGAAAATTTTTCTGTAATGGACTATATACTCAACTGTGGACTTTGTAGTGAACCATGACTGTTAACATTGTCTATGGAGTGAACCCATTCCACTATGATGTCTTAAATGTAATTAATTAAGTACAATGGAAATCATTTTATATTATTATTTTTCTATCAAATTCCATCTCTTATTTCATTGTTATACATTCAGGGATTATTCTCTTGATTCCCTAATTAATTCTGTCTTATAAAATACCAATCATTTTTATGTGATTCACGTTTATCATTTTGATATGTATGGTATGATATCAAAATGATATCCCCTCGTTCTCATAACATTATTCCCATGATTATACATACATGTCCTTGTTTGTTACCCTTACATAAAATTTTATATCAACCATTTTTATGAATCCTTTAATGGTTTATAAATAAATATATTTTTTATGTTGTGTCTATGAAGGGATTTATTCATGATAAAGCTTGTCAGAGAAAATATAGCTCCCTAATGTACATGTTTATTTGATTCAATCCTTCATAATTCACTACAACAGTATAGTATTTTGGAATCAACATTTGTAATGTATGAATGTAATATAAAAAATGATATAATGTATATTCATATTCTGTATGGTTCTCTATAGTGATGATATATGGATGAATTCAATTGTCATGGATGTTGCAAAAAAACTCCCCAAATTTAAATAAAGTGGAAAATTGAGATATTGTGTTATATTATATTTATATGAACAATGTTTTAATAAAAATTATGAGATTTTGAGTGTCTCTAGTATATAATAGTGAATATTTTTCTATGTTTTGAATTAGGTTTCACCATTGGATAGTGACAACCCAAAATATTTTTACTAGAAAAAATTCTAGGGAAACAACATAAAGTGAGAAATTTACATTTTATGTTAGCAATCATTCATGAATTTTACTATCATCAATGATATTCCTCCATCAAAAGATTAAAAATTTAAACCTTAACAAAATAATATTATTGAGAATGTATTTTATAGAATAATACTCATCAGTGTACAATCAATAAAAATGAGCTTGTAGGAATTTAAAATGAATTAAATTTTCCTAGTGCCTAAGAAACTAGATAATCCCACCTCTATGACCAGTATATCCACAAAATGTATTAAAATATAGAATAGTATTCATTAAATTGGTCAAAAAAATAAATTAAATTAGAAAAAAAGTTTAATTAAATATTCTATGACCTATATCTACAAAATGAAACTAAAATGGCATAGTAAATCTCTTCAATTTTATCTAAAACCATATAAGTACACAATGGGTAAATAATTTAAAATAATTACATAATTTATTTTTGGGAATCATGGATGATAAAAATATTCAATAACATAGTTTAACATTCTAGAAACCCTCCAAAAATATTTGATTCCAATAAAAAAAGGAAAAATAGAACCCAGACCAATCAATATCATTTTTAATTTTTAATGAAAACCACAAATCATTTCAATTTTCAACAAGCATCACTGTACACCAAAATTAAAGTGTTAGATAATCATTTTAGAAATGAAATTGTACTATTGATTATTCCTTTTTCTCTCACATGAGGAAACACATGTTATATATAATATATAAAAAATAATTTACCTAACAAACATGCATTAATTCATTGAGAATATATTTCGAATTGAGAAATATTCATTAATGTCAAGAGTATATATAAAGGCATATGAACATGTGGTAAAAATAATTTCGGATTTTAAATCACTATATAATTTAACAGTCATTTTAAAAAATTCTGATGGTTGAGAACATTTGATTTATATTTCGTTAAAATTGATAATAGAAAAAAATCAATGTGTTTCTTATAAATTGAACTAAAAAATTATGAAAATTAGTGTCAAGGTTAATGGATATATTATATTATCTATTAATATGAGTCTAAAAAAATAAAAAAAATATATATCATTTAAAAATAAATCAAACCCAACCACATCAAAAAATAAGGTATTTATATATAAATCATCCAAGCTATGAATGATTATAATCACATAAGATGTATGAAGGGAGATATTTACATTAATGAAACCATACACGTCTATTAAAGATATAACCAAACTATAGATGAAATGCAATACATACTTAAATGGATATTTCAAATCAAAAACGAAAACATTATCAATAAAAATACATATGTAAAATGAATGTTACTTCATGAAGTGTTTCTAAAATTTATTATCCACATATGTATTCCAATATGTAGTTGGGAATCAAAAAACCAAAATCCAATATATTCCAATTTAATAACACATACTATACTAGATTAAGAAATATATGGTTGGTAAAAATTGTAAATAAACAGAAAAAACCAATCATAAAACTACACTAGAAAAATATTAGAAAACATAACAAAAATATGAATAAAAAACAATAACACAGTGGAATCTGATCCATTTTGAATGTGTCCCCTAGGATAATAAATTCAATGAAATACTTATTTATTTAATTGAAATACTTTTATGGGAAAATTCATAAATGGAAAACCAAATTCATGAAGGAAAAATGAACAAATGGTTATTTGTTGATTTTATACATGTTAATTATGGTTCAGATTTGGGATGTTATGACTCAACACTAGTAAAGAAGGAACGATCTACATGTATGAAGGAAAAATATTAATTTATAATTAGATGATGGTTCTTCTTGTTTTCTACCCCTTTATTTGATGATCTACATAACCATTGATAGAATAACAAAATTTTATTTTCTGATCTTCTAATTATACATGAGATATTTGATGGATTTTCAGAATTATCAAGGAAGTGATAATCAATATAAAATGGGATTGAGACAATAGATAGATGATTTATAAGATGTGGGTTCTCATTCGATGAGTAGCCTATGAATATTTATATTCATTCATTGTTGAATAAAATAATTTTAATATTTATTATGAATATTTTTTATGAGTTTGTTTTACATATCGATCTGTAGAACTACCAAAACTATCTCCATTGTCCATTCTTTATATTATTTCTTACACCTCCTCCCAATTATAGTGTAGGGGTCACCATCATTTATAGAATGAATTCATTGGTTGTACAATATGATTGGTGAGAACCCCAACAAAATTGGGTTCCATGGTAACACTAGAGTGAACATGTAGGGGAGTGGTTGTGAACATTCCACATAATTAGTGCATGGGAATGGTTAATGTAAGATCTGACCAACAACACATAATGGGAAAAAATTAATTATTTAACTTTTATGGTTTTTTAAAGATGGATGCTTTTGTTGAAAGAACATAGACCATGGAGATGATAAAGATATGGGTTCTATAAGGACCTGACCTTAAAACATTACATAATAATGAATTTAATGAATAATTCACATAGAATATCTTTTTAGGTTTAGAGTTTTATAGAATTAGGATGTAACTATTACATCTCAAAATATTACATAGTATAAACTTCTAAAGAGTTTCCTTTTTAAAAAAACATGAACTCTTAAAAAAAGAGACATTTCTAGTTCCATGTTTAAGACAGCATGGCTTTCCCTTGATCACATCCATTACCTTATTCCACATTATATCTTATGAAACACATTTCAAAGAAACATGGGATGAGCATAAAAAGCCTAGTAAAGGATACACAAAGAAGGAAAATTGTTTGTTTTTCAGCATAATAAGTAAACCATGAATCCTTTATCAAAGTAATACCTTTGACCTTTACGAAGTAGTAAATACTCTTCACTGAATAGAATATCACCACATATCATTTGTAACCAAAAGATTACCATAAACCTAAATAAATAAAACATAACATATAATGGTAACTTGCAACATAAACATACATAATGGAATAACTATATGGTCGACTTCCAAACATATCACTCAATGGAATATCCATATGAACGTCTTTCATACCCAATGCATTGGAGGTTATAATGTTACAACCCATCCTGGTATTCACAGCACCACCCGTCATATGGTTTATCACGTAAGCACCCATCAAATGTCCATGTACCATTATACAATCATAAGACATAAAACAAATATAATGGAAAGAAAAAATTTCCACATTTCAATCACAATATATCACTTTAATATATTGAAATAACAAATCCATTAGAAAAACCATTTTCAATAACTAAATACATAATCGTGTATATGGTATTTATTTCATTTTAAAAATATTTCAGCTTGTTGAGGAATCCAAAGACCAAATAATACTCACGGTGGCGGAAAGGATGTTGTCCCCGCATATGTTAAAAGAAACATTCCTTTTTTTCATTTCGTAAAATGATTTGTAGAAAAGGATTCCATTTGAATGAAATGAAATGAAAAATCTGTTAACATAGCATATAAAATAAAGTCTTGTATTAAAACAAAATATGCCTCAATGAAATGAGATTGAGATGAAGTACCATATAATGTCGGTATCCTTAGATTAAGGATAAATAAATTACATAATTATGTGTGAGAAATATAAATACACCAAATATAAGAGGATATTATGTGTAAAACAATCAGAGGTCATCCACACATATTCGTTGTGTTACATAATCAAGAAGTAGAGGTTTAACCCAAATAATTGAAATTGGCTTAAGAAGTTCCCTTACAGAAATTCGACAGCCTAATAGCGTCATTTTAAATTACCAAAAATAAGGCTATGTGAGATAAAAAGGGTATATAATCACTTTTACATATGATTAACATCAATTAGGATATATAAGAACATATCCCAGCATAAGAAGATGTAAATTAAATGATCTATCAAAAAAAGTCTTTTACAAAGAGGAGGGTGAAAGGTTCCCTAACCGATTTGGGTAACTTTTGAAACGTACACCCCATGAAAGAAAGACTATACAAAATTGATGTAAATACTCATAAATGAAATTATATTTCACAAATATTAGAATAATGGGTTATACATATACCACTCAAAGGAAATGGTGGTAGCATAAATCTCACGGGAACAAAAAGTGAGATAAAAACCCTTACCTTGTTGTGATCAATCGAGTTGTATGACCAAAATATAATAAACACAAATGAATCACATAATTCCATGAATATAAATATAATGATTATAATATATATGAATGGTAAGTACACAATACCCCACATGGAATAAATAATTGGCAAACAATGAAAAATCACAGAATTAAAAGTGAGATAAGAAATCCCTTACGAAAATTCGGCAGCCTAACGACGCCACTTAAAAATTCAAAAAAATGGATTGATGATAAAAAATAGTGTATCTAATCATAATAACATAAAAATTATAGCAATATGAATATAAAAGAACATCCCCCAACATAAGAAAGGCTAAAGTAATTTAAGTGATAAAAAAGAGAGTACTTAAAAAGAAAGAGAAAGGTAGGATCCCTTACGAAAATTCAGCAGCCTAACGGCGGCACATAAAAATTCACAATATGAATTGATGAGAGTAATAGGGGGGAATATCATCATATGAAAATAAAAATTAAATTATGTTGAATATAAAATAACATCCTAAAAAATAAGAACATGGAGCATAAATGAAATGACATAAAAGAGGGTACTTGAAAAGAAAGAGAGGGGTTGGATCCCTTACCTCAAGTCTGACTTGTCTGGTTCGTTTCTTTATATTCCTAAATAATAAACATTGGTCTATTTATAATTTCTTAAGGACCTCCGTTAAATATTATTATTCAGTTCATATCACATATTATAATGTTATAATAATTAGTCATTAATGTGAGTTCATATCAGACGTTTTTCTCGATGTTTGGTACATGAGTAAAAATTGAACTTGTTGGAAAAGAAGTTTCCATGTAGTTATCGGTACATCATATCCATAATATTATTAATAATATAAATATAATATATATCTAGTATATATTAATTTTATACTTTTCCATAACATTCTGGCGATAAGAAAATGAAATTCAACGTTCATGGAGACAGTAGGTCGTACGTACACATGAACGCTACTTTCATTTCATTGCCACATTAATGGAATAAAAACTAAATGAGATATATATATATATATATATTATAAATAATGTATAATATATATTTTATATAGGTCACATATTTTCATTAATTTCAATATTTATACATTCCATGTATTGTATGAACAAGTCACATCACTGGAGGGGGCGGTAGTCCACACTTCCTCAAATGAAATAATCGCATTTGCACAACCGGAAAAGCATAAAGGTATGTTTTAAATGTAAACTACATAAGCATATAGAGGAAATAAATATAATATATATCATTGATAAATATATTGTCATCATAATTTCCACCATGAGAGGTGGTAGGAGAATATAGAACAATCATCATTTCATGAGGCGGTGATTCTCCATTAACGGAAACAGTATGTTCATTAACCAATAAACAGAGGTGTGTGTAAGTGTAGCTATAATCCTTCTTATAACAACATCATTGTATATTTAAGATTCTTGTTTTTTTACAATGGAAAGGAATAAATGTGTATAAGGGGGTTTGAGAAGATAAATAATAAAAAAGAACATAAGAGAGGACATTACCTTTAAATCATGTAACTCATTTTGGTTTGAACCTAACGGGTTTCTTAAAGAGAATTCTACCTATGGTAAGGATTTTAGGATGAGTAGAGGGATGTGGAGAGATAAAACGAGCAGAGTTTGGGTGAGCCATAGTCTTGAGAGTTGTGTGTAAGGAGGTAGAGGGGGGGACCTTTTATAAGAGGGAGGAGGGGCACACTTGGAAATACTTGAAAAGTTACATTATAATAAAATGGTTTTCGGATATAAAATGTCCCACAATTATATATTTCTAGTATAAGGTGATAAGGGTTAGAAATCCACCCATTCTATATGTTTCTAACAAGTGTAGGTCTTAGATTTTACATTATCTTTTCATTTAATTAAATCGTTAAATAATGAGGTAATCGATGCATCATCATGGTGTCAGAAATACTTTGATTTATATAATGTCTATAAATTATAAAAAATTATCATGATGTATGAAATAATTTTATATTTCTAATGAATATTTATAGTACAAAATATGACTTTTATAACCCCTAGTAAATGTTTTTTTTAAAACATTACATGTTTGTGACATTTTTATTTTAACTTTAAATAAAACGTTATTAATGTCATCTTCCTACCAATGTGTCTCCATGGGTCCCCAAGTTGACCCATTTATTTTCATGGTCCTCCATGACTCATACAATAAGGGTAGGACATGTTTCATGTTCATTTCATATTATTATAGCACTATCGTTACCTTAAATTACACTAATTACCTTTAATCGTGATTAATAAAACTTAAAATTTACTATTCAACCAAAAAATTATTTTAATCCCATTGAACAACATTTTACATCCTAATGAAAACCATGTATGTTGGATTTTTGAAATTCAAATCAAAGAAGTGTTAAAGTGTCATTTAAATGAAAAATTAGTTTTGTAACTTCAACTTAGTGGTGTCACTATTCATCAAAAATTGATGTTTTTCAGAAAGAATACAAAAAACTCACCCTAATCTATATTTGATATTCCTAATTCAAAAATAATGTCTATTTTAAGAAATTAAAAACATATATGTTTCACTAATTAATTTAATAATTATTTCCCACTGTCAAAACAAATAGCGTGTTTTTAAGAAACAATACCTATTAAAAGATTGACTCTAGTTTAAGTCCAATTTCAATGTGAAATTAATTCCAATGTCCAACATTGGATTAAATGGTAAAAATATATTCTAAATTCAGTTTAAAACCAATTCAAAAGATGATATAATCTATACATAAATTAGATTAAAAAGTGGTTTTGAATTAAAATATCACATTTTTCACATATTCATTAAAAATGGACTTTATAAAAAAAATAAAAAAACCCACAAAAAGTAAATTTTGATATCCCGATTCTAAATAATGATTTTATTTGGTCCAATAAAACATATAGAATTTTCATCAAGTGGATTTAAAAAGGTTTTTCCATCATAATGCTCCTAATCGACCTTTTAGAAAATATTAGAATATTTACGCTTAAAATTGGATTCATTATAATTTTAAGCATCTAACATTTATTGGAAAAAAGTAAAAATATTTGACAAAAATATATAATCGTTTTTAGTTAGTTATATTAATTCCCTCCATTACAATGGCTAGGCAGTCACTACCATGTCGAATAATATTATTTTATTATTAGAGTGCAACGTAAGATTTCCAAGAAACTCATTGTTGCGTATTGGGTATGACATTGAGCATAGCGTTACATTTAAATTAATATTAATATTTTATTCACAAATATGGATAAATATAAAAATTTTATATTCTTTATTTACCTAGGGTGTTACATCCTTCCCTGATTTTTGGAATTGTGTCCTCGCAATTTTAAAATTCGGCTTGGAAACTTCATTGAAAGTCCCACATCAGAACAAGAGCCGGTAAAACTATCACTTTAAAATAAAGAAGGCGAAGTAGAAAGGTCACACGAGTTAAACCAAACTAGGATTCCATGAAAACATGTATATGGAAGGAAAAAAGGATCATTTTTTGATGGATAGTGATAGAAAACATGTTTAGGAGAAAGTTAACCACCAGGAAATCACAAACTTCTGATGGGTAAAACAGTTTTTGATTCCCCAGTAGGAAAAGTTAACAGAAAACATTTTAGTTTTAAGTTACTTTTCATTGAGGAATTTATTTATGAGCTTAAGTATGTAATAAAGAAACATACTTACTTGTCATGTTGATTTTCAACATTTACTAGATTTCTTACACAAATTAATATTTTCTCCAAAAGATTAGTATTTAGGAAGACTATTTCACATTAAGAGTACTATAATAATTTTCTTTAGAATCGCCTAATCAAAAAAAGGAGCTATATAATTCCAATTTATTTAGACATTAACCAAAACCAAAACCAAAAAAGTATAGTAAATGATCAGATAATACCCAAAAAGGATATTCCATTATATAAAAATAATTCTATTTTTAATCTCTAATATTTGTCAAATAATACCCAAAGTTCAACAAATACAATTCAATAAACATATATCCATAAAATTATTCAATATAAACATAACTATTATTGAAACCCATTTCATTGAAGTATTTAACCACATAGTCTTCCAAGGTAAATATTAACATTTATCTCTCAAATAGCATCAGTTTCTCTTAAAGTCTCATATTGAAAAGTAATTGACCTAATAATATAATCTCAATGATAGGTCAATAATTTCTTAGATTACCCAAGATAAACATATTGTTGATACAAAAAATCATCTAACTAAATATAATTTGTCATACTAACCAGGGAGATTACGTAGTCCAGTGGTAGGAAATAAATACCAGTCGCACTTTGGTTGTGGGTTGGACTCCCATATCTTTTCTCGACGCGACGGGCTTTCACATGGTCTACGAGTTATCCTTTTTCAAATACTATATAATTCTTAAAACATTCCCCAAAAATAGATAAAATCATAAAAAATAACAATAACATTATTTAAACTCAATTTTACCATATGCCTTTCATCTTCCATCATATAGTAACCCATAATTACCTCAAAATTAAGGATCATATAACCCCTAATGGTTACCATTAAAATTATTTCCTGAACATCCACATAGAGTTGGTTCTCTCATACATGATGTATTAGAGAAGTCACAAAGGTTCAAGTGGTTAATCATGACACCTTGATAGTTGGTTTAGAATTACCACGAGATTCCTCATTGAATCCCCCATTTCATCCAGTCTCTTAATCAGATAACTAACATAGTTTCATTCAAACCCATTATCACTTTGGTGCCTGCTAGATCCATCCATTTACTAAAACCAAAAATGTTAGTGTGACTATATCAACAAAATTATCATGTTCTAATGAGGAAGATAAACTCTATGATATATTTACTCATTCACTTTATAAAAAACTATGACTCTTTTTGAAATCCTATACATTAAGGTAATGTCACTTATGCATAGAGAATACCCTAACCTCTAAATTTATCTAAACCGACCTCGGATACCAACTATAAGGACCCAGCCTTAAACATTACATAATCATGAATTTAATGAATAATTCACATAGGGGATCTATTCAGGATTAGAGTTTTAGAGAATAAGGATGTAATTATTACATCTCAAAATATTACACAGTAGACATTTCCAAAGAGTTTCCACTATTACAAAACATGTACTCCTAAAAAAAGAGTCTCGTCTAGTTCCATGTTTAAGACAACATGACATTACCTTGATCCCATCCCTGACCCTATTCCACATTATGTCCTGTTAAAAACATTTCAAAATAACCTGGGATGAACCCAATAAAGATACAATAAGAGGGAAAACTGTAAGTTTTTTCGAACAACAAGTAAACCATGTATACTTTATCAAAGTAATACATTTCACCATTACAAAGTAGTAAATACTCTTCATTGAATAGAAGATCACCACATATCTTTTGTAACCAAAATATTAACATAAACCTTGATAAATAACACATAACATATAATGGTAACTTGAGATATAAACATACTAAAATGAAATAACCATTTGGTGGACTTCTACACATATCACTAAATGGAATAGCCATACGGCCGACTTCCATACCCAATGCATTGGAGGTTATAATGTAACCACACATCCTGGTATTCATGAAACCACCCATCATATGGGTTATCATGTAACCACCCGTCAAATGTCCAAGTACAATTATAAAATCATAAGACATAAAACAAATATAATAGAAAAAAACATTTCTACATTTCGATCAGAATATATCACATAAATATATTGATATAACAAATCCATTATCAAAACCATTTTAATACGAAAATACATAAAAGATTATATGGTATTTATGTCATTTGAATAATATTTCAGTTTTTTGAGGAAGCCAAAGACCAAATAAAACGCACGACGATGGAAAAAATGTTGTCACCACGTACGTTAAAAGAAACATTATTTTTTTCGTTTAGTAAAATGATTTGTAGAAATGGATTCCCTTTGAATGAAATTAAAATTTAACGGTGTTAACATAGCTTATAAAATAAAGTCTTGTATAAAAAAATATGCCTCAATTAAAGGATATTTAGACGAAGTCCCACGCAATGTCGGTATCCTTAGATTAAGGATAAATCAATTTCCTAATTATGTGTGACATATATAAATACACCCAATATAAAAGGATATTTAGTGAAAAACAATCATAGTTCATCCACACATATTCATACTATTACATAATCATGAAGTATAGGTTTAACCAAAATAATTTAAATTGGGTTAAGAAGTTCCCTTAGAGAAATTTGACAAGCTAACAGCGTCATTTTAAAATTCAAAAAATAAGACGATGAGAGATAAAAATCATATATAATCACTTGGAAATATCATTTACATCAATAAGGATATATAAAAACATATCCCAAAATAAGAATATGTATATTAAAAGACCTAAAAAATAAGTCTTTTAAAAATAGATGGGTGAAATGTTCTCTTACTGATTTGGGTAGCTTTCGAAACATACACCCCATGAAAGAAAGACTATACAACATTGATGTAAATACTCATAAATGAAATTATATTAAATAAAGTGTAGAATAATGGGAAGTACATATACCAACCACTGGAAATGGTGGAAAATATACCATAAATCTCACGGGAACAAAAATTGAGATAAAAACCCCTAACCTTGTTGTGATCAATCGAGTTGTATGACCAAATGACAATAAACACAAAATGAATAACATAATACCATGAATATAAATATAATAATGATAATATATATGATATGGAAGTACCCAATACACCACATTCAATAAATAAGTGGTGGACAATGGAAATCTCACAGAATTAAAAGTGAGATAAGAAATCCCTTACAAAAATTCGGCAGCCTAACAGCGCCACATAAAAATTCCAAAAAATGGATCGATGAGATCAAATAGGGTCTCTCATCATAATAAGATAAAATTACAGAAATAGAAATATAAAATAACATCCGAAAACATTAGAAATATGATCCTAATGTAAGTGACATAAAAGAGAGTGCTTAAAAACAAAGAGAGAGGTAGGATCCCTTAAGAAAATTCGGCAGCCTAACGACGCCACTTAAAAATTCATAAAAGGAATTGATGAGAGTAAGAGGGGGGTAACTTATCATATGAAAATAAAAAATATAGTATGGTGAATTTAAAATAACATCCTCAAGCATAAGAACATGGATCATAAATGAAATGACATAAAATAGGGTACTTGAAAAAAAAAGAGGGGTCAGATCACTTACCTCAAGTCCGAATTGTCTTGTTCGTTTCTTTATATTCCCAAATAATAAATTTTGTTCAATTTTTAATTGCTTTAGAACCTCATTTAAAGATTATAATTCAGTTCATATAGCATATTATAATATTATAATAATTTGTTAATAACATGAGTTCATATCAGACGTTTTGTTCGATGTTCGGTACATTAGAAAAATTGAACTTGTTGGAAAAGAATTTTCCATGTAGTTATAGGTAAATCATATCCAGAATATTATTAATAATTTAAATATAATATATATCCTGTATATATTCATTTTATACTTTTCTATAACCTTTGAAGAAGAAAAATTAAATGCACCGTTCATGGAGACAGTAGGCTGTAATTACGCATGAACGCTACTTTAATTTCTTTTCCACATTAATGGAATTAAAACTAAATGAGATATATATATATATATATTATAATTACATTATAATATATATGTTATATAGGTCACATAAGTTCATTAATTTCATTCTTTATACATTCTATGTATTGCATGAACGATCCATATCACTGGAGGGGGCAGCAGTCCACACTTCCTCAAATAAAATTATCGCATTTTCACTACATGAAAATCATAAACGTATGTTTAAAATGTAAAATACAGAAGAAAAGAGAGGAAATAAATATAATAAATATAATATATAAATATAGTTCCTTCATAATGGATACCATGAGAGGTGTTAGGAGAATAGAGAACAATAATCGTTTCGTGAGGCAGTAATTCGCCATCCACGGAAACATTATGTTCATTAACTATTTGACGCAGGTGTGTGTAAGTGTAGCTAGAATACTTCTTAAAAAACATCATAGTATATTTAATATATTGTATTTGTTACAAAATAAAGGAATAAAAAGATTTTATGGGGTTGGAGAAGCAAAATAAAACAAAATAACATAAGAGAGGACAATACTTTTAAATTAGGTAACTCCCTTTGGTTTGAACCAAAAGGGTTTCTTGAAGAGTGTTATTCCTAAGGTAAGCCTTCTAGGATAATGAGAGGGATGTGGTAAGATACAATGAGCTGTGTTTTCTCAATCCAATCGCTTGAGAGGTGTATGTATGGAGGTAATGGTGGGGGCCTTTTATAAGAGGGAGGAGGGGCACTCATGGAAAGACATGAAAAGTTACATTATTATAAAATGATTGTCGGATATCAAAGGTCCAAAAATTATATATTTCGTGGATAAGGTGATAGGGGTTTTAAATCCACCCATCAAATAGGTTTTTGATAAGTTTAGGTCTTATATTTTACATTATCATTTCATTTTATTTAAATCGTTAGAAATTGAGGTAATCATTTCATTATCATTGTGTCATAAATAATTTAATTTATTTAATGTCAAAAAAATATAAAAATATCTCATGATGTAGGAAATATTTTTATATTTCAAATGAATATTTATTGTCAAAAATATGTCTTTTATAACCCCGTGTGAAAATTGTTTTAGTAAAACAATACATGTTTGTGACATTTTTATTTTAACTTTAAATAAAACGTTATTAATGTAATTTTCCTACCAATGTGGCTCCATGGGTTCCCCAAGTTGACCCATGGATTTTCTGGGTCGGCCATGAGTCATCCAATAAAGGTATGACTTTTGTCAAGGTCCTTTCATATTATTATAGCGTTATCTTTACCTTAAATTACACTAATTTCCTTTAACACGATTATTAAAACATAAAAGATACTATTCACCAAATAAATATTTTAATCCCATTGAACCACATTTTACATCCTAATGACCACCATATATGTCGGATTTTTTAAATTCAAATAAAATAAGTGTTAACATTTCATTTAAATGAAAAATTAGTTTTTTAACTATCACTTAGTGGTTTCACTATTCATCAAAAATTGATGTTTTTTCAGAAAAATACCAAAAAATCACCCTAATATATATCTGATATTCCAAATTCAAAAATGATGCCTATTTTAAAAAATTATAAACATATAAGTTGCGTTAATTAATTTAATAATTATTTCCCACATTCAAAACAAATAGCGTGTTTTTAAGAAATAATATCTATTAAAAGATTGACAGTAGTTTAAGACCGATATCAAAGTGAAATTAATTCCAATGACCACCATTGGATTAAATGGTAAAAATATATTCTAATTGAACGTTAAAAATCATTAAAAAGATGATCTAATCATATAAATTAATTATATTATAAAGAGGTTTTGAATTAAAATATAACATTTTTAACTAAATCATTAAAAATGGACTTTATCAAAAATAAAATAAAAGAAACCTGAAAAAAGTAAATTTTGATATCCTGATTCTAAATAAGGATTTTATTTGGTACAATATAACATATAAAATTTTCAACAAGTGGATTTAAAAATGGTTTGCATCAAAAGGCGGTTAATCGACCTTTTAAAGAATATTAGAATATTTACGCTTAAAATTGGATTCATTCGCATTTTATGCCTCTCACATTAATTGGATAAAAGTAAATTTTTTGACAAATATATATAATCATCTTTTAGTTATTTATGTTCATTCCATCCATTACAATGTATATGCGTTAACTACTATTTAGATTAATATTATTTTATTATTAGAGTGCAACGTAAGATTTCCATGAAACTTGTTTTTGCGTATTGGGCACGCCATCGAGCATAGTGTTCCCTTTAAATTAATAATAACATTTTATTCAAAAATATGGATAAATATGAAAATGTGATATTCTTTATTTACCTGGGGTGTTACAGGTTCTAATCTAGTATCTACTAAACTAGAATGACGGATGAAAATGTATTTCAATAACACCTACTATTAATCTTGGATCTGGAGGGAAATGTCTTTATTTATAGAACCTAATAGAAATTGTCCATCTTATTTTCTTCTCTGTCTCTTATATCTTTTACAGGAATTCAACATAGGGGAATTCACCTTCATGGAAGATTCATCTAGAGGATGAGGTTGGTCTCTCCCATCAGTGTTGTAGACTTTAGATAGCATCATTTATAGTGTTCCTGATAATTGATCGACCAAGAGAGAATAGTCATGGTCTAATTTGTTTTCCACTAGCGTTGAACAACCATTGATTCATCCCAATGGCTGCATCATGATAGCTCACCCACATTATCATATTTGTGCTCAAAGCGTTAAAAGGAAAATGATTTCCTAATATCCATAGTCTATTGATTTTTTTATTGACTCACTTTGAGTGATTTGGTGACGTCTAATGTCCTCATTAAATACAGCTACACCACATATGTGTTTTTCTTATCTATTATTAAAGAGGTCTCTTGGAGATGTGTAGTTGAGTTTCAACTATGACCCGTTATTCCTTAAGGACACAACACCGAATATCTACTCTGGAAATGATATTCGATTATTGTTATTAAACAAGAATGTTTTCATAGCTCCTCAAAGATCTGGATATCTGTTATTTATCTGGATAGTAGACGAGAACATGAATAATTTATGTCATTCAACAAGATATCAGCAGCTCATTTCAATATTTTTCATCAATAAAGGTGAGATTGAGCCCATGTAAAAGGTCTCAGTTTAGTTTATATTTTTTTCCTTTTGTCTGCATTTTATATAATCCATGCCTCTTATCTTTATTTTTATCTCCACCGTCATGATTGAATCTAGTTAGTTATTCAATGCGTATTTGTTTCTGGTTGGCATTGTACTCTTTGTTCCTATTTCTTATTATAAAACAACATATGATCAATCCCCAGTCAGGTAGGTCTATTACGTCAACGTAAATTTACTTATTCTATTTACTACCTACTATACATTTTTTAGAATGATTAATTCTTGAATCCACATTTCTTGAGTTTAAATTCGAATTAGGTTTTGAGTTAAATTTCATTGATTATAAGTTTATTGTAAATTGGTCTTTATCAATTATTATTATTACTATTTCATTATTCCATCAATTCTAAAATGAAATATTTGATCCTTGAATTATATTTTTCAATGTCTCTAGTTTTATTAAATTAGATTTCAACATATTATAATTTTTTTATAATAATTAATTGAAATCATTTTAATTTTCTTAATTCCCACTAACTATATGTATTTTATATCTAAAATGTATGTTTATGATCAGTACTATGATATTTTGTTCAATGTTTAATTCATTTTAATTTATTTAATTCTATGTAATGGAATTGAAACTAAAATGATACTTTTATTTTCATCCTTTTTGTAATATACTAAAAATATATATTATTTTGTCATTTCATATTTGAATGAATCAAATACCTAAATTGATCATGGGATATTGAATAGGGAATGAATCTTGCGTTGGGGTGCTCTTTAAAACAATGTGGTATTATAGCCTAAATTTTTTAATGTTTTTATTTTTAAAATTTGAAATCATCAATAAATTTCATTCCAATGATTTTTATGTGGATTTTACTTGTTGTAGTACACATTTATTATTTTTTTCATCTATGTCTAGCACTATTTTTGGTCTGTAATTTCATTCTACTAGTTGTATTTTTTTCATTCGCTTTAATTTTGTCCATACCCTGTTGATCCTCAAGTATTCATCTTGGTAGTTTCATTCTTTGGGTGTCTATGTTTTTGGGGTATTACTGGGTTATATGTGATGTTGTTTTATGGCTAATATCGTGATAGTAGTATGGTGCTGGAAGAATCATTTTTCGATAATGTCTACCTTTTTTCTTGGAGATAAACACATGTTATATCTAATCTCTTACTTTTAATCCTTTAGAACTATTTCCTATAGGTATTGACATGTTGAGATTTTAGTGTCTTGTCTTGGGTAGTGTGTGGGTTAAGTTCAGTTGTTTGCTACTTGGCTGGCCACTAAGCTTCATTGATTCTGTTTGAACCTAATTAAAGGCTTTATTTTTGTCACCTATTTTTGGAACCTAATTCCTTTTGTATGACTAGTCTAGTACGTGTGCCCCTTTATCGGCTTGTCACCCCTAGTTTCTAGATAGCTCACATACTTTGTTCTCAAATCGTATGGAATCCTATGATGTTGGCATTACTTGCACGATTCCATTATGTTTTCCATTTCATTGAGGATGTCTCCATTTGGGATTCTTTAGACCATAATATCCTTGGATAGAGATTCTGAATCCATAATTTAGGTTCCTATTTCGGCCTTATCTAGGGATTTCTCTTGTTAGATATTCCAGGTGGCGTTTATTAGTTTTAAACCTGATGTCTCTTTGTGATTATTTCTTTTTATGGTTTTTGGTGTTCATGTGTGGGAATTTTTAATTTCCATTGTTTCCTTTTATATGATTTCCATTTCTATTCCTTACATTATTTTGAAGATTTGAAATACATTATAATTTCAATAACAAATAACAATTATTTATGTATTCTCTATGTTTTGTTTATTATTTCCATGTTATGTATTTGAATACATACTTCTCTGTTTATTGGTATTCTACAGGCACTAGTGATCTCTTTTAGGGGAACCATTAGCATGTGATTTTATTATCCTATTTTCCTCATTGTAATCATCTATGAGTATCACTTAGTTAAGTGTAGGTATGTACTCTATCATGAAGTTGTTTATAATTTTTTAATTTTGAACATGTATTAAATAGTTTAAATAATAATCTTATTTGGGATCAATTTTTCATTTTGATACTTTGATGCAGGGCATTTGCGTCATACCACATATTTTCATTCCATTTATGATATTCCCATGTTGATAATGATTGATGTTGAGAAATTATCATCTAGTTTATTTTTAAATATTGAAGGTGGAGGGTGTGATTTTGTTGAATAATAAATATATTTATGTATTTCAATATCTAGGTAGATATTTGAATAATAAATCTATTTTTATTTTATCTTGACTATTTTCCCCGTCATTTCATTCCTATACTTCCAAATCTAATGAGGTTAATCCCTTGAAATCAAGTATATGATCATTGATTGACTAATCTGATGGACGAGAGATCCTACAAAATTGGGGTGATAAAATTTGCTAACGATAGATCAGAAGGCAAGGATTTTTGACCCTATTTCATTCATTGTACAAGAGCTCCTATATCATTGTGATGATGAAGATATGGGTTCCATTTTAGTCTATTCCAAACCTAAATATAGGATGATTATATCATTCATGGAATATTGTTGTCGATCTTGGATCTAAAGGGTGATGTCTCTTGTTCTTCCACCTAATGGGATGTATTTAGATTTGATTAAATCTCCACCTCTTCTATATTTTGTGTGATTTTTTCATTGGGGGGGGGTATTCATGCGGATTCATCTGAAAGAGGTGGTAAGACACCAAACAGTGGCATGTTTTACTTCATATATCATAATACACTATGGTTTTGACTTTGGATTGGTTGGGAGAGAGTATGAATGGATGGATTGGTTTAAACCAATAGTGTATAGGCATTTATTCAGCATTATGGGAATGGATAGGTGGTTCACCTTCTTCAACTCATGGGAACTTGGATATTCCAATGACACACAACTTCCTACATGTTTTGATCCACTGACTTCTTGGACATGTTTTCATTTATAAAATCCATTTGACGGATTCAGTGACCGTAATTTTCACGATCGATGATAGAAGATCCTTTAATGTATTTCAATGATCCTTTTCCTAAGAGGGTCATAGATGATGTATATAGTATCTTCCACTACAACTCTTTATTCACAAGAGTGATAGAACCAATGATCTACCAGTGTACCTATACTGAGTTATTTTTCTTGATCCTTCATGATATAAATCCTATAAAATGACAAATCTAGAAAACTGCTACATATCTGGATAGCAGAAGAGATTATGATGAATTCAATTACTCAACCATGATTTTATCATCCCGTAGTAGGATTCATACTTGATAATGGTGATACTGATCCTTGGTAAGGGGTTCTCAATCGGGTTTATCGTTTTTTATTTTTTAAATTTTTTTCTAAACGTTACCCTCACTATTTTTTTATCATATATTTTTGGATTGTATTTTGTGCTTCTTTGTTCCATGTATCTTAGTGTCTGGTTAGCATTGTACTCTTTGTTCATTTTTCATAATGAAATCCTAGTGGTTATCCTTCACCATTAAGGTAGGTATTTGGTCGAAGAACATTAGTCTTCTTTTCTCATTTACCACTTTCATTTTCTATATTTTTGGATATGAAAATTTCTGGTCAATGACTTTTTTAGAGTAAATTCATATTTGGTTTTGATTTCAAATTATTTTAACTAGGTGTTGTTTGGGAATCTGTTTTTCCATTTTAATATTGTTGTTGTTTCTAATTGACATCAACTATAGAACACTATTTTTAATCATAGAATTTTATTTCTCAATGTTCCATGTTTTTAGGAATTAGAGATGTAAATATTTTATATTATATTTTATGATATTTAATTATACGCTTTTGAATTGATGTAATTGTCACTACTCATATACAGTTTATATATGAATTGTTTGTTTTTATTCAATAAAAATATTTTTCCATTACAATTAAATTCATTTGAAGATATTTCAATTGATTTTATGGAATTAAAACTCAAAAAATATTTTTATTATCAGTTTTTATGTTGTAAACTAAAAATACACACAATTTTTTAGTTAAATATTTTAACAAACAAAGAAACACAATTTATTCTAGTCAATTTCTTGGGGGATTGCCAATTGAATACAGGAGAACCCAACAATAGACCAATTAAAGGAGAATTAATAATTTTGAATGAAATATAATGGGAAGATGGATTACCTTGGGATATATTTGATATTTTTAGTGTTCTGGTAGGTAAAGTGGTGATTTGTTGAGTATGAATATATATTTACCAACAAAATCAAAGGAGATGAAGACTATCTATTTTCATATGAATATAATTAATGGTATGTGGGTATTGTATAGGAAGAGGGATTAGAGGATCCATGAGATGAAGCAATGGGATGGTTTTAAGGGAATTGGTGGAGGTGAATAGGAATTTGGGAGGAAATAAAACCAGAAAATGAATTAGTATTTTATGAGAAAATAATGAATTGGAAGCACATAAAGAAAGATGATAGATTTGAGGAAGAGGGAATATAGGGAGATGGAAACATATATGTTTATGGTTTTGGTAGAGCCACATGTCCTTTGAAGAAACAAAATTTAATACAACAAGTGGTATCTAATAATATAGTAGATTTTCCAGCTAAAAAAATATCCTAGAAAAAATAAAGGATAAGAGAATGAGACATTATATCAATCGATGAAACTCTACTATCATGAGTAATAAGACAAGAGATATGATTCATTTAAAATATCATAAAATCATTTTTGTGGTCGTAAATATTATTGGAATAACTTTTTGTGTCAATGAAAACAGGCACACACGTTGACCATAATTATTACTTTATTTTAGGACCCCATCAAAATCATCTTATAGGGATGAAATTTTTGACAACACTACATTCGAGGAGGGAGAGAGTAGTGCTAGTTTCTCCCAAATTCAATGGAATCCCATTGGATTTTATGGTAATGTGTTTAATTATCACATTATATTTTTTATCATAGGATCCAGATGTAATATTTTATTCTTGATATCAGAATCCCACAACGTCTGAAAAGAATAAATTACACCCTCAAAATCCACCTCAAAATTCCAAAAACATTCAATAATAAATATAGTCTCATATATATGGTACATAGACCCTGTAAAAATGTTATTGGGGATGGGGAAGTGATGTCATATAATTGGATAAATATAGCACAACATGGTAAACATAAATAGGTTGGTCTATTCAATTGAACAAAAAATCTATACAAATGATATAATATGAGAGTACATTATTCCCATGAAAATATGTATGTGTAAACTGTGTTCTCTAGATAAGAAATACCTATAGTGTAGATTAATTTTAGAAAATTGAGAACCAAATATTTTGGCCTTCTGTCATCCCATATCCTTTAATTTTGGTACATGATATCATTAATTTCCACACTGATTAGAATATCCCATGTTGATTAACCTACAATGACATGAGAATCTATCAACACAGTCTTTTATACTTTTTTAATGGAAACATATTTAAAACCAAAAAAATTCATACAACGGAATCATGTTGATTAATATAGGAAACAATGTGATTCAAATAGATACTCTTGATTCGGAAATCCATATCCTCCCCTAGAGAATGTAGAAACCACTAGAGTAACCATTTTCGGAAACCAAAAGTCACCCACAGAAAAAACATTTTGTCATAAAACTAGACATGTCATAATTATATAATATTATTTTATACATAAAACCATATCAGGTCCCCTTTTAATCATTGATGTCAGAGAAAATATACATTAGTGGGTTCCCAAGCAAATAATGGTTTATTCTATAGACTTTCATTGGGATAGGAGGGTCTTGATCACCCTATCATCTTCATCTACCTAATAAATAATGGATCCATCCGCCATTATTTTATACCATCTATAGTATAACTCAATATCATTTGGAGCCTATATAATAGTTTTATTGTAGCTAGGTTCCTCTATAGAAATATCATTAATGATATCCCCTATACCTATCATCCTCCTTATCTAATTCCTTTTCCGGATATTCGTTATAGTCACATTATAATTCACACCTGACATGGATGATAAAAAATGATGGTAAATGATTGGAGAGACCATCTGGTTAGGATGGTTATGCAATATCCTTTTTTATGTTTGTATGATTTATTGGGTTTCCCTCAATACTTGTAGGAAACAATGTCTCAATGTTTGTGATCACCATGGTAAATGTAACATAATCATCAAAAGGACTTCCTTAAACAACTAAAAACTATCTCGAAAGCTAAAATCACAAAATAATTTTCCCACATATGAATTTTTTGGTCTATAAAAGATTATTACAGTCCCAACTCAATGAATTTATTTTGATTAATAACATTTTTCTTGTATACGACTTTAATGAGTTTATCTGTATCCCTTTGTATCATAATATACATTACAAAAAACCTCAAATGGTTTTTCCCAAATCATTGGACCATGCTATATGAAAATATTAATCTCTAAAAAAAAAATTTAAGGACACAATCCATCCCCATATGAAAAATTCATACTTATGTGAAGAAACATATAGTCATTTTTCATATACAATTGATATCAATTCATTTTATTCATCCATAAAAATGAATTTTTACCTCATATGAGTTTTCAAGAGGTCAACCAGAACAATGATTTACCAAAATGTCAACCAAATAATGGTATCTATGTGATACCACACCACACATTCCCTAATAGTGCTTAAAATAACATTCATGTAAATTTCTAAATTTTGTAAAATGGGATTCCTGAAATTCGAACATTAAATAGTGATTTGGATAAATTTATATTATAATAAGACCATTCATCTATTAGATCATCCATTAGAATTAGTTTACTATAAATAATATTATTGTTTCCAAATAAGTCCGTTTAATTTATCATTTTAATAACAAAATTCAAATATCATATGATTGTATCCAGTTGTCCTTATTGAACATTTAACAAAATAATGCTATAAATATATATCATATGTTATAATGAAATTTTATTTATGGTCTCTTAGAGGATGATCATGTTAAGGGATTTTTCATGTGGTCCAAGTCTTTTACACACATAGTGTAACATGAGTTTTAAACAAAAATATCATATAATTACAATCCCAAAGACCAATAGGAAAATTTATTTTTGATGATTTGGTTATTATTATTTCAAAATGAAAACAAAAAATGTAATCCATATATTTTTCATAAGAATGAGTTATTAAAAATTCATGGAATAACCTAGAGGATACATAAATAAATGTGTGATATAAAAACAAATTAAGGGAAAAACATTACTAGGAAACATGTCATGAGAGTCAAATGTGTCACATAAATTCATAAAAGATATGGATCATAATGAATAACAGGGATGCGCATCATAATGAAAATGGTATAATTATATCATGGAGTCACCTGAAACATGGAAGAAACATATGACATGATAAAAACACCAGTCAATGTTAATTACCTATATGATATCACATTTTGGGAATGTCAAAATATGGATTATGATTACTCCCTAATCCCATATATGACAACTCATGAGACTAAATAAATACATAACACATTGAAGTACTATATGGGTGAATTAATAATAACATGTTCATGATGAATTTCTTCAACCTAATGGATTAAATCCTCAGGCATAACATAATAATTACCCATGACATGAATTTTTTTAATAATCTTGTTACAAATCATAATTAATGGAAATTTATGAGTGAATAAAATTGAAAAATGATCATAATGAATGTATTTCCCCCTAAACTATCGTATAATAATATAGCTATATATTTAAGATAGATATATATATATAATTAAAAATAATTATATAACATTAAATATAGAGATAAATTGTGTAAGGAATATAATGTTCAAAACCAAATGGAAACCATGGTTTAGAGAGATCCCATTCAACAAAAATAATTTAGAATATACATTATTTATCAAAAAAAATTATTAAATTGGGTTAATTTTTTATTCCTTTAAAAACATATTTCATTTTTATTGTTAATTTAATTTTACATTTCAATATTCATTATTCAAATATAGAACCAAATTATTTTTTGTCATATGATTTAAAAATAATTATTTTTATATCCAAAATCACAATGGTAAGTTGATCATAATCAACTATATTATTATTTATTCATACCATGAATGGTAATAATGATATAATTCTCATTTTTATACATAACGATTTCATTTTAAACAATACTTTATGTATGGTTATGATGAAATAAATATGTTTCAATCATCATAATAGTATATCATATATACGCATGAGTAAAATTTCAATTTCCAATAATCAAGATGGAACGAGGTAATTTATAATTTTATTATTATATAATTATCATAATATCCTAAATAAAATATTATTTATTTTAAATTCCCATTAACATATTATCATTGTGATTTAATAAAAAAATGAATCACATTGATTGGTCAGGGGTTAGTCCTCCATTCACATAAAAGACATTATCATTTATTTCGTGGTAGTTAATGTATGATATTATATGATATATATATATTTTCTCTATGTATTATATGTCATTAATATCATCTATAATAATAAAATCAATCCTTATTACAAACTTTATTATCTGTATGTGAAAAATGAATCATATCACTTCTAGATGTGATAGTCCACCTTACACAGAAGCAGTATTATCGTATTCCCAATGGAATAGAAAGTAATAATTTTTACATTGTATTATAATTAATGATGTATAATTAATTAAAAATTTACAAATTTTATCATTTAAAAAATTATTTACAAATTTGATACTTGGGGATGCAATAAATTATACCAATTTTCGAGGAAGTAGTCCTCTGTACACGAGATCAATGAATATGATTCCCATTTGAGGGAGAGGGAGATTTCTGTAATTCATTCCACTAAAATAAAAACATATAATTATTATTAAGGTACTTTGGATATTATTTCATCATTATTTTATAATATTTTATGTAGGTGGAAAAATTGAAATACTTGTTTAAGGACGTTGCCTATTTTTCAAACAACTTTTATATATTTTCAACAAAATATAAACTATGATAGATTTAGAATTAGATTGATGTCATACAGGATGAGTGGATGGAATTATATAAATTATTTGGATAGGAATTCTAAAATCAAATGAGTTTCTTCATGTATGTAACTTAGATAAGTGTTGGTGTCCACTTTCAAGTGGAGTAAAGGACACACCCTTATTTTTTGAAAATAATTTAATAATTTAATAATTTTATCATTTAAAAAAGATCGAAAATATACCATAATTTATCCTTAGAATATATAATGTCGAAATATTTCCATAAAAAAGTTAATTATATATCTTTTTTTATCATTTTTAACTCTTATATTATTAAATTAAATACCAGGTAAACCTGTTTTTAACTTCAATATGGTACACATTTTTTATAATTTTCACTATTAATTCTGGAAAAAATTTATGTTGAACTTATTATATAATATTATTTAGAATGATTTCAAATATGGAAACATTTTTTGAACACTTATCATATTGATGTGGAAAAATTGAATTTAAAAATAAACCGGTATATGTGAAAAAATATGATTTTAAGAAATGTATTTTTTTCTAGAAAAGATAGTCTCATATTATCTATATCATAATTAATAATAATTAAAAGTCCGTAAATTATACTATATAAATGTAATGTATAAATTTAATTTATATCATTTTTTATTATTTGTTATTTCAATTTTTTAATTTCGAGAAACATAATTCATATTAAATTAGTTGTTATAAATAAAGTGTTTTAAGCACAGACAAAAAAATTCTACTAAAATATAGTATAAAATTGATTTAATTGTAAATAATTGAATTAAATATGACTAAATAATTATTAATATAAAGTGAAATGAAATTTAAAAAATAAATATGAATTATTTTTAAAAAAAATAAATCAAAATTTTATAAAAAAATTATTTCTACTATTCATAGAAAAATAAATATTTCAAAAAACGGATAAATATTTCTTATAAGATAATTTTGAAATAAATAATCTAGAAAATATTTTTATTTTATATGTAAAATTTCTAAATATTCCAAAAAAATAATTATATATTTTTCTCTTTATAAAATTAAAAAATGTTTTTAGAGTAAATTGTTTTATTAAAAATGGAGAAATTATTCCTCTATGATTAAAAATACATTATTTTTGGGTATTGCATATATATATATATATACCATAAAATATTTAAAAATATTAATAATTATCATTTTAATAACTAGTTCATAGTGATATTATTTAAACAATAATTGTTTATTTCGATTCGGGGTTACATATCGCATAAGAAATTAAACATTTTTTCCCTATTAAAAACAATAGGTGTTTCATTATACCCATCATAAATAATTTCAAACTAGAAATTTTCAATTTCATTCTATGGTTAAAATAGGTGATGGTATTTTTTCTTTATCTCCAATTTTATTCCCCATGTTGAAACATTAAACATGTGGTTTTCTAAAAAAACATTGACTAGGGGAGTTGTCTTATTTAATAGAACAATGTCTCAATGATCTAATATATTTAAAGGATTATACTCATATGAAAAGTAATTTACCAGTAGTATCAGCACTAAATTTGGTATATATGGGGGTTCTTGTATGTACTTTCTAAAGAGGGACACATAGAACCCATCATGTATTACAGGTAGATTAGGTGGTAGTACTTGTCAATAGGCCACTGATTCGATGAAATCAAGGTTCTAATGAGGTGGATATATCTAGTATTAGGCCTTCAAATTTTCATAAACCTCATCATTATCATCCATGGGGATATGAAGTGGGAAAATATATCTTTAACATCAAGATGAAGGTCACAATAATTATTGTCTACATGGAACACCAATAGAATTATCACATATTTCAAGGAACACTTAATGGTTTGAAACACTTATAGCATGTCATAGAAAAAATCATGTCCACCTAGAATCAATTGTCCAACATCATCTTTAAAAGACCGATTTCGAAACCATATCCCATACGAAGCATAATATGGCTCCATATGAATTATAATATGGAATCTATTGTTATATTTGAACATTATGAAGTGATGGTGTTAATTAAAAAATACATTCCAATCAATAGAGTATGATATTATCACTTCTTATTGAGTTTTCATGGTTCTCGTAGACTGAAAATATTACTTAGGGTGATAATTAATATTCAAATAAATTTTTATACCCAACGCTTTCTGAAGGCTTCTCAATAACCATTAGGTAAACCATGGTTCTAATTTAGATCATATAGAGTCTCCAAATCCATGTAATTTTAACACATTCAATATGTATAACATTTAGTGTTGGTCTAGAGGTAGATATTACTTGATAAAAATGAACTGTGTCATCTTTTTAAAGTTGTTGACTACCTCAAAAATGGAATTATTACCATTAGTTAACCTATGGAGTCATAGGATGAAATCAAGGATTATATTTTCTTATTTTCATACAGGTATGGAAAAATTTATAATTATACCATTGAACCTTTCTCACTCATCCTTGACATTATAGTAAACCAATAATTGATACAAAATTTCTACAATATTCCTCTTAATTTTTAACACCACATGTTTTTCTTTATATATCTATTATCACAACCTGTACCCCAGGGCATGTGTCATTACTACCCCTAGACATCCTCCCAAAAGACATGGGTTTGTGAATAACATGGAAGGAATGATCTAGAATGATGGAGGCATTTTCCAAGAAACAATAAACATGCACGCTCACAACCCTAGCCTTAAATTCTGATAAAATAATCATGCATACCACTAAAACAGCCACTGATTGTATTGGTAAAAGATGTCTGTAAGATGTGCTAGAATACAAACCCACCACAATAAAATCTCTAAACAAGGGATTATATGGACTGTGATAATCCCTCTGGATATAATACTACATAATGGGTAGGTGATGATTATCTACCAGAAGTCATAGGGACATGCCTTGCATTTTTTATCACTATATGAACCACCTAGTCCTTAACCACCAAGGTCTGTGTTCTAACATAGGTCTTCAATACTAGACATTCCATGTGTAGGTGAATCTCATGATAGTTAAGTAACACGATACTAATAATGGACTCCAAACCACAACGAAATGACCACAATAAAAAATACGCATGATGTAAGGGACAACACTCATTGGTATTACATAATTTATAGAAAGTAAGATCTGCAGTCTTAAAGATGAAAATGTAGTACTACTAAAGGACTCATCCCTGAAGAGTCAATGAGGTCTTCCGAGCCACTAAGGTATGTTCATCTATCGGGCCCCTGAGGATTTCTCATCTATAGTTCCACTGAGATTCACACGTCGTACATGACACTGTGGTATGATAAAATTGTCTATTGGGCCACTAAGGTCCATTGGTCTTTCAGTAAACTAAGTTCCACTCATCTATCGGGCCATTGAGTCATGCTCGTCCACAGGGACACTATGGTACGCTCATATATTGGGCTATTGAGGTCCACTCTTCACTTCCTTCACCTAATATCCTACCACATAATTCCATCTCATGGTGCCCATGACTTAGGGATAATATAACTCTCAATATATCATTTGAATTTTAACATCCCGGAAAACTCACATGAACTATATAAAAATGATTTTTTCATCATTAGGGTCCTAATCTAACAAACAGGTCCCCAATTTGGTGCGTTGACTGGATGTTAAGAGTTTTTTTTAAAAACGGGATGGTCGGATCTTGGTCCAATCTGACCTGGATATGAACGGGACAGAAGGTGGGCGGGTCTATCATGACATCTCTAGCTCAAACCATTGTGTGAGATCTGACTTGTCGTGCCCAAATTTGGTGGTGGTCGTTCCGTCCTCTCCGCATCAATGTTGTGGGTTTTCCATGAGACCTCCCTGTGGGTCACTGCAGTTCCATCATATCTCGATCCCACTGGATTGGGGCCCTCCTACAACACTCCAGATGAAACACATCCCTCTAGACATGTGGCGTGTCTCGAGGTCTCATCCATTAGATATCCCATTGCTGGCATTTTCTATTGGCCCTTATCTATCACCTCGTAGTCGATTACATGGGGACCTCCACTGATGTGGTGCACCACTAGTGGAAATCTCCTCTTGAACATCACTGTTGTCTCCCACATGTGGCTATGACCTTGTGACGCCTCTATTTTTGGGAACCAACAATTTCTTCTCTGGGCCACCAGACATGCTCTGGTGGTCCTTTCTTCGATCATCGATCACCTCTAGAATCCTCATTCATCACTATCACTGTAATGTAATCCCAGTAATATCTTTTTTGATTTCATTTCCATGTCGCCCTTGAATACTCTTGGAAAATTCTAATGTGATCACATGGCTCATGTCGACAAGGAATCGATTGGATGGGGTGAGAATAGTACCATGAACACCCAAGGCACGGACAATAGCCTTGTTTGATCAGCGTTCATTTGTCCCTTTAGATGGAAACATAGAGGGTAGTAATTAATATGTTATAACCATTGATTTCCCAATATAATTAACCAATCCATCATAAAAAATGAACCACAATTCAACATGTTAATGGGTTTATCTGTGTAAGTCATTTGGATAGAACGAACAAGGAATCTGAATCACAAATAATAAAACTTGTACCTCGAGGATGGATCTTTTATTGGCAAAGATCACACCGCTATCATTCATTATTCCTTGATCTGCATCCCACCTTTTATATTGGAGATCATTTTATGGAAGAAATAATAAATGGGGAATGGGTCTCATCCTCATGGGTGGTTTGTCGTAATAGATTTCCAATTTCAGATCACTAAGATTATGCCAATCCTCAATCATCCAAATGATCATTCCTAGGTTAACCCATTAAATGGGGAAAACGTGTATCAATGTTTTTGTTAAGCTTTGTTGCAGTGTAGTTACACTATATCATTTATGAAATAGTGTTTGTATTATGGTACAACTAAATTCAAAATTCAAATAAAATAAATAAAAAGTATATTTTATTTTTCCTTATGAAAAATAAATCATTATGTTTTCTTAAAAATTATGAAAATTAACTTTTTCCATGACCCACGTCGGTCTAGGGCAGGTTCATCCTTATGTAATTTCACCATTCATGACACAAAAGTTATCTTAGGTTTTTAATCCATGAACCCGTTTATATGGTTCTAGAAACTCTTATGTGTTTTATTTTAAATAAACATTAAAAAAGGTTCAACTAATTATTTTGGGCACACCGGACCTTAGAATCAACTTCCATTCAGAGTACCTGGTATCTAAATAATCCCATATTATATAAAAACACGTTCAATTTCTGGAACATTACATATACAACATACCATCCACTACTTCTGGTTCCTTTTTGTACCCATGACTATACACATGTTACAAATATGATGGAAAACATCAATAGCCTAAAAAATACATTGAGTCTTTGAGACTATATTTCCATAAAGACATTTGGAGTAGCCCAGTTCACAATGAGTAGGCCCAAGAAGAGGATTAGGGCAACAAGACTAGTAGTAACCAGATGTAGAGCTACCTGATTGGAAGAATGAGTGGGTATGACAACCGCCATCGGGACCAGGCAGGCTACAACTTTGTACAGGGAAATGCTTGTCGATCATCAATGTAAGGTGTAGAGCTAGGTGATCAATGATGAGGAAGTTAGGGGAGGGGTTGTTAATGTTGGTTGGGCCTATGGGTCATGTAAATGGCAAAGTATTCCTCTTGGCCTTTGGGTCATGTATTACGAGTCGTGTTGGGCCTTGTGCATTAGGCCAACGGTTCATGTACGAGATCCCCTTCATCGTATAAAAGGGGGGTTATCTATAATAAAATAATATAAAATAATTCCTTAGATCCCTTCATGATATGAATAAAATATGATATTGTAGCCCATTTTATTTTTTTAGATGACCATGATAATAAAAAAACAAGGAGTATTTTATTATAAATTTAAAATTGTAAAAATTGAAAATAGTGTATTGGTTATGTGATATATAATTTTATCTTGTAAAATGAGTCTATAAAAAGAACATTTATAACATATAAAAAATTAATCAATACCCACCTTAGAAAAAAAATTAATATATTTTTGTTTAAATATTCCAACCTATCAAAAATTATAATCACAGAAAATGTATGTAGTGATATATTTAAATGAATAAAATCATACATATCTATTAAAGATTTCACCAATATGGAGAAAATATTTGTTGATACATAATTGGAAATTGAACATTTTAATAGAAATAATTTTAATTGAAACCAACATATGATAAATACTTATAATTTCAATAAGAGTTTCTAAATTTATTTTTCACACATGTATTCCAATAACTGGTAGTGAAAATTATAAAAAATATTATAAAAGATGAAACATTTCATTCAATTGTGTGTGAAATAATTTAACATTGGTTGGTGGTACCAAAGCCCATTTTCCATTGAATAATCATGTTAAAGGGTTTTCTATGTTGTCTTAATAATGTCAGTATATTCTCAATAATTTAGTGAAATTAAATTTTTTATTTTAACACTACATTCATGAACCCACACTATATACAAATGTGTATTTGAGTATGAATTCAATATCTAAATAAATAAAATAACTACTAAGTGAAAAAATAAATAAATTTTTGATGAACTCTAACTATTTCAACCCCCCTACTCACCAAAGGAGAAGTAGCAAAAATTCATACTAATAACAAAAAATATGGTATTTTGTATAATAGATGGAATCAATATATATAAATATATATGAAATAATAATTATTCCCAACTATGGGAAAATGTAGTTTTGCGACAAGTATGTCTCCCATCCTAAACATTCTGTCGAAAACATCAATTTTTTATGAAATCCATTTCTAATCGTGAATAGTCTTTAATAAACTGTTATTTGCAATGACACAATATTCATGTCATAAGGAGTATTGGCGCAAGGTCATGCTCAATACCGAAAATGTTATTTAAAACTTGTTTTTACCCCCATACAAAAGACATTTCTTCATTTTTGTTAATTGGGATAGGAATTAATAACACATCACAAATAAATTTATAGTCGATAACTATTTGAAATGGGTCCCATCACAATTAACTATTTCATCCTCGTCATACTTATATTTTTCAGTCGTATTTGAGATGGGTCTCATAGAAATTAGTTTTTTAACTAATAATTTATACTATATATTTATCCCCAACTTAATTTTTTGGAATTCATTCCTTATATGACCAATACTCAAATCAACTCTCAATTTCAATGTTTAATTGATTAATTTTTAAAAGAAATAAATATTCCAATTTTTCAAACCATAGAAGCTTTGATTTTGAGGTATTTATTTTTTTTCTAATTTTAGATTCATTTATATTCATTCATTTTATATTTTTTGAATTATAATTTAGGTGAAAATATCATTAGATATAGATAATTATTCATAATTATTAGTGTTATTTTTTAATTAAATATATATTTCTAATTATTAGTTATTTTTTTAATTAATAGTAGTTAGTTTTAAATAGAATGAATTATCAGTATCATTAATTTTTAGTAATTAACAATTTAAAATAATTTGTTAATGAAATTTCAATAAATTAGTAAAATTTACAAATAATTAACTATAATTATTAAAAAATAATTTTCTTTATTAAATATTTTCAATAATTATTGAAAATAAGCATTAATCATTGCAAACTAATATAAATTAAAGTTTATTGATTTTACTTTGAAAAAATAGGTAATAATAAAAAATACCATAAATTAGTAAAAATTAATTATAATTATTATAAATTTGCAGTAGTTTCTAAAAAAAGCGATACGTATTAAAAATTAGATAAAAATATTAAAAATTAGCTAGAATCATCAAAAAAAATAATGGTAATCAACAAAATTAAATAAAATATAAATTCAATTAACTGTAATTAAAAAAACAGCTATAATTATCAATAATTAGAAATAATCTTCATTGCACAGAATAAAATTGTAAAAATTATTAATTTATTATCTTTAACAAAAAAATTAAATTAGTTGTAAATTTTAAAAATTAATTGTAATTAGTGATAATAAGAAATAAAAAATACTTAATTGTTGATCATTAGTAAAAAATAGTGGTAACCATCTATCATTATTATAAATTATCTTTAATTAGAAATAAATTTTTAAAAATATCTTTAATTAGTGGTACATAGCTAAAAATAGAAGTAATAATAAAAAATAAAATGTATTTATCTTTTATTAAAAATAATTAGCGGTAATTATTAAACAATCATGGTAATTAGTAGTAACTAGTTAAAAATAGCCATAATTAGTAGTAATAAATAAAAAATAACATTAATTAGTAAAAAATTTCGATAATTACTACAAATTAGTGGCAATTAGTAAAAAAATCGCTAACTAGTAAAATGTAATATAAATATTGATAATAAGTAAACAAATGGTATTAATTTATAGTAATTAGTAAACAATAAACATAATTAACAGGGATTATTGAACAACAGTATTTATTAAAAATTAATAGAAATTAGAAATAATTATTAATCAATAGTGGTAAAAATGGGACTTAGTAAAAATTAGAGATAATTATTAAATATTTGTTAAAACCAACAATAATTAATGGTAATTATCCATAATTTTTAAATATTAATGGTAAATATTAGTAATTAGTAATCATTAGTGGTTATTAGTAAACATTAGCGGTTATCATAAAAAAGTGTTAATTAATAATAATTAACAATAAATAGAGGTGATTAGAAAATATTAGATGTAATTATCTAAAAGTAGATAAAAAATATATATGTAATTAGAACTAATTAGTAAAAATAGAAGAAATTAATATTTATTAGTGGAAATAATTTTAATTAGGGGAAATTAGAAAGTGATATAAGTAATTAGGACTACAAAGTAAATATTAGTGAAAATCCTAAATATTAAAAAATCACATCAGTAATTATATATAATTAGTTGTTATTAGTGAAAATAAATTGAAATTAATAGTAATTAGTTAACAATATAATGATACTTATTGGCCATTAGTGAATATTAGTTGTAATTATTGAAAATTATGGGTAATTAATAAACATCAATGATAATTAATAAATATTAGTGCTACTTAGTAAATAATAGAATTATTTATCTTAAAGTAATGGTAATTATTTATGTACACTTCTTATTTACAAAAATTCTTTTATAATTACTTATAATAATATGGATTTCCTTTATCCATAGTGAAGGATCTGCTGAGTGGATAGGGTAAATGGAAGGTTAGGTTGCATCACAACTAAAATTTCGAAGGTGGTTCGTCATGGAATTTGTGAAACTAAAACATGTTTTGGTGAATCCATAATCTTATACACAGATTTACCTACTCTTCAAAGATTTTTTATATTATTATGAGTTGCCCATTTTTTGGATAATTGAAATTAAATTTATATTATTGGTAACTAGTAACACATAAATTATACTTTTTAAATTTATATATATTTATATATTATGTTTTGTACTGTTTGGTAATTTCTATATTGTATAATTTATTTATAAAATAATAATTAATTATTTAAAAAAATTTCTTGTTTATTTTTTACTAATAATTAATTTAGAATTATAAAATGAAATAAGATTATTTTCCTAAAAAGAAAATAGAAAGTAGAATATCTAATTTGATATGCCCACTTGCATATAGGTTCCATGAAATACATATCTATTCATTTTTTACTCGATATCATTTTTAAAAAAAATTAAATAATTTAATTTTTTATTTTTAATTACATGTAACACTTACATTTATATGATTAATTTTTAATTTTTTACATAATAAAATGTATTATTTCTATTTTTTTAAAAGTATTTTTAAAAACATTCTAAATAAAAGTAATTATAAAAATTAAACATTTTTAATAATATATTTGTATTTTCTAATTACTCATAAAATGAACATGATGAATTCCAAAATAAAATAATGGAATTTCAAAATAAGATATGTGAAAAAAAATTAATCATTAGGAATATATATATATATATATATATATATTATGAGAATTTAGAATTAGGAAACAAATTCACGAGATCTAATCCAATATGGTGATGATGGTGATGGAGAATGGGGAGGGTGATATTTAAATGATAACATATCATAATTACCATAGTTATGTTATAAATGATTTTGATAAAATACTTTATCATTATGCATCCATGTCCCTGTGTGTGTATTGAATACAATGAATTTATCCTCTGTGTCCTCCTCCATCATTAGTTGGAATAGTGTTCATCGTCTATCTCAATTTGTGGTGGTGTAAGCATCACCATGGATGCACCAAAGCCCCGATGCTGGTTGTGGGACTATTGATGTAGCTTCATGGTTGGGTCTCCATTGGACACCAGCTACACGACATTTCTTGACTGGTTGTGGCGATACAGAAACCAATGCGGGATAGAATTACCCAAGAAATGACGAGGATGGTGGGGTTTGTGACCCCAATGATTCTTCATGTTTGGGTCTTTGTGGGATAGGGTAAATAATAGCACCACCTCCCTAGACTTGGTTTGGGACCACACATATTATTCACGTTTTGTTCTCCTTATTTTGTCACTCAGAAGACCTCACTCATCCTTTACTGCTTTCTCTATGTGTATACATAGCCAATGAGAAACATGGATAATATAGATGATAAATTTGAGGACAAGTTACTGATTCGGAGAAACCTTCTGATGTTTGGGTTTTTTTGTTGAACAATTCAACGAATACACCGAAGCCATGATCTTAGAGCCTGGATATGACTATGAAGCTATAGAAATATCACTGCGTTAGGAAGTGGATGGGGGTTTAGGGAATTAAATTAAAAGTACAAACATGAAACAGATTCTAATAATTTATATAGAATAATATGGTTTTTTGTTTTAATTTTTTAAAATTTTCATTTATTATATAATATATATAGATCTGTATTTTAAGAATCCAACTAAATTTTGTATTATGTGGATTTTATGATATTTTTTATAGATTTTTTTAGAAGGCATCCTTTTTTATCTCTAGTAATTGAATTTTTATAAATGGAAATTACATAAATTTTATTCAAATTATTTATGTAGAATTATTATTAATAGAAACTATATATTTTTAATCCTTAAATTGAGATGATAAAAGAAACAGTTGACATACATAATTACGCCATTAAATCACAATCATTTTTCAAAAATCATTAATATTTACTTTTAATTAATTTTAATGTCAGTGATAAAAATAATATCCTAAAATATTACCGTAAATGTTGTTCACAATGAAAATAATCAATTTTTATTTTTTGACACACATTGAAAATTGTTATGGTTTTACGAGTTATTTTGAAATTAAAAATTATATATATATATATATATTTAATATAATTATTTTAGTTTTGTAACTATTTAAATAAATAAATATATTTATTTATTTATAATTATAAGTATAAATAAAATAAATATATTTATTATAATTCCGTAATTATTTAAATATATATATATATATATATATATTTAAATATTAATGAAATTGGTATATATATATATAATTGATATATTTATCTCAATTTCATAAATATTTAACTTATATATGTGTCTTAATTTCCAATGTATTTAAATATATATATAAATTTATATAAATTTATGAATATAATTAAAATATATATGTTATAGATATTTAATATGTTTAAATTTAAAGAAAATATTTATAAATTTTTATTTGTTAAGAAATTATAAAATTATAATAGATATATGAAAATATAATTCTAAATAATTTTAGATATATTCATAGAATTATATTATTATAATAATGTAATAAATTATATATAATTATTATGATAATAAACATATTCATTAAAAATTTATAATTATAAATATCTATATATATTTATATTTATTAAATATGTAAATATACAAAAATTATTTATTTAGAGTTGTTCTTATTAGTAAATAAATATATTTGTATTATTCATATAATTTAATAAATTCTATATATATATAAATATAATTTATTTTTATTATAGTTTTATTAGTGAATTTTTAGTGGTGAAAATGATTTTCCTTTATCAGTACTAAAAAATGATGATAGAGGCTTGTTTTATATGAAATTTCTATTTTAGAGCGGATAAAACATAAATTTATCATTGTTTTTAACTAGCACTGATAAACGGACATCATGATTATATAAATAAACCCCAATAGCCTCCTCCTGCTTTAGCACAAATCATACTATCGTAGAATCCAGACAATGGTGCCTTCTCCCCCTCCTCCCCACCCTCCTCTATCACTGAAACCTCCTCCTCCCCAACTATCATGAAGCCCTCATCCTTTTAACGTCTTGGCCCGACTGACCATCAAACAGGTGGCCGGACCAGTCACCACATGGCCTTAATCACGTCTCCCCATATGCCAGAGGCTGCTGAATAGCAGCAAGGGTCTCAGGAGGTGATAGTGGGGAGACTATACCCTCTTATCAAAGTTTCAAAACGGTGTCTCAGTGTAAATAACACTAGTATAAGAAGCAATAATAGTTAAACAATGAAAAAATAGCAGTGGGAGACAAATAGTGCTCATTTTCATAAAAGGTGGAAAAGCCAGTTTACATGATACAAGGATAATATATGATACAAGGTTAAAACATGAAACAATACAACATGCTTTCAATACAATGAAAAAGAATAAAGAAACGACCCAAAGGACCGACGATGATCCTCTGAGCATCTCGAGCTCCCGCACAGTCCTTTGCTTCTATCTCCAGGTACGTACAATACAACAATTCAACCTAGATCCTGCAAAAAAGAATATTTTACTCAGGTACCCCAGTACAATGGTGACCTTCTGGGAAGTTTCTCAGGGTGTGTGTGAATGAGAATAAAATAGACTGAAAAGGACATGTGTTGTCCTGTGGGGACTATCATTAGTCAGATGACCCGTTCAGCCATGTGGGTGGGCCCCATGTGTGTGCGGGGGAAACTGTTAGTGCCTGGTAGGAGGCCACATGACAACCTTGTTAAGGCGGGGTGTTTGTGCTGTCACTGAGACCCTATTGTCACAGTCTATCCCAAACCAGACTATTTAATATTAGTTAAACCAGTATGCAGATACAACATGATTCAAGAAGCAAGACAACATAAATAAACAACACCTGTCATGGTTCCCTAAGGACACCTGACAGCTATACCAGCTTCGCCTCATTGTTAGTAAAGTAACCTGATCATGTCACCATGTAAATATATATATATAAATTATTTAGATCATAGATCGTGTGGGTTAAGAATTCCCCCCACCCATTAATCAAGATTAGAGGGCACGAGGTAAGAATGCTACCGTACCTATAGGTCAATTGGAAAAGGGTAAGAATTCATCCCTTTCATAAACGTATCGAGATTAGGGGGCCCTAGATATGAATGCCTCTCATCCATAAATTAACTGAAAAGTGGTGAGAGTTCCTCCCTTCAATACATGTTCATAATACTAGCATGGGGTATAACTGCCTCCCATCCAAACATGTAAAACATCTCTATACGTGAACTAGAAAAGGGCTAATAATGCCTCCCTTCTAGACATGTATTGTCACACTGGCATGGGGTATAACTGCATCACATCCAACCACATATCTGTCACTAGGTGGCCTCAGTATGCACTCACCTATATTATCTTTCATTATGTGGAATCATCATGTGCGCACTCACAATACAACCATGTCTATAATATACTTCTTTTAGCATTACCTAATATGCATTCAATGAATCACATCACCATCATAAACAATCATACATCTCGTATCCACGTAAATGGTTATAATCACATTAATACAAATATACCTATGAAAAACCATCTCAAGAATCATTATCACATTTATACTTATGGAAACTCCTCATAAGTATCCTTTTCAATACATTAATATATTAATCACATAAAAAAAGTTACATGAGGCAACCTGCAAATGTACGGTATTGGACAACCCCCAATTCATTCTCCATTCCTCTTATATCATTTCAAATACATATAGGGATTTACAAAGCATAACGACGTGTTATGTACTACCCCTCCTAGGTAAGTCAATTCACTAGATCCATTCCATTAACATTAGTCGGGATTATTACATTATTCTGAGGCATGGTCTTACCACCCTAATCCATTTATTTCAAGTTTAACCATTTCATTAATAGATCACAACTTTCATGCTTTAACCATTTGGTACAATTCATAGGAAACATGAAATCATCAATTATCCAGAAAGAACAATTAGAATTTAGCATGAAAACATAAGAATCTAATTCTTACTTTTATCTTGAAGAAAATGCACCTTTGATCAAGGGGTTTTGTTATTAAATCATTAGTTTAGTGACCAAGCAACCATTTTAATCTTGTCCCTGCAATTCACACTTTTTTCGTAGCAGCATTTAATTGAAATTAATATTTCAAAATTAATATACTAAAATAATGCATTATTAAACTCTTAAAATGATTCACTTAAAATTAAAGGAAAATGAGAAGGACCCTACCTCAACGTGGACCCATCCATCCACTCCGGCTCTTGTCTCTTTCTAATTAAGAGCTGCTACTACTCCCCCACAAGGCATATGTGTTTTCACATACGAACTATGCCTACATAGGCAAGTCGCCTATGCTCGGGAAATGAAAAACCATTCAAAAATCCTAACGCACATGGTGAAACATACCAGGAGCTCTTTAAAAACCTATGAGATTAATTTAGAGGATGAAAAAACAAAAAACAGGAAAAACCCTTACATCAGAATCAACTATCCAGATTGAAAATACCACGATCTGCCTAGCCTTCGGCGACGTACATCATACGCACACCAACGAGGTCCCAGAGGGACCTTTCACACCCCTTTACAACAGAAAAAAATCAATGAAACGAATCATACCACAATACCCTATACATGGGGGTTCTGCCGAATTATATTAGTGAAATGGGATGAGGAAAAATTGGACATGAAGGGGAGGAGACTAGGGAAGTGGGCCTACCATGAATATCCAAGGAAAGAACCATCAGAAATCGGGGGAAACCGAAGGAAGAGAGGAGGGTCATGGAGGAGGCTTCTGCGCAGCTTGAGGGGGAGCCCTCCCGAGGTGAGGGTATGGCTGAGTGAAAGGGGAGGGAGAGGGGTATTTAGTTTAGGTTTTTTTAATTTCATTTTATTTTAATTTTTTTTAATATTAAAAAAACCCAAAATAGGGAACAACGCATGACTTGGGCCACAAGGTTTGGAAAACCGGGCGCCAACTGTGCTTCCCCCACTGGACACCCAAGACTCCCCGCAGGGGCTGGCCACATGGTTAGGGAAACCGTGCATAGTCCGTACGAACTCCTCTGCCTCCCAATTTTAAGCTGCACAGTTTGGGATGCATGGTTTGGGAAATCGTTCGCCTACTGTTTTTGCTTAAAACTAGCTGTCTTCGGTTACGAAGCATGATCATAGATTTGACACGGTCAACAAATGAAAATGTTCAATTTCCCCCACTTTTTAACCAGGTTCAAAATGTGGGTCATTACAAACATCCCACCATAGAACATCTCCTCCCCGAGAAGCCTTTGAAAACTATTCACCTCACTCGACCCACAAGGGTCGTGATGCTCCATTCCAGAAACCGTGTTACATCTCTGAACGTTTAACTTACAAAAGCTCATCTACATAAACACACGACACATATTTCATCATCACCCGGGCCAACACCCAACTTCCAACCGAAACAGCCAGATGGCTCTTACCCGAGCTTGTCATACCGGAGACACAACCGCATCGTCATCTCGCCAAGCAACCAATCAAATGTACTTCCAACCTTAGATTTTTAACATTAAGCCATCAAAACTCAAACCACAGCTCCACCACCTTTCAAAAAGACTTTCAAAAGCACACTCCAGGATTTCTAAAGAATCACCTAGCATGATTTTCAAATGATCTAACAGTCGATTTTCCCATCTACCTCAAAGCCCAGGCCGAAACGAGTCAAGACACTCCAGCTGACTATTCACGAAGATGCACAACATAGATGGACAGTGATTTATAAGCTTAACCACGACACCATTTTTAGAGACATCACACATTTCCCACGAGGATGTTCAATGAATATTTTACACAAATTCTGGTGACATCCCTAAGATTAAACCACGAAGGTAACCATGCATCCAGCGTGCAATGCTAAAAGAGAACTACCAAAAGAGCTCAACAGCTTTAAAAAACATTAGAGCGACGTAAGACCGACGCTCTTTTAGATAAATCCGGACAAAAACAAGATATGGTACATGATCGTCACATAACAGAGTACACTAAGAGTATTTTAAAAGGATTCCAGTTAGTCATTCCCAAAAAATAGAAAGGAGAACAGTCAAACCAACCCTGGTCGACTCTAAAGAAGAAACTCAACTTCACTTTCCGAAACATCAAGATTTCTAAACAAATCAAAATGCATTTTCCCTGCACATGGGATTTTGTGATCATTAACAACTTACCACTGAAGTCCCCCACGACCAATGGTGCTTCTTAAAAGTGGTTGAATACACCACCAACTAGATCAAAGTCCATCATGACATGTTCCTTTTACACGAAAGAACACATTTCACTAAACTAACATGACGCTTCCCAAATTAGGCGTGTCAGTGTCACAAAAAGAAGAAAACATCATCTTCACATAATCGAAATAGATCATAATGATTAAACGGACGTGTGTAACTCATCCGAGTCACGATCACCACGTCGAAACACACAAGAAATCCAAAGCAACCAGACTGGTGTGTCAACCACATGAGTCTTCTGAATACCATCCTGAGTATTGGGAAAACGTGATTCTCAAATGTTCAGGTCACTCTACCATGAAGATGACCCAAGACCGTACAAAGTAGAACAAGAGATTTAGCTGAACGTCATTTTTCCCTACACAGCCTTTTACATAGCCAACAAACATACCCATTCATCCATTTCCACGAATAAGAGAAGGTTAAATGACTGACAAAGCAATCAACCATGCCAGAGGCATGTCTAACCAATTGATACAATATATTACCTGATGATCACACCAACGACATGCTCAAGAGTAACATGACCACCCATCTGAAAAAGGGTGTCATTGGAAACTGGAAGTCCTTCAAAGGATCGCGACACCTGAATAGTTCCCAACGTCAGAAGACTCACAGTTCTAGCATGGAATAAAAACTATAACGGTGCGACCTACCACAGGCTAGCACCTCATGAAGAAAAATCATCGAATCAATCATTTGGTCATGCAAAACAAAAGTCATCATCTCAAGCCTAACATTCAAGTCTTTTCCAAAAGGAAACAAACACCCACATAAAATACCTAAGGTTCCGTCTTAAGGAACTTGCAAGAAAGAGTTAACTTAACCTTAGATGAGGTTTCAATAGAGGACACCACTACAAGTTCCTTTTCCATGACATTTATATTTAATCACATTCATTCTATTAGTCACTTTATAAGATTCAATTAAAAACATAAAGTACCCTTTCAAAACCAAAAATTACTAGGAACTTCACAATTTTTAACAAACAGCTCAATGAAATGCAGGCAAGTCTCAACAAACTTCCTTTTAACCACTAAAAATTTATTATACATACCTTCTTATTCTAGAAATTTATCAAAATAAATTTATTTTATATAATTTAGGCGACCTACAAGGGTCCCAAAAAGCCAATTCACATCAAATCAAAACCATACATCGTTTACACAACTAATCATTTCGCAAATAATTCTCCCATCGCATTCATTATGGGTTGCCATTTTCAAACTCATGAATCACTCATACACTCCATGGGTTGAAATATTTCTCCCATTAGATGAAACAAATTACATTCTAGAATTAAACATACTCAAAGCAATCATCCAGTCATATGTGTGGCCACCTACCAATCTGTAAAGTTCCCATACACATTATAGTTTGGAATTTTGGCACCCTTTAATGAAAAAAAAATCATTTTACACATTCACTTTAGCATCCCCTTTTTCTAGAAATTCTATCACATATGTTACCCTTTCCCATATATGAGGCGCTCATACACATTGAAACTGAAAATTTGCTCCCGCCGTAATTGAAATCATTTAATTTGATCAAAGCAACCAATTCCATATTAACTGAAATTAGCCTATTATCAAAAGCAGTAACACAGAAACAAGCTATATCACAAAATCATGGAATAAATACCACATAACCTATCACAACAATAGGCATCAACTAATGCATCATAGATGGCTTGGCATAATGCATGGTATGAAATTTCTTACTAGGTGCATATATGATGCATGAGAAGGCATACCCTCATCTCATTAGGTTGCAACTATAATAGAACCCACAATTTCATCAACAATATCAACAAAAACCATGTTAATCTCCCAATGGTGAATTCAAATCAACAGTAATAATCAAAAACATTAAAATAACAATTTCATTAAATGAAATTTTTCTTTTCCTTGTACACGGGTTAACTACTCCTGTGCACAAATTATTACCAAATTCCATCTCCTTCCTATCCCAATATAATGTCAATAAATATTAAAATAAAAAAAAAAACTGCCTCTGATACCACTTTGTATCGTCCCAGCCACGCTGACCATCAAACAATTGGTCGGCCCGGTCGCCACATGGCCTCAAGAGCATCTCCCCGTATGCTAGAGGCTGCCGACTAGTAGTGAGGGTCTTGGGTGGTGATATTAGGGTTACTATACCCTCAATCAGATATTCAAAATGGTATCTTGGTGTAAATAACACTAGTAATAGAAGCTGTAATAGATAAAAAATGAACAAACAGCAGTGGAAGATAAATAGTGATCATTTTCATTAATGGTGGCCAAGGACAGTTTACATGATACAGGGATTATGAATTATACAAGGTGAAACCTAGAAACAATATAACATTCTTGCAATACAATGAGAAAGAATAATGAAATGACGGTGAGGTACAATGACGATATCCTAAGCTTCCTGAGCTCCAACTCGGTCCTTTGCTCCTATATCTTGGTACGTGTAGTACAGTAATTCAACCTAGGTCCTGCAAACAAGAATGGTCTACTCGGGTACCCCAATGCAATGGCGGCTCGAGTATGGTGTGAGATATAACTCATAGTAGGGAGGAACCACCAGTAAATAACCCAAACAAAATTGTGTAACATTAATTAAAGAAGTAATAAGATATAACAAGATTCAATAAGCAGGACAACATAGATAAACAACACCCATCCATGTTCCATATGGACACCCGATGACTATACAAGCTTCAGCTCGTTGTCAGTAAAGTAACATGTTCATGTAACCATGTATATATATATAAGGAATTTATATCATAAATGGAGTGAGGTAAGAATTACTCCCACCCATTAATTGAGACTAGCAGGCATGAGGTAAGAATTATTACCATCCCTATAGGTCAACTGGAAAGGGGTATGAATGCCTCCCTTCCATAAACGTATCGTGATTAGCGGGCATTAGGTAAGAATGCCTTTCATCCCTAAATCACTTGGCAAGGGGTAAGAATTCCTCCCATACATACACATTCATAATACTAGCATGGGGTATAAAATCCTCCCACCCAAACATGTAAAACATCACTAGAAAGGAACTAGAAAGGGGAAATAATTCCACCATTCTAGACAAGTTCTGTCACACTAGCATGGGGTATAACTGCCTCCCATCAAACCATGAATCTGTCACTAGGTGGCCTCAGCCTTCACTCACCTCTATTATCATTCATTAAGTGGAATCAGCATGTGCACACTCACAATACAACCATATTTATAATATAATGCTTATGGAATTACCTCATAAGTATTCAAAGAATCACATCACCATCAAAAACAATCATATAACCCATATCCACGTAAATGGTTATAATCATGTTCATAAAAATATACCTAAGGAAAACTATCTCAATTATCATTATCACATTTATACTTATGGAAAATCCACTAAAGTATACATTTCAAGACATTAACATATTATCACATTTATAAAAGGTACATGAGGCAGCCCACTCATGTACGGTGTTGGACAACCCCCAATTCGTTCTTCATATTTTTTATATCATTTCAAAGACATATAGGGATTTACAAAGCATAAAGAGGTGCTATGGACACCCCCTCCTAGGTAATTCCCAATCACTAGATCCATTCAATTAACATAATCCGTGCTTACTCCATTATCTGGAGGCATGGTCTTACCACCATAATCCATTTTATTTAGGTTTAACCATTTCATTAAAAGAACACAACTGTCATGCTTTGACCATTTGGTACAATTCATTGGAAACATGAAATCATCAATTATCAACAAATCACAACACGAATTTAGTAGGCAAGCATAATAATCTACCTCCAACTTTTATCTTGAAGACAACGCACCTCTGATCAAGGGGTTTTGCTATTAGATCGTTAGATTTGTAACCAAGAATCCATTTTAATCTTGTCCCTGCAATTCACACTCTTTGCACAAAATAATTTAATTGAAATTAAACATTCATAATTAAAATAATTAAGCAATGCAGTATTAAGCACTTTAAATGATTCACTTTAAGTAAAAGGTATATGAGAGGGACCCTACCTCAAGGTGGATCCATCTGTCTACTCCAAATCTTGGTACATTCTAACTAAGAGCCGATGTTTCTCTCCCACATGGCATAAGTGATTTCACAAAGGAACTATTCGTACAAAGGAAAGCCGCCTAAGCACCAACACATCAAAATCATTCCAAAAGACTATCACACAAGCCGAAACATACCTGGAGATCTTTAAAAACCATAGACATTAATTTAGAAGATGCACAAACAATAAACGAGCAAAACCCTTACCTAAGAATCAACTATGTTGACTGAAACAACCACGATACACCATGCCATTGGCGGTGGACATCATACACACACTAATGTGGTCCTAAAGGACCTTTCGCACCCCATTACAATAGATGAAATAGTAACAAAATGAATCAAACAACAAAGCCTAAACTTGGGGGTTTGGCAGAATAAGATTACGACAAAGTGAAGAGGGAAAATAGGACAAGTATGGGAGGAGACAAGGAAAGAGGTCCTACCTTTAATATCTGACGAAGGAACCTTCAGAAATTGGGAGAAACCAGAGGAAGAGAGGGAGGCCGTGGGGGAGGCTTGCGCACACCTAGAGGTGGACCCCTCCATGGGTGCGTGTATGGCCAAGTGAAACTAGAGGGAGAGGTGTCTTGAGTTTAGGTTTTATTTTTAATTTCATTTTATTTTAAAACCATTTGTGAATTTTAAAAAAACCCAAAACAGCACATGGCGCATGGGTTGGGCCGCACGGTTTGGCAAACAGTGCGCCAACCGTGCATCCCCCAGTGGACACCCAAGACACCTTGCACAGGCTGGCCGCCCAGTTTGGGAAACCGGGCACAACCCGTGCGAACTCCTATGTCTCCCAATTTTACGACAAACGGTTTGGGCCTCATGGTATGGGAAACCATGCGGCAATAGTGCACCTTCTGTTGTCACTTAAAAACCAGCCGTCATCAGTTCTGAATCCCGGTCTTAGATTCGACACGCTCCACAATTGAAATTTTTTGATTTCCCCCACTTTTTAACCTTTTCAATACGTGTGTTATTACACTCCTACTTCTCTATGGCCGACTCCTGTCGTAAAGAATCCCTCTTCTACCATTGTGAAGATCTACTCCTCCATTAACCTCACCTCCACCGCTGAACCCCATCTGCTGCTACTATCTCCTCCATCACACACTGAATCCCACATCCACAATGAACTCGTTATTTTTATGGAACCCTCCTACTCGGGATACAACTCATATATTTTTTATCCCCACCACTATTATGAATCCATCCTCCTCTACAAACACATATCTACAACGATCCCTTCTCCAGATCTGTTACCGCTATGAGTATTCTTGTAATTCTCTTAGTATTTAATTTCTATTTTCACACTATACAGTCTTCCATGATCAATTATGTGTATATAACTTATGTATTTCTGATTAAGTATATTGATGATCTTCTAGGGAAATAATATTCCAATTAAATATTTTATTTAGAAAATGTTGGTGTTTCCATTATTCTAATATATGTTCACACATACAAATTACACTTTTTTGGATATGCAGAACCACAATATAAATTTTTGGATAAATAAGTATATAGTTTGATATTAGATGATTTGGGTCCAATTGATGCATAGTGGAATAATAATTGGTTTGTTTGTTATGAGATTTTGATAATTAAATCCATTTTTGTATGTTGATCATGTCATATAATATAACCAATCCATTTGAGTTATTTTTCAGTGTTCATTATGATATTTATCATTGTCTATTTCCATATAGATATGGTTTATTGTTTTTGAATGCAATCATATAGTGATGTTTGTTTTTCTATTATATTTTTATTCATTTTCAGAGTAATGTATTGTTTATTTGTCTTGAAAATATATGGCACATGAAGGTTACATTTCTGTTCATAGGATTTTTTGATTATTGCCTATAAATTTAATAAAAGAAGGAAAATTATGCCCCACATATTAAACTAATATAGTAAGTGATAGGAACCAGTCCATTTAAATCTATGTACAGTCATGGGGGTAGTAGTGAACTAATTCATGTAATTTGAGATAGGGTCCTTATACACTACCTGAAAATGGGGAAAGTGAAAAGTGTCATTTTAACAGTGCTATGAAGAAATTGATGATAAAGGGGGCCTTTACTGGTGCTTGATAAAATCAATCATAAATGTTGTAAATAATTATTTATTTTTAAATATTATATTTAAATTAAAAAAATTATTAATATATATTAAATATAATACGAATTTTTATAATCAACATATATTTTATAATAATTCAAAAATATATATATAATGATTTAAAAATTGTATATGATAATAATTAAATATATACGTCTTTATAATGCATTTTTCCAAATCAATATATTGACCATGTGTGCTTATATAGTATCTATCATCTAGAATGTTCATTTATACATCACTGTCTTATTATTATTATTATCCAGTGAGGATTCATTTTTTATGATCTATAATTTACTAGGTATATATTATTTATTCATGATTATCATATACTAAATTGGGTTCTCAATAGTTTTCAAATTACATTAAATATATTTAAAGATTAAATATATTTATTTCATTTATAATTATTAAATTTTTCGTATATAAAAATACTTTCTTTACATATTTATTTATAATTATAATTATAATTGTATATATATAAATAGTTATAATGTTACGAAAAATTAATGTTTTATAATTTTATAAATTTATATCTGTATAAATATATTTATAAATATATCTAAAAATTTAAAAATCTATTTATTTATAGTTATAATTATAACTACATATATATGTAAAATTTTTGATAATTATAAATAATATATATTTTTATACTACATATAAAGTTAAAAATATATTTATAAAGAAATATTTATAAATAAACAATATTTTTTATAATTAGATTTCTAAAATAAATATAGATATAGCTAAATAATTAATAAATAATAATAAATATATTAATTATATATATTAACATACAAATATCTATAAATAATGAAAATATTTATAATTTTAAATCCAAAAAAATGTTGATATATTTAAATAAATACTAAAATAAAATAAAAATATAAATTATATATATTGGTAAATTTATATAGATATATTTTTTATAAATTTCTAATTATACATATATATATATATATAATATTTATTATAATTATTAATTTGAAATATATACAAAATTATTTATTATTTATAAATATAAATAAATATTAATTAATTAATTTAGTTATTAAATCCTAAAATATTATAATTATTATTTTAATATATAATGATATATATATTTAAATAAATATATAGAAATATTGAGAAATAACTAAAATATTTATAATTATATTATTATATAAATACAAACAAATTTAAATAATTATAATTTTATAATCAATATATTCAATATAAATATTATTAAAATTATAAATTTTAGAAATTTTTCTTTTTTTTAATTATAATTATTTAAATTAATATATATATATATATATATTGATTTATAATTATAATTATATATATATTTATATAATTAATTATAAATTAGAAGAAATATACTTATATACATCAATAATAATATAAATATATATATAATTAATATATTTATTATATATATTTCTAATATTATAAATATAATATGAATATTTCATGTTATTTTTTATTTATTTATATTATTGTAATATAAATATAAAAAATAATATAAATAAATTACTAACTTTTTAACATTATGAGTGCTTTTTAGCACTAATATTGGCGTATCATTATAGGCTTTAAGAAAAGCGTTGATAAATGACATCTTTATTAGTGCTATATTTTTAGCACTTAAAAAGACGTCATTTATCTGTGCTTTTTTGGGTTGATAATGGATTACCTTTATCATCACTAAAACAGGGATGATAAAGGCATGTTTTATAAATTCTTTCTATTTTAAAACTCATAAAACAAACCTTTTTCAACTCTTTTAATCTATCACTGATAAACGTTTCACTGGGTTTTAGAAAAATACCCTAACTTCCTCCTCCTTCCTCACACACCTCAAGCTATCACAAAATTTAATCGTTGTTGTCGCTCCACCTCCTCTTCCTCATCCTCCTCCTCCTCCTCCTATCCCTCCACCTCTCCATTAACGTGAGCCACACCACCATCGTTCCCCTATCCTCCTCATCTAACTATATCATTGTGTTGCTCCCCTTTACCATGCACCACACCTCCATCATGTGCCACAACTCTACCACACACCTCACTTCTGTCATGCCCCTCATATCCTCTATGCACCTCTCCACTATCGGGCGCCTCTCCTCACATTGAGGACACCTCTGATGTGCGCCTATCCACTGCCACAAACAAACCTCCACCATGCACCGAACGAAACCTCTTCGGTGTGTTTTCACCTCTTCCTCTTTATTTGATGGTCATTTGATAAATTATATGGGCTAAATTCCCCTTTGAAAATCATGTCCATTGGTGGTCCTTGTCTGCACACAAAATTAATTTCATGGTGGTTGAATTTGTAAAATAAATTTTTGGTCATTGTTTGCAAACTAAATGAATTGCGTGTTGGTTTTCTAATGTTGGGATGTTCATTGTTACTGAACTTTGGTGATATATTGTCATAATTTTATGAATCATATTAATTAATTTTATTTATCATATATGTAATGATGTATTATATGATATTCTGAAACACCATTATGTATGATTGTTATATTTATTTTTGAAATTATTTAATTAATTATTTAAAGGATTTTTTCATTATGTTTTGAATCATGTTTGGTCTCAAAAAATTATTTTATGTTTTCAAAATGGCTGAGAAATTTAAGGATTATTTCTAAAACTCATAAAAATAAAATCATTTTGTTATTATCAATGAACTCTTCAAGTCCTGGTTGGATCTTTATAAAGACAATTTTTGATTAGGGAATAATTTCACAATATTATAGTTCGAATTTGATAGTTATATAAGGTGGTTTGATTTTATTTTAATGTTTTACTCATGGGTAAAATGGTGTTGTTTTAGTAAAGGCTGTATAAAGGTAATACAAATAATTTTTATGTCATTTAGATTTAATGTGATTGACTTCCCGATTGATTTCCTTCTATTCCATCCTATTTATCACAATAGCCCCAATCACAAAGGTGGGGACTTGGACTTGTACTTTCTAGACATTGATCTGCTCTACCTTTTATGGGATTGCATCCCCGTAATTACATGGAATCAATAGTATCACCAACATATGGATACAAATTATTTACATTCTGGGAATTTTTACAATCTCATCAAGAACCACTATTACACCAAAACCTTGACTAATCATTCTCTTTGATCCCTCCTTGTACTATACATCCACCTTTAATGCTAAACATCATTGAGGCATGTCCTTCTCATCTCATGGATCTAGATTCACTTAGACTCACCTTTTGAAAAATTTAATAATGCTTTCATCTCATGGTTTACCATTCAACTGAACACCTCATTTCTGAATAATTCAAAATCAATCAAACATTTGAACCCTCTAAGAGAAGGAATTCCATTTTTTCTCAAGGTCTTAACATACACCATTGAATATCAATCCAACCATTATCTATTTCAATGGAACTACTACTTTTTTACTTGTGAAATTCCACTAAATGGTAGAAAACCACTTCACTAGACGAATCCCAGAAGTCTTTAAAGCATGGAATTCTATAGAGAATTTATAAATTAATCACCATATATTATGTAACCATGATTTAAAACCACTTTTTGGTAATTGATCATTGATTAAGAAAAAGAGTAGATACCACTAGTTGTATTTCGAAAAAATAATCAATCCTATTGTTAAACACACAAAAAATAAATTATACCACTTAAACATGGATATAGTAAATGAAATAAAAAAACATACATGAATTGAATCCAATCCCCAAACCTGATCTACCTTATCATAAAATTAAAGCCATATCTATGTCACTACATCATATTTAAAAAATTTAGTTCTAGTAACTTACACTAGTGCAGAAATCGTTTTTTACGTCACTATTTTTTACGTCGGTTATATATAAACGATGTAAAAATGCAGCGAGTAGATTTTTCACGTCGGTTATTTTAATAACCGACGTTACAAATTGCGCCTGTTGGGTTTTTACGTCGGTTATCTTAAAACGGACGTAAAAAACTAATGCGCGGGGGTTTTTTACATCGGTTATCAAATAACCGACGTAAAAAACCCCCGGGGATTTGGTTTTTTAGGTCGGTTATTTGATAACCGACGTAAAAAACGCGTCGATATCAGGTTTTTTACGTCGGTTACAAAATAACCGACGTAAAAAACGCGTAGATATCGGGTTTTTATACGCCAGTTATATGGAAACCGACGTAAAAAACCAAAGCGCGGGAGCTTTTTTACGTCGTTTTTAAGAGAACCAACGTAAAAAAGCTAAATAATAGTTTATAACGTCGTTTATATAATAACCGACGTCATAAAACATTTAAAAAAATTAAAGATCGTGTTCTGTCATTTACGATTTTTCGATTGACAGTCGCCGGCTCGTTTCTCTCTCGCACGGTAAACCCTAATCGGCTCATCGATCGCCTGCATTAAACTCATTTTGGCTTCATTTTTTATCTTATTCACTCCTCTCGGATCTATCATCTCAACTCGCGACATTCATGTAAGCCTTCCATGAATTTATTTCGTTTGTTTTTGTTTCGATTGTTGATGTGCTTTTCGTTCGTTTTTGAATCTCGTGGAATTTTTTGTCATTGCAAATGGTTATTATGTCCATTCAACTCGCAAAATTAAACTCGCAACATTCAACTCACAACATTAAACTCGCAATATTCAAGCAGGTGTATTTTGGATAAGACTATTTTTAACTCTTATTCTAGATTTTAATTCTGATATACGCTTATGAGAAATCTCTTAAGTATCTAAATAAATCAATATCTGATAAAAATATTACTATGACCATGAGAACATAGATATTTTAATTCACAACCATTCATATTATTCAATAATTTAGAAAGAATAATTAATTTTAAAACATTGAGGATTAGCTTCAGCAAAATCTGAAAAATAATGGGTGGTACTGTAACGTTCCATTCTTCCAGCAACATTATTATTTCCTACTTAGCTGGAATGTGTCTTTCTGGATGAAGATTGGTAGTACTTATTTTATTAAAATCATATTATCAATACGATTGTCCAGAAAATGATTTTCATGAATGAAATTGGACCAGGTACAATCGGTAATACCTATCTTTACAATTTCATTCAACATTCTTACATCATAATATTTCTTCAAAAAATTATGATTTTTAGAACTCCTAGATCAGAAAACCATCATCTGTTTTCATCTGCATTCATAAAAATATCAATTCATACCTATTACAATCAAATATTTTATTCTAGACTCATGGTGAGTCTGATAATAGATTTCTTCTTTCAGTCATCTCCTAAAAATGATGGACCTTTTCATGCATAGTGTATCTGATTTCTTGAATACGATGGTATGTCCGATTTTCAACAAAACCAAGTGAGGTGATTTCTTTTATTATTAATAATTCATAAAAAATTATAATACCTAAATATTATTATCATCCTTTTCAGATTTTTCATTATAAAAAATGTAAAGGGTACTTTCTTTTCATTCTCAAGTTAAATTTTATTTTTTATAAAGGTATTTTCTATCTAGGTAGAAATAATTTAACGATAATTAGATTGAATTAGGTATATTATCTTATCTTACCATCCAAAAACATTTTTTTGTATTAATAATTATTATGTTTTGTAAAAACAATTATGACCCCCATTTCATTTTTGTTAGTTAATTGATCTACGAAAGTGTTATAAATTATTTGATGATCACGATTCACCCATATATATGGTTAGTCATTATGTGACATTTGGGTCCATAATATCCTTCTAATGCATTCGACAATGCATTATTTATCATAGATCAATATGGGATACAGATGGTTATACAATGTCCAATGTGTTATGTGATGTGTCTCGTAAGAAATATTATAATAAATTATAGGAAAGGTGATTAACATATCCCAATATGAGGTGAATGAAACTATGTTTTCCCTTGACATATGTTATGACTTATATGATTATGTTTGTGCCACACTATTATGTTATTCCACATGCCAATGTTGTGATCTTGTGAATAAGGTTTTTTAAATCATGTTCCCACTATCATATAAATCATGTCTTATGTTATGCTAAAATTGTTATACTTGGACTCAGGTTTTATGATCTATGATTATATAGAACTGTTTCACTTATCTTTTTGATCATGTGCTTTGTGTATGCTCTTATACCCCCGTGGATATCTTTTTATGAGATTAGATATTATATTTATATATATCATTTTTACCCATAATGAGTATCGTAAATCAAAAATTTTATTATTTTCATTCCCTAAGTTATAAAAATAAGTATTTCGTAGGATGATTCAAAAATTTAATCTGTGAGATGAGTTGTTTTATGTTTGAAACCCAGGCCAAACACATATGTATTTTTTTATTGGTATTACATATATATAGTTCGACATATACTTTTTTTTACATTACCATGATATTAACATTACTTTTTCTAAAGAAATATTAATCCTTAGATTATATATCGGATCAAAAGGATATAGTAATTCTAATATATAATCAGAATGATCAGATAATATGACAATATTATTAAACATAAAACAAATGGTCTATATTCATATTTCTAACATGACACTTATGATGTATAGCTATTTGGTGTTGGGTACTTATGAAAACTACTACTACTTTCAAGATTTTGGCACTTGAAAGTGTTGAGTACTTTAGATCATAATGATTTAACAACAAGAATGAATAACACATGTTATATGCTCCATTAGGTATTCCTATATTTTAACATGTTTATTAGTATATTGTCATGGGATTATTATAAATGTGTATCGTCTGATAATATTCACTTATTCCAGATAAAAATCATTTTGTTTATGTTTTATTAATGTATATTTTATTTGGAGAATCATTTGGCGTCATGGTTTTCTTTGATTCAATGAAATTTTAAACTAGTACATCTAACTATATTTTGTTTTAAAAATAATAATCAAGCATATTTTTTTAAATACCTATAGATTTTTCTTATATATTAAATTGTTTTACATTCAAATTATAATTTTTTTTCATATAATCATGTATTACTCTTATGTTAAAAATATATATTTTTAATTGATATTTGTTATAGGTAATAATGTGTCGAAGTTGGATTACGGCACATCGAATTAGCAATGAATTTGAGGAAGATGTTGATGCCTTTTTGGAATTTGAAAAATGAAATGTTCCATGTAGTGACATTTTTTTCTGTCCATGCCTGAAATGTTTGAATATGAAGAAGTTGAAAATTAGAGAGATAAAAGATCATCTGATATGTCATGGTTTTAATCCGAGTTACATCCCTTGGATTTGGAATGGTGAAACTGGAAGGAATGTCACTGATGATGATGATTCGCATGATGGTAACTCCGATGGAATTGAAGAAATGATTCGTGATATTGTATCAGAACAAATTGAGATAGAACCGACAGTTCCACGTCTATATGGTGATGCTGAAAAACCATTATATCCCGGTTGTAAAGATTTTACGGTTCTGTCGGCGGTGTTAAGATTGATTAACCTGAAGGAGACGCATGGATGGAGTGACAGAAGTTTTACAGAGCTGCTACAATTGATGAAAGACATTCTTCCAAAAGATAATGATCTTCCAGATTCACATTACAACGCCAAGAAAATATTATTCCCGATGGGAGTGGGATACAAGAAAATACATGCCTGTTCGAATGACTGCATTATATATTTGAAGGAATATGAATTTCTGTCAGAGTTTCCAAAATGTGGGACATCACGGTATAAGGTGAAAGAAAAATCAAAGGGTGATGTAGAGATTACAAATCTCCCTTCAAAGGTATTTTGGTATCTTCGTATAATTAATCGTTTCAATCGTTTATTTGATAATTCACATGATGCAAAAAGGTTAAGATGGAATGCTGAAGAGCGGGTATGTGATGGAAAAATACGTCATCCAGCTGATTTTCCACAATGGAGGAAAATTGATGCGCAGTATTCTAAATATGGAAGTGAAATAAGAAATCTCAGACTAGGGTTGTGCACAGATGGAATGAATCCATACTGAACACTCAGTAGCACACATAGTTCATGGCCTGTTTTATTGGTAATTTACAACCTCTCTCCTGAAGTTTGTATGAAGAGCAAATATTTCATGTTGAGTACAATGATCTCTGGTCCAAAACATCCCGGTAATGATATTGATGTTTACTTGTCACCATTGCTTGATGATTTGAAACTGTTATGGGCAGATGGTATTAGGGTATATGATTCTTATAAAATGGAATATTTTCAACTGCATGCAGTGCTTCTGTTCACTATAAATGACTTCCCAGCGTATGGAAATTTTTCTGGATACAGTGTTAAAGGGCATAAAGCATGTCCAATTTGCGAACAACAGACGTCCTATTGTCAATTGCATCATGGGAGGAAAACAGTGTACATGGGTCATCGGATGTTTTTGCCTATGGAACACCCTTATAGAAGACTAAAAAAGGCATTTAATGGCTCACAATAATTTGATACTGCTCCAAAACCTTTATCCCCTGATCTGTATTTTGAGAGGGTGAAAAACCTTGACGTGACATTGGGAAAGACACAGAAATATGGTAATGATAGACATATTTGGAAGAAAAGGTCAATTTTTTTTTGAGCTACCATATTGGAGGTATCATGAAGTTAAACATAATATTGATGTCATGCACGTGGAGAAGAATATTTGTGATTCTTTGATTGGAAATTTTTTAGATATTAAAGGAAATACTAAAGATGGTTTGAATGCAAGATTAGACTTACAATCAATGGGAATACGTTTGGAGTTAGCTCCCACTCCTAATGGAAGACGAACATTTCTTCCCCCGGCTTGTCATACATTATCGAAGAGGGAGAAAATTAGCTTCTATCAGTGTCTTCATGATACCAAAGTGCCTCAAGGTTATTCTTGTAATGTAAAAAAAATTTTCTCATTGAAGGACTTGAAGTTGATAGGTATGAAATCACATTATTGTCACGTCATGATGCAACAAATTCTACCAGTTGCATTGCGAGGAATATTGCCCATTCGTGTCAGAAAGACTATAATGAAGTTGTGTTATTTTTTCAATTCAATTTGTAACAAGGCGATTGATGTGAATGCTTTGAACATTTTGGAAAAGGATGTAATTTTTATACTTTGTCAATTGGAAATGTATTTTCCTCCAACTTTTTTAGATATAATGGTGTACTTAATGATTCATCTGGTTCGAGAAATAAAGCTTTGTGGACCTGTATATCTTTGTTGGATGTATCCTTTTGAAAGGTATATGAAAATATTAAAGGGTTATGTTAAAAATCTATATCGACCTGAAGCCTCCATTATTGAAAAGTATATTTCTGAGGAGGTAGCAGAGTTTTGTACGAGCTACTTGGCTGCGACGCAACACATAGGTTTGCCTCCATCTCGCCATGAACGAGTTAATAATGAGGGAAAGGGGATTCGTGGCTTGAAATTCAAATCATTTTCAGCTAAACAGATGAAGAAGTTAGAATCATACATCTTGAATAACATAACTGATGCTCAACCATATATCACATTGCATATTAATGAGTTGAAACAATTTCATCCAAAGAAGAAAAAAATGTGGATTTTGAATGAGCACAACAAAACTTTTTTGTCATGGATTAAAAAGACTTTTCTTGGTAGATCAGATGTATCAGAGACATTAAAATGGATAGTGGGTGGTCCATGTTTAAATGTGATAACATGGTCGGGTTATGACATTAATAGTTATACATTTCATACAAAAGCTCAGGACAACAGAAGTGTAGTTCAGAATAGTGGTGTATTGGTGTTTGCAGAAGCAATGCATTTTTCGAGTGCTAAGGACAAAAACCCAATTTCTGCATCAGATGCATATTATGGAGTGATTGAAGTCATATGGGAGGTTGATTACATTAAAATTAAAGTTCACGTTTTTAACTGTAAACGGTTTAACGATAACAACAGTGTCAGACACGATGAATTTGGAATGACACTTGTTAATCTGAATAGATTGGAAGACACAGCTGATTCTTTTATAATGGCAACACATGCAAAACAAATTTTTTATGTAGTAGATCAATCAGATATGTAGTGGGTTGTTGTTTTACAATGGAAAAAAGCAATATTTTGGTGAGGATGAACTTGATGAATATACTGATTTATGTGAGATCCCTACTTCAATGGAGATATTAACAGAACATAATGACGATCCAGTTGAAGACATAGTTTGTGCCATAAGGAACGATCACAATGAAGGAATTTGGGAAAACAATCCATCTGTACATTCCTAAAATTACAGGTAACATATGTTTATTTCTTTTTTACATTTATTTTTTCCATAAATGTTAGATATTGTATGTTTCTTTTTTATTATTACATGTTTTAAAATAAAATAAGTATATGTTTTTGTTTGTTTTAAGTTTGTTTAGTTTACATTATCATGTTTATAACCATTACATGAATTTTAAAATGATTATTTTTGTTCACTGACAATTACTTTACCAAGTTTACAATGATTACCAGGTTTACCATTTTTACCATTTTTACCATCTTGACCATCTTGACCATCTTTTCCATCATTACCATTGTTTAACATTCTTACCATATTACCAATGTTTACTATTATGTAACTTAGTACTCTTTTATATTTTTTGATTACATTAGTATTAAAATATTTGAATTTGTATATTTGTTCACTGACAATTACTTTACCATGTTTACAATGTTTACCAGGTTTACCATTTCTTCCATTTTTACCATGTTGACCATGTTGACCATCTTGAACATCTTTTCCATCATTACCATTGTTTAACATGTTTACCATATTACCAATGTTTACTATTATGCATCCTAGTACACTTTTCTATTTTCTGATTACAGTAGTATTAAAATATTTTCATTTGTATATTTGTGAACTGAAGGTTTTTCTTGGTTTGAAGGATAATGACAGATCATTCAGATGACCAACCACATGATTCTGGAGAGGAGAATATTGCTGGACATACCTCTGGGGATAAAAATTAAAATTCTCCTATTACGACAAAGAGTTCAAAGGTTGGTAAATGTGGGTGCACACGTTTACCAAAATTATCACTTGCTTGTACGCAGGACCAGAGGATAGTAGTTGAGTTTGATGATGATGATATTACTAGAGGTACGAATGCCAAAGATTTTAAGAGTTTTGTTGCAACTCAGGCTAAGACCAAAGTAAGTATTCTGTATGATGATTGGAGAGGTGTGGATAAAGAGATTATCTCTCAGTTGTGGGAGACGATTTTGGTAAGATCTTTTGTCATTGTTTGACCATTATTTTAATGTTTCTAGAATATATAATATGTTTAACCTCTTCTTTATCAGATGACATTTGATATTCCTGACACTAGAGGAGTCAAGAAGAAATGCTTACCGTTGGCTGCCAGGAGATGGATGGATTTCAAATCAACCCACTCATCTGATTTCATTTATGGTCATAGGAGTCATGACAATCAATGTCGTATATATCCTTTTATAGATGAAGACACATGTAGACAGTTTTTTGAAAGTAGAAAAAAGAGTCATTTCTGGTAAGGGAAATGTAAACTTTTATAAACATTCTTATATAAATGGTTTTATTAATGATTTGTTAATGATTTCTTATTCTTAAATTATAGTAAACAATGAAAGCTCATCAGGATATCCAATCTAAAAATGTATACCCTCATAGTTTATCTCGGGGAGGGTATACATTATTGGAAGAAAAAATGATAGCGGAAAAATTTCAACAACTAAGAGCTGAGTCTTCATGCTCTGGAGAGGGGGCCCCTCCATCCCCTCCATCTAGACATGAAAAATGGAAGAGAGCTCAGAAGGGGAAAAAGTGAAATATCTTTCGGAAGAATCGAGAATCGTAGTTGAGAGGATTGTAAGATATCTATTTAATTTATTTAAGTTAATTTTTTTCTTCATATAAGTTTCAATCATTACAGAAATGTTCAATTAATTAATACATGACTCTCTTGAGGAGCAGAGTTCAGAGGGGACATTTACAGCTACTGGGAGGGAAGATATTTTATTTGCAGCATTGGGAAGGCCCGAACATCCTGGTCGTGTAAGAGGATATCTGGCAGGTGTATCGGTAAGAAAAGTGTTTCCACGTTCTTCAACTACTAACATTGAGGGGGTTTATAAAAAATAGAATCCTTGGAGGCTGAAGATCAAAATATTAATGCGACGATGGAAGACAAGATTAGAGATTCGGTGCAGTCTATGTTTGCAGAAATTCAAAGACAATTTCAGACTACAGCTCCCACTCCTCCCCCTCCCCCTGCAGACCCCATTATTTATCCTCCACCTCCGCCAGTAGCTCCCTCTCCACCACCTCAGCCTGCTGACCCCATTTTTTATCCTACGCCTCCCCCGCATCTTCCTACATATTGCGAGTTGTATGTTGATGATTCTCAACATCATATAGTAGCATACAGGTTGGTATATTGTATAGGAGATATAGTTCATCATCAACAGTTAGAGGTATAGAATCAGAGGGTCACTGTACAGGATATTATAGATAGATCAGCTAGGGTACCAATACCTACATATGAGGTGGTGATAGTTGGATAGAGTATCGGCCATTTTTTAGTTTGGCCATCCAGACTTCTTAGACTCATTACCATAGAGGTATGAATGTTATATCTTTTATTTTATTATTTTATTAAAGTTGTTTTATCATTTGAAAACTACTATAAATCTCAAATTTTTTTCATATGAATACTTCAATGGTATAGAAATACTGTATAGACAACAAAAAAGACAACAGGCTATGACATCAGATACAGATTCCAGTGGTCTTGACAGATTGTCAAGATATTCACATTTTTTGTTGGGTTTTTATGAGTTTCCAATGGAATCTCATATTTGTGGACGTGAAATAAGTGTGGGGATTACAAAATCTGATATCATGGAGCTTGTTATGGAGATAAGTTGGGAATCAACGTGGTGAAATTTTTTCCATGTAAGTCTTAACACCTTTTCCTTGCGTTATATTTATTAAAAATGTATACTTATATATGTTTTGTATTAGGTATCTTTATAAAATTTGTGAGAGGAATGAACTGACAGAAGTATATGGATCCATGGACCCTCAATTGATTTCCCCTGAAGCATGTGCATTGACTGAGGAACAAAGAATGGTTTATATTGCTGAAAGATTTGAAAAGAATATAACCCAACAATGTTGGATGATGCCTTTTTGTGAGAGGTATGAAACACATTTCTCTCAAAGAGTTAATTATCTTTTAACATAAAAAACCACTAACATTAAATTTCCTTTTATCAGTAATCATTGGATGTTAGGGATTTTTTTCCCAAGGGAGAAAGCTCTATATTGGATATGCTCTATTCATGGTGATGTGCGGGCAAGTTTTAAGAATATATTGGAATAGTAAGTTTCAATTTCTCAATAGTTTTATACATTATAATGAATTTTAAATTTACCCTATTCGTATTATTTTCTAACAGTGCATGGGTCTACTTTTGAAAAAACACAAAGAAAAGAAATTCAAAGATCAAATATGTAAATGCGAAGGTAAATTTCCATTTATAATTTGTACTTTTTGATTTATTACATAAAAATAATATATTGAATTTATGCTCATTCAAAACAGAAATGTCATGAACAACAAGGACTCATTGAATGCGGATATTATATGTTAAGATTTATGTATGAAATAATAACAACTGGGACAGTTTTGAATTTTGACCTGGTACGATTTCCTCTTAAACATTGCCATCATATTTCAATTTGATTTATTCATTATACACGTTAAATATCTTCTTTTTCATTTGTAGCTTTTTGATGACCCTCAACCCTATACTACTGAAGACATCAAACATGTACAAGTGGAGTGGTCAAATTATTTTACAGGTTTGATTGAATTTTAGTTGTTTGTAATGTAAAATGTAATTTTGAATATTGTCATTTAAATTGTGTATTTGGTAGTTTTTTAGGTTTGATTTAGTTTTTTTTTGAAGTTGACAGTGTACGTATTGAATGTTATATAAGTGAATGTTTAATTTTGCTATACTTCTTGTTTTGGTTTACTTTTGATAGTTCTTCTGGTATGGATTTGGGTATGTGGGGGAGGGGTTCGAAGGTTGTGGGGGTGTGTTCAGTGGGGTTGGGGGTGTCCAGTGGTCTGGGAGGGCTGTCCGGTGGGGTGGGGGCAGTCCTGGGGGGTGGCTGGGATGTTCAGGGGTGTGAGAAGCCGGTCCAGGGGTGTGGGAGTGTTGTCCAGGGGTGGGGGGTTGTCCAGGGGTGTGGTGGGGGCTGTCAAGTGGGGTGAGGGGGTGAGGAGGTGTTGTTCAGGCGGGTGGGGGGTTGTCGAGGGGTGTTTGGGGGTGTCCGGGGATCGGGGGGCAGTCCAGGAGTGTGGTGGGGGCACCAATGGGGTGGCGGAGGGTTGTCCAAGGGGTATTCATGAGGGTGGGATCTCCAAAGGGGTGGAGGAGGGCTGTCTAGGGGGTATATATGAGGGTGAGGGCTCCAACGGGGTGGGGGAGGGCTGTCCATGGGGTATAAATGAGGGTGGATGCTGTCTAGTGGGTATGTTTTATATGTTATCTAGGTACATGCTTAATTTTGATGTACTTCTGTTTTTGTGGTACGATTTCTTGATTTATTTTCTGGTTGATTCTGGTGGAGAGAAGATCACTGCATTATGCTTAAAAAATTTGGGTTTATCACGTTGGTTATTTAATAACCGACGTGATAAAAGGCCTGGAAAATTGTTTATCACGTCGGTTATTTAATAACCGACATGATAGAAGGCCTAGAGAATGTTTTATCATGTCGGCTATTTAATAAACGACGTGATAAAAGTCCTGGAGAATGGTTTATCACGTCGGTTATTTAATAACGGACGTGATAAATGGCCTGGAGAATGGTTTATCACGTCGGTTATTTAATAACTGATGTGATAAAGGGCCTGGAGAATGGTTTAGCACGTCGGTTATTGAATAACTGACGTGCTAAACGGCCTGTACAATGGTTTATCACGTCGGTTATTGACTAACCGACGTGATAAACCCCCCTCCCCTTGTTTTTCACGTCGGTTACTTATGAACCGACATGATAAACCACGCTCAGTCCGGTTTATCACGTCGGTTCTTATAGAACGGACGTGATAAACCACCCTCACCCCAGTTGATCACGTCGGTTCTATATGAACCGACGTGATGAACCCCCTCTCCCCTATTTATCACATCAGTTGTTTAGGAACGGACATGATAAACCATTGTCCAGGCAGTTTATCACATCGGTTCTTTGATAACCGACGTGATAAACCATTCTCCAGGCCCTTTATCACATCGGTTCTAAAATATCTGATGTGATAAACCATTCTCCAATCCCCTTTATCACATCGGTTCTAAAATAACCGACGTGATAAAAATCGCGATTTTATGTTTTTGACGTCGGTTTTTAAATAGCCGACGTGAAAAACCTTATTTATAACGTCGCACGTATTAACGTCTTCTAGAAACCGACGTAAAAATTTAAAAATAACCGACGTAAAAAATGTTTTCTTCACTAGTGTTATTTGTTTGGAAAATACCTCCCCTAATAGAAAATGAGAAATAAAGAATAATCACTATACATAAATTGAATAATCATACCTCATGAAGTTTATATTGTTTGTATGACAATCCTACTTCATAGAGAAATACATTGATATTTTTATTATGGGATAATTTTTTTATAATATAGGCATATATTCGGTTATCCCTACCTATCCAAAGCTACATGGGACTCTATTTATACACACTAGTCATCTAACCACAACAACACTTGTAATGAGTCCTTCCACCTACAAGTACTTCATTGAAAATCCCCTCAATGGAAAAAATTATATAATTCAAATAATTATAAAATCATATTTTATTTATTTCATAATTTAATAACTAAATATGTAAATTATAATTTTATTACAACATTATCAAATTATATAAATTAATTATTATTTATTTATTTTCAATATTATGAAGTGGTTGTGACATTTAGGTTGATGCATCTATAAAAAGTACAAAACCATGATTTTCGTTACGAAATTTTTATTAAAATGTTCTAGACTATTTTTGGATGTGATGTTGTTAACCACTTGAATTATTTTTGGAGAGGTAAGATTTAAATTGAGACATATATTTATACACTCATCACATTTAGTCTAGAGAATACTGATTTGACTTCGGTTAATCATTTTTGATTGTCTTGATTTTAAAATGTAATTTATAAAGTCTTTTTTGAATATTTTTTAAAAGACACTATGGAAAATTATACATTTTATTTATTTAGTACATTAGTAATATTTTTTTTTTGAGTTGATACATGATGTACACAAAATGGTTGGGAAATAAATATATGTTATTCAAGTGATGAGTGACATTGTGGTTTTTCATAGTGTGAATAAAATAACACTCGATTTTTTATTTATTTATTTGGTTCATGTTTATATATTTTATAAAGAGTGTTTATAAACAATGGAAGCAATATTTCATCATGATAGATTCATATACATGGTTATTAGTGGGTACACCCAATTTATTTGGAGTGACTCAAGTATCATTGGGATAGTGCATTCATTGTAGAAAAATGGGACATGAGTGTTTCATGGATGGGAGACCTGGCGATGACAATAAAACATATCCATTGGGACTCTCGTGTTATGGTGAAGAATAATTGATATAACTTTACTATGGAAGCATGGATAATGGATATACTATGGTGCGGGGCATAATATCAAATGAATATATAATTGATTAAGTATATCTACCTTTGGAATAATGTGACAGAATCATACAACACTACTGATTTTGGATAAGTGGAGGTGTTTTCTAGGAATCTTTTATATTGTGTATGTATTGGGATCTATTTATTTGTGAATTTTCCTGAGTGTCTCAATTAAAATGATCCATGTTTTTTGAAATGTATCATAATGATATGTTTCTCATTTTAAATGATTTTGTCTAATGGTTCAAGAAGTTTTCTGAAATAATTTAAAAAATAATAATTGTGATTTTGTGAAAGTGTGTCTAGAACAGATTGATTTATTTTAGAAAAAGAGTGTTATTTTAAAGGGAATTTTGTGAAAATTGTTGTCTTTCAATGGAATTTCAATTGTGAATTGGTAAATCATTTTCAAATGATATATGAACTTTATTTTTTTATAATATTTTAAAATTATATTTTTATTGAAATAAGAAAACCATAACATTATATGAATAATTTGTTTATTTCTCATGATAAATACTAATATCACCAAATCATATTGGTTGGATATGAATAAATACTAAATGGATGGAAATCATTTGATAGGAGAGTATGATGATGGGGTGAAAGAGTACATCAAATTTTTTAATCATCATTCATATGACCCCCCTCAAATCCAATGTTCATGTTTATGCCATTTTTAAACAAGACAAGTTAGTCTATAGGGGTTGTAAGAAAACATGATTGGTTCTGGAATATGTCATAGTTATAAATGTTAGAATAAACTTGGGGAAAATGAGAATGATTCTACTTGATGGGATAATAGTTCATTTTATGGATCATCTTATATGATTAAAAATGTGGAAAATGAAGAAGACTATATCGAGGACATTAATACGGATTTGAATGATGTTAAAGATCATATAGATGATATGAAAAGGACAGTTAAATATGACCATTTTGGTTGACCAAAATTGTTTATGTAGTTAATGATTTGTTCAATGTTGACATTTTATGGTGGTTTCACTTCACATATAGCATTGTGAGCCGTATTTAAGATGTATAATTTGAATGAAGACACTGGATGGTGTGATTCCAATTCTGTATAATTAATTTCTATCGTCAATGATATTCTCCTAGAATATAATGAGTTCCGAATCCGAACATATGACCCCAAAAGAATGCTATGTTCAAAGGGTATGATCACTGAACCAATACATGTCGTTCCGAATTACTGTATTCTATTTTCAAGGACCAAAAATCATATAGTCAATTTTTAATATGTGGGTCTTACTGATACAGGAAACATGAATCTAATCCTATTAAAGTTGTATGGTATATTCAAATAATTCCATGTTTAAGGAGGCTATATGGAAGTGAAGAGACCACAAGGATATTGGCATGTCACAGAGAGAAAAGAAATTAATATGAGAAAATATGTCACTTGACACATTCTCTTCAGTGGAAGATAGTTTATCATGAGAATACTGAATTCTGAAATAATTCGAGATACCATTTTCCTATGTTATCTATATATGGAGTGAATCCATTGGTTTTCAAAGTCGCACTCACATTACACGGTAAGTTATGTTGTGAAATTATATCATTTAACCGTGGTTAAGAATGAAATGAAAACTCATTATTCTATATATGCTTATACCAGGACCAAAACAATTGGACAATGATATTGATGTTTTATATACTCCATTGATCGAGGATTTGAAATTGTTGTGCGATTGTGGTGTTACATCGTATGACACTTATAGAAATGAAGAATTCAAATTTATAGTAATATAGTATAGGATGATAAATGAAATTCTTACATATTGAAATTATTCAGGATGTAGAATTAATGGAATTCATGGTCATACCATTTTCAAACATGGTACACCATCAATTCGGTTGAAACGTTTATTGAAGCCTGTGTTTCAAGGACAATGCAGATTTTTACACATATGACTAAAGTACCGATCTTCGGTGACATCATTATATGGGTGTTCATAAGAATGTACAACACCAACCCCACTAACATGTGATCAACTATTGGATAAAATAGAATATATGGAAACTTATTTATTTAAGCCATTTTATAAAACATTTCAAAAACTAGTTGGAAGAAGTGATCCATTTTTTGGACTTTCCATAATGTAATTTTCTGTACAACTGAAACTTTCCAAAATTTATGAATGTTGAAAAACAATTATGTGACATTGTTATTAGAATGTTTCTAAATGAACTGGGAAAAACAAAAGATGTAATTACGGTTATGGTGGATATTATTTACAAGAGAATACGAGATAAAGTTTGCACCAGTGAAGGTTGATAAAATGAACTATACTACCTCCAACTGCTTACACTCATTCCAGGATGGAGATATATATGTTTTGCATCTTCCTGAATGAAGTAAGTAATATAAATGGTAGTTTATTTAATATCCAGAAAAATGTGTCAATGAATTATTTATAGTTAATGGGTATAATATCACATGGAATCCATGTTTTGATACAATATTTAATTCCTATATCTTTACATTTTATCTTACCCAATAATGTATGTTATACATTAACGAAGATCTATTACTTATTCAATGCTATAAGAACCAATTTTAAAGACACATTGAAATTACTGAGTATGGAATGATAAATTTCTATCATATTATGTGAATTTGAAATATTCATTCCAAAGTCATTCTTTGATATGATGGTACATTTTATGGTTCACTTGTTGAGTGTGATTCAAATATATGGCCTTGTACACTATTAATTAATGTACCCCATTAAATTATATACGATTATTTTGAAAGGGAATATAAAAAATACAATTCAGAAAAAGAGTTGTATTGCAGAGTGATATATTGTTGAGGAAGCCATTGAATTATTTACCGAATACATATATGGTGTGGAAGTCATTGTACTACCAAAATCTCATTACACTATGCAGATTCCCCATAAACTAATTACCCAAAGATAGGTTTTGAAAATCAATATTATTGTTCAGGATCAGGCCAACCTTTTTGTTTTTCATAATATTTTGGATGTTGACACATATGTTGAAACCCACAATGAAATAGTTATGAATTTGAATCCATAAAATAATTAAAAATGTATATCAAATACACATAACCAATAGTTCATAGGATTGTTTTGGAACCATAAATTTAAGGAGACAAATGAAATTCCAAACACAATTTTAGAAAGACATCTATTTGTAGTCAGAGGACCAAGAGTTTATGTATCAATTATAATGATTATGTAATTATTGATTATATATTCTATACTAATGAACCTGATGAATATGGTACCATGAAGAATTGTGGACATACACATGTCGATGAAGAAATGAATGTTTACGGTGCGAAGGACGTAAATTGAATTTATGTGAATACGACATACATTGGAATCATAAAAAAAATTGGGAATTTTATTATAAAATCTTCAAAGTGCAGATTTTTTAATGCATGTGGGTTGATAAAAGTAGTTCACTTAAAATAGATGAATTGGGATTCAAGATATTTGATATTAGTAGGGAATTGTAAAAGATAAAATATATATAATAAAATCATAGACAGTACTATTACTTTATGTATGTGATCATATAAACCAAAATGTTCTATTGTTCTGTTATTGACCAGAACCATGTCAGGGTCAGTTGAACGTTCAAAATATGATGAACCTTTTATTGGGGCATCATATCCATTTTGTAGTGGCCAAAATTTGATGGAATTTTGTATATCGTAAGCGACCAAAATGAATGGATTTAGATAGTCAATAGAGGGGTAAAATCCCTTAAGCTTCACAAAATAAGTGTTCAGTAACCTGTCTATATTTTTTGTAATATACATCGTGTTACCTTATACTATTATTTATTTGATACTTATTTTATGTAATATAATTAAATGTTATTCCACTACTTTAGATAATGAATTATTCATGTGATGGTGGTCTAAATCCTATGGCACAAAAATTGTCTCAACCTACTACTGCTCATAGTGCTCAGGACCAACATGAATCTTATCTATTAGCTGATACTTCTCCCTGTGTAGAGGTATAACCACCATCGGCACATTCTATTTCAAGCACTCTAATTTCAACATATTTTGTATACTGATACAAAGGAAATGTTAGGCAATGGAACATTGTCTACATAGAAAAAACAAGATCACTGTTGTTTGACATTGATAGTAAATATCCATAATGAAAAAGATAAAGGAATAAAATTTTATGTAAAATATATTAAGTGTGGTCGGAATGCTAACCACAAAAATCCTATGATTAGTAGTAACATTATAATTGTCACTCAACAAGTTGTGCTGATTGTTGCATAGTCGTGGCACCATGTTGTCACCGGGCTTAAGACACTGATGTGGGGTTATAATAAAGTAACATTATGATATGATTTATTTAATTTACTAAAGAATTAAATATTGAAACATTGAATTACACTTCCTCATACATTATAGATTTCATTTTTAATGGATTACTCACAAAGGAAATAATTATTATGTGTCGTTGGAAAGAATCATAGAGACATTCTTACAATTTTAATGAAATGTCATCTTAAAGATGATGAAGGGAAAATAAACCTGCCCTCACCTCCTATTTATGCACACATGATATACCAAGGAGCACAGGATGAATTTACTAGCCTTCATGTGGAGGAATATTCTCAGGTAAATCATGATTGGTTATACGTTGTTTTATGCAACTTTTATTATCCAATTTGATTGATAGTTTTTTATTTATTAAACTACAATAGAGTGCTAGAAATATGCAATGATCCGACAAACCAGTGTACCCCTATCGCAAATCCAGAATGGGGTACATGTTAGTTGCACACAAAATGGTATGTATTTTAAATCAACCGTAATACTTTTACGACAAATAATATAATACCATATCTAGATTCTTTTTTATATACATATTGATGAATCCAAATCCCAAGTTACATCTTTAACATGACAATTTTTATGGAAGGAGGCATGTGAAAATAATTATGGGATAATAATTGATTAAAATAAAAAAAATTATTGAAAAAAGTGTATTTATGAAATAATAAATATATTTTTTTATTTATATTGATTTTCAATAATAATTATTACTTATTTTCTTATATTTTCTATCTAGCATAGTCACATGAATTAGAAACACAAAAATTGTATGCTGACACACCTTTGGTTTGAAAAAAGCAACAATAAAAGTATACTCGCATCAGAGGTGCGGATTTTGTGGTGACACCGCAAACATTTTTTGATAAATAAAACCACAGGAGGGATATTTATAATTTATCCAAATCATGAGATAAATAATAGAAATCCTTAAATAAAATATGAAATTTAGGAGAGTGTTCATGGAGAATTATATGGAAGAGGGTAAATAGATTAAATAACATAAGCACAACCAACACTTGAGGATCCCACTCGAACCCCGCTAGTTTTTATGTGATCCATTCACCTTAATATCCTATCATAGAATAGGTAACCATTGTTCTAATTATAATTTTTTTGTGAATTTTGAATCTATTGGATATTGATACCTATCATATATTGTTATTGTACATGATGAAAATTGTTTTGATTTATATCTATCAAAACCCACGCATCACCTTGTAGTGAGAGCTAAGATGTTCAATATCCCGAATTCCATGTTACACAACTGAACACTTCAAACATGTCATGTTAGTGTGTTGATTAATGTATCGAATGAGACAATCTTTTAGAAACCTATTTCAGATAAACCTTTTGTATTTAATGATAAAGGGTATGAAATGATAAATGATTTTGCATACAAACATAGGGAAGGGGTGAAAATAATGAATGGATCAATACCATCTCAAGGATCAATAGACAGATAATAACTATCTACTGAAAGTACCTTAATCTCACCAATTCTATATCTACATTTATTACCATTACATTCTCAAGTGAATATGGCGTTGATAGATGGTGGGTTTCAAATAATTATTTATATGAAAATATATAAAAATTTGAAGATCCATATTTAACTAGTGTTGAAAATGCTTGGGAATACAAATATTATGGTTGGTTGGGAGTAGCAATTGTAAATTTATACTTTAGGTATGTTCACCTAATTTTATTTTTCAAAAGTTGACTTACTATAATAATTAAGATTATGTAAATTTCCTTTTTTTCATGTATATATATATAACTCAATTGAATGGATTTCTCCATGAATAATAATTTTGACACATTATCCCTCACATCACATCTATATAACAAAAAGAGTTAAAATCTAAAAAAGATTGTCACATGTTGACAGGACTACTAAAATTCTTTAACAAAAAAATTATGGATGACAAACACTTCTTAATACCACAGATAGAGGGGTAAATCTCAACAATTTAATAATATAAAATATGTTGTAACTGCATTAATTACTTATTCTTATCAATCTTTTTATTTAGCATTGGATTCTAATTTTGGATAATTTTGAATGAGTACCACAAATCTATTTGGATTCCATCATCACACCATTACTACATCACTGATCATGAATTGCACTTGTTGTATCAACCTGTTGCACCGAAAAATTGTCACACAATGATCTAATAATTATTATTAAATAAAATATGGTGCAAAAGTATGTTCCCATGACATATATATGAAGAATATATAGTGAAATCCACAAAAAATAAAATTTAAGAATTAACTTCATCTATTTTTTATTTAGGATCAATTAATTATGGTAGAATTGATGAACGAAGCTGTATAAATCAATGAACCAAAAAAATTCCATCAATATGAAATCTATTGTCAATTCACGTATCAATTCTTGTTCATTTAATTAATTAGAGTTCAATTTGGACTAGGAATGAGATGAAATTTACATGAAAAAAACATCCTACCTATAGTCTGGGTCAATCACTAATTAGAAACATATAAAATTTCATTGTAGATGAGATCATTCAATTCCACTATTGTGACAATCCACCATCTGATCTTGATCAAATATCACCCAACTTGAATTCTCTCCTCCAATAGAGTCTAACACTCTATTGATTGGAATCCAAAATGTAGTTGATTTCCATAGCCATATATTTAAAAATAATACTATCACCACATTGAACACAATAAAATAAATTATTTTGATAAATTATTTTATTAATTTTTCACCCATAAAAACATTTCCCAAAAATGACCCACACTAACCCTGGTTATGTTGTGCTTAGGGTAAAGTCACCATTATGAACTAAAAACTACCCTCTTATTTCCAATCCAGACATCCATATAGGATATATTCCACATTTTCTAGAATATTTCAAACGTGTTCAATTTAATATATATTATATATTTTTAAACAATTTTTTTGGGCACATTTGGCCTCAGAATTATATGCCATCTCAGATCCTATTCTCAAAAATAATCTATATGAAATTTAAAAATAAAAAATAAAAAATATGATCTATTAGAAAATTAATTTCATCTTATATTATGTTGAAAATTAATTTTTATTTAGTTTTCTAGCATATAGTCAATTGAAGTACAAAAACTATAACAACCCAAACATTAGAATAATATTTTATTTCAAAAAAAATCTATTTTTTACTATATCACATTCATTATATATATATATAAATGTAACAATTAGTTTGGACCTTTATGTGAAGATTGGACCATTGGAAACAATAATAAATTTAACATAATAATTATTTTCAAAAATTAGAAATGATAATGGATAATTAATATAGAAAGAAGATTTGATGGCCTCTACATATAGAATTTTTATATATGAATCCCTTTTATCATATATTTCATGTGATCTATCATTTATAATATTTTCACTATACGAATCCCAAGACAAGATCCTAAAACATAAGAAAGAGTGAAACCTTTAACGGGATATGTTTAAGCTAATACAATTCACGTCCCAAAAAGTGTTCAACGAAAAACCCCATAAAAAACCTACCATCGCACACTATACACTTACAGTGTATACTGGTTTAATAATGGGATGTGTAGAAATACACTATCATTATTGTTGTGAACAATATTTTTGTATAAAAAAATGAATATAAATTCATCTTCATATTGTTACATGGTAAAATATTCTTAACGCAAAAATAGAATTCTGGTCAATATTGTATTTCAATTAAGACATCTATTTTGTAGAATTAATGAAATTTAGAAATAAATAAATTTTTAAAAAAATAATATCATTAAATTAATTTTATTAAATATAAATGTTCATAAATTTTTTATGAAGTCAATTGTAATTTTTTTTAAGGTTTAAAAACTATTTTTTTAAACACCGATAAATTTTCAATAAATGTCAGTTTTTATTTTATAAATCAGAAATCTAATATTTTGAAAATTATTTGGATAAAATAGATATTATTTATGTAATTAGGATTTTGAAATTATCTTTCAGTGAATTTTGCACAATTTTTTGAGATAGTCATATTTTTTGGGTAAAAACTAAATACAGTATAAATATTAAAAAAAATTTATGACATCATATGAACCAATAATTATTTAATAAATTAATATAAAAAATATATTTGGTAATATATATTTATAATATTTAAAATATTTAAAATTTAGATTTTTTTTATTTTTATAATGCTTTAGTGAATCATCCAACAGTTATTAAATATTTTAAAATAATAAAATTATTTCATTGAATGTTTTATACTCCTCTACATAATCATGGAAATAATTATAATATTCAAATCCCATATCCTTATAAAATAATTTCATCCACAAGAATTTTCAAATAATCATAGGAAAACCAATTGGATTGTTTGGCGTGTTAAATATTTTAGTTTTTAGTGTCGAAAATCAAAATAATAATGAGTTCTCCCTCCTTTCAGGAAGAAACACACGCAATCTCCAATTTACCATCACTCAATCTCTTTAAAACTCAACAACCCTCTTCCTATTACTCCCTGTATTTCATACATGTATCCCTGAACATACAAATATGAATCTATCAAGCCATTGTGATCACACATCTAGGTAATAGATCTACCAGCACCCTCTTTCAGTAATAATTTCTTTTACAATATGTCTTTTAAATTCAATTTGAAAATATTATGGTATATTCTTAAATACACTTCTATCTATCCATATGATTTAAAAATAATGATATCTTCTTTTAAAATCCCATTAATCCATCCATCATTATTTATATACACCTATTACCATGGAGAAATTTCAAAAGGGTTTCTCACATTCCTCTCCTTCTATCAATTCATGAACTGTGGTTGAAATTTTACTCTATAATTTCAATTGTTTATATTTTCATCATTTTATAACAAATTACATAATTTCCTTTTGATGTTTTTTCAATGAGGGTTCATTTATTCTCCTTGTTTAGAACCTTATCTAAGTTCTTACTATGCTGAAATTCAGTAGGTGTTCCTTATTTTATCATTTTTTCTCAAAGTTTACATTTATTGTTACATAATTTTATTTTTAATTAAACGTTATGGAGTATGTATTCAAACATCCCCCATAATAACCGTATTATTTTTTGATTGATGAGAGACCCCTTTAACTTTGATTAATTTCTCTTATATACAACTCTTACCATGCTGAAATTCTGTAAGTGGTTTCTCTCTTTTCATTTCCACTGAAGAATTTATTTTATATTTTGCATTTAAATTCCATTTAATATATTGGTACATTATGATGCATGATACCCATACTATCCATTTCATGTATAAATTATCTGATACCCCTTACCCCATAATAATCACGTCTTAAAATTTTCAATTTGACGTCATTATGCTATAGAAATTGAACTACAATTTTCAACGCCAAATTCATCAAGTAGTTAATACCATACCCATTTCACTATCAATAGTATCCAACATTAAGCTCCTGTACGTATTTATTGAAGAAATAAATTTATTTATTCTTTAGTCTAATTAATTTAATAAAATATTATATTAATGAATACATGGGGTATGATCTATGTGCCACACTTATACATGAAAAGGAAATGATTTTGATCGGTGTGTCCTAATAGTTATCTAATGCATTGGATAATTTTTAGTATCACAACACCTAATTTGAAATGATGGGTTTTTCATGATAATTAATGTGAAATTAGTGGTAAATCAATATAATTCATGATCAATGAGGTTTCACTCATGATAATCCTTGTTAATTGACCATTAGCTCATGCAAATATCTTGTTGTATGTCGATACCACATTTCCATTTAAAGAATATCATGATTTAGCATGACTTAAAGTTAATTGTAATTTTATGCTCATTTGAAATCACTATTTACGAAAATGTAATTTTTTAATCATTCATTTCCTTGTTTTATCCCATACTAGTCTTTATAGCTCACACTTTTCTTATTCATGTCCTCAGGTTATCCCAATCAATGTTAAGTACGATGGAATGTTGGGGTCATGTAAAAGGAGTTTTCATTAATGATGTTTATTTCATCTATTTAGTTGTTATATAATTTTCCAATGACCCAAATACAGTAGACCTCTGGTTTTTTGAGTTGTATTAAGTCCACGTTACTGTAATAAATCATTTATAAATATTAAATAGAGGGTAGGGTTATTGGTGTTGGTATCATATGATATGATTACTTATTTTTGAAATTATGATCAGAATACTCCATTTAATGAATTAATGATGTGACAAATTATAAGAAAATAATCCACAAATTTTGGTGAGTATAGATTAATTGGATTATCAAAAAAATACATCCCTATCAGTAAATGAATAAGTTGAGGAGCTAGGGCACATTTTCTTCTCTAGGGAAACCTTGAAAACATCATTTTCAGAATGATTCAAATGTGAACTGGTGCACAACAACGAGCCTTATTTCATTATTGGTTCCTCACTCCCATGGGATATGCTTTGTTGAATTAAGAAGCATTGTATAAACCATTATTAAGGGAATAAAATTCCTAGAAAAATATACGTTGTGAAATAGATCATGGATAACCTGGATTGAAACATGGGGTACCACAAGTTAGGATATACTTAACATATGAATTTTTATCATTATATTTTTTCATTTATAAATTATTTTTACTATTTAATAAAACCCTTAATATTTTTTTCATTTTTATTTATATAATATAGAATGAAGAAGATCAGTAACCATTATTCTCTCTCATCCTAATGAACTACGTGGAAATATTACCCTGATGTCATGCTAAGATGGCATTGAAACCTTTTCCAATATCCATGTTACAAGCAAAAAAACATAATTAGTCATCCAATACCTCTATCATTTCAAGATAATTTCATGCATAATGTACCATATATTGGAAAATCATTCCCTATAAACATTTTCACCAGATATGTGTTTCATGTACCATATTTTTAATTGATTGGAGCATTATGGACCATTCCCTTGATGAAATTTGGTGTTTTAGGTGTTCTAAAAACTTAAAGTGACTCATCCCCAACACATTTCCAAATTTTCAGTTCTATAAATTTTGTTTCTAGTTTTATATATAGTGTCATTGGGTCCATGAAATGATGCATCTACAATGTTACGATGTAAACGAAATGATGAGTCTATAGTTTTATGGTGTCACAAAAATGGTGGGTCTACAGTTTCACGGTGAGCCTATAGTGTAATTCTCAGTCAATAGTGTTTGATGAACGGTTTCATATTTCCTTTTCCAATTTTCCATATTAGTCATGTTTCAAAAGTTTAAAATTTTATTTGATGTAACATGCATTCAAGGCCTATTATTAAGGGATTTAATTTCAATTCCATTTCCATAACTCCTATATTAATTATCTTTTGGTTCAGGATTCCATTATGTGGTTAAATCTAATGTTTTATGGATATTTTCTTTTTATGGAAAATCCATTGTATCATAAACCATTTCTCTGTTAAATCTTCTAATGGGGAGAGATACTTTCCTCCATTTTTCTTCTTCATTGTTCTCTGGTCAGAGATACTCAAACAGTTCCTTCCTTCCCATAGGAGTTTTAAAATAAAACATTCCTCCTTGAATGGGTTTTCTGTGAATTTCTTTTTTCTATAAGTACACCCCTAATAATTGTTAAACCAAGAAGTATCGACCAAATTTCGATATAATCTATGATCTGTTGTCGTTATATCGGGTTCATATCCTTTTTTATACTTTCCCTATTAACTAATTATATATACATGTTCCATGTGGAATTTTCATTAGTTTTGTCTAGTGAGGTGGTGTCTCTTCATCCTCGGGTGGATGAAATCCACCAAGAGAGGTGATCATGATATATTTTTTTAGTCTATTCAATGAGCATTATAAACCATTTATGTTAGGGGATTCATTGAATATCTATTATTTTATGTTAAATTTAAGAGTTATAATGTTTTAGCCCACTCTATCACAATGGAATCGACATAATAAATATTTTAATCATAAAAATGAAACGATGTTGATTGTTTGTTATTTCCCATTATTATCCTAGATAGTGTGATATCTATTATTTTTTGTTAGCATTAATTTATTAATTCAATTGTTAATGAACATAAATATAGAATTAATTGTTATTTTTTTCTCTAAAGATAATGAGACTTTTATATGAATTTGTTTGTAGTTATCGAAATTTTTTATTAATCAATATGATGTATTATGCTTGTATACTCAATTTATGATAGCTATGATAGATTATTTTTTAGGTTACCCATATCTGGACCATAAAAATAATAAATTAGTTAGTTAAAAATGTATTAATGAAATGAATATTTGATAAAAAGATAATGCCTGATAGGTTTCTGAGTTACCCTCTTACTTATAAAGGCCAAGAGCCTGATACTGGGAGCTGTGAGAGATCGTTGTGATTGAATGTTGGATGCCTTTTTTATGTTTCAATATCTCAATTGATATGACTTTTTTTCCCTAATTCTTGTGTTGTAATGTAAACCTAGATAGTGCTTGTGATATGTGTGGGGGTAGGGAGGCCCATTTTTGTGGGATTTGTTGAAGCTAGGAGTGGAGAAATGCATTGGTTTATGCATATGGGTGTCTGGTAGGACACAGAGGATGATGGGAATGAATGGATGAGAATGAATGGAAATTTGTTGTTTCCTGTTGGGTTTTTATCATCTTTACTGTCCCCACAGCTCAAGGAAGCTGGTTTTTATACCCACCTTCTAAAAAGTGTTGAAAACGCATTGGGTAAACCATGTGTTATCTATGTTTAGCTTCTCAGGGGGGATTGGTCAATGCACTTGCAATAGGTGGAAAAGGCATGGGTAGTTCATCAAATTACCGAGTTAAGCCACATTATTTTTAGTATCTTCGAGTGTTTTTCAAGAAGGAATTGGAATATGGGAATATAATAACATTTTCAATAAATTATAGAATAAATTATGTTAACCCATTGGGGTGGAACACGATGGGACATAATTCTAAGGTAGAAATTTATACGAACAGTTGACATTGGGTGTGATTATAATGAAATATAATTTGGAATTGTCAGTGGATAATTGATGTTTAAATAATTGATTAATGTAAATTGATACTACTAAAATTGGTATTATGTGATATAATAAATCTCTTTAAATGTTTGTGTGATAATGGGATACCAAATATTAGAAGTGGTGGTCGGGTGTCCGATAGAATTTATCTATAGTTGAGTTTAAGACTATGTTATTCCAATAGTGTTGTTGTGAGCTATAGTATATTGTGTAATTTTTTTTCTATAAGATTATCCACCCCATCAATTAAGGAAACTTACTCTCACAAGATTCTGAGCAATGGGGGTGTTTTACCCAACATTCTTGTGGGAGGCTGAACGACTGACTACCCCCTTTGACACCACACACTTCTCTTATTAGTTACTTATGCTAGTAGGCACAGTGGTTAGTTATCCCCATATAAGTGTGTATAAGGTTGTAATGGATTGTGGTTATTCAAACACATATATAATGGATATTTTTTTATATGGAGTAATATTGTTGTAACATTTATTAGTGATAACGGATTGAGTATACATACTCTGTGTATGGGAAATAATGTCTTGAGGTTTAATAAACGGCATATGATACACATTATATGTGTTCTTGTCGATCCTGGAAACTACACGGTTACAATTCTTACATGTATGAGGTGGTTTTGGCTCATGAGGTGCATGTTTTGGGACATCGTCCTAGATTGTATGGGATGCCTTTTTATAGAGATTTTTTTATGATGTGAGACGTTGGGGGAAAGCAGAATACCATTGTGGAATTAGTAGTGGGGAACCCTTGATATTATTTATTAAAATATATACTAAAGTATGTGATACATGGTGGGAGTTTCCATTGTTTGGTTCAGAACATAGTATACATGTTTAGGTGACAAGTTAGTTTCAATAGTTGTCCAATATACTTTGTCATGCATTCTGTAATTTTTCATTACAGTCTCTAGGGATGACCAAACTACGTATACTATTATACTAACCGTATATATATAGAAACTATTATTCAGGTCAGTTGGAGCAGGTTGGATATTAGGCCAGTTACTACCAGCGCGTGGTTGTAGGAGCTATCCGAGCTTAATGGTGGGTATTTTTTTTACATTACTTCAGTACCTGTAGTTTTTCATTCAAGTTTTAATACATTTTCATGACTATACATATGTGATCATTAGTTTTTTTTATATTACAGTCTGACATCCAGTTGTCTGGTGTCTGTATTATCTGTCTCATTTGCATGTGTTCTCAATATGGGTAATGCCTCCCATTTTTCTGTTTACAATACTGAAAGATCTAGTCAGCAACATGAGGCCTACTAGAGGTGGGAATTTGGATTCATTATCACCCTTTTCAAGTTTTTGGCTTAAGATAGGTACACCTTGTGGGGATGGGGTCATGATAGAGTGGTATCAGTGATCTGGTTGTGGAATAGGATAGAGTTTGTTGGTAGGCACAAGTTATGTTTCATTTTATTGTAGGGAAATAATTTTAGTCATGATTACAAGTGATATAAACATTAGAGACCGGTAGAGACATAATAATATAGGGCCCCTAGTTCTCTAATGATAATAACCTTATGTAAATAATGGATACAAAATGAGGTGATACTTGTTTCATGGTAGATACCTAGGAAAGGATCATGCATCATTCATCTAAGTTCTTCTATTTGAGTGGGTACACCTCGTGATAGGATAACCGAAAATGAATAAAAGAAAAAAATTATTTAATTAATTTTGAGTATTCCATATTCAAGGTTTAAGAGTTCTATCATTTTGTTATTTTTCATGTAGGGGTCCGGGCCGACGTCCATGTCAGGTTCCCTCTTAATATGATTAGTAGGTTATTCCAATATTTCAACAAAGGGCAGAGGATGATGACAATGACACATGGAAAAGGAAACTCTGAATATTTCAGGTCTAGAGTCTACAAAATTGTGAGGGCTCAAATTCTAATGATGTCATGGAACACTGGTTGGTGGTGGTCGAGATAGGATTCAGTTCAATCTGTGCTCATAAGGAGGACTTTCTGTCTTTGTTTGTGATGTTTTCAATTGGAGCTGTGAGGTAGTGATTCTTTTTATTCCTATAGGATTGTTAGAATTTAGTGATATCGTGGGAGGAGTTATGAGACATGTTTAGAGTAGATTTTTATCTTTGGACGTGATGGAATCCATTCATTAGGGGTACCATACCCATCGACTATGAAGCTCCCATGTGCGATAGTTTGGAACCTATTTCTGGAACCTTTAACGATATGCTTTGGAATTATTTCCAGATGAGAAGTCCATGGAGAGGCATTTTGAGGAGGATTTGTGTCTAGATATCCAACGCCTTGTCATCCCATTTATGATGAAGACATATCTTGAAGTGTTGGTGAAGGCATAGGTCATTGGGATACATTGGAAAGTTCATGATCATCACATTAGGCGAGTCTTCATGATTCCTCATGAAGTAGATTTGTGGTCTATGGTTTTCGGATTTCTGGGCAGAATAATTTTTGTTCTCCCATGTGTAGGTCTTAGCCCATAGAATATCATATCTCTGGGGGTGGCAGTATTCATGCCTATTTCAAGGAATTATTACAATATTTTTCTTCTACAGGGAGAGGACATTAGCATCAAGAATTTACAAACTTTCAGATCGGTCAACGTACACTAGGTGTTCCGCTCTAGGTTCCATCATTGAGGTAGATCTAGTCGAGGCAGTAGCAAATGGTTTCACTAGCTTTGGATTAGTAGAGGGAAGATGTGGCAGATATAGTACATACTCATGATGCTCCCCATCCTCAGTGAGAAAATTGAGGGCATGTTAGTGGCCATCATTAAGGTCAGAGGGATCGTGGAGTAGGTTGCGGCCAACTTCATGCATTAGCATTTCCATCACCTGGAGAGTCGGACAACGATTGAGGTTCCCATTTCATGTTTTTAACTTTAGTATATGCATTGTTTGATTCCTGAGAGACACAATCCTCAATATCACCTACCCATTTCCATTCATTGTTGCTAGCGGTATAGAGTCTTCTAGTTCCCTAGGTGATGACTACACCAATTGTAGGTTGATATGACTTGTTTGATGTATGTGGAGGCTACGAGAGAGTTCTAGGGAAACAACTATCTTGTGAATATTTCCAATGTATATAGATAAAACCATATGATTTTATCCTGTGAATTTATTGGTTTTATTCAGTTATGGCTATTGTGGATTTCTTTAGGAGGTATGTGGTGTTCCTCGATACTTCTAGAGAGCTCGCAGTGTATGTTGGTGAGTGAGACCCTTAGATGGGTTAGAGGCATGTTCCTTCCTTATCATAATATGATGTTTGTGATGATGTTGAGTTCTTTAGAGGTTCAATAATTGGAATTTCCTAGGGTCATAGAAAATTACTTGGCTGATTTTACGAATGAGGTTGTTTCATTACCCCCTCGATGAGAGATCATTTTTGGGATCAAACTACAATAATGAGTGTCTCTTATATCAATGTATCCATATGGGATGGACCCATATGTGTTACGAGTGCTATGTATACAGCGTGATGGTCTGTTACTATGTTAATTTTCTTATCTGAGTGATTCACTGTGTTGTGCACCTGTTTTTTCGTGCAAAATGATTGTGCCAATTTGGGATGGTTATTGATTATCAACTCTTAAATAATGTGACATTGATGGATATCTATCATATTCCATATATTGATGATTTATTTGATCTACTAAAGGGTGTATATTGGTTCTCATAAATAAACATCTAGTTAGGATATCATTATATTCATGTGAAGGATGATGATATCTCAATGACTTCTTTTTTGTTGTCGTCATGGACTTGACGAGTTCATTGAAATTCCTTTCGGTGTGACGAATACTCCAGCTTTGTTAATGGGATCGATGAAATTTGTGTTCTATGTGGTACTGGATATGTTCATCATTGTTTTCATCAATTACATTCGTCTGTACAACACGTCTTAAAAGGTTTCTATAAAACATATGCATGCCATTGTGGGAGTTCTTTGTAATTATCATTTGTTAGGGATGTTGTCAATGTGTGATTTTTGGGCTCTATAGGTCTATTATAATGGGTATGTTGTGTCCTAAATGGGATTAGTTGTGGATCTATCAATGATATATGGAGTTGTGTCTTGGAAATCCGCTAATATAGTGGAAGAGGTGAGAACATTATTTGGTCTCTCATTATACTTTAGGAGGTTCGTAGCTAATTTATCGCAGGTTGGGACTCATCTAACAATATTGAAAATGAAGGATTAGGTGTTCATGTGGACATATCTATGTCAGAAAGCTATATAGTATCAGAAGTAGAATTTGGTATGTGATCTAGTTTATTATATTCTAGCAGAGGTAGTTTATATTGACGTTTTCTACAATGCTTCGCATCTAGGGTTAGGAGGTGTTTTGATGATGTAAAGAATGGTTGTTTTTATGGGTCTCAATAGTTCTGTCCAAATTAATGTAACTATGAAACCCTTGATCTTGAGTTAGTGGAATCGGTTTTTTCTCTGAAGTTATAGAGACATTACCTCCATGAAGATGGCTTTCTGGTTTTCACCAATCATAAGAGCATGAGGTACGTTTTCTCCATTCATGACTTAATCATGAAAAAGCAATTGTTGATGGATTTATTATAGGAATACAACTCCAAAATCTCATATACATTTGAGAATTGGAATGTTATAGCTTATGCGATTAGCTAGAAGTTGTGTAGTATTTCATTGCTGGAATCAGGGGATTCATGGAGCATAATAGAAGAACATTAAGCATTACATATCGATATAGAAGGTGTTTAGGTATGGGTATTATTTTTCAGATGATGGTGCAATAATATCTGCTGAATCATGTTTGAGAGTCTCACCATGGGATCTAGAGGTGGAGGTCTGGAGTGACTGAGTTGTTTGTTGCAAGGCCCCTGATGGTTGGTAGATGACCATTTACAAAATCATCTCACTTTATAGAGATCAAGGAGTCATGATCAATGGATTATTTTCAGGGTCCTATCTGGAGGAAGTGGTGAGACTCCATGGAGTCCCGAGGATGATCATTTCTAATCGAGATTATCTTTTTACCTCTCAGTTGTGGAGTGGTATCCAAAAATATTTTAGTTCTAAAATATGCCTTAACATTAATTTTCATCCATATAAGAATGATCATATAGAGGAGACTATCCAGAATATAGAAGATATGTTTCTCTCTTTGGTACTAGATTTTGTAGGTTTTTTGTTGAGTCACTTACACATGGTGGAGTTCGCTTACAACAATAGTATTCACTCCATCATCGATATGCCTCCATCTAAATACTTATTTGTATTACCATTCCATTATCAATTATGTTGGACTGGGGTTGTAGATTTCGTAATTATTGGACAATATATATTGCAGAATAAGAATGAGATTATTATGGTGATTTTTCAGAGGATACAGACAGTACATGATCATCAAAAATCATATGTTTATTGATGGAGAAGAACTTCATTGTTTGATATTGTGGATCACGTGTTATTGAAGGTGACTCCCGATCATGGGAAGCAGAGGGATGGTGGTTGGTGTAAAATTTATCCCCAGATTTTTGGTCCTTTATGAGGTGTTGGAATGTGTTGGAGTCATTTCATATTGAGTAGCACTACACCCAATGAATGGCCGAATAGATTATGTTTTTAATGTGTCACATATCCATCGTTAGATTCATAATTACTTTCAAATAATCAATTGTGGGGAGATTGATGTTGATGAAGTTGTGACCTTCAAGGATAATCCTATGGAAATGAAACACCACAAAGAGATATAATTTTGTGGGAGTTCTATCCCCTTGGTTCTTGTCTTATGGCGACACATTTTCATAGAGGAGAGTACCTTAGAACGTGCGCCACAGATACATGCTCAGTGCACCAATTTGATTGATTTTTAACATTTCTTTGTAAAAATGGTCTTATAGTGGTTATAGACTTTTTATGTTTATAATATTTCAATCTTTTGTTTCTTCTTGTTGAGTTCTCTCTTTTGAGAGGTATCTCGATGGGTGGTTGTGTGGGATCCTTTTTGTTTCTTTTTGAGTTGTTTTTTTGGATTCTCAATGATGAGAATGTTTTAATAGTTAACTAATGTAATGGAAATGACCACTCTGGACTATTCCCATGCTAAAATATGGTGGTTGAGGTGTTCTGGAAGTTCACGGTGACTCATCCCCAACACTTTTCCAAATTTTACGCTTTGTGAAAAGTGATTTCAGTTTTTGAAAAATCATTCCTATTTTATGAACACTGTCCAGTGTCACATAAACATTGAGTCTACATTGTGAAGGTTTCATAGAGATATTGATTCTACCTTTCCATTTTTTTAACGAAATGGTGATTAAATAGTGTCACAATATTACAAAAATGGTGAGACTAAAGTGTCACGGTGTCACAAAAAAGGTGACTCTACAGTATCACGTTGTTATAAAAATAGTGAGTCCATAGTGTCATAGTTTTGTAGAAACAATGATTCCATAGTGTCACGTTGTCACAAAAATGTTGATTCTATAGATTCAAGGTGAGACTATAGTGTCACGGCGAGTCAATAGTGTTTTCAGAATGGTTTCATATTTCCTATTCCAAATATTTGTATTTTCTTATTTTCTCCTATTTAATGTTTTCATTGACATAAAATGAATTCATTCAGTTGTTTTAATTGAATGAAGGCTGATTCAAATCCTATAACTACTATATTAAATTTCCTATGTTTTGGTATGCCTTTACATTTTCACGACATTTGGTTTAATGTAATCCTCCATTAATGGAATATAATGTATATCATAAAATGTTGCATCATTAATTCTTCAAATGGGGTGATATATCTTCCAACGTTGTTCTCCCTCCTTGTTCTCTGGTGGAAGATGCTTGAAAATTTCAATCTATATCATAGGAGTAATGTAATCAAACATTACTCTTTGGATTGGTTCCCCTTGATATTATACATGTTGTACGTGCACCCCTAGTTTTTATTCAACCATGTAATATCGATCAATATTCAATATAAGGTATAATCTATCACTATTTTATTGGGTTTAATTCCTTCTATTTCTCATTACCTGATTATAAAATTCTCTCTCCATGTTCCTAATGGACATTTCATTGGTGTTTCCTAGTGTGGTGGTGTCTCTGCATCCTCCGGTAGATGTGGTCCTACTAGATAGGAGATCATGATCTTCTTTGTTAGTTTGTTCAATGATAATCCGAAACCTTTTGATGTATCTGATTCATTGCTTATATTTTTTTATACATGAAACTGTAGAGTTATCCTATTCAAGCCCACTAGATCATAATGGAATTGAAAAAATAAATATTTAAACTGAATAAATAAATTTATATTGATCGTATGGGATTTCCTCTCATTTTTCTAGATAATGTGATATCTATTATTTTATTATTATCATGACCTTCATGATGAAATTTGTAAAGAACGAAATGCATGAATTCATCGATAATTTTTTTCATTAAGATAAATAGGCATGTAAATAAATCCAATTGTTTTTGTTTTAAGTTGATGTTAATAAAATTTATTTAGGAATCATGTTTAGCCAATTTGTGATTGGTAGGATTGATTAATGTTTAAGGGGCCCATAGTTGGAATCCACAAATAATAAATAGGTTAATTCTCGATGGATTAAAGGACTGGATCATTGATTAAATGATAATTCCTCATACGGTTCTAATTTACCCTATTGCTTACAAAGGCATATAGCCTTACTCTTGGAGCTATGAGTGCTCATTGTGATTGAAGGATGGATGCTGTGTTTATGGGATAAGAGCCCAATTTATATGTCATTTTTTCTTGAAATTTGTTCTTTTATGTGAGCACAGATGGTTATTGTTATATGTGTGGGGGGGGAGAGGCCAATTGGTTGTGGTAGAATTTGAGGTCTAGGGTGGATAGATGCATCAATATAAGCATGTGGTTGTCGGGGAGGGAACTGGGGATGATGTGATGGGTCAGATGTGAATATTTGGATTCGTGTTATTTATTGCCGATTTTTTATCTTCATTAATTTACCCACACCTCAAGTTAACTACTTTTCATACCTTACTTCCAATATGGTGTGAAAATCATGAGGTATTCCTTGTTATTACTATCTTTAGCTTCTTAAGTGAGGTTGGGTCTTGTCTCCTACAATAGCTATAAATGACATGAAGTGTATTTCAGGTACTCATTGATTCGATCCCCATTACGATCAGTAGAATAGAATTTTTTTCTGGAATGACTATGAATATGGGTATGTAATAATATTGATAATAAATTTTTTAATAAATGATGTTAACCCATTGGGTTGGAGCATTATAGGATGCCCTGATGAGGTTTCAATTTACAAGAACAACCTATATTTGGTGTGATGCTAATTAAATAAAATGTTTAATTGTTTATAGATAATTACTATTTAATGAAATAATAAATGAAAAGTTCATTGCATAAAATGTTAATGTAGTAATCTAATAATTCTATTTATATGGTTCTATGATTATAGGACACTTTGTCATATAAGTAGAAGTCAGGAGTCGGAGAGACATTAGCCGCAGTTGAGACTGAGAATAGGTTATTCCCATAGTGTATTTGTGAGCAATAGTATATTCTTTACATTATATGTTTCTATACTCGACTCCACCCTCTTTTTTAGGTAAACTAACACCCCAAGGTTTTTGATCCCAGGGGGGTATTTTCCCCAACATTCTAGTGGGAGGAAAGATGCCCGACTACACCCTTGGGCCACCTATCTTCCCTTGGTAGATACCTGTGATGTTAGGAATAGTGTTTAGTTTTCCCCATATGTGTGTGTAGAGGGAAGAAATGTAATTTGGTTCTTCACAAACTTATAGTCAGGAAATAGTTTTCTTTCGACTACTATTGTTGTAACATGTATGAGATGTAATGGGTTGAGTATCCTTACTCGATGTATGGGATATTATGGCTTGAGTATTAATACCATACGTATGATACATGATATGTGAGCTGTTGTGGCTTTTGAAAACAACATGGATCCTTTGATTATGTGGATGTGGTGGTTTTGATGCACGTGGTACATATTTTGATGATTCTCCTAGGTGTCTGTGGGAAAACCTTTTTGGAGAGTGATTCTTATGACGCACGACGTTGGGGAAAAGAGGCAATCTATCTGGGATGTAGTTGTGTGGAACCATTTATATTAATTATTATATTATATACTCTTGTATTTCATACTTGGTGAGAGTATACATAATTATTATTGGAACATTGTATACCTATTTAGGTGATGAGTTACTTTAACTTGTTTTCCAATGTGCTTTGGCATGCTTTCTTAAATTTTTCACCAGAGGATCTTGGGAGGATCCTACTGATTATATTTTTAGAATCATCATATTTATATATAAATTGTTTTTATGATACATGTAGAATGTGGGAGATCAAGATAGTTACTAAAATCATGGGGTTATTGGTTCTGATTAGTCTTCGTGGTTTCTCTTGTTTTTTACTTTCTCTTGGTACGTGCAGTTTTTCGAATCAATGGTAGTAGTTTTGCATGAAATCGAATCTGTTTGCATGGAATTTAATTTATATTGTAGTTTGATTTTGAGTTGGTCTCTTTATATAGTATATCATTCTTTTACTTGTATTCTTTTATAGGGTAATGACTCCCATTTGGGTGTTTAATATATCCTTTGTGCTAGTCTCCAACCCAAGGCCAAAAGGAAGTGGAACTCAGGGGTCATTGTCTGTCTTTTCGCAATGTCAACCCAGGAGTTGTACACCTTGTTTAGAGGGGCCATTAAAATCTTGGAATTCTTTAATTATTCTCTTTATTCATAATTTAGGATGCTCTAAATTATTTTCTAGATTCTACAAATGTGGGAGACCTCTGAGCAGCTTATAGGAATGAAATTATAGATTTTTGTCTATGGGGAAATACCAATAATGATATACCAAAGACTATTTAGAAATATTTAGTGAACAATCCATAATAATTTTTCATTAAAAACAATTTCTATATGATATTTCAATATTATATATAATAAATTAATTTTTAATGACTTACTTAGGCTTCCAACGATATAATCCAAGACACTTCATGTGTTTTTATGTAATGGAAGTATATGATTTTGAAAATAACTGGAGGTACCATTGTGATTTCTGATCCCTTTATAATTAAATTAAATTATTATACGAAAGACTAAAGACCTCATTGAATTGATGAAGGATAGGTACCCCCAATTTTGTTCAACCCTGTATGTTAAACAATATTTTGAGGAAGAAATTTCTTAAGGGGGAAGAATGAAATGACCTAAACATTTGAATAGCATTTTGTTTCATAAAAATTTGTTTTCTACTGTGTCAAATAAATTAAAACTATATAAGTATTAATTATAATTTAACTATACTTTTTCGAAGGTTATGAGACTGTTTTATAATTGGAAACAGTAATAAATTTAACGTTACAGTCATGTTTTCTAAAAAAATGAAAATGGAGAACTAATTAGATTGAATTTTCATTGGACTCTACTTGTATAATTGTGCCATATGAACCCCAATTTTCAATGATTCTATGTAACACCCCAAGATTTCATAGTGTGTTAGTTATTCAAAATAATTCAATAACTTTCACTACATGCAACACCAAGTTCAAGAACACCATGACTTACCAAACAAGCCGTTCAAAAGAGGTTATGAATAGTATTAGATAAATTTTAATGTTTATATAATCCTTATAATTTTAGAATCCATATTATGAGTTTCTTAGATATAATGCAAGAACAAATTCATTTTCAGTATTGCACTTTTAACAACTTTAATAGTGAACCCTTTTTAAATACTATATTTTAAACTTTTTGACTAAATGGGGACATCAAAAATTTAAAATGAAACATCCCAAGCTTCTACGGTACGCTTCTCTTTGAATAATGTGATAGCGTGTGTTGTACGCAACACCGAGTTCTAACAACCAATTAAACTAGCCGTTATGAATAGTAATAACTAATTTTTAAAATTATATATATTTTATATTTGAAAATGGACTTCATTTTTGGACTCGGAATATCGAATTTAGCCTAAGGTGAAATTTTGGTACTTTTCGGATAACTTTCATATTTTGATGAATAGTGAAAATTACTAAATTTTAATTAAAAACAACTTTTTTAATCAAAATAATTAATAGTGATAAATTATGAATTTTAGTAGTTTTAAAGTATATTTAGAATATATTTTTACCATTTAATATAATGTTGGTCATTGGATATAATTTTACAATTAAACCAAACATAAACAAGTGTCAATCTTTTGGTAGTTATTATCTCTTAAAACACGCTTTTTGTTTTGACAGCGGGAATTAATTTTAAATTAATTTCGGCCACTTATGTGTTTAGAATTTAGGAAAATGGATTCCATATTTGGAATCAGGATGTTCAAATTGTGTAAATAGGTAACTTTTATTTTTAGACATTTTGAATAATTTCTGCGGTAAATATTTTATTTACCATGGTTAATGGTAAATCCGGTAAATAAGGGTTAAAAAAATAATATTATAATAATACTAAATTACCCTAAATCGTGTCTTAACCCTTGTGGTTGATACATGGTCGACCATGGGCATCTTTGTGTCAATTTTGGGACCCCATGGATCCACTTGTAAGTGATAATGACACTTTATTTTAATTAAGTCAAAATGAATACAAAAATGACACAAGCATATATCTTTTAGCAAAACAATTGTTACATAGGGTTATATAGGTTGGATTTTAGATTATAAATATTCATTAGAAAGCTAAAAAGATTTCCTACATAATGATGTTTTATTTATAATTTTTAGAAATTAAATCATTTATTTTATTTATGACACAATGATGATGCAGTAATTACTAAAATAGTAAAAAATTAACATAATTGATATTATAAATACCCAAATAAATATAATATGAAACTTTTAATGAATTAAACTAATTTTCTAGGATAATATGATATATTAGGATTGATTTAATTGACTTTGTTCTAAGTAATCAATCTGTTATGAGTTTCACAAAAATCAACTAATGAATAGTGTCAAAATTGACATAAAAGAATTCTTAAAACAAATATTATATTATTAATTGATATTAAATTCCTAAAAATCTAAGGTTCGGCCAAGAGACTTATATTATGATAGGTTAATCATTAATGGACCACTTGTGGGTCGCTTGGATGTATATAGTAAGTTTATTAACCATAATATATAAAAATACAAAGAGACATTGTAAAAGTGAAACTAATTAACTTAGAGTTAATACTTAAAGATAAGGTTAATATAAGTACCCAAAGCTGTCTAAATTCTATTGGATGAGTTGTTTTCGACCTATCCCCACCTCATACTTTGAATAGTCAACTTTGGAGCCTTTGGAAACCGAATATGAATTTATTATAAATTAATATTTCTAGCTTTTCCAAAGGTGCCCCTCACCCCTCTTATAAAAGGGCACTCCTCCTTCTCATTTCCTCACACCTCTCAAGCCACTTGGCTCGTCCAAACTCTGCCCAACTAAGCTCCCCACATCTCTCTCCTCCTCCTTGAAGCTTCCCCTTAGGCAGAAAGCATTTCAAGAAGTCCTTTGGTTCCAACCAAAGTGAGTTACCTAAATTAAAGGTAACAATTTCTCTTAAAGTATCTTCATTTATTTTGCTTCTCCAACCCCAAAAATATTTTTTATTTCCTTTCTTTTGTAACAAAACCAGTATCCTAAATATACTAGGATGTTGTTATAAGAAGTATTCAAACTACACATACACACAACTCCATCTAATGGATGATGAACATAATGTTTCTGTGGATGGAAAACTAACGCCTCACGAAACGATGATTGTTCAAATACATCTTACCACCTCTCATGGTGGCCATTATGATGGCACTGTAATTAAATATGATATTAATGATATATATTTTATATATAAGCTTCTGTAATTCCATTTTATTTCATTCCATTATTCGTTTCATGTTGTATATACATACGATAATTTCATTTGAGGAAGTGCGGACTACCGCCCCCTTAAAATGATATGACTCGTTCATACCACACATGGAACGTATAAAGGATGGTGTTAATGAACTTAAGTAACATATATAAAATATTATATTATACTGGAATAGTAATATACCTATGTATCATTTGGATTTGATTCTTTTAAAATAAAAATTAAATGGAAGAAGTGTTCGTGCGTACGTACGGACTACCGTCTCCACGAACGCGATGAGATTCATTCTCCATCGTATCCATTCAAGTATAATTACCATTTAATGATTTAAAAATGATGTTTAAGGACTTGATATCATTCTGGATATGAATAAGATACAACAAACATGACTTATGTAACAAAATATATAAAAGAAAATGAGTAAGTTAACACCCGAAACGATGATAATTCTAAGATATTATTAATAAATCAATGTTAAAAGATCATATATGATATCATATTAATATATATGATTCTTGTATAATTTAATAACAATTATTTCACCATTATACAGGAGTTTAACCTACCCCAACCAAGGAAAAGTACAAGGTAAGGGTTATTTCACAATCTCTTCATTATCCGAGGTTGTTTATACGTAATAATCTACTGGGATTTCTTTATCATCCACATCCATGTTTCTTCGAAATGTATTTAAAAACATATTTATTATTTGCAAGAATATGGGTTAAATTCATTTATACCCTTGTTTGACTTTTTGTAAGAGGTTTATGAAGGAATATTTCCGTCGTTTTCAAAACAAGGTCCTTTTTGACCTTTTCGACATAATTAAGATAAGAATGTTTTTTTTACTTATATGGCGGGTGCGGTTATTTTCCGCCGTTATAAAATCATCAAAGCTTTCCTTACAAGCTTACAAGAATATTTTCAAGAAAATGTTTTATTTTATATGGCTCTTAAATGATTTCAAAAATAGAAAGAGATATTTCTCTAAAAAGTGTTTTGATTTCATCTATGTCAACATCCTTTAATGGATTTTACGCTTATTTGAAGTTGATTTATTATAATACAAAACTTCTACATTGTATTGAAGGTTTTGTGATGTGTGTGACTATGGATGTGCTATTTTATACCATTCATAGTTTATGGTGAAACTATTGACATTTCGTATGCTAGTTTTAATCCGAATGTTTATGTTATATTTCAAAATTTTCTTCAGATGAATGTGCTAAACAAGTATGTTCCGGGTTGGGGACCGGTAAAAGTAAGCCCTCCAGGTTGGGGACTGGTAAAAGTAAGCCCTCCAGGTTGGGGACTGGTTAAAGTAAGCCCTCCAGGTTAGGGACTGGTAAAAGTATGCCCTCCGGGTTGGTGTCCGGTTATTAGAGGCACTCCGGGTTGGTGTCCGGTTATTAGAGGCACTCCGGGTTGGTGTCCGGTTATTAGAGGCACTCCGGGTTGGGTTCCGGTTAGAAGTAACCCCTAGGTCTTGGGATGAGGCCTAGACAAAGAAATTAACATTCAGCATTATGCATTCCAACATTATGAAAGTGGTTATTGATATTGCATGTGATTATTCGATTAGTAGAATATCCATGTGAACAAGTAAATGGCATTATTTCATTTTACTTTTGCCATACTATGTTGAAGTTCAATTTTAAAAGGCTTTTGTTTTAGTAATTCATTGCCTTAAATGTTTATGCTTATTTTGAATGTTCCGCTATATTGTTATCCTTACTGGGCATTTGAGCTCACCCCTTTTCTATGTTTTATTTTTCCCAGGTAGTGAAGAAGTAATTTATGAATGACTTGTAGGGATATTATGAGGGGTTAATAGTGTGGATATGAAGACTTTGTTGTTGTTGTAGTTTTTCACTTTGAAATGTAATGTAAAACATTATGATTATATCTAGTGTTTCCAAGGCTACTAAACCAATCGGTCTTTCGAGATTTGATCTTTCTTGTGATCATGCCAATGTTACGAAGTAATGCACCGACTCTGGGCAACTGGGGTCGGGGCGTTACAGTTGGTATCAGAGGAAGTTTAGTACAAACCTTGGAAGCTAGATTTAGATAAACTCTGATTAGAGCACGTAGACCTAAGATGAACTTTGAGGATTAGTATAGAAGAACTTCCTAGAATTTTGGTATTGTAGAGATTTTGTGAGTTTTCTGAGCAATACATCCCTGTCTGGATACGAGCAGGTAGAGGCGGCTCTGGAACAGATGTACCTAGGGGTAAAACCCGAAAACACCGCTTTGAGCTAGACTCGAACGGGAACTGGTGCACGACAACGGGCCTTGCTGAACTCTTGGTTACGACACTCCCGGGGGATATGCTTAGGATAACTCTCATTTTCTTTACAAATCATTATGAAGGGTTTATGTGTATATACATCCTCAAAGGAGACATTCTTATGATTATGGATTATATCCATAAATAGTTCAATTTATGTTAAGTGTTTTATAAGTATGGGATTATGTATTTTGATTCATAAACTGATCTAGTTTATGCCATTGTTTAGAAATGGCGCCCAGTAGAAGGAATGAGAACTCCAGAAATGAACATGATACAAAGAGAAGGAAGGATCATATCTTTCATGGTATTAAGCTAGAATTTATAAGAGAAATAGTATCCCATGTATTATCATCATATGAAGAAATAATATCATGTATTGATAAGATAAGTAAAGAGATTACTAAGTCCTATGGCTTTGAAGGGAAGCAAGAGAAGAAAAGGATAGAAGAGAGAAAGATGGATAAAGGGAAGAGGGAAAAGAAGAATTTTCCCATATGTGGTAACTGTGGAAAGAAACACCCTGGAACTTGCCTGAAAGGAATGAGAGTTTGTTATAAGTGTGGAGAAAAAGGGCACAAAGTACATGACTGCAAGGGTAAGAAAATGGTTTCAAATGTACAATGCTTCATTTGCAAGGAGTTTGGACACTACGCGAACCTATGTCCCAGTCATCAGACTATGACGCAAATGATGCTATTGGATAATAATCAAGTTATGATACTACCACAGATGAAGAGGAATGATTAGAGTTCTTATGTTGATTATATCAATTGAGTGTTGTATCAACAATGTACTTGTTATAATAATTATGGAGTATATAAGGATTGTACTGCAGTACTATTTCATTAAGGACTTGAGATTGTGTGGAACAAAGAAAAGTGACTCATTAGCAGGATAGATTTTTGGAAAATATATGGTTGAGAGAATGATAAACCATAATATAGTTCTGATACCGAGGTAGTGATTTTCGAATAATACATGATTATTTTGGAAAAAAATATATTGGATATTCTTGACTACCTTGGAACTGATTAATGATTTGTATATTCCATCATTTTTGGGGTTTAAAACATTTTTTGATTGATGAAGTATATCCAGTATTCTATATGGAATAAGGGAGCATGAATGTAATCAATAAAGAATATGGTAATACATGATGAAGGTATTCATATGCTATTACGGGGTAAAAAGGATCTATATTATATTTACCTTCCTTATAAATGTTAGACTGTGAGTTTGGACAAAAGTATTTTGGATAGTTCTAGTTTGGATTATTTTGGATTGCCATAAAAGGACAACCCGGAGGTCGGGCGGCAACCCGTCGCGTCCGGCAAGGCTGCGAGACTTGAACCCGCAACCGAAGGGCGACAAGGGTGTATCACCTACCACTGGACCATGAGATGTCCTGGATTAAATAATGTAGTTTTTATTAAAAGATCATGTAGATGAATTATAAATTCGTTTATTTTGGAACCCTATACGAATAATGTAAATAGAATTTTTTTTACATTCTATTATCTTTTAGAGTGAAAGATGAGTTTGTGGTAGAAATTTATTAATGGATAAAACTCTAATTATAAAGTAAGTATATCTCCTTATGATCTTAGCCAATCTCATAAATAAATTCCTCAATATTAAGAAAAGCAACTTTGAACAAAAATGTTTTCCTAGATGGTACCTTAAATCATCACTAATTTATGGCTTTGGGATTGTTGGCCTTTTTATAGCCATGTTCTCTACCACTCTCCATCAGATAATTGATGGTTATATTTTTCTTCCATATCCATATTTTCCTACATGGAACCCTAGTATGTGTTATTTTCGGTAATCTTCATGCTTTCGACTCTTTATTTTAAATAGAGGCCTCATTAATTCATTTTTCGATGTGGGATTTCAACTAGGATATTTTGAAACGTCAAAAATGTATTATCCTAATACCCTATGTTTTGTTGAACCGATGGTATTTCAATTCATCATAGATTGATGAATTTAAGGAACTCAATTTTATACTTGTTTGTGATTGATGACATCAATCACTCCCTATAAATATTTACGTTTTTCCTCCAATTATATGTCTCAAATTGCCACCAATGTTCTCTTAATCGAGATCATAATTTGGTGGTGACCCTTTCATTTCTCTTTTCCTCATATTAAGACTAAATTTTGTAACCCAATTTCTGATGTGGGGTTTCCCACAAATATATTATCTATTTTCAACCTTTTATTTTCGAAGAACAATTTCAAATTGCGAGGACGCAATTTATTGAAGGAGGGGAGAATGTAACACCCCAAGATTTCATAGTGTGTTAGTTATTCAAAATAATTCAATAACTTTCACTACATGCAACACCAAGTTCAAGAACACCATGACTTACCAAACAAGCCGTTCAAAAGAGGTTATGAATAGTATTAGATAAATTTTAATGTTTATATAATCCTTATAATTTTAGAATCCATATTATGAGTTTCTTAGATATAATGCAAGAACAAATTCATTTTCAGTATTGCACTTTTAACAACTTTAATAGTGAACCCTTTTTAAATACTATATTTTAAACTTTTTGACTAAATGGGGACATCAAAAATTTAAAATGAAACATCCCAAGCTTCTACGGTACGCTTCTCTTTGAATAATGTGATAGCGTGTGTTGTACGTAACACCGAGTTCTAACAACCAATTAAACTAGCCGTTATGAATAGTAATAACTAATTTTTAAAATTATATATATTTTATATTTGAAAATGGACTTCATTTTTGGACTCGGAATATCGAATTTAGCCTAAGGTGAAATTTTGGTACTTTTCGGATAACTTTCATATTTTGATGAATAGTGAAAATTACAAAATTTTAATTAAAAACAACTTTTTTATTCAAAATAATTAATAGTGATAAATTATGAATTTTAGTAGTTTTAAAGTATATTTAGAATATATTTTTACCATTTAATATAATGTTGGTCATTGGATATAATTTTACAATTAAACCAAACATAAACAAGTGTCAATCTTTTGGTAGTTATTATCTCTTAAAACACGCTTTTTGTTTTGACAGCGGGAATTAATTTTAAATTAATTTCTGCCACTTATGTGTTTAGAATTTAGGAAAATGGATTCCATATTTGGAATCAGGATGTTCAAATTGTGTAAATAGGTATCTTTTATTTTTAGACATTTTGAATAATTACTGCGGTAAATATTTTATTTACCATGGTTAAGGGTAAATCCGGTAAATAAGGGTTAAAAAAATAATATTATAATAATACTAAATTACCCTAAATCGTGTCTTAACCCTATTGGTTGATACATGGTCGACCATGGGCATCTTTGTGTCAATTTTGGGACCCCATGGATCCACTTGTAAGTGATAATGACACTTTATTTTAATTAAGTCAAAATGAATACAAAAATGACACAAGCATATATCTTTTAGAAAAACAATTGTTACATAGGGTTATATAAGTTGGATTTTAGATTATAAATATTCATTAGAAAGCTAAAGAGATTTCCTACATAATGATGTTTTATTTATAATTTTTAGACATTAAATAATTTATTTTATTTATGACACAATGATGATGCAGTAATTACTAAAATAGTAAAAAATTAACATAATTGATATTATAAATACCCAAATAAATATAATATGAAACTTTTAATGAATTAAACTAATTTTCTAGGATAATATGATATATTAGGATTGATTTAATTGACTTTTTTCTAAGTAATCAATCTGTTATGAGTTTCACAAAAATCAACTAATGAATAGTGTCAAAATTGACATAAAAGAATTCTTAAAACAAATATTATATTATTAATTGATATTAAATTCCTAAAAATCTAAGGTTCGGCCAAGATACTTATATTATGATAGGTTAATCATTAATGGACCACTTGGGGGTCGCTTGGATGTATATAGTAAGTTTATTAACCATAATATATAAAAATACAAAGAGACATTGTAAAAGTGAAACTAATTAACTTAGAGATAATACTTAAAGATAAGGTTAATATAAGTACCCAAAGCAGTCTAAATTCTATTGGATGAGTTGTTTTCGACCTATCCCCACCTCATACTTTGAATAGTCAACTTTGGAGCCTTTGGAAACAGAATATGAATTTATTATAAATTAATATTTCTAGCTTTTCCAAAGGTGCCCCTCACCCCTCTTATAAAAGGGCACTCCTCCTTCTCATTTCCTCACACCTCTCAAGCCACTTGGCTCGTCCAAACTCTGCCCAACTAAGCTCCCCACATCCCTCTCCTCCTCCTTGAAGCTTCCCCTTAGGCAGAAAGCATTTCAAGAAGTCCTTTGGTTCCAACCAAAGTGAGTTACCTAAATTAAAGGTAACAATTTCTCTTAATGTATCTTCATTTATTTTGCTTCTCCAACCCCAAAAATCTTTTTTATTTCCTTTCTTTTGTAAAAACACCAGTATAATAAATATACTAGGATGTTGTTATAAGAAGGATTCAAACTACACATACACACAACTCCATCTAATGGATGATGAACATAATGTTTCTGTGGATGGCAAACTAACGCCTCACGAAACGATGATTGTTCAAATACATCTTACCACCTCTCATGGTGGCCATTATGATGGCACTGTAATTAAATATGATATTAATGATATATATTTTATATATAAGCTTCTGTAATTCCATTTTATTTCATTCCATTATTCGTTTCATGTTGTATATACATACGATAATTTCATTTGAGGAAGTGCGGACTACCGCCCCCTTAAAATGATATGACTCGTTCATACCACACATGGAACGTATAAAGGATGGTGTTAATGAACTTAAGTAACATATATAAAATATTATATTATACTGGAATAGTAATATACCTATGTATCATTTGGATTTGATTCTTTTAAAATAAAAATTAAATGGAAGAAGTGTTCGTGCGTACGTACGGACTACCGTCTCCACGAACGCGATGAGATTCATTCTCCATCGTATCCATTCAAGTATAATTACCATTTAATGATTTAAAAATGATGTTTAAGGACTTGATATCATTCTGGATATGAATAAGATACAACAAACATGACTTATGTAACAAAATATATAAAAGAAAATGAGTAAGTTAACACCCGAAACGATGATAATTCTAAGATATTATTAATAAATCAATGTTAAAAGATCATATATGATATCATATTAATATATATGATTCTTGTATAATTTAATAACAATTATTTCACCATTATACAGGAGGTTAACCTACCCCAACCACGGAAAAGTACAAGGTAAGGGTTATTTCACAATCTCTTCATTATCCGAGGTTGTTTATACGTAATAATCTACTGGGATTTCTTTATCATCCACATCCATGTTTCTTCGAAATGTATTTAAAAACATATTTATTATTTGCAAGAATATGGGTTAAATTCATTTATACCCTTGTTTGACTTTTTGTAAGAGGTTTATGAAGGAATATTTCCGTCGTTTTCAAAACAAGGTCCTTTTTGACCTTTTCGACATAATTAAGATAAGAATGTTTTTTTTACTTATATGGCGGGTGCGGTTATTTTCCGCCGTTATAAAATCATCAAAGCTTTCCTTACAAGCTTACAAGAATATTTTCAAGAAATTTTTTTATTTTATATGGCTCTTAAATGATTTCAAAAATAGAAAGAGATATTTCTCTAAAAAGTGTTTTGATTTCATCTATGTCAACATCCTTTAATGGATTTTATGCTTATTTGAAGTTGATTTATTATAATACAAAACTTCTACATTGTATTGAAGGTTTTGTGATGTGTTTGACTGTGGATGTGCTATTTTATACCATTCATAGTTTATGGTGAAACTATTGACATTTCGTATGCTAGTTTTAATCCGAATGTTTATGTTATATTTCAAAATTTTCTTCAGATGAATGTGCTAAACAAGTATGTTCCGGGTTGGGGACCGGTAAAAGTAAGCCCTCCAGGTTGGGGACTGGTAAAAGTAAGCCCTCCAGGTTGGGGACTGGTTAAAGTAAGCCCTCCAGGTTAGGGACTGGTAAAAGTATGCCCTCCGGGTTGGTGTCCGGTTATTAGAGGCACTCCGGGTTGGTGTCCGGTTATTAGAGGCACTCCGGGTTGGTGTCCGGTTATTAGAGGCACTCCGGGTTGGGTTCCGGTTAGAAGTAACCCCTAGGTCTTGGGATGAGGCCTAGACAAAGAAATTAACATTCAGCATTATGCATTCCAACATTATGAAAGTGGTTATTGATATTGCATGTGATTATTCGATTAGTAGAATATCCATGTGAACAAGTAAATGGCATTATTTCATTTTACTTTTGCCATACTATGTTGAAGTTCAATTTTAAAAGGCTTTTGTTTTAGTAATTCATTGCCTTAAATGTTTATGCTTATTTTGAATGTTCCGCTATATTGTTATCCTTACTGGGCATTTGAGCTCACCCCTTTTCTATGTTTTATTTTTCCCAGGTAGTGAAGAAGTAATTTATGAATGACTTGCAGGGATATTATGAGGGGTTAATAGTGTGGATATGAAGACTTTGTTGTTGTTGTAGTTTTTCACATTGAAATGTAATGTAAAACTTTATGATTATATCTAGTGTATCCAAGGCTACTAAACCAATCGGTGTTTCGAGATTTGATCTTTCTTGTGATCATGCCAATGTTACGAAGTAATGCACCGACTCTGGGCAACTGGGGTCGGGGCGTTACATTCTATATGAGATATCATTTATGTGATTTTACCTAGACATTTTCTAAACTAAGATCCAAAAATGTAAACATGATCGAAATAAATAATGGGAGAAGTTAAAGTTGATCTATAACATGACCCAAACCAGGTTCACCAAATAGATCCATGAAAGGCCCATCATCTCACACCTAACTATTAGGGTTTTTATGGTGCAATAAATGGATATGTAATTGGACCTAACCATTATTATTATGTACATTAATTTTTTATATAATAATGAATATGAATTCATCCTTTTATTATTAATTTTTAAATTATTCTTAATACACAAAAAGTATTTTTGATTAATATTCATATTTAGGTAAGAAATCAATTTCGGTGAATAAATTGATTTTTGAGATAAATAATATTTTACAAAAATATTTTTATTAAATTAATTTTATGTGATATAAATGATAATATAATTTTTATGAAGTCCAATGTAATTTTATTATGGTTTAAAAACAATTTTTACAAAAAACAGTCAATTTTTAATAAATGTTGTTTTTTAATATGTGAGAATTCACATGATTATAGTTTTTTAGATTTAATGGTTTTTTTGGAATCAGGAAGTTGAAATTATCAAATGGTGATTTTTTAGCATTTCTTGAGTTAGTTTAATTGTTTTGGTAAAAATTAAATACCATAAAAGTATATAATGTGTTTTATGATGTCATAATGTTCCAATAGTAATGTAATAATATTAAATAAAAAAATATATTAGAAAAATATCTCTTTTATCTTTAAAATAATAAGATTTTATATTCGATTGTTTTATTTTACAATGATTTAGTGAATTCTTTGTGTTTAATTAAATATTTTACAATTTTAAAATATTTTTTTTGAAATTATATGTCACCACAAAATAATAAGGGGAAATATTATAATATCGTTGAACCTTATCCATATAAATTAATTTATACCAATCCCATTTTCTAGAAACCATTGGAAAAAACATGGGATTTTTTGTGGCTTTGAATATTTTAGTGTGTAGGGTCCAAAACCAAAATAATAATGAATTCCCATTCCATTCCTATATAAACCCAATGAAGATCACATTTCTCTTCAGTAAACTGCTTTAATGCCCAACCAATCTCTTCCTATTCCTCCCAAAAGTCCTGCCAATGTTCTCTCTTGCTCCCATGAATCCTCTCGCAAGCCTTTGGGATTAGACATCCAAGTAAGGGATCTTCCAATCTCCACTTTTATCAAGAACATCTTTTTTTGATATGTATTTTAATTCAAATATAAATATTTTGGTATATGATAGTAAATAATCAAATTAAATTCCATTTAATTTATATATAATTATATCTTCCATTACAATCTCATTAATCCAACAATGAAACATTATATACACATGTTACCATGTTGAAATTTCGTAAGGGATTCTCACCTTCCTCTCATCCTTCCAATTCTAGTACCTTTTTTGAAATTTTACATTTTAATTTCAAATGATTATATTTTCATCCTTTTATAATAAATTACATACGCTCTATTTTATGTTATTTCAATGAGGTATCATTTATTCACCCCCACATGGACCATTACCTATGTTTTTACTATGTAGAAATTTTTCAAAGGTTCATTCCTTTCTCAATTTTTTCCATGTTACACTGTATTGTTACACCCATCTATTTTAAAAAAAAAATTGTTGATGTATGTATAATAACCTCCCCCATACATCTCATATTATGTTTTAATTATGATATATCCATTTCTATCTAATTCACCACTATAGTGTACACTTGTTACCATGCTGAAATTCCATACAGGATTTAATTAATATCATTTCCATTAATGAATTTATTTTATATTATACATCTTCAATTAAATATAATATGTTTTGATATTATTTACCATGATCAACTTAATTAAAATTTCATGTATAAATGATGATATACCATTTTATATCTCATTAACCCATTTAATGGATTTATATTTGACGTTGCTATGATGCTAAAATTGCACCACGATTTTTCATTCCCAAATCATCATGTAGTGAATACCAGACTCATTTCTATATCAATTATATTCACCATTATGATCATGTACATATTTATTGGTGACATAAGTGTATGTATTCCACATTCCTTGTTTGTGGAAGAAATTATGATGTTTAATGAATCCTTGTTATATAATCTATTTGGCACACTAATACAAGAAAATTAAATGATTATGATGGGTTTGACCTGATAGTACTTCAATGAATTTGGTAATGTTTAGAATCATGATATTTCAATTCAAATGATGGTTTACTCATGATAATTCATGTGAAATGAGGGTTTACTCATACTAATTCTTATGGAATGATGGGTTACTCATGTTATTTCATTTGAAATAAGACATGGCTCATTATAATAACATTTTGTATGGTGTTGCCACATTTCTATGTTATGAATATCATGCATTCTCATGACTTCATGTTCATTTTTATTTTATACTCTATTGAAATGACTATTTACTAAAATGTGTTGTCTTCCTCATGTTATACAATGTTTATTCCCTTACTAGGTCTTTCTGCTCACCCTTTTCTTATGTATGTCCTCAGGTAATCCCATGCAATGCTATGTATGAAGGAATGTTGTGGTTATGTAAAAATTGTTTTCAATAAAAATATTTTTTGATACAACCCGTCATAAAAGCTTCATTTTATGACACACTTTTTGATGAAGAGAAATATGGTATGGGTCCCATTAGAAAATACCACATCCCAAATACACCATTTTCCTGTTTTACCCTAAACCATCATTTTATAATACTGATGCACTACAAAAATTATTCGAGAAATAGTTCAGCAAAAATATATGAAATTTTTTTACAAGATTAACAAGATAATAAAATTAATCTATATGATCCTCCTCCTTGAATCATAAAATTATTGTTTATTCTTCAATATGAATTTATCATTCATCCCACTTTAATTACTGAGACCTAATCACAATTCCATGAATATTATATAAAAAATTCCATTACATTGCCCACCACTTTATTTAAAAATAATTGAGTTTTTGTTCAATGATTCAGAACAATAGTGTTTTAATGCATTGAAATATACATTTATGTAAATATATTTATTAATAATATATATATATATATATATTTGTAAATATATACATCACTACCACAACACGGGGCAAGGGACGTGCCTTGTTTTATCAGTGCAAAATAGGATGTGTTGTTAAGGGGGACCCCTTTATCACCACTGATAAAGGGTTGTATTCATCATTGTTTTTTAACAGCTGATAATAATGGGAATATTTTAAAAAAATAATTCTATAAAATAAAATTGAATATATATTTATATTTATATTGATTTAAATTTAATTTATATATTTTAAATATGTTTAGACACATATAAATAGATAGATGCACTTAATAAACAAAATATGTAGTAAAATTTGATTATTAAATGTTTTACAAATTATCAATTAATAATTTTCAAATTATCATTGAGCAGTTTTCATTTAATAACAATTTGATGGAAAAAAATAAGATACTTAATAAAAGATCTAAAATATGTTTAAAACAGAGCTCAATTATTAAATTTCCAAAACATTTGATCCAAATGTCTATTTGAGCTCTACAACATATCAAATCGAAGCATGAAGCGTTCTCTAAGAGATGGTGACAAAATGGATCCTCTTATAAGATATTTTGAGGTCAAAAATTCATATAATGATAAGAAAACATTGCTTTTATTAAATACACCCAAAGTTTTTAACAATCGATGAAATTTATTCCTCATTTCAGTGGGACTTTATTCCATTTTTAGGGGTGAATGAATTTTTTCGATTGATTACATTCATATTGAAATTATAGATTTAAAATATTATCATTTTTAACAATTTAGTGTTATTTATAATCCAATATATAACAATACATACCTATTTAGTTAAATATTCACATATAAAAAAATTAATTTTATAAATATATAATTCAACTTATTTACATATAAGATATATTTTACAATATAAAACAGTTATCTAAATAAATATCAATATCCATTTAATATGAAATAAATATATATGCATAATTCTATACCTATATAACATGAGTGTGTGTGTGTATTTGTCTGTGTTTTTTTAACAAACTGATATATATTAATATAGGAATCAGTATACATATAAAAAATATATGTAAATATATATAAATAGATAGGTATAAATATATATTAATATAAAAATTAATATATTGATATATAAATATATAAATATATAAATATAACAATACGTATACATATATATATATTTATTAATATATGAATATATATATATATATATTAATATAATGAAATATATATTTTAATATAAATATATATATACTAATATAAATATACTTTAATTTATGAATAAATATACAAATAAAAATATAACTAAATATATATATAGTTAGAAATAATTATAAATTAATATATCAATATATTTATATATATGGATATTAAATTCTTTAATATAACTATATTTGTGTGTATATATATATTAATAAATGAATATATATATATATTCGTTTATTAATATAACTAAATATATATTTTAATATAAATATATATATGTTTATATTCATATATATTAATATACAAATAAATATAATGATAAAAAATTATAACTAAATATATATAAATAGATAGATATAAATATATATTGGTATAAAAATATATGTATATGTATATGTAAATATATATTTATAAATATATGGATTTAAATATACATGTGTATATATATATATATTAATATACGAATATGTATATAAATATATATATATATAACATAATATATATTCTATATTATAAATATATATTTGTTAATATAAATATATATTAATATACAGATAAATATACAGATAATAAAATATAACAAAAAGTATATAACTATATATATATATTAATATTGGAATAAATACATAGACGTATAAATATAAAAAATATAACATTAAATGTATATATATATATATTAATGTATGATAATATATATATATAACTAAATATATATTTTCATATTAAAAAATATATTTTTATATAAATATATTTTAATACATGAATAAATATAACATAATATATATATATCATTAAATTTAATTCAAAGTAAAATAGAAGAGTGGTAATTGTTCCTACCCCACAGTGGGAGGACTCAAGTTTGAATCGTGTGTGAGGTAGAAATGCACGTGGTGGTAAAGGGTTGTGCTAACGCTGTTAAATAGTCTGACTAGTGTGTGATTGGGTGGTAGGGTCAAGTAGGGTGGTGAAATGATGTGATATCGTTGTTAAATGGTGTGGTTGGGGTGTGCTGGGGTGGTAGGGGTGTGTGGTGGTGGGTAGTGCAATTTTAGAGGGGTTGAAGTGTTGTTAAAACCCTCCTCCATTTTGCCGAATATATATTTATATATAACATTTAAACCATTATCATTGCTTAAAAAACAATGATAAAAGTGGCCTTTTAACATCTCTAAAAAACGATGATAAAGGACCCTTTTATCATTTCTTTTTCATTTTCTAATTAAATACCCCATTTATTATTTTTTTAGCATTTTGAAAAGAGGTTTTTATCATATCATTTTTTAGCACAGATAAATGGGACCCCTTTTTTATTTGCTGATATTATCATCACTCTTTTTTGCACTGTAAATGGTCATTTCTAGCACTTTTAAAGGCCATATATGTAGAAGTGAGTGTGTGTGTGTCTATATATAAATATAATTAGAAATTGGATGGTAGGGGTTTGAGTACCAGATCAATTAGTGCCCACCTATTTTCTGGCCAATACTACTTCATTTTTCATAGGAAAAAGCCATTTCCACAGTTTTACGCATCCACCACCGCATTAATTAAAAAATAGTTTCGTAATATTTTCTAAAAAACCTTATATTTTATCAATCTATATGAAATATATTATTAATGCGAATTACTAAATGATTTATGGATATTATTAAGGTATAATTTTTATTTATGGAAGCTGATTAGTGATTATTTATAATAAGATGGATAATCATTATCCACTATGAAGGAGCTATGGAGTAGGTGAGGGGAAATGGAAGGTTAGGCTGCATAACTTGAGAAATATCGAGGGTGGCGCATCCATGAATTTTTTTAAGTTAAAATTGATTTGGTGAATATTTAATATGAAACACATGTTTCCCTACTCTTCTGGGATTCTGTATATTATTATGTGTTTCCCTATTTTTAGATATTCATACTTTTAATATTATACATATATAGTATAACATAATGTATATTTTTTGAATATATATATATATATATATTTATATGTGGTGTTTTTTATAGTTTTCAATTTCTATGTCGTATAATGTATTTATAAAATAATATTTATATTTTTTACATTTTTATTGTCAGTTATTTATTATAAATACATTTATCATTATAGAATGCAATATGTATTGTTTTTACGAACAGAAAAATAATAAATAGAAGATGTAATTGGATAATCCTACTTACATACTGGTACCGTGAAATACACCCCTATTAATTTTTTTCAATATCAATTTTTTGTATAGAATTTTTTTTACTTAATTTTGTTTTATATTTGTAATAGCATGCTACAATTACCTTTATATTTTTTATAAATAATTATTTTTATAATAAATTATATTATTTTGGGTTGGTTTTTTAAATACATTATCTCAATCATTCAAAAAAAGTAATATTAATAATGAAACATATTTAAAATATATATTATATTCCAATCGTTCATAAAATTTCCATGATAATTTCCAAAATAGAATAATGAATTTGTAAAATAAGGTAAGCCACAAAAAACAAATCTTTAGGAAAATAAATCCTTATATACAATTACAATTTAAAGTTAGGAAACCAAATCTGGGGATCTAATCCAACATCCCCACGATGGTGATGGAGAATTGGGAGGGGGAAGTTTAAATGAATACAAATCACAATGGTCGTAGATATCTTCTACATCCAGTTGATCATCTTCTTTATCATCAAGCATCAATGTCCCTGAATGAGTTGTGAATACAATACAACCCTCCTTGAAGTATATATATATATAATTATAAATATAATAAATATATTTATCATAATTTCATAGTTATTTAAATATAAATATATATTTATTTAAATAAAGATAGAACTATAACATATATATTTATTTAATATATTGATTTATATTTCATAAGTATATATAAATATATATTTATTTATTTTTGAATATAATTAAAATATATATGTAATACATATATATTTTCTATAAATATGTAATATATATATATATTTATTGTAATTAAATAATTATAAAATTATTATAAATATAAACAAATATAACTCTAAATTAATATAGATACATTCAAATAATAATTAAATAATAATATTGAAATTAAATATATTTAAATTTAAATATTAAAAATATATTTATTATAAAATTATAATTTTAAATAAATATATATTAAGTAAAAATGTAAATGTAATAAAATATTTATTTATTTATATGTATTATTATAAATAAATAAATATATATCTATAATATATATAATTTTATAATTATATATAATTTATAAATAATTTATTATCATTATAGTTTTATAGGCAGTTTTTTAGCGCTAATAATGATTGAACATTATTAGTGCCAAAAAAAATTGATACATGCCTGCAATATAATCTATTTCTATTTTATCATTGATAAAACATCCCCTCATATGCACTATTTCACTATCACTAATAAAAGGTTTATTATATTTTATAAACAGAATCTAATAGTTTCCTTCTCCTATCGCATGACTGAAGCTCTCACAGATGTCGAAATATTCTGTGTTCACCTACTCCTCCTTTCCATCCTCTATCACCAAATCCTCCCTTGCCACCACTGCTGGAAATCCCTCCTCCCCATCCACTACTGCTAAATAATGCATTTGTTGTAAGAACTTGGATCTTTATATGGTATGCTTTAGATTATTTTTTAGTTTTTCATCTTCTATATATGATACCAAATTGTTTCCCAATGATTATGAGAATTTCTGGGGGAGTTATTGGGGGTTTGGGACATTAAAGAAGAAGAAAATGGGGTTACTAGACATGTTTCAAGGTTTGTTCATGGTTATGGAAAATTGTGCGGAGAATCCTTGGTAAACATTCTTCCAAGGATAGAGGCTTACATAGGGTTTGTGCATAGTTAGGAAAAACATTCGGAATTTCCACAAAACTGTGCGAAGTGGGTGATTTTGGGAAGAAGCTTCGGCACGGTTTGGAAAACAATGCTGGTAAAACATGAAACCCAGAAACAATGAAAAAATAAAAAAAATCAACCCTGAGATTTCATAACCAAACTCGTATTTCTCCTTCATTTACCCCCCAAAACCCTACTGGGGAACATTTATGACCTAAGAATCCAAGAGTTGGTTCTCCTTTGATTCATGGCTGTTTGATACACCGTTGGTTGTGGATCAAATGACCGTTTAATCCAAATCCTCTCCTCCCTTCACTTTTTCGTGTTAGGGTTTTTGGTTTCCCCCATCTTTTTTTGAACCTGTATATCCCTATTTTCGGTGGCACCTAGGTTGGGGATTCAAGGTGTGATTGAAATCAGATCTAAGGACTTTGTTAAGAGCATTTTCATTACGTATATGAAGTAGGTGGTCTACAAGTATTTTCCCATAGTTTTTTAGAAGTGTTCATTAAAACTTGTATTATTGGTTTTCTCTACATGTGTTATGTGTTTCATTGGATTTCTTGTTAAAAAGGTGTATCTAATTTACCAATTGAAACCCTCAGAATCCCTATGGGATGGGTGGAGGAGGACATAACCATTTTAGGGACACAAAAGGGGTGAACTATCTATCTTGAAGCGAGAGTGGGATCCGGTTAAGTGATGGGTTTATAAATAATAATGTGGAAACCTTTTAGAGTATGTATTAAAGGTTTATTAAGATATAAATGTAATAATGATTAATATTTCTTAGGTGATAAAGGCATAAGGTTTGTTTGAATGACATGAAAATGGATAATTGTGTGGATGATATTATGTCTGTTATTTCATGAATTTGGATAGAAATACTTTATGGGATTAGGGAACATTAAATTGTGAACATGAAATTGGGTTATGGAATGTTAATGGGGAATGTGTTGACCAGATATATTAATGGAATGGATGAATTGTTGAAATGGGTTAATACACTAGAATATGGTAATACATCTAAATGATTAAATGTAGTAATGAGATTTTATTATGTGATATGAGAATTGTTATTAAAATGAATAAGTGGGTAAGTTCCTGGGAAATGATATGTGGGATAAATGGGATAATGATTTTTTAGTGACGAATTTGCCTATGTTATAAGCATTGTTGAACACACCTAACAGATAATGGCATGTAAATGGAAATTTGGATAAATAGACAATAATGTTAAAAGTGGAATGTGTTAATGGGTTATCGAATAGTCTTAATTCCAATGTTATGTTATTCATTGTGATATCCAATAGAATTCAATATTCTTGGTTGTGTTATATATGGTGTTTTGTGGTGGAAGATAAATAAACATGTACACATAGATATGTAGAGAGGGGCATTGATTTGAGGATCTAGGCCAATGGGAAGAGTCAGCCTAAGGCTCAAAACTCCATCCCAAGATTCATGGGTTAGGAAAGGTGATGGAGAATTTGTTACCCTAATGGTCTCATTCTATCTGGACAGAGGCTTCGAGGTGATGATATTGCGTTGATGTGATTTTTGGATCCCTAGTGAGATAGAAACTTGATGTTTTCTATATATACCTTGTTATTTATTGAATTAGACCGTTGTGTAGATTATATTTATGCCTAAATAATTGAATATGTCTTCAATTTATCTTATGTAATGGAGATGGTATAAGAAACAGATTTTGGATAAATGCTATCAATGAATTAAATGAACATTGTGAACTAATGGAACCTGAAATTTACCACTCCTAAATTTCTTTTATTAGGAAATTTCATTCACTCTCTATTAGATAGGATATTTTTTAGATATCGTTGGTGGTGGCCTACTGAGTTTTTTACTTACATCCGGATCATGCGGCAGTTGGGTACCCCGGCAAATCTCTTGATTGCAGGTTTTGACAAGGGCTGAGGCCCGACTATGAGATGTTGAGTTGGGCTCTGGATGTTCATGGATAAGTACCCATAAATTCATTAGAGATCCATTTAGAGTTTGTCTATTACATTTATTTGGGGTTTCATTCAGTTTCACTATAGGCACTACATGAAATTACTACATTTGATTTTTGTTTTTACTAGGTTGGGAAATATTTGGTTTTTCTTGTTTGTTGGTTGTTTGTAACAGCCCAAGATTTTATAAAAAAATATTCTTTTTAATTTTATTAATGTCTTGTATTGTACGCTACACCAAAAGGAGCTTGCACAACACGCATCCTTGTCTTGCCTTGCATTACACGCAATCGCGACCTTCTTCGATAGCGTGTGTAGTACGCAATAACGAGTTTCACTAAACAGCGATATGCTATTAAAATGTTATTAAAACTAGCCGTTATGAATAGTAATAACCACTTTTTGAAATTTTGTAAATTTTATTTTTCAAAATGGATTTCATTTTTGGATTCGAAGTATCGAATTTAGCCTAAGGTGAAATTTTGGTACATTTCGGATAACTTTCATATTCTGATGAATAGTGAAAATTACTAAATTTTAATTAAAACAACCTTTTTAATCGAAATAATTAATAGTGATAAATTATTAATTTGAGTGGTTCTAAAGTATATTTAGAATATATTTTTACAATTTAATACAATGTTGGTCATTGGTTGTAATTTCACATTTAAACCAGACATAATCAAGTGTCAATCTTTTGATAGATATTGTTTCTTAAAAAAACACGCTATGTGTTTTAACAGAGAGATTTAATTATAAAAATAATTAATGAAACTTCTATGTTATGAATTTTGTAAAATAGACTTTATTTTTGAATTCGCAATATAAAATATAGCTTAGGATTAAATTTTGGCATTGTTCTGAAAAACATCAATTTTTGATGAATAGTGAAACTACTAAGTGGTAGTTAAAAAAACTGAATTTTTCATAAAACTTAATTTTGCCGCTTCTGTGAATGGAATTTCGAATATCCGAGAGACACGGTTAATATCAAGGACTAAAATGTGGTTCAATGAGATGAAAATAATTTTTTGGTGAATAGTAACTTTTTACTTTTTTTAACCGCGGTTAATAGTAAATTGGGTAACTAAGGGTAAATATGATATTACTATTACCCTAACACATGTCCTAATTCTATTGGACAAGTGTAATTCGACCAAAAACAAACTTAGGAATAAAATATGACCATTTAGGCCCACTTGGATTAGATTAGGACATTTATTATTAATTTATTTAATGAAGGGTTAAAATAGTTAAAATCAAAGTTTAATAAGTAAATAATTTTTAATATGGGGTTATACATAAGATAAATTCGATTGTAAATATTCATTAGAAAGATAAAAAGATTTCCTACATGATGGTATTTTATTTGTAATTTTTAGACATAATATAATTTAATTTATTTATGACACAACGATGATGCAGTAATTATCTTATTAATGAAATATTGACATAATTGATGTTATAAACACCAAAATAAATGTAATTTTAGATTTTTTATGAATTCCACTAATTTTCTAGGTTACTATGATATATTAATGTTGATTTAATCAACTTTGTTCGAACATTTAATTCTGTTATGACTTTCACAAAAATCATATATCAAATAGTGTCAAAATTGACACAAAATAGTTTTTAAATCAAATATTATATTATTAATTGTTATTTTATTCCTAAAAATCTAAGGTTCTGCCAAATGACTTAGATAAGGATATATTTATCAATAATATACAATTTGGGGTTAGTTTGGCATGTTATAGTAAGTGTATTAACCATATAGTGAAAGAAAACAAAAAGACACGGTAAAAGTTAAATTATTTAACTTAGAGTTAAATCTAATTGATAAGGTTAAAATAATAACCTAAACTTGTCTAAATCCTATTGGTTGATATGATTTCGACCCTTCCCCACTTTATCTTCGAAATAAAACCCTTTGGAACTATTATAAACCGATTTTGACTTTAATATAAAATAATATTTTGAGATATTCCTAAGGTGCCCCTCTCCTCCCTTATAAAAGGGCACCTACTCCCCCTCATCCTCACACCAATTTGAGCACTCAATCTCGGCCAACCCCGGCCAAAATCTCTTCTCCACTTCCCTAGAAACGTCCTAGAGGTTCTGGTCTTCCTCAAAGACCAATTCTAGTGCCCTAAGAGGAGGTCTCAAAGAGGCACTTCAAAGAAGAGGTAATTACCGTTACCAATTCTTTCATCTTTATTTCTTCTTCCACTTCTTCTTCTTAGGTTGTTTCATTATGAAGTAATAACATCAGTATCACTCATATACTGATATGTTATTATAAGTATGAAACAACCCTATTTCACCATCTATCCGTCCTACGGAAAAAGAAATCACCGCGCGTGCGTACGTACGGAATACCGTCTCCACGCCGTGGTGTAATCTATTTTCCACCACCACCTTACATGTATGGGTATAATGGTGTAAAGAATAACTATAAATAGTTATTACAACATCATATTGATTCTGATATATTGTATAATCCACTCCAATTCAATTCAATATTTATAGAAATGATATCATCGCTCATGCGTACGTACGGACTACCGTCTCCACGACGCGATGAGATTCATTCTCCATGTTAACCATTTAAGAATGATGATAATTTATATATAAGAAATAATAATGAAATATATGACATTATAAAGCTACTGTATTTATGTATATATATACATATGTATGTCATCTACTTACTTCCATTTCAAGACAATAAGGAAAGAAAAACAGCGTTCATGCATACGTACGGACTACCGTCTCCATGAACGGTGTTTTTCATTTTATTTATATATCTATTGTATATATATATATACTGAATATATATGATATATAAATCATATTTTATATTCTTGAAGTAGGTAAATCATGATATAAGTAATAATGATGTCAAGAACAACAAGTCAAAACACCTACGATAAATGAAACGTTTTTACCCAAAACACTTCTTTAACATGGAATTTAAAAAAGAACGGGTAATATAATGTCATAAGTGAACCATATATGATATCATAACAATGAATATGATTCTTTAATAAGTCAATGACATTATTTAAATCATTATACAGGAGGTTCAGACACATACGAAGCAAATTGGACCTAAGGTAAGGGAAATATCACAATCTCATTTTTATCCGAGATTGTTTATTCGTAAGTATTTACTGGGGTGTACTTTATCATCCACATCCATGTTTACTCAATATGTAATATTATTTCCATCCACTTACAACATTTTAAATCCAATTTTACCCTTCGGTGAGTTTTTAATAAAGAATATGAAAGGAATCTTTTGTCTCTTTTTCGTATGAGGTACTTTTTGACTTTTCCGACAAAAGTGCGAGAAGAATGTTTTCTTTTTAACTTATACGGCATGAATGGATTTTTAAAACATTATTTCCAAGAAACTTACTTTACAAGTTTTCAAGTTTATTTTTAATCAACTTCTTTTATTTTAAAGTCGTATGACATGTTATGAAAGGAAAAATGTTTTTGAAGTATAAAGGATATTTTCCACAAGAATGGAGTTCAAGTATTTTATCAAAATTATTTTCCATCTAAGATAATAAAAGGGTTCTGTTTTTATCCCTATTATTACTTTGGTTTGATTATGTTGTGATGGAAATATTTTTATGAATTCCTTTATCTTATATGAATTGTTTTATGATGTCATGTTGTTTAAGAATCCCATTTTTATTACATGGGTTATGCGATGATGTATGATTTGTGATTATGTGGCACACATAAGAAAAGATTCATTATAAGATGGGTGGGACCTATATCTCCCTCCAATGCATTGGGTAAAGATTTTATATCTCATGAGATAGACATGGCTGGAATGGTAGGTTATACCGGTTCAGTGAAACATGACTGAAACGAGGGTTACTCGATTCAGAAAGGGACTTTGTCCACTAAGATAGTCTTGGCAATGAGTCATGACTAACAAGAAATGATTTTCCATCATTATGTGTGCATGCCACAATGTTTCAAGTTTCATGTTATGATTATGGTGATCTCATTTTCACTTCTATGATTTGTTACATGTTAAGATATTATGATCTCTTTTGCAGGTTATGATTTTCAAAAAGATATGATATGATTTTTTATTTTTTTTTGTATACCCTTACTGAGCATTTGAGCTCACCCTTTTATGTTTTCTTTTCCCCAGGATATAAATAAAGGTTTTAGGTAAAAAAAAGGGAAGATCTTTACGGGAGATATTGAAGATCTTTCACCACGATTAGAAGATTACGTTCCGAGTTTCCAAAGACACTAAACTATTACGATCCTTGTGTGTGTGTTTTTGTTATGTACTAAGTATTCCGCAAATGTAATGTAATGTCAATGTACGATAAGCTTCGGGTCTCTACAGTTGGTATCAGAGGAAAGGTTTAGTCAACCTTTGGAAACTAGGATGCGAAAACGTTAGTGAGATCCCTAGAGATATTTCTAAGGTTTGTCTAGGGATGTCCCTAGGGATAAGTATACGTATAGGTTATAGTACTAGAATTACGCTAACGATCATAGAATTAAACCTAAGATGTTGGATATTGAAGGTACTTCCCCTTTATTATGTTGTTTTCTCTAGCATGATTTTTGCCTCTCACAGAATTATTTTTGTGTTTTAGTTAATGGAGGGAACCAGAAGGAATTCGGTTAACATTGAATCCAATGGACAAATTGGTGACTATGAGCAACAAAATTGTGTAATTCCTAGAGAGAAAGATATTGTGATTATGCCGAATCAGTCATCGCGATATATGATTAACAAGGTGAAATTTAGTGGTATGCATAATTCATCAAAGAAGAGAAAGATATACTATTATGCATGTTCGCTTGTTGAGGAGCATAAAGAAAGGAAGATTGAGATTTCTAAAGAAGGGAAGAAGAACCTTGAGGAATACCTCAAATGGAGGGACCGATGTTATCTATGTGGAGAAAAGGGTCATAGAGTGACAGACTGTAATGGAGTTCAATGTCTTATTTGTGGAGAACATGGGCATTACCCAACTCAATGCCCTGACCTAAAAAGTTACTTCTAAATCAAGGAAGGACTTATTCCAGGACAATCATTGAAGTGGATGGACTAAAGTGTTTATGTATTGGTATTCTTGAATAATGTTGTTGAGGTACTTTTATGGTGTATTGGAATATTTATGTATTGGTCTATTGTGGTTTTCAATAATTTTAAGGTACCGGTAACCATGAAAAGTGATTCAGATATTTTGGAAAGTAGATGATATGCGCATAATGAAGGGATAAGGAGAAAATGAAATGTTTGAATGTATTCATGAGCTCATGATTGATATAAGGACTAAGTGATATCATGGTTTGAGTATAAATAATTTTGAGGATTTTGGTATGTGTAAAGTGTTAACTTTTAACTGCATTCAAGTTTTCACCAAGGTTCAATGGGTATTCAAGAGAATACACGATTAAGGACTTTGAATGATTGGAATGTGATCAACAAGACATATCTTATGATATGTGGGGATCAACGACAGTATTAAATCTCTGGTAATCGTTGTCACTATATTATGAGAGTGGACTGCAGTATTATGTATAAGCCTAAAGATTAGACTGGATTATGTTGGACATAAGTTAGTATTGTTTAAGGATAAAAGATTTTCGATATTATTGATGGGATGTTATAGTAACGTAGTTTTAGAAAAAGGACAACCTGTAGGATGGGCGACAGCCCATCGCTTCGGACAAGGATGTAGGAATCGAACCCACAACCGAAGTGCGACTGGCCTTTATCGCCTACCACTGACCTACAGGAAGTCTCTGTTTAGTAGAAACTAGTTTTATTATATTAAGCAGTATGATATATTAAGTATTAGTCCATTTTAGGAACCATATATGATTAATCACAATATAAGTCGATTTATGCATATAATTTTTGCTAACCTTTTGTTTGAGACAGATGGAATGACCCGTCATTCTATCACATGATCTGCTAACACTTCACGAATAACAAATTCAACTTCATTTATTTAAGAGATGAAGTGGAAATTGTTAAAGGCATGAACAACAGTGAGATTGTACCAAAATAAAGTAAGTATTTATTCTAATTCAAATTCTTTAACTTTAGGGAAATGATCTTGGAAACCAAAAATGTTGTCCTAGTTCTCTTATACCTGATGAATCAGATGGTACCTTAGATCGTCACAAATTTATGGATTTGTGATTACTAGCTTTTCCATAGTCATGTTCTCTACCACTATCCATCAGAACATGATGATTAGATTTCTCTTCCATATACATATTTTCACCTATGTGGAAACCCAGTGATTAGTTTATTTGGATAATCGTTACATTTCATACTTTAGTTTTTAAAGCCAAGTTTTGGTATTCCTTTTTACGATGTGGGTTTCTATTAAAGAAACTTTCGAATAGTAAACCATTTATAACCCCGACGAATTTCGAGGGCGAAATTCATTTTAAGGGGGGTAGAATGTAACAGCCCAAGATTTTATAAAAAAATATTCTTTTTAATTTTATTAATGTCTTGTGTTGTACGCTACACCAAAAGGAGCTTGCACAACACGCATCCTTGTCTTGCCTTGCATTACACGCAATCGCGACCTTCCTCGATAGCGTGTGTAGTACGCAATAACGAGTTTCACTAAACAGCGATATGCTATTAAAATGTTATTAAAACTAGCCGTTATGAATAGTAATAACCACTTTTTGAAATTTTGTAAATTTTACTTTTCAAAATGGATTTCATTTTTGGATTCGAAGTATCGAATTTAGCCTAAGGTGAAATTTTGGTACATTTCGGATAACTTTCATATTCTGATGAATAGTGAAAATTACTAAATTTTAATTAAAAACAACCTTTTTAATCGAAATAATTAATAGTGATAAATTATTAATTTGAGTGGTTTTAAAGTATATTTAGAATATATTTTTACAATTTAATACAATGTTGGTCATTGGTTGTAATTTCACATTTAAACCAGACATAATCAAGTGTCAATCTTTTGATAGATATTGTTTCTTAAAAAAACACGCTATGTGTTTTAACATCGAGATTTAATTATAAAAATAATTAATGAAACTTCTATGTTATGAATTTTGTAAAATAGACTTTATTTTTGAATTCGCAATATAAAATATAGCTTAGGATGAAATTTTGGCATTGTTCTGAAAAACATCAATTTTTGATGAATAGTGAAACTACTAAGTGGTAGTAAAAAAAACTGAATTTTTCATAAAACTTAATTTTGCCGCTTCTGTGAATGGAATTTCGAAAATCCGAGAGACACGGTTAATATCAAGGACTAAAATGTGGTTCAATGAGATGAAAATAATTTTTTGGTGAATAGTAACTTTTTACTTTTTTTTACCGCTGTTAATAGTAAATAGGGTAACTAAGGGTAAATATGATATTACTATTACCCTAACACATGTCCTAATTCTATTGGACAAGTGTAATTCGACCAAAAACAAACTTAGGAATAAAATATGACCATTTAGGCCCACTTGGATTAGATTAGGACATTTATTATTAATTTATTTAAAGAAGGGTTAAAATAGTTAAAATCAAAGTTTAATAAGTAAATCATTTTTAATATGGGGTTATACATAAGATAAATTCGATTTTAAATATTCATTAGAAAGATAAAAAGATTTCCTACATGATGGTATTTTATTTGTAATTTTTAGACATAATATAATTTAATTTATTTATGACACAACGATGATGCAGTAATTATCTTATTAATGAAATATTGACATAATTGATGTTATAAACACCAAAATAAATGTAATTTGAGATTTTTTATGAATTCCACTAATTTTCTAGGTTACTATGATATATTAATGTAGATTTAATCAACTTGGTTCGAACATTTAATTCGGTTATGACTTTCACAAAAATCATATATCAAATAGTGTCAAAATTGACACAAAATAGTTTTTAAATAAAATATTATATTATTAATTGTTATTTTATTCCTAAAAATCTAAGGTTCGGCCAAATGACTTAGATAAGGATATATTTATTAATAATATACAATTTGGGGTTCGTTTGGCATGTTATAGTAAGTGTATTTACCATATAGTGAAAGAAAACAAAAAGACACGGTAAAAGTTAAATTATTTAACTTAGAGTTAAATCTAATTGATAAGGTTAAAATAATAACCTAAACTTGTCTAAATCCTATTGGTTGATAGGATTTCGACACTTCCCCACTTTATCTTCGAAATAAAACCCTTTGGAACTATTATAAACCGATTTTGACTTTAATATAAAATAATATTTTGAGATATTCCTAAGGTGCCCCTCTCCTCCCTTATAAAAGGGCACCTCCTCCCCCTCATCCTCACACCAATTTGAGCACTCAAGCTCGGCCAACCCCTGACAAAATCTCTTCTCCACTTCCCTAGCAACATCCTAGAGGTTCTGGTCTTCCTCAAAGACCAATTCTAGTGCCCTAAGAGGAGGTCTCAAAGAGGCACTTCAAAGAAGAGGTAATTACCGTTACCAATTCTTTCATCTTTATTTCTTCTTCCACTTCTTCTTCTTAGGTTTTTTCATTATGAAGTAATAACATCAGTATCACTCATATACTGATATGTTATTATAAGTATGAAACAACCCTATTTCACCATCTATCCATCCTACGGAAAAAGAAATCACCGCGCGTGCGTACGTACGGAATACCGTCTCCACGCCGTGGTGTAATCTATTTTCCACCACCACCTTACATGGATGGGTATAATGGTGTAAAGAATAACTATACATAGTTATTACAACATCATATTGATTCTGATATATTGTATAATCCACTCCAATTCAATTCAATATTTATAGAAATGATATCATCGCTCGTGCGTACGTACGGACTACCGTCTCCACGACGCGATGAGATTCATTCTCCATGTTAACCATTTAAGAATGATTATAATGTATATATAAGAAATAATAATGAAATATATGACATTATAAAGCTACTGTATTTATGTATATATATATACATATGTATGTCATCTACTTACTTCCATTTCAAGACAATAAGGAAAGAAAAACAGCGTTCATGCGTACGTACGGACTACCGTCTCCATGAACGGTGTTTTTCATTTTATTTATATATCTATTATATATATATATATACTGAATATATATGATATATAAATCATATTTTATATTCTGGAAGTAGGTAAATCATGATATATGTAATAATGATGTCAAGAACAACAAGTCAAAACACCTACGATAAATGAAACGATTTTACAGAAAACACTTCTTTAACATGGAATTTAAAAAAGAACGGGTAATATAATGTCATAAGTGAACCATATATGATATAATAACAATGAATATGACTCTGTAATAAGTCAATGACATTATTTAAATCATTATACAGGAGGTTCGGACACATACGAAGCAAATTGGACCTAAGGTAAGGGAAATATCACAATCTCATTTTTATCCGAGATTGTTTATTCGTAAGTATTTACTGGGGTGTACTTTATCATCCACATCCATGTTTACTCAATATATAATATTATTTCCATCCACTTACAATATTTTAAATCCAATTTTACCCTTCGGTGAGTTTTTAGTAAAGAATATGAAAGGAATCTTTTGTCGCTTTTTCGTATGTGGTACTTTTTGACTTTTCCGACAAAAGTACGAGAAGAATGTTTTCTTTTTAACTTATACGGCATGAATGGATTTTTAATACATTATTTCCAAGAAACTTACTTTACAAGTTTTCAAGTTTATTTGTAATCAACTTCTTTTATTTTAAAGTCGTATGACATGTTATGAAAGGAAAAATGTTTTTGAAGTAGAAAGGATATTTTCCACAAGAATGGAGTTCAAGTATTTTATCAAAATTATTTTCCATCTAAGATAATAAAAGGGTTCTGTTTTTATCCCTATTATTACATTGGTTTGATTATGTTGTGATGGAAATATTTTTATGAATTCCTTTATCTTATATGAATTGTTTTATGATGTCATGTTGTTTAAGAATCCCATTTTTATTACATGGGTTATGCGATGATGTATGATTTGTGATTATGTGGCACACATAAGAAAAGATTCATTATAAGATGGGTGGGACCTATATCTCCCTCCAATGCATTGGGTAAAGATTTTATATCTCATGAGATAGACATGGCTGGAATGGTAGGTTATACTGGTTCAGTGAAACAGGACTGAAATGAGGGTTACTCGATTCAGAAAGGGACTTTGTCCACTAAGATAGTCTTGGCAATGAGTCATGACTAACAAGAAATGATTTTCCATGATTATGTGTGCATGCTACAAAGTTTCAAGTTTCATGTTACGATTATGGTGATCTCATTTTCACTTCTATGATTTGTTACATGTTAAGATATTATGATCTCTTTTGCAGGTTATGATTTTCAAAAAGATATGATATGATTTTTTATTTATTTTTTGTATACCCTTACTGAGCATTTGAGCTCACCCTTTTATGTTTTCTTTTCCCCAGGATATAAATAAAGGTTTTAGGTAAAAAAAGGGAAGATCTTTACGGGAGATATTGAAGATCTTTCACCACGATTAGAAGATTACGTTCCCAGTTTCCAAAGACACTAAACTATTACGATCCTTGCGTGTGTGTTTTTGTTATGTACTAAGTATTCCGCAAATGTAATGTAATGTCAATGTACGATAAGCTTCGGGTCTCTACATTGTTCGTATTTTTTATTCTATTTATACTGAGATATGGTGTTACTTACTCTAATAAAGAGGGTATTTACTCTCCATTTGACTTAGTTGACCCTCTCCTCAGGTGTTAAACCTCTGGCGTATATGGGAGGCACACTTGAGGTTATGTGACAACTCAGCTCGTAGCACAGGTTTAAGAGCATCTAGGTTGGGGACATTCCAATGTGGTATCAGAGGATTAATTTTTCCATTCATATTATTTGGGGATAGTATACATGATATTAGGACGTGTCATGCCTTGGTAATAATCTCATGTTTGGGAGTAGCTAACCCATGTACGAGGAAAACCCAAGTTATTCTTGGTGGGAATTATTGTTCTGAATGTGTGTTGTTTTTGTTGAATGATATTTCACTGTAGGGCGATTCACATATTGTATTATTTGACAAAATTATTATATTTGGATAATTTCTAGAATGACATGAAGTTGTGCATTCGTGATTTATATAAGGCCCCTATGTATATAAGCAACATGCATTGTTATAGGCACACACATGAGATGGGTGTGTGGGGAATAGCAAGTAGAATTCATGTTACTTTCTTGATAAATATGAAGAAAATGATTCCAAATATTTGTAATGTAAGTGGTGACTGAAAATAATGACAATAAATAATTACGAAATATCTTGTATAAATAAATGTTGTGACATGGTTAATATTTTTGGGATGTGATTGGTTGTAAAGGGTGTTTTGGTGCATAAATGGAAAACGGTTTCATAATGATGGTAAAATTATATATGATGTTTTTCCATGAAAGGATCAATGAGTAAAAATGGTGATTGTAACAAGTTGTGATACTGGAAATATGCCTAACTAGGAATGAATTGTGTTGTAAAAGAAGAAATGGTTTCAAGAGTTGTTGACGAATGACTTACTATTATGTGAACAGGTTACACCATTATGACCATGACCACAGTAGGTATGGTGGAAGGTAGTTCTCAAAGTGTGATGTTGACTATTGGGTAGAGTATGAATAATGTTATGTTTAAGGATGACCATGTGGGATCTTCACATCTATGGATAAATTATCTTGGTCATTCTATGAAGTGTCCAATGAATGACATGTTGGGAATGAGAATGTTTGGGTTCAATAGTGGGTATCGATTTTTAATAACACTTGGACCTATGTATGTGTGTGATGGGGTAATGAGAGTGATCTAGTTTGAGACTTTTAATTTTTATTCTGTGGCCTTTCCAAAAGTGATGTGACATAGGTGGTGTGTTTAGGGATTCCTTAATAGGGTTATTGCCCTTGGGTTGTGAGGTGTTTTCTGGTAATGTGAGTGAGATAACTCACATGGTTCGTAACAATACAGATTACATGCTGGACCCTATTAATGGTTCTGAGGTCTTCGCGACCTTGTCTGGAGAGACCATGTGAGTTGTGTCTTTAATCTCGGAGAAGATGTTTTACTCTTAGTGCTGATGAATGTGTACACTCATGGATGAGATCATAGAGGACACTATTATTGGTGTTTTAGACATATCAGAATGGTAGTGAGAGTTCCATTCATAATCATTACATAATACATGTCATCAAAAGTATGGTTTGGAGAGAGGAACAATGGTTTTTCCTAGTTGTGAATCCAGTCTAGGGAGTTGATGTCATTCAACCACTGACATGACCTAAGAGAGAGGTACGATGGGGTCACAAGAACTTTTGGGAATGTTTAAACAATGTCCATGTTTTGGGATTAGGAAGTGGGACTCTGAGAGCCCCATGGTGGAATTTTGGCCTTGAGGGATAACTGGGAAGTTTGATGGTATTTGTTTTTCTCGGTTCCTCCATATGTGAACCCTAGTTTTGTTATAGGATTTGAGGTTGTTCTGAAGGGTCATGGTGTATGAATTCATTACTCATATATATGAATGATTATTTATAGTGGCTTGAGGATGATTTCGAGTGGAAGAGGATATGGTGGATGGTGTGCTGTTATATGATTTTACTCGATGGAAACACTCATGGTAAGGGTGGTCACATAGATGAAATTTCTAGTATGGATAAATTAGTGGTGGTGGTGTTCCTCTACAACTTCATGACATACACCATCTAGTGACGACCATGCCCAATATCTTGATATAATCTCATGTATTTTGAGATGATCTTCCAAATGACAAGAGAAAATAATGTTGTCAGATGAATAATGGATATCAGGGAGGTTACCCGCATCAAAATAGTATATGTGCAGCTTGATGGTGGAAGGTTCACCCCTTATGGTTTAAGGTGGGGTCCTCAAGATGAACAGAATGGTGACATATGTCAGGGTTTCAATTCAAGGAAGCAGGGAACACACACTTAGTGACATTCGTTTTAATATTTTGGGAAAATATGAATAGCCATTCCTATATTTTGGGTTTGACTTGTGATCAAGTAAAAGATGTGGTGGTTGAAATCGCTCTTGAGAGCAGTGGTAACAACACTCCTACGGTGGGGAGTTATAAATTAGTCCTGAATTTTGAGAAGAGGACATCAGATAGTCATAATGGAACTAAGGTACAAATGAAGAACCTATGATGTGCATGATAAGTTCCTCACAGAGGAATGTGGTCCTTGGATGTGGTGACTGATGAGCCAAGTGTTACATTGATTCTCATTGCGGTTCCACACTAATCATTTGATGTTCATGTTGATGTCAAAGGAGGATGTGGTTGGATATGAAAACATGTTGAGGCACGGGAAGTCGGGGTTCTATAAGTTCATGAAATATTGGTGTTAGACTCATGTAATTCTCCGTTATGTGGTTTTGGAAAGTTGGGAAGTGTTGTGAACATTACCCATGGGATGTGGTGACATGCCATTGGTGAAGACGATGATGGTTTGGATGGTGGTAGTGATGTGATGATGGAATTCTACTTAAAATCAGGAAATGACCACAATCGGTGCAGGGGATGATAATGAAAGGATTCAAGATAGTAAAATCATTGGGGAGGTGTGAATGTGGTAGTGTACACTCAGTGGAAGGTGTGTTTTCTGGGAAAAATCCAATTTGGTGAGTTCCGAACTTAGATAGTTAACATGAACAGATGTGGTGCTAGTGGACCACCTCTTGGATGATGCTGTGGAAGAATGCATCTTTTCGAAATGAAGTTTTACCTCAGTGTGGTTATATTGATCTTAGTGTTTAAATGAGCAGTTTATGAATTTCTTTCTAAATTATTTTGATAGTGCAGCTAGATGTCAATGTGGGAAATGATCCTATGGAAGCATGGGCATAGTGACATTTAACCTATTAGATGATGGAAAATTTAAGTTGAGTTCTTGTGGTCCTTGGTTTATGGTTAAGGTTCCATGTCCCCAAAAATTTTGAAAATAACAATACTATTTAATTGGTTGGTTGGTGATAAGATCACAGTTTTCCGTCTAAAAGACTGGGGTATTCATCATTAAATTATGTTGTCCCTGGTAGAGATCTTTGGCAAGGTTGAACTGGTCAAGTAGATGAGAGTTTTGAGTTGTGTTTGGATGTATAGTGTAGGACGAGATCTTCAGGAAATATTGTAATAAGGATCAAGTGTTTCTTCTGGGTGATACAATGATTGTCACTATTAGAGTTGGATGAATAGAAAAATCATGCCATGTGATTTGGGTCATGATTTGTGTAGTGGATCATGCTGATGATGTGATATATGGTTTCCTCCAGGATGAAATGATGTTTTTATGATGTTTCAATGTATGGAGAGTCCAAAACTATTGTCTAGATTTAATCTGTGATTTTCAAGTGGTTTGTTGTGGATGGAATAGAATCATCCTTGGAGAGTTGCTGGTATGTGTTGTGGTAAGGAATGGTGGGAAAAGTCTCATCCCTTGATACTATTTTGGCAAGCCTTGTGATGTGAACTATAAACTATTTGATTGAAAGGATAAGAATAACTTTTGGCATGATCTCTTGTTATAGATGATTGTGATGCACTGAAGAGCAGCTCGAGGGAGATAAGTTATAAGATGGGGAGGTTAAAAGAACCCAGATCTTATTAATGTATGTTTTTATTTATTTTCTGTTTTGGATTCTCCATTTTTGAATAAATAAATGGATCCCAAAGTTCATAAAAATTCATGGGAGCATTCTGGGGGTTTGGGACACAAAAGTTGAAGACAAAAGGGGTTCATAGGCATGTTTCACGTTTTTCACATGGTTAGTGCAAGTCATGAGGAGCATCCTAGGTAACCATGCCACAAAAATAAAATTCATAAGTATGGTTTGGAAAACCATGATGAATTTACATGAAACCATGCGAAGGGGGGGATTTGAGCTGTAACTTCTATACATACTGTGTTTAGTATTCAAAACCAGACGAGTAAACCATGCGACATAGAATCTTTGAAAAAATTACAATAATTCCACCCTAGTATTTTGAAACCCAACAGAGTGTTCTCCTCATTTTATCCCCCACAACCCTAGTGACGAACTTAGACTACCCATGCTTCCAATTGGTGTTTTCCCAATGATTCATGGTGATTTGATGCACTTTTTGATGTGAATCGAAGCCTCAGGTAAGTCTAAAACTTTCCACCTTTCTATTTTTTCGATTAGAGATTGTAGTTTCCCCCATCTTCTTATAAAGCTATAACTCCAATTTTTTTCAGCGGAACCTAGGTTGGGTCTTAAAGTGGTTCTTGAATTCATATCTAAGGTCATGGTTATGAGTGTTTAAATCATAGGATTTCAGGTAGGTGTTCTACAAGTATTATCCCATTGTTTTATTTTAGATGTGTGAATAGACGATTGTGTTCTTCATTTTCCGAACTTGTGTTTTTTGATTCATTGGTGTTTTACATTAAATGGGTCATCTAAGTGACCCATTTAAACCCTCACAATCCCCATGGTATGCTTGAAGGAGGACTTGAACATTTTAGGGCAACCCACATTGTGCACTGACAATCCCAGACCTAGAGAGGTGTAGGGTTATGTGATGAGTTTCTGAAAAATATCGTGGAATCCTTGAAGAATTTGTTTTAATAGATGATTAATTTATAAATGGAATAATGATAAATATTCATAAGTTGATAAAGTCATAAATTTTGTTGGATTGACATGAAAATGGGTAATTTAGATGAATAGATTATTTCAGATGTTTCATTAATTTGGATAGAAATACTTTAATGGATTAGGGAATGATAAATGGTGAAAAGAAAATTAGGTAATGGAATGGGAAATGGGGATTGTGATAAATGGATATATTAAGGGAATGGGTGAATTTTGAAAATCGGTCAATACATGAGAATTAGGTGGTACACCTAAATGAATGAATGTAGAAAAGGGATCATGTTATGTGATGTGAGAAATGTACTTGAAATTCCTTAGTGATTGAATTCTTGTGAAATTATAAATGGGGTAAATGGGTTAATTATTAGTCAATGATGAATTTGGAAAGGTAATAGGTGTTGTTGGACACACCTAATTGGTTAATGTATAAGAATGGGAATTTGGATAAATGGACATGAATGGTAAATGGTAAAGGTGTTAATGGGTAATGGAATAGTATTAATTCCCATGTTGTGTTTTTCATTGTGATATCCTATGGAATAAAATATTATTTTTTGTGTTATGTATGGTGTTTTGTGGGGGATGATAAATAAGCTTGTACACATGGATTGTTAGAGTATGGTATTTACTTGAGGTTCTACTCCCATGTGATGAGTTAGAATAAGGCCCTAAACTCCACCCCAACATGCATGGGATATAAAAGGGGGAAAAGGCATTATTCCCCTAATGGTTGCATTCCACCCATAACGAGGCTTCGACGTGAGGGCAATGTGTTGATGTGATATGTGGATCCATGGTGAGATAGTTACTTGGTTCTATTCCCTATTACTTGTTATTTATTTCCTTAGACCCTTGTTTAGATGATATTTATTCCTATCCCATGGAAAATTTGATCAATATGTCTTATGTAATGAAGTTGAAATATGATATGAAATCAGGATAAATGCTACCCATTAATTAAATGACCATTTTTAACAAATTGCACCCAATCTATCTCTTTCTTACATACATTTTATTTTGTACTTTTAGGAATTATCTATTAGAATGGATATGTTCAATAAAATGTTATTAGTGGACTACTGTGTTTTGTACTCACACCCTGCTCGGGCCGCCGTTGGGTACCGATGCAGATCTCTTGGTTTTAGGTTAGGACCAGTGTAGAGGCCCTATTGTGAGATGTAGTGTTGGGCATGGGATGTACATGGATAAGGACCCAGTAAAAATTCTGGTTCCCATTCGGAGTTTGGAAATTTGTTTAATTTTGTGTTTGTTTTACATTGACTATATGTATGGAATGACATTGTTACATATGATTTGTCTCTGTACCTATTTGGGAAATGTTTGGTTATGTAGGTTTATTGGTTATTTTGTAATGTTTCCTCTATTTATCACGTGTTTTGTTGTGGATTGCTCTGATAATGAGGGTATTGTTTGGCCACGTGAATTATTAGACCCTCTATGAAAGTGGGTAACCTATGGAATATGGGGAGGCACACTTGAGGTTATATGAAGACTCATCTCGGGGAACAATTTTAGTGGACTCCAAGACAGGGATGTTACTGTTGGGATTCCCTCATTTTCTGTTATGAATATATCCTCCAACATTAATCGTACTTCCACAGTCGAACCCCATCTGTTGCAAACTTTACCTCTACTAGGTACATCTCCTATATAGCATGTTGAACCCTGCCTCCTCTATTAACCATTCCATTGTCATGAACTTATCATCCCCATGTACCACACCTCAGTAGTTGAACCACACCTATGCTACGAAACCCTCCTCCTCTAAATACACACCTTTACCTTGATCCTATCTCCCTAGGTGCTACAACTGTGAGTATTCTCATAATTCTATTAGTATTTCCTTTGTATTTTTTCATTGTATAATATTCCATGGTCATTTACATGTTCGTAAATTTTCTATTTCCAATTAAGGATTTTGATGAGATTCTAGGTCTAGAATTTGATTATAAATTTTTTTATTGAGAATCCATTGGGGCTTCCATTCATTTAATTTTTGTTCACACCTATAATGGACAACATGGGTGATTAGCAACACCACTAAATATATTTTTTTATTAGTGTAAGGTTTCCTATTTTTTTCATGTTTAATAATTGATGTTTAGCTTAATAGTATTAGGTTTTTTCGGTGATTATCCAAGGGAAGCCCGTTTTTGGATAATGACTATGTCATAGATTATAACCCACCAAGTTGTAGTTCTGTTTTTAGTGTAGTTTCAAATGTTATTCATCATCTATTTATATATGGACATGGTTTATTATTTCTGACTGCATTCAGATAGTGATTTGGGTGTTTCTATAATATTTTTATTCAATTTTAGTGGAATATATTGTTTATTTTTCTCATGAACTTATGGAATATGAATGTTTCATGTCAGTTCTAAGGACATTTTAATTATATATTTTCAATTTACTCATTGTGGAAAAATTGAGAAACTCATATTAAATCAATACAAAAATTTATAGGAACCATATCTATTGAATAAATGTATACTCTTTGGGTAGTACGAAACTAATTTATCAACTTGGAGATTGGGTCCTTATACTTTCACCCACATCCTATCATATTGTCACTCGTATTCATAAAAATTTATGTCCATGTTGGAGGAGTGGATTATAGATATAATTATAGAAATTGATAATAAATAACATTAGTTATAATCCCAAGGAATTACCCTCTCTAGTAATATATATTCATCCAATATTCAACCAAACCTTACCCATGGAATATATTATCGAATATATTTGAAGTGTTAGAATAATGAAAAATAGGACACTAATGTTGTTTTTGAAAATCGATGTATGTGGAGAAAAAAACATAGGTGGATGAGGTGGAATTGATCTATGATAAAAAATAGGGAAACATTAATAAATCAATGATGATACTATACTTTGAGGCTTATCCTGACCACATCATGCACTACGTGAAACATGTTCATGTACTTGATCCACTTACTAATTAAGACTGAGATGAATTTCATATAGAAGGGAAAGAAATACTATGATACATAGAACAATTAATATAACTCAAGTACTTATATGTCCTACAAAAATATGTATTTTTTTGTTTCACCTTAAATGGAAAAACCCAATCCATGTCAAAAACACCACTAGGGAATACGTACCAACTCAAACCCAATACCAATAATTGGTTAACAATGTATTTTATAATATAGTGTCATAAATATGTGGACAGATGAATAGAATATGTCTTCCATCTTTTAATTTTATAAGGTCCTAATTGACAATATAGAACTCTACATGTTTCAAAACTCTGATGAAGCTTCCTGTAGCCAAGATCATTTCATTGGTCGGTTCATGGTGATGATTAATACAGCTCACCAGTTGATTTCCTTGTTATGGTGTTGATATCAATGCAACACCAAATAACCAAAATTCATATATGGGAAGATTGTATGATACAACGTAGTGCTGAAGACCTACGCTAATGAGATTTCAGAGTAGTAAAAGACTAATTTAGACACATTATAATGGGTTTGGAATATCCAATTATTACAAGAGGGACAACCAGGATTCTTCCATATTGGAATCAATAAGATTCAATTAACCATGAATGTGGTATGGTTTCTTTTCAATGATGATCATGAGATATCCTTCTCATATTTTACTTTAGTATTGATGAAAACACCATTCGTAACAATAAATGAGCTCGGTAATGAGTATGGCTTATACTGTGATGTATAAAGGGTCTTGATAATAATAGTTCCACTCTGTAATGGTCATGTGGTTTCTTATGTGTCTAGATAGTTTAGTCTACATAAATGAAACTTACCGAATCCATTCATAGATTTAGAAGTAGCAGTGCATTCGTTGAGGTCATATTGGTATTATCAATATGGTGAGATATTTTTTGAATACACTAAAAAGTGATTTAAATATATTTAATCACAATGTAAAATGAAACATTGATAATGGGGATAGTTTGAGTATCTATAGTTATTTAACTTTTTCTTAATTTATATCCTCATGAATGGAAACATTTTTTATAATGTAATGTATTGGAAAGATCATGATTAGGTTTTAAATGATTCATGCATCAAGTGGAAGATGGATTGTTACATTGAAGAGATGTTACATTATATTCAAATGTAACATATAGAAATGAAGCATATGTCATTATCTATTACTTATTCCATCTTAAATAGTGTTACGATATGAAAATATAGTTTTTATGCTATTTATTCATTATTGTAATGTTAAACCTTTTATATCATTATATTTTATAAAATTTTGGTTATTTTTTATTCATATATCCTTTATAATGTGATTCACAGGGGATTTATTTCACTGTGAATATTCTTAAGTTTCTCTTTTAAAATGATTCAAGTGTTTTGAAACGATTCTTAAAATATTATTTGTGTTCAACATAACATTTTATTGTTTTAAATTCCTTTAGAATGGAATATAAAATTGTCATGGAATTTGGATTATTTCAACGTGTTGTTCAACTGACCTAGTGGACATAGTAAAGGGATGTAAATGTTTTGAAATCATGATTTATAAAAGTTTCATTTTAATGTGTTATGTTATTTTAATTAGTCCTTTTTTTAAATTTTTTTTTAAAGGGATTTCATGAGTGATTTTATAAATAGTTATATATAAAATTTGGTGTTATATTCTATGTGGATGAGTCTATGAAAATCAAATTCAATAATAAATATCATTCAAATGTTGAGTGCCCTATATTTTGAAGTCCCAATTTTGGAATTTATTTTGTTAAATATTAATGATTCCAAATTAAATGGGATGGACATGAATAAAGATAGGATTGATACCTATCATTTGGAAAAAGTTTATGAATATGGATTGAAATTGTTCATCGTGTCTGGAAAAGTCCATTCATATAGCACTTCTCAAATCCTTTGTTTACATTTATGTAGATGTTATTATAGACCAGTTAGTATAGAGGAGTTGGGAGAACACTTGATCTATCAAAAATAGATCGAAGTACTAAATTCTAGAATATACAAGTTGAAAAATAAAATGTAGCTAGTGGTTGGGATATTACTACATTTTATCGATCGTCTAATGTGATTACTAATGTGGATAGTTAAGAAGTTCGTTTCAAGGATGTGATGGAAAATGTGAATGATGGTGAAGATCGTATTTAATAACCGTCATGGATAGATGATGATGAACTTTGTGATTACCCAAAATTGTATGAGTAGATAATGAGATGTTATAAGAATCCATTAAATTGTGATTCCACTAAATATTATTATTTTTAAGTAGTAGTGATGTTGTATTATTTGAATGAAGGCAACATATACGGTGACCCCAGTTTTTTAGAATTACTTGCTCCATTGAATGACATGCTCCTAGAAGATAATGATCTCTTGATCTGAACATACGATGCCAAACGAATGCGACGCTTGATGGGTATGATTTATTAATTTATAAATGCCTCCTAGAATGGCTCTATAATATTTCTCAAGGACTAGAAAAAACTTATAGAATTCCAAATGTGTGGTGCTTCTCGATACAAGAAAGAAAAATCTGGCCCTGAAATGATGTATTGTACTTTAAAATCATTTCAAGGTTTAGGTGTCCATATAGAAGGGAGGAGACTACAAGGTAATTGAAGTGGCATCCAGATACTAGAAATATAGATGAGTAACAATGTCACACGACAGACTCTCCACATTGTAATAAAATTGATCAAGAGTATCCTAAATTTGGAATGTCCTTATAATCCTACATCTTGTGTAATTTATAATGGAGTGAGTCCTTTTGGGTTTTAACAAATCACTCATAGTACATGGACAGTTATGATGTTAAATTATAACATTCCACTATGGTTATGACTGAATAGATAATACAACAAGTTTCCAATGATTATATTGTGAAAAAAACAATTGGGTAATGCTATTCACGTTTATTTGTATCCATTGATATAGGATTTGAAATTATTGTGTGATTAATTTGTTACATTGTATAATGCCTACATAAATGATGATTTCATATTGGGAGCTATGATGTATGAGACAATAAATGACATTCTTTCTTATAGAAATTTTCAAGGACATAGAATCAATAGAACACAAGGTTTTCCTATATGAGAACATGATACACAATCAATTATGTTGAAACATTCATTTAATATCATGTTTCTATGACATCACAGTTCTCTACCTCGATGACATAAGTATGAAAATTATATGAAATAATTCGACAAATTTTCATTAGAATGTACAACACCATATCAACTATAGGTGGTAAACAATTTTAGAATGTAAAATATATGGACACTACTTTATCTAAATCATTATAAAAAGCACTTATGAAAACATGTTATAAAAAGGGATTTGTTTTTTAGAATTAGAATTATAGAATTGTTTGTATGTCAGCCAATTAATTGGGTTATAGAGTATGATGAATATGCATTTGATAGTGTCATAATAACGTTGTTAAATTCACTTAGAAAATAGAGGATGTAATTATGGTTGGGTTGGACAGGGATGCCATGGAAATATGAGACGAGTTGTCTAGTGAAGGGTGGAAAGAAATTTCATCCTCGAGCTGCTTACAAACATTCCAATTAGTAGATATTTCTATTTTGAAACCTCATGAATGACATAATTTTTTCCATAGGGGTATTCATTGAATATTAAAAAAATTGTGTGAATTAACTTTTTAATGATAAAGGGACTATAATCACATTACTTCCATGTTTTGATGCAAGATCAAATTCTTATTTCATTATGTTTGATTTTTCCAAATAATTCCTATCATACAATAACCAAACTATGTTTCTTATTCAATGATATATTCAGACATGTTGTAAACCCAATAAAATATATATCAATGGAAATATAAATTTTCATCATATTATGTGAATTGGGAATGTTATTCCTACCAACCTTATTTGATCTGATGGTTCATTTTATGGTTCATGTAGTGATAGAGATTTGACTATGTGGTTCTATACATTATAGATGGATGTACCCAATTTTATGATATATGAATATTTTGAATGGGTATGTGAAAAATCTATGTCACCGGAAGAGTTGAATTGTTGAGAATTGTATTATTGAGAAGCCGTTGAATTCTATACTGAATACCTATATATTTGGGAATGAATTGGTTAATAGAAATCTTGTCACACTAGGTGAAATTCAAAATTGAGGAATTTCATAATGAGATATTGTCACAATCAATATTACATATCAATATTAGTCCCACCATTAGGATTTGTGTAACAGTTTTGAGTATTCCCCATACGTTGAAATCCATAATAAAATTATTAGAATTCTAATTCATCAATGTTTGAACGTTGGATATAAAATAAATAAAATAAAAAAATTATAAGAAGGTTTTGAGAAAATTTTAATGGATTCATATGAGAAACTGTATATAATTATAGAATGACTTTGATGGATACACAAAGGACCAATTGTGTATGTATTATCTTATAATGGTTGTGTAATTAATGTTTATGCATTATATACAAATGAGCTTTAGGAAGACAGTACCATGCAAAATATTGGAGATACACTCATGTCTAAATCGAAGCATGTTTCTTGTTCTAAGTAAATAAATACAATTTATGGAAATATATTATACTTTTGCATCATCAAACATATATGGATGTTGGATTATAAAACATCCCATGTGAATATTTTTCATTTAAAGTTGGTTTATAATAAGAGTGATATTAAAATAGATGAATTGGAATTCTTGAAAATAGATTTCTGAAAGTAATGGTACAATGATGAATCATTTAAAAAGGCATCACATGTGGTACATGTATTTTATTATCTAGATCACAAAAACTGATATTGGTAATTTGGCATCTTATTGAACAAAAAATGAAGGTTCAAATGAAAATTCAATTGATTAGGACACATAATTAGGATGTTTCAATAATTTGGTAGAGGTCCCAATGTAGATGAAAATTTTTATGTCGGAGAAGACCACAATGAATCTATTTGGATGGTCTATAGAGGGGAAAAATCCCATCATCCATTAAAAAATAAAAGTGGAGTTCAATAATTAGGTTACATTTTTAATAATATATATCGTGTTATCTAATTTTATTAACAACTTGTGGAAAAATTTATGTAATATATATTAATTGTTAACCGCTTCTATAGATAATAACTTCCGCATGTTCAGGATCCCGCAATAATGATGTAAAATTGGTCAGTTTACTAGATGTTACTCAAACTTTAAAGGAATGGCCTATAACACATTCTAGTGCTCCCATTTAAGAGGAACAAAAAGTTTCTCAACATGATGCTGCTCCAACTGAAGAGGTATCGTGACCATATTCACATGAAGATGCTACCCCTCCCGGGGAACTTATTGATGATGTTGATTCTAGGGAAATTTTAGGCAATAAAGGACCGGTTATGTAGAAAAAATATGAGAGGCATAGATTGATAATGTTATAAAAAATCAATATGTCTAATGTCAATGGCATCAAATTCAACATCATGTGGAATGTTTACTGATAAAATGTTAACCCAAACACGGACACTTCAAACATTTATATTGGAATCATCACTCTTAAATGTGTTTCAATTGATGAAGATTTAGGGAACCATGTTTTTCTTCTGTTAAAGACACATATATGGGAGGAGATTATAGTAAAATTTTGATATAATTTCAATAATTTACTAGAAAAATAATTAAACATTGAATTAGTATTCATCATCCATTTAAAATTTAATTTATAGTATAAGAATCCCACTAAAAGTTTCAATTAATATTTTATAGAAGGATCCATAGAGAGTGTTACACAATTTTAACAAGAAAACATCTTAAATATGTTGAAGGGATAATATACTCACACCCATGGGTTATCAATTCACAGCTAATAACATAATAAACATGGGATTAATTTAATATCCATCGTGTGGATATGTACATTTAGATACATTGTAGGTAGTAATGGAGATTTTGATGGAATGTCTATTATTCCATTTCATTGTCAATTTTTTATTTATGAAACTACATATGAGTGCTGGAGATAAGGAGTGAAATGAAAAACTAGCATACCCCCACTGTAAATCCATGATGGGGTTTTCTTCAATGTAAAAAATGGTATGAATTTTAATTCTACTATAACATATTTATTTGATATAAAACAATAAAATAAATATTTTCATATATTTAACTACATATTTATGACTTGAAATCCAATTCCACTTTCATCCCATGCTCTGTGCTATGCATGGTGGATGGTGTACATAATGATAGGATACTAATAGATGAAAACACAAAAATTGTAGGAATCATTTGTATGTATTACATACTAAAAACTGTTTTTCCTTAAATATCTAATACATAAAAATGATAACTTATTTTTACATGTTTCTTATCTGCCATATTCTCAAGCAACCACAAATCCTATTCTGTATGAACAAATATTATCAGTGGCCTTAAAGCGGCCAGAACAGTTTGGCCGTGTCAGAGGTGTATGATTTCGGGTGACACATAGAACATATTTTGATGAAAATAATAATAGGAAAATCAATGTGAACTATTAAAATAGTTGAGATAATTAATTTCGACCGTTGAAGAATAATTCTGATTACAGAGAGATATTATGACAACTTTAATGGAGTAGAGGAAAAGAGAATAAGAAACTCAAGAACAAACCCCATATGGAGATCTCCCCCCACAACAATGAGGCAAGCCATTCCCCTAAATATATTACATAGAATAGGTACACAAGTTTCTATTAAATGTTTATACAAATTGTGAATTAGAAAGAAACTGATACCATTCTTGTAATAATATTATAAACGGTGATAATGACTGGGATTTATATCTAAAAACAACCACCCATCACCAATGTTGTGAGGTATATGGTGTTCAATATTTTAAATTACATGCTACACAGTAGACAATATCCAATAGGTTAATTGAGAGTGTCGACTATCATATCCCAAGATATGATCGAAGAGGTACTATTCCTATTCATGATTAAGATATTCATATAATTGAAAACTGCATTGGAACCTTCATCACATGGGAACCAAATCTTGTAAAAACATTTCTACAAAGAGGTATTCATTTCTAATTTTCTTTTTAAGCTAATCCATTAATTATTTTTTAAACTTTTTTGAACCGAAGTATTTTATTTCAAACATGTAAAGAGAATGTGATGAAGAAAAATGTCGTCTCAAAACTATCTAATAGATCAAAAAATCATTCAATAAAAACTACCAAAAGCACCATTACACCACCCATTCTATATCCACATTTATATTCATTGTAGTTTATGGTGTATGCAATGTTAAAAGATGGCCACTATCACATAATTAAATATGAAGAAAATATGTATCTATATTATTTTCTAGAATTCATTGGTATTGAGAGTGGATCTGAAATGCTTGACTATGAATGGATATGATGATCAGTTATAAATGTGTACATGAGGAATGTATTAATGATTTTATTTTCAAGAAGCCGATATACTGTTTTAATTATGACTAAATACATTTTATAATTTTGGTAGGTGTAAATATGAAAAACCAATAATGGATTTTCCTATTAATATTTTTGGACACGATAGTACTCACATAAACACTATAGAACAAAGAAATGATAAAATTGTGTGAAATAGTGTTAAGTCTAATTAATTCCATTGAATAAAAAATTTCAGATGATAGACTATATTTAATTCCAACAATAAAGGGGTACTACTATTGAATTAAATCATATCAAATTTATTTTTATTTCATTCATTACATATTTTGTTTTATGTTTTAATGAAGCATTGGATGCTCATTCAAATAAATTTTGATACTCTAAATATTTTTTTCTATATACAATGCATGAATATCAAAAAAACCATAAACACATGATGGTATTTTTCCACTTGCAATACACTTCGTCAAACTTTTTAGAAATAGAAATCAATTTATATAATTTATATTAAATTTTTATGAGGATTTAGTTATGATCAGGTGGTGCATCAATATCTTTAAAACAAGAATGAGGGCTTTGGATAATGATGATAAATAAGATATTTACATTGATTGGACATGTAGCAGGGTATATATAATAATATTTCACTATCTAAACACATATCAAAACTAATTACTTATTCTACTAATTGTCTTCACAATGTCCAAAACATCCCAATGTAAAATAGTATAGTTATTATATTCCTAAATTTATGAGAGATATCGTATTCCATGAAAAAACTAAAATCCCTTAAAAATTCTTTGTGATGACAATTAAAAATTAATTTAATATATTTATGAATATTTTGCATATATATTTTTTATATTACTTCAATAACCATTGAAAAGACTCATATTCAGAAGATGATATAGTTGTGCTCAGAAATAAATTAGAAACATACAAGTTGGTAGAATGTACCCAAATAGAATAAAGATTTGACAACAATAAATGTATTGTATTATTCAATATATATTTCTAATTTACTTATTTTTTTATTATTCACGTTTTAATTGATTTCTTATATATGTGGATTACATTTTTTGAGTACCGGTGGTTTGTTCGAAGATGATCAAGCTATTGAGAGATAGGAATTCGTGAATACAACAAGAATTCAGTTTTAAGGTAATGCTTTTTTAATATATAAAGTTTGTATTCATAATATTATTTATTATCTTTGCCAATAAAATAATATAAATTAAATTATTATATACTCTTGCAGACAATTTCATCCACATGTAACTCTCACCCAAAACCTGGTCACCCTAGCAATATCAAAATCCATCACATTCCTTCAATGGTAGTGGATGAATAGTGAAGTTAAATGATAAATGTCAATAGTTCAATTTTTCCATTTTGACAATGAAATCAAATGGAATGCATGGTAAGACATGATGTGTCATGTATGAATCAAAGTGTCTCTTTTTATTTAAAATGGCTCTAAATTTTTTAAACAACATTTGAGATAATGAAAACCAATAAAACAAATTCGAATTGTTTTGATAATTTTGGACAACGATCAATTTTTAATTTTTAATGTGTTGGTATCAGCTGCACCTCAATACATTCAACTATGAGGCCAATACAAATCAATGTGTCTGTTTTAATTTAAAATTGACTTTAATTTATTTAAAAACATCAAGTGACAAACTATAAACTGAGATAACCAATTTGGATTCTTTTTATAGTTTTTTAAATTTATGTATTAGTCAAGTGTGATGTGTATGAGTCAGTCAAACCTCAATAGAATTCACAATGTGGATGGTAGAGCACAAAGTGTCAATTTTTATTTAAAATTTAAATTAATTTTACTAAAAACAACATGTAATATAATAAATAGAAATACAATGAATTTATATAGATTTGATACTTTAGGATAAAACTCCATTAGTATTTTGTGATTTGTAGGAGTGAACCTCATCTCAATCCGACACATGGTGTGATTAGTACTACTAAAATTTTCAATTAATAGTTTAAAATTTCTATTTTAGTTTAAAATATTTCATTCACTGAATTCTGAAAAATCATGCTCTGTTTGTTTTGAAAAATTATTATATATATTCATTAGACTTTTTCGACTTATTCAAAGTGATCCCATGTCAATCTAATTCATGATACAACCGATATTACTCAAAATGTGTGTTTCCAGTTTGAAATGACATTTTATTAAAAAAACAGAAATGACAAAAAAAATTAGAAAACCCATTAATTTTCTCTATATTCAAATATAATGATCTATTAGTCATTTGTGATTTGTAAGAACCTACTTCACCTCAATACAACATATGGTGTATCTGGCATTACTCACAGTGTCTCTTTTTATTTGAAATTGACATTATTATAATTATAAACTTTATGTGGCATATTGAAAACTAAAAAACGAATTTTTATTGATTTGATAATTAAGGAAATTATAAATTAGTCAGTTTTTATGTCTATGATTTAACCAAATCTCAATCCAATTCATGTTGTGACTGGTATGACTATCATTTTCCATTATCAGTATAAAATCAACATTTTAGTTAAAAACGTGTCACTCACTAAAAAAAATATACAAAATTCACTGATGGTTTTGATTAATAAGGATAGTGATTCATAAGTCATGTTTGATGTGTTTTAAATATTCTCACATTAAACGAACTCATGATTCATCCAGTAAGACTCAATATTCTTGTTTTCTGTTTAAAATGGAATTCTTGTAAAAAAACAATTACTGGAATACAGAAACCATGGAAAGGCATTCATATTGGTTTCTTATTTTTAGAAAATTATTTATTAGTTATTTCTGAAATGTTTGGAATCATATTCACCATAATACATTGGATAGTGTGGCTGGTATAACTCAAAATGTCTCTTTCTTTTTAAAATTTAAATTAATTTATGTAAAAACAAAAAGTGGCATTCTGAAAACCCAAAAAAATACATTCATTTTGTATTATTAATTTATGAAATTTATTTATTAGTAATTTTAAATTTTTGGGAATCATCCAAACCTCAATAAAATGTATGAAGTTGTCTGTGTAACTCAAACTATTGGTTATTATTTTAAATTGAATTGAATTTAAGTAAAAAACAAAATGTGACATAATTAAAAGAGTGAAAACACATTCATATTTCATTGTTATTACATAATGTTATATTATATATTTATTACATATAGGAATCATCCACACATATATATGATGCACATGCTGGCTGATATAAATGAAAGTGTCTATTTTTTATTTTAAATAGTCATTAATTTAATTATAAATGAAAGGTGACATACTGAAATCAAATCAAATGCATTCAGATTCATTTTTTATTTTAGGAAAATGATATATTAGTTATTTCTATTGTGTAGCGACTAGAATCATCCTAATATGATTCAGGGTGTGGCCGATATAACTAAATGTGTCTCTTTTAATTTTATATTGACATTAATTTAATTAAAAACACCATGTGAGAAACTGAAAACCATGAAAACACATTCAAATTATTTTTATATATTAGAAAAATCATCTATTACTCATTATTGATGTGTATTAATCAGCCAAAAATAAGTATAACACATGTTGTAACTCTTATAACCCAACTATATATTTTATTTAATATTGATATAAATTTATATAAAAATAATTGACATTATAAAATCCTTGAAAATGAATTCAATTTGTTTTGATATAATAGAAAATGATCCATGAATCATATGTGATTTTTAGAAGTCAATTTCACATCAATCAGATGCTTGGTTGGACCATTATGACCAAAAGTGTTTGCTATCTTTTTAAAATTGTAATATTTGTTTCAAACATGTCACTCACTGAAAAAAACTAACTTCATTTCTCTTGATAATTTATGATATCAATAAATAAGTAATTTAGATACTAAATACTGAGAATACGAATTCGAATTTTTTTGATACATTTTGAAAATGATCCATCAGTAATTTAAAATAAGTTGGAATCCGAATAATCTCAATATGATGCATGGTGTGGCTGCTTTATCTTAAAATGTTTTGTCATTTGAAATGGAAAATAAAATTTAAAACAGAACAAGTGTCATAAAAAAATGTTAAAACACATTCATATTGTTTTATTATATTTTGAAAATTATCAATAACTCATTTATAACATGTATGAATCAATCCCACCATAACCGGACACATAATGTGACTAATATGACTAAATGTCATTCATTTTATTAAATATTATCATTTTTATTAATTTGTTTGTTCATATTAATATTCAATTTATTAATTTATATTATTACTAACATAAAACTTGTTTTCTTATATAGGTGGAATCCTCTAGTAAGGTTTTGATGATTTTTCATGGAAAGAGATATTATGGGTGAGTATTTTTGAGATGAGATCACGGGAATAAAAATATGAAATATTATTCTTTTTTATTGTTTATTGGATAATTTTATATGTTATTATTTATAACCATTTGATTGAAATGTAAATAGTAGTGTTTTTTGGTATATACCATTTCCTCAAACATTTCTATTCCTGATTTCAGTTAATGATATATAGCATTTTTGAAATTATTGTGAAATTGGTTGTTTTGAATATGGGTTTCTTATTTTATTAATAGAACATGTAGGCTGCAAGGCCTATATCAATGCTAAATATATTTCAGATAATTATGGTATTTATAATCAGTAAAAAATAATTGAAAAAGGGAGTCCTTTATAGGTTCATTTTCTGGCATGAATAATGGAACCACTTTTTAATTGTTTTTTAGCCTAGAAAACTGATACACCCCCCACCCTTTATCATTGTAGTGATTTAGAACAATTTTTTAGCACTGTTAAATGATATTTTTTACGTTGTGAAATTCCATATGTGTATAAGGGATTATGGTGATGATATATGAAATCTATTTCATTATTTTAAGTAGTGGGGGGAAATTGGATGAAAAAATTAAGTGTGTGGGGTTCTCGTGAAACATGGACATTGAGTGAAAGGATAGTAGTGAAACATCTAGATGGATGAATTATATATAATTATATATGTTATTTTATGTTCAGAAGTGTATAGAAATTTAATTAATGTATTCCAAAAGCATGAATATATGTTTATGTAATTTGGAACCATTTATTCTTATGGTAAACATAAAAATTTATGGATTTTGTTAATATAGAAGAGTCATATGTGGAATATTAAATTTCATAGAGAAGGATTGCATAGTATAATGGCATGAATCATATAATGTATGAATATATAGTTTATAAAGGGATGAATTAGGGATTGAAACAATATAAAATATTCTATACTAAAATATAAAGAATGAAAAACATGAAAAGGTGTCACTAAAATATAATTAGTGATTTCAAAGATTCATATATCTATTGGTAAAATTATTTTATCAATTGGAAAAGCTTTTTAACAACAAAAATTTCCATGTCACTAAATTATTGATCAAATCACTATCACAAAATCTAATAACGATATATCAAACAGATCTATTATATCTATAATAATACCAACAAAAAATAAATATATATGGGTTAATAATTTTAGAATTAGATTAATATGATATATTTATATATTGATACTATTATCAATATTTATATTTTAGTTTTTTATAATTAACTCCTTCAATAAATATCTATTTCCAAATTATATTTTAAATAAAATATTCAATGTGGATATTCCAATAGTTGATGTTATAATTTTATAATATATTCATTAAACAAATTATATATATAATAATTTATCATATAATCATTATAAATTTATGTTAAGAAAAACAATGATGGTTTATTTGTAATGAAATTCAAAAAAAAATTGTTAAAATCATGGTTAATCATGTTCAAACATAAGAAATGTTACTTAATTCCCTTCAAAAATCATATACTTTTTTTACTCATATATCATGTGTAGTCATCGATGTACATTTATTTGTCATTTTCCAACTCCTTTAGCCTCATTAAAAAAATTTCATGCCTCACCGATGCACTAGTGTCATAGAATCTTGGGCACCTTCTTGCACACTGACATGAAATACATCCCACACTGTGAATTATTCTCCCACACATATTCCTTCCCATGATAACAGCGATGGCTTCTGGGGTGGATCCATGTTAAGAGGAATTGAAACTACCATAGCACAGGTAATTGCTATTAATACTGGAAGAGCAGTCATACACAGGGTTCTGGATTTGTTTATGGGACCTCTAAAAATCCACCAAGAAATTATTCAACATAATTTTTCTCTTTCTTTTGTTCCAACCATGAATAGTATTGGTGGTAATAAAAACTAGGGAATTATATGATTGTGTGAGCAGCCTCCATAATCACATAGGTATGTGAACCGAAATATGACAGAACATAGGCTTGGAATAAATGATTAAACTAGTATTTTTTTAGCATACCTTCAAAATGATGATTACTTTCAGTACATCCAATAAATAAGATTTTGAACAGTTGATAAATTTTAACAGTTTTTATAGGGGCTGCACACATCAGTGATAAGAAACAATTCTTCTATGGGAAACATCTTGTGTAGTTGAAAATATAAAGGTACAACATAATTTTTTCTACACCATATGATTCACTTGAATATAAGATTTAATTATCATAAATAATCACCCATTTCAACAAGGTTCTCAATGTGAACAATAAGAAAAATAACATATAGGAAAAATTAAAACAAGATATTTAAATATGTAATTGATTGTGTTTTCCAAAACGGTTGTAAGAAATGAGAATATAAATTTGTGATTTATAGTATACAAATTGAAATGAGAAAAATAGGAAAAAAATGAATAATTTAAAATATTATAATTGAAGGAAAATATATAAGTGTGTTCCTTGTTGTATACATTCTTTTCTTATTGAATGACTGGTTTGATTTTGAATGGGGACTTTGTTGAATCTTACATTTTCAAAGTTCTTGGTGTTGGAATATTTAAATGTTTTTCAAAATAAAACCCACAAAAGGAAAATGTTGTCATATAGTGTTAACCCAATTAAATAAGGTCCAATACCCTCCATCACTAATAATTTTCAAGGTATATTTCTTATAGAATCCCTAAAATCTATATTTTTAACATTATTTGATTGTCACTACCATGAAAATCCCTAAAAAATATATATATTATAACATAATTTGATGATACTAAAGAATGGGTGTACATGTTGACAAATGAAAATGAGGATAATATGAGTTAATAATCATAAATTCTTTCAGTAAAATAACATACCAACATACCCCCCATTTATTTTTTCAAAAAAGCATAACAATAATCATTTAGAAATATAATATTTAATATTTTCTACAATAATATTAGTATGATAAATAATAAAATTAATATTTGTCAAAATGAAAATAGGAAGTAAGAGTATGAAATTTATCTTCTTTTTACAAATTGTTGTAATAATGGAGAATAAAAATATATATACACAAATACATAGAGAAATAATAAAAATTAGAGAAACAATGGAATAATATAAACCCTTGTAGTATAAGGTAAACATGGAACCTTCAATCACATAAATAACATTCATATGTTATTCATAGGCTAGTGTATTGTGCTCTTCAAAACTAGAACACATGAAAACATCCATGCATTAAATATATGTACGTCTATGGATATATGTAAATCATACAGTAATCCAAATCAAGAAATTATTAATATAATTTAAGAAAAAATAATAATTTTTACATGACATGTAATGTGTAAACTAGTATTATTCACATTTTCAATTATAATGTATTAGGTTCCAATGTTTTTAACAAGACACACAAATTGATTGATATTAAAAGTAAAAAATAAATAATAGTAAAATAAATAAATATCCCATGTTGAGATTTATTATTCAAATAATGGAATAATAAAATCATCATGTTTAATAATAAAAAATACAGACAGGTTTCTAGTATACAAATACCTATTCATAAAAAAATAACAAAAAATATTAATTGCAACATTATATTTTAAAGAGTTCAAAATTGAGATTCAGAACTAGTGTTCAAGTTGGATTGAATATGTGAAACATACCATCTTATAAATACTTCCAACATTCATGTAAGAAGTCATGAATTCCCCACGATGATGATTGAATTTCAGTGGTCATATCAAACACCCTCTCAATCCTAGTTTTGGAGATCCTCTTAGAGTATCATCCACCCTATATGATGTGGTCTTGAATTACTCATCATATTTAATTTGGATACTGAACTCTCTGACTTAGTATCCATGTTCACATTCTTATATTTCAACTAATGAAATCATTATGTTCAACAACATCTCAATATTCTAAGTTACTTGTCATGTCATTAAATTCTCTATATAATTCCTACCCAACATCCTACGTCCACTAAACTAGTTCTAGAATGGACTGGTCTCAAATATCCTTTAGTAAGGACACCCATTGTACACCATGTATGTAGCATGTGATTAAAAATACCCAGCACCTGGAAAATCAGTTTCAGGCCACAATACAAGGACTCCATATTTCTACAAATTCAACTTCACCTCATTCTCTACTATAATATCAATATCTCAGATATATAATCAAGATATTATAAGTAATCTCATGTGGAGAGTTTTAATATTTCAATAATAACTATAAAAAATATTAGATCATTATGTTTAGTGAATAAACCAATTAAAAAATAGACATATCCACCACAAAACTGCACAATCATACAATAAGAATATAATCACATAAATATGCTCTTTAAAGAATCAGTAACAACGAACTCATTTTAGACGTAAGACATTAGCTTATAAAATAAAATACATCTGTAGTATGAATTAAAAGCAATCAGAAGCTGTCACAACCCCTTTCCAATATCGATTCATATATGTAGTATTATTTCATCAATAAAAAATATGTGAAAATCATTGAAAATAGATCTGCAGTGCTAAAACATAATGGAAACTAAATCTATGTCACATAACACTAATACAATTAGCTGATTTTGAACAAAAAGGAGTCCTGAATGCAGTGGCTTTGGTGAAATTTTCTTAATCCACAAATTAACCATAAATAACCTATGTAATGATATACTAGATCCACTTAAATTTGCAGCCACTAAAATTTTAAAAAAATTAATATATACACTAAAGACCTAGAGCATAGAACCAACAGCAACAATAACTAGTAGTTACTACATACTAGTGAACTCCTTTTAATATTCATACTAAACTAGATCATTATCTTCATGAAAAGATCTTCCCATTTATAATTCAAAACATATTTTTATGGACTCTTAATGACCTCATACCTCTTTGAATCACCTCCATTACCATCACGGTGCTCAAACCAAACACATTAAAATAATTTTTTTAAAACAAATTACATGTACTTCTCTATATTGTAACTTATTTAAGTTTATTTAATTTAAAATTTATGTGTATGAACTACCTTAACCCTCTTGGAGAAGTATGACATTTTTTCCATCATCAATGGAAACTGTCAAACATGAAAATAACATAGAAAATATATAATTTTACTAAAATATACTATGATTCAATTACATGTAACAATGGTTTTTAATCACATGAATCTAGAAATGTGTTGTTCCAAATATAAATGTTCATCATTATTAACATCAACTAGTACATATATTTAAACTAATTAAATCTATAAGGAATGAATTTTAAAAACATGTAATATTATAGACTCTAAATATCAAACACAATATTATATCAAAATAATTAATTTAATATCAATAAAAAATACCTTCACATTGAATACAAACAATTAACAAGAATCCCAGTCAAACATAACCAATCATCCAAAAAATATTCCAAGGATCAACCACTAGTAAAACAATAGAAACCCAACATATTCATTATATCAACCAGAAGCTGATCACAACCCAAAAATATTATCCCACTACCATGACATGAGCATCACAGTTAGGCTATATTTGATAACAGAATAAAAGAATTTTAATAAAATATAATAATTACTTCTCAATATTATCTCATATTTAAGATGAAAAAATCAACCATAATATTTTCTACAACATGCTCAATATGAGAAAACAAGAGAAAATTGAACAATAAAAATTAATATTAATGGTAACGAATATTAAAACATGGAACTCATCACTCACCTTAATCATCTTAAATTGTACATTTAGGCTTTCTAATTCAATTATTACCAACATGGACACCTGAAAAACATCATAATTTGAATATAATCACCATTATTAACATGAATCACAATAAAAACCACCATATTTAAAGATGAAATTCTAATGATCGACCTCATGTAAAATCATGGAACTCCAACATGTCCATTACATCAACAAGAATAAGAGAACAACCCAAAAATATTTAAAATTTATATGTGAATTATATAATATACAATAATTAATTGAATGTTAATTTTTTTCAATTAAAATATCATCTAGACAAATAATGAAGCATTAAACAGAGTTCGTTAAACATTCAAAATATTTCGGTGTTATTATTCACTTAAAATTAGTTTCCCAGGAATTTGAAATCATTATAGAATTTTCTCATTTTTTCAAACCCAATTAGTTCTTCGATAGGTAGTGTTACCAATGATCCATGTGGGCATTGATTGATAGGGAATATAGGTGGTAATGAAAGGTGTGGTGGTGAACAGAAGGCGTAGAATGGTTACTAGATTCTGGGGGCAGTTGAATGAATTATTTATTTAAGGGTTTGATGAATGGGGATGAGAATTGTAGCAAAAAATAAATAGTTTGAACCCTGTGATGATTAATGGAAAGGATGAAACATCTATCGAAAAATTGAAATCTTGATACTTGTGGTGATGTCCTAGTGTGGGATGAATGTTGTGTAAATGAAAAAAGGTATGAATTCATTAATATTTGTAGTTTTCTCGAGTATGGGATTTGAGAATTAACTTCCTGCAGCTGTGACTTGGGGTATTCTATTATTCGTAGGATGATTTTAATAAATATAAAAAATGATTTTTATTATATAAATTATATATTTTTTGAAAAAAAAAATTACCTATTGTAAATATATCCAATTCAATATTTTTAATTTCTAAATTTATAATTCATTTGTTTGGAATAAATTTAAAATTGAATAATTATTTAGTAATTTTAAATTATATATAGTAATTTCATGAAGCATTATTAAATTATCAATATTTTAAATCAATATATATTCCCTTATTGTTATTTAATAAATATGTGTTTGTAATAAAGAATACAAAATTTCTATAGTAATTTATTAGTTATATATTTCTTGATGTTCAATAATTCCTTAGTATGTGCTTGTTTAATTGAGAATTTTTTTCATTATTAATAAATAAAAAAAATTCATTTATTTGTAAGATGATTGTTGGTAACTATATGATATAAAGGAAAATTTAATTAAAAATAATTTATATGTTGGTATATGATCATTTGTACTAACAGATGTATTTGTTGTTAAGAATTGATTTTTGTAATTATAAAAAATAATAACATAATTATCTATATGTTGGAATTAATTATTTTAATTAACATACATATTATCTATAAAATTTTGTTTTTATATGTCACTTTTTTTGTAGTTTTTGTAGGGTTTTAGAGACATTTTATTAATATTATTGAATCTTAAAAATTTTACCTATACATATAGAAATAAAAACTATGAATTAATGGGTTTTGAATGGACATGATATCATAGTTTTAAATTAGTTTATATAAATAACCTAATCATGTGTTAAATAGATTAAGGAATACCACATGATCCATGATAAGTTATTCCATAATTGTTATGATACCATCTATAGAGATATATAATATAATGCCCAAAAACTCTTGGTCTGTGCCCAGATGTAGTGAGTCTGAAACTACTAATTCAAACTTGATTTCCTTCAAGTAACATCCTTTTGTGAAAATACATGTTTTATTGAAACTTTATTCACATGTGTCTTGGTGAATATTCATCAATTATTTTCAACCCATCATCTCAATGTTCGATAAATTAGTAATTTGAAAAACTATTTAATTTTCATATTATGTTTTATAATATAGATAGCATAAAATGATTACAAATACAAATAGGTATAACATAACATAGGATTGATTATTTAACAATGTTTAATTGGTAATTTTTATAGAGTAAACAACGATGGTAACCGATGATTGAAAAAAGTATTATTTTTTGAAGGATGAGATTGAGAGAGAAAATTAGTGTAGCTAACTAGAACATCGTTTGTTATAAATGTTAGAGAATGTCACGTAAGAAAATGATAGACACACCATTATTGTTTTTTATTTTCCATGTAACAATCATTAAAAGAACAATATAGTTCATATTTTAATGGAATTTAAAATTATGAATCACAAAATATTACTTCTTAAATGATTTCTGTGAAACACCAATAGAATGAGATTCATGGGAATCACCTAAATCCTAAATGTAATAGAATACATAATTGTTAAAACTGGGTATTTTGTGTGATAAACACTAATGATTCTATGAAATAGAATTAATACAATGGAGTCTTGGAATTTGAAGACATTGAATTCATCAGAATATGAACAATAAGAAGTTTTTAATATGAAAATTATTGTATAATCAATGTAAAATATATTTTAGAATAGAGTTATTTAATTTTAAAAAAATACATAATGATTTAATTTAATTCAAATCAAATAATTAGGGTGAAAAATAAATTAACTGCTATAACATTTAAAATAAATTTAATGATATGATAAACAAATTATTTTTCTATGGTTATTAAAAAATTACGGATCATATTTGAATATTAGTTAAATTGAATTTATAGTTTTTTTAGGAAACAGTTCTCATTGTATTGTCAATTTATGGTTGATCTCTTAATATGCAATCTATAGAATATTGAAAATCATGAATATAGAATACTAAAATTCTACCTAGTGAATCCTTATAAAAAAATTGACAAATATATAAGAATACTAAGAAAAATAAGTAAATTGAAATCTCACATAGTTTAATTGTATGTGTAAATTCCTACAGTAAATAATAAAAATAGGTTTAGTCAAAGTCACTACAATGTATCGATGTAACTACACAATTTTCCATATAGATGAATATGTTATATATAAAATGAAATCATTTAAGTATGTAAATGTAACTATATAAATATGTATTGGTTTATAAACACTCACGGAAGCATTATGAAAACTAAAATTACATGATATTAAATAATGAAGGAATAATATATATATATATATATACTATTAGTGAAAAATGGTAGAATATTTATATATGCACTATTTTTTCATATGGTTTAAATGTGGAATAATATTATTGTAGTGTGTTTAAATATTATTTTTTAAATTGAATTATTATATTCATACTTTATCCATACATCGTAAAGTAATTTGAAAAATTTTGTTTATACTATATGTGTTAGGTCAGTGTAGTGGATATACCTTAACACATAGTAGAATTACTATATGTGTGGATGAAATAATTTTGGGACATTGATGTGAGGTGTGTAAGTATGAAAATGTATACTATATATAGTTTATCATATGTTATGATGATTATATAATTTGAAACAATTGATCCTTATAATATTGATAAGGATTTATATAAATAGAAAATTTATATACATAAAATTTGTGAATTGTTTTCACAATGAAGCACATAGTTTCTAAAATTATGGTGGTTTTCCAATCCCTATTTGTTTTCATTCAATATATATATATGGGTATGCATTCTAGTGTTATTTAAAAATGTTCAATGTATGAATAAAAAATGAATGCATGCAAAATGAATAATGATCCTTTTTAAAGAATTTTAATGATTATTATTATATCCTCATTTATCAATATAGTATCTAAAAGGTCATGGTAAGTATATGATACTCATGTAATTAAAAAACAAATGATTTAAAATAACATAACATTTTGAAACAAATTTCACATGAAGTTAATTATAATTGAATGTCACTATTAATTTGAATATAAAAAATATATTTAATTAATGAAATGGGTTATAATTTAAATATAAAAAAACTTATCTTAAAATAAGAAATTCCACGATGTTCCACCATTTCTTGCCTCCTAGGAAAAATGATAGTGTGTAGAGTAATGAGGAATATAATATCATGACTTCAAACAAAGGAATAATTTTTACCCAAGTAATATTCCAATATAATTTATGTTCATGTTCTACCATTTCAAATATCCTAGGAAAATAAAATATTTATATTTTTCATGAGATCATATGAATCTTATATTTTAGTATTTATTTTGTAAGAATGGTCCAGTGACTACGTATAAAATGTCTTAAATTCAATGAAAATTAATTAAGATAATATAGCATCATGTAATACACAAGATCAAATTTGTAGCTAATATTTACATGGGCCATTTTTTGGATTATAAGATTAGTTTACTTGGAATATCATATTTTACAAAAAAAATATCAATCAATGAATGATTTGTCTATTAAAAACATTAACTTGTAGTAATGGAGTTAATTTAGTTAGAAATATTTGATAACACAAATAATGATTTGGAAAAAATTATTAAAATTTGTTTTAATTTATTAGAAGATGGTGCCGATGTTAAATGGACGAGGTCAATTATAGAATATGTTTCATCAAATTAAACTCCCCATATTGAAATAATGGGAAAAACCTAGATATTGTGATACATTATAATTTTTCATACATTGATTATGTGAAAATTAAGAATCATTGAGTGTCTCTAATATGTTATTCAACAAATTTTTATATATTTTAAATTATGTATGAACATTGGATAATGATAAACAAAAATATTTTTTAACCAGAACACACTCCATGGTAGTAACATAAATCATAGATATCTACTATACCATTAAGTAATGAAGACCACCATTGACTAATCTTCAATGGGATTCCACATTAACAAAAAAATAAAAATTAAATCACAATGTAAAAAATATATTTACGCTGGTAATTCATACACTAAAACCTATCATATTTCCAAAACTACATGTTATAATGTACGAATATAAAATTAATTAAATAATCATAATGTACCAGAAACTAGAAAATAGCACCACCTAAACATGTATCTTAACATAGTGAATTATATTACTGAATAATCTAACATTATTTATCTACAAACTAAATTAAATCATCTTCATATTTTAATTATATGATCCATAACCTGCTTTTACTCAACCAGAATTATATTATCCATGTAAAACTCTAAAAAATACATAATAAACCCATGATGAGAAAAAAGCGTCATAAATTTAACATAATTATATCAATTATTAAATCAATATATGGACTATAAACATATTCCATAATTTAGTTAAATGTTTTAGCACCCTATGGAAAAAAAGATTCCATTAAAATAATTAAAAAATAGATAATTCCAATAGTTCTCAATGGTAATATCAAATTACCAAAATAAATAACTTTATTTTTAAACAAGACTCACTGAAAATCAAAATTCAATATCTAGACAAGAATTATAGAATTCAAATTCCACTACTACTTATTTCTTTTTGTATCCCATGACAAAATACATGTTACAAATAATCCACAATAAATCAATATCCTAACACACTGTAAGAACCATGTTTTTCACTCAGGTATGGATACATTATATATTCTTGTAATAAGTTATTTTGGAACTATTATATATACTTACTGTAACACCCTGAGATTTTATGAAAAATATTATTTTTAATTTTATTGATGTCTTCTGTTTTATGCTACACCAAAAGGTTATTTCACTACTTGCATCCCTGACATGGCTTGTATTACACGCAATCATGACCTTCCTCCATGGGTTTCATCGTACATAATACCGATTTTCACTAAAAAACGATATAATATTAAAATAATATTAAAACTAGCTGTTAAAAATATTAATAACCACTTTTTGAAATTTTGAAAATTTTATCTTTCAAAATGTACTTCATTTTTGGATTCGGAATATTGAAATTATCCTAAGATGAATTTTTGGTATTTTTCTGAAAACTTCTATTTTTTGATGAATAGTGAAAAGACTAGGTTACTATTTAAAACCGAAATTTTTATTTAAATAATTATTTATTTTATTCATATTTATTTTATGTCAAAATTGATACATATTACCTATAAAATTTCAACGAAATTCGTTGACGTCATTTTATAAAAATTTTAGATATATAAAAATTGTATTGATCTTCTCACTGTCTTTTACCCACCTCCTAGTAGAATTTGGAAATTCACATAAAACATAATTTTACCGCTTCTGTGAGTGGATTTTGAAAATTTGAGAGACACGGTTAATATCAAGGACTAAAATTTGGTTCAATGAGATGAAAATAATTTTTGGTGAATAGTAAGTTTTTACTTTTATTTACCACGATTAAAAGTAAATACGATAATTAAGGGTAAAATGACATTATTATTACCCTAACACATGTCCTAATTCTATTGTATAATTTTAATTCGACCGAAAACAACCTTCAGAATAAAATATGACCATTTAGGTCCACTTGGATTTGATCAGAACATTTAATATTATTTTATTTTTGAATAGTTAAAATAGTGAAAATCAAATTTAATAACTAGAAAATTTTTAATATAGGGTTATACATCAGATAAATTCGACTATAAATATTAATCATAAATCTAAAAATACTTCTTAAATAATGATATTTTATTTATAATTTTTAGACGTTAACTAATTTTATTTACTTATGACACAATGATGATGCAGTAATTATCTTATTAATGAAATATTGAAACAATTGATGTTTCAAATACCCAAATAAATGTTATTTGAGACTTTTTATGAATCCCACTAATTTAATATCTTAATATGACATGTTATAATTGATTTAATTAACCTATTTAGAACTAATCATTCAGTTACAATTTTTAAAAAAATCAATTACCAAATAGTGTAAAAAATGACAGAAAATAGTTTTTTAAACAAATATTATATTATTAATTGTTATTTTATTCCAAAAAATCTAAGGTTCAGAAAAATGACTTAAATAAGGTTATATATATTAATAATAAACAACTTGGGGTTTGTATGGCTTGTTATAATTAGTTTATTAAACTTATAGTGTAAGAAAACAAGAAGACACTGTAAAAGTAAAATTATTTAACTTAAAGTTAAATCTAAATGATAAGGTTAAAATAGAAATTTAAACTTTCCTAAATTCTATTTTTTGAGAGTGTTTCCACCCATCTCGACCTTAGCTTCTAAATAAGTCAATTTGGTGCTATTATAGACCAAATATGACTTTATTATAAAATAATATTTTATGTTTATCCAAAGGTACCCCTCTCCTCCCTTTTAAAAAGGACACCCCTTCCCTCTTCTCTTAACACACTTTTGAGCCTTGAATCTCGGCCAAACCCTGACCATTTCTCTTCTCCACCTCGCTAGAAACATTCTGGAAGTTTTGGTCTTCTACAAAGGCCAATTCTACTTCCATAAGAGGAAGCTTAAAGGAGGTGCGTCGAAGAAGAAGTAATCGCTTCTTCTGATTTTCTCAAGTTTCTTTCATCATATAATTTTTCTTCATTCGTTTTATAATTATAAAGTAATAACATCAGTATTAATTATATACTGATATGTTATTATAAATATGAAACAATCATATTTCACCTTCCATCCATCCTATGGAAAACGAAATCACCGCGCGTGCGTACGTACGGAATACCGTCTCCACGCCGTGGTGTAATCTGTTATCAACCACCACCTTACATGGATGGGTATAATGGTGTAAATAAATAACTATATATGATTATTGTATAGTTATATTGATTCAGAAATATTATACATAATCTTCAATACAATTCCACGATCCTGGGATTCCTTTCATCGCCCGTGCATACGTACGGACTACCGTCTCCAAGACACTATGAGATTCATTCTTCATGTTAAGCATTCAAGAATGATTCTAAAGTATATACAATGAATAATAATGAAATATATGACATAATTAATCTACTGGATTTATGTGTGTATATATATATATATATCATCTACTTACTTCCATTCATGTCAATAAGGAAAGGAAAACAACGTTTATGCGTACGAACGACCATCCATCTGCAGGAATGGTGTGTTTCATTTCATTTATCTATCTATTATATATAAATATACTAAATATAAATGATATATAAATCATGTTTCACATTATGGAAGTTTGAAAATCATGATATAAGTAATAATAATATCAAGAACAACAAGTCCAAACACGTATGATAAATGAAACAAATTTTTCCAAAACGCTACTCTAACATGGAATTGACAAATGAACCGGTAATATAAATACCTAATTGAACCATATATGATATAATAACAATGAATATAATTCTTTAATAAGTCAATGACATTATATAAATCATTATACAGGAGGTTCAGATACATACGAAACATATCAGACATATGGTAAGGGATAACTATTCCAATCTCATTCTTATCCGAGATTATTATTCGTAAGTATTTACTAGGGTTATTGTTATCATCCATGCCCATATTTCTAAAAAAAATCATGTAATTTTATAGAACTTTTTACCCATTTTTGAAATTTACCACATATTATGAAAGGAATATTATTTTTTTTACCACACAGAGAACTTTTTGACATTTCTGAAAAAAGTACAAGAAGAATTTAATTTTTTAACGTCTACATCGTGAATGGATTTTTACGGTTTCATAACACCTCATTTTAATGAAGATTACTCTTAAATATTTTATGAATATTTTCAACAAAATACTTTTCTTTCAAAATTTCATGGAATTTTGTGAAAAGAAAATGATTTTGAAGAAGAAAGGGTATTTTCCTCAAGAATTCATTTCAATTGTTTTATCAAAACCATTTTCCATATAAGATGACATTATTTCATATGTGTATATTTCAATTATTATTTATCTATGATTTACATGGTTTCACTTTTCTTATGATGAAATGATATCCATTTGTTTTATATGGATTATGTTATAATGGGATGATGTTTATGAAACCCATTTTTATTATTTGGGTTATGATAAATGATTTATGTTTATATTATGAAACAAGAAAGAATGATTTCATTTTGAGATGGGTGGGACCTATATCTCCCTTCAATTAATTTGGTAAATATTTATATCTCCTAAGATAGATATGGATTGAACGGTATGTTAATCCGGTTCAGTGTTACAAGACTGGAATGAAGAGTAAACTCGATTCAGAATGGGACTTTGTCAACTAAGATGGTCTTAGCAGGAATGCCATGGCTACTATGGAAATATTAACATGTGCATAATGGATTCCAAAATTACATGATTTATTACAATGATAGTTTATCATGACTAATGTTCCTTTATGATCTATGCTTTCTGTACTTCCATGATTTTTGTCGTTGCTCATGATTTTGATGTTTTGATTTTATGTTCAAGTTTTTGCATTCGAATGATTATGGATTGTTTTATGTTCACTATAATTACCCTTAATTAGAATTTGATCTCAACCTTTATATGTTTTCTTTTCCCCAGGATTTAATGTCTGTTTTTAGGTAAGAAAACAAAAATGGGTAGATATTTATGGGAGATGTTGAAGATCGTTCACCACGATTAGATTAATATTTTACAAGTTTCCAAAGAAAATAAACTATTACGGTCCTTCTGTGTATGTTTTTGTTATGTATTAAGTATTATACAAAGTTATTTAATGTCCATGTACGTCATGATTTGGGTCTCTACAGTTGGTATCAGAGAAAAGGTTTAGTTATCCTTTGGAAACTAGGATGTGAAAACTTTAGGAAAATCACTAGATATATTTTTAAGGTATTCCTAGGGATGTCCCTATGATTAAATATAAGTATTGGTTATAGTCCTATAATTATGGTAACAATCATAGAATTAACCCTAAGATGTTATATATTGAAGGTAATCCCCCATTATTATTTTGCTTTCCCTAGCATGATTTTTGCCTCTCACACTATTCATTTTGGGTTTTAGACGATGGTCGGAACTTGAACGAACCATGTTGATTAATGTAATGAAAAATTCAATGATTTTCATCTCAATAAACCAAATGTGATGGGAGATGGAGTGAAAAAACTTATTTCTATACTTACACAAGATATTAATCATTCTATATTTCCAAATGATCAGAGAAGGGATCAATATTCAATTGAGTCCTTCATGAGGCAAAATCCACCATCCTTCAATGGGTCTTCTGATCCACTTTTTGCTGAAAAATGGATCGGTACTATTGAAAAGATATTTTCCATACATCACTGTATGAAACATGTCAATTTCCTTCTAGCTGTTTACTGTTTAGAAGGTTAAGCAGACCAGTGGTGGAATCTAATTAAGAATACATAACCCCAAGATGAAATTGAATCCACGGAATGGGACGAGTTCAAGAACTTGTTTTTTAGTAAGTAATTCCCTCGTATTCATTGTAAAAAGATGGAAAAGGAGTTTCTTAGGGTTAAGCAGAAGGATGATAAATCAGTTGGTATATACGAAGAGAATTTAACATGACTTACAAGGTATGCATCTGGCTTTATCATCCAACCTGAAATTAATGTTGATCGATTTTTCAGTGAATTAAAACCAAGTCATCGAAGGGAATTAGCTATAAAATACTTCAGTATCTATGAAGAAATTGTGCGTTGTGCTATCAAGGTAGAACTGGATGTTGAGGAAACATATCCATCTCATGGTTTTGAGAAGAAACAAAAGATGGAGTTCAAGGAGAAATCTCAGAATAATGGTGAAAAGAAATTGAATTTTTCTTTATGCTCAAAGTGTGGAAAGATGCATTGTGGAGATTGTCTTAAAGGGACTAGAAACTGCTTTAAGTGTGTAAAATAAGGTCATCAAGCAGTAGAGTGTCGAAGTAATGGAAAAAGGGTTGCGAATGATGTGAATAAAGAAAATACTGCAGAGAACAAACCACCAACACTTCAATGCTTCAAGTGCCAGGAAATGGGGAATTATGCTAATCAATTCCTTAATAAAAGGGTTAATGATGATCAACGTGAGAAACCTCTTAAGGCAAAAGATAATGGGAAGTCACATACGATTACTATTTGTGATGTTGAGTATTACAATCATATTGTGTAATGATTAAGTGTTTATTTAATGGTATTTCAAAATAGTATAATGGAATCTCATTTATAGTGTCGTGGAATTTTGAAATATATGTGTATTGGTCCATTGTGGTTTTCTATAATAATATGGAACCAGTAACCATGAAATTTGATTCAAATATTTTTGAAAGAAGATGATATGCGCATAATGATGGGATAAATAGAAAATGAATTGTTTGATAGTATTCATGAGCTCATGATCGATATAAGGACTAAGTGATATCATGGTTTGAGTATATAGAATTTAGAGGATTTTGGTATGTGGAATGTGTTAACATTTAACTTCATTTATGTTTTCACTAAGGTTCAATTGGTTTTCATTTTTAAAGAGAATACATGATTAAGGCCATTGAATTTTTGGAATGTGACCAAAAAGATATATCGTATGATATATGGGGGATAAATGATGGTATTCACGTACTTGCTATGTGACCTCTCCAGTAATCATTTTCATTACACTATGAGATTGGACAGAAGTATTTTCGATAAGCATAATGGTTGTAATGGATTATGTTGGACATCAGATAGAATTATTTAAGGGTAGAATTTTTTTTAATATTATTTATGGAATTTTATAATAATGTAGTTTTATAAAATGGACAACCTGTAGGATGGGCGACAACCCATCGTGTTAGACAAGGCTGTGGGAATCGAACCCAAAACTGAAGTGCAACAAGCCATTATCGCCTACCACTGGCCTATAGGAATTCACTATTTAGTAAAAACCAGTTTTATTATATTAAGAAATATGATATATAAAGTATTAGTCCATTTTAGGAACCATATATGATTAATCTCACTATAGATGGACTTTTGTATTTTTGATAACTTTTTCTAATCTTTTGTTTAAGACATATGGAATGAACCATCATTCTATCACATGATCTAATAACACTTCACGAATGAGAAATTAAACTTCATTTCTTTAAAATATTAATTGTAAATTGTCCATAGAATGACCAACGGTGAGACTGTACCAAAATCAAGAATGTATTTCTACTCATTCCAATATCATCAATTGTAGGGAAATGATCGTGAAAACCAAAAATGTTTTCCTGGTTCCATTATATCTAATGAATCAGATGGTACCTTAGATCATCACAAATCTATGGCTTTGTGATTATTGGATTTTCCATGGCCATGTTCTCTACCACTCTCCATCAGAACATGATGGTTAGATTTATCCTCCATATCCATATTTTCACCTATGTTCTCCTATATGGAATCTCGTGATTAGTTAACTTGTTTAACCGTTAAGTTTTATACTTTAGTTTTTAAATATTGTTATTTCTTTTTACGATGTGGGTTTCTATTAAATAAACTTTCAAGTAGTAAACCATTTCTAACCCCGACGAATTTCGATGGCGAAATTCATTTTTAGGGGGGTAGAATGTAACACCCAGAGATTTCCTGAAAAATATTATTTTTAATTTTATTGATTTCTTGTGATGTCATCTACACTAGAAGAAGATTTCACTAGACGCATCCCTGACATGGCTTTCATTACACGCAATTGTGACCTTCCCCGATAGCTTGTGTCGTACACAATAACGAGTTTCACAAAACAATGATATGCTATTAAAATATTATTAAAACTATCTGTTGTGAATAGTAATACTGAATTTTTGAAATTTGTAAATTTTATCATTAAAAATCGACTTCATTTTTGGATTCAGAATATTGAAATTATCCTAGGGTGAATTTTTGGTATTTTTCTGAAAACGGTCAATTTTTGATGAATAGTGATAACCCTGATTTACTATTTAAAAAGAGAAATTTTATGTAAATAATTATTAATTTTATTTAAATTTTTTTTCGTTCGAAATTGATACCTAATACCTATATATTTTCAATTTAATTCATTAGAGTCATTTTATAAAAATTTAAATATATAAAAATTTTATTGAACTATTCACCGTCTTTTACCCACCTCCTAGGAGAATTTAGAAATTCACATAGAACATAATTTTACCACTTCTGTGTGTGGAATTTCAAAAATCTGAGAGACACAATTAATATGAAGGACTAAAATGTGGTTAAATTAGATGAAAATATTTTTTGGTGAATAGTAACTTTTTTACTTTTATTTACCACTGTTAAAAGTAAATAGTGTAATTAAGGGTAAAAATGATATTATTATTATCCTAACACGTGTCCTAATTCTATTGGATAACTGTAATTCGACCAAAAACAACCTTAGAAATTAAATATGACCATTTAGGTCTACTTGGATTAGATTGGGACATTTAATATTATTTTATTTAAAGAATAGTTAAAATAGTTAAAATCAATGTTCAATAACTAAAACATTTGTAATATAGGGTTATACATAAGCTATATTCGACTATAAATATTAATTAGAAAGATAAAACTATTTCCTACGTAATGGTATTATATTAATAAATTTTAGGCATCAAATAATTTAATTTTTTTATGACATAGTGATGATGTAGTAATTATGTTATTAATAAAATATTGACATAATTGATTATATATATACCCAAATAAATGTAATTTGAGACTTTTTATAAATTCCACTAATTTTATAGGTTAATATTACATGTTATTATTTATTTAATTAACTCATTTCTAACTAATAATCCTGTTATGATTTTCACAAAAATAAATTACCAAATAGTGTCAAAATTGACATAAAATAGTTTTTAAAACAAATATTATTTTATTAATTTTTATCTTATTCATTAAAATATGAGATTTTACAAAATGACTTAGATAAGGTTAAATATGTTAATAATATAATACTTGGTGTTCTTTTGGCTTGTTATAGTATGATTTTTAACTATATAGTGTAAGAAAACAAGAATACACGATATAAGTAATGCTATTTAACATAAAGTTAAATATAAATGATAAGTTTAAAATAGAATCATAAACATTTTTAAATTCTATTATATGAAAGTATTTCTACCCATCCCTACCTTATCTCCTAAATAAATCAATTTTGAGCTATTATAAACGTAATATGACTTTATTATAAAATTATATTTTAAGTTTTTCCAAAGGTGCCCCTCTCCTCCCTTATAAAAAGTGCAACCCTTCCCTCATCTCTTCACACCCTATTGAGCCTTTATGATGGGCCAACCCCTGCCCATTACTCTTATACACGTCCCTAGAAACACTCTAAATGTTTTGGTCTTCTCAAAAGACCATCTCAACTTCCATAAGAGCAAGCGTAAAGGAGGTCCGTCGAAGAAGATGTAATCTCTTCTTTCGATTTTCTCAAGTTTCTTTCTTCTTATACTTAGTATTCTTTAGTTTTATCATTATAAAGTAAACACATCCATATTACTTATATACATATATGTTATTATAAATATTAAACAACCCTATTTCCCCTTTTATCGATCCTACGGAAAACGAAATCACTGCGCGCGTATACGTACGGAATACTATCTCCACGCCGTAGTGTAATCTGTTTTCGACCACCACCGTACTTGGATGGGTATAATGGTGTAAATAAATAACTATATATGATTATTGTCAAGTTATATTGATTCCGAAATGTTATACATACTCTTAAATACAATTCCACGATCATGGGAATGATATCATCGCTCGTGATTACGTACGGACTACCGTCTCCATGATGCGATGAGATTCATTCTCAATGTTAACCACTCAAGAATGATTATAAAATATATATATATATATAATTAATAATAATAAAATATATGACATAATTATGCTACTTTATTTATTATATATATTTGTGTGTGTGTGTGTGTGTCATCTACTTACTTCCATTCAAGTCATTAAGGAAAGGAAAACATTGTTCATGCCTACATACGGCCTACCATCTCCATGATCGGTGTGTTTCATTTCATTTATCTATCTATTATATATATATATATACTGAATATATATTATATATAAATAATTTTTTACATTCTTGAAGTATTTAAACCATTATATAAGTAATAATAATATCAATAACAACAAGTCCAAACACGTACGATATATGAAACAATTTTACCCAAAATGCTACTTTTACATTGAATCGAAATATGAAAAGGTAATATAAATACCTATGTGAACCATATATGATATAATAACAATGAATATGATTATTTAATAAGTCAATGACATTATTTAAATCATTATACAGGAGGTTCAGATACATACGAAACATATCAGACATAAGGTAAGGGATAACTATTCCAATATCGTTCTCATCAGAGATTGTTATTTTTAAGTATTTACTGGTGTTATTGTTATCATCCTTGACCATGTTTTCTAAAAATGTTTCATTTATTTTTTATGTCCTTTTTACCCATTTTTTAAATCTATCACATGTTATGAAAGAAATATTACTTTTGTTTACCACACGGGGAACTTTTTGATTTTCTGACAAAAGTACGAGAAGAATGTTATTTTTTAACTTATACGGCGGTAATGGATTTTTATGGTTTCATAACAAATCATTTTCATGAATCATAGTCTACAATATTTTATGAATATTTTCAACAAAATAAATTTATTTCAAAATTTCATGGCATTTTGTGAATAGATAATGATTTTGAAGAAGAAAGGATATTTTCTTCAAGAATTTATTTCAATTGTTTTATCAAAACCATTTTCCATATAAGATGACATTATTTCACATGTGTATATTTCAAGTATAATGTCTATATGATTTACATGGTTTTACCTTTCTTATTATGAAACAATATCCATTTGTTTTATATGGATTATTTTATGATGGGATGATGTTTATGAAACCCATTTTTATTCTTTGGGTTATGATGAATGATATATGTTTTTATTGTGGCACATGTAATAATGATTTCATTATAATATGGGTGAGACCTATATCTCCCTACAATGAATTGGGTAAATATTTATATCTCATGAGATAGACATGGCTGGAATGGTATGTTAATCCGGTTAAGTGTTACAGGACTGGAACGAGGAGTGAACTCGATTCAGAATTGGACTTTGTCCCCTAAGATGGTCTTGGCAGCAATGCCTTGGCTACTATGGATATCATAACATGTGCTTAAAGGATTCCACAATTACATGTTTTTTTACCATGCTAGTTTATCATGATAAATGTTCCTTTATGATCTATTCTTTGTGTACCTCTATGATTTATGTCGTTGCTCATGATTTTGATGTTTAGATTTTATGTTCATGTTTTTGAATTCCAATGTTTATGGATTGTTTTATGTTCTCAATACATACACTTACTATGAATTTAAGCTCACCCTTTATATGTTTTCTTTTACCCAGGATTTAAAGAATGGTTTTAGGTTAGAAAAAAAAGGGAAGTTATTTATGGGAGATGTTGAAAAACTTTCAACACGATTAGAAGATTATTTTCCTAGTTTCCAATGAAACTAATCAATTACAGTCCTTGTGTGTCTGTTTTCGTTATGTATATAGTATTCCTCAAAATTAATGTAATTTCCATGTACGTTAAGCTTTGGGTCTCTACACTTACTGAGTAAGAAATGGCCGAGTGGTTGTCCAATGCTTTTTTGGAGCCGGAAACCAGGATTTTAGAAGAAATTGGCATGTAGAAGGAGTATAATATAGAGTGTAGGAAGAGAAAATGGTTAGAGTTACTTGATAATATGGTGTAAATTTTCACACATATCCATTCCACCTTATTAGTGCATTTTATCCCTAATTTTGCGGAATATCCATGTCAGTGCACCTATCCCTACAGGTTACCATGCATGAACGGTCTGCAGTTTAAAAAATCCGGTTCCCAAACCATGCACATGATATTTTATGGGTAAATTTAATTTCCATACCTTAATGATTAAATTAAACAAACACCCACTCTCTTATATTATTTCAATTGGAAGGAATACCATTTTCCTACGTTTTATATCATAAAACTCATGTAAACTACGAATTGGGATATCTCTTCCATGAGGACACAGATTTGATGATTGTCAGTTGTATTTGATTAATATCGGTAATATCTATACCACCACATTAGTCATTATTATTTTTTATTTTCTTGATTATTTTATCATGGTTTTGGATCATATTACCTCTTTTCAATGTATTGATCCAATCTATAGATATAATCCAATATGGGATTAACTAGAGGTTGGTACTGAATGAGGAGAGTTGTACGAGCCTAAGCTAGGTGTTCTATAATCCATCTCAAATGTTCCATCATTTTATAAATTTACATATTATTATAGTGAATTCATAATTCATCATTTGTTGAAATTATATATCATTTATAATGTCATTAGATCCATATTCTAATACTCATGTTCAATTTTTATTTCATCATTGGTGAAAATTTCCACAACACCATCCATCCCATGTAGGATTTTTCACCATAATATGTTTTTTATCTTATTCAATCGATTGAGCCAACATTTGGTTTGCCTTGGCTTGACCCTTATATTGGTAAGCAATAAAATATTAAATGGCAATAGAATTCAATTGTAATAGAAAGAACATGTTCTCTTTGGATTGTCCCCTCTTTGGGTAATCTCAATTTTAATCAATTGAATATTGATTTGTATTGGTTCTCCATGACTGCCACATAACACATCTATGATAAGTACATTAACTTGATTCATAAATTGTAAAAGAAATTGGATAGTATACTATATATATTAATTACCCCAAAGAATAGTTAATAAATTCTTGGTTTTATGTCTAGAGAACACCATCCCATGTTAATGGACATTGGCAAGATGAACATTATTTATTGATTGGGCCTTAAATGGGATAAGTGATATGGTTTAATGGGACCTAGCCTTGTTTAATTAATGAAAAGAAATTCATTAAAATAATGACTTTATGGAATGAATACAACATAAATGAATTGATTGAATGGATTCTTTCTCAATTGGCCTTGTCACACTGAATATAGGAAATGGCAGGAACCTTATGACATATACAATGGAATATTTGAATTATTCCTCAAATAATAAAAATAATTAAATGTAAGTAGACTAATTATACTGGTGGACCTTGACATAATAATTATTATACAAATGGATAGACTCGATGTCACATAGGATTCCAGATGGATTGCATTGAGCCCTTGAGGACACTATATCAATTCAAAGATGTTAGTTTCCTTTGGTTGAGAACCATATTGGAAATAGATCCTCATCTATCATGGGATTCCTATTATAACATCTTTTAATCCCTCATATATTATTACAAGTTTCTCTTAATACACTCCTCTGATCCATAATGGATTGTATGTTCCATGGTTATACCCATCAGGTTCAATCATCTCACAGTATCGTTTTACCATTTATGGATTCCATAGACTCTGAAGAAATCATATTAATATGATGGATTAGATAAACTCCTTGGATCCAGCATGGATTGTTTGTTCCATGTTCATATCCACCACACCCAGTAAATGATTAATGACACTTTCCCATATATGTATTCCTTGGACTCATTAGATGTTATTATTATGGAATTAATTTAATTAATATCATTTGATTAAACTCTTACCCCATATCCAGGCATCATTTTCTACTAATTTTTCAAACCAATAGGTCTATGTATCCTTGGTTATTACATAATAATGTTATATAATAAAATAATAATATAGTTTGGCCTGTTACATCTTGGATAATTAAATATTTTAATCACGAGTTGATGTCAGATTTGGTTGATACCACACGTGAATTATAATATAAAATAGAACATAATGAATTAATGAACTGGTAACATGTTTGGACACCAGCTAAGGGATGAAGACGGTACGTAAGTATTTATGCTATTGAACTATTATGCTTTATATATGCAAGCCTAAACATTATTCCAGTTTATATTATATAGACATAATGTTATAAAAACCATTGGTGGATTCCTAATGAGATATTTCTCACAAATTGTCTATGAGTGGAGAAACACTATGTGTGTCCACAATTGATATATATGTTAAATAATATAGAAGAGACACATTATATAAAAATTTTATCCCAATAGAAAAATAATGCCATCTTTTATATCATAAAATAGAGGAGGGAATAATATGATATGTTGAAGGACATTTTCATGTCCATTTTCTAGGACAAGATACACCTTTTTGAATTGGTTAAGACTTCATTGATTGTAATGTATCCTATTAAATAGTCACATTGACCAGGATAAGCCTTTTGGGTATGACGGTGAAATTTTATTCTAAGATAATGGAAGGGATCCTTGAGCACATGCTGTTAGCAATAAATATTTAAAATATTTTATAGGTGATGTTTGAATGATTCATTGGAATAAAATTTAACACAAGAGAGGTTATCAAAATTTTGTATGTGTGAATGATTAGGATTTTGTATATAGAGTATATGTTAGATTTCCCATGTTATAGGCCACTTATCAATATCGATATATTTTTTCCAATGATTTGCGACCAATTTTTAATGATGACAACATTAATTCCATTTGGTCACATGGATTTTCTGGAATTGATTTTCTTGAGTGAATGTGTTATTTTGGAATATTTGATATCAGGGGTGGAAATTACTTCATATGCTCTATAAAAATTGGATTTGTAGATGAGGGAATCTCAATGTGGATGGAAGAATCACTGACCATGTATAGATTGAGTAAGAAGCCCAAGATAATGCCATTTATCTCATATTCCAACAAAAAGATAGTTACCTTTAATGAGTTCAGATGTGAAATAATGATCTTTTGTCACCATGAAACATAATTTTGATAGATTTATTGTGTAATTGAGTCACAAACTATAATTTTTATGTCATGAAAACACATATAACATTATCATTATTCCATTATAAGGGTTTTATTATTTTCATATTCTGTTTTTAAAATTCTATAAATGGTTTTGATTGAGGGTGGGAGGGAGTGATTCTTCTCATGACTTTTATTAATGTAATCTAATTGCAAGTCTCATTAGATAATCCCTTTGAAACTCCACAGGTTATGGTTAGAGATAAAGTAATTTGTTTTATAGTGAATATTAATACATTCATGATTCCATCCTGATTTAATATCCTCATTTCATTCTAGTTCCATCATCCAGAATCAATCAAACATGAATGTCATTTTTCATCATGGGTTCTTATGGTCGGTATTAACAATAATTAGAATAGCTATGTGGTCTGACAAGGCTGGGGTTATGTGAGATATGTTGAAGTCATTAAATATAGTGAGTCATGTAGGGGGTTCCAATAATATATCGAAAACCATTTTAATGTGGGTTATCTATAATAATTCATGGACCCACCTAAATATGATACAATCATATCCTAGTTGTGAATGTCTACTACTTTTAATCACATGGAATATGGGTCTCGTGTGGGTGGAATATCTTTAGGAACCCCCCTCATTTCCATAGGAACAATTTTTTCGAATACTCTTCCAATGAGAACAATTACCAAAATGATAATAGTAAAATAAACTATGAGATCCCAGTACATGCATATGTATTTTTTTGAGAACGAATAAAATAAACCCGCAAAAGCTTCCAGATACGCTCCCAGATATTGGTGGTGTCAACAATATAGATTGGGTATAAGCATTTTATTCTGATATCCATCAAATAATTTTAATGTATGTTGAGGTCGTCTTCATTTCAAATATGAGTTATAGGGAATGAACTTGAAAACAATCCTTTTATGTGATTCCACATAAGTCAATAGTTTCGATCATGGATTCATAAACAAATCCATTATATGTAATATTTTTGAGATTTTGTGCTATATAATTCAAACTATTTATTTTTTTCCAAACCATGACATTTCTAAAATAATAGTATCATTGGGATTTGAAGGTATTGTTCAAGGTTGTGACCAAATATATATGTTCAACAAAATAACAATGATTAGTTGTCTTCCAAATTATAGGTAGATGATACCTTGCGTGTAATATCCTAGGGTTTATTTTGGATTATTTGGGTCCTGATGCCAAAAAGACAATCTCATGTAATCCCCAATGACACCTCCTCATGTATGGACCTTATTAGTTCTACATAGTTACATTTAAAGTAGGATTTTATTGATAAAAAGACGTGAAAATATGGGGGAGGTTAGGAGGCTGGGGTCTAATGGTTCCAGTTGTATAATCATTAGGCTAGGTTGGGTAGTGAGTGTCCTTTGTTGTTTGGGGATACTACAAATGTGGGGTGGTAGCATTTGATTGATGTTTATCTAAGTGATCATCAGGGATATCATAAATTCATAACATAGGATTGGTTACATGACAATTTGGTATTTTGGGGCTATGAATTTTATATTCACCTTTATTCTAATATTTAATACAATATTTTAATTTAATATTCTACTACAGTTTATTTAGTCATTATTCCACCCTTTTTAGAATGTCTAACCATCTGCCCTAGTAGAACCATAACTTGGTTCACTAATTTCTCAGTAGAATTGTTTATACGTATATGCACTGCTTTAGTGAAAAAATCATTTTTTTACATATCTGACATATTAAGGGATTAAAATTTTCCAAAACAGAAAGGGAAGTGGATAGGGTTCCTATGCATCGCCCTTCTGGGTGCGATTTTTGGTCTAATAGTGGGAGACGTCATGCAGCTGCTTTATCAGGTTAGTTCATGAACATCAGATCAACGCACAATTAGCAGGTCCATGGTAGGAAGAGTCATATCTCACTAGTGGTGGTTCCATATCTCACCATTAGATATCACTCTCACTCTCTATCCCTTCTCATCTCCACAGAAGATGGTCTCTACAAGGTGTTGCTTTTGATGCAAATATTATTTTGATAGAAACATTTGTTATTAGGCACGTCAACTCATATGGATGTGTCATGGTGGGAGATCCACGACAATTGTAGGTTAAATAGAGGACAATGATTCTTGGAATCCTTAGTTGAAACATCAAATTGTGTTTAGAATTAAGTATCATCAACACGAAACATGTATCACATGTAATATTGATTTGGTTTTGTATTATTCGTATTGTTGGTTTGTTTTTATTATTATAGGTGATGGTTTTTTAATTTTTTTTGTCTCCATATTTTTCGATTTCAGCAGTATTCATCTCATTTTACTTTACTTTATATTTCATAGTGAAAACCTGTGATGATTCTACCTCACGTACATTGGTCATTTTCTGAAGCATGTAAATACTTTGTGTCCCGTTTACGATTTTCCATTCCTCATTTTCAAAATTTAAAATATTAAGGTTGATTTTTTTTAAATACATATTTCCCATTAGGTTATATATTTTTTAATTTATCTTGTTAAATAGAATCATTCTAGAGAATTATGTTCAGTAATTATTCATAACTCATTCTTCCACCTTGTGAATCTGGAATTACATATGTCATTCTGTAATTTCATTTTTACATTTCATGATTATGTTTTATTAAATCAGTTAGTATAGATTAGATTTTTTGTAATGAGAATTATTACATGTATTGAATAGTTATAAAGGCTACTACTAGTATGTGCTTGTGATGACAACTAATTTATTCATTTTATGTATTACTTATAATATAATTGAATATTGAACATTGTTTGGATTTACTAATTTGTTTGTAAGAAACAATAAATAAACACCAATATAGAATTTTGTAATTTAACAAAAAAACACCAAATAGATTCTATGATATTTCATGGGTAATGCCTCTCATGCATGGGTTCTCCACACAACAAATTGGTATAAAAACTTAATTGGGTTTGAATTTTTCTTTATAATATGTTTAAATTGATTTCTCTTTTATTTAAATGTTTCATTAGTTTATTTTAGCTATTTTATAATGCTTTTATTATTTCATTTATCAAGGTTGTGTTCTTTCTTGGGAAGTAATTTCATAAAATCGATGATAGTTTTCTTCTTTGTATTTCACAATTTTAATTGCCTATATAATCCTCAAAGATGAATCTGGGTAGATTCAACCTATGTGTGTCATGGGTTTCGGGATAAAAAATTGGTTCTGTATAAGGTTTTTCTGTGTTTGAGTGCAAGTTAGCTTTAAGGTGTTAGAATGATCTTTTTCCACTAGCATCTACCTTTTTCTTAGTATATGTGCTTTTTTAATCTCTATTGTGTTCCTCTACATCCTTTAGGACTGTTTTCTCTAGTTGTGGTCTTGTAGTGTGTTCGGTGCTTGGGATCAGGTTACTTGGGTGTGAAATTATTTTCATTGACGATTGGATAACCACCAAGATTCATGGTTTACTGTTCTAAATTTATTATTAGCTATGTTTTAGTATTTTAGTTTTAGATGCGTTTTTTAATTAGTATGTAAATACATGGATGTGTGGCCTTTAGAGGAATTTTCCCTCTAGGTTTGTAGTTGGATCCCATCCATTGTTCTCATGTCTGAAATCTAACCTATTATGTTGGTTCGGCTAACATGTGTGCTCGAAGCTTACCTTTTGATTGAGGATACCTTTTTTAAATTTATATTAGTTTTTATTCTACATGGGTGGGAATTAAGAATCTAACAGTTAGGGATCATATGGTACATAGCGTCAAGAGTATTCCTGTTAGGGTTTTCTAGTGATTTGTGTAAGTCTTAATGCCTTCATTGATTGGTGCTTTGGTTCTCTTTTGTTTTTACGAGATAAGGTGGAGGCCTTATATAGTTATTCCAATAATATGAATGATTTTTATATATTACTCACTCTATTCTATTTTCATTATATTTCTGTTTTCATGATTTCACTATTTTGTAATGAGTTTCTATCTATGGGAATTCTTTGCGTATTGTTTTTCCAATTTTTTTATGATGATGGATTCTATTATATTATTTTTGGTGTTTTGCAGGATCTCGTGAACACTTCCAAGTACCGTTATTATAATATTATTTATTTCCCCTATTTTCATCAATGGAATTGTTTCAGAGTGTGATTCAGGTATGTGCAGTTAGGAGATTTATCTTGATGTTTTTTAAATTTGTTGAATTATAAGAATATTGATTAGTTTTTTAAAAAAACCTTAGTTTTATCAAAAAAAATTCACATTGATAACTGTTAGGGGAACTATTTTGGTCATAATGTGTATGTGATTTTTGTTTAGGATGTGATGAAAAAATTAATTATGTTTGGTAGTGTATAATCATCATGTGGATAGTTTTTACTTTTTAAGGTATAGTTAGTTTCAAATTAAATTGTTATGAAAGATAATTTCCAAGGTGGAGATTTGTGAATTTTATATTGACTTTTATTTTCAATTAAAATTTTAATTTTAATGTAATATGCATCTTGATTTTTTAGGCGTTGAACTGACCTTTTCAGCTCATTTGATCTTGTGTCCCACTAGAATAGACTCCTCTTTCCGTTATTTCTCTACTAGAATATTTGATATGTATATGAACCACATCTGTGTCAAAATCCATCAACCTAGATATACCTCGAATTTTGGGTTTTGGTTTTCACTAGTGAGAGATGGGAGTAGAGAGGATTCTAGCATGCCAATTTTCTGGTTGTGATTTGGGATCTCACAGAGGGAGATGTCAAGTTATAGCATGATTTGGTCGGTTCATGCATAGTTGATCTAGGATCAGTTAGCAGGGCCATGTTAGGAATTATCATCTATTGCTACTAGTATATCTCCCCCTCACCTTTGGATATTAATATATCTCATTGTCTGTTCTTATGTTTGTAGCTAATGGTCTCCTCAGTATTCTTCTTCTGATATAGGTATGATTTTGACAGTAATGGTGGTTCTTGGACCGTATCGACTTATATGGATCGACCAAATTTGAAGAACATAGAAAAATATGGGATAAATTGAAGTCATTTATGCTCAAACTCATCAGTGGAAACATTGTACATTTTCTATCATGAAGTATTTTGAACAAGTAAGATTTTTACCAGGTTAGGGGGCTTCAGACTGGTATAATTGGTATTGATGGATTGTTTCGATTTTTTCTAGTGATGATTTTTTGACGTTGTATAATGCATATTTACCATTTATATAGTTTTTATATCTTTGTATTATGCTATATTTTAAAATTTTAATACCCATAATGATACCACCCCATGCACATAGGTCATTGGCTGAATCATGTACATCATTGGTGTCCCATTTACTATTATATTTTGCACATTTTCTTAATTACTATTTCTGAATGCTAATGAATAATTTTTTAATAATTATTTTCATTTTTAAATTTATGCGATTGAATTTATCTTTTTAAAGGGAATAATTTTGTGGCAATGGGTTACCCAATTTTACCTTAATGGTGATGATACATTGTAATTATGGAAATATATATGTGATTTTAGAAATTCCTTTTCTCATTTCATGATTTTATATTATTGAATCAATGTTTATAGATTATCATTTAATTGTAATGAATATTATTTCATGCCTTGAATAGTTGTAAATGTCGGTGCCTGCGTGTGTTCTTTTTGAATACTGATTTATTCACAGAATTTATTCTTTATTTTTGAATTGAAATTTAAACATCATTTTTGTTTATCAGTTTTTTAGTAATAAATTGTAAATAAACATTGTTTTAGAGTTATTTATTTTAAAGAACCAAAACATTGAAATGATCATGGGTTTTTTCATCGGTACTTCCTCTCACACAATGGATCTCCCCACAACAGGGGTGAACTATGATATTATCATATGAGAAAGGAGACATGGGGCTGGGAATGATAACAATAGAGTGGATAGAGGATACATTAATTTTAAGGACCTTGTAAATATTTTCGATATCAATAAATACTACTAATTTTTCAATGATTTAAAAAATTTTCATTATTCACTCGGATCCACTAGCCATACTAGAGGATGATGGTACCTCAAATATCATATTCCATGGAGGAACACTATTTGTAAGCATGTTTGAACCTTCAATAAAAAATATGTGGGTTGTTTCTCATAATCAAACATAGTCCATATCTGATGATAATATATGGAATGAAGTATTTGTAGGTTCCAGGCACAGCGGAAGCGCGTTAGTGGGTTTGCCCAACTTTAATTTTAACGTTAAACAATGTTCAATCCGAGATCAGTCACAAAATAAAACTCTGAATATTCTGAATAGAACAAAGAATGAAAAGAAAAGAAGAGTCATGTAACCCTTGAGAAGGATCATCATATGTTGATTATAATTAATTTAATTTATGCATAAGAATTACCTCGTTGGAATTATTTCTTCGTTGATGTGTCCGGTAACGATTCGGTGATCCGTCGTTGCATCGTATAATCCATGTGTAGGATTACTCTAGCGGTGATCCACACGTGTGTCACGTATCTCCGGACGTCGCCGAAGGGATCTCCGAGTGCTAGCGCGGAAGAACCTTCACTTGTGATATCCGCCTTTGACCGCCTTGATCCGGTGGAGGATCTTGCTCTCATAACATGAGGGCGTTTTGGTGGAAAGAGAATTCTCTCTTGGATTGAGAGTATTTCCAAATCCGTTGTGCACAACCAATGGCTCACAAAAAAGGTTGGGGTTGCGAGGATATTTATAATCAGGTTTGAGGTTAATAGAGTTATGACAATAAATAAACGCGTTACGCATTTTATTTATTTAATTAACTCTTATTGAAAACCCCCATGTCGAATTATTAAATCATTGACATGCACCCATGCTGAATATAATAAATATCATTTAATAAAACAATATTAAATCCTCAAAATCCAAATTAGAAAAACTACACAGTGTGTAATAATTAATACACGACGTGTACTTGTTTTCCATAAAACTACACAGCGTGTATATTTAATATACATGCCGTGTACATTTATTTTCCATTTTTCTCCACCAAATTTATTAGACCTTGAGTAATGACTATTTATTTCTTAAATAAATGTAACTGCATTACTCACTAATAAATATATTATTTTATCCACAATATATTCTCTTGAATAACTAGTGTCAAAATAAATGCGATCAGACATCCTTAAATAATTATTAAACCACAGTAGAGAATAATATTTATTTAACTTGTTAAATTAATATTTAACTGAGATACATAGACACACTTAGTGTGTGACCCTCTAGGAATCTTTCTCAGTGGCATTAGGCTGAGTCTGCCTAAAGTCCAAGGTTAGCGTCTAGCAACACGCCAAGGCACCCATAGAGAATGAAGTTTACGCCGCAATGATGTGTCACCTCCTACGAACGCTTACCATGTAATATAATCCCTTTGTCTCGATATCTCCAATCAAGCTGGTTTTATGCTAGTGCCATCAACCCATGTGCATTATTATTCTTTCTTTGACTTCCATCAATTGAACTAGCCCATACCTTACCATGGCCATGGATTTATTTAGGCTATATCAATTCCATCATAGGTCCTAAGATATCAACTTCCATTATGGAACGGAAGGGACAAATCCTTTCTCGCATTAGCTATTAATGCAGTATTACCCATGACACACCCAACGTATCCTACCTCGCTGCGAACAGTGTGTCGTCACAGTTTTCGTCAATACATCTAAGTGCGCGATTTGTAATACCCATTAATAATAATCTTAAAGTCTAAGTATCAACACACCTGTCCGTAGATAGGAACATCCAATGACACTATGAAATGTGGATTTCCTACTGGCGGGTCTCGTTCTCATAATATCCTCCTGGATATTACAAAGGGCGCACACCATGAGAAGGTGCCTCAAAGATTTATGACTCCTCACCCCTAATGACCTGTATTATTTGTGTCCCTCAAATAAAATCATCCAGTCATAGAACATACATTCAATAACAGTGTTATGTCACTTTCGGGTTCTCATCATAGTAGGGATCCGCTACGACCCATTAATGCAACATCAATCCTTAGGACATTATCACATGACATGTCACGCAGAAGAACAATCCAGATGTGATAAGGCTTTTATTTAATGAATAAAGTACAAAGTAGTTTGTTCTAGACCACCAACTCTAACAGACTCCCACTTGGACTAGAGCCAACTGCTAACAACCTTTAACCCGCTAGCTCTCCCATGATATTCATGCTTCTGCTGAGATAGGCCTTTAGTCATGGGGTCTGCCACGTTCTCTTCTGTGGATACACTGCCCACTGCAACTTCACCCCTTTGATAGAAATCCCTCAAGTGGTGATACTTCCGGAGTATGTTCTTTTTCCGTTGATGTGACCTTGGTTCTTTTGCAAGAGCCACCGTTCTAGTATTATCACAATAAAATGTAATGGGATCATTACTGCTAGGCACCACATCAAGCTTCTGTACAAAGTTCCGAATCCAAACGGCTTCTTTGGCTGCATCAGAAGCCGCTATATATTCGGACTCCGCTGTAGAGTCGGCGACAACTGGCTGCTTTGAACTCTTCCAGCTCACAGCTCATCCATTGAGACAGAAAACATATCCAGATTGTGACTTCAGATCATTCAGATCTTTTTGAAAACTAGCATCATCGTACCCTCCGATGACAAGCTCCTTGTCTCCTCCATATACTAGGAACATATCCTTAGTTCTTCCCAGATACTTAAGGATAGTCTTAACAATAGTCCAATGATGTTCTCCTGGATCTGCTTGATATCTGCCTACCATGCTCAGTGCATAGGCAACATCAAGCCTGGTACATAACATGGCATACATGATGGATCCTATAGCCGAAGCATATGGGATCCTACTCATCCTATCTTTCTCCTGTTGTGTCTGGGGACACATTTTCATAGAAAGATGTAATCCATGTGACACTGGAACCAATCCCCTCTTGGATTTTTTCATACTAAATCTCTTTAGTATTTGGTCAATGTATGTACCCGGACATAGTCCAAGCAGCCTCTTGGATCTATCATGAATGATCTTGATCCCTAGAATGTAGGCTGCTTCTCCTAAGTCCTTCATGGAGAAATACTTGTTCAACCTGTCCTTAATTGACTGTAAGGCTGGTACGTCATTTCCAATAAGTAATATTTCATCAACATATACCACTATGATGACGACCACATTCCCATTAAACCGCTTATAAACACATGGCTCACATTCGTTCTTAATGAAACCAAATTCCTTTATGGCTTCATCAAATCGAATGTTCCATGACCTGGATGCTTGCTTTAATCCATAAATGGATTTCTGCAACTTGAAAACCTGTTTGGCTTCACATAGTGTCACACAACCTTCCGGTTGTGTCATATAGACATCTTCCTGAAGGTTCCTGTTAAGGAATGTTGTTTTGACATCCATCTGCCAAATCTCCTAGTCATGGTAAGCTACTATGGCAAGTATGATTCTTATGGATTTAAACATGGCAACTGGGGAGAAGGTTTCATCATAGTCAATTCCTTGACGTTTTCTGAATCCTTTGGCCACTAGCCTTCCTTTATAGGTGCTAACTTGACCTTCCATGTCCAACTTTCTTTTGAATACCTATTTTCATCCAACAGGATTTACATCAACAGACTCATCGACCAGAACCCAAACATGGTTCTGATACATGGAATCCATCTCAGAATTCATAGTTTCTAGCTATCCTGCATCTTCTAATATTTCTACTGCTTCCTTATATGAGATATGTTCATCATTGTCCAACAATAATGATTCACCATCCTCGGTGACTAGGAAAACAAATCTCTCTGGTTCCCTTACTTCTCTTGAGCACCTACGTAGTACTTGTGTTTCTGGAACCTCTTCCACGGGGACCTGTGGAACTTGTTCTTGTACCAACTCCTGAGTATCTTGAGGATCATCTTCGTCGAAGTCAATCTTGCTCCTACTATCCTTCTTGAGTATGTGATCCCTCTCAAGAAAGACGGCTTGTCTGATGATAGTCACTTTCTTGTCTTGGGGGTTATATAGATAATATCCTTTTGTTTCCTTGGGATATCCTATAAAGATACAATTCGTGCCCCGGGGTGCTAGTTTTCTGCCTGAGAAGGCCTTAAAAAACGCCTCGCATCCCCATACACGTGTGTGCGACAAAATGGGTTTCCTTCTATTCCATAACTCGGATAGAATTCCATTTTCCGCCTTAGTTGGTACTTGGTTCAATGTGTATGCTGTAGTTTGTAATGCATATCCCCAAAATGATAATGGAAGATCCGCATGACTCATCATTGACCGCACCATGTCCAACAAGGTGCAGTTCCTCCTTTCACTAACACCATTCCACTTTGGTGTATATGGAGGAGTGAGCTGAGATAGAATACCAGACTCCCGTAGAAGATCGATGAACTCTTGGTTCAGATATTCTCTACCTCGATCCGATCGAAGCTTCTTTATCTTTTTACCAAGTTCATTCTCTACTTCATTCTTGAATTCCTTAAATTCCTCTAAGGACTCTGACTTATACATCAGTAAGTAGACATAGCCATATCTACTCAAATCATTAGTAAAAGTAATAAAGTAAGAATATCCACCTATAGATTCTACTGGAAATGGTCCACACACATCTGTGTGTACCAATCCTAGAAGCTCTGTGGCCCTTTCACCTTGTCCACCAAAATCTGGCTTGGACATTTATCCTTATAAACAAGTGTGACATCTATCAAGTGGTTTTAGCTCAGTAGAGTCTAAATAGCCATCTTGGCAGAGCTTTTTCAAATGCTTCTCGTTCACTTGACCAAGGCGGTGATGCCATAACTGGGTGATGTATGAGTCATGTGAGTTTTTTTCATTATCGATTTCCAACACTTGATTTTCGTAATTTAATACATACAAACCTTTATTCAAATGTGCCATACCATAACATACATTGTTCTTATAAAATAGACAACCCTTATTTCCAAACATGAAAATAAATCCATCCATATCCAAACAAGATACAGAAATTATGTTCTTGGTAAGACTAGGCACAAAATAACAGTTTTGTAAAACCAAAATCGTGTCAGTTGGCAATGGGAGGTGATAGTTTCCAATAGCCAACGCAGCCAGCCTTGCGCCATTGGCAACTCGAAGATCCACCTCTCCTCTGGAGATCTTTCTAAATCTACATGGTTCCTACATTTGAATACAGATGTGAGCCCCACAAGATGTATCTAATACCCAATGTGTAGAAATAGAAAGATTGCACTTGATAACGAAGGCATCTTTAGCGTCCCCACGCTTCTGGATGCAGTTCCTCTTCCAGTGGCCCTGCTTGACACATGCAAAACACACTGCTTCCTATTCCTTGCCATGCCTCTGGATCTTCCCCTTCATGGAGGGACGGTGCTCCGGGGCTTCAGACCATTTATAAGTCCTTGTCCCCTTTTCCTTGTCCTTCCTTTTCATGTTCACCATAAGAACCGTGGGTTTGCCACGCCCCATGTCCTTATCTACCTGGAGAATCTAGGTCAGAAGCTCCGATAGACTCTTCTCATTTCCGCTCATGTTATAGTTGACAATGAAGCTAGAGAAGGTCTTGGGCAATGATGATAGGATGAGATCTATACGCAACTCATCTTGGAATTTAATCCCTAAGATGTCCAAGCATTCAACGTAGCCAATAAGCTTGACCACATGAGGCCCAGCTGGCGCAGACTCTCCAAGCTTTATGGTAAACAAAGCATTGGAGATCTCATACCTCTCCTGTCTCGCCTTCTCTTGGTAGAGATCTTTAAGGTGAGACATCATGCTATACGCATCCATGTTTTCATGTTGCTTTATGAGCTCATTAGACATGGACGATATCATGAAACACTGGACATCTATGGCATCATCTATGTGTTTCATGTAGAGAGATAATTCCTTATCACTAGCCTCTTTCCCAGGCGCAACTGGAATAGGATCTTCCAGCACATATAATTTCCTTTCGTGGCAGAGGACGACGCGTAAACGCCTCTGCAACTCTTGGAAATTGGTGCCGGTGAGAAGGTTTTATTTTTCGATTATGGTGCGCAATGATATTTTGGAAGTCATTTTCTTGTCATTTCTAAAATTTAAAATGAGCAAAGCTTTATTACTTTATTATAAAAATTGAGACAAATAAATAAATTAATACTTATTAGTCTCCCACTATTTTATCGAAATCCAATATCCCTCACCATTGATGTTGGAATATTCTATTGCGTGAATATTCTAGTGGCAAGGATCCATATTGACCTTCGCATTACCCCAACTAGGGTTGGCCAAGCAACTTGAAGGGTTTTAGGTAGGCATTCCAAATGCCAACTGCATTAACTCGTAGTTTCTTGATCCGCTGAGTGGACTCCCCAATCCTGAAATCCTTTTTGGATTTCCCCAAACTTTGCCTCTTGGTCACACCAAGTCCTGCTGTGGCAGTCAACCCTTGATGCGAACCAAGTCAAGTCAACCCAAAACCTTGAATTAGAATTCCCTGATAATTGAAAGCACCCCAAATAGGGTTGGTCAAGCACTTTGAACTATTGTTCGATTCTAACCAAGATTATGGAAGGCTATGCCGACATAATATTTATTTTGAGGGATTTTATCCTTATACGTAAACTGTCATTTTATTATCATTGATTACATGCTTGTTTATATTATGTGGGATATTTTTAAGTGATTAACAATGTCTAAGATAATATTTATGTATAAGACAATTTTATTTTAGTTCCATCTTGCATGCTCATTTAATTCATTAATTGTGTGATCGTGAAAACACACCAACAATAAATAAACCATGCAACTGACAGAAATAAAATAAATGGTATGATCATGAGCTTTTCTATTGGATAGTTTATCTAGCAGTTGATAAACTAACCCAAGACCTAGGGGAGAAACACCTTGAACCTTTTGGGTTTTTGTTTAAAGCATTCCACCTGTCCACCTTTGTATCTCCATGGATTGGTTTCATATTGGCTCCTGACTTGAGCCGCCTCCACTAGCTTGGGAGCTCCATCAATTACATATGCATTTATCTCACACACAGGTGAGGGGAAAATGTGTTTTTACATAAAAGAAACCTTGGGCACGCAGGCCCTACATATTAATGAGGAGATGGCTCGCAGGCCAACAAATATAATTTAAATAAATAAATTAAAAGAAACCATTCACATACAAAGTTCTCTATCTAACTCATGATCATCCATACATGCAACGATATTTATGCATAAATAAAACTAGCATTCAATTCTTTATTCGTTCTTGTTTAAGATAAATCATGCTCAAATCAATTAATTATCTTTAATTAATCAATCCTTTTATCTTAAATCCCTTTTCTGAGTTTCCTTGAGATTCTCATCCATCATAATTTTAAACAAATAAATTCATTTAAAATTATCCTTGTACATAACTTGTACCTTGGAGGCAACCCGGTGAATTCCCATTTATTTTGCAGATGTTAAATTATACACATATATATAAAACACCTATCACGTGTTGAGCCTCAGCTTTACGCATGCACCATGGTACACGTCTAAAGGGTTTGTATAATATAATAATAAATTTTAATAAATCTGCGTAATTTGAGTGAGTACACGGCATGTAGTTCCGTCTACACGGCGTGTAATTTTTCTTCACCGTCCATCCGAAGTACACGCCTGGGGATAGGGCGTGTTAATGTACTTCAGAAATTTTGGAGTACACGGTGTGTACAGTGGGACACACGCCATGTAGTTTCCATGTTACACAGTTTCCAGCCGAGCAGGCTATGTACGGAGTACACGACCCAACCCTAAACCGAAGAGACTACATGCCGTGTTCATTGGACCACACGACATGTATTCCGGAAACTGTGTGCAACCTGTTTCTAGTCATCACACGGTGTCTTAAATTCTTAGGAAGAATCCAATACACGGCCTGATTTGGCGGATCAGTCAATGCATTGAACCTAGACTACACGGTGTGTACTTCCGAATACACGTCGTGTATTCTGGTGTTATACGGCCAAAAACATTTGGCTCCTCCGGATGAGTTCCTCTATTTTATTTTAATCAAAATTAAAAGAAAAATTCGTTTCTGTGAGGTGAACGATAAATGAGAGAGGAGGAACAGATCTCAATATTCAGATTTCCAGAATGATTAAACATGAATTGAAATAACTAAATTATAAAATGTGTAAATCACCAAAAGAAACTAAATAATTATAACCAATGATATGACCCCCTCTGATACCACTTGTGGGTTCCGGGCGCAGCGGAAGCGCGTTGGTGGGTTTTCCCAACTTTAATATTAACGTTAAACAACGTTCAATCCGAGATCCGTCATGATATAAAACATCAAATCTTCGGAATAGAACAATGAATGAAAATAAAAGAAGAGTCCCAGAACCTTTGAAGAGGATCATCATATGTTGATTATAATTAATTTAATTAATGCATAAGAATTACCTTGTTGGAATTCATTCTTCGTTGATGTGTCCGGTCATGATTCGGTGATCCGTCGTTGCGTCGTATAATCCAAGTGTAGGATTCCTCTATCGGTGATCCACACGTGTGTCACGTATCACCGGACATCACCGAAGGGATCTCCGAGTGTTAGCGTGGAAGAACCTTCGCTTGCGATATCCGCCTTTGACCGACCTGATCTGGTGGAGGATCTTTCTCTCGTAACTTGAGGGCGTTCTTGGTGGAAAGTGAATTCTCTCTTGGCTTGAGAGTATTTCCAAATCAGTGGTGCATAACCAATGGCTCACAAAAAATGTTGGGGTTGCGAGGATATTTATAATCAGGTTTGAGGTTAATAGAGTTATGACAATAAATAAACGCATTACGCGTTTTATTTATTTCATTAACTCTTATTGAAAACCCCCATGTCGAATTATTAATTCCTTGACATGCGCCCACACTGAATATAATAAATAGCATTTAATAAAACAATATTAAATCCTCAAAATCCCAATTGGAAAAACTACACGGCGTGTAATAATTAATACACGGCGTGTACTTGTTTTCCAAAAAACTACACAGCATGTATATTTAATATACACGACATGTACTTTTATTTTCCATTTTTCTCCACCACATTTATTAGACCTTCTGTAATGACTATTTATTTCTTAAATAAATGTAACTGCATTAGCCGCTAATAAATATATTGTTTTATAAACAGTATATTCTCTCGAATAACTAGTGTCAAAATAAATGTGATCAGACATCCTTAAATAATTATTAAACCACAGTCGGGAATAATTTTTATTTAACTTGTTAAATTAATGTTTAACTGAGATACATGGACACAAATAGTGTGTGACCCTCTAGGTCTCTTTCTCTGTGGCATTAGGCTGAGCCTGCCTAAAGTCCAGGGTTAGTGTCTAGCAACACGCCAAGGTACCCATAGAGAAAGAAGTTAACGCCGCAATGACGTGTCAACTCCTACGAACGCTTACCGTGTAATATAATCCCTTTGTCTCGATATCTCCAATCAAGTGGGTTTCTTGCTAGTGCCATCAACCCATGTGCTTGATTATTCATTCTTTGACTTCCCGAAATTGAACTTGTCCATACCTTACCATGGCCATGGATTTATTTAGTCTATATCAATTCCATCAAAGGGCCTGAGATATCAACTTTCGTTATGGAACGGAAGGGACAAATCCTTTCATGAATTATCTATTAATGCGGTCTTACCCGTGATGCACCCAACGTATCCTACCTCGCTGCGAACAGTGTGTTGTCACAGTTTTCATCAATACATCTAAGTGCGCGATTTTTAATACACATTAATAATAATTTTAAATTCTAAGGATCAATACACACGTCCGTAGATAGGAACATCCAATGACACTATGAAATGTGGATATCCTACTGGCGGGTCTTGTTCTCATAATATCCTCCTAGATATTACCAAGGGCGCACACCATGTGAAGGTGCCTCAAAGTTTTATGAGTCCTCACCCCTAATGACCTGTATTATTTGTGTCCCTCAAATAATATCATCCGGCCATAGAACATACATTCAAGAACATTGTTATGGCACTTTCGAGTTCTCAACATAGCAAGGATCCGCTATAACCCTTTAATGCAACAGTTGTCCTTAGGAAATTATCACATGACATGTCACGCAGTAGAACAATCAAGATGTGATAAGGCTTTTATTTAATGAATAATGTACAAAGTAGTCGGTTCTAGACCACCAACCCCAACAGTATTACCTTCATGAGAGGTTGTGTCACATTAATAAGAACCATATTACTAATGTAAGGTCCTCAATGGATTGTTCATCAGTAAACATAATTTTTAAAACAATATATATGGCTACCTATACCCAATATTATTTTTTCTGATCTCCAGCCGAAAGCGATGTTTTTAATAAAAGATCATGAAGGGTTTATTAATAAATCCCATACCCGAGTCATTTCCTCCAATTTTAAGATCATCATTTATGATATGGTTATTATAAAATTACTAGGGCCTTATAAGGTTTAACCATTGCTTACTTTTGTCACTGAATGATTCTATGATGAGGTAGACCAATCATACATCACTTATGGGAATGCCTTGCTCTAGGATCTAAATATATTGCTACATTGTTTTAGCACATTCATGTTGAATGGAAATATGATGATGAACTTACCAATGATTAAAAGAGATATCATGTCACCAAGAAGGGTTCATCATCAATGTTTGTAATAAATGGTAATTTTTCCTTACCTGATATATATTTTCTCCACCAATGAATTTTTAGTTTCATTTCCATCAAAACACTATTGAGAGAGGTAACTATTTCATCCTATATGGATGAAGATGGGGAGATGAGTGATATAAGACGATCCCAACAAAAACCTATGATAGGATTCAATGTGGAATAGAAGGATGGGTTATTAGTAAATTCCGAGAGAGGGAGAGAGAGAGAGAGAGGGATTCCAACTAGTCACTATCATGACTGTAACACCCCGACCCCTCTAGACCAGAGCCGGTGCATTAATTGTTATATTTGAATTGTTAGAAAGAATGAAAATAATGAATTGTTGGTCAGTTTAGTATTATTTATGAAACTAGATACATAGATGTGACTCAAATTATATTGTCAAAGGTTACAAAGTACAATACGTATCAAAAACTAAATATTGCATATCTAGGAACTCAATAAAAGATCTCTACTTTATCCCATGATAAATGTAAACAATGAACGTGGTGAGATCAAATGAAAATTAAGGATTAAAATTTTCATAATTATAAATCAATAATATCTGAATTGAAAAAAATTTAGAATAATAAACATGGATTGGTGAATAAATGAAAAACGCATCCTATTAATAAACTTAGAATGAGACTGCATCCATAGATTTTGTCAAAGTGTAATCCTCCTGGATATTAATAACTGATAATGATTAAATAGATATCCTATTAACTAGATTTCATGTATGAAAAACATGATACCTTTCTACCATTTAAAACGGTTTAGTTCTGTGGGTAGAAACCCATCTGATTTTTGGAAACAAACTCGAAGGGTTTCTCACCAAACTAATTTGTCTAATGAGACCTACCGATGTATCAAGGGGATACAGAAGGCCCCTACCAACCACTTCATGTCAAAATAATTAATTATACATTGATTAAATACATGATAAATATTCATTTTCAATATCTGTATAGAGTAATGTACATGGATTGATCAATATTTCCATAATTAAAATAACTTTTCAATTAATCATTATAATTAAAATTGAATACAATTTCGACAACACACATATACATTATATGATATTATGTATATTTAATATATATATATTTATAATTTCAAATGAAAAGTGATCTAAAATTGGAAGTAGGTAAACCACATAAGTATTAGTAGGTGCACCATTCAAAGTTAGTCACAACAATATAGTAGTTGAGACAAAGTCTCTTGCCACAATGTAATCACTCGAATCATTTGACCAAAACATAATAACCACAAAATGAGTCATTGAATAGAATGAATATAAAAATAATCATGTTATTATATATCATATTGAGTTACTCATATACCACATATAAGAAATAATTGGCGAGAAATGGAAATCTCAAGGAAATAAAAGTGAGATGAGAAACCCCATACCTTACGATTGAATGTGTTCGTTCTAAGATTTAATGTCCTGAATAATATAATTTATCATCATTAATTATGAATTCTAGAACCTCATATATATTTAATTTGTTTATAGTAACCTTATTAGGTTCATTCATGTCCATTTTTATGAGATTATGAGGTTCATTTTTATTGTTTGGGATACATTTTCTTCTCAGGTATTCATGATTTGTTTACTATCAATCGTGAATCGATGTTCATTTGAAATGTGGATAGACTTCAAGAATTGATAATATATATTAATAGTGACATTAATTATATATAAATAATCTTATAATTATTTAGGGTTATATACCTGACGATGCATTATTAAATACATGTTATTTATAAACACTCTGATTGAGCTAGGCAATTTTGCATTCACTGAACTTGTTTATGCATTATTATTACATACTATGAGTTTATAGGGATTCCAGAACATTAATGAGATGAAATAAATATATTATGATCTGGTTCAACCATAAAAATTGTTTCATGGCCAGAATTGATGATGGTAATGATAATTAAGAACTCATCGTCCTTGAATGTGATAAATTAACACATCTCAGACAGTGATTTCATTTTTAGTATACGAGTTGGGGGAAAGAGAGATGATGATGAAATATTCAATTATCATAATATAATTCCAGTTCAATTAGGGTAATGGAATTATCATATCATTTTATATGATGTGATGTGAGGAAAGAAGTATAAATGAAATGAACACAAAATAAGTGAAAATAATGAGAAATATCATACGGATATTTGGTATCCTAATGACGTCACCTAAAATTTAATAAAATGGTTTTATGAGAGAAAGGGGGTATCTCATATCTCTTATATAATATGGATTGTGTGGAGAATATTGAATGAAATATCCTCACATATTCTATTTGAAAATAAAAGTGATAACATAAAATGAAATATTTAAGAAAAGAAAAGGGTGGTAGATTCTCTAACCTTATAGTGCAACTCCAAAATCATGATGGATGGGACCTTGGGGGTTTGAGGACACCTTGGTATGACTCCTAGTGAGGTTATAAAACCATAGTTTAATGGATATTGGCTTTGGAATTAATGAAAAAAAAGGAGTGTGAGTGAATATTTATAATAATTAAGAGAGAGTTTATTATTATATAAAAGGGATGCCTAATTCGTGATTTTTTAAAATCTAGGGGCATTCCCATGTTATTTTCCCAAGGATTTTGCCACATGGGACACCTAATATCATTAGATACTATACAAAAGTCGACCTGCCATTTATATTAAATTATTACAAAATTAAGATTTCATTAAACTACCGAAAACACAAAACTGTATTTTGATTATTCATGAAAAATTCATGTAATTTAGAACAATCCAAAAAATTCACCTAAACCAATTTTTGGCATTTATATTTCAAAAAGAACACAATTTTTTAAAAATAATTTTCTATATATATATAATGTTATTTTTAAATAAAAACAAGTTTAATAAAAATAATATATATATTAAATATATAATTAGTTCTGTATATCATTGAAAAATTAACCACGTTCTCATTATTTTATTACCTTAAGAAATTAAAATATTATCTGTATCAACTATTTATAAGGGTCCAATTACTATTCTTATTACTATTCATAATGGTATGTTAAAATTCATTATAAATCATGTTGGTTCTATCAGACTCCAAAGGACTTACTCGTCACAACACTAAATGACCGTTTTTCAAAATTCAGAACATAGAAGTGGAAAAATTATATTTAATGAATAGATTATAACTTTATCCTATGATTTTTTGATTCACAAAACTTATATTTATTCATGAAATATAGAAAATCTAATTAATATAATGTATTTAATAGGAACATACCATAAAATGTTTGGGGTGTTGTATTATTCCCTCCTTTAATAATTTCTTCCCATAAATTTTATGTATAAAGACAACCAAAAAACATGTGGGTGGTTATTCTTTATAAAATCCTCAGGTTTCTATGTTGTTTCGCCCATATTCTGGTTTTTACAAAGAACCATTACAAGACGAGAAGATATGTTTCTCAATACCTTCTCTATTGTTTCATGAATCCCGATACGCTCTTCACAATATGATAAATCGGGTTCTGGTTCCATTTTCAAAGGTGAGTACATGCATTGGGGCATGTATTTCTTCAAAAATGACACATTGAACACAACATGAAATTTGGAGATACATGGAGTAATTTCTAAAAGGTATGCTACAGCTCTGATTATTTTTATAATTTCAAATGGGAAGATATAGTTGGGGCTCAGTTTCCCTTTCTTACTGAACTATATTACATCCTTCAATGGAGATGGATTCAAAAAGAAATGATGTTCAACATGGAATTAAAAATCCTTTCTCCACTTGTCAACATAACTCTTCTACAATCTTTGGGCTACTTTAATATGTCCATGGACTGTCATCACCTTTTCTGTGGTCTCTTAAATATGTTCCAGGCCAATAAGTTTCATCTCACCAAATTCATCCCAACATTCTATTGTTCAACATATCTTTCCATACAATGCATTATATGGAGACATTTTTATAGTATAATAGAAACATTTTTTGTATGAAAATTCCACCAATGGTAGTTATTGTTCCCACACACATTGGAAGTCAAGAGATCATGTCCTTAGTATGTCTTCTAGAGTTTGAATAGTCCTTTCAAAATTTCTGTTAGTTTGGGGGTGATAAGTAGTAATCATAAAAAGCTCAGTATTCAATTCCTTATGGAATCTTTTCTATAATTTTGATGTAATCTAGGGATCTCTATATGACACAATTAATAGAGGTTCACCATGAAGTCTCAAATCAACATTAATATAAATTCTTTCTAGGCTCTCAAGTGGTAAATCCTATCTTATAGGAATGAAATGTGATGATTTTTTAGACGATCAAAAATTACACATATTGCATCACTCAATATAGCTGTCCTCGGTAGTCCAGTGAAAAAATCCATGGTAATTTTATCCCACATCCACAAAGTATTTGGTAGAGGTTGCATCACACCTCCACGATATTGTCTCTCCGCCTTCACTTTCTATCAAACTAGACACCATGAAACATAGTTAGCAATTTCCCTCTTCATATTATCCCACCAGAAATATTTCTTAAAATCCTAATAGATCATTGTGCTACCATGGTGTATAAAGAAATTTGAGATATTATAAACATCAAATAGTTCTCGTTTTAGCCCAGGAACTGATGGAACTCATAAACTCTTCCCAAACATCAGAACTCCTTCCTCTTACATGAAGAATTCCTATCATCCATCCATAACAGAAATAATTTTCTTGTATAGATTTTCATCATCAGACTCGTATTTTCTTACAATCTCTAGTAATGAATGTTTATTATTCATTTGAAAGAGTAATGATTTCCCCCCTTCCTTATCAATCCAAATATACATATTTAGTATATCAAAAAATATAGGATCTCTCTCAATAGTCATTTGAGTCAGAAGTCCATGATCATTCCTACTTAAGGCATCTTCCACCTTATTCGCCTTTCCTGGGTGGTAGTGTATTGATTAATCATAATCATTGTGTAACTCGATCCATCTCCTTTATCTCAGGGTGAGTTCTTTTTGAGTGAAAATGTATTTCAAAGTTTTTAAATCTGTGTATATGTAAAATTTTTCATCATATATAAAATGTCTCCATATATTCCGAGCATATATTACTGTTTCTAACCCAAGGTCTTGTTTTTGATAATTTTTCTCAAGAGTATTCAACCGCCTTGATTCATAAGCAATAACTTTACCACATTGCATAAGGATTCCACCCAGACCATTCTTTGATTTATCGTTGTATATTACAAATCCATCACTTCCAGATGGAAGAGTCAAAATAAGAGCATTGACTAATCTTATTTTCAATTATTTGAAGCATTCGTTATATTTCTTTTCACACAAAATTAACTCTTTACGTGTGAGCATTGTTATCATGTTATCCAGTCGGTAAAAATTCTGAAATAAATGTCAATAGTAACTGGTTAAGACAATAAAACTAAATACCTAGGTTATGTTTGATGGAATTGGACTATCATGGATTGCCTTTGTCATTGCATGATCAACTATCATTCCAAATATGACCATGAAAAGGAACTTATTGGATCCAGAATTCAAAATTTCTATAAATCCAATATAATTCTTTTCTTCTATGATTTTACAGAATAATACAAAAGTGATCCTCATGGTCTTCAATTTTTTTTGTGTATACTAGTATATCATCGATGAATACCAAAAAAATGTTATCATGGTATTCCTGGAAAACTCTATTCATGATATCCATGAAAACAGATGGGGAATTTGTTTTTCCAAAAGGAATCACTATAAACTCGTAATGCCAATACCTGATTCGAAATGTTGTCTTTGGAATATCATCCTTACTCACTCTTAGTAGATAATACCTAGATATAAGGTCAATAATTGAAAATTATTGAGCTCCATGAAATAAATAATCAATCTGGGGTAGAGGATACTTATTATTTATTATAGTAGTAGAGATATCCCTATAATAAATTGATAGCTTCATGTATCCAACATTATTTTTTTAAAAAGAATACCAAGTCACCCCATGGAGAATAAATAGGTCGAACAAGTACATTGTCACCTAAATCCTCTAGTTTTTTCTTTAGCTCCAATAAATCAGTAGTGGACATCTTATATGGGATATTTTATATATTTGTCTTGTACTAGGAATTAAGTCAATGGAAAACTAAATTACTAGCTCTGGAGGATGTCCAGGTCAATCCTCTAGAAACCCATCAATGTTTTCTTGTACTTTATGAACATCTTCAATTTTAATATTTCATTCCCCGCTGATAGATATTGGGTTCTCTTCCTCTCAAGGAATTGCATTCAATAGAGCTACTGGGGGTGGGTCTAGATAAGAATCAGATGGCCAAGTCTCTTCTCTAATAATACAAGGTTATACACCATTTAAAAAAACTTCTTTTTTCTTACAATTAATCATCACATCATAGTTTGACATCCAATTCATACAATGAATTATATCAAAGTCATTAATTGTTATGATGATAAGTTTATCAACTAAATAACGTTTATGTTTCACAAGGGGATATAGTGGACATGCCTTTGTTTCAATGATGCATCCCATAGGAGTTTTGACTGATAAATCCTTTGTTTAATCAAATTGGAAAAGACTTATTTTCTTCATAACCTGGGAAGATGAAAATGAATGTGATGATCCCAAATCAAATAATTTGTTTGATAATTTTGAGGAAACAATTAATGTAAATGTTTACACATCTTTAGGAACATCAACTTATGTAATTGGAATCTCATATGCTCTCCCTTGCTCTGTTGGATATTTCTGAGGCATGTTTCCATGGAGCTTTGGACCCTCATTTTCATATTTTTTCATATATCTACAATTTTTGTCTTGAACATCATTACATTGTTTATTCCCCTTACATTAAGGAAGAAGATGACCCTTTTATCCACACATATAGCAGACTCCCATTAATTTCAAGCATTTCCCGAGATGATTCATTCCATGGTTCTTGCATAGTGTAAATTTCATTGTTCCATTATTCTTATTTAGGGATTTACCTTTCCCTTGGTTATCATAGTACCTCTTATTTTCATAGTTTACATTGAACATATTTGATTTAGAAAATCCCTTCTCTGTTTTCATGTAAAATGACACAATTTCATCATATGATGAAAATGTTTGAGAAGCCAGTGCCCTTTGATGACATGTCTTAATACCTTTAATGAAATGATCAATCTTGTATGCTGAGTCACTTCCCTAATCATTAGCATACATGGAAATCCTTCTAAAGGTAGCCTAATACTCTACAATAATGTCTTCTTATTTTTTTCTTTATGCAAAGGAATTCACTATTCATTTCAAGTTCTTCCTCACGAGGGAAATATTTTTCTATTAATATTTCCATTAATGTCCTCCATTCTATATCATTTATTTCTTCTTCCTCCGTGGTAATTTTAATCATGGACCACAAATGATCAGTGTCGCCCAATAGAAAATATATTTCCATTACTAACATTTCATTTTTATTGCATCTTAATGCCATGAATATATTTTTAGGTTAGATGAGCCATTGTTCAGTAACCACTAGATTAGTAGTACCACTGATAGGTGGGGGCTTCTGCAGTATGAAATGATCTAACACATGTGTGGAATGGTTATTTTTTACAACCTGAGTATGTTGTCCCAGTATGATGTGGATTTGATCTTCTCCAACATTGACTATGTTGACTTCATCTGTGGAGAGATCCCTACATTTCACATGAGTTTTTACTCCCCTTGTTGTAATGGCCTGGGTTTTTGGGGTCCATAACATGCTAAAAATCTAATGTTGAGGTGTTCTGGGTGGTCTATAAGGCCATCCCAGCTACTCTGTGACTCCTTGCGGTAGCCTTGGCCTACCAATGACCTTGGTGTATCGATTTCTCTCGGCTTTCGGTAGCTCTCGGATACCATTATCTCTTGGCTATCGGTGGCTCTCAACTACCGGTATCTCTAGGCTACCGGTAGCTCTCGAATACCGGTAGATGTCGCCAACCGGTAGCTCCCAGCTAATAGTAGTTGTCGCCAACCGGTAGCTCTCGGTTACTGGTAGGTGTCACCAACCGGTAGCTCTTGTCTACCGTAGCTATTGCCAACAGGTAGCTCTCGACTACCGGTGGCTCTCGCTTACCCCCAAGGGTTTTCTAGTAGCGCCTCCTTTTTACACGAATTGGTTTTTAAGCAATGTTTTGATCCCTTTAAGAATGTTTTAAAGACCATTAATTCCCATTAATGGAATTTAAATTAGATGATTGGGGAGGTGTGCATCTATTTTAACCACCCTGAAGGGTGAGAACCTTTTAAGTTACGTGTGGGGTGGCCTAGCCGCGTGGTCAACCCACAATCCCGCTTCTTACGTGGTTTCGAGTTTTTATTTCCGATCTTAACCATGTCGGGAATTCTGTATCTCAGCCTTTATATCTGAATGTCTTCTCCCTATGTTTATTTTTCTCGATCACCCTGCGCTCAGAGTACCCTTCCTCCTAACGAGTTTTAACCCCTCGAAGTTTTCCATGAACGCGTTCCATGGAGTTCCTGCTACTCATGCGAGGACTTAACGTCGATCCTTGATCTATTAGGTAGGGATTTTATCCTTCTCCTCTCCTTTCTGTGTATCATGCTGGGTGGGTATTCTTTTTCCCCTATGGAAATTGATGAAACCGAACTTAATGAGGATAATTAACGGATCTTTAATGAATGAAAGGCGGTGGGATCGATGTACTGATGTACACTTTATGTTGTTATGTGTTGTGAATTGTACAAGAATATGCTCACTAAAAATAATGGATATTGATGGTCCTTATCTGTGAACTATTGAACCTCGGTGCTCCTGGATGTTTGAATAACTGTGACATGGAATTAGTTAATTACATATACTTGGTTAAATAAATTGAATGCACCAAGATCAAACCTTTTCTGTGATAACCCCTGTAAAGGCATAGTGGAATTGAAACCATGTATCATGTTAAATATTTTAAATCTAAAAATACCTGCATGAACTTAACATGTGTTGGTGGTAGTGGTTTGGTTGTTTCATTCAAGGGCCGATTGCTGGGGCGATGTGGGTGGGGATGTAATCCCCTGTTATTATACCTTCACTAGTCGTGAATTTGAGGCTGTGTGATTACTCTTCTTATATCACGAATTAGGGTGGGGTCCTCTGTTGTTGAGAAAAATTTGGCTCCTAGATTTTTTGAACATGGGAATGTATCTCGGGGGTTTCTTTGGTTACAGTACTTCTAGGGATCTCACTTATCCTTTTGTTGTTGGGACTTTGCAAGAGAATCAGGTGTGAATGCTTAAATTTCTGTTGGCTGTAACTTTTTCCCTTTGTTTGTGCTTGTTTTGTTAGTTTCCCAGCAGTGAAGAACTTTATTTAAATGAGATTACATGAAAATGGGAGCAAGAATAACTTAAATGTGAATTGGTTCTGGGGGAGTGTTGTGACTCTCTTGTGAGCCGTGTGCTTCCTATGAATATAGATGACTTTTCTTGTTCTTGGATTGGCATTGGAAACCCTAGGTTGGGTTGAGTGTTTATTACATAAGAATATATTTATAGTTCTAATTTTTCTTATTCACGCCCACCCAATTTGGGAACATAGTTCTGAAAACATCAATTTCATTGGGGAGGGTTTTTTTTTCAAACACTTCTATTAGTGTCTGGTTATTATATCCTTTCTTCGCCCTTTCCAGGATAGCCCAAGTATCTTCAGGTATACTGTGATGGTCGGAGGTCCATTATTAGCCCATGAATCTTCTGTCGGGGTGGTTGCGGTGGTTGGCCTAGGTGTTTCTGGCATTTTGTTTCCCATGTCTCTTCAGGATGAGGCCCATGTGTCTTCGGGCATGATGGTAGATTTTTCGCCCAGGTGTCTTCGGGTGTGGTAGTGGTAGTTCTAGCCTAGGTGTTTTCGAGCATGGTTACATGAGGTTGTTGTGGCCCAGGTGTGTGTTGGTGGGATAGAGGTTGTGGCCCAGGTGTTAACGGGCGGGATGTGTGGTTGTGGCCCAGGTATGTGCAGGCGGGTGTGGAAGTGGTACTACGTTGAGAATGGTGGGATTGGTTCGATGCGTAGGATTTCTTCAATAATAAGTGGGAAAGCGGCGCGGGGTACCCAAACATCGATTTTGAATTACTATACTTTAATTGACTTGAGTTATTTGTTGAGTGTTCCTTTGTGAGGCTTGGGTAGATAGTTTACCTTGTTAGGGGTTTGGTTATCTCTTTTTACACGGGGCATTAGAATGTATCCTCAATTGTGCATGAGAGTCTTTGGTTTTTCCCTACTGAGTGTACTTTTATGCTCACCCTACGTATATAAATCTATTTTCATGTTTCCAGGAGGACATCAGGGATGATGCGGGACCGTACTATCTCGGACCTTGGGGCAGTTTCTGTTGTCGTTTTCTGTTCTTGGTACATTAACTTTTGAATTTTTGTGGCTTTCATCCCTTACTTTTTAACATGCATATGGGAATGGTTTACTTTTGGCTTTACCTTGACTTCCAGTCGTACTTTCACTTTTAGTTTTGTTGTTGTGGGATTTACTATCTTATCTCCTAATCCTATTAAAAGAAAAAGGGTAATGCCTTCCGTTTAGTGTGTGATTCTATACCCTTGGTGCTGGTCGCCACTCTACGACCTATTGAAAGCGGGTTTCGAGGGTCATTATCTCTCCATCAACTTAATGAAGGAATGTCCTGGAAACCTGATGACCCTTCCCTCCTTTTGGTGACGGTTGGCCATGACAGAATGGTATCAAAGGCACTTGAGAGATAGGATGGAGAATGGAGTTAGGTATAGTGAGGATTTTATGGGATGCTAGGGAAACAATGTTGGGTGACCATGGTGCATGAATTAGGCCAGGGAAGACCGGCTAGGCCCCAGGATTATGGGGCCCCCTGTGATCCATTGCAAGGACTCTGGACCTACTGAACGACCAAGTGAGGCCATGAACATTGCAGGATAGAGAGCCATGGAAAGGTACATGAGTCATAATGACTTCTGTTCTCGTTTTTCTGGGGTGTTTTTGGAAATTCAAATAAATAAGAAGTTGAAGAAATTTTAAGAACAATGTTCTACACTAATTGGGATTAGTCATTCCTTGTTTAACTTGCAGCTATGGCACTCGGGAGACAACCACATGTTTTACGAGTGTTCGAGTCCCATGATGTTGACTTGGCCAATCGGCAGAGAGCTGATTGAGAGGAGGAGGACGACCAGTGGTAGAATATGCTACGAGCCTTCCAATGACAGACCCTCAAGAAGTACGAGGGCATCACCTCTAACATAAAGATGGAGGGATGGATAGAGGATCTGGTGATAACTTTCAACATAATCTGGGATCAGACCGAGTAACGGGTTCCTTTGGCAGTTTTCCAGATTCAGGGATTATCGTGTTAGTGGTAGGATCTCTACCTAGGGGAGAGGAGAGAGGCTGAGGTGGCATGGGCTAATTTTGAGAAGGCGTTCCGGGAAGAATTCCTCTCTTCTAGGATGGAGGAAGAGAAGTGGTCGGAGCTACTCTCCCTCCAGCATTGGAGTATGTTAGTAAGGGTTCTAGAGATCAAGTTAACGGACCTCCTCCTCTTTGCTCCGGACCTCTTTCCAGATGAGGTGTCTTGGGCACGACGTTTAGAGGAAGGGCTCCGACCCTCCCTCCAGTATGTTGTTAACCCCTTCAACTTGCCGACATACATGGAGGTACCAAATAAGGCTGATGTGCTAAAGAGGATGCACATGCTAGGAGGTTTGACATGAGAGGGGATTCAGTTAGTCCTGTCAAAGTGAATGGACGTCAGCACTAGACCTCCAGCAACGAGACCCTCTAGGTTCCGGCCAGGAGGGAGCAGGCTGCAGTAGTTTCAGTTCTGGTCCCCCAGTCCTTGTCCTTTCCCTTCAGGCCCAGAACATAGGTTCTTTGTCTGTGGGAACCATGGAAATCTCCGGAATTAGTTCCCGGACCTTGTACAGTTTGGCAGTGGAAAACAGGCCCCGCACCCGCCTTAGTAGCAGCTTCCATCTAGGCCCTTTCAGCAGCAGCAATAGGGGTAGTGAGCTCCCTCTCCTCCGAGGTCAGATGTTGCAGTGGGAGGTCGTCCTTAGGGCTCTCTTCAGGGGCCTCGACCAGTGCGTGGCCGGGGAGGTGGCCGACAGCCGAGGGGAAGAGGATCTGGGCGTGGATAGTTGCACACTGTGAAGGTAGCAGTTTCAGAAGGACCGGAGGTTGTTCAAGGTATGATCAATTTGGTCAGTATCCTTACTTACACCTTATTTGATACCATAGCATCACACTCCATTGTTGCACCCAGTCTGGCTCATGGACTGGTTCTAGATGTCGAGAGACATCCAGTGCCCCTGGTGTTGGTAACACCAGTCGGAGGTCAGACCGACTTATTATATGTTTGTAGAGGATGTGGACAGACGATAAGGCCACATCAGTCGTTCAGGGACCTCCTTCTATTGTATTTAAAGCCATACGATGTCATCATAGGCATCGATTGGTTGTTATATATATGTGTCATCATTGACTGCTTCCGAGGACGGGTCATCTTCTCAGACATGGGCGGCCGACGTGTTACCTTCACCGGCAAGTGGGGTGGCCAGAAGGGCAGCATGCGAAAAGAACCCCTCCTCTCCTTATTATCTAAGCTATTAGTGGATTCAACGGATGCAGAGATGGTGGAGGTACCAGGGATCATCCGTGAGTTTATGGATGTCTTCCCTGATGAGGTGATGACTCTACCCCCTAGACGTGATGTCGAGTTTCGTATATACTTGCATCTAGTTGCTCATCTGATTTCGATGGCTCCCTACCAGATGAAGCCTTTGGAGTTATTGGAGGATCAGATTCAGATTGATGATTTTATGGAGATGGTTTTTGTTTTAATGAGTTTGTCACTGTGGGGTGCTCTTATGTTGCTTATGAAGAAGTCAGATGGTTTTCTACGGTTGTGCATAGACTACAGGAGGCTGAATCAGGCAACAGTCAAGAATCGCTACCATCTTCCAAGGATAGAAGATATCTTTAACCAGTTGAAAGGGGAAGTATGTTTATCAAATATTTACATACGTCTTGGATATCACCAGTTGAGGGTGAAGGAGGGAAACATCTTGAATACGGACTTCAGGTAGAGACATGGGAACTTCGAGTTTGTGGTCATGGCGTTCGGCATTACGAACGCTCCAGCTTCTTTCATGGGTTTTATTAACTCCATCTTCTGGGAGTATCTGGATCTGTTCATGGTCGTGTTCATTGATGACGTCCTAATCTAATCAAGATCAGAAGAGGATTGCGTTGATCACTTGAGGACAGTTTTGGAGGTCCTCCGACAACACATGCTCTATGGGAAGTTGTCGAAGTGCTTGTTTTGTAAGCGAGAAGTGCACTTCCTTGGGCACGTACTGTCCGATCAGGGAGTAGTTGTATACCCATCTATGGTTGAGGTAGTTGTTTCTTGGGAAGTACCATAGAATGTGGGAGAGGTCCATAGTTTCCTCAGGCTGTCAGGTTACTATTGGAGGTTCGTACGTAACTTCTCTCTAGTTGCGGCACCTTTGACAGCCTTGACCAAAAACGACCAGGCTTTCATGTGGAGTGAGCAGTGCGAGGCAGCCTTCAACAATCTTATAGAGAAGTTGGTTAGTGCCCCAGTGTTGAGGTTTCCATAAGATGGGGTGACGTATGAGGTATTCTTTGATGCTTCAAGGCAGGTCCTTAGGTGTGTGTTGATGCAGTGGCAATGGGTGATCTCTTATTGGTCTAGGCAGTTATGTCCCCAGGAGCTTAATTATGCCACCCATGACCTGGAGCTTGTGGCGGTCATTTTTGTACTAAATTTGTGGCGACATTACCTCATCATATAGCACTTTGTGGTCTCCATGGACAACAAATGATTGATGTATTTCTTCTCCCAGCGGGACCTGAACTTAAGGCAGCAAAGGTGGATGGAGTTCGAGGATGAGATTCATGTGTTCTTGAAGGTTTCACCTCTACATGGGCAGCGATGGTTTGGGAAGGGTAGTAAGATCTCCCCTAGGTTCATCGCACCATTCAAGGTGTTGGGGAGAGATGGTGAGGTGTTGTATCAGCTGGCGTTGCCACCTCAGTTGGAGATAGTTCACAACGTCTTTCACATGTCTCAGCTTCTTCAATATCGACATGATGACTCCCACGTCATTGATTGGGGAGAGTTATATTTCAAAGATGATGCGAACATCATAGAACGACCAATTAACATCATGGATCGTAAGGAGAAAGTGCTTCGTGGATGAACCATCCACTTGGTTCATGTGTTGTGGAGGCATGGTGGCCCGGAAGAGAGAACATGGGAACAGGAGGCCCATGTACGCATTCAGTACCGAAATATATTTTGGCTTCCTTGTTTTTATGTTCTAATCATTATATTGTACCTTGTTCTTTAATATATTAAATGAATGTTTTTCTTAGCTATTAGATAATATTTTCCATGTTCTCTGTGTGTGTGTGTGCGAATTTTTTATGAATGGAAAACATGACTGCTAATCAGGATCCATTAATGTTGATGCGATTAAACCCGTGCGGGCGAGTCAGTACCACCCAAAGCAGATAATATTCTGACATGTAGGAGGGGAATCCCTAACTCATCTGTTGGATAGGGTGATCCTTGTTCATGTTGTGAATTTTTGTGGTTAATAACTCTTAGTTGAGTTTTTTTGGATGTAGGAGGGGGGGGTTCTGTTCCATCTTTCGAACAACTCAGCGGTTTACCCTTGATAAGTATCTTTAGAGGGTGGTTGTTTGAACCCCACCTTTCTCTTTTCTGGGTTGTTCTTATATTCTTGGGGACGATAATAGTTTGGGAAGTATCTGATTTAATGGGACATGTTTTTGGGGTCGATTAATTGGTAAAAATCTAATGTTGAGGTGTTTTGGGTGGTCTGGAAGGCCATCCCAGCTTCTCTGTGACTCCTTCTAGTATCCTTGTCCTACAGGTATCCTCAACCTACTGGTAGACCTACACTACCAGTGACCTTGTGGTACCAGTAGATCTTGGCTACTAGTGGCTCTCGGCTACCGGTTACTCTCGGCTACCGGTGGTTCTCGGCTACCTGTTTCTCTCGCCTACCGGTAGCTCTAGGCTACTGATAGCTCTCAGCTACTGGTATTTTTCACCAACTGGTAGCTCTCGGCTACCGGTAGTTTTTCCAACATGTTTCTCTCAACAACCGGTAGGTGTCTCCAATCAGTAGCTCTTGGCTACCAGTAGTTGTAGGCAAACAGTAGTTGTTGGCTACGGGTAGTTGTTGCCAACCGGTAGCTCTCGGCTACCTGTAGCTCTCTCTTACCCCCACGGGTTTTCCAGTAGATCCTCCTTTTTACGCAAATTGGTTTTTCAACCATGTTTCTACCACATTAAGCCTATATGAAATCCCATTAATGCCCATTAATAGGGTTTGAATTAAAGGATTGGTGAGGTGTGCATCTATTTTAACCGCCACGAAGGGCAGGGACCTTTTAAGTTACATGTGGGGTGGCCCAGCTGCATGGTCAACCCATGATCCCGCTTCTTACGCAGTTTTGAGTTTTTCATTCCAATACTAACTATCCTGGGAATGATGTATCTCAGCATTTATAACCTAAAGGCTTCAACATATGTTTCTTTTTCCCGATCACCGTGTGCTCGGATTACCCTTCCTCCAGGCGAGTTGTAACCCCTTGATGTTTTCCTTGATTGTGTTTCGTGTAGTTCCTACTACTCACGCGAGGACATAAAGTCAATCCATGATTCTTCAGGTAGGGATTTTATCATTTTCCTCTCCTTTTGGGGTATAATGGGTGGTGGGTATGATTTTCCCCTATTGAAATTGATGAAACCGAACTTAATGAAGATAATGAACCGACCTTTAAATAATTAAAGGGGGGTGTGATCGATGATTTATTGTATTCATTATGTTGTTATGTGTTATGAATTGTACGGGCCTATGGTCACTGAGAATCATGGTAGTTGGTGGTCTTTCTCTGTGCACAATTGAACCTTGGTGCTCTTGTATGTTTAAATAATCGTGACATGGATTTGGTTAATTATGTATTCTCGGTTAAATAAATTGGAAGCACTAGGATCAACCCTTTTCTTTGATAACCCCAATTAATGAATAGTACAGTTGAAACCATGGAGTGTGTTAAATCATTTTATCTGAAAAATACATGCATGGTCTTACCTTTTGTTGGTGGTAGTAGTTTTTTTGTTTCTTTCATGGGCTGATTGCTGGGGCGATGAGGGTGGGGATGGGATCCCCTGTTTTTATACCTTCCCTGGATGTGAATTTGAGGCTGTGTGATTACTCTGCTTATATCACGAATTGGGGTGGGATCCTCTATTGTTGAGAAACCATTGGATCCTATATTTTGGTAATATGGGGCTTTATCTCGGGGGTTTCTTGGGTTCCAATACTTCGAGGGATGTCAATCATCCCTTTGTTGTTGTGACTTTGCAAGAGAACCAGGTGTGAATGCTTAAATTGGTATTGGATGTTACTTTTTCCCTTAGTTTTTTCTTATGTTGTTAGTTCCCCAGTACTGAAAAAATTTATTTAAATGAGATTACTTTAACATGGAATCAAGAATAGAATAAATGGTAACTAGTTCTTGGGGTGAGTTGTGACTCGGTTGCAAGCAGTGTGCTTCTTATGAATAGGGACGAGTGTTCTAATGTTTGGGATGGATTTAGAAACCGTAGGTTGGGTTTAGTGTTTGTTACTTAATTTTATATTTTTATTTCCTATGTTTCTAATTCGTGCCCACCCAAGTTGAGAACTTAGTGCCGAACACCCCCATTTCATGGTGGAGGGTGTTTTTTTCCAACACTTCTATTACTGGCTGGTTATTAGCTTCTTTCTTCTCCCTTTACCGGATATCCAAAGTATCTTCAGGAAGTTTGTGATGGCCTGAGGTCCATTATTAGCCCATGAATCTTCAGTCGGGGTGGTTGCAATGGTTGTCCCAGGTGTTTACGAGATGGTTGTTTCCAATGTATCTTCGGGATGAGGCCCAGGTGTCTTTGGGCTTGATGGTAGCTTTTAGGCCCAGGTGTCTTCGGGCGTGGCAATGGTTGTTCTGGCCTACGTGTTTGTGGGAAGTGTTATGTGAGGTTATTCTGGCCCAGGTGTCTGTGGGCGGGATAATAGTTGTGGCCCAGGTGTTTGCGGGCGAGATGTGTGGTTGTGGCCCAGGTGTGTGCATGAGGTTGTGGTAGTGGGACTGCGGTGAGAATGGTGGGATTGGTTCGATGCATAGAATGTCTTCAATGACCAGTGGGAAAGAGGCGTGGGTAACCCAAACATAGATGTGATATTACTATACATTACATGACATGCGTTATTTGGGGAGTGTACCATGGGGAGGCTTGGGTGGATAGTTTACCTTGTTAGGTGTTTGGTTATCTTTTTTTCCACGAGGAATTAGAATGTCTCCTCACTTGTGCATGAGAGTCTTTGGTTTTTCCCGAATGAGTGTACTTGCATGCTCACCCTACGTATATAAAACTATTTTCAGGTTTCCATGAGGACATCAGGGATCATGCGGGACTGTAACAGCTCGGACCTTGGGGAAGTTTCTATTGTCGTTTTCCATTCTTGGTACTTTACATTTTGGAGTTTTGTGGCTTTCATCCCTTTCTTTTGAACATGCATATGGGAATGGTTTACTTTCGACTTTACCTTTATTTTCAGCAGTACATTCACTTTCAGTTTTGGTGTTGTGGGATTTACTATCTTATCTCCTGACCCTATTAAAAGAAAAAGTGTAATTCCTTCCATTTAGTGTGTGATTCTTTACCCTTGGTGTTGGTCGCCACTCAGGGACCTATTGAAGGCGGGTTTCCAGGGTCATTATCTCTACTTTAACTTAAAGAATGAGGGGCATGGAAACCTGCTGACCCTTACCTCCTATGGTGAAGGCAGGTCGTTACACATATTCTATTAGAATCCATTTCTAAATAATGGCACTCACTATATTATGGCATGAATCATAATGTATAATCTTATATTTACAAAATAGTTAGCATAAATTGTGATCCAAAGCATGGCTTATCCAATAATAAGAAAAATGGTTTCTTAAAAAGAATAATTATTATTTCAATCCTTCATTATGGATTTTAAAGAAAATATGAATTATCTTAAGAATATCCCCTAACAGTGCCAAAACCAAGAGTGCAGCATGTCCCATTGTCATGTTCATGATACACAGGGTCAAGTCCGAAACTCCTTGTCAGATCTCTCACTCCTAGGTACATCTGTGCCAAAGCCACCTCTACCAGATTTTATCAAGACAGGGGTGTATTTTCTAGAAGAATCCACATAATCTTTTCCGTAACAAAATACCAAGATATTCATGTATTTTTATCATCAAATACCACTTTAGGGCATTGTTCCCTACTTTGAATTTTGTAAAATAGTTCCCATGTTTTCTATTAAACTTTCTCTAATACCAACTATAACATCCAGACCCCTCTAGGTCGGAGCTGGTGCATTACTTGTTATATTTTCATGGTTAGAAGGAATGAAAATAATGAAGGAATGATCAGTTTAGTAGTCACGAATATACTATATTCATATATGTAACTAAAATTATATTGGAAAAGGATACAAAACACAATACATATCAAAAACTAAATATTGTATCCCTAGGAACTCAATAAAAGATCTCCACATCATCCCCTAATGAAGGAAAACAATGAATGGGGTGATATCAAATGCTCAGTAAGGGTTACAAGTGATGGAATCATGATTCAATAATAATTTAATTCTAATCAATTTTACATAATCAATAGGGTATGGTGAATTAATTAAAATCCCATGCCATTAATAAGCTAAGAATGAATCAACATCCATAGATTTTGTCGTAGTGAAAACCTCATGGATTTTAATAATAGAAAATAAATAATGATAAATCGTATTTACTAAATTTCATGTGTCTCGAATATGATACCATAATACCATTTAAAATGCTATAGTTATGTGTGTTGAAACCAGTCTGATTTTTTGAAACTAACTCGAAGGGTATGTCTCCAAATAGATTTGTCTCATCAGACCTACCGATGAATTTAGGGGATATAGCGGGACCCACATTCAGTTTAATTTCTAAATAATTTTTATACATTGATTCAATACAATATCCATAATCTTTTTCAATATCCTTAAAGATTAAAGTGTTAGGATTCATCAATATTTCCATAATTAAAATAACATTTCAAATTAACATCGTATGTAAAATGGTATACAATTTAGACAACATAAAATTCCATGAAATGATTTTATGGATATATAATATAAATATAATTTCAAATGAAAAATTATATAAAATAGGATGTAGGTAAAGCACATAAAAATTATTAGATGCATCATACAATGTTAGTCACAACAAAATAGTAGTTGAGAAAAAGTATCTTACAACAATGTAATCATTGGAATCATATGGCCATAACATAATAACCCTCAAATGATTAATTTAATAAAACTAATATAAAAAGAATTATTTTATTATATATATAATATAAGTACACATATACCACATACAAGAAATAATTAGAGAACAATGGAACTCTCACCAAAAATAATGTGAGATGATAAACCCCTTACCTTATGCTCTAATGTGTTATTCGTTTGTTTTAATTACCTGAATAATGATATTTTGAATCATTAATTAATAATTATATAACATCATATTCATGTAATTGTTTTATAATAACATTATTGTGTTATTTGATGTCCCTTTTATTGGTTTAAGAGGTTCAATTTTATTGTTTTGGAAGCATTTTCTTCTTTGGTTTTCATGATTCATTTACTTGCATTCATGAATGGAAGTAAGATTGAAATGTGGTTAAAATTAAAATAATGATAATATATATTATTAGTGAAATTAAAGATATATAAACAATATTATAATAATTTTTTGTTATATACATTAGGATGAATCATTATATAAATGTTATTGATAAACGCTAGGATTTAGATTGGCGATTTGGTGTATAGTGAAGGTGTTTTGTATTATTATTCCATATTATGAGTTTTAGGAAATACAAAAAAGTAATTTGATGAAATACATATATTTTGATCTGGTTAAACCATAAAATGGTTTCATGACCATAGTGAAATATGGAAATTAAAATTAAGAACCTGTAGTCCATTAATGTTATAAATTAACATATCCCGGACGATGTTTTAATTTTTTGTATAAGAGTAGTGGAAAGATAGATGATGATGAAATATTAAATTAGAATAATATAATTAAAATTAATTTAATGTACTAGAATTATAATTTAATTTTGGAATAAGTTATGTTGGTAAATTAGTATAATAGGAAGGAACTCAAAATAAAAAAAATAGATAAATCACTTATGAAAATTCGGCAGCCTAACGACGTCACTTAAAATTGAATAAAATAGTTTGATGAGAGAAAGGGGGAATATCATCACTCATATATAATATTGGCTATAAGGGGAATATGGAATGAAATAACCCACATAATATAATTGAAAATAAAATTGAAAACATAAAATGAATTCTTTATGAAAATAGAATGGTGGTTGATTCTCTTACCGTGTAGAGTAACGCCCAAAACATGATAGTTGGGCCCCTGGGGGTTAGAGGACACCTTGGGATGAATCATTGGGAGTTAATACCCCCAGATATTCGAGGATATTGGTTTTGTAATCAATTAAAATCAAGGATGGTGAGTGGGTATTTTTAGTAATTGAGAGAGGGCTTTTATTAATTAAATGAGACAACATGTTTGTGGTTTTTGCTAAACCATGTGTTTTCCCATGGAATTTTCCCATTGATTTAACCACATGGGGCACCTCATGTCATAAGATACTGTACAAAAGTCGACCAGCCTTTTATATTTATTTATAACATCATTATGATGTCATTAAACTACACAAAAGTCAAAACTGTAATTTTACTATTCATGAAAAATTCATGTATTTTAGAAAAATACCAAAAATTAACCCTAACAATTTGACAACGTTTAGAATTAAATAATGATCTGAAATTTTAGAAAATAATTTTCTATGAATTTTATATTTTATTTTTAAATAAAAACATGTTAATTCAAAAAATAACAATTTTAATGATATTATTTGTTCTATGTCTCTTTTAAAAAATAACAAAGATCTCATTATTTTATTACCATAAAAAATAACATATAATTTTTATTTAATATTTATAATAGTCATATTACTATTCATATTACTATTCATAAGGGTGTGTTACTATTCATTGCAAATCAATTTGGTTCTATTAGACTCCAAATGACTTACTAGAAATAACAATAGATGACTGTTTTTCAAAATTCAAAACATATAAGTGGAAAATTTATTATTATTGGATAGACTGAAACTGGCTTAAACTTCTTTTATTGATTTTTAAAATAAGTCACTTTATGGGTTAGTGAGAACCAAACATTCAAGGAGAACCATAGGTGAGTGGGATTTGGAACAACTTCCAAATACAGACCCACCAAAAAGAGAAACCAAACAACAAAATCCTCCCAAAACACATGTAGAACCAAAAAAAGCGCACTCTAAAACATCAAACATAACCATGACCTCCTGCACAATCCAATGAATCCCCGAATCCAACGAAACAAACCAAATTGGGGTCATGCGTGATGGAGCATGATGCAATGGTAGAGGTAACCAAATAAATGTTGAACCATCCAGGTGCAAAGCTCCATGACATCTACCGTAGCAACAAACTGGTCCCAGGATGGATGGTCAGTGTCCATGAAAGTTCCTGAGTGCGTCCTGCACACCGTGAATACCCACGTAAACCCTTGGAAATGATCCTGCACATCAGAAGATCCAACCTAGTGTTTAATAGAAAGAGAACAAACACACCAGATCTGAAGAGGGGTAGCATAACCCCTCAACACCGTAGTAGCCACTATTTTGTACTAGGTGAACCACTATAATCCATGAGAGTGCATGTGTGCTTCTCGCAATGAGGTTGCCCATGTAAACCCTAGGTGATGATGATGTGCATCAGAAGAACTGACCCGACGTCAAAGGAGAAGATGAACAATCATATCTGAAAGATCTGGAAAGTGGGGGACTTCCACGGGTGACAACGTGACCCACAAACTGGATCTGGGGGCCGAAGGGCGCCGGATAGTCAGATCTCAGGTGCGGTAGTGGGATCTAGAGGTGTCATTGTCATCGCAGATAGCGCATCTTGGGGAGGATTGGAATCAGTGTCCGGATCCCTGCTGCGTTGGGATCATTGAGTCTGTCGAAAGGTGGCACTCACCAGAAGGAGAACTCGGCATCAGTGGGAACCAGAGCTACCGCGTTGCGCGTGGTAGTGAGTGTCGGTATACAGGGCACCGAGATGAGGGTTCTTCGCACAAGGGGGAAGCCGGAGAAGCACATCAACCCTATGATGAGCAGAGCGGGTGATGGTGGCTGGTCTTGCGGAGAGAGGCGGACCAGATCTGTGCATGCCAAAGGAAGGCGAGATGAGAAGTTGGAGGCGGAGCTGAGGCAGGAGGGCGGCGCAATCCCTAGGCCAGCGGGAGCTACAGAGCGGCTACATCACGCCTCCTATCTCTCACCCTCTTAATGTATATATTATAACATTTTTCTATAATGTTTTCATTCCAAAAATACATCATGCTTCATGCAATATAGGCCATCTAATGATAATAAATTATTTAAGGGCAACATACCATAAAATGTTTGAGGTGTTATAATGACTTTGAACCACAAGGAAACAATAAACCCTACAAAACCATTGGACAGTCATAAATACTAGTGTAGAGACATTAGGTTACGACTACTACATCACCATGTGAGAAGTATTATTTTTATTATTTTCGTTTGTTTTCTTTAAAATTTATTTTTTGTATAGAATTTAATATAAATATATGTATATATTAAGCATTAATAGTTAAATTTGTATTCTTATATTATATTAATAAATACTTGTTATAATAAATTTTAAATTTTAATTTATTTTATCATATATATCAATAAAAATTATCATTTGAATATTATTTGTTAATGTTTAGGATATATATTTCTTATATTTAATATTTGATTGTTTTTATTTTTGAATGATATTTACTTAAATTTAAATAAAACATAAAAATATCATAATTAATAAATAGATGATTTATTTAATTATAATTTTAAAAATAATAAGTTGAATAATTTTTATTTGTTAAATATTAATATTAACACTATTAAATGTTTGGTTTAAAATATCAAATAAATAGAAATGAAAATATATAAATTTATGTTTATAAATAAAAACAGAATTTTGAAAAATATTCCTACTATAGTGAAACACCAATTTGGAGTTTCACAATAGAAAACAACAAAATGATTTTGTGGAAGGCATTTTTGGAGTTCAATTTCAGACCAAAGGGGCACATTCATTCCAAATTGACCTTGATTGGAAATGAGTTTATAGAAATAAATTATTCATATTTGAACCATATTAGAAATATTAAAACATAATATATTAATTTATTTAAATATTTATTAAATAAATTAATTACATCTTGAAAATATTAAAACATAATAAATAAATGTGTATATTCTATAACAATAAATAAATTCGAAAAATGATTAAAAATTGTTAAATACCAAATTAATAAATATATCAAAAATGAATAAATAAAATTAATGAAATTACAACTATATTATTTTATATAGTCATTAAATAGAATTTATTACGCGGATTACATAGACATAAAAAATGATAAAAATGAATAAAATATTAATAATACCATTTTTAATTGTTGATTTATGCATTTTATCGATTATATGTAAATATAAACATTAATTATTAAAATTTATAATATCTCAAAATTATTTTAAAATTAATATTTAATTAAATATAATATAATTTTAAAATGAATAAAAACTATTAAATTTGTACATATTAAATAAAATAAAATAATATATATCAAAAGGTCTTGGCTAAGGGCATGGCTATGATGATTGGGATGTAACATGGGGGTGTGGTCAAAAAGTGTCTACTTAGTCTTCCATCATGTAATCTATGATACTGCTCACTCCGAATAAGGAAAAGGTCATCGAGAAGTACTATGTGATCTACATTGAAAGGAAATCAATGTTAAGGTGGGAATTAATTGATAATGATGATGAATATGACCATGATTATAGAAATGACCATGTTCTTGATTTTTAGTTTGCCTTTATGGATGAAGGCACACCTCTTTTGTTTACATAATCCATAATATTTTTGTCTCTTTGTCAGCATTATATTTCTAATACATTTTTTAAGTTGTGGGTTTTCCTATCTCCGGAACATATTGAGTAATATTGAAAGTGAATAAATTATGGAAAATAATAATAATGGAGAAATGTAAAAATTGAATAAAAAATATTAAATCCATAAATATACATACATGGGGACATATATATTTACATACATAGGGATATACAGATAAATTCAGGGACATGTAAACATATATACATACACATAAACATTCATATACACACAAACACATAAATATGCATAGACGTATATATATACACATACACACACATACACATGCTTATACACATACATACACATACTCATACCAATAAATATACATATAGATACACAATGATATATATAAACATACATACTCATGTGTGCATGAAGATACTAATATATACACATAGACAGTCACACATGTATACACATACACATACATATAATTACATAAATGTGTGAATACGAACACATATATATGTGTACATACACAATTTATGTAAATTCACACATGGAACAAACATATATGCACACAAATATATGCATAATCACATTTCATATATATATATACATACAAATTATTATACATATACACATCAATATACAGAAAACACAAACACCTATCCAAATATACATAATCATGCATGTACATGCACTTTTACACACATATACATATATACACATATATCAACACATACATATACACACAAAAACACGTACAATTGAACACATAAACATACGCATACACAAAACAGGCTTATACAAACACACAACACAACACAACACATACATAAACATACAAAACATACATACACGCTCAATTATGAATATACACATACATCAACATATGTAACTCTCCAACCCCAATAAGATTGAGACAATGAATTATCTTATTAAATTTTCATTATTATAAGGAATCCAATCCGGAAGGACTAATTAGTTACGAACTCTTTGTAATCATGATACATAATTGAAATTCACATTACATTTTAAAACATAAAATATTTAATGAATTTAATTACCATTTCATTAATCCCCTTATTTTAACCCAACATATCAAATTTAAAACACCTAATATTATCCTAGAGAAAATAAAACAAATGTATATAGTGAGATCTAATTTATGATAATGGTAAAAAAAAATTGTTTAAGCTATCATAAATAAACATAATCATTTTAAAAAAGATGAATTACTGAAACATAAGCTAATTAAACAAAATATAGTGTATAATATAGAAATAATAAATAAAATTATTCAATATATATATTAAAATGTATATTATACTAGTCAAATCATTATATTTTATGTCAATAAATGATCTCATTAGTATTGAATGCATGATGCTATATGTCTTCACCATAATAATATATCCTCAAGGTAGTTAATGTCACAACCAATCATCAATACCATTTATATCTATGTGTAGAAACCCATTTTATTTTTTTCAGGATCTATCCTCCAAACAATTCAATACTGTTTGGAAACAAACATGAATTGGTTTTCAGTAACTTATTTTGTCTCACGAGACACATAGATGCATCAATGGGTTATAGAAGGCACCACCCTTCAACTACTAAGTCCTTTGCATTTCTCATATGGGTTGGGGGAATCATAAATATCATAAACATTTCTATTGAAAAACTAGGATTAAAATGTGAACACATCAAACATAAATAATGAATTGTATCAAAATAGCACATCCATAGTCAATATAATCATAATTACATAAATAAAATATGGTAGAATGTATCATAAGAGATCATACTTGATCAATAATAGGATCAATCAATGAATGTTGAGATAAATGAAAATAATCTACTAAAATCATTTGAGTTTTTTGTGGTGAATACCCCTTTTTATATTGAAATAATTCATTCAAAAGAAGGGTATTTATAAAATAAAACATTTTTTACAAGATACTTATTATTCAATGTGTCCAATACCAAGATGAATATTATAACTAAAATTTGAAAATAAAATTATTGATCATTTATGTCCTCATAAAAAAATACCATAATACCCATTTTGAAAAAAATTAACATGAATGAGAATGACATAGATTAACAAATCTTTAAAAATTTTAAATTTATATTTTAGATAAATAGTCAATTTCATTAGTCATTTAAATGAAATATGTTTAATACATTTCAATTAATGTAAAAATTGATAGACAATACCCTTAATAATGGTTTTATATAATTATGTTAAATAATATAAATAATATTGGCATATAGAAAAGATATGATAATTAATATTTAAACATTCAAGGTGTCCTATAAAACAGTTGAAATTTAAATCTAATTCTCCTAGAATATAAAAATTTAAATATATATATATATATATATATTAATTATAACTCTAATGGGATATAAAAACACCTCATAAATTAAAGTTGGTGTTTGTAAAAGCTAATTATACCTTAATGAATGGAAATTATGATGATCTCCCTTGATACAAGAGTATCATTTGAGTCATGAGAACCATGAATGATAAAATCAAATGGAAACCTATAAGAACATGAATTAAATGAAATACATGATACAACATTTCAGTGGTTATTTTTTCCGTTTTATAAGACAAATGAGTGGTCAATGTGGAGATTATCTCACAAATATAAAATGTGCGATGAAATACCATTACATTAGGTCCGATACCCTCCATATATGTATGAAACTCATGTATAGTGTTTTTAAAATTATTATAAACATTTAAAAATCCTATTCTATTTTTATATCATATATGATACATTTATAAATATATATTAACCGTTAATTAAAAATTTCTGAGTTAAAGGATCATTTCAGGTAACAACCTCTTTGTTTATCATACATGTATTGACTATTAATTTGTGAGCCTATTACATAGAGAATGATTTTCTTATTTAAATAATGTCAAAAATGATTTATATATTATATATATTTTATATATAAACATATATAAAAGATAAATATATGAAATGGAATACAATGTTCATGGTGATGATATGTCATACGTGTGCATAAATGTTGTTTCTGTTTTTTTATCATATTGAATAGAAGAAGGTATATGGAATATATGTTTATATATATATATATATATATATTATTCCAATATAATTATTATTTCATATGTTTCTTATTTATACTTTATATAATTTTTTTTATAATTATTAAATTTTTAACATGGACGTTGAACACCATCACATCATGGAGATGGTAAGCCATATGTACACATTAACGATGATATCATTCCCTTAATGGTAAAGTGTTAAGGAATTATATGGTATATTAACTGTACATATTAAATTTAATATATTTTTTAAATCTAATATGTCCAGCATTTTTCCACAACCAAATAAAGTTGTGATGAAACATATATTACACAATGGTTTGGGGAGGGTATGTCATACACACATAGTCATGGAGATATTATTTTTTCATATGATGGCATGAAGGAGTAATATGGTTATAAAATAATCTTAATAACTACTAATAATATATATGATAAATTATTTATTACATTATTATGGGAATAACCTAGTAATAGAATATACAAGAAGAAAAAAATGAATGATTTAGTAAAAAAATTACCTCTTCATCGATAGACTACCTTTAGATATCTTCTTAGGAATGATATGGAAAATCTTTTTTGAACACTATGACATCTAGAACATAGATAATAATTTTGGAAGCAAAAATGGATTGTTTTTATTCAAGATATAAGGATACAATTGGTTTGATAATGTGTGGGAGGATGTTTTGTTTTATAAGATAGTTGAGGGGTGTTTTTGGAATCCTCGCAAATATTAAATTAATATAATTTTATTTGTATTAAAATTGGATCGAAGGTTTTTTATTTTTAATATATATCGTGGATGGGTCTAGATTACCTAAAACAATTTTAATTGTCATGTTGAGCTCACATTAGTAAACTTAGCTTTGGAAATAACCCCAAGTTAAATAATTTTACTCTTGTCATGAGAACTTGTCATTTTTCATGTTATAGATAATATAATTTATAAAAAAATCCAACCAAATCAAAAATGGACAATTTATTATGAATTTAAACATTATTTGTCTTAATTTTATATTTTTATGAATTTTTTTTTATTTTATAATGTTTTATTTATCTTAATGTGTCATTTATATCCATTTTGATACTATTCATTCATTGCCATTAAAAAAATATCCTATCAAAATAATAACGTCAAACAAACAAATATAATATATTAATAATATTTATATATTATATATAACTTTTTTTGATGTTTCTAATTTTATAAACATATATTTCTTTTTTTATTTGTAATACTATTTATTTCATATTTCCAGTAATTGTACAATTATGTATGTATTATAATAAAATACCTTAATTATATTATTCCATCACTAATTATTTAAAAAATTACCATCATTATGATAAAATTAATATATTTCAAATAACTACTTATAGTTTAATTTATCTTATGTATATCCTTATATTAAAAATGATTTAATAATTAAAAGTATGAGTTTGACAGGACTAAAAATATATTTAAATAAAAATTAATTAATGTTATATTTCAACCCAGGTTTCCTAAAATTAAATAATTTCATCATAAGAATAATATTTTTATAAAACCATTCATCCAATCAAATGAGTAGAATTTTATTTTTTTCACCTTTTATTACCTGATTTACCCTTAATTGGTGTAAATAAAAAATTAACTAATGTTATTATTCACGAAAAAATAAAACATGTTTATCTTATAGGAATCAAAATATCATACTGATTACAATTGTGTATGTCCTCTTTTAAAAATTAAATTCACAAATGTGGACAAATTAATTTTATCACTAATCCAGTAGATGTTGCGAGAAGGTAGGTAAAAGAGACTTCCAAAATATCAATATGTTATTATATCTAATTTTAATATAAATATTATTCCAATGATTTAGATTGGATTAATATATTTATTATTTATATATTGTGACTTTTAATGAAATTAATATATTATTTATCATTAATAATTATGAAAATGTATTTTTTTTACAAAAATGTTATATATGTCACCATATATTAAAAAATTATTCGTCCTATAAAATTACAAATAATTCACCCTAATATAATTTCGATACTATAAACTACAAAATGATGTTTATTTTGTATTAAAAAATTCTATATATGTCAAAAATGATATTTGAAATGGAATCACCATTAAATAGCGGCAAAACTCACGTTTAATAAAAATGTAGTTTTTATGAAAAACATCTGAATTGTTGTTAGATAATTGTATAGGAAACAAATAATTTTAATGTTAATATTAAATGAAATATACATATCTTTCATAATGTGGATAATACAATTCATAACTTCTATTTAATGTGATATCTTGACTGGAACATGGTATGTCTGAACTCGGTGTTGTGTGCAACACATGTAATTCAAGTGAATAACTATAGAAAGTTACATACCAAAAAATATAGGGTGTTACATTATATTATCTTTCAATAAATCTCATCCTTTAAATTTTGAAATACGGGTTCAGTAACTAAGGTTTCACTATTTAAAATACATTTAATAAAATTGCTAATTGGAACATGGTTTGATAAAACATGCAACTTAAAATATATAAAGTGATGTAAAAAGGTCATAAAAGATAACATATTCAGGGGTTACATGTTGGAAAATAGGTACATGTTTGAGAAAACTAACCATTATGTTGTGATGGAGAGTGATAGAGAACATGATAAGGGTAAAATTGACATTCACACAATTATAAATTTGAGATAATCTGAGGGACCATTTCATTCATCAAAATATAAGGTACCCGGATATTTTTTTGGTGTCAATATATTATTCTTGAAGGTTGCAGAATTAATTTAACACTATAGACATAAGGAAACATACGTTCATGACTGGTAGATTTATCTCACCTATTTGGGATTTAATATACTTTCACTTTATTTTGTACACATGGATATGGATATTAAAGATGAATTTTTATTCTTCAATAACATATAATTAATCATAATTTCTATAAGTATTTACTTGATCCTCAAAATGATTAAAAAATCAAATAATGTTAGTACATAGTATTCATAAAATCATCCTTTATTATTAAACTACAATATATAATGTTTAACATAATATATTCCATAAATAGTTATCTTATGACTCATTAGAAATGTTTCTATCCAAATTCAATTTCCATTCATTTAGTAAAAGGATAACCAAATTTCACAAATTAGATTCCCAAAACAACTCTTAATATCACATTAAAAATATATGAATAACTTTATCACCTCAAAATCTTAATGAAAACATTCATACATCATCATTCATAGCGATGAAGTACTGGAGTATGTTTCTAATATATTACATCATTATTATAACCAGTACATGATTGATAAAGTACCTAAATGTCATAATTTCAGGAATCCAAAACTAAACACATTAATCATTCCTATTTTTCTATTTTTGTAGCATAATCATGACCTTGTCCCATTAGCAATTCTTTCTGGTATATTCATTTGATGAACATAGCATTTATTTTCGTACTCCTTCGTATCAATATATTTGAATCATTGTACATTATAAACACTTCTATATTCCATGAAATCCAATTCATGGTGGTTGATCTCCCTGAAATTGTAACAAACTCCCATTCCTTTCATGCTCATTATTTCCCCAATAATTACATACGGGAAAATACTTCTTTCAAATCTTCCCTTTATCCATATTTTTGTAGGGTTTCCTTTTATTTTTTATCTTCTCTCATAATCCATAATACCTATGCCACTCATTACCAATCCCATTATCACATAAAATAATATCCTCATAATATGAAAATTATTTAGAGAGTATTTTTCTTCTAAATATTGGATAAAGACCGTATAATATATGATCATTATTTCTCTCCATATTATACGCATCGGCGAGGTTCACATTCCTTATGCTAGGAACCATTTCTAAATGAATAAATAAATTCGGGTACATCATTTCATAATATATAATCCAAAAAGGAGAAAACTACTTAACATAAATAGAAATAATTACGAGTATCTAGTCTAATTATCATAAAAAAGATTTCTTATGGGACATATTTACTATTAAATCTCTCATAATGTTTTGTGAAGAAAATTTAAATTATCATAAACTTATCCCTCGAGAATGTCAAATATGGTGTGTAGTAACACCTATTGTCATCTACAAGGTTATGTTGTGTTATGGATAATGAACTTTGTTATAGTTATTACTCTAGGGTACATATACTTAATAACCACATCCATTTTCAATATATAGAAATGGATATATTTCTATGAATACCTACATATTATCATCCTTATAAAATTTCATAGATTTTCTTATATACTAATCCTCAAATTCAATATTTGGGTTATCATCCGTAATTTATGTTTTCTAAATTGGATTTCCACGTATAGTACTAAACTTCCATTGATACAAACTGTTACACCCAGAACCTAGATACTCAATGCAAATGAATTATTTTATTTCTTTATCATTATTACAAGGAATTAAATCTTAATGAACCAATACATATAATTGTATTGCTATAAAAGATACATACTTCAAAATCAAATTTGATTTTAAAACAAAAAATAAAAAAATATTCTTCTTCGATCATAATATCAATCCCTTTAATGTACTCTCATGTATCAAACTCACAACACATAATTTTACGCTAGGGAAAATAAATCATAACAATGGGGTGAGAACTAATGATAAATAAGGGTAAACAATTCAGCTAAAGCTGACCCAAATAATTATAATCATTTATGTTAACATTAATAACTAAAACATAATCTTATTAAACATCATATTAGGTATAATATATAATGAATTTATCAAATAATCTCATATAAACATTCAAATAGATATTTAACTAGTCTAACAATGATATTTAATATCAATACAGACTCTCATGATGATGTAATTCATGATGTTGGACATCAGCACTAGCAATATCTATACTCAAGGTAGTCTCTATCATGATCTGTAATAGATATAATTAATGATTGTTATATAAACCCATCATATTTGTGTCAAGATCTATCCTCTTTATAATTAAGACATTTTTGAAATAAACATGAAGTGTATTTCACCATCTTATTTCACCACTTGAGACCTACAAATGCATCAAGAAGCTATAGCAGGCCCCTCCCATTACATAATAAGTCAAATTCAATCTGCATATAAAAATGGTGAATCATTAACCTCAAAAACATTCATACTGAGATACTATCATATAAAATGTAAATATAAGAACCATAATCCCTGAATTGTATCAAAACAACACATCTATAGTTAAACTGATCATAAACCCTACAATAATTTTTTTTATAAGTTATCAAATGTGGTCAATATCAATCAATCATAATATCCAACAAAGGACTTTAAAATAGATAAAAATACTCTAACAAACTCGATATAATTTTCTTTATAGGAATACCCCTTTTTTAATTTCACATAATTTATTCAAAAGTTATTCATAAATAAAAGTATTCATTTTTTCCAAAAAAAAGTTATTTTTTAATAAAATTGTATCATACAACTTTGAAACATTTCATAAAAATATTAAAAGTAACATTTTAAAACATTAACGTCCTTATAAAGAAATTAATAAAACCAATTTGGAAAACCTAGCTTTGAATGACAATTATTTTGACGAATAAATCATAGAATAATTTAGAATCATATTATAGTTAAAGACTCAAAAACATAAAACATTAAATGGATCCCTTAATAATAAATTGAACAAACATTAAAATTGACATAAAATTTCTTTAACAATCATATTATATAAATATGTAAAATAATTTCATGAATATTATCATTGGGAAAAGATGTGATAATTATATTCTTTAACATACATAGTGTCCCATACAACATTTAATACTTAAATTTTAATCTCCATGTAGATGAAATTTCAAAAAATATGATAATAAATATATTAATGACATGATATGTAAATAGTTCTGTAAAAAGACGTCATAAAAAAGGTTGGTTTTTATAAGATAAAAAAATGAATCAATGAATGATGGTGGACATGAATTCCCTTAATACCTGAGTAATTTTTGAATCATGAGATATACAAAAGAACTAAATTATTTGAAAAATAGAAAATCCTGAAATAAATTAAATTCATAAAAAAACATGTCATATGTCATTACATACACCAAATTAGAAAAACAAGTGGTGAAAATAGAAATTATATCCTAAATATATAATGTGATGTGAAATCCAGTTACCTAAGGTTTTATACCATCTGTACATTTCCAAAAACCTTGTATAATGGCTTTAAATAGATAATTATTTTTTATAAAAAATATAATAATATTTCTGAAATCATATATGAAAAATTTATGACATTATATTACCCTTTTATTAAAAATTTCCTAAATAAAGCAACATTTTGGGTAATAACAACTTTGTTTATTATAAGTGTTTTGAAATCTTATTCTTGATACTATTACATAGATAATAATTAAATTACTTTGATAATGCCAAAAATTATTTTTATATAGTATATATTATGTAAGTAATCACATATAAAATATAGATATATGAAATGAAATACACCATTCATTGAGACAATAGTTCATAGGTATTCATGGACACTATTTCTGTTATCTTATCATATTGAATGGGATAATGTAAATAATTTATTGATTAAATTTTATTATAGTATATTTATTATATAATTTATTTCTTATTTAGTCATTATAATCATTTTTTAATCATTATATAATTTTTATTGTAGAATATGAATCTCATAATGCCGCGGAGATGGTAAACTGTATATACGCTTGAGCAATAGTATCAATAACATAATAATTAAATAGAATGTAATTTTATGGTATATTAATTATAAAAAATAAATATATAATTTAATTATTATTAGTTATATCCATTATATGCTTCATTATAAAATTCCATAAAATGTAGTGATGAAAAATAGATTACACCACGATGTAGGGATTGTAAGTCGTACATTCTCACGCATGGTGAAATTCTTTATGGTAGGATAGTTAAATGGTGGAATTTATGTTTCACATAATCATAATAACATATATTATTATATATTATACTAATTTTATTACTTTAATATGTGAAAAAATTGGAAGATGATGTATTAGAATAAGTAAACATGAAAGAGTTGGTAAAAAAATTCCCCTTCTTGAATGTAATTCATTTGGATATCCTCTTTGGAATAGTAGGGGTGGTATTTTCAGAAGAGAATGAAATCAATTACCGAGATAAATTTTCTTTGGAGGATATTACTAAGGGTTTGTTTGATCTATGAGGTTAATAGTAATATGATTAAGTAAGGGATGGGGTTTTTATCAAAAGAAAGGTGTGGGGTATTTTTTGAAATCATTAAAAATATTAAACTAATATAAAATACATTTATATTAAAAAAGTATCCATAGTTGTTCATTTAGAATATTTGATGATTACAGGTCTAAATAGTCCTACCAAATTTTTTTAGGAAATTTTAGGTATCATTATTAAGATTATATTTTGTATTTATCCATTTTTTAAATAGGTAAACTCATATAATGACAACATGTCTTTTTACACATTATGGATAATATAATTACTAAAAAATTAAAAAAGATACCCTAATAGATCATTGATGAAATATATAACCTTAATCTAGTCATTTGGATGAGATAATTTTTTTCAGTAGTTTTATATCATTAACAAAATTTTATTTATTATTATGTATCACATTTATCGATATATTTTATTCTTGGTCATTTAAAAAATTTCTTAACAAATAGGGAAACATTAAAACAACACTTACAATATATTTATAATATGTATATGTTATCTATAAAATTTAAAATGTCATTAATTATTTAAAATTAGATTTATTTTAATATTTTGAATGTCCTTTATTTGATATTTCTAGTGATTAAACTATTCCTAAATCATTATTATAGAAGCCTTTAATTAAATTATTTATTCCCTAAAAATTATAAATAAATTATCATGTTGAAGAAAAAATTAATATATTGAAATTTTATTTCTATATTTGATTTCATGTTATGTATAACCCTAGATAATAAATGATTTTGCTATTAAAATTATGATTATGATATTTTTCCAAAAATAACCAAGAACTGAGAAAACGTAGTCCAAAATAATTTGTTATAAAACATAAAATAACATAAAAAGATCGAGTGATACAAGGGGGTATAAAAATATGAGAGGGAAACTTAATCACATGTTTCCATTAACCAGTGAGGTGAATATATCAGGTGCTCTGAAGGCCCACATTATGCTTGCTTCAAGGGACACCCTCATTGGGAAAGAGTCTTCCAAATGGTTTTCACCTATATATTCATATGAAACATGAATGTTAATCAGATTAAAAGTATTTGTACAGAAAACCTAATGAGGAAGGACATTCCATGAAAAATTCATGGTTCTTTTCTACATTTATGTGATAGTGTTTTCAAAATTATATTCAATCTATAAGACATTCCACTTATGATAAATAGAATGTTTAATATAATAAAATATTTCCATTTTTCATCCACATAAGATACCACAATTACCATATAGTAATATAAGAATCCTTTAATAACTTCATTATTGAATCAAAAGATAACTCCATGCCTTGATGGTCCATGAATTCTTGAAGTAGTGCCATAAAAAAAATTTAGATATAAATTATGATTCAAGGTATCCATATCCCATATTTGTGGACCAAAGGCTGCTTCAGTTGTTTGGAACTCTAAATATCCTATAAATTTTCAAATCACTAATGTCATATACATTGATCCGACCTAAATATTATAAAAAAATATTAAAAAAACTATGTATTTCCAATAATCCAACATGGATGGTGGGGAACATCTATTAAATCAGCTTCATGATTCATGCCCTCCATATGGAGTCAAGAATATTAGTTGTACATTCCAACAACATGTTCTATAACCTCTTGTTCTACCCAATGTTGAATATAAATGAAAAGTAGTCAGTGAGTAACCTACTATTATTGATGTATAGACCACTAAATTTCCCTACGTATTTCCAATGTGGAAATTAATATGAACACTTAGTGAAAATATGTTTAATGACATCTTCAACACCATAACAAATTGGGTGCACTGAGGTAATGAAATGCCCATATTTAATTAGTTGATCCCATGTTCAAAATTTTTTCCCCTAGATGATACATAGGATAATTAATTTTCTAGTTTGAATATAATTAACCTTGAATGGAGCAAGAAAAGATACTAATCATGTGAAATTAACTTTCTTGGTCGTGCAATATTCCTTGACAGCAAACTGCACATTAAATCTAGGCATCTACACCATAGTGTAAACATCCATGAAGGTATTATTTCAAATATCCATTAAAAACTATAGGGGAATATATTCATGTGTTCTATATTGAGTGAAAATTTCAGAGATATTCATTTTCCTCCTATCAGAAGGGACATCTAACCTGCTCTTAAGGGGCTGGTCAGGCCAAAAAGTGTAAGACGAGGTAAGATGAGAGTTCACATAATCAAACCATTTGGTGCTCTGTAAAATGAAATTGAAGGATTATATTATACATGTCTATACTGAATACACATGATTCTAAGGAAATCCTTCAATCAACTTATACATGATCTGTTGGTTAATAAATAAATTAATGGGTCATTATTTGATAGAATTTTCCATGTTAATTTTCCAATTAAAATACCATTGGAATCCTTCATATCATTTATACCAAGACCTCCCATTTCAATTTTTTTATAAAATATTTCCAATAAATGGTGACCAATTTTGTTTAATGTAAATAGTTAGACCAGATAATGTTCCTAATAAGGCCTTCTAGTTCCATAATGATTCGTCTTGGACAACATTAAATTTAGAATAGTGAACACAATTTGATGTCATGACAATCCAAAGGAGAGAAAATCTCCCAACCTGAGAGACATCCTTATAATTCTAAATGGTTTATTGTAAAATGATACAATAGTGGATTCCCCTGATGAACTAGCTCATAACATTTCCCAAAAAAAGATTGATAACAATATAGATAAATTGAAGGGAGCCCTTCCTTGCCATAATGTCTTTTCCACATTTTTATATTTTCATAGTTAATGTCCTCCACAAAATTTAATTAAGGATTTTCCCCAGTTGATGTCTTGTCTAGAAACATCCTCATTTTGATAAAAGCGAGTCTGAATATTGTAAATAGTTCTCTATGTGTCTTGTCCAATGTGAACAATATCGTCTTCATATATTAATATCAAGGGAGGAAGGCATTCTTCCTATCATAAATATTTTTAATGGGGACATCATAATTAATATCATTAATTCACTTACTCAAGTAGTTTTGGTAGATAAAAAAATACATGAGAGTGTATATTTTGGCATAACTCCTCTGGTACATGGGACGTAACCCCTTGTGAATCCAATTAATAAAATTGGAAACTAAGAAGTTGAAATGGTGATAAATATTCATCTCAAAAAGGTGTATGAAAACCTATATATACTGAGGATATTGATATAAAAATTCCATTTGAGGGTGTTGAAGGCTTTAGTAATATCAATCATGAAAGAAAAGATCCAATCCTTAACATTCCTCTTCATAATGTTCACACACTCTGATGTGGTAAATATGAAATATTTAATACATCTACTAGTGAGGAAACCATATTAATTTTGAGTGGTGTGCATTTAATAATTCTCCCTAATCAGGGACCAAGAATTTATATAATGAATTTATTAATTTTATTAACCTGGGACACACATATGAAGACCTTGATGTTGATCACATTTTCCTTCTTGAGAATCACTGAAATAAAATTTGAATTGATTACATAGGGTAGAAATTTTTTTCAAAAAAATCATCATAGAATTATCCAAATATTCTGAGTGGATATCCTAGTAAAACATGAAAAACCTATTTGTGAATCCATTTAGTCTAGCTACCATTTCCATGATGAGGGATAAAAGGATATTCCTGATTTCATTTGTGTCATGTGTTCTGACAATATCTTTATTTTTCTTCTCATCATTTTAGTGGGAATATTTTTAATCGTCTATGAGGTTTTTTCAAACACATTATATGAGTAATGTCTTCTGAAATATTCAACAACAGCCCTAAAAACATCATATTTAGTAGTTTAATGTTTCCCATTATTAATAATTGCATGATTCCATACCTTTTCCATTTTTCATGATGACTATTATGAAAAAACCTTGATTCCTTATCTCATTAATTCAACAATTTCACATTCATGTGTCCCCTATCCAATTTTTCCATGGTGATTAAAAGGTCAAATAGATTTATTTGAGCATTCAATTCCTCTATGGAAGGCATTTATTGATTATGATAAATATTTTCTATATTTTAATGATGTTGTTCATCACTTTTAATGTCAATATCCAACTTTATAAATATGTTTTTTCTCCACTCCCATAAGATAAGTTCAATATATTAAAGCTTCTCCAGATGTCTATGACGTGTGATGTAAGTTTTCGCTGGCATCCATTCCAAAAAAATTTCTTATATGAATCTAGAAATGTTATCCAATCCATTATTAAAATGAAATTGTAGAGGATTTTACCATTAGACATTGAATTCCTCAATCACAATGTTATTATGATCGGATTGGTTTTTGAGAATAGTGTTTTTTGAATGTCTGTTGAATGTACTTTTATCATAATTTTTTTTCAATCATCCATCATGTTTTATTTATTGCATTCTATTATAGGTGAACCTACACATAGAGATATCATCACCATTTATTGTAACTTTTATCATTTTGTATTGATCAATGTAGTATGAGAATTCAATCGATGTTAAACAATTGTGGTTGGCGTTGGTATTTCTCTTAGGTGCAAGAGTAGTATTGATGTCACCCATCAACATCCACATTGAAATAATGTTTCTAGATATCTCCGCAATATCCCTTAATGGTTATCTTCTACTAGTGTAGCATTTCAAGAAATAAAAAAAGAGACCTAAATCGTGTTCCTAGAGATATTGATTGTGACAGTAAGACATTTATTTTCATGGTTACATTTGAAAATTTGGATACTTTAATTCCTTAGCATACAAAGGAAATCCAATCCATTATTGTGAATCTCTTGAGAGACAAAGTGTTATCTCATGGAGGACCACATTAATGATATCCATTTTTCAAAATGATTGTTGGGTGTTAAAATCCAAATAAGTATGGGTGTGTTGTCCATAATGAATTTCATAAGGGTTTCTGATGTAATGGGTTACACCAACAATTGGAAATTAGAATATAGATGCTTAATTATTTCAATTCTCGGACCCTAGTCACCAGGACGTCATTTTATACCATCATAACATGGATTTTAACCTTCTTCATTCTCCCATCATAGGAGTGTGACTCTATTGTTATTCCATTAATGTTTTCATCTACCATAATGGTTCCCTTTTAATACACTAGGGAGGGGTGATCCTCAACATCATCACTTCATATGTAACCACCAAGATGGTTAATCATATTAATGGATATAATAGGTTAATGTGATTCCACTATAGGAGTTTTTCTTGTATATTTTCACTAGGAACATTCAAGAAAGGCATGTTATATGCCTAATATAAAAAAATAATTTTAAAGGGTAATATATTTTATGAGAATTTATTGTTTCCGCCAATAAAAACCAATACATTAATTCCATTAATAACCATCTACTTGAATGACCCATCATCTAGAAGTAGGAAAATATCTTGGGAATCATCTTCATGTCTTGAAAGCTTTGTCCCTGTTGGACCCTCTATGTTCTAATAAAAATTATTTATTTCATATTTTCATACACATAGTAATGTGAATTATAGAGTGGTATTGGATTGATATAGGGGGTATGACATGGTGAGAGCTACCCTTGCTGGCTATTGGCGCACCAAATTGTTTCCATTGTAGTTGAAATCCAAAGGAACCAATCTGATTAGGTGTTTTCCATCAGAAAATCCCAACTATTGGTATTTGTTGGATTGAATTATATGCCATCAGAATTATCTAAATTTCAAATCCTGATATCATTGGATCTATATATCACACTCCTTCCCTGATTCATCAGTTTAGATGTTGTTTCATGATCAACATTGTACACATTATCAACAAATTTATCATGATAAACATCAATAGGGGTGTCTTATCTTGCGGAAGATAGTCATTCTCCCTATATTGCTCCGTATGAGGATCATCCACTGGGATGTGGGTTGCCCAATGGATTTATGTTTTACATACATATGAATGTATATCATCAAATCCACATTAGAGGTACTAGAAGTTGGAACATTGGTATTTTCAGGGATTGGGATATGTTCATTTACCATCCTATTACAAAAGTAGCGAGTATCATGTAACTTCATGTTGCAAAGAGGAAATTCCTTCTCATCGATGAAATGAGTTTAGCGATAGAATGAAAAACATGTAGTTAATCCAAATTTAACGTTTATTTTCATACTGGATGACTAAGATGATTCATTCATCTCTTATGGTTAGAACAACTTCTTCCACAACAGTACATGATGTACAAAATTCAACTAGTACCCTCGCATAATTCCCATAACATAGTTTATCTATTTTTTGGTCTATCCTAATTAGATTACCCATGGATGATTCAATATCCCAATAAATGTTTGGGTGCCATTATAGAAAATTAAACTTATTGGTATGGATGTATACTTGTGCATGGGTTTTTCCTACATTATATGGGTCAATGCTTCGATCCCATTCAGGATTTCAAAAAAATCCAATCTTCAATGACAAATATACGTATCTTTATGCCTTGTTCATAAGTTAATTAGATGGGAAAATGATATGGTAATAACCTCACCACATTATAGTTGACATACAATATTAAAATCCTATGAGTTTATAGATCATATGAGTGATTTCATTGAACATCCAATGATGCTCACATTTTTTAACGAAAATTCTGGCGATAAAAGAGTACCTTAACTGGAAATCCATTTCCTTGACTACCTCTTGATTCTTTTATAAATTATATATCATATCCTTTTGAATAACCCTCCCAATAGGGGTAATAATATGTTCTATGAATTGTATGGATTTCGGGATATTTGACCATGAATGAAATGTTATTCTTTAAATAAATATTCGTTTCCTATACTTGGTCCTCAACAATTAGATTATTTGAAACATGATGAAATATCTCCTTAAGTCCATCATGATCTAAAACATATGTGTTCATCGATATATCAGTTGGAATCATCTTCACTCATCCATCTACGTTTCCAGGATCATGGGGTTCCCCATTTTCCCCTTGTTCTTCCATCTCCCACTCTATGAATACAATATTATTATACATTCTTTTTAAATTATCTTAAATTAAAATACAATAACTTGTATATTCTCACCCAAGTGGCTTATAAAAGTTAATATTTCTTACTAAGGTTGGTTTTCTGTAAATCTCACTCATCCAAGAAAATTAGGACAAATGTTAAGGTAATTTTATAATTCTGTAATTTTATTTTTTACTTTGATTACACGATTTACCCATAACCATGTAAAAAATTACTAAAGTTTGTAGTTGGAAAATCACAAAAAAAAAAGAATTTGTTCATTTTAGACTATGAATATCATAGATATCCCAACCTTGTTTGACCATTTTTTTCAAATTGAATTCATAGTTCTGGAATAATCAATAGGATTAACCCCATTGCAAGTATGTTTCGTGAAATACAATTTGATTAATTTTTTAGTCAATATCATTTTTGAAAACAGAATTTGTTTTCCTATAATTAAATTTTATATTTGTAATAGCGTGCTAAAATACATTTATATGTTATGTTATTCATTATTTATATAATAAAATATATTTCTTTACGTTGTTTTTTAAATAGATTTTCTCAATCATGACAAATAAAATTAATACTAAAAATGAATCATTTTTAATAATATATATTATTTTCTAGTTGTTCATAAAATTATCATTATAATTTCCAAAATAAAATAATGAATGTGTAAAATTATAGATGCCTAAAAAATAATCATTTGCAATACAAATACCTATATAGAGAAAAATATATCTTTAGGAAACCAAATCCTATGATCTAATCAAACACCACAATAATGGTGATGGAGAATTGGGAGGGGTATGTTTAAATGAAAACAAATCGAAATGGTCATTGATATATTCTACATCCTATTGAAAATATTTCTTATCTTGAATATTTCATGCCAATGAGTGATGTGTGAAAGCAATACAACCATCCTCAAATCATATATATCTATAAATATAATTTTAATTATAAAAAATATATTTATTATAATTTGATAATTTTTTAAATATAAATATTTATTTATTTAAATAATTATAAAACTATTAAATATATTTTTTAATACATTTATTTTAATTTTATATGTCTTTAAATATATATATATATATATATATATATATTTATGACTATAATAAAAATATATATATTTTAAGTTTATATTTTTAATAAATATGTAATATATATATATATATATTAATTGTTATTAAATAATTATATAATTATAATAGATATATACAAATATAATTCCATATAAATATAGATAATTTCAAGGTATAATAATATTATAATAAAGTTATTAATTATATATAATTATAAATATTATCAATAAGTTTATAGTAAATTTATAATTATAAATATATATTTAATAAAATGGTAAATATAAATAAATATTTATTTATTTATGGTTATTATTACTAAAAAATAAATATATATCAATTATATATAAAATTTTATAAAAATATATAAATTATAAATAATTTATTATCATTAAAATTTTATCAGCTGTTTTTAGTGGTGATGTAGACACAACTTTGTTATTTCTAATAACATTGATAAAGTCATGTATTATCAGCGTTTTATATTTTAGCATTGATAAAGCATCCCTTTATCAGCCCTTTTAAAGTGGAGATGGTAAAATGTTTAATGAATTTTATTAATCACCTCTAAAATTCTACTCTCTATTGCACAACTCCAGCTCTTGTAGAGTATAAAATCAACTACCTTCACCTCCTCCTCCTCCATCCCATCCTATATAACTAAATCCTCCTCCTCCTACGCAAATCCCTCATCCTCATCCTCTACCTCTTACTCTTGCGGTCATCGTAAGATAAAAGATCTTCTTATGTTATGTATTGGTTTATGTTTTGGTTTGGAATATTTTTTTTCCTAATTATGTGTTTCCAAATGTTCAAGATAAGGCTTAGGTGTGTTCTAGGGTATTGTGACATGAAATAAAACAAAAAATGGGGTTCTTAGGCATGTTGCATGTATTTTTAATGGTTATTGCAATCTGTGTGTAGCTTCCCATGTAACCATGCGACCTAGGACAGAGGCTTATGCAATGTTTTTGGATATTTTGGAAAAACATTCTTAATTTACAAGAAACTATGTGAAATTGTTTATTTTAGGTAGTAGGTTCATGCATGGTTTGCCAACGGATTGGAAAACCATTCAGGTAAATGATGTTACATAGAAACTATGAGAAATTTGAAACAAAATCCACCACATGATTCCAATACACAAATCTGATTTCTTCTCCATTTTACCAGTCACGACCTATCCCCTGGGGCCCATGACATGACTACCCCAATCATGATTTCCATAGGCCAAGGGATGGTGACTAGAACCAAATGGGGTATTCCATGAAATCGGGAATGAATTGCCTTTCTAACCTATAAACACATGCAACCAAGCACACAACGAGATATGAACACAAGTAAAATTGTATAGAAAAAAATAATGCATAAAGTAAGAGAGGATGGAATACAAGCCCATCAGTAAATTTAAAATTACAACAAAAATACAATACAACTTATGAATGATAAGAAAACAAATTGGGTCATCCTCTGGGGTTCCTACAGGAAGGGTAGATACTGATCGCCTCCTCAGCACTCCACGTCTGTCTATCTCCTATGAATACCAACACGTCGTATTGTCCACCTCTGAGCACCGACCAATCCTAGAACCCTCTTCCTCAGTCAGCGTTGTCCGTCGTCTACACCAAACCCATCAAAGAGCAGGCATATTCCATGTAGGGGTGAGTATAATGATACTCAGTAGGGACACAGAGACACTCAAGGTCTCACAAAATCCACAAATGATAAACCAAATAGCCTGAAAATCAACTGAAAACCCTACATAGGTATTTGGTCATACATATACCTAAGTTATCAATTTTACCCATCTCAATCATGAAAAAAACACAGAGTCCATCTAAAATCCCAAAGCTCAATAGTTCAACAATGGAAGGAATACCATTCGGGTAAGTACCACCTAGGTATGCCACCCATATGAATACCACCAAGGTATTACCACGATGGAATGTGCCAAAACATACAGGCTCAGCTCCCAAAAGGTATAACTTAAGTATAGTAGTATAGATGACTATATGTAACTACTAAATCATATTACTCAGTTAAGAGTCAGACCCACAAAGGATTTTAATACGTCATCAGACCCACAAAGGATCCGAGTAAATCTCTTGTATGTCGTTAGACCCACACATGATCCAAGGACAACTCTGGTAAGTCGGTAGACCCACTGAGGATCCTAGTTCATCTCTAGTACATTGTTAGACCCACAAAGTCTCCTAGAACATCGCCATTATGACGACAGACCCACAGAGGTTCCTAGTACATTTCCACTACTATGTCAGACCCACAAACGATCTCAATACATCTCCAGTACGTTGTCAGATGCACACATTATCCTAGAACATCTCTAGAACATCTTCAAACCCACATAGGATCTGATTACATCTCTCGTATGTGGTTTGACCCATAGTGGATCTGAGTACATCTCTTGTACATCTTCATACCCACACAGGATCATAGTACATCTCTATCACATCATCAAATCCACAAAGGATCCTATTACATCTCCGGTACGACGTAGGAGCCAGCTATAGGGTTCCCGAAATAAGATTTCTCATCATCAGGAGGGTCGAATCCTCATACCATTGGTCGATACACCAACTACCAAGATGTACCATGAAGAAGATTCCCATAGGACTGCAACGTCATAGGGGTCTCAATGAAAAAACAAAATTTCTGCTTCAATCAGATGCCCGATCTGTAAGTTATTAGCCTTTTAGTCCAGAGTGCCCGGTTGAATTTTTGCTCAATACAAACCGATTACATTAAAAATTTATGTAAATATCATATTGGATTTATCAAATGTACCGTATCACTCCACGGTTTCCAATTCCACTGAAGGTTTGTTAAATAGATGCCTGTTTCCAATATTATGGCCAAATGATAGTATAGGTTCAAAACTGGTCCATGACCGGTCTGACCCAGTCAAACTGACCCGACCTGACCTAGCCTAGGTCGACCAGGTACGGGTCGACCCACCCCATCCCATAGGGTCTGGTACATCCTGCATTGGCCGGTCCAGCCTAGCAGCCCACGGGGCAATGGGGAAGCCGTAGATGCCACATGTTCCACGGGGCCGTGGGGCGGCGGAGGCAGTGAAGGCCGCAGGGGCCACAGTGGTCGTGGGTGGGGCGGTGGAGGCCACTGGGGCCACAGAATGGGGGAGGAAACGAGAGCTACAATTCAGTGTGCGGTGGTATGTAGGTCACGATCTTTAGTGACAGTCTTGGCGTGGTGGGGCGGGCGTGGTGGGGCAGCTGAGGTGCAGCGGTCCGCCGCGGCACACTAGTTGGCAAGCCATCCTCAACCTGTGGCACGGTCGTGTGCCATGCCTTAGCCAGCGGCCGGTTCGTCTGGCCTCTCTTTATTGATTACCATGTCATAAATCCTCCTTTATCCATTTAATGAACACACTATTCATGAAGAATGACGTATGGGATGGGCCAAGATTGTTTGGCCCGCACCCTCCGTGTTAGAGCTGTAGCATGTGTCTCAAGGGGGATGATTCAATGTGAGAAGAAAATTAACATTGATCAATTTAAAACACATAACTACCTCGTTAGTTTGTTGAATTCAATGAGGAGGGAAGGATAGTCATTTAATTAATACATCCCACATTGGAGGATGTACCAATAATGATTTCAATGACATTAGAGAACATCAATGTTATTAATTAGAGAAGCGTTTTTCATTGGAGAAGGTTCTCTCCCAATTTTACTTTTCCAACGCTTTCCCGAATTCCCAAAAAATGTAACGCCAACCTAAATTTAATTAAGTAGATCAATTATGTTGGCATAATTACAATGGTGGCAGATCTCATAAATTGTTATTTTTCTCCACCAATCAAATGGGGAGTTGGCATAATTGAATTTAAGAAGATGAAAGGTTTTCTCAACTAAAGGGGTTTCGGTGGTCCCCATATTTAGGAATTCAAAATGGGGGTTTTATGCTCAGGGGTCCCCACCACTATAACACACAGATATGAGGTTTCAAAAAATAAAAATGTTAAACAAATTAATTTTTATTTTATTCCTTCACGAAAAATACAAAAAACTAAGTTTCACCCTCGAAAAACTATCATCGAGGTGAATGTCTCCATAAGAGAATATCAGTACTGTGAGTTCAACGGTGTCATTGGATTTCAATTCTATGCTCCTGTTCAAAAGATACAAAAAATTGCATGCACGTTTACTGAATGTACCCGAAGAAAATATCAGAAATTCATTCCAGGATCTCTGGGCCTCAGAATCACTCACCGTCAATATTCATGGACTCATAAAATTCCCATATAATAAAATTACATGGAATTTCATTTTCATTTCATTTTTCCCACCTAAGGGATTTTCTCCCACGAAATCCACATCACAAAAATAAGAAAACAAGTGGGGGTACTGAGCATGTATCTAAGCCGCCCGCTCCCATGTGCTAACTTGGAGGATCCAGTGCTGCCAATGAATGCGTACTAGAGGTATCAACCACCGATGAAGAAACTTCTCCTTTCAACCCACAATCTCTACTAGAAACTCCGTAAATATCACCCCATCATTAATATCTATCTCGTCATGGTCAATGATTTGAGAATGGTTGTGGACATATCTCATCAGCTGGGATACCTGGTCGATGATGTGAGAAGTTTCTTGCCAATTTTCCAACTCTAATAAGGACCGGGAAGGGTCCAATGAACCTCAGAGATAACATGTCGCCTTGTCCAAATCTCTGAAAACCTCATTGAGGTGACACCCATAGAAAGACATAGTCACCATACATGAACTCTGGAGGTCTCCATCTCATTTCGGTATAAGAATTTTTCCTCCTCTTTGCTGTCTTCATCCACTCCTAGAGGATCTGCACCTTCCCTGTGGTATCTCATAACATCTCGGGTCCCACTAGTGCTGACTCCCCTGGGTCATTCCAACAAAAAGGTGATCAGCAAGGTCGCTCGTACAATTCCTCATAGGGATCCATCCCATTGGTGGATTAATAGCTTTTGTTGTTTGCAAACTACACCAAATGAAAATGATCCTCCCAACTGCGACTGAATTCGAGGACCCAAGAATGCATCATGTCCTCAAGTGTTAGAATAGTCGGCTTAGTATAGCCATCCGTCTAAGGATGGAAGGGGGTGCTCAAATGACGTTGTGTCCCAGAAGACACCTAAAAATCCATCCATAGTCGTGGATTTAAAAATATACCATGATCAGAAACAATCATAAAAGGAATTATATGTCACAGCACAATCTCATGCACATATAGGTGTCTGAAGCTCTCTATTGAGCCATGCTCTCTAATTGGTAGGATGTGGGATGACTTGGTGAGTTGGTCAGTGATGACCCAGATAGAGTCATGAACTCTAGATGTACATAGAATTACAATCAGGAATTCTATAGATATACCATCCTACTTACATTCTTTGACCTCCAATGTCTGACCCAAGACAGCTATTACCTGATGCTCAACTTTCACATACTGACATGTGAGTCATCAAGAGACAAACTCTGCTACTACATTCTTCATTCCCAGTAACCAGTGCTGTCGTTGGAGATCCTAGTACATCTGCACCACTCCTGGATGTTCTGCTAGAGGGGATATGTGGAACACCCTCATCAATTCTTCCTAAAGTAATACTGGTACCAGGGTATGTTTTCTAAAGAGGATGACATCCTCCCCACCTTTAGAAAATTCATCAGGTTCATGTCCTGTGAATATCTAAGGTCATCAATCCTCACATTTAGTGTCTCTACATTTTTCATCCCTGATTTACAAGTGAATTGTAGATGTGACTGTAATAGACTGAAGAAAAGCTGCTCTATCCCTTTCCAGAAAGGATATATGCAAATCAGCCTGCTTCTCTATTGCCTCACCTAGCAGTTGTATATCGGATCTCCTGCCGAGTGTATCTTATACCAATTTTCCCCTCCCAAAAGAATATATAATCTCAATGTCATAGTCTTGGAGGAACATAAGACACTCCATTGGGAACAGAAAACTGAATACTCTTACTGCCACGAGGGTAAGGCTGTCCGACTCATGAGTGACCAGTTACACCCTCTTATAAATATGTTTATCATGTGCTTCCTGGGTTTCCTTTTTCTCCAACGAAGGAAAACTTCTTCCCAATGTTTTAGAGAAACCAAAAACATTTTCCTAATAAAGTAAAGCTGGGTAAGAATTGTGGATGTTCAGTCATACCCAAACTACCATCGCAAGCCCTCAACATTTCCAATAAGAGGTTCCAACTAAAAATCCATCCATAAGGGACGGATCACACTGTTAGAATTTGTGTGATTATAGAATCTCCACTCAAATGCATGTCCAAAGATGAGGGTCATGTCTATTACTTAACCGTAAACTTTGGATCTTGATCTGGATTCCGGGAAAAAGGCAATGTTTGGTACCTATGTATCTTTTTATGAAATCAAGTAGTAGACACAGACCTTACCTCAAAACCTTCCTAAAGTCCATGGTTCACACTCCTTGACTACATTCAGCTACTCTCTTCACATTTTCTCCAGCTCCCCAATCATGTCCGGGACCACAAATGGGGGTGGTGGTAGCAGGTTGAAAAGTACACAACCTCATGCTGCTCTCCTAGCTTCACTTCCACATCTGCTTCCTAGAAGACTCATCTTTCCCTACCATATCCTCTTCCTAAAACATTTAACATTCCCATGTCTCTCATATGGGTGCTAGTTTCCTACACTTCCACTACTAACATTTCCATTGTTTTATCTGCTCAGATAGTGAAAAAACAACCACACAAGTTCTCTCATGCACCCTAACATAAATAGGAATGCATAGAGGAATAGTGAAGTCATGGATTACCTTAAACACACCTAGATCGAATGTCTTATCCCTGAAGCACTTTTTGTATCATAATCATCAAGTACTGGGAATGGTTAGTTTTCCTTGATGAACCCTAAGACACTGACATGTCATCCTATCGAAGTTGTATAAGCTCTAGAGAACTCCCAGCCACCTCCTTAAGGTTGTCCTCAACCACCTATGAGTAGGGCTCACCTCAGAACCTGGGGGGTATCTAAAGATGAAAATCATGTAAGGCACAAAGTCTAAATGCGTCCACTAATAGTACATTCGGTTGTAACTATTGAAAAATGGGCAGTGATATAGCTGACACACTACCCATAGGTACAATCTCGGGCAACAGTTCATGTACTGAAGCCTCGTCACTATGTAGACCATCCTCATGGTCACTCGTAGGAAAATAATTGAAGCTATGATCACCATCTATTGTATTGGTGTCTCAAATGGGTGAAACACTCTTGATAAATACTACAGCCAGCCCTCAGTAACATGGGAATTTGTCTCGCCTCAAAACCTCAGAGGCCACTAATGCTGGAACTCATGCAACGCGCTCAGCCGGTGTGAACCATTTGCTAGTGTGGTTGGTGGTAACTGCTTCCAAATGGATGGTGATGATGTCGGAACACCACATGAAGGTGCCAACAACTTATGAGGACCCTACACTGGATCCTCATCGCTTGGTGGGCCTTCATCGGATATACTCTCGAGAATGATAGCTGGCTGTCTATGTAGCAGCATTCTGAGAAGGAACAGGAGAGCCCCGGTCATTATGTTATACCAGGTGATCTAACTAAAATAAAACACTGGAGAACAATTCAAAACACACACACAATCAGTGTTTTTGTGCACTGATTTAGAAATCAGAATTCAAGGTCCCGGTGTAAGGATACGTCGGCCACCACAACAAGACTGGATTCCCTAAACTGATAACCACACTCACTACAGGAAACACTATTTCTGTTTAAATGGTCAATGTCCAATTTCCTATGGTATATCCTCCCTTTGATCCAAATTTGTCACCACCCGTCCCCTGGGGCTCGTTCCGTAACTACCCCATGCCCACCTTCCATAGGCCATGGTCAGACGACTAGCACTGAAAGGCGTATTCCCTAAAATCGAGAAGGCATTGCCTTTATAACCTGTAAACAGACGCAACCTAGCACACAATTAAATACTAACATAAGTAAAACTATATAGAGAAAAGAGTGATGAATGTATGAGGGGCTAGAATACAATCCCAAAAGTAAATGAACTAGTACAACTAAAATACAATAAAATCGTGGACTGATAAGGATAGCTACTAGGTCATCCTTAATGGTTTATACCTAAAGGTAAGGTACATATTGACACCTTAGCACTCTTTGTCTGTTCGTCTCCTCTGTGATCCGACACGCCATATGTTCCACCTCCTGACACTGACCAGTCCTGGAACCCTCTTCCTCAGTCAGCGATGTCCATAAACTGAAGCAAACACAACAAGGATCGGGCATATCACATGTCAGGGTGAGTGTAATGATACTAATTAAGTACCATGATATCCTCAAGGTCTCACAAAATCCACAAAGGATAAACTACATAGCATGAAAATCAACTATAAACCATACTTATGTATATGTCCATACATATACCTATGTTATCAATTATACCCATCTCTATCATGATGAAATCATTGAGTCCCACTCAAAGCCCAAGGCTCATCTACTCCAAAAAGGAAGATATATCATGAGGGTAATTACCACCCAGGTATTCCACACAGAAGAATACCACCATGGTATTACCAAGAAGGAAAGGACCAGAAGGGATAGACTCATATAACACCAGGTATAACAGAAGTACAATAGTAGATATGATTAGTGTAACTACTAATTCATCTTACTCTGTTAAGAGGAAGACCCAAAAAGGATCGTAGTATGTCGTCAGACCCACACAGGATCCTAGTACATCTCCATTACATCTTCAGACCTACACAAGATCCTAGAACATCTCTGGTATGTCCTCAGACCCACACAGGAACCTAGTACATCCCTAGTACATCTTCAGACCCACACAGGATCCTCAGACTTCTCCAGTACGTCGTTAGACCCAAACATGATCCTAGTACATCCCGAATACTTTTTCAGACCCACACTAGATCCTAGTACATCTCTATTACGCCATCAAACCCGTACATGTTCCTAGTACAACTCCAGTACATCGTTAGACCCACACAGAATCCTAGTACATCTCTTGTGAGTCGCCAGACCCACACAAGATCCTTGTACATCTCGAGTGGGTTATCAAACCCACAAAACATCCCAGTACAACTCCAGTACATCGAAAGACCCACACAGGATCCCAGAACATTTCCAGTATGTCGTCAGACCCACAAATGATCCTAGAACATCTCGTGTATGTCGTGAGAGATAGCTACAAGTTTCCCACACTATGATTGATCGTCTCTGAGAGGGTCCACTCTTCAAACCACTGGTTGATACTCCAACTACCATGTTGTCCTACTACGATGTTTACCAATGATCCTCGACATTATAGCGGTATAAATGCAGTAGATGTTGCTTCAATTTGATAAATGGTCTGTAAGATATTAGCCTTTTAGTACAGAGGTCCCGGTTGGATGTATGCTTGATCCAACCCAACCATATCCCAACATTATCAAAATCTAATGTGGAGTATAGAAAAGGGACCATCTTGCTCCACGGTTTCATGTTCCATTGACATTTTGTCAGACGGCTTTCCGGTGCCAATTTTATTGAAAAATGACTGTATAGGGTAGAAAGTGGTCCAGGTCCAGTATAACCCGATTGGCCCGAACATGCCAATGTCGAACCAGTTCGAGTCCACCCATCCCGACCCACTGGGTCTGGCCCTTATTTCTAGTTCCAGACCGGCCCCCACTGGGCGGTCTGGCCTGCTGGTTGGCCTATCCTGGGCAGCGGCCCCCGGGGTAGCAGAGCGACTGTGAAGGTTGCGGGGTAATGGAGGCCGCAGGGGTTGTGGAGCAGCGGAGGTCGTGGGGGAAGTAGATTTCATGGGCGGCATTGGGACGTGGAGGTCATGGGGTCATGGAGGCTACCATTCCATGGAGGACACATGTTCCATGAAAGCTACAGGCGATGTGGGGATATTGAGCGGTGGAGGCCACTGGGGTCTTGAGTAGCACGGGCCCACGGAGGCCTCAGAGTGGAGCGGGGTCCAGGGGCCACGGAGCGGAGGAGGAAGCAAGTGGCGTGTGGGAACGGGTGTCATGGAGCTGTAGAGGTCGTGAGGCTACGTGAGGTGTCATGGAGGATGTGGTCCGATGGGACCATCATGGTCCAGCGGGGTAGCCGTAGTGCGGCGTCCCTCCACAGTTTGGTTGATGGCCAACCGTCCTTGCTGCGTGCCGCTCTCATGCGTCATGCCTTCACTGCCAGCCTATTTGGCTAGCCGATCTTTCTTTGCCGCTGTGGCACAGAGCTGCCTTCTTCCATCATGAAGAACACACCATTCATGTATAATGGTGGAGGAGTTCAGTCCATGTTGGTTTGGCCGACACCCTCCATGTTAGAGCGGTAGAAATATTCTCAAGGGGGATGATTCAATGTGAGTGGAAAAAATAACATTGATCAATTTGAAACACACCCCTACAACATTAGTGTGTAGGTGACGATGATTAGGTAAGTACATTCATTAATTAAGTACATCCCATGTTTTAGGATGTACCTTGGAAGAAGTAGATGATGTTGGATAACGTCGTCATCCTTTGTTGGACAAGTGTTCTTTATTTGAGTATAAGAATTCCTCCAAGGTTCTCTCCAAATTATCCATTACGAACCCATTCCCCATTACCACCAAAAATGATAATCTAACATAATTTTAATTAATTAGATGAATTATGTTGGCACAGTTAAAATATTGACACATCTCAATAATTTTTATTTGGCTACAATAATTAAATGGGGAGTTAGCATTATTGATTTTGGTATTTTGGGAGGTTTTCTCCCATTAATGATGTTCGGGTGGACCCCAAATTTCGAAATTCAAAATGGGGGGTTTAGGATCAGTGGTATCCACCTAGACAACACACATTTTGGAGTTTTCAACAAATAATAAATTTATAAATTGTTTATTTTATTTTATTCCTACAAAAAAAACAAAAAAACAAAAATTCCCCAATGGCTAAATGTCATCGAGGTGAAAGTCTCCTTAAGTGAATATCAGCACTGTGAGTTTAATGGTGTCCTCATATTTCAATTACAAGCACTAGTTCAATAGTTAAAAAAAACCACTCGCATGTTTACTGAATGTACCCGAATTGTTTTCATAAATTCCTTCTTGGCACTCCAAGCCTCGAAATCACATGTCGTCAATTTTTGCAGACTTGTAAAATTCCAATATATTTAAAATTTTACCTGTAATTTTAGATTATTTTCATTAACACCCCCCCTCCACAACACAATTTAAGAACATCAATGACCGAAGCTTCCATGAGGTGGTTCTCTTTAGTTTCTTTGTTGTTTTGAGAGTCGTTAGTTGCGGATCGACGCCCCGAGTGTGTTGAATCCTCTACTCCATTATATTTTTCCTATTAGGTATTGTGGTTTCTCCCATATTCTTCTAAATCACTAAATCCATTTGTTTTTTTGGGGTAATAGGTTTGGGATTCAAGGGTTCTTGGATTCAGATCTACGGCCAAGGTTACCGGTGACTTCATCAACGGATTTGAGGTAGGTGGTCTACTTGTATTATCTTGTAGTTTTATTTTAGGCGATTTAATGTATGCTTTTTTTCATTGTTTTCCCTACTTGGTTTCTTGGTTTCATAGGATTTCATGATAAAACGGGTTTAAATGACCACTTGAAACCCTCACGATCCCTGTGGGATGCATGTAGGAGTACATGACCATTTTAGAGCCACAAACAGGGTGTGCTGGAAAACTCAGACCTAGATTGGGGTTGGTTTAAGTGATGAGTCGCTAAACAATAATGTGGAATCCATTTAGTGAATTTCATAGTGGTTGATTATGTTATGAATGAAATTATTATAAATATGACTATGGTGATAATGGCATTAGGGTTTTTGGAATGATATGAAAATTGGTAATTGGGTTGAATAGATTATGTTAGTTGTTTCCTGAATTTGGTTAGAACTTCTTTACGGGATTAGGGTATGTTAAATGTGAAATTAAAATTAGGTAATGGAATAGAAAATTTGGATTTTGTTAACTATATTTATTAAGTGAATAGATGAATTGTGTAAATGTGTTAATACATGACAATTAGGTGGTACATCTATGTTATTGAATGTTGAAAAGGGATTGTTATGTGTGATAAGTGAAATATACTTGAAATTAATATGTGGGTGATTTCATCAAAAATGGTATATTGGATAAATTGTTTAATGAATGATCAATGATGAATTTGGCTACGTTATGGGAGTTGTTGAACAAATCTAATGGGTTGTGGTAGAGGAATGGAAATTTGGATATATGGACATGAATGGTAAATGGTAAATGTATTAATGGGTTATGTAATAGTGTTAATTATCATGATGTGTTATGCATTGTGAAATTCAATGGCATTAAATATGCATGGATGTGTTATGTATGGTCTTTTGTGGTGGATGATAAATAAGAATGTTCAAATTCGGTGGTATAGTGTGGAATTGACTTGTGGTTTTATGCCCACGGGTCGAGTTAGACTTAGGCTCAAAAAACCACCCCAAAATTCATGGTTTAGGGATGGGGACAGATGAAATATTCCCTTAATGGTTTCATTCCACCCGGACTAAGGATTCGAGGTGAGGATAATGTGTTGTTGTGTTTGGAGGATCCCTAGTGAGATAGGAACATGATTTTTCTTCATTGTGCATTATGATTTATTTCCTTAGACACATTTGTAGATGATATTATTGTAATGAATATGGTATAAGAAACACAATTGAGATAAATTCTATCATAGAATTAAATGATCATTGTTAACTAATAGAACATGAACTATCCTATGTTTAGATGACATTAATATTGTACATGAATGCACTATCTATTTGACAGGTTGTGTTTTAGATACCATTGGTGGGGACCTACTATGTTTTTTACCCACATCTCGCTTGGGTATCCATTGGGTACCTGGGAAGATAACTTGGTTGCAGGTGAGGACAAGGTTAGAGGCCAAATTGTGAGATTTTGATTTGGGCTCGGGATGAACATGGTGAAGGACTCAGTCTTAGTATATAGATTTGTTTGGAGTTTGGACATTTATTTTATTTTGGGATTCATTCACCAGAATGATTTATTCCACATGACATTGTTACATTTGATTTGTGTTTGTACCCATTTGGGAAATGCTTGGTTATTCATGTTAATTGGATGTTCGTATTTTTTTCCTATTTATACTAGGTTTTTTTGTGGATTTCTATATTAAAGAGTGTATGGTCTCTCCAGGTGATTTATTTCAAACTCTCTTCTAGTTGGATACCTCTGGCATAGAGTGAGGCACACTTCTTGTTATATGAAGTCTTGGCTCAGAGCATGATTTTAGTGGCATCCGGGTCGAGGTAGTTACAATGTTGTATCATAGGAGTTATTTTCTCTTTCATACTATTTTGGAATGGTAGATGAGATATTATTATGTGTCGGGCCATGGTAATTAGATTATGTTTGGGGGTATCTAACTCATGTACTAGGGAAATCCCAAGTCACCTTAAGTAGGAATTCATGTTCTGGATGTGCATTCTTATAGTTGGATGATATCTACCCGTTTGGGGATACACATGTGGTGTTATTTGACTAAATAATAATATTTGGCTCCTGAACAGAATAGAAGGAGGTTTTACAGTCATGCAAAATTTTATTCACCCAATGATGTATTCAAGAGAGATTATTATAGGAACACACACGGGATGGGTGTGTGGGGAATAAAAAGTTGAATGCATTTTTAATTTCCCGATAAATATGAAGAAAATGATTCATAATCATTGGAATGTAACTGTATGTATGAAAAAAATAAAAATTAATAATTAAGGAATGACTTTTATAAAGAAATGTTATGATCATGTTATCTTTTTTGTTGTGATAGGTTGTAAAGGGTGTTTTGGTGTCTAAATAGAAAAGGGTTTCATAATGATGGTAAACTTATTAATGGATTTTCCTGATAAAAATTTTAAATGATTTAAAATGGAGATTATATAAAGTCATGAAATGTAAAATGTCCCCAAGTGGGAAGGAATTTTTAAATAAATGAAGAATTTGTTTGATGATGTGTTGAAGAATGACTTACTATTAAGTGAATTGGCTTCACTAGGTTGACGAAGACAAAAGTAGGTATGGTGGAGGGTAGATCTCAAAGCATGATCTTAACCATTGGGGTAGAGTATAATGAATTGTTTGATTAAGGTTGATCATGTGTTATCATTCCATCTGTGGTTGAATTTTGTCCATCATTCTGTGAAGTGTTGAGTTAATGACATGTTTCGAATTAGTGTGTTTGGTTTCAAAAGTGGGTATCTCTAATAAATTAAGTTGGACCTTCTTATGTTATGGTGGGGTAGTGATAGTCCCTATTTTGTTACATTGGTTTTGGATTGTGAGGACTTCACAGTTATGATATGTCCTAGGTTGTGTGTTTAGGGAACCTACATTGGGTTGTTTTCCATGGGTTGTAAGGAATTGTTCAGTAAAGTGAGTGAGATAAATCTCATGGTTCGTGACCATACAGATTACATGTTGGACCCTATGAATGGCGTCTCGGTCTTGGTGACATTTTGATTATAGACTATGCGAGTTGGGTATTGAATCCGGGAGAGGATGTTTATCTTGTAGTGTCGATGAGTGTGTACACTCTTAGTGGGGAACATATAGAATATGGTTGTTGGTGTGTTAGACATAGTGTGAATAAGAATGAGAGTGAGAGTTCCATTCTCAGGCATTGCTTAATTAATGCCATGATAAGTATTCATTGGAGATAGCACCAATGATTTTTCTTAGTTTTGATTGCGTTTTGGGGAGTTGGTATCATTTAGCCATTGAGGTGACCAATGAGAGAGGTCAGACGGGGTTTCTAGATGTTTTGGATGTGTGTCACGTATGTTGATGTTTGGGACTTGGGTAGTGAGACTTTGAGTGCCCCATTGTGTAGGTTTGGCAATGAGGGCTATGTTGGAAGGCTTATGGTATAATTGCACCTGGTTCCTTCATATGGACACCCTAGTGTTGTGATAGGAGCTGAGGCTATTATAAAGGGCCATATCATATTAATTACTGAATCACCTATTTGAATGATGATTAATAGAGGCTTGAGGTTGATTTTGATTGGAAGAGGTAAAGGTGGATTTTGTGTGGTTATATGCTTTCAATCGATGGTGTCACCCATTGTCATGGTGGTCACGTGGTTGAAATTGTTAGTATGGATATATTGGTGGTGGTGGTGTTCATCGAAAAATTATTTACAAACCACAGATAGTGACAATCCTTCTCAATATCATGATATCGCCCCAGGTACATTGAGAATATCTAGGTCATGCCAAGAGGCATGATGTTTTTTGATGGATAAGGTACACCATGGAGGTTATGTGCATCTAAACAGTATATATATAGCTTGATTTTGGAATTAACACCTTTTATGGTTTTGGGTTAGGACCTCTGGATGGACAGAATGATGAAAAACATCGTGGGTTCCATTCACATAAGTTGGAAATAGACACTGGGTGATGTTCTTTTTCTTATTTTGGGATAAGACGGATGGACATGTCTATGTTTTGGGTTTTCCTTGTGAGCGAGAAAAATATGTGGTGGATGAAATTAATCATGAGAGTAGTGGTAACAACACTCCTAAGGTGGGGAGTGATAAATCAGTCCTGGATGTGGATAAGTAGACATTGAATGGAAATAGTGGCACTGGGGTTCCAATGTGGATCTTGTGAGGTGTATGTTGGGTTCCTGAGAGAGGAATGTGGGCCTTGGTTGTGGTGATTTATGATCCATGTGTTTTCATTGAGCTCACGGTGGTTCCAAATGAAAGTTGTGAGGTTTCTGTTGATGTCGTAGGAGGATGTGGTTGGATATTAAAATAGGTAGTGGTAAGAGAAGATGGGTTCCTATAACTACAAAAAATATTGGGTTTGTTCTCATGTAATTTTCCCTTATGTGGTTTTGGAATGTTTTCATTTTGAGTGAACCTTGGCCATGTGATGTGGCTACCTCCCTAGGGTGAAGTCAGTGTCGGTCTTGAGGGAAGTAGTGTCGTGATGAAGTAATTCTACTTGAATTCAGGAAATGACCATAGTTGGTGGGTGGGATGATAATGATAGGATTCAAGTTAGTAATCTCTTTGGGGAGGTGAGAATGGATTAGTGTACCCTTACTGGAATGTGGGTTTTCTGAGAAAATCCACTTAGGTGTGGTCTAACCTGATATGGTAAACGTGAATTGGTTTGGTGTGAGTGACACCCCTACAAGTTAATGTTGTAGAGAGAAGTGGCATTTTTAAATGAATTTGTACCCGAGTGAGATCATTTTGACATTATTCATTTAATGTATAGTGTAGAAATGTATTTCTAAATGATTTTGATGGTGCATCTGGGTGTCAATGTAGGAAATGCACTTATGGATGCATGGGCATGGTGAGTTGGATCCTTTTAGGTGATCGAAATGATTATATGAGTTATGTTGGTCCTTGGATTATGGGACGGTTCCATGTCACATAAAATGGTGAAAAGAACCACACTAGACTATTTATTTATTGGCAGTGTGATTAGACTTTTAGGATTGAAGCTATCGAGTGGTCAATGTTCATGTATGTTGGCCCTGGTAGAGATATTTGGCACGGTTGAACTGGTCATGAAGGCGAGAGATTTGAGTGGAATTTTGTTTTACATTGTCAAATGATATCTTTAGGATTGGTGGAAAGAAGGGATTTCTGTTTCTTCTAGGTTATACCCATATTGTCACCATTAGAGTTGGGTGAACATGAAAATGATGCTAAGTGATTTGGGACATGAGTTGTGATGTGGATCACACTGATGAGGTGCTAGTTGTTTTTGTCAATAAAATTGTGATTTTTTGTGTGATGTTTCCATGTATAGAGAGTTAGGAGCCATTTTATATATTTTCTCTATGAAGTTCTAGTGTGTTGGTGTGGATGGACTAGAAGCATCCTTGGAGTGTTTTCGGTCTTTGTTATGGTGGGGACATTTGGGACTAGTCTATTTCCTTGATACATTTTCAGAGAGCCATGTGGTGTGCAACCATAAACTATAAGATAGTAAGGGATAGGCAGAACTAGTGTCATGATATCTTGTTAAAAATGATTGTGATGCTTGGAAGAGTGGCTAAAGGACAATCATTTATAATGTACGGAGGTTGTAAGATCCCAAATCATATTATTGTATGTTTTTAATATTTTGTTTTGGCATCCGGTTTTTTAGATAAATAAGTGTTTTCCAATGTTCTTGAGATTTATCAAGGGTGGACTGGGGGTTCAAGACCTGAAAGAGGATGAAAAAGGGAGTTCCTGGTCATGTTTCATGATTTGGGCATGGTTAGTGCAAACAATGTGGAGCATCCCAATTAACCATACAACCAAGGACAAAGGCTTACACATGTTTTAAGCATGGATAGGAAATCCATGTGGAATTTCCAAGAAACCGTGTGATGGGGGTGATTTTAAATTGTATCTTCCACACAGTTTGCGCACAATTTTAAAACATGTGCATGTATACCATGCATCCAAGAAACATTTAGAAAATTACAAAAATTACAACCTATGATTTTATAACCCATCACTGTTTTCTCCAACATTTTAACCCCCACAATCCTAGTGATGAATTTGATGACCCATTCATCCAAAAGGTGGTACTACTTTGATTCTTTTCCATTTGTAATTCTATTGTTTAAGGATCGAAGATCCTGGTAAGTCTAATCCCCACCTACCTTTTCTTTATCAGATTTGGGCTTGTGGATTCCCCCATCATCTTATGATTCTATAAATAAATGTATTTTCGGTGGAACCATGGTTGGGGAATCAAGGGTTTCTTGAATTAGGATTTAAGGTCATGGTTTAGAAAGTGCCCATCACTATAATCGAGGTAGGTGGTCTATAAAAATTATCCCGATGATCAATTTTAGATATGTTAATGGAATCTTGTGTAATTCATTTTCTCTATCTGTGTTCCTGGTTTCATAGGAGTTTTTGAAAAAAGGGGCATCTACGTCACCAATTGATACACTCAGAATCCTCTTGAGATACATGGAGCAGGACATGACCATTTTAGGGCCACCCTAGTGGTGTGTCAACAAACCCACTCCTTGAGAGGGGATGGGTTAAGTGATGGGTTCCCCAACAATAATGTGTAATCAATGTAGAGTATGGTTTAATGATTTATTAATATATAAATGGAATAATGATAAAAAGTCCTAGTGTGATGAAGGAATAAGGGTTGATGGAATGACATGAATGTTGGTTGTTTGGTTAAAAAAATTATGTCAGTTGTTTCATGAGTTTGGATAGAAATGCTTTAAGGTATTCAGGAATGTTAAATGGTGAAATTGCAATTGGGTAATTGAATGGGAATTGGGGAATGTGTTAATGAGATTTATTAAGGTAATGGATGAATTGTACAAATTTTTTAATACATTAGAATTAGGAGGTACACCATAATAGTTGAATTTAGAAAAGTTTTTGTGTTTTTTCAAATGATAAATTTTCTTGAATTTCCATAGTGGGTGAGTATTGTGTAATGATAAATGGGATACATGATTTAATGATTTGTAAATGATGCATTTGGAATAGTTATTGGGGTTGTTGAACACACCTAGAGGGTTAAGGCACATGAAATGGGAATTTGGATTAATGGACATGAATGGTAAATGGTAAATGTATTAATGGATTATGGAATAGTATTAATTACCCTATTCTATTATTCATTGTGATGTCCAATGGAATTGAATATTCTTGGTTGTGTTATGTACATGGTTTTTTGGTGGATGATAAATAAGTATGTGCATATGGGTTGTTAGATTGTGACATTGACATGAGAATTTACTCCCATGGGTCTAGTTTGAATGAGGCTCTAAACCCCACCCCAAAATGAATGGGATATGGAAGGGGATGGAGGCTCTATTCCCCTAATGACTTCTTTTCAACTGGACTGAGGCTTTGAGGTGACGACAATTTTTTCATGTGATATGTGGATTCCTGGTGAGATAGGGACATGATTTGTTCCCTATGACTTATTGTTGATTATCTTAGACCCCTGTTTAGATGATATTTATGCTCAACCCATGGATCATGTGATCAGTATGGATTATGAAATGATGATATTATAAGAAAACAAAATTGGGATAAATGCTAGCCATGAATTAATTGAAAAATGTTAACTAATGTCACTCGAACTATCACTTTTATACTTACCATTCATTTTTTTCATTCATGCAAAATCTATTAGTCTTTATATATTGTAGAAGTCATTATTGGTGGCCTACTGAATTTTGGACTCACACCCAGCTTGGGGGGGGGGGGGGGGTACCAAGAATGATCTCTTGGTTGTTTGTAAAGATAAGGGTAGAGGCCCTATAGTGAGATGTTAAGTTGGGATCAAGATGTACATGGAGATGAACATGGACATAGAGTTGGGTATCGTTTGTAGTTTGGCCATTTTTTTATTTTGGGTTTCATTAACATTAACAATTGGTATAGGATGATATTGTTACATTTGATTGGTGTTTGTACCTTTATGGGAAATATTTTTTAATGCATGTTTATTGGTTATTCGTATTATTTCCACTATTTATATTGTGTTTTGTTGTGTCTTGCATTGATAAATATTTTATAGTCTCCCCACATGACTTATTAGACCCTCACTGTTAGTCGGCAAGCTCTGGCATACGAGGATGTGTTCTTGAGGTTATATGACTACTTGGTTCAGAGAACTGATTCAGTGGCTTCAGATTCGGGGAAATTATAGTCATGATGCCCTCTTATTCGGCTGTGATTTTCACCGCCATTGTGAATCTCACCTCTATCATTGAACCCCATATGCTGAAAACAACACTTACCCTAGGGACATCAACTTTGTTGCATGTCTAACACCACCTCCACCCTAATCCATTCTTCTGTGGTTGAACCATCTCCTCCAAGTACCCAACCTATGCTGCAGAACTCCACCACTGCTAAAAATCTCTCATTCTCTACCAACACACCTCCACCTCAAACCCATATCCTTAGGTCCTACCATTGTGAGTATTCATGTAATTCTCTAAGAATTTTCTATTTATTCTCTCATTGTACAATCATCCAGGATCAATTACATGTATGGTAATTTTCAATTTGAAATTGAGTATATTGATGACCTTATAGGGATAAAATATTAATATTAAATTGTTTATTGAAAAACCATTGGTGTTTCCATTCATTTAAATTATGTTCACACCGGGTATGGACACCATGGTGGATATGTTGTACCTCCAAATTAATTTTTTGTTCGATAAGTATATGGTTTCCTATTTTATGCTTGGGGCGCAATAGATTTTTAGGGGCATAAGAATTGTTTTTCTTGTTAGGTGATTTTCATAGTGAAGGAAAAGTTTGGAAAGAGGTCATATCATTGAATAAAACCCATCAATTTTTAGTTAGATTGATTCCTGTAGTCTCACTTGTTTTTCATCATCTGTTTCCATATAGATATGGTTTATTATTTTTTTACTACATTTATATATGTATGTTGGTGTTTCTCTTAGTTTGTATTCAATTACAGGGTAATGTACTGTTTATTTCTCTCAAGAATTTATTGACTGTGAATGATTCATTTATTTTATAATGATATTACACATTATATATTCTCAATTTACTCAAAGTGGGAAAATTTTTTACAACATATTTAACCAGTATAGTAAGTTATAGGAACCAGACCTAGTGAATAGATTTAGACACATGGAGTAGTAATGAACTAATTGATCTATTTTGAGATAGTGTAATTATACGTTCACCCACATCACATCATTATGTCACCCACAATCATCAAATTTTATGTCCATTTTGGAGGATTAGATTATAGATATCAATATAGAATTTGATAATAAACATGATTAGTTATCATACAAATGAATTACCACATATAGTAATATACATTCATCTACTATTAAACCAACCCCTACCCTTGAAAAGGATTAACTATTAGATTTGACGTGTTTGGATAATGAAAAACAAGGCATTAAAAAATGTTAAAATGGTTGTATGTGGAGAAAAATACTAGTGAAGATGAGGTGGAATGGATATAAGATGAAAAATAGGGAAACATTAATGAAGAAATGATGAAACTATTCATGTAGGCTTATAATGACCTCATCATGAACCCGATGGAACATGTTCATGTACACGATACACTTACTAATTAGGTCAGAGATAAATTTCTTATTTAAGAGAAAGAAATACAATGATACCAAGAACAATTCATATAACTCATGTACCATGATCTCCTACCAAAATAATTATGATTTTGGTGCACCTTAATGGGAAAAACCAATCCATGTCTGAAACACCACTAGGGAATAAATTCAACTCAAAGCCCAACCCAATCATTGGATAACAATGTAATTTATTTTATAGACTCACAATTGTGCGCACCAATTCTTAGAATATGTCTTCCTTATTCATTTTTTATATGGTAATAATTGATGATATGAACATATATATGGTTCACCTACTTGATGATTCTTCCAATAACAAAGAACGTTGCTTGGGGGAGTTCGTGGAGATGATTAATCCAGCTCACTAGTTAATCCCCTAGCTATAGTTTCATTATCGACGCATCACCTAATAACCGTAATCCATATATGGTAAGCCCCTAATATACAAGTTAGTGTTTAAGACCCACCATAATGAGATTTTAGAGTAGTTAAAGACTCATATAGACTCCTTAAAATTGGTTGAAAATTTATAGTTATTAACAAAGGGTCAAACTGGATTCTTCCAGATTGGAAGCACTATGAAGGTCTAAACCAATGATGTGCTATGGTTTATTTTAATAAATGTTCATGAGATATCCATAAAACATATTAATGTGATAATGAAGAAAACCCCAATTATAAACCTATTTGATCTTGGTAATTAGTATGTCTTATATTGTGATGTATCAGCGGTCCTGAAATGAATAGTTCCATTCCATGATTGTCTTGTGGTTTCGTAGGGGACTAGATTGTTAAGGACACATAAATAAAACTTCCCAGATCCATTCCTAGATTTGGAAATAGCGGGGAATCTTATGAGGTGTTATTGGTATTATCTTTACGGTGATATATTTTTGGAATACAGTACAATGTGGTTGAAATATATTTAATCACAATGTGTAATGAACCATTGATAATGAAGATGTTTTGAGTATATATAGTCCTTTAACATTAACCTAATGTATATCATCAATATCGATAATGTACTATATTGGTAAGATTAGGCTTAACTAGTATATGATTTGGGAATCAAGTGGAATATGGTTTCCCACATTGTAGAGATGTGACTATACGTTCAAAAATAAAATAGAAAAGTGAAAATTATGCCTTTATCTATAACTTATTCACTACTTAATAGTATTATGATATTAAACTATAGGATTCATATTATTTATTAATGATAGTAATGATAATTATTTTATAGATTTATATTTTATAAAATTATGATTATTTTTTATTCATATATCCTTTATAAAGTGATTCAATTGGGATTTATGTCTCTGTGGATATACATAAGTGGCTCTTCTTAAATGATTCAAGTGATTTGAAATTTTTTAAAAAAAATTATTTTCATTCAAAATAACATTTTTTGGTTTCAAATTTATTTAAAACTATTTAAACACATTTCATGGATTATTATTCTTGTAATGTGTTTTTCAACTCACCTTGTTGACTTTCACAAAGTGATGTGTATGTTTGGATTGTTTATTTAATAATGGTTTCATTTTAAATAGATTTTGTTATTTTAAAGTGTTATTTTAGTTAAATGTTGGGTTTTTAAAGGTATTTCATGTTGATTTTATATATAGTTTCCAATGGAATTTTGAGTTATCTCCAATGTGGATGAGTCCAAGGAAACAAAATGTAATAATAAATATAATTAAAATGTTGAGTTATGTTTATTTAAAAGGACCCTTTTTTATTTATTTATTTAAATATTAATATAACCAAATAAAATAGGATGTACATGAATAATGAATTGATTGATTCCATTTATTTGGAAGAAGTGTATGAAGATGGATTGAAATAGTTCATCATGTTAGAAAATGATCATACATATAACCCTTCTCAAATCCTTCATCTATGTTTATACAGTTTTTATTCAAGACATGTTTCTACAGAGTATTTGGGAGAAAACAAGATCTATAAAAGAATAAAAAAAATTGATAAATGTTGGACTATTCTTGGTAAAAATGAAAATCATGCTATTGGTTGCGATATCACTGCATTTTATGGATCGTATGATATGATTACATTTGTGGATAATGAAGAAATTGTATAAAGGACATGATGATATATGTGAATGATGATGAAGACCATATTTAATAAGTTATGAGGATTGATGATGATAAAAAAATTTATTGCCTAAAATTGTTTGAGTTGTTAAATAGATGTGAAAATTCTCCATTATATGGTGGTTTCACTAAATATAATTCTTTTTCAGCAATACTGAAGCTATATAATTATAATAAAGGAAAAATATGGAGTGACGCCAGTTTTAAATAATTATATTCTCTCTTGAATTACATACTCCCATAAGATAATGAGATCCAAATCCCGATATATGATGCCAAACATATTCTATGCTCGATGGGTATGATCTATAAATTCATAATTAATTAACCAAAAGACATTATAATATTTGTCAAAGATAAGAAATAACTTATAGAATACCCAATGTGTTGTGATTCTTGGTATAATAAAAATTAATTTTGTCCTAAGAACATTATGTGGTACATTACAAACATTTCAAGGTTTTGAAGGCCATATGGATGGGGGAGACTACAAGGCAATTAACATGGCATGAAGAAAAAAGAAATAATTATGACAAACTACTCCACCTTACAGAAAATTTTCATGGAGGAAAATTGATCATGAGTATCCAAAATATTGAAACGAGATGATAAACTTTCGTCAAGTGTTATTTTTCAGATGGAGTGATTTGTTTTTATTTTTAAAGAATCAATCATAGTATATGGCCATTTATGGTGGTAAATTATAACATTCCATCATTGTTATGAATGAAATGATAATAAATCATGTTTTATAATCTTATATGTGGGGAAAAATTGGGTAATTCTATTGATATTTATTTTGATCCATTGATCGAGGATTTGAAATTTTTGTGGGATTAAGTTGTTACATTGTATGATTTTTACAGAAATGAAGATTTCACATTGAGTGCCTTGATGTATGGGACAATAATTTAATTTTCTTTTTGTTGAAATATTTAATGATATAGAATTAAAATAAATCAATGGTTTCTCATCCACAAACTAGGTACACATTCAATTATATTGAATAATCCATAGAAAATCATGTTTCTATGAAATCATAGATCTCTACACTGATGGCATAAGTACTGATCGTAGATGAAATCATTTGATGGATGTTTAGGAGAATGCACAACACCATTTCTAATATCATGTTGTAAACTATTTGAGAAATTTAAAATTACGGACACTACATTGGGTAATCCATTTTAAAAAAACCGTACAAAAACCAGTTAAAAAGGAGATTGGTTTTTTTGAATTATCATATTTGAATTGTTTGTATGTGAAAAAATTTATTTTGTTATGCTTGTTGAAGAACATGTACTTGATAGTGTCATCATCATGTCACTAAATTACCCTGAAAAAATAGAGGATGTAATTAAGGATAAGTTATACATGGTTGACATGGGAATATGAGATGAATTGGGTCATGTAAATGGTGAAAAAAAAAACTTTTCATCCACTAGCTACTGACACTCATTCCAGGTAGTAGTGATATTAGTTTTGAATCATCTTGAATGACATATTGGTTCCATAGGGGTATAAAAGTAATATCAAAAACATTTTTTCAATTAGCTTATTAATTTTATATGGTCTAAAATAACATTAATTCCATGTTTTGATGAAAGATCAAATTCCTATAGCTTTTTGTTGGATTTTTTCAAATAATGTCCATCATAAAATAACGAAACACATTTTCTTCTTAAAATACATATAAAGAAGAGTTTTAAACCCAATGAAAATTCTGACTATGGAAATATAAATTGAAATCATATTATGTGAATTGTAAATGTTATTCATGCAAACAATAATGGAAATTATGGTTCTTTTGATGGTTCATGTGGTGATAAAGATTTGACTATGTGGTTCTATACACTATAGATAGATATACACCATCAAACGATATATGAATATTTTGAATGGCTAGGTCAAAAATTGATGCTGCCGAGAGAGTTGTATTTTAGAGAAACATATTATTATGGAAACCATTGAATTTTGTTCCAAATACCTATATGGTGTGGAATGCATTGGTCTATAAAAATCCTGACTCACTGGGTGACATTTAGGTGGAGGAATTTTGTAAATATATATTGTGACAATCAATATTACTGATCGAGAGCAGTCCCACATTTTGGTTTTGTATAAAAGTTTGGAGGTTTTCCCATATGTTGAACCCCATAATTTAATAACTAGACATTTTAATCCATTATTTTCTAAAATTTGGATATCAAATACACATAATCCAAAATATTTATGATTGTTTTCAGACTATTTTTTAATTTTTTAATTAATAATACAAATATAATTATATAATGAAATTGATGGATAGAAAGAGGACCAATTGTGTATGTATTATATTATAATGGTTATATATTCTTTAAAAATGAGAATTGTGATGACAGAACCATGAAAAATAGTGGAGATACACTAAAGTATAAATCGATGTATTTTTCTAGTACCATGTACAAAAAATCCTATTTATTGAAAGATGTTATACTTTTTCATCATTAAAAAATTATTGGAGTTGGATTATTCCACATTCCAAGTGCTAATTTTTCAATTCATGTTGGTTGATAATATGAGTGATGTTAAAATAGATGAATTGGGATTCATGAAAGTTGATTTTAGAATGTAATTTTACAATGATGAATCATTTATAAAGGCATCACATGTGGTACAAGTATTTTTTGTTCTAAATCCCACAAAACGAAAGTGGTCAATTGTCCTGTTAGTGACCAAAACCAATTATGGGTCAAATGAAAATTCAATGAGTAACAATCATTGATTAGGACATCATAATCATTGTATAGTGGTCCTAATGTAAAAGACATTTTCTATTTCATAGGAGACCACACTAAAAGGATTTGGATCATCGATAGAGGGGTAAAATCACATCATTCATTAAGAAATAAAAAGGGACGTCAATAATTGGGTTACATTTTTTATAATATATATCATGTTATATCATTCTATTATCCACATGCTGAAAAATTTTATTTACTCTAAATTAAATGTCATCCCACTTCAATAGTTAATGACATCCACTTGTGATGGTGCACCCAAAACTGAGGAAAAATGGGTCGTTCAACCTGCTGTTGTTCATAGTGTAACAGAATGACCATCCACACATGCTAGCGCTCCCATTAATGAGAAAATACATGTTTCTCAACCTGATATTTGTACCTAGTGAATAGGTACAATTACCATCTTCACATGTTGACACTACCACTCTAGAGGAACATATTGATGAAGATGATTTCATGTAAATTGTAGCTGATGAAAGACTAGTGACGTTGAAAAAACATGAGAGATATATCTTGATAGTGATAAAAATAATAATTAAGTCGAAAGTCAAAGGAATCAAAATTGAGGTCGAATAGAATGAATGAGTCTAGAATGTTAACTTATAAAATCCCATGTCCAACATTTATAATGGAATTGTAACTCTTCAATGTGTTTTTATTTATAATTATACATTAAACCTTATTATTCTTCGGTTGAAGACAGTAAGGTGGGAAGACATTAAAACAAAATTATGATATCATTTCGTTATTTTACACAAAAATAAAATAATTAAACATTGAATTACTATTCATCATCCATTTTAATGTGAATTTATTCTAGATGAATTTCACAAGATGTATGTATTAATTTTTTATTGAACAATTTGAATTGTATTTAACACAATTTTAACAAGAAATTTTCCTAAATACGCTAAAGGGAGAATATACTCCCCCCAGCTGTCTATGCACAACTAATAACATAGGAGGCATTGGATTCATTTAATATCTGTCGTGTGGAACGTTATTTTTAAGTACATTATGGGTAGTAATGCATTTTTTGATAGTATGTGTACTCTTCAATATCATTGATAGTTTTTTATTTATGAAACTAAAACTGACTACTAAAAATAAGGAATGAGAAAAAAACTATCATACCCCTATTTTAAGGTAATTATGGGGTATGCCTCACTTAAAAATGATATGTATTTTAATTCTACTATAATATATTTATGTGACATAAAAAACAGTATAATTATGTTCCTATATTTATATACTAATTTATGACTTGAAATCCAAACCCATATTAATCCCACGGTATGTGCTATGCATGGAGGCACATGTACATAATGATGTGATACTACTAGATAAAAACAAAAAAATTGTGGGAATCATGTGAAATCATTACACAATGAAAACTATTTTGATTTAAATTATTATTACTTAACAATGATCACTTATTTTCTTATATTTTCAATTTTATATATTCATTGGAATCAAAAAATCCTAATTTGGATGATCACATACTATCTGTGGCCTTGATGCGCCCATAACAGTTTTCTCATGTCAGAGGTGTAGGTTTTGGGGTGACACCTAGAAAATATTTGGAGAAAGATAATAATATCACAATAAATGTGAAATAATAAAATTAACGAGAGACTAAATTTATACCAATGAAGAATAATTACAATTATTGAGAGACAATATGAAAACTATAATGGGGAGAGGAAAAGAGAATATGAAATTCAAGAACTAACACCATATGTTGATATCATCCCACCCCACTAGCTATGAGGTATTCCATTCCCATCAAAATATATCTTAGTAGAGGTACTCAAGATTCTATTAAATGTTTCTACAAAATGTGAATTAGAATGAAACATATACTAATATTTTACTGATATTCTACAGGGTGATAATAATTTTTATTTATATCTTAAAACACCCACACATAACCTTGGTGTGAGGGTTATGGTGTTCAATATTCAATGTGACATACTACATAGTAGACGAATTCAAATAAATCAATTGTGTGTGTCAACTAGCATATCCCAATAGATGTTCACAGAGGTTCCTATTCCAATTCATGAGAAATATATTCATATAGTTAATAATGTTATTCGAACCTTCATCACATGGCCTCAAAATAATGTAAAAAATTGTCGACAATGAGGTATTCATTAACAAATTTCTATTAAAGAAAAATCGTTAATAATTTGGAAAAATGTCCAAACCGATGATTTTTCTACAAATAGATAAATACAATGTGATGAATAGAAAGAACATCAACAACACATCTAAATTATCAACCAATAAATAAAAAATAACAACATAAATCACAATTACACCACCCATTCTATATACAATTTTTTTTCATCAAAGCTTATGGTGGACACAATGTAAAAAGATGGTCACAATCAATTAATTGTTTTTGAAAAAAATACGTATGGACAAAAATTTCGAGACTTCATTGGTGTAGAGAGTGGAAGTAAAATTCTCAACTATGAATTTATAGGCATCTTAGTTATAAATGTATACATTAGGAATGATTTCATGAAATGATTTTCAAGAAGCTAGAATGTTGTCCTAATTATGAATAAATACATATTGTTTTTTAAGGTGTATATATGGATAAACATTTAATGTATTTTCCCATGAATATTTTTGGACTCTATAGTCCTGAAATAACATCTATAAAACAAAATATTTGATACAAAGGGATGAAATAGTGGCAGTTCTAATCAAATCCAATGAATGAGTTTTTTTGGATTTCTAACTGTATTTAATACCTACAATGACGGGGTAAGACTATACAATTTAATCATTTCAAATTTGTTTTTATATCATTCATTAAATATTTTTTTTGTGTTTTATGCAGTATTGGATGCTTATTACGGTATTTTTTGATACTCCAAAGATTTATTTTTTATATTCAATGCATGGATATCAAACAAACCATACATAGTTGATGGTATTTCTCAACCTGCAATACACATCATCAAACATTTTAGAACTAGACATCATGTTATATATTTTATATTATCTTTTAATGAGGATTAATTTATGATGGGATGGGAATCAATATCATAAAATTGGGGATGTGGCCATGGGATAAGGATGAGAAATATAATGTGTACTGCGAATGGTAATGTATCAGGGTATGTATGATAATATTTCACTATAAAACACATATCAAACCAAATTACTTATTCTACACAATGTTTTTGTAATTTTTAAAATAGAAAATTATAAAATATTACTATATTTATGTTAGTAAATTTATGAGAGATGTTGTATTCCATGAAAAAACTAAAACTCATTAGGAGGTAATTTTGAAGATAATCGCAATTTAATTTAAAATATTTATTAATCTTTTGTGTATTTATTATTTTCCATTACTAATATGACCATCGAAAAATAATCATATTCAAAAGATGATATAGTTTTTCTTAGAAATAAATGGGAAACATACATGATTGAAGACTATACACAAATATCATGAAGATGTGACTTCTATTAAAGATGTGTATTGTTCTATATTTCTAATTTTAATTACATATTTTTATTATTACACACATATGAATGGTATTCGTATATATTTGGATTCCATTTTTTGAGTCGGGGTGGTTCATTCGATGATTCTTATGGTAGTGAAAGATATGAATTTCATGATACAACCCCGAATTCAATGAGAATGTAATTTTTTTAATATACTAATTTTTATTCATAATATTATTTGTTCTCTATAGAATTAACATAAAATAAATTAAATGTTTGACTACTCATGCTAACAATTTCAATCACATGTTTATTCTCCCACAAAACATTGTCACACATATAATATCATCATTGATCGCATTCCTTCAAAGGTATTGGAGGAAACATGAAGGTACGTTATTAATTTATATAGTTTAGTTTTTCCATTTTGAAGAATAAATAAAATGGAAAGCATGTTAACACACGATGTGGCTAGTATAACTCAAATTGTATTTTTTATTTAAAATTAACATTAATTTTGGTAAAAAAGACAAGTAACATACTGAAAACATAATAATCAAATTCAAATTGTTTTGATATTTTAAGGAAACTATTTATTTGTCATTTTTAATGTGTATGAATCGGTTTCACCTCAATACAATCCCCAATGGGGCCAGTATAACTCAATGTGTCTCTTTTTATTTAAAGATGTCATTAATTTATATAAAAAACAACATGTGACATACTTAAAACCAATAAAAACATTTTTATTACGTTGATATTTTTGTTTAATAATATATTAGCCATGTTTGATTTGTATAATCCAATAAAACATCAACCCAATGCACGAAGTGGATGGTATAACAAAAGTTGTCACTTTTTATTTAAAATTGAAATTAATTTATTTAAAAAACATGTAATATACTTAAAACCACGAAAAATGAATTTTTATTTTATTTATACTTTAGAAAAACAATTCATGAGACATTTTTGACTTTTATGAGTAAACATTACCTCAATCTGACACACAATTTGATCTGTAAAACTAAAAGTGTTCATTAATATTTTAAAATTGTCATTTTAGTTAAAAATGTGTCACTTATAGAAAACTAAGAACACATGCTCTGTTTGTTTTGATAATTTATTACATCAATTCATAATTAATTTCTGAAATAAATGATTTGGCATAATATCAAGTGGATAGATGATAGAACTGATGCAATTAAAAATGTGTTTTTCCAGTTTTAAATGACATTTTATTAAAAAAAATAAATGTCAAACTAAATCATAGAAAACCCATTAATTTTTTTGATATCTTAGTAAAATGATCTATTAGTCATTTATTATGTGTATGAACAAGACTCACCTTAATAAAACTCATGGTGATGTTAATATTACTCATATTGACTATTTTTATTTGAAATTGCCAATGTTTTAAGAAAAACCAAAAAGTGACATATTTAAAACAAAACAAATTAATTAGTATTGTTTTTTTATTTTAGGAAAACAATCCATTAGTCATTTGTGAGGTGTAGGATTCATCCAAACCATAATACAATTAATTTTTTGACTGGTATGACTAACATTTTCCATTATCAATATAAATTACTCATTTTAGTTAACAATGTGTCAATCACTAAAATCCAAGAAAAAAACGCTCAAATGGTCTTTGTAATTTAGGATTGTAATTCATAAGTCGTGTATGATGTGTAAGAACTAGTAAAAAATAAAACCAACTGATTATGTGACCTGTAAGACTCAAAATGTGTGTTTGTTAATACTTCAAAATTGGAGCACACTTATTACAACATATGCCAAAACCACAGAGGACCGTATAGGCATAGTGTCTTTAGAAACAGGGAAACATAAACAACTGGTTCATAAATCTTCTACAGTGTCTCCCATTTATTTCATCATATCTAGGGTCCCTTTTAGAATATTCTACTTAATATCCATCTTCCTGACCTATGTAAAAGAAAACATACAAAAAAAAGGGTGAGCTCAAATGCTCAGTAAGGGCAAATAAAGAAAATAAAAATCATATCATATCCTTTTGAAAATAATAACCTACAAAAGTGATCATAATATCATAACATGGAATAAATCATAGAAGTGAAAATGCGATCCCCATAATCATTACATTATACTTGAAACGTTGTTGCATTCACACATAATCATGGAAAATCATTTCTTGTTAGTCATGACTCATTGCCAAGACTATCTTAGCGGACAAAGTCCATTTCTGAACCGAGTTCACTCTTCATCTCAGTCATGTATCACTGAACCGAAATAACCTTCCATTCCAGTCATGTCTATCTCATGAGATATAAATCTTTACCCAATGCATTGGAGAGAGATATAGGTCCCACCCATCTTATAATGATTCCTTTCTTATGAGTGCCACATAATCATAAATCATACATCATCGCATAACACATGTAACAAAAATGGGATTCTTGAAACATCATGACATCATAAAAAAAATCATATAAGGTAAATGAATTAATAAAAATAATTCCCTCACAACATAATCAAATCAATGTAATAATAGGGATAAACACAGAACCCTGTATTATCTTAGATGGAAAATAATTTTGATAAAACATTTGAACTCCATTCTTGAGGAAACTATCCTTTCTACTTCAAAAACACTTTTCTTTTCTTAACATGTCATACAATTATAAACTAAAATAAGTTGATTAAAAATAAACTTGAAAACTTATAAAGGAATATTCTTGGAAATAATGTTTTAAAAATCCATTTTTGCCGTATAAGTTAAAAAAAACATTCTTCGTACTTTTGTCGGAAAAGCCAAAAAGTACCTCATACAAAAAAAAACGACAAAAGATTCCTTTCATATTCTTTACTAAAAACTCACCAAAGGGTAATATTGGATTTAAACTATTTTATGTGGATGGAAAAAATATTACATATTTAGGGAACATGGATGTGGATGATAAAATACACCCCAGTAAATACCAAAGTATAAACAATCTCGGATAAAAATGAGATTGTGATATTTTCCTTAACTTAGGTCCGAATTGCTTTGTAAGTGTCCGAACCTAATGTATAATTATTTAAATAATGTTATTGACTTATTCCTGAATCATACTTATTTTTATTATATCATATATGGTCATATTCTTAGCTTCTTAGTAGTAATATTTCATTGCTACTTGTTATTCGGGTGTTTATAACTTTTTGTTCTTATATGTGTTTTGTCGAATTAGTTCTTATTCGTATCTTTAGGTTATAGATACCTAATTTACAGAATGGTATTGGTGTGGTATATAACATATTAATTCATTCAATTCATTTATATAATCATTATGAAATGAAGATCATGTAGAACGAGTCGCATCACATCGTGGAGACGGTATTCCGTACGTACGCACGAGTGATGATATCGTTCCTATGATCGTGGAATTGTATTGGAGTATATATATATTATTTCAGTATCAATATTACTTTATAATAATAATAAATATTTACTCATTACACCATTATACCCATCCTTGTAAGGTGATGGTTGAAAATAGATTACACCACGGCATGAAGACGGTATTCCGTACGTACGCACGCGGGGTGATTTCATTTTTTCGTAGGATGGATAGAAGGTGAATTAGGGTTGTTTGATATTTATAATAACATATCAGTATGTAAGTAATAATGATGTTATTACATTATCATGAAACAACTAAAGAAGAAGAAGTTGAAGAAGAATGAAATTGAAAAGATCAGTAATGGATATTACCTCTTTTTTAAAACGCCTCTTTGAATACTCCACATAGGGAACTAAGATTGGTCTTTGAAGAATACCAGGACCTCTAAGATTATTCTAGGGAAGTGTATAAGGGATTTTGTCAGGGTTTGGCCGATCTTGAGTGCTCAAATTGGTGTGAGGAGGAGGGGGAGGAGGTTCCCTTTTATAAGGGAGGAGAGGGGCACCTTAGGAATATCTCAAAATATTATTTTATATTAAAGTCCAAATCGGTTTATAATGCTTCCAAAGGGTCATATTTCGAATATAAAGTGGGTATGGGTCGAAATCCTATCAACCAATAGGATTTAGACAAGTTTAGGATATTATTTTAACCTTATCAATTAGATTTAACTCTAAGTTAAATAATTTAACTTTTACCGTGTCTTTTTGTTTTCTTACACTATATGGTTAATAATCTTACCATAAGATGCCAAAAGAACCCCAAATTGTTTATTATTAATATATATATCCTTATCTAAGTCATTTAACCGATCCTTAGATATTAAGGAATAAAATAACAATTAATAATATAATATTTGATTTAAAAACTAATTTGTGTAAATTTTGACACTATTTGATATATGATTTTATTAAAAGTCATAACAGAATTATATGTTCTAACCAAGTTGATTAAATTAAAACTAATATATCATAATATACTATAAAATTAGTGTGATTCATATAAAGTCTCAAATTACATTTAGTTTGGTGTTTATAACAACAATTATGTCAATATTTCATTAATAAGATAGTTACTGCATCATCATTGTGTCATAAATAAATTAATTTATTTAAGGTCTAAAAATTATAAATAAAATACTATTATGTATGAAATCTTTTTAGATTTCTAATGAATATTTATAGTCAAATTAATCTTATTTATAACCCCATATTAAAAATGATTTACTTATTAAACATTGATTTTAACTATTTTAACCCTTCTATAAATAAATTAATAATAAATGTCCTAATCTAATCCAAGTGGGCCTAAATGGTCATATTTTATTCCTAAGTTTGTTTTTGGTCGAATTAAACTTATCCAATATAATTAGTACATGTGTTAGGGTAATATTAATATCATATTTACCCTTAGTTACCCTATTTACTATTAACCGCGGTAAAAAAAAGTAAAAAGTTACTATTCACCAAAAAATTATTTTTATCTCATTGAACCACATTTTACTTACTGATATCAACCGTGTCTGTCCTATTTTCGAAATTCCATTCACAGAATCCGTAAAATTATGTTTTATACAAAATTCAGTTTTTAACCTACCACATAGTGGTTTCACTATTCATCAAAAATTGAATGTTTTCAGAAAAATACCAAAATTTCAACTTAGGCTAATTTCGGTATTCCGAATCCAAAAATGAAGTCCATTGTGAAATATAAAATTTATTAAATTTCAAAAAATGGTTATTACTATTCATAACGGCTAGTTTTAATAATATTTTAATAGCATATCGTTGTTTAGTGAAACTCAGTATTGCGTACGACGCAAGCTATCGAGGAAGGTCGTGGTTGTGTGTAATGTAAGCCAAGCAAGTATGTAGTGAAAGATTCTTTTGATGATAAAAACAAAATATTACTCATAAAAATCTCGGGTGTTACATTCTACCCCCCTTAAAAAGAATTTCGCCCTCGAAATTTGTCACTTTGTAACAAACAGATGAGGATACTTCTCCCTCATCATATCCTGAAGCTCCCATGTAGCTTCTTAAAGTTGGTGGTTCCTCCATAAAACTTTCACCAATCGAGTGGTCTTGTTTCGTATGACTTTTTTGCTACGATCCAGAATCTCTATCGGTTATTCTTCATAAGAAAGATCTTGCTCCAGCGTTACAACTTCTGAGTTGATTGCATGTGAAGGATCAGGTATGTACTTTTTCAGGAGAGATACATGGAACACATCGTGAACATGAGATAGATTCGGTGGAAGCGCCAATCGGTAAGCTAACTTTCCAACACGATCCTGTATTTCGAAAGGACCGATATATCTAGGGCTCAACTTCCCCTTCATTCCAAATCTCATAACCCTCTTCCAGGGAGATATTCGTAAGAATACTTTATCACCCCCTTCAAACTCTAGGTCTTTTTTTCGGTTGTCGGCATAACTTTTCTGTCGACTCTGAGCTGCTCTTATGTGTTATTGAATAGATCTGACCTTTTCTGCCATTTCATCAATGAGATTAGGTCCTAATAGCTTTCTTTCCCCAACTTCATCCCAGCAAGTTGGAGTCCTGCATTTCTTTCCATAGAGAGCTTCATAAGGAGCCATCTGAATACTTGAATGAAAGCTATTATTATAAGAAAATTCCACCAAAGGTAGGTGTTGATCCCAACCTACTTTGAAATCAATAAAGAAAGCTCTCAACATATGTTCTAGGGTTTCAATTGTTCTCTCAGACTGACCGTCTGTCTGAGGATGATAAGAAGTGATGAAACTCAACTCTGTATCCAGAGTATGCTGAAGACTTCGCCAGAACATCGAGGTAAATCTCGGATCCCGATCAGATATAATGGAAAGTGGTACTCCTTGTAATCTTACCACTTCCTTTACATATATCCTAAAAAGCTGATCTAGAGAGAAATCCTCTCTAATAGAAATGATGTGTGAAGACTTTGTAAGATGATCAACTATGACCCAGATAGCATTATTGCCTTTGGATGTTCTAGGAAGTCTTGTGACAAAGTCCATTGTGATGTTTTCCCATTTCCATTCGGGTATGGGTAATGGTTGTAACATCCCCTTAGACTTCTGTCCCTTAGCTTTAACTTGTTGACAAACCACGCATCGAGAGACATATTCAGCAACATCTCTTTTCATGCCATCCCACCAGAAGTACTCTTTTAGGTCCTTATACATCTTCGTGATTCCAGGATGAATGGAGAATGACAAACTATGAGCCTCATCCAGCAGCTCCTTCTTTAATTCGGTGATGGGAGGAACAGAAACCCGATTCCTAATATTTATTATCCCATCACAATCAAGTTTGAATTCAGGAACATTTCTCACCTTCTTTTGTAACTTGACATCTTCTTTCTGTGCCTCTTTAATCATCACAGGTATAGATGGTTGAACATTCATTTGAGAATGATAAGATTTTTCCCCTTCCGCTATAATTCCAAGATCCATCCTTTGTAAATCCATAAATATTGGATCTTTTGTGATCCTCATCATGGATAAACTAGCATGGTCTTGTCGACTTAATGCATCTGCCACCTTGTTTGCTTTCCCAGGGTGGTAATGGATTGAGCAGTCATAATCCTTAATCAGCTCCAACCATCTTCTTTGACGCATATTCAACTCATTTTGTGTGAAAATATACATTAAACTTTTATGATCAGTATAAATATCACACCTTTCACCATAAAGGTAATGCATCCAAATCTTTAATGCAAAGATTACTGCAGCCAACTCCAAATCATGTGTTGGGTAATTTTTCTCATGGATTTTTAACTGTCGTGAGGCATAAGCTATCACCATATCATTTTGCATAAGAACACACCCCAATCCCTTCTTGGATGCATCAATGTAGATCACAAACCTTTACAAGGCAGTGTGAGCATAGGTGCACTGGATAACCTTCTTTTCAACTCCTTGAAATTCTCTTCACATTCCTCTATCCAAACAAACATAACTCCTTTCCTAGTCAACTTGGTGAGTGGATTAGATAATCGTGAAAAATCTTTTACAAAACGTCGATAATATCCAGACAAACCATGAAAACTTCGGATCTCGGTTACTGTTGTTGGTCTCGACCATCTTTCGATAACCTCTATTTTTTCTGGATGTACAGATATCCCCTCTTTTGAGATTATGTGACCCAAAAATGGAACTTTTGAAGCCAAAATTCACACTTGGTAAATTTGGCATAAAGCCTCTCCTTTCTCAGGGTCTTAAATATAATTCTCAAGTGATCTTCATGCTCTTCCTTTCTCTTTGAATAGACAAGAATATCGTCTATAAAGACTACCACAAATTGATCAAGATAGTCTCTAAAGACTCTATTCATTAGATCCATGAAGATAGTAGGGGAATTAGTAAGACCGAATGGCATCATTATAAATTCATAGTGTCCATACCTTGTACGGAAAGCCATCTTTGGTATATCCTCCCTTTTGACCCTTAATTGATGATACCCTGAATGAAGATCAATCTTGGAAAAGTATTGAGCTCCGCATAGTTGGTCAAATAAGCCATCAATGTGTGGGAGAGGATATTTGTTCTTGATAGTGATCTTGTTAAGTTCTCCATAATCAATGCAGAGTCTCATTGATCCATCTTTATTCTTAACAAATAGAACAGGTTCTCCCCAAGGTGATGCACTAGGGCGTATGAATCCCTTATCAATATTCTCTTGGAGTTTCTTCTTCAATTCCTGCAACTCAATGGGGGCCATTCTATAAGGTGTCTTTGAAATAGGAAAAGCACTCGGTATGAGTTCTATTGAAAACTCAACTTCATGATTTGGTGGAAGACCCGGTAATTCCTCCGGAAAGATATCATCAAACTCCCGTACGATGGGAATATTCTTAATCGTGAGTTTCTCACCAACCACTTGAGATAAATAACCTTCATTTAGTGGAATCAAGTCTCATAAGATGGAAGGAATTTCCACTGGAAGTTTATATTCATACTTGCATCGATAGACGATCGTAGATTGATCTTGAATATGAAATGTGACTTCCCTTCTTTGGAAATTGATATGAGCTCCATGCAGAGAAAGCCAATCCATGCCAAGAATCACATGAAATTCCACTATAGGAAGGATCACAAGATTTGTAGGAAGCACTTTCCCACAAACTTCAACCGGATAAGAATTATAAACTTTTGATGCGACTGTTGTGGCATTAGGTGTTGTCACAGCTAACTCAACATCTAATTGTTGAGGTAATACTGCGATACCCTTAGAAAATTCTTTAGAAATAAAAGAGTGGGTGGATCCAGAATCAAATAAAAAATTTGCTACTTTATAGTGGATGGTAAGTGTACCTTTTCACCACTTCGTTATCGTACTCCACATCACTGATAGAAATTTCATGTGACATTCCTTTGTCTTTAGCCTTATGATTTTGTTGACGTCGACCATCATCATCAACCCTTGGATTTGGGCATTGATTGAAATAATTCCCCATCTCCTTGCACTTGAAACATTGAAGTGTAGTAGGTTCATTCTGTGTATCCCTTCCTTTGTTTGCATCATTAGACATCTTCTTCCCATTATCACGGCATTCAAATGCCCGATTACCTTCCTTTCCACATTTGAAACATTTACTTGTCCCTTTAAGAAAACTCCCTCCATGTTTCATTCCACACTTTGAGCATAAGGGAAAGCTCATCTTCTTTTCAGTGTGCTCTTTAGATTTTCCATTGAATTCCATCTTCCTCTTCTTATCAAACCCATTTGACAGATGGGTTACTCCAATCTCCATCTCCACTTTGAGAGCACATCGAACGATTTCCTCGTAGCTATTGAAGTCCCTTTTGGATAACACCCTTCGAAGAATTGGTTTTAAGCCACTAAATAATCGATCGATCTTACTCTCAGGTTGGATAATAATACCAGAAGTGTACCTTGAAAGTATTGTAAAATTTTCTATACAGGTACCAACAGATTCATCATCCATTTGCTTCAGTTCAAGAAACTCTTTCTCCATCTTTGTTCGGATAATACGAGGGAAGTACTTATTGAAAAATAAGTTCTTGAACTCGTCCTATTCCATAGACTAAATTTCATCCCTTTGACTCGTATTCTTAATAATATTCCACCATTGATCAGCATCTCCTTCCAAACGATACACTCCTAGGATGAATTTATCATGTTCAGAACATTGAAGAACTAAAAATATCATTTCCGTAGTACAAATCCATTGTTCAGAAACTAATGGATCAGTAGACCCGCTGAAAGAAGGCGGACGCTGCCTCACGAAGGATTCAACAGAATGTTGCTCCTTCCTTTGCTCGTTTGGAAGTCCTTCATGATTCATAGATTGAGAAAGTTGTGTGAGCATGGCTACAAGATTTTTCATTCCAGCTCCCATATCGTTTGGTTTCTCAGGGGGATAATCATTGCATTGCCGATCAAATTCCGCATTAACACGGTTCCTTCGGGTTCCAGCCATTGACTAAAACCAAGAAGAATAGTGTGAGCAACATTATTTATAATAGGAAAATCACATAATTCAAGAATAAAATTTTCATGCTTAAGGTCTTATCCTAGGTTATTCATGGCCATTTCTAAAACACTAAGATTGTGTTCTATGCATAGACTTATCCTTAGGGTTCTTACTATGTCTTTCACATCCTAGTTTCCAATGGTTAACTATACCTTTCCTCTGATACCAACTATAACGACCCATACTTTACATACATTGTTAATACCTCAAAATTGAAGCACACTTATTACAACATATGCCAAAACCATAAAGGACTGTATAGGTATAGTGTCTTTAGAAACTGGGAAACATAAACAACTGCTTCATAAATCTTCTACAGTGTCTCCCATTAATTTCATCATATCTAGGGTCCCTTTTAGCATATTCTACTTAATATCCATCTTCCTGACCTGGGGAAAAGAAAACATACAAAAAAAAAGGGTGAGCTCAAATGCTCATCAAGGGAAAATAAAGGAAATAAAAATCATATCATATCTTTTTGAAAATCATAACCTGCAAAAGAGATCATAATATCTTAACATGGAATAAATCATAGAAGTGAAAATGAGATCCCCATAATCATAACATAAAACATGAAACTTTGTGGCATGCCAACATAATCATGGAAAATCATTTCTTGTTAGTGATGACTCATTGCCAAGACTATCTTAGCGGACAATGTCAATTTCTGAACCGAGTTCACTCCTTGTTTCAGTTCTGTATCATTGAACCGAAATAACCTTCCGTTCTAGTCATGTCTATCACATGAGATATAAATCATTACACAATGCATTGAAGGGAGATATAGGTCCCACCCATCTTATAATTAAACCTTTCTTATGTGTTCCACATAATCATAAATCATACATCATCGCATAACACATGTAACAAAAATGGGATTATTGAAACATCATGACATCATAAAACAAATCATATAAGTTAAATGACTTCATAAAAATAATTCCCTCACAACATAATCAAATAAATGTAATAATAGGGATAAACACAGAACCCTGTATTATCTTAGATGGAAGATAATTTTGATAAAACATTTGAACTCTATTCTTGAGGAAAATATCCTTTCTACTTCAAAAACACTTTTCTTTTCTTAACATGTCATACAATTATAAACTAAAAGAAGTTGATTAAAAATAAACTTGAAAACTTATAAAGGAATATTCTGGGAAATAATTTTTTAAAAATCCATTTTTTCCGTATAAGTAAAAAAAACATTCTTCATACTTTGGTCGAAAGAGTCAAAAAGTACCTCATACAAAAAAACAATTAAAGATTCCATTCATATTCTTTACTAAAAACTCACCGAAGGGTAAAATTGGATTTAAACTACTGTAAGTGTATGGAAACAATATTACATATTGAGGGAACATGGATGTGGATGATAAAATACACCCCAGTAAATACCAAAGTATAAACAATCTTAGATAAAAATGAGATTGTGATATTTCCCTTACTTTAGGTCCGACTTGCTTTGTAAGTGTCCGAACCTCCTGTATAATGATTTAAATAATGTTATTGACTTATTCAAGAATCATAATTATTTTTATGATATCATATATGGTCATATTCTTAGCTTCTTAGTACTAATATTGCATTTCTACTTGTTATTCGGGTGTTTATAACTTTTTGTTCTTATACATGTTTTGTCGAATTAGTTCTTATTATTATCTTTAGGTTATAGATACCTCATTTCCAGAATGTTATTATTGTAGTATATATCATATTAATTCATTCAATTCATTTATATAATCATTATTAAATGAAGATCATGTAGAACGAGTCGCATCACATCGTGGAGACGGTATTCCGTACGTACGCACGAGTGATGATATCGTTCCTATGATCGTGGAATTGTATTGGAGTATATATATATTATTTCAGTTACAATATTACTTTATAATAATCATAAATATTTACTCATTACACCATTATACCCATCCTTGTAAGGTGATGGTGGAAAATAGATTACACCACGGCGTGGAGACGGTATTTCGTACGTACGCACGTGCGGTGATTTCATTTTTCCGTAGGATGTATAGAAGCTGAATTAGGGTTGTTTCATATTTATAATAACATATCAGTATGTAAGTAATACTGATTTTATTACTTTATCATGAAACAACTAAAGAAGAATATGTTGAAGAAGAACGAAATTGAAAAGATCGGTAATGGATATTATCTCTTCTTTTAAACACCTCTTTGAATCCTCCACCTAGGGAACTAAGATTGGCCTTTGAAGAAGACCAAGACCTCTAGGATTATTCTAGGGAAGTGGAGAATGGATTTTGGCAGGGTTTGGCCGATCTTGAGTGCTCAAAATGGTGTGAGGAGTAGGGGGAGGAGGTGCCCTTTTATAAGGGAGGAGAGGGGCACCTTAGGAATATATCAAAATATTATTTTATATTAAAGTCAAAATTGGTTTATAATGGTTCCAAAGGGTCTTATATCGAAGCTAAAGTGGTTATGGGTCGGAATCCTATCAACCAATAGGATTTAGACAAGTTTAGATTATTAATTTAACCTTATCAATTAGATTTAACTCTAAGTTAAATAATTTAACTTTTACCGTGTCTTTTTGTTTTCTTACACTATATGGTTAATACACTTACAATAACATGCCAAACGATCCCCAAATTGTTTATTATTAATATATATATCCTTATCTAAGTCATTTGTCCGATCCTTAGATTTTTAGGAATAAAATTACAATTAATAATATAATATTTGATTTAAAAACTATTTTGTGTCAATTTTGACACTATTTGATATATGTTTTTTTTAAAAGTCATAACAGAATTATATGTTCGAACCATGTTGATTAAATAAACACTAATATATCATATTAACCTAGAAAATTAGTGGGATTCATAAAAAGGCTCAAATTATATTTATTTTTGTGTTTATAACATCAATTATGTCAATATTTCATTAATTAGATAATTACTGTATCATCATTGTGTCATAAATAAATTAAAATATTTAATGTCTAAAAATTATAAATAAAATTCCATTATTTAGGAATCTTTTTAGCTTTCTAAAGAATATTTATACTTGAATTTATCTTATGAATAACCCAATATTAAAAATGATTTACTTATTAAACTTTGATTTTAACTATTTTAACCCTTCTTTAAATAAATTAATAATAAATGTCCTAATCTAATCCAAGTGGGCCTAAATGGTCATATTTTATTCCTAAGTTTGTTTTTGGTAGAATTAAACTTATCCAATAGAATTAGGACATGTTTTAGGGTAATAGTAATATCATATATACCCTTAGTTACCCTATTTACTATTAACCGCGGTTAAAAAAAGTAAAAAGTTACTATTCACAAAAAAAAATATTTTTATCTCATTGAACCACATTTTACTTACTGTTATCAACTGTGTCTGTCGGATTTTCGAAATTCCATTCACATAAGCGGTAAAAACATGTTTTATGCAAAACTCAGTTTTTAATCTACCACTTAGTGGTTTCACTATTCATCAAAAATTGAATGTTTTCCGAAAAATACCAAAATATCACCCTAGGCTAATTTAGGTATTCCGAATCCAAAAATGAAATCCATTTTGAAAAATAAAATTTATAAAATTTCAAAAAGTGTTTATTACTATTCATAACGGCTAGTTTTAATAATATTTTAATAGCATATCGTTGTTTAGTGAAACTCAGTATTGCGTACGACACAAGATATGGAGGAAGGTCGCGATTACGTGTAAAGTAAGCCAAGCTAGTATGTAGTGAAAGATTCATTTGATGATAAAAACAAAATATTACTCATAAAAATATCGGGTGTTACAGGAAATGTAAAATATCATGAAATAAATTAAATAAATTATAAAACATGTAATAGGTAAATATGTACACAACATATGATAAATAAGTGGTGAATATGGAAATTATATCACAAATATAGGAAGTGAGATGAAATCCTCTTACCTTAGGTTTGATACAATATGTATATTACTGAAAACCTTATATAGTTTCCTTAAACATATTATTAACATCTATAAAATATAATAATATTTATGATATTATATATTATATATTTATGACTCTATATAACCCTTTTTCTAACAACTTCCAAGTTAACGAAACATTTCGGTTTACAACTGCTTTGTTTATCATAAGAGTTTTGAAATGTTATTCTTGATACTATTACATAGATAATTATTTTGTTAATTTAATAATGTCATAAATTATTTAAATTTCATACATATTATGTATATAAAAAAATAGAGAATATAGATATATGAAATGTAATACACCATTCATTGAGATAGTAGTTCATACATATGGATGGCATTATTTCTATTTTCTTATCATATTGAATGGTATAAGGTAAATGAAATATATGTAAAAATATTATTAATGAATAATTATTATTTAATTTATTATATATTTATTAATTATATAAATTTTATAATCATTCTATAATTTTTAATGAGGAATATGAATCTCATCACGTCATGGAGACTGTACTCCATACTAACGTATAGGCGATAATATCATTATCTTAATGTTTAAGTAGAAAATTAATTAGGTGGTATATTAATTATAAAAGATCAATATAATGGAATTTTTAATATTTATATACATTATATTCATCATTATACCATTCCAAAAAATGTAGGGATGAAAAAGAGATTACACCACGATGTGGAGATGGTCACTCATACGAATGCATGCATAGTGAAATTGGCTTCTGTAGGATGTAAATGAGGAATTTGGATTTCCAATAATCATAATAACATATAATATTATATATTAAACAAATATTATTACATTATTATGTGAAAAAATGGTAAGAGGAATTAATAGAATAATTAAACATGTAGTAGTTGGTAAAAACATTTCCCCTACTGGAATGAAATTCCGTAGGATCTCCTATTAGGAACACTATTAGTGATATTTTTTGAAAATAATAAACTCTGTTACAGATATAAGAATTTTTGGAGGATAATGGGAAGGTATTCAATGATCTAGGTGACACATAGTAATGTTATTAAGTGATGAAGGAGGTGCATTTTCATAGGAGTAGTGTTTGGTGTTTTTTATAATCGTTTATAATATTAAATTAATATAAATTAATTTTATATTTAAAATATATCTAATGTGAGTTATTTAGAATATATGATGATTATGGGAATAAATAATCCTAATGAACGTTTTTCAGACATATTTATGTCACATTATTAACATTATATTTTGGCTTTCCCCATTTGTTATACAGGTGAACAATTTGCACGACAATATGGATTTTTATGCCTTTGGGTTAATATAATTATGAAAGAATTTAAATATAACACCCAATATATCATTTATGAATTATTTAAACATATTATATTCATTTGTAATAATTATATATTTTCATCAATTTTATATAATTTAATAAAATTTTAATATTTTTAAGTATCACTTTTGCTGATTTTGATATAATTCATTCTTGGTATTTTTAAAAATATCATTTAAACAAGGAAACATTATAATAAAAATATGATATATCTATAATATGTATACATTATCTATATAATTTTTCATTGTCATTAATTATTTGAAATTATATTCATTTTATTATTATTAATATCATTTATTTGATATTTATTGTAATATGACAATTCCTACATCATTATTATAGAACCCTTTAATAAAATTATTATTTTAATAAATAATAAAAATAAATTTTAATTTTGAATAAAAAATTATTATCATGAAAATTATTTTTTATAGTTTAGTATTTCTTATGTATAACCCTAGATTAAACATGATTTATTTATTAAAAATATGGTTATGATATTTTTACCCAAAATATCCAAGAACCAGGCAATCCAAATCCTAAAATATTTATTATAAAACATAAAACAACTAAAACAGATTGAAAGTTTCAAGGGGGTTTACAAAATATTAGAGTGAACAATTCATCACATGTCATTATTAACCAGTGAGGTGAAATAGTCAGGATCACTGAAGGCCCACATTAAGCTTTCTTCATGGACCACAATGTTTGGAAAAGTATCTTCCCCCTAGTTTTCCTCTCTATACTAAGGTGAAACAAAAACTTTGATCTGATTATCATGACCCATACAAGACACCCAATTAGTGAGGAGATTATATGGCACATTCCGAGTTCTTTTCATCAATTTTTTGATTGTCTATTAGAAATCATATTCAATACAAAAGGCAAGTAAATTATAATAAATGGAATGTTTAATATCATAAACAATTTCCCATGTTCATCCTCATAAGATATCACAAATCCTATATAATTATAAAAGAAGCCAATAACAACAACATTATGGGTTCTAATGATACCTATATTTGTTGATGGTCTTTGAATTCTTGAGGTAGTGCCATGGACATTATATTTGATCCACATTATGATGGTAGGTACCCATATCCAATATTTGAGGGCCAAAGGATTCTTTGGATGTCTGCAACAGTAAAAAGCCAATGAATTTCAAAATCACCAATGTCAATGTACATATATCCAACCAATTTTTTTATAAACAATATGAACATTCCTCTGTATTTCCAATGATCCAACATGGATGAAAGGGAACATATATTTAAACAGCTTCATGTTTCATTCCCTCGATATGGAGTCCTGAAAATAAACTCTAGCTACCAGCAAGAGGTTTTGTACTTGCTTGCTCTATCATGTGTTGAATAGGAATGAAATGTTGTTAGCAAGAGACCTACTAGTGTTGATGAATAAAAAACCCTTCGCTAAATATTTACAAAGTTATATTTCATATGAACATTCAATGAAGATATGTTGAATGTTATATTCATCACAAAATCAATGTCTATTAGCCGAGTCAATGAACTGACATATTTATTTATTTTATCCCATGCTGGATATTTTTTCACTATAGATTATCCATATGATAATTTATTTTTTAGGTTGAATAAAATTAACCATGAATAAATAATGAAAAGATAACACTTGGGTAGAATTACCATTTTTGGTTGTGTCATATTCCTTTAGGGAAAACTACACATTAAATCTTGTCCTATACACATTATTATTAACATCCATGAATGAATGATTTCAAATCTCTATGAAAACCGATTGGGTAATATATTCTGGTGTTCTATATTGAGTCATAATGTCATAGATATTCATTTTCCTCTTCTTATAAGTGACATCCAACCTACTCCAAAGGAGCTGATCATGCTAGAATGTGTCAGAAGAGGAAAGATTAGAGTTCCTATAATCCAAACATTTGTTTTTTTGTATAATGACATTGAATTATCACTTTATATATATCCAGACTAAGGACCCATATTTCTAGGGGAACCCATCAATCAGCCTATCCTTGATCTTCATGTTTTGAAATGAATTAAGGTGTCATCATTAGTTTGAATGTTCCATGAAAATTTTTCAATCAAGCCATCATTATAATCCCTCTGATCATTATTAACAGTCCATCCCATTTAAAATGAGTTTAAAAATATTTCCAATAAATGGTGACAAATTTTGATTCATGTACAGAGTAAGTCTAGATAATGTTCCTAATCCAGAATTGCAGTTCAATAATGATCCATCTTTGACACCATTAAATATAGAAATAGTGAACAATATTTGATTCCATGAAAAAACATATGTGATAAAATCTCCCAACATTGGAGATTTCTTATCCATTCCAATTGGTTAGTTGGATAATTATAATATTATTGATTCCTCTGATGAGCTGGCTCTTAACATACCCCCCAAAAAAGAGGGAAAACAATATAGATAAAAGGAAGGGAACCCTTCTTCATCCTACGATACATTTACAACTTGTTATATTTTCATTGACGAAATCCTTCACCAAAGTCAATATAAGATTTAACAAGCTGATGGCCTGTCTGGAAACAAACTCACTATGATAAAGGATAAACCAAATATTGAAAATGGATCTATTTGAGGATTATATAATGATAAGGACATATTCTTCATAGAGAATGTGAGAGGGAGTAAAGCAATTCCTCACATATGGTATTTTTTAATGATTCATTCCTAAAGAATATCATTAATTCATATACATATGTAGTCCTTATCAATCAGAAAAATCTATGCGAGTGGTTCACCTTGCCTAACTCCTCTGGTACATGGGATGTAACACCTTGAGGTCCCATTTATTAAAATGGAAAAATAAGAATATGAATGGTTGAAACATATTAATCTCAAAATTTTGTATGAAAACCTATATATATTATGGATATTGATAATAGAATTAAATTTTATAGTGTCAATGGGTTTATAAATAACAATCTAAATAGAAAAGTTCCTCACTTTGAAATTTTTCTTTATAATGGTGATGCTATCTAAAGCAGCAAAAAAGAAATTCTAAAAGCATCTACAAAGAATGAAACAATATTGGTTTGGAGTGATGTGGTCCTTAATAATCCCCCCAAATTAGTAATCTTGAATTCTTCAAATTAATTTTGGAATTGTGTTCCCATGGGCCACTCATTTTAGGTCCATGATGTTGATATCATTATAATACATGGAAATCCTAGAAATAAAATTTGATTTGATAACATTGGGTAGAAAAAATTATAAAAAAATGCCCTTACAGCATTAACTGCATATTCTAGAAGGATATCCTAGTAAAACATGAAAAATTTATTGGTGAATCCATTGGGTCCTTAATTCATACATGTCATGTATTCTAACAAGATCTTGATTTTAACCACACCATTCATTGGGTAATATTTGAAATAATATTTCATGTGTTGTGAAATCCATAATGTGAGTAAAGTATACTGAAATAATCAAGAACTGTTATAAAACATCACATTTTCTAGTTTATAGTTTCCCATAAATAAAAATGGCCTGACTTATTACCTTCCCATTTATCCCTATGAAAACTATGAAACAAATTTGAGTTCTTATCTATTTAATTAAAATATTTAACATTCATGTGTCCCCTATCAAATTTTTCCTTCTTGATTACAAGTCCAAAGATATTTGTTTTTTCTTTTAATTCCACTATAGAAATTATGAATGGATTTTGATCCCTATATTGTATATTTGAATGATGTTGTTCATCACTCAAAATTTAAATATAAAGCTTCAAAAAAAGTTTTCCCTCAACTCAAATAGGATAAAATCAGTATATTCTAGCTTCTATTGATGTCTATGAAGTGGGATTCCTGTTTTCACCGGCATCCATGCCCAAAAAATTACATATATAAATCGTAAAATGTTAAAATCATGTTATTAATATTTAATGGATGAAGAATTGAAAATGAGATAATGAATACCTCAATCACAATGGGATTTTGATGAGAATGATGTTTGGGAAGAGTGTGTCCAGAAAGCCTAGTGAAAACAATTCTATCATCATTTTTATAAAACATCCATCGTGTTTTCTTTTATGAATTTTGTTTTAGGATAACCTACTATATGTGAAATCATCTCTAGAAATTGGAACATCAGACAGTTCCAATAAATCTATGTAGTATGACAATTGAGTCGCTACTAATCAACTGGGGTTGGCGATGGTATATTACTTAGGTTAAAAATAGTATTGAAGTCACCCATCACCAATAACTTTGAGACAACATTCTAAAGGATTTCCTCAATATCCCTCAAAATATATCTTCTATTAGTCTAGTATTTCAAGGCAGAAAAAATGAGACCTCAATCATATTCCTATATATATTAAATGTGATAGTAATACATTTATTTATATTATTAAATTTGATAATTAGGATACTATAATTCCTAAGAATACAAAGGTGATTCATTCCATTATTTTGAATTCCTTGAGATACAAATTTTTTTCACATGGACGACCACTTGAATGCTCTTAATTTCCCAAGAACATTGTTGCGTGTAACAATCCAAATAAGTATTGGTTTGTTGTCTATAATGAAATTCTTATGGGTTTTAGTTGTTATGGGGTTCCCTAACCCTTTCAAATTAGAATATATATGATCTTGATTATTTAAATTCCCAGACCCTAGACATAAGGCCCTCATTTTCTACAATCGTAGCCTGACATTTTCATTTGTCTTTCTCCCATCAATTGAGTGTGACTCTATTGCGAGTCCCTCTATGTTTTCATCTACCCCAATTTTCCCTTTTTATGCTACGGGGATGTTTGATTGTCAACCTAATAACATCATATTTTACCACAAAGTAGGTTAAACATATTCGTGGATATAAGAGGTTCATCTGATTCCATTGTAGGACTTTTTATTCTTGTATATTTGTCACTGGTCACCATCAAGAAAGGCATTCTATATGCCTCATATACAATAATATTTTGAAAATTTAATATCAAATCTATGAATTTCCAGCTTCTTCTAATAGAATTTGATACATTACACCCATAATTAACCATCATCTTTGAGGACCCCTCCTTTAAAAGATTGATACTATCATGAGCATCATTTTCAGGTCCTGATTTCTCAGTCCATTCTGGACACTCTATTTTTAAATGTGAAATATTGAATTTATATTGTCTTGAAAATATTAATGTGAATTATAGAGAGGTATGTTCTTGATATAGGGTGTATAACATGGTGAGCACAACCCTTTTAGGCTATTGGGGGACCAAATTGTTTCTACTATAGTAGAAATCCCATGGAGCCATATGATCGGGTGTTTTCTGTCATGTTTTTTCACAAAAGTATGGTGTAATGTTCATTTTGCAAATTATGGTTTGGCAACCATACATTATTATTCATACTGTACATTATGTTACTATTCATTCTCCAATGTATTGTTTAGAAACCCTACGTCACTATAAAAACCATAAAATATTTCTTTGATCATTCTGCAATGTATGGTATTACGACTATACGTTATTGTCTATCATGATGATGTTACATTAAGTTTAATTCAAGTGTTAATGCTCATTATAAAGTTATTATTCATTCTAAAGATATTGTTCATTTAGTGCAAATAAAAAAAATTATTTTATAATTATATATGAATTTATTTGAACAATTATCTGGGAAAAATTATCATTAATTATAATTATCATAATTGATGAGTTTTTAATTTTTTTTCTACTATATTTAGAGGAAAAATTAATAAAACTTTTCAACATTTTTTACTAATAAATTTGGACATTTATAAATTGTTTAAATTAAAATTTTTGAATTTAATTTCAGAATATTCTACAAGTTTTCCAAAACTGCATTTACTACATTTAAACCATTTAAAATAGATTTGAAATTTTGTTTCAAGTCATTCAATTATTTTATTATTCTAGATATTGTATTGGAAGGCGTATTCATAATATTTTGAATTTTATTATTTTATATTTATTCAAAAAGAATAATGAAGCTACGATGATACTATTTTCATTGAGATATTTATAGGAGCCCTTGACTAAATTTATTTTGAATATCCAACGATTGAAGAGATGTTGAAACTAATATATTTTATATTATCTATATATGTCATTGTCTATTGCAGGTAAACATATACAATTTCAATACAAAGAGAAATTTTTGTGATCATCAAACCAAAACATTCATTTGCAATGCCGAGTGACACTCTGGTTCACCACCTGGTTGTTCTCCCATGTGTCAAATTAACAACACTTGGAAAACAATTGCATTGATGAGATGTGTTAATCTGAACCTCATGGACTAGTACTTGTGCATTAATTTTTATCTTGTCTTTCATCAGGTTCAGAGTCTGTAACACTACTTCCCATCTCTAGTATATAATCTAATTTTATGTTTATGATTTTTCCAAACAAAATCATTACTTTTTATTATATTTACATGGGTACTGGCTCTTATATACTAATATCTAGATCATAGGGTTGTGACTACCTATATCTAAATTCAATAATTTAGGTATTGTGACTCCCTATGTCTAAATACAGGTTATCAGTGTAGTAACTCCCAACACAAAAGTCAGTTTCATGGTTATCCCTCGTCAAGAATAGGATTTTGTAATTTTCTTATGATTCCTCATTAAAAATAATTTTTTATTTCACTCATATATCTCGTCGAGTAGATAGGCATATGGGTAGAGTAGGACCACTTTTGACCAAACTACTATAAACAATCCTTGTGTTACGTTATTTCATTTGTTAATTAACCAAATTAATTAACATTGATAATTAATTTAATTAATCAAATCATTTAAATAAAATTTTTAATCTGTTCTATTTACCCCCTCAAGACCATCTTCCATTACCCTATCTGACCTAATAGATTATGTCCTCAAAGAGATTCTATCATCAATGTATCATAATTGTCTATGCAAACTAGTTTATTTAAGAAACAATAGAAACAAATGTTGGGGATGACTTATTCATTTATTTTCACTACATAAAAGCATTATGGCCTACATGATGATGTTGTGGCCCCTGTATTTTCACCATATTTCATTCTAGAGATATATATGTTGTCAGGAAATTTGTACATTTTTCTCTATCCCTATGTCATTTTGACAATAAAAAAATAATACCCCATGATTTTTTGTTCATTTAACCAAGGAAAATATTTCATAATTATATTTTCTTGTTAAATTTCTACATTTTCAGCACAATCCTTTTTTGAGTGTGCAATGTGTCCATAGAAGAGTTAAAACATTAAATTTTTTCCATATTTTCTTTAAATTCATAACATTTTTTTTATTTGGGACATTCCACATAAAAGAGGGAAGTAAAAGTCAACTACGACACTGATTATCAAAAGGGTTTCGTAGACAATGTGGTATGATCAATCCCATTCCATGAATACTCTGATGTGGTCCCCACATTCCTTTAGAAAAAATTTCAATCCCCCCCAAAAGGATGAAAATTAGATAAATCTAAAAGGTATAACCATAGAATTATATACTCATTGTCTCTCACCCATTATAAATATCTTCCATTAAGATAATATGGTTAACAAAACACTATGACAAATATAAAAAAATTATCTATTAACCAATCCCTTTAAGGAAATCAATGACCAAAATCCCGGATCCAGTATCACCTATGTCCATTCAATACTACAAGAACCATATAGTTTATATAATATTTATCCAGAAATTTATAATTCAATGGGTTATTGGGGATGATTTTCCCAACACTAAATTTATGAATTCACCACAACAATAATCTACCTTCATTATTCATCTCATTACGAGGGATATTCTCATCATTAAAAAGTGAGAGACACAACCATTCGTTCACCAAATCATTTCATATTTCTTCAGTCAATTGGAAAATAACTGGCATTTACCAAGTAGAAGAATCAAAAGATGAATACAAAAGAGATGTGTCTTCATCATAGATCTTCCCAACCTTAGATGAACCATGGAAAACACAACCCATAATAAAACATATGATAATGAATTTAACAGTGGGACAAGGTAATTAATATTATTTATATTCACATATTTATATATTTTAGAAAAATATTAACATTTTAGTAATTATAAATATTTAAATATAATATATAAGTATGATTTATGTATCTATAATAAAAAATATTATGAATCTTATTTTCATAACTATATACATATATGCAGTCTTATTAAAACAGACTTTTGTGTAGGGGGTTACTACACTTACAACCTGGCTTTAGACACAGGGAGTCACAACCCAAAAATTCATAAATTTAGATATAGGTAGTGACAAACCTAAGCACCAGATATTAGTATTTGAGAGTCAAAACCCAAGGAAAAAGAATAACAAGTAATCATTTTGTGTGAAAAAACATAAACATAAAAATATATTGTCTATAAGAGATGGGAAGTAGTGTTATAGACTCTGAACCTGATGAAAGAGATGATAAAAATTATTGCACAAGTACTAGTTCATGAGGTTGATATTTTCACATCTCATCGATGCAATTATAGTGTTAGTAGAATTAATTTGACACTGGGGAGAATGACCAGGTGGTGAAGAAGAGTGTCAAAGGACGTTGCGTATGCAAATTTGGTTAAATGATCACATCACTTCCTATATGTATTGCAATTGTATATGTTTACCAAAACTAGACAATGATATATATAGATAATATAAAATATATTAGTTGCAGCATCTCTTCGGCCTTTGGATATTCAAAATAAATTGAGTCAAGGGCTCTAATAAATATCTCAATGAAAATAGTAGCATCGTTTCTTCTTTAATCTTTTATAATAAATATAAAAAAATAATTCAAAATATTTTGAATAAGTCTTCCTACAAAATCTATAGAATAATAAAATCATTTAATGAATTAAAACAAAATTTCAAATCCATTTAAAAAGTTTATGTTTTAGTAAAAATTGTTTTTGAAAACATGTAGCATATTCTGAAATTAAATTCAAAAAATTTTAATTTAATCAATTTGGAAATGTCCAAATTTATTTGTAAAAGATGTTGAAAATTTTTATTAAATTTTTCCATAAATTTAGAAGCTAAAAATTAAAAACTCATCGATTATGATCATTACAATTAATAATATATTTTCCCAAAAAATTGTTCAAAAAAATTCATATATAATTATAATATAATTTTTTTTTAATTTGCACTAAATGAACAGTAACAGTAAAATGAATAGTAATTTTAGAATTAACAGAAACACTTCAATTAACAGTAATGTAACATCAGCATGATGAACAATAACGTATGGTTGGAATAACATACATTTCAGAATGAACAAAAAAATATTGTATGGTTTTTATAGTAACCTAGGGTTGCCAAACCATACATTTGAAAATGAACAGTAACATAATGTACAATATGAATAATAACGTATGGTTTCCAAACCATACTTTGCATAATGAATAGTTTACCATACATTTATGAAAAATATGGACATAATATTTTGACAAAGGTCAAAGAATTTTTAAGGGTTCATCAAAGAAGATTCAGACTTTGGTCAAAAATTATTATTTGTAGGAAAACATAGTATCTTTGGATCAAAAAATGAATCAATCTGACATATACATATCCCAAAATCAACAACAAATAGAAGAAAATATATTCTACAAAAACTGCTACTACAATACATCATATCATGACTTCAAGTAATTAAATGTCCCTTCAATTGATATTTTTAGACATTGATGTAAACTGATGAAATAAAGATAAACATTTTAGATTTCCATATAATCAGGTTTTATGAAGATCTGATAACACTACTTATTTATATAATATAAATTCATAAATTCATTAAAAAGTGAAATGTAGAGTTCCTTAATCCAAAATAGAAAATTCATTGAAATTTTAGAGAAATAGAAATGATTTTTCAAACACACTCATTTTCTTATAATTTATATATAAATATCTCATACATACAATGTGATAAAAATAACAAAAATCCAAATAACATAAATTATGATATCATAAAAACATAGAGGAAAATTAATCAAACAAAATAATATGAAATGAAATTGAAGGAAATATGCACAAGCGCAAACAATCTCCCCCTTTGGTTTAATTACAAAACCAAAAAAAATTACACAAAAAACAATTTTTAAAATGATTAAAATCAAATTATTTCTCCCCCAAGAGTATCCAATTTTTTGAAAATAAACAAAAAGTGAAAACCTTATAACCCAAAAATAATAATATAAAAAAATTTAAAATTCGCACATTTACGAGAAAATTTAATTTTCTCAAACTGAGTAGAGTATAATGGCTTTGTAAAAATATCTGCAAGCTGATTTTTATAAGGGATAAATTCTAAATTAATATCACCCTTATTCAAAATATCTCTAATAAAATTAAATCAAATATAAATATGTTCTGTTATTTAATGCTTTAAAGGGTTTTTTAAAATAGAAATTGAAAAGGTATTATCACAATAAATGTTCGGTTTATAAAGATAAATAAAAAAACTTACATAATGTTTTCTTAATACATAAAACATTGAGAATGAATACTTTATGTAAAGATATACTCATATTATTTAGTAGATTAAGAAACAAATTTTTTTTCCAAAGATAACAAGGAAATTTATCATTTTCCTAGCAAACGACACATACCCTATATGCTTTTTTCAATACTACAGACTCCAAAATTAGAATCAGAATAATATTTTAAATCAAAACATTTATATTTTGAATAAAATAAGCTAGTATCAACAGTTACTTTAAAATAACTAACAAATTATTTTAGATATTTAATATGACTTTCTTTAATATCATCATAAAATATGGCACTTAAAAAAACATTACAAATGATATCTGGTATAGATGCAGCTAAATATAGAACGATACCTATCATACCTCGATAAACTATGAAATCAACTAATTTACCTGTTGAATCACTATCAAATTTACAATTAATACCCATAAAAGTTTTCCTGGATTTAGAGGAATCAAGACTATATCGTTTAACTAAATTTTTACCATACATAGATTGATTAAGATAAATTCCATCATTCCTTTGAGAAACCTCAAGTATATAAATGAACAAAATTATCCCATTAAACTCATGTCAAATTCAAAAGGCATCAATGATGAAGAATCATTACAACATATTTCACTAGATGATCAAAAACTATACTGTCAACATAGATGATACCAATTAAAATATCATCTGAATGTATTTTAATATAAATATTCAGATCAACATTGTATTTCTTGATACCATTTTTCAATAAAAATAATAAATGTATTTAATATCATGCATTAGGTTCTTGGTTGAGACCTTATAAAGCTTTAGATTGTTTAAAAACAGTCTTGGGAAAAGTTTCATTTTCAAAACCGAGGGGTTATGAAACATAATCATCTTTATTAATAAAACCATTTAATAACAAACTTTTTATATCCATTTGATATAATATAAAACCATAAAACATGAAAAATCCATCAAATTTCTAATTTCCTTTTACCTGGAATCACATGAAAATGAATATTCAAAGTCTATACATTCTTATTGAGTTTTCCATTGACCATCAAGTATTGATTTACCTTTGAAAATATATCCACATTCATCCAGATTATTTGAAATTCTACAAATGTTCAATAATTATTTCGAAAAAACATATTTAATTTATCTTTCATTTCCACAATCTAGTTTTCATATTTTAAAGTATCTTTAATATTAATAGGAACAAAATCAGAAATAAAAACAGAATTGGAACAATAATTTAAAATAGAATATATTCTTCTGAAACATGAATCAACATTTCTATTTACATTTTCAATAGGATGTTATTTTTGAATCTTACATGATATTTTATTAAGTTTAGAAGAAGTATCATCCACCTAAATTAATTCATTTTTATCTTAAGAAATATATTCCCAAAAATTAGAATCTCTAAACATATCAACAATATCATAAGAATGTGATTTTATTATAACATTATTTTCATAAAAAATAACATGAACATATTTTTCAATAACCATCGCTCTTTCATTATAAATTCAAGAATCATTATTATTTTTTGAAAAACAATGATAAACACCATCATCACTTTTAGCATCAAATTTATCTAAATTTTACAATGAATTTAATATAAACACTTTACATCCAAATATTCTAAAAGAAACAACTATTGGTTTTTTATTATTGAATAAATCATACAATATTTACTTTTTTAAAGTTATAATAAGATTTATATTTTAAATATAACATGAAAAAATAGCCTTAACCCAAATATATGTAGGCAGATTATATTCACATAACGCAGTTCAAGCCATTTCAATAAGAGTTATTTTTTTTGTTCTACAACACCATTTTCTGGTGTTGTTCAAGGATCATTGAAATTTTAAAAATATCAATTCTTTTCATATAATTTTTAAAATTATAAATTATGAAACTCACCTCCTATATCACTATGAATTGAAATAATCATACGTCCTTTTTAATTTTTTACTAATTTACAAAAAAAGAAGTGAATTTAAAGATGTATAATTTTTATAAGAATGTCAATATACCCATTTGAATATACTATAATAATAAAAAATAATGAAGGTATATTCATATCCACAAGGATAGAAATTTGAGTTGGAATAAATAATAAATAACTACTAATAATAAAGACTTATTAGTAATTATCTCCTAGATAGGACTAAAAGATATTGTTTGTTGCTTCTCTTCCATGCAGGTGTCACAAACATGAAGTTCTTCTTTATTCAAAGAAAAAATATGTAAAACATTATCATGATTTGAGAGTATATGTAACATTCTAAAATTAATGTGAACTAAACTTCGGTTCCCATGTATGTTTTCATTCAATACAGTATTCCAACACATTACATGTTAAATAGTTAGTTCAGAAAAATCAATAGTATAAATATTTACCTTTTGATTAGCATTAAATAAAAAATAATCATATTTAAAATTAAGCCTTTATATTTTTGAAATTTAAGTTCCATTTAATCATTAAATAAATGTGAAATATTGATTAAATTATGTTTCAAACCTTCATTATATTAAACATCGGAAATAAATGAAGAATTTGAAATACCAACTAAAACAAAACATATTACTTAGCCTTTGGAATTATCTCCCAAAGTTACAGTTCCTCCATCCCATGTGTTTCTGGTGGTAAACGTTTATGGGTCTCTAGCCATATGCCTAAGGAATCCACTATCCATATTTCATATATCATTATTGAGATATCCAATGCATTTTTTTATACAAAAATCAATTACATTACAATTTTGGTACCCAAGAATTATTGGGACCAATAGGATTAGTAATTCAATTTTTATGTACCGATACAAAATTTAAACATTTATTATAAGGTACCATATATTAAAAGGATTTAAAAAAATTAGTTTTTGTAAATCCCAAATATTTGTTATATCTAAATGAGTAGTCATTAGCATATTCACCATTCATGCCACATTTAAAACAAGTAACAGTTATTGTAAAACCATTTCTACTTTTAATAAAAATGGTCTTATACATTTTAGGTAATATTTTATCATAACCAAAACCATATATATTTATATCAGTTTTAGTCAATAACATCATCTCATGATATTTTTCCTGACCTTCAATAAAATCAGGAAAATTTTCTTTTAGACATTCAATATCCATTTTTCAATTTTTCATTCAAATCATAAGTAGTTTTGGAATTATAATAAACTGTTTAATGAGAATTAGAAGAAACGTTTTTTAGATTTTTATTCTTTTTGAAAATAAATTTATTTTTTAGAAATAATTATCTAATTATCTTGTTTATGATTATTTTATAAATAATTAACATTGAAAATATCTTTACATAATATTTAAATTTTATTATTTTAATAAAAAAAATTGGGTTATCAAATTCATATTCACAATTAGACCATTTGAGAAAACAAATAGAATTACTAACCTTATCTATTAATGTCATGAAGCAAAAGTTAACAGATTATTTATCATTTCCATGATTCTTCTATGGAATCAGATTCTTCATTACAACTACAACTGGTTTTCAGTTCCTTCGTATCCTTCTTTTTTATTTTTCATTAATATTTATTTTAGGGAAATTAGGTTTGATATGGCCTTTATTTTAGCACTAATAACAAGTTACATCAGAAGCATTGTAGTTTGTATATCCTTTATTATCTCTTTTATATTTTCTGTTTTGTGGGTTTATTCTAACCTAGTTTTTCAATCCTTTCTTTTTCATTATTTTTTAGACTCTAGTTACAATTTGAGACACATCTTCTTTTTTAATATCATATAGATCAGAACAAAAAAATCATTAGAAATAACATTTACAGACTCAAAAGCAACACATTTTTTTGTTATCTCCCCATCAGTTATTTTCTTCAGTTCCAATTCATATTACAGTACTCATATAATAAATTTATAAAGTGTGTAATCTTTAAACTTCATTCATTCATCAATTTAATTCTTTGTTATATTTCATTTATTTGGTAATTCTCATAGGACACTTTCAACAATTATAGGGGTTTCCAGACCTTCCACAAGTGAATTCCTTCCCTTCAAAATTCTTGGGAATATATTGATCATTTGGTTTACAATTTCATATTCACCTATCTTAATATCTTGATACTCATCACAAAGCATTTCAATCTTGTATTGGATCAACTTGTCAGTGCCGATGTGAGTAACTTGTAGAATCGTCCAAATCACATGATATTTCTTTCATATAGACACATGACTAAAATAATTTATGTTAATAGAACAATATAAAACAATAAAAACATTTACATTTAAAAAATTTCTAGTAGCATCAATTCCTGTAAGAGTATCATGGTCAGCTTTAGGTAGTGTCTATTCTTTGGAAACGATATACTAGTACAAAATGATTCAGTTTTTGAGGTATGCCTCCATTTGGGATCTCCACTATCCATAATCATTTCCATCATAATGTTGGGGATTCTAGGGAATCCATGCATCATTCGGGTTCAATCCTGACACATATAAGATATTTATTCTTAGACAGTGAGGTATATGAATAGGCTAGCATAAAAAAATATAAAGGAAGACAGATGAAATAATTCTGTTATTTCTTAAAGGAACAACCAATGGTACCAATATTTTTTATTTATAAATATAATGATAGTAATAACTATTCTTACAAATTTTATCCTCTGATACAATTTTTTTGGTCAAACAGTGTACTGAATGATGGTCTAGAGGGGGTGAATAGACCAGAATAAAAATATTAATCAAATAAATAGATTAGTTAAATTATTTATCAAATTATTTATTATGGTTAATTAGAAGTAGAAAAAAATGCAAATTTTTTTATAGTAGTTTGGTCCAAAGTAGACCCACTCTACTCTTATACATCTATACATGATGAGAGATACGACATAACTAAAAATTATTTTTATAGGGGAATTATATACCAATTACAAAATCCCTTTCTTGTGGAGGGATAACCACGACACTAACTTCTATGTGGGGAGTCACGACACTTGTAACCTGACTATAGACACTAGGAGTCACAACCCAAATAGTCATAACTTTAGATTCATGGACCCACAACCCTATGATCCTAACAATAGAATCATGGAGTCATAACACGAGTAAAAAGAATAAAATATAATGAATTAGTGTGAAAATAGAATAAATATAAAAATAGGGTGTATGTGATAAATTGGAAGTAGTGTTACAAACTCAGACCCAGATGAATGGGAATATAAATATTAAATCATTGGTATTATTTCATAATATTTAGATCAACATGTCTCATGAATGAAATTTTAGTCGAAGAAGAATTAATTTGGCACCTGAGTGAATGAGCTGGTGGTGAAGTAGAGTGTCACAAGATGTTGAAAATGCAGAGAATGTTCGAAAATCATTGAACATTCTATTTTTATATTAATTGTATATTTTTACCACCTAGATAGAATGATATATATTGAGAATAAAATATATATCAGTAGAAGAATCTCTTCATCCTTTGTATATTCAAAATAAATTTAGTCAACAACTCCCATAAATAACGCCATCAATATACCATCATCGTTGATTATTTATTCATATAGAATAAATATTTAATAAAATAATTCTAAATATTTTAAATAAGTCTTACATTTAAAAATCTATAATAATAAAAGTATTTAATGACTTAAAACAATAATTTAAACCCATTTAAAATATTTTAAATGTAGTAAATTTTTTTGAAAACTAGTAGGAGATTCTGAAATTAAAATCTAACATTTGAATTTAATCAATTTCGAAACGTCCAAATTTTTTTGGAATAGAAGTTGAAATAATTTATCAATTTTTCAGTGTAAATATATTATAAAAAAATTTAGAAACTCTTTGATTATGATCCATATAATTAATGATAATATTTCCTAAAAATCATTCCAAAAAATCAATATATTAGTAGAAAATCAATTTTTTTTAAAAATTGCATGGAATGAATAGTAACTTCAGAATGAACAGTTACTTCAGAATGAACAATAACTTTGGAATGAATAGTCACGTAATGTAGGTATGATGAATTTTAATGTATGTTTTCAAAACCATACTTTTCAGGATTAACAGTAATGTATTATAGGGTATGTATAAAAACATATGGTTTCCATACTATACTTTCCAGAATGAAAAATAACGTAAAATATGGTATGAACAATAACGTATGGATTCCAAACCATAATTTGTGGAATTAATAGTAAATAATACATTCATGAAACATTTGAAATGAATATTTTGACAACTTCAAATAATTTTGACGGTCTCCTAACATCAGATTCAGACATTGGTCAAAATTAATGATTTGTAGAAAACTTATTTGCTTTCCAAAAAATAAATCGAAAAAAACTGACATAAACCAATCCCAAAATCATCAATAAACTTAATAATACCAATTCATAGAAAATACCTACTACTAAAATGCATCATATAACATAAAATTATTAAAAGTCGATTCAACTAATATTATTATACTTTGATGTAAATTAATGAAATAAAGGTAAACATTTATGATTTCAATAGAATCATGTTTCATTCATACATGATAAATGTAGAAGTTCCAGTAAAATAAATACATTATTGTTTTAAAATAGAAAAATGTAGTGATTCAAAAACCAAAGTTTCATCTTCATTGAATTTTATGAGAAATAGAAACGAATTTTCAAACATCCTCATTGACTAATAAAGTATAGATAAATATCTTATCATTAAAATAAGATTAGAATAACAAAAATTCAATTAAATAAATTTTTATATCATAAATATATATAGGGAAAGTAATCAATCAAAATCATAAGAAATCATATTAATGGAAATATGAACATTCACATTCACAGTCATGGTTTAATGGTATTTTAAAACACACCTCCATGCTGAAAAAAATATCGTTCACCCCCCAAACTACAGACATTCCCACAAATGATGGACCTCCAAAGAATTTATCTAAATATGTTGAATACATGCATTGAATGATAGTGATGATCCCTAAAAACACAAAATGTGGTTGAGGATTATCTAAGAGACCACTACTTATTCCCTCCTAAAAATGATCAATGTGGATCCAAATGATGCAATGAGGCTTCAAGACTTAGGGAGTTTCTTCAAGAGAGGTGAAATGTTGTGGGAAATAGTTCTATTCTCAAATATTAATGTTGAAATATGGAATGATCAATACCCTCGACTAAAATTGAAATTGTTTTTGGGGACCCATATTGGCTTTGAAACCTAGAGGCATTTTGGATTATTGACCATAGGAGAACTAAAAGTAGTCGGGATACTGTTTTCCTTCCAAAAACAATGATTGATAGGAAGGACATGTGTCATGAGGTTACAAAAGATGGATATTTACGGTGTCACATAGTTTGCCTTGAATGCCATTTTGGGTCCTATTGATTCATAAGAAAGAGGACGTAGATATCTAGAATTTAGAAATTTTCTCTAAATTGCATTGTTGTTTTTATATATTTGTAAGATTCCATTACATGGGTATTTCATGGGATTCTATGATTTTTTTGACAAAATAGGTAAATGAATATCTTTGTAGTGTCAACACTCTCTATGTAAACAATTTGATGTTTCCCATCTCATTGGTGAGTATTTTAATGAAATCATGTTTTGTCATGATAATGTTGGGGGTTCTGATAGGTCGTTATTAATGTTGTTGAATGATCTGTATGTTATTGAGAATATGGAGCTAACAGATTTGAGATACTAGGTAAAACCCTATACCAAGTATCATTATAATTCTATATATACCCATATTGTATTATGGATTGTTATGTATCTCGATTAAAATGATTGGGATTGTCCCTTTGACTCCATATATGTTTCTCACCTCTGATATTCCTCATATAACCATGCCCCAATACTCATAATTTTATATCATAATGGTGAAGAGGGACAATATATATTTGAATTAATTTTTGTTTCTGAGCAAGACTATGAGGAAGTTATGGATTCATGGTTATTGGGGGATACTAATGATATCTGGAACATATCACTAGTGGAAAATACGACAATGTAGTGGATATATGATAAATGCCACTAACAATGTTGTGATTGAGAATAGAATTAAAGGTGTCGAAATTTTAAAATTATCCAAAACTAGTACAAGACTGTTGTTTTGTGAGAAATAACATCCCAACCTAAATTCTATTAGTCGATACAAACTATGGAATGATTGTAACTAGTTATAATAACCCCAATGAGGGTGCGATGGGTTTTCATTTTACAATGCAATAGTGTATGAATAAGATCCATATAAAAAAACATAGTTTCATACTCACATGGGATTTTTTTTTTATAATTCAAATTAACATTAGGAAATATAATTACTTATGGAGATTAGGATTGTGGAAAATATTTTTTTATCTAGGGATACTAAAATAAAGAAATGTTTCCAAATTTAAAATTCATATAATTTTTTTCAACATATATAATTAATAACAATGTTATATAATAAATAAAATTAGGGAAACTTATATTTATTTAAATGGTTAGATACATAACACTGAAAATGGTTATATTTATAATATGTAACTCTAAATTGTTATGACACATAGTGAGTGTAGATATTTATAATCCTTTTAATGAAGTACTCTTCTAAAGATTAAATTCCCGAATAATCAATAGAATGCGAACATAAAAATTATACAACTACAACATAAATATACATATTAAAATATTACATATCAAGTGACCAATAATGATGATATGATCCTCAAATTTTTATTGGTTAAGAATCACTAGAATGAAAAATTAATAGACTTGTATATCTCTATAGTTACTATAGATCTTCCATTATAATTTCAATTTATTCCCTAAGAATTAATGATATAATTTAATGTCTTTCAGCTATAACAGCTTAGGATGTTCAATCAATAATAGTATATTCTACATCACATCCACAATCCAAACATTTATATCCTCATGTATCATATAGATTGTCATTTTATCACGGATAGTAATACACATAACATAGAGTTGGTGGTGGAAAAATTTGAGGATGAAGAATATTCAGAACAAGAAGATGATGAGGGTGTTGAAAAACAACTAAATATATAATAACATGATGGGCCAACCCCAGTGAGGTTTAATTTAACATTGATCCATTTTCACTATTAGAATAATAGTCAATAGAGGGACTGACATTCTTTCCACAATTTTACTAGTCATCAATGACTCATATTATATAACATTTGATAATTACACGTGGAATGAATCATGGTTTTGTTAAAGGTTATTTTTATATTAGATGAGACTTTGATGGTAATTACATGTTGAATATTTCGAAAAAACAATGTCACAATGAAATATAATATTTTTATAGGGGATTATTCGAAGAAGTACCATTATATGTTTTGTTGTGACAAATTTGATTCAGACATCTAGATGCATTTTCAAACAATAATTGATAAAAATTCACTTTTTTCATATTAATAAATTTACTCCACATGTATGTTTGATCATAAGCTTATGATTGTATCATTATAAGTGTTTTTCACGTACAAATTTTTGAGAGTTTTAATATATTAATTTATGTATTTAAATTAATATTCATGCCAATTTGTGATCCAATTAACATTTCTTCTGATTGTTTGTATGAAATAATGAATTTGTAAAAATGGAATGAAAGGGGGTGAATATGGGAGATAAAAGAAGCTTCTCATGGCTCGAGGTGCGAGAATAGATTTTTGAGGATGTTTGAAAAAGGAAACTATTGACCAGAGTTATTACACTCTGTGTAATCTCATTACACGTATTTTATTTATCAATTGAAGAAGATCTGTATTGACATTTTATGGTGAGGTTACACACTAGGAATGTAATTTACACATTTTTATTCCTAATTAAATGTTTTGAATGGATTTGAAATTCCATATTTTAAAATTATATTTGTTTGAGATTTGTGAAGATTGAAAAATCATTGTAGAAACATGAATAAGGATTAAACGATGTATAATAAAATTATACATCATGAAAACTGTTAATATGAACTCATATGATTCGTATAAAGGGAGGAGCATCCTACTACTATAGGGGATTTAGATCCTAATCCTCTAGAGACAAAAGCATGGAGTGAGATGATGTTCCATCCAAGAGTTCTTCGTTTCTTTTCATTACACATTATTTTATTCATACTGATAAAACACTAATCACTAAGATGAGGGAGTAAAGACAACATGTTCTAGGTTAATGTAATATAATAGGGAAGGTTCCATTGGATTTATTTCATTTAATAATTTATTTGATTTGAATAATTTTTATCTTCAACATCCAGTCCCATTTTATCATTTGTCATGATCATTGATGATTAAAATGAGAAGAGTCCATAAAACTGGGAAACTATAAACCCCGAAGTAGGAATAGAAATTAACAAATTTAAGGAAAATTAGGTTTATATATTGTATGAGTAGAAAATTTATTCAAAAACACCCAAAATTATCGTACCAATGTAAAAAAACGAATTTCCACATTAAGGAGGGGATTCCATAACGATTGTATCTTTATCTACATGAATTCGACACCTAGAATGAATTAATCAAACTATATAATTTAATATAATTTCACATAAACACTACATTACATAACACCTACATGATTTAAAAATAGTTTTCCAAACCAAACAAATATGTTGTGCTTTTCCTTCTTTATTGGTTTTCTAAATTTCAATAAAAACATCTTATTTCAACAAATTTCGTCCGATCTAATGAAATTAAATATTTTTTTTAAAAAAATAAACTAATTCAAATTCATTATATATCGATATAAACCAACTTATTTACTAAATTTAAATTAATTTCTTATCACTGATGATTTTTTATAAATTTCTTTTTTCATAGACCTGTAGGTAATTAATAATTCCTCGTTGTGCTATAAAACTGGAGCTATTACTAAGGATGGTTTCTTTTTAGTTTTTAGGATATCAATTTTAAATTTATTTTTGATGGTTTATTACAAATTATCTTTTTTATGCCCAGTATTTTTTAATGAAATTCTAAGATAAAAATCATTCATGGATAGTTTCAACACTTGGGTACGGTGCAATGACATCATCCAGTACACCATCAATTCTGATCCAAGCATTAAGATTAAACTAAGTACATTCATGGAGTTAAAGAAATAAAACAAAAAAACTATGGCTATTTAATGTGATCAAGGACATAGCATACTAAAATACTATATACGTCAATCGAACATGGGATTTCAACCATTCATCATAAGACTCCCATAAATGAAAACCACTTCAAAATCATTCATGCTATCATTCTTATGATATCAAACATCATGCAATTCATCAAAATTCTTCATGAAGATAAAATAAAATATTATGTATTTTTTTTCGAGAACTATGATACATTCTAAATCTAGAACATTTCAATAGTCCATGTAAGACTCTGCCATTTCTGAATTTTTTTACTCGATTGTGCTTGAGATAATATTCAAATATTACTAGATTATTGTATAAAAAATGGGATGAGTTGGTTAGAAACATCATCACACACTTATTTCAATAATGTAATTCAGTGGATATACATGTAAACATTCTAAACATTTTTCAATTTGAAGATGAGTCATTGTATTCTATGTGGGAATAATATAAATAAATTACTACAAAATGACTCCTTCATGGAATTGAGCAATAGTGACTTATCCATGAATTCAATAATGGGTTTTAATTACAACAAGGATCAATTATTTATGTTTTAGATAGAAAATTTCTAATGATGGTGACTTAGGAACTGAGCTACAACCATTTGGATGAATAGAGAGTAACAGATTTCAGTGGAATAAAGTAGGAATGCAACAAAAATGAATTCATGAAATCCAAAAAAAATAATTGTATGGATACACAACATGATTCACTGACCATAATTATGGACATCATGATGTTGTAGTAACAAAAACCAAAAGGAATTTGTGTAGTAGATTAAAATAACATAGATTTTAATAGAGAAAGAAATTTTAGTGTTGGATAAAACCAAACCAATAACAAGGAAAAGTGTTTCATGAATGACCACAATCATTCCAACAACATGAATCTAAAGGGACTTCACATACAATCTAGATCCTTGAACTAGAAGATGTAATGGCAATAGTAACAGACTCATCCAGTTTTTTGCTAAATGAAAAAAAGAAACATTTAATCAAAAAGGAACATTATGGAATTTGGATATTCATGTTGGAAAAATAAATAAATATCATAGAGAGAGACCCATAAGAAAAATGATTGAATTCATGAAGTACACCAACGTGGATATTTTAAATATATTCAACAAATATGTTGATGGAAATCAATAGGAATAAGTATAGAGTATTCAGGAAAATAAGCAGTGTATGAAAAAGAAGTGGGATCCAACAATGAACTAGTAGGTTATGAAGAATATGAAGAAAATCATTGTCCATGAAAAAATTAAATTTTTCTATAATGAATGGTGTAACTGAAAAATTTCAGAGTGGTAATCTTTTTTAACACTTTACCAATATTCACATTAATATAAATGTTTTATAGAATCTTGTGAACAAGCCGACATAAAAGAAATGTATGAATGAATGGGTAACCAACAAGAGGATGATGGAAGATATTGGAAGCAATCCACTCACATGGGATTGTCTAGTATAGCAATAAAAATACCTACCAATGATGAAAATGGGGTTGGGTAGCATTTCAATCCATTTATATATCAATGAAAATATATTATGAATTGATTTGCATGTGTTAGTTACAAGATTCAATATCATCTTAGACACGACATTCAAGATATTGGGACATGATGGACAAATGCTTACTATAATACCTATATCATTAGAAGATTCAGTAGTGAAATCTCCAAGATGATTCTCAATAATATTCTTAATTCGGTGATAAAATTATACTTATTTGTCGATGTACAATTATTGGATATGTAAGATGAGTGAAATTCAATCTTTATAGGAATGCCATTTTAGTCCTAGGGCATGCATTGATCAATGTTCAAAATGGATAAGTTTGTCTAAGAGTATGAAGTGATTATATAAGTTTCAACATCCACTGGGCAATGAAGAAATTATGTGCGAAACAGGAGAATGATTTTATATAAAAATATACACTAGAAGATGAAGATGTTTCTAAAATTGATGTAGTTCATAAATTCGATATGGTCATGAATGAATATGACCGACTGAAGAAGAAAGAGAAGTTAAAGAACAAGACCATAGATACTAGAGGAGTGATCAACCCCACAACATTATATAATTGTCATCATTTATATATGGTACATGATATACAATTTAGTTGATCGAGATTGTGGAAGAAATGGTGGGCTAGTCCATTTGATATCAATAATGTACTACCAACGATAAGAATTAATCATTTCATATAAGAAGGGGAGGGATTCCAAATATGGATAGTACATAACTGAGACCATTTTGGGACCCTAAAAAGGGAAAAAAATTCTATAATTTTTCATGTGATATGAATGTGAAGTTGTTAAAGTCTAGCCAATGATGGTAAACAAAAGATCATTAGAGTGTAAACCCTTGTTTTTTGTTTTCTTTATTTATATTATATTTTTAGAGGTGTGCTTTCCCTCAGTACAAATATTTAAAAATTATTTGATAATATCCTATTATTTCACATGTATTTATTGAATTTTTAGGACAATAAAACCCATTCGATTAGAAAAAAGTTGAAGGAAGAGATACTACAAGACCACATCAAATTTTAATGACACATTACACATCTGGAATTTGGATCAGGCAGTACCAGCACAACAATATTCAAAACATCAGTTTTCACAAGGGTAAGAGTTTAAGTTTTTTTATTTTCTATTATATTCCACGCATTTTAATTAGTTATATATTTAATTTCCAATTTAATTCAACACCTTTTATTGATGATTTAATCATTTTAACTAGGATACTCAAAAAAACCTTGGACAAATTTCATGCCATGAATTTTTATTTTTTTTCAAAAAATTTGAATGAGAATAATTTGAGAATGAATTAGTAAATATAACCATGTGGATTAGGATTTTATAAATAATGATTTTTAGTTCATATTAATCATTTTAAATGAATGTTTTCAATGATTTTTCCATGATTTAAATTTATGATATTTTCATTAATAGATTTAGTGGTTTGTATGTATTTCAATGAGTAATATTCATATCATATAATATCCTTCTCGATACATCCATTGAGGCTAATATTACATATTATTATTTTTATATAAATCTAAATAAATTGAGTCATTATTTCATCTAGAATTTAATTTTCATATTATTGAATTTATGACCAAACTAAATCCCTTTAAAAATAATTGAGACACTCTTTTTATTAACCCCAAATCCTGAGATCCAATTTATATTGATAAGTTTTTATGCATGTAGAATCCATAAATAGCCTTGTTAGAATGTTAATCAAGTTAGAAGCCTATGTTATCCATTCCTATATTCTATTAAGGGTTTTATATTATTTTTACAAGAATAAGTGTGGGAGTAATTTTAGGTAATACAATGATATATTACATTGTGGATATTTTCATTGGGATTTTTTATTATGATTTGGGGGTGTGGTCATGATTATTTCATTGTATTTTATTATTCAAATATCCTATAATGGTGAGAAATTTGGGTTATGTCTTGGGAGGATGAAAATCACCATTTTCCAGACCAATGATCTTTTGAACATATGTCATTAGAAGGTGTATGTTAGATTACTTCTAAGCATAGTTTTCAGAATATAAAAAATAGAAAAAAATGGAAAGAGAAGATGATTCATTCATTATGATTACAAGTGACATGATCCTGGTCTGAGAATTTTGTGGGAGAGAGAATTCACATCTTTGAAGTGGGGTTTTTATTGACATATTTTTTATTATCATGAAATATAATTTTCATTGAAACGACCTTTTGAGTCTTATTTGATAATATCATTTACCTACCTACCAAAAATACTCAGAATCATTTTATCCTTATCAATGAATCAGTCATGATTAATTGTTATTCTGTCTTTATGTGGTGGATATGTTAGATTACTTGTATACCTATGGTAAGATACACGTTCCTGCTGAACGTGATAAACTTTTTTCATTTGTACCTTGATTAGATGACGAGTGAAAAAAAAATCAAAATTAGGTAAATTTAAGGTGGCATGAATATTTTTAATGAATTAAAAAATGAAGATAGATGGCTGATGAAGTGTAGATATTTCAAAAGAGGGAATGTAAAACACATGGATGTATTTTATTTGAGGAAAAGTGAGGTGTTGATGAATTTTCTATATGTAATTATTTACAATTTAATATTCCATCTGAGAAATTTATTTTAAAAAAAAATTATTTTGAACTATGGTTATGTCAATTTCCATTGTAGAATGTAGAGATTACATCCTTTAGGACATGTATGAATTCATGTGTGAGGGTATTTGATAAGGGTATTCCATGAATATAGTTTTTGATATTTTAATGATTTTATATTTGTTTTTAAATGAATATTATTTCCAAATATTTCAAATATTACCCAGTTTTTTTATGGAATGATAGAATTACTATTTTTAACAGAAAAGAGGAAAAATTTTGGTAAATAGACTCTTCACCCCACGAGTGGAGAAATGTCTCACGACAGTAGATTTTTTAGTACGATCATGGAGCACATATAATTAATCAAACTAATGAACCAATTGGAAATGGGATCTAGATTAGAAAAATGATTTACACATCATGAAACAATATTACAAAAATTGAAGTTTCATTTGATAGCATGGAATATAACAAGAAGCAATGTAATGACATTTCATGTCATGAATCCATTACATGATTTGATTTATAATTGCACAACATGAGCCCAAAATTTATGTCATTAAAGGAGTAAAAAATCTATATCTCTAAAAAAATTCATTATAGATTCACAGAGATTCAAAATGATGGAGGAGAACTCTGACCGGGAATACACATCCCGAAAAAATGTTACACATCAAATAAATTTCTGGTGTTTATTTTATGTAAGCCCTTATGGTGTCTATAAAAGGATATCTAGGATAATAATTTTGGGAAATCCAGATATATATCTATTAGAGACCAAATCATGGAGAAATTTGAGGTGACCTCCATGAGAACATTATTTTTTTATTCTTTGTCTTATATATCCCTCTTTGCCTCTCATTGCTAATATAAGGGGGAAATCTCACATAGTGAAAGGGTAATTTCATATAAATATTATTGTTTTTTATTGATTTATTACATTTATTCATGTATTTGGTTTTTCTAATTTATATCTCGAACATCAAATCCATTTATTTTTCTTTTATAATGTGCATTTATAACTGAAAATACAATAAACCTTAAAATTTCATAACAAACAACCCAAAATATGGAATTATCATTTTAAAATTTATGTGAGATATATTTTAAAGATGGTATGGAGAAAATCATGATTCAACAACGACCTAAATTTCCATACCATGGGAAATATGGAACTTTCACATCAATGAGGGGATTGCATGGCCATCAGATATTTCTTGTATCGACTCAAACAATAATAATGAATTAAGAAACATATTTTACTCAATCCAATTTCACCTGGTACCCTATAATATAAAACCCTAATATTCTTTAAAATTTTATTCTCAAACCAAACCAATCTTCTATGTATTTTTATACACTTTGCTTCTAAAATTCAATCAATCCATCTATTTCTCACCACTTTCATTAAATCTAATAAAATTTAATATTTTGAAAAAATAAATTAACTTACTACACATTCATGTGGATCAATCATGACCTACTAGATTAAAAAAATTTAATTAATAGATCACTACATATGAGTTTATTAAAAATTTCTTTTTCGGAGACATATAGGGAATTAACGACGCACCATGGGGATATCATGTCACACATTATCTGATGATTAATTTATATGAAATATTTTTATTGAATTGATTAGGTAATGTAATTATAATTCTATAATTCCGGTGGTAGGGAGAATGAATCCGATATTCTAGTATCAAATCTATTTCTAGAAGTAATGGGAGACAAGATAAAAGGATATTGTAAACGTTAGTGGTCACCAGGATAATTCTTTATGAGTTTTTGAACATCTTATGGAGATCATAAAGCATAATAATATTTTAATTTTTCATTTACATACTATTGAATATTCTAACCAATATAACAAATTTAATTGGGTAAAAGTAGTGTTTGTTTTATTTTTTTGAACATTTTCACCATGAGTGGATTATTTTAGAAATTAAGAAGATTTTTATGATTATTCTTGGAATATTTATTCCAGGAAATCATACTAGAATAAAATTTATTCAACAAAATAAAATTTGTTAATCAAGCCCCTATACCATTGGTTTTTGCTATTATCATGATAGAAAACATCACATCTTTGACCTAGTCATTAGTATTCCTTAGAAATGTTTTGATAGATGTAGATTGTATTTTCTTTTATTTGAGTTCATCATCGTGAAATCAATGATGTAATATAGATAGATTGTATTAAATTGAGACCAAAACCTTCCTATCCTTGATACCATTCTTAACATATTACATTAAATTTATGAATGAAGATTTGTGATGATTCCATGAAAAAAGATTCTTAAACAATTGTTTAAATATATTTTTTTGTTTGAAAGATACTTCTAATAGTAATTGGAATGTTTGTTTGGATTAGTTATTGTTTGGTAGTATAAAAAAATCAACACTATGGGATTGAAACATTAATTAAATACATTCAGAGAGATAATAAAGAATTTAATGTTTATAAGATGAAAATTCCAAAAGATAATTAGCACTATTGTATGATTATTTGAGGTGATATAGAAATATGATGAAAAAATACATATAATTTGTTAATTTCATATTCAAAGGAGTTAGAAAATTACAAATCATAGGTAATTTTGAATATTATATTATATGATTATTAAAAGAACCAAAATTATAATATAATATTAAAATATTTTAATAAATTAAAATTATTGGATTGTTACTAGATTCCTTCTATGAGACAATAATATATTTTGTGGATTGTGGAAATAAGATTGAAGTTGTTATGGATATAGTGATGTGATATGGTCTCCTTTCCCAAGTAAAATTAATTGAGATATTCATGAGGATACGTAATCTCTTGTTCATTAGTTTTTCCATACATATTATGAATTTTAAATAACTGAGTGGAATGATCATATTACCAGTTTTAATGGTCATGTGATTATCATTCTACTAGAGAAATGTTATGATGATTTCAGTAGCATTCTAGAATTATGATATGTTTTCACCCATTTCATCATTTTATTTTTTCATGTACATTTTTCTTTGGAGCAGAACATTAATACGGATTGGATACCAGAGAGTAGTTACTACTACTATAGTTATCTATGGATGCATGTTGGGGAGTAGTATAATATTTCTATATTTTTTGACATTACCATTATTCTGACAAACATGAATTTATTGTAACCAATATGGAGGCCAATGTCGAACCCTGTTCAAAATGAAATGAACAACCCAATTACAGGGCACCTACACAATGGTATAGATTATACAACTATAATGGTCACATCAAATATCGATTCTTTAGTTGTATATTTAAAGAATCTATTAGTAAAAATTATTTACATTTTCCAACAATTGAATAAATTTTTTTTAATTTCAAAATTTATTTTAAAAATAATCACTAAAAATGATGAAGTAATATTTCCTATAAAAATTTACCAATAACTTCAAATTGAAATATTGTTATAAAATTATAATGAAAAATAGACTAATAATTGTAATCCTATATCATATATAAGTTTACATTTTCTCCCATATATAAATATAAGTTCCCCTAACATAACCATTACATAATGTTAGATTATTGTTACAAAAGATTATATTACCCTTATAGAATAATTTTTTTTGTAAACCATTTTCGACATAAGAAATATTCATGTTAACCATAAATAATATAACAAAATTTGATTTTAAGATTATTAAATATAAGAATATTTTGATATAACTCTGAGAAACATAAGAAATATTCAGGTTTCCCATGAGTAATATTGAAAAATTTAGAGTTACCCTTCTGGAATATATGGTAATTTTTTTTTTCAAAAAATGTTATTATAAAATTTATTAGATATATAAATATATTTCTTAGAATAGTATATATTAAAATCAAGGTAATGTATATTTGAAATAAAAATCATAAATTCAAATAATTTTAATGCATCATCTCACATTAAGGAGACAACATAGACAACCACTTAATACCATTACTCATATGATAAATTCCTTTGGTTCCAACCTACAATGTCAAATATTCCTACACACCATTCAATAAAATGTTTTGATAAAACCCTTTGAACATAATGGAATTTGGTCCCCCCTAACAAATTTTGTATATTGATAAAAATTGATAATTTTATACACCATAAAATCATTAAATGGATGTCGCTAAATTTAAAATTACAATTAATTTATAAAAATATTTACATTAGTATATTTTGAAGTTTATATTTTAACCCCCACTACTATAATTAATTAAAAGTATATGATAATAATTTTCTAAATTTTTTAATCATTTGAGGATGTAATTATAATATAATATATATTATTTCGTCTTTTCCTATAATAATATCTATTTACAATATAAAATTAAATTAAGAAAATATATAATATTTTAACATAACTTCCATCCATTAAATTATATGTAATTTTTGAAAATAATACATTTCATTTTATGTGATAAAAAACAATTTTATCATTTCACATGTTAAATTACTAAATCCCTAAATGAGAGAGCTGAAAATTTACATATTGTTAATTTACTCCCCAAACACACATTCAAAATCTATTATCTAATATGTTGTTAAAAAAACACAAATTTAGGAAACATTTAATCATAAATTTGGATGATTTTGTGAATTAATTATATATTTGAGGGATGGTCATAATTTTTTGAAACCATGTACTCTAGATCTTTATGTTCTTTTAATCATTGCCTTCCCTGGAACTCGTATGAATTTACATTCAGGGTTGCGTCAATTTGAACTTAAAACACACTAATAACATACCCACCACCTAAATTTGACATTGAATCATTCTCTTATTATATGGTTTTTATAAGGTTCTGGATCTACATAATAATTATTTGGGAAATTGAATACTTATGAGGCTTCTATGTTATCCAATGCTAGAGGAATTGTCGACTTATTATCCCAGAGAGAACCATCCATGAAGAAACAATATATACGTAAACTTAGGAATCAACTGTACCACATCCATCTTCATGGACTTTGTGGTTTTGTAACACCCCGATGATTTATAAATAAAGTTACTATTTAATTCATGAAACACCTACTCCCCGAAAAACACCACTTTGTTTCAACTTATTCAGTAAACATAATTATTCCTCCACTATGATTTGAAATTGGAAAAACTAACACACACCATTGTAATCAGTATCAAATTTAAAGTCTGATAAGAAAAAATTATGTTTTGCTAAAGAGTAACATAACATTATGAATAGTAATATGAATAATAATAAGAACCATATTAATAGTAAAACATATTAATATTTTATTTTCTTGAGGTTATAAGATAATGAAATTTTTATTAATTTTTCATAGTGATATAAAATTAATGATAGTTTAAAATATTTAATTTCAAAATAAATTATCATTTTACATAAAATCAAACTATTCAAATTTAGAAAATAATATTAAAATAAAAGAATTCATTTTTTAATTCATAAATTTGAAATTATTTTATACTGAATTTATGAAAATTTTATTAATACCATGTTTTGTGAATAGTAAAAACACAATTTTGATTTTTTTGTAAGATTAATAACATCAAAATGAGGTAAAAATTAATAAATAATTCTATTTAACTACTGTAAATTAAAATACGATATGAGCTTTCCCATGTGTCCAATAACACATGCAAATACCATATGCAATCACATGGTTTTTCAAATACCTCTAATGATGTGACCATTGAAATAAATAAAAAAACCACCCACCCATTTACAATAAATACCCACTAATTAAATCATTTATATTTATTAAAAATTAATCATACATGGATATATGAATTTTTTACCTCCCTAAGAGTCATCCCAATTTGTTCTCAAGCGCCTAAGGTCCCAAACTCTATGTTTTAGGTGCTACTCTACATGGTAAAAGAATCTACAATCCTTCCCTTTTTCAAGCACACTTTTCAATGTTATTATCATCGAATTTCAGATGTCTTATAGTGGGATATTTTATTCCAAATCCCCCTTAATTTCCTTATTATGTATAAATTATCATATATCCATTTTATCTCATCAAAAATGATTATGAATTTTTTTTATTTCATTTTTAGGTTGTCAAATGTTCCTAATGGATTTCTCAACATTTATTTTTTATGAGTTCCTTTCTTTTCTATTTCATACCTCAACTCCTTCCATCAAAATGTTATGATAGCTATAGTACATGAAATGTAGTAGAATTTTGTTGTGATAATGTAATAATTCATCATCATCTACAATTTCATATTATTTTATTCAATAAATGAAAATACTATCTGAGGTGTGTTAATTTATAACATTCAAGGATGACAGGTTTTCAATTTCTATTACAATATTAAATTCTTCTCATGTAACCATTCTGAAATTTAAAATAAACTATAATATACGTATTATAACTTATTTAAGGTTCATGAATTTATTTTCCACAATATAAAACTCAAATGAGTTCATTGTGATCATAACTCTCCAATTAATCAACAAAATTATCATTAAGTGTTTATATAATGATTCATTGTCACTCCTTATAACCAAATGTATTTTATAACCATGTAATATTCTAGATGATAAAAAATTTAATGAATCCTTATTTTGGAAAGAATTCTAATCTTACATGTTGTTCTTTACATGTATATTAGTAATTCAGTCTTGAATACCAATGAAGAAAATACTCCCAATGAATAAACATAAACCTCTTAAACCCATCAAGAAGTCCATGAATGAACATAATAAGGCTATAAAAAATCAATTACGTAAATAATAGTTAATGGAAATATTAATAAATTAATTTAATTTTGTAATCCAAAACACTATGATCAAGTGAAGAACACTATCAGACTTATGATAAAGGTATTCTACTCGAACTACAATTTTCATTTGGGTTACAATAATTCTATACTTATCTAAAATTAATTAATTTATTCATACATAAAAATTATAAATTTTATGTGAATTTTATATATGTGTGTATCATCCAGAATATTACTTTCATTTATGAGGACTTATATGTTTTATAAGGATACTTCGAAAATTGTTCCTGAAATACTAGCCCGATTCACAGGAATATCTCAAAGTATTACCTACACTCATAGAGAATCTAAAATATGTTTTTAAAAACCATGATCATTCTAAAATAACTCATTTTATAATGAACATAAAATCTTCAACAACATCTAGTTATATAAAATTATTTTTCCAAGATAACTCTTCCTTTCATATAAAAAGATAATTTATCTGAAGAGTTACTCGATGATTTTATAAGATTAACTTCATATATTTCAATAGTATATTTGATTCTTATGAGTTATTGGGATTAATATTTTTTTGATATAATCCACCAAATTTAATTGAATGTTTTATTATTAGTTTTACAATATATGTGTTATCTTTAAACCATTCACTAATTTACAATGAATGGTTAGCGATTACACATAATACAAGGAATGAATTGGACTTAGTAAGTGATGGGTGGGTCTTGCTATAGCCCCTCGAGGCATCGGTAGGTCTCAATAGAAAAATAATGGTATTAGAAGGAGGACATGAAAAATGGTTTATTTAAGGTCTTGTAACAAATACATGATTGTATGGTTATGATGATTGTTATTTTTCATTCCCTCATTATGGAACTTGTAATTGAAAGTTCATGAGGTTATCATACTAATATAATAACAATGATTATATTTTATAGTTGATTTATTTATCCATCTCATATTCCTACCATAATTTGTTACAGTTCATTTTTATGGTATGTGAGTTGTTTAGATATTCACCATGCCTAATGTTTTTTATGACATCTTACATTGCAATGTTGATCTTTACAGTGCATTTTATCTCCACCCTTTCTAATGGTTCATTTTTAAGGGATAAAAATAGATTTATTATGAATGACTTGAAGGGATAACCTAGGAGTTTTAAATTATGTAAAAGGAATTTTAATATTGTTTTTCATTTCAAGTTTTAATGTTTTACTTATAAATGTATCCGGTTTTCCAAAAATAATAAATTATTAATTACATTAGGATAAATCACTCTTGTAGTCAGGCTAATTTAATTAATAAAGAAACTGGATCATGGAAACTAGGGTTAGCTCTTTACATATGGTATCACAAGAAGTTAATCAAAAACATATAAAATAGATTTAGAAAATATAGTTTGGGGAACAAAAACCAAACACATACATTGAGGATAAACATAAAAGAGCATTATGAAATTTTTCTATGGAATATTTTATGTGGGTATTTATATAAAATGCATTTTTATGTTGATTCTACAAAAGTTCATGGTTTTGGAATAGATGTGCATAGTAGTAACAACTCAGACAAGGAGTATTAGACATGGCCTGTGGTATATTGGTACATGAAAATGGACCTTACTGCGCAACTGGGTTGACACTCCTGGGGAATATGCTTAGGATAATTCACATTTTCATTACAAACCATTATGATGGAATTAAATGTAAAATTTTCCTAAATGAAAACTTTTTTATGATTATAATATTATCTATGAATAGGATTTCAATTAATGTATTGTATTTTTATTTGTTCAAATTATACAATATGATTTATAATCTAATATACCATATACCATTATTTAGAAATGGATACTATTGTAAGTAATTGAAACCTCATGAACGTGCATGTCCCATGTATAGATTTCCGTTCAATGCAAGATAATAATTTTGTCTCTAGTGTATTTCCGAGTGCTAAGAAACAAATAACTATACTAGGATAGTTAACTCAGGTTGTTAAAAATAACCTTACAAAAATATATAATCCCTATCCACAACATGGATGAGTTATGTTACACTACATTATGTGACAATAGCCTCCATTATACAATTAATCTACAATACATTTTATAGGATTAGTAGATAAGTTAATTATAGATAATATATCTCATGTTGGGTTTTAACAAAAGATAAAAGGTTTTCATGGAATATTATCATCCATTGAGAGATGTGGATCACTGGTGGTCATTAATTCAAAAGAAATGTTGTAGGATTAAATAGATGAAATTAAAAGGATGTATTTTAAGGAAATATTCATTAAAAAATACATCCATATAAAATTGAGACTATATATGGAAAAATAGTTTCTAAAACTATGGTAGAAGGACGATGAGAATATTGTAATGTATGAAGCTATATTCATAAGGATTGCAATAAATGTTGTAGAATACATGTTTAATCAATATTGAATGATTTATTGAGGCTTTTATGGATTAAAACCATTCCATATAAGGGATATATTCTCCAATTTCTCTCATTATATGATGATATAGTATCATTTTATATAAATACAGGAATGTAATTCTACAAGTCTTATTATTTTAAGGGAAAGCATGAGTACAAGAGGGATGCTAAAAAATATGGTATTGGAAAAAAATATATTGTGAATGTAGTTAATTTTTGAACTTCTACCCTATGATAATTGTGGTCAGTTACACCCTGGTACATGCCTAAGTGGTATAGGTGTTTTTTACAATTGTGGATAAAAAGGCCACCTATCTCGAAAAATGTAAGGGGATGAAAGAATCTACCAATGTTCAATGATAAAATTTTATGGATAGGGGAATGTATAAATTGATTTTTGATAGCATCAATGAAACATTTCCCAAATAGGGAAAAGAAAGTAACGAAATGATTATGTAATAACAATTGCTAACATTAAAGTCCCAATAATGTGGTGGAAGGTAAATTAATTGTTTCCTAAAACATATCCAGTGCTTTATTTGATTCTAGACCATCACATTATTTTATATCTTCTCAGTTTTCATAGATATTTTGACATTTACAATTGGACTTAATAATATAGTGGTCTGTAAATACTCCTAGAGGAATTATTATTGCCATAAAGATGTGTCAGGAAGTCCACATTTTGGCATATTAAAGGTGCTTTATCATCTTATTTTTTCATCATAACCATGATTTCAATTGACATAATGTATATTCTTCATGGAAATTTGAATTATGATGTAAAAATAGATTGCAAGAAGAAGGAAGCTAATTTATTATAGCATTATGTGAAATCGCTGATTTTTTGGGTAGAATCATCACCAACTCATTCACATTAGTATCCAACACCATTAGCTCAACTAAATGAAATTATTGGTGAGTAGGAGAACTCGATATCAATGAGTGAGAAAAGGAACATTCAATTAATGTTGTAACTATTGTGAGAAAATATATTGATGTTTTCTTGAATGAATTACTATGAAAACCTCCAAAGCAGGATGTTGAGTTCGATATTTATTTAATTAATGGTTCAATACCTATATCAAAGATTCATTATAGAATTGAAACAGTGGAATTAGTACAACAAAATAAACAGCTTGAAGAATTAAGTGATAAAGGATTTATTCACCCTAATGTCTCTCCATGGGGATCCAATGTTCATTTCATTACAAAGATAGATAGATTTATGTTTTGTGCGTTGACTACATGAAGATCAATTCTATATGAATAGAGAAAATGTATTCTCTACCTTTCATTGATAATTTATTTGATCTAATTCATGGATCCCAATTTTTTTAGAAGATTGTACATTGATCTAGATATCATTAGTTGAATTTGTGGAAGGAAGATATTCCAAAGTGAACATTTCAATCCAGGTATGGGAATTACATGTTTACAATAATGCCTTTTGGACTTACTCATGCACCCTCTATTTTCAGGGATATAATTAATATATTTGTCAAGCAATAATTATATGAATTTTTGGTGGTATTTATTATTGAAATAATTGTATACTACAAAATATATAATGATCATGAATGCCAATTAATAAATTTTCTAAATATTCTTAAATGAAATGAATTATATGGGATGTTTACCGAGTGTGAATTTTGTCATCAATCATTTTATTTTCTTTTCCATATTGTCTCTAAAAATGGGATATCTATTGATCCTATAAAGACAAAAAGCATTTCAAGAATGGACTACACTAACAAACATAACTGAGGTACATAGATTTATTGTTTTTGCAGGTTTTTATTGGCGTTTCATTCAGAACATTTCATGTTAATCCTACCCTATCACCATGATTACACGTAATGTTGTGATATTATTATTGTCAAAGGACAATGAGGATTTTTTTTTGAATTATTAAAGAGGGTAATAGAGAATTATATGATCCTAAATCTACCATCAGGGAATGATGGATTTGGGATCTATAGTGACGCAACAATGAAAAGACATGGTTGCATCTTTATGCGGAACGTTATTGTAATTGCCTATGCATCAAGGAAGTAAATTTGTTTGAACAAAACCTTCATACTCATGATCGTGAGTTACCTGCTATTATATTTTATCTGAAAATATGGAGAACCTATCTATATGGTAGAATATGTGAGATATATACGGATCAACAAATTCTGAAATGTCTATTCTTATTAAATAAACTCTATATGAAGAAAATGTGGTGACTCAATATAATCATGTATTATGATTGTTTTACAAACAATAACCACAGAATAAAAATTACTATAGTTGATGAATTGAAAAGGAATTTATCATGGAGTTTTAAATAAAATGATTATTGAAAGAGATCATGTATTCATGGATATAGTAAGTATGAACAAGGAAATTATCAAAGTTGTTGAAACATCACTACATTATCAAAGTGTTTCGTAGAAATCTCTATTAAAATGTACTAAATTGTCTCATTCTAATGATGTGAAACATGAAAATAAAATTAATATAGTGAAGTTTGGGTAGTTGATATATGTCATATATGAAGATGGAATTCTGAAATTTGGGAAAAGGATATGTGTTACCTCTATACCAAATATTATAATGGAGTTATTGGATAATTCACATAGTTTTAATTTCACTATACACCCTGCAAGTACTAAAATGTATTATGATTTGAATAAACATTTCTGGTGGTACAACGTGAAGTGGTAAATTTTTTATTATGTATCATGATGTTTAGTCTATCAATAGGTGAATGTGGAACAAAAAAAACCTAGATATTCTATATAACCTCTACCTATTTCAACATAGAAATGGGATGACATTGCCCCATTTTTGCCATTGGATTTCCCAAAACTCTAAGAAAGAATGATCCAATGTGTTTAATAGTGGATCGACTTACAAAATATGCTCATTTCCAATCAATATGGGGGGATTTTCCACTTGATCGCCTTGAATGACACTATATCAATGATATTTTAAGACTTAAAAAAGAACCTATTTCAATAATCTCTAATCATGATCCATGATTAAGATAAAAATTATCGAAAATAAATCATAAATACTTGGATACTATGCTTTGATTGAGTGCTTATTATCACACTCAAACTGAAGGGAAATCAGAAATGATATTCCAAACATTAGAAGACATGTTGAGATCATGCTCACATGATTTCACTATATATGGGATCAGTATTGGTATTTGGTGGAGTATTACTACAATAACAATTTCCATTCATGCATTCAAGTGGAATAACATAAAGCATTTTATGGAAAGAGATTTCATACCCACACATATTGGGATGATGTTTGTGAAAGGAAGATTGTGGAAACAAAGCATGTGGAGGAAACATCACTGATGGTAAATACTATTAAAACCTATATCATTATAGCTCAATTTAGTCAAAAGTTATGTACTGATAATTGAAGGATGGATTCATAATTTCAAGTTAGAGATCATGTTTTCTTGAATGTATCTCCATATAAGTGTGTTATATGATTATTGATGAATATGAAACTTATCCCTTGGTACAATGAACCTTTATAAATTCTATAAATAGTTGTATCAATGTATTATTATTTGAAAATACCTAATAGAATTTATAAGGCACTCAATGAATTTCATTTCTTATTATTGAGAATGTAAATTCTCTACCAAATGCAAGTCCTCACTTCTGAATATATAGAACTAGAACTAGATATGTGTTACTATGAAGAGAATATAGAGATTCTATACACAAATAATAGTTGTTAAAGAATTTTATGACACAATTAATAATGGTTCTTTGAAAATTCATAGAATTGATGTGTAATATGGGAGGCAAAGGAGGATATAATGAATAACTACCCATTTATTTTTATGATGTAACATTATGGTAATTTCAAGGATGTAATTCTGGTATGGGGGGAATGTTACACTAAATTTTTTTAAAAATAAATTTAATATTGAAAGCATGAACCACTGAGTCTCCACAAAACACCACTCTGTTATTACCAATCCAGTCAACATAATTCTTCCACCACAGTGATTTTAATTTTGAAAAACTATCATACACAGTTGCGTTCAGTACGATATATAGAGTATGATATGATAATTTAATTTTTTTTGAATAGTAATATACACTTATAAATATTATTATGACCCTTATGAATAGTAAATCATATTGTAATTTTTTTTCATAGGATTATATGACAATGAGATCAAGATTTATATTTCAAGGTGATTTAAAATGAATTTCAGTTTTTAAATTGTTAATTTTCTAGTAAATTATTATTTTATTTATAAATTAAATTAATAAAATTTAGAACCCTATTTTCCAAAATTGGAATTCATTATATAATTCAGAATATAGATATTATGTTATGCTGAATTTATTAGTAGTTTATAAAATACATCAGTTTTTCGTGAATATTAAAAATATATTTTGGAGTTTTCAGTATTATTAATGACTTTATAATGAAGTAATAATTAATATAAAATTCAAGACGAATTTTGTACATTAAAATATGATATTAGTTGTCCCATGATGCCAATACCATTGGAAAATACCATGGTAAAGGACATGGTATTGATAATACCACTAATGAGGTTTCCTTGGAAATTAATAAAAATCTCCCTCTCTTTGACAATAAATACAGACTCATTGCATCATTTTCATTCATTAGAAATCCATCATCGTTGAATATCTGGGGGTTTTAAATCAATATAATTCCTCCAATGGTTTATTCAATTCCCCAAGGTACCAACCATCTGGTTTTAGGTTTTACAGTACAAGGTAAGAGAATTTAACACCATTCTCTTTATCATGCACATTTTTTATTTTATTCACTTTTAATTTCAATTTTCTTATGTTGTAATATTTCATTTAATATTTCTCTTATGATCCATATTATTTAATAATGAAGTGACGTACCTTTATCTCTAATAAAAATATTCTATGATTTTTAATGTGATTTCTTTAGGCTGTAGAATGTTTTTTATGGAATATCTCAATGTTTCTTTTCATTAAAATTCCCTTATTTACCTTTTCCTTCCTCACCTCCTTATATAAAAAATTTATGATAACTAAATACCTTAAATTTACTGGAATTTGTTTGGTAATGGAATAATTCATAAACAACACTTATTTCCGATTCTGTTATACAAAACATGAAAACACTATCAGAGATATGTTAATTTATGAGATTCATGGATGACGAGTTTTCAATTTATATTACCATATTCAATTATGTTCGTGAAACCATTTTGATGGATACAATACACTAAATTATATATATATATAATAATTTATTTAATGTTTTGGTATCTTTTTTTAAAAATGATATTAATTTATAAATCCAATTGTGATTTTTGTGATCAAAAACCACTAATTAACCCCAAATATTATCATTAAAGATTTATATAATGATTAATATTCAAAAAAAATAACCATATGAATTTTATAAGCATGTAATATTCAAGTTGTTAAAAATTAAGGCAAATATTCTATTATATAAAACAATTAACATCATACATGTTTAACTTTACATGTATTTAAACAAACTGGTCTTGAATACCAATGAAGATAAAGCTCCCAAACACTAAAATTAAACCACTTAAACCCATCAAAACATCCACGAATTAACATAATAAGACTATAATAAATCAATTAATTGAATAAGAGTATATGGAAATATTTATTAATGAATCTAATTTTGTTATATAGGACACATAGATCATGTGAAGAACACTATCATACTAAAGGTAAGGGGTTTCTACACAAACCTCAAATTTCTATTATGTGACTCTTATTATATAATTTCCCCAATTAAATTATTTTATTCATATCTAATCCTCATAATTTATACTTTAATATTCTATATATTTGTACCAACCAGAATATTTGTGACTCCCCAAACCTAGTTACCTATAGTCGATTCATTATTTTAATACATTGGAATTATTATAAAGAATCAATTCCCAACGAACCGGTCAGTTTAGTAGTCATGGAAAATAGATTATATACATGAGCATTACATTACACTTTCTAAAAAACAACACAACATAAATAATCCTTTGATAATTCCATGGTTACCATAGCTTAACCCTCCATATCAATCATAAAACACTTTTTTCAGATCCTGGGAATATAAATAAGAATAAAAGGGTGAGCTCAGTTTCTCGGTAAGGGTAAATAATTTAGTGGAAGCTATAAACTTTTAAGGCAAGGTGTGTAATAAAACAATAGCCTTTTACAAACAAAATGTACTTAATAGGGAAAAAATAAATCAAACATTATCATATAAACATGCACATGTATATTCTACTAGTATAATAATCACATGTAATAACTAAATTCATAATGAGGGAATGCATAATATTGGACCTCATATCCACAATTTCATGGTTGCGTTCCAAGACTATATATAAAATCATTTTCCAAAGCCTTGTTCCAAGACTATAGTTTGTCTCAAGAGACCTACCGATGCATTAAGGAGCTTTTGTGCACTCCTCCCATCACATACTATGTCAAATTCATACCTCATAAGAAAAGGTAGAATAATAACATAAGAAATTGTATTTAAACATGCATACAAACTATCAATTCATTATCCATAAATGATTAATGATATAAAAAATAAAACATTCATAGTGAAACATATCATTTCTCAATAAATACAATAATGAATATTTTATTTATAATCAATCAACCTCAATAAAGAATAATATTAAATAATAATGTTGACATAGTTTAAAATTATTCGTAAAACACTTTGAGAGAAATATACATTTTTCATTAAAAAATTTAAAAGTCACAGAATTTTGAAAGGAAGACTTTTAATGTCATTTTATAATCAATGTGTCCCATGAAAAATTGAGACTTTTTAAATAAATTAACATTTTATAACATTAATATCAATATATATAAATAATTTAAACCCATTTTCAAAACATGGACATTAATGAGAATGCTTTGGAAGAATAAATATTTAATCCATTTAAAATTATGTTTTAGTTAAAGAGTATCTTAAAAAGAATATTCTTTAAAATGTTTTTATGAAACATTGAAAAGGATAATAAATATTTCAAGAAAATACCATACACATAAACAATCTCGGATAATTATGAGATTGGGGAATTAACCCTTACATTGCACTTTCCATTGGTTGAGGGTACGTTTAACATCAAATATAATCACCATATTATTTTATTAAATTATAACATAACCATATTCATATTTATTATAACATACATGATTCACTTATGACATTATACTACCCATTTAATAATGATTTCTATGTTAAATTATCATTTTGGGTAATAATCACTTTATTTATCTTAGATGATTTAACTTGTTATTTTTGGTCGTATCATTTGGATCAGGATTTAAAAACATCTAGAATAAGAATAATTATTTATATATCATATATATTTATAATATTAATATTTATAATAGATAGATATATGTAATGGAAAACACTATTTCTGGAGATGTTATGTCGTACGTACACAAAAATGATGGTTCCATTTTTCATATTGTATTGAATGGAACTTAGTGAATAAGATATATGAATGTACATAAATACACACAAACATATATAACCAGTAGAATTATTATTTTATATATTGAATACTTATTAATAAAATATAATTTTATAATCTTCATTGAATGGTGAATGTTTTAATTAATCTTATCGCGTCGTGGAGATGGTAAAACCTACGTACGCATGATAGACAATATCATTTCCATAATTATTAAAAGGGGTTGAATTGGATGGAATATAAATTTTATAGTGACATAAAAAAATAATTTTCATTATTTAAATATATATTACTCATCATTATATCCATCCAGATAACATAGTGTTGAATAACAAATTACACCACGATGTGGAGATGGTAAGACGTACGTACGCACACATAGTGATATTATAACTAATAGGATGGATATAATATTTAATATGGTTGTACCATATTTATTATAACATCACATTATGTAGATAGTACATGATTTATTATTTTGTTTTGTTAATAACATCGAACAAGAAAGTGTAAATAGTCGATAACTTTGAAAGAGGTGATGATATTTTAAACTATTCTTCGAGTGTTTCCTTTTGGTTTAAACAAAAGTGCTCCTTATGTTGGATTTATGCTCACATTAAGTCCTATAGGTTGAATTGAGGATAGTTGGAAGGATATTTGTGAAGTGTTTGGCTGAGCCAAATGTATTTGGATATGTGAATTTTGGAGATGGGGATGTATTTTTTTATAAGAGGGGTGACAAAAAACATAGGAAAAACATGAAATATTATTTTATTATTCAGTCATATTCGTTTTATAAAGGATCAAAAATGATTTATTTAAAGGATAAGGTGGGTATGGGTCGAAATCCTCCCATATAATATGATTTAGACAAGTTTAGATTACCATATTATACTTATCTTTATGATTTAACTCATGGATAACATTTACCATGTCTCCATGTATTATTATATTATATGGATAATAAAAATACTATAAAGTGACAAAAGAACCCCATATAGTTCATTAATAACATATATATCATTATTTATGTCCTTTGGCCGAACCGTATATTTTTAGGACTATTATATCATTCAATAATATATTATTTGTTTTAGAATCTAATTTCTGTCAATTTTGTCACTATTTAGTAATTGATTTTTTTGGAAGTAATAATAGAATGATTACAAAAAAAATCATTGAATCAAACCTAACATGTCATATTAACCTTATAAAATTAGTATAAATCATCAAAAGTCACAAACTACATTTTATTGGATAATTATAATATCAATTATTTTCATTTTTCCTCAATAAGGTAATTACTGCATCATCATTGTGTGACAAATAAATTTAACTATTTAGTCTCTAAAAACTAAAAATAAGATACCATTATGAAAGAATTTTTTTCGCTTACTAATGAATATTTATAGTCAATTTTATCTTATGTATTACACTATATTTATAAAAATTCATAGGATAACATGAAATTAACTCTTTTAACACTTCCTTAAATTAAATAATAATAAATGTTCTAATATATTTAATGTGGATCAATAATTTAATATTTTATTCCTATGGTTTTTTTATTTGAATTACACTTATCTAGTAGAATTAGGACATGTTTTTGGGTAATTATAATATCATTTTTACATTTAATTACCCCATTTTCTTTTAACTATGATAAAAAAAGTCAAAAGTTACTATTATCAAAAATTATATTCATCTTAATAAAAGAAATAATGCATACTAATGTTAACCGTGCCTCTAGGATTATTTAAATTCAACCCACAGAAGTAGTAAAATAATTTTTTATGAAAATTCCGAAATCCTCCTAGAAGGTGGGTAAAAGGCTATAATAAGTTTAATAATATTTTATATATAAAATATTATTATAAAATTACTCCAATGAATTACATTGAACAAATATAGTTATTATTTATATATTTTTAATTAAAATAAATTTATGTAAAATAAGTAATTATTTAAATAAAAACTCAGTTTTAAATATTAACGTACTGTTTTTCTCTATTCATCAAAAAATGAATGTTTTCAAAAAAATAAAAAAATCCCCCTAAGATAATTTTGATATTACAAACTCAAAAATTTATTCTATTTTACAAATTTCAAAACATATAGTAAGTATTAATTAATTTAAAATTAATTCCCATTGACAAAACCAAATAGAGGGTTTTTAGAAATTAAAAACTATCAAATGATTGACTTCTATTTATGTCTATTTTAAATGTAAAATTACTTATAACAACCTAAATAGTATTTAATTATAAAAATATTATATAATTATACTTCAAAATCCTTGAAATGAATTATTTAACACTATAAATTATTTTATTAAACTAGTTTTTTTCTATTAAAATTAATTATTTTCCCTAATCATCAAAATATTAATTTTATCATTAAAACAAAAAAATTAATTCAAACTGAATGTGTATTTCCATATTCCAAAGAAGAAGATTATTTCCTCAGATTTAATATTTAAAAGTTTCCCCAACTATATTCAAAAAGGGTTCACTATAAAAAGGGGTTAAAATTGCATTTTAAGAAAAATATTTCACTTATCTAAAAAATGAATTTTTCTTTATATTGTCTCTCAGAAACACATAATATGAATTATATAATTATATGGTGTATATAAAATTCAAAATACAGTTTATAATATTCATATCCACATTTTAAATGGCTATTGGGAATGTCACAGTGCACATGAACTCGTTGTTACGGGTAGAGCAAGTTAATGAATTAAGTTAAGGAGAAAATGTACTATGAAATATTTGGGAGTAACATTCTCCACTCATTCAATAAATTGCATCCTATCAATATTAAATAGGTCTTCGAAAATAAATGTTTAAATATAAAAAATACCTTTCTTGAAAACGCACATCAAAAATAGGGTTAATAATATTTAGTATTAATTAGAGGGGAATGAAAAGGAAAAATTCACCATAATTATGGCATCAAATAGGCGAACATTGGATGAAATTATAGACACATGATTGAAGTAAAAACATTAATATTTATAGGTAGGGATTGAGGTGATTTATCAAAAATAAGTGTAAAATTGAGGGCCTCAAATCCATCAAACTATGATGATTTAAAATATCATCGGTTAAAAAACATAATGTATTATGATAGACCATTTTTGGTTTTAAGATCCCTTGAATAATGTTTAGGAATTTATTTAATCAGAGAATAAGAGGTAAAAAATTTACCTAACAGGAATAGTTTCATCCTTCAACTAATTCCTCAACAAACACATCCTACCCATCAAATGATTATAAAATTTAAAAAATGTTTTATTTATCCTAATCGTATAGGGTTCCAAAAAAATGAATTTATATTTCATTTGTAGACTATTTAAAAAAACTACATTAAAAACGAGTACATCTCATACATCAGTGGTAGGTGATGCACCATTGTGGCCATTTGGTTGAAGGTTCAAGTCTCATGGCCATTCCGGATGTGACAGGTTGTCACCCAACCTCAAGGATGTCCTTTTTATAAAAATACAAAAATACTATTCAGATATGATTTGAAATTAACAATAGTATCCAATGTCAATAATAATACATTACAACCTTTTTTCTTATCCAAAATAATTTTGTCCAAACTCATAGTCTAAAATTTATAATGAAGTTAAACACAATGAAGAAGTTTTTTTTGCAACATAATAATATGTGAATACCTTCTTCTTGTTCACTTTTAAAACATTGTAATACCCCGAATTACCATAAAACCCTATTGCTCATATTCATACATCCTTATTCTTTATAGAACACTAGATTTATTACTCATATCCAAAAATGTCGTAAAATCTAAAAATAATGGAATAAATAAAAAATTAATTAGTTTCAAAATAGTTAAGAATATTGAATATAATGTTTCCAAATCAATCATATCTTTTTAAAAAATCACTATCTCATTATCAGAAACATATTAATATTTATCCTTCCATCAACCATGTATTTTACAAAAAGATTAACATGCTATTGATTCATATTTTATAAAACCATATAATCTCTAATACCCAATGAAATTGTACTACAGTAAATTCAGTATTTATTTCCATAATTCACATAACCAGTACATCGTTGACACAACACCCAAATGAAATAATTCTATAATAAAAACATACGAACAGTAGTAATTCCTTTTAATCTATTGTAGTATGAAAACTTGATTATTATCCAATAGAATCATTTAGAGAATCATATAATTATTTTTACATTGATTCACAAGGGGTCCCAACTCCTTGTAGATGAAGCACTGTACATTTGAATCCTTTTTATTATGCATGAAATCATTTACCGGGTGTCCATTTTCTCCAAACATATAAAAAACTCCCATTCCCATAAAAAATTTACCAAGGTGATTCTTTCCACTATTATCACATATGGAAAATTTATTCTTTCCCCTCTTCCCTTTACCTATCATTCTCTATTCTATCATATTCATATCTTTCTTCCTTTCAAAGGCAGAGGACTCAGAAAATTATTTACATATCTTATTAACACGTGATACTATTTTTTCATATGATGTGAATACATGGTAGACTATTTCCTTTATAAATTATTTCTTAATTCCTTGAAATATATGTTCTTTATTAATTTTGGATCATGGGTATTTTTGGAGTTCTCAATCCTTCTATTGGGAACCATTTCTGAACAATTTCATACACTTGGATAGTTTATGAATCCCAATGAATAATTCTAAACATGTAAAATTCCAACGTTTACAGAAAATATTTTGCATATAATCTATACTCATAAAAAAATTCTTCGAGTAAGTATTTAATAAAAAATTCTTCATAATGCTTTGTAAAGAAAATGTAAATTTATCCTAAGCATATCCCCTGGGAGTGTCATAACCAATAAAATAGAATGACCCATTGTCATGTACCAAGATCCCCCAGGTCAATCCCAAAACTCTTTTTTAGACATTTAACAACATGGAACATCTATGACAATACAGCCTCTACCTGCTTGTATCCATACACTGATGTATTGTTTGGAAAACTCAATAAATCTCACCATTAATAAAATTATAGGATGTTCTTCTATACTAATCCTCAATGTCTATAATACGGTAAAGTTCTCTAATTAGTGTTTTTCTAAATCTAGTTTACATGATTTTTACTAAACTTCCTCTGAAACCAAATCTAACGCCCCGACCCCAGTTACCTAGAGTCAGAAGTTTATTTTAATACATTGGCATGATTACAAGGAATCAAGTCCTGATTGACTGATTAGTTTAGTAGTCATGGAAAATAGATTACATACATGAGTGTTACATTACACTTGATAAAAAAACATAGAATAAATAAAACATTGAGAATGTGATGGTTCCCTTTTCATTACCCTATATATCAATCATAAACACATCTTGGGATCTTGGAAAAATAATACATAAGAAATAGCTGATATTAGATGCTCAGTAAGGGAAAATAATTTAGCAGAACCTATAAAAATTTATCGAAAGGTGTGTAATAAAAAAACAGCCTATTAAACATAAATATGAACATAATATGGAAAAAATAAATCAAACATTACCATATAAACATACACATGTATATTCTACTAGGTGAATAACCACATGTAATAACTAAATTCATAATCAGAGAATGGATAATGTCTAACAACATAACTACATAGTCAAGCCCTCATGCTAAGTCTACAAATAATTGTTTTTCCAAGGTATCATGCCAAGACATTAGTTTTTCTCATTAAATCTTCTGATGCATTGAGTAACTATAGCGGTCTCCACTCATCACATAATAATTATAATGAATGCCTCATATGAAAAGGTTAAATTATAACATTAACATTAATATTAAAACTACCATATGATATGTGAACTAATTAACAACAAAAGATGAGTGTTATAAACAATATCACATTCACAATCATACATATCATAACTGATTCAATAAAATATTGAATATTGAATTTATAATAATTCAACCTCAATCAAGAATAATATCCAAAAAGACCTTGAAATAATATAAAATGATTAGTAAAACACATTGATTGAAATATCAATTTTACGTGAAAACATTTAAAAGTAACACAATTTTTAAAGGAAGGAAATTAAAGACATTTTTGAATAAATGTGTCCCAAAACACATTGAAACATTTGAATGGAATTAACATTTTAAAACATTAATATCCATATAAATAAATCCTTAAAACCATTTTGAAAACATGACCATTAATTTGAATGATTTGGATGAATAAATATTTAAACCATTTGGTATTATTTTTTTGTTATAGAGTATCATAAAAAATTCTATTTGAAAACTATTTTATGATACATGGACATGGATAATAAATGTTTCACTTTAAATACTTACACATCAACAATCTCATATAACAATGTGATTGAGAAATTAACCCTTACCTTGCACATTATTTTGGATGAGGGTACATGTATCCTTCTTTATAATGACCGTAGTATGTTATTAAATTATACCAGAAACATATTAATATTTATTATATCATACATGATTCATTTATGACTTTATACTACCCATTTATTAATAATTTATATGTTAAAATATCATTTCGGGTAATAATCACTTTCTTTATGGTAGATGTTTTAACTTCTTATTATTGATCATATAATTTGGATCAATATTTAAAAACATCAAAATATTTAACAATGATTAGTTTATCATATATATTTAGAATATAAATATTTAAAATAGATATATATATTAAATGGAAAACACCATTTATGGAGATGGTATGTTGTACGTAAACATAAATGTTGGTTCTATATTTATATCATATTGATTGGAAGTAAGTGGATAAGATATATTTAAGTACATAGTTATATAAATGTATATATATATCTAGTAGAATTATTATTTCATATATTAAATAAATATTAAAAATTTATATTTTTATAATCATCATTGAATTTTTATCGTCGAAATAAATCTTATCGAGTCGTGGTGATGGTAATCTGTACGTACGCACGAGCGACAATATCATTTCCTTAATGATTAAAAGGTGTGAAATTGGATAGTATATTAAATTTAATGATAAAATAGAATATTATTTTCATTATTTATATACATATTTCTCATCCTTATATCAATCCAAATAACATAGTCTTGGATAAAAAATTACACCACGACGTGGAGTCGATTAGTCGTACGAACAAACGCATGGATACATTATAATTCATATGATGGATTTAAAAATGAATATGGTTGTACCATATTTAAAATAACATTAAAGTATTTATTGGTGCATGATTAATAATTTTGGTCTGGAAATAACAATGAAATAGAAAGTGGAAGATGAAGATAACATTCAAAGAGGGGATGAAATTATTAACTCTTCTTCACGTGTTTCCATTTTATTTAAACAAAAGGGCACCATAGGATGGATTTATGCTCAAGGGAAGGCATCGAGGTTTAATTGAATAGATTTGAGAGGATATTTTTGTAGGGTTTGGTAGAGAAAAATGGATTTGGAGGGTTGAATTAGAGATAAGGGGAAGTTCCCTTTTATATGAGGAGTGAGGAGCACCTTATGAAAAACGTGAAATATTATTTTATTATATAATCATATTATGTTTATAAACGCTCTAACAGAATTTATTTCGAGGATAAGATGGTTATGTGTCCAAATACTCTCAATAAATATGTTTTAGGAAAGTTTAGGTTACCATATTAAGCTTATCATTTAGATTTAACTCTTCGTTAAATAGTTTAACATTTACCATGTCTCCAGGTATTTTTATATTATATGGTTAATAAAAAAACTATAAAATGAAAAACAAATCCCATGTAGTTTGTTAATGACATATATATATATATATATATCATTATTTATGTCCTTTTGTGGAACTTTAATTTTTTATGAATATTATATCCTTTAATAATATAATATTTGTTTTAAAAACACATTTATGTAAATTTCGTCACTATTTTGTAATTGATTTTAGTAGATGTTTTAAAAGAGTGATTGCATAAAAAATATTCATTTAATCAACCCTAACATTTAATATTATTATATAAAATTATGTCAATTCATCATAAGTCTCAAACTACATTTTTTTGGATAATTATAATATCAATTATTTTAATTTTTCATTTATAATGTAATAATTGGAATATAATTATCTCATAATTAAACTTAATTATTTAATGTTTAAATATTATAAATAAAATACCATTATGTATTAAATATTTTTATTTTTATAATTAATTTTTATATTAGAATTTATCTTTTGTATAACCCTAAATTAAAAATGTTTTAGTTAGGAAAAATTTAATTTAACACTTTTAACTTTTCATTAAATTAAATAATAATAAATGATATAATCTAATCCAAGTGGACCAAAAAAATATATTTTCTTTATAAGGGTTATTGTGGTATAATTAATCAAATCCAATTTAATTAGGAAATGTTTTAGGGTAATTATATTATCATTTTTACCTTTAATTAACATATTTACTTTTCACCATTGTATATAAAAGTCAACTGTTACTATTCACCAAAAACAATTTTCATCTTATTGAACCAAATTGTACATACTGATGTCAATTGTGTCACTCAGATTTTTTAAAATTCAACTCACATAAGCGGTAATATTATGATTAATGAAAATCTGCAAATGCTCTTACAAGGTGGGTAAAAGATTGTAATAGGTATAATAAAATTTAAAATATCTAATATTATTATAATATTACTCCAATAAAATAAATTAAACTAATATAGGTATTATGTATCTATTTTTACTTAACATAAATTCAAAATAAATAAATAATTATTTAAAAAAATATTTTTTAACAATATTGTGGAGTTATTCACTATTCATCAAAAATTGAAAGCTTCTAGAAAAATACAAAAAATTCACCCTAAGTTCATTTTGATATTCCAAACTCAAAAAAAATTCTATTTGACATATTTCATAGAATATACCTATCATTAATTATGTTTAAATTAATATCCGTTGTCAAAACCAACAAATCCAATTCTGAAAAACAAAAAACAAAAAATATTGACTTCTGTTTATGTCCAATTTAAAATGTGAAATTATTTATAATGAACAATATTATATTTAATGAAAAAAATATAATATAATTATTCTTAAAAATATTTCAAAATTATATTTTAACACTATAAATTATTTTGATTAAAAATTTGTTTTAAATTAAAACTTTTTAATTTTAATTATTCATCAAAATATTAAATTTATAAAAAAAAAGAAAAAATTTACCCAAAATATATTTTTATTTCTCTAATCAAACTAATAAGTTTATTTTGTCAATTTAGATATATATAAGTGTCAACTATTAGATTTAAAAAGGTTTTTCAATTAAAAGGCAGTAAAATTGCATTTTTTAAAAGCATCTTTAATCTAAATATTCAATCTGTTCTTATATTATGTCTAAGAATCACATAATATGAATTTTAAAATTATATAATGTATATAAAATTCATTATATAGTTAATAATATTCATTACCTCTTTTTGAAAGACATGTTTGGTAAGTCGTGGTGCACTCGAACTAAGTGTTTCGAAGAGCGCATGCTATTATATTACTTTAAAGAGATAACATAATATGAAATAATGGGGTATTACATTCTAAACTCCTTCAATAAATTGTGTCCTCGAAATTTGATTTTTTTCGAAAATCAACTGTTAAAAACAAAAATACTTTTTTGAAAACACCACATTGGAAATAGGTTTAATAATATTATTAATTAATAAGAGGGAAATTGAAATGAAAAAGTCAACACCAAATTAATGTTTCGAATAAGAGAACATTACTAAAAATTAGAGACACATGATGGGGGGAAAAATTTTAAATATTTATAGAGAGTGATTGAGGTTATCAATTACAAACAACTGTAAAATTGAGGGCCACAAAGACATCAATATATGATGATTTAAAATATAATTGGTTCAACAAAACATAAGGTTTTATATTTATACAATTTTTGTTTTAATATCCACTCTCTAAAGTTTAATAATTAATTTATTACTAGAATTATACGGAAATAAATATTATTGACAATTATAGTATCATCGTTCAACTAATTCCTACCACAAACTAGTCATTCGCTTCTAAAGATAAAAGAATTCCAAAATATTCTATTTATCCTATTCGTATATGGTTCAAAAAAAATGAATTTATAATTATTTTGTCAGACTATTTAAAAAATTACTTTATACAAACTAGGAAATCTCATAGTTCAGTGGTATTTGATGCACCTTTTTCACCCTTTGGTTTCGGGTTCAAGTGTCGTGGCCTTACTGGACTGGATAGATTGTCTCCTGTCCACTAGGATGTCATTTTTTTAACAATAAAAAAATAATTATAAAAGATGAATTAACTTTAACAATAGTATCCAATGACTAAATTAATCCATTATTACCATTATTCATATCCAAAATACTTCTATCCAAACTCACAGTCCATAATTTTAATAGAAGGTAATCATAATGAAGATCTTTTTTTGGAACATCATAACATTTGAATACCATCATCATGTATTCTTTTAAAACATGGTAATGCCCTGAATAACAAAAAATATTAATTATCGCATTCATACTTTCTTATTTCTTATAGAACAATAGTTATATTTCTTTTATCCAAAATTATTTTAAACACCAACATTAAAGAAATAAAAAAAATAATTAATTAGTTACAAAGTAGTCAAGAATATCGAATATAATTTGTCCAAATCAATAATATTTTATTCAAAAATCACTACCTCATTATCAGAACAATTGAAAGGTTTAACATTCATTTAACTATGTATTTTTTAAAAAAATTAAATTTCTATTGAATGAATTTTCTTAGAACCATATATTCTCAAATCCTCAATGAAATTTTACAAGTTTACAATCATTATTTATTTCCATAATTCGTATAACTAGTATGTCATTGGTACAACAGTCAAAGGAAATAACTCATTAATAATAACATAAGAACAATAGTCATTCCTCTTCATCTGTGTTAGTACTATAACATGGTTATTATCCAATAGCATCATTTGGGGCATAATCTGATGATTTGGACATTAATTCGCAAAGTGTCCCAACTCCTTGCAGATGAAACAATGTAAATTTGAAACCTTTTTCAAACCATTCAATCACATACTTGGGGTCTTTTTTTCCACACATATGACAAAATCCAATTCTCATAAAGCATTTACCAAGTTGATTATTTACATAGTTATCACATATGTGGAAATCCGTATTCACCTCTCCCATTTATTCATCATTCTATCTACCATCTTTTTTTCTCTAGATTCCTTTAAAATCCATAGGATCAGTGAATTCATTAGTTATCTTATTTACACATGATACTATTTTTTATATGATCAAAATACATGAGAGAATATTTACCTTCTAAATTATGTATTAATACCATGAAAGATATGGTCCTTCATGCGATAAGGATCATTGGTATTGGTGGAGTTTTCAATCCTGATACTAAGCACCATTTCTAATAAATTTCACACACTATGTTTTTTTATGAATCACAATGAATAATACCAAATATTTGAAATACCTAATGTAAATTTAAAATATTATGCAGATAAACTATAATAATAACAATAATTTGTTGAGTAAGTATTTACTCATAAATACATCATAATGGTTTTTTATGAAAATGTAAATTTATCCTTAGCTTATCCCCCAAGAGTTTAATAACTAAGAGTATAGCAATGCACGTTGTCGTGTACCATGATACCCCTAGTCAATCATAGAACTCCTTGTTAGAGTATTCACTCCTAGGTACATCTTTTCCAAAGCCGCCTCTACCTTCTCATATCCAGACAGAGATGTATTTATTGGTAAACTCACTAAATCCCTAAATTACCAAAATTATTGAATGTTATTATATACTAATCCAAAAATTCTTTCTTAGGGTTTGGTTCTCTAATCAGAGTTTTTTTAAATCTATTTTATATGTTTTGTATTATACTTTATCTGATAACAACTCTAATGTCACGACCCCAGTTTACTTGAGTTAGTTAATTATTTTAAAACATTGGCATTGTTACAAGGAATCATGTCCCGAAGGAAAATTTAGTTTAGTAGTCATGGAAAATATATTACATACATGAGTGTTACATTACACTATCTAACTAAAAACAAAGAATAAATAATCATTTTAGAATACCATGGTTCTCTTAGATTAACCCTAAATATAAATCATAAAACACTTCTTGGAATCCTAGGAAAATAAAAAATAAGAAAGGGTTGAGTTCAAGGGCTCAGTATGATTAAATAATTTAGCAGAAGATATAAATATTTAAGGCCATATGTGTAATAAAACTAAAATAAGTTTAATCATAAACATGAAAATAATACGAAAAAATCAAACATTACCATATAAATCTGAACATGGTTATTATACTAGTCTAATAATCACAAGTAATATCTAAATTCATAATGATGGAATTCATAATTCCAGACGTCATAACTACATATTCAAGACCTCGTGCAAAGACTAAAAATAAAAATTGTTTTCCAATGTCTTATGCCAAGACAGTAGTTTGTCTAATGAGACATAATGGTAGAAACTTTTAGCCCAATTCAAAGGTGTTCATCCCTCTGTCGATATTTTTGATTGATTCGTATTTGATTCCTGGGGTCTTCTAGATCACACAGTGGTGGGTCTCTTCGACCATCTTCACATGATGGTGTGCATCTTCTCGTAGGATGACCTGATAGTCGCTTGGTCTCGTGCCCCTCGAGAAATCAATTGAAGCAGTTTTTTTTCATCATGATTGGTCTACTAAAATCATCATGAATCTTGATGCACCCTCATCAGTAGTTTGTGTATGCATCCAATATTCACTTCTTACTTTCCAGAACCCTTCAATTATTAGGATGTTTGGCAATATGGTAGGCAGATATTTGTGCTCTAATAGTCATATATTAGTTGTATTTCATCCAATATATCCTTGAATATTCATCAAGGGTAATGTTTCAATGTCCCCCAAGGAGTGGCTATGGATTTCTGTCAACGAGAAGTATCATTTATGGAAAATGGATGTGTAGAATATTGGCCATGTTTCGGCCTAGGATGCCACAAAATAGAGCCCTTGGTCTCTATCTGTCACCACAGGTGTATAGTTCGGCAAGAGATGATCAGTGCAAACTGAGGGGAATGTGGTGTTGTCTGAATATATTGAGAAGCATAAAGTGCATGTTTTTGATAGTATGTGTGAGAAATTACAGGTGTGCGGCGGTATTCTGGAGATGGTGGAATACTCGGTGAGAGCTAGGGTGCATGAACATGAATTAGTACCTCAAGGTCCTATTGTGGCTGCAGTATTCACAATGCTGCAAGGTGACCTGGCTACTCCACCATGCAATAAGTATAGGGCATGTGGATCGAGCTAGTGTAGGGGATGAGGGTACTCTAGACACACCCACTACTCCTTCTCATGTTCTGGGGGAGGTTGTTGGAGCTACTGAAGAAGATGACTCAATTTCTGGGGATGAGGCAAGCCAAATTCCCAGATCTTATGTAATGGAATTGAGGGATGATAGTAACATGGTATCTAAATGGGTTTATTATATCATGAATAAGTCCAAAATAGTTCATGATTGAGAGAAGATTTCACTTGAGGATCATAGGAAAGTGGATTCCATGAAGGGACTCAACTTAATGGGAGCTCTATCCTGCATTTCGTCAACAACTAAATTAGGAGCTTGAGTAATGAGGGAGAATCTCAGGGACACTACACGGGTTTTTATGAGACTTAGACTAAGGGTGATAGATGATTTTTTGATTATAATGGCTTGGGATGGGTGGGTAAAGACATGAAAAACCAAAGATGAATGAAATTGAAACAATGAGAATAGGGACCTTCGGTGTTGTATTTTCGCCAGTCTCATTCATTGGGGAGAGTGGATGGCCATCCAGTCTTGGTCTCCAAGTTATGTGAGAATGAACCCACACAGGAATGAGATCAACATGAGTAAAGGCACATGCATACAGAGGAGGTGATATCAGGGGTGTATGAGGATTAATTCAGGGGTTAGTAGTGTGAGGACAGAACCATGCCAACAGATAATATTTTTGTAGTGGTAGAGGAGGTGAAATTGAGTGAATCGGCACCACCTTCCATGGTGGTAGTGAATGCGATTCTAGGGGAGTTGGAAAGAGAGTCTGTGACTAGGAAATATATGTGGGAGATGGTAGAAAATTCAGAGGATGGGATGGCTAAGATGGTGGTATACATCCATTCTTCTAATGAGAATACAGAACAGATGAGGGCAAGATCGATTCAAGTAGACACGAAAAAGGAACAAATTGAGTGGATTGACAATCAACGGCAAATCTATGTTTGTGGTTTCAACGATAATAAAATAGATGAGGATGGGTTCTGGTGAGCATGGGGTATGTTGGCCTCTCGTTTCTAAGGCATAATTACTAATGATCTTGGGAAATAGGTAACATCTCTCTCTATGAAATTGTATAAGGATATTAAGACTAATGGTTTTTATTTGGACTTTAATAATTTTGTAATATGATATAGTGTTTGATAGCAAGGGGGTACATTTTGGTTTCACAATTTCTCCATAAAATTGTTCTTGTTAATAATAAAAAATATATATTTGGTGGTGGAAAATGTTGAATCGTAATAAAAACATTCATATTAAAACTAGAATACAAAATTTCAATTAATTAAGCATACACCATGAATGGTATAAACATTAGCGAATTCACTATCAAACATATAATAACTCATTTAATGCAATATTAAATATTGTATTTATAATAAATCAACCTCAATCTAGAAAAATATTCAAAATCGATGTTCACATAGTTGAAAATTATTAGTAAAACTCTTTGATAGAAATATCCAATTTTCAAGAAAACATTTAAATGTCATACAATTTTGAACGGAAAATAATTAAATATATTTTTCAATAAAATTTTCCCATATCACTTCAAAACATTTGATAGGAATTAACATTTTAAAACAATAATATGAATATAAATAAATACTTAAAAATCATTATGAAAACTTGGAAATTAATGAGAATGATTTGGAAGAATAAATATGTAAAACATATAAAATTATGATTTAGTTAAAGTGTTCAATAAAAAAATATTTTTGAAAAATCTTTTATGAATCATGGACATGGATACTAAATATTTCCAAATAAATACTTACACATCAACAATCTTGGATAATAATGAGATTGAGGAATTAAGCATTACCTTGAACTTTTCTTTGGTCGAGGGTACATTTAACCTCTTGTATAATGACTATAGTATGTAATTTAATTATACCAGAACCATAATCATATTTATTATATCATACATGATTCATATATGACTTTATACTAACGATTTAAAAATGGTTTTAATATTAAATTAACATTTTTGGTTATAATCTCTTTCTTTATAGTACATGATTAAACTTGTTATTATTGATGGTATCATTTGTATCATGATTTCAAAACATCAATAGTATAAAAAATTATATATAAATTATATTTTAAATATAAATATTCACAATAGATAGATTTATAAAATGGAAAACACAGTTTATGGAGGCTGTATGTCGTACGTACACAAAAACGTTGTTTCTGTTTTCATTTCGTAGTGAATGGAAGTAAGTGAATAAGATCTATGGAAGTACATAGATATATATCCAGTGGAATTATTATTTCTTATATTACATACTTATTAATAATATATATTTTTATAATCATCATTGAATGGTAAACGTGGAAATAATTCTCATCGCGTCGTCGGGATGGTAATCTGTTTGTACTCACGAGCGACAATATCATTTCCTTAATGATTGAAATTTTTTGAATTGAATAGTATATTAATTTTATAGAGAAATTATCATGTTATTTTAATTATTTATATTAATATTTATTTTCATTATATCAATCAAAATAAAATAGTGTTGAATAAAAAATTACACCAATGTGTGGAGATGGTATGTAGTACACACGCACGAATAGTGACAATATCATTCATAGGATGGATAGAATAATGAATATTGTTGTACAATATTTATAATAACATAATAGTATGTAAATGGTACTGAAGTTATTATTTTTTGTATTGTAATAACAATGATAGATAACAAGGAAGAAGAAGGGAACTTTGAAAGAGGTGATGAAATTATGAACTCTTCTTCGTGTGTTTCCTTTTGATTGGAACAAAAATGCTCCATAGATTGGATTTCTTATCAAGGGAAAACCCTTAGGTTTAAATGATGATAGTTGGGATATTATTTTTGCAAGGTTTTACAATGCCCAATGGCTTTGGAGGTGTGTTATTGAGATAATGAAAATTACACATTTAAAAGATGGGTGAGGAGAACCTTTGAAAAAACATCATATATTATTTTATTATACAATCATATTCAGTTTCTAAAGGCTCAAATATAATTTATTTCTAGCATACAGTGGGTATGAGTATAAATACTCTCAACCAATAGGTTTTAGAAAAATTTAGTTTTCCCTATTAAACCTATCTTTTATATTTAACTCTTTGTTAACTAGTATAACATTTACCATGTCTCTATGTATGTTTTGTATCATATGGTTAATAAACATACTATAAAATCCTCAATAAAAATTATTTTTATATTTATAATAGAAATCATTTTACTTTTTAATTAATATGATAATTACTACATCATAATTGTGTCATAAATTAATTTAATTATATAATTCCTAAAAATTATAAATAAAATACCATTATGTATAAATCTTTTTATATTTTCTAATTAATATTTATAGTCAAATTTATATTATGTATAATTCTATATTATAATTTTTTTATCAAGGAAAACAAGAATTTTGACACTTTTAACACTTCTTTAAAATAATTAATAATAAATGTCCTAAACTAATACAAGTGGATCAAAAGGATCATAATTTATTCCAATGTATTTTTTCTGGTCTAATTACACTTATCAAATATAATTATGACATGTGTTAGGGTAACTATAATATAATTTTTTCCTTTAATTACCATAATTACTTTTAATTGTGGTAAATAAAAGTCAAAATATAAATTTCACCAAAAATTATGTTCATATTATAGACACTAATTTTACTTACTAGTGTCAACCGTGTGTCCCAGATATTTGAAATTCAACTCACAGAAGCAGGAAAATTATATTTTATGCAAATTTAAAAATTTTCCTATAAGTTTTGTAAAAGACTGTAATAAGTTCAATAAAATTTCATATATCTAATATTATTATTAAATGACTCTAATTATTTATATTTAACTAATATAGTTATTATGTATCCATTTTTAATTATCATTAATTTATATAAAATAAATATTTATTTAAATAAAAAATCGATTTTAAACAAGAATGTAGTGTTTTTCACTATTTTTCAAATCTTCAATGTTTTCAGAAAAATACCAAAATATCACCCTAACCTAAATTTGATATTAAAAATTCAAAAATGAATTCTATTTTACCAATTCCAAAACGTATATTTTTCATTATGTAATGTATAATTAATTCCCATTGTCAAAATCAAGATGCGGGTTTTAAAAATGTAAAAACAATCAAATGATTGACTTCTATTTATGTCAAATTTAAATATAAAATAACATATAATGTATTAAATTTTATTTAATGATAAAAATATATTCTAATTATACTTAAAAACCATTCAAATTTAAAATTTAGCACTATAAATTATTTTTATTAAAAATGATTTTTTTCAATTAAAATTTATTATTTTTAACTATTCATCAAAATATTAATGTTATCAGAAAAACCCAAAAAATTGATCCAAACTAAATTTTTATTTTCTACTTCTAAATTAGATGTATATTTTGTGAAATTTACTAAATAAATGTTTTAGCTATTGGATTTAAAAAACGTTTTCCATTAAAAGGCCGTAAAATTGACTTTTTTAAAAATTACTTATTTTATCTAAAAATGAATTAGTTATTATATTATGTCTATGAAACAAATGATATGAATTATAAATTATATTGAGTATATAATATTCAAAATAGAGTTAGTATTATTCATAAATACTTTTTGAGCGACTTGTTAGGTAAGTCGTGATGCACTCGAACTCAATGTTGCGTGTAACACAAGCTATTGATTTACATTAAAGAGATAACTTACTATGAATTTGTGGAGTGTTACATTATAAACTCTTTATATAAATTGAATCATAGAAATATGAAATTTTTTCATTGAAAATAAATGGTTAAAATAGAAAATACTTTTGTGGAAAACCCACATCGAAAATATGTTTAATAATATGTTATCTCAATAATTGCGAAGGGGAAATGAAAAACTCACCACCAAATTAGGGTTTCGAATAGGAGAGAATTGGTGGAAATTATAGACACATGATTTGAGTAAAAACAAAAATATTTATATGGAGTGATTGAGGACTTCAATCATAAACAGGTGTAAAAATAAGGGCCTCAAAGCCATCAATCTATGATGATTTAAAATATCACCGGTTCAACAACACCAAAGGTATTAAAATAACTTTTTTGTGTTAATATCCCTTCCCTATATATTAATTATTAATTTACTCATAGAATATGAGAGAAAAAGTATACTTGAAAAATATATTTTCATCCTTCATCAAATTCCTAACACAATCTCATATTTCACTTAAAAAGATAATTGAATTCATAAATATTCTATTTATCCTAATCATATAGGCTTCAAAAAATATTAAATTTAAAACTAATTTTTAAGACTATTTTAAACAATCTTATTATACAAACCATGACATCTCGTAGTTCACTGGTAGGTGTTGCGTCCTTGTTTCCCTTCAGTTGTGGGTTCATGTCACATGGCCTTTCCAGACGTGATAGGATATCTCCTGACCCACAAGTTTTCATTTTTACAACAATCTAAAAATAATCTTAAGAGATGATTTAACCTTAACAATAGTATCCAATGTTAAACTTAATCGAATCCAACCATTATACTTTTCCAGAATACTTCTGTCCAAGCTCACAGTCCACAATTTTTAATGAAGGTAATCACAATGAAGAACTTTTTTTTCACGTAATAAATGAGAATACCTTCATCATTTGTTCTTTTAAAACCCGGTAATACCATGAATTAACATAAAATGTTATTTATTACATTCATGATTCCTTATTACTTGTAATACACTATATATATTCCTTATATTGAAAAGTGTTGTAAAATATAACAAAAATGGAATAAAAATCAAATAATTAGTTTCCATGTAGTCAAGAATATCGTATATAATTTATCCAAATAAATAATATCTTATTCCAAAATAAATTACTCAGTATCATAAACATATTAAGGTTTATATTTTCTTCAACCACATATTTTCCAAAATGTTTAACTTTCTTTTGAGTCACTTTTCATCGAACCATATAATCTCAAATCCTCAATGAAATTATACTGTAGTACAATCAATATTTATTATGATAATTCATATAACCAATACATCAGTCTTAAAACACACAAATTAAATAATTCATTAATAAAAAAATAAAAATGATTGTCATTTGACTTCATCTATGATAGTATCATAACTTGATTATTGTCCAATTGCATCATTTAGGGAAAAATATGATGATTTGGACATTGATTTTCATTGTGTCCCAACTCCATACAGATGAATCATTGTACATTTGAAACCTTTTCTACCATTGAAATCTTGTACTTGGTGTCCTTTTTCTCCAAACATATAACAAACATGCATTCTATTCAACCAATTACCATGGTGATTTTTTACATAGTTATCACATATAGGAAAATTATTCATTCCCCTATTCACTTTATCCATATTTCCCTCTACCATCCTTTTCATCCTTTGTTTCCCTTCAAAACCAAAAAACTAAGAGAATTAATTAATGATCTTGTTAACAAATGATTATATTTCTTAATATTATAAGAATATATGGGAGAATATTTCCTTTATAAATGATTTCTTAATACAGAATTGATATGGTCCTTATTAATCATTGGATCATGTGTATTGATGGAGTTCTCAATCATAATAGTGGGCACCATTTCTAAACAATTGCAGAGACTAGGTTAGTTTAGGAATCCCAATGCATAATTAGAAACATGTAGAATACAAAAGGTAAATTGAAAATATTTTTCATATAATGTATAATCATAAAAATAATTCTTTGAGGAATTATTTACTCATAAATCCTTCATAATGGGTTGTAAAGAAAATGTAAATTTATCTTAAGTATATCCATCGAGAGTGTCGTAACCCAAAGTACAACAAGGCTTGTTTTCATGTACCAAGATACCACAAGTCTAGCCCAGAACTCATTATGGAAGTTTTCACTCCTACGTACATCTGTTCCAAAGATACCTCAACATGCTCATATCCAGACAATGATGTATTGCTCGGAAAACTTCCTAAATATCAATATTACCAAAATTCTAGGAAGATATTCTATTCTAATTCTCAAAGTCTATCATTGTGTAATGTTCTTTAATCCGAGTTTTTCCAAATCTAGTTTCCATGGTTAGTACTAAACAGCCTCTGATACTAACTATAACACCCCATCCCCAGTTACCTAAAGTCGGTTCATTATTTTAATACATTGGCATGATTACAAGGAGTCATGTCCCAAAGGAACGACCAGTTTAGTATTCGTGGAATAAAGATTACACACATGACTGTTACATTATACATTCTAACAAACAAAAAAACGTAAATAATAATTTCATAATTCCATGGTTCCCTTAGTTTAACCATGCTTATCCATCATAAAACAATTCTTTGGCTCCTGGTAAAATAAAACATAAGTGATGTGCTCATATGCTCAGTATGGTTAAATAATTTATCAGATTCTATAAAAATTTAAGGAATGATATGTAATAAAAAACAACTACCTTTTAAACATAAACATGAACATAATAAGAAAATAATTCCAACATTACCATATAAAAATTCACTTGGATATTCTACTAGTCGAATAATCACACAAAAAAAACTAAATATATAATGAGGAAATGCATAATGTTGGACATCATAACCACATAGCCAATTCCTCATGCCAAGAATACATATAATATTTTTTGCCAAAGCCTTGTTCCAAGACACTAGTTAGTCACATGACACCTACATATGCATCAAGGAGCTATAGCGGGCTGTACCTATCATTTACTAAGTCGAATGCATTCCTTATATAAAAATATTGAACCATAACATAACGATTTGTATTAAAACTATCATATAATATTTCAATTCATTAACCATAAAGAATGAATGGTATAGACCATATAACATTAACATTCCATCATATAATAACTCATTCAATACAATATTGATCATTTTATTAATAATAAATCATCCTCACTCAAGAATAATATCCAAAAAGGATGTTGAAATAGAAAAAAATGATTAGTAAAACTCTTTTAGAGAAATATTCATTCTTCTTGAAAACAATTAAGAGTCACACAATTTAGAACGGAAGACAATTAATTTCATTTTTAATCAAAGTGACCGATAGTACTTTGAAACTTTTTAAAAGAGTTAACATTTTAAAATGTTATTACCCATATAAATAAATCCTTAAAAACCATTTTGAAAACATGGACATTAATGAGAATGATATGGATGAATAAATATTTAAACCATTTAAAATTATGTTCTACCTAAAGAGTATCATAAAAAATCCTTTTGAAACATCTTTTATGAAACATGGACATGGATAATAAATATGTCTCAATAAATACTTCAACCTCAACAATCTTTGATAATAATAAGATTGAAGAATTAACTCGTACCTTGATCATTATTTTGGTCGAGGGTATGTTTAACCTCTTGTATAATGACCATTGTATCGTATTAAATTATTCCATTACCATATTCATATATATTATATCATACATGATTCATTTATGACTTTATACTACTCATTTAATAATTATTTCTCGGTTAAATAATCATTTTGGGTAATAATAACTTTCTTTATCGTACATATTGTAACATGTTATCATTGATTGTATAATTTGGATCATAATTTAAAAACATCGATAATATAAAAAATGATATATATATATATATATATCATATTTGTTTAGAATATATATATGTTTAATAGATTCATATATGTAATGGAAAACACCATTTATGGAGATGGTATGTCATTCGTAGACATAAATGTTGTTTCCGTTTACATATCTTATTGAATGGAAGTAAGTGAATAAGAGATTTGTAAGTACATAATTATAAATATATATATATATATATATATATTAATTATTATTTCATTTATTACATACTGATTAATAATATATTTTCTTATATTCCTCATTGAATGGTGAACTTGGAAGTAAATTTCATCACATCGTGGAGATGGTAATCTGTAGGTACATATGAGAGACAATATCATCTCATTAAGGATAAAAATTTGTAGAATTGGATGGTATGTTAATGTTACAAGGAAATTAGCTTGTTATTTTAATTAATTATTTAAATATTATTCATCATTGTATCCTTCCATGTAACATAGTGTTGAATAATGAATAACACCACGACCTGGAGACGGTATGTCGTACGTACGCACGCTTTGTTACATTATCATTAATTCGATGGATTTAATAGTTAATATTATTATACCATATTTATAATAACATAAAATTATGTAGATGGTACTATATTTATTATTTGGCTATGGTAATAAAAATGATAGAGAATTTGGAAGAAGAATATATCATTCAAAGAGGTGATGGAATTATTACCTCTTCATCGGGTGTCCCCATTTGATTTGAAAAAATTGGCTCCATAGGTGGGATTCATTCTCAAGGGAATGCATATAGGTTGAAATTAGTATAGTTTGGAGGAAATTTGGTCTGGGTTTGGCTATGGAAAATGGCATTGGAGGTGTGAATTTCTAGATAAGGGGAACTGCCCTTTTTAAGAGGGGTGAGGGGGACCATATGAATTACTTAAAATATTATTTTATCATACAATAATATTTGGTTTAAAAATGCTAGAAAATGATTGATTTATATGATAAGATGGTTATGAGACTAAATCCTCTCAACCAATAGGTTTTAGACACCTTTAGGATACCGTATTAAACTTATCATTTAGATTTAACACTTGGTTAAATAGTTTAACATTCACAATGGGTCCTTGTATTTATATATTTTTTGGTTAATATACTTATTATAAAATTAAAAAAATACCATTAGTATTTAATTAATCACATATATATCATTATTTAAGTCTTTTGGTTGATCATTAGATTTTTAAGACTATTATATCATTTAATAATATAGTATTTTTTTTAAAAAAACTCATTTATGTCAATTTTGCCACTATTTAATAATTGAGTTTATTGTGAAAGTCATAACAGCATGATTACATCGAAAAAAATCATTTAATCAACACTAACATGTCATATTAACCTTAAAAATTTGTATAATTCATCAAAATTCTGAAACTACATTTATTTGGATATTTAAAATATTATATATTTTAATTTTTCTTTATTATGATAATTACTGCATCAACATTGTGTCAAAAATAAATTTAATTATATAATTTCTAAATATAATATATAATAAAAAATTATGTATTAAATATATTGAGCTTTATAATGAATATTTATTGTCTAATTTATCTTATGTATATACGAATATTTAGAAAAAATAATAAGATAAACTAGAATAGAACACTTTTAACTCTTCTTTAAATTAAATAATAATAAATGTCCTAATCAAATCCAATTGGACCAAAAGGAGAATATTTTCTTCCTAGGGTTTTTTATTGTCGAATTACAATTTTCCAATAGAATTAGGACCTATGTTAGTTTAATTATAATATCATTTTTACCATTAATTACTCAATTTACTTTTAACCAAGGTAAATAAAAGTCATAGTATACTATTCAACAAAAATTATTTTCATCTTATTGAACCTAATTTTACTAAATGATATCAACCATGTCTCTTTTATTTTTGAAATATGACTCAGAAATGTGGTAAAATTATGTTTTATGCAAATTTTTAAATGTTCCTATATGATTGTTAAAAGATGGTAACAAGTTCAATATAATTTAATATATATGATATTATTATAAAATTCATCCAATGAATTACATTGAACAAATATAAGTTTTATTTATCTATTTTGACTTTAAATAAATTTAGATAAAATATATAGTTATTTAAAATAATTCATTTTTAAAAAATAACGTAGGTTTTTTCACTATTCATCAACAATTGAATGTTTTTAGAAAAATACCAACAATTAACCCTATGCTAATATTGATATTATGAATTATAAAATGAATCCTATTATACCTATTTCAAAACATATATGTTGAATTAATTAATTTAATATTAATTCTCATTATCAAATCCAAAACCTGGGTTTTTTAAAAGTAAAAACTTTCAAAATATTGACTTGTTTTTATGTCCAATTTAAATGTGAATTTACTTATAATGACCTAAATTGTATTTAATGATAAAAATATAATATAATTATACATCAAAACCATTAAAAATAATAATTTAACACTATAAATTATTTTGATTTAAAAAGATGTTTTCAATTAATATTTATTATTTTTCATTGTTCATCAAAATATTTCTGTTATTAGAAAAACACCAAATATTTTTTCAAAATAATTTTTTTAATTCCCTGTTAAAAAGAAAAGATATATTTTGTGATGTTTTATTTATAAGTGTCAACTTATGTATTTAAAATGGGTTTACATTAAATGGTAGTAAAATAGCAATTTTTGAATAATACTTCTTCTATATAAAAAATTAATTTGTTCTTATATTTTGTCTATGAAATACCTAATATAAATTCTAAAATTATATAGAGTATAGAAAATTCAAAATATAGTTAATACTATGCATACTCGCTTTTTTGAACAGCTAGTTAAGTAAGTCGTGGTGCACTCGAACACGGTGTTGCGGGTAGTGCAAGCTATTGAATTACTATAAAGAGATAATGTACAATGAAATATTGGGGCGTTACAATTTACATTAATTTATTGGGAGTTATATGTTTTAAAAGGCTCTTTAAAAAATTCTTCTTGAAATAAAGACAAATTCAATGGAATTTCTAATGTTGTAAACTATTTTTAAGGAAACTATATAACCTAATTTTAGTAACCATTATAAATATAAAATAATTCATTTTATTATGAAAATACAATCTTTCTTAACTTCATGTTATATACAAATATTGTTACATAATATCCCGTCTTTTCATTTTAAAAGAGTATTTATCTCACTAATTACTCAATGATTTTATAAGTGTATCTTTATCTATTTCAACAATATTGTTGATTATTATGTATTATTGGGATACATATTTTTTGATATCATATACCATATTAAATTTAATGTTTTATGTTTAGTTTTTCTATGGATGTGTTATCTTAAAAAAATTCACCAATTTAATCTACATGGCTAATGTACATTCTTAATGTTCTAGAAAAAGTTATTTACATTTCATTTGATAGTTTCATTATGTATATATATATTTTTTATGATTATCCACATTCATATTTTGAATAAATTTGAATTATTAAGTGATATGTGGGGCTCACAATAAACCCTCTAGAATTGGTAGGTCTCATGAGACAAATTATTTTCCTTGTATGATTCCTTGCTAGTATGGTTACTATGTGCTTCATTATATACTCCCTCATAATGAAAATACTAATTGAAAGTTCATGTGGTTATTTGAAAAGTATAATACCCATGATTATTCCTTATTATGACATTATTTATTCATTTATTATTACTTCCATAATGTGTTCACGTTTATTTTCAAATGTGTGTGTGTTTTTAGTTATTCATCATATGTGCAATGATTAAGTTAATGTTATCATATTTTACCCTTACTGAGAATTTGATATCACCGCTTCGTTATGTTTCATTTTCCCATGACATGAAGAGGTATATTATGAAAAACATACAGGGATAACCATGTAGTTATGAATGGTTTCAATGGAATTTCTATATTTTATTTCATTTCAAATTTTCATGTTGAACATATTTATGTGTATGGTTTTCCAAGACTAATAAACTATTCATTACTTTGGGATACAACTTTCATATAATCCTTCTAATGTAATTAATTAAGGCACCGGCTCAAGGAAAATGGGGTTGGGTCATTACAGGTTCCCTCTCATATGATCATTCCTAATAAAGAATACTCATGTATCACCAAATTTAGAAGCCAATACCCTATCATTCCTGGCCCATGTTTCTTTTATAACATTATCAATTCATATGATGCTCATGGTGTTAGCTATTAACCACTGAATAATAATAGATTTGTAAATTCTGTATCTAAAAATACTAGAATATTTTTTGGAAAATATTGTTTAGGACAAACTAATTTCCTATATATTGAATATATAGTTTCCAATATTTCAAAACTAATGGTGTTTCTAATTAACTAGACTTATATATGAGATTTATTTGAAATGATATAGTTATGAAAGAACCTTCCAAATATCCATAAATACTGGGCAATATTTCTTTAAAAGTTCCTTTTTTTGAAGACTGTCATAGTAGACACCTTCACATAATGTGAAAAATTCATATACCATAATAAAGTATTGACATAATGCAGTTACCATTTTCCATATATCCTTTTGAGCCTCAGGTCGTAGACCCAACCTTCCCTCGACATAGTTCCACCATCAATCCCCACATATCCTTTCATCCCTCCAATAGAACTCAAAATCCCAAGAATATCCCCACGCACAACACACCGTACCTTTCTGGTGACCCTTTCTGTGGTCAATAAGGGCTGGATAACCATCTTTTCATTGATCAGGTCATCCTAAAATCCTAAAAGACATTATAAATTTGGAAATCAAGATCCAAAACTTGATAATTGACATCCATACTCGGTGAATGTAAAATAAATATTATACAAAATTATATTTTAAATTTAATATAGTTTTTTAAGAGTTATAAATATTCTAATTTGAATATTGGATTTTTTATATTTTATTTTATATCGTATGTTGACAAATTTGTTTGTCTAATTTTATTATTTATATTAATTACAATTGTTAATGGCTTTTGGAAATGTATATTATATGTTTCACATTTATATCTATAGATCTAATTTTTTTTATTATAACTTAAAAAATAAATTAACAGATTTGACATATCTTCTGGTTTTTAAATAACATAACTGAAAGTGGTTATGTATTTTTTTAAACATTTTTTTTTGATTTTGATGTCTTTATATCGGCTTTGGAAAATTTTAATATTAAAACAAATAAATTATAATTTTTATTTTGGAATATATCATTTTACCTGAATTTTTTTTAACAAAATGAGTATTTTATAGATTTTTTATTATATAATGTTTTTATTATTATTATTTTTTCAATTATAAACCATAGGTTTTCTGTATTTTTTTAATTTATCATGTATGCTGCATTTTTTAATGGTGTAACAAATGTGTTCCTTCTTCCATTCAAAATACTCTATATAACACTTTCAATATATATTTTTAACAAATATTGTTCTCTAGATTTTTTTATTATAAATGATAAAACACATTTTATGGAGTAATATTTTATGAAGATTTTGTAAAATAGAAATTTCATTATTTCTATTTTAATTTTTTATAAACATTCTCTAAAAATAGTTATTTATGTATCATATTAATTTGAAATATATCTTTTTATATATGTTAATATGTATTATTTAATTATATATAATATATTACTGGATTAATTAGTGAATTTGTAATTAATATTTTTATACAGTGTAATATTTATTTTAATTATTATATTATTATATTAATCTAATAGTATTTTTTGAATTTGAATTTAATGATCAAAACAATTGAATGTAATAATTGAATAATATAAAAATAATATATTAATGTATTATAATTAATTACACACACACAAAGATATATATATATATATATATATATTAAATTATATAAAATGAATTATTTTTTAATTAACAAGTTATTTTGTTAATAATTTATATATTTGTTATAATATATATATATATATATATATTAGTAAGTTAATATGTAAAGAAAAGTAAAAAAATGTTTGGATATTAATTACAAATGATAAATACATTAGATCAGGTAATTTGATTCGGTAATCGATAATAATTTATTATATTTTAAAAATAGTATTAAATTTTAATTAAAATTTAAATATTTTGTTTTTTTAATTTTTTTTCTATTTATATTATTTAATTAAATAAAATATATTACAAAATTAATTAGTGGTTTTATTATTATTATTTTTTCAAATAATTATATATATATATATATATATCAATTAATTAAAAAATTCATAAATTATAACATTTTAATTTAACAACCAATTGGAATGAATGATAATTTTACATAGTATAAATTTATTTTTAAAATGAATTATAACTAATATATATGTATATTTAATTAAATATAGTGATGATATATTTTATAAAATTAACATATTTATATATATTAACATATTATTACACTGTAAATAAATGTTATTTCAATTTAATAAATATACTAACATGTAATTTTGGTTAATGGAATTTCAATAAAAAAATTAATAACTGTTGGTTATAGATTTATTTAGTGAAAAATATATGTATATATTTTTATCATCTCATTATCTATTTACATAGATAGATTCTGCATAGATATATCCAGGGCCTATGGTTCCATCTCTTATCAACACATAGAGTGACCACAAATCACAATACTTATTGGATAATGGTGTGGAAAAGATAATAAAATTCCATAGTGCCCGTCAATTTAACCATGACATCCCACTTAATAAAATTATAACTTATCTTTGTCACTCCATGTTCTAGGGGTTGAGTATGTGTATGTATATACCCATTGATGGTTTACTCATTTCTGTTTTGATGAGAGATGGAGGATAGAGACACATACATTTCATATGCCACAAGGGGAGATGATGTTTAAATTACATGACATATCTATATTATAGGGTCTTCCTATGAATGAATATGTTGTTATATGATTGATGACATCTATATAGGATTATATTTAACATTTATATAGTGACATAATGTTACCGTACACACTACGAATACTTAAATATGGTAGGTTATAGATGACATGGATAGAAACTCATTTATTCCCCATTGATCCAGATGTGGATTAGTTGACATTGTAGATATATGTAAGGAAATAAATGGTTACGATAGATCTGTGGAACATAATTTTAGATCATTCCATATCATATTTTCACCCGATGCACCGTTTTCTACTATTATATTTGCAGCATGCTTAGTGGTATAGTTTGGGTTCAATGTTTCATCCACATTTGTATGGATAGTTGTGTAGAGAATTATTCATGGATCCAATAGAGATATGTGGTTGTTGTTTGTTATTATAGATGTTGGAGTGGATATTATTCCCCACACTTGTACCATTTTTTGTCTCTAATTTACCAATTGATGTATTGCACATGGGCCCATTTTTATCGAAGGTACTTAATATTTTTAATACATACTTTTCATCTAATATCATATGTTATTTATATAATTTCTAATATTCGGTAACATGAATTTCATAGTTATATAAACTCAGAGACATATTTATATATAAATTCACATTCCAATTCATATTACATTCTTATGTTTGATTTTTTTTCCAATTGATGAGGTATTTAGGAGTCATTTTTGGTATAATTTATTTACTATGTAAAATTATTTGTCAAATTTATTTCCCTATATTGTTTAATTATATTTTTGGTGTAGTTAATATTTTGGGATATCTTCTAGATTATTGATATATGGGTTTGCATAATTCTATAAATGTTGTTCCATTGATCCATTTTTATATGTATGAGTGGCACCAATATTATTGCTTCATGAGATAGTTCAGATACTTACAACCAATTCTGCTACCATATAGGTTGATTGCAGTGGAACATGCTATTCGACATATATGAAAAAATAATTGATATAATCTTATTATACATGACCTATACGTATTCTTTTGATATTCATGTGAAAAATATTTTGTCACGTGATATTCATGTGGAAACATTCATCATGGCCTCCACACTCAGCACATGTTCTGATATATAAGAGTTAAAAAATGATTTAACAACTGACATGTAGGGTAATATTATATCATGTAATTTAATTTTATCCCACTTATTGATTCTTTATTATAAATTTGTTATTTTTTATTAATATTTTTTTTCTTGGTGATTGGATCGATCGATTCCATGATATTATCATAGCTGATACATGAGATGAATTAAGTATTGACAATTTGAGTTATCCTTGTGATTTCATAACATTTGTGTTGCTATGTGATGAGAGCATCACTATAATGTCATAGTGTGGTCTATAATGTCAAACCATTCCAAGAAATGCCCTTCCTAGTCTATCATGAATCGATGAGAACAAAACATTCATGGCAATGTCATTCGCGTCATTCCACATCATATAATGCTCCAAATACCCCTTCACAACCACTGACTAGACCATATTCATCATACATAGCTTCATGTGAGACTTTTCCTATGCACCCTTCTTTAGAGTCTATCACCACTACACACTCACATAATATTACATCCTCATCAAACATGGAATCATTCAAGAAATTCCCCCAAATAACATTATCTAGAGAATGAAAATATTTAAACCATTGAGTTTGAAATTAAAATTATAATGAAATTTGTAGCTCTTGTAGTTCCACATTCAATGGACTGTGACAATATCAGTGGGATTCCACTCAGTTTTTTACCATTAATGGATTCCAATACCTTCTAATTTGCTACAAATAACGTGAGTGTGTGGGAGATAATTTCATGTTCTACTACTAGACCCTTAGACGATGTCATCACACTCGAAATTGTAGCTGATTACATTTCACATAGACTTGTATCTAAGAAAACTCAAAAACCTCCAGTTTGGACTACCAGATATTATAATACTATTAGAGATATGAGTTGTGGGATCATAGGACACATACTTACACTTATCCAGTAATGATATATTATATTTACATTTCATTTATATGAAATGTTTAATTATGAATAATAATATATAATATTTAATAATTATTATTTTTATTTATTATGTTAAAAAGAAATATATTGACTATCATTTTCAAAGAAATTAGTCTTTCCAAGAAAATCAACTTTTATATTGGCATAGTGTTAACTTACAGATATGAAAAATCATTCTAAAAATAATATAATAATATTTTACATCAATTGGAAGTCATTTTATGGTTTTTTAATAGACAAATGTACATTGAATAACTTTTAAATACTAAAACTTCATTTTGGGTTTTCTTAAGAAAATGACTGCTCATTTTATGCAACATGGGTTATTATAATTTTAAAATTAATAAATAGTTCTTGTCATGTAATTTAAAGTAATTTGAGCTCATATTTTGAGCTATCCCACTAAAGAGCACATTTTTTAAGATATGAAATTTTTTGAAAACTATTTATTTACTTCGTTTGAGTACATCTCACATCAAATTGATATAATGTCCACTAATACAATTCAAAAGTAATTACAAAAGAGCTATAAATAAATTTATCATCAATTAGATATTTTTTCTATTTAATAGCTATAAAATCACATTTTACTGCCTTAAATTATATGTATATACTTTTTTAGTCTCCTCGAGGAAAAAAATCAGTTTTAAGGCACCAACAATTTCTAAAATTTAAAAATATATCTACAATTGTTTTGTGGTGATTTTACATCAACACGAGCTCAATTGGCTTTCTCTCCCTCTTGAGAATATATTTTTTAGGATTTAAATTTTCTAAAAAGTGTTTCTGTATTCAGTTATATCCCATCATAAATTTGATTGGATCCCAGTATACTCACACACAATATAAATACTTCAATGAAAAATATCATATGATTTCATATCAATTAGAGATCATTTAACTGGGTTTTAATAGTCAAACACACATTTTATCATTTTAAATTACTGAAATGTCATTTTTAGTAATATTAGAAAATCAACATGCCATTTTGGAATGATGTTTGTTCTTATAATTCAATGATCAATCCACATATGTTTTTCCCTGATTTCATAGTAATACGAGCTCATTTGACCGGATCACCCACTATGAAGCATGATTTCGATGACCATTTTTTTGGAAATTTTAATTTATCCCTCTTGAGAATATCACATATTGAATTTATTTTATATAGAAACATACATATAAAAAAATTCTATGATATCAATCATAATATTTTTTGTTAATTGGAGGTAATTTTATATGGTTTTAACAGTAAAACACACTATTTAGAATTATATATTTACTAAAGGGACAGTTATAATTATCTCATGAAAAAAACACATTCGAATGATCCATCATCATATCTAGTTGGGGAAATATTTTCCAATGTTTTATTGTTTAAGTGGTCTCTGGTAGCATAACATGGGTTATCAAACTCTCACAGACCAATGAAGTAAACTAACGATACACACATTATATGGATGTGATTTGGATATTATTTGGTAACATTTGGTTAAAATGGATTTGTATATTAAATTATTCTTATAAATCAATTGAATTCAATTAATATAATGAGCTTATCCTCGGTTAATACATGGGGATATTGGATGAATTCCTTTTCCAATTATTTTAATTTCATTAACTATAGATTAATACGTACAATGAAATACATATAACTTCATAACTTGATTGTTTAACAACATCTCCAATTTATGCTAATCAACTATACAATTATAGTATCATCTTAATGATATCTCCATGGTAAAGTATATTATACTCACATGGATCGTTTGGTGATAAAATTAAACAAGGAACAAGAAAAAGGAAAATTATTAAATAAATAACTCAATTAATATAATTGGTTATTAATTATTAAATGATAAATAACATCAAATACATACCCTTGATATTCCCTTAGATCAACCCATTAAAGGGTTATACATCCATTGATTTTGTTCTTTTAATGAAATCTGGTTGTAGACTAATTTGTGTGGAATTGATGAAGAAAATTAATTAAATAATGATCACACCCCCATTATGGGAAGAAATTCGTAACGATTGGTGTTAAAAAGTCCACACCATGTTTCAACGATATCAATTTTATATTGAATATATTAATAATAATATATTATTAATAATAATGTTTAATAATAAACTACGATGATAGAAAAACATACATGATAAATATAGACATTGTGATTAAAAAATGAAAGCGGTAAATTAAAATTGATATAAAATATTAGATGACAATTACATTCACTTTAATGTTATTATATATCAATATTAGGATCCTTATGTACACACCAAAGATTCAATTCCCCCCATTAATTATGAGAATAAAAATAAGGGTGAAAATAAAAGGGATTTGATGTTTCAAAGTTGAAAACAAAAATAGGACCAGATTCATCCCCCCTCTTGGAATAAAAAAATAAGTCATTTTATATGGGTTATTAATTCATGGAAAGATAATAGAAATATCTTTATCCAGGTTTCCTAAATAATATTTCAAAATTTCATCACAATTGTTTTATTTGTTTGGATGTTCTGCTCAAAATGGTGGACTGGAATTATGGAAGTTTACATCTAGTTGTACATGAAATCTTCATATCAGACAACCTAGATCATCATGGAATCATCCAAATTATAACTAGCCACATTTTAATGAAATTATCCTCATAATTTTCTATTTTAATACATATAATTTCAGAAAAATTAGGCATTGATTTTGGTCCAAACTTCTTTTTTATGATCATTATGCCCATTATGCTTTGTCTAGAAAATTTCGTCATTCATATCGAAAAAATCACAATCGTCCCATAGGATTCAATAATAGATACTAAATTATAAAATGGTAAAATATAATTTATAAATAATATGACATATTATCATATTAAAATCATTAATAAAATTATCTCCACATAAAGATAATTTAATGGGACCAAATTTTATCTATAAACTTTAATTGCACATGTGATGAGAAATAAAGTTCAAATTTTAAAATGAAAATTAAATGATGTGTTTTTACATAGAACAGAATTAATATTAAAATATTAACAATGATTTATATCTACTTTCAGTGGTTAATTACAACCCCAACTTGATTTTTTTAGTCCTGAACCAAAAATATATCAAAAATATGAAATTGAATTTCGTTTTTCAAATACATATTAACATTCAATTCTCACAAAAAGACATCATGATTGACAATCAAGAAACCAATAAATCCAATTTCACACAAGCTATTTTAGTAAGCATATCCCAAACACAAGCCCATTTCATTCCAAATTAAGCATCACATTTCATCCAATTTCAATTATACATGATGATGTGTTGTGCATCACAAAGACATGGGTCTCGTTTTCATTTTAAAATGTAAAAAAGGGAATCACATGGTGTGAATCAAATTAATCATTATTATGATTATCCTATTTATTTTATTTTTTAGTTTTGTAATGTATTGTTATATTTTTTAACCTCAATATTGATGAAAATCCCAACTATAGGAAAGAAAACTATAGAGTCACGATCCCCAAGTTCCAAATGACACACATTTTTGTCAATTCCATGTACTAAAATAGAGTTTTATGTCTAATATCTTAACAAAAACTATGGAATCATGATCCCCAAGTGTCAAATGCCACAAATTTGGACAAAATATTTCTCATTGTGATTTTTTTCATTTTTTAGATTGGATATCCATATTAAACAAAAAGATATCCAAAACCCCACTCATTGAAAAAAGGTTACCTATAACTCAAATATACACCCAAGGTTTGATGAACATGAATTGTTGAATTTTTATTAAAAGGATAAATTTGTAAACTTTCAAAAATCACATTAGACAACTGAACATTCCAAAAAGTATGATCATTTACTAAGACCAGCATTCAAATCATAATAATGGAATTAAAAATAATTGAAATTATGTTTAATTATTAACAATGTATATAAAGGTTTTAAAAGATAATGGATTTAATTTTTTCATTTAATTGATATTTATTATAACATGAATTTTTTTAAATCCATGATTTTTGCTCCCCCTAATATAGAATAAAAATTCTCCTCTATTTAGAAAGATAAGAGAAGCGAGATATTATAAATGGGAAGAAAGTTTGGGGGTAGGTTATTTTAAATGAAATCATGTAATAAAATCACATTGATTAATATTGGTGAACCTTTAATCATAAACCAATCACATTAGCTTTAAGTAACATATAGACTCTGTAGGGATGATTTATTATTTCTTTTAAAAAAAAAATCAAGGGATTTATTTAGAAATATTAAAATTTTGATGCTGATAAATCTTAGACAAGATACATTAGACCACATTGGAAACCCAAATGGGTATCCATTAACAAAAAAACACAAAAACGAAAAACATTCAAGAAGTTAGGTTGCCTCTTCCAAAGTGATTAATTTAAAGTCGGTATCTCATCATATACCCCAAACATATTAAATTCCAACTATTTACATTTTTTGGACCCATTTTTCACTACTTCAACTAGATTATGATTTATTCTCCCATGTGGATGGATGGAATGTTTTAAAATTAATTCAGAGAAAATTCTAATGCTCCTAAGGAATGAGATATTGGAATGAATATTGAAATGTATCCATACAATTTCATTGTAAATATTGTGTGATACATCAAAGTGAATTTTCAATTTATTAGATTCAATGGAGGGTGAAATGATGAAAAAATATTTTGGATTATACCCCATTACATAAGGATTTATAGAGGATTTATCAACCATAAATTTGACATGGTGTTATCTAACACATTTAACAACAAGTGGAAAATTGGAACAGAAATCTATTCGATTTTCATAATTTCTTAAAAACATTTGTTCCTATTGATGTTTTTGACCACCATATTTAATTTATGGGTTTTTAAAATGGAAATGAAATCTATGTTTTTTATTTCTTCTAATGGTTTTGTGATTGGAGTTTTGTAAAAAACATAAATGGGACTATCTAAAAGAGATTCAACTCCTGGATAGTAATTTGCCACATATAAAACCATAAAATCAATTTCATCATGATTAAGACACCCATAAATAATTACGTCTGGTTATACAAGATGAATTTCAAAATTTATTAAAAATCCAGTTCATTTTCCTACATTGATTTCTCAGATTCCAAATATGATACATCCATATTTTCATTTGATTTTCAATCCTATTATGGTATTGGAATCAATGGATCGATTTTTCATTATATTTAGCACTCATGAAGATAGTCACATGTTGGATTTTTTTTTCATGAATGATATATGTGAAAAAATATTATTCTACCAATGTTGAGGATTGGATAACCTGAGTGGCCATGGGTTCTGTAATTATTTCTAGGCATTGTAGTTCAAATCTAAATTGTAAACTTTTGAATTCATTTTATCCATTTGATAACTCAAATTTTCAAAATGTTCTTGGGCACTTAGTTAGATAAATGTTTTTACATCATGTTCTTTTTTATTATTGATCCCATTAACCATTATTTAGAGGGATTGAAATTTATCCTATAATAATTCCTCAGCCAAAATATTATATGTCTAATCAGATGTGGTGTATTAATTGTTTTATTTTTCAAATAATCACTCTATGTGAGGTGATTACAAATATTTATTTCTAATTTGATCTAATCCTGACTTTATTATGGGGTATTGTTGATGAAACACACCTTGAGTATATCGAAATTTGGATTTGATATTTTTATGACACACAAAATTAGAATGGTGAAATGATAAGAGAAATTGGGGTGAGAATAGAGAAATTTGGGTTCGAAGAAAGGAGAGTGTCTGAGGTACAAAAATAGTTCCCCATAAATGGAACCAAAATTTTTGTGTGCCTATATTTAACCATGTTTTATGGTGTAATTGTTTTCTTTTAGCACAAAAAAGGGTTATCGAATCATCCAAGACCAAAAAGGTTACCTAAAGAAACACATGGTCAACGGAGGTGACTCACTTGTTAAGTAGACAATAACAGTTCAATTTTATTTGATTATTTACTAAAGTTTATGACTTATGTGAACTCAATTTAAAAGAATGAGTAGATCCGATGTTATCACTTATAGTGCATTTAATGATTTATTTTTTTTATTATTTCAATTTCTTTAACTCTACAAGAACTCTTTCAATGAAATCAAAATAACATAATTCCATATTTGTTTAACGTCATATAAAACCTATTACAAACTACTATAAACATATAATATCATATTAATTATCACTCCCAGTCAAAGGATCATATTAGCATTCAAAATGTGTGGTTAAAAAAATCAATAAGTAAGAAGAAGAATAAAAATCATTAAATGAAGAAGTCCAGTAAAATAACTGATTAAGAATTATAGAATGAGATATAACATCCAATACATACTTATTAAACTCCCTTGGATCATCCCATTAATGGTTTATCCATCCATTTTTTCAATTCAATTAATGAAAGAAGGAATTAGACTCATGAAGGTGGAATTTAAGAAGAAAAATAATGAAATAATGATCCCTTAACTATTGTGTGAAACAATTCACTACGATTGGTGTAAAAAAGTTCACAACATAATTATATGATATCAAAATGATATTAAAATTGATAAAAATAAAAAAAATATTTAGTTTTATTGTTAATAATATGTTATGATGAATGAAAAACATTCATGAGAATAATAGATAGTGTGACTACAAAATGAGAACGGGAAATTATAATGGAAATAAAAACATTGGATGAAAACTTCCTTCACCAAAATATCTCTATATAGGAATATCATAATCCTTAGGTATTCCAAAAACAATATTTTTTCATGACATTAATTTTTATATCTATTTTGTGGGTGATAATAAAAGATGTTTGATGTTTCAATGTAGACCACAAAATTGGACCGAATTTATCACCACTATTTGCATAGAAATAAGTCATTGTATATGGGAGATTATTTCATGGTCATAAAAGATAAATATCATATTCCATGTTTTTATATAAAATTTAAAATTTTCATAACAATTGGTTCTAATTTTTTGGATTTTAGGATCAATATACTGTGATGAATTTCTGGGCGTTTAGATCTTGCCATACATTTAATCTTCATCTTTGATTGCTTGGATCATCATGAAAATTTTATAATTAGCTCTATACATAGTTAAATGAAATGATCCTCATAATTTTCTATTTATACTGTTAAAATTTTATCTTATTTGGGAATGGATTGTCGGCCCCACATTTTTGTCTGATGGTCCTTAGTCCCCTTATTCTTTTTCTATAAATTTTTTTCATTAATTTCAAAAAATATCTACATTACCATAGGATATATTAATTGATACCAAAAGATATAATGTTATAATAAATGTGATTAATAATATCCGAAATATCCAATTAAAAAATTTGATAAAATTAATTGAACAATAAGATAATTTTTTGGGACCAAATATTATCATTAAAAATTACTTGTGCATGTGATGAGAAATTATTTTCAAATTATAAAATGCAATAAAATAGATGTTTATGGAAATATAAACACTTTAATATTAAAATATTAACAATTAATATTTTCTATATAAAATGGATAATCATGATCCTATAGTTAAAAAATTAATATACATTTTTTATGTGTGATTTCACATCAATCAAAGATAATTTGGTAAACTCTCCCGCTATGGTAGAGGTTTCTAAATATCTACAATTTAAATGAACTCTTAAATTAGTTTGTTCAAGATTATTACATGTCGGGTTGATGGTCCATCTACTCTCAAACATAAAAACTAATTCTAATACATTTTCTATAATATTTCACTTCAATTGGTTATCATTTTTATTGGCATTATCATTCAAATTAATTTTTTTTAAATTACAAAAACATCATATTAAGTAATCATAAAAAAAGTAGTCCAAGAATTGGAACATTACTGGATACTAAAATTAAATATTCAATATAATATTTTTGTTCTAATATTTCAATGAAATCATTGATCATTTGGCCAACCCTTCCTCTATAGAGCCTATTTTTAAAGACATTCATTTTCTAGAAACAACGTTTTTTGTATCTTCTATCACATTAGAAATCAGATTTATTCATTATCTAATCACACGCATTAAAAATAATTTGAATACAAATTTAATATGATTTAAAATAATTTACATATTTTTTTTAAATCGTTTTAGAGTAAAATTTACATATTAGAGTTTTAAATTACTAAAACTACATTTTAGGTCCTTTCTATCAAATAATAACTAAATTGAATACATCATATGTTCTTATAATTCATATATCAATCTATGGTATTTTTAAGGAGATCTCAAAAAAATATGATATCATTTGGCTAGATCACCCATGGTGGAACACATTTTTAATGACAACGATTTTTTATGAATTCCACATTTAGACAATTGTATCACACCCCACATCAGATTTATGGGTCATATGATCACACAAAATAAGAATAATTATAATATATGTTTTATATGTTTTCATTTCAACTGGAGATTATTTTATATGGTTTTAGTATTCAATCATCAATTTTATCATTTTAAATTAGTAAAATATATTTTTCGGTTATCTTGAGAAAATGGCACCTCGACTCAATGTGATGTATGCTCATTAAATTCAAAAATAAATCTTCAATATTTTGACATGATTTCTTTTAAATATGAATTCATTTAGTCAGTCCCAATACTCTGGTTCATGCTTTGAAAAACTATCATTTTCTAAAAACAACCTATTTATTTAGTTCGAGCACATCACCCACCAAATTGAAACTCTACTTTATCTAACATGACAAAAATAAATATACAAGAGAATTGATATCAATTAATGTGAATATGAGATCATTTTCGATGGTTTTATCCATAAAACACATATTGTATCATTTTAAATAACTGTTACAATTTTTTCAATCATCATGGGAAAATTATACATCTATATGACGCACCAAAAGTTCATAAAATAAAATAAATAAATTTATGGTTGTTGTCTTCTGATTTCATAGCTATCTGAGTTCATTTTTTCATCTCTCCTACTATGAAACACATTTTTTAATACCATTATTTTATAAAAAATCTTTATTAAATTCTTTGTGTGTTAATTTGGATGCCTAAAAAAATATAAACTATAAGATAAAATAAAATGATTAATTACAAATGGGTTAAACATACATGAAATTGTTGATAATAAAAAATACATAGAAAATATAATAATCCAAAATAAATTTTCCTTACATAATCATTATTGAATAAAAAAAATAAATTTAACACATTAAAAATTTTACTATCATATAATATAGTATACATAAAATATATATGAAAATTTAGACATTAACTGTGAATATAAAAATTAATTGTATATAAAATTAATTTTAGAAAATAATAAACAAAATATTATAATTTCCCAAAAAAATTAATGTTTGCATAATAATTTATAAATAGAAATGTTGTGTTTTTTGAAAAAATATTGTGTGTCCTTGAAATTATGTTTAATAAAAAAATTATGACATTATTCCTTTGGAATTAATTTTATCCATTTGTTCCCACAATGTTTCAAGAAGTTTTTGGGTACTTGGTTGGATAAGAGTTTTAACATCATGGGATTAATAATTATTGATATCATTAAACATTATTGTGACGGATGGAAATTTATCCGTTATGAATTCATCATTATAATGAATATATGTCTAATAGGGTGTAGTGTATTCATTAATGGTTTGGTCATATAAACTCCTGATATGATATGATTATTGATATTAATTTAGAATTTGAATATATAATGAGTTTGTGTTTGGGTAATTTTTATGAAACACTATTAGAGAATATAGAAATTTGGGTTTTTTATTTTTAGGACACACAAAAATAGAAAGAGGAAAAATAATAGAAATAATGGGGAGAATAAATAATATGGGTTGAGAAAAGATGGAGAGAGTCTAAGATACATACATCTGTCCCTAGAAATGGCACCAAAATTTTTTTGTGCCAAAATATAACAATGTTTTATGGTAAAACTGATTTCTAGTTGTATAACACGGGTTATCGAATCCTCAGAGACAGAAGAAATTACCTAAAGAAACACATGTACGATGCATGTTATTTGGATATTAAGTTGATAACATTAAATCAAATTGATTTGATTATTAATTAATTTTTATGACTTAAGTGAATTTAATTTAAAATAATTATTTCATTCTATGTTATCATATGGTGTGTAATGGAAGAATTCCTTTGTAAATTATTTCAATTTCATTAACCCTAGAAGAGCTTATTAAATGAAATTAGTATAACCTAATAACATATAGGTTTAACACCATAAAAACATATTATAATAACCTATAATCATATATGATCCTCTTAATTATCACTCCACGAAAATTGATCTTATCTTCACACAGAATGTGTGTCTATTAAATTCAATAAAGAAGTGGAAGAAAGAAAATAACTAAATGAAGAAACCAATTAAATTAATTGAATAAGAATAAATAAATGATAAATAACATCCAATAAATCCCCTTGAAACTCAATTGCATCAACCCATTACAGGTTTAACCGTCTATTTATTAATTCTATTAATGAAATCGAGTACTGTACTCATGAGGGAGGAATTGAAGATGAAAAATAATGAAATAATTATCATTCCACCATTGTGTGATGAAAATCACAGGGATTTGGGTGAAAAATATCAGACCATAATAAAATGTTATCAATGTGATATTAAATATAATAAAACTAAAACAATATGAAGAATAAATTTTATTAACAAATTATGGTAAATGAAAAGGTTACATGAGAAAATATGATGGTTTGATTACAAAATGAGAATGGGAAATTACTATTGTATGAAAAACATTAGATGCTAATTCCCTTTACCAAAATCTCCTTATATAGAAATACCAATAGTCTTAGTTAAATCCACAACAATAATTTACCTCCCCATTAAATAGGAGTGTTAAACTATGGGTGATAATAAATTAAGTTTTATGATTCAATGTTGACGAAAAAAATAAGATTTCATTTATCTCCCTCTTTTCATGAAATTAAGTCATTGTATATGGGAGATTAATATAGAGTCACAAAATTGAAATCTATTATTATATGTTTCATATATAATCGTTATAAATTTAATGAAAATTCAATTTAATGATTTGATGTTATGCTCAAAATGATGGGATGAAATTATTGGCATTAAGATATTTCCATACATTTAATCTTCATCGTTGACTGCATGGATCATCATGAAAATTACAGAATCATCTACATCCATAGTTTAATGAAATGATCGCCATATATTTTTATTTATATTTTTAATATTTTATCTTCTTTGGTCTTGGATTGTGGGCCAATTTTTTTATAGCCATTTTGTCTATAATGCATTGTCCATAATGTTTTTCATTCATTTCAAAAAAAAATTATATTCCCTTAGGATTAATTCATCGATCCTAAAACATACAATGTTCCAATAAAAGATATAAATAGTATCCCAAAATATAAAATTTTAAAATTTAATAAAATAAATTCCACAATATTTTGATAAATTGGGACCAAATTTTCAATTTAAACAATATTTTCACATATAATGATAAATTGAGGTCAAATTATAAAATGCACTAAAAATGATGATTATAGACATTGAAAAACTATAATATAAAAATATTAACAATAAATATTATCCTTTTTCACAATAAAATAATTTTCTTATAATTAAAAAATTTATATAATGTTTTTATTGTGATTTCACATCAATCTTATCCCATTTGGTATGCTCTCCCTCTATGGCCTATGTTTCTATAGATCAACATTTTCGTTGAAATCTTAATTTTTTCACTTCCAGAACATCACACATCATGTTGAAACTCCATCAAATCTCACACATACAAATAAATCTATTACATTTAACATAATATTTCACTTCAATTGTAGATCTTTTTCTATGTAATTATCAGGAAAATTCATTTTTACTTTTTGTACATAACTAAAACTCAGATTTCCTCCATCTAGGAAAAATACACCATGGATTGAAAGATTGGGTGAAAATCTAATTTAATAATAAATATAGAATTTTTGATCTGTGATTTCATAGAAATCCAATATCATTATCTGAGCTCTTCCTCAGTGGAACCCATTTTTAAAGACAATCATTTTCTAGAAACAAAATATTATGTATGTTTAATCACATTGAATATCAGATTGATGAATCATATAATCACAAAAATTGAAAAAAATTCTAATACATCTTTCATAAAATTTAACATTATTTGAATATTTTTTTTCAATCGTTTTAAGAAAAAATTCACGTTTCATAGTTCTACATTAATGAAACAAACATTCACGTATTCTAAGTATAAAAACTACTCAGTTTTATGCATCATATGTTCCTATAATTCTAAAATTAATCTATTGTATTTTTAATGATATATCACAACAATTTCATATCATTTGTATAGATCACCCTTAGTAGAACACATTTTTAAAGACATCATTTTTCTTTGAACTCCTTATTTAGAAAATGGTATCGCATCCCACATCACATTGACTAGTAATATGATCACACAGAACAAGAAAAATTATAATATAAACTTTATATGTTTTTTTGAAAATTGGAATTTTTTTTCTTTTTAATATAAAAAATCCATTTTATCATTTTAAATTAGAAAAATAACCTTTTCTGTAAAATTGAGAAAAAGTCACCTCAATACAATATGAAGTATGCTCATAAAATTCAAAAATAAATATTTATTTTTTTCCTTCAGTTTTCATGGAAATATGAACTCATTTGGCAAGATCCCACAATATAGTTCACGTTTTGAAAGACTATTATTTTATAAAAACTCATTATTTTTTTGAGTTCGAGAAAATCACACATCATAATGACACACTAATTGATCAAAATGTCAAAAATCACTATAAAATATCATTTATAGCACTTCAACTCATTTAGAGATCATTTTCCATGGTTTTAGCCATCAAAATAATGATTTTGTACTTTAAATTACCAACAAAATGTTTTCAATGATCATGGGAAAATTAAAATTCTATATGATAAACTACATTTTCATAAAATTAAAAAATAATTTTACGGTTTTTGTCTTATGATTTCATAGCTATACGAGCTCATTTGGACAGGTCTCCTTCAATGAAACTCATTTTTTATGACCATCATTTTCTAAAAACTATTTATTACATTATTTGTAGTTGAATTTGGAATAATATAAAAGTATAAAATATTTAAAAAATTATATGATTCATTACAAATAAATTAAACATATATAGAATAGTTGAAAATAAAAAAATAAAAAACAAATAAATATATCCAAAATAAATTTACAGGACCCAATGATTTTTGATTAAATACATTATATCTACACATTAAAAATTTTATTCTCAAAATGTATAGTCTAAATAAAATCTATATGCAAATTTTAACATTAATTGTGACAACAAAGCATAAATTTAAAAAATGACATTCATGAAATAATAAATAAAATATTTTAATTTTCACAAATATTATGATGTAACAGTAATTTATAAATACATAGTTTGTGATTTTAAGAAACAATATTATGTGAAATTAAAATTATTTTTCATCAAAATTATTATTATATATTTTTTGTTTTTTCTACTTCTTTTATGTTTAATCCCTTTTTTAGTTTCCAATAGATTTCTCTTATAGTTTATATTTTTTTGGCTTCCAAAGTCTCCTACATGAAACATTATTGCACTTCATGTATGTGACATTGTAAGCCAATAAAATTTAAAATATAAGACATCTATAAATAAAACTAAAAAAATTGATCAAACAGATGTTAATAAGTTAAAAATTAAAAAATTATAATAAATAAAAAAATATAAAATAATTTACACAACACAATAATTATTGATTTGAAATATCACATATAAAATTCTAAAAATTTATTCGCATGAATTATAGTATATGTTAAATACATATGAAATATAATACATTAACTACTCAATCAAAGAATAATTGAAAATAAAATGAACATAAAAAATATTAAATATTAAATAATAATAATGATATTATAGTTAAATATTATGAATTACTATTTTATCAATAATAATTATATTTTTAAAAATTTAAATGAGTCTCAATAATATTTAAGAATAATGATGTAAATAATATTATTCATAATCTTATTAATAAATTATTTATTAATATAATTTCAATTAAATTATAATCAAATTTTTAATATTGGATATATAATTTTTCAAAGTTATCTTTTCAATGAAAATACATTATACAATTTATAATAACTATTATAAGAATATATATTTAAAATTTCAAAAATGAAAGATATCTAATTTTTATAAATATTTTATAAAATAAATTTATTTAAGAATTTAATAATCCTATATATTAATATGATTTATAATGTTATAATTTTTTTAAAAAAATTCCAAATTTATTATATGTGCATGAAAACTATTTTATATTAAAAATAATTAATGATAATATTTATTAATATATTTTTCTATAAAAGTTTAAAAAAATTAATAAATAAAAAATTTTTTATTATATTTAATATTTATATTTATATTATTTTTAGTTTTTGTATTTTTTTTAAATAATAGAAAATTGTATTAAGTATTTTAATAATAAAATATTTAATATTCATTATATTATAAATTATTACAATTTTTAATTACTAATTATATATATTTTTTAAATTATTAATATTCATAATAAGAAAGTATAAATATTAATATTTTAATTACTAATTAAATTATCCATCACATTATATAAAAAGAGTTAAATAATATTTAATTGTTTAGTATTTTTATATACATGCATATATATAATAAAAAAAATTAAAAAAAAATATATTTTTTCCTGAAAATAACTAGGCTGTCAGCAATTTTTAGAATAATTGAATTATATAATATTTTTCTTAGGAATAACCTTTTTTAAAAAGTGGCTTCTTATGGGAATTTCTGCAGAATGAGATTTTATATTTACTCGCATCAGTAATTAATATTTTTAGAAGGTGTTTTTTTAAAAGGCAAATCTTCTTCAGTGAAACCCACCCCTATTCTGAACGGTATATTGAGAATTTGTGTTGAGAACACTATATGTTAATAATTTGTTTTTAATTCTAAGTTATTTTAGAAAAAATGGTAGATAGAGAATAATAATAAATCCCTTTGTACTGATGGATAAAAATGATTCTACCTTCTCTCTTTCCTCATTCCAATCACGTTAATTTTTTTTTGTGAATTAATAGGAATCCCCCACAAAATAATTTCATAACCCATTATATAAAACTATATTGATTGTTAGAAAGGTGTATGAAGATGTGAGCTATGATTTTTATAACAGTTGGTCTGCAATAGAAGAACCCTCAATCCAGAAATAATGTTATCTCATTAAGGATTGAATCGTAGAATTAAATGGATGACAATAACTGAATCATGGGAAATCGATTCAGATCATGACTATTTCTCACAAATAACCTATTATAATCATGTACCTAAAGAATATGAAGAAACTATAAATAGAAAAAATAATGTAAAAAATGATCAAAATGATTCATGGATTATTTTAAAACCTATATACAATTATAGACACTAATATTTATGGGAGATTTATGTTAGATAAGATTGTTATACCAATGTATAATATTACTATAATGATCACAAATAATTTTAAGTAAATCACCCACATCCATTTATATATCTCCATCATCTACATAAAGGTTTTTGTGAAATTTATATAAATATTTTATAATTAATGGAATTATTTAATTTGTTGTTCTTATTTAATAAATTTTGGGATTATATAAATATGCATCCTCATCTATACCCACTAATATTTTCCTATTTAACTATTATTTCATGTCTTGTATACCTTCCATTTTACACAATTCTCATATTATGCAATCCCACCTACACTTCTTGGTTTATATTGGCCTCTTCAATTTCAGGTATGATGCTTCTTTATCTAGTGCACAATTGGTTACAAATCAATTAATGTGTGTGGGAGGCTTAATTTCACTAAGAGTAAAATAAAAATAAGAGGTACTAATAACTATTTCACATCAAATATAGAAGTAGATAACAGTTGGTTTCATCCCCCTAGTCCTCCAAAATATTGGATATGGAGAACTTTTCCCCAATATTTCATGTTTCATAGTGTAGAGTTTGCAGCAGCACCACAACATTTTCATCACATTCAATGTGTGATAGGAGAGACCCCACAAGTACTCTCCCAATTCTCGTTATGCAATTTAATAGTGTATAGATATTATTCTGATATGTAAAAGTTATCATCTATGGTCTTATAGTTAGACAAGTCTATTTTGGGCTGACTCAAATAGTGGCGGTGTACTTGGAAGGTGGTGGTGGATAATCCAAGATTGTAGTGGAATAATTGTAGGATATATATAAGAGATAAGAGAGTATACGGGTGAACTTATTAGTTTATAGAATGAGGACATAGAGAAATTCCTTGGGTATCTCGAGCTAGATGACATAGTCTCGACTACGTCGATGCTTAAAAAAGCATATAAGTTTGGAAAAAGGTGAAACCAAATGCCCTATGTGTGTGGGGGTCCATTATTATTTAATTATTATTTTATTCTCTATATTTTTATGTGATGTTTCTTTGAATCTTCATGTATACCATTAATCATTTATTGTAGAATACTCAGGATGGATTTTCAATGTGCACGTTGACAAAAGGGAAAAGAATGTTATATAACAATTTCTCATTTAATGCCTTCCGTGTTTTTTTCTTCAACCTATACTATTGAACATCACTTCTTATGGATTTATTGATATAAAATTTTTAATATTATTTAATTATATATCAGATATTTAGGAATTTTTATCCTTTGTTTTGTGTTTACTTGTTGTTTCCTTCATTGGTTCTTACCTATTTAATTATTTATGATTTGGAATATGTTTTTCAAATTTATAAATGAATTTTGGTTGAATCATAAATTATATTCTCATAATTGAATGATATTTTCTAATTTTTATAATCATATTGAACATATCATATTATGTTTATTGGAGTTCTAGACTACATTGCTGAGGATTTAACCATTGACATGTGATTATTTTTAATGGTGTTCTATATCATTTTTCATTAAGGAGTGTGGATTATTTTAGAAGGACAATTTAATTGTTTTTTGTATTATGTTCATAATATCACAATAATAAAAAAATCAATTCCATATATTGGTATTATTCAAACAAATTTTATACCCAACAAATCTTGGACATTAATTGAGGATGTTCTTACATAACACAACCCCAAAATGTTAGTATGAGAGCCTAATTAAGAAGAATTTTGTAAGAACATAATTTAGAATATATTATTTATTTCATGAAATAATTTTGTTTGAGTTTTTTCATTGTTGAATTATTTTATTGTTTTCATTAATTATGGTCAGTTGTTCTCTATGGATGTAATTTTTTATTTTCTACTAAGAGTATTTCCTTATTGATTCTTTATTATCTTTTCATATAGGATCCTGAAATACTTCTTTTTGTTGTTGGTACTTATGTGTCCCAATTTCTTGGGGGTTAGGAATGTATTTTTTTGTGGAGATCTTGGTGAGAGTGTCTCATTTAACAATAGTTTGTGTAGAAGAGTTTATCCCATTGTTTTGTCTCCATTGATATTATGTTCAGCCTTACGAGAGTGTGATAATATTTATCTCTAGTTAATTATATTGATATATGATTTGGATGGGTGTGGTGAGTATTTTTTATTTTTCCAAGAGAGTGGTGATGGGGTTACTAAATTATTCGGGGTTGTGTCAGTTTTTTATACTCGGTTGGTCGAAAATATCATTTGGCCTTTCTGATTCAACCCATTAATTCATAAAAAGAGGTTTATGTGAATTTGGAGCCTTATTATTCAAGGAATATAACTGGGATGTGACTTCATAGTTTGTAGGTAATTACTCTATGATCTCCATAGTGTCTCACATCATATATATTTTTCCATTCCATGTTATTTATAGTGGTACCCAGTTATTGTGGAATCCCTCTTGTTCTCTTAGATTTTAAAAACTGATCTCACTCTGTGGAGAATCCAACTCACCATTAAGGATTATATTTTTCATATATAAAAATACCTCCTGAGGGTTTTTTTCATTGTAGAGTGTGTCATCATGGAATGTTCCTTGGTTTGATCTGATGGTTTAGGTGTATCGTCCTTGGTGCACTTGGTTCAGGTGGAGAATATTATTGGTTTATGGCACATCATAATCCTGCAAAGGTGGGTGATAGATAAAATTTATTCTAATCCTTATATCTCGATATGAAGAGCGATGACCTAAAATGTCAAATTTATAATTAATTTATTTTACCTTTTAAGAAATAAATACATTTTTAGGAACTTTATTCATTGATGAATATTGATCATCTGAAAATGCCTTTTTAGATTACCTTGCATTATGAGGATCCATGGATGGAATCCCTCTAGTGGTGAACCATATTCAGTCCTAAGATCTCTGAGAAACACTACATATATATGGGTTCAATTGGAGTTAGTCAAATGCCATGAATTTTTCATTTTTGATCACATGTTCTTCAATATTTAATACGTCTATCTTAAAATACTCATTATTGAGAGGGAGGGAGAAGGACTATTTGAGAGTGAATTTTTTGTGCAAAACAACTCTCTATTAAAATTTTTTGGATTCTCTACAAAAAAGACATATCATTCTATATTTATTTTTTGTATTAAAGATAAAATATTTATTAATAGAAAAACAACCATTAAATAATAATTTTTACCTTCAATAAATCCAATTCCATTTAATAATAATTATATTTTATTATTATTTTTTGGTGTGTGAAAACTTTCACAAAAACAAATACTATATAATGGTGATGTTAATTAATATTTTTCAACAAACATGGTTATGGTCCATTCCAACACCTTAATAATTTATTAAACAACTGAATAAATATATTTTTTATAAATAAATATTTTATTAACAATCATGAAAATAAAAATTCATTGTAATATTCCATAAATATAATAAATATTGTATTCACATTATGGAGAATAAATATTTATTTTATTTATGTGATCAATATAACATGAATAATTATTTAATTCAAAATTTAGAATTATATTTATTTTAATAATTAAAAACAAATAGATGTTAATTGATATCAATAGAATCACTTATTGTGTGAAAATATAGGATTATATCCTATTGTCATTATAGGGAATTCCAAATGACCAATATTACTATATGAAATGGGTCTTGGATCCCAAGAGAATGAACATAATGTCACAATCTCAACAACAACTTATGAATACACAATATGTAATATAACCCCATTGTCACAATATCTCATCTAGCAGATTTCACATATGTGTAACTGTAAAATATGCTCGATATGTCATTCATAGACTATCTGAAATAAACAATTCATTAAACCATGTCCATGTAATTTAATGTGACTATTTTATTCCAATCCAATGGTCGGGAAATCATCTTTCGTAAATATGGAGTGACTCATCCTTGCTCAACATATTCATTAATGTAAATCCTTCATGATGCATCCAATATATACATATTTCCCATGGACTAATATTAATTTGGTTTATTAAATTCATCTAAGTAATAAAGATATAACGTACATTAATAATATTATTAACTACTAAGGGAAATCTCACATTCTTGTAGAAAGAAATATTTGATAACATAAAGACATTTTTAATTTAAAATAGTGTGTATGTTCTCATAATCACATGTCATAGAGATTACAAAGTGAGAACATAATGAGAACAAGCCTTATCTACTTATGAGTACTCTCACCTAACAATATATATACTACGAGTCCCATTGTAGTATGTTATCCAACTATATAACATTATTTGAGAATATCTCCATAGTACAACAATGTTTTCATTACCGCGGGGAACTAGTTTGACATTATCAATGAAATGTAAAATCTAGGAAATTATTACATTAGAGTCATGTAGAACAACAAACAATTTACAATAATAAGTTTTATTAAAATTCAATATATTGAATATTTATATAATCAATGTAAAAATAGTTGGTCCTTAGTGAAAAAGTCTAAAAAAATCCCACTTGGACTATGGACAACATTATATGACCTTCAGTCTGCCAGATCTCACATGATAGTCATATTTCTTCTTAGTCACATATTTTGTCAAGGTGTCCAGCACATTGTCTTCCATGGAAATAAATATCACTACAACTTCACCTCTTCGAGAAAAATCACTCAACAGGTTGTACTTTTTATGTTTGTTCTTTTTATAATGATATGAGATACCATGTATTAAAATATCCATAGTTTCAATATTATCAATATAGAGTGTGATATGATTATTACTGGTTGGTACGAAAGAATGACGATGGATGATTTTTCACTTCAATAATGCTTCTTTATCTCCCTAAAAATAAACAATATACTTGTAATCCAAAATAGATTCTCCAACCACAACCTTCTTTGAGCTCTACTTGATAACAAAACCTCCATTCAAAGTGAAGATATATTCAACTTCTGACATTATTTCACCTTGAACAGTTTGGAAATAGCGTCTTCATATCATAAAATGACTAGTTTCTCATCTCCTCAAAAAACCAAGAGAATATAATTGGTATTTCTCAAATACTTAATGATATTTTTAGTTTTCATCCAATCCAGGTCACCTATATTAGCATGATATCATCCGACCACACTTAATGTTTATGCAAAATATTCTTTTAGTAAATTGAATTTCATACATGAATAACCCAATATTTGTATCATATAAAATCCTTGTGATATTTTTTTCTTTTCATATGTGTTTGAAGACACATTTTCATTGAAATATGAATGCCATGTTATGATGGAAACAATCCACTATTGGATGTTTCATACTGAATCTCTTCAGTATGTTGTAATTGTATATACTTAAACATTTCTCAGTAAACCTCTTGGTTATATCACATTATATCTTGTTCCCAAAAATAAATTATGCATTTCCCATGTCCTTAATTGAATATAATTAATCCAACCATTCCATAATAGATTATAAAACTGGTATTTCATTTCCAATTATTAATATATCATCAATATATAATATTAAAAAATTATAGGATTCCAACAAAAACATTACTAGACACATGGATATAATTAGTTCATTCTAGCTTAATTATGTTATGGGATCATAAAAATGAATGTTCCATGATTTGGATTCTGATATAAATCCATATATTGATCATTGGAGCATTCATACCTTGATGTCATACTTTAGATTCACAAACCCATCATGTTGTGTCATATAGATATCATCATGAAGGGTCCTATTAAGCAAGTCTATTTTGAACACCATTTTCCAAATCTTATAACTACTGAATGTTACAATGGCATGTATTATTATAATGTATTTCATAATATGAAGTAGTTAAAGGGTTTTTGAATAGTCAATTCCTTGAAACTATTTAAATTATATTTCAAACAGTCACGCCTTAATAATAATAACTTTTACATCCATATCCAGTTTCATTGTTTAATACACTTTTGAAACTAATGGGAATTTCACCAACTGGAGGGTCTACCAAAATCCAGAATTTCTTTTTGTATGTGGAAACCATTTCAGAATTGAAGGATTTCTACACTTCCAGACATCTATTCCATATATTTCTTCTTATTAGGTCATAATATTATTATTATCCAAAAATGGATTGCTATCATCATCGGTTACAGAAAAACCATTCCATTCTGGTTCCCAATACTCTCTTATAATTCTACTGAGTAATTGAGTCTCTGGAATAATTTCTTCTTCTTCAAGGCTTTTTGGAATTTGTTCATCCTCCAAATCATCTATATCATTAGCCCAAACATTATCACAGTATTACTTACTCCAACTATCTCTTTTAGAGATATGATCATACTCATGATAATTGGGATATCATTGAACCACAACCTTTTTTCAAGAATTATTATATAGTAGTACCCATTTGTTTCATTAGGATATCTTATAACAATACACTTAGTGCCTCAGTGCGAATGATTATTACTTGAAATGGACATAACAAGATCTTTGCAACCCCACACATGTATGTATGAAAACATAGTTTTCGATCCATTACATAATTGGTATGGTGTACCACCAGTTACATTAGATATAACATTGTTTTGAATCTACACTATTGTCTGTAACACATATCCCCAAAAGGATAATGGAAAATATTCATGACTCATAATTGATCTGACCATGTCCTACACGATGTGATTCCACCATTCACTTACTCCATTCCAATGAGACATATAATGAGGTCTATGCTAGATAAAATACTAAAAACCCATAGATAATCAATGAATCAAGTATCAGCAGGCTTCGTACAGCCCTTGGAGGTCCCAGAGTGGAAGTGGGATGGGATATCTATGGACTTCGTGACTGGACTTCAACGCACTTCGAGAGGTCACGACTCCATTTGGGTGATTGTTGACCGACTCACCAAGTAGGCACACTTCTTACCCATCCGAGAGCAGGGCTCAGTAGAGAGCTTGGGGAGTCTCTACGTTCAAGCGATTTTACGGCTTCACAGTGTTCCATCGACTATCGTATCCGATCGGGATGCTCGTTTTACTTCCCGGATTTGGAAGGGGTTGCAAGAGGCGTTTGGGACGCGGCTACATCTGAGCACCGCCTTTCAGCCTCAGACGGATGGTCAGACGGAGAGGACCATTCAGAATCTCGAGGACATGCTCCGTGCATGTTTCCTCGACTTTGGTCATAGCTGGGAGGACCACCTACCCTTGGTGGAGTTCGCGTACAACAATAGCTACCACTACACCATCGGGATGGCACTATACGAGGCATTGTACGACAGACCATGCAGATCTCCTTTGTGTTGGACAGACCCTGGGGAGTCAGCACTTGTGGGACCAGAGATGGTCCGGGCCATGACAGAGAAGGTCCAGGTCATCCATGAGCGGATGAGGACAACTCAGAGCCGGCATAAGTCTTATGCTGACAGGAGGCGGAGGCCACTAGAGATCTAGGATGGCGACCACGTCTTCTTGCGTGTCTCACCTCGACGTGGTTTGCGGAGATTTGGCCGAGGTGGCAAGTTGTCTCCACGCTTCATCGAACCTTTCCAGGACCTCAGCAGGATTGGCGAGGTGGCTTATCCCTTGGCTCTACCACCTCAGTTGCACCGGGTGCACGACGTCTTCCACGTATCTTAGGTGAGGAGATACCTGCACGACCCGACACACATCATTGACTATGGGGAGCTAGACGTGGATGATGGGGCGAATTTTGTGGAGGTCCCGGTGGAGATAGAGGATCGACATGAGCAAGTCCTACGTGGGCAATCTATTCCTCCTGTGCGCATCAGATGGCAGCATGGGAACCAATAGGAGAGCACTTGGGAGCGAGAGGCTCAGATGCGTGCTCATTACCCACATTTGTTTCCCTAGTTTTTGATGTATCATTACGGGGACGTAAAACCCTGATGTGGGAGTAATGTAAAGACCCGTAAATTTCAAGGAATTTTTTTTCTTAATTTTCTTTGGAATTTTACAAGAGCGCAGTTTCTGACAGCACCTGATTCCGAGGCCCGGTGTGCCCGGAATCATTTTCCGATGTTTGGCTCGGGTACGTTCAGTAAACGGACGAGCGGGTTTTTCTAACTTTTGAACTGCTGCCCGAAATCAAATTTTGAGGGCACCGATGAAATCACATTGCCAATATTTGCTTAGAAACACCTCTTTTGTAATTGCATTTGATCGGGTGTGGTTTTTAATTTTTGGGCATAGAGTTAAGAAATAAAATAAATAGTTCGACAACTTTATTTTATTTCACTTAAGCCACTTGAAGCCACTTGAAAGACACTTAAATTGAGTTGAAACGGATAGGGTGCTATCCCGAAATATCCTACCCTCTTGGTAGGATATTTTTGAGGTGGGGCCCGCACGAGCCCCGCAGTTTCTTTCCGCTAACTAACGCACCCGCGAAAACCCGTCATTATGAAAGTCAACTGACGCGTTTTCTTAAATCCTTAATGCACTATTTAATTGGGCGGTTTATTTCGTGAATTAAATGGGCGGTTTCTTTCATTTAATTAATTCAACAAATTGATGGGTCATTACTTACCTTTTTTTTGGCGTAATAATAAAATAAGACCAACATGTATTTTTGGAGGATTACTCGTTGAGAGATTTTGTCAGAGGTTCTTGAGCATTCATTCTCCTTCGCGAAGAACGCGAAGAACACCAACCTCAGATGAAGAATGCCAAACCCGCGGAAGTCGACGACGTGATGCCATGTTCCGCGACGCCGATGTTCCCTTCCTGCAACATTCTTCTGTGACGTCTCTTCCTCTGCAACGAAATCTTCGATCATCTGTTTGAGGTAAGAGACTTCGTGATTCTTTAAATCTCCTTTGTGGTTTATAACAAAAACACAGATATAATTATTTATAATTAAATCTATTGTTTCTTGGTCCGTTGAGTTTGCCGACTCAACGCCGGATTCCGCGACAACACGACGCCCTTCCGCGACGACGCGACGAGCCCCTCCTTCCGAGAAGAACGTGTGTTCGACGATGACTACGAGGTAGGGATTTTATTTTTGGAAATGCCCTCATTTCCCGTGTTGTTTCCGTTCAAGAATGAAGAACCTAATTCATAAAACAATTTTATTTCATTAAAAATTGATTTCGGATATGTATTCATGTGTTGAATGTATTTCTCCCGTTGTTTATCTCTAACGCGGAGGGTGCGGGCCAAACGAACACGTCCCGACAACCCTCCGTCGTTCTTCGTTGTGGTGCGGATTTGACGGGCGATGACGGAACGTGCCGCAACTGAATTTTTAGGATTCCACAGGGAAGAAGAAGTCCCGGGAGGAGCAGCGGCGCAAACGGGAACAGAATTGGACCACCGGAGTGACTCTGGTGGCCCGCGGAAGCTGTCGGCAGCGTGGGTCGCCGGGGCGGCGGCGCTGGCAGCCGGGAGCGGCGGCGCCCCGGCGCGCCCCCGGACAAGGCTGCTGCAGCTGAAGTCGCGTCCGGTTGTCTGGGGCGTCACCCCGCGGGTGCCGCGGGGTTGTCACGCGGGGCGCCCCCCCCCCCCCCCCCCCGCGTCGCTCGGCCTTGTCCATGGCGACACCCCGCGGGTGCCGCGGGGGTGTCACGCGGGGGCGGCGGCTCCCCCCTGCGCGGCTCGGCTGGCCGAGTAAGGCCAGTCCGACCGTCCGGACCGCACCCTGGATGGTCCGGACCAGATCGGCCCGGTTCGGCCGACCCCGGGGGGGGGGGGGGGGGGTCGGGCCGGGTCGCCCCGGGCCCGGACCCCCCGTTTTCGGACCGTTTCGTTCAAATTCTCGTAACATGAGCTAAGAGCCTCCGAACGACGCTCCATCAGTGGAAACACGGTCCTTGGGTCTAGACGGTCATTTCGGTATATCGCAGTCATGGTTTCGGAACACTTAGGGTCTGGCCGAGTTGGTTCGTACACGAAACCAACCGGGGCCTCGGAGCGGAAACACTCATATCTTGAGCTACGGACGTCCGATTGACGAGCCGTTAGCTTTGGTGGATTCCTCTAAGTGAGAAAGATCTTTTGGATCACTCCGCCTGAGGTTTGGACACAGGTGGATTATGGTCGGGTTGGTTTTTCCTTAAAAACCAACCGCGCCCCTGGAACGAAAAAGCCAATCACTCTCAGACCGGGCGTCCGATTGACGCGCCGTCTATGACGTTTAGTTCCTATTGACAATACGGAACATTTGGATACATCAACTTTGGGCTTTGTGTCAGTTGATGTATCAGCCTCTCGACTCGTGGAGCGGACCCTCCCGAACGAGCTTGCTGTGTGCGGGAACCCTAGTGTTGGCTGCGACTGGTACTTCGATAGTGACGACCATGCATAGATCCTCAGTGGACTGCAGCGATGACCGTGCAGAGATCCTCAGTGGACTACGACGAAGACTGTGCAGAGATCCTCAGTGGACTACGACGACTACCGCACTCAGCGATCTTACGTGGATCAGTGCTACAGGTCTTGTGTGGGCCCGATCCTGTGTGGGTCGGATCCTTTGTGGGTCAGCGCTCAGCGGTTCTGTGTGAGCAAGCGCCTATAGGTCCTGTGTGGGCCCGATCCTGTGTGGGTCATTGCGGGGGCTAGTTATCTATCGATCCTTTGTGGGTCCGACGACTTAGATGGATCAGTGATCATCTTTATCGTCATACGAAAAAGTATACCTGTGTGAGCTGAATCTTGTGTTACTCTCCTTTGTAGATTGTGTTGAGCTATCCTATGTGGATTACTATTACTCTCCTTTGTGGATTGTGTTGTGCTATCCTGTGTGGGTATACGTTTGCTTTACTGTGTGGACGGGTTTTTGCGTGGGCTCGGATGTTGGACTCGAACGAGAATTGATGACTTAGGTTTATGTATGGGCATATACCTAATTCATGTCAGATGTTACTTCGTGATTGTATCTTTCCTTTGTGGATTATCCTTTTTGGATTTCGGGAGACCTTCGTGGGTCTCGGGGTCCCTACTGAGTAGCTTATACTCACCCCTGCACGGGCTTAGACCGCATATCGTGGTGTTGCTTGCAGACGACGGACATCGCTGATCGTGGTGGAGGCGTGTGGAGCAGGAGAGTACCTGGAGGTGGACCACTGGGCGGAACGCACTCGGAGCAGTCAGGTGGACCCGAGGAGCAGTGGAGGCTTTCTGTACCCACCCTTCAGGTGGTACTCCCAGAGGATGGCTCGATGATGCGGCTTTTCTTTTCAGTTGTTGTTTTTCTCTTTCAGTTGTACTTTACAGTTGGACTTGTATTTCCGGCCCCTTTTACTTTCATCACAGCTTGTTACAGTTATTACTTTGTGTTTACTTTTCTGCTTTCTTACTCTGTGGTGCTTGGTTTCTTTTCAAAGGAAATGCCTTCCCTTTTTCCATGATTTATGCCTTGGTGCTAGTCACCAGCCCCTGGCCTATGGAAGGAGAGGTTGGGGTAGTAACGACACGGGGCCCGAGGACGGGTCGTGAAAACATATACCTATGATTTCAAATAACCCATATCAATCATGAGGTAAACACAAAGGTCATTAACTCAGCTCAAACCAGGATTTTTATTCACGATGAAGAAAACATGGTTCTTGGATAACTCCTGCTATGTCGAGCACAGTAGTACTGCAATGACTCTGAGATGCCACTAACTAACCTTATACTTCTGAGGTACTCCTCCTGTCAAATATCGTGGGTCTTCCACCTCAAAATGTAGTGATCCTCCGCCATAGGTCTGGCACCACATAGAGTAGTGCTCCCCCCTCATAGCCTACAGTGGTACTCCTCCTATCAAGTATTGTGGGTCTTCCACCTCAAAAATTAGTGCTCCTATTCCATGGTTCTACCACCAAACAATGTAGTGCTTCCCACAATGCAATTCAAGTCACTCCAAATCAAATCGGACAAGCAGTTGTCAGGTCTCAGCCAGTTACAAGGTCACCGTAATCCATATGCTCGTCTCCAAGAGGAACCGATCCATGAGCCACTATTCTATACTTCCAAGTGTTATGTAATATCACGTGGGTTATCTAAAAGTACCTACCATTCATAGGGGTCTCCACGCAACAGAAAAAACGACAATTGGACGCCCAGTCAGTGAGTTATTAGCATTTCCGTTCCAGGGGTCTGGTTAGATTTCGTGTAAAATCCAACCCTTCCATACTCAAACTACGTCCAAAACTAAGTTTAATTATTTTAAAAGAACCTTCTCATCATAAGGAATTCAACATAGTCGATGGCACATAAATCTTACGTCCGATCATTAAGTTATAAGTGTTTCCGCTCAGAGGGCCAGGTTGGTCTCAGGTTCAAATCAACCCGTCCATACTAAAACTCCGCCTAATCCTTGACTGTAATATAAAAAAATGATTTTCTCGATCCAAGTAATCCTACACAACTGATGGTGGGTTGATTGGAGGTTCGTAGCTCATGATATGGTCGTTTAACAAAAAATGATCCGAGAATATGGGGTATGGGCCCCGTCTGACTGGGGCCAACATCAACTGGGTCGGCCCGAACCGGGTCGACCGAACCTGGGTCCGAGTCCGACCCGGCTTGCGCGGCATGGCCTGCAGTCAGCTACAGCTCGGCCAGCCTGACCAAGCGTTATGCAGAGCATGGGTAGCACGACCTCCCCGCCGATTGACACCGAAGGCACTGGCTAGCACCGCCCCCCTGGGTGACCCGAATCCCTGCTGCTGCGGGGTCTGTCACACCACCAACATGGTTATTGCCGCAGTGGGTTTCCTCCGGCAGCGTTCTGGGTCGCCACAGCCTCCAGGCGGCCGGTAGGTGCTGCCGCACCAGCGACCCATGCCACCACGAGGTTCCACGGGCCACCGGAGTCGCTCTGGTGGTCCGTTTTACATTCCGTCTACGTTGGTGGTCATCTCCTGTCTTGATCGTTTCGGTGAAGACTCCAAAACGCCGTTGTGGCCCTGTTTTTTCATCGCCCATCAATCCGTGCATCAAGAACAAGTTAGTGGTGGGTACAGACTTGTTCTTTAATCCGTACCCACTGCGTTAGTAGTTTGAATAATCGCCCAAAAAAATAATCTTCCATGCTCGAGGGCATAAAATCACGTAAATGAAAATATACAAAAATCCCCCTACCTCGAAAAAGATACGTGGTAGCCGAGCATCATGGATGACGGCGTTGTGGAAATTGGGTTCGATGATGACGTCGGAGTGCGTCCAAGGAGGAAATGGTGTCTCCTAACTTGTTGTGGAGATGAAGAAGGAAGGCACATCGTCGTTGGCGTTCCTTTTGGGTGGCTTCTTCTCCTTTGGCTAGGTCGAAGATCAAAGGTAAAGATAATGTTCTATGGTGTTTCTTCATAGGAAGAATGGTGTTCTTTCTTTGAGAGAAGAACACAGTTCTCTAATTCTCAAGAGCTCCCCAAAGATCCAACACAACAAAAGCCAAAATGAAATAATATCCAAGCTATTATTTTAATCACACAAGACATTCAAATTCAAACAACATTAATTAATTAATTGAGGAGATTGAATTCATTAAATATATTTTGTGTTGGATAAAATTAATAGATGGAGTATGGTGAAGATATTTTATAAATAAGGGGGTTGAAGAATTAAACAAGGGAGTTTACAACTTAATGAAGGGGGGTTTATGAGGGTTACGGAGTTTAGGGTAAGGTGAAAGGTTGGGGTTCATGTGGGCCCCACCTTTCAATTATCCACACATAGGATGATTGGTGGTTGTGGGACCCTCCAACAACTTCCCATGGGAGAAATTAACCTCCTTAGATATAGAATAAAATTCTATAGTCTGTTTTATTAACATCTTTAATTAAACCCCAAATAATATTTCTCGACCTGCTAAAAATACAACTGTAGTAAAGGTCCCCTTATGAAATTACTGGCGTTGTGAGTTCATCGGTGCCATCATATTTCAATTTCAAGCACCGGTTAAAAAGATAGAAAAACTCACTCGTTCGTTCAATGAATGTACCCATGCTAAACTTCAGAAATTAATTCTAGGCACAACGCCATCAGAATCAAGTGTCGTCAGAAGCAGTCGTCTCGTAAAATAAAAAGGTATTTAAGAAAAAAAAATTCCCTTGAATATTCTGGGTCTTTACATTACTCCCACCGTAGGGCTTTACATCCCTGTAAAGATTCAACAGAGACTAAGAAAAAAAAGGGTACTGAGCACACATCTTAACCTCATGCTCCCATGTGCTTCCATGGAGGTTACTATGCTTCCAGTGAAAGCGCATAAGAGGAATAGACCGTCCTTGTATGACACGCTCCTATCGATCCTCAAACTCTACTGGAACCCCATGAATGTCACCTCGTCATCAATTTCCAGCTCTCCATGGTCGATGATGATGGATCGTGCATGAATATCATTGGCTGAGATACGTGGAAGACATCGTGCACCTGGTGAAACTGAGGTGGAAGGGCATGGTGGTAAGCCACATCGCCTAGTCTGCTGAGGACCTGGTAAGGTCCGAAGAATCGTGGAGATATCCTACTGCCCCGGCCCAATCTCTATGGACCTCGTTGAGGTGAGACCCGTGGGATTGGTAACCACACACTAACTCATGTGGTCTTTGTCTCCTATCAGAATGGGTCTTTTGTCTACCCTATGCAGTATTCATCCTATCTTGGATGATCTGCTCCTTTTCCAGTATCCTCAATATGACTTCCCTAGTTATCCTCTATCTCAGCTCCCGAAAAATTATGCTGGCATCTCTCTGACCATACGAAGGGTTTCCCCTTCTTCATCAAAGATAAACATGGTGCAACAACTCTGGTGAAGTCTAGCAGAAATCTGTGTTTGTACGACCAATGAGTGATCAACTTCACCCACTTTTTCATGATTCCATCCTGTGCTACCTGGGGTTTCCTTTTTTCTAACCAGGAAAATCCCATCCCAATTTTTTAGCTAAACCACAAACTTTTGGCCTAATTCAGTCAATCTATGTATGAACTGTGGTTTCCAAGTCAATACCCAAACTAATGTCATAAGGCCTCGATGTTGCCACCAAGAGGTTCAAACCAAAACTCTTGCCTCAAGGGTCTGATCACACCGACGTCGTAAGTGTGATTATTACGTCTCCTCCCAAAGGTATCTCCAGACGTGAGGGTCAAGTCAATGTCTTAATTGGAAACTCTAGGTATGGGACAAGATTCGTGGATATAAGGAATGATTCTTATCAATGTCTATTCTTACGACCGCTAGTTGTAGACACGGACAGTACTTCGAATCATTCCTACATCCATTGGGTCACACTACTTGACCTAAAGCAGTTACTATCTTTCCCTTCCCTTCTTCTCCCTGAGCCTGGTGGGGACAACAATGGCCGGTGGTTGTAACATGTCGAAATATACACCACATCATGATACTCTCCTAGCTCTTCTTCCACGTCAGCTACTCTGCTGATTCATCTGTCCTTACCACTTCCTATTCTTAAAACATTTTACATGACCATGTCCTTGAGACTGGCACCAGTTTCCCGTTTTCCCACTACTAACATTCACTGGTTGTATCCATTCATCCAAATAACATTCAACAACAAAGGTTATCTCTATCACCAAAGCATAAGTAGGAATGCATAGAGGAAAAGTGTTGGCTCAGATATCCATAAAACACACCTCGCTCTGAGGTTTGAGCTCTAAAGCCCTAATCGTATCATTGTCATCAAATACCAAGAATGATCGGTACGCCTCTATGAGTACTTATCTACTGACATGTTGTCCTGCCGAAGCTGTATAAGCTCTAGAAATTTCTCAGCCACCTCCTTAATCCAGTCCTCAGCCGCCTGTGAGTATGGATCGCCTCAGAACCTGAGAGGTATCTGATACTAAAACATGTGTAAGGAAGTTTTCCCACATGTGTCATCTACCGGTACCGCCAGTTGTAACTGTTGTCCAATAGGTTGTGATATAGTTGGCACACCACCCGAAGATAATATCTCCGGCATCAGTCTACGTACCTATGCGTTATCACTATGTAGACCAACCTCATGGACACTCATTGAGAAACACCAATAGATAAGATCCCCATCTTCTCTACTATAGTTTAAACTTGGTGTAGAACTCTATCAATTGCTTCCATCCAGTCCACTGCTACCTGGGAATCTGTCTCGCCGCGTACCCTCAAAGGCCTCTTCTGCCAGAACTCATGCGACGTGCTCTGTCGGCGTGCAACATCCTCTAGTACAGGTACTGGCATCTACTACTCAACGGGTGGTGGTGTTGCTGGTACACCACCTGAAGGTGCCAACATATAAAGGGGGACCTACACTAGAGCCTCGTCACTCAGATGGCCGTCATCGTGTACTCTATCAGAAGATCAACTAACTGTCTACATGGAGGCATCCTGAATAGATGCGACACAGTCAAACGATTTAAAATTGGTGAGAAGACCTAGTTGACCTGACTTAAAGAAACTTTTTAAAACACACAAACAAATAGTGTTTTCATGCACTGATTCAGAAATCAGTAGTTAGGGTCCTGGTGTATGGATATGTCGGCCTCCGCACCATCACTGGACTCCCTGAACTGAAAACCAATCTCGGTACTCTTAAAAATATTGCTTCACTGAATGAAAAATAGCAGAGTCATATGTTCTTTGGTAGAACCGACTCCTCTAATAATAGTTTTCCACGACCCGTCCCCTAGGGCTTGTGTCTTAACTACCCAAAGCCCTCCTTCCATAGGCAAGGGGCTGGCTACAACCACCAAAGGTGTAAATCCCAATCACTAGGAAGGAATTGAATTTATAAAATGTAAACACACACATAACCAGAGTACAAGTGGAAGAAAACAATAACATAATTAGTATAACAATTGTGCTGAAAATACAATGGAGTTGGAAATACAAGCCCAGTAGAAAGCTACAGCTAAAACTGAAAGAAAGTACAATAGAAAAGACAACAACTGGAAGATGGAAGGATCTCCTGGATCGACCTTCGAGTTCCTAGCTGAAGGGTATGTACAGATGTCCGCCTCAGCACTCTACGTCCATCGGTCCACTCCGTGTTCCGTCACACCGAGTGTCCACATCCAGGTACCGTCCAGTCCTTGTACACTCTGCCTCAGTCAGCGTTGTTCGTCGTCTACATCCAACACAACAAGGTGCAGTCATAGCTAGTGCATGGGTGAGTATAACGATGCTAAGTAGGGACCCGAAGACCCTCAAGGTCTAACAAAATCCAATAAGGATAATCCACAAATAATGATCTCAATTTATAACATTTACTTGGGTATATGCCCATACATATACCAATGTTATCAAGTAAACCATCTCAATCATAAGGTAAACACAAAGGTCATTGACTCAGCTCAAGCCAAGATTTTTATTCACGATAAAGAAAACAGGGCTGCATGATTACTCCTCCTCTCTTGAGCGCATTAGTCCTGTCACGACTCCGAGATTCCACTCACTAACCTTAGACTGCTGAGGTACTTCTCTTATCGAGTACAACGGGTCTGCCACCTCAAAATGTAGTGTTTCTCCGCCATGGGTCTTCCACCTCACAAATTAGTGCTCCCTCCTCATAGCCTGTAGAGGTACTCCTCTCATCGAGTACCATGGGTCTTCCACCTAACAAAGTAGTGATCTTCCTCCATGGGTATGCTACCTCACAATGAAGTGATCCCCACTAGGCTATTCAAGTCACTCTGAATGAAATCAGATAAGCAGTCATCATGTCTCAGCCAACTACAAGATTGTCGTACTCTGTATGCTTGTCTCCGGGAGGATCCGCTCCCCGAGCCACTGGTCGATACTTCAAAGTGTTACGTAATTTCATTTGGGAGTATCTCAAAGTACGGACTAGTCATAGGGGTCTCAACACAATAGATGACGCGTCAATCGGATGCCCGGTCTGTGAGTTATTAGCATTTCGGTTCCAGGGGCTCGATTGGATTTTGGGTATAATCAAACATATCCACACTACAACTACATCCGAACCTCAGGTTTATTATGTCAAAAGAACAGACTCATAAAGAGGAATCCATCATAGTTGATGGCATGTAAATCGGATGTTCGGTCCTTATGTTATAAGTGTTTCCGCTCTGAGGGTCTGGTTGGTATCGGGTTTGAACCATCCCTTCCATACACAAACATTACTGAAACCTTGAGTGTAATATACCTAAACGACCACCACAGTCCAAGTAATGCTACACAACTGACGTTGCATCGATCAGAGGTTCGTAGCTAATGTTATAGTCGTTTAACTGAAAACGATCTGATAATAGGGGGTCCGGCTACGGTCAGACCCGTCACCACACCCCCTGGGTCGGCCCGAACCGGGTCTACCCGACCCAGGTCTGGGTCCTGCCCGGCTGGTGTGGCCTGGCACGTGGCTGGTGCGGTATGGCCCGGCCCGTGGACAGCCGCAGCTCGGCCAGCCGGGCCGCGCATTACGTGGAGCGGGGGAGGCGCGGCCTCCCTGATAATTGACACTGGCGACGCCAGCTGGCACCGCCCCCTAAGCATCCTAGATCCGGCGCGGCTGTGGGGTCTATCGCACCGTCGCCGCAGCTGTTTCTCTGATGGGTTTCCTCGGGAGGTGCACTGGGGCGCCGCCGCGCCGATGACCCACACCATCACAAAGTTCCACGGGCCACCGAATTCACTCTGGTGGTCCGTTTTACCTTTCATTTGCGTCAGTGGACATCTCGGGTCCGAAACATTACTACGAAGTCTCCAGAACTCCGTTGAGTCCCCTGTTTTACCATCACCCATCATTCCGCACATCCAGAACAAGTTGGCATTGGGTCCGGACTTGTTCGTTAGTCCGTACCTACCACCTTAGTAGTTTGAATAATCACCCACCAAAATAATCTTCCATGCTCGAGGGTATAAATCATGTGAACGTAATTATACAAAATTTTCCCAACCAAGAAAAAGATTCACAGTAATCGAGCATCGTGGAAGATGGCATCACAGAAAGTGGGTTCACTGATGACGTCGGAGTGTGTCCGGGGAGGAAAGGCCATCTCCTCACTAGTTGTGGAGATGAATAAGGAAGGCATGTCGTCGTTTGTGTTCCTTGCAGGTGGTTTCTTCTCCTTTGTCTTGGCCAAAGATCGAAGGTGAAGATGACATTCCACGAGGTTTCTTTAAAATAATAGCCAATATATTATTTTATTCACACAAGCCATTCAAATTTAAACAACTTTAATTAATTAGTTGAGGAGATTCAATTCATTAATTAATGTTTTTGTTGGATAAAATTAATGTAGAGGGGAAGGTGAAGAGATTTCATAAAGAAGGGGGATTGAAGATTTAAAGAAGGGTGTTTACAACATAATTAGGGGGGTTTATGAGGGTTAATAAGTTTAGGAGAAGGTGAAAGGTTGAGGCATTTGTGGGCCCCACCTTTCAATTATCCACACTTGTGAAATTAGTTGGTTGTGGTCCCATCCAATAAATTCCCATGGGAGGAATTAACCTCGTTAGATATAGAATAAAATTTTACAAACAATTTTATTTAATTCATTAATTTAACCCCAAATAATAATTCTCAACCCGCTGAAAATGCAACTATTGTAAAGGTCCCCTTACGCAATTATCGGTGATGTGAGTTCATCGGTGCCCTCACATTTCAATTTCGAGAATCGGTTTAAAAGATAGAAAAACCCGCTCATTCATTCACAGAACGTACCAAAGCTAAACATCAGAAATTGATTCCATGCACACCAGGCCTCAGAATCAAGTGTCGTCAGAAGTCACTGTCTCATAAAATTCAAAGGTATTTAATAAAAAAAATATCCGTGAAATTTCCTGGTCTTTACACATATCCATTAAATGGTAGTGTGTATAATTTCATGTTTATTCCATGATAAAAAATATAATTTTATTTGTGGATAATCGTTTATTAATGAACCTCGAATAAAAATATTTAATGGATTAGAGAATGAATATAAAATAATTGTGATTGAGGTAAGATTTTAGATATTATTTGGGTAACTCCATTTGATTAACTGAATATGGATTCCTTAGATGGATTTATTTCCATGTAGAGACTTGAATATTGAGTGAATTAATGTTTGGATTCTATTTTTTAGATAGTCTACATTCCTATGTTGTTTGATAGTTATAAGAAACAAGTATAGGGGGTAGCCTTATGTCGGGATGAAAAGGGATTCTCTAGTATTTTTTAAAAACTTGTAAGGTGTATAGATTTTCTCAACAAAAAAGGTATCAAAACACAACAATAGAATAAAAAGTGATTTTTTATGTCCTAAATATTTTCATCAAATGGGGTTTGGATACGTTTATAGGTCAATTGGGACATTATGTTTAAGAATTAGTCCACCGTTAGGCATAATTATAACATAATCGCTGTAATTAATTTTAAATACTTTCTATAATATTTGTTGTCATATATTATGATGATATTACTAATCTATAAAATTATATATATTAAAACAATTTTTTATCTTTTTATTTATATACAATTTAATTAATTAAAAAATAATCATTAATGTTAATGGTGCATATATGGTGACAAAGCAGGTTTTTAGGGAGAGAATGTTCAAAAGATCATTAAGGTTTTATATTTAAATACAACATAAAAATTATTCCATCAAACTTAATTTGATTAATAATTATATAAATGATATATTTTTACTTTAAATAAACTAAAATATAAATTCACTATGAAATTTAATTAGACAAAAATCAATTTTAAATACAAATTTATTATTTATCAGAATTTATCAAAAAAAGATGATTCTCGAAAAAATCCAAAAAATTTAAAATTAGATAATTTTGAAGTTATAAATTTGAATATGAAGTATATTTTGACCTATAAAATCAATAAAATTCCAAAAAAAATTATTTTTTCAAGCTCTATAATAAAAGGAGATAAAACAACCTTATATAAATTTTGTGATTTTTAAGCATATAATTGGAGTTTTTTTCTTATTTATAATTATATTAAATTTATTGTATAAATAAGGAAAATATTTAATAATGATGTGTAAACATAATATATATATTCCTATTTATTTGAGTTGACACAATGTTAGGGTGATAACAACCAATTAATATAATAATATTTTCAATATTTAATTTTTAATATAAATTACTCTTGTGTGAAACGTAAAAGTTTGGTGGAACTCATGGTTGTGTTTTTGAAAGCTATTAGACACAATGTTCCTATTAAGATAAATCTAATATTTAATTCATAAATATTAAAAAATATGAAAAATTAATATTCTATAATTACTTGGGTTGATACCATAAGTAAGAGGACATGAAATATAACAAATTTGAACTCATGGGAAAAACCAAGAGGTTATGACCTAAAACTGAAATTTAACATGGAATTGATAATAAATGGGAAACAAAAGGTCATAAATTATTCATTTATGGAGTGATATAATTGAAAAATATTATTTAATAGATTTATCTTAAACTCATATTTATTATACAAGAGTATATAATGAGTTTTATGATAGTCACGACATAAGGTAAGGGGTTTTCTAGTCTCGCATTTACTCCTGTGAGGCTTATTACACATTCACCACATGTTTTTGTGTGTGGTAAATAATATGTCATCAAATTTATTTTATTATTATTTTCCAAAAATTTATGTTTATTTAAATACAAAATTTTTTATCAAAATTTTTTATGTTTTTATAGTAAAGAATTGTAAAATTCATTAAGGATGTTTTTTCTATATTTTTCTTTTTTGAGGAATGTGTATTGTTATTAAAATATATTATATTATGGGGTTTATATACTGAAATTTGATATATAACATCCTAAATATCTTTATCTTAATGATATTTAAACATCATTTAATTTAATTTTCTTAAATGAAGAGTAAGATTCAATTTTATTGATGTGGTAAGAGCTTATTGCAACAATAATTATATTTATAGGGATTATTTAATGTTATGATTTTATTGATGAAATATTATGGTCTTTCATGAACTAACACTAATTAATATTATTCTACTATTTTTATGGTTTATATATTCTTGTATGAGTCTCACTTCACAACTCATTTGTAGTTAACATAATTAGGAAAAAGGATTTTAATAAAATATGTCCTAATTTCCCTCTTTAGTTATAAATATACCTAATTCAGAAAAACATGTTTTCAAATATTTAAATTTTCTATAAAAAATTATCATATAATTCCAATTTCTTGTTAAAAGGAATTTAAATTTTTTTATTGTTTTCAATGATTCATTTAAATGTTCTCAATGAAAAAATCAAAGAAAAAGGTCTTCAAAAATGATTTCTGTAATAAAATGTGTTTTTAAAAATTTGAAAGGATATATTCCTCAATAAATGATTTTAATAGATTATTAAATAATATTTTCCTTATATGATAACATATGGTGATGTTACTTATCCCATTATTGGGAAAGTATCTAATGGTTTTATTCATATTCATTTTCTGAATATATTACATTGTAATGGAGTGATTTTTTTCAAAAATGTTTACATTTCATGGGTTGTATGCTTATAAATCCTACTTACTTTCAGGGTTTATTAATTGATGAAATTATTTTAAAATTGGTCTATTATTGACAGGTAATAATATGATTATATTTTTGTGATACCAATTTTACTTCATGGGTTATGATATAATGACTGATTATGATCTGGTGGCACAAATATGTTTGGTTTTATTATTTGATGGGTGGGACCTATATCTCCCTCTGATGCATTAGGTGATAGTTTATATATCATGATATAGTAATGTAAATAATGGAGAGTGAAAATGTTTTTAGTAATAGACTATTTTTTCTAATATGGTATTGGAAGTGAACCTTGAACACTATGATGGGCTTGGATGCAATGCACTGACTACTATTGAAATAATTTTATATTATTATGTGTTTACCACACTTATATATCTTATTCCTATGTTATTCATTCAATGATTATTAACTTGATTCCCTTATTATTCGTGTCTTATAAACTACAAGTCATTTTACAATGATGCATGTTTAAAAAATTCAATATATAGGGTATGGTCTTAAAATGTTTTCACCACATTCTCCTACTATTATGGTCATTATTATTAATACATGTCTCCCTTTTTACATTTAAATAGAATATTATCTCACCCATTTTTATGTTTCATTTCCCAGATTATGAGTAAATATATTATTTATTTTGTTTCTATGAATGATGTTATTCATAAATAAAATTGTGGAAAAAAATTAATCTCATTTATGTACCAGTTTTTATGTTCCCATGTTTACAAATACATTATAATATTATAGTCATTGACAGTCAATTTTTTAAATTTATTATGTATTCAACAAAAATGATGTAATTTATATTTATATTATGAAAAAGACTCCATAGTGATGATATATGGATGATTTCAAATAACATGGATTTTTCCTCAAAATAAACTGCCCATATTTAAATAAAGTGGAGATTGGGTATATGGTGATATATTGTACTTCTATGTACATTGTTTTATAAGAAATTAAGAGAAGTTGAGTGTCTCTAGTACATAATGCTATATATTTTTATATAATTTCAATTATGATTTAACATTGGATAGTGAGAACCCAAGTTTTTTAATTGGAACTCACTACATGGAGTCAACATAAAAAAGGCATATTTACATTACAAGACATTAATCAAGCCCGCATTTTAGTATAATCAATGAAATTCCTCATTGAAAATGAAATAATATAAGTAAAATTAAGGAAAAATCATCAAGATAATAATTTTTACATTGAAACATATCATTGTAACACAAATAAAAATTTAATTTTAGGACAACGAAATAAATTAAATCTTATTAGTGAACAAAATACTAGTTAACCACACCACCATAACCTGTATCTCTACAAAATTTATTAATTTAGTTAACATGTTGGATTCAATGTGCCCAAAATTTAATTAAATTATCAAAAAACATTAATTAAAGGATCAATAACCTATATATACACAATATTATTTAAATTTTCATATAAAGATAGTGAAAAATATTTTATTCCATTAAAACATTGAAAAATATACCCCAGTCCAATAAAAATCACATGAAAATTTTAAATAACAACAAAAAATTATTACAATTTTTATTAAGTATCACTAAAAACCCAAATTAATGTCTTAGAAAGACATTCTAGAGGTGACTTTCCTCTACTGATTATTCCTTTTTCTCTTTCATGGTGAAACACAGGTTATATATAAGATATAAAGAAATCTATATCCTAACATACATGCATTAATTCCTTGGGAATATATGACCAATAGAGAAATATTCTTTGATGATAAGATTACATATAAATGTACAAGAGAATAAGGTAAATACATTTTTTTAATTCGAAATTTCTATATAATTTGAAAATTAGTAATGGAAAAAAAAATTGGTGTAGAAAATATAATTTATATTTAGATTAAATTGATATTAGAAAACATTTACAATGTTTTTAAATAAATTTAACCATCAAAATATGAATAATATGGTTAAGGATAAATGATCTATCATATTATCTAGTAAGATGAGACAAATATATATATATATATATATATCATATAAAAATTAAGCAAACCCCAGAACCCAAAAAAAATAAGATAGATATACTTAAATCATCGAAGTTATGTGAGATTGTAATCACATAATATGTATGAAGAGATATATTTACATAGATGAATAATACATGTTAGTTTATTATAGAAACAATATAGAGAAGAAAAACAATTGATAGTAAAATGAAAATTGAAAAATGAATAAGAAAACATTTATAGTGAAACCATTTTATGTAAAATACAGGTCATTTCACGAAGAGGATAGATTTGATTTAGAATTAGCTGATGTCTCTTCATGTCTTCTACACCTTCAATCAATGACATACATAACCATTGACAGAATAACAAAATATGTGTTGGTCAAATTTTGACTATAACTAAGATATGTTATGTTTTTGGTGAATATTCAAGGAGAGATTCTATAGAAAATAGAATTAAAATGATATAGTGTTGATTTATGGGAGGCTTTTTCTCATTTTATGAGGACCCTACAAATTTTCATATTCATCTTTTGTTAATTAAATTAATTTTTTTATTTATTATTCCCATTGGTTTAATGTATATTTTAAATATGAATATAGATAAGGGACCAAACAATCTCGTCTATCCATGCGCCCCATTATTTCATGAACTCACTCTTAATTCTAGTGTAGTTCTCACCTTGATATCTAGAATGAACGTCCGTTGTCCTATATGATGGAGGATAATAATAGGGATGGACTCCCCTAGTTGGATGGTTGACATTAGGCAAAAAATTATATATTGGTTTTGATATGTGTTTTGTCTGGATATAATATTAATTATCAAATTTTGTTTCTAGTAGTGGTTTATAACATATATTCTGTACAATGGCAGCGACAAGGTGGACCAACTTCATTAGAATGGGTCATCTCGGGGCATCCATCGATGCTTGATTTAGTTTTATAAATGGTCAATTATTTTTTTTAATTGAAACCATTTGATGGATTTTTTTAATACAATATTCATCATCAGACACACTGTTTCCTCTCATGTGTTTTAGTGATCCATTATTGAAGAGGGTTCACGGAGACATGGAGAAGATTTTTCCCTGTGACTCATTGTTCACTAGAGGCGTAACTCCAAAGCTCGACTACAATAAGGGTAGTCGATTAATGTCCTTAAACCATGGGAATATTAATCCTCTACAAGGATCTGGATATGTGCTATGTGTCTGGATAGTAGAGGATATCATGGAGAATTTAATTCATTGAATACAATCTTAGTAGGTCATACCAGGATTAATCCTCATCAATGGTGAGATCAGGCCCTGGTAAGGGGGTCTTGTTCTGGATTATAGTTTTTTCCAATGTCAATTTTTATATAATCCTTTTCCCATTTATTTTTTATCTCCTAGGTTGTGATTGTATCCATCCCCTTATTCTATGTGTCTTGGTTTCTAGTTTGTTGTGTACTCTCTGTTCGTTTTTCAATGTAGAAAACTAGTGATGAACATGAACCATTCACTTAGGGATGTGTTCAAAGTATGTAAATCTTCATGTATGTTTTATTGTGTTAATTTTTTATATCTTTTTGACAGGTAAATTGTTTAATGCTCACTACTTGAGTTTAAATTTGAATTTGGTTTTGAGTTCAATTTCCATAATGAGAAGTAGTTTGGACATTTTTCTTTCTTGTTTAATATAACTATTGTTTCTTTCATCCATAAATTCTAGAATAATAAATTTGGTTCTAGAGTTTTATTTCTCAATTTTTCTACTTTAATAAAATCAGTTTTGTAGATAATATATTATTTCATTTATAATAATTAATTTCAATCTTGTGGATTGTTTTAAATAAAACTAGCCATATGTAGTTTATATCTGAAATGTATGTTTTTGTTCAATAATAACTTATTTTTTTCAACATTGAATTAATTTGATTATATATCATTTGATGTAATGTAAGTGAAACTGAAACATTATATACGTTTTTAGTATTTTTGTGATAATATAAAAATAAACATTATTTCACCATTTCACATTTTAGCAATCCAAATCACTTAATTGATCCTGAGTTATTTCATGGGGATTAACTCATTCATATGGATGCTCCCTAAAACAAATTTCTGTGAAATCTTAATTGTTTTTATGCTTTTATTTTTTCATATTTTAAATATTTTATTCATTTCATTGAAATGATTTTATGGAGGGTATTACTTGTTGAAGGACACAATGATAGTTTGGTTCAAAAGGGTCTTACGCTTTCTTGGGATGTAATTTCATTCCGCTATAGGTTGTTTTTTTCATTCACTTTCCATTTATTCATTACTAGGATGAGCCTCAATAATGCCACATAGTCTTTTCTACCTATCTGTATCTATGGTTGGGGTGTATAAATAGATTATATGTGAGGTTGGTCTATGACTTAGAGCCAATTAGGATTATATTGTTCGATGGATCGTTTGTCTCTAGTGTCTAATATTTTTATCAGATATTATTTATATTATCTATATTTTTTTATTAGGAATCATATAATATTCTTTCTTGAGGTATATACCTATAGCATGTTTAGTGTCTTGGCTTGGGTAGTGTGTGGGTGTAGTTCTATTATTTATTGATTGGCTTGCCACTAAGCTTCATTGATTCAATTTAAACCTATTTAGTGATGTTGTTTATTGTCTCAGTGTTAGGAAAATTATAGAATTATTATGACTAGTCTAGGATGTGTGGTCCATTATAATCATGTCTCCCTAGATTATAGCTACCTCACATCCTTTGTTCTCACGTCATAGATATGCCCTATGATATATGTACTACATGGATGTTTTAATTCATTATTCCATTTTTTTGAGGATGTATCCTTTTTTATTTTATTTAGACGTTCATATATTTGGATGGAGATTCTAAATTAATGTTTTAAGGATATTCTCATTCATTTCTTAGATATTACTCCTCTTAGAGTTTCCTGGGGTAATGTATCAGATTTAATTATTATGGTGCTTGTGGATTCGATACTTTTATGGTTATATGGGATCAAGTGTGGACTTCAGAAATTTAGGTATTTTCATCTCAATGAATGTTATTCCTACTTTATCATTTCAAGAGATTTTTTCATGATTTAATTGATTAAATAACAAATAACAATTATTTGGGAATTATTTATTATTTATTTATTTTTTCATATTAACTATGAGGATAGATAATTCCTTATTTACTGGTTTTCTAAAGGCACTAGTGATCTCTTTTAGGGGAACTATTAAAATGTTATTTTCTTATACTACTTTTGTCATTTTAATTGTCTTAGATTTCCACATGGATAAGTGTATGTATGACCTCTATATTGATGTTTTTTGAATTTGTTTAATTTAGATGATGTTTTAAGATTTTTAAATATCATTCCTCATTGGGATGAATGTTTCATGATGATACATAGAAGGTGTTATATTTGGGTTATACCACTTAGTTGTTATCTATTTTGGACATTCCCATGTGGATTATGTTAGATGATATAGAATCATAAACTTTTTTATTTTTAATTTTCAAGGAGGAGATTGTGATGTTGAATATTAAATTTGCTTCTGTATTTTAATATCCAAGGTATAGATTTGTGAATTTTAGTATTCAAATTTTAATAATTAAATTACATTTTTTTAATATGTATTTTTCTTATGATTTTATTTTAGTCATGGATCTAGAGAACACCCCAAACTATCTATGTTGTCCATATTCCCTTTTATTACTTGCACCTTCTCCTAATGCAAGTGAGGTACTCCCCATGAAATTTAGTATATGGGTATAAATTGTCTAATATGATCAGAGAAATCGCCAACAAAATTAGGGAGCTATGTTTCATTGAAGCAATCTCATAGGGTAGTAGTTTCCGACCCAGTAACATTCTAGGTGTGAGGAAATGATCATTGGGAGTGTTGAGAAGCAAAACCATGATCACAAGAGAATCTATTGTTTTGTCATTTATAATTCATCTGAGAGAGCGATTGTCTTCAATAGAACCTAAATCATGTCGATTATGAATATATGGTTTCTAGTTTAGTCTATTTTGAACCTAAATGGTAGAAAATTATTTTTCTTCATTGAATCATGTGGTTGATTTTGAACCAGTGGGTGATGTTTTTGGTTTTTGAACCAAAAGGGTAGCATCCATCTTTAATTACTTATCATCCCCCACTATATTTTGTAGTAATTTTTCATGGGGGGGGGAGGGGTTTCTTCACAATGGATTCATCTGGAAGATGATGTTAGACACCCCAAGTGGTGTGGCTGAAATTAGAAAACATATTCCATTATGGTTTTGACATTCGATTGGTCAGATAAGATTAGTCATGGATGTATTTGTTTTCAACAATTAATGATCATGCATTGATATTGAATAATAGCGACATACAGGTGTTTCTCCTTGTTCATCTCAGGCACGCTTGGGCTTTACAATGGCCCACTTCATCCTCTTATTTTTGGCCTACTGATCTCCTTGATTTTACTTAAATTGTCAGATCCATCTTAGGGATTCAATTTCCACTATTTTCCCAATTATAGAAGTGGCTCTCATGTGTTTCAATTCTTTTTGTCTAAGAGGGTTATTGGATAGTAAAAGATGAGATTCCACCAGAATTCCATTTTTGATGGTGGTGAAACACCAAAGATCAACCACGGATTTTGCGGTTGTATCATGTTCCAGACCCTTTAGGATATCAAGCCTATATGGTGAAGAATATATAAATTTTTTATGTAACTAGGTAGCAGAGGATTTCATGAAGAATTTATTTCCTCATTTATGATTTTAGTACCTCATAGCTGGATTCATCCACGATTACTGTGAGACTGAGCCTTGGTAAGGGTTTCTCATTCTATATTCTTGTTTTTTCATTTATAATTTTTTTGTTATCCTTAATCGATATATATTTTTTATCTTCTGTTACATGATTGGATTTGGTCTTTCTTTTTTCAAATTTTCTTAGTTTCCATTTATCCTTGTACCATCTATTCCTTTTTATTAGTTAAAAACTAGTGATGATCCTTCCCCATGTATGAATGTCTAAGTAAGACGCACATAAATTTGTTTTCTTCTTTTACCAATTTAAATTTTAAATAAATTGGACCTATAAATTGATAAATACTAGCTCCTTGAGTTTAAATTCAAATTTTGTTTTGAGTTCAATTGTTTTAATTATATATAGTTTGGGAAAAAATTTCCTCGTATATTATTGATATTTGTTTTTACTGCCATTAATTCTATAATAGAGATATTATATTCTTGAAATATATTACACAATGTTCATAGATTATGTTAAATAGTTTTTTTAAATAATATGTTTTAACTTTTATGGGAGTTAATTGTAACTTTTGTAATTGATGTAATTGTAAATATTCATATTTAGTTTATATATGTGATGTATGTTGTTCAATAATACAATTTTTGTTCATCATTGAATTCATTTGAATATATTTAATTATATGTTATGGAACTAAAACTCAAAAATTATTTCTACTATTAGTCATTATGTAATAAACTAAAAATTAACACCATTTTAGCCTTTTGGATTTTAAAAAACCAAAACACCCAATTTGTCCTAGGCTATTGCATGGAGACTGACTCTTACCCAGTGGCACTCCAAACAACATACTAACTAAAATAAAATCTATAATTGATAAGAAAATAGAATGGGAAGATGGAATTACCTTGGTATAGATTTTGGATTTTTAGAGAAATTAGGATGGCTAAGCAGTGATTTTTTTACGGTGAATATGTAATACCCAGAAAATCAAAATGGATGAAGAATATGTATTTTGTGATGAAAATTAGAAATTGGATGTCGATATTTGACATGAAGATGTATTAGAATATTCACTCGATTAAGATATTTTATGATTTTGAAGGAATTAGGGGAGGTGAAAAGGTATTTGGGGAGGAAATTGATCAACTATTTGAATTAGTATTATTAGAGTAAAATAATGAATGGGAAGCATATAAGAATGGATGATGGATTAGAGGATGACATAATCTTGAGAGTTTTTATATTAAATGTTAATGGTTATGGGGGAGCCATGTGTCTTTATAAGGAACACTATTTAACAAGAGATGTTATATCCGAAGAGATGGTAGATTCCACAGTTGAATAAAGATCATATAAAAATGATGTATATGAACATGAGTCACCTAATGATTAAAAGAAACTCCACCATCAGGATTATATAGTGTAGATATATTATTCATATAGTGTCCCAAAATATTATTTTGGTGGAAGTAATGAATATTGGAATCACATTCATTTACACAAGAAACATGCAAACGCATTGACCATAGGTATTTCTTAATTTGTTAGTCACATCCAAATCTTCTTCTAGGGTGGTTATTCTGGATAACACTACATAAGAGTTGGGTAAGATATAGTGCTCATTTAAAAAAAATGGAATCACACTGGATGTTAAGAAGTGTATTGTATTGGAACATTATCATTTTATCATAGAAGCCAGAAGAAAGATTTTATTCTTGACATAAACATCGCACAATGTCCGAAGAGAATGGATCATTCCCACAAAATCAACCACAGTATTCCAAAAACATTCAATCCAAAAGGTAGTCACATATCTAGGGTTATTGGAACCTAAAGACATGTTAATGTGGATGGGGAAGTGATATGATACTATGAGATAAATACAGGACAAAACGGTAGAAAAAAATAGAATGATCCATTCAATCGAACATAAAAATATTTATAGATGATCAACAATGAGATAACAGTACTCCCTTGAAATTTGGTAAAAGTGTACACTTTTTATCCTAGATAATATATACATATAGTCTAGACTACATGTAGAAATTTGAGCATCAATGAATTGGGCCTTCAATAATCCGACACTCTTCATTCTGGTAGACGACATCATTAATATACCCACCTTTTAGAACTACCCATTTATATTGTACTACAATGACTAGAGTTTCTATCAAGACAACCATTTTTATTTCTAGTAAGGACACTCATATAAACCCACAAACTCACATGTAAGGGAATCAAGATGTCGATTATATGAAGCAATGTGATCCAAATACATACTCTTCACCCTAAAATCCATATCATCCCTTTAGAGAAGGAAACAACCACTCGATTGACCATTTTGGGAAACCAAAAGGCCACCATGGAAAAAATTCATAAAATTTGAAATATCATTAATATACAATTTATTTTTATATATAAAATCATATATCGACCACTTTCATATGTTCACGTCAGAACATATATATTATACTGGTTTTTAGGCCACTTATTGTTCAAGCATAATATTTTCATGGGGATGGGTGGGTCTAGATATCTCTAGTCTCTTCTTCTATATAATCAAAAATGGATCCATCACCCACAAATTGTCTCCTTCAGATTATAACACAACATCATTTAGTGTATCTATAATCCATTTAGAGTATATGGTTTCCAATACATAAATATCAGTACTAAGATCCCATCAACCTATCATCATCAAAATCTAATGCCTCTTCAGGCTATACATCATATTCTCATTTTGATTCACACTAGACATGGAGGAGAAAAATTGAGGATCACAACAATGAGATACCACATGGTTTGGAGGGTAAGAACAAATCATTTTTAAATTAGAAGAATTTATTGGGTTTTTCATAATAGTAATAGAAACACATGTTATAGTGTTGCTGATTACGATAAGAAATTTAGCAAGATCATCAACTGGCATTCCAAAAACCACTAGAAACAACTTTGGAAGATAAAATTAATAAATCCCCCATTAACGTAAGAATTTTTTGTTCTAAAAACTAATTCAACAGTCCCGACTGATGAAATTTAATTTTATCAGGAACATATTTCAAGCATATAGCCTTAGTGAGTTTATCTGTTTTCCTTTGCCTCTTCGCCTCCTTTAAAAAACACCTCAAATGGTTTTCCCAAATAAATGGATCATATTACCAGAAAATATTAATCATCACATCCACAACTATGGGTACAAGATCATTGTCTATATGAAAAATTCATCCATGGAAGAAATAATATATATGCAATTTTTTTTTCTACAAATGATTTCAAAACATTTGAGCCTTCTATAAAAATGAATGTAGTCCTTGTATGTGGTTTCAAAACATTAAACTAAACAATGATCTTCTAAAACCGAATCAAAATAATGCGATCTATGTTATAACACTCCATAAATTCCCTAATATAGCCTCTAGTATACTACTTAATTCAATTAAATATTTATAAAAATGGGATTCCTAATATTCATACGTAAAAAAGGGAATATGAGAAATTTAAATTATAATCATACCCACATTCAAATAGGTCCTCAATTAGAATGATATAATTATTAAATATATCATATTTTCACAATATGTACTTTTCATTTATCATTGTCATTGATGAATTCAAAGATTAGATGATCATATCTAATTTCACTCATTGCAAAGTTATCCTCTAGATGCTACACATATTGTATTTTATTTTCAAATGATATTTTCTTAAAGGTCTCATTATTGATGAAATTGTTCTCCAATATATCAAGTGACCCATTTATTTTTCACATATTATTATAAAAAGGTAAAAAAATTCCAAAATTATTATCTATAAGATCATGAGGCACAGTTTCTATAGATGATTAGGCTCTTATTATGTCAAAATGAAAATAAATCATGTAATTACTTTTTTATTCTTCATAATGATCTATAAAAATTACATGGGATAAACAAAGGGATGAATAAATAAATTTTTAAGCAACAAAACCAATTAAGGGAAAATGACTAGGAATCATAACATGTGAGTCAACGGTGTCATATTATATCATAAAATACAGTGATCATTAAAAATCACATGGATGTGTAACAAAAAGAACATTGTATAATAAGAGCATGGAGTAATAAGAAAACAATAAAAAACATATAATCTGAAAAAAAAATTGACTCGGGGATAATTTTCTATAGGATATGACATTGTGGACAAAGTCAAAAAATGGATTAGGATTACTCCATAATCCCATACATAGAACCACATAAGACTGAAGCATTACCCAATACACTGAAGTACTATATAGATAAAACAATAATAACATGTTCATGATATTTGTGTTCCACCTCAAAGATTAAATCATGAGGTATAACATAATAAATACCCATAAAACAAAAATATGATGAATAATCTTGTCACATATCATAATAAAATGGAAATTTAAGAATGTAGGCAATTGAAAAATGATTAAAAAAAAGAATGCATTTCCCCATCATAGTGAGGGATAATAAACATGGTATATATGTGATATATATATTTATTTATTTTAAAATAATTATATAAACTTTAAGGGATAAATATTTTTTTTATAGAGAGAATGTTCATAACCTAATGAAATGGATGATTTGGATAGGTTCCATTGTGTATAATTTATAATGTACATTATTTATCATCCTAAATAATAATATTGTGTTATTTATTTAATCACATAAAAACATATTTCATTTTTATTATTACATTTATATTATTTTTCACTATTCTTTATTCAGATTCATAACCAATTTATTTAATTCCATTTGTTTTAAAAATGACCAAATTATTTATAGAAAATCAAATCAACAAGTAGAATATCATCAAAGATATTATTATTTAATGATACCATGATTGACATAAATGATATAATTATATTTTTTATAAATAAATTTTACTTGTTAATTTAATCATTAATTCTGGATATGATAATAGAACTATGTTTCAATCATCAAAATAGTATATCGTATATACGCATGATTAAGATTTTCATTTTTCGATAATCATGATTGAAATATGTAAACAATAATATTATAATTATAGTATTGTTATAATATAATAGATAATATATTATTTAATTTTAAATACCCTCCGACATATAATACATGTGACTCAGTAATAAAAAAATTGCATCGCTTCGCAAGTCGGTAGTCCTCTGTTCGCACAAACGACTTTATCATTTACTCAATAGATAGTAAGGTAATAAATTAAATTATATATCTATTTTTTATATTTATTATTATTTAATTATTATAATTTATCAAAATAAAATGAACTCTTATATTCTTCAATATATTGCATAAGTGTAAAATGAATCATATCACGTCACGAGGTGATTGTCCACCATATACATGTGTGATATTATTGTATTCGATATGAAATAGAAATTAATAATGTCTAGATTAAAAATTAAGTAATGATGTATAATTATAGAAAAAATATCATATTTAAAAATTAAAAACAACATCATCTCATGCCCTGGTAATTGGTTATGAAAAACAAACTAAATCAATTTGTGAGAAAGTAGTCCGTTGTTGACAATATCAACGATTATGCATATAGTTTTAGAGAGGAGGATATGGGTGTAATTTATTACAAGGAAATGACAACATAAAATTATATTCAATGTATTTTTTATATTATATCATAATTCTTTAATGAGAAATTAAGTTAGCGAAATATGAAAAAAAATTCTTGTATTTAGACGTAACCTCTTATTCAAAAAACATCATTATATTATCAACAATATCTATACTAGGACAAATTTCATTTATATTATAGTCATCTAGCACGATGGGAGGGAATTAATGAAGTGATTTTGATAGGTATTCGAAAATTAAATGGGATTTGTATGTATGTAACTTAGAGGAGAGTGGGTGGCCTTTTATAAGAGGATGAGAGGACATAACCATAATTTTTGAAAATAATTAAATAACGAAATGATTTTCTCATGCCACAAGGATACTCAATGGAGAATTATTGTAAATTAGAATATATAATGTCAACACATTACTATTAAATATTAATTTTATATGTTGGAGATTGTTTTTTATTCTTATATTGTTGTTATGAATCAACTGTAAATCGGTTTTTACATTACATATAGTAAATAATTTTTATTATTTCACTGATCATTTTGGTTAAAATTTAAGATTAAATTTTTATATAATAAAAATATTGATTATTCAAAATTTGGAGACCATTTTTCAACACTCATCTTTTAAATGTGGAAAAAATGTAATTTAAAAATAATCCTGCATAAGTGAGAAAAAAGGTTTTCTTAAAATCCCATTTTTTAATGAAAAGATAATGTTACATTATCTATGTAACAAGTAATGATAATTAAATAGTTTAAAATTTTATATATATTTAATCTATAAATATAATTTAAACCCATTTATTCATTAGGTGTAATTCAAATTAAATAAATATTGATAACCATTATGCAAATTAAAATTTTTTTTAGAATAAATGTGTTTGAAACAACCAAAAAAATAGTAAAATATAGATTTGATAAGATATAATTATAATTATTTTAATTAAATAAAAAAATAACAATTATTATAATTTTAAATAAATTTAAAAATATAATTTGAATTATTTTTCAAAAAATTAATCACAATTTACTAAAAAATATATTTTCACTTTTCCTAAATAAATTAATATTTTCCAAAAAGACTAAAATTTTTATGAATGTTAATTTTAAAATAATTATTACAAAAATTATGTTTATTTTATATGAAATATTTATTAATCCTATAAATTTTTTTACATTGATAAATTTAAATAACATTTTTAGAATATAATTTTTTATTAAAAAAATGTAGAATTATTCCTCAATGATTAAGAATACATTTATATTGGGTATTACATTTTATATATTCCATAATATAGTTAATTATATTAATAACTTTTATTTTAATAACTACATAATAATGGTCTTATTCAAAGAATAATGGTTTATTTTTGTTTGTTGTTTCATGTCTCATAAGTTATTAAACATAGATTTCACTGTTTAAATCAAATGTTGTTTCATTATTACTCCCAAAAAGAATCTGAAAGTTTAAATTTTCTAATACATTATAAGGTGAAAATAATTGACTATATTTCTTCATTATATTAACTTCTAGTTCCTATGTTTCTTATTTAAACATGTGGTCTCTACAGAACACGTTAACTCAGTTAGTTGTCTTATTTCAGAAAAATTGTCTCTATGATCTATTATATTTACCGGATGATATGTATATGAAAGGTCGTTTCCAAATGGTATCACCCATAAATTCTATACATGTGTTTGTTCAAGAATAAAATTTCTTAATAGGGATGCATTGAAGACATCATGTACTATAGGTAGGCTAGGTGGGGTGTTATTCAGTAGGCCACTGCTTCGATGCAATCATGGATCTCAATAGAGCTAATATGTTATGGAATAAGCATTAAATTTTTTTCAAACCTCTAGACTATCTTATATGGTGATATGTAGATGAACAAATTATATGTTAATAAAAATAAAGCTCTCACCGTAGATTATCTACGTGGAACTTCTATAAAATTCACATGGATTTCATGTGATGTATAATAGATTGAATATTCTCCATAATGTAGTAGAAAATATCATGTGTGAACCGAATACACTCTCCAACATCATCTCGGAATGTAAATGATTGAAAATACATCCCATACAAATCCTAATATTTCTCTATTTGAATTCTATGATGGAAAATCATATTATTTTGATATTCATGAAGTGAAGGTTTTAATTGCAACATTCTTGTAAATAAATTGAGTAGGATCATTGAATTTTCTTGAGAGTTTTCATGGTTCTCATGTACTATCCCTCGTCCAGAGGGTATTATGTGATGTTGAAATATAATTATATACCAAACACTTAAATTAAATAATATAGATATTGGAAGCCCATTCAGTTTTTACTCATCCAATATGTATATCATAGAGAATTTGATCAAGAGGAAAATATTTCATGATATATATAAAATGTGTCAAAATTTTAAAGTGATTTTTCACCACAAAAATTGCATTATTATAATTAGTTATCCTAGGGAGTCTTAGGGTGAAATACATTATAATATTTTATTTTTTCCAAACCGGTATGGGAAAATGTTGTATTATACCATTTCACATATATCATTGAATCTTGACATTCTAGTATACCAACATTGAGGAAAAAAACCAAAATATCACTATTCATTGTCTATACCACAAGTTTTTCTTTAGATAATTATACATCATAGTTCTTCCCATATTAATAGATAATGATGATCTATACACATCATCCGGAATCTCCATCTTCAGCTTTGGTTTTGATGGGGCACATATCGAGGTTCCAATCGTTATAACTCCATCTTCTGAAAATTTTAACACTAGATTATTCACTACCATTTCCAATATAACCTAATAATTATTATGGTAATCCTTGATCAACTCATGTGTATATGGGTGGAATGTTATTTTATAGATGTATGATGAATATCATTTTACTATTCATTAGGTCATATTTCATCATGCCACTCATCATGAATAGAAGAAGCCAACAACCTCTAGATGGAAACATGATCACCAATAACAACTATGGTGTCACCCACACGGTACATTAAAAACAAGGAAACCTCTTATACTAACCAAAACCACTAAATTCATATTCACATTCTTTCATATGTTGTTAGTTTTTATTTAAAATTTAATTTAATGTAGTATGTGTTCTAAAAAAATAAACGATTTGTTTGTCATGGGAGGGAGTGGAATCCTCGGGTTCGATATTTTGAATTTATTGTGAGTGTTTTGAATTTTGGAACAATAATATTTTTATAATTTTCAAATTTTAAATACATTGTATAGTTATTTTAGACTTTGATTTTGAAAAATCCTACAAAACAAATCATTTGTCCTGAATTTCATCATTTACCTCTGTGCCAAAATTTGTTGAGTTTTTACACCATTGAATTTTTATTCATTTTATTGAATATATATATATATATATACTTATTAAATTCATATGAAACCTATTAACACATGTTTCTTACAAAAAATTTCTGTGATTTGAATAACATTTGTGTCATGCTTCTCAGGATTTCATTTCATATTGAACATTGATGTTAGTTTATTTTAGTCTCTTATCCTAACCTTATCCCATTAAATGAGTTTATTGATAAATTGACAAATAGACTCAATAGATCCCATTTTTTGAACATAATTTGAGATAAATAAATTATAAGATGATAAAGGGATAAATTACAACTCCCTCAAGGTAGGACTACCCCCAAATATCTCCTACAATTTCATTTAAAATGTTGTTAATTATGTCGATTGAAAAATATAAGAATCAATTACCTACAATATATATTTTAATTCATCATTTATTATTAAATTCAATATTTATAACTGAATTTTAAATATTTGGATAAATTAATTCCCAAGTATGTTTATCTATAATGAATGGTTTTCTGGGTGTATATATTTTTTCCATCAATATTTCTCATCCATATATTATATTTATCACACCATTAAAGATCTAGTGGATTTAAAATAACATTGTCAGCCATTGATGCTCATCCATCAAGATAATGAGAGGGATCACCATTATCCATAATTAAGGACCTATTTATTGGTGATGGGAAATATAGGGTATGGTCACAGAACATTGGAAAATATGAGTGATCTAAGGAAAAGATTTTATTAATGTGAAACTAGATTATTTGAATACTTAATCTTGTCCACATTTTGTCCAACTCTTCAGGGATTTGGTGAATTATTATGAGTTGTTTTAGTTTCTAGATAATCGAAATTCATGTATTTTTACAGGTAAATATTTTCCCAACATCAAGTATATTTTTAAATATATTTATATTATTATATATTGTACTTTGAAATTTATTTCAATTTCGACATTATAGAATTGAATTTTAAAATAAATAATATTTTGTAGACATTTTTAACTATTTTTTGATTATAAACAAATTACACCTTATAATATTATATAATTATTATATTCAGGGTAAGAAAATTATGAAAAAAGAAGATGTAATTAAGTTGGATGGAACTCATGTAGGATCATAAGTAAAGGGTTAAGAATTATTAAATATAAATTTATTCGTTTTTTCTTCAATTTCTTTTTATAAAACAATCTATGTTTTATTTTATAATTTATTTATATATTTTTAATTGAGTTAGAACATTTTGGTTAGTATTGTTATTTATTTTTTATGTAATAAAATTTATTCCTTGTGTTGTTTTTTTAAATAATATATATATTTGGTGGAACATGGGAAATAAATTTAATAATAAAAATGAAAATAATTTTAATAATATTTTATTTTATTGGATTTAATTTCAAATAATTTACAATATTATTTGAGGTATGCAATACAACATTTTGGTACTTTAGGATAAGTATCCATAACTCAATTTTGATCTGTTAGGATCAATCAATCCTCAATCCAATGAACAGTGTGACTAGAATAATTGCAAATGTGTATTTCTATTTAATGTTTCCATTAAATGTTGTAAATAAATAAAATTCATAACAAAAACCATGAAAACACATTAATATAGTTTTGGTACTATTGGGAAATGATTTATAAATCATTTTGATGGGTAGAAATAAACTGATCCATAATTTTATGAATGGTGTGAAAAATAAGACTCAATGTGTGACTTTTTATTTCAAATTGGCTGTAATTTTACTAAAAGGATCATGTGACATAATAAAAACGACTAAAACAGCGTTAAATTTTTTGAGACCTTATCAAAATGATACATAAGTTAGTTTTTATTTGAAGGAATCAGTTGCAGCTCAATCTGAAGCATGGTGTGAATAGTATTACTAAATGAGTTTGTTTCTAGTTTGATATGACATGTTAGTAAAAAAATATGTGATATAATCAAAACTGTGAAAACTCATTCACAATATTCTCATACATTTGGAAAATGATATGTATTCGATTTCAACTCTATAGGAATTAGCCTCCCAATAATCTAATGAAAAAGGTGACCGATATAACTAAAAATACAATTTTTTTAAAATCAATTAATATTATATTTTAGGGGTGTCCATGGGTTGGGTCAGTTAGGGTCGTGCTTGGTTCAGGTCCTGAACGAACATAAAATGTTGGTCGGTTTGGGTCACATTCTTCATAATTAGTTGACCCAACCAAACCCAACATATGATGGTCTGGTTCGGTTGTGTATGGCCAAAGGACTCATTCCAACCCGAATGGTTGTGGGTTGGGTTACATCGGGTTGGGATAATTTGGTTTTATGCATCATATATAATCCCACATGATGGATTCAGTCCTAGACAGAACCCAACTATATGGATCCAAACCTAGACCCAGACCCAAACCATTGCGGCATATTTTGTTGTAACAACACCCAATCCAAAAAATGTCTAAAAATATAACCCAAAAATATAGACCCATACCCAAAACAATAACCCAGTGGCATCTAAAATGATATAGAATCCAATTCAAAAATAAAATAGAGGAATCCAACACAGTGGGTTCAAAATAATATGGAATCAAATAGACATTGGTGGCATGAAAAATGCATAAATATGTTACAATATAGTACCCAAAAAAGATAACTAATGATGATTTTCACAGCTTCTTATGTTTTAGAATAAAATCATATACATATTCAACAAATGAATATAAAACATTGTCATGCAATTCCAAAGACTATAGAAAAAGGGAAACAAATAGGTAAAGTGCAGAACAATTATGGGAAGGGTAGCCAACTTATTAACTAATCAACAGCAATCAAAAATATCTCCCCAGTATTATTGTATCACCATTATAAGGTACAATCTTGTTATTTTTATTCAGATTCATGTAATAAGTGTACATAAATTTAGTAAACCCCCTCTTCCTTCTTATAATTGGAAATAATATATGAAATCAAAAATCATTATATCTTGTTTCATTTTATTTAATTTAAAACATATGATCCAAATATGGTCATAGGTCCTAATAAATTAGTTCACTCTATCATAATAAGAACTGAAAAAAATAGAAAATACTATATAGATATATGAAAATGTATAATATAACACCAACTGAAAATAACGATTTAATTATATCCTTTGATAAAAAAGAATCTATCAAAAAAAGTTTGAGAGAAACATTCAGTAAATTAAAATACAATATAAAATAAGAGAGTTCATTAAACAAAATTAAAAATAAAACAGGTCTTAAATAATGGAAACAATTTTACCCTATTACTACCATTACACCTAAATGTTTTAAACAATATTCCCTCATAAAAAGAAACAGAAAAGAAAAACCAAAAACATATTTTGATTTGTGAAAATTTCATAAATATTTAAAATAATTAAATCATATGAGTTGTATAAAATTCATAAACTCATACAGAAGGTTGATTTTAATATATGGGTGGAGAAGGATCGTATTCATCTTAATAAAATATCATGATTTTAAAAAATTAATAAAAACTCATAGTTCACAATCTATAATTTGATTTATATTTCAGGTAAATATTTAATTATATAATAAATATAGCATGTAAGTTATCCAAATCAGTATGTGTAAGCACAATGTCCACATGATTTTCCACTAGAATTTTAAATCAAAAACTATGAACTCGGAAATATATCGTAGTCTTAAATTGCTATAATATTCCAGGTGATGTAACATTTGGTAGTAGATTACCTTCTGAAAAATCACCCTCATATTTACCTAAACAAATCTCATGAATTTGAGGTGTCCCTATTTATTACATAACAATAATTATATTAAATAAATATGGAAACAATGATATTTATTTGACATCAAATCTTGATAGTTTTTATTGATTTTGGATAAAAAATATTTGAAATGAATCAACATATTTTTTATAACCAACCAATAAATTGGATATTATGTATAGAATATAAGTGATTTATAAAATAATCATGGAGATCAATTGACACCATATGTGGAATATTTTTCCTTCTAAAAAGTGATCACATAATATAAGAAATTGTAATGAACAAACTATGATACACTTCATTTTATGATAGTTTATATATAGAAATCACGTAATGCACATAAGTGTTAACCTAGTGGGGTTTCATGTGTTTAAATCATATTTTTTTAATATAAATAAAATTTTGGATAAAATCATGTTGACTTAGAACATCTAGCACATGAATTTTTAAATATCACATAATATAAGTAACTATGTTGGTATAAAATTGAATATAGGAGTGGTGATAAAATTATAATGTAAAAAATCATGGTTCTAGGATCATATGTTACATGAGAAAACCGAATAACTATATCTTTAATAATGTATAGATATTTCATTTGATACAATTTCTAAAATTATGATCCATAAAATATATATTAAGAATAACATAAAGGGTAAAAATATCCATGGATACCTGAACATAATAACTATATTATTTGACAATGGGGTGTTCATACATTGAAAATATAATGTGAGTTAATATTATTTAATATTTTGAAAAATTTCTTATCTCAATGGTAGAATGATGGTGTATCAAACTAAAACACCATAAATAAATTTGTTGAGAAATATTGTATAGAATAATTGTTTTTCATGATTGATTCAACAGGATGAGTAAATTGAATGATATTATAGTATTTTATGTAAAAATATAATCATGGTCCACATAGGAAATATCATAAAAAATATGGTATCATACTGGAAAAGTGAAGAGTTATGAACTACCTGAGAGAAATGCTTCATGATATCCAAATGTATATAGATAAAGAGAAAACATTGTAATAAATTGTTTAAAAAATTAAGAAATTCATTCCACAATTATCCATGAATATTTAATTTTATACAATGAAACATTGATTATGGATTGTAGATGGTGGAATATCTTAAAAACACATCAAAAAAATAACAAGTCGGTATTTATTTTAAAACATATGTTTCCAATTGATAAATATAAAAAGATAAAAAATCACAATATTTTTATTCATAACTAATTCAATGTATTACACATATTCTTCATTTATTAAAATATCAATTTCATTATGGTTTCTAACCAAGTTTTTTTGTACCATTTAATGACTTAATGATATTGGAATTCAATAATCTATGAAAGTGATCAAGGAATTATCTTCCTATACTAGATGTAGACTCTAATGATACTATTATAAATAAAATTCTTGAATATATCTAAGAATACATTAGATATCATGATACATTATTAACATTCCTTTCCAACAACCTCAAATATCAAATCTATTGAATTAATTCTTTGAGTTATCAATATCTATATATGTTTCTAGTTTATGCCATTACTGTATTTATTTTATTTTACTTTTTTTGGATCTATATGCATCTTTCCATTTCCCATTATTCTCACTAACATTACTAGCAACATTAATATGTGAATATTGATGAGAACATGACTCACATTGATCATCTTTGGTGGATTTTTAAATTGTGGAACTCAGAGATATTATTCATAACCTCTGATAATATACAAATCAAATCATTATTGTAATCATCATCAAATATCATTTTATAACTATCATGAATATATTATAATTTTTATATTGGATTAATAAAAACTTCCACTAGAATTAGGTAATTAAAAGTCGAACCAATGCCTTAATACTAGTCTGACATTACCTTTATTGAAATTTCCACTTCCCTCACAGTAATAAACTTAATCTTCTATAATTTCATGATTTTTATATATATATCATAAAGTGTATGAATGAATGTTTGAAAATACACTTGCATTGAATATAAAATCATTGATTATATCATACAATATTTTGAAAAATGTCAATAGTACATGAACATTCTCCAAATCATATGATCTATGAGAACCACCTTCACAGTCTATATCACTCTAAAAATAAGAATCTTCCTGAAGGAAAATAAATAAATTCTCTTACTTCTCATCAAAATAAAACATAGTATAACAATGATTTTACTTAGTAATAACATCATGTATTATAGTAGTTTGACTCTGATTTTTAACTCCTCATCAAAGCTAATGAAAAGAGCCAATCTAGATTGTGAAAGTCTCAGAAATATGCATTAAACAATAAATAAAAAATATTATTTCGATATATCAATTATCACACTACTATGAATATGTTTTAAAATATTTCAACAACAACAATTATGCATATACTCTCCTTTAAGAATAGACCTATTTAAATCATTATCCCTCAAAACAAAATAACTAATCATTGTATTATTATTAATATCATTTTCTATGGTAACATAATTAATCCTTTCAATCGCCCATTATATAAATGTATATTATAATATGCCTCTAGTTGATTCCCATAACGGTTAGAAAAAATACAAAACCAAATTATTATTTTCTCTAAGACCTAAATATAATAAATAATAAGTTATTTCATAAAAATATAATTCATTATATGAATTGATTGCCATGTGTTGTTGTTATGGCATACCATATTAGAGAACAAATCAAACAAATACATTAATTTTTCTTTCGCTGAAAAATATAAGTAAAAGAAATATCTAGTACTCCTTACCTAGATGTAACAAGAAATTGAGGTTGAACTACATCAATAAATTCTCTATGACCATTATTCTCAACTTATTTAAATGATAACTTATCATTGATTATTATTTTATCTATATTTTTCTACACTCCTCTTGGTAAAAATGAGATTCATAAATTTTAATTATCCCTCCATCTTCATCTTCACAATTCATACTAAGACCAATAGTGGTTGGATTTTTTTCAATGTTTTTGAGGATTTTTTACCTTGATAAATTCCAATTGAAATTACATGTTCCATATTAGAAAGATGTGTAAGATTAGTCTTTTATATAATAAAAACAAATAGACCATCCATTTTTCTTTTTAAAATGATACCATGATCGAGAAACTCTATAACTAGTTGGAACTTTAGGAATTGTGTCATTTTTTGGGGAGATCATATGCTTAATTTTATTAACTAAATTGATAATAATCTCCCTCATATTTATGTAATTGAATGTGAAGCATGATAAAACCCCTTGGAAAATAGAGGATTAGAACAACATTTGGTAAAACCATTCATGAATGTCTAGATTATTTCTACCAAATTCATACCCACTAACCCATTGGAAATACATTCATGTGGCACAACTCATGAAGAAGAATAATATATAGTGTTTGAGTGTAGGGAGTATTATCTTTAGAAACAAAACATTATAAAATGGGGAAATTAATAAGAAATAACATCATAAAAAATATCATTGTAAAAACATATTGAACTCATGTAAACCGTAGGAGGAGGTGATTTAGGAATATCTATATTATCTTCATCTCTAATGAGGGAAGGTCAGGGGAGGAGGTCATCAAGGATAGGTTTTTTGGCTAGGTGGGTGAATTATCATTGTTTTGAATGGATTTTTGTGAGTTAGATGGAAGGATGAGATTGGTTTTCTCACATGGGAGGTAGACGATATAGAGTAATTCAAGGTTTTCTACTGATATGCACTACTGGAAAGAGGCACAAAGATGAGAAAAGGTGGGAGGAATTAGGGATTCACTAGTTGCTCACAAGGGAATGACGAGGGGGTAATGAATGAAAAAAAGGTGGCTAGCTAGGATGAGTGTTTTTTTCATACACATGTCATTTCTTCGATTCAGGTAGGGACTATATGTCTCCAAACTGATACCTTACCCAACCTATGAATGGATCGACCCAAAATAAACCCATCCCAAGTATTTTCTTCATATATCCCAAGCCAAACCGGCTGGGACTAGACACCCCTATTAATTTTTAGAAAAATAACATGTAACCTACTGAAAATCAGTAAAACAGAATCATATTATTTTGATTTATTATGACAATGATCTATAATTCATTTGTTTATGTTTTAGAATAACCCCCACATTAATATAACACAATGTGTGACCCATGTGACTTCATGTGTGTCTTTTTATTTACTAATGATATCTTAATAATGTATTATTTCATATTTTTGTTCTATTTATTTCTCTATATTAATAAAAAATTATTATTTATTTTCTTATACAAGTGGACTCTTTCAGTCAGGTTTGGGGGGTGTGTTCAGAAACCAATATCATAGATGGTGTAAAGACCCGAAGTTTTTGACGACATGCAATTTGGTGTCCTGGGGTGCCCAAAATGATCCGTTGAAGTTTTTCAAACCTTAAATTAAAGATCGTATGAATTTTTCATGAAAATGTGGAATAAATCTTAAACTATTACTCAGATAATAAATATAAGGCCAATGTTGCTCTCAGGATGGTGAGTTTACTCTAGGAGTGACTTAAGATTAGTCAGTGGGGGCAAACTGTGAGAAAAACTGAAAATGGCATACCTGTAAATAAACTAATTAAATAAAGTTATTTTTTTCAAATGCTTATAACTCACAAACATTATCTCAGATTAAAAATATGATACCACTGTTGAACTCATGAGTTCATGCTTTATTTATGCAGATACTAACATTGGCCATCTCGTATAAAGACCCACACTTTACATTGTTATTTCTTCAAATTTGAAGCACACTTATTACAACATATAACAAAACCATTAATGGACCATATAGGTATAGTGTATTTAGAAACTGCGAAACATAAACAACTTGCTCATAAAACATCTACATTGCCTGCCATTTATTTCATCATATCTAGAGTCCCATTTGGAATATCCTACTTAATAGCCTTCTTCCTGGCCTGGGGAATGAAAAAATACAAAAGGGTGAGCTCAAATGCTCAGTAAGGGTAAACAAAATAAATATCAATCGCATCGTATTAATAAGAACATTACATATTGGAAATTAAAACCTACAAAAGAGATCATAATTTCATAACACGGGACAAATCATACTAGTGAAATATAATCCCAATAATCATAACTTAAAACCTGAAATTTTGTAGCATAAACATATAATCATAAATAATTATTTCTCAGTAGTCAAGACCCATTTCCATGATTATCTTAGTGGACAATGTCCATTTCAGAACCGAGTTCACTCCTCATTTCGGTCCTATTTCACTAAACCAGATAAACTTATCATTCCAGCCATCTATATCCCAAGAGATATAAATCTTTACCCAATGCATTGAAGGAAGATATAGGTCCCACCCATCTGATAATGAAACCATTCTTATGCGTGCAACAAAATCATAAATCATACATCATAGCATAACCCATGTAACAAAAACGGGATTCTTAAACATCATGCCACCATAACAAAATCCATATTAGATAAAATGACATAATAAAAATAATTACATCATAACATAATCAAAACAATGTAAAAATAGGGATAAAAATATAAACCTATATTATCTTAGATGGAATATAATTTTGATAAAACACTTGAACTCAATTCTTGATAAAAATATAGTTTCTACTTCAAAAACATTTTACATTCTTAAAATGTCATATAATTTTAAACTAAAAAAATTAGATTAAAAATAAACATGAAAACTTGTGAAAGAATCTTCTTGTAAATAATGTTATAAAAATCCATTCATGCTGTAAAAGTTAAAAAAAATATTCTTCTCATACATTGGACAGAAAAGTCAAAAAGTACCTCGTACGAAAAATGAAAAAATATTCCTTTCATTTATTTTACTTCAAACTCACTGAAGGGTAAAATTGGATTCAAAAAATTGTAGGAGGATATAAATAATATTACATATTTCAGAAACATGGATGTGGATGATAAATGTTTCCTAGTAAATTCTGATATATAAACAATCTCGGATTAAAATTGAGATTGTGAGATTTTCCATTACCTTAACTCCGATTTTCTTTGTAAGTGTCCAAAACTATTGTATATTGATTTAAAAAATTTCATTGACTTATTCAATAATAATACTAATATTTATTATATCATATATGGCCATATTTTTAGCCTCTTTATTTGTAATATTTCATTGCTACTTGTTATTCGGGTGTTTATTACTTTTTGTTCCTATGCATGTTTTGTCGAATAAATTCGTATTCTTCATTTTAGGTTATTGATACCTCATTTCTAGAATGGTATTAGTGTAATATATGTAATATTTTTTATTCAACTCATTTATATAATCATTATGCAATGAAGATCATGTAGAATGAGTCGCATAACATCATGGAGACCGTATTCCGTACGTACGCACGAGTGATGATACCGTTCCCATGATCATGGAATTATATTAGAGTGTATGTATACTATTTAGGAATCAATATCACTTTAAAATAATCATATATAGTTATTATTTAAACCATTATACCCATCCAAGTATGTTGGTGGGGTAAAATAGAATACACCACGGCGTGGATACAGTATTCCGTACGTACACACACGCGGTGAATTCATTTTCCATAGGATGAATAGATTGTGAAATAGGGTTTTTTCATAATTATAATAACATAAAAGTATATTAGTGATACTGATGTTATTACTTCATAATGAAACAACTAAATAAGAATAAATAGAAAAAGAAATAAAGTTGAAAGAATCGGTAACGGACATTAACTCTTCTTTGAAACACCTCTTCTTAACATACTCTTAGGGCACTAAAAATGGTCTTTGAGGAAGACCAGGACCTCTAGGATGTTTCCATGGAATTTAAAAAGATAAATTGGTAGTGGTTGGCCAAGCTTGAAGGCTCATAGCAGTGTGAGGAAGAGAGGGAGGAGGTGCCCTTTTATAAGGGAGGAGAGGGGCACCATAGGAAAAACTAAAACAATTATATAATTATAAAGACATACATGGTTTATAATATCTGCACATTTATTTATTTCGAATATTAGGAGGGTATGGGTCTAAATCTTCTCATCCAATATAATTCATACATGTTAAGTTTCAATTTTAACCTTATCATTTAGATTTAACTTTAAGTTAAATAATTTTACTTTTATTGTGCCTTCTTGTTTTCTTACACTATAAGGTTAATAAACATACTATAACAATCCAAAAGAACCCCAAGTTGTTTACTATTAATATATATAACCTTATCTAATTAATTTTGCTGAACTTTATATTTTTAGGAGTAAAATAACAATTAATAATATAATATTTGTTTTAAAAACCATTTTATGTCAATTTTGAAACTATTTGGTAATTGATTTTTGTGAAAATCATAACAGAATCATTTGTTCGAAAAAAGTTAATTAAATCAATAAAAACATGTCATATTAAGCTATTAAAATAGTGTAATTCATAAAAAGTCTCAAATTACTTTTATTGGGGTATTTATAACATTAATTAGGTCAATATTTCATTAATAATATAATTACTGCATCATCATTGTTCCATAAATAAAATTAATTATATAATGTCTAAAAATAATAAATAAAAAATAATTATGTAGGAAATCTGTTTATCTTTCTAATGAATATTTATAGTCTAATTTATCTTATGTATAACCCTATATTAAAAACAATTTAGTTATTAAACTTTGATTTTAAATATTTTAACTATTCATTAAATAAAATAATATTAAATGTCCTAATCTAATCCATGTGGGCCTAAATAGTCATATTTTCTTCTTAATGTTGTTTTTTGTCGAATTAAAATTATCCAATAGAATCAGGACATGTTTTATGGTAATAATAATATCATTTTTACCCCCAATTACCCTATTTACTATTAACCGTGGTAGAAAAAAGTAAAAAGTTACGATTCACCAAAAATTATTTTCATCTCATTGAACCAAATTTTAGTCCTTGATATTAACTATTTCACTCTAATTTTCTAAATTCCACTCACAGAAGAGGTAAATTTAAGTTTTATGTATATTTTCAAATTCTCCTAGGAGGTGGGTAAAAGACGGTGAAAAGTTAAATAACATTTTTATCTATCTAAAATTAATATAAAATGACTCCAATGAATTAAATTGAACTTATATAGGTGTTATATATCAATTTTACCCTAAAATAAATTTAAATAATATAATTATTTAATTAAATAAAAGGTCAATTTTTAAATAGTAACATAGTGTTTTAACTATTCATCAAAAATTGAATGCTTTCAGAAAAATACCATAATTTCACCCTTGGATAATTTTTATACTCCGAATCGGAAAATGAAGACCATTTTGAATGATAAAATTTACAGAATTTCAAATGGTGGGTATTACTATTCCTAACGGCTAGTTTTAATAATATTTTAATAGCATATTGTTGTTTAGTGAAACTCTGTATTGCGTACAACGTAAGCTATCAAGGAAGGATGCAGTTGCGTATAAAGCAAGCCAAGCTAGTGTTGTGTGTAGTGAATGATTCCTTTGATGATGTATATAACATAAAAACAAAATATTTCTCATAAAAATATCGGTTCATTCATTTTATCCCACTTAAAATGAATTTCACCCTCGAAATTCGTCACTTGGTAACAAATAGATGAGGATACCTCACCCTCATCATATCCTCAAGCTCCCATGTAGCTTCTTCTAAATGGTTTTTCCTCCGTAAAACATTCACCATGTGAGTTTTCTTTTTCCATATGACTTTTTCTCTACGATCCTGAATCACTATCGGTTTTTCTTCATAAGAACGATCTTGCTCCAACGGTACAACTTCTGAGCTGAGTACATGTGAAGGATCGGGTATGTACATTCTTAGGAGAGATACATGGAACACATAATGAACTTAAGAGAGATAAGGTGGAAGCTCCAATCAGTATGCTACATTCCCAGCATGATCCAATATTTCTAAAGGACCAATATATAAAGGGCTCATCTTTTTCTTCTTTTTAAATCTCATTACACTCTTCATGGAGATATTTGAAAGAACACTTTATCACCCACTTAAAACTCTAGGTCTTTTCTTCAATTATCAGCATAAATTTTTTGTCGACTCTGAGATGCTCTAATGTGTTGCTGAATAGATTTGATCTTTTCTGCCATCTCATAAACAAGATCAGGTCCTAATAGATTTCTTTCCGCAACTTCATCCCAGTAAGTTGGAGTTCAGATTTTCTTTCCATAGAAAGCTTCATAAGGAGCCATCTGAATACTGGAGTGAATGCTACTATTATATGAAAATTCCACCAAAGTTATATGTTGATCACAACCACCTTTGAAATCCATTGAGCAAGCTGATAACATATCTTCTAGAGGTTGAATTGTTCTCTCAGACTGACCGTCTGTCTGAGGATGATAAGCAGTGCTAAAACTCAACTCTGTATCCAGAGTATGCTGAAGACTTCACCAGAACATTGAGGTAAACCTCAGATCCCGATCAGATATAATGGAAAGTGGTAAACCATGCAATATTACCACTTCCTTTACATATATCCTGGCATGCTGATCCAGAGGGAAATCTTCTTTAATATAAATTAAATGTGCTATCTTTTTAAGATGATCAACTATGACCCAGATAGCATTATTGCCTTTGGATGTTTTAGGAAGTCCATTGAAAAAGTCCATAGTGATGTTTTCCCATTTCCATTCGGGTATGGATAATGGTTGATACATCCCCATATACTTCTATCTCTTTGAATTAACTTGCTGAAAAACCAAGCATCGAGAGACATATTTAGCAACATCCCTTTTCATGCCATACCAGCAGAAGTAATATTTCAGGTCCCTATACATCATCGTGCTTCCAGGATGAATAGTGAATGGGGAACTATGAGCCTCATCCAGCATCTCTTTCTTTAATTGTGGGATTGGTGGAACAAAAACCCGATTCCGGAACATTATTATCCCATCAAAATCATGGTTGAATTCAGGAACTTTTCTCACCTATTTTTGTAACTCTACATCTTATTTATGTGCCTCTTCAATCTTCACATGTATATATGGTTGAACATTCATTTGAGAAAGATATGATTTATCCACTTCCGTTATAATTCCAAGATCCATCCTTTGTAAATCCATAAATACTGGAGCCTTTGTGATCCTCAGAATGGATAAGATAGAATGGTATTGTCGACTTAATGCCTCTTCCACATTTTTTTCTTTCCCTAGGTGGCAATGAATTGCGCAGTCGTAATCCTTAATCAACTCCAACCATCATATTTGGCGCATATTCAGATCCTTTTTTGTGAAAATATACATCAAAATTTTATGATCAGTATAAATATCACACCTTTCACCATAAAGATAATTCCTGCAAATATTTAATGCAATGATTACCACAGCTAACTCTAAATCATGAGTTGGGTAATTTTTCTCATGTATTTTCAACTGCTCTGAGGCATAAGCTATCAACCTATCATTTTTCATAAGAACACACCCTAACCCATTCATGGATGCATCACTGTATATCACAAATATTTCTCTTCTACAATGAAGTGTGAGTACATGTGCACTAGATAACCTTCTTTTCAACTCCTTGAAATTCTCTTCACATTCCTCCGTCCACAAGAACTTAACTCCTTTTCGAGTCAACCTGGTGAGTGGATTAGATAATCGTGAAAAATCATTCACAAAACGTCGATAATATCTAGCTAAACCAAGAAAACATCGGATCTCAGTTACTATTGTTGGTCTCGACCATCTTACTATAACCTCGGTTTCTGTTGGATCCACAGATATCCCCTATTTTGAGATTATGTGACCCAAAAATGCTACAATTTGAAGCCAAAATTCACACTTGGTAAATTTAGAATAAAGATTATCCTTTCTCAAGGTCTTAAAAACAATTCTCAAGTGATCTTTATGTCCTTCATTTCCCATTGAATAGAAAAGAATATCGTCTATAAATACAACCACAAACTGATCAAGATAGTCTCTAAAGACTCTATTCATCAGATCCAGGAAGATAGCATGGGCATTAGTAAGGCAAAATGTCATCACTATAAATTCATAGTGTTCATACCTTGTACAGAATGCCGTCTTTGGTATATTCTCCCTTTTGACCCATAATTGATGATACCCTGAATGAAGATCAATCATGGAAAATATTGATCACCGTGTAGTTGGTCAAATAAGTCATCAATGCATGGGATCAGATATTTGTTCTTGATAGTGATATTATTATGTTCTCGATAATCAATGTGATGTCTCATTGATCCATATTTCTTCTTAACAAACATAACAGGTGCTCCCCAAGGTGACACAATAGGGCATATGAATCCCTTATAAATATTCTCTTGGATTTGGTTCTTCAATTCCTGCAACTCAATTGGGGCCATTATATAATGTGTCTTTAAATTAGGCGAAGCACCTGATACGAGTTCTATTGAAAACTCAACTTCACGATTTGGTGGAAGACCCCGCAATTCCTATGGAATGAAATCATCAAACTCTTTTACAATGGGAATATTCTTAATAGTGAGAGTCTCTCTAACCATTTGAGATAAATAACATTCATTTAGTATAATCAAGACCCATAAGATGGAATAAATTTCCACTGGAAGGTTATGTTCATCCCTGCATCGATATGCGATCATAGATTGATCTGGAATATGAAATGTGACTTTCCTTATTTGGAAATTGATATGAGATCCATATAAAGAAAGCCAATACATGCCATGAATCACATCAAATTCCACTATAGGAAGGATCACAAGATTTTCAGGAGGAACTTTCCCACATACTTCAATCGGAGAAGAATTATAAGCTTTTGATGCGACTGTTGTGTCGTTAGGGGTTGTCACAGATAACTCAACATCTAATTGTTGAGTTAATATAGAGATACCCTTTGAAAATTATACAGAAATAAAAGAGTGTCTGGATTCAGAATCAAATAAAACATTTTCTACTTTAGTGTTGATGGTAAGTGTACCATTCACCACATTATTCTCAAACTCCACATCGCTGATAGAAATTTCATGTGACTTTCCTTTGTCTTTATCCTTATGAGTTTTTTGATGTCGATCATCATCAACAACCCTTGGATTAGGGACTTTATTTGCATAATTCACCATTTCCTTGCACTTGTAACATTGAAGTGTAGGAGGTGCACCATGTGTAGCCTTTTCTTTGTTCGCATCACTAGACATCTTCTTCACATCATTGTGGCATTCAAATGCTCTATGAACTTCTTTTCCTCATTTGGAACATTTACTTGTCCCTTTAAGACAAATCCCTCCATGTTTCTTTCCACACATTGAGCATAAGGGAAAAATCATCTTCTTTTCAGTGTGCTCTTTAGATTTTCCTTTGAATTACATTTTCCTCTTTTTATCAAACCCATATGAATGATGGGTTACTATAATCTCTATCTCAACCTTGAGAGCACATCGAATGATTTACTCATAGCTATTGATGTCCCTTATGGATAACACCCTTAGAAGACTTGGTTTTAATCCACTAAAGAATCGATCAATCTTACTCTCATGATGGATAATAATCCTAGAAGCATCCCTTGAAAGTCTTGTAAAATTTTCTTCTTATGTACCAACAGATTCATAATCCTTTTACATTAGTTCAAGAAACTCCTCCTCCATATTTTTTTGAAGAATAATAGGGAAGTACTTATTGAAAAATATGTTCTTGAACTCATCACATTCCATGGACTCAATTTCATCTCTTGGACTCATATTCTTGATATGATTCCACCATTGATCAGCTTCTCCTTCAAAATGATATACTACTAAGATGACTTTATCATGTTCAGAACATTGAAGAACTGCAAATATCTTTTCAGTGGTAATGAACCATTGTTCAACCACTAATGGATCAGTAGACCCGCTGAATGAGGGTGGACGTTGCCTCATGAAGGATTCAATAGAATGTTGCTCCTTCCTTTTCTAGGTTGGATGTCATGCATGATTCATATCTTCAGAATGTTTTGTGAGCATGGCTATAAGATTTTTCATTCCAGCTCCCATACCATTTTGTTTCTCAAGGGGACAATCCTTGCTTTGCCCGTCGCATTCCGCATTAACATGGTTCCTTTGGGTTCTAGCTATTTACTAAAACCAAGAAGAATAGTGTGATAAAAACTAATTATAATAATAAAACCACATAATCATGAATAAAATTTTACACTTAAGGAATTATCATAGGTTGTTCATGGAAATTTCTAAAACACTATGATTGTGTTCTATGCTTAGACATATCCTTAGGGTTCTTACTAAGGCTTTCACAAACTAGTTTCCAAATGTTGACTATACCTTTCCTTAGATACCAACTATAACTACCCACACTTTACATTGATATTGCTTCAAAATTTAAAAAAACTTATTAAAACATCTAACAAAAACAAGAAAGGACCGTATAGTTATAGTTTCATTAGAAACCGGGAATCATAAACAACTGGTTCATAAAGAATCTACATTGTCTCCCATTTATTTCATCATATCTAGAGTCCCTTTTGGAATATCATACTTAATAACCTTCTTCCTGACCTTGGGAAATAAAATCCAAAAAGGGTGAGCTCAAAATTCTCAGTAAGTGTAATCAAAAGAAATATCAATCACATCATATTCAAAAGAACATAACATTTTGGAAATCATAACATGCAAAAGAGATCATAATTTTATAACATGGGATTAATAATAGTAGTGAAATGTAATCCCAATAATCATAACATAAAACCTGAAACATTGTGGCATACACACATAATCATAGAGAATAATTTCATAATAGTCAAGACTCATTTACAAGACTATCGTAGCGGACAAAGTCCATTTCTGAACCGAGTTCACTCCTCGTTTTAGTCCTGTTTCACTGAACCAGATAGACCTTCTGTTCCATTCATGGATATATCATGAGATATAAATCTTTACCCAATGCATTGGAGGGAGATATAGGTCCCACCTATCTCATAATAAAACCATTATTATGTGTGCCACAAAATCATAAATCATAAATCATATCATAACCTATGTAATAAAAATGGGATTCATAATCATCATGCTATCATAACACAATCCATATAAGATAAAAGGTCATCATAAAAATAATACCATCATAACATAATCAAAAAAATGTAAAAATAGGGATAGAAACAGAACTCTATATTATCATAGATGGATGATAATTTTGATAAAACCCTTGAACTCCATTCTTGAAGAAAATATCCTTTCTACATCAAAATCCTTTCCCTTTTTTAACATGTCATATAATTATACACTAAAAGAAGATGATTAAAAAAGGACTCGAAAACTTGGGAAAGAATATTCATGGAAATAATGTTCAAAAAATCCATTCATTCCGTATAAGTTAAAAAAACATTCTTCTCGTACTTTGGTTGGAAAAGTCAAAATGTACCTCGTACGAAAAACAACAAAATATTCCTTTCATATCTTTTACTAAAAACTCACCGAAGGGTAAAAATTGATTTAATTTTTTTGGAGGATATATATAATATTACATATTGAGGAAACATGTATGGAGATGATAAATATTCTCTAGTAAATTCTGATGTATAAATAATCTCGGATAAAAATTGAGATTGCAAGATTTTCCCTTACCTTATGCCAGAGTTGCTTTGTAAGTGTCCGAACCTCCTGTGTAATGATTTAAATAATGTCATTGACTTATTCCTGAATAATACTCATTGTTATGATATCATATATGGTCATATTCTTATCTTCTTATTAGTAATATTTCATTGCTACTTGTTATTTGGGTATTTATGACTTTTTGTTATTAAGCATGTTTTGTTGAATAAATTCATATTCTTCTTTTTAGGTTACAGATAACTCATTTACAGAATTTTATTAGTGTAATTTATATCATAATTATTCATTAAATTCATTTATATAATCATTATTCAGTGAAGATCATGTAGAACGAGTCGCATCACATCGTGGAGACGGTATTCCGTACGATATCACGAGCGATGATATCATTCCCATGATCGTGGAATTGTATTTGAGTGTATGTATACTATCTCAGAATCAATATCACTTTACAATAATCATATATTGTTATTATTTACACCATTATACCCATCCAAGTAAGGTGGTGGTGGAAAATAGATTACACCACGGTGTGGAGATGGTATTCCGTACTTACGCATGCGTGGTGATTTCATTTTCTGTAGGATGGATATATGGTGAAATAGGGTTGTTTCATACATATAATAACATATCAGTATATGATTGATTCTGATGTTATTACTTCATAATGAAAAATCTAATGAAGAAGATGTATAATAAGAAATAAAGTTGAAAGAATCGGTAACAGACATGACCTCTTCTTTGAAGTACCTCTTCTTAACATCGTCTTAGGGCACTAAAAATAGTATTTTAAGAAGACATGGACCTATAGGATGTTTCTAGGGAAGTGTATAAGGGAAATTGGTAGTGGTTGTCTGAGCTTGAAGTATCAATGTGGTGTGAGGAAGAGAGGGAGGTGGTGCCCTTTTATAATGGAGGAGAGGGGAATCTTAAGAAAAACTAAAAATATTTTTTTTTATAAAGACATATTCTGTTTTTAATAGATTATAATTGACTTATTTATTATTTAAGGTGAGGATGAGTCTAAATCCTCTCATCCAATTGAATTTATACATGTTTAGGTTTTCTATTTTAAACTTATCATTTATATATAACTTTAAGTTAAATAATCTTACTTTTACTGTGTATTCTTGTTTTCTTACACTATAAGGTTAATAAACATACTATAACAAGTAAAACGAACCCCAAGTTGTTTATTATTAAATAAATAACCTTATCTAAGTCATTTGGACTGACCATATATTTTTAGGAATAAAAACAATTAATAATATAATATTTGTTTTAAAAACAATTTTATGTCAATTTTGACACTATTTGGTAATTGATTTTTGTGAAAATAATAACAGAATTATTAGTTTGTTAAAAGTTAATTAAATCAATAATAACATGTCATATTAACCTAGAAAATTAGTGTAATTCATAAAAATTCCCAAATACATTTATTTGGGTATTTATAACATCAATTATGTCAATATTTCATTAATAAGATAATTATTGCATTATCATTGTGTCATAAATAAATTAAAATATTTAATGTCTAAAAATTATAAACAAAATACCATTACGTAGAAAATATTATTAACTTTCTAATGAATATTTATAGTCTAATTTATCTTATGTATAACACTATATTAAAAAATAATTTATTTATTAAACATTGATTTTATCAATTTTAACTATTTTTTAAATAAAATAATATTAAATGTCCTAATATAATCCAAGTGGGCCTAAATGGTCATATTTTATTCGTAATGTCGTTTTTGGTCGAATTAAACTTATACAATATAATTAGAACATGTGTTAGGGTAATAATAATATAATTTTTACCCTTAATTACCCTATTAAATTTTAACCGTGGTAAAAAAAGTAAAAAGGTACTATTCACCAAAAAATATTTCTATCTCATTGAACCACATTTTAGTCCCTGATATTAACCATGTCTCTCGGATTTTCGAAAATTCACTCACAGAAGTGGTAAAATTATGTTTTATGTAAATTTTCAAATTCTCCTAGGAGATGGATAAAGACGGTGAAAAGTTCAATAAATTTTTTATATATCGTAAATTTTTATAAAATGACTCCAATGAATTAAATTGAACTTATATAAGTGCTATGTATAAATTTTAACCTAAAACAAATTTAAATAAAATAAATAATTAATTAAATTAAAATACGGTTTTTAAATAGTAACCAAGTGTTTTCACTATTCATAAAAAATTGAATGTTTTCAAAAAAATACCAAAATTTTACCCTAGGATAATTTTGATACTCCGAATACAAAAAATGAACTCCATTTTGATGGATAAAATTTAAAAAATTTCAAAAAGTGGGAATTACTATTAATAATGGCCAGTTTTAATAATATTTTAATAGTATATCGTTGTTTAGTGAAACTCTGTATTACGTACAATGCAAGCTATCGAGGAAGGTCACAGTTGCGTATAAAGTAAGCCAAGCTAGTGTTGTGTGTATTGAAATATTATTTTTATGATTTATATAGCATAAAAAATTTATTTCCAATAAAAATCTCGGGTGTTACAGCTCGGGCCACCAGAAAAATTTATTTTTTGGCGGAATATAAAATAATTAAGTGAAAATTATTTTATTGTAAAATTTATAACTTCTAAACCGTATATCAGAAAATCCGAGAGTACATTAAGATTTCTTGGGGATTTGTTCACCTAGGTAGAGCCTAACCTCGATGGAGGTTGGTCAAGGGTGGCTAATAATAATTTTCTAAACTTTTTTTTCTAGTACGTTCAGTAAATTTGTGAGAAGCATTTTATAAATTTTTATCCGGTGCTCGGATTTGAAATCTGAGGGCACCGTTGAACTCACAACATCAATGATTTCATAGTGAGACCTTCACCGCAGTTGAATTCTAACGAAAATGGATGTTAGTTTTTCACTTTTTTATGGAGGAAAGATAAAAATAAATTATTTCATCACATATTAATTTTTATCCTTTCATTTCAAATTTCAAAGTTGTGAACCATATGAGGAGGGTCAGTCATTTATGTATAAGTATTATATTCCCAGTTATATAATTATGTAACCTCCTGACCATTAGACATCACCCTAATTAATTAAGCCAACACATCATAATTAATTAACTAGTTATACTCTAGGTTTTCCCCTTTAATGTGCCAACCATAAAACTTAGCTTATAATTTTGGCACCACACCTCTCACGGGAAGGGGATTATAGGTTATATGAGGATCCTTTGGTGAAATATATTCTCTCATCGATGAAAAATCGTCTCCACCGAGAATTGTGATGTCGTCTTCTCCCTCTCAAACGGGGGCAAGAAAAGGGATGACGCCACCCACAAAGAACGTCGCCAACGACGAAAACATCTCCCCCTGACGTCAATGGAACGATGCTACATTCCCGCGACTCCGTCAAGCGATCACTGACTACATGGTAGGGGTATTTGAATATTTTTAATGTATTAATTACACCCACATTCCTCGTCGATTATATAGGTTTGATGAATTACACTTGTTATCACCTAATATGGAGGTCATGGGCCAAACAAACATGGTCCGACATCCCTCCAATTGGTTTTTGATTAGCTGAAAACGGAGGCTAAAATGGAATGCCGCAGTGCCGTCGCACCGCACAAGAGAAGAATTGAGGCCAGGGAAGGCTGCAGAAAAGGGGTGGGGTGCTGTCGGGCCACACTAGAGTGGAACAGTGGCCGAGAGGCCCACCGCAGATGAAGAAGCACCGAGTTGTCGCGCAGCGCGGTGGAGCCGAAGGCTGCAGCTAGGTCGGGGCATGACCAGGTCGTGCCGCCCTCGGCTGTGCCACCCTCAGCTGGGCCGCCCTCGGCTGGGCCGCCCTCGGCTGGGCCGCCCTCGGTTGGGCCGCCCATCGACTGGGCCTCCCCTCATCTGGTCCACCCATGGTTGGGCCCCGATCGGCTGCGCCTCCCATGGTTGGTTGCCTTTGGTCGGGACACCCTTGGCCGAGCCTCCCATAGCCGGGCCACACCTTTGTCGGGCCGCCCATAGGTAGGGTCGGGCCACCCGTCAGGTCGGGCTCTACCATCGGCTAGGGTTGCATCCTCAGATAGGGTCCCACCCGCGAGACGGGTCAGACCCCGGTTCGGACTAGGTCAGGCTGGGTCGGTTTGACTGGGTCAAATCAGACTCGGACCCACTATGGTCATTTACACCTTTTAGCCTGAATCATGATCTACGGATGTCCAATCGACGGACTATCTGTGAAGATGGAATTATTGGAGCCAGATGATTCTTTTGGCATACCCAGGTTAAGTTTTGGATGCAGTTGAGTTGTGGTCCGGTTGGTTTGAGCCTAAAAACCAACTGGGCCCCTCGAATGGAAATGTTAATAAATCACAAACCATGAGTCTGATTGACGCACCGTCTATCACTTTGGGTTCCTTATGATGAGACTGAACAACGGGATACATCAACTCAACACTTAGTGGTAATTGATGTATCGACACATTGCTATAGGAGAGGACCCTCCTGGAATCGAGGGTGTTGTGTGCGAGAACACTAGGGGTGGCTATGAATGAAATGTCTACGGTACCGGAATCCTCTGTGGGTTTTACAGTGATGACTACTATACCAGAATCCTTATTGGGTTTGACAGCAATGACTACTTCACCTGGATCTTCCATGGATCTGACTATTCTGACTTTTTTCCTATATCCTATGTGGGTCTGACATAATTGAGGGTCCTGTATCCTGTGTGGGTCCGACATCATAGCTAGTCATGTATCATGTGTGGGTCTGACAGCTTAGTTGAATCAGTGACTATATCTGACCATCTATATCACTCTACAAAAATGTATACTTGTGTGAGATGAGTCATGTCTTTCAACAATTATCATTGTGGTGATTGACTTTGCTTCCTTTGTGGAATGGGTTGTGCATGGGCTCAAGAGTTGGATTAAGACTGTGATTGGTAACATAGGTATATGTATGGGTATATACTAAGTAGGATTGGTTGATACGTCGTGATTGTGTCTTTCATTGTGGTTTATTCATATTGCATATTTTTATTCATTATGGGTATCAGGATCCCTACTGAGTATCGTTATACTCACTCCTGCATAGGCTATGCCCGCACCTCGTTGTGTTGGTTTGCATATGACGAAAAGTGTCGATCGAGGTAGAGTGTTGTAGAGCTGGACAATACCTGGAGGTGGACCTCACGACGAGACGATACCCAGAGGAGACGGACAGATGTGGAGTGCTGAGGTGGATATATGTACCTACAATTCAGGTAGGATCTATTGTGCATGATCCAAGAGCAGCTAGAAACCTTCTAGTTTTTTTTCATTTAGTTGTAACTGTTTGTCTTTTCTTTGTACATTACTGTTGGTCTTGTATATTAGGTCGCTTTTACATTCCATCACATCTTTTTTTGTTCAATTTTTACATAGTTTTTGCTTCCTCTGGTATTCTGGTTGTGTGTGTTTCCATTTTATAAAGGAAATGCCTTCCCAGTTATATAGATTTACACCATTGGTGCTAGTTGCCATCCCCTGGCCTATGGATGGCCGGCATGGGATAGTCACGACACGGGCCCCAGGGGACGGGTCAATAAAATTGGTATCAACGGAGTCTTTTCTACTGCATACATGAACTCTGATTCTTTTAAATGAAAATAGTATTATGTGTTTTGAGTGTGTTTATCAGTTTAGGGAAACTGGTGTTCATGCGGCGGTTGACATATCCATATACTAGGACTCTGACTTCTGATTTCTGACTCAGTGCACAAAAACACAGATTGCGTGTGTGTTTCCTTTGATATGTTTTCTTCAACATTACTATTTTTCAGCACACCAGGTATGTTATTTTGACAATGGTTCCCCTATTTCTTTTCTGGATGGCCCCATATAAGCAACCATATAGGGTTTCATGTTTTGTACAAGATGGTAGACCACCGAGTGACAAGGCTCCGGTGTAGGGCCCTCTTACTATGATGGCACCATTGGGTGATGTAACGGAACCACCACCACTTGTAGGGTAGTAGATTCCACCCGCCGCATTTGAGGACAGTTCAAGCCGACTGAGCGCATTTCATGAGTTCTAGTGGCAGAGGCCTCTAAGGTTATGAGGTGAGAAAGATTCGCAGGAAGTAGAAGAATACATTGAGGTGACTACTGGAGTTTTCTTCCTAGTTGAGACGCTAGTAGAATAGATTTTGATCATAGCTACAAATCTTTTTCAGTGACTGACCATGAGGATGGTCCACATAGTGATGAGGATTCGGTACTTGGATCATTTTCCATGATGGTAACCATGGGAAGTGTGCCAACTATATCACAACCCATTGGTCAGCTGACACTACCGACATTATTGGTAGATGAGACATGTAGGCTTAGTGCCTTACACATGTTTTAGCATCAGATACCCATATGTTTCTGAGGTGAGCCTGACTCATAGGAAGCTGAATTCTGGCTCGAGAAAGTGGCTAAGGGTTCCCTAGATCTTCTACATCTTCGACAGGAAGAAATTTCTATAGCTAAGTATTCATCAAGGAATACAAATCGTTCTTGATACTTGATGATTATGGTACAATCAATTCATCAGGGATCAAAAATTCGAGTGAGGTTTTTTTAAAGTACATCTAAGATAACACTATTCCACTATGCATTCCTAATTATGTTAGGATGCTAGGGAGAGCCTTTGTTGTTGAATGTTCTTTGGCTGATAGGATACGACTAGTGAATGTTAGTAGTGGGAAAGTGTTTCGGTGCGGATGTGTGTCGGGTTACGCTGTTCCGCCAGGATGCGTTCGCGCATGCACCCGTCGACCCGAGGGGATGGGCGCGCGCGGCTTGTGGTCCCGCAGTCCCGCTTTCCAAGGGCGGGCGGCATCCGTCCCTTATTCAGGGGCGTCTTCTCCTTGATCGAAACCGGGATGATGGGATGTCGGCTCCTCCTTCCATGGACGTCTCCTCGGAACTCATCGCCTAATCCGGGTCTCCCTCATAGATTTAAGAATGTTTGTGAATCTCGTTCCCGGCGCCATGTCTCCATGGACACCGGTTAATTATGCTGCTTCCGCCCGGACGCTCCAAGGAGTCCGGTCGGGGCAGCAACCTGCGGTGAGGAGAACAGGTGGCTCTGGGTGTTGGGGGCGTGTATTGGCACTGCGACTCTGCATGTCTGCCTTCCGTCCCTAATAGGGCTTCTCGAAGGCGTGATGGCCTGAGGCATCCCGCACTGGGTGCGGGGAACTGTGCTACCTGAGGTTTTCCTCAGCTTCCCATGTTTAACACGGGGTATGCCGCGAGTTTAACGTCCAGCGGGGACGGCATCGGACTGATCAACACGAGGAGTGGATCAGATGACAGAACCCCTTGCGGGGAACCTCCGACGCTGGGGCCAGCACATGGGCGGCTTCCCAAGTGAAGTGGAGTGGAATGAAATGGCATGACCCCACCGGGATGTGGCGGCCCGGGTAAGGATCAGGGTGGATGATGGAGTGAAGAGGTTGGACCCCGTTGGGGCTTCCTACGTACCGCGCGTTAGCGTGGATCAAAGTCAGCGTAGTTCGGATATACAGTTTAACGTCATGTTGGACGTCGGCAAGCCGACTCATGAAGAGATCGAGGCCTCCGGATGGAGGATTGAACCGAACCACCTCGCACAGAGGGGGATGGAACGGCCAGGTGGATCACAGTTTCACGTCATGCTGGACGTTGGCAAGCCGACTCACAAGGAGATCGAGGCGGTGGGGAAGCACAATGGAGATACACACGTGCAGTCCCCCACAGAGCGGATTCATAGGTGAATCGACGCAAGTGTGAACCCAGGAGGGGTCCACTGATGGATGAACCGACGTAAATACGACCGGGACGACCTTGTGGCGGGCTTGAACCTCGGAGTGGCTTCCTACGTACCATGTTTAGATGACATGGATCAATGTCCACGTAGTTCGTTCTGTTTGTAACACTCTACCCCCGTGGGTGAAGGCCACTCCAATACAGACATCCCTGCAGAGACGAGCGGGTGGGGGCCACATCCAAACCGGGAGGACCCTGCGTGCGCGGCACGGGATCGGGTGAAGCGGAAGGTTTAACGTCTTGCCGGACGAAGTACAGTTTAACGTCGTGTGTTGGGGACGAAGATGCTTGGAAGTTTAACGCCTTGCAGCGCGGACGAGGATGCTTGGCAGTTTAACGTCATGCAGCTTGGACGTATTCAGTTTAACGTCATGCAGGACGTGGTGCAGTTTAGCGTCATGCAGGACGAATAGCGTACAGTTTAACGTCTTGTAGCTGGGACGAATGCAGTTTAACGTCGTGCGGGACGTTGAAGCCGCCGATATGCCCGTGTCACTTCGCGCAAGCCTAAGGGGGCTGCACGGGAAGACGACGCACGGTGCGGGCACCCGGGATGAGGGTCATCGGGCGCCACGCAGGCGGGTACCCAAAGGGGGTCAAAGGGGGCAACCCTGGCGGTTTGCGCGCAAAAGAGGAGCTTAGCGCGCAATACCGCGGGTCGACGCGCAAATGGACGGGCTGGCGCGCAATTGGGCCAGCGCTTTGCGCGCGGAAGGGAAAGATTGCGCGCACCGGGCTTCGGATAGCGGGCGGGGGTAACGGCTCATTCTTAAATCGAATGGCCACTTTGAGAAGGGGGGGTGCGCGCAATCGGGCCGGATTGCGCGCACCCCGGGGGCAATTGCGCGCAAGAGGCTTCTTTTGCGCGCGAAGGCCTTAGGGTGAAGAATTATTCAAAGGAAAGGAGCCCAAGGGATTGCGCGCGAAGGCGAACCCCGAGGCCTTATTGCGTGAAAGAAAATAGGTTACCTGAAGATCGGCATTGCGCGCGGGAGGGGTTGGATTGCGCGCACGAGAGACCTTTCGACTTCTGTCAACCTTCAAAACGTCGGGGGTTGCCTTATATTTATAGGCAACCCCTGGCGCGGAATCCCGGCCGCGGGCGCGAAATTCTCGTCGCGGGCGCGGAATCGGGCCCGGCGCGCAAGGGGAGCCGCGCGGGCCACTGGCGCGCAAAATTGCGCGCCGGCCCAGCGTATTGCGCGCATCCCGGGAGGTTTGCGCGCAGCTCATCAATTTTGCGCACGGGTCTCCAAAATTCCGCGCAAGGCCTCCGGGCCCTCCGAAACATGCTTCCGACTCCAAATATGACCTCGCTTTCCGCATCCGGTGCTTTGTTTGGGAACAACTGACTTTTCCGGCGTCTACAAAAGCCCCCCCTCGGAATCTGATCGGCGAGAGGTCGCAAGGATCGGGTTCCAAGGGAGACGCCGGAATGTCGAAGTCCTGGGCGGCGCGGGACTGGGGCGCGCAAAAAAGGGCGTCGGGCGCGAAATTCGCCGCTGCGGTCGCGCAAAGCGCTTTCCGTGCAGCGCGGACTCCCGGATTTGCCTATAAATAGGGGCCCTGGGTCCCCCGCACCGTACACTGGCCTTCCGCGTGATAAGCATCTCCGCTCTCGTGCGCGAAATTGCCTTTTCCAGTGCGGAATTCGCCCGCTCGTTGCGCAAACCTGTCCGGAATTCGGCCTGCTTTTGCGCGAACACCCGGGGTTTTACGCGAAGGACTTCCCGATTGCGCGCCGTCCACTAGGATTGCGTGCCAACCCTCAAACTTCTCTACCAGCCTCGTCAGATTCCGCACGCTTCATCCCTTAACCCACACGACTCCCGGAGCTTCTGAGATGGCTGCGAATCAAGGAAATGAGGGGGATGCCGCCACTCGCAGAGCTGAGATGGCGACGAACGAGGAGGTCTACGGAGCCAAGGAGATTTTTTCCAACAATCAATCCTTGTTCGACTTGCTGACACCGGTCCAGAAGACATATCCGCTGTCGGACAACCTGCCGCTCTGGAACTTCGGCATCCTAGATGAGGTTCTCGTGCCAGGGTTCGAGGTTGATGCGCCATAGACCTGGGTGACCCGGGAGGACGAGCTTCTCCGCTATAACATCACCAACAATGGAAATCCTGCCAGGGATACCAGACACTTGGATGTCTTTGTCCTGAACCCGAGGACGCGAACCATCGTCGGAAGTGAGCCTACTGCGGAGAACTCTCCAGCCCTCTACCCGAGCATATATCGCCAGAGTGTCACCGACGACACCAAGGGCTGGCTGAAGGACTGGGACTTGCGGTCTGGGGGAAATTTCACCAGTGAGTGGGCCTGGGCGTTCTGGGTACGCCACACTTGCGATCACTTCGCGGAGGAGCTTCGGTACATCAGCCTGTTTGAGGCGGTGTGGACGTCACAGTTCCACTTCTACCAGCAGTCCGAGCTCGGGCCGGAGCTGTTCACCCGCTGGTCCCCGGATACCAACACCTTCCACCTTCACCATGGGGAGGTCGGTATCGGTCTCTGGGACATCCACTGCATTGGAGGTATCCCGCTGGAGGGTTACCAGTACGATGAGTTCCTGCCACCGAAGAACACCTGGGAAGACAGGTCACAGACTCCCATTCTGACCTGGCATCTGCTTGAGCTGGCTACGCAGCGGCTCGGGATCAAGGACTTCCAGAAGGACATAGCCTACAAGGAGTGGTTCGGCCAGTTCTTGGAGCATGACCCGGCGGTCAAGGTGCCGGGCAGGGGGAAGCAGTGCCCGACCGCGGCTCAGAGAAGCTGGAACAGGTCGTACTGGCGGGTCCTGGAGACGGGCGACTACCGCTCATGGGGGTACCGTGTTATCGAGGCCCGGGACCCAAATGTCTGGTACGCGGCGTTCCTGGCCGCCTTTCTGAGTGGGTGGCTCCTGCCAGTGCGGGACGCGAGAATGGGCGTTCGCCCGGCGACACTGGCGATGGCGGGCGCTATGGCCACCAACAAAAGATACAACCTCGGGGTCCCAGTACTGGCGAAGCTGTATGCCATCCTGGGATGCATCTCGCGAGGGGGGTCGCCACGAAGGATCTGTGGGCCCTTCCAATTCTTCCACGGCTGGGTGGCTGCTCACCTTGGTGGGTACACGTTTCCGAACGCCATCATTCCGCCGGCCAACGGCCTGCGACCATCCCTGCTGAACATTGTGGGGGTCGCTCCGATGACCCTAAGTGAGGAGGGCGTGAGGATTCGGATTGGAAATCATGCCAATTTCAACTTCAGCCAGTTCCCCACTCCCGTTGGCCAAATGATCGACAACGGGCAGGGTCCGCTGGAGCAGCACGAGCACTTCATGAACATGCGGGGCGGGGTGCTCGTGGCTCGGATCGACGGGAAAGTGATCTGCGAGCCTTACGTGCCAACCCGGTTCGCCAGGAAGTTCGAGTGCCTTAAACGGATGCCGAAGAGGGTATTCACTGCTGTCCGGGAGGAGACGAACCCTGGTGTCCTTCGCCAGATGTGGCTGATGTTCGCCGCCTTTGGCTCTGGCGACGTCATCACTCTCCCTCCTACCGGGGTTGACGCAGGCTTGGCAACCAAGTACGCTGAACACCGTGCCATCGCGTACCCCGAGGGGCTTCTACGGAAGCCAGTTCGGCAGCTCGAGGTCACCCGTGAGGAGACCGGGCGTCAAGGAAGGAGGCGAGGCGCCGCCACACGGGGGAGAACGGAGGTGCGCCAAGCAGCGGAGCCGGCGCGAGCAGGGACTTCGGCGGTGGGTACATCGCAGGCTGCCGCTACGACCTCGGCGCCCAGAGAGGGGGCGCGTGCGGTGGTCGAAGAGAGGCCCGAGAAGCAGGTAAGGCGTCTGCTCGAACCCTCCCACGATGCAGTCTTCCCGGCGCTGTGGTCGGCCTGGATGACCCTGCGGCATTCACTGGGGACCGACGTCATCTGGCGAAAGATACTCAGATAAGGGATCTATCTGCCAGAGGTCGGGCGCCTCCAGATCGCCGACAGGGTGGACTTCAACCGGCAGTATGCGTATCTGACGGCCATGGACGAGTACGCGTGCCAACGTGGTCGGCGTGTGGAGCCATCCCTTCTGGTGAAGGTGATGCTCGGTCTAGAACCCGCTCCAGAACAGATGCCGCCGGGAGAAGATGACAGTAACGACTCCGAGGAAGAGGAGGAGATGGGGGAGGACGAAGTCTCCGAGGGAAGGTCCCATCGAGGGAGCCCGCGGGAGTGCGGCGAGGTGGCCGGCTCTGACAATGTTGATGTCACTGATCTCCTCGAGGTCCGCTTCTATCCCTACTCAACCTGCTTCATCCATTCTCTTATGCAGCTTCTAACCCATTTCTCCACCTTTCTCAGGAGCACACGGATGTTGGTCAGGCGTCCTCAGCGGGAGTAGGAGAGGCGCCAGCAGGACAAGGCGGGGGCCAGACACCGATCATTGAACTGACAAGCGCTGAGGGGTCCCCTGCTGCAATTGCTCCTGCGGCGGCCGGGATAGGGGAAGATGACGCTCTGAACTCCCGTAAGTCTCCTTACTTTACTGCTGGTGCTTGCCGCTGATGATCCGTGACTAACCACGGTATTCCTTGCGCAGTGATCTCAGGACTGGAGGCCCGTCGGGCTACCGAACCCGGGCCATCTACGAGTGGACCAGTGGCAGACATGCCACCTGCTCCGGAACAGACTTTTCACACCGAGCCGTCCCCACCAACTGCTGATCAAGGGACTGCGGACGTCGGCGGTGCTTCCATCGGAGAGAGATCGGGGGATGGCGAGGGTGTCAGCGCGGCTGGGGCGAGAGAAGAAGGTCGCCCAGGTGTTGGGGAACCTATCCCCCATGAGGACATCCCAGGGGCGGACCATGCAACAGACCTGCTGGCTGCCTTCCCTGCCTACCGGCCTGCCGACCCCGAGGAGATGGACGACTCGGACGCGGAGGCAGTCGAGGAGAGCCGGATAGCGCGCCGAAGGGTGTGGAAGTGCATCTAGCGCTTCCTCAAGCGAGACCCATCGGAGTGGCTGGGGCGCATGGGGTCACTCCAAACTTGGCTGCGCTTCCTGTGTGCCGGGGGAGCTGATGCTCAACGCCTCCATCTGACGGTCCGTGATTTCATGGCCGAAAAGATGCGCGAGAGCCGCCAGCGTGCCGACGTCGCACAATGTCGGGACATGTCGGAGAACACGCGGGCGCTCCTCGTGGCGGAGCAGGAAGTCCGGCGTCTCGAAGGGCAGGCGGCAGAGAAGGAGGCCTTCGTCGCAATGTGCACCGAGCTTGTGGAGCAACTAGCAGCCCAGCTGGTTGACGCCCAGGTACAGCTGACGGAGGCGGGCCAACAAATGGTCACAATTCAAGTCGAGCGGGAGCGTGCACAGGCCAGAATCGACGAACTGCGTGCTGCAACCGCCGACGAGGAGAGGGCACGCAGAGAGCGAGAAGCAGCTCTGGAGGCCGCTAGCCAAAGGGTAGCGGCGTTAGAAAGACTTATCCAGCACGCTAATCCCTAGGGGATTTGTTTTTTGCCATTACCAGAACATTTGCTTCCGCTACTCAATATTTCGATCCACTTGTATGAATCACCATATTTATCTGCATCTTTTCGCTTAACATGCTCAACCACAATCCATTGTCTCGCGGGAGCGTTAACCAAGCTTCAGGCATCCACAATTGGGCCTGGATTTCTAAAGAAAAGAGGGAGGTCATTCCTAGGAAAGGAGACCTCAGACCTAATCAATGTATCATCCCCCCAACTTGTTCCGACACACGAGCAGGACAATGCTAGGGGCGTTGAGATTTTATCCGAACATTGGGAAATGAGAAAGGGTGAATCGTGTGTCCCGAATTCAGAAATCCACAACGGTTGGCCATCCAGGAAATTCCCAAGACGGCAAGCGGACAATGGATCAATCGACCATACTACTGCGATAGACGGACCGAAGGTCATCATCCATATTGCAGGAGGCGGATCACATGTCATCATCAATGCCGCTTTGGGGGTTCCTTCAGGCACAAGGGTGGAAATCCAGATCAACAGGGCATGCGAAGCGTGGGGAGAAGTGACGATTTGTTCGGACAGAACCCAACGCTCTCAGAATTGCGCCACTGTGGGGAAAGCGTATTAGGCGGATGCACTAATCTGGCCGTGAATCACCCCAATTCTCAGACAGAACCTTTTTAATGAGGAAACTGTCGCTTCCCATCATTGCAATGGGGCATCCCGAGCTGGATCGGGGAGAATATCACAACTGCACCACTCTACCCGAACTCAGGCCAGACGGCCGGCGACGAGGAGGGGCGGGACTTAGCGATCCCTGAGGCTGGACCCGAGTCGGAATGCTTGGACGTTCCTACGTACTCCATCAGGCTGGAGATCAAGCCACATGTAGTTCTAAAAGTGCATTTTAACGTCATGCAGGACGCAGAACCCCATTTAGGGAGATCTTAGTTTAAGGTCTTAGAGCTCGGACCATAGGAACCTCAAAGTACGCCACATCGTGGTCTTATCCCCTGGATATGGGAAGGTGCACTGAGGGATAGTGTCAAGAGTGTCGAGATTTTTCCTGGTCAGAATGGGGGGTGGAAAACGTAATGTGAATCATGCGGCCATTCACTCAAGGACTGGGGGCACCGGCGTAACGATATGGGAGTACTGCCGACCGTGGCGGAAAAGCAGCATCAATATCGCACTAACCGTTGATGGAATGAGGCTACAAACGAGCGTCGACCACTCAATCGCAGGATTCATATCGATTTGCTGCCCGAGGCCATTGTGGGCACCAGCCCGAGTCGGTGAGAGAGCACTGAGGCATTGTGTCCAAACCGTTCACGGGGTCTCTACCCATGGCGTAGGCGATAGGTGCGAATGAAAGGGAGCACGAAACCTAAAAATGGAAGGAACATGACCAAGCTGAACCTGACCCTCCTGGCAATAAACCAGAGTACTCTTGACACCAGTGGACCACTGCAAGGGGTCGAGGGACACGCCTTGAGGGTGGCCTGAAGGCGGCGGATTCCCCAGAGAAGGGGGAATCTCTAAGAGGTGGGGGGCTGGACTCGGAGTTTCAAACATCTGGGTGTTCCTACGTATCCCATAAGGATGGGAATCAAGCCACACGTAGTTCTTGATGCGCGGCGCAACACAATCGGGCACCAGCGTGGGGAAGGGTGCGGGTCCGACCCTCGCACACAGAAGAAGCGGTATTTGATATTTCTTGTTTGTCCTTAAAGGTGGATGGTTTTTCTTTGTGCAGCGACATGCCCGTGATTAAGGAATCCCTGGCGTCGCCACAATAATCAAGCCATGAAAGGCATTGATGAATGGCGTGGTTATTAACCAGCGCCCAATGTGAGTGTCCCCTGAGGAGAACATCACGATGCAGTGCCATTTCTCGTCGGGCGGCCAAGACGATCACAGTTTATGGTCGTGTGGTAGGACCAGATAACATAGTTTAAGGTCGTGTGGTTCAGACCATGGAGGAATCCGCTTATCGCGATACGGAGGACTCAGCGGAGGCGGGAACATACCCAGCCCTGCGGTCACGCACGATTCCAGGAGAAGGATCCTGGGATTGGGGCCTGCGTATGTCCATCACCCGAGGGGAAGAGATGCTAGCCTCCAGATATACTGGGCCCAAAACGCGATTGTTCGGGCGACTCCTTCCTCCTTATGGGGACGAGGGTCCAGCTACACATGGCCCTTAGGGAGGACATCAGCATATATCCTTGGTGCTCAGATCGTGGGAGCATCGACAGACACCATTACCCTGGTTGGCCTGCCTAACGTGGAAAGGTGTACTGAAGGTCAGTATGAAGAGAGTGTCGAGATTCCACTACAACGCACAAAGGCGGAGTGTTATGAGGACCGCGCAACCAATGTTCGGAGCCTAAAAGAGTCGACATGGCGATCAAGGATGTCGCTGACCATATTCTCAACACAACATCCGATCGCGTCAGCCTAGAACGGGGCAAGAAAACGAGCATCAACCACTCAATCGCAGGATTCATATCGATTTGCGGCCCAGGACCCGCCGGTAAATCGACCCGGAGCGATAGGAGAGCACTGAGGCATCGTACCCAAACCGCTAACGAGGATCCCTTTGAGTGAAGGCTCAAACAAGAGGAAGCGCGCGGCCCGACAAGCAACACAGGACTTGCCGGGATTGCATCCGACACTACGGGTCATAGTCCAAAGTACCCAAAACATGTTAACAGATCACTGGAAAGGGTCGGAGGACTCACCCTGAGAGCAACCAAAAGACAGCAGATCCCCGTGATCAACCAAGAGACGGGGCTGGACCTGAAACACAAGTGTCCAGGCGGTCCTACGTATCCCATAAGGATGGGAATCAAGCCATACGTAGTTCTTGAGAGGCAGTTTAACGTCATGCAGGACGATGAGGGGTGTGAGGTAGTCCCACACACGGGGGAGGCGTATGGCGCGGCCAGCAGACCAACGTGAACGAGGACATAATCCCCCGCTCACACCACACGCCTCGCACAAAAAAGAGGGGAACTGGGGCCAGAGGCCCAACGCGGGATAGAGATTCCCGAGAAATGGGGCTGGGCTTGAAACATGAATGTCCAGGCGGTCCTACGTATCCCATAAGGATGGGAATCAAGCCGCACGTAGTTCATGAAGTGAAGGTTAACGTCATGCAGGACAAAAAGAGAAAAAAGAGGGGGGAGCAGAAGGCATCCACGAACGTGGGGGCATACAGCGTGGCGAGCAAACCGACGTGAATGAGGGCGTAGCCCAGCGTCCACACCATACGCCACATAACCAGAGGAAACTGGGCCAAGGGCCCGAGGTGGGATGGAAATTCCCGAAGGATGGGGCTGGGCCTATGTTCAGGCGGTCCTACGTATCCCATAAGGATGGGAATCAAGCCGCACGTAGTTCTTGAGAGGCAGTTTAACGTCATGCGGGACGAATGCTGAACAGTTTAACGTCTTGTAGCTCGGGCGTAGTACATTTTAACGTCATGTTGGACAAATGCCAAACAGTTTAACGTCTTGTAGCTTGGACGAAGTACAGTTTAACGTCATGTTGGACGAAACACTTGGCAGTTTAACGTCTTGCAGTGCGGACGATATGCTAGGAAGTTTAACGTCGTGCAGCTTGGACGTGATACAGTTTAACGTCATGCTAGACGAATGCTGAACAGTTTAACGTCTTGTAGCTTGGACGAATGGTGCTTGGAAGTTTAACGTCTTGTCGCGTGGACGTAGTGCACTCAGGCAAAGTACTGCATGAGAAACCTAGAGTTGGTGGGAGGAGTGACATGCTCACCATCCATAGTCGCTAGGGAGTACGCGCCATTGGGATAAACTCTGTGGACGACAAGAGATCCCTCCCACATGGGCTCCAACTTGGGTGGCTTCCTGCCAGGGATCATTGGCGCTCTTAAGGCCAGCACTAGGTCACCCTGCAGGAAGGAGTGGAGGCGAACCTTCTTATTGAAAGCTCGAGCCATTCTGCTTTGATGCCTCTCCAAGTTGTGCAAGGCGTGAAGTCTATTCTCATCCAGTGCTTCCAACTCGACTAGACGGGCTTCAGCAGCTCTGTCCGGCTCTTGCTAGTCGTAGACCGCAGTGCGCAAGGACGGTAACTGGATCTCGATGGGCAGGACGGCCTCAGCTCCATACACCATGGAATAAGGGGTCATCTGGGTGGAATTGCGAGTCATCGTCCGATAAGCCCAGAGGGCGTTGGGGAGCTTGTCCGGCCAACTCTTCTTGTTCTGACCAACCATTTTTTGCAGAATGTTAGAGAGGGTTTTGTTAAACGCCTCGATCTGTCCATTCGCCTGCGCATGATAGCGAGATGTATGGTTCGAGCAAATGTTGTACTTGGCGTACAACTTCTTCAACTCGACTGCTCGGAAATTGGTTCTGTTATCCGTGAGGATAGTGTGAGGAACCCCAAATCGATGAATGGTGTTGGAGGTCACGAAGTCAGCGATCGAACAGGATTTGACCTCTCTGAGCGGAATCGCCTCTGCCCATTTGGAGAAGAAGTCTGTGGCGGTCAGAATGAACCGGCACTGGCGAGCCGTCGCCGGCGGGTAAGGTCCCACAACATCCATCCCCCAGACTGCAAAGGTCCAAGAATACCTGGTGGTATGGAGAGGCTCCGGCGGCGGATGCACAAAGTTCGCATGAACCTGGCACGCATGGCACCTCCTGGCATACTCAATGCAGTCATGGATCATGGAGCGCCAGAAGTATCCCAACCTCCGAATCTGGTGGGACAGGTTCGGCCCAGTCTGATGGGCACCGCATGAACCAGCATGAACCTCTTGCATGACTCGTGGGATCTCAACTCCCTGAAGGAAACGAAGGAGAACACCATCGAATCCGCGTCTGTAGAGGATCTGCTCCAGGCCGGGACTACTCTGGAGGACAAACTGCGATGCGCGGCGTCGAACTCGCTCGCGCTCGGCCCGATCCGATGGGAGAATGCCATGTTGGAGGTACTCAACCAAAGGCTTCCTCCAATCAGGGGCTGATTCGACTGCCATATCTGGGGTACTTGGGGCTCCGGGAACAATGGAAACTGCGGTGAGATTACTTACCGACGGGCCGCGATCTCCCTCCGGGATAACGGGAGCGATGAGCCTGCGGTGCGTCACGCGGATGATCAGGTTATCCTGTTCAGGCTCTGCAAGTGACGCAGCAAGGCTGGCCAAAGCATCTGCTCGACCGTTCTGCGACCGGGGAATATGGACAATTTCTGGCCGAGAAGGGAACCGGGCCATCAGAAGGAGGGTACACTCCAGTAATGGCACAAGTTCCGGCTTCCTGAACACATAGTCGCCATTGATCTTCTTAACAACCAGCTCGGAGTCCCATTTCACACACAGATGGGGCACGTCGATCTCGAGAGCTAACTCGAGGCCATTGATGAGGGCATGGTATTCCGCCTCATTGTTGGTACAGCCCTCTGACGACAGGAAAGAGTATGGCAGCACGGCTCGCTCCGGGGTGATGAAGACGATACCCAAGCCCACTCTGTTGAGATTAGGATTATCGAGCCTTCTACCGGTGGGGCTCCGGGAGGCACCGTCAAAGTGCATCTGCCAGCATGGACCGGCTCGATCGACCGAGAGAATGGCCTCATCAGGAAAGCCTAGATCCAGCGGCTGATCCGCGGAGGTTGGGTGAGCAGCCAGAAAGTCTGCCAATGCTTGCCCTTTGATGGCCTTCTGAGACACATACCTAATGTCGAACTGCTGGAGAATCACAGCCCACCGTGCTAGACGGCCAGTCAACATAGGCCGGCTCAGGATATACTTCCACGGGTCTACCCGAGAAACCAACTGTACATCGCGGTGCTGCATGTAGTGCCGTAATTTCTGTACATCAAATACGAGCGCCAGGCAGCTCTTCTCGATGGGGGAATACCTAACTTCCGCATCGAGGAGCATGCGACTGAGGTAATAGAGGCTATTCTCTGTTCCCTCGTTGTTCTTCTGGGCGAGAAGGGCACCAAGGGACCATTCCAGGGCGGTCACATAAAGGACCATCGGCTTCCCGGATACAGGCGGCATGAGAACCGGAGGTTGCAGCAGGTACTGCTTGATTTCCTCGAAAGAGGTTTGACACTCTTTATCCCATACATAGGTGGAACCTTTCTTCATGAGCTGAGAAAAGGGCTTACACTTGCCGGCCAGATTCGCGATGAATCAGCGTATATAGGCTAAGTGGCCTTGGAACCCTTGCAGTTCCCGGATGTTACCTGGGGGAGGCATATGGCTAATCGTCCTGATCTTCTCTGGGTCGATCTCAATACCCCGGTATCTTACCACAAATCCAAGGAACATTCCGGAGGTGACCCCGAAGGCACACTTCAACGGGTTCACCTTCAGGCAACGAGACCGGAGGAAGCCGAACACTTTCTCAAGATCTTTGTGATGGTCCTGACGCTGGCGCGATTTGACTACCAAGTCTTCGACGTAGAATTCCACCAGTGTGCCGAGGATTGGCTTGAATATGCGGTGCATCGCCCGTTGATAGGTGGCACCTGCATTCATCAGGCCGAAGGGCATGACCCGGTAACAAAAAGTACCTTGGGGGGCCATGAAGGCAGTGAACTCCTCATCCTCAGGGGCCATCCGGATTTGGTTGTATCCGGAGTATCCATCCATAAAGGAGAGGGCATGGAACCCTGCCGTGGTGTCAACCAACAGCTCTGTCACTGGAAGGGGAAAATCATCCTTCAGACAGTGGTGGTTGAGATCGCGGAAGTCGATGCAGACTCTGATCTGCCCGTTCTTCTTCCTGACCGGCATAATGTTGGCCAGCCATTTGGGGTACTGAACTTCCCTCATGAATTTGGCTTTGATAAGCTTGTCAACTTCGGCCTCAACCATGGCACCGTGAAATGGGTGCATCTTCCTGGGAGGCTGCTTGAACCCGCGATGGTTCGCCGGAAGACCAAGGCGGTGGACGGCTACCTGAGGATCTAGCCCCGACATCTCGTCATAGCCCCAAGCGAACACATCACGGTGCTGCCTGAGAAAGTCCACGTACTACTGCCACTCCTCAAAGGGCATGGCGGCACTAACCAATGTGGGTCTTGGATCTACTTCGGTTCCAAGGTTCACTTGTACTAACTCATCGACCGTGGCGGAGACGCCCTCCTCAAAGGCTGGGGGTGCATCTTCCACGTCCTCTCCACTCGGGGAGGGATCGTCCACGGGAGAGACTGCGTTGGCAAATGCATTGGGGCTACCAGATCCTGCTGGGCTGCTGGTGCTGGCATGGGCGGTCGCGTTCATCTCATCAGGAGACTCACAAGCCGTCGAGACCATGGCTACGTCCAACCGTTGATTCGATAGGACGTAAGCGTCATCCAAACTTGCCCAGGGATCACTTGCAATAGTGACAGGCTCGACCTCACCTGCCAGGATATGCTTATCCTTGCTCTTGTAATAGTCCGCGTCCAGATAGCGGGCATCACATGAGGCAAAAGGAGAGGCATCTCCTTGAAGCACGCCTACTCGACCGTTAAGGGAGTATTTGAGGCATTGGTGGTATGATGAGGGAACCGCCGCATGAAGGTGGAGCCATGGCCTGCCCATCAATGCGTTATACGCAGTGTCTTGAGAGATTACCATGAATTCGGTGTTGGCAACCAAGATACCAAACTGGGTCTTCAAACGTATCTTGCCGACCGGAGTTTGCTCGGTGCGGTCGTACCCCTGGATCCTGAGGTCGGAGGGGATCAAGTCATCCTCAGACAACCCCAATCTCCGGAGCATCCGAGTTGGAATCAGGTTAATCCCGGACCCCGTGTCGACAAGACTGCGCCAGACTTCAAGGCCATTGAACTGGCCAGTAACATACAGCGGACGAATGTGCCCCTGTATAGGAGGGTCTTCATCCTTACCAGAGAACGAGATAACTGCCTGGCATTCGGCATCCTCGATCGTTTCGGCGTGAAAGGCCTCTGCAGCCGCAACCTCTGTCTCAAACTGGAGGGGGCTCTTCAGGGCTTCAGCGAGTGCCTCGCGCATCTCAGATGACATGCGCAGAGCCTCAAGGATGGAGAGTCTCACTGGGATGTCGGCCAAGTGCTTCAGGACATCATACTTTTTGGCCAAGCGCGAACCCCTGGTTGCAGGAGGTTGCTCTGCGGTTGGAAGCATGACGGGCCTTGCCGGTTGGGCCGGCGGCTGACTGGTGCTCGGCGCATCTCGCTGTTCATTGGTTGAAGCCCGGTAAATGGTCACCGTACTGGGGTCAGGAGGCCGAGATGGACTCGTGGCAGGACGGAGCTGATTGCGACGCGGCTGAGGCGGTTCTGCCTGGTCCCACACCACAAACAGTGGCGGAGGCGAATCCGTCATCCCCGGATGGGGGGCCTGCGCACGCTGAGCTCGGTTTTGATCCTGCTGCCTAGTCTCAGTGGCGTGCACGACCTGGCTGGAGGTACCAACTGTTGTGCCCCGGCGACTCCTGTTGTTGCGGCTCCTCCGACGGTGGTGACGACCGGGGACACTAGGGAGGTCCACCTGGTGTTCTTCAACGTCGGGAACCGAAAAGGGATTTACCAGCTCGACGGTATTAACCGAAGCGTACCCAACACTTTCATCAGACGAATCATTCACCACTGGACGGATTCGGGGAGGGATCCCCATCTCCGGGGGCATGAAATCGCCGAGAGTGCGGGATAGTGGCGGAACTGGCGGGGCGCGCTCTTCCTTCTTGCGCAACCACCGTTTGCTCTTCCCGAAAGAGGCAGGATGGGATGACGATGCCGAAGCAGCACCCGCAGATTCTGGGGGCTCAGGCTGATTCAAGCGCGCATGGATGATTCCATGGGCGTGAATGATCGTCTTGCGGGCCATCCAGTTTTTATACTTCTGGGACCCGCGGTCAGAGACCAGCTGCCATTCGTCCTCATCGCCGCTATCGTCATCTGATCCCACGAACACGCCCGCCACTTGTGCTGGAGCTGGGGCCAACCTGATTACATTGTTGTTAATCTGGTCTTGGAGCCAATCCTTAAACACATAGCACTGCTGGATGGTGTGTCCCAGGGCCCGATGGTAAGGGCAGTAGCGGGGGTTATCCGTGAGATGTGCCTCCTCTGGCCTCCAACACTCAGGCAGTCGCACAATCCTCTACTCCAGGGCGCTCCGGAAATAACCGGGGAACTGATCCTCGTGAAATGAGTAGGTCAGGTATCGCGTGCCCCTGGGAGCGTGGTCTTGACGAGGGGATGGAGGGGCCTGCCGAGGAGGTGGACCCTGATTATCTCGCCTAGGTTGTGGCGGTACATTATGCGGAGGGGCCGGCCGGTTCTGAGGCTGCCGCTGCTGGGCCGGGAACTGAGCCCGTGGAGGCGGATTCCTGTGAGGTTGTGGAGCTGGTCTCGCTGGCTGCAGCTCCAATGTCCTGGGGGCCTCTATCTGGGCCACAACAGTGGGCTCAGCCCTGCTGGCTCTCCTTGCAGGAATCATAGGAGGCAACGGGTGTGCCTGGATGGCCTGTTGCAGTGCTTCCTCAAGACGTTGAGCTTTGTCTGAGAAGTCCCTGAACCCTCCGGGGTAATTCTGAGTGATCAAAGAAGGGACCAGCTCGGTCTTGACGTTCCCGACTCACATTGTCAGCAACTGCTCCTGAGTCAATGGCATGTCAAGGGAATACGTGAGACCCTTCCATCGGGCGACGAAGTCCGCGACTCGCTCATCAGGCCTCTGCTTGCACTTGAAGAGGTCTGCGATACTCGTCTTCCGGGTCGTGGAACTGAACTGGTAGAGGAATTGTCTACGAAGGTCCTCCCAGCTAGTTATAGACCCGACAGGGAGCTGGCTGTACCAGACAAATGCTGGCCCTTCCAGTGTCTGGACAAAGCAGCGAAGCTTAGCGGCCTCTTGCTGCGCTGGAGTCCCCAACATAGGCCCGCACCTCGAGTTGAAATGGGCCAAATGTTGTGGCGGATCTCCAGTCCCGTTGAAGGGGGAAAAAGTGGGATTCCCAAATCCCGGAGGCGCCGGCATGTCATCCACCCATGCTGGGTATGGCTTGCCGTCTGGTGGGATTGCCACTTGCCGAGTCTCCAAGGCTTCCAAGCGGGCAATGAGTGCCGCCATCGGATCGTCCAGACATGGGTTCCAGTCCTGGCGAGGATCTCTAACCACGAGCGCATTGCATGGCCCTTCAATCGGGTCGTCAACCGGGTCGTTGAACTCGGCAGCTCGTGGGATGGCGGGCGGAGCAGACCTTGGGGCAGCGGGAGGAATCCGAGCGGGGTCTCTCAGGTAGTCACGCCGCTCGGGAGGGTGTGGTGAAACATACCGCGCCCTCTTGCCATAGGCGATGGCCTCTCTCCTGTCGGCGAACACGGCATAATCACGGTTGCCCGGGAGTGCCTCATCGAGGGGTGGTTGTTTCTGTCCCTGTTGTCCTGGCCTAGGATCACCGTAGTCAGGCCGCTGCTCTGCAACGCGCTCGGCGAGGAGCTGGTCAACTAGCTTCTTCTGCTCGGCGAGCTGTTGACGTAGCATAGCCTTCTCGGGATCCTCATCCGCCCTCTGCGTGGAGGCAGACGGGTCGGCGGGCTTTATAGCCTCGCCGTACTCTTTACCTTTGCTGACGTTTCGGCTCAACGTCAGTGCTTTAGTGGGTGCAGGGAGTCCCAGGAGGTTCCTTTGATGACGAGTAACACTCACCGATGGATCCAACAATGGCTTGTCTTCGGGGGGAGAGCCCCCGTCGAGAAGTTCCAAACCATTCCCCTCCACCGACAGGTCAGCCATATTGACTGTTTCTGTCCCTGGGGATGTACCCTCAGGGCCACCCAGTGAATCGGGCTATCGGCGAATCGCACTGAAGCATAGGGCAGCGTACTGCCCCCATACACGGATATACACGTGGGGAGTGGCTTCCTCGATAACCTTGCGGAGTACTTGAAAACACTCAACGCATCGTTGTTGGAGGGCCTCGTGGTGCCCAAATGACCCGGGGTGCCGAACCGCGGGGAGCATGGCCAGGTCAATTTGACGGCACTGCTCACCAATATCCTCCAGGTGTACTTGACTCCCGGGATATGGCATTTGTAAGTGGTGAAGACAGGAGTGAGTCTCCCGGAGAGTTCGGCGGAAGCATTCGAACTCATCCGGGGTGAGCGATTCGGGTGCATCAAAGTCCGGTCCTGCGACTGGACAAATCTTCTCAGGGAAGTGGTCCTCTGCAAGGACGGTCCAGAAGCTCCACGACTCAAGCTCGGGACCCAGGTCTCCTTGGTCCTCTTCAAAGACTGGGAATGGACGGGGAACCGGCAGTGGTGCCATGGCAGGCCGCCGGGCCGACGGGCTGGCCGGAGGTGAATACGGCGAGCAGGCCGATTGGCCTCCATATCCCGGGCCGCCCCCTGAGGGTGGCGGTGCCCCAGCTACCACATCACGATAGGACGGGCCGGCGAGCGAACATCCTGCCGTAGCGTCGGTGCTCGCCGAGGGTGCACTAGATCGTGGTTCGACTGTCGGTCCCCAGAAAAGGTCTCCGGCTTCTCCGATCGAGGCAGAAGGCGCTTCCGGAGGGGCCGGTACCAACCGCAAGCTTGATCTGTGGGGTTCTACCAGGCCCTCGCTACTCCGGATATACCTTCGGAGAGAAGCGGGGATCGTGTCGATATCTCTCTCGGGAAGTACGAGGCTGACGTGCCGCATTCCTACCCCTGCCCCTGACTGGCGGGATTGGGGGGAGGGCTCTGTCGCCGAATCATACTCTGCCTCTATATCAGAGAAACGAACCGGTCGGATCTCTGTCCGGAATTCCGTGACATTCTTCCCTCGGCGTCGACGCCTCGCCCTCCTGCCCCTGGGTGGTTCTTCGGGGCACGACTGATCTCTATCCTGGCGTCCTCCGGCCGCACTGGTGCTGGGGCCAAGAGGACTGGAAACCAAGGTGCGAGGAGCACCGGGACAGATATCAAAGGGGACGCGGGAAGAGATGATTCCGGGCGGGCCTCCGGGCCGTGATCGGAAGGTGGGATGACCCATGCCTCTTGGATCAGCCACACGGAGTAGCCCCTGTTGGCGAATAGCGCTACCGCGAGGTGGTCCGCGGTGGCTATTGCCTGTGCCAGCAACCGGGAGAGTCAACCCAACCTTCCTTAGGGGCGGTCGGGGCCTCGATCCAGGTCGGGCATAGAAGTGCCCCCACTCAGGATGCGTAGGGGCCTGGTGACTAGAGCCAGCAGTGGCTTGAGCCAACGTGGCCGCTGTTGCTAGGGCCCCAAGGTGGGCATCCTCTTCGGCTCGTGCCCGACGTTGGCGTCGAGACAGACGAGTCGGGATGAGCGGCGCAGGCAGGTGGAGAGCCTGTTCCTCGACTTGAGGGGCCTGGCGGCGGTGTCGCCGTGGCCTGGCGGGAGCCCTTATCGTGGATCCCTGGAGCGGATCTCGGATAGGGTAGTCCCGAGCATCTTCCACATCATCCGCATAGGGGAAGGAGTTGTCGGAGCGCTCCGGGGATAAGCTCCCAAAGCGGTTGGACGTCGAGGTAGGCAGCGGTGCCTCCCTGCGCGGCCCTCAGGGGCGGCGTTGGCGGCGAGATGAAGCTCCCTCAAGGTCTAGGCGAGCCATGTCCCTGGTGGGGATGACTCCCTCTTCCTCATATCTCCGCACCAAGCTATTGATCACCCTTCTTTGGATGACCTCCGAGGGGGAGAGAGGGCGTGGTTGTCCCGCAATTGCGGCTGCTGGGACAGCTGTGGAACGGGCGGGACCGCGCGGAGTAGCCGCGTCGGTGTTTCCCCTACCCCTGCGCCAGTGGGCGGGCGGCGATCGGGCACTGGATTGGGCGACCTGATTTCTGAAAGCAGGGAGAAGAACCCATTAACAATGACAGGAAAAGGAATCGACAACTAACCATTAGTGCCACGACGCCTTCCGTGGGGGGGACCCAGGCCCTCGACGTCGCGAGACGGAGTACCCGAGTTCCCTTCCCCAGCCCCTGGCGGGTAAAACTGAATGCTCGGTCGAGCAGCATGCTGGTCTTCCAACACCTCTGAAATCCATCGGTCTTCGTATCGAGGAGAAGAGATTCACATCGGGTTCACCATTTTTCTGTTTCGGTGCGGATGTGCGTCGGGTTACGCTGTTCCGCCAGGACGCGTTCGCGCGTGCACCCGTCGACCCGAGGGGATGGGCGCGCGTGGCTCGTGGTCCCGCAGTCCCGCTTTCCAAGGGCGGGCAGCATCCGTCCCTTATTCAGGGGCGTCTTCTCCTTGATCGAAACCGGGATGATGGGATGTCGGCTCCTCCTTCCGTGGACGTCTCCTCGGAACTCGTCGCCTAATCCGGGTCTCCCTCATAGATTTAAGAATGTTCGTGAATCTCGTTCCCGGCGCCATGTCTCCATGGACACCGGTTAATTACGCTGCTTCCGCCCGGACGCTCCAAGGAGTCCGGTCGGGGCAGCAACCTGCGGTGAGGAGAACGGGTGGCTATGGGTGTTGGGGGCGTGTCTTGGCACTGCGACTCTGCATGTCTGCCTTCCGTCCCTAATAGAGCTTCTCAAAGGCGTGATGGCCTGAGGCATCCCGCACTGGGTGCAGGTAACTGTGTTACCTGAGGTTTTCCTCAGCTTCCCATGTTTAACACGGGGTATGCCACGAGTTTAACGTCCAGCGGGGACGACATCGGACTGATCAACACGAGGAGTGGATCAGATGACAGAACCCCTTGCGGGGAACCTCCGACGCTGGGGCCAGCACATGGGCGGCTTCCCGAGTGAAGTGGAGTGGAATGAAATGGCATGACCCCACCAGGATGTGGCGGCCCAGGTAAGGATCAGGGTGGATGATGGAGTGAAGAGCTTGGACCCCGTAGGGGCTTCCTACGTACCGCGCGTTAGCGCGGATCAAAGTCAGCGTAGTTCGGATATACAGTTTAACATCATGTTGGACGTCGGCAAGCCGACTCACGAAGAGATCGAGGCCGCCGGGTGGAGGATTGAACCGAACCACCTCGCACAGAGGGGGATGGAACGGCCGGGTGGATCACAGTTTCACGTCATGCTGGACGTTGGCAAGCCGACTCACAAGGAGATCGAGGCGGTGGGGAAGGACAATAGAGATACACACGTGCAGTCCCCGACATAGTGGATTCATAGGTGAATCGACGCAAGTGTGAACCCAGGAGGGGTCCACTGATGGAAGAACCGACGTAAATACGACCGGGACGACCAGGTGGCGGGCTTGAACCTCGGAGAGGCTTCCTACGTACCCTGTTTAGAAGACAGGGATAAAAGTCCTCGTAGTTCGTTCTGTTTGTAACACTCTACCCCCGTGGGTGAAGGCCACTCCAATCCCGACATCCCTGCAGAGACGAGCAGGTGGGGGCCACATCAAAACCGGGAGGACCCTGTGTGCGCGGCACGAGATCGGGTGAAGCGGACGGTTTAACGTCTTGCCGGATGAAGTACAGTTTAACGTCGTGTGTTGGGGACGAAGATGCTTGGCAGTTTAACGTCTTGCAGCGCGGACGAGGATGCTTGGCAGTTTAACGTCATGCAGCTTGGACGTATGCAGTTTAACGTCATGCAGGACGTGGTGCAGTTTAGCATCATGCAGGATGAATAGCGTACAGTTTAACGTCTTGTAGCTGGGACGAATGCAGTTTAACGTCGTGCGGGACGTTGAAGCCGCCGATAGGCCCGTGTCACTTCGCGCAAGCCTAAGGGGGCTGCATGGGAAGACGACGCACGGTGCGGGCACCCGGGATGAGGGTCATCGGGCGCCACGTAGGAGGGTACCCAAAGGGGGTCAAAGGGGGCGACCCTGGCGGTTTGCGCGCAAAAGAGGAGCTTAGCGCGCAATACCGCGGGTCGGCGCGCAAATGGACGGGATGGCACGCAATTGGGCCAGCGCTTTTCGCGCGGAAGGGAAAGATTGCGCGCACCGGGCATCGGATACCGCGCGGGGGCAACGGCTCATTCTTAAATCGAATGGCCACTTTGAGAAGGGGGGGTGCGCGAAATCGGGCCGGATTGCGCGCACCCCGGGGGAAATGGCGCGCAAGAGGCTTCTTTTGCGCGCGAAGGCCTTAGGGTGAAGAATTATTCAAAGGAAAGGAGCCCAAGGGATTGCGCGCGAAGGCGAACCCCGAGGCCTTATTGCGCGAAAGAAAAGAGGTTACGTGAAGATCGGCATTGCGCGCGGGAGGGGTTGGATTGCACGCACGAGAGACCTTTCGACTTCCGGCATCCTTCAAAACGTCGGGGGTCATCTTATATTTATAGGCAACCCCTGGCGCGGAATCCCGGCCGCGGGCACGAAATTCTCGTCACGGGCGCGGAATCGGGCTCGGCACGCAAGGGTAGCCGTGCGGGCCACGGCGCGCAAAATTGCGCGCCGGCCCAGCGTATTGCGTGCATCCCGGGAGGTTTGCGCGCGGCTCATCAATTTTGCACGCGGGTCTCCAAAATTCCACGCAAAGCCTCCGGGCCCTCCGAAACATGCTTCCGACTCCAAATATGACCTCGCTTTCCGCATCCGGAGCTTTGTTTGGGAACAACGGACTTTTCCGGCGTCTACAGAAAGCAATCAATCAGTGCTAGTCTAAATGAAATGAGTGTGTAAAAATGTTTCAAGATGAGGAAGTGTTAATGAAAGAAGAATCTGTAGGGCATCAGATGTGGTAGAAGAGCTTGAGGTGGTGTAGATTTTGACATGTTTCAACCACCTACCTTTGTAGTTCCCACTAAGCTCAGGGAGATGCAGGGCTAGGGAAGAGAGTAGGCACATGCAGTCAAGGATTGTGACCCAAGGGCTCTTTTAATTATTTGAGGTATGATCTTTGTCTATTACTAGTTTTCATATCAATAGACATTGGAACCAATCATTTCTTCCTTCCATGAATCATGTCCCAGACCTATTGTTTCTGGTTAAGCCATTGACTTGACCATCATGTCTGAAGATACCTTTGGGAGGATACTTGATAATCACACATATGTCGATGGTGTGAAATGACCCTCGAGATGAGAGTTTCGGTTAGAACCTCTTGGTGGCAGTGTCGAGGCCTTATGATGTTAGTTTGGGTATGGACTGGGCAACCACAGTTCATACAAAGATTGACTGTATTAGGCAAAAAGGTTGTGGTTAATCTACAATGTTGGGATGGGGTTTTACATGGTTGGTTAAATGTAAAACTTAGGCAGCACATGATGGACTCATGCATAAGAGGGTGCAGTCGATCACTCATGAGTCAGACAGATATACCATTATTCTAGACTTCTCTAGAGTTACAGCACCACTATCATCTTTGGAAACGGAAAGGAAACTCTCCGTATGGTCGGAGAGATGCCACCAGAGCTTTCAGGAGCTAAGGTAAAGGTTGAATACTACCCCAATCGTGGGGCTTCCAGAGGAAGGCGTAGGGTACGTAGTTTATTGTGACACATCATGGAAGGGGCTCGAATGTGTCCCGATGCAGAAGTGAGAAGTGATCGAATAAGGTTCTCGACAGCTGAGACAGAACGAGCAGAAATATGCTACCCATAACCTGGAGTAATCAGCAGTGGTTTTCTCCATGAAGATGTGGCAGCAGTATATTTTGGGTGAATGTTTTACCATATACTCATATCACAAGAGTCACAGGTATATCTTTTCACATAAGTATCTTAACATGATACATCGACGTTGGCTTGAGTTCCTCCAGGACTATGACTATGAGATAGTCTATACTCCTGGGAAGAGGAATTTTGTTGCAGATTATCTCAGTAGGAGATCTGGTATACAACTTCTAGGAGAGGTGATAGAGCAGCTGGCTACGTTGTAAATATCCATTGTGGATCAGGATGGTGTAGCCTTTCTGTTGTCATTTACAGTCACACCCCCACTTCTTCAGAGATTCAGGGAGGCACAACGTGGGGACACTGAATCTTTGACTTGACGTGCTCAATTATCCATAGGGCAGGCACATGATGGATTTTTTGATTGTGGGGAGAATTTCATTATCTTCAGAGAATGTACCATGGAACCAGTAGCACATCAGGAGGAAGCGTTGAGGTAATTCCACACACCCCCTCTAGCAGAACATCTAGGTGTGGTGAAGAAGTACCAGGACCTTCGATGACAGCACTGCTGGCCAGGTATGAAGAAGGCGGTAGCAGAGTTTGTTTCATGATGCCTCACTTTTCAGCAAGTGAAGGCAGAGCATCAGGTACCAGTAAGAGTCATTCATCCATTAGAGGTCCCAAATTATAATAGGGATGATATATCCATAGAATTCGTGAGGGGTATTCCACGTACGTCCAGGGGACATGAATCTATTTTGGAAAATGTCGACCGACATACCAAGTCGGCCAGCTTCCTACTAACATGAGATGGTACGAGCTACAATGGAGAAGGTAAAGATCATCCAGGAGTTGATGAAGACTACACAGAGAAGACAAAAGTCCTATTCTGATAGGATTTGGAGACCACTGGAGTTCGAGTATGGTTACGATATCTTTCTACGGGTCTCACCCCGATGAGGTCTATGGAGTTTGGACGAAGCGGCAAGTTATCTATGTGATTCATCGAACCTTTTTAGATCCTCTGTAGGGTAGGCAAGGTGTCTTACCACTTTGATCTTCCACCTCAGCTGCACCATGTGCATGACGTCTTCAATGTATCTCTGTTGAGAAGATACGTGAACGACCCATCCCACATCATCGAACACAGGGAGCTGGACATCGTTGATGGGGTGACAATCAAGGAGGTTCCAATAAAGATTGAGGATCGATAGGAGTGGGTACTATGTGGATGATCAATACCTCTGGTGTGTGTTTGTTAAAAGAAAGGGAACCTTCAGAAGACCACATGGGAGCAAGAGGCTCAAATGCGTGTTCAGTACCCCCATTTGTTCACATAGTGTGAGTTGTGGCTTACGAGGACGTAACTCTCTGAGGTGAAGAGAATGTAAAGACCCGATAATTCAGTTGATTTTTTTTTCCTAAATTCATGGGAATTTTATGAGTCTGCAGTTTCTTGGTGGCGCGTGATTCCGAGTCTTGGAGTGCCCCAAATGATCTGTCGAATATTTGTTAAACATAAATTAACATGCATATGCAGTATTCCTAAAAAAAGTAAAATAACTGTTAAATGGTTACTCAGATCTGAAATCATATGCCACTGTTGCGCTTAGGATGGAGTTATTACTCTTGGGATGACTTATGTTAAGTCAGTGTGGGCCTCCTGTGAGAAAACCCAAAATGGAATAACAGTAAATAAAATTATAAAATATGGTTATTTTTTTATTAAAATTCTTATAACTCAAAAAATGGTTGCTCGGATTAAAAATATGAGACCAACAATGATCTTGTGAGGGCATGAATTATTTAATTAGATACTTACTTTGGCCGGCGGGGCCACCAAAAAAAGTTAGTTTTTGGGCGAAAATAAAAAATTAAGTGACAATTATTTTATTGTAAAATAATTACATCTAAACGGCAACTAGGATTGAAAATATGAGAGTACCATTGGGTTTTTTTTTGGAGTTTTTCACCTAGGTAGAGCCTAACCATGATGGCAGTTGGTTGAGGGTGGCTGATAATAATTTTCCAAAAAAAATTCAGGTATGTTCAGAAAAAATGCGAGCAGAGTTTTATAACTATTAAACCAATGCTCGGAATTGAAATATGAGGTCACCGTTGAACTCACAAACAAGGTGATTTCTTAGTGAGTCCTTCACCACAGTTGCATTCTAATAGGAATGAATGTTAGATTCCCAGATTTTTTTCGTGGAAGGATATAAATAAAATATTTCAACACTTATTTATTTTTATCCTTTCATTTCGAATTTCAGAGGTGCGAACCATATGAGGAGGATCAGGGAATTATAGATAATCTTTAAATTCCTAGTTACATAATTAAATAACCACCCGACTCTTAGACTACACCCTAATTAATTAAGTCAACGCAACTTAATTAATTAACTTGTTACACTCTTGGTTTTCCTCTTTTTTATGCCAACCTTAAAACTTAGTTTATAATGTTGGAACCACACCTCTCGCATGAATGGTATTGGAGGATTGGAGGGGGATCCTTTGGAGAAATACATCTTCTCCGCGAAGAACACATGTCTCCACCATGAACAATGATGCCGTCTTCTAACTCTCCTATCGGGGCAAGAAAATAGAAGACACCATCCGTGAAGAACGTCACCAATGACGACAATGTCTCCTCCCGAGGTTAACAGAATGACACCACCTTCCCACGTCTCCGTCAATCGATCACCAAATACAAGGTAGGGGGAGTTGAATAGTTTTAATTTATGAATAATACCCTCATTCCTTGCTGATTATATTGGTTTGATGATGGCCATTTGTTATCACCTAAAGGGGAGGGAACGAGATGAAGAAACACGACCTAGCATCCCTCCAATTGGTTTTTGATTGGTAGATGACAGAGGCCGAACCGGAAGGGAGTGGTTTCATCACACCGGACAAGAGAAGAACCATGGAAAGGGTGGGTCATGGTAAAGGGGTGTGGTGCCATCACACCACACTGGATAGGAACCGCGGCCAGGAGGGCAGTTGCGGTGGAGGCGTGGTGTCGTCATGATGTAGTGGAGGAGCGGTGAAGGCTGGCAGGGCCGGACGCCATGGAGCCGGACCAGCAGGAACTGCTGGGTCCCTCAGCCCCTGAATCGGCACAGCGGGCCTGTTCTGTTTGATAGACTAGGGGGGCACCCCATCTCTCCTGTTACCGGCCGGGCCACCCTCGGTCGAGCGGACCAAGGTCGGGCCGTCCATAGCCGGTCCGCCCCTTAGATGTGTCACCCTCGGGCTAGGTCGCCCTTGGGCAAGGACGTTTCATTAGGACTGGCCATCCCCTTGGCTCGAGTTGCTTCCTCAGACAGGGTCGCACCCGCGGGCCGGGTCAGACCCCGGTTCAGACTGGGTCAGGCTGGGTCGGTCCAACTAAGTCAGACCAGACTTGGACCCACTATGTTCATTTACACCATTTAGCCCACATATTGAGCTATGATAGTCTGATCAATGAAATGTCTATGAAGATGGAATTATTTGGGTGAGACTAATCTTTTGGCATACACCGCCTGAGGTTTGGACATAGTTGAGTTACATTCAGGTTGGTTTGAGCCTAAAAACCCACCTGGGCCCTGGAACGGAAATGCTAAAAACTCAAAGATCAAGCATCCGATTAATGCACCATCTGTCACATTGGGTTCCTAATGATGAGACTGAACAAAGGGACACGTCAACTCAAGACATTGTGGAAGTTGATATATCAACACTAGGCTCATGGAGGGGACCCTCCTGGAATCAAGCGTGTTGTGTGTGGGAACCCTAGGGATGGTTGTGACTGAAATGAATATTATACTAGAATCCTCTGTGGGTTTGACAACGATGACTATTATACCATAATCCTTTGTGGGTTTGACAATGATGACTATTGTACAGGGATCCTCCATGGGTCCAATAGTTCTGATTTCTATTGTTGTATCCTATGTGGGTCCAACAGAATAGATGGTCTTGTATCTTTTGTGGGTCCGACAGCTTAGCTAGTCCAGTATCCAGTATGGGTCCGACAGCTTAGATGAATCAGTGACTACATCTGATCATCTATGTCACTCTACAAAAGATGTATACATGTGTCTGTTGAGTCATATCCTTCAACCATAATAATTGTAGTGATTGAATTTGCTTATATTGGGGAATGGGTTGTGCTTGGTCTCAAGAGTTGTAGTCGGACTGTGATAGGTAACTTAGGTATATTCATGGGCATATACCTAAGTAGGATTGGTTGATACATCATGATAATATCTTTCTTTTTGGTTATTATTTGTTGGATATTGTGATACCCAGAGGGTCTTGGGGTCCCTACTAAGTATCATTATACTCACCCCTGCACGGGATATGCCGAAACATCATTGTGTTGGATGAAAATGAAGGACATCACTGATCGAGGTAGAGATTTGTAGAGATGGATGTTACCTAGAGGTGGACTTCATGAGGAGACGGTACCCGGAGGAGACGGATGGGACTGGAGCACTGAGGAGGCTATATGTACATACCCTTCAAGTACGATCCATGGTGGACAATCCAGGGTCTGCTAGACACCTTCTAGTTGTTTGTATTTTAGTTGTACATGTTTGTCTTTTCCTTGTACTTTACTATTGGTCTTGTATTTCCAGCCCCTTTTACTTTCCAACACATCTTTTGTTATATAGCTTTTACATAGTGTTTTCTTCCACTTGTACTCTGGTTGTGTGTGTTTACATTTTATAATTACAACGCCTTCCCAATTATAGGGATTTATGCATTTGGTGCTAGTTACCAGCCCCTGGCCTATGGAAGGAAGGCTTGTGGTAGTTATGACACAGGCCCTGGGGTATGGGTTGTGAAAGTTGGTATTTTTGACAGGGGTTGTTAGTGGATAAGATGATGTAATATTTACAATTTTAAGCATTTTTTGATACTAATTCTCTATGAAATTATATAAAACATTATTTGAGAAGTATATTTTGGTGTTTTTTTATTTTTGATGTAAAATTTATTTCAATTAAGTTATTTATTTTCATATATGAATATTTTCATATGGCTTACAATTGTTATTGATTTTATGTGATGTTATTAATCCTGCACATTATAGATAATTAGTTATTATTAGCACCATTTCTAGCACTAATAATGGCCTGAATTTATTATGTCTAAAATATAGATTATAAATAGTGGAATTTATCAATTCTTTTTTAGTAATGATAAAGGCCCCCTTTATTTGTTATTTTTTAGTGGTGGTAAAGGAGACCTCATAATGGCACTGAGGAAAATATCATGTTTTGTCACATTTAAAGCCCTTTAATCCCATTACTCACAGTACGTATATCATAATATCATTACGGTATAAAATTATGATCCCTTGAGGTAGGTTTATCCCTCGTATATCATTCAATTTTAGGGAAACTATAGTTAATAATATTGATAATAATTTATAAGAATCAAGTAGTTACCATATTGATTTCAATTCATTAATATGAATTGATTTAAATTCATTAATTTGAATTAGTTTCAATATTTTTAACGAGATTCTTAATTTAAAGATAAATTATTTTCTATTTATGTTTATCTATGATGGAATGTATTATGGGAATAGAGATATTTCTCATCCAAATTTTGAATTTAAAACACCATTCAATGTGTGTTGGATTTATTATAACTTGTTTGGTAGTTGATTCTCATACATCATGATAATAAGATAGATAACCAATATACCAAGTGAAGGGATATGGATTGTTAATGGGAAATTGATGGTTGTCTTTTATTTCTTGGGAAATTTTGAGGGATGTTCAACAGTGAGTTTTCCAATGTAAAACTAGATTTGGATAATCCTTATTGCAGCTTACCTAATTCTACACTCATTATGGGTTTGGAATATGTTTTCATGATTCTATATTTCTATATCAGTGTAATTTAAGAAATATCAGGGGTTACTAGTACACAAACATAATCTATATTTCATTAGTTATATATATTTATACATTTTATTTTGAAATACATTGAAATTTCAACATTCAATTTTTATTAAAACAATAATTATACTTTTGATATTATTCAGTCTTTATATTTATTATAAATAAATTAATTCTTATAAAAAATAAATATAATTTTATAGGAAAATAAAATAAGAAATAGATTATGTGATTCGATCATCTTTCATGCATTCCGGTTCATAAAAGTATGGCTATGGCTTGTGAAATATAAATTTATTAATTTATATTTAAATATAATTTATGAAAAAACAAACTATATTTTTATGTAATTATATTTTATATTGATAATATCAAAATAATATTCCAATTACATTAATTATAAATTTTTTACATATTATAAAATTTTATTGTGGTTTATTTTTTTTAAATAGATTTAGTCAAACATAAAAAATAAAAGTACTACTCAAAATGAATCATATTTAAGAATATATAATTTTGATGGAGTTCATTACTATTTTTTATGTGTTTCTATTTACGCCTTACTACATTTTAATTTTTTTGGTCAAATACGTCCTAAAGCTCACCATTAACCTGGTGATAAACTATTAATAAATAATTAGATAACAAAATAATGAACCCACCCTTGATTATTCAGTTTCTCATAAAGTTAACATGAATATTATTTTTTCCTTAGAATAAAATAAATAAATTAATGTGTGAAATAAGGCAAGAGAATATACTTTTAAATAAAGAAAAAAATTAATCACCTTGAAAATATATACATCAATACAAATAAAATTCACAATTAGGAAAAAAATCATTAATAAAAAACTCTATATATTTCATTACCTAATTTTAAATAAAATTCATTACAAAACCCATACAATAACTATGTAAATCATGAAAACCATGTCTCCTCATACAGATCTAATACAATAAGGCCATTATAGTGATGGGGAATTGGGGTGGAGTTTAATTGATAAAGAATTATGATTGTAATAGTGTTCTTCAACTTATATTTGACCATATTATCCATGTACATTCTCCGATATTTTTTATAGGGTTCTATGAATAATAATAGGGTTATGAAATGATGGCTAGGGATTCCCGTAATGAATTACACTACATTCCACCTATCAAGTCTCAAATGACATTCTTGACTCTCAGGGAGAAGCTGTTGTTAGAAAAAAACAAGGCATGGTGCCTTTTTCTTCCATATAGATTGAACATCAATCTGGTTCTCCGAGAAGATGATTGAAATTGGATTATGGAGGGCTTATTGATGTTTAGGTGATATGTGGGAATAATGGGGAAAGTAAGAATCCTCCCTGTCCATCAGTTCCGATATTGTTATTATTCTTCAAATTCCATTGTTGGGGGTAGAAAAAACACCATTAACATTGTATGGCACAAAGATATTGATGTAGTAATCATGGGGTGTGGATATGGGGTGATTGACATCCACCTATGGTGAGTTAGTAATGGTGTTCACTAGGAAATAGTATACATGAAGGACCCCCCATGACATTATAGTGGACGTGGGGTTTTTAACATCTTACTTATGGAGCATGTAGATTCTTAATTATTGGGTCTTAATCGGATAACACGATAGCCACCCTCGATAGCTAACGGTGATATGGATGCCTCTTCTAGTTCACATGTGGAAACATATTGAGGATATTATCATTCAAAAATTTCAACATAATATATTTATTCATTGAAAACATTTTGGGATTTGGTTTTTTTGTGATATTTGAGAATAAATCCCCACAACCATGAGAGGAGAGCCTTGGAAACTATACAGAGGGAGAGGAAAACTCAGTGGGAATAAAAATTGGAGGGTTGAGGAACATGCGATCAAAAACTACAACATTTGGCTTAACTGACCATGTTTATATGAACCAAATTCACAATAATTTATATTTTATTTACATATTCATTCTAATTTATTGTTTTATGTTTTTTAAAATTTCATTTAATGTATACTAAATCTCGATCACTCTTTTTGGATCTACGTATGATGACTGGAATTAATATTACATGGATTTTATGATCATTTAATTACAGATATCATTATTTCATATTATTTTAAAAGAACAAGTTATTATCTCTTTAAATTCATTGTATAGTATATGAAAATTACATAATTTTTTATTGAAATTACTTATATAATATTATTATTTAGGGAAACATTTTAATGCAAATGGATAAATCAATGCTAAAATTGGAGATGATAAATGAAATTATTTACTTACTTAGTTATGTCTTTCTATCATTAATATTAATAAACATTTATAAATATTATCTTATAATTAATGATGATGTCAGCGAAAAAATTATTAATATAAAATTTTAATTTAAATATTTTTCACAAAGAATGTTGTAATTTTATATTTTTTGTCTCTTGTTAAAACATTTCATTGTGTGACTAGTGTGTGTCTATATATATATATTATCATTTTCCCAAAAGTCATATGGGGATTCGAACGTCATTAAGTACAAATGGTGGTTTGAAAACATCATGTTAGAATGTGTGTGAATAGATTTAAATTATGATGGTGGTCCCAAAGGCCATTTACATTTTAATAATGGTGAATATGTGTTATCATATGTTTCACACTAATGTGATAAAAGTATTTATAAATACTTGAAATTAAATTAAATATTTATATATTGATGTTTCAAAAAAATTATTATATTTTATTATACATTTTTTATTTATAGAAACAATTTAATGTTAATAGATAAATAAATGCTAAAAATATAGATGATAAAATAGCTATTTAATTACTTAATAATTACCTTCAATCATTACATTTATCAAAAAACTAATACCTAACTTGTGAATTTACATAACAAGGGTATTAAATTACAAATTTTCTTACACATACTAATTTTTTATTTTGTGATGATATATAGAATAAATGTTTTTTGTGGAGTGAGTGGGAGGATATTTGAGGACGAAATGAAGTGAGTGGGGTGCTCATGGAACATGGATATGTAGTTTATGGGTGATGGTGAGACTTGTAGTTAGAAGTATTATATATATTAAAATTTGTGAATTTATGTGTACATGTTTATGTAAAATAAATCAATATATTCAGAAAGTACGAATACATGTTTATGTGATTTCAAATAATGTATGTTTGTTGAATGTATAATACTATATAGAATTTGTTAATGTAGAAGAGGCACGAGAGGAATACTAAAATACAAGGGCAAGGAATGAATAAAATGATTACCTAAATTATATAAAATATGAATATATTTTCATCAATGTGATGAGTGTAGGATTCAAACGATATAAAAAATTCAATATTGAAAATAATGAATGATTAAATAGAAATGTTGTATTGATTTTTCATATATTTCTTATTATTATTAATGAATATTTGATTTTTTACAAATTCATATGGAGCAAAATAATTTGAAATATTATAATTTGAATAAATATGTTATCTTATTGTTAAATTAGTCTATAAAAATACCATAATCATTAGTGAAATAGATTCTTGAGATACGACATGATCTATTATAAGAGAATCTCCAGTTATTGTGATACCACATGAACTGATCAATTTCTACTTCCATAAAACCCCATTTATGTTAATTCCTGTGGTGAGTTTGAAAATACTAAATCCTTCTATACTTATTTCTAGTCTATATCTTTTGGGAAAACACTTGTATGAATGAAATAGTATTTGTTCCTATTCAGGTGAAATCAAACCAATTATTTCTACCATGTCATCTCAATGTTACCATAGTATAAATTTTAAAAATGATACAATTTTAATATAGGTTACTCTAATATAGACAACATAAAATGCTTAAAAATTGAAATAGGCCTAACAATGCCCAAAAAAATGTATTGAACAACTAGTAATTGATACTAGTGATAGAGTTAAAAACTATGGTAACCAATGATTGAACAATGACTTATTTCTAAAATTATGCTAAGGTGATATATAGTTGTAGTGGATAACCAAAAGAACCTTGGTGAAACTTTTTAGAGGATTAATACTAATAAATTGGTAGGCACACCGTTATTTATTTTCAATTTTCATGTAACACCATAGACAAGAACTATATAGTTCATACTATAACAGAATGGATAATTTATAACCCAAAAAAATTATCAAAGGCTTTCTATGAATCACATATTGAATGATATTCATGCGAATCAACTGGATTATAGAAATATTGTAATACAAAATTGATGGTATTTGATTTTTTACAATAAAAAATTATGATTCTATGAAATATATGAATTATAATGAATTTATCGAATATGAAGACATCAATGTCATCAAAAGATGAATAGTCTGAATATGATTAGAAAAAAAAGATTTTATAATCAATGCAACATAGATTTTAAAAAAGAGTAATAGAATTATAAAAAACCTGATTATTGAATTAAACTTAAATTTAATATTTAGGATGAAAAATAAAAAATTAACTCGTATAAAAACTCAAAAATAATTACTAATATGTTACTGAACCAATTATATCATGTTCATAAATAAATTACTGATTATTGTTTTATATTTATTAAATGGAATTTATAGGTGTTTTATGAAATAAATATCATAGTATTGGAATGTGATGGATGATTTCATAGTATGTAAATACTATAATATTGAAACACATTAATATTTCATATTATAATTCCTCTATGTGAAGCCTTATGAATAAAATGATTAAAATTGGAGAATCTTAAGAGAATAAACTAAATTACAGTCTCTCACAGTGTAATTGTATGTTTAAATGTGTATTATAAAAAATGAATATACGTTCAGTCATTGTCACTTATGATTATTCATATAACCAAAATATTTTCCATATAGATATATATTTTTTACCTAAAATGTAATCATGAAACTGTATATATTTAACACTATAAATATCAATACATTAGAAGATACACTCATTGAAACATTGTGAATACTGAAATTGAATCATTTTATAGAATTATTTCGTAATATATATATAAGTAGAATATAATTGTATAACATATATTTATGAATCTTTTATTTTCTCATAGTTTCAATGTAAAATAATCCTATAGTATTTTTTTTAATTACATTTTAATTTGAATTAATATATGAATACTTTTGGCATACAACTATATGTAGTTTGTATCATTGGGGTTATACTATATTTTTATGTGTGTATAGGGGATATACCATAATACATAGTAGATATAGTAGACATATTGTAACTAAAGATGATTTGATTCAGGAACAATCATGTGAGGTATAAATGAATGCAATTGTGTACTATATATAGTTTACCATATGTGACCTAGATTATGTAATTTCAAACAAAAGATTAAAATTATATTGATAAAGATATATATAATTCAAGTATATATATATATAATCTATTAATTATATTCACAATGATGTTCATAGTTTCTTATTTTTTGTTGGTTTTCCAAAATCAGATAGTTTTCATACAGTATGAATATCTGGGTAAGCATACTAGTTTTATTTAAAAACATCCATGTTATGAATTCAATATGAATACAGGTTTAATAAATACTTCTCCTTTCTAAACAATTTTAATGTTAACTACTTTAGGTTCATTAATCAATATGGTATCTAAAAGGTGATAGAATGAATTTGATTATCATGTTTTTTTTTAAATTCAAAGTAGTAAAATTTGACAACTATTTCAACAAAATTTAATTGAAAATCTACATTAATTGGAGGAAACCTATAAAATATGAAATGTATCTAATTAATGACATGAGGTTTTATAAAACTATAAAAATCATATAATAAAAGAAGAAATCCCTTTTATTGTCACATTTACTATTATCTTAGAAAAAATTATTATTGTGTAGTGTAATGGAAAATGTGACATCATGTATTCTTTCCATGGAAGATAATTTTCCTTTGTTATTTTCCTAAATATTTAATATTTAAGTTTCAATATTTCAAAACGACTAGAATAAGTGAATATTGTTAGTTTGATAGAGATTATAGGAATGTTTTGTTTTGTAATTGTTATATTAGAGTGGGCTAGTGACTACTAATAAATGGAAATTAATGTATTGGAAATGAATAAAGATAATGAAACATCATGTAATATACATGATCACTTCTATAAATAATATTTATAGGATCTATTTTTTAGGTTTAAGAGATTAGTTTACTCATTATCTCCTATTTCCCAAAAAATCATTAATCAATTAATGTTTTCACTATTACAAACAAAACATGTAGTGGTTGTCTTAATAAAATTGTAATGATTTAAGAACACAAAGAATGATTTTAAGACAATTATATAAATTTTTTGTATTTTTTATAAGAGAGTGGTGATGATCTATAGATGATGTACTTTATTTGTGATGTTTGATCAAAAAAGATCCCATAATTAAAATAATGAGGAATAGCTAAGGTATGGTGATATATTTTAATTTTTTGAACATTATTTAATGTAAATTAAGAAACATTGTGTGTCAATTATTTATAATAATAATATTTTATATAATTTTTTTAATTTGGTTTCTACATTGAATATTGATAAGCCAAAATAATTTTTAATAAAAACACACTCCATGGAAGTGATATAAAAAATAAATATCTACTACACAATTATGAACTAGATTTCATATTTGACAATCATAAATGGGATTACTCATTCACAACATAAGAAAAAATAAATCATGAAGAAAAAATTTCTTCAATTCATTAATTCACACACAACAACCAATCCAACTACAGACAATACAGTATAGCTTGTAAGAATATATAGTGAATTAAATTAGCCTAGTTTCTCCATAGAACAACTATTATAACATCCCAATACAGTATCTCCACATAATGACTTAAATTTGGGATCAATAATTATTCAATTTATCCACAAAATGTATAATATTATCCACAAATTTGAGTTAAATGATCCATAGTCTATATCTCCACAATTAGAATTTAATTATCCATGAACGACTCTACAACCTACATCTTACACCACATAAGTGAAAAAAGATTAATAATTATAAAATAATTAAATGAATTATTCTATCAATGTATGGTGGATGAAAATATTCCATAACATAGTTCCACAAGATAGCATCGCATTAAAACTATTTTTTCTTGTCAAGATAATGAAAAATATACATTACACCAGTAAATATTTGTGTAATCTTCTAATCAACACTACAAGGACTAGACCTAAAAACATTACATAATATTGAATTAGATTAATAATTCACAATGAGTATCTTTTCAGGTTCAGTGTTTTAGGGAAATATTACTTAACAATTACATCTCAAAAGATTACAATCTAGACACTTCTACTCAGTTTCAATTTTATTCATAAAATAATAACTCTAAAAAAGATTCATGTATGGTTCCATGTTTTAGACTACATGACTTTTTTTATGCCATATTTAATCTATTCATCTTTATGTCATGTGAAAAACATTTCAATACTTCAGATGAGCATAAAAATCTCAGTAAGGGTTATAAAAAAAAGAATTAAATCATTAGTTCATAAATACTTATAGGACATAAACTCTTTTACTTACATCATAAAAACATAGATTTATGAATAAAACATAGAAATAATATATCATAAAGGTAACTTGTAGAATCCATAAAATACTTTCATTGTAGCTATCACAACTACATAGGGAGTAACTATGGAATACCCAACATAGTATATATTCTAAATCTCATAAGAGAAACATCCACCTTTACCTCTGTCACGTTACCCAATGCATTAGAGAGCTATCTCGTGCTCACCCACCCTAGGTTTATCATTTAACCACTCATATACATAAACAATTCCCAAGAACCATAACATATTCATAACACATAAAACAAACATAAATGAAATATAAAATTTCCACATTTCAATCACAATATATCATTAAAATATATTAACATAAAAAATCCATTATAAGAAAAAAAAATAATAACAAAATATTTGAAAAGTATATGGTGTTTATTTTCCTTAAAAAACAATATGACATGTTATGGAATCCAAAGATCAAATAATACTCGCGGCGGCCGAAAAAGGTCATTATCACCACTTTGGTTAAAAAACATTATTTTTTGTCGTTTATGAAAACGCTTCGTATAAGAATGTTTCATTTTAATGAAATTAAATGTAAATGTTGTTTATACATTGTATAAAATAAATTCATGTATTAGAACAAATTATTCCTCAATGAAAGGAGATTGAGACGAAGTCCCTTACCTCTTGTTCGACTTGACCCGATCGTTCTTTAATCTCTTGAAAAATAAGATAAATTTAAATTCTAATTGGTTAAAAACCATTTTCAAGTTGATTTTTCATTTTATATCACTTATTACCATGTTATAAACATTATGAAATCATTTATGTTAATAACATTCATTTTGTCGATATTTGGTACTTGATTAAAAAATGAACACCTTATATTTACAAGTTGTCCATGTGGTCAAAAGTCCTTTATATCCAGAATGATATTCATTATTTATATATAATATAAATCATATATGTGTAGTATATATATATTTATAACAGTTCATATGATTTGAATGTAGGAAATGAAATGCACCATTCATGGAGATGGTAAGTCGTAAGTACGCATTAATGGTACTTTCATTTCTATTTCTTATTTTAATGGCATTAAAAGATAATAATGCATATTTTTATTATAATTAAATTATAATATAAAATATAATATCCTTAACTCTATCTTTTATAAGTCCCGCATATGGAATTAACGATTCATATAACATTGAGGGGATGTAGTCTGCACTTCCTCAAATGAAATTATCACGTTTACACATAATAGAAACCATAAACGTATGATATAAAATAAAAATACAGATTCATAAAGAAAAAATAAACATAATATATATCATATATAAATATAGTGTCATATTAATGGACACCATGATAGGATGTAGGAGAAAATTTAACAATCATTCTCTCGTGAGGCATCAGTTTTCCATCCACAGAAACTGTATGTTAATCACCCATTAAATGGAGTTGTGTGTAAGTGTATTTGGAATTATTCTCATTAAAACATCCTAATATATTGAGGATAAATTTTTTCTTATAAAATAATGGAACAAAAATAGTTTATGTGTTGGAGAATTAAAATAAAGTAAATTATGTAAAGAGAAATTGATATATTTAATTTGGGAAACATCATTTGGATTGAACCTAAAAGACTTCTTAAAGCGCCTTATGCCTATGTTATGGTTTCTAGAAGGAGTAGAGGGATATAGGGAGCTTAATTCACCAGTGGTTAGACGATCCAAAAGAATTGAGATATGTGGGGAATTTTTTTGAAGTGAGATCTTTTTATAAGGGGGAGGACAAGCTCTTTAGGAATTGTTGTTAATATTATTTTATTATATACCTATCTTTGGTTTCAAAAAATCCAAAACTCACTAAAGATGAAGATAATATGAAAAATGGTATAAATAAAATCATCATATAACAATTTTATAGATTTTGGATATTTTTATTAATATTTATAATCTTTTCTCTTTAAATATTTCATTAATGAGGTAAATACTACATCATTATTATGTCATATATTCTATAATTTTTTTTGATGTCTAAAATTAAAAAAAACCATGATATAGGAAATTTTTTTAACATTCTAATGGATATTTATAGTCGGAAATTTAATTTATATAACCCCTTCTAAAAATTAATTTACTAATACGTATTTGTTTTTGTCATTTTTGCCTTTACATTAAGTTAATTAATCTAAAGTCTCATTATCACTACGAAGTGGCTAAATAGGGTCTCAAAATCGCCCCAAATATGACCATGGTCGTAAATGACTCATAAAATAAGGTTTATAAACGTGTTAATGTAATTTTGATTTATAATAATATTCTTTTTACATTGAATTACCCTATTTACCTTTTACTGTAGTAAATAAAAGTCAAATGTTACTATTCGCCAAAATTTATTTTCATCATATTGAAGAACATTTTACTTACTAATAACAACCATGTATGTTGGATTTTTAAAATTCAATTCACAGAAGTAGTAAAATTCTATTTAAATGAAAAAGTTAGTTTTTGTTAACTAGTGCTAAGTGGTTTAAATATTCATCAAAAATTGATGTTTTTCGGAAAAATCCCAAAAATTCAGCCTAAGATATATTTAATATTCCAAATTCAAAAATAATGTATATTTTTACAAAATAAAATCATAGAATAGTATAAATTAATTTAAAATTAATTCCCGTTGTTAAACCAAATAGCGTGTTTTTACGAAACAATAACTATAAAAAAATTGACACTTGTTTATGTCCAATTTCAAAGTGAAATTAATTCCAATGACCAACATTGGAATAAATTGTAAATATATAATCTAATTACCCATTAAACCCAATTAAAAAGATTATATATCCATATAAATAATGAACTTTATCAGAAAAATTCAAAAAATTTACAAAATGTTTTTATGTCCCCATTCTAAATAAGGATTTTATGTGGTCAAATATAATGTATAAAAGTGAACAAAACCCGATTTAAATAGGGTTCCCCCTTAAAAATCATTAAATCGGAATTTTAATTTAAATTATGCTTAAAATTAGATTGATTTACATTTTAAGCCAAAATATTTTTATTAGATAAATGTAAAAAAATTTAATGAACAAGTATAATCATATTATAGTATGTTCTGTTCATTCCCAAAAATATAACGGCTAATATTTATGTACTATTTAAAATAATAATATTATATTATTACTGTGCAATATATGATTTCAATGAAACTTGTTGTTGCGTATCGGGTACGCTATAAAAAATAGAAACCCCTTTCAAAATGAAATTAATATTTAATTCACCATTTTTAATAAATATGAAATATTTATTATTCCTTATTTATCTTGGTTTTGAAATCCATCCCCCCTTATTGGAATAACATCCATACAATTTTACTTATCAAAATAAGTGGGGGTATTTATCCCTTATAGAATTTTCAGATTCCCATGTTTCCTCTTCAACAATATGATTGTTCCGCAAAACCTTTACCTGGTGAATTACATTATTCCACAACAATTTCTCTTTTGGTTAAGAATCTGGACTGGTTGTTCCTCATAAGAGATATTCTCTTCCAACGGATGTTCCTATGGGCTCAAAACATGGGATGGATCTAACATATACTTTCTCAACATCGAAACATGAAAAACATTGTGTACCTAGGATAAGCTTGGAGGTAAATCCCCTCTGTATGAAAATGATCCAACTTTATCGATGATATCATAAGTTCCAATGAATCTCGGACTCAACTTCCCCATCTTACCAAAACACATCACACTTTTCCATGGAGAATCGTTGAGAATGACATGATCATCTACCTCAAAAGAATGTTCCTTCCTTTTGATATCTGCATAACTTTTTTGTATTCTCTGAGATGTTCTCATGTTCTTCTGAATCAACTGAACTTTCTCTTCCATATCTTCTACCAATTATGGTCCCATCATGATCCTATCACCTAGTTTATCCCAAACTTATAGAGATAGAAAATTCTTTCCATATAATTCCTCAAATCGAGCCATCTGTATACTGGAATGAAAACTGTTATTATATGAAAATTCAACCAATGAAAGATATTGGTCCCAAATTCCCATATAATCCATCAAGTAATCTTGTAACATATCCTCCAATGTATGAATGGTTCATTATTTTTTCCCATCTGATTGAGGATGATAAGATGTACTAAAATGTAATTTAGTAGCCAGTGACTTCTGAAGGACTTTACAAGAGTTAAATGTAAACTTGATATCATGATCATATACAACGGAGAGGGGAAGTCCCTAAAACCTGACTATCCCTTTGTCATACAACCAGGAAATTTGATATAGAGACAAAGTATCTCGAATTGGAAGTAAATGAGCATATTTAGTCTATCGATCAACAATAACCAAGATTACATTATTACCTCGATATTTCTTCAGTAATCCAACAACAAAGTCCATGGATATGTTCTTCCATTTCCACTCTGGAACTGGTAAAGGCTGAAGTATCCCATTCGGTAACTGCCACTCTGTTTTACCCTGCTGAGAAGCCAATCACTTCACAGTAAAATTAGTAATATCTCATTTCATTCCATCCCACCAGTAATACTCCTGAATATATATCTATATCTTAGTACTACTTGGATGAACTGAAAACTGGGAATTTTGAACTTCACAAAACATATTATTCTTCAACCTTTAATCATTAGGTACACATAATATCTTCCAAAATCTCAAAACACAATCATTATAAAAGTTAAATTTCGGAAGCATACTATTCTGAACCAACTCCACCTTTTTCTGTAACTCACTATCATCCTTATATGCTTGTTTAATTCTTTCTGATTAAGATGATCTCATTGACCCCTAATACAGAATAGAATAATTTTCTGCTCCAACGACTTCTATGTCAATGATTATCAAATAAAAAACCAATGGATATTGTTCCAAACATAACATGCTTAATAAAGCATTAATTTTTTGACTCAAAGCATTAGCCACTTTATTTGCTTTTCCCGGATGGTAATAAAATATGCAATCATAATCCATGATTAATTCCAACAATATCCGATGCCTCATGTTCAATTATTTTTGAGTGAATATATACTTTATACTTTTCTAATCAGTATATATTTTTCATTTTACTCCATACAAATGATTCTCCAAATTTTAAAAGAAAAAAACAACAGCAGCTAATTACAAATCATGTGTAGGATAATTTAACTCAAGTGGGTTCAACTGGCGTGAAGCATAAGAAATTACATGATCATTCTGCATTAGGACACAACTAAGTCCATTTATTGTAGCATCACTATAAATAACAAACTCACTATTTATGGATGGTAGTGCCAAAAGTGGAGCTTTCACCAATCTTCTTTTCGATTACTAAAAACAGTCATCACATTCTTCTATCCAGATGAACTTAACACCTTTTCGAGTTAATTTAGAAATTGGAGTAGATAACCCTGCAAAATTTTCAACAAACCACCAGTAATAATGTACCAAAACCAAGGATGCTACGGATCTCGGTTATATTTGTGGGTCATGGCCATTCTTCAACAACATTTGTTTTTTTTTCAAGATAAATAGTTATGCCATTTTTTTTAAATGTGACCAGGGAATGAAATTTGTTGCAACCAAAACTCACACTTGATGAATTTCCAAAATAATTTCTTTTAATATAAGGTTTTCAAAACAAACCTTATATAAATTTTATGTTCCTATTTACTTTTGGAATAAACCAAAATATCATCAATGAACAGAACCAAAAACATTCCCAAAAACTATTGGAAAATTATATTCATATGATCCATGAATATAGTAGGTGAATTAGTTAAACCGAAAGGCATAACTAAAAATTCATAATGGTCATATCTAGTACGAAATGTGGTCTTTGTAATTCATGCTTCCTTTACATTCAACTGATGTTACCCCGACTTCAAATCAATCTTCGAAAAATACTGAGCTCCCTGGAGTTGATCAATAAAATCATCGATATGAGCCAAGGATACATTTTATTAACAATGATGTTATTCAATGCTCTATAATCAATGAAAATTCTCATTAAACCATCATTATTTTCAACAAACATGACAGGAGACCCCATGGTGATGTTCTAGTCTGAATGAAACCATTATCAAACAACTCCTGGAATTGCTTCTAAAATTCTAAAATTTCAATCTAAGCCATTCGATAAGGGGGTTTTGAAATTTTCTTAGTATCAGGACCTATGTCAAAAGTAAATTCAACATCTCGATCAGGAATAATACCAGGGAAATCATCAGGAAAACATCATGTTACTCATTTACCACTGGCAAATCATTAATCTCAACACATCCATTATTTTCAACAATATGAGAAAGGTAACATTCATTTCTAACTATTACATGTTTCTCAGCATCCTGATATGTTATCAAAATCAAGAGTTTATTCTTGTACACAAACTGAAAATTCATTTTGAAAAGAATCCTCTTTAGCTCTGTATTCATTCTTAGCATGATAAACAGAAAGCAAATCCATACCCAAAATAACATCAAACTCTACAGGAGGCAAATCAATACGGTTTTTAGGTAGATTATTTCCACACACATGGACATGAATGTTCATATGAATTGTTTTTATCTCAACATTTCTTCCAGGTGATTTTACCATAAGATCAATATTCATATCATGGGATGGAATTCCCTATTTAGTAGGAAGCTTCTGAAAAATAAAAGAGTGTGTAGAACCTGAATCAAAGAACACATTGGAAGAATTTGAAAAAACAAACAGTTTACCTGATACTACTTCATTTGATGGCCCAACATCTGTTGAAGTAGTTACAAATGATTTCACCACCCCTTTTTGCTTTTAGTCGGGTTGCATTCCCTTAGTTGTGTTTTTTGTTGGACTCTCACATGCCTAATGACCCATTTCATTCAACTTAAAACATTTTTTTGATTGTAAATCAAATATTGTCTTACAATTACCCTAATATTTTTTAGTGTAATTATGAGACTTATGTCCCATTTTAAAAATCGATAGAAATTACCATAATTCAAACGACATTCCCCTACATGATTTTTACCACAATTTTCACAAATTGTAAACATAAGTTTCGTACCATCAGAGTTTATTGAAGTGTCCTCCCCTTAACCTGCCACCTTGAACTCTTATTCTGTTTTTTTTTTCAAAGAACAAATGATCGTCATCAAACTCTATTTCCACCTTCTCCGCACAATAAACATGTTTTTCATAACTTTTTAACTCCTGAGAAGCTAAAGATCTTCGATACATTGGATTTAATCCTGAGTAAAAATAGATTAATTTACTATCAATATCACATATGAAATTTGGAGTATAGCTTGCCAGTCGAGTGAATGTTTATTCATAAGCAGCCACTGAGTCATCCTCCTGCCTCAATTTCAGGAATTGTTTTTTCCATTCTATGAAGAACAACCTTAGTGAAATATTTATCAATAAACATCCCATTGAATTTATCCCAATAATGAGAACCAATATCCTCACCATCCCAGATATTTTTCACCGTCGACCACCACTGATCGGCATCACCATCAAAATGGTACATTGTGACACTAAAATTTTGATGTTTTGAACAACCCATGACATCAAAAATCATATCCAGTTCACTAATCCAACCTTCTTCCAGCACCGGGTCAGATGATCCTCTGAATGATGCGGGATGTTGCCTCCTGAAGGTCTCCACTGTTGACATATTCTTCTGTGGTTCATCTGGCTAATCTCGTACATGGATACCTCCACCATTTGTAGCCTAATTTCATTATTCCATCACTACAACAAACTATTCAGTTCTGATCCTGACCATCTTAAGTTGCTATTTTGGAAGGTTGTCTTCTTCCTGATGTCGTCCCAATATAGTTGACCTTTTTCCCCTATGAAAAACCGTTCGGAAGACAAAAATATATTAGGAGAAGTAACATGGTAATATGTAAATTCTATATGATATCCATATTAACAAAAATTACTTTATGGATATAGATTTACCAATGAACTAACTCCTAACGATATCTAAACTGACCTCTAATACTAATTTTAAGACTCGACCTTAAAACATTACATAATATTGAAATAAATGAATTATTCACATTTAAGATCATTTCAGGTTTAGAGTTTTAGAGAAATAGGTCATAACTGTTACATCTTAAAGTATTACAAAGTAGACACTTCTACTTTGTTTCCATTTTTTGATTAAATAAAAACTCTTAAAAATAAGAGTTATTTATAGTTCCATGTATTAGACAACATTAATTTTCTTCGAACCCATCCATGACCCTATTCATCTTTAATTCCTATGAAAAACTTTTCAAAACATTGGATGAGAATAAAATGCTTAGTAATGGTTATAAAACAATGAAAGAAAACATTAGTTTAAAAATGCATATAAAACATAAACTCTTTTTCATACCTCATGAAATCATAAGATTTATGAATAACACATAGATATCACATATCATAAAGGTTACCTGTGGCATCCATAACATAGTTTCATTGTAGCTAATAGAGCTACATAGGGCATTAATTTAGAATACCCATCATAGTATATTCCCTAAATATATTAACAGAAACATTCTTGTTTACCTCCTTCACATTACCCATTTCATTGGAGAGCTATCTCAGGCTCACCCACCCTAGGATTATCACGAAACCACCCTTATACGTAAATAATGGCCAAGAACAATAACATATTCATAACACATAAAACAAACATAAAGGAAAGAGAACATTTCAACAGTTCAATCAAAATATATCATTAATTTATATTGACATAACATATCCATTATAAATAGAAATTTTCAATACCAAAATACATAAAAAGTATATGTACTTTATTTTCCGTAAAAAACACTACGTCATGTTAAGGAATCCAAAGATCAAATACTACTCACGGAGGTGGAAAAAGGTTGTTGTCGCCACTTAGGTTAAAAAACATTCTTATATTTCTTTTAGTAAAATTATTACTAGAAACATATTCCGTTTTAATAAAATGAAAACTAAAAGTTGTTTATATAGCGTATAAAATAATGTCATGTATTAGAACAAAATATGCCTCAATGAAAGAAGATTGAGACGAAGTCCCTTACCTCGTGCCCGACTTGACTCGATTGTACTTTAATATCCAGAATAATAATCTAACGTTAATTTATACATGTTTAAGAACATTTTTTATGTTTAATATTCTGTTTATATCAATTATTACCCTGTTATAAAAATTATGTAATCATTTAAGATAATAACGTTCAGTTTTTCGATATTTGGTAATTGAGTAAAAAATGAACACCTTATTATTACAATTTGTCTATGTGGTAAATAGTCCATTATATCCAAAATGATATTAATTGTTTAGATATCGTATATATCATATATATCCAATATATATATATATATATATTTATAACAATTCATATCATTTGGAGGTATGAAATTAAACGCATCGTACATGGAGATGATAAGTCGTACGTACCAATGAATGCTACTTTCATTTATATTTCATGCATTAATTGAATTAAATCATAATGATACATAGTTATATTATAATTAAAGTATAATATTATATATAATAACATTAACTATATCCTTTATACATCTCACATATGGCATTAGCGAGTCATATCACATTGAGGGGGCGGTAGTCCACACTTCCTCAAAAGAAATTATAGCGTATACCCATAATGGAAACAATAAATGTATGTTATAAAAGAAAAATAAATAACAACAAATAAAACATAAACATGAGATATATCATATATAAATATATTTTCATCTTAATTTCCACCATGATAGGTGGTAGAAGATAATCGAATAATCATCATCTCGTGAGGCATTAGTTTGCCATCCCCAGAAACAGTATAATCTTAACATATTAGACGGATGTGTGTGCAATGGTAGTTACAATCCATATCATTAAAAAATCCTTGTATATTAGTGATACTTATATTTTTATAAAATAAAGTAATAAAAAGAGTTTAGGGGTTAGAGAAGTAAAATAAAAGAAAAAATGGTCAGAGAAACTGGTAACTTTAATTTGGATAAATTCCTTTGGCTTGAACCAAAAAGACTTGTTTAATTGTTTTCTATCTAATGTAAAGCTTCTAGGAGGGGTATAGGGATATAGGGAGCTTAATTGGTCATAGGTTGGATGATCCAAAATAATTGAGTGGTGTGAGGAATTCATTAGATGTGAGGGATTTTTATAAAGGGGAGGATGGGCTCTTTAGGAAAGTTCGCCAATATTATTTTATTATAAACCTATATTAAGTTTCTAAAGATCCTAAACAAATTGAATATGAATATAAGATGAAAAATGGTCGAAATAAAACCATCCAATAATTATTTTACAGTTTTTGGATAATGTTTAATAATTTATAATTAGTATTTATTTAAATCAATAAGTAATGAGGTAAATACTACATCATTATTGTGTCATATATAATTTAAATTATATAATGTCTAAAAATTATAAAAAAAGTACCATGATGTAGGAAATCGACTTATGTTTCCAATTAAAATTTATAATCCAAAATATAACTAATATAACACATTCTAAAAATAAATTTACTAAGAGATATTTTTTTTGACAATTTTTCCTTTACATTAAGTTAATTAATCAAAAATGTCATTATCACTCTCATGTGGCACAATGGGGTCCCAAAATCTACCCATATATTTCCATGGTCATAAATAACTAAAAAAATAAGGTATGAACATGTTTTATGGTAATTTTATTTTATTAGAATATTTTTTTTCCTTGATTTATCCTATTTACCTTTAACTGTGGTAAATAAAATTCAAATGTGACTATTCATCACAAATATTTTTCATATTATTGAAATAAAAATTACTTACTAATAGAAACCATGTATATCGGATTTTAGAAATTCAGTACACAGATGTAGTAAAATTTCAATTAAATTAAAAATTTAGTTTTTTAACTACTACTAAGTGGTTTCATTATTAATCAAAAATTAATGTTTTTCAGAAAAATCCAAAAAAATTCTGCCTAAGATATATTTTATATTATGAATTCAAAAATGTTGTCTATTTTAAAATATTCATAACCTAGAGGTGACATTAAATAATTTAAAATTATTTCCCATTGTTAAAACAAATAGCGTGTTTTTAAGAAAAAATAACTATCAAAAGATTGACACTTGTTTGTATCCATCTTCAAGTGAAATTAATTTCAACAACCAATATGGAATTAAATGGTAAATCTATATTATAATTACACATTAAAACCAATTTAAAGGATTATATAATGATATAAATAAATATGATTAAAACATAGTTTTGAATTAAAATACAATGTTTTTCACAATTCCTTAAAAAATAAAATTTATCAGATAAATTCCTAAAAATTACACAATTAAAATTTTGATGTCCCCATTCTAAATTAAGAATTTATTCGGTCAAACTAGAATGTAATAAAATTTCCAAAACTATATTTAACGAGGTTTCTCCATTAAAAGGCAGTAAATCGGCCTTTTAATGTAAATTATGCTTAAAATTAGATTCATCCATATTCTAAGCCTCTAAATTTCTATTGGATAAATGTAAATGCATTTGACAAAAATATAAAATCATCTTGTAGTTATTTTTGTTCATTCCCACCAATAATATAACTAAAATTTAACTAACATTTAAAATAATAATATTATATTTTTAGTGTGCAATGTAAGATTTAAAAGAATCATGTTGTTGCGTATTGGGTATGTTATCGAACATAGAAACCCCATTAAAGTAAAATTAATATTTAAATAACAAATTTTAATAAATATAAAATATTCATTATTCGTTATTTACCTGGGATGTTTCAAACAACCCAAATCATTACAATTTTAATCAACAAACATTTAACATTAAAATTGAATTTTCAGACAAGCATGGTAGAAATGACCATCCACTTGTGCTTATTCCTTTTTTAACACATGAAAAATCAAATGCTACAAATAATATGTAAGACATCAATATCCCAACAATCATTCCATGATGCTTTCAGGTTATAATACCTAGGAGACATGTGGTTCAATTTTATGAGTGCATGTGAAGGAACAAGAACATGGGGTAAAATAATTTTGAATTGAATATGTCTATCTAATTAAACAGTTATTTTTGAATTAAATAAGTTTTTGAAGATTATTTTATATGTATTTTGTTGATATTTATATTACAGAAAGGAAAAGAATTTTTTAAATAAATTTAAAAATTGAATGATGAAAAATATAATAATGGTTTTGGGATATATCATATTATCCTATAAAATGAGTTCAATCAATTTCTATATATATATAGAATAAAAAATCATTCTAACTCCACATCAAAAAAATAGTGGTGTTTCAATATTCCAATATATGAGAAAAAATAGTCACCCAAATTGTTGGTAGGGAGATATTTACATGAATTTAATCATACATGTCTATTGAAGACGGTTCCAAAGTAGAGTTGAAATATTTTTCATTCAAATTTTGAAATTGAAAATTTTATTAAAAAACAATGTTAGTGAAATGAACATATTTTTCATAATTACCATTTCAAGAAGAGTATCTAAAAATAATTTCCACAAATATATTCCAATAATTGAAAGGGAAAATTACAGAAAAAATATCTAAAAGATAAATCATTTTTCTGGATGGTGTGTCAAAATATTAAACAAATGTGTTTCAACCCAAAGGACAGTTACATTTGAATAATGGGGGAAAATGATTCCTATGTTGACTCAACAATCTGAGTAGATTCTCAATAACTACATGAAATAAAATTTTTAATTTTAACAAGGAATTCATTAACCCACTTCATAAAAAAAAGTATATTTGAGCATGAATTCAATCAGTAATTATATATAATAACTAATAAGTCATGAACAAAATAATATGATGATGAACTCTATCTATGCCAATACCTCCACTCTCCAATTGAATAGTTTCCAAATGTCATAGTGATAATAAAAATTATGGTAATTAGTATTATATATGGAATGAAAATATAAATATATATAAGAAATGAAATTGATGTCCCCACTATGTAAAAATGCAGTTTTGTGAATACTTTGTCACCCATGCCAAATAGTTTTTCAAAAACAAATATTTGAAATGGAATCTGCTTCCTTTTGAAAATAATCCAAAATAAACAATTATTTGCAACAAGAAAACATTCTTGACATAAATATCATTTTTCCATGTGCATGTTGAATTGTGAAAAATGTATTTACAACTGGTATTTACCACCGTCACAAATACCTTTCATCATTTATGTATTTTTTTTCTGGAATTCATAACACATCAAAAATAATATATCAACATATTCCTATTTGAAATGAGACACCCCACAATTATATTTTTTATCTCTGATATACTTATTTTCATTCAATATTATTTTACAACGATCTCATCCCAAATTGTTTCTTCACTACAAATATAACCTATTATATACCCCCAACTAATTTATTAGCATTCATTTTTTTATCTATAATCTCCTCTACTTTTCATTTATATATTTAAAAGATTATTTCTTATAGAAAAGAAAATATCAAAATTGGCATCCCAATGAATCAATGATTTTGGGGTATTCATTTAATATTTTTAATATTAGATTCATTTATATTTTTTCATATTATAAATTAGTATTATTCATTAGTAGTAATTTTAGTTAATTTAAAATAATTATTTATAATTTTCATTATAGATTTTGAATTAAATATATAGTTCAGATTAGTTGTAATTATTTTTAACCTGAATTAATTAGTTTTAATGAGAAAAAAAGGGTAGGAACATTAATTTTTATTAATTATAAATTCAATAAAATTATTTTAATGAAATTTGTAATAATTCTTGAACATAGTTATAATTGAGAGTAATTAGTTAAAAAGAATGATATTTAGTAAAAATTGGCGGTAATTAGAAAAAAATAAAACCAATGGGTGAAGATTAGTAAATATTAATGATTATTAAATATAAATATTAAAATATTTGATTAACAAAATAATCATAAAATTTCTAAAAAAAATATCACTAACTACTAAAAAATAACTATAATTACTATAAAATGCGATAAATATTAAAAAATTGATAGAATCAGAAAAAATAGATGTAATAAATAAAAATTAATAAGAATTATTATTAATTAACTGTAATTATTAATAACTAACTGTAATTGTCGATAAATAGTAATAATCAGAATTGCACAACCAAAAAATAGTAAATATCAAAAGTAATTAATTCCGTTTAATAAAATGTATCTATAATTACGGTTAATTACTAAAAAATTATCAGTAATTAGTGATCATTAGTATAAAGTAGCGTAAATTGTTTATCATTATTAAAAAAAATAGATGTCATCATCTATCATTAGGAAAAAGTGGTTCTAATTAGAATTACATTGTAAAAAATAGTGACAAGTAGCCGTACATAGCCAAAAAAATTGTAGTAATTTGTAAAAATGAGTATTAATTGTCTTTAAATAATAATAATTAGTCGTAATTACTAAAAAAATTGTAATTAGCATTAATTAGTAATAAAAAGCCTTAATTAGTTGTAATTAATCTAATATATCAGTAATTAGTAAAAAGGTGGGGTAATTACAATAAATTAGTGGTAATCATTAAAAATTAGCAGTAACCAATAAAAATTTTAATACCAAATTGTGATAGTTAGTAAATATTAGCAAAAATTGACTATAATTACTAAATAATATGAACAATTAGAATTGATTATTGAATAATAGTATTAATGAGTTGTAATAAAAAATTGTTCCATTTAGCAAAAATTAATGGAAATAAGAAATAAATATTAAAATAATGTCGTAATTAGGGGGACTTAGTTAAATTTTAAGATAATTAATAAATATATGTAATAACTAGTAGTATTTAATTGTAATTTTAAGTAATTGGTAAATAATAATGGCTAATACAGTTAATGTGTACAAATTAGTCAGGATTAGTTAACATTACTAATGATTAGTTAACATTTGTGGTAATCAATAAAAAAAAAAAACAGAGAGTGTGTAAAAATTAGATTTAATAATCTTTATTTTGTTAAAAAATACAATTAATTATCACTAATTATTAAAAAATAGCGGTAACTAGGATAAATTAGTGAAAACAGTTACAATTATTGGTAATTATTAATTGATAGTGGTAATTAGATGTGTAATGTAAATATTAATGATAAATAAAAAATTAGAAAAACATAGTGGTAATTATCGATAATTAGTGGTGATTAGTGAAAATAAATGGTTACTACCTGTAATTGTATAAAAAACAACAGTATTTAGCACTAATAAGTAAAAATTAGTTGAAATTATTAAACAATAGTGGTAATTAATAAGCATTAGAGATAATTAGTAAATATTTGTGGTAATTAGAAACCATTTGCAATAATAAGTAAAAATTAATGATTATTAGTAAATAATTAGAATAATTATCTGTAATTAGTATCTAATATATTTAATTATTAAATTTTTAGTAGAAATTTGTAACAATTAGTAGTAATTACTATAAATTACCAACAATTACACAAAAATATTTCAAATATTTAAATAATAGTAGTTATTAATAAATGATAAAGATAATTAGTAAGCATTAATGTTACATAATGATAAATAGTAAAATTTTACTTTTATATTTCAAAGGAATCATTATTTTGTAAAAATATTAAATATATTTTTATATTTAGTAGTAATTAATTTTTTTTGATAATTTCTAAAAATTCAGGATAATTACTAAATCATTGAGGTAATTAGTAAAAAATATTCACAACTATAAAAAAGAGCATTAATTATTAAAAAGATACTGATAATTACATAAATATAGTTGTAATTAGTAATATTTTTTGGTTGTTAATAAAAATTGCCCTTAATTCATTAAAATTAAATTTATTTAGTCATATTTATTAATAATAAATAAATCAAAAGTAATTATTAAAAAATAGATCTAATTTGAAAAAATATGTAATATATACAAATAAAATTTAATATTTTTATTATTAAATTTTAATAGAAATATTAAACAAGGAAGTAGACAGTATTACTTATTACATGGTCATGAGTTGATAAATCTTCGCCGGATTCCAATCATTTTTAGTGTAAAACCTGAATATATTGAGGGTGTTGTATCATTTTTTATCATTTTCAGAATTAAAACTATTATTTGTTTTCGTAAGAGAAGTTATGTTTCCATGTAAAAATTGATATATGAGGATATTTTTAAAATTTAGAAATTTCTTGTGGTCATCCATTGAGATTTGTTTCTTTGAAAAGATTATGTTTCCAAAAGTCAGCATGGTGAACATTGTTTTTGAGAAGGTACATATAATTTGGTTCAATAATCATGACAATATCAAACTTTTTTATAAGATGTTTCTTGTCCTTATTTTCAACAAAAATAAACTCATAATGATATTGACATCACCCCTCCGTTTAAATGATAATGATTTTATGAGTTACTAAAATTTAACATGGATATCACATATTCTAGTTTTATGATAATAAAATTTCATGATTTTCAAAATTCATGTTTATTAAATAGGATTATGGAATGTTGGGAATCATATTTGTTCTGATATTCTCTTTGGATGAAGTACTATTACCGGACAAAAATTTGTTTCCTTTAGATTTATATGAGATAAATAGGATGGTTCATAATTTGAGTCTTGGATACTAGAAAATTCATGTAGGCTCAAATTGTCATGAACCATCCCATAGGGGCATGAACTGTTACTATCCCATGCCAACCATCAATAGGATAGGGGCTAGTGACTAGTGCCAAGTCTGTAGATTTCATAAATTGGAGTCATTATCAATATGTACCTATATAAACACACACATCTCCAAGCCCATGATGCTAAAATGTAAAACAACTAAAACATTGCATTCATGCATCTAATACCCCACAAAAGATTACATCCTTAAAGTTCTAAAAATAGAAAAGTGGAATATGTCAAGACCAATCAAGACTACAATGACTTCATCCTACTCCAATGGGAAGGACTAAGTCAAAAGTACCCTCTCAGAAAACAAATTGGTTAATCAAGATCCAGCAATGCTCTATCCACTCCCAATGCACCAAGGACACCGTCAAAAGGGTCATCATCTCCATAAGACACAACACGTATTAGAGAAGTTCATGTGGGTATTGAGTACAATAATACTTAGTAAGATAACCCAAAAAACACTAATAATGATGCACCACCTATAGTAATATCAATATAATATATAATAGTTAATGAATAATAGAAACAAAGACCATATATAATCAAGAGAGACACCCTGTCAACAGGCGATCATAACCAATTGTTAATAATAGGGTTATACTCAATGAAACACTCATTTAGGGATAAATCGCTCCACTAGCCTTGTTATCATTGGATAAATTGAACAAATTGGTCTTCCTCTTGGGGCCCTACCCAAATGTAATGTGATGGTATAAGATGACATTGATGCACATATAGGGGGTCATGCCCAAAAATGTTGGGGGACTCCACAACCCCAATTTGGGTCAACCCACAATATTGGAGATCATATAATAATGGTACTGAAAAAAAACCATTGATGTGACCTAATAGATGGAGGATCTATGCCCTTCATAGTGAGGTAATGATTATTCCACAAACTCCAACTAGGGATGATAGATGATCACACTCTAGTCTCAGAAAGGTTCACCACAACTCTATCTTAGACTCGACCTCTAGATTGGATGAAAATCCAGTGATGTGAATATAATTTCGCATTGTACCATTTATAAAATGACCAAGAGAGCACACTGAACCCATACTGTTCTAATATTTGAAACTTAATAGCCATTATCACTCTTGAAGGGAGTACATGACACTTAACCGGGTGTAAAAGGCGTCCCCATCTATCCCAAGTCATACTCATGTGGAAGAGCATCACATAACATGTAGCCTCCAAATACATGGAATGTATTAGAGGATGCACAATATGTAGAGACACGTGATACTATGTCCTTGTATCCTTGTTGTGTATGTGTGGCAGTACATTGCGTGTCCATTCCTGTGTACTCCAACCCATGTCTGTGTACTTCCAAAGTACATGGATAGTCAATTGGGGAGGATCACATATTTTTTGATAGGGTTCACAAATAATGTGATCCTTAACATTTTATAGAACCACAACGCCATAGCGAGGGGGCCACACAGTGTGTAATTTTGAAATACATTCCATGTTGGTTGGTATTTTCCATATCCATTAAGGATCACATATGTGTTGATCTGTGCACCACCAGAACCTCTAATCTAATTAAAACCTACATATTTAGGTTAATCTATTACTCTAGCTTCCATATCCTTGGAATCTGGGTTTGGATCCACTTCCAAATCACCATTATCAAGCCGTATGTTGTTACGCCTCAAAACCAGGTTGAATGGATAACACAAATCCATTCTAATCCACTGATAGTCATCCACTAATATCATCACACCATGATTGCTTTACTGATCAGGAACTGTTCGTTTGGTATTGATCCATTGGGTTTTCTTTGGTTTATGCAATAATTGGAGACCATGTATTCATCGAACTTTTCACTAAAAAGATTCACCATTAGTGAACATTCAATGAATGGAGGGACAAATCCACAAACAATAAAAGTGAGGAAAAACATCCTCTTTTGTTTGTTTTTCCGAGAATCGTTATCATATAATGGATTGATGAAGTGTGATAAGTGAATGATCAATAAAAAATTACATCAATTTGATATCTAATGATGATGTGTGTATCAATTTTTTTTCATTGAATTGATCTGCATTCATTCATGATTAATAACAAGATTGAAATTACAAGAAAAAATATCCTACATATATTTTGGACCAATCATTAATGAATAATGTTTATGTTTCCATCATTGATTAGATCCTCCACCACTACTGTCATAAGGATCCACAATCCATTCATCAATCGTCTTCATCCACCAAGAATGCTCTCCTCCAACAACATCTAGTTCTCCATGGATTAGAGGACAACCATGAGATAATACTCATAGCGGTATATTTAAAAAAGAATATGTTTGTAAAACTGAACTAAATAATATAAATTCTTAAGTTTAGTAATATTATTAATTTCACACCTTGGAAAAAATTCACCAACAACGCATACTGATGATGGTTATGATTCTCCATGAGTAACAACACCATTTTGAACTTAGCAGTGCTCTTTGATTTCCAATTTGGACACCAGTTTTGTAGTAATTTTAATTTTTCCTGAATAATCACAAGCATGATATATAATTATTTAATATATTTCAAACAATTATACCATAGACACAATGCTTCATAATAAATTGTTGTCTTAGGTCCTAGTATCGCAAAAAATTAAATATAAAAACTAATTAAAGGGTATAAAATATATAGTTCATGCCACATACCATCATTGGAGCCTTAACGTCATAGGTTTACATGGATTATAGTTGTCCTCATGTTTTCCTACATGATTCCTGAGCCTAGAATGGACGAACATGGGATGGTGGTGGTTATAGGTCGAACATCCACCCACATCTTATTACCGTGACTACCCGTGCAACACATATGTCGCCTTGCGGACCACCCGGCTTCTACCTCTGTCTATATCTTAATATTCCCTCGAAAATATCTTGATTCATAGTATGATGGTTTGGGAAATCTCAGTTATTATTTCCCCAACCATTGCAAGAGAAACATTTTATGTCCCTTGGTTGAATCATTCCACCAGAGAGCCTTGCACAGCTGACCCTAAGTCATGGAATATCTTCATCAAGTTTCATACCCACTTCGATCCTGATGACTAATTCCATTTAACTATTGTATATCTCTATGCTATTGTGATACCACTTATATCTCCCACTAATTGTTTCTACTCATCCAGAAAATAATCAACAAACATGGCGCACTCGGTCACACTAGTATAGGTTTAAATGCTAATAGATAACACGAATGCCCTGTCATCCTGGACCAAGCCCGAAACAAAGTTCTGAACCATGATGAACTGATATCATATAATATCAATGGATTAATAACAGATATTATTAAATCTAGTTGAATACTATTCCACTTTAATGCTAACCTACTGTAGATACAGAAGCTAATGTATGTGTACTTTTCACAATGCATCCAAATAAAACACTTGTCTAAAATGGCACATGAAGTCAATTCATGAGGTCTATTTCTTATTCTCTAGAACGTTCACCATGCTCCACCATATCCCCATAGAGTCTTGATGAATACATGCAACAAGGATTATTATCTTAGTAGTATGTGTCCTCACAATGTGGAAAACATGAGTGACTTCTTCTTGCCAATCCTCAATAACCTAGGGGTCTGGCTCACCCTGAATCCTTGGAGGTCACTGCCAATGAAACTCGTGTAAGGCACTCATCCTGTGAGAAACTTCAGTTAGTCATGATGGTTCTATATACAACACAATGGGTGGTGGTATTATTGGTGAACCACCAAAAGGTTTTATCTCTGGTAGAATCCCATATATAGTAGTGTTGTCCCTAGATAGATCATCCTCGTCAACATGTTGTAGAATCATAGATTGTTGTAAATGATGAGCCATGCTGAAATAAAACAATATAAACCATGTTCATTTAGTATATCTAGAGAGACAACTCAATAATCATATGGAAAACACAACCATTATTATATGATGTGTAACACCTTGACCCATGACTCCCAGAGGTGGGGGAATATTACATTACCTTAGCTTGATTACAATGAATCAAATCCCAATGGACCGTTCATTTTACTAGAATTTAAAATCCATATTAAATAAATGATACCCATAATAAATAAGAAAATAAGAAATATAAACATGCTACATAATTAAATGAAATAAATTGTATCCTTGAATTCATATTTAGTGATATATTGTTCATAACAAGGGGGAAGGAAACATACTAAGGGTGATATCAAATGCTCAATAAGTGTATGTAAATTCAAAGAAATAATTAATCAGAATGAATAAATAAACCTGGAAATGTAAATAACTAATAACATATGTCATTCAAAAATCTATATTAGGCAATATCAATATGGTAAGGTACAAAACTGAAACTCATGCCATCTAAATCAATAAATTTATAATTAAATGTATCTGTAGATATTCCATTGATAAATCTAATGGATGAATAATAATTGAATCTAAATGAAAGAAATGATTAATAACTAATAACTATAATATACCGCTAAGGCATCATTCCAAATATCAAATATATTCATGGAATCTTTCCAAGAATCTAAAACATTCATGTCTCCTTGGAAAAATAAAATTCTATAAATACATATTTTCATGTAATTATAATTATCAATGAATCATTCAATTAATCTAATACATTTAAGGCTTCATTACCCAAACAATATATTTTCAAGGCTTTGTCCCACGAATATAATACTCTCATGGTTTTATACCAAGAATCTAATACATTCAAGAATTCTTTCCAATAATATAATACAATCAAATATATTTTCCATGAATCTATACTATCAAAGATTCATACCAATAATCTAATACATTCAAGGAATCATTCCTGAAATCTAATACATTCAAGGCTTCATGATGATAATCTGATATTATTATTAATAACACCATATGAAAAATGATATTAAATTTAAAAATAATCATATCAACGAAAACTGATATTTATATTTAAGTAAAATTACAAATAAAAATTATTAAATTAATGTTATTGTTTCAATAAAATTCTATAAATAACAAACAGAAGTGATATTTTAATGATAAGCACTAAGAATAATATTTAAACATTACAAATTGTCTCATAACACTTTGAGACATTTGAATCATAATCTCTAAGAATGTATGAAATGAAACATAGAATATCATGAGAATAATAGTTTTCAAGGTATTAAATTAAAAAAGATGTATATACTCCCAATAAAATAGAATCTATGGATTATAATAGATAATTATCAAAGGAATGTGAATTGAGATGAAATTCCATTACTACTTGAGAAGATTTTGAGTCAATAGTTCCATGAAAGTGTAACATCAATTGTAATATTTAATATTATGAAATAAAGTTAAATAATTATATTATTTAACAAAATGGGTAGTAGGTGTTTCAATCAAAATAAGTTAGTAGTGAATATAACATTAATTTTACATATTTAAAAATTGAGATGAAAATAACTTACAAATGATGAAAGAAATTAATTGAAAAAACCAACAGTAATAAATCATAAATAAAAAATTTAAATACCATGAAGATAATATAATTAATGATATTATTTTTCAAATTTTTAGTATGTAAACTATATATAATAAACGAGGTTCAAAATAATTAAATATGTCTCACATTATAAAAATGAGATAATAATCTCTTACCTTAACCTTAATTTTGTGGTCTGGTCTTTGTCCTTCTATATAGTGGTTTAAAATATGTTACTAACAACTAAAATAATATAATATTTTTTCTAACATCATATATTAACTTATTATAATATTTTATTACCCTTTTGTTAACACTCTATAATTGTTTCAACTATTGTGTATCTTAATTTACTAGTGTTCATATATATTTTTGGACTAGTAAATTGTTTCTCTTATTTATATGATCATGATTTCATCATCTTGTAATTTTAAACCATGAAAAAATTATCTTATATATTCGATACATATTTATTTAGAATAGACTATAATATTTGGATATTATAAATGAAGTACACTATTCATGGAGATGGTATGTTTTACGTAGGTGTGAACACTACATTTATTTAATTATTATATTATAATAATGAATAATAAATGATTCATATGTATATTATAATTATTGTATAATATAAATTTTATATATGTTATATATTATTAATAAATCCATCATTTATTTGTTCCATGTGTGGCATGAACGAGTCATATAGCTTTGAGGAGGTGGTAGTCCAAACATCCTCAAATGAAATTATCATATTTACAAAACATGGAAAGCATAAAATTATATTATAAATATAATTACATAAGAATATATACATTTTCAATATAATTTTTCTAATATTTAAATATATTTTCTATCATAATTTCCACCATGAGAGGCGGTAAATAAAAATTGAACAATCATCTTTTCATGAGGCTGTAGTTCGTCATACAAATATATATAATGTTAGTTACCCATTATATGAAGGTGTGTGTAATTGTGGGTATAACTAAAAAGACATGGATTTTCCAGGTAATTTTTTGACATATATGTAATTTTCATGAGTCTAGAAAGATTGACTATCTATGATTCTGACGCTCAGTGTACCCAAAATTAATTTCTGAACATTTTTAAATATACGTTCAGTAAATGCATGGGCAGTGTTTTCTATATATTTAATCGGTGATTGGATTGGAAATATGATGAAACCGTTGAATCCACATCAATGGGATTCATTAAGTGATGTTTCACATTGACCGTGGAAGGTTTGTAGAAAAATATACTTTTTGGATATTTAAAAGAATAATAAATTACAATGTTATTTTATTTATATATTTCCATTCCTCAAATGGATAGGTGGCAGTGGCGAGGCATATGAAATGACAATCTATTAAATAGATTGACACTACTTTTCTTATAATTACACTATTGGTGTTTTGGGAGGTCCACCATTTAAATGAACACCATAAATTCCTTGAAGCATTACCCACCTCTTCCCCCTCTTATTTATATGGAGCTCGGGGAGGGATGTTGGAATGACTTCACTAAACGCGAAAGCTCAAGAAAACAATGGCAACAAAAACCACATGTACGATGAGACTGGTATCATTTAATGGTGAGAAGAACATCCTATTCATGAACCGATATCAACGAAAAAGGAGGTTTCTTCGATCATCTTCAGTAGAATCCTAATCCATGTAGGGGGTATATTTTGAAGTCTTCTTCGATGAATTAAATTTTCTACAACTTGTTATAATGTAATGATCAGGGTGCGGGATGAACAGAAATGTCCCAGACCCTCCACCAGTTTGTTCATGATGTGAACATCAGGGGAAAATTTCTAGCTCATCGGCAATGTGAAATATTGGGTCATGTAGTGCTGATGGAAACCCCAGAGCCTCGAAGGTGCTAATGACACCAAAAAATTGACCATCAGAGCACATTTGGTGGTTCGCGTAAGAACCCACTGGCACAACATGTCTACGGCGACCGGTGGGGACTAGAGTAGTCTCACGATGATTGGCTATGGGTGGTGGGATGTGGCGCACTGTAGCATTCCATGGTATCCTGAGGCATTCGTCCCGATCCGGTTGGGCGGGAACCGAGCGACATCCAAAAGATCCACAGGTAGTAGTAGTTGTGGCCGCTCGGTGTTCCGCGTTAGTGGAAGCTGGTCAACCAAATGGATGATTGTTTCTTATAGTGGGGAAGAACCCCACTGGTCGGGTGAAATTTCCCTATAACCGCATGCCCAATGGAGAAGGTGGTCCTTTATCTGGCGGACGAGTCCGGACTCGCCCGATGAGTCGGTACAGACCCACGGCCCAGCGGGCCAATGTGGGTGGGCTGAGCCCCAGTCAGTGGGTTCGGCCAACCGTTTCACTGGACCATTAACTAATTGGATGACCCTGATGGCCCATAACTAGTGAACCGGACCAACTCATAATCGGCCAGACCCAGGTGGGGTCTTGTAGACCCTATGAACTATTGTTTCAGGTCGGTGAGACCGAGTCGGACCAGGCCCAGACCCAACCATCCCCTGAATAAATAATCCCTTGTAACAGATGAACCGTGTATCTGATTGACATTCCTTATATGGAATTTGAACCCCTTTTAGAAATTGTTCCCTTTGAAGTATTCAATTTGGCCCGACTAAGCCAGGCTAGACAAAGACCTAATCACCCCCGTTTCACGGAAAGGGGAGCATGTAACAGACCGAGTGTCTGATCGATGCACCGTCTATGGCATAAGGAACCTTTTGAAAATTCATCCCCATAGAGATACTCTAAATTAATTTATAATGTGTTTGACATGTGACCAGGGTTGAATCATACTTGAATCTCACTGGGCTCTTTTTACACAAGTGCCCATATCTCACAGATAGAGCGTATGATCAACGCGTTGTCTATCACATTGGGACACCAATTATACGGTAGTATCTTGTGAATTATTTTTTAAGGAATTTGTACCAGTTGAAATAAGACTGATGGAAGGAGTATCAGTTCTTATAGAAACAAGGGTGTTATGAGCACGAATCTTGTGACTGATTGTCTTTGAAGTAGAGACCATGTGTGGATCAGAATCATTGCGACATTGTATGGTTCTGCTTTATAGCTACCCGACAAGGACCAGTTTTATAGAATCCTATCGAGGATCAACAACTAGAGACCCTTTTTGGATCAGTATTCCAAGGAACTAATGAGGATAAATGTCTTGACACCTTGTGCCGATCAATGTTCCAGCTACCCTCTTTGGATCAGCATTCTAGCGATTCTGTGTTTATCATAATTCTAGTGATCATGTGTGGATTAGCAGTATCATGACCAGACGAGGCCCCACCTTACAGTGGCCTATCATGGAACAACGACATGCATCCAAGAGTGGGTCGTTAGTATAATAACTTCTTGTGGAAAAGTTATGGAACTTTTAATAGAATATGATGATATAGTTTAAGACTAATCATCTATATTCTAGATATCTTTGTTTTATAACTTGTTTGAGATGTCTTTATTGCTTGACTCATTTTGATTGAGTTCTTCATTTGTGGTTTTCCTTTGTAGAATTATGGTAGACCGTCGAGGGTCTCGGGGTACCTAATGATTATTGTTATACTCACAACTGCATGGGCATTTCCCGCACATTTTTTTATCATGTTTAGATGACAGAAATCATTGAATTCGTTTTGGAAGGAAGGACTAAACATTTCCTGGGGTGTATATTTAGACGTGATGTTCAACAGTGACGAAAAACTGTGAGTTGCACCTACCCATTAGGTAGGATTCTTGGTGGATGATTACAGGAGCTATTTTTCTATTACTGTTGTACTTTTTAGTAGGGCTTGTATTCTAACACTCTTACCTACAGTACTCTTTAAATTTAGTTAAAAACTTCTTTACAACTTCAGATTTACTAAGTGGGTTGTTCTCATTTTATTCATGGACATTGTGTTTTTAGTTTTGAAGGAAATGTCTACCCATTAATTATGGATATACCCTTCAGTGCTAGTATCCATCCCCTGGCCTATGGAAGGTGGGCATGGGGTAGTCATATCATGGGCCTTAGGGGATGGTTAATGATAAAGTGGTAATACAAGAGTCAGTTCTACCGAAGAACTAGGAGTCAAATATTTTTAATGGAGAAATAATGTTAAATGTTTTGAGTGTGGATTTCGGTTTGGGGAATCTAATGTTCGTGTAATGGGTGATGTATCCATACACCCAGACCCAGAATTCTGATCTCTGATTCAGTACATGAAATCATTGTTTTTAAGGGTATTTATAATAATTTTTACAAGATTCATTTTGGCTCAGCTCACAAGGTATAACTTAGTTACCATGGAACACCTTTTTCATTTCAGGATGTCATAACATAGATAACCATCCTAGATGCCCGAGAGAGTTGATTATGAAGGACCACTATGCAAAAAGGCTTCAGTGCATGACCCTCTTAGTATGTAGGCACCTTATGGTTGTGTACTAGTAGCACCACCACTAAGAGGGAGCACATTCTACCAGCCCCACTAACAAATGGTTCATGCGAACTGAGCATGTTGCACGTGTCTAGAGGTAGAAGCCTCTAAGGATATGAGGCAATATGTATCCGCAGGAGGCTGAAGACTGGATAGAGGTTGTGGCTGGTGTTTTTTTCTTTGTTGGTACACCATTCGACTTGATGGTAATCATAGCTGGCCTTATTTACTAGGGAGTAGTAGAGAGATGGTGGAGCATGACACTCTAGATCCACAATGAGGCAATCCTCACCTGGGCAGATTTTAAGGTCTTATTCAAGGAAGAGGTAGTTACAGTGGATCTATACTATATGAATATCAATGAGCTCCTAAACTAATATTAGGCTAGAATTACTGTGGCCCAGTACTCAGAGTGGTTCACCTCCCTCTCGAGATACTCTGCCAATATAATGCAAGACCCTTTCTTCAGGTACTAGACCTTCGACCAGGGACCCTGATGGGAGATTAGTGCTTCGATGGTTTCTCATATAATTATGACTCATGCTGGAGTTCTTGAGGGAGAACTCATCGTTAAGATATTTCTTGCTAAGCAGACACTGACAGGGAGACCCAACATCGGGTGACACATAGCAGGGTCATTTGTGGATGGTAGTATGAAGATGACACATTGGTCCAAGGAGAACATATCTTCTGTTGGATTACCCCAAGACATAGGTTAAGTGGTGTGAGGCTCATTAGGTATATCAGACCTACAGAATATTAGGTTGTGCTTCACAACTAGCGGGTAGGGCCACATGGCTCGCAACTACATGACTAGCTGCATATACAACCATCAAATGGTCGAGGGACAGCTAAGGCAGTGGCAGCGATTCAAATAAGGTGGACTATAGGGAAACATATGTGGCATATGAGCGGTTTTTGTAGTAGGTGGTGCAAAATGGTTTGAGGTTCTACATCCACAACTTCTAGGTGGTCCACCCCGACTACAAGGAGTATGTTTCAAGGGATGAGCTCAGCTCCAAACACCTGAGGCCTATGACAATGGTGCTCTAGGGATTATTAGAGATATGATCTGTGGCTACTCCATAATAGATACATTACTAATAAACAAAGGTTCCATTATCTCTTTCATTACCACAACTCTCATTTGAATCTTGTATATTCTGGTGGAGTCATTAACTCGATCCTTAAGGATAGAGACTCCCACGAGAAGGGATTTGATGATTACACAATGGTTACGGTAGAGAGAGCTTACTCTTGGAGGTGAGAGAATCGGCTGGGATCTTCTAGAAGTGGCTTTGAGGACATATGACATCATCATGGGTATGGACTAGTTACCTATAGTTATTTATCAGATTGAATGCATTAGGTGCATAGTGTGTTGTGTCCATGAGGATGGAGCTATGTTTTCCTTCCCTGGTGATAAGGGATCCTTTGTAGCATAGGATGGAAATATCATGAAAAGGTTGAAACTAATCACACATTAGTTGGTTAGGATTACCCTTGAAGTATTTAATACTGAGAGTATGAGATATCCTATAGTGGTGGACCAGTATGATGATGTCTTCCCTGATATTGCTCCGAGACTACCTCAATGCTGAGAGGTCGACTTCTACATCAACCTGTAAACTAGGATGACATTGATATCTACACAATTATTTTGGATGGATCTTGTGTAGCTTCTTGTGTTATGGGTATAGCTCAAGGATTTATAGAGTCAGAAGTTCATAAGGCCAAGATATTCTTTATGGTCAGCCACAGTTTTGTTTTCCAAGAAGGTATATGGGAGTTATAGGCTCTATGTGGATTATGAGCGCCTGAATCAGGTGATCGTGAAGAACATGTATACACATCTGAGGATTGATGATCACTTCTATCAGTTAAAGGGAGATCGTTATTTTTCAATGATATACCTTATATTAGTCTATCACTAGCTTACAGTATAATTTGAGGATGATAAGAAGACAACCTTCAGATGTTAGTATGGACACTATGAGTTCATGATTATTCCATTCAGCATGACCAACACCCCTGCAATTTTCTTGGGACTCATGAACATAATATTTTAGCTATACCTCGATCAAATTGATGTGGTCTTCATCAATAACATCTTGATATACTCGACGTCAAAGGAGGAGTATTCCAATAATGGCAAGATAGTACTGGATACACATCTAGAGAACTGGCATTATGGTAAGATCTTGAAGTTATAGTTCAGGATATGGGAGCTCAAGATTCTAGGATGCATTATCTTAGAGGATCAAGTTGTAGTATATCCTGAAATGATAAGGGTTTTTCTTGCTTGGGAGCCAACCAAATGTTTCACAAATGTGAGAAGCTTCATGGGGTTGTCTAGGTACTACCAGAGATTCATACTTAAGTTTTCTAGAGTTGTGGCACCCTTGTCAGCATTGATAAAGAAGTTACATCCCTTCATATGGATGGAATGATGCCAAAAGTGTAGTCAGGAGTAGAGATAGATACTGAAGAGTTTCCCCATTATGAGGCTACCAAAAGAGTGTGTTGGGTATGTACTCTAGTGCGATGCATCATCGATTGGATGTGAATGTGTCCTGATGCAGTAGAGATAAATGATCACTTACGGTTTACGACACTTGAGATAAAATTAGATGAACTATGCCACTCATGACCTGGAGTTAGCGGTAGAGTTCTTCAGCTTGAAATTGTGGTGACACTACTTCATGGGAAATCTTTTTATAATATATTATGATCACAAGAGTCTCAGGTATATCTTCTCATAGAAGGTCCTATACCTAAGACAACGATGATGGCTAGAGTTCCTCTATGAAATTGACTTAGAGATAGTCTACAATTCTAGAAAGGGGAACGTAATAGCAGATGCACTCAGCAGGAGGTCTAGTCTATAGTTTTTGAGTGAGAAGACAGAGCAACAAGTCATGTTACATATATAATTCTTAGATTTTGATAGAGCATCTTACCTATAGTCTATGATAGTCACTCCCCCAATACATCATCGATTCGGGGAGGCATAACTTGGGTACATTGACTATGATGATTGATGTGTTCAGATATACTCAAGATAAGAACCTGATGGATTTTATGAATGTGGAGAGCTTGTAATCCTCTTTAGATGATGCACCATGGTACATATAGTTCTACGTGGGGAGGATTGAAGGATATTCCATTCTTCCCCAATGGTGGTACATCTGGATGTGGTGAATATGTACCAAGATCTCTGGAATCAACATTGGAGGCCTAGGACAAAGAAAGCATCCGTATAGCTTGTTTCATGATTCCTCACTTTTCAACAAGTGATAGTCAATCATCAGGTTGCCGCAGGGTTAGTGGAACCACATGAGGTAGATGAGGACCATGGGGAGTTATCAATTATGGGTCCATAGTTGGAATGGACTACCACTAAGAAGGATCAGATCATCCTGGAGTAGATGAGGACTATACAGAGTAGGCGTAAGTCTTATGATGATAGGAGAGAAACAACTTTGGAGTTTATGGAGGGAGATTGTGCCTTCCTATGGGTCTCACCTCGACAGTGTTTGCGATGATTTGGCATGGGAAAATAGCTATCTTGGAGGTTTATTAGACCCTTTTAGGTTCTCAGTAGTGTTGGTGAAGTATCGTATCACTTTGATCTTACCCCACAAATTCATTGATAGCATGATGTTTTCCACACATTACATATGAGGAATTACATGCATGATCCATCGCACGTTATTGACATGAGAAAGCTGGAAATTGATGATAGGGAGATGTTTATGGAGGGTTTAGTGGAGAATGAGGATCAACAGGAGTAGGTCATTTGTGGATAATTTCTATCTATAGTGTGAGTTCGCTGGCAGCATGAGAACCTCTAAGAGAGCACATAAGAGTGGCAGGATGTGATTCCTGCCCAGATCCCCCAATTGTTTCCATAGTTCATGTTGTGGCTTTATGGGATGAATATACCCAAGGTGGGAGATTATAAAGGCCTGTATTTTCCATTTTTTTAAATTATAAACAATTTTTATACGTCTGTGAAAATTGAAATTGTGTGATTTAGAGGCCCGGTATGCCCAGTTGAATTTATGAACTTTTTTAGGTACATTAAGTAAACATGCGGGTGGATTTTTCTATCTTTTGAGTCAATGATCGGATTAAAAATATGAGGGAATCGTTGAAACCATAGCACCGAGATTCATTTATGGGAGGTGTCACTATGAGCGCAGAAGCTCGGGAGAAAAGATAGTTTTCAGAAATTTAAAAAAATATTAAAAGAAAAAGCTTATTTTATTTCTTTTTATCCTCCACTAGACGAGCAGTAGTGGCGGGTTCAACGACATGTCATGAAATTAAATTGAATTACTATTCTTTTAATATAATCACACTATTGGAATTTGGGAGGTCTATCAATTAAATAAACATAATAAATTCATTAAATCATTACCCTCTTATTCCTCCCTACTTATATGGAATTCGAGGAGTGTTGTTGTCAAGACATCACCATGCAATGAAGCTCTAATAATGTTCTGCGATGCCAACCACTTAGATGACTAACCGGTTTTAGTGAGTTGTGACGAGCTCCATCGTATCACGAACCGTCGACAATGACAATGGTGGTTTTATTGATCATCGTCAACGGATTTTTAATCATGGTAGGGGGTTTCTATAGAGGTTATCATTGATTAATTAAATTTTCTAACAATTTTTATCTTGTAACGAGGATTGGACAGGCCAAACGAACAAATCCCAGAACCTCCGTAGTTTTGTTCATGATGTGTACTTCAGGGGGAAATTTTCAACTTGATGGAAACGTGAAATAGAGGCTCATGCCATTGTGATAGTGACCTGAGAGCCTCGAAGGAATTTGTGGAACCAGTAACGGACAACTAGAGAGCGTCTGGTGGCCCGAGGAAGAAGCCACTAATGTGCAATGTCGGTGGTGGTTGGTAGAGGCTAGAGGAGACCTATAGAGACCGGCCACGTGCGGGGGATGTGACGCACCATCACGCACCACGACTGCTGGCTCGATCAGGCCACGCGGGACAAGGGTAGCACCCACAGGTGCCGCCGATGGCATGGGGGAACGACATGGACTCGTGAACTACTATTTAGGGAAAAATGGCCCCACAACCAGAGGTCCAGTGGAGACAGCGCTCCGCCTTTTGAAAGATGCAGTCCCACCAAGAGAGATGGACCCACGGCCTAGCGGGCCAATGTGGGTGTGTCGTGCCCAACCATGTGGGCTGGCCTAATCCCGGACCGGGCCCGCGAACCAATGGGCCAACCCCAATGGGTGTAACCCAGTGAACCGGGCCAACCCATAATGGTCCGGACCCAGGCGGGGTCATGTAGACCCTGGAAACTGTTATGTCGGGCCGGTGATACTGAGTCAGGCCAGTCAGAACGAATCAGAAAAGGCCCAGACCCAACCAGACCCTGAATAATTAAACGCCTATTACTACTGAACAAGGTGTCTATTTGACACGTTATCTGTGGTGTTGGGTTCACTTTTTGGAAGTAGTACCTCTGGAATATTCTTACGGGCCCGACCAAGCCGGGTCGGACTAAGGTACGATCACCCCCATTTCACAAAAGGGGTGTAACCAACAGAATAGGTATCTGATATGTGCTCCGTCTCTAAAAATAGAAACCTTATGACTAGGTGGTACTTTGGAGATAATTTAAGTGAGTTATGAATGTGTTTGATGTGTGACATGGGTTGGATAAGTTTAGAATCAACATGGAACGTTTTTACAAAAGTGACAATATCTCACAGATTTGGCATTCGATTGACGCATCATCTATCATGTTGGGACCCCTATAACGGGGTGGTCCCTTGGGTATGATTTTTGTGAGAATTAATACCAGCTGAAAATATGACTAATGTCTGTTGGATAATTTCTCCTAGAATCAGGCATGTTATGATAGGGAATCATGTCACCGACTATCATTGATGTAGAGACCATGTGTGGATCCACATCATAGAAACCCTGTGTGGATCAAAATCGTATCTCCATGAAAAGGACCAATTTAAGAGCGGCCCGTTGTGGATCAGCAACTAGAGACTCTATGTGGATCAGCATTCTAGCGACCCTATGTGGATCAACTTCTAGGGACCCTATATGGATCAGTAATCTATTAACCCTGTGTGGATTAACATTCTAGCAACCAAGTATCGATCAACATTTTAGTGACCATGTATTGATCTTTAGTATCATGACTTGACTAGGACCCGCCTTCTAGTGGCCTATCATGGAATTGTGACTTGCGTCCACCATTGGAATATTAGTAGAACAACTTATTTTGGAAGAGTTGTGCATCTTCTAAAAGAATAAGATGATACAGTTTTGTGAGATTCATCTATATTCCTAAACTCTGAGTTGTATACCTAGTTTTAGTTGTGTCTATTGCATCATACATTGTGATTTAGGTCGTTATTTGTGTGTATTCCATTGTGAAACTCATGTAGACCTTCAAGGGTCTCAGGGTCCTCAATGAGTATTGTTATAATCACCCCTGCATTGGCTTTGACCACACATTGGTGTGTCTTGTGCAGACAAAAGACAGCTTTGATCGGGGTTTGGGAGCCAGGACTGGACAGTGCTCGATGGTGGATCATTTGAAGTTATTTTCCTTAGTGATGACCAACCATGATCTATACCTACCCTTTAGGTAAGAACCTTGGGGGAATATTTCGAGAGATGTTTTTATGTTGACGTCGTACTTTTCAGTCGGGCTTGTATTCTTGCACCTTTACTTACATTACTCTTTACTTTTAGTACACACATTTTTAATATTCTAGTTTTACTACATGGGTTATGCTCATTGTATTTTTGGACTATGTGTTTGCATGTTTAAATGCAATTCCTTCCCGTTTTTCAGGCATATGCCTTTCAGTGCTAGTTGCCATTCCCTGGCCTATAGATGGAGGGCTTGGGATAGTCATGGCATGGGCCACAGGGTACAAGACATGATAATAACCCTGGGCATAAAAAAATCAATATTTATTTTTGATACATGATTTGTTATCTAATCATATAATACATGGAGTAAAGGGACTGTAGAATGGAAACTAAATTAAAAATTTGGAGAGATGTTGTTACCTCTAAATTTGGAAACTTCTCTTGGTCTATACCAAAATAATCTTCGAATTTCTTTTTGACCATGGAGAGGCGTCTTGGTTTATGGTTGACATGTTTGTAAACTATTTTGGTAGATATTTTAAGGTCCAATGGGGCTTTAGATGTGTTTGGATGGGTTAGAATACCTATTTTTTATAGTGTAGTGGAAGTGCCACTATTGTAAATACCAAAGGGTATTCATTGATGGGTGGTCTACCTTACATAAAGTTACTCCAAATGGAAAAATAATGGTATAAATGTGAATAATAGTTCATTAAAACCTTCACCCCAAAAAATACGTGAATTTCAATAATTTATTTACATAACTAATAAGATTCCCCAATTTTATCATTTTAATTTTTTATTAAATCATATTGTTTTCTAAACTAATTAATTATATCATTTAGACTAAAATTATGTGAGATTTATTAGAAAATATTTAGCCACTAAATTATTAATATTATATCTAATTTATAATATAAAATAACTATGTGTCTGGGAAATCAGTTTGAAAACAAGTGCATGTGATGTGATAAAATGTGGCATAAACCTGAACCGTGTTAGCAAAATATTTAAAATATATGGGTCAATATATTAATAATAAAATAATTAATGGTCCATTAATATACCATATATAATATTTATTTTCTCTTAGTAGTCACTTTTATGAATATAATATTTTTATTAATTTTAAATCATTTAATAAAATTTCATTAACATTAAAATAAATGTATTGTCAATTTTGAAATTATTTATTTAATGTTATTTTTAAAATATTTATATTGTATTTGAATTAAAATATATTTTTTCACAGGATTCGAAATAGATATATTCATCTTTAAAATAAATAAATACAAAAAATCAATCAATTAACTTCACTATTAATATTTATTGTATCATTTATTTTTGTTAATTATTAAATAAATAATTACTACATTGGAATATTTTATAAATTTGAACTATCTAGATCATATGTAAATATTATAGATAAATTATTATGATAAAATAACACTTATATATTTAAAAATGATATTTATATTCTAAAATATGATGTTTTTTTATAAATCTCAACGTTTTATAATTGTTAAAGGTAAGGAAAGTTCTTTTTTTTTGTATTTTTCATTACATAACCTTTTATATAGGGAACATCCCTTTAATAATAATCTAATTAGACATCATTTTTTAACAAAATGTGTATATGGAAAATTTATTGGAGTTCAATGGATATTGTACAAGTATCTAGGTCCTTTTGGTCTTTAATATTAATGTCCGGTCACTTATAAGATAAATTTACCTTAATGACCGTAATTAATTTTAATCACATTTTCTAATATATTTTATAAAAAATTATTTACCTCCTATTAGAACAAAAATATCATAAAAGTTACATCTTGTTATTTCAAATTTTCAAATTTTAAATCGTGGATGTGGGAAAATTTAGATTAATTCTAATCCTCAAGATGTGGGGAAATAACATGTTTTTTAAAGTAAAAAAAGGTTATAATGTATGATAAGATTTGTATATTAAATTTCAATGTGATATTGATTGTAATGAAAAACATTTTATATAAATTTATGATTTATCTAATTTGAATCGCAAAAAAAAATAAAATTTAATTAATCAATGATAATTTTTTATACAAAATGGCTTCTTTTAAGTAAATTATAGTAATTTTCACAATTCTTTAAAAAATGAAATTTCTAAGAAACATACAAAAAAATCACCATAGACTGATCTTTAAGTTTTGAATTCAATAATTAGGTTTATTTTTTAAAATAAAATTTGTAAAAGTCACAAATTTTTGTTTTAAAATCTTTTCACCAATAAAAGGTGTTAAAACTCATTTTTCCCGTAATGCAAGATAATTCTATGTTGTGTGTTAAATATGTTAAAAATTGTTTATAAATCATAACAAAATCAAAATTATATATATTCTAAATGAAAATAGTATAATATATTGGGATTTCACATTATTAATATTTCATTATATGGATACATAGGCCACCACAACCACACTAGAATTGAAGTCCTGTAATTTGAACTCAAAAAACGAAACATTGTTACACCAAACCAATCACATAGACCCCAGTCCTAATGTTGAACTGACCGCACTAATACCACTCTATGACAACATGTCCCTGAGTGGCCAAACCATTACTACCCCAATCCCTCCACCAATAGGCCAGGGGCAGGTGACTAGTGCAGAGTAAACGTGTTTCAAAAATGTGAATCATTAGCCTAAAATACCTATAAACATACACTCGTCATCCTGAACTGTATGAAAAAATGTAAAAAAACTGAAAAAAAATGAATTCATACATCTAAAATCGCACAATAGAATTCAACAGTAATGTATTAAAGACAAAAAAAGTCATAAAGACAAGGATAAACAAAACTGCAATGAGTTTAACCTACTCTATGGATGCGGACTATTTTGATAGTATGCTCTCAGTAAAGGCCTAGGTTTATCAATATCCATCTATTCTACAGCCACACCCTTTCTTCCCTAAACACCATCATATGCATTATCCTCTTCACATGACACACCATGTGTGGGAGTTTTATTTGCAGGGGTGAGTCCAGTAATACTCAATAAGAAACTCCTAAAACAGTAAAAAAAATGAACAATGTGTGGTAAGAAAATTAAAATATTAAACAAATAATGTATAATAGGAGAAAAACACAAATATACATACATGAGACACCACACCATCAGGTGTTCAACCTACTATCATCCACCAGATTCTAATCGATGCAATGCTTATTCATGGGGAACTCCTTTTAAGAGCCAAGAAATCCTCCAAGACACTCCACAAAATGTTATAACTCATTGGGACCGACCAAAGATAATGTAATGGTATAAGAATACATTGATACATAGATAAGGTGTCACACCCATAACCACTTAGGGATACCACAAACACAATCGGGACTGACCAACTACATAGGGGAAAATTTGCTAATGATACCAAAAAACACTAATGATGTAGACTAATATATGGGGGATCAACACTCAACTTCGGAAAGTTATATGGATTCAAAAAAATCCATCTAGGGTTGTTAGAGGATCTCACTCCAATCTTATAGATGTACAACACAACTCTATCTGAGACTGCGGCTCTAGAGGGGATCAAAATCTCGTAATGTGGATGTAATGCTTTATTGTACCCTTAAGGAAAGGAAAAAAGGGAACACACTCAACCAATAATTTTCCAAAATTTAAAAAAAATATCCCCAATCACTATTTAAGTTTGTAAATGGAATGTACCATTTGATAAACTTTGCATCATGTTATCCGATGTTTGGTCTGTGTGGAAGTGCCTCACACGACATGTAGTCTACAAATACACTCCATGTAGAAGAGGATACAATACATGTAGGGAAACAAGGTACCATGTTCGTGTATCATGGCCATGTATGTGTCATTGTACATGGTTTGTATATGCCCTTGTACTCCATCTTGTGTCCATGTACATCTGAAGTACACACTAATTCATTCAGGGAGGGTCACACCATATGTGATATGGGACACATGTTGTGTGATCCATAACATGGTCCACAAACCTATCGCTGTAGTAAAGGGGTACCGCAAGGAGTGTAATACCAAAATGCATGTTTTGTTTCTCTAGATTTTATAGATTCTTCAGGGATCACTTCCTCATCGATCTATGCCATTCTGTAACCTCTAATCTTTCCAAAACAATGAAATCAGTGTTTTTCTAAGACTATAGATTCTTTATTTATAGATTTTAATTTCAAATATGATCATAAATATCCCTAGTTGATCCCTACATTGTCATGCCTCAAAAAAATTTGAACAGGTACCAAAAATCTACTCTGACCCCATCATCATACCTTGATCACATCACCAATCACAAACTGTGCCTGGAGTATCGATATGTTGCACCAACAAAGGATCTCAAAATTTTATAATAAAAATCATTCATAGAACCTTAGGCCAAAAGGAATTTCCCATGATGAATGTCTGATGAATAAATACATAAATCCACAAAACATAAATGTGATGAACGAACATCACATGTTATTCATTTCACATTGATCTGTTATTATAGAATCGATGAACATATATGGATAAATCAACGAACTCATAAAATAAATTAAGAATTTATCAATGATTCATGTATAAAATCTGGTTCATTGAATTGATCTGTGTTTGTTTGGGATTTAGAAAATGATGAAAATTAAAAGAAAAAATATCATTCTTGGAGTTTGGGTCAATAAAAATTGAGGAACAAATGTGTTTACATCATTTATGAGATCCTCAAACTCCACTAGTATGAAGATCCATGATCTATTCTAGATCCTTTATCGGCATCCATGAATAATACCCTCTAATGTTTTTTGTGTCTCCAAGGTTTAGTAGCCAACCATGAGATGATTTCAATAGTAGTATATTTAAAAATAAGTATTTCACCACACTGAACAAAATAAAATATATTCTTATGTTAATTTCTTTTAAAAAAAATTTCCAATGACAAATGTTTGACAAATAACCTGCTCTGACAAAGGATAAGTTGTGACTAATGTAAGTTTACCATTCTAAAATCAATGGCGCCCTCTATTTTCCAATTAGAACCCCAGTATAGAAGTAATTCAACAATTTTTTAAAAAACACACACATGTTCTATTTAATAAATTTAATTTATTTTAAAAAATTTATTTCAAGCATGTTGTGGCTCTAAATCACACATAGTCTAATTCGATGTTATCTAAAATATTTCATATAATATTGATAATTAATACACAAAAAATCGGAGATGTTAGGAAAATGACTACATCATATATTATGGTGAAAATTAATTATTATTTAGTTATCCAGCATGTGGTCAATCAAGGTACAAAGAGGATGAACTAGGGATGTATCAAGTGTTTCCTATTATTGTGTAAAACTATTTACCACTTCTTATAAAATTGCAGTGATTATTTATATCACAAAAATAGCATCATGTAGGTCACTGAACAAAACCAGTATTTCATCTGGTAAAATTTTAAATCATTATTATGATGTGATTTATTGATTTTATTAACATGGTGCAATGGTATTTTTCTATAAAATTCCATAATGTGTTTGTGGTATCGGTTCTTGATTAACATCTGAATGTTATTATGGTAGTGCTACACGGATGAAATCTAACTCTAGGAGATTTTTTAGATTCAACATCATCAATTGAACAATATTTGGAGTAGTTATCATCTTACTATGAGTTTATAGACACAATGCATATGTAGTGGGTAGATCTCTATCACCAATAGCATCAGTAGGGAGATGAGATGCACTGATTGAGGGAGAAACGACATGATCATATTATAGAGTATATGTGATGGTTGGCTCAGGGTGTATGGATGAATTTACCTCCATCGCCTCTTCATGATAACCTTCCCCTACACCTTGAGAATACCCTTCACATCTACAGTGATTGATACAGTATACAAACATTTATTATGTTAAAGTTTTATTCTTAATATTTCGTATAATATTTTCATTATTTATGATTTTTAAATATTTAAATATTATATTATTTAAATTATATTTATTTTTTATATTTCTAATTTATATTTATTAATCAATTTTTTTATTTTTAATCCTAATTTTGAATGGAATACGACCAATCAAAATTACTTATTTGTGGTTTTTCTTCTGTCCAATAAAAAAATATTATTGCCAATGAGTCTCATGGTCAATCACAAATAGTTCACTAAAAAAACCTGAAAACAATTCTTTCAGACAGGTCACCCTCCCATCAAAAAAGATATTTTTTATATGAACCATCTTATAAGATAAATTTTGTGACTTATTTTTTGGAGATGGGAAACTTTTGATGAGTATCCATTTCAAATAACCCATAAAAATGAACAATTTTCAAGTTGTTCCATTACTCCTCATTTTATAATAATATTTCACTACACAAATTTTTTGGGAAAAAGTTAAAATAATATATGAAATTCCTTAAAAAACATATCATGATAATCACATTCCTCCACATGATCCTCATTCATGCATCATCCCATTATAGTATATTCTTCAATATAAATTTATTGTTCACGCAACTATAATAATCTAAAATGGTCACTTTTCCATGCATATTCCATGAAAAATATCTTACATGTCCCACCATTTTAATAAATAGTTTCACATAACAAGACATGGCTGACTGCTAATTGAATTCACTAAAGGAATAAATAGAGACAACTTAAGGAGGCCACTATTCTAAAAAAATTCTTCTACCCCCACCAAAAGTCCCTCGTGGATCCCTTTCCCAAATCTCACAATCATGTCATGGCTCCCTCACCCTAAACCCGCAGCTGCAGTGGTTCCCTCTCCCTATGCCAACTGCTGTCATAGCTGCAACAAAGATTCCCACCCCTAGTCCTCCCCAAATCCACCAACCATGCTTGAACTCCCACACATCCCCTGATCATATGCCATCTTCCTCACCATCTACACCCAGTTTTCACCATCGATCTTTAGATCCTATCCATTACCAGTCAACATCACTTCCAATCCACAGATCTAGCTTCTCGTTCATAGCTCCCCCATCTCCCCATCTACCAACCTATCACTCCACATCACCCACTACCTATCTTCTTGCCTCCCACTTCCCTCATCTGATCGTGACTATACATCTTCCTCAGCACCCCTAAAAGGTGGATTCATGTTCTTACTGTTTCACACTATTCTGTAAATAAAATTCTATATTCCAGATTGTTTCTTCACTAGTTTTCATCATTTTTTCTATTTTTTTCAATATAATATTCATTTAAATTGGGGTTAATATAATATGTGTTATTATGGAATGATGTTTATTTTATCCACTACAATCCCCTTACCCAATTAGTGTATTTTCATTCCATGATCACTTTCTTCAATTTCTATTATGTAGCATCTCATGAAGGGGGTCTATTTTATCTATTTTTTTCTAGATTTTTTTAACTACCTAGAATAGTGGTAGTAATGTGTATGCTTGTATATGACCATTTTTAATAATTTTTGGTCGGTTTATATGATGTTTTTGAATCAAATACAATTATTCTGGATTTCACCAGGGATTGACTTTGGGGTACTCGATGTGTAATTATCTTTTCTTAGTATTGTTCGACATTGAAGAGTTATAGGATTTCTAGAGTTCAATATTATGAAATTAATTTTTTTGATATGTTTTTGGATTTATCTAATTCAACCAATTATGCCTTAATGGCATTATTTGATAGCTCCATTAATTAAAAAACTGAACCTATCACCATTCATTTTAAATTGTAAACCCCATTGGCTAAATTTTTTGTGTTTGCATCATTATCTTGATTGAATCCCAACATATGATTTCATGAAAACAATTCCTTATACATATTCAACCTTTGACAACCCACCCACTCCATGATACCTTCCTAGATGGTATGTACAACATTATTTCTTTATGGTTGGTGTTATGAAAATATGTCCCAGGGGAATGGGTTTTCTAACCAATTTATTTTCTTTCAATAACACCCTCTTTGAACCCAATGCTGTGAAGATATTTCATTGAGCCAGGTGTTTCTATTATCATATATTTTCAATCTCCACTTTGGTTTATTGTGGTGTAGACTTTATCCTAGGGTAAGTGTATAATAGTGTGGTTTCTCTTTCTATGGTTTCCTTCTGTGTCTTGTTATCCCTTTTCATTATATAAATTTTCTACATATGAAATCAATTACATTTATTTGGTTTCTATGGAAACTAATTTTTAGGTGTCGTTGTAAAACTATTATGTCATGTGAAAATGTTTGATATGCTTTTATCAAATAAGCTTGCAGAATTATGCTATAACATTGCTTCTTTATTATTGATAATTGTAAGGAATAAAAATTAAATACTGAAAAAATGGATGATTTTGTAACCTAGAATTAATGTCAATAATGAATAAATTTATGTTATTTAATTTTTTTATTATTTTTTTTAAATAGTTGGTTTGAAATCTCTTTGAAGGATGATGTTTAGATGTATCTTTGATTAAGATTAGAGGGTTTACATTTATTCTTTGTCCCTATGACTTTTTATAGTGTGCTATGTGACTATTCATTCTTCTTTTGTCCATTCTACCATTTTTTTAAAATTATTACATATTTATATGATTTAGGTGTTGGTACCCCGCTTTGTTTGGTTTTCCATTTATATATTTGGGATTTATTTTTCTCTATTCATTTTTGATCTTGAACCATCATTAATGGATATGTAATCCACATTTCCATGTTGATGGAGCAAGATAGTACTTTTTATAGTGACCACCTATGTAAATGTGACAGTAATTTTATCACATTATTGGTTATTTTTATTTTGATGGGATTATATCATGATGTTTCATTTTATAGAAGATCAAAAATGGAACAGCCATGATTGGGTTAGTAGTTTTTGAAGATATATATATATGTTTGTCAATTTTGTGATAATTGTTTTTTTTATACTTACAGTAGTATGATATTTCTTATTACTGGTTGACATGTTTACATATTTTTTAGATAATTCATATATGAGTTCCCCATTTCAAATTTTATGTATTGAATCTTGAATATTCGTTATTATTACCTTAATGAAATATAACCTAAAAAACATACATAAACTGGTTATGGAAAATGATATTTTTCGATAAATGAAGAGAACAATGGTCATCTAAATAAATAGTGAAATATGAAAACCCTTGTCCTCAAACTAAATTTTTATGCTATAAAGCTTACTTAAAAAAATTAGTTACCTCTATATTTTTTTATTTTCTTTTAAATAACATATCTTTAAATTTCTTGTTATATTTTTGAGTTTTTAATACTCCACATCCCATTGAAATAAATAACTTGTTCAATTTCCTAATGACTATAATTTTATATTTATTTTATTTAAACTACCAAATATTATCATTTGAAAATTTAAAAAAATTAAAAACTGTTATTGAAGTTGTAAATAAATTTCTCTATAACCACATCAAATAATCACAATGGTATTATCCTGGATTTTCTATACATTTACTCATCTTATAAAATTATATATTTACAATGCATGTGAGGAAATGTTCATGATGGTCTAAAAGTTATAAGTTAATAGACATCACCACAAACCACATTATTAAAACTGGATGTATTGATTCGTGATTTGTGAAAACAAATAGAGGGTTTTCCAAGCTACCTTTGGAAACCCTGATATCTACTTCTTTGTTTCCCTAATCAGACGTTCATTTTCTAATGTGATAAAGAATAGACTAGTGTGAATTCTTCTTCCCATTATGTAATATGGTGAGTATGATAAAATAATTCCAAACCATGATAATACAAAGATAACATATCTATCATAATAAAATCTCTATCAACATTACACTCACATCACTAAGTTAATAATTTTAAGCACCACTGAAGAGTTCTTATTATTTCCAGTATTTCTTCTAATATTTTCATGGGTTCGTGTTTTAGGAACCCACATTATAGGAAGTTTAAAAAACTCAAGAAAATATTCCACTATTTTATAGAAATTTTGAATACCAACATAATTAAATCTAAATTCATTTTTTGTATGGTTATAAATTGATTTACCTTAATTTATTTAATATTATTAATTTCTGTAACTAGATTTATGTAACTACAAAAAATATTATTTATATATGTGATTGTTTTTATTGAAAATGGAATATTTTATTAATTAGGGTTGTATTTGGTTGGTCCATTAATTCATAATGTTGTGTTTCATTTCTAGAAATATTATTCTCAATGGGTTTTGATATCATGATGTTATCCAAAAATATTACAAATTATTTCATATTAAAAGGAATTTGGTCCATTTAATTGTTCATAAAATATTTTATGTTAGTTTTTTGAAGCCTTTTTATTGTATTATTTTTTTCTATAAATGATAGAATTTATTTATATATTTACTCATTAATGATTTTTATGTGAGAATATTCTTAAACATGTTGTAAGGAAATGGAATATATGGATATGATATAATCCAAAAACTATCATGTTTCTCCCTATTTTCTCCATATATGAATTAAAAGGTTGAATTATAATAACATGCTAATTTAAACATACATTTTTACCTATTGGTCACACTTATATTGTCCAATTTTACATCATGGGTGATAATATTCTTCTTGAAAACAAATATGAAGCTATGGTACTTCTCACTTCATGTAACTCTTGATTTTTGTATTCTCCTATTATTTGATGGGTTATTCTTATCAAATATATATACAGTTTATTAAAAAAAATTCTAATGATTTTTTTTCAAATCTAGTCACACACCTATAATGGAGAGTTTCTAAATTGAAACTAGATATATATATATATATATATTCAATTTATAAATGATTTTAGTTTGATTTTTTCATCTCTTATATGATGTGGATCAATTTTTATGATATGTGTTTTTCATGGAGACACTAATGGTGAAATATCTTATTTTTGGAGTATATTAGTGTGAATTTGTTTGAACAAATATGAAATTTATCTTATACTAATAGTTGTGTAATGGTGTTTATGAAATGACATCTTTATCTGACCCATTATGAATTTAAACTCATTCGGTACAAATGATATGAACTCTTTCAACACATCCCATAGGTATAAATTTAGTTGTTTTCTTACTCATTTAGTTTGACCTTATATAGGAATATATTGTTTTTAACCACTAGTGATTAATGTTATTTTCATAGAACCTTTTCTTCATTTTTTTATGTATGGTTCTTTGTTTGCATGCTTCTTCTTTTCATTAAAAAAAATTGATAATTTTATTTCATGAATCCTTAACCTTATGAAGAGTTTGGAGACCTTTAATGATGGAAATATTTATATATCTTCATTCTTGTGAATTGAAATTATGCGATGAGGTGATTTTTATTTATATTTATAGATAGAGGTTGTTATTGGTGTTTGTTGGTAGATGAATGATTTATGAAGGTTTTTTCATGGAATACCTATTAACTTATTTATCATTCTATCTATTTTCTTGTTTTAATTTGATACATATGCCGACTATTACGAATATATGGTTGTTATGAATACTTTTTTTAGGTTTCCATGAATGTGTTGGGAAAATAATATTGTAGGTGAACTAGTTGGATAGCCTTATTTATTTTCATAAAATACACATGCTGAATTCTTATCATATACTGCAGATTTGTTATAAATAATGCGATGGAATAAATATGAAATATTAGAAAAAGGGATGATCCTGTTAGATTAAATTAATGAAATTGATGAATAAATTAATGTTATTTACTGATTTTAGAATATGTTTGATTATAAAATAATTTTTCAGTTGTCTCCTTGAATGATGATTTCTATTGGTACGGTAGTTTATGATTATAGGATTAACATTTACACTATGTCGTAATGATTTTCTATGGTGTGTTATGTGACTATTTCATGACCTATTGTTCATTATACCATTTTTTTAATCTTATAACATTTTTATATTTTTTAGGTCTTAGTACCTATAATTGTGACAAGATAACATCAATCCTAACCATTCATCTTCTTCGCACACTGTGTTGGGGATGATCAGCCACATATTATAGATGTGAACATCTACCACATTTCAAGGACAAGTTGGTCCACTATGTTCAACAACACATGAATCATCTTGTTCTACGTAGATTTATTATTAATCATAATTAATTCACCTTCAAATATATGTATTATTAATTATTCCATAAAAACATAATCATTCTCTTCCAAAGAAATATATAACATGTTTCTAATTAAATCAACATGAATGAGTTTTCTACAGTCACAAAAATATCATGGATTCATAACAATCCTCATATACTCCATGAAATACTAATATTAATGATATTGTTAGGTTCCACAATTCTTTGATGTTCAAGAATATTTAATGAATAGTATATTCATCATCTTTCTCTACATTATGTTCTCCTTTTATCAGAGACAAAATACTCGATATTTTATTTTTATTTACATATAATTTTTAATATGAAATTACCATAATTTTCACTACATGAAGATTCCACTTATATAAATAAACTATTAATTTTATTAATATATGAATCACCCTGCATAGTTTGATTTTGAGATTTCCCTATAATAGCATCCTACATAATATCATGTCCACTCCTTCGTCTCTAAAATTCTTGTCGATCTACAAGCATATAACTTATTTGTTGTCAGTATTTATTTCTCAACATCGTGTGTTATTTAGTTATCATTTAATAAACATAAATTTCTTTATAAAACAATTTAAATTATCTTGAATTATGTTTAAATTTAAAGAACATGATCTCTGGATCATTTAATATTGGTTCATGCATTATTTGAATTTCTGATGGTTTCTCCTTTTACCGAATCACAATCACCACAACATAACAACCATTGCAACGTTGTGTTATTTACATCTTTTTGAAAATACCCATACAAATGAATTTATCTTTATAGCACACCATGGATAGTCTCCCCATAAATTGAAACACACCTTGAATTGAATAGAACCATGACCACTTGTCATTTTCAATATTCACTTCGTAAAAACATGATGCCTATTATGCCCATCAAAATTCCTTCAGTGGTGGTGTAATTATGTGGTGGTCCTCTATAATTCAATTCAACTTATACCCCGAATGTCCATGATGACTAGCTCAATGAAATGGTTGACATCCCATTTCATAAAACATGACATATAATACCAAAACCCCAAGCTTTATAGTGTTGTCAATCTCGACCAATTATTGTAACTTCAGATTCAATTGATCAAGCTCATAATGACCAGATATACTTCTAAATTAGTTCTCATCATTTTCTATAAGAAACATCACAAACCACCACACCATGTAAAATGGTGTGGTGATCACCTGTAGAATATTTTTCTCAAGATCATCCACGTTCCATTAACTATGGATACAATTAACTCTATGTCTAATACCGCTGATAGTGCCCGATGAAAACACATTATTTAGTGAATTCTACTCCTCTATCATTTATTCCAGTGTAGTAGCATCCAAAAATAGATTAACACATGTAATCCATTACCTTTACAGTGATCAGGGAACTATTCCAACACCCTTACATAGCATCTATATTATAGAGTTTCCTTTATAAAACATCAGTATTTCACATTTTACACTTACATATATAATTCGTTTGGATATAAATTACCTCTATATACCAGTCCCCTTATAATGAGATTAACCTTGAGAAAATCAAATTTTACCTTAGCATAATATTATCCACGAGATAGTCTATGACGTGTGTGAATTTCATAATCATGATGGGAATGGGACCTATGCACTAGGATAAATTCAGAATCCCCTAGACTCCATACATTATATACACATCTAGATGACTGCTAAACATCATTCAGTTTGTTTCTACCCCACTAATCAATAAAAAATATTATTCAGAAAAACATTAACATAACAACATTCAAACAACACATTGACCGTCACAAACATATATAGTTAACAAAAAACTTTGGGAGAGTTTAAAAATTGTATCAAATCCCCAAATCACATTCCTTAACAAATTCAATTAATTATAATATCTATTTTGAAAAAAATATCAACATTTATTTTCAAAAAATTCAATACCGACTTGTAGAGTTTAATTTTTTGTTAAAAATTAATCTTTTCATTTATGTATATCAGTTTTACTTTTCATTCATCATTTGGTGATATTAAACCTCCATTAATGGAGATATAACCTATATTTCAGGGTTGATGTAGCTTTCTATATATTTTTATAATGACTTTCTATGGACATGTGAGAGTCATTTTACCACATTCTTGGTTATTCTAATTTTATGGGAAGATATCATGATGTTTCATTTTAGGGAAGATCAAGAATGGAAGCTAGAGGCTTTGGTATGTTGTTTTTTATGTTATATAAGTGGCTTAAAATTTTTATTTTTTGGTTTTCTTATTCACCATGAAATAATGGAGTGAGATATAGTTCATGGAAATCGAAAGGGATGGCAAAATTACCTTGGGAAGGATTTGGCATTTTTAATGGAATTAGGTAGGAATGCAGTGATTTATTGAGGATGAATATGTATTCACCAAGATAAGTGATTTTGATGAATAATTTGTAGTTTTTTTGAAAATTAGAAATGGGATGTGGGTATTTGCGAGGAAGAAAGATTATATGATGCATATAACAAAGCTACTAGATGGTTTGGAGGGAATTGGTGTTGGAGATAAATAATTTGGGGTATAAATGAAACATGAATATGAAATGGTATTTTCAGAGTAAAATTATGAATGGTAAGCATAGATTAATGGATGATGGATTATAGGTTGATGGAATCCCAAGAGTTTTAAATGCATGTTTTAATGGATGTGGTGAAGCCACATCTCCTTCTAAGGAACAACATTTAATAAAAGATGATTTGTTCAAGGAGGTGGTAAATTCCCCAGATGAATTAGGATCATAGAAAAAATGGATAAGATATTGGGTCACCTTATAATCAACAAAATTCCACCATCATGAGAAAATATATAGGTGATATTATTCTTATAGAATCTCAAAAAATTATTTTTGTGAATGTAAAACATATTTGAATCACCATATATAGAATGGGAAACCTATGCACGCATTAACCATATGAATTTCGTAATATTAGTGGTACATAAAAAGAATCTTCTAGTGTTGAAATTCTGGACAACACAACATCTGAGGTTTGTGAGAGTCTTTCTCATTTATCCCACATTCAATGGAATCACATTATATGTCACGGTGGCATATTGTATTATCACATTATCTTTTTATCATAGAAACCATATGAAATGTTTTATTTTTATGGTTAGACTACAAAAATGTAGGAGTCGAAGGGATCATCTCCTCAAAATCCTCCGTAGTATTCAAAAAAACATTTAATCATAAATATAATCCCATTTATAGGGTTCTTGGACAATGAAAAAATGTTAATGTGTATAGAGAAGTGATCTGATGAAATGAGAGAATTTTAGGAAACCATGGTAAACATATATAGGATTAATAATTCAGTTGATTATAAAAAATTGAACAACTAATCTAATTTGAGGGTATATTCATCCCTTGAATATATGTAAAAGTGTGGAATTTCTGTGCCAAAATTGAAATATCAATAGTATAGACTGCTTTTAGTAGATTGAGCTTCATAGAACCTGGCCTTCTATCACCCCTCAGTTTTCAATCTTGTACATGATATAATTAATGTCCCTAACTGTAAGAAGACCCATGTAGACTGTATTACAATTACTTTAGTGTCTATCAAGATAGTCATGAATCCTTCTATTACGGACACACATAGAAACCCAAAAAGATTTATGTAAGGGAATCATGATATTTAATATATGAAGTAATGTTATTCAAATAGAATCTCATGTCCTTGAAATTCATATCCTCCCCCTGTTGGAAGCAAAACCCACTAGAGTGACCATTTTGGGAAACCAAAAGTCAAACAATGAAAAAAAATCATAAAATTGAATATGTTATTAATCTATAATAATTTTTTAGACATAAAACCTAATCAGTACCACTTTCATTATTTGACACCAGGGCATCTATACTATAGTGGGTTTCAAAACCCATGACTGTTAAATCATAATATTTTAATTATGAATGGAATGTTTAGATCACCCTCACCTCTTCATCTGTATAATTAATAATGGACCCATCACCTACTAATTTACACTATCTAGAGTACAAAAAAATATTTTTCAAAAAAAAAATATATAATATGGGTTCCACTAAAGAAATATTAGTACTAATATCCCCTTGAGTAGTCATCCTCTATATCTGATGCCTTTTTAGGATATTCATCATAGTATCACATTGATTCACACCAGATTTGGAAGAGAGAAAATGATGATAAAAACATGGAGAGACTATAAGTTCAAGAAGGTCATAACATATCATTTTTTGATTATGAGGAATTATTGGGTTTCCATAAATATTTATAAGGAAGCATTTCGAAGATTTGGAAAATCACTCTAGGAAATTTGACATGATCCTAAAAATTTCATCCAAACCCCACTAGATACAATTTTTGAATATTAAATCTCTAATTCCTCAGGCCACATATGGTTTTTTTGGTCTATAAAATAATTCAATAGTCTCTTCATAAAGAATTTATTTTGATCAGGAACATATTTCATTCTGACAGCCTTAGTGAGTTTATCTGTATCCGTTTGTCACTTTTCCTCAATTTAAAAACACATCCAATTGTTTTTCAAATATACATGGACCATAATATATGAAAATATAAATCTCTCCATCCACCATGTTTGGTACACAATAATTATCTCTATGATTAATTCATCTATAGAATATAAAAGTATTTGAATTATTTCATATAAATATGAGATCAAATCATTTGACTCTTCCACACAAATGGTTGTGTCCCTCAAATGTAGATGAGATACGTCAAACAAAACCATTATCTACCCATACAAAACCCAAAAAATGTGACATATTTGATCCCACTCCACAAATTCCCCAATATAGCCTCAAATATCCTCCATAATTCATTTCAATATATTATAAAATGGGATGCATAAAATTTATACATCATGTGGTTTTTTGGATTAATTGATATTATAATCATACCCATCGTCTCTTAGATCCTCCTTTATAATGACATAATCTTCAAAAGGATCGTAATTTCCAAATAATCCATTTTTATTGTTCATTTTTATTCATTAATTGAAAGAACATATGATCTTATCCAATTTACCTTGTGGAAACATTATCCACTAGATGCTACATAGATTTTATCTTATATTCCAAGGAAATTTTAATGATGGTCTCATTTGTTAAGAACTTATAAGGGGATATTTCTTTTCTCCCAAGTCCATTACACATATTATTAAATGAGTTCTAAAAAATATCGAAAAATAATAATCCCAAAGACTATGAGGCATTATGTCTTCTGATGATTAGATTTGTATTTCAAAAGTAATAATCATTTTATTCTTCATCATGAGCTCTTAAAAGTACATGAGATAACCTTTGGAATACATAATGAAATTTTTGAGCTAAAAACCCAATAAACAAATAAAACATAACTAGGAAACATAACAAGTGAGTAAAAGGTTTCACATTATCTTTTATAAGAGAGGGATCATGAGGAATTAGATGGTTGAGTAACATAAAGAACCTTTAATAATAAAATCATGGAGTTATAGGAAATGTTTAATAAACATATAACATGGTAAAATCATGAGTCGAGGATAATTTCTAATTCAGTGTCACATTGTCAACAACTTCCCAAAATGAAATAGGATTACTACGTATTCCCATACATGACACCTCATTAGATTGATGATTTACCCAATTAATTGGAGTACTATATGGTGAACCCATAATAACATGATAAATACATATGTATTCTATATAAAGGATTTAATCCCTATGAAAAACATATGTATTACCCCTAGAAATAAAAATGGTGGAAAAATCTTGTTACAAATCATAATGAATGAAAATGTTAGAATGAAGGAAATTGAAAAATGATCACAAAGAATGTATTTCCCTATAAAAGTAAGGGATAATAATCTCAGTATATATGTGAGAATAATATATATATTATTTTAATTAATTACATACCATTAATGTGGATATATCGTGTGATAGAGCATGAACATTTATAACCTAATGGAAATGGTGATCTAGAGAGATCCCTTAAATCGAGCCTAATTTGTAATGTACACTATTTATATTCATAAATAATAAACTTTTTTAAAATATTTACTCCCATAATAATATATTTAATTTTTATTAATTATTTTATTTTATTTTTCACTATTATTTATTCATATACATAAAACATTAATTTTCTGTGAGTCGTTTTAAAAATAAATTATTTATTTTTCCAAAACCACAATGGTAAGTTGACTATAATCAAATAGATTATTATTTAATCATACTAAGAATAGTAATAATGAAATACTAATCATATCTATTAAAAAATTTTACATTTTAATCTAACCATTAATAGTGGTTATGAAAAAAGATCTACGTTACAATCATCAAAATAGTTTTTCATATGTTCGCATGAGTAACATTTTAATTTTTTGATGATCATGATGGAATGAAGGAAAGTATTATTTTATAATTATATTATTATCATAATTTCCTAAATAACATATTATTTCTTTTAAATACCCTTTAACATAAATTACATGTGATTCAGTTAAAAAAATGAATTACATCACATCATTAGGCGATAGTCCTCCATTAACTGAAAAGACTTTATCATTTATTCAAAGGAAGGCATGGTAATAAATTATATGACATATATATTTTGCATATTAATTATTATGTCTATAATATAAATTTTGAAAATGAAATTAATCCTTATTACCATATTTATAATTCTTTAGTGAAAAATGAAATACATCACTTCCCGAAGTGATAGTCCATCTTACACAAGAGTGATATTATCATATACCCAACAGAATGAAATGTAAGAACGTATAGTTTATATTATAATTAAATATATATAATTATATCATAGATATAATATCAAAACATTAAAAATATCATTATTTCCATCCACAATAAGCTGTGATGTAATACAAATTACACTAATTTGCGATGAAGTAGTCCTTCGTACACAAGATCAATGATTATGTATCCAATTTGAGGAAGGATAAGATGGATTTAAATAATTACCATATCATAGAAAAATATAATAATATGTTAATTTTGAAGAGATATCAAAATTATTAAATAATATATAAAATAGGTGAAATAATAAAAAAACACAACGCATGTTTAAGGACGCTACCTCTTCTTTGAACAACTTCTTTATATTTTCAACAAAATCCACTATATGATAGATTTATGAAAAGATTATAGTCATCTTGGAAGAGGGTGGATAATTATGGATGTTATTGGTAGTGGTATTGTAATATCCAATGGGTTTTTAAGTTTGTAATAGAAAAGAGAGTGGGTTTCCTTTTATAAGTGCAGGGCATGACATATACGTACTTTTTTAAAATAACGAAATAATGTAATGCTTTTAAACAACCAAAAGGATCCTAAATGGAATATTATTAAATGTTTGAATATATAATGTCAATGTTTTACAATAAAATATTTATTATATATATTCTGGATCATTTTTAAATCATATATTATTATTTTAAATCCTTAATAAACTCATTTTGACCGTCAATATGGTAAATAACATTTATTATTTTCAATATTAATTATAATTAAAATTTAACATTCATAAATTATATAATAAAAATAATAATTATTACAATATTTTAAATTAGACATAATTAAATGTATTTAATTGTTTATATATATATATGTAATATAATAATTTAATTTAATTTATTTCATGATTATGTTTTATTTCAATTATTTATATTTGGATAAACATTATGAACTTTAATGCAGTTTTCAGAATAAAAGTGTTTTAAATCGAATTTTTTTTACTAAAATATATTTTAATGATGATTTAAATATATTTCATTGTATTAAAAACTAAATCATTATTATTATAATTTTCAAAAAATATTCAAAATGAAATTTGTATTATTTTTTAAAAAATAAATATCAATTTTTTTAAATAATTATTTTCATCGTTCATAGAAAATTTTGTATTTTTAAAAAAGAGTGAATTTATATGTATGTTAATATTGAATTGATTATTTAAAATTTTATTTTTAATTTATATACCAAATTTATAAATATTCAAAAAATTAATTATATTATATTATCATTAATAAATTTAAAAATCAATATTAGAATTACTGTTTTTATTAAATAAACGAGAACTTATTCCTATATATTTAAAAATACAATTATATTGGGTTTTATCTTTATATATATTCCATAAATAGTTATTAGTATTCATACAATCCACTTAAATTAAATTTTCATAATTAAATTATTTAAACAATAAACATTCATTTTGATTTAGTGTTGCATGTATCATAAGATACTAAACATAGTTTTCTCTATTAAAAACAAAGAGTGTTTCATTACTAACCTCATAAATAATTTCACAATTGAAATTTTCTACTATATTCATAGGTGAAAAAAGTTGATGGTATTTTTTCTTTATCTCCACATTTATTTACCATGTTTCTTCTTTGAACATATATTTTCTCCCCATCACATTGACAAGGTGAGTTGACTTATTTCATAAAACATTTTCTCTATGATCTAATATATTTATTGGATGATAAGCATATAAATAGTTCTTTCCCAATGGATTCTCCACTAAATTCAGTACATTTGGGGGTTTTGGTATGTAGTTTCATTACGGGGGATACATGGAGAACATCATTCACTATATGTAGGTTAGGTGGGAGTGATAATCAGTAGGCCACCACTTGAGGAAATTAAGGATCTCATTGGGGTATATGTATTTGGGAATTGGATTTAAATTTTTCCCAAACCTTATGACTATCTTCCGTGTTGATATATAGACCAACAAATTATCTCTAACATCAAAATATAGTTATCAAGAATGATTATCTACATGGAACATATTTTAAATTCTCATGGATTTCATATGTAACTTAATGGATTGAAACATCTCTATCATGTTATGGAAAATATCATGTCAGATCCAAATACACTCTCTAACGTCATCTTGCAATTTCCATGTTCGACACTGCACCCCATGAAAATCCTAATATGGAACAATAAGAACTCTATAATAGAATATGTCATTATATGGGATCTTCATGATGTGAAGGTGATAATTGTTACATATATATAAATCAATTATGAAAGAACATAGAATTTCCTAAAGAGTATGTATGGTTCTCTTATAATCACCATCCTCTAGAGGGTGAACAACATTACTAAAATAGTGTTTTATTCCAAAAAAATTTTATAGGCTTCTCCAGAACCATTAGGTAAACATCAGATCTAAATTAGATATTATTGAAAAGTTAACTCCTTGTAATATTAACACATTCAATATGAATATCATAGGGTGTTGACCAAGATAGAAATATTCTTTGATTGAAATGAAATGTTACAACTTTGTAAAGTGATTAATTACCATGCAAATGAAATTATTACCATAATTTATCCTAGGGTGTCTTATGATTAAATCCATGATTGTGTTATATTATTTCCATACCAATATGGGAAAATGTTGAATAATACTATCGTACTTATATCATTCATCCTACATTAAACTATACCATGAATTTAGAGACAAATTCACAATCTCCATATTCATTTTTTCAAAAAATGGCTGTGCCTTAGGTATCTATACATCATAGTGATTCCCATGTTAATAAATAAGGATGAGCTATACTCATAATCCAAAATGTCTACCTTTATCTCTAGTGTTTATGGGACACATATCTCGGTTCCAAGCCTTATATATCTATCCTCTAAAAAGTTGAACACTATAGAATTCAATACTGTTTTTCTATTAAACATAACCATTATTCTCGTCTTCCATAATCATCTCATGAATGTATGTTTCAAAAATATTTTTATAATGGTATTATGAAGATACATTAACTATTCATTAGATCTTATTTTATTGTGTCACTCATCTGTAAGAGAATAAACCCAAAACATTTAGAAAAAAACATGATCCTTAAAAAAACAGTCGAATTACCCCACGGTACTTCAAAATAGTGGAATCCTATAAGAGAAACCAAAACCTATATAATCAATATCACATTCTCTCACATGGTTATAGTTTTTATTATATATATATATATATATTATAGTATATTTTCTAAAAAACTGACGATATGGATGATCATATGATTTGGTGGTTACCCTAGGTTCTATATTGTGTATGTATTATGAGTTTTCTGAATATTAGAACAATCATAAGTTAAAATAATTAATTATTTCAAATAGTTCATTCATGTGATTTAATGATTTTAAATAAAATATGTAAATTTCATGAATTTTGATTTTTGAAAATACTTGAAAACAAATCATTGGTCCTGAATTTCATCATTTAAAACTATGTCAAAAAATTGTTTTTTAGTGAATTGAATTTTTATTCATGTTATTAAATTAATATAAATTTATATTTAATTATTACATTCAATTTAAAAATATTTATTCTCTTTTATTTCAAAACATTTATCTAATTTGAATAACATTTGTGTCATGTTTCATAGGATGACATGTTCTATTGAACACTATTTTAACTTTATCATCGGATCCTAGCCTAATCCTAGAATATTCCATATTTCTATGATAAATTTTTAAAGATCCTGAAGAGATCCCATTTTAACACAATATTTATGGTACATATATAATAATATGATAGGGGGAGAAATGGAAACTCCCTAGTGGTAGGTTTAACACAAATATATCGTTCACTTTCATGTAAAATGTTGTAATTGTATTGATTAAAACATATAATAATCAATTAGTTATCGTATTAAATTTAATTCAGAAGTTGTTATTAATTTCAATATTTGTAAAATAATCTTCAATATATGGGTAAATTAATTCCCAACTATGTTAATATATGATGATTCTTATTCAGGGTGTATAGAAACATCTCATCAATATATATCATCCATATATTATATATAACAGACCATTCCACATATATTGGCTTTCCTATCACACTGTCAGTCATTAATGCTCATCCATAAAGATAATAAGAGGGATCAACATTATAAATAGTTAAATATTAATAGATTAGTGTGGGGAAATAGATGGTTAGGTCACATAGTTTGGGAAAACATGAGTGATCTTAGGCCAAAATTTGTAAAAAATGAATCTACATTTTGTGAATAGTTAATCTGGTACACCTGCATCCCTACAATTCAAGGATTTATTGAATTATTTTGAGTCTCCATATTTTTAGATAATCATAATTCATGTAATGTTATGGGTCAAAATATTACCTACTTAATCTATATATATATATATATATATATATTTGTTGAATTGTGAATTGAAGTGAAATTTGTACATTTTAGAAGTTGTTTATAAAATAATAATTATTTTTTCTACATTTTTTAATAATTTTGTTTTTATACACAAATTATACCATATAAAATGCTATAAATATTATTTTCGTGAATAAATAAGAATAATAAGAATTAATTAGGGTGGGCCACCAATATGTAGGTTAATCAGTGTAGAGATAATTCCTATTAAATATAAATTTATTCATTTTTTGTTAAATATCATTTGAGAAAACAATCAATGATTATTTCTTAATTTATGTTTTATTTTCCTTTTCATTATAAAATTCTGTTTAATATGGTTATTAATTTTTATATAATGATACATATTTTTTGATCATTTTAAAAAAAAATATATTTGGTGGAACATGGTAAACAAATTTACGAATAAAAATGAACGAAATATAATAATATATTATTTTTTGGAGTTCATTTCAAATTAGTTAATATATTTTTATGTACACCATACAACATGTTGGTACTTTAGGATTATAACCATAAGTCATTTTCTATTTCTAGGGATCAATCAAACCTCAATCCAACTCACGATGTGATTGGTAAAACTCTAAATATGACTTTTTATTTTATGTTGACATTAAATTTTATAAATTTAACAAGTTAAAATTTAAATACCATGAAAAAAAAGTATTGTTTCCGAAACATTAGGAAAATTATTAATAAGTAATTTTGATGTGTAGTAATCAAAGTCCCCTTAATTGGATTTGTGGTGTGACCAATATGACTCAATGTGTTTCTTTTTTATTTAAAAATGACATTAATTTTAGTTAGAGGATAAAGGGACGTAATGATATCCAAACAAACAAATTCATATTATTTTTATACATTATGCAAATATTACATAAGCCATTTTTGTTCATTTTGAATCAATCACACATTTATTTGATGCATGGTGTAACAGGTATGACTAAATGTTCTCGTTTCTAGTTTGATATGACATTATAATAAATATCATAAGAGATATAGTTAACACAGATAAGACTTATTCGGAATATTTTCATACCTTAGGAAAATGATCCATATGTAATTTTTGTTGTGTAGGAATCAACTTCAATATAGCATGATTACCAATGTGACAAGAATAACTAAAATTGTATCTCATTATTTAAAATTGAAATTATTTTTTAGGGGTGCCCATGGGTTTTGTCCTTCTTGGGAGGATATAGGCTTTTTTATCCTGACCCAACAAAAAAACGGGTTGGGTCGAGTGGGGGAACATTCTTAATGATCAGTTGACCTGACCCAACCCAAAGTTTAGGGGTCTGGTTAGGTGTTGTATTGCCGAAGGACTCGACCCAACAGAACCCATTGTGGGTTGGGTCAGATCATGTTGGTTTTAGTGGGTTTTATGCATCAGACAACACCAAACTTGATGAGTCATGTCCTATACTCGACTCTACAAAATAGATCCTAACCTAGATCAAGACCCAACACAATGAATCATAGTGGGTTACAATATAATCCAATCTAATAAAACATAGAAACATATAACCAAAAAAATATTGATGTAGACCTAAACCAAAAATCCAATGGTTGCAAAAAATGTTGCAGCATCCAATTTCAAAAATGAATCAGTTGAATCTAGCAGAGTGTGATCCAAATTGTAGTCACACCCAATAGATATTGGTTGAATGAAAAATGTGTAATAAATTTCACCATGAAGTAGAAAAAAATAAATAAATAAGAAGGTAAAAATTTAATGTTTATTAGCATAATATAATTAAAAATTTCAAAAAACTATCAAAAAACACAGGTATGAAATTAGAAGCACAAACAATAGGTGAAACAATTAGGTAATGTGAATAATAATTTGGGGACAGTATCCAACCTGTTATCTTAGAATTAAACATTCAATAATATGACCCCAGTTTCTTGCTATTGTTACCATAAGGAACAATCCATTTCATTTTATTCCACTTCATGAAATTGGTGTTTTTAAACATGGTAGAACACCACTTCTTGCTATCAATTAGAAAAAAAATACATGAACTCAAACATCATTCTCTTTTATTTCTTATTCATTAATTTATTCAATTTATATAAATAGACTATTACATCAAAATAATTTATTTCAATCTATACTAATAGAAATCACAAAAATACAAATGAATATATAAATATAGAAAAATAATAAAAGAACCACTATCAGACACTATCTTTTAATTGTAGCCTATGATAAAGAAGAATCTGTCAAACAATGAAAAAGAAAAAAAATCAGTAAATTAAAATACATTCCAATAAAATATCAATAGTGTTCATTCATCTATATTAAACATATTAGAGATCGTAGATAATGAAAACCAATTTACACTATTATTACCATTACACAACACTCTTGTAAACCTTATGAAGTCATAGAATGAGAGAAGAAGGAAAAAATGAAAAATTATTTTGATTAGTGAGAATTGTATAAAAAATTTATCCTATTAAAACATATGAGTGGAATAAACTGCATAAACTCATGTAGTATATTCATTTTAATAGGTGTGTTGAGATGCATCATAATCAGCTAATAAAAATACCATCAATATTTTATCAAACAACTTAGAAAAATAACTCATAGTACACATGTTGTACAATGAATTATAGTTTGAATCAGTATTCATTGATTGAAAAAATATATCATGTAAATTATCCCAATTAGTTTGTGTGTTCCATTTCCACATGTTGTTACCCTGGAATTATCAAACTAACACACAGACCTAAGAAATAAAGCATAGTCTCCAAACAAAATAATATTCTTGGTGAAGGTGGGCTTTTGGATAATCACAATAATATTTACCTCAACCAATATCATTAATATTATGTCGACCCATTTATGTCATTAAAATAATTCTATTAAATCATTCACGAAACACTAATATTTATTTCACATCATATCAAGATAGTTTATAAATATTTTCGGAACAAATTATACGAAATAAATCAACTTATTTTTTATAACTGACCAATAAATGAGTAGTTATGTATCCAATATATGGGATTAATAAAATATTCAGGAATATAAATCAACACCATATGGGGTTTATTTTTCCTTCCACAATGTGTTTACTTAATATAACAAATTATAAAGAAGTAATTTTGATAGACTTTATTTGTGGATTTTTTTCATTTATATATCATGTAATGCACATTTGTGTTAACCCAATGGGGTTTAAAGTTTTTGAATGTTATGTTTCGAATCTAATGTAACATGATGTATTAAATCATGATTAATAATTATGTCAAGCAACTGAATTTTCATTCAACACATCGAAACATAATATTTGTCTGTATAAAATAGAATAGATGAGTGGTGTAAATATTCTAAAGTAAAAAAAATCAAGGTTTTAGATTATTAGGTTACATTATAAAACCAAAAAATTATACCTTTAATAATGTAGAAACGTTTTATTTTGTCCTATTTCTCAAATTATGATCTATAAAATAAGTGTGAAGAATAAAATAAAACAGAAATTGTTTTCACGGATAAATGAACGTAGGTAGTATATTATTTGATAATGTTGTGGACATACATTGAAAATCTACGGTGATTAATTATTATTGTATATAGTCACCAACATATTAATCATAATGGGATACTGATGGTGTATCACTCTACAATAGCATCAATTGTTGTATTCAGAAAAATTGTATTGGAAAAGTGATTTATATGATTGATTCAACACAGTGAGTACATTGAATTATATTATGGTATTTTAAATAAAAATACGATCATGGGACACAAGGAATATTTATTCCTCTATTATCCTCTATTATTAAGTTTTAGTCATTGAAACAATGATCTTGTATTGGGGATGATGGAATATCATAACATCACAATAGAATAAAGAACTAGTTAGTATTTTTATTTTTCAAATAGTGGGAATTAATTGATAAATATATAATGATAAAAATACAAATATTTAAAATGGAACCTAATTCAATCAATTCCACTTCTTATACATTCTTTCAAATTTCAATTTTTTAGGTTTTATAAACCAAATTTTTGAACAATTTAATGATCATGTGATATTGGAATTCAAAAAACATTAAAGGGGATCAAGGGAAAATCTGCATATACTGCATCTGAACACTGAGGATGATATACTTGGAATAGCTAGAATAATTCTAGCAACGCATGAGATATCATGATACATTATTTCTTTCCCATCCCAACAAAAGAAAATATCAAATCCATTGAAAATATCCGCACAATCATCAATATACATATATATATATTTATATATATCAGTCTAGTTCATTCAATTATTGTGTAATGTTATCATTTTCTTTGATCCATATTCATATTTCTATTTCTCATCATACTCACTACCACTACAAGCATCATGAATATGCGAATCTTAATGAGAACATGACTCCCATTGATAATCATGGAAGGGATATTTTCATTTTTAAAACTCAAAGTTATTATTCATTATCATTTTTTTTACATAACAGAATATTCTTTCCATCATCATCAATCATCATTTTAAAACAATCCTGAATATAATATAATTTTTATCATTGATAAAGGAAAACTATAACTTGTAAGATAGAACTGAAATTGGATCAAAAACCCAAATTCATTTCTAACATCGCCTTCATTGATATAGACATTTCACTCAATGTAATAACATTACTCTTGATCTATTTCATGATTTTTCCTTCTATATCATAAATAGTATGAATGAATGTTCGATAACACACATGTATATATTCGAGAAAATCATCAATTATATAAAAAAATATTTTTGAAAACATGAAAAATACATGGGCATTATCCCAATCATATTATGTAAGAGCACCACCTTCAAATATGATGTCACTATAAAAATATGAATCATATTCATGGAAAATAAATACATTATTTTACATCTCCGCAACATCCAATAAAATCTAACAATAATTCAACCTAGTAATAACATAAAAAATTATACTCGGTTCACTATGAGTTTTTAACTTCCTAGAAATGACAATGAAAAGAGTAAATATGGAGCATGAACTCCTCAAAAAATTTCATGAAATTCCATGTCTAAAAATTTATTTTGATATTTTTGTTATCCTAAAACTAGAAATAAGATTTAAAAAATTTGCACAGCATCTTATATTCATATACTCTCATTTATAAAAAGTCAAATTTTAATCATTAACTCTCATAAAAAAATAACTAATTATTTTTTTATGAGAACAAGAATTTTCTATGGTAATAGTATTAATAATTTAAATCCCCCATTAACTAAATTCATGTTTTAATACTCAGCCATTTCCCCCTTTATGGTTTGAAAATAGATAAAACATGGTTTTTTTCATTAAGATCCAATTATCATCAATATAATGTGATGTACCAAAAATATAATTTATAATCCAAAGTGACTTCCATGTTTTAGTGGTAATACATACCATATTAGAGAACATTAAAATTAACGACTTTAATTTTTCCTTCTCTATTGAATATAACTACAAGAAATCTCTAGAACTACTTTCCTAGATTTAATGTTAAATTATGCTAGAACAATTTCAATAAATTCACTATGAACATGATTCTCTACATATTCAAATGATATCATACCATTGATTACGAATTAATAAAGAGTTATTCGGAACTTCTCTTTGTTAAAATGAGAAACATAAATTTTACCAACCCCATCATCATCATCTTCACAATTCATACTAAGATGAATACTGTTTCGATTTTTCTCAAGGATTTTCGGTGGATTTTTTTTCACCTTCTCATTTTACTAATCAAATTAATAGTTCCATATTTGTCCGATGTCTAAGAATAATATTTACCAAAATAATAACAAATATACATTTTCTTATTATTATAAAAATCATCCCAATATTTATAAACTGTTGAACTAATTAGAAAATTTAGAATTTTTACATTTTTGGTGACCACATACCATCAGTTTCATCAAGTAGTTTACTAATACCCCCCCCCAATTATTTATGTATTCGAACGAGTAGTTTAAAAAATAACCTTCATAAATTTCAGTTTGTGAGGAAACTGGATGATTTGAACATCCTTTTGTACCACTTGATAAGAATGGCTAGCTAATGTCTTCCATATACTCCACATGGCACACTAGAAAGACTCTTCTATGGAACACCCCTAGAATAAGATGAATAAAAAGGTTATTAGTGTTTGTATTGATATCATAATCACCTCATTATTAGTGAATGAGGATGATAATAAGAAATAAATTTGTAAAAAAAGAACTATTAACACAAGACCACCCTCACGGCATATGTTGGAGGTGGAAAATTAGATGTCTAGAATTTCAACTGATTGCATGTAAGGGAATGTAAGGGGAGGAGGTAATAAATGAAGTCTTTTTTTGGCATGTTGGGAGATTTATTAGTGATTTTAGTGGAGGAAGGTGTGGATGATATAAGGAGGATTAGGTTTTTCAATCAAGGGAAGGAGAAGAGAGAATGGGAGTCCAGGTTTTCATGTGAGGGAAGCTTGGGGAAAAAGGAGGAAGGAGGAGAAGAGGAGGGAGGGATTAGGGTTTCACCATTCACTCACGAGATAATTAATAGGAAGGAGGGATTATGTTTTTTCCCTGATGAGGAAGGTCATGGTCAGTTGGTTGAGGAGGATGTGGTGGGAATAATGAAGGAGGGAATGAATGTAGATGAGGCACTAGCTAGGACCACTATTTTATTCATAATCATTTTAGTTATTTGGCTTAGATTGAGTATATATGTAGAAAAAATGAGACGTGATCCAACCCATTATTAGGTCGAACAAAAATTAACCCAACTGGAAATATTTCTCACATAACTCGACCATACATAACCGGGTCTGTACACCCCAATAATTTTTTTTAAAAAGAACAGGTGACATAAACACCAATAAAACACATTCATAATATTTTTATACATTTAAAAAATGATCCATGATTCATTTTTGATGTATAGTAATCAACCACACCTATATATGACACATGGTGTGATCGGTGTGGAATAAATGGTGTCTTCACATTTAATGATGGAATTTTATTTATGTATTCTTTCATATTTATTTTTGATTTATTTCATTATATTATTACTAACCTATGGTTTATTTTCTTCTAAAAGTGGATTCTTTTATATGGTTTGGGGTGTTTTTCCATTAAAGTGATATCATGATCAGTTTTATAAAAGGGGGAATGAGTGAAAATGTTCATGAAACATTAATAATTTTAAACATTTGTGTATTGTAATTCTAAATGTAATTAAAAAACATTTATATAGATGTATATAAGAGTGGTTTTTTTGTATTTATGATATAAAATTTAATTCAATTAAATTATTTGTTTTCATATATTCATATATTCAGATGGGTTACAATTGTATATGTTTTTATGTGCTTCCATTCAACCAACACATCATAGAAAATTTTCCATTATTACCACCATTTTGAGAACCGATAAAATCTAACTTTTATTAATGCTAAAATTAAACAGATACTGTGGGCATATATCAATGTTTTATTAGAACTGGTATTGTTACCAATTTATCAGATCTTTTTTTATTAGCGATAAAGGGTACACCGTCATCTTTAATGGCATAGAGGAAAACATCACTTTTTTGCAATGTTAAATCCATTTTCTCCCATGATTTTAGGTTCACATATAATAAGACTATAACGATATAAAAGGAATGTAATTCTCAGAATCCACACTTCTATATTAATTAATAAAACCTATTATGTCTTTTTTTGTATAAAGGATAATATAAAAATACAGAGTACATTATACAGTTGAGGTTCTTTTCTGGTCTATGATATGGACAATTAGTCAAACCAAGCATAAACATTTATAAACACAAAACATTTACATTTATTTAATTCCCTCTTCTCTAGCATATTTTTGTCCCTTGGAAAATCTTTAGAACACAATGTCACATAAGGATATACATCAAAAGGGGTAATCTGAAAGCTTATTAATAGGATATATATGAAAAATATAACAAATGGGTGATAAGAACAATACCATTGGTAACTGATCATGAACGTGAGAGGAATCATTAATAAAATATGTGAAATGTCGCAATACATAAAAATGAATCATCGTGAATTAGTGGTTAACTACCACACATACTTGTAAAAAAAGATATCATATTGTTCACACATCATTTCACATTAACTCAAGAGATTCATCACTTTACCCTATAAATTGGGGTGCTATATAATTTCGGGTGCACCAGTCATATCATAACATTATCATTTATCATTAATGCCAAAATGATCATCTATAAAAAAAATAAAATAAAAAAACCATTTAATTGAATGGGTTTTATTTCATAAAACACACTCATAAAAATTGGGTTCCCCAAAGAAAGGGGGAATAACATACTTTATATATGAACCATCCAACGCTTGTGAGAAGTGAAAGGAATGATTTTGATAGAGTATTTCTTTTGGAAAGCATTGGGTTTGACATAAACCAAAATTGAGAACATGTATTTCCCAAAATAGAAAATATAATTATGAAAGAATTATTTTTAAAGAGTAATAATACAAAAACGGAGTGAATGTGGGAGCCCCCGAAGAAAGAATGTTGGGTTTGAGAACTTCCCCTAACCTTATATCTGAACACTTCTTTCACTCTAATGTCCTATATAACCACATTATAATCATTAATTAACAATTACAGAACCTTTTAAACATGAATATAGTTCATTATGGTTTTGTTAAGTTATTTTATGTTCCTTTGGATGAGTTATATTGTTTAAAAGCATTGTTCAAGAAGTATTGTTTTTATTGTTTTGCTTAAGTGGTTCACTTGTATTCATAAATTAATGTTCGAGTAGAACATGTGTAAACATAGAGAACATATATTACATGTTATTAATTATATTTTAGGTGTATAAATGATATTATAAATTATTATATTATATACCAAGTGGATGAATCATTATATAAGAATTAAATGAATATTGTTTGAGTTAAATTGGGTGGCTGTTCGACGACAATGAACTTGTTTTGATTAATAATTTAGAAATATGTACATAAGTTAGTTCCAGAAAATTATATAGGACATAATAAAAATAAAATATTTGTTTTCAACCATAAAAATTATTTCATGACTAGATCTGAATTTAGAAATGGAAAAATAAAACATGTCGTTCTTGAAGGTGATAGATTAACACCTCAAAAACATCATTTCCTTTTATTAAAAATGAAGAGGAGAAGGGGGATGGATGGTAAAATATCCCATTAATATCATAACATTATATTATATGTATGATACTAGAGTTACCATACCATGTGGATGATGATATATGGGTAGATAATAAGAAAAGAACATGAATATGAAATGAAATTAATGTGACGAGTAAGGGAAAGTACATCTTCAATCCACCTATTGATATACTACTTAAGGGACCTAGGAAAGATCTTTTGATCATACCTAAAGCTCTTGTACATTGGGTAGTGGCTTGGGGAGATTCCTGGGTAGTGATTATACAAGGATTGAAGCATAAGAGGTGTGAATAAATGAGGATGTGATTGGTGGTATTTATAGAGGAGGGGAGAGGGGATTATTCAATATAGAATTCATTAATTTATTATTTCTCCACAAAAAAAGTAATAGAGAGCCTTCTATTACCATTAATAGTAATTTTATCATTTGAAATGAAACCAAATTGTCTTACATCAGCAAGACATCATTCAGGAATTCATAATTTTCTTATTTAGCTTATTTTTTTATATTATTGTATTTCACTATTAATTAAAATTTATGTATATCAAAAAATCCCAAAAATTCACCCTAAAAAATTTATTATTTGGTGAATCCAAAAATGAAATCAATTTTTCAAAAAAAATCTAATTCTGATTATTTTAATATTTAATTGAAATTTCAATTTACTTGAAAAGGAAAATTTTTAATATAGTTATTTTATTATTATAAGATATAGGTATATCATAATTTCACTGGAATATTATTTATAAACTATACTTGGTATGGTTTCTATTAATTTTGTTATATCTGTATTAATAAGAGTATATTATTATTTACAATGGTGGGTTACTATTCAAAAAATAAATTTTTTTCTCATCGGACTACAAAAAACGTACTAATCACAACTGTGTATGTCATATTTTCAAAATTCATAACACAGAATTCACAAACTTATGTATAATATATTGGTTATAAATTTTATATAATACATAGTAGTTAATTTAATCATATCGTGTTTCTTACTAAAATATTTTATTGTTATATTATTATACCCTTAAATTATTACACCCTTGAAATTCATTCATTGTACATATATTTTTGAACTTATATATTGATAATTAATAAAAACTTTTTTCTTATGTTTACCCAATTAACCATAAGTTTAAAAGATAATTATAAAATTAAAACGTTTATTCTCCAACGTAGTCTACACCATTCCTCTGATAGAAATTATAAAGACCTAAATCTGTACTTCTAGATTCATTGCTAAATCGTGATATGTATTTTTTTTATAAATGATAACACAAAAATACATAGTAAATTATACATTTGAGGACCTAATCTGGTCTAGGGTCTAGAGGATTAGACAAACCATACAAAAACATTTTCCACACAAAACATTTACATTTATTTAATTACTTCTTCTTTATTTTCTTATTGTCCCTTATAAACTCTTTAGTACACATAATTACTGAAGGATATACATTAAAAGGGTTCAGAAAAAAACCCAATAAAAGGATATATAATACTGATGTAAAAATGGGTGAGTATAACCATAACATAGGCAAATGATCATGAACCATTGAGATTTCACTAATAAAGGACATGAAATGTGGCAATCCATAAAAATGAAACATCGTGTATTAGTGGATAACTACCACAGATACTTATGAATAAATATAGCATCTTGTTCACACATTATTTCACATTATCTGATAATATTCATCACCTTAGCCAATTCATTGGAGAACTGTATAATTCCAGGCGCACCTATCACATCAGAACATAAATATTTATCATGACTGGCATAATGAACATATATAGAAAATGATCTAAACTAACCCATGTAAAGGAATCAATTTCATATCATAATAACACATTAATAATCATTGGTTTACTAAAATAAAGGGGGAATAACATACTTGATATAAGAATCATCCACCTTTAATGAGAAGTAAATGGTATTTTTTGAATGGAGAGTTCTTTTGGAAAACATTTTCTTTGACATAAAATTTAGAGGAGGACATGTTTATCCCATTATAGGTAAAATAATGAGGAAAAAATAATTTTTATTTAGTAATCATACAAAAAATGGAGTGAAAGAGGGATGGCAAAAAGAAATAATGTTCTGCATGAAACTTTTTCCTTACCTTATATCTGAACACATAATTTGATTTAATGTCATGTTTAACCACAATAGATTCATAAATTAACTATTATAGAACCCTAATTATGTTATTATTGTTCATTATGGTTTCATTAATTTTATGTTTGTGCCTTTTGATGAGTTATAATGTTTAAAAACATTGTTTAGTAATGATTGTATTTATTATTTTTCATGAGTGGTTCACTTGTATTCATAAATTGAAGTTTGGGTAGAAAAAGGATAATCATCCAGAACTAATATTACATGTTATTATTTATAATCCTGACTTTTAAATGATCTTTAAATTTATTATATTATACACCATATGTATGAATCATTAGATTAAAATTAATAGATGATTGTTTGAGTTAATTTGGGTGGTGTTTCGACAACAACGAACTTGTTTTGATTAGACATTTAGTAATATGTACATAAGATAGTTCCAAAACAATAAATAGGAAATAATAAATATAAAATATTCTTTTAGAACAATAAAAATGGATTCATGACCCGATCTAAAAATAGAAATGGAAAAATAAAACATGTTGTTCTTTAAGATGATAGATTAACTCCTCACGAACAACATTTTATTTTAAAAAAATGTAGAGGAGAAGTTGGTTGGATGGTATAATATATGATTACTATTATAAAATTCCATTATATGTATGATACTAGAGTTACCATACCATGTGGATAATTATAGGTGGATATATAATTATAAAAGAACCTGAAATTGAAAGGAAATTAAAGGAAATGGGAAGGGAAATTATCTCTTGAATCCTCTTCTTAAGATCCTCCTTAAGGGACCGAGGCATGGTCTTTTGATGAGACCAGAAGCTCTTGGATGTGTGGGAGGGGTTAGTACAAATTCCTCATTAGAGTTTATACAACTATTTATGCTTGATACGTGAGAGTAAATGGGGGCGTAAATGGTGATATTTATAGTTTTGGGGAGAGGGGATTTCTTAATATAACATTCATTAATAAATTATTTCACCACAACAAAAGGAATTAGGAGTCTTACATAACCAATAATAGTAATATTATCTTGTTAACTAGATCTATATGGGCTTAAATCATCATAATATCATGCATGAAAAAATAATTTTGTTATTTATCTTGTTTTGAAAATTTTGATATTTCACTATTCATAATGCAATTCATGTATTTGAGAAAAATCCCCAAAATTCACCCTAATAATATTTTGACATTTAGATTCAAAAAATGAAATTCATTTTTCAAATAGTATTTTATAAATATAAATAATTTACTATTTAATTTAAATAACAATTTACTCGAAAAACAACAATTTTAAAATAGATATTTTGTTATTCCAGGATACAGGTATATCGTACTTTCACTTAAATATTATTTATATACTATCATAGTTAATGTTACTATTCATTAGGTTATATCACTATTCATAAGGGTATGTTACTATTCCTAATTTTAGGTTTCTATTCAACAAAAATTATGGTTTTATTATTGGACTCTAAAAACATATTGATCAAAATGGTGTTTGTCAGATTTTTGAAATTCAAAACACAGATGTGAAAAAGATAAGTTTAACAGCTTTGTTAAATGTTTCACATAGTACATAGTAGTTCATTTGAGTATATAGTGTTTCCTACTAATATATTTGGATTTTATAAGTAAGCTCACTTGGGGTAGGTCGATTCCTAATATCTCATTCAATTTCATGGAAAATATTGTTAATTGTGTTGATTAAAATTTACAAGAATCATTTATATAGCATATTGATTTTAGTTCATTAATTTTAATTAATTTCAATATTTTTAAAAAAATTTGATATTTTTAAATATATTAATATATATATATATATATATATATTATGAAAATTGATCTAGGAATATAGATATTTCTAATTAACACCTCTCATCCGACTTTTTTATTTAGTACAAAATTCAACATGTGTTGAATTTATTATAACATTGTTTTTAGTTAATGAAAATACATTATGATATTAATTTGGATAACAATTATCCCTCGTGAATGGTATATGGTGCGATTAGGGGCAATAGGATGTTAGGTTTCACAGCTTGAGAAAACCTAAGGGCAGTGCATCGAGGAATTATCTAATGTTAAACTGGATTTATTAAATCCTAAATGTGGTAGATAATTTTCCATACACAATTGGGGTTTGGTATATTATTTCAAGATATGATATTTTTAGATAATTTCAATTCAATTGATATTATGGGGAATTAGTATACAATCATATTGTATATTTTAATATTTATATATATTTCTACATATTATTTTGAATAGCATTGTAATTTATATATTATACATTATTTTTATAAAATATTAATTATTTTTTTGACAATATTGGATGTTTATTTTTTTATTATAAATAAATTCATACTTATAATATATAAAAATATCATTTTCTAGTAATGTAAAGTATGAAAATGAATATGTAATTTGATCATCATGCATTCATGAAGTTTCATATGAGAAGATCTATGTATTTTGAAATATAAATTATTCATTTATTATTAAATATAACTTTTGAAAACTAAATTATGTCTATATATAATTTAATTCTATATTGGTAATAGTATTATTAAATTATAAAAAGTTTAATTATATGTTTTTTACAGAACCAAATATATTTTGGGTGTCTATATTATTTAAATAGACTTCGACATTCTTGATAAATTAAAATAATAATAAAAATCAAACATATTTAATAATATATTTTTTTGTGTGAATTTTAAATTATTTCTTTATTTTTTATGTACCCCATTCTACATTTTTTTATTCTGGTTCGAAGACATCCTAAATATCAATATGAACCAGATGATAAACTCTTAATAAATAATAAGATGTAAAAATAATGAAAACATCCTTGATTATTTTGTTTCTAAAATAATAAACCAGAATATATCAAATTCTTTAGCATAAAATAATATAATTAATGTGCTAAATAAGAAATGCCACTATACATTGAAGAAAACAAAATAATTAGTCCTCAACAAAAAATAATAATTAAATTCAATGAAAATATAAAATTAGGAAATTAAATCATTAATAGATGCCTCAAAATATTTTTTAAAATAAATTTTTGTAAATTTTCATTAAAAAACACATACAATAACTATGTGAATCATGAAATCCATGTCACTTCATGTGGATCGAATCAAACATGGACATCATGGTGATTGAGAATTTTTTCCTTTTATATGAAAATGAATTGTGATAGTTATAGTATACTTCTACATCTCGTTGAACATCTTATCAAACATCATGCTCCCATAATTTGGTATAGGGATGTAGCGAGTAAGAATCAAGATCGGAATCAATGATTAGGGCTTACAATAATGCTTTCCACTTCATTATACTTATCAAGTATCAACATAATTTTATTACATTCATGGAGAAGGGTTTGTTAGAAAAAACAAGGTGTGCTAACTCTATAATCCATATAGACTACACATCAATTTGGTTCTCTGAGACGGTGATTTAAATAGGATTATATATAGATTCATGATTTTTAGTAAATGGGTTGGAATAATGATAAAAGTGTGAATTATCCAAGTCCCTCAGTTTTGACAGTGATATTCTTCTTCTCATTCTATTTGTGGGGGCAGAACCAATACAACGAACATTTTCTGGGGAAGGCATATTGTCGGATTAAACATGGGGTGTGGATGTGGGGTGTCATAATTCCACCTATTGTGATGTAGTAATTATGTTCATAATGAATATTTTATGCAGGAGGGAACCCCTAGGCCTTGATGGTGGTTGTTGTGATGTAGACGCCTTGGTTTGGGACCATGTAGATTCTTCTTGGTTGGGTCTCCATGGGATAGTAAGATGGTGTCCCTCGGCCACTTCGGGTGATACAGAATACATTTTGGCTTACATAAAAGATGAAAAAAATTTCTATTAGTTTAGATAAATTTTCAGATAAGTGATTTATTCAATGAAAAATTTTGATGTTTGAATTTTTTTTGTTATTTCAGAAGAAATAAGTGTAGCCAATATTGCAGAGCCATGGAAACTATGAAGAAAAAGTGGAAAGATTAGTTGGTAAGAAAATTATAGAATTAGGAATATAGGATTTGAAACTAAAACCCTAATTTTGACCAATAATGATAATATGAACCACATTCTCCATAATTTATATAGAAATTTCTTAGTTGTTTTAATTTATTGTATTATGTTGGTTAAATTTTCATTGAATGTATAAAAAATATGGATCAATCTATTAGACTCAACGTTTGATGACTTGAATAAATATTATATGGATTTTATGATATTTGACTTAGATTTTAATTTATTTTACATGAGTGAAAAAGACCTCAATTTTCTCTCATTAATAGCAATGTATTATATATGGAAAGTAAATTATTTTTTTTGAAATTATTTATATAATAAAATTATTTATCTATATTATTTATATTTAATGTAAAAATCAATGAAACAAATGGATATGATAAATGAAACTATTTCCTTACTAAAATATGTCCTTCAACCACTAATATTATTATTAATTATTAATATTTACATTTAATTAATGATGACATCGATAAAAAATATAATAACCTAAAATTTTAATAGAAATATATTTCATAATGAAAAAAGTAATTTTCTATTTATTGACTCCCATTTAAAAATTTCATCGTGTGATAGGTACACACACACACACACATATATATATATATATTTATATTATCAGTGTCCCAAAAGTCATAGGGGGATTTGAACATCATTAAGTACTGAGGGTGGTCTAAACACATCATGTTGGAAGGTGTGTGAATAGATTTAACATATGCTGGTTGTCATAAAGGACAGTTAAATTTGATTAATGGTGAGGATGGGTTGTCTAATTTGTATCAACAATGTGTAAAAATTATTTATAATAGCATGATAGTAAATGAATGTTATTAAATTTTGTTGTTTCTATTGTATTTTTCAAAATTATTTATGTACAGTTTTTATTTATAGAAACTATTTGATGTTAATTGATAAATCAATACTAGAAATAGAGATTATAAAACAGTTATTTAATTACATAATTTTTCCCTTCATCATTACATTTATTATAATACTAATATCTAACCCATGTCTTTTCTTTACATTATTATTTAATTACGAATTACCATACATGGGCTCAAACAACTGTGGTGATGATCTATGGAATCTGTGTCCCTTATTGAGGGGGTGGGAGGAAATTTGAGGATGAAGTGAAGTGAGTGGGGTTCTTATGAGGGATGGATATCGTGTAAACGGATGGCTGTGAGACTTTTAGCTGGAACCATTATATATAATTATAGATGTGAATTTATGTTCACATGTGTATATAAATTAAATAAATGCATTCTTTAAGTATGAATACTTGTTTATGTGATTCATAACAATGTATTCTTATTTTATGCATAATACTACAAGGAATCTTTTAATGTAGAGGACGCCTGGGGGAATACTAAATTACATGGAGAATGAATACATAAAATAATTGCATGAATTTTATAACATATGATTATACTGTTGAAAATTTGGTGACTATAAGATTGAAATAATATAAAATAGTATATATTAAAATATAATAAATTAAAAACTTTAAATGTTGTATATATTTTTTTGAGATGTTTTATTATTAATATTTAATATTTAATATTTTTCCACTGCATATGGATCTAAGACATTTGAATTAATTGAATTTGTTTAAACATGTTATCATAGTGTAAAATTAGATTATCGAAATTCCATAATCATGGATTAAATTGATTGTGGAGATTCCACATGAGCCATTCATAGAGAGTCCCTGTTTGATATAGGACCACCTATAGCGATCTATCCATCGTTTCCCCAAAACCACCCATGTTTACCGACATGTGGTGAGTCTGAAACTACCATAGACTGCAAGACTACCTTCAAATATGTTTCATTGTGAAAATATTTGTATGCTTGAAATGGAATGTGAACCTCTTCAGGTGAAGTCTAAAAAATGATTTCCATCTCGTCATCTCAATGATAAACGTAGAATGAATTTTTTAAAATGTTACACATTCAAGTGGGAATCCCAATCCTGTGATGTGGATGTAGTGTCACATTGATCCATCGAGAAATGTACCAAGGGAGCACACTCAACCTATACTGGTTGAAACTATGAAAACAAAGTTACTCAAGATCTCTTGATAGGAGTACTCTCCATGGACCAGGGTGTACATAACATGTCTAGCTATACCATTTGATGTCTTATTGAAAGTTCCTCAAACGATAAGTACTATCCAACTTCCCAGAGTGCATAAGAGGATACAAGGTGTGAAGAGACACATTATAATATGTATGTGTAACATGTTTGTGTCTATGTGGGAGTACACGATGTGTCCTTTCCCATGTACTCCAACCCATGCCCATGTACATTAAAATTACTCACCAAGTCAACTGAGGATGGTCACATGTTGTGTGACAGGGTTCACACAACATGTGATCTGTAACTACATCCAGAACTCCAATAGCGCAGACTGGGGCCCGACGTGGTGTGTAATCCCAGAAAACATTTTTCCACAATTAATTATCTTATAAAAGAGGGATGAAGTGGGAAAAAATATTTAACCCCAAACATACAACAAAATTTAAAACTACTAACATTTCATGTATCAATTCATGTTCAGTGAATTGATCTGGATTCCATAAGGCTTAAGAAGGGGGGAAAATTAAATGAAAAAAAATCCTACCAGGAATTCAGATCAATTGTGGATGAATAATGGACACGTTGTTGTCATTGGTGTGATCCTATAACACTGATTGTGTGATAGTCCACAATCCATTATTGATCCATTTTCATCATCGAAGAATTCTATCCTCCAACAGCATCTAGTTCACTAACATTTACCATCCAAACCTAAGATTATTTATATAGAAATATATTTAATGAATAAGAAGGTCTTGGCAGTGAAGAAAATAAGATAAATTATTCAATTCATTGTGTTTATTAAATTCACACCTGCGATAACTTTTTCACAAATGACCCATTCCGACCAAGGTTAATTGTCAACTAGGGTAATAACACCATTTTGAACTAAGTGCTTCCCTTGGATTTCCCATGTGAACACCTATTTTGGAGTTAGTTATATTATTTTAGGAAAAATGAGTGTGCATTCTAATTGATTATTTAATAACATTTAATCATTTAATATTTTCACACAATGTATCAAAAGTTCTGAATGACAAAGAAAAAATTCATGAAAATAACCGATATAATATTTATAAATAATACATAGAAAATCCATGACATTAAATTCACTCCTACTATAGGAATTTCAACCCAAAAGTTTAAAAACTACTCTAAGAGATGGGGGTATTGGTCTTGCATCTTGTTCTCCCACTCCCATGATCTCTTATGAAGGTTCCAATGCTACAAATAAACATGAAAAGGGGAATCATTCAACTAAAAAGGATCATCTCCTACTAATACTCATTCACTACATGGAACTCAGTAAAGGATTATCCATCATCAATGTCTTGCTCTTTCCATTTGATAACTTGTGATGGGTCATGCTTGTACCCCCTCATATTGGACACATGGAATGCATTTTGTTCGCGGCCTAACTGCAAGGGTAAAGCTAAGTGGTAAGACACCTCACCAACACAACACAATATCAAGAACGAAATTATGAATCTAAAATACAACATACCACAGCAGCTAAATATCCTCAATACACATCGAGTTTGAACCTAGAGGAAAACTTATTCTCCTTCCTTGTACACCAAAGTCCTCTATCACTGGCTATCATAAGGATCTAGATGGCTTAGTGCGGTCTACATCCACTCCTGCTAGATCTGCACCTTCTTTGTTGTAGCTCGCATCATCTTACATCCCATTAGTGTCGACTCACCTATATTTTTCCAACAATGTGGTGACATGTAGGGTCTCCTATAAAAATCCTTTAATGGTGCCATAGAAATAGAGGAATGGTATATTTTGTTGTATGCAAACTCAGCCAAGGATCGATGGACCTGTCAACTAAGAAAAAAACCAACATGAAATTTCACACAATGTCCTCTAGAAACAAAATTTTTCACTTTTTATGGCCATCAGTTTGATGGTGAAACATGGTTCTCAAGTGTATCTGAGTCCCAAATTCTTCTTGTAATCCCTTTGACAATTGGGATGTAATGAAAGCCTCATAGTCAGAAACAATCATTATGGTAACTGTATAGAGTCTCACTTTCTCTTGCGCGTAGATATATCGCAAGATCTCTCATGAACTCTACTCCTATATTTATAAGAGGTCCGACATGGCTTGTTGATCTAAAATCAACCATATAACATCATGTCTGGTAGATGTATGAGGTAATCCCTTTATATTGTCAAGGGATATTCCATCCCACTTTTACTTTGGCTCCTCAAGGGGTATGGTTAAACCATCTGGATCTGGGTTCACAACATTCACTTCCTGACAAGTAAGGAATCATGTGACAAACATTGTAACTCATTTCTTCATTCCTATCCACCAAAACTATCTTTGGAGGTCCTAGTAAATCTTCTCCAAACATGGATATACGGAAAAATGAGAGATATGAAACTCTCTCCTAACTACATTCCATAACATTAGTGGTTCCATTATGCATCCTATGAAAATAAAATCATGCTAAACACCTATATAAAATTAATTATGTGTATATCCTACATATATTTGATCATGTAGGGTCTCACAGTCGACATCTCGATGCTACACCACTTGGACACGCTGTAAGAGACTTGGGGTAACAACCATCGATTGGATGTAAAGTTCACCATATCCATCAACTGAGGATAACTGCAATGAGTACAACTACTATGAAACTTTGGTTAATAACTACCAACCTAAGGAAACACCACAAATCTTTCTTAATTGAGGTTACATCCCAATCTAACACTACATCGACTATGTCTGGGTCCACTTCAACAACATCTACTGAGATAATTGGTCACAAAAGGTAGGTCGCCTGCTTCTAGAATGAACACTTTGAGAGATTCATGTAAATCTAGTGCTCTAAGAGTACATCTAAAATCACCCTCAATTGTCTCGCATGCCCCCCCAAAGATGTTAAGATCAAAAGAATATCATTAATGAAGACTAACTTGAACATATCTAATATGGTCTAAAAGATCCTATCCAAGAGTACCATAAAACACTATTGGGGATTTTTTTCAAGACAAAGGTCGTCACTAAGTATTTACAGTGACTGTTGTGACACCTAAATGTCGTCATCTATATATCCATGTCCTATACTCATAGTTGGTTATATCCTGATCTGAGGTCAACCATAGAGAACAATCAAGCCCCTCTTATCTAATTATAGAGGTCATCGATTATCATTAATATATAATTATTCATTACGGTCACCTGGTTTACGCAATGATAGTCCACATATAACTATAATCCCTAACTTACATCTTTGTAAACAAAACATTCTGTTCCTAGGGTGAAATATTGGGTCTAACAAAGCCCTTATTATATAATTCCCCAACTAAACCCTCACCATGTGATGTTTTTCAAGATCCATCTGATATGTTGTCTTAGATATCAATGCCATCCTATGGTGTAGATCAATACAGATGTATTTTTCTTAATGTGAAATAAAATCTTGAAAATCCTCGGGGAAAATGTCCCCATACTCCTCCATTTTCGTAGGGAAACGAGGACTCATAAAATTCATTGCACCAAGGGTCAGGCCATCCAATTGATGAGTAATCGGTTACACCCTCATATGAATGACTCCATGATTCTCATCCAGGATATCCTTTTCATCAATAAAGGAAATGGTTGTTCCATCAATATGGAATAACTATAGTCTTCACTTAAAATATTCATTCTGATCATTAACATTTGATAACTAGTCCATACCAAGAATGATGTAGCAAGGCCTCGACTACAATACCAATAGATCATGGATGAAACTATCACCTCTAAGAGTCAGTTCACAATATCAAAACCAATGTATGATAATTGAGTATCCACCAATATGACTATCCAATCATAAGGGTTGAGTTAACAGATCAACCAAAATCGATATGTCTCAAACAAGTTATGTGGAATCAAAGGAATTACTTACACCGTTGTAAATAAAAAAGATGCTATGTTAGAAAAGACATATATCTTACCTCATATCATCCCGGTTTCCTCATGTTCATCAGATTTCATAGCTTGTTACTGGCCTCATCCCTACCCACCTACTCTTTGGGCATGGCGTTGGCCACCTAGGTGTGGTGGTAGTAATAGGTCCAACATCGAACCACCTCCTATTGCCATTGCTACAAATCTAACACTTATGTCGCCCTATGGACCACCATTATCCTATCTCTATCTCTATATCAATGGTCCCTAAACCATCTCTAAATTATCTTTAAGACAGGTTGAGTAATCTCATGTCAGATTTCCCTGACCCTCTTAAGAGAAGCATTGCATGTCTCTAAGCTGATTCAAGAAACCTTGTGAGCCTTGAACTGATAACCCACATTCATGTGATTGCCTCAAGAATTGTCAAACCCCCGTGGAACCCTATCAATACTTTGGAAAACATGCTGCCAAGGTCTCTGCTACTAGGGTCCCACTTCTAACTCTCAATAATGTGGTCCACTCTACCAAAAAACATTCTACCAATAAGACACATGTATGGACTCCAACATTGGTTGAAATTATATGATACTCCACTGATGCCCTAATTTGAGGGATCAATCCCTTTTGAATGGTATTCTACATAAAAATAGCTCTCATACTATATCAATGGAGAAATAAAAGAGACCAGTAATCCTAACTGAATAATCAGAAATAGTCATATTGTCATGTGGGAGATATAAAATCTCTTATATGCATACTGATCGCGATGTACATAGATAGAAGTAATTTCTGAAATAAGACTTGAAATAAATTCAAGGGAGGTCCTTCTTGTGGTGTGATTAGGTACCCAAGCTCCACTATCTCCCCACAGAGATTGGGAGAAGGCTTGCAGAAAGGACTGCCATCAGATTAGTAGGCGTCCTCAAAAGGCGAAAAAAATGAGTGATTGCATGTATCCAATCCTCATCCACCTTAGGGTGTGTCCCACCCCAAAGCACGAGACTTCACAATAAATGACACTTATGAAATGAACTCTTTCTATGAGAATCCTTACCTAGTAGTTCTAGTGTTATCTATATATGAAAGGGTGGATGAATAGCTAGTGAACCACCCGAAGGTGATATCATTGATATAAGACCCTATATTGATGTATCATCCCTTGGTGGACCATCATTTTGATCACGTCATGGAATAATGTCTTGCGGTCTATGTGGAGGTATCATGAAATAAAATAAGATGTACCATGGAAATTGGGTATGTCTAGAGATCAAGCTCAATAAGGAAATGGAAAACACAACCATTCATATATGATGTGTAATGCCCTGATCAAAAAATATGAGATCCGGTGAATTATTACTTTAAATATGAATTATTATAAAGAAAAAAATCCAAAAATATTAATTAATTGAGTAGTCTTGGAAATCGTTATTACATATATGATACCCATAATACATTAAAAAATCGGAATTATAATCACGAGTCATAAAAAATGAAATAAACTCCATCCTAGAATGTTTATTCAAAACCTGGGTAAAGGAAACATTATAAGGCTGAGATCAAATGATCGGTAATAGTATGTAAATAAGATGAAATAATAAATAAGTATAAATAAATTATCATGAAATGGTAATTGACTATAAAAAATTTCCATTCAAAACACAATATAATGAAATATCAATATTAAAGGTAAGAAACTGAATCTCTCCCCATCTAAATAAATAAACTGAAAATGGAATGTATCTATAGAAATTTTGAGAAAAAATATCATATATGAATAACAATTGAATCTAAATGAGTAAAATTCTTCATTATTAAAATCAATAATATACCCCTAAGGATTCACTTCATAGATTTAATACATTCAATGCATTATTCCATGAATCTAATACTTTCATGGCATCATTATAAGAATGTAACATTGATAAGTCTTTGTTACGTGAATCTAATATTTTCAAGGATTCATTCCAATAATCTAATACATTCAAATCTTCATGAAAAGAATCTAATATTTTCATGTCTTTATAACATGAATCATATATCACCATGGATTTGCTACAAGACTCCAATAATTTCAATCATCCATTCCAACAATCTAATATTTTCAACTCATTATTCCATGAATATATTGCAGTCAAGGATTCATGTCAAGAATATAATAATTTATTTCTTTAATCTAGTAATTTCAATGTTTCCTACCAGTAATCTAAAATTTTAAATGTGAACACCATATGAAAAATGGTGTATGGTTTATGAAATAATCATATCAATGAAAAATGATATAGATAATTAAGAAAATTTATAATTAGAAATTATTAAAATAAAGATGTTCTATCAAGATAATTTTTACTATCATAATTGGTTTGGAGGTTGCAAACATAACCATTAAGAACATTCATGAGTAGATTTATCTTTAAACATTCCAATGTGTCCCAAACCACTTCGAATCATTTGTATCATAATTCGTATAATGCTATGAAATAAAACATAGAAAGTAATTAGAATAATATACTTCAGGATATAACCTAAAAATGGTTTTATATACACTAAATAAACATCAATTTTCACATAATTAAAAATAAGTCTCAATAGAATGTAAATTGTGATGTAATTCCCTTACTACTTGATTATATTTTTAGTCAAGAGATCCATGAAAGGGTAAAATCAATTGAAACAATTAATATCATGAAATAACAGGAAATAATGATATAATATATAAATATTAGGAGTGGTTTGAGAAAATATAATAATTAATTGTTGAATATGACATTAACCTCACAGATTTAAATTGTGAGATGAAAATAATTTTTTAAAGTAGTAACTAGTGATTTATAAAATCCAAAGGTAATAAATCATAAATAAAAAATTTAACGAACATGATGATAAAATAATTCTAGATATTACATGTTAACGTGTTATAATGCAAAGCATATATAAAAATTTAGGTGCAAAACAATAATTTATGTCCCATGGAATGAAAATGAGACAATAATCCCTTACCATAACTGTCATGTTTGTGGGTTGTATTTATCTTCTTGTATAGTGGTTTAAAATATGTTATTAATTTATTCCAAAACTATAATCTGATTTATAATATCATTTGTTAATTTACTACAATATTTTATTACCACTTTTTTTACACTCTTTAATAAATTTAAACATTTAGGATGATCATTGCCTAATTTTATTAAATATATTTGGACTTGTAACATATTTTTCCATTTATTAGATCATTATTTCATCATTTAAAAACATTAATACATGACTATATTTTATTATATATTAATTACATATGTATTTATAATATTCCATAAAATTATGATATTGTATATGAAGTTCATTTTTCGTGCAGACGTTAGGTCGTACGTATGCATGAAGGTTACATTCATTTCATTATTTTATTAAAAGAATGGAAACAAAATCATTAATATGTTTATTATAATTACAGTATAATATATATATTATATATGTTATATATGATTATCCATTCCATCTTTTATATGTTCCATGAATGGCATAAATGAGTCATATCGCTTTGAAGGGGCGGTAGCCCACACATCCTCAAACGAAAAAATGGTATTTACACAACATGGAAAGCATAATGTTATGATATAAATAAATATTCAAGAAGAATATATAAATTATAAATACAATATATATCAAATATAAATTTATATTTCTTCTTAATTTCCACTGTGAGATGTAGTAAAAGGTAAATAAACATTCATCATTTCGTGAGGTAGTAGTTCTCTATACACCGAAACAGTATGATCGTTACACTTTAGATGGAGGTGTGTATAAGTGTTGGTAGAAACCATGGAATAAAAATATACTAGTATATTTTGATACTTTTTTATTATTTAATATTATAATATGAATAGTATATGTAGTGGATAATGTAAATGAAAATATATAGCATGAGAGAAAGTGTTACCTCCTAATTTAGTAACTTCTTATGGTTTATTCCAAAAGCTAATGTGTATTTATTTCTAACAATGGGGGTATTCTTGGTCTACAAGAGTGATGTTGGGAGACAATTTTGATAAATTTTTGAAGTCCCAATGTTACATTATATTTGTGACGAAGGGGTATAATGATTTTTTTTATTGTGAAGGGGGTGTGGAACTCTTGTAAATACCATGAGGTGTTCATTAATGGGTAGCTGGCCTTAGAAAATGTGCATAAAAATGGAAAATATAATGGATTTAAGGGGAATAATGGTAGACTAAAACCGATACTACACAAAAATATTTGAAATTTAGTAATTTGGATCATTAACATCTGAGATCCATCAATTTTATCATTTTTCTTTTTTAAAAAAGCATCTAGATTTTTAATATAATTAATTTAACAATTAAGACATAAATAATGTGAAATTTATTAGAATCTATATATCCATTGATTTATAAATAATATAAATAATTTATAAAATATAATTCCCCGGTGTTTTTGAAATTAATTTTAAAACATGTTCATATGACATGCTAAAACACAACTTAGACTCGGACCGTATTAACAACGTTTTTACAATATATGGGTCAACATGTTAATTATATAACGTTAATTGGTATATTACAAAACCATATTTGATATTTATTTACACTTACAAATCACATTTATGAATATTTGATTTATTACATTTTAAATCATTTAATAAAATTTCATTTGTTATAAAATAACAATAAGGTATATTATATTTTTATTTAATTAATGTTAAATTTAAAATATCAATATAATATAGGAATTCAAATATTTTAGTTTTATAGGTTTGTAACAAGATTTATTAGTCTAAAAAAATAACTAATGAAAATAATTAAATCAATTAACTTAACTTTTAATATTTATACTATGATTTATTTTATATAATTATTAAATTAATAATCACTATAGGTGTGTTTTGGAATTTTTCCCTTGTTTATCCTTTTATATAGGGAAAATCCACTTGATGATATCCCAATAACCCATAAATTTTAATACATGTTGTTATATGGTATGTGTATTTGGATCCAATGGATTGTGGTCATGTTTTCATTTTTTTTGTCCTTATTATTAATGTTTTGGCTCTTATTAGGATTAATTTGACCTTAATCACCGTAATTAATTTTAATCACATTAACCAATCTTATTGATCAAACGATAAGTTGATATTTTTAGAAAAAAAGATCATAATAATTAAATATTTTAATTTCATATTTTCAAATTTCAAATAAAATAATTTCTAAAATTATAATTAACACAAATCTCACTAACTTGGTGAAATAATAGGATTTTAAATTATAAAAATTAAATTCAAATGTTTGTTAAGTTTTTATATTCAATTTCAAACTAAAATTGATTCTAATAAACATAATTGTGTAAATAGATGTAGATTTAACCTAATGTTAATCTATAACAAATCTAAAATTTCATTTAACATTAATTATTATTTAAATGAAAAGGTTGTTTTTAACTAAATTTCAGTAATTTTCACTATTCATCAAAACATGAATTTACCCAAAAAAATCTTATAAATTCACAATATGATAATTTTTAAATTTGGAATTCAATAATGCTGTTTATTATTTAAAATAAAATTCCCAAAAGTGTAAAAATTTGGTTTTAAAATTGGCTCACCAATAAAAGGTAGTAAAACTCATTCATGGGTGCAACACAAGTTAATTCAGTGTTTTGTGTAGCAAACATTTAAGGTTATTTATAATGCATACCAAAAATATATATTTATTCACAAAATAAAATATTATAATTTCTTGGTGTATCAAATGATTCATTTTCCATTGTAGGGATACATTGGCCTCCCTAATAACATAGAAATCCCTGGCCTAAAAGCCAAAATCATAACACTTATCACTATTTCCCAAAACCAATCTCTCAGACCCCTTTTCTTAATGTAGAACCGATATATTAGTTACCACTCTATCATGGCATCTCCAAGACGGTTCCTACCATTTACTACCCCAAGCCTTTCTCTAGTCAGTTAGGGGCTGGTGACTAGTGTTGAGTAGGTGTATTCCACAAATGGGAGGCATTATCCTAATGTACATGTACAAACACATTAATGACCAAAATTCTGAAATATAAATCAACTGAGAAAATACTGGAATATATATATGAAACCAAAACATAGTACATCAATAAAGTTCTAAAAACAAAAAAGGGTCCATAGACAAGCCCAACAAAAACTAAATATTTAAACCTACTCCAAGGGCGAGGACTAAGTCAATAATATGATCTCAGTAAAATCCTTAATCTGTCATGATCTAGATATGCCCCACCCACTCTCTAACCTTCCAGGACACCATCAAAACATTCATTGTCTGCAGAAGACACAACACATGTGAGCTAAGTTTGTGTAGGGGTGAGTACAATAATACTCATTAAGAAACCCCTAAAACAGTAACTACAACACACCATGTATGCTCATATAAATAAAATATTTAACAATCATTATACAATAGGAACAAAACTGAGATATACTATAGAGAGACACCATGCCATCAGGTGGTCCTAGCCAACTATCATCCACCAGATTCATCAATACGAAACTATCGTTCTCGGAGAACTTTTTCCCAAAGCCATGTTATCATTGGAAACACTCAACAAAGTGTTCTAGGTAATTGGGGCCCACCTAAAGATAATGTACTGGTCTATGAAGACTTTGATACATAGATATGGTGTCCCAACCAAAAAAATATTAGGGACACAAAAATCCCAATCCAGAACAATCTTCTATGTAGGTGATCAAATGCAAATTATTCAACAATCCCGGCTGATAGAGAATGATGTATTGAGGATTATTTACTTGCTTAGTGAAGTTTTTCTAATTCCACAAACACTAACAAGGGGTTATATGGTATCAATCTCGAGTCTTGTAGAGGAACAACAAAAATAAATCTCAGAATCATCCTCTAGAAGGGATCACAATCTAGTGATGTGGATGTAATGTTACATTGTACATTCAAGGAATGTTACAGGTGAATTCAATAAACCTAATATTCTACAAACTAAGAAAAAAGTGACAATTTTACATTAAGGGAGTATATGGCAGGAACTACAGTGTTCATGGTGTTTCATGCTCTTATCAGTCATTCCCGTGTGGAAGAGCCTGACATGGAATGCAGTATCCAAATACACGGCGTGTAGATGAGGATACATGATGTGTAAAGACACATGATACCATTACTGTGTATAATGGTTGTTTCTATGGCTGATTACACAATATTTCTATGCCCTTTTACTCCAACATGTTTATGTGTACTTCTGATGAACTCACTGAGTCATCTAGGAAGGGTCACACATCATGTGATTTTGGGATACACAGTGTGTGATCCTTATCATTGGCCAAAACCCTATCACTATAGCCAGGGGATCCCACAAAGCATAAAATCTCTAAATACATGTCGTGTTGCTTGGGATTTACCATATCATTTAGGTATCACTTCTGCGGTGATCTGCGCATCTCCATAACATTTGATTGTGATGGAACCAGCACATCATGGTTTTTCAATGCCTCTAGTTTCATGATTTATTGATTTCGAGTTGAAATCCACTCATAAATCACCACCTTTATTCCATACAATGTAATTTATCAAAACTAGTTGAACAAGTGCCTCAAATCAATTCAGATTCCATTATTACTGCTTGATCACCTCACTCATCATGAATTGCACCTTTGGTATCGATCCATTTTTCCAATGAATGGTCATGCAATGATCTAATACTGATTATTTACCAAACAATTGGACAAAATTAAGTTCCAAAGATGAAAATACATTTAAAAAATGGTGATATTTACAAAGCATAATAATGATGAATGAACCTCGCATGTTGTTAATTTGGCCTCAAGTAGTTATCACAAAATGTATGAATGATGTGGGATAAATTGACAAACCAAAAACAATTACAAAAATTTGTAATCTACTGATGATGCATGTATAAATTCATGTTCATTGAATTAATCTACGTTCATTCGGGATTATAAATGTGTTTAAAATTACATGAAAAAACATCCTAACCATAGTGTGGGTCCATCGCTGATGAGGAAAAAATACATTTTCAGCATTAATGGGATCCACCACTCCACTGGTGTGATGATCCATGATCTATTCCTAATAAATTTCCATCCTCCCTAAATTATATCCTCCAATAGTGTGTATGTATCAAATTTTTAGTGTCCTAACCTAAAATTATTTCCATATTTGTATTTTAAAAAATAAAAATTTAATCGTAATAAAAAAATAATATTAATTCTAATATTAATTTAATTTATTAATTTATCACCCATGACATCTTGTTCACAGATGTCCCACACCAACCAAGGTTATGTTTTTCATGGGGTACAACCACCATTCTGAACTCAATGTTAACCACTTATTTCATATACAAACACATTTCTAGGATTTTTTCCATGTTTTTAATAAAATTTCTTGTGCATTCTATTTAATATATTTCAAAACATTTATTCCAATCACACCAGGCCACAAAATCACATGTAATCTTTGTAGCTAGTCTTCAGAATAATTCATATCATATTTAAAAATATTACACAAAAAATCTGATATGATAGATAAATTATTTAATATTATATTATGGTGATAATGAGATGTTATTTAGTTATCCAATGTGTGTTTAATCAAGGTATAGAAAGAGTAATTACCCAAACGTTTGAATAATATTTAATTTCGTGAAAATGAATGTTCTACAGTGTCACATTCATTAAAACTAGATAAGTATTAATTGAAATTTAACCATACGTTTTTTACCATTTTGTTATTGTTGGACATTGATCAATATGACCGTTAGAAAAAATAATAATTTAAATTTATAGTTATTGTTAATAACTGTAAATGATATAGAAAATTAATTCAGAATAAGATTCAAGGGCTTCTACGAGTATAATTGTGCATTATGAAGCTCATTTTCATATCTTCCGAGAGAGACTGGATTATAGGGATTTTATATTGAACAAGACCAAGCTAAGATCCAACAAAACAATCATGAGTGAAACCATTTATGTGAGAAGCTCAATATCATCGAGACTATGAGACAAACCATGTTAACTAAACAAGCCCATGAAAGACCACCGTCACAAACCTTACTCTTAGGACATATGCTAGTGCAATAAAGAGATATGTAACTAGACAGTAGAATTTTGATAATATATATTATTTTTATATATAATAATAAATATACATTGATCATATTTGTGTTACTATGTAAATTATTCTTAACGCACCAATAATATATTTCGTTAATATTCAAATTCAATTATGAAATCAATTTTGGGGAATTAATGTATTTTTTAAATAAATAATATTTTAATAAAATATTATCAATAAATTAATATTATTAAATTTAAATGATCATATATTTATTATGAAATCAAATTTAATTTTTATTAAGGCTTAAAAACTAGTTTTTTAAGAAACCATCAATTTTAAAATAATGCCAGTTTTTATTTTAAATGTAAAAATTTACATATATAGAAAATTATTTAGATAAAATGCCTACTAATATTGGAATCATTATTTTGAAATTATCAAATAGTTATTTTTTCATAATTTTCCGAGACAATCGATTTTTTGGGTAAAAACTAAATACCATATAAATATATAATGTGTTTTGTAACATAATAATGACCAAATTGTAATGTAATAAAAAACAATAAAAGACATATTATAATATATATACATGAAATCTTTAAAATAATTTGATTTTATATTTTTTTGTTTTATTTTATAAAGCTTTAGTGAATCCTTCAGGATTTATTAAATATTTTATAACTTTAAAATAATTTCATTTAAAGTATGACTCACCTACAAATAAAAAATGGAAATATTTTTATATCATCAGCACTTGGAATTATAAAATAGTGTATAACACTGACATTTTTCAGAAACCATGGGCATAAAACATGATATTGTTAGTGGTTTTGAATATGATAGTGTGTAGTGTTCAAACCCAAAATACTAAATAATTCCCCAACTTTTCCAATACAATCCCACCCAATATCCCATTTATCATCAATCAATAACTTTTAATCTCTAACACACATTTAATATTACACGACAGAGTCCTACCAAGGTGAACCTAATTCCCATGAAGCCTCTCCCAAGCCATTGTGATCACACATCCATGTAAGAGATCTACAACTCTCCTCTTTTATCAAACACTTATTTTATGATATGTCATTTAATTTCAATTATCATATATTGGGATATGTTAAAATATAATACTATTAATTTACATTTTATTCATAAATTACTATATCTTCCTTTACAATCTCATTAATCCATCCATGTTCCTTTATATATTCTTGTTTCCATGCATAAATTTCTTAAGGGATTATCACATTCTTCTTCTATTTTCAATTCAAGAATCATGGTTAAAATTTTTCTTTTTAATTTCGATTGGTTATATTTTAATCCATTTATAATAAATTAACTACCATCTATATGATGTTATTTATATTAGGTATCATTTATCCTCCCTCAATTTGAATCTTACCAAAGCTGTTAGTATGCCGAAATTTCGCAAGGGTTTCTTCCTTTCTGAATTTATATCCAAGTTTCCTTATATTGTTACATATTTTTATATTGCATTAAAAATGATGGGTTATGTATTAAAATATCCCCCATTCTTATCATATGATTTTTTAATGATGAGAGAACCCTTTCTCTCTCATTAATCCCTCACATATACACATGTTACCATGCAAAAATCTTATAATGGATGTTCACTTCTCATTTCCATTCAAGAATTTCATTTTCATTATGAATCAAAAATTCCATTTCCAATTTTTGGATTTTATGTTCCATTTTCCAATTTATATTAATTTCATGAATAAATGATGAAATAACCATTTCTCTCTCATCAACCCATCATGGTTTTTTGACATTGTTATGCTACCAAAATTGTACAACGATTTTCCATGCTAAAATCATCCTATTGTGAATAAAATACCCATTTAACTATCAATGGTATTCACCATTATTCTCATTTATATATTTATGGTGTTATTTCATGTTTGTATTCAAAATTCAATTTCCTTGGAATAAATTATTATGTTTAATGAATCTATGTTGTATGATCCATATGGAACACTTATACATGAAAATGAAATTATTGTGAAGGGTGCACACTGATAGTGCTCCAATGCATTGGGTAATGTTTAGTATCATGATACGTCATGTGAAATAAGGGTTTACTCGTGCAAATTCATGTGAATTGAGGGTTTAATAATGAAAATTCAGGTCTAATCAGGGTTTACTCTTGATAATCCCTATGCAATGAGCCTTGGATCATGTTAATATCATGTTTTATGTTGTTGTCACATTTCCATATTATGAATATCATTCTATATCATGCCATCAAGATCTTGTTTCTATTATGATCTATTCACATTCCTATTTACTAACATGTATTTTATTCCTCATGTTATTCCATTTTCATTCCCTTAATGGTCTTTATAGCACCCCTTTTTCTTATGTATGTCCTCATGTTATCAAACATAATGCTACGTATGAAGGAATGTTGTGCTCATGTAAAAGATGATTTCAATAATTATTTTAATTTAATGTTTTATGTTTTTATGTAATGTTACTAATTCCCAAATACACTTGACCTCTCAATATTCTATGTAGTATTAAGTAAATTTTTTTAATAAATATATTCTAAATATTAAATAATGATCAGAGTTGTCATTGTTTGTATTAGAGGATATGTTTAGTTGTTTTGGGGTTATGACTAGGAAAAAATAATAATAAAAATGAAGTATAATACTATGTATAAGAAAAATAATCCCTGAATTGTGTTGAGTATAGAGTAAGTGTTTCATCATGAAAATATATCAATGTCTGGATATGAACCACTGGAGGTGGCTCTGGTAGAAATGTATCTTGGGGGAGGACCAAAGGACAACACATTTAGCTAGATTCAAAGAGGAAATGGTTCATAACAACGTTCCTTTCTGCACTCTTGCTTCAACACCCTTGGGGGATAATCTTATTTAAATTCATAAGATTGTTACGGACAATTCTTAATGGAATTAAAAAAAAGAATATATTTAATGAAATAGATCAAGGATAACCTAGATATAAACATAGGGTATCACATGTTAGGATATACTATAAGTATAAATGTTCATCCTTCTATTTTATTAATTATTATTAGAAAGGTATTAAAACCTCTAATTGTATTTTACTTTTCATAGTTATAATAAGGAATAAGGAAGATCATGAACAATGCTTCTCTCTCTTCCTAATTAACTACCTGGAAGTATTATCCTAAAGTCAGGAACACATGACATTGAATATTATTAAAATATCCATGTTACATGAAAAAAATATAATGAGGCATTAAATACCTCTATCATTGTGTGATTATTTCGAGGACCAAGTGTCGTTAACTAAGCAATATTATTCTCCCACCTGTAATACCATGCTAACAATGGGAAGTACCATCAGGGTCATTTCAAATTCCTCCCATTATTGCAAAATAATGAAACAGTAAATTATTTTTTAAATACTAAAAAATAGAAAGACCTCTAAAGATGGTATATGTATCAAAATATAGATTTATGTCTTTGGAGAACTACTAAAACCGATATTCCAAAACCATGTTTTAAAATATTTGGGAATTAATCAGTAATAATTTTTTTTATAAAAAACATGTTCAAGAAGATGCTTCAAAATTATATGCTAGAAATAAATTTTTAATGACTTATCGGTTATCCCATTTATATAATCAAATAAATTTGAGGTTTTTATGGGTAAAGCAAGTTGAGGATTTTGACAATATCTTGAGGTACATCTGTGACACATAAACACTTTCCACATAAACGAAATGAGAATATTAATGATTAAAGACCTCATTGGAATGATGAAGGAGAATTACCCCTATATATTTTCTCCTCACTATGATAAACTAATTTTGGAGGGTGAAATTTCATAATGGAGGAAGAATGTAACGACCAGAAATTTTTAATAATATTTGGTTTCGTAAAAATGTATGTCTTACAATGTCACATTAATTAAAAATATATAAAAAATTGAAAAGTAACTATTAGTTTTCTATCGATATGTGACGGTTGGACCATTGGAAACAATAATAAATTTAACAACATAATTGTAGTTTATAAATAGAAATGATAGTAGAAAATTAATTCATAAAGAAGTGTTGAAGAACTATACTAGTAAAATTGTTTCATATGAAGCCCATTTATCGTTTCTTCCAAGGGAGGTAGAATTTATAGGCATTTTTCTAGACAAATCCCATGCTGAGATACATCAACATGATCATAAGAAAATCTGTTTACATGAGAAATCCAAGCTCATCGAGATTATGGACCAAATAATTATCGTCAAATGTCCCCATTAAAGCCCCACCATCACACACCTTACTCTTAGTGTGTTTTCTTGTGTAATAAATGGATATGTTACAAGACCGTGGCATTATTATAATGTACATTATTTTTTAATGTAATAATGAAAATAAATTCATCTTAGTATATTTACATTGTAAATTATTCTTAAAATACAAATAGTATTTTAAGACAATAATCAAATTCAATTAAGAAATATATTTTGGTAAATTAATTTACTTTTGAAATAATTAATATTTTAATAAAATATTATCATTAAATTAATTAAATAAAATATAATATATCACATAATTTTTATGAAGTCAAATTTAATTTGTATTATGATTTAAAGACTATTTTTTTCATAACCGATCAATTTTCATTAAATTACATTTTTTATTTTAAAATTAAAAATTCACATACTTTGAAAATAATTTTGACAAAATTGATATTATTTTAGGAATTGGGACATTGAAATTATCCAATGGTAAATTTTTTCAAATTTTTCAGAGAGTCTAATTTTTGGGTAGAAACTAAATACCGTATAAATATATATTGTGTTTTATGACATCATAACGACCCAATTGTGTTGTAATAAAATACTATAAATGTTATATTCAGAAAAATATATTTTTTACCATTAAAATAATTTGATTATATATTTTTTTGTTTTATTTTATAAATATTGAGCTAATCCTATATGAATTATTAAATATTTTATGATTTTAAAATAATTTCCTTGAATGCCTCACTCACCACCACATAATAATGGAGAATATTTTAATATACTCGGCCCTCAGACTTATAATATAATGTATAATAGTCTCATTTTCCCAAAAATGTGGGACAAAACAATGGTATGGTATTTGGTTTTTAATATTTTAGGTTGTAATGTCAAAAAAAAAAATTAATTCCCCCACCATTCCTATATAACCCCACCCAAGCTCTCATTTCTCTTTAGTAAATCTCACTGAATCTTGAACTACCATATCCTATAACTCCCTAGATTCTTCCCAAAGAGACCCTAAGCTCATAATAACCCTCTCCCAAGCCTTTGGAAAAAACATCCAATTAAGGGGTCTTCCACTCTCCACTTTTATCGAGCTCTTCTTTTATGGTGTGTCTTTTAATTTTAATTTTAATATGTTAGGATATGTTTACACATAATAACCTTAATTTGCATTTTTTTATAAATAATTATTTATTCTATTAAACTATCATTAATCTCTTGATGATCATTTATATACACCTGTAACCATGCTGAGATCTCGTTTTGTATTCTCACCTTCCTCTCCTTTAAATTCAAGAACCATGTTTCAAATATGAATTTTGAATTTCAATTAGTTATATTTTCAACCTTTTATAATAAATTACATATTTTAAATTGGATGTTATTTGAATAAGGGTTCATTTATCCTCCCCCATTTGAACCCTTACCTAAGCAGTTACATTGCTGAAATATCTTATTGGTTCATTCCTTTCTCAATTTTATTTCATGGTTCCTTATATTATTACATCCTTTTATTTTCAATTAAAAATTATAGGGTACATTTTAGAACCTTTAACATATTTAAATTATTATTTTTGAATGATAAGAGACCCCTTTTGTAAGACCAGAGACTTTTATGAGAAATATTTTGTTTTTATGTTATATAAATCATCAAAGAAATCTTTCACTACACACAACACTAGCTTGGCTTGCTTTACACGCAATCGCGGCCATCCTCGATAGCTTGTGTCGTATGCAATACCGAGTTTCACTAAACAATGATATGCTATTAAAATATTTTTAAATCTAGCTGTTATGAATAGTACTAACTGAATTTTGAATTTTATTACATTTTAATTCAACTTATACATTTTAGAGAATGAGGTATAAAAGCAAAATCAGTTTTTTTTGGATAAAATAAATATTTTTCAAAAAATACAGTTTTGCCGCCTTTTGATGGAGCATCCACATTAAATCTAGTTTTTGACATGTTTATAAGTTCAATTTGACAAAATAAAATTCTTCTTTTGAATCATGGTATAATAATTTACTTTGGATAAATTTTTTATATTTTTCTGATAACTTTCATAATTTGATGAATAGTAAAAATATGCTAATTTTTAATTAAATACAACTTTTTTCATTGAGATAATTTATATGGATAAATTATATTATTGAATGGTGTTAAAGTATAAATATAATATATTTTTACCTTTTAAAATAATGTATGTCATTATCATTAATTTCACATTGAATTCATATGTAAAATCATTTCAATCTTTGTCAATGTTTTAACTTCTAAAACCCGTTTTCTTAACAACAAGATTTATTTTAAATTAATTACTGCAACTTATATGTTTTTAATTTTGAAAAATGGATTCCATATTCAGAATCAGTGGGTCTAGATTATGTTAAAAGGCTACTTTTTATTTTTGGGCCTTATGAATAGTAACTACGGTAAATATTATTTACCATAGTTGATGGTAAATCGGTTAATTAAGGGTAAATATAAGATTATAAAATTACCCTAACACCTTCCAAAATCCTATTGGATGACTAAAAGTCGACCCATATCACTTAAGGGTCGGATTATATTCATTTAATGGACTTTTATCCATGAATAATATTTAATTATTATTAAAACCAAAGAATGTGACAACATGTCACCTTCTTAAATATTATAAGTATAATAATTTTAATTTGGTGATAAACTTAATGAAACTTCTAACATGATTAGTATCCATAACTCTAATAAAATTATCTACAACATAGTAATTTATTTTGATTTTTTAGGGAATAAATATGTATCATTAATTATGACACAATAGTGATGTTGAAATAATTTTATTAATTAAAATATGAAATAAATTGTTTCAAAAATATTAAAATAAATATTATATGAACTATTTAATGTGCCAAACTAGTTTTCTATATTCATATGACATTTTATGAATCTATTAAATCTTTTATTTTGAACATATCTTCTGTATATATTTTATTTAAATTCAAATAAATGAATAGTGTCAAAATTGAGACTATTGTTATTTTATAAAATTAACATATTATAAAATTGTTTAAAAAACACAAAAATATTTAAAAATTATAAATTAAAATTTATATTTTCTAAAATGTCATAAAGTGTCAAATTATGGAAAATTCACAACACATATGTAATTATTTATAATAATTTACAATTTAGAATATTATTACCACAAATAAAATTAAATTGATAAATAAGGATAAATCAAGTTGATAATGTTTAAAATAAATACCTAACATGTCTACATTTTATTGGATTATGATATTACAACCATATCTCATCTAATATTCGGATATGAGTCATTTCGGAAGTTTTTATGTGAGGTTGAGATTTAATATACACAAATATTTCTTATATTTTCAAAGGTTCCCCTCTCCTCCCTTATAAAAGGGAACCTCCTCCATCTATTACTCACACCTATTTGAGCCTTCATGCTCGGTAAAAACCTGCCCATTTCACTTCCTCACTTCCTTAGAAACCTACTAGTGGTACTGGACTTATCAAAAGACCAACTCTAGTGCCTTAAGAGAAAGTTTAAAGGAGGCACTTCGAGAAAGAGGTAATACCTTCTAACGTTTTCTTCAAGTTCCATTATTTTCTACTCCCTCTTCATTAGTTGTTTCATTATGAGGTAATAACATCAGTATCACTCATATACTGATATTTTATTATAAATATGATACAACCCTATTTCACCTCTTATCCATCCTATGGAAAACGAAATCACCGCGCATGTGTACGTACAGAATACCGTCTCCACGCCGTGGTGTAATCTATTTTCCACCACCAACATAAATGGATGGGTATAAGGGTGAAAGTAATGAATATAAATTATTATTGTAAAGTGTTATTGATTCTGAAATAGTATATATATATACTCCAATACAATTTCACGATCATGGGAACGATATCATCGCTCGTTCGTAAGTACGGAATACCATCTCCACGATGTGATGTGATTCATTATACATGATCTTCATTTCATAATGATTATATAAATGAATTTAATGAATTAATATGATATATATTACAATAATACCATTCTGGAAATGTGGTATCTATAACATAATGAGAAGAATAAGAATTTATTCGACAAACACGCATATGAACAAAACGTAATAAACACCCGAATAACAAGTATTAATGAAATATTACTAATAAGAAGCTATGAATATGACCATATATGATATCATAACAATATGTATGATTCTGTAATAAGTCAATAACATTATTTAAATCATTATACAGGAGGTTTGGACACTTACGAAGAAAATCAGACCTATGGTAAGAGAAAATCTCGCAATCTCAATTTTTATCCGAGTTTGTTTATACTTTTGAATTTACTGGGGTGTATTTTATCATAAAAATCCATGTTTCCTCATTATTTAATATTTTTCCATCCACCTACAATTGTTTAAATCCAATTTTACACTTCGGTGCATTTTTAGTAAAAGATATAAAAGGAATCTTTTGTCATTTTTCGTACGAGGTACTTTTTGACTTCTCCGACAAAAGTACAAGAAGAATGATTTTTTACATGTACGACATGAATGGATTCTTAAAACATTATTTCCAAGAAGATTCCTTTACATGTTTTCAAGTTTATTTTTAATGAACATCTTTTAGTTTACAATTGTATGACATGTTATAGAAAGGAAAATGTTTTTGAAGTAGAAAGGATATTTTCCTCAAGAATGGAGTTCAAGTGCCTTATCAAAATTATTTTCCATCTATGATAATATTGGGTTCTGTTTCTATCCCTATTATTACATTGATTTGATTATGTTGTGATGGAATTATTTTTATTATTTCCTTTATCTTATATTAATTGTTTTATGATGTCATGTTGTTTAAGAATCCTATTTTTACTACATGGGTTATGCAATGATGTATGATTTATGATTTTGTGGCACACATAAGAATGGTATAATTATGAGATGGGTGGGACCTATATATCCCTCCAACGCATTGAGTAAAGATTTTATATCTCATGAGATAGACATGGCTGGAATGGTAGGTAAAACTGGTTCAGTGAAACAGGACTGAAACGAGGAGTGAACACGGTTCAAAAATGGACTTTGTCCACTAAGATAGTCTTGGTAACAAGTCTTGATAATAAGAAATGATTCCTTATGATTATGTGTGTATGCCACAAATTTTCATGTTTTATGTTATGATAATTGTGATTTCATTTCACTACTATGATTTGTCCCATCTAATGAAATTATTCTCTCTTTTGCAGGTTATGATTTCCAAAATGTTATGTTCTTAGGAATATGATGTGATTGATATTTCTTTTGTTCACCCTTACTGAACATTTGAACTCACCATTTTGTATGTTTTCTTTCCCCAGGTCAAGAAGAAGATTATTAAGTAAGATATGCAAAAAGGGACTATAGATATGATGAAATAAATGGGAGACAATGTAGACTCTTCATGAACAATTTGTTTATGTTTCCTAGTTTCTAAAGACACTATACCTATATGGTTCTTTCATGGTTTTGTTATATGTTGTAATAAGTATTCTTAAATTTTGATGTAATAACAATGTATGTAATGTATGGGTCGTTATAGTTGGCATCAGAGGAAAGGTATAGTCAAACTTTGGAAACTAGGATGTGAAAGCCTTAGTAAGAACCCTACGGAAAAGTCTAAGTATAGAACACAATCATAGTGTTTTAGAAATGACCATGAATAACCTAGGATAAGACCTCATGTGTGGAATTTTATTTTTGATTATGTGGTTTTCCTATTATAATTAGTGTTTCTCACAATATTCTTCTTGGTTTTATTCAATGGCTGGAACCCGAAGGAACCGTGTTAATGCGGAATGCTACGAGAATGCAATGATTGTCCCCCTCAGCAACCAAACGTTTTGGGAGCTGGAATACAAAATCTTGTAGCCATGCTCACATAACTTTCTAATGCTATGAATCATGTAGGACTTCAAAACGAGCAAAGGAAGGAGCAACATTCTGTCGAATCCTTCATGAGGCAGCGTCCACCTTCTTTCAGCTGGTCTACTGATCCATTAGTTTCTAAACAATTTATTAGTACTACAGAAAAGATATTTTCAGTTCTTCAATGTTATTAACATGATAAAGGCATCCTAGAAGTGTATCGTTTTGAAGGAGATGCTGATCAATGGTGAAATATTATTAAGAATACGAGGCAATGGGATGATATTGAGTCTATGGAATGGGATGAGTTCAAGAACTTATTTTTCAATAAGTACTTCCCTCGTTTTCTCCGATCAAAGATGGAGATATAGTTTCTTAAACTGAAGCAAAAGGATGATGAATATGTTGGTACCTATGAAGCAAATTTTACAATACTTGCAAGGTACGCTTCTGGTATTATTATCCAACCTTAGAGTACGATCGATCGATTATTTTGTGGCTTAAAACCAATTCTTTAATGGGCGTTAGCCATAAGGGACCTCAATAGCTACGAGGAAATCATTCGATGTTCTCTCAAAGTTGAGATGTAGATTGGAGTAACCCATCAGTCATATGGGTTTGATAAGAATAGGAAAATGGAATTCAAAGGAAAATCTAAAGATCAAACTGAAAAGAAGATGAGATTTTCCTTATACTAAAAGTATGGAAAGAAACAAGGAGGGAGTTGTCGTAAAGGGACAAGTAAATGTTTCAAACATGGAAAGGAAGGTCATCGGGGATTTGAATGTCGCAATGATGGGAAGAAGATGTCTAATGATGGAAAAAAAGGAAGGGACACACAGAATGAACCTACTACACTTCAATGTTTCATGTGCAAGGATATGGGGAGTTATTCCAATAAATGACCTAGTCCAAGTGTTGTTGATGATGATCGACATCAACAAAATCTTAAGGCTAAATACAAAGGAACGTCACATGCTATTTCTATCAGTGATGTTGAGTACGATAACGATGTGGTGAAAGGTACACATACCATCCACTCTAAAGTATGAAATGTTTTATTTGATTCAGGATCCACCCACTCTTTTATTTATGAATATTTTTCTAAGGGTATCACCATATTACCTAAAAAATTAGATGTTGAGTTAGCTGTGACAACACCTAATGTCACAACAGTCGCATCAAAAGTTTATAATTCTTCCTCGATTGAAGCTTGTGGGAAAGTGCTTCCTGCAAATCTTGAGATCCTTCCTATATTGGAATTTGATGTGATTCATGGCATGGATTGGCATTATTTATATGGAGATCCTATCAATTTCCATATAAAGGAAGTCACATCTCATATTCCAGATCAATCTATGATCGTCTATCAGTGCAAGGATGAACATAACCTTCCAGTGGAAATTTCTTCCATCTTATGGGTCTTGATTCCACATAATGATGATTATTTATCTCAAATGGTTGGTGAGAAACTCACAATTATGAATATTCCCATTGTACAAGAGTTTGATGATGTCTTTCCGGATGAATTTTCGGGTCATCCACTAAATCGTGAAGTTGAGTTTTCAATAGAACTCATACCAGGTGCTTTGCTTATTTCAAAGACACCATAGAGAATGGCCCCATTTGAGTTGCAGGAATTGAAGAATCAACTCCAAGAGAATCTTGATAATGGATTCATACACCCTAGTGCGTCATCTTGGGGAGCACATGTTCTATTTGTTAAGAAGAAAGATGGATCAATGAGACTCTGCATTGATTATCGAGAACCTAACAAGATCACTATCAAGAACAAATATCCTCTCTGACGCATTGATGACCTATTTAACCAACTACGCGGAGCTCAATACTTTTCCAAGATTGCTCTTTATTCAGGGTATCATCAATTAAGGGTCAAAAGGGAGGATATACCAGAGACGGCTTTCCGTAAAAGGTATGGACACTATGAATTTATAATGATGCCATTTGGTCTTACTAATGCCCCAGCTATCTTCATGGATCTGATGCATAGAGTCTTTAAAGACTACCATGATATATTTGTGGTAGTCTTTGTAGATGATATTCTTGTCTATTCAAAGAGCAAGGAAGAACATGAAGATCACCTGAAAATTATATTGAAGACCCTGAGAAAGGAGATGCTTTATGACAAATTTACGAAGTGTGAATTTTGGATTCAAAAAGTTGCATTTTTTGGTCACATAATCTCAAAAGAGGGGTTATCTGTGGATCCATGAAAAAAAGAGGTTATCGAAAGATGGTGGAGACCAACAACAGTAACTGAGATCCGATGTTTTCTTGGTTTGGCTGGATATTATCGACGTTTTGTGAATGATTTTTCACTATTATCTAATCCACTCACCAGGTTGACTCGAAAAGGAGTTAAGTTCGTGTGGACGGACGAATGTGAAGGGAATTTCAAGGAGTTGAATAGAAGGTTATCCAGTGCACCTGTACTCACACTTCCTTGTAGTGGAGAATGGTTTGTGATCTACAGTGATGCATCCAAGAAGGGACTGGGATGTGTTCTCATGAAAATGATATGGTGATAGCTTATGCCTCACGACAGTTGAAAATCCATGAGCGAAATTACCCAACTCATGATTTGGAGTTAGCTGCGGTAATCTTTGCATTAAATATTTGGAGGCATTACCTTTATGGTGAAAGGTGTGATATTTATACTGATCATAAAAGTATAAAGCATATTTTCACACAAAAGAAGATGAATATACATCAAAGAAGATTGTTGGAGCTGATTAAGGATTACGACTGCTCAATTCATTACCACCAAAGGAAAGAAAACAATGTGGCTGATGCATTAAGTCAACAAGACCATGCCAGTTTATCCATGATGAGGATCAGAAAAGATCCAATATTTCTGTATTTACAAATGATGGATCTTGGAATTATAATGGAAGGGGGAAAAAGTGTAACGCCCCGACCCCAGCTACCCAGAGTCGGTGCATTACTTCGTAACATTGGCATGATCACAAAAGATCAAGTCTCGAAAGACCGATTAGTTTAGTAGCCTTGGAAACACTAGATACATTCATAAGTCTTTCATTACATCAAAATTAAACAAACTACAAAAAACATGGTCTTCATAGTCCACACTCATATCTTCACTGATTATTCTTGCAAGTCAGTCATAAAATACTTCTTCACATCCTGGAAAATTTTTAAACATTGAAAGGGGTGAGCTCAAATGCTCAGTAAGGATAATAATAATGCGGAAGCTTTTATAAATAAACATTAACATTTAAGGCAATGTATAACTAAAACAAAAGCCTTTTAAACATGAACTTCAACATAATATGGCAAAAGTAAAATGAGATAATGCCATTTACTTCTTCACATGGATATTCTACTGGTCGAATAATCACATGCAATATCAATAACCACTTTCATAATGATGGAATGCATAATGCCAGACTATCATAACCACGTGGTCAAGGCCTCGTGCCAAGACCACAAATAAGATTTTGTCAAGGCCTTATGCCAAGACACTAGTTTGTCTCATGAGACCTGCCGATGCATCAAGGAGCTATAGCGGGCTCCACCCGTCACTTATTAAGTCCAATGCATTCCTCATACGAATAGGTTTAAACATATCATAAACCATAACATAATCGTATCACATAAAACATGCATAAAGGAAACATAAAATTTCCACATTTCAATCACAAGATATCAATACAACAAATTGATATAATAAAAACGCTTTCAAAACCATTTTCAATTCCAAAATAAAAGAAAGTTAAAACTTTGTATTTATTTTTCATTAAAAAAAATGATGGCTTGTAGAGGAAGCCGAAACTCAAATAACGGTCACGGCGGCGGAGAAGTCATTGTCGCCGCATAAGTACGGAAATAAAAACATTCCCTTTTGTCGTTTAGCAAAACACTTTGTATAAAAAGATTCCTTTTGAATAACCGTAAAAGTCAAAGGGGTTTATACACCGTATAAAATAAAGTTGTGTATAAAACCAAATATGCCTCAATGAAAGGAGATTGAGACAAAGTCCTTAAAAAGATCATTTTTAAAATAAATAGATCTATTATGTGTATTCACTATAGGTACACATAAATAAAGTAAAAATAATAATATCATGACATAATTTGAAAGTAGGAGATTAACCCAAAGAATGGAAGTTTGGGTTAAGAAATTCCCTTACCTTGTGTCCGACTTGATTCGACTGTTCTTTAACCTCCTAAATAATAAAGTAGAGTTAATATATACCCTATTAAGAACCATTTTTAATTTCATTATCCTTTTTATATCACTTATTACAATGTTATGAACATCATGTAATTATTTAAGTTAATAGCGGTCGTTTTGTCGTTCTTTGGTACTTGAGTCAACAATAAGCTTCTTATAATTACAAGTTGTTTATGTGGTGAAATATCCATTATATCCAGAATTATATTGATGATTTAGATGTCATATATATCTTATATATCCAGTATATACATTCATTTATAATATTACGTAACATTTAGAGGTACGAAATGAAATGCACCGTTCATGGAGACGGTAAGCCGTACGTACGCATGAACGCTACTTTCATTTCAATTTCATATTTTATAGAATGGAATAATAATGATATAAGGGTATATTATAATTCCAGTATAATATCACATATAATATCATAGTTACATCCTTTATATGTCCCACATATGGTATTTAACGAATCAAATCACTTTGAGGGGGCGGTAGTCCGCACTTCCTTAAATGAAGATATCGTGTTTACCCATAATGGAAACCATAAAGGTAAGAAAAAAATGAAAAATACAGAAGCATAAGTAAAATATAAACATATTATATATCATATATAAAAATAGTGACATCTTAATGGCCACCTTTGAAGGTGTTATATGAGTGTTGAACAATCATCGTTTCGTGAGGCAAAAATTCGCCATCCACAGAAACCGTATGTTCTTTAACCATTAGACGTAGGTGTGTGTAAGTGTAGCTTGAATCCTTTTTATAAAAACATCCTAGTATATTTAGGATACTGGTGTTGTTACAAAAGAAATGAATAAAAAGAGTTTAGGGGGTTGGAGAAGAAAAATAAAACAAAACAACATTATAAAAGACATTACCTCAAAATCGGGTAACTCTTTTTGATTTGAGCTAAAGGCTTCCTTGGGAAGAGTTCTGCCCAAAGTGAGGCTTCTAGGAGTAAGGGAGGAATGTTGGGAGAGTATTGGGGCAGAGGTTGGCCGAGCCAAATGGCTTGAAAGTGTAATTGAAGTGGGAGAGGTGGGGGCCTTTTATAAGTGGGGAGGAGGGGCACTTTTGGAAAGATTGAAATGTTACATTATTTCAAAATGCTTTTCGGATTCTAAAGGTCCCACACTTATATAATTCGAGTCTAAGGTGATAAGGTTTCGAAATCTCCTCATCCAATAGGCTTTGGACAAGTGTAGGCCATGGATTTTGCATTATCTTCTCATTTTATTTAAATCGTTAAATAATGAGGTCATCGCCACATCATAAGTATGTCATAAATAATTTAATTTATTTAATTTCTAAAAATTATAAAAAAAATACTATGATGTAGGAAATCTTTTTAGCTTTCTAATGAATATTTATAGTCAAAATTTGGACTTGTGTAACCCTACTTAAAAATTGTTTTAGTAAAACAATTTATGTTAGTGTCATTTTCACTTTAACATTAAATAAAAAGTAATTTATGTTATTTCCCAACAAAAGTGGATCCATGGGGTCCCCAAGTTAGGCCATGGCTTGTCTTGGTCGGCCATGACACAACCAATGAGGTTGGGACATGTGTCTAGGTCATTTCATATTATTAAAGTATTATTTAGACCTTAAACCACACTAATTACCACTAATCGCGATTAACACTTAATAAGTTACTATTCACCAAAAAATTATTTTTATCCCATTGAACCACATTTTACTTCTTAATGACAACCATGTATGTCGGATTTTTGAAAATCAAATCACAGAAGTGGTAATATTTCATTTAAACGAAAAATCAGTTATTTAACTACCACTTAGTGGTTTCACTATTCATCAAAAATTGAAGTTTTTCAGAACAATGCCAAAATTTCACCCTAAGCTATAATAGATATTCCGAATTCAAAAATGATGTCTATTTTACAAAATTCCAAACATATAAGTTGCATTAATTAATTTTATAATTAATTCCCGCTGTTACGACAAATAGCGTGTTTTCAAGAAACAATTTATATCAAAAGATTGGCAATTGTTTATGTCCAATTTCAATGTTAAATTAATTCTAATGACCACCATTGGATAAAATGGTAAAAATATATTCTAATTATACCTTAAAACCACTAAATAGTATAATTTATCACAATAAATTATTTTGATTAAAAAAGTTGTTTTAAGTTTTTTTCACTATTCATAAAAATTTGGAAGTTCTCGGAAAATTACAAAAATTTCAACATAGGCTAATTTCAATATTAGGAATACAAAAATGAAGTCCATTTTGAAATATAAAATTTATAAAATTTCAAAAAGTAGGTATTACTATTCACAACGGCTAGTTTAATTAGTTGTGGTGTGTGTTAGAGCTCGAGGTTGCGTACAACACACGCTATTGCATTATTCGAAGGGAAACGTACAGTGGAAGTTTGGGCTGTTACATTCTCCCCTCCTTCAAATAATTGCGTCCTCGCAATTTCTAGGGTATTACTGAATAAAAAGACTCGGGTGGTTTTTCATCATAAATTCCTCAGGTTCCCACGTTGCCTCTTCCATTTTATGATTTCTCCACAAAACCTTCACCAGCCGAGTCGTCCGGTTTCTCAGCACCTGCTCCCTCACATCAAGAATCCTGACAGGCTCTTCACAATAGGAAAGATCGGGTTCCAGTTCTAATTCCTCATAGGTGAGTACATGCGTTGGGTCAGGCATGTATTTCCTCAACAGAGATACGTGGAACACATCGTGAACTTTGGAGAGACTTGGCGGCATTGCCAAACGGTAAGCTACAGCCCCAATTCGTTCTAGAATTTCGAAAGGTCCGATGTACCTGGGACTCAATTTACCTTTCTTACCAAAACGTATGACTCCCTTCCATGGAGATACCCTCAAGAAAACATGATCACCAACTTGGAATTCCAAATCCTTCCTTCGATTATCGGCATAGCTCTTCTGCCTACTTTGAGCTGCTTTGATGTGATTTTGAATCACTTTCACCTTTTCCACCGTTTCCTCCACTAGTTCTGGGCCTACAAGTTTTCTTTCACCAACGTCATCCCAACAGGTTGGTGTACGACATCTCTTTCCGTATAACGCTTCATATGGTGCCATCTGAATACTCGAATGGAAGCTATTGTTATAGGAAAATTCTACCAGTGGTAAATATTGATCCCACATACCCTGAAAGTCAAGAGAGCATGATCTCAACATGTCTTCTAAGGTTTGAATAGTCCGTTCTGATTGTCCATCTGTTTGAGGGTGATAGGCAGTGCTCAAACGAAGTTCAGTATCCAAGGACTTTTGAAGACTTTTCCAGAATCTTGAAGTAAAACGAGGATCACGATCAGAAACAATCGATAGGGGTACTCCATGAAGTCTTACAACTTCATTAATATATAGTCTTGCTAGAAGTTCAAGTGGTAGATCCTCCCGTATAGCCAGAAAATGTGCTGACTTAGTAAGTCGATCAACAATGACCCATATTGCATCATTCCTTCTAGGAGTCTTTGGTAGTCCCATGACAAAGTCCATCGTAATATTATCCCATTTCCACTCAGGTATGGGAAGAGGTTGCAATACTCCACCAGGATGTTGCCTTCCAGCTTTCACTTGTTGACAAACCATACACCTTGACACAAAATCAGCAATCTCCCTCTTCATATTGTCCCACCAAAAATGTTCCTTTAAATCTCTATACATTTTGGTGCTTCCCGGGTGTATAGAGAAGTTGGAACTATGAGCATCATCCAGCAATTCCCTTTTTAGATCAGGTATATCGGGAACACAAAGTCTCTTCCCGAATTTCAAAATTCCATCCTTATACACAAAGTCCCTCAATCTTCCATCATTCACACCTTTAATCTTCTTTTGAAATTCTTCATCATTGGTTTGAGAACTCTTAATCCTTTCTAGTAATGATGGTTTGGCAACCATTTGAAAAAGCATTGATGTTTCACCTTCCCCAGTTATTCCCATGTCCATCTTCACTAGATCCAAGAAAATTGGATCCCTTTCAACTCTCATCACATTCAAAACTCCATGGTCTTTTCTACTCAAAGCATCTGCCACCTTGTTTTCCTTCCCCGGATGGTAATGTATCGTGCAATCATAATCCTTGAGTAGTTCAAGCCATCGCCTTTGCCTCATGTTGAGTTCTTTTTGTGTGAAAATATACTTCAAACTCTTGTGATCAGTATAAATCTCACATTTTTCACCATAGAGGTAATGTCTCCATATCTTTAAAGCAAAGATCACAGCTGCTAACTCAAGATCATGAGTAGGATAGTTTTGCTCATGAATTTTTAGCTGTCGTGATGCATAGGCAATGACCTTATCATTCTGCATAAGGACACAACCGAGTCCTTTCTTCGATGCATCACTAAAAATAACAAACCCATCATTCCCCGATGGTAGAGTCAATACAGGGGCATTGACTAATCTTCTCTTTAGTTCTTCAAAACATTCTTCACACTCTTTTGTCCAGTCAAATTTAATCCCTTTACGTGTGAGCTTTGTCAATGGGTTAGCCAATCTGGCAAAATTCTGGACGAAACGTCGATAATAACCTGCTAAACCAATAAAACTGCGTACCTCAGTTATACTTGTTGGTGCTGGCCATTCTTGGATTGCCCTGGTTTTAGAAGGATCAACGGAAATTCCATCCTTAGAGACAATATGGCCAAGAAAAGAAATCTCGTGAAGCCAGAATTCACACTTGCTAAATTTCCCATATAATTCATGTCTTCTAAGAGTCTTCAGGATAATGCGTAAGTGATTTTCATGATCTTCGTGGCTTTTGGAGTATACCAAGATATCATCAATAAATACCACTACAAAGTCATCAAGATATTCCTTGAAAACTCTGTTCATTAGATCCATGAAAACAGAGGGTGCATTAGTCAATCCAAAAGGCATTACTGTAAACTCGTAATGCCCGTACCTTGTTCGAAATGCTGTCTTTGGAACGTCTTCCATCTTCACACACAACTGATGGTATCCAGATCGAAGGTCAATCTTTGAAAAGTATTGAGCTCCATGCAGTTGGTCAAACAAATCATCAATGCGAGGTAGGGGATACTTATTCTTTATTGTTATAGCATTGATCTCCCTATAATCAACGCACAACCTCATAGATCCATCTTTCTTCTTAACAAAAAGAACAGGGGCTCCCCAAGGAGAAACACTAGGGCGAATAAATCCCTTATTACTCAATTCCTCTAGTTGTTTCTTTAGTTCAACTAATTCCACAGTGGCCATTCTATAAGGGGTCTTCGATATGGGCCTTGATCCAGGAATTAAATCAATGGAAAACTCAACTTCTCGTTCTGGAGGATGTCCAGGTAAATCTTCCGGAAACACATCAACATATTCTCTCACAATAGGTACATCCTCTATTTGAATATTCCTTTCCTCATCCTCAGTAACTTCCTTCTCTTCCTCCCCAATAATTGAATTTAGTTGAGCTACTGGGGGTGGATCTAGATAAGAATTATGTGGCGACGATTCTGCTCTAAAGATAAGGTGTTCCTTATCATCATCATCAAGAATTGTAACCTCTTTCCTCTTACAATAAATTTTTGCATCATGGTCCGAAAGCCAATCCATACCAAGGATTATATCAAATTCAATCATGGGTATGACGATGAGATCAGCAGGTAAAGAACATTTGGGTGCTCTAATGGGAACTAATCGACAAAACTTTGTTGCAACAATACTTCCCTTAGGGGTTTTGACCGACAACTCCCTTGTTAAATCAAATTGGAAATATCTAATTTTCTTAGCAAACTGGGAAGATATGAAACAATGCGATGATCCAGAATCAAATAATGCATTTGCTAAACTTGAGGAAACCATTAAATTACCTGCCACCATGTCTTTCGGAGCTTCCACCTCAGCAGTAGTGATAGCATAAGCCTGGCCTTGATCCCTTGGCCTCTTCTGAGGTAAGTTCCCCTGACGCTTAGGACATTCATTTGCATAATGTCCCTTCTCTCTACAATTATAACATTCCACGTTGACAGCCGCTTTCTTTCCCTTGCATTCATGAGCTTGGTGGCCTTTTTCACCGCACTTGTAACATACTCCTTTTCCTTTTAGACAGGCACCAGGGTGCTTCTTACCACAATTATCACAGGGTGGAAATTCATTTCTACCCTTCTTCCCTGTTTCCTTATTTCCTTTCCCAGAGTTTTCAGCGGATCTCTTCTTATCTTGCTTTGATTTAAAGTCATAAGACTTAGAGAATTCCTTTTCCGTCTTGATAGCGCACGAGACAATACCTTCGTATGAAGAGAAGGTTTGTGATACTAAAGCTCGACGGAGAAATGGTTTCAACCCATCAAAGAAACGATCAGTCTTACTTCTTGGGTTACGTATGTAATCTGCAGCATACCTTGCTAACCTTGTAAAGTTAGCCTCATACTTTGCGACATTCTCATCCTCCTTCTGCCTCAGACTCAGAAATTGCCTTTCCATATCCGCTCGATGGTCTCGAGGAAAGTATTTTTCTAAGAACAGCTCTTTGAACTCCTGCCATTCCATGTTTGTTAATTCATCATCTTCCTTTGTGTTTTGAATTAGTGACCACCATTGATTGGCATCTCCAGTGAGGCGGTAAACTGCCATGACAACATTCTCCCTTTCACTACTCCCCAGGGCATGGAATATTTTCTCTAAGGAATTTATCCATTGCTCAGCTACTATAGGATTTGTACTCCCATTGAAGGTTGGCGGTTGTTGCCTCATGAAACGGTCTAGCATTGATCCTCCACGTTGCGGATCAGGGTGCTCCATACGAGTAAGGTTGTTATTCATAACCTGCGTGAGTTGTCCCAGTATGGTGAGAAGCTGATCAGCACCAGTTGTATCACTAGCTCCACCATAATTATCCTGAGCAGGAGGGCAATCCCTACACGGAGTTCGTGCATTGATACAGTTTCCATTCCTTCTACTAGGCGCCATTTCTAAACAATGGCATAAACTAGATTAGTTTATGAATCAAAATACATAATTCCTTACTTGTAAAACACTTAACATAAATTGAACTAATTATGGATATAATCCATAATTATAAAAATGTATTCTTTGAGGAAGTATATACTCGTAACCCTTCATAGTGGTTTGTAAAGAAAATGGGAATTATCCAAAGCATATCCCCCGGGAGTGTCGTAACCAAGAGTGCATCAAGGCCCGTTGTCGTGCACCAGTTCCCGTTCGAGTCTAGCTCAAAGCGGTGTTTTCGGGTTTTACCCCTAGGTACATCTGTGCCAGAGCCGCCTCTACCTGCTCGTATCCAGACAGGGATGTATTGCTCGGAAAACTCACAAAATCTCACCAATACCAAAATTCTAGGAAGTTCTTCTATACTACTCCTCAAAGTTCATCTTAGGTCTATGTGCTCTAATCAGAGTTTATCTAAATCTAGCTTCCAAGGTTTGTACTAAACTTCCTCTGATACCAACTGTAACGCCCCGACCCCAGCTACCCAGAGTCGGTGCATTACTTCGTAACATTGGCATGATCACAAAAGATCAAGTCTCGAAAGACCGATTAGTTTAGTAGCCTTGGAAACACTAGATACATTCATAAGTCTTTCATTACATCAAAATTAAACAAACTACAAAAAACATGGTCTTCATAGTCCACACTCATATCTTCACTGATTATTCTTGCAAGTCAGTCATAAAATACTTCTTCACATCCTGGAAAATTTTTAAACATTGAAAGGGGTGAGCTCAAATGCTCAGTAAGGATAATAATAATGCGGAAGCTTTTATAAATAAACATTAACATTTAAGGCAATGTATAACTAAAACAAAAGCCTTTTAAACATGAACTTCAACATAATATGGCAAAAGTAAAATGAGATAATGCCATTTACTTCTTCACATGGATATTCTACTGGTCGAATAATCACATGCAATATCAATAACCACTTTCATAATGATGGAATGCATAATGCCAGACTATCATAACCACGTGGTCAAGGCCTCGTGCCAAGACCACAAATAAGATTTTGTCAAGGCCTTGTGCCAAGACACTAGTTTGTCTCATGAGACCTGCCGATGCATCGAGGAGCTATAGCGGGCTCCACCCGTCACTTATTAAGTCCAATGCATTCCTCATACGAATAGGTTTAAACATATCATAAACCATAACATAATCGTATCACATAAAACATGCATAAAGGAAACATAAAATTTCCACATTTCAATCACAAGATATCAATACAACAAATTGATATAATAAAAACGCTTTCAAAACCATTTTCAATTCCAAAATAAAAGAAAGTTAAAACTTTGTATTTATTTTTCATTAAAAAAATGATGGCTTGTAGAGGAAGCCGAAACTCAAATAACGGTCACAGCGGCGGAGAAGTCATTGTCGCCGCATAAGTACGGAAATAAAAACATTCCCTTTTTTCGTTTAGCAAAACGCTTTGTATAAAAAGATTCCTTTTGAATAACCGTAAAAGTCAAAGGGGTTTATACACCGTATAAAATAAAGTTGTGTATAAAACCAAATATGCCTCAATGAAAGGAGATTGAGACGAAGTCCTTAAAAAGATCATTTTTTAAAAAAATAGATCTATTATGTGTATTCACTATAGGTACACATAAATAAAGTAAAAATAATAATATCATGACATAATTTGAAAGTAGGAGATTAACCCAAAGAATGGAAGTTTGGGTTAAGAAATTCCCTTACCTTGTGTCCGACTTGATTCGACTGTTCTTTAACCTCCTGAATAATAAACTAGAGTTAATATATACCCTATGAAGAACCATTTTTAATTTCATTATCCTTTTTATATCACTTATTACAATGTTATGAACATCATGTAATTATTTAAGTTAATAGCGGTCGTTTTGTCGTTCTTTGGTACTTGAGTCAACAATAAGCTTCTTATAATTACAAGTTGTTTATGTGGTGAAATATCCATTATATCCAGAATTATATTCATGATTTAGATGTCATATATATCTTATATATCCAGTATATACATTCATTTATAATATTACGTAACATTTAGAGGTACGAAATGAAATGCACCGTTCATGGAGACGGTAAGCCGTACGTACGCATGAACGCTACTTTCATTTCAATTTCATATTTTATAGAATGGAATAATAATGATATAAGGGTATATTATAATTCCAGTATAATATCACATATAATATCATAGTTACATCCTTTATATGTCCCACATATGGTATTTAACGAATCAAATCACTTTGAGGGGGCGGTAGCCCGCACTTCCTTAAATGAAGATATCGTGTTTACCCATAATGGAAACCATAAAGGTAAGAAAAAAATGAAAAATACAGAAGCATAAGTAAAATATAAACATATTATATATCATATATAAAAATAGTGACATCTTAATGGCCACCTTTGAAGGTGTTATATGAGTGTTGAACAATCATCGTTTCGTGAGGCAAAAATTCGCCATCCACAGAAACCGTATGTTCTTTAACCATTAGACGTAGGTGTGTGTAAGTGTAGCTTGAATCCTTTTTATAAAAACATCCTAGTATATTTAGGATACTGGTGTTGTTACAAAAGAAATGAATAAAAAGAGTTTAGGGGGTTGGAGAAGAAAAATAAAACAAAACAACATTATAAAAGACATTACCTCAAAATCGGGTAACTCTTTTTGATTTGAGCTAAAGGCTTCCTTGGGAAGAGTTCTGCCCAAAGTGAGGCTTCTAGGAGTAAGGGAGGAATGTTGGGAGAGTATTTGGGCAGAGGTTGGCCGAGCCAAATGGCTTGAAAGTGTAATTGAAGTGGGAGAGGTGGGGGCCTTTTATAAGTGGAGAGGAGGGGCACTTTTGGAAAGATTGAAATGTTACATTATTTCAAAATGCTTTTCGGATTCTAAAGGTCCCACACTTATATAATTCGAGGCTAAGGTGATAAGGTTTCGAAATCTACTCATCCAATAGGCTTTGGACAAGTGTAGGCCATGGATTTTGCATTATCTTCTCATTTTATTTAAATCGTTAAATAATGAGGTCATCGCCACATCATAATTATGTCATAACTAATTTAATTTATTTAATTTCTAAAAATTATAAAAAAAAATACTATGATGTAGGAAATCTTTTTAGCTTTCTAATGAATATTTATAGTCAAAATATGGACTTGTTTAACCCTACTTAAAAATTGTTTTAGTAAAACAATTTATGTTAGTGTCATTTTCACTTTAACATTAAATAAAAAGTAATTTATGTTATTTCCCAACAAAAGTGGATCCATGGGGTCCCCAAGTTAGGCCATGGCTTGTCTTGGTCGGCCATGACACAACCAATGAGGTTGGGACATGTGTCTAGGTCATTTCATATTATTAAAGTATTATTTAGACCTTAAACCACACTAATTACCACTAATCGCGATTAACACTTAATAAGTTACTATTCACCAAAAAATTATTTTTATCCCATTGAACCACATTTTACTTCTTAATGACAACCATGTATGTCAGATTTTTGAAAATCAAATCACAGAAGTGGTAATATTTCATTTAAACGAAAAATCAGTTATTTAACTACCACTTAGTGGTTTCACTATTCATCAAAAATTGAAGTTTTTCAGAACAATGCCAAAATTTCACCCTAAGCTATAATTGATATTCCGAATTCAAAAATGATGTCTATTTTACAAAATTCCAAACATATAAGTTGCATTAATTAATTTTATAATTAATTCCCGCTGTTACGACAAATAGCGTGTTTTCAAGAAACAATTTATATCAAAAGATTGGCAATTGTTTATGTCCAATTTCAATGTTAAATTAATTCTAATGACCACCATTGGATAAAATGGTAAAAATATATTCTAATTATACCTTAAACCCACTAAATAGTATAATTTATCACAATAAATTATTTTGATTAAAAAAGTTGTTTTAAGTATTTTTCACTATTCATAAAAATTTGGAAGTTCTCGGAAAATTACAAAAATTTCAACATAGGCTAATTTCAATATTAGGAATACAAAAATGAAGTCCATTTTGAAATATAAAATTTATAAAATTTCAAAAAGTAGGTATTACTATTCACAACGGCTAGTTTAATTAGTTGTGGTGTGTGTTAGAGCTCGAGGTTGCGTACAACACACGCTATTGCATTATTCGAAGGGAAACGTACAGTGGAAGTTTGGGGTGTTACAAAAAGTATCTTTCTCAAATGAATGTTCAACCATATATACATGTGAATATTAAAGAGTCACAAAAAGAAGATGTAGAGTTACAAAAGAAGGTGAGAAATGTTCCTGAATTCAACATTGATTGTGATGGGATAATGATGTTCAAGAATCGGGTTGGTGTTCCTCCCATCACCGAATTAAAGAAGGAGCTGCTGGATGAGGGTCATAGTTCTTCATTATCTATTCATCCTAGAAGCATGAAGATGTATAGGGACCTGAAAGAGTACTTCTGGTGGGATGGCATGAAAGGAGATGATGTTGAATATGACTCTTGATGCTTGGTTTGTCAGCATGTTAAAGCAGAGAGACAGATGTCTAAGGAGATGATACAACCATTACCCATACGTGAATGGAAATGGGAAAACATCACTATAGACATTGTCACAGGACTTCCTAAAACATCCTTAGGCAATAATGCTATCTGGGTCATAGTTGATCATCTCATTATGTCTGCACACTTCATTGCTATTAGAGAGGATTTCTCTCTGGATCGGCTTTCTAGGACATCTGTAAAGGAAGTGGTAAGATTGCATGGAGTACCACTTTCTATTATATCTGATTGGGATCTGAGATTTACCTCGAAGTTCTGGCGAAGTGATCAGCATACTCTGGATACAAAGTTGAGTTTCAGCAATGCTTATCATCATCAGACATACGATCAGTCTAAGAGAACAATTCAAACCCTAGAAGATATGTTGAGAGCTTGCTCTATGGATTTCAATGGTGGTTGGGATCAACACCTACCTTTTGTGGAATTTTCTTATAATAATAGCTTTCACTCTAGTATTTAGATGGCTCTTTATGAAGATCTCTATGGAAAGAAATGCAGGACTCCAACTTGCTGGGATGATGTTGGGGAATGAAAGCTATTAGGACCAAATCTCATTGATAAAATAGAATAAAAGGTCAGATCTATTCAACAACACATAAGAGCAGCTCAGAGTCGATAGAAAAGTTATGCTGACAACCGAAGAAAAGACCTAGAGTTTTAAGTGGGTGATAAAGTGTTCTTACGAATATCTCCCTGGAAGAGGGTCATGAGATTTAGAAAGAAGGGGAAGTTGAGCCCGAGATATATCGGTCCTTTCTAAATACTGGATCGGGTTGGGAAGCTATCTTACCGATTGGTACTTCCACCGAATCTCTCTCAAGTACAGGATGTGTTCCATGTATCTCTCCTGAGAAAGTACATACCTGATCCTTCACATGTACTCAACTCAGAAGTTGTACCGCTGGAGAAAGATCTTTTTTATGAAGAACAGCCGCTAGACATTCTGGATCGTAGCGGAAAGTCATACAAAACAAGACCACTCACTTGGTGAAAGTTTTCTGGGGGAACCACCAATTAGAAGAAACTACATGGGAGCTTGAGGATATGATGAGGGAGAGGTATCCTCCTCTGTTTGTTACAAAGTGAAAAATTTCGAGGGAGAAATTCATTTTAATGGGGGTAGAATGTAACACCGGAGACTTTTATGAGAAATATTTTGTTTTTATGTTATATAAATCATCAAAGGAATCTTTCACTACACACAACACTATCTTGGCTTGCTTTACACGCAACCACAACATTCCTCGATAGCTTGCATCGTACGCAATACAGAGTTTCACTAAACAACGACATGCTATTAAAATATTATTAAAAATTTCCGTTATGAATATTACTAACTGAATTTTGAATTTTATAAAATTTTAATTCAATTTATACATTTTCTAGAATGAGGTATAAAAGCAAAATCAGTTTTTTTGGGTAAAAGAAATATTTTTAAAAAAATACAGTTTTGCTGCCTTTTGATGGTGCACCCACATTAAATCTAGTTTTTGACATGTTTATAAGTTCAATTTAACAAAATAATATTCTTATTTTGAATCAGGGTATAAAAATTTACATTGGATTAATTTTTGATATTTTTCTGATAACTTTCATATTTTGATGAATAGTAATAATACGCTATTTTTTAATTAAAAACATGTTTTTTTATTGAGAAAATTTATATGGATAAATTATAATATTGAATGGTTTTAAAGTATAAATAGAATATATTTTTACCATTTAATATAATTTATTTAATTATAATTAATTTCACATTGAATTCATAGATAAAAACATTTCAATCTTTGGCAATGTTTTAACTTCTAAAACCTGTTTTCTAAACAACAGGATTTATTTTATATTATTTACTACTACTTATATGTTTTGAATTTTGAAAAATGGATTCCATATTCATAATTATTGGGTCCAAATTATATTAATAGGCTACTTTTTGTTTTTGGGCATTATGAATAGTAACTACAGTAAATCTTATTTATCATAGTTAAAGGTAAATCAGGCAATTAAGGGTAAATATAAGATTATAAAATTACCCCTACACCTACCAAAATCCTATTGGTTGAGTAAAGGTTGACCCATATCACCTAAGGGTCAGATTAGATTCATTTAATGGACTTTTTTCCATGAATATTATATAATTATTATTAAAACCAAAGAATGTGACAACATGTCACTTTCTTAAATCTTATAAGTATAATAATTTTAATATGGTGATAAACTTAATGAATCAGGAAACATGAATAGTATCTAGAAATCTAATACAGTTATCTACATCATAGGAATTTATATAGAATATTTAGGGATTAAATAATTATCATTAATTATGACACAATAGTGATGTTGAAATTATTTTATTAATTAAAATATCAAATAAATTGTTTTAAAAATATTAAAATAAAAATTATATGAACTATTTAATGTGCTGCACTAATTTTCTAGATACATATGAAATTGCATTAATCTATTAAAGCTTTTAGTTCGAACATATCTTCTGTATATATTTTATTTAAATTCAAATAAATGAATAGTGTCAAAATTGACACTATTGTTATTTTATAAAAATATCATATTATAAAATTTTTAAAAATAAAAAAAAAATTTAATAATTATAAATTAAAATTTATATGGTCTAAAATTTCATAAAGTGTCAAATTATGGAAAATTCACAACACATATATAATTATTTATAATAATTTATAATTTAGAGTATTATTACCACAAATAAAATTAAATTTATAAATAAGGATAAATGAAGTTGATAATGCTTAAAATAAATACCTAACATGTCTAAATTTTATTTGTTGATGAGATTACAACCCTATCTCATCTAAGCATCGGATATGAGTCATTTTGGAAGTTTTTATGTGGGGTTGGGATTTAATATAAACTAATATTTCTTATATTTCCAAAGGTGCCCCTCTCCTCCCTTATAAAAGGGCACCTCCTCCCTCTCTTCCTCACACCAATTTGAGCATTAAAGATCAGAAAAACCCTTCCCATTTCACTTCCATACTTCATTTTAAACCTACTAGAGGTACTGTTCTTATCAAAAGACCAGCTCTAGTGCCTTTAGAGAAAGTTTAAAGGAGGGACTTCGAGAAAGAGGTAATACCTTCTACCATTTTATTCAAGTTCCATTATTCTTCTACTCCCTCTTATTTAGTTTTTTCATTATGAATTAATAACATCAGTATCAATAATATACTGAAATTTTATTTCAAATATGAAACAACCCTATTTCACCTCATATCCATCCTACGGAAAATGAAATCAACGCATGTGTGTACGTACGGAATACCGTCTCCACGCCGTGGTGTAAACTATTTTCCACCACCACCTTACCTGGATAGGTATAAGGGTGAAACAAAATAATATATATGATTATTTTAAAGTTGTATTGATTATTAAATAGTATACATACACTCCAATACAATTTCACGATCACGGAAACGATATCATCACTCGTGTGTACGTACGGAATACCGTCTCCACGATGTGATGCGATTCGTTCTACATGATCATCATTGAATAATGATTATATAAATGAATTGAATGAATTAATATGATATATATAACACTAATAAAATTCTGGAAATGAGGTATCTAGAACCTAGAGAGAAGAATAAGAATTTATTCGACAAACACGCATAAGAACAAAAAGTAATAAACACCCGAATAACAAGTAGTAATGAAATATTACTAATAAGAAGCTAAGAATATGACCATATATGATATCATAACAATAATTCAGATATTTGAATAAGTGAATAACATTATTTAAATTATTATACAGGATGTTCGAACAATTACGAAGCAAATCAGACCTAAGGTAAGGGAAAATCTCATAATATCAATTTTTATCCGAGATTGTTTATACTTCAGAATTTACTGGGGTGTATCTTATCATACACATCCATGTTTTCTCATTATGTAATATTTTTCCATCCAACTACGATTTTTTAAATCCAATTTTACCCTTCGGTGCGTTTTTATTAAATGATATGAAAGGAATCTTTTGTTGTTTTTCGTACGAGGTACTTTTTGACTTTTCCGAAAAAAGTATGAGAAGAATGTTTTTTTAACTTATACGGCATGAATGGATTTTTAAAACATTATTTTCAAGAATATTCCTTTAAAAGTTTTCATGTTTATTTTTAATCATCTTTATTTTGTTTAAAATTGTATGAAATGTTAATGAAAGGAAAATATTTTGAAGTAGAAAGGATATTTTCCTCGATAATGGAGTTCAAGTGCTTTATCAAAATTATTTTTCATCTAAGATAATATAGGGCTCTATTTCTATCCTTGTTATGACATCGATTTGACTATATTGTAATGGAATTATTTTTATGAATTCCTTTATCCTATATGAATTGTTTTATGATGTCATGTTGTTTGAGAATCCCATTTTTAATACAAGGGTTATGCAAGGATTTATGATTTATGATTTTGTGGCACACATAATAATGGTATCATTACGAGATCGGTGGGACCTATATCTCCTTCCAATGCATTGGGTAATGATTTTATATCTCATGATATAGACATGGCTGGAACGGCAGGTTAAACCGGTTCAGTGAAACAGGACTGAAACGAGGAGTGAACTCGGTTCAGAAATAGACTTTGTCCACTAAGATAGTATTGGCAATGAGTCTTGACTAATAATAAATGATTCTCTATGATTATGTGTGTATGCCATAAAGTTTCATGTTTTATGGTATGATTATTGGGATTTCATTTCCCTGCTATGATTTATCCGATGTTATGAATTTATGCTCTCATTTGCAGGTTAAGATTTCCAAAATGTTATGTTCTTATGAATATTATGTGATTGTTATTTCTTTTGTTTACCCTTACTGAGCATTTCAGCTCACCCTTTCGTATGTTTTCTTTCCCCAGGTAAGGAATAAGGTTATTATGTAAGATATTTCAAAAGGGACTATAGATATGATGAAATAAATGGTAGACAATGTAGATGCTTTATGAACCAGTTGTTTATGTTTCCCAATTTCTAATGACACTATACCTATACGGTCCTTTCATGGTTTTGTTATATGTTATAATAAGTACGCTTTAATTTTGAATTAATAACAATTTATGTAATGTATGTGTCGTTATACCTTTCTCTCTCATTAATCACTCATGTGTACACCCATTACCTTACTGAAATTCTGTAATTGATTTCTCACTTCTCATTTCCATTCAAGAATTTATTTTATATTATTCCTCCTAAATTCCATTTAATATGTTGGGACATTATGTTACATGATCCCATTACATTCCATTTCATGTATAAATGTTGATATACCCTTATCTCTCTTATCAACCTATTTTATGAATTTTTATTTCATGTCATTTGACTGCTGAAATTTCCCCATGATTTTCCATTGCAATCATAATTTAGTGAATCCCATAACCATTTATATATCTTTGTAATTAACATTTATTCTAATGTAGTTAACTTTTGGGTATATACATGTATGTACTTTACATTCATGGTTCTTGGAATAAATTATGATAATTAATGAATTCATGTTGTCTTATCTATGATTCACAATTATACAAAAAAAAAATGATTATGAAAGGTGTTCCCAGATAGTTCTCTAATGCATTGGGTAATGTTTATTATCATGATACATCATGTATAATGATGTTTTATTTTTTCTAATTCATTTTCATGGAGGTTTAACACATTCTAATTCATGCGAAATGTGGTTTCTATCAGGTTAATGTATGTGCAATGATTCATGGATCCTGCTAATATAATGGTGTATGTTGTTTCCAAATTTCCATGTTATGAATATCATGATATATAATCCATTCATGTTTAGGTTTCTTTTATTCTCTATTGATATTCCTATTAACTAACATGTATTGACTTCCTCATGTTATCCCATGCGTATTCCCTTTCTGGTCTTTAAATATGATGCCATTCTTGTGTATGTCCTCAGGTTATCCCATGAAATTCTAGGTAAGAAAGAATTTTATGTTCATGATAAATCTTTTTTCAATAATGATGTGTACTTTATGTTTTAAGATGTTATGTAATGTTATTAATCCCAAAATGAACTATAACTCTAAATCTTATTAGTAGCATTAAGTGCATGTTTATGTAATAAATCATGTTTAAATATGAAATAAAGGGAAGGGTTGTTATAATGAGGATAAAAGGGTTGTATATACTGTTTCTTACTAAATTCTTTCAGTATTCTCCACTTCAACTCAGGTTGCAGTGTTTAGTTATTTCAAAAAAAAATAACATTGTTGATGTTAGGATACAAAAATAATAATTCATCCTGTAAATGATTAAATGATTATTGTGATATTGATTCATTGAAAAAATTTGACTAGGTACATTACTATTTTACTTTGGAATCCCATAATGTGTTCTTGGTATCAGTTCTTGATTAATGACAAAATGTTTTTGTGGTACATATACATGGGAGATATGCAGCTAGACGTGAGATTTTGTAGAGTAAACATCATCATTTACACAATATGAGGCATATCTTTGAGCTCATATTGAGGTTATAGATACAATTTGTATAGAGTAGGAAGAGCTCTATCATCAATATCATCGGTAGAAGGACGAGATGTGATGATGGAAAGAGAATGAACCTAATCAAATTATGAAATATATATGATAGTTGGCTCCAGGTGAAGTGATGGTTTTTCCCTCATTTCTCTTCTAAATGACCCTCCCCTCCAGCTAGAGAATACCCTCCACCTCTATAGTGATTGGTATAATTTTCATTTGTTTATAATGTTAAAATTTTAATGAAAATATATTGCACAATAGTTTTATTATTTCATATTTTTAAATTTTTCTATATTATTTTTTAATAATTATATTTTTGTTTTTATATTTTTAATTTTTCAATTTTTTTTAGACCTCTTTTTTCTAGACTATAACCCATCATATTTATTTTTTTGTCTTGGGATTGTAATAAATAAATATATTCAATGTCTCTCATGGCCAGTCAAAACATGTTCACTAAATAAACCTAAAAAAGGATTGCAATGAGATTCCCTCCCTTTGAAAAAGATTGTTTTTGATATGGCCCATCGAAAAAGTTACATTTTTTGACACATTTTATGGAGATAGTCTATTTTTTATGGGTCCCCATCACAAATATACTATTCTTGTAATTTCCCATTATGAATCACAACTAAAATTATGGGCGGACGGTTCACCACATGCCCTCAGGCACGCCACCCCATTTTCTAGAGGCCGGTGACTAGCAGTGAGGGTGTAAGTATAGTAATTGGGGAGCCAATACCCACTAATCAGATTTTTGTTGCATTACTATAGAATAAATAACAATAAATAGTGTTATTTGTAATATTGCTAGTAAAGCAGTGGAAGATAGCTCTCATATAACCGAACAAAAGTGGCCAACACCAGTTTATACAATAGATGAATGAAGGACATGGTATTGATACATTAGGTAAAGTAGTAAATAGTCCTACATTCCATTAAATATAAACAATGTAGGACTGATGTAATGAAAATAACTAAAATCCCAAAATTTACCTTCGCGGGCATCCAAATCTCCTGCTAAGTAAATTGCTCCAAACTCCCACATTCAAGCAAACATCAAGAAGCAAGGTCCAAGGCCCTATGAACTATAATTGTCTACTCGGTTACCCCATTACAATGGTGTCTTGTGTAGGGTGTGAGATATAAATTCCAATAGGCTAGCATCACTGGTTTGTAAACTAATCCCGACAGTGTAATATAAATTAAGTTGGGTCCAAGCATGAAAAAATAAAGTAAGCAGTACATTATCACTAAATAACCAAGTACATGCTTCATACCACAGTTGGTGTATGGGCCTTTAATTAGTTCAGTAATTTAATATTGTTAGTTTAATCATACGTCACGTATGATTATGTCTCCTTTAGAGTCCAAGGAGATTCCCACAATGTAAAATGGGACTATGCAATGACCAGGCATGATGGGTTTTAACCATGGCACCTACTTATCAATGTTGGACCTAAGGAGTGTATCAAAGGCATCATGTGATGGTTTTTTAGTATTAATGTCCCAAGGTAATAACCATGGAAACAACATCTTTATTGTTTATGTTGTGATGGCTCTAAGATGTAAGAAGGAAACAAGTAAATGATATCTGGTGAAATATTTCTATGGAATAACCAAGGTAATGTAAATCTGATGAAATGATAACTCAGTAGTATCTGAGTCTATCTAAGGGGTAAGAGAGTGATCTAAGGATTATAATCCATGGAATTCAACAATAAGGAACCTACTGAGTCTAAGGAGTGCATCCACTTAAAATTGGGGCTACGTAAGAACTGGGTCCCAAGAGTGTATCCATGGAACCTACTTATCAATGATGGATCCAAGGAGTGTATCCAAGGCATCCTATTGTATTACATGCAGACCCAACATTAGTATACCGTACATCCAAATATATGATATTGAAAAGAATATATAAGGGTGATAATCTTTGAAAACCACATCCATGAATTGGAATGGGGTTCCTAAGACCTATGGTATTCTCCTCTTAAAATTCATTGAATGCTTGAGTTAGTGTAGTCATATTTTGTATTTTAATCACATGATAATTAATTTGGTTCATGATGTGCCTTCCATTAGTGTGGATAGCTCAAGTAGAGTTGAAACCATTTATTTATTTTTCTATTTCTTTTCTTCCATTATTTGGTATTGGACATGTAGCATTTAAACCATTTAATTATTGGTTAAATACATTCCTTCCATTAGAGTGGAATGGTCATGTACCATTTCAACTATTTATTTTTTAAAATCCTGTAAGGAATATTCATTAATTAAGTTTCACTCTACTTCCATACATCAACATGGAAAGTTTCTTATGGAAATTAAACCTTTATATTATTACTCTTAAGAGGATAGGTGATATACTCATTATAATTGTTAATTCACATTTCACATGTAATTTTCAGTTTCATGAACATACCTTGGGCGGGCAAAGTGATGAGCATACATGGTACATGCCAATAAGAAATTCATAGGAAAACTCAACAATTTGATATAGATGATCTTACTTTAATAAATTTTAATCTAAGGGACACTCGAAAAGTGGAAAGAATGTGTAAAAAAACTAAATGAAAATTATTGAAAACATCACACATAGTTAAATCCAATTCAAAATTGGGCCAAGAACATGGAGGTTTCCTTGTCCGTTTTTATTACATAAAAAAGTAATTTTCTTTCACTTATTCTACTAGGGACATGTTCTAAACATTCCTTTTTTGAACATAACATAATGGTATAATAATTATATACACAATAGGTCAATCAAGCAATTTATAACCAATAAGTTTTATCTTGAAGGTTGCACACCTTCATTGGAGGGGTTTTATTATGAAATCACGATATTATTTATCATAAACTCTTTTCATTATTTATAAATTAAAATAATTAACATTCTAAATTCAAATTTAATTGGAATTATACATAACAACATGTTGCATGGATTAATTTAAAAAAAGTGTGGTATGAAATTTTATTAATTCATTTATAAACATTGAAGACATGGAAAGGGACCCAACCTCAATGTGGAACCAAGCCATCCACATCAGTGATGAACCAAAATGAAGTAAAACAACATGTTGATGATAAAAGCACTACAATAAACATTTTGAGGACTCATGAACACAAAAATCCTCTAATATTATAAAGGAAACCATGATAAAATGTACAACGAAGAAAAACCAGCAGACTGAAACAAAGAAAACAGAATCTACTTCAGTTGTGGTTGCCGAAATATTCCTCCACGGATCCTAGGAAACTAGTCGCACATACCAAATCGAATAGTGAACTAATAATTAGGGTTATCCCTAAACTATAAGGTCATACACACCTAGTTAGGCACCGACTAGGTTGAAATTATGCTTGAGAAAGAATGTATAAGAATGGAGAGAACTCACCAAGATAATTTAAAGAAGTGTGCATAATGAATTTGGACAATGATATAATGATTAGAAGAGCTCTATGGAGGGTATATTAACTTCAAAGGGGACATCCCCTCGGGTTTTGTTTGTTGCTAATAAGAGGGGAGTGATATAGTTTTTTATTTTTTAAGTATTATTCTAATTACGTTTTAAAATAATTAATATTTTAATACATGGTGTCGCACACAGTTAAGCCCACACGGTTTCCCAAACCATGTGCAAACCTTCTAGCGCCTACTGCATCCATAACTCACCATGCACAGAGTCAGTGCACAGTTCAGGAAACAATGCATAACCTATGTTCATTATTAATACCCCTCTTAAAATTGGGTTTCACGGTTACCTATAGTGGGACACATGGTTTAGCAGACCATGCACAAATAGTGTGCCCTCTGCTGTCATTTAAAATGTGATGTTTTTGAGGTCTGACACTCCCCAAACATCTCATGCCACATGAGAAACTTCTCATGCCTTCACCCATTCACCAATAACATCTGTTATAAGTGATACAACTCTTGGGTTAGTGTTTCAAACCTCTATTTTAAAAAAATGGCCTTATTAGAAAATGAAAAAGTTAAAAGACATCCATATTTTAGTCTGGATCAAAACATGAGATTCAACATTATACCCACCCTAAAAACATCTCTTTCCTCAAAAGCCTTCGAGAAACAATTTTATCATCACTCAACCAGCAAGGGTTATGAATATTCATTCCATTGGTTTCGATTCATTTCCAAAACCCAATGAAACTTAAAAATCCACATAAGAAACAAGAACAAATCCATTATCACATGAGCCAACTATGAATGCTCTACTTAAACACACAAACAAAGCGTACATGAGTCTGTTCAATTAGAGAAATTATCACGTAATATAAAATTATCTCCACCATATATTTATGCATTATTTTTTCAGTCACTAGCCCTTGGCCTATCGAGGAGGTCATGGGGTTATTGCGCCTCAAGGCTTAATATGGTTTAAGTCGTGACAATTTTGTTCAATAATACCCCCAAAGAAATTTATTAAAAATAAGAACCATATTATACTGTCTTCCATATATTAGTTATATGATACCATGTATGTAACATCTTGTGGTTTTTTGTTTCATTACGTCCTGATTATAGAAGTTCGAAGTCTGGTTCTCCTTAATGACACCTTCTTCATGTATGGATCTTGTTAGTTCCTCATAGAGACATTTTGATTAGGATTTTCATAATCATAGGAGGTGGAAACATGGGGGAGGTGAGGGGTTCTAGGTTTTATGGTTCAATAAGTATAGTATTTGGGAGATGTGGGGGAAAATGTGGGTCCTTTTCTAGTTGGGAAGATTAAAAATGTTTTGCGGTAGCCTTCGATGGATGTTTCTCCATGTGTTCATCAGGGATAGCATGATTTCCTAACACATGTTTGGTTACATAAATTTTGGGTATTTTGGGGTTGGGACTTTTTTATTATCTTTTATGATGTTAATTAAAATTATTTTTTATGTTAATATGCAACTTTAGTTTAGTTAGGCATTGAACTACCCTTCTCATCATGTCAAACGATGTGTCACATTTGATCCATCCATTATTTACCTAATTTTCCTATAGTATTTTTGATATGTATATGTTCCTATTTAGTGAGAAAATGCATTAGGTGGGAGATCCTATAAATTTAAGGTTTCAATTATTGTAAGAGAGAGATGGAAGTGGAGATCATTCCAGTGAACTTCCCTTCTTGGTGCGATTTACGGTCTCTCAAAGGGATAAGTCATGAAGCGTCTTGATGAGGTAGGTTAATGGACAAAAGATCTAGACTATATTAGTGTGGTTATGGTAGTATGAATCTTCTATCACTATTGGTGGTTCACCCACTAACCATTGGATATCACTCTCTCACACATTCCATACACATCTCTTCACTGGATGGTCTACCCAATGTTCCTCTTCTGGTACATAGAATATTTGAAATGAACCATAGTTCTCTTTTACCATGTCATCTCTTATGGATGGGATGCAGTGGATGTTATGGGATTACAACGGGATAACATGGGGACAGTGATGCTCGAACTAATCAGTAGCAACATAAAACTTTGGATAGCATGAAATATCATCAACAACCAAGATAGATATCTGGTAAGAGGTAACTAGAATAGTATTCATGGTATTATTGGTTTTTTTATTCTTATAGTTTCTGGTTTTTTATGTTCTAGAGTCTTTATAAATCTATTTCTATAGTCTTTATCTACTTGTACTCCATGTTATATTGCTTAGTGAAAACTTATGATGATCATGCCACATGTACGTAGGTCATTGGATGATGAAATTAAATCATTACTGTCCCTTTTACTATTTTAAATTACACATTTTCTCGATCTATATTACTAAACATCGATGCTTCTTATTTTAATTCATATTTCACATCCTGTTATATATATATTTTTATTTAACTTGTTAAATATAATTAGTTCAAGGCATTGTGTATCCCTGTTATTCATCACTGCTTCTTCCTCTTTGTTATTTTTGAAATATATATATGTGATTATGGAAATTCAATTTTTCATTGATTGATTTTATTTTATTGAATCACTCTTTATAGATTATGTTTTTTGTTGTCCTTATAAATATTTCAAGGCATGAATAGTTGTAAATTCCACTTCTACTATGTGTTATTGTGTACTACTGGTTTATTAATTTGATTTATTATTTATTATGGAATTTAAACTTTAACATTGGTTCTATGTATTAGTTTTTTTAGTAAACTATAAATAAACAATATTTTATCATTTCTTATTTTAACTAACCTAAACACCCAATAGATTCTTTTTTATTGTGTGGGGACTTCCTCTCACATAGTGGAATACCCCACAACATAGTGGTATCAGAACCTAATTGGGCATAAATTTTGCTTCATTAAAATTTAAAATTGATTTATATTTTCTTTTAAATGTCTCATTAGTGGCATTTACCAATTGGGGAATGGTTTGGATGTTTTTTATAGCTTGGCTATGTTCTCAATTAAGAAGTAATTTCATTTTATTGATGATATATTTTTTTCTTATCATATACCAATTTGAATTTTGTATCTGAGAATCAAATATCCCTGTTATTTTTTTTTACCAATTTGTGACAATGGTTTCGAGGTAGGAATGGGTTTTGTGTGAGGATTTCCTATGTTTTAGAGATGGTTAGAATTAAGATGTTGGAAGGTTCTTGTGTTAATAGTGTCTACCATTTTCCTAGGATATGGTATTTTGATAGCTCTATTAGGTTCCTTTTCATAATTCATGACTGTTTTCTACAAGTATGCTCCTGTAGCGAGTTAAGTGTTTTGGTTTCAGTTTCTTATGTGGGAAATTATCATCATGTAACATGGATGGGCACCAAGATTCATTGATTTTTGTTCGAAACTTATTAGAACCTTTGTTTGGGAATCATAGTGTTAGGAACATTGTATTATTAGTATCAATAATCTTGGATGTGTTCCCCATTATTGGAATTTCTCCCTATGTTTCTTGATAGATCCTTGAATTTGTTCTCAGGCCTTAGAGCCATCCTATAATGTTGGGTCTAGTTCCATGTGTTCATAAAGATTCAATTTTTTTCGAGGATACCTCTTTCTAAATTTTGTTTAGGTGGATGAATTCATGGTTGGAAATTCAAAATACATCATTTAAGGATATTATGGTTCATTTCGTTGAGAGATTTCAAGATAAAGTTTTCAGGTGGTTTGTATTTTTTATAATTCCATCAGTGCTTGTAGAATTGTTCCTCTTATGTATATAGGGGTTTGGTGGATACTTTATTGAGGTGTTTCATTTAATATTCATGTTTTCTATCTGTTTCACTCTCTGTGCCATTTTATTTATGTCTCTCTTTTCATGATTTCAATTTTTTTAATTAATTACATTCTATGTGAATTCATTGTGTATTATTTCTCCATTTTTTGTTTGATGATGGATACTGCTATATTATTTTGGTGGTATGTGAGCAGTAGGGATATTTTCCAAGGAGCAGTAAAAGAATATGATTTTCTGGCCCAATTTTTTTCAATGGAATCATTAGAGTGTGAGATTAAGTTATGTGATGGTTTTACCGTTATCATACAGTTTTTTGGAATTGTTTAATTCTATGATTGTTTACCAGTTCCTTAAAATATCATTAATTATTTCAAAATGTGTAAGATAGATACAAGTTAGTGGGGCCATTTGGGTTTTACCCTATATGTGTTCTCTATTAGGATGTGATGCCAAAATTAATGATGGTAGGTGGTGTAGAATTATTATGTGGCTAGGTTTTAATTTGTAAATGAGAGTTTTAGTGCATATTAAATTGTAATGCATTTTTATTTCCAAGGTGGGGATTTGTGAATTTTATATTTAATTTTATTTTTTTAATTATAATTAAACGTTATTTAAATATTTTGGTGGAATTTTGTAAGGCATTGAACTACCAATATCATCCCATTTGACCAGATGTCCCACTAGAACTACCCCTTTAATTCTTGATTTTTATATTGAATTATTTGATATGTATATGCAACACATCTGTGAAAAAATTCTTATTGTGGTATCAAAAAAATTAGGTTTTTTTCACTAGAGAGAGATGGTACTAAAGAGGATTCTGGCATGACCCATATTCAGGGTGGAATTTGGGGTCTCTTTCAGGGAGATGTCAGTAAGCTGCTTGATGTGGTCGTTTCGTGAATTGTGGATCTAGTATTGGTTAGTCGTGACATGGGTGGAAGTGTCTTCTCTCCCAGATGTTCCATATCCCTTTCACAATTAGATATCATTCTATCTTCTAATCTGTTCTTATCTTAAAAATAGATGGTCTCATTGGTATGTGGCTTCTGGTACACAAATAATTTTTACAGTAATAGTGGTTCTTGGACTGCATCGACTCATACAGATGGGCCACATTGTAAGACCCTAGACAACTATGGGATGCCTAGAGGGTAGTTATGCTCAAAATAATCATTGAGAACTTTGAATTGTGTTATGAATTAACGATATTCAAATGGTAAGACCAGGACCATGTAAGGGGGAATTTTCATTGTGTTATTAGTATAGATGGAATGTTTTAATTATTGTAGGTGATTGTTTGTTGATGTTTTAGCATGTTTAGTTAGTATTTATTTAGTCTTTACTCCTTGTACTCCATTTTATTTTGAAAAATTAAAATCCATGGTGATCCAACCCCATGAACATAGGTCATTGGTTCAATCATGAAAATCACTGGAATTTTGTTTACTATTTTATATTCCACAATTCCTCGATCTCTGTTGTTGAATATAGATTCTTGTCTTTTTTTAATTAAAATTTTTATGCATGTTATATTTTTTTTTTTCAATTTATCATTTTTAATGGAAGATGTTTGAGGAAATGCATTTCCCAGTTTTTCAACAAAGGTGATGTTTCCTTGCAATTATGTAAATATATATATGATTATGGAAATTCCTTTTCTCATTTAATGATTCAGTTTTATTGAATCGGTGTTTACAAATTATGTTTTCTAATGTGATGAGAATTATTGTAATTATTGAATAGTTGTAAATTCCTCTTCTAATATGTGTTGTTGTTGTCTAATGATTTATTCATTTGATTTATTCATTATTATTGAATTGATACGTGAAAATAATTTATGTTTATAATTTTATTTTGTAATAAATTATAAATAAACATTGTATTAGAAATTTGGATTTAGATAAACAAAAAAACCCAATAAAACATAATCTATTACATTGGGAATTCCTTTCTCGCAATGGAGATCCCCAAAATAGGGGTGAGCAAGGTGTGTATCGTCTAAAAAAGGTGACGGGGGGCTGGGGATGATATCATTTTTGTGACCAGAGGATGCTTTCATTCTGATTAACTTGGAAATTTATTCTTTATCATTATTTCTTACTGCATTTGAGATGAATGAAATTTTTTCTTTCTCAATCAAAGCCACGGGCCATACTAGAGGATGATGGTACCTAAAACATCCCAATCATTGGAGGCTCACTCCTTTTCAGCATGTATGATCCTTCCATATAAAAAATTAGATGGTATGTTTCTCATATTCAAACATGAACCATTTAAGATAGCAAAACATGGAATGAAGTATTCCCCCCATGGGAGGTTTTTTTACATCAATGCAAAACCTAATCCACATATAATCTCCCCAATGGATTGGGTCTCCACAAACCCAATTGATAAAACATTATTTGTGAAAACCTATGTTCTGGATCATTTGTTTAGATCTCCTACTGAAATGGTTGTTTTTATGAATATCCCTATGGTTTTATTAGTAATTGCCATAATCATGTCACCATCTTCATTTTTGTGATCATCCTTGACAATATGGTGATTATCAAATGACTAGGGCCTTCTAAGGATCTTCCATTTCTTATCATTTTCAATGATTAATTTAATGATCTGATGTACCAATCAATCTTCTCTAATGGATAGGCCTTCTTCCAAGTTCCAAATTGATTGTAACATGTTTATTAGTGCATTCATGTTGAAATTACATTTGATGATGAATTTAACCATGATTAAAATAGATATCATATGCACCAAGAAGGGGTCATCCTCAATGACGGAAATAATGGGTGATTTTTCTTCTCCAATAACAATTGGTTCCACAATTGAATTATCAATTTGATTTCTATCAAAACACTAGAGAGTGAGTGAACTCTTCCATCCTATGGGGATGCAGATGGGGGTGATGAGTGATGTAGGACCACCCATATAATACCCCAAGAATGGATGCATGGTTGGAAATATAGAGGGGGTATTAGTTGCTACAAAGATATAGTGGAAGGGACACAAAATGGTCACTATCATAACTAGGAACCACAAAGAATCTATAAACCTTAAGAAACCGTTTGAGCGTCATATCTAATAGTGTATAAATGTTAGGTTAGAAATAGTGCATCTTTGTGTGAACACATATGTTTTTCATATTCTATTGTGTTCATTAAATTATTTTTTTTGTAAATAAATTATAATAAATATATGTATATATTAAGAATTAATAGTTCAAATTTGATTCATACATTATATTAATAAATCATTGATAGAATCTATTTTACCTTTTAATTTACTTTTTTAACTGATATCACTAGTAATTAATATATGAGTATTAATATTAAAATTTATGATATGTATTCTTTCTAATAATTGTTTAAATTTTATTATTATCAAAATCTCTTTATATGTATTGTGAACAATCATAATAATAAAATTATGAATAGAGAGTTTATTTTTTTAGTTATATTTTTTAAATGAGATGAACAATTGTAATTTTCTAAATATTAATATTAACACTATAAAATGTGTTGTTAAATATATCAAATAAATAAATATAAAATTATAAAAAATAATATTTATAATAGATAATAAAAATATAAAATGTAGAAAATGTTAATTGAATAGTGCAACACCAAATCTGGAGTTTTACCAATGCAACACAACAAAATGCTTTAGGTGATGGTGTACATTGGAGTTCAATTTCAGATCAAAATAGAATTTTCATGCGCAAATGTTCTTTATTTGAGATGGGTTTATAGGAAATAATTATATTAATTTGAACCATTTTATAAATATTGAAACATAATAAAATAAAATATTTAAATAGCATTTATATAAATTAAAAACATTTTAAACAAATTAAAACATAATAAATTAACAAGTATAAATTCTAACAATAAATTAATTCAAAAAATGATAAAAATTTCTAAATACCAAAATTTAAAAATAAATTAATAATATTTTAAATTAATAAATAAATATTAATTGAATTAAAATAATTTATTAAAAAAAGTCGTTAAATAATACTTATTAGATGAATTACATACATATACAAATGGATAAAAATGAATAAATAAATAAAAATTCCTTTACTACTTGTTTATATATGCATTATATCTATTATATAAAAAAATTTAGATTGTTTATTAACATTAATAATATTTAATAATATTTTAAAAAAATTATGAAATTAGTTATAAATTTATTTTAATATGTATAAATATCTATCGAATTGGAACATATTAAAAATATTATATTTATCATAAGGTTGTAGTTGAGGATGTGGCTCTGATTATTCGGATGTGACATAAAGGTGTGGTCAATAGTTTATACTAGGTATTCCTTCATGTAATCTATGATCTAAATAACTTTGGAGAAATAAAGGATAATGTATAAGTACTATGTTATCTATAATCAAAGGAAATCACAGTCAGAGTGGGAAATTACTAATGATGATTATGACTCTAACAATGATTATGAAAATGACCATATTCTTGATTTTTAGTTTTATTTATGGATTAGGGAATGCCTCTTTTATTGACCTCATCCATCTAATTATTGTCTCCTTGACAACATTATTTTTCTAATAATATTTTTAGGAGTGGATTTTCATATCACTTGAACATTTTGTTTAGTATTGAAGGATAATAAATTACAAAAAATAATAATAATTGAGAAATATGAAAAATTAATACATAATATTAAAATCAATATATAGACATACATGTAGACACAAATTTATTTATAAATAAGGTTATATAGGTACATAAATGTACATATAAACTTATATACATACACATAATCATTCACACAAACTCACAAACAAATATTCATAGACATACATATATACAAATACATATATAGACACATTTCTATACACATACATACACATGCACAAACCCATAAATATATTTATTTATACATAAACATACATATATACATGCATACACCTGTATGCATGAAAATAAATATATATATAGATACACATTCACACTTGTATACACACACACATGCATATAATTACATTAATGTTTGCATACAGACACATATATATGTGTACATACAAAATATAGGAAAATTCACACATGTAACATAAATATATCAACACATTCATATATATATATATATATATATTCACATTTCATATATACACATAAATATATATATACACATACACATACATATACACAAATAGATACGCATATAATTACATATACACTCATGTAAATTCACATGAACATAAATATACATATATACACATATATGAACATGTACATACACACATACAAACTTACATTTACACACATAAACATACACCCACACAAAATAGTGAAACACAAATACACAACAGAACATATAGACACTCATAAAAACATACATACAAACTCAATTACAGATATACAAATACATCAACATTGGTAACTCCCCAAACCCATAATCCCAAATATGGGGAATTATTTCATTTCATTTACATTATTATAATGAATCAAATCTTTATGGACTGATCTGTTAGTAGTTTTGGTAAACTTGATACATACATAAAATTAAAATCACATTTTAAAACACAAAATATTCATTGAATTTACATTAACCATTCCATTAGACCACTTAGTTTTACCCAATGTAACAAATTTAAAACACATCATAGTATCCAATGGAAAATAAAAGATATGAATACATAGAGATCTAATGCTCAGTAAGGGTAAACAATTCAGTGGAATCTATCAAAAATAAGAAAAATCTTTTAATGTCAGTTGTATAACTGAAACATAATCCTTTTCAAAATAATATTGAGGATAATAATGAAATAATATATCAAATGATTCTATATAATCATTAACATGGATATTTTACTGGTTGAATAATCAAATTAAATATCTATAAAGATCTCATAGTGATATAATGTATGATTCTTGATGTCTACAATATAAAGATCTATCCTCAAGATATAACCTCTATATATCTTCTGTATTTGAGTAGAAACCCATAATATTTTTTTCAAGATCTATCATCCTAACAATTTAGAACATCTTGGATACAAATGGTAAAGGTTTTTCACCAACTAATTTTGTCTCGTGAGATGTACTGATGCATCAAGGGTCTATAGAGGGAACCAACCATCACTTACTAAGACCAATGTGTTCCATATATGAAATGGTTGAATCACCAACATCATAAAAATTTACATTAAGAAACTATAAAAAATGTGTATATTTAGACCATAAAAATGGATTGTATAGAAATAGAAAATCTATTGTGAAACTGATCATAAATACTTCAAACAATATCATATAAGGTATCATAATAGATTAACATAGATCAATCATAAGATCTAACAAAGAATGTTGACATAGATGAAAATATTGTAATCAAATCCATTGAAATTTCATTAGAGGAAAAACCCTTTTATGTCGAAATAATTCAAAAGATGTGTTTTTATAAAAGAAAAAAATCAATGATATTTTTTAATCAATGAGCCCCATTGAAAATTGAAAATTATGAAAGAAATTTTTAAATTAACATGTTAAAAAATTCTTTTCCTCTTAAATGAAAACATAAATCCCATTTTTATTACATTGACATTAATGTGAATTATTTAGAAGAATAAATCATTAATACATTTAAATTGATATTTATATTAAAGAGCCTCTTTCAAAAAACCATAAAAAGATACTTTTTTAATACATTTTAGTAAACATAAAAATAGACATAGAATATCCTTTGTAATCATTTTATACAAATATGTAAACTAATATCACTAAAATTGTCAAAGATAAAAAGATGTGATAACTAAATATTTTAACATTCAAGATGTCCCAAAAAACATTGAATAATTAAATCATATGCTCCATGAGTATTAAAATATTAAACAGTATTATATAAAATATATTAATGAAATTTTATATCTAAGGGGAAATAAAACACCACATAGAATAATGTTTCTTTTTATCATAAGAAACTATAAATTAATTAAAGGAGATTGAGATGATGTCCCTTAATAGTTTAGAATATTTTTAATTATGAGATACATGAAAGCTAAAAACAAATGGAAGCATATAATATCCTTAAATAAATTAAATTCATGATATAACATTTTAGTGGTCATTATGAACACTGCATAAGATAAACTAGTGGTAAATATGGAAATTATCTCACAAATATAAAAAGTGAAATAAAATACCCATACCATACGTGTGATACCCTCCATATATGTGAGGAACTCTTGAATAGTGGGAATAAACATATTATTAACTTATAAAAGAATAATAATAATATTTCTGATATCATATATGTTACATTTATGAATATATATTAACAATTTATTAACAATTTCCATGTTAATGAAACATTTCTAGTAATAACTGCTAGGTTTTTTCGTATGTTTATTGATATTTCCATATTCATAATATTACAATGATAATTACTTAATTTTTTATTGAATGAAAAAAATGATTTATATATCATATTTATTGATTATATATTTATATATAAAATATAAATATATGAAATGGAATACAATGTTCAGGGCAATGGTAGGACTTACATACACAAAAATGTTGTATATATTTTCTTATCATATTGAATAGAATATGGTAAATTACATATATGTTTATATATTTGTATATATATTATTCGAGTATAATTATTATTTAATGTATTTCAAATTTATTCTTTAAATACATTTTTTTAAAAACTCTTTAATATTTAATGTGGAAGATGAATCGCATCGCATCATAAAGACAGAAAGATGTATGTATGCATGAGTGATGATATCCTTACCTTAATGATAAGTTGTTAAAGAATTGGATGGTATATTAATTATATAGAATAAATTTCAGATATTATATATATCCATTGTATATGTCATTATACCCATCCAAATAGTGATGTGACACAGATTAGACAATGGCATGGTGATGGTAAGAATTAAGCACACACACATGGGGATTAATGTTTCATATGATGAATAAAAGGAGTAATATGGTTTTACCATATTCATAATAACATTTTATAATATATAATATTACAGAGTTATTACATTAGTATATAATTATCCTAGTAATATCAATTAAAATAAGAAAACAAATAGAGTGAGTTGTTAAAACAATTTCCTCTTCTTCGACGGACTTCCATTGGATCTCCTCTTAGGAACCCTAGTGAAAATATTTTTAGAATACCAGGACCTCTAGAACATAGAGATGAATTTTTTGAGGATTAATGGGTAGTTTCTTTTCAATCTATAAGGATCACATTAGTTTTAGTATGTGTGGGAGGTAGTTCCTTTTATTAAAATAAGAGAAGGGTGTTTATGTAATAATCAAAAATATTAAATTATCATAAATTAATTTTATATTAAAAATGGTTCCAAATTGAGTTATTTTTAATCTATAATGTTTATGGGTATAAATTACCCTAACACATGATTTTTATTCATGTTGACGTCCCATTAATAACATTATCGATTTATATTAACCCTTAGTTAAACAATTTCACTCTTGTCATAAAAACTTGTCTTTTTTACACTTTATGGTTAATATAGTTATTATAAAAAGCAAAAAACAAAAAACAAAAAATTGATCATTGAAAAAATATGTAAACATATTATAGTTATTTTTCAAAATTATATATTTTTTTGAATTTTTATTATTTAATATTGTTTTATATATTTTAATGTATCATTTATTATAATTTTGATACGAGTCGTTCATTGTCTATTGAAAAATATCCTAACAACATGATAAATTCAAACCATAACTTATAATATTTAATAAAATGCCTATGTTATCCATAAATTTTTGGGATGTTACAAATTATATAAAAGTATATTTTTTTATATATTTAATATCATTTATTTGATATTTCCAATAATTAATCATATATGTCATCATTATTATAAAAGACATTAATTAATTTCTTCCTTATATAATATTAAAAAATTCACATGATGATGATAAATTTATTACATTTATAATGAATATTTATATTTTAATTTATCTTATGTATAACCCTATATTAAAAATGATCTAATAATTAAAAGTATGATTATGATAATTTTCACATATATTTAAATAAATTATAATTAATGTTATATTCTCACCCCGGTTTCATAAAAAAGTTGAAATTTTATCAAATGATTTATTTTTATATAAACCATGTCATCCAATATAATTAATAAAATTTTATTATTTTTACCATTAATTACGTGATTTACCCTAAGTTGTGGTAAATAAAAATTTACTACAGTTATTATTTAAAAAATCCAAATTAAAAAATAAGTTTATCCTATTAGAATGTAAATATCATAGTTATTACAATCATGTATGTATATTATTCCAAATTCAATTAATTGATGTGGATAAATATATTTTAACACTAATCCTGTAGATGTGGTGAGAAGACTGATAAAAGTGGCATCTAAAAGTTTAATATGTTATTATATCTAATTAAAATAAAAAAATTATTACAAGGATTTAAAATGGATTAATATATTTATTATTTATCTATTGCAATTTTAATACAATTTTAATATATAATTTAGAATTATTAATTATGAAAATGGTGTTTTTAACTAAAATGTAGTATTTTTCACTATTCATTAATATATGATACATCCCAAAAACTTCCAAAATTTCACCATAATATAATTTGGAAACTCCAATTTCAAAAATTAATATTATTTTTTCATAAAAAAAATTATATATGTAAAAATTGATATTTAAAATGGGATCACAATTAAAAGGTGGAAAAATTATATTCGAAAAAAACATATAGTTTCTATGAATAGCATCTAATTTGTTCTTACATAATTGTCTAGGGAAGTCATAAGTTTAATGTTAAAATTATATGGAATATTATAATTTTTTATAATGTTTTTTATATTATTCACAACTACTATTTAAAAAATTAAATTATTTTTTCATGGTACGGTTGAACAAGGTGTGGTGGTAAACACAAGCTATTGAATATAATATCATTAAAAATAAACATACCATAAAATATTAGGGCATCACATTCTCCCATTTATCAATAAATTTAATCCTTAAATTTTATGAATTATTGGATTATAATTATTGTTTTTCTATTGATATTGGATTTATCAAAAAAAGTTATTGGAACAATGGATGAAAAAAATTCAACTTTAAATTAATGAAAGCGAAGTAAGAAGATCATTAAAGATAACATATTCTAGGGTTCCTGTTAAAAAATAGGGACCTGGAATGAAAAACATACTATCCTATTGTAATGGAGAGTTATATATAAGATAGTAATGAAAATTTTAACAATCACCATGTTATAAATTTGCGATGATCTAAGGGACCATTTGTTTCATCGAAAAAGAAGGCACTTGGACAATTTGTGTGTTTCGTGATTTTTTCCATAATTTTGAATAATTAATTTAACTATATGAAAAAAACCCAAAATACATTATTTACAAGTATAGTTTACTCATTTATTTGTACTTCAATATATTTCATCTTCATTTTTTATACTTTGATATGGATAATAAAGATTAATTTTTATGCCTGATAAACTTATGATGATGCAAATGATCTATAACTATTTTCATCATAATATAAATGATTCCCAAAGAGAATAATATTAGTACATAGTATCCAATGAATCATAAACTAACCATAAACAATAATATACAATTTTTAACATAATCTATTCTATAAATTGACTTCTTAAGACAAATTTAAAATACATGTATACAAATTCAATGTCCAATCATTTAGTAAAATGATAACTGAAATTCGAAAATTATATTCCCATACCAACTCTTAATATCACATAAAAATTATATGAATATATTGATCTCCTAAAATCCACATATAATAAATTCATGCATCAATATTATTAATGAAAATGTATTTCAGAACATTCCTCAGATATTACATCATTCTTCTAACTAGTACATCATTGATAAAATACCCAAATTACATAATTTTGTGAATCTAAACCTAATATCGCTAATTGTTCCTATTTGTTTATGGTAGTGACAATATCTTGGCCATGTCCCATGATCCTCCTTTGGGGTATTTTCCTTTGATGGACAGGACATTTATTTTCATTCTATCTCATATATTTATATTTCAATCATTGTACATTATAATTATTTTCCTTATCCATGAAATCCTATTCCGGGTGGTTGATCTCTTCACATGTATAAAAAACATTCATTCCTTTAAATCATATAATATGGTGATTATTTCCACTATTATTACTTGTGAGAAAATACTTCTTTCCCTTCTTCCCTTATCTATGTTTTTTCATGTTTTCCTCTTATTCTTGTTCTTCACTCCAAATCCATCATATCTAGGGTACTCTTTACATTTCCCATTATCACATGACACAATGTCTTCATAACATGATAATAATTTAAAGACCATTTACATTAAAAATATTGGATTAAGACCATGAATGATGTGATCATTATTTCCCTCCATATAACATTCATCAGTGAGGTTGATATTCCTTCAACTAGGAACCATTTCGTAATGAATAAATACATTAGGGTGGATCATTTCTTATTGTATAATCTAAAAAATTGCAGAATATTTAACATAAATTTATATAAATATTTGTATCTTGTCTCCTAATCATAAACATTGTTTTATTGGGGACATATTTACTTTTAAATCTCTCATAATGTTTTGTGATGAAAAAGTAAATTATCCTAAACATATCCCTAGGGAGTGTCAAACTTGGTGTACAGTAAGGCATGATGTATTATATCAGGTTATATTGAGTCTGAAACAATGCACATTGTCGGAGTTATTACTTCACGTTATGTATATTACATAACCACATCCACATGTAATATCTATATAAGAATTTATTGATAGTAAGACCCAAATAATATCTACCTTATCAAAATTCAATGATTTTCTTTTATACTTATCTAATAATTCTCTATTTGGTTTATCTTCTCTAATATATGTTTTCTAAATTTGATTTCCATGTTTATTAATTAAATTTATTTTCTTCCAACTGTAACACCCTAAACCTATATTCTCGAACCATGTGCGTTATTTATTACATTTTAATGAGTACAAATGAATTAAATCATGAAGTAATGATCCATTTAATTGTTTTGGTAAACTAGATATATACTAGAAATTCATATTAGACATTAAAAAATAAAATACAAAAATATTTTCCTTCCATCATGACATTATTCCCATTACTGTATTACTATGTATCAAACTAAAAAATGTATCTATATATCCTGGGGAAAATAATACATAATAATGGGGTGTGATATAATGCTCAATAATAGTAAATAATTTAGCTGAACCTATCACAAATAATCATAACATTAATGTAAGGTATATAACTATAACATAATCAATTTAAACAAAATATTGTGCATAATTTGGAAATTATAAATTAAATAATACCATATAAACATTCACATAGATATTTCACCAGTCTAATAATCATATGTAATATAAATATACAAACTAATAATGATGGAGTTCATGTTGTTGGACATCAGCACTATCATGATATGTCATCAAGATAGTTGATGTCAGGATTAATCATTGAGATAATTTATGTTTTTGGGTATATAACCATATGATTTATGCCAGGATCTATCCTCTTGATATTTAAAAACATTTTGGAAACAAACATAGAGGATTTATAACCAAATTATTTCATTTCATGGGACCTACTGATTCATCAATAGGCTATAGCATTCCCCACCGATTAAGGATATTATTATCTTCTAAATGAACATAGAAATATTTATGATATCATATATGATACATTTACAACTTTACAATACCCTTTTATATGCAATATCCTTGTTAAAGAATCATTTGTGTAATAACTTCTTGGTTTGAAATATGTGTTTGGACATGTTATTCTTGATACTCTTACATAGATCATGATTAAATTACTTTAATAATGTAATATCTTATTTATATATCTTATATATTATGTATATAAAAATTTCTAAAATATGTACTTATATGAATTAGAATACACCATTTATGGAGACTCTAGTATGTACATATGCATAAACACAGTTTTAGTTTTCTTATCATATTTAATGGAAGAAATTAAATTAAATATTTTTAGGTATATATATATATAATATTTTCCTATAATTATTATGTACTCTATATCATATTTATTCATTAAATAAATTTATATTATTATTCTATAATGGTTACTATGGAACATGAGTCTCAAAACGCCGTGAAGACAGTATGCCATGCACACACATGAGCAACAATATAATTTCTTTAATGGTTAAATGGAATGTTATTCGATGGTAGATTAATTTTATAGAATAAATATCATCAAACTTTTATTATTTAAATCAATTATATTGATCATTATTCCTATCCAAAAAATACAGTGAAGAAAAAGAGATCACCCCACAATGTGGAGATGGTAAGTTGTGCATACGCACATATTGTGAAATTATTTTTTATAAGATGGATTGAAGGGGGATCTTAGTTTTAACAAAATAATAATTAAATAGAATTATATATATTTTACAATATTTATTAATTTATCACGTTAATTAAATAGTAAGATGAAGTAGAAGATGAAAAAACCATGCATGATTTAGTAAAAAAATTACGTCTTCTTCAATGTACTTCTATTGAATCTCCATATAGAAAAACTAGGGGTGGTATTTTTTGAATATATTGACCCCCATAACAAAGATACGAATTTGGGAATGATAATGGGAAGGTTTTTGGTCGATCTGGGGGGCTCATTGTAATGTGAGGAAATGAGGGAAGATGTTCCTTTTTATAATACTGGTGAGAGAATTTTTTAGAATACTTTAAAATAATAAATTAATAGAAATTAATTTTATATTAAAAATGGATCTAAAGTGACTTATATATAATATAGGATTATTATTGGTCTAAATACTCGAATAAATTTTTTTAGACATGTTTAGTTCACACTATTAACATTATATTATTGCATTAAAATTTGTTGAACAGTTTAACTATCAGTGAGACAATTTATCTTTTTAACTATTTATGGACTATAAAATAATTAAAAAATAACAAAAGACCCCCCACTAGATCAGTGATGACATAATTAATCTTATAATATTCTTTTTTATGAATTTTAGTTTTTTAGGAATTTTATATCATTTAATAAAATATTATTTATTTTAAAGAATAAATTTTGTCAATTTTTATATAATTCATTCACAGTATTTTTAAAAATATCCTAAAAACATGATAACATCAAAAAACACTTATAATATATCGATAATATGTTTATGTTATATATAAATATTTTCAATTTTATTAATTATGTATATTATAATTATTTTTATATTTATAATAACATTTATTTGGTATTTCTAATAATAAATGAATTACTACATCATTATTATAGATGAATATAATTAAATTGTTTATTCACTAAAAATAAAAAATAAATTATCTTGTAGATGATTAACATATAATCTTGAAAATTAATATTTATAGTCAATTTTATCTTATTTATAATGGTATATTAAAATTATTATGTTATTAAAAGTATTAGAATGATAATTTTACACAAATTATCCCGGAACCGAGCGAACCCCATCCTAAAAATTTTATTATGAAAAATAAAACAAAACATAATTTTTAGGAATTACAAGGGGGTTTACAAATATGATAGAGAACGAGTCATCCAATTTCATCACTCACCAGTGAGTTGAAATAGTCAAGAGCTCTGAAGGACCACACTGTTCTCACTTTATGGATCACCATCTTGGAAAAATTATCTTCCACCTGGATGGCCTCTCTATACTCATGAGAAATATGAAATTTAATATGATTAGCATAATTCATACAAGCCACACAATGATGGAAGATATTCTATGGGACATTACTGGTTCTTTTCTTCAATGTTGTGACTGCATTTTCAAAATCAGATAAAATCCAATATGCATTCCAATTATGATAAACATAGAGTTCAATCACAAAAACTACATCATATATTCATCGTCATAAGATGTCCCAATTATAATATAGTGATAAAATAATCTTTTTACCAAATCATGAAGTGTTTTAATGATACCACTCTAGACGGATCATCATGGAATTCCTTAGGTAGTGCCATCAACGTTAGCATTGATCCACAGTCTTATGAGTGGTATATATCTCACAGATTTGAGGACCAAATGTTTCTTAGGCTTACATCCAACAATAAAAATCCTTTGAATTTTCAATTCACCAATGTCATTGTTCATAGATTTGACCTTAAGGTTGGCAGTAACATGAACATACCTATGCATTTCTAATATTCCAATATGGACGGAGGGGACCTTCTCTTCAAAAAGAATCATGTTTCGTGCCCTCTATATGGAGTCAATAATAGAAGTCATAGCTACTAGCAACAAGTTCTCTAACCAATTGATTTTTCCAGTGCTGCATAGTAAAAAAAACTAGTTAGTGGAATCCCAACATGTATTGATGTCCAGAAAAAATCACTGCACAACATATTTCCAAAGTGATATTTCATATGAACAATCAATGAAAATATGTTGAATGTAATCATTAGTACCAAGAATAGATGGTTAAGTTGAGGTAATGTACTTCACATATTTCCTCACATGGTCCTATATTGGTAATTGTTTTCTATATATTTTCCATATGAATATTAATTTTTTCAGTTTAACGAAATTTACAATGAATGATGAAAGAAAATATTGTATTCTAGTGGAATTATCTATGGTTTTCATGTAATGTTCGTTGATAATAAACATCCCATTACATCCGGACCTCTACCCCATAGTGTCAACATCCATAATGGTATGATTTTGAATCTCTATGGAAAACTGTAGGGGAATATATTCACATGTGTTATATAGAGTCAAATATTCATAGATATTCATTTTCCTCCTGTCAAAGGGACATCCAACCTACTCCTAATGGGCTGATCGATCCCACAAGTGTCACAAAAATTAAGATCAGAGTTCCTAGATTCCAATTATTTGGTATTCAGTATTATTTCATTAAAGTATCACTTAAGAGATGACCACACTTAGTAACAATGATTATGGGTGTATCCATTAATCAGCCTGTCCATGATCTTCATTTTATGAAATTTATGGATGGGTCAAAAATTTGTTAGCATGTGTCATGTGAATATTCCAAAAAAAATCATTGGAAACCTTCTTATATTTGATTCCAATCCCTCACATTTCAATGTGATTAATAAAATCATTCCAATAAATTGAGAACAAAATAATTTCATGTATAGATTCAGTCTAGATAGCGTTCATAATTAGGCCATGTAGTTCCCAAATGATTTCTCTTGGCCACCTGTAAATTGAAAAATAGTGATTAAACATTGATGTAATGATAGAGTTTATGAGTAAAAATATCACATCGTGAGAGATTTCATTCCCTTTCCATTTGTCCAATTGGATAATGATTCTATTATTGATTCCTCTAGTGAACTGGATCATGAAATTTCCCAAAAAATGATGATAAACCAGATAGATAAACGGTGGGGAACCCTTCCTCACCAAAAGCTTCATTACCCCCTTGTTTTATTTTGAAAGTGGAATTCATTCACCAATGAAAATATAGGATTTCCCCCAACTGATGGCATGTCCAAAAACATCCTCATATATAGAAAAGAGAGGTTGGATAATGAAAATGGAACTCTTTGATTCAATTCTAAAGAGAATAATATCATCTACATTGATTAAGTGGGAGGTAGTGAATCCATTCCTCCCATACTTAATTTCATTATTGAGGCCATCCTAAAAAATATAATTAATACACCATATCATGTATTACTTAGTAATTGAAAAAATATTCCATGAGGGTGGTTCTCCGTGCCTAACTCATCTGGTTTATGTGATTTACCACTTGGGATCCCATTTTTTAAAATCGATAACTAAGAAGATGAAAAAACAAAAATAATTTATCTATCAATGGTGTATGGAAACCCATATATACTAAGGATATTTAGAAAAAAATTCCATTTGGGAGTTTCAAAGGCTTTGTTAATATCAACCACGAGGGAAAAGTTCCCCTCATTCACATTCATATTCATAATGTTGACACTATCTGAGATAGTAAATAGTTTATTTAGAATTCATTATATATGGATGAAAAAATATTGGTTTGGAGTGATGTTAACTTTAATAATTATCCATAATTGGGATAGGAAAATTTCTCTAATGAATTCTGGAAATGTATTCCCATGGGCCAGTAGTCCGTTGTCCTTGATGTTTATAGCATTTTCATACTTAGTGATCCAGGAAATAAAATTTTAATTGATTCTATATGTTATAAAAAATTCCCAAACAATCCCTAACATTATTAATGAAATATTATTGTAGGATATCCCTGTAAAAAATGAAAAACATATTGGTGAATCCATTGGGACCATCTTCACATTCAATGTTGAGGGATAAAATGATTTTCTAGATTTCATTTAGTTCATGTGTTATGAACATATATTGATTTTCGCACTCATAAATGATGAGGGAATATTTTTAGTCATCATTGATGTGTTTTATAAACCATCAACTGAGTAAAGACTACAGAAATTATCCACCACTACTATAAAATCATCATTTACAATAGTTTATAGTTGCCTGTTAATATTAATGGAATGATTCCCTACCTAGGAAAGTTTATCCTTAGGATGCTTATGAAAAAAATTTATTCATATCTCATTAAATCAACCATTCCACATTCATGTGACCCCTATTGTGATTTTACATAATGATTTTGTATATCAAAGATCATGTTTAGAGCTTGAAAATCCTCTGTAGAAGACATGTATTGATTTTGATTCCTCTATTGTATAATTTAATGACGATTTTCATCACTCTAAATGTCAAAATACAACTTAAAAAATGTGTTTTTTCTATACTCCCATAGAATAATTTTGGTATATTTTTTATTCTAAACATGTCTTTGACGTGGGATTCTAGTTGTCGCTAGCTTTAATGCCTCCAAAATTACTTCTCTACATCCAGAAAAGACAATGAAACCATTATTAAAATGTAAAGGTTGAGGGGTTGACCTTGAGAGAGTGAATACCTCCATGAAAATTGGATTATAATAAGAAGGATTTTTAGTAATATTTTGTCCTAACAGTCCAAAGAAAACACTTCTATCATAATTTTTCACAAAACAACTATCATGTTTTATTTCTTGCATTTTATTCTAGGTGAACCTGCTCCACGTAAAATTTGTACCAGCAATTGGAACTTTTTTCAAGTTTTATTGATCAATATTGTATGTGAATTAACTCAGTGATAATCTATTGAATATGGGGTCATTAGTTTCATAAGGTGAAAGAATATTATTGAATTCACCCATCACATCCCACATTGAGACAGTGTTCTTAGTGATATCCTCAAACTCCCTCCAAATATCTATTCTACTAGTGTTGTATTTCATGACATACATAAGGATACCTGAATGGTATTCCACGAGAAGTGACAATGATATTATAAAATTTAATTCTATAATTAAATTTGGCAATTATAATACTTTCATGCCTGACCATCCAAAAGAGATCGGTTCCATTATAGGAAATATCATGAGAGATAAAGTGTTATTCCATGTAGTACCACATGAAATTTATCAATTTTTAAAAATGAATATTGTGTTATATAATACTAATAAGGATTGGTTTTTTGTCCAGAATGAAATTCCTAAGGGTTTTGGACGTTATGGGGTTCCCTAACACTTTGAAATTCAAATTGAAAAGATTCATTGTTTGAATTCTCAGACCCTAGTCCTAGGGACCTCATTTTGTACCATATCATCATGGAAGTTTTCCTTTTAATTTCTACCTTTGTTTTTACAATCAGATGAGTGCGCCTCTATTCAATGTCCTTCAATTTTTTATCTACCCTAATGTTTCATTTTTCATTATCCATGGAAGATTGATCCTTATCATTATCACTTTAGAGTTTACCACATGGCGGTGTAATCATATTTTTATATATAATATGTTAATGTGATTCAAATGTAGGTGTTTTTCAAATAGTAGCTTTGTTACAACCCACCTTTGATAAGGGCATTCTATCTACTTAAGATACAAAATGCTTTTGAGAAGGTCATTTAAAATCTAAGAATTTATGGTTTCCACTATTAGAAACTGATAAATTACTACCATTATTAATAATCCCCTTTGTAGACCCCTCTTCTAGAAGAATAATACTATCATACGTATCATTTTCATGTCCAGACAACTTAGTCCCTGCTGGCCCCTCTCTGTGAAAATGAGAATTACTAATTTCATCTTGTCTTGAATATAGAAAAGTTCATTCCAAATGGGTATGTGGTTGATATACGGGGTATACAATGGTGATTAAAACCCTTATATTCCTCTAAGAGATCCAATGGTTTCCACTGTAGTAGGAATGTCATATATCCCATTTGATTGGATATTGTACTTCAGACAGTTCAAACTATTTTGATTTGTTTGTTTGGATTGTAGGCTATTAGGATGAACACTATTCTGGGTCATGAGTTCATGAGATATGCTCTTCAAACTCATTCCATGATGCATATGTGATGGTTTGTTTCATGATCAACATTTCATGTGTTATCACTAGAGTGATCAAGATAAACACCAATAGTGGCTTTCTTATCTTATGGAGGTTTGAAATGCACCCCGTATAGCTCCATAAGATGATCTTCCATGGGAAGGTGTCCAACCTAGTGGATTCTTATTTTCCATTTATATGATTTGATGTCATCGTATCCACACTATTTGGACCATAAATTGGAATATTGGTAGTTTTATGGAGTGGTATATGATATTTTCCCTTCTACTTATGAAATTTGGGATCATCCTGCCCCTTCATGTTTCAAAAAGATAATTCCTTATCTATATTTAGATCAGATGGAAGATGTTTTGAAAAACATATAGTTTATAAGAACATTAATTTTTTTTCATACTATATCACTACTGTGATGTTGTGATTTATTTTGGTTAGAACAACTTTCTCCCTAAGAGTCTTTGACATGAAAAATTCAACCAGAACCCGCACATAATTCTCATACCTTGGGATAGAATTACGGTGGTCCATCCTAATTGGATTCCTCATGGTAGAGTAAATGTACCAATAAATGTGTGGGTGCGAGTATATCTAATTCAACTTATAGATATGAATTTAGAATTTTTCATAAGTTTTATATACCTTATTTGAGGCAATCTTTTGACCCCATTCCTGATTTCTTAAATATATGGGCCTCAATGAAAAATATCCATAACTCCATACTTTACTATTATGATCATCATATTAGAAAATGATATTGTAATAACCACAACCAATAAAGTCATCGTCCAATATAAAAATCCCAATAGTTTAGAGATCTTATGTGTGAGTTCATTGAACATCCAAATTTTCTCACATTTTTTAATTATAACTATAACGACAAAAGAGTACATTCACAGGTAAATTATTTCCTTGACTACCTGTTGATTTTAATAGACATGCACTATATTATTCTTTTGAATAACCCGTACTTGAGGGGGAATATAATGTCTTTGAAGGATGGGTTTCTAGATTATTTGACAATGTATGAAATGTTCTTCGTCAAATCAACATTCTTGTCACGTACTCGGTCCAGCACACACAACTTCATTAAAGAAAAATGAATCGTCTCCACAAGTCCATCCCAATCTACATGATATGTGTTCTTCGAGATTTCAATTTCAATAATCCTCTCTCATCGTTCTAGGATTCATAGATCATGGTGTTAACCATTTTCCCCTTGGTCTGCCATCTCGCTCTCCAAATATGGAAGCTCATTATTCATTATTTTCAAAGTATTCATAAATAAATTATATTAAATGTTATATTCAAACAAAAGTGACAAAAAAGGTAATTATTTTTGAATAAAGATGATTTTTTCCAAAACACACTCATCCAATCCCATTAGGTAATGATTTATTGTAATTTAATAAAATTATAATATTATTTTTAGATTTAATTAACTTATTTACCTTTAACCATGGTTAATAAAAATTATATAAGGTTACTATTTAGGAAAAAAGAAGAAGAATATCCTTTTAGAATCAAAATATCATACTGATCACATCATTTTATTTCATTTTTTTATTAAACTCATTGATGTGGTAAAATTAAGATTAACACTAATCATGCAGATGTGGCAAGATGTTATGTAAAAGTGTCATTTAAACGTTAAATAAGTTTTTATATCTAATTTTAAAATAAAAACAATTATAATAACATATATTTGAATAATATATGTATTATTAATCTATTGTGACATTAAAAAAATTAAAATTTAATTTAACATTAATGATTATGAAAACACGATTTTAAACTAAAATGCCATATTTTTCAATATTGATCAAAAAATAAATCTTCTAAAAAAATACCAGAAATATACCATAAGATAATTATGATATTCCATATTCAAAAATGAATTTTTTCTTGTCATATTAAAATTATTAATGTGTTAAAAATAGTTCTAAATATGGATTTCCATTTTAATTTTGTAAAATTTCCTTTTAAAAGAATAGACCTTTTATGCATAAAATCAGATTTTTCATATACAATTATAACAACAAAAGATTAATGCTAAAATTATATAGAAGATAGATAAATTTCATTGTGTGGTTAAAACTATTCACAACTTCAATTTAAATGGCAATTTTAGTAGACCATGGTGCGCTCAAACTACATTCCACACACACCATCAAAAAGAATAACATTAAAAATGTAAATACCTTAAAATCATGGGGTCTTAAAACATTAAAACAAATATATATACATATATTTTAAATTATATAATAAGAATATAAATATATAAATTACAAAATGAATCACTCATTTAATTTAATAATTTATATATTCATATAATGGTTTAAATAAAATATTATTATGTGGTATTTAAATTAATTATATACACATTATTTTATTAATGTAATTAAATATTTTTGAGACATTTTTATTAATAATTATACATATATTTATATTGTTATGAAAATAATATTGATAATATGTTTTATAGAAATTTATATAAATCATTTTAATATATCATATTTAAATATTTATAATTATTTTAATGTAAATATTTTTTAAATATATTAATATGTGAATATAATTTAAATTATTCACCATCTCCTAGTATTTGAATCGTTATCGTTGGTTCTCTTTTGGGTTGGGATATCCTTGGTTCTTCTTAGGATTGGAAGATATATGATGTAGATTCTTCTCTTATGTATTTATTTATGGTTTATTCTCATTGGGGAGGGCCAATTATGGTCCAATTGACAAAAGCATTAGAGAATGATTTGGTGAAGTAATGGTGGTGTCTCTCACTTTTAAAAAATGATATGGTCCCCACTACTGCAATGAATGATGGAGATGGATTCTTTATGTTGTGAATGCATATATTCAATGTTGTGAAATTCATCCCCAATCACCCTTTAAATGTGTTTATATTGAATAATAAAGTATAAACTATCTAGTGCTTGTGGTATTGAGTGGTCATATGAGATAATACTTCATGGATTTTGGTCTTTGGTTACAATAAATGGAATGATTAATATAATATTCTTAAAAAGAGTTCTTAAACTTTTAGTAACCTTATTATCTTAATGGAGGATCAGTATATTGAGGGAGACATCATGAATATATCATTCTACGCATCAACCTTTTAGATTTAACTAATGGTTATCCATGTTAGGGAACCCTTTTGATGATTCAGGTCCTTTTTGACATTCGATTCCCTGATTTAGGGGTACGCTGCATCAATAGAAAAATGACATGTATATCAAGAAATTATGAAAAGATAACTATGTTTTAATTTTTATATTGACACATTATACACTATGGAAGTTATTTTGATACTAATGTATCATATGAAAAATGGAATTTAATTATGTTATATTTCCCTTGGTTATATGAAAAAAATCAAAGGGTATCCTTTTTTTCATAGTCAAAATGACATATGGATGGAGAAATTTTTAAACTTCCTAACAACATATATAGATCTAGAATAAAATAAGGTGAAAATATTTGGGTCATAACATCAACATTTACAGCACAATGCTTTTATGTAGCCAAAATAAATTATGTTTCCATCCCCACAAAATTTTTCCATTTTTTTAAAATACAGAAGCTGAAATAGATAATTCTCTTATATTGATGTCAATATCGCCTACTTGGATACAATCATGGTTTGGGGGTATTTCTGAACATATATTCAAGATGAAACAAATGTTTTCCGACCACCCCACCCTCCCCAACTATAGTCATTTCCCTAACTAATGGACCTCCTATGAATTCATATTATAAAATTGCATACTTTAATCAAAGTTTGGTGATATTCCATAAAAACAACAAATGATTTTGTGGATTATCAGGGGACAACTCATTGACCCTCCTACAACGGATCACAGTGGATCCAAATGAATTTTTGAGCCTTCAATACTGGTAGAGTTTCATTATGTGATGTGAAATGATTTGGGAAATGGTTATATTCTCAAATATTTTGGGGATAAGGCTGGAATAAACAAACTCCTCCTACTATAATGATAATTGTTATTTGGGACCTTCATTGGATTTGAAACCCAAAATCAATTTGGATGATCTTATATAGGAGTACTTAAAGAATTCATCATATAGTTTTCTTCCCAAGAAAATATTGACGGGATGTACATGTACTTGGGGAAACAATATCTGGCTTTTGAAGGTGTCTCTCAGTTTCCCTTCATGTCAATTTTAGAGCCTATTCATTCTCAAGAAGGAGAATGTAGTTATCATAATTATGAATTTTTCTCTTAATCATGTTTTTATTGTCATTTATTTTTGGGATTCCCCAACATGGTTGTTTCATGGGATTCAATGGTTTTCCCACTCAGAGTGGTAAATGAATATCATGGGAGTTTCTCCACTCTCTATGTAAAATATTTCTAGGCCCCTTCTAATGGGTTAGTATTTTAATGAAATAATGTTTTTTATGGGATGTTATGGTTTTATAATAGGTCATTATCAATGATGTAAAATTTCATTTTGGTTAACGAGAATAATGATTTATAAGTTTTGGGATAATTAAGAAACTCTTATACACAGTTTCATTGGAATTATAGTGAGTCCCAAATTGAATTACGACTAGATAGGTATTTTGGTTTCACTAATTGTGATAGTCCATTTGAATCCATACATGTTTCTCCACTTTCATATGCTTCATATAATCATGTCACATTCCTCATATATTTATTCCATGATCGTGGTTGACCCCAACAAGAGGAACACTATAGATTTAAATTAATATGGGTTTGAGAGGGGGATTGTGAGGAAGTTTTAAATTCATGGTTGTTTGAGGATACTAAAGTTATGTAACAAATATACCTAATGGACACCACGATGAAGTAGTGGAGATATACTAAATTCCTCTAATCATATTTTGAGTGATAAAATAATTAATGAAGGTCAAATTTTAAAAATAGCTAGGACTAGTAACAGAATGTGGTTTTATGATAAATAATTTCCCTACCAAGATTATATAAGTGGATAAAGACTCTGGAATTATTTTACCCAGTGCTAATAAACATAAAATGGGTGTGATGGGTATTATTTTTACAATGTAATAGTTTATGAATAATAAGTATATCTTCAAACCTATTTTTACACTCCTGGGGATATTCATTAGAAAAAAAATTCACTTTATTAACAATAATTACATATGGAAATTTAGATGCTTAAATAAACATTTTACTCTAGGGATAATAAAATTAAAAAACTGATGAATCATTTAATATTCATATTATGTTTCATTAAACATATATAAGTAATATGGATGTTTTATAATAAAATAAAAAGTGATACAACACTATTTATTGAAATGGTTAGATACATAACACTGAACCAGGTTATAGTTGTAATATGTTTCTAGAAATTGTTATGAAACATGGAGAGTGTAGATCATTAGAATCCATTCAATGGAAAAATATTCTAAGGATTAAATCAATGAATAATCCAGAGAATGAACCCATAAAAATTATAAAACTAAAACATTAAGATAAATTAGGGGATAATACCTATCATGTAATTAATAATTATGATTATGTAATCATATTGTTGTTAATTATGAATAAATTGAATGATTAAATAATGAATTTATATATCTCTTTAGTTACTATATATGTTTCATTGGAAATGTAATTTTTTTCTATAATAATTAATGATATAATTTCATTTCATTATGCTGGAACATCGGATTATGTTTCATTAGTAATAGTAGTTGTTTCATCAAATCAAAAATATGATCATTCATATCCACATGTATCATAGATAATGTCATTTTATCATGGATAGTAATATACATAACATATATTATATGGTGGAAATTTTTGATGATGAAGAAAATTCATAATGAGAAGATGATGAGGGGTTGAACAATAACTGAATATTGAAGAACATGATATGCCCACCCTAATGATGATTCATTAAAATTTGAATAATTATCTACTATTAAAATAATGGAATATTTAAGGAATTACATGGTTACCACAATTTTAATTGTCAACTATAATTCATGTAACATTTCCAATAATTAATCGTGTCAGGAATCGAGTATTGGTTAAAGGTGTTTTATATAATGGAAGATACCTGCACTGAAATTATGTGATGATTATTTTGATGAAACAACATAAAAATGAATGATAATTTTATTAAAGGGTAGATTCAAATAAGTATCATTATATAGATCATTTTCACAAAGATGATATAGACTTCTAGATATATTTTCAAGCTAGAACTGATAGCAATTTTCACTATTCTCATAATAATAAATTTACTCCAAATGTATGATTGATCCTAATCCTATAATAGTATTAGGATATGTGTATTTATTTAATACATTTTTGTGTGTTATAATTTATTAATTCATGTATTTAAGTTAATATTCCTTCCAATTTTTTAGATAAATGACTTGTTTTATGATTTTTGGAAGGAAATAATGAATTTATAAAAAAATAAATGAAAGGGGTGAATAATGGAGCTAAAATATGATTTCCTTTTCTCGTAGTGTGACACTAGGTTATGGAGGATGATTGATGATGGATGAGCAGGAGAATAATGAATACATTTTGTGTAATCTCATTATATTTGTTCAATTAATCGCATGAAGAAGATCTATCTAGAGCTGTCATGCCAAGGCTATATACTTTTAAAGTTACTAACACATTGTTATTTCAAATTACATGTCTGAAAGGAGTCAAAATTCCATATTTTCAAACATGATTCATGCGAGATTTTAGCATTTTCAACAATCATGGAGGAAAATCATATAAGTATTACATGACGTTTAATAACATTACACATCAATAAAATTGTTAGGAAGATTTAATATGATGATTATAAATGGAGGATATTCCTACTGATGTTGTGAATTCAACTCAATATCCACCAAAGGCCAAATCATGGAGTGAGATGATGCTACCTCCACAAGATAATTCATTAATTTCATTATGGTATATTTTATACTTTACTCTTAACCTTTCATCTCTATGATAAGGCGTTAGAACCACCTTGTTCTTGGGTAATTTAATATAATGGGGTATGCATTGTTGTATTTTTTTATTTATTCATTTATTTGGTTTGATTAATTACAATATTCGACTTCTAATCCCTTTATTTTTCATTTATCATGATAATTAATAAGTAAAATTAGAAGAAAAAATAATATTGGGCAACTGAAAATCATAATGAAGGCATGAACATTGTCAAATTTATGTGAAATCATATTTAAATATGGCATCAACAATAAAATGATACAGTAATTCACTAAATTACAAGACATAGGGTAATTTGGAATTTCCACATTAAAGAGATGGATTCCATGACTGATGATCTTTATCATGGTGAATTCGATACCAAGGATAAATTAGTCAAACTATTTTATTTAATCTAATTTCACCTAAAACATATATTTTAAAACATGTAACGCTCCGACCCCAGTTCCCCAGAGTCGATGAGGTATTACATAACAATGGCATGATCAAATAAGATCATGTATCGAAAGAATTATTAGTTTAGTATCCTTGGAAGTACTAGATACATTCATAAGGTTTAAATTACATCTTAAAATGGAAAACTAGAACAACATTGATTCCATAGAAAACATTGAGATCCCATAGACTATCCCTACATGTTAGTCATATTATACTTCTTCACCTCCTAGGAAAAAATAAAACATATATAGGAGTGAACTCAGATGCTCAGAAAAGATAACAACATAGTGGAAACATTCATAAATAATCATAAATATTTAAGGAAAATAATAAAATAATAACAAAATACTTTTCAACGTAAACTTCATCATAATATGGAAAATGTAAATCAAAATAATTCCATTTACTTAAGAATATGGATATTCTAGTAGTCAAATAATCACATGCAATATCAATAGCCACTTTCATAATGATGGAATGCATAATGCAAGACCTCATAACTACATTGCCAAGGCCTTTTTTAAAGACTACAAATAAGATTATGTCAAATCCTTGTTCCAAGACACTAGTTTATCTCATGAGGCCTATCAATTCATTGACGATCTATAGTGCGCTCCACCCATCAATTACTTTGTCCAATGCATTCCTCATATTAAAAGGTTTAATCATAACATAATCATTCTTATTAAAAATAACATACAAAATATCAATACTTTATCCATAAACCATAAATGGTATAAAAATAACACATTAACAATGTAATAGATCACAAAAACATCAATACAATATGGAAGATTTGTATCATAATAAATCATCTTCAAACCAGTTTAGAATCCATCAAAGGATGTCATCATAGATGAAAATGATTTGTAAAACTCTTTGAGAGAAATATCCCATTTTCATGAAAACATTTAAAAGTCACACAATTTATAAATGAAGACATTTAAATACATTTTTGAACAAAATTTTCCAATACCACATTGAAACTTTTGAAGGTAATTATCATTTTAAAAACATTCATTTCAATATATATAAATCCTTGAAACATATTCCGAAAAATAGACATCAATGAGAATGATTTAGAGGAATAAATATTTAAAACATTTAAAATGATGTTTTAGTAAAAAAAATCCCTTAAAAGAATCCATTTGTAAACTCTTTCATGATACATGTATATGGATAATAAATATGTACCAGTGGATACTTTTGTAAAAACAACTTCAGATAATAAAGAGATTGTGAAATTAACCCTTACCTTGTACTTTTCCTTGGTTGAGGGTAGGTTAACCTCCTGTATAATGGTGAAATTATTGTTTTGAAATTACACAAGACTCATATACAATAATATGATATCATATATGATATTTTAATATTGGGTTGTTAATAATATTTTAGTATTATCGTCATTTCGGGTGTTAACTCATTTGTATTCCTTTACATGATTTGTTCTGTAAGTAATGTTTTTTGTCAATATGTTGTATATTATTCATATTCAAAATGATATTAAGTATTCAAATATTATTTTTAATCATAAAAAAAATATTAATGAATTGATACGACGGGGAATGAATCACATCGCCTTCATGGAGACGGTAATTTGTACATACGCACGAGCGACAATTTCATTTATTTGATATTAAAGAAATATATAATTGGATGTTATATCATATATAAAGAATCATTATAATTTTATATTTATTATTTAAATAAATTATACATCATTATAATACCCAACTAAATCATAATTTATTGAATATCAAATACAACACGACATGGAGATTGTAATCCTTACGTACACACCTACAGTGACATGACATTCATAGGATGGATAAAATAATGAATATGGTTGTAAGATTTTTATAATAACATCACAGTATATAGAATATATTGTAGTTATCTTTTTAGAATGGAAACAACATAGAATGAGGACGTTGAAGATGAAAGGATCTTGAAATAGTTGATGAAATATTTACCTCTTCTTCAGATTCTTCCCTTTGATTTGATCAAAAAGGCTCTATAGGTTGAATTTATGACTAAAGTAAGGCCTCTTGAATGATGAAAGAAAACTATAGAGGTAATTTGGGTAGATTTTGGCTGATCCAAATGGTTTTGAATGTCTGAATTAGAGAGAAGGTGGAGTTCCCTTTTATAAGAGGGGTAAGGGGAACCTTATGAAAAGCTAGAAATTTTATTTTATAATAAAAACATTTTTGGTTTATAAATGCTAAAAAATGAATTTTTTAAATGATAAGGTAGATATTTGTCAGAAACAACTAAACCAAAAGGTTTTAGATTGGTTTGGGGCATTATAATAACTTTATCTTTAATATTTTACTCTTAGTAATATTTGTTGACATTTACCATGTCTCTTGGTATTTTTATAGTATATTGTTAATAAAACTATTATAAACATCCTAGAGAACCCCAAGTGGTTCATGAATAATACAACTATAATTATATATGTCTTTTATCTGATCCTTAGATTTTTAGGAATAGAATATCAATTAATAATATAATATATGTTTTAAAAACTCTTTTATGTCAATTTTGACACTATTTGGTATTTTGTATTTTCTATATTCATAACAACATTATTACAACGAAATAAATTCATCTAAAAAATCCTAATATGTCATATTAACCTAAAATATTAGTGTAATTCATAAAATGTCTCAAATTACATTTATTTGTATATTTATAATACTAATTATTTTAATATTTCGTTAATATGGTAATTACTGCATCATCATTGTGTCATAAATAAATTTTATTATATAGTGTCTAAAAAATATAAATAAAATAATATTATTTATAAAATATAATTATATTTTTATTTAATATTTATAGTCTAATTTATCTTATGTATAACACTATATAAAAAACTGATAATTTATTAAACTTTTAATTTAAGACTTTTAACTCTTCATAGAATTAAATAATAATAAATGTCCTCATCTAATCCAAGTGTACCTAAAGGATAATATTTTTATTCTTAAGGTTTTTTTATTAATCTTATCCAATATAATTATGATATGTGTTAGGGTAATAATAATGTCACTTTTACCCTTAATTACGGTTTTTTACTTTTAACGATGGTAAATAAAAGTAAAAAGGTACAATTCACCAAAACATATTTCCATATTATTGAACCAAATTTTACTTACTGATATCAACAGTGTCTCTTGGATATTTGAAATTAAACTCATAGAAGTGGTAAAATTAGTATCTATTTAAATTTGCATATTCTTTTATGAGGTGGGTAAAACACGATAAAAAGTTCGATAAAATTTTTTTATTTCCAAAATTATTATAAACTGAATTAAATTGAACTTATATAGGTATTATTTTTCTATATTGACCTAAAAATTTAAATAAAATAAATAATTATTTAAAAAAAAAATTATGTTTTATATTTTAACTCAGTGTTTTTCACTATTGATCAAAATTTTAATGTTTTCATAAAAATACCAAAAATTCACCCTAACCTAATTTCATAACTCTGAATCCCAAAATGAAATCCATATTGAAAGATAAAATATATAAAATTTTAAAAAGATGGTTTTACTATTCATAAAGGATAGTTTTATTAGTTGCAGTGGGTTAAAATCTCAAAGTTGCATACAATGCAAACTATTGCATTATTCAATTGGAAGCGTAGTGTGGATGTTTGGGGTGTTACATTATCCCCTCATTCAAATAATTTTGTCCTCATGATTTCTAGGATATTACTGCATAAAAAGACATTGGTGGTTCTTAATCATATGTTCCTTGGGTTCCCACGTTGCCTCTTCCATCTTATGGTTTCTCCATAGAACATTTACCAGACGATTCGTACAGTTTCTCAGCACTTGTTCTCTTGTATCAAGAACCTTGACAGGATCTTAGCAAAAAGACAGATCATGTTTCAGTTCTAAATTCTTATATGTATGTACATGTATTGTGTCAGGCATGTATTTTCTCAACAGTGATATGTGGAACACATCATGAACTTTGGAGAGACATGGCGAAATTTCCAAATGGTAAGCTACTGCCCCAATTCGTTCTAGAATTTCAAAAGGCCTGATGTACCTGGGACTAAATTTTCCCTTCTTACTGAAACATATAACACCCTTCTATGGAGATACCTTCATGAAAACATGATCTCATATCTGAAATTCCAAATACTTCCATTGAATATCGGCAATGATCTTCTACCTACGATGAGCTGTTTTGATGTGGTTTTGGATTACCTTCACCTTTTCCATAGTTTACTCCACTATTTCTGGGCCAACGTGTTTTCGTTCACCCACAACTTCCCAACAGGTTGGTGTCCGACATCTCCTCCCATATAACGCTTTATATGGTTCCATCTGAATACTTTAATGGAAGCTATAGTTATAGGAAAAATCTACCTGACATAAATATTGATCCCATGTACCTTTAAAGTCATGTGAGCATGATCTCAACATTTCTTCTAAGGTTTGAATATTCCGTTTTGATTTTCCATCAGTTTGGGGGTGCTACGCAGTGCTCAAAAAAATTTCAATATCTAGGGCTTTATGATGAATTTTCCAGAATCGTGATGTAAAATGTGGATCATGATTAGAAAAAATTGATATGGGTACTTCAGGAAGTCTCAAAACATCATTAATATATATTCTTTTGAGACGTTAAAGTGGTAAATCTTCTCTTATAGAATGAAAATGTGGTGACCTGGTAAGATGATCAACAATGACCCATATTGCGTCGTTCCTTATAGAAGTCTTTGGTAGTCCCATGAACAATTCCATCGTAATATTATCACATTTCCACTCAAGTATGGGAAGAGGTTGCATAACGTATCCAGGATGTTTCCTTCCCACATTCACTTATTTATAAACCATACATCTTGTCACAAAATCAGAATTCTCCCTGTTTATTTTGTCCCACTAAAAATGATTCTTCAAATATCTATACATTTTAGTGCTATCATGGTGTATATAGAAATTGGAACTATGAGAATCATCCAAAAATTCCCTTTTTAGATCAGGTATATCAGGAACACAAAGTCTCTTCCCAAATTTCAATATTTCATCTTCATACACAAAGTCACTCAATCTCCCATCATTTAGAGCTTTAATCTTCTTTTGAAAGTATTCATCACTGGTCTGAGAACTCTTTATCCTTTCTGGCAAAGATGGTTTTGCAACCCTTTGAAAAAGTATTGATGTTTCAATTTCTATGGTGATTCCCATATCTATCATTACTAGATCCTTGTATATAGGATCCTTTTCAACTCTCAACATGATCAAAACTCAATTATCTTTTCTACTCAAAGAAATCTTCCACCTTATTTTCCTTCCTCATGTGGTAGTGTATCTTGCAATCAAAATATGTGAGTTGTTCAATCTATCTCCTTGGCCTCATGTTACTTTTTTTATTTGAGAAAATATACTTCAAAGTCTAGTGATCGGTATATATCTCACGTGATTCACCATAGAGATAATGACTCCATATCTTCAAAGAAATGATTATAGCTTCTAGCATAAGATAATGAGTAGGATAGTTTTTCTTATGAATTTTTAGTTGTCTTAATTCATAGTCAACAACCCTATCATTATGCATAAGGACATAACCAAGCCTTTTCTATGAAGAATCACTATAAATAACAAACCGATCATTCCCCGATGGTAGAGTAAATATATAAGCATTGACTAATATTCTCATCAATTATTCAAAAAACTCTTCACATTACTTTGTCCAAACAAATTTCACCCCTTTACGTGTGAGCATGGGTAATGGGTTATCCAATAAGGTAAAATTATTCAAGAAAAGTTGATAATAACCTGCTAAACCAATGAAACTGCACACCTCAGTTATACTTATCGGTGCGGGCCATTCTTGGATTTCCTTGGTCATAGAATGATCAACATAGATTCCATCCTTAGAGAAAATATGGTCAAGAGATGAAATATCTTGAATTCATAATTCATTTTTGCTAATTTTCCCATATAATTCATGTCTTCTAAGAGTCTTTAGGATAATGAACATGTGATTTTCATGTTCTTTGTAGATTTTGGAGTATACCAAAATATCATCAACAAATACCACTACAAAGTCATCAATATATTCCTTGAATACTTGGTTTATTAGATCTTTGAAAACATATGGTGTATTAGTCAATCCAAAAGGCGTTACTATAAACTCATAGTGCCCATACATAGTTCAAAATACGGTTTTCATAATGACTCCCTTCTTCACACATAATTGGGGATTTCCAGATCAATGGTCAATCTTTGAAAATTATTGATCTCCATAATGTTGGTTGAATTAATCATCAATTTGAGGTATGGGATGTTTGTTTATTGTTCTTATAGAATTGGTCTCCATGTAGTCAATACAAAACCTCCCAGATCCAAATTTCTTCATATCAAAAAGGATATGGGATCCCCATTGAGAAACACTTGGGATAATAAGTCCATTATTACTCAATTCCTCTAGTTGTTTCTTTAGTTTCACTAATTCCATGGTGGTGATTCTATAAGGGGTCTTCGATATGGCTCTTGAACAAGGAATTAAATCTATGGAAAACTCAATTTCTTGTTCTGGAGGATGTCCAGGTAAATATTATGGAAACAAAGCAGCATATTTTTTTACATTAGGTAAATCCCCTATTTTAACATTCCTTTCAACACCCAATGTTATTTAATTCTCTTCCTCCATAATAATTGAATTTAGTTGAGCTATTGGGGGTGGATCCTGATAAGAATCAGGTGGTGACGATTCTTCTCTAGAGATAAGGTCTTAATTATTATCATCATCAAAAATAGTAACCTCCTTCTTCTTACTATAAATTTTTGCATCATGGTCCAAAATCCAATCCATACTGTGGATTATATCAAATTCAATCATGGGTATGATGATGTGATCAACATATAATGAACATTTATATTTTCTAATGGGTAATAATTCACAAAACATTGTTGTAATGATAATTCCCATAGGATTGTTTACTGAAAACTCACTTGTTAAAATAATTTATATTTTTATATTTTTCTTTGAAAATTGGGAAGATATAAAACAATGAGATGATATAAAATCAAATAAAGCATTTTATAAACATGATGAAACCATTAAATTACCATCGACCACATATTTCAGAGCATCTACCATAATAGTAGTGATAACAAATGATTGTCCTTGATCCCTTGGAATTATCTAATGTAAATTCCCCTGATGCTTAGAACATTCATTCACATAATGCCTCCTTTCTCTACAATTGTAACATTAATCCTAGACAACCTATTTCTTCCCCGTGAAATTAGGATCTTGGTGATCTTTTTTCACCACACTTGTAATAGACTCACATTCCCTTTAGGCATGTACTGAGGTGTTTCTTACCATATTGACTGCAGGATGGATATTCAACTTTTCCCTTCTTCCCCATATTTCCATTTCTAGACTGATTAGAAGATCTCTCCTTCACTAGGTTTGCTTTAAAGTCGTATGACGTATAGAATTCTTTTTCTATATTGATAGCACATGAGACAATATCATCGTATGATGGGAAGGATTGTGAGACTAATGATAGATGGATAAATGGTTTTAAACCATTAAAAAAACAACCAATCTTACTTCTTGGGTTACGTATATAATCGGTTTCATGCCTCGCTAACCATGTAATGTTATCCTCATACTTTGCGACATTCTCATCCTCTTTTTTCCTCAAAATCAGAAATTGCCTTTCCATATCTGCTTGATGGTCATGAGGAAAGTATTTTTCTATGAAAAATTCTTTAAACTCCCTCTATTGTATATTTGAAACTTAATCATCTTCCATTGTGTTTTGAATCAATGACTACCATTGATCAGAATCTCCAGTGAGACAGTAAACATCCATGACAACTTCTTTCTTTTCACTTCACCCCATGGAATGGAATATTTTATATAAGGAATTTATCCATTGCTTAGCTACTAATGTATTTGTACTCCCATTGAATGGTGGTTGTTGTTTCCTCATGGAGATATCTATCCTTTATTCTCCACGATGTGGACTAGGGTGCTCCATATAGGTATGGTTTTTATTCATAATCGGAGTGAGTTGTCCCAGTATGGTGATAATCGGATTAGTAGTAGTTGTATCACCAGTTCCACTATTATTATCTTTATCCGGAGGTAAAACCCTACATGGAATCTGTGCATTGATACAGTTTCCATTCCTTCCACTAGGCACCATTTCTAAATATTGGCATAAACTATATTAGTTTATGAATCAAAATACATAAATACAAACCTGAAAAACAATTAACATAAAATGAACAGTTTATGGATATAATCCCTAATCCAAAATATGTTTTCATTAAAGAAGTATATACACAGAAACCCTTTATAATGGTTTGAAAAAAATTTAGAATTATCCTAAGCATATCCCCCAGGAGTGTCGTAACCAAGAGTGTAGCAAGACCCATTTTCATGCGCTAAACCACGTTCGATTCTAGCTCAAAGTGGTGTTTTTGGGTTTTAACCATAGGTACATCTGTTCTAGAGCCTCCTCTACCTGTTCATATCCAGACAGGGATGTATTTGTTGGAAAAATAAAAAAATCAGTATAATACCAAAATTTTAGGATGTTATTCTAAACTAATCCTCAAGGTATATCTTACGGATATGTTCTCTAATCAGAGTTTACCTAAATAGAGTTTTTAGGGTTTGTAGTTAACATCCTATGAAACCAACTATTACGCCCCGACCCCAGTTATGCATAGCTTGTGAATTATTACATAACGTTGGAATTATCAAAAAATTTAATGTCTTGAAATACTGATTAGTTTTGTAGCCTTGGATGTAGTAGATAAATTCATAAGGTTTACACTGAATCATAAAATGGAAAACTACAACAACATTGTTTCCATAGAAAACACTGCGATCTCATAGACTATCCCTATAGGTCAGTCATAATATAATTCTTCACATCTAGGGAAAAAATAAAACATAGAAAGGTGTGAGTAGAGATGCTTATTAAGGATAAAAATATAGCAAAAACTTTCATAAATAATATTAAAAATATAAGGCAATGTATAAAACTAAAACAAAATACTATTAAACATAAACTACATTATAATATGAAAAATATAAATCAAAATAATTTCATTTACATACTCACATGGATATTCTACTGGTCTAATAATCACATGAAATATCAATTTCCACTTTCATAATGATGGAATGCATAATGCAAGACTTTATAACTACAAAGTCAAGTCCTTGTGCCAAGACTAAAAAGAAGTTTATTTTCAAGGCCTTCTTCCAAGCCACAAGTTATACTCATGAGACCTACCTATTCATTGATGAGATATATCAGACTCCACCCATCACTTACTAAGTCAAATTCATTCCATATATGAAATGGTTTAAACATAACATGATCATTAGTATTAAAACTAGCATATAAATTTTCAATACATTATCCATAATCCATTAATGGTATAAAAATAACACATCCACAGTCTAAAATTTCACAAAAACTTCAATAAAATATGGAATATTTTTATCATAATAAATAATCACCAAACAATATTAAAATCCATCAAAGGATGTTGACATAGATGAAAATTCTTTGTAAAATTCTTTGAGAGAAATATCCATTTTTCATGAAAACATTTAAAAGTCACACAATTTAGAAAGGAAGAAATTTAAAGACATTTTTGAATCAAATTGTCACATACCACTTTGAAACTTTTCAATGGAATTAACATTTTTAAAATATTAACGTTCTCATAGATAAATCCTTAAAAACATTTGGAAAACATGGACATTAATGAAAATTATATAGAGGAATAAATTTTTAAAACATTTAAAATGATGTTTTATAACAAAAATCCCCTTAAAATTATTCCATTGAAAACTATTTCATGAAACATGTACATTGATAAAAAATTATCTCCCAGTAGATATTTACATAAAAACAACCTCGAATAATAACGAGATTATGAAATTCACCCTTACCTTGTACTTTTCCTTGGACGAGAGTAGTTTAACCTCTTATATAATGGTGAAATAAATGTTTTTAAATTATAAAAGAATAAAATTCATTAATGTGATATCATATATTTTCTTTTGATAATGCATTGTAAATAATATTTAAGTATTATCGTCATTTTGGGTGATAACTGATTCATTTTCTTTTATATTCTATGTTATGTAAGTAATTTTTGTTATTGATATGATGAATATTATTCATATTTAGAATGATATTAAGTCTTCAAAAATTATTTTTATTCATCCAATGAAAATTAGTCTGGAATGGATATAATGGGGAATCAATCTCATCGCGTTCGTGGAGACTGGAATTCGTACGTATGCATGAGAGACAATATCATAATAATGATATTAAAATAATATATAATTGGATAGTATATCATATATAATGAATCATAATCATGTTATATTTATTATTTAATTCAATTATACATCATTATTATACCATCCAACAAAAAATGTATTGGATAACAACTACACCACGACGTCGAGACGGTAATCCGTATGTACGCACGTATGGTGACATTTCATTCATAAGATGGATTTAATAATGAATATGTTTGAACCGTTTTTATAATAAAAACACATTATATAGAAGATAATGGATTTATTATTTTTTAATGTAAACAACAATGAAAAAGGAAGTGGAAGAAGAAAGGAACCTGAAAGAGGTGATGAAAAATTTACCTCTTCTTCGGGTTTTTCATTTTGATTTGATCAAAAGGGATCCTTAGGTTGTATTTATTACTAAAGGAATGCCTTTATGATAAATGGAGGATATTTTATAGGGTATTTGCGTATAGTTTGTTCGAGAAAAATGGCTTTGAAGGTGTAAATTAGAGAGAAGGTGGAGTGACCTTTTATAAGAGGGGTGACATGCATCTTAGAAAAAACAGGAAATATTACTTTATAATAAATCATTTTCGGTTTCTAATGGATTAAAAATGAATTATTTAAAGTATATTTTGGTTATGGGTCAAAAAGAACTCATCCAATAGGTTTTAGACATTTTTGGGTCATTATATTAACTTTATCTTTTAGATTTTACTCTTAGTTAAATAGTTTGACATTTATCATGCCTCTTTGTATTTTTGTATTATATGGTTAATAAACATAAAATAAACATCCAAGATAACACCATGTGGTTCAATAATTAAATAAATATAATTATCTATGTCCTTTGTAAGAACCTTACATTTTTAGGAATAAAATATCAATTAATAATATAATATTTCTTTAAAAATACTTTTTTGTCAATTTTGACACTATATTATATTTTTTTCTAAATTCATAACATTGTTATTAATTAGAAATAAATTCATATAAAAAACTCTATTATTTCATATGAACCTATAAAATAAGGTAATTCATAAAAAATCTCAAAATACATTTATTTGTATATTTATAATATCAATTTTTTAATTATTCATTAATACGGTAATTACTACGTCATCATTGTGTCATAAATAAATTGGACTATTTGGTGTCTAAAAAAATAAATAAAATATAATTATGTTGTAAATAATTGTATCTTTATAATGAATATTTATAGTAGAATTTATCTTATGTATAACCCTATATTAAAAATGGATTAGTTATTAAACATTGAATTTAACACATTTAACTCTTCTTTGAGTTAAATTATAATAAATGTCCTAATCTAATCCATGTTGACCTAAAGAATCATATTTTTTTTTCTAATGTTGTTTTTTGTCGAAATAAAATTATCCAATATAATTAGGACTTATTTTAAGCTAATAATAATGTCATTTTAACACTTAATTACCCTATTTACTTTTAACCGTGGTAAATAAATGTTAAATGTTACTATTCACCACAAATTAGTTTAGTCATATTGAACCAAATTTTAGATAAAAATATCAACCATGTCTCTCAAATTTTTGATGTTCAACTCACAGAAGCGGTAAAATTATGTTTTATATAAATTTTCAAATGCTGCTAGTTGGTGAGAAAAAGGCGGTAAAAATTTCAATAAAATTTTTACATATCTAAAATTTTTACAAACTAAATTAAATTGAACATATATAGTTATTATGTATCTATCTTTTCCTAAAAACAAATAAAAAAATAATTAATTATTTAAATAAAAATTTTGTTTTAAACTATAACTTAGTGTTTTTCACTATTCATCAAAAATTGAATGTTTTCAGAAAAATTCCAAAAATTCACCCTAGGCTAATTTTGAAACATCGAATCCAAAAATGAAGTCCATTTTGAATGATAAAATTTTAAAAAATTCAAAAATTGAGGATTACTATTCATAACTACTAGTTTGATTGGTTGTGGCGTGTTAGAATATCATAGTTGCGTATAATGAAAACTATTGAATTATTTAAAGGGAGGCGTACCATGGAAGATAGGGGTGTTAAAAAACCCATTCATTCTTAAATAATATATTTTCAAACCAAACCAATCTGTTATGCATTTCATTCTTTTTTAGTTTTCTAAAATTTAATCAAACAAACTTTTTATCACCAATTTCATCAAATCTAATAATATTAATTATTTTTAAAAATAATATAAACAAATTCACTATCTATTTGGATGTATCTTGATATAATTATTTACTACATTTTAATTAATTGAGTATAATAATTTATTTTTTCTAAATTTCTTTTTTCATAGACATGTAGGGAATTAACAACTACCCATAGGTTTATCGAACTGGCTATGTTGCTGGGAACAATTTCTTTTTAGTTTTTATGATATCATTTTATGATTTAATTTTTTTCAATTTATCTTTTTACACTGGGTTTTTTCTGCCAAAATTATCAAATAAAAATATTTCATGCACAATTGTAACACTCGCGTAAGTTGAAAAGAAAACATCGAGTCCACCATCAATTCGGAACCAGGCCCAAAGATTAATGTAATTGCAATCATGAAGGGAACATAAAAAAACCACATTCTAGGACAATTAAAAGAGATCAAAGACATAGAACTCACATAGACTATTGGCATCTATAAAACATGGTATTACAAACAAACATCATTGTTCCCCTGTCACTATGATCCACTTCATAATAAAGACATCAATCATTTCAATGATCCCAAAAAGTGTGCAATTTAGATGACTTATCCATGAAAATACGAACAATTAATTATGATGTTTTCTCGAGATTTGTGATATATTCCGACACTAGAACATTTCAAGAAATGCGATAATACTCTTCCTTTTCTAATTTTCATTATGTGATCGATCTAGAGGTTGGATTCAATGCTTGATGGAACATTCAATCACAAGATGGGAAGAGTTGGATACTTCCTCTTCCACTTCATTCCACCTTCTACGTAAATGTATATATCATTATAAATTTAAGTAATTATTTTAATTTGACGATAATTCATTTTTCACTATGTGGGAATGGTATTAAAAAATGGCCATAAAGTTCCCCCATCATGGAATAAAGAAATGGCTAATTATCAAAACATTCTATAAGGTTTTTTATCAGTAAATAGATTAATTCGTGATGTTGATGATGGAGTATCACTAGTGAATAAGTTACCAGATGCGAGCTACAAAAACAAGGATGAAATATAGAGAAAAACTTTCTAATTTAAAGGAGAAGGAATCCAATGAAAAGGCATTCAGGTAATCAAAAATGATGACTATATGGAAACACAAATGGAGTCGATGACCATGAATATAGACATCATGATTAGATGTCGACAAAAACCCCAAGGTATGTGCTTAGTGGATGAAAATTATGCTGATTACAATCCAGGTAATCAATTACAAGTTTGGAGACCAAAACAACAACAAAAATGGAATGTATTTCAACAAACACTAGATGGTTTCCCACAACATTAACCTCAAGGTCCTACACTGACAAGATAGATCCATGAAATTTAAGAGATGCTATAAAAATTCATGGATGCTTTTGGGATTATCTTATAATAAATAAAAGGAGAATAATTCAACATCAAGTCCACATTAAAGAAAATGAAGCTTCTAGATGGCCAAATTATTGATCATCATAGAGAGACCAATATTAATACTACATAGATTCCCTATAGTATACCAATGTGAATATTTAAAAGCTATAGAACAAAGATATAAGGAGAAAAAAATAAGTAAGTGGTATGATGTTTTTAGGACAACCTATGAAAGCAAGAGAAGAGGGAGACAACAAAGAAAAAGTGCCTAAGAAGAGAAATATGAACAACCTAAATAAAAGAAAATAATGCATTTTCTTGAATAAATGGGGCCAGTGAATAATAACATTCAGATAGTTTAATATTTTGAACTCTTTAAAAAAATTCATATTGATATAAATTTTGTAGAGGTTCTTTCAAACATGTTGACATATGTGAAATTCCTGAAATATCATGTAACTAATGAGAAGAATCTAGAAGATATTGGAACCACTCCACTAACATGGGAGTGTTCATCATTAGTATGGACATACTCGCCTATAAAAGAATATGTCTACGTATATTTTAAATTCAATTATTTATAGGAGATAAAAAATGTGTAATATATTTGTGTGACATAGGTGGATGTTTTAATATATTTTCATACACACCTTTCAAGAGATTGGGAATTGATGGACTGAATCCAACAAAATTACCTCATTAATTAGTAGATTCAGTAGTGAAATTCTAAAAAGTATTCATAGAAGATATCCTGATTAGGATGAAAAATTATACTTTTCCATCAACATCCTACTATTTGATATGGAAGTGGAGTGAAATTCACTCATTGTGTGAGACCATTTTTAGGAAAAGGGCTTCCATTGATCGATGATCAAAATGATGAACATGTTTTACGAGTTTGAAGTTATCAAATATTTTTAAACATCAACTGAGAAATTTGGAACTACCATGTGAACTAGGAAAATGATATTGTAGAAAAAAACTAAAAGGCGAGTCTTTTTCTATAATTGGAGACATATATTAGTTCAATGAGGTTGTAAAATAGGATGTTGACTAGGAGAAAAAGAGAATTTGAAGTACAGGATTGCTAACACTAGAGTAGTGATCAACCCCAAAACATTTGAGAAAGTAAAATAGGTATGGGAAGTAGATGAAAACCAATTTAGTACATTAGTATTGATGAAGAAATAGTTGTTCAGACCAATAGATATCAACATATTACTACTATCTAGATGAATTAATCTTTCAGAGAAGAAGGACATGGGTTGACATATGTTGATATTAAACATCTGAGAACATTTATAGACATAGAAGAGGTATAGAATTATCAATAATCTCTCATGTGAGATTATGATGAAGGAATTAAGGTCAAGACAATGAAGTAAAAAAAATATCTTCAGGGAGGAAACCCAAGTTTTTTTTGTTTTTATTTCTTTATTTTTGATTTTTAGAGACGTGCATACCCTCACTAAAATTATTTCAAAATTCATTGATAATGTAATTTTATTTCACTTGTTTATTTATAAATTTTAGGACGAAAAAGAAGAAATATAGTAGAAAAATGTAGAAGGAAGAGATACTGAAATACAATTTTACATCGAAAAGACACATTACACATCATGAATTTGAATTTTTCAGTACATGTGCAACCGAATTCAAAACATTAGTTTTCAAGGTGAGAATCTATTCCAGTTATGTAAATTTCTTTTATATTCAAAACATTTTAATTATTTAGAGAATTAATTTCCAATTTGATGCCCCACCTTTGATTCATTCATTTATTATATTGAAATAGGATACACAAAATGCCTTTGACAATTATAATTCCATTAGTTTTAGATTTTTCTTTTAATAAATTTTAATGAGAAAATTGGCGAATATTATTATAGATAACAATATCGATTTGGAAGGGAAATTCATTATTTTTGGATCCTATTAATCATTGAAAATTACATTTTTTTTATGATTGGTTCATTCATTGAAAATTTGATATTTTTATTAATTGATTTAATTATTTGTATGCATTGTGAGGAGTAATTGTCCAAAAAATTCATATCCTTCTTGATACATTGATTGAGCTGGATATTTTCAATTATATTTTTATATAATTCTTTAAAAACCGAGGAATTCTATCATCTAGAACATTCTTTTCATGTTAATAAATCTATGAATAAACAAAATCAATTTTAAAATGATTGATACATTCATTTTTATTATCCCTTTATCTTGATACTCACCTTGATGTAATCCATTTTTATGCTAAAAGTATCCTTGAATATCCTTGTTAGTAAATAAAACATATTACCTTCATAACATATAATTTTCTACTATCTATAAAATGATTTTCATCATTTTTAAAAGACTATGTATGGGAGAATGTTATGGTGTAAACGGATATAATAAAATTATTGAAATTTTTCTAGGGGATTTTTTTTATGATTTGGGGGAATGGCATTCTATTTTTCCTTGTATATTATTATTCACCTATCTTACATAAAAAATAGATGAAAAAAATTGTATATTTTCATATGAGGATAAAAAATCAACATTTTCCTTAATAATGTTTTTTTGATCTTGTTGGGTTAGTGGGTGGATATGATATTTATTATAAGAATTTCATTTGAAAAAATTAAAAATGAAAAAATAGTAAGAGAGAATGATTCATTCCTTGTGACATCATGTGACCAATGTCCACGAAGATAATTTTTTTGGGAGAGAGGAATCACATAACTGAAGGGAGATTTTTATTGTTCTATTTTTTATAATCATGAAATGCTTTTTATATTTGATCCTCACTTTGGATACCTTTTTTTATTTCATTTACCTTCTACCCTGAACCATTTTATTCATTTGATCTCTGTTAGTGAATCCCTCATCATTAATTATGATTTTGTTATTATATGGTGGAGATGATAGATACCTTTCAATCCTATGGTAAGATACATGTTCTTGAGGTATGTGAAGAACGTGTTTCATTTGTACTCAGATGATTAGAAGGAAAAATTAAATTGAGGTATATTGAATGGGGAATGTATATTTATAATGAATTAAAAAATGAAAATGGATGACTGAAGAAGGTTGGTAATTTCAAAAGATAGAATGTATATTACATGGTTGATTTTTATTCATTTAAAAGTTAAGAATTGATAAATATTCTATACGTGATGCTCAACAATTTAATTAAATGTTTGATAAATTTATTTAGTTGAAATTGAATTTGTATCTTGGTAAAGTGAATTTCCATTGCAGTGTATTGAGTATCAATCCTTAAGGACAAGTATGAATTCAAGTGTGGGGGTATTTGATAAGTGTATTTGATACATATATTTTATGATATTTTAAATGTATTTTTTTGTGTTCCTAAAGGTATATTTCTTTGAAATGATGGAAAATTTAACTTGTTTTTTGTTTTGTGGATGGATTGAATTAATTTATTAAAAATGAATGAAAATTAGAATATTTTGGAGAAAATAACTCATCGTGGTGTGAGTGAATTGATGTGATATGACACCAGATATTTGATGATTATCATGGATCATGTATAAGGAAAAAACTAAATAAGCAAGTTGAAATTAGATTCAGAGGTGAAAAATGAATTACAGGTCATGAAACATTACTAAACTACTTGAAATTTTATTTCATTTCATTCCATACATAGGGAATAAAACTCATGAAATTTAATGTTTGGAAGACATTAAATAATGTGATTATTCATTACATGTTGTGAGTCCTAAATACATTTTGTGAAAGGAGTCAAAATCCTATATATCAAAACGAAATTCATGTGAGATTCACATAGATTCATAATTTGGGAAGGCAATCTCGGATCAGGATTACATAATGATTAATCACATTACACATTGTGTAAATTTTTTAGATGAATTTTATTTTAGCCCTTCTGTTTCCTATAAAAGGAAATATATGCTCTTGAATTAGGGACATTGAGATCAAAATCTACTATAGACTAAAGCTTGGAGCAAGACATTTTTCCCTCTCCGAGTTCTGTCTTTATATTCATTATGAATTTTTTCTTACATCCACATAATTATCTCATTGCTGGGATGAGGTGGTAAACTAACCTTGTGCAAGGGTATTGTAATATAATGGGGGAATGTTCAATTAGATTTATTTCATTTATTCTTGTATTTGGATTGTGTAATTTTTATCCTCAACTTCCAATCGATTTCATTTACTTTTATTATAACCATTGATAATTGAAACTAGAATAAACCATAAACTTCTATAATAGGAAGCCCAAAATAATTAATGAACATTTTCAAATTTAGGGGTATTCAAGTTTAAATGTGGTATCAAGACAAACATGATTTTGTACTGAACTAAAATATCAGACCAATGGAAATAAGGATTTTTCATTCAAGGTGGGGATTCCATGACCTTTTTATATACCTTATCTTGACTCCAACACCATGTATGAATTATGAAAACTATTTTGATAAATATTATTTCACTTGAACGATTTTATTATAAAACCATGAAACCCTTTAGAAAAAATATTTTCAAACTAAACCAATCTTTTACAACTTTTTCACTTTATTTTATTTATAAAATTCAATCACACCAAATATTTCTCACCACTTTCATTAAATATAATAAAATTATATATTTTAATAAAATAAATAAACTAATTCATTGTTCCTAGGTATTGAACTCTACCGATTTTATTTCTATAATTTAATTAATTAAATATCATAGTTCAGTTTTTATAAATTTGATTTTGCATATACCTATAAGGAATTAACGACTCCACATGGGGATATCATATCACTAATTATTAGGTGATTAATTCATTTAAAATATTATTTTTGATATGATAAGAGAATATAAATTTATTCTTATTATTCTTGTGGAAATGATAGTGAATCTTACTATATAGTAATAAATCAATCATTAGAAGGAATGGATAACATGATAAAAGGAAATTTTAATATATATGTTCACCAGGATGACTCTTATTTTGTTTTAGAAAAACTTATGGAGATCATAATCCAAAATAATAATTTTTTTATCATTTACATACTATTGAATTTTTAAAACAACACAACATATTGCATTGGTTAAATGTAGTGTTTGATTCATTGCTTTGGATATTTTCACTATGTCTGAATTATTTTATAAATTATAAGATGTCTAAAAGTATTTTTGGAACATTTATCTTGGAGATGACATGAGAATTTAATTTTTCCCAACATAAAAGATATTAATCAATCCCCTATACCATTTGATTTTTCGATTTTTCGGATTGAAAAAATCTAATCTATGGACTAGTCATTTAAATTCCTTAGTGAGTTTTGGATATATGTAGAATGTATTGGCCTTATTTCAGTACATTGTTGAGAAATCAAGGATGTAATATAGTTTTATTGTATTTCCTGGAGACTGAAACTACAACGACCCTATATTATGAATAAATCCTCTTTCCTAATTTTGTGTGTTATTTTATTTTTTTATACTAAAAAAATGGTTTCATTGGATAACATGTGTATAATTAAAATGAGACTGTTGGGTTTTGACTGTTATATGACCATTTGTCAATATGACCGCAGGAAACTAAACAGTTCGATATTTGTATAAAGATACATGTGACTTTGGTAAATTAATATAGAAATGAGATTTGATGGCCTCACCCAGTAGTCTTGGACTGATCGAATCCCATCTAAAAGAACTTGGGAAAGAGGTAGAACCAATGGGCTTTGCTCTAGACCAATCTCAAGCTGAACTTCATCATATAATGCTAGAGTAGAATAGCCTTTGTGAGAAGTTCAAACTGATAGAAATTACTACTCGTGCAATGTTGGATGGGCCTCCCCCAGATTCTCTCACCCTATCACACATTATACTTAGGTCTTATGCTGGTGTGATAAGGGGATATGTAAGGAGACCGTAAATTCTTTGTGTAATCATTTGTTTTAAATAAAAATTTATATTTCTTCTTATGATGACCGGATAAATATAGTATGCATATTTTTGATTAATTTTAGAAAAAAAAATTTATTTTAAAAATGTTCATGTAAACCTTAAATAACTAAAAATGTGTAATGATTTTCAAAAAATGGTCTTCTACAATTATGTCCAGTATGAAATTTAGAGTCTAATAAGATCAACATTATTTTTGATGAATAGTAAATTAGGAATAGTGATTTTATAATTAGGATTAGTAATGTGTCCAAATGGTTTAGTAATCTCACTTAAATAAAATATTAAAATAATCTTGGCACCTTGATTAAGTAATGTGATTCAATAAAATGGTTAAATAATGGTTTCATAAATTATTATTCAAGAATTAGTTTTTTTGGGTGAATAGTGTTTTTTAATTGAAATTTAATTAAAAATATTTAGAAAATTATTTCTCTAAAATGGATTTCATTTTTGAACTCAGAGCATCGATATTATGTTAAGGTAATTTTTGGGGATTTTTCTGAAAAAAATGAATTTTCGAAGAATAGTTTATTTATTTAAAAATTAAATTAAAAATATTTAGAAAATTATTTTTATAAAATGGAGTTCATTTTTGAAATTAGAGCATCGATATTTGGTTAAGGTGAAATTTTGGGATTTTTCTGAGAAAGTTGAATTTTTGATGAATAGTGAAAATACAGCTTTAGTGTTGCAGTATGTTTAATGACCTCATAACTATGTCATGATGATGCCATGAGATATTTTAAGGGATGGTTGAAAAAAGGGGATGGATTATTTTATGTGGTGTCCCAAGTGTCCAATACCATGGGAAAATACCATGGGCAAGCCCATGGTTTTGCCAAAACCATCAATGAGGTGTCCCTTGGCCCTTAATGCCTTGTCCCGTCACTTTCCCTATAAATACCAAGAAATACACTCAACCATTCTACTCCACACTCTCCCCCAACGATGTTCTGGCCTCATTACATCCCAAGGAGTCCTCCCAAGCTGCCCCCATGCCCTCAAGGTCCCAACCATTGAGTTTTAAGAGTTACATTTTAAGGTAAGGGATCTGACCTCTCTCTTTCTTTTCAAGTAATCTCTTTTATGTCATTTATTTTATGCTACATGCTATTATGTTTAAGGATGTTGTTTTATATTCATATTACATCCCTTTTTATGTTCATATGATTAGAGACCTCCTCTTTCTCTCATCATTTCATTTTAATATTGTTTAAGTGGCACCGTTAGGCTGCCGAATATTTAAGGGATTCTTTCACCATTCTCATTTTCATATTCTATATTCTTATCAAAAATTTCAAGTTACATTATGTTTGGGTATGATATATATATCTATCATAATGATCTATTATATTCATATGATGAGATATCCCATTTGATCACTTCAATTCAGTATTTTTATGTTTTAATTGGCGTCGTTAGGCTGCTGAATTTTGAAGTGGTTCTTTCACCTTACTCCCTTTTCAAAGTACTACTTTAATATCAAGTCATTAAAGTTCCTTTTGATTATGTTGGGGTATGATTTCAATATCTATAATACTGATATTTTTTGTTCATATGATTAAAAATCCCCATTTTATCTCTTTAATTCAGTATTTTGATGTTTTAATTGGCATCGTTAGGCTGCAGCATTTTTAAGTGGTTCTTTAACCTTTCACCTTTTTCAAAGTTCTAATTCCATGTCAAGTCTTGAAATATCCCTTTAATTATGTCGGGGTATGATTTCTACATCTATCATACTGATCTTTAATGTTAATATGATGAGAGACCCTATTTGATCTCATCAATTCATTTTTGGTTGAGGTTTATGTGTCGCCGTTAGGCTGCCGAATTTTCATGAGAGAAATCTTATTTTCTGTCTTCCATTCAAGTTCTTAATTTCATATGGTATACTATCAAATTTCAATACCATTTTCTTAAATATCTTATATTCTGTCCCTCTACTGTTTTATGGGTCATTTATGAATGTTTGACCCATGTCCCCTCTCTTTTAAATGTTTTCTAAAACCCTGTAACGTAGTCGTTGTGCTGCGGAATTTTAGTCTCAAAATGCCTCTCTCTTTTTCGAAAATTACTTCATATTATTAAGTGAATACACAATGATCTTATTTCAATATGGGTATTCTCATTTATATCCAAATTTTATATTTTTAAATTCTGGGATTTACATACATGAAACCCGCTTTCCGTTTTTGTGGGTTTAAAGTGACATAATGATCATGTCTTTAAAGAAGTTTTAAAACGTTATGAGAATGAAATGAAACCCATTTCATTTTTGTTATATGGGTTGTCTATGAAATTATTGATGATGATAGATGTGGCTCACATGATAATAAATACATTTCAAGGGTGCACCCTGATAGCGCTCCAATTCATTGGGTAATGATGTAACCACTAGAGATTACAATTTTCACGATATCTTGGTGAATAACCTTTGTAATTTTCAAATGACACATTGGGGATGGACCATGGTGATATGATCATGATTATCTATGTTAAATGATGTAGCCACATCTTCATGTTATGAAAAATGTTATTTTTTTATGATATGGCTCACTATTTATTTCTCATGCCTTAAAGTTCTTTTTCATGACATTGTTGATGTATCCCAAGTTTACATGTTAAATATTTCCCCTTGCCTCCCTTACTAGGCCTTCTGCTCACCCTTTATTTTGATGTATGTCCACAGGTTATGAAATACAGTAATGAACCTAAGATCAACATGAGGAGAAGCCTTTCATGTTTTTAAGAAGAATGTTCTATGTTTTCATGTTTTAAGTTCCTGGTTTCCAAGACACTAAACCTTAAAGATCCTCGGTTTTGTAAAATGTAATGAAATGTTATGTGATAAAAAGGCTAGAAGTAATATTTGGTATCAAACGATGGTTTAGTTATTTGTGGAAATTATGATATGAAAACATTAGAAAGAAGCCTATAGAAAAGTTTATATATAGGAAATCTTCCTGGTATTTTGGTGAGTACTGAGTAATGGCTTTCCAAGAAAATACATCCATGTCTGGATAGAAGCAGGTAGAGGTGGATCTGGCATAGATGTACATAGGGGTAAAACCTGGAAACACCAATTTGAGCTAGAATCAAATGGGAACCGATACATGACAACGGGCATTGCTTCACTCTTGGTTACGACACTCCCGGGGGATATTCTTTGTTAAATTCATTAGCATAGTATGAACCATTGTTAAAGGAACAAATATAAAATAAAATAAAGATTCAAATATGAATATATGGTCATGGATAACCTAGATGGGAACCTAGGGGATCACAAGTTTGGGAATACTTTCCTTATAAAATATTATCCTTCCATGCTTAATGTTTCTTTTTAATGATTATTGGATATGTATTTAAGCCCCCTAATTATATGTTCTTTTCTTAGTTTATGACGGGAAATGGAAGAGCATGTCCCAACGACCAATGTTATAGGAAATGTAACAATTACCGTATTAATATGACAGAGATGATTAGGGGATTAAAAGATCATTATTATTTTTGAATATGTTCACTTTGTTGGGGACCCTATATGATCGAGGTTAATATATTACTACGGTGTTTTCATTGAGGAGTAATGTTGACTTATATTTTGAACAATCGATTAATTTAAGCTGGAGTTATAGTAATTTAAGTTACTTATGTGAATGACTATCCTATCTAGGGTAAAATATGTTTAGGTTAGCTACTTTTGTTATAAGATATTAGTAGTGGTTGATGTTGTTTAGAGATGAACAATGAAGTTTATTTTGGAAGACTATTTTATCAAATCCTTCTTGTATTTGGGTTTCAATCTTAGTTTGGTTTATTTTGATGAATTTGATGTACCGTTATTTATGGAATGGTCTAGGATGAACTCGGGGTAGTACAATTGATCATTGATGATTTAAAAGTAGTTTCCATTCCTATGGGATTCATTCTTTATGAAGAGTTATTTTATCTTACCATTTCTATATTTGGGATTAATGTTTAAAGATAGATAGTTTTTCTTTTGTGTTATACGTGATTCTCTAGAATATTATTCTTGTGCTTTTGATGAGACCAAGTGTTTTTGAATGGTCATTGTTTGGAGAAAAGATTGGTTTTTGTAGAAACTTATTAAAGGATTAAACTCTACTTGATGGTAGGAATATTTTCTTATGTTTTTATTCAATGTAGTAAATGAATTACTCAAAACTATTAAAAGTAACATAAATCAAAAAACGTTCTCTATTAACATTTCCTACTTGGAAATCAAATACCATTTGACCCATCATAAGTTTGTGATTTTCTTGTTTTTAACATTCTCCTAATCATGTTTTCTATCCCACTCCCTTAGAACATGACCCTTTGTTTTTTCCACCATGTCCATGTTTTCCTACATGGAATCCTAGTATGGGTTAACATGGGTGACCTTTTTTAGTTCCCTTTCATTATTTTAAAGTAATAGTTGTAGTGGCTCCTTTTCCGGTGTGGGACTTTCAATGAAATTTCAAAACCCAATTTTAAAAATTGCGAGGAGGCAATTTCTTTAGGAGGGAAGATTGTAATGACCAGAAATTTTGAATAAATCCTCTTTCCTAATTTTGTGTGTAATTTTTTTTATACTCAACAAAACTGTTTCATTGGATAACATGTGTATAATTAAAATGAGACTGATGTGGTTTACTATTATATGGACATTGGTCAATATGACTGCTGGAAACTAAAAATTTCGATATTTGTCTCTAAATACAAGCGACCTTGGTTAATTAATATAGAAAGAAGGTTCGATGGCCTCACCCAGTAGTCCTGGACCGATCGAAGCCCATCTAACATAACAAGGGAAAGAGGTTGCACCAATGGGCTTTGCTATGGACCAAACACAAGACAAACTTCATCAATTGAAGCTAGAACGGAATCACCTTCGCGAGAAGCTCAAACTAATATAAATTACTACTCATGCGATGTTGGCCAAGCCTCCCTCAGATTCACTCACCTTAGCACACCTTACACTTAGGTCATATGCTGCTGTGATAAGGGGCTCTGTAAGAAGACCGTAACTACCATGTGTAATCCTTTGTTTTAAATAAAAACTGGGATTTTTTATTATGATGACAGGATAAATATAGTATGCATATCTTTGATGAATTTTAGAAAAAAAGGATATTTTAAAAATGTTTATGTAAACCATAAATAATTAAAAATGTGTAATGATTTTCAAAAAATGGTCTTCAATAATTATGTCTAGTACCAAATTTAGAGTCTAATAAGATCAACATGATTTTTCATGAATAGTAAATTATGAATAGTGATTTTTTAATTAGGATTAGTAATATGTCCAAATGGATTATTAATCTCACTTAGAGAATTTATTAAAATAATCTAGGTGCCTTGATTAAGAAATGTGATTCAATAAAATTGTTAAATAACAGTTTCATAAATTATTATTCAAGTAATAGTTTTTCTGGGTGAATAGTGTTTTTTAATTGAATATGTAATTAAAAATATTTAGAAAATAATTTTTATAAAATGGATTTCATTTATGAACTCTGAGCATTGATATTATGTTAAGGTAATTTTTGGGGATTTTCCTGAAAAAAATGAATTTACATTGAATAGTTTATTTATTTAAAAATTTAATTAAAAATATTTAGAAAATTATTTTTATAAAATGGAGTTCATTTTTGAAATCAGATCATTAATATTTGGTTAAGGTGAAATTTTGGTATTTTTCTGAGAAAGTTGAATTTTCGATGAATAGTGAAAATACAGTTTTAGGGTTTCAGTATGTTTAATGAAATCATAACTGTGTCATGATGATTCCATGAGATATTTTAAGGGATGGTAGACTAAAGGGGATGAATTATTGTATGAGGTGTACCATGTGGCCAATACCATGGGAAAATACCATGGGCAAGCCCATGGTTTTTCCAAAACCACCAATGCAGTGTCCCTTGGCCATTAATGCCTTGTCCCCTCACATTCCCTATAAATACCGAGAAATCCTCTCATCCATTCGACTCCCCACTCCCCCCATCGATTATTCAGTCTCATTACCTCCCAATGTGTCCTCCCAAGGTGCCCCCAATCGCTCAAGGTTCCAACCATTGAGTTTTACGAGTTACGTTTTAAGGTAAGGGATCCGACCTCTCCCTTTCTTTTCATGTAATCTCTTTTATGTCATTTCTCTTATTCTCCATGATATTATGTTTAAGAATGTTCTATTATATTCATCTTACTTACCTTTTTATTTTCATATGATGAGAGACCCCCTCTTTCTCACATCATTTCATTTTCTGAAAGTTTGAGTGGCGCCGTTGGGCTGCCATATTTTTAAGGGATTCTTTCACCCTTCTCATTTTCAAGTTCTATTTTCTTATCATGTATTTCAAGCTAATTTATGTTAGGGTATGATCTCTATATCTATCATACTGATCTTTTATGACCATATTATGAGAGACCCCATTTTATCTCTTCAATTAATTATATTGATGTTTTAATTGGCGCCGTTAGGCTGCCGAATTTTTAAGTGGTTCTTTCACATTTCTCATTTTTCAATGGTCTACTTTCAAGTCATGTATTTCAAGTTTCTTTTTATTATGTTGGGGTATGATCTCTATATCTATCATATTGATCATTCATGTTCGTATTATGAGAGACCCCATTTGATCTCTTCAATTCAGTATTTTGATGTTTTAATTGGCGCCATTAAGCTGCCGAATGTTTAACTGGTTCTTTCACCTATCACCTTTTTCAAAGTTCTAATTCCATGTCAAGTCTTGAATGTTCCTATTTATTATGTTGGGGTATAATATCTATATCTATCATACTGATATTTAATTATCATATGATGAGAGACCCTATTTGATCTCATCAATTCATTTTTGGTTGAATTTTATGTGACGTCGTTAGGCTGCCGAATTTTCATAAGAGAAATATTATTTTTTGTCCTCCTTTCATGTTCTTCATTCCATATGGTATATTTTCAAATTTCATTACCTTGTTCCTAAATCCCTTATATTTTGTCCCTATACTGTTTTATGGGTAATTTATGAATGTTTGACCCATGTCCCCTCTCTTTTCAATATTTTCTAAAACCCTATAACGTAGCCGTTGTGCTGTAGAATTTTAGTCTCAAAATGCCTCTCTCTTTTTCTAAAAATTACTTCATGTTATTAAGTTAATACTCAAAGATATTATTTCTACAGGGGTATTCAAATATATTTCAAAGTGTTCTATTTTTAAATTCTGGATTTTTCATACATGAAACCCGCTTTCCCTTTTCGTGGGTTTATAATGACATAATGATCATGTCTTTAAAGAAGTATAAAAATGTTATGATTATGAAATGAAACCCATTTCTTTTATGATTTATGGGTTGATTATGAAATTATTGATGTTGATATATGTGTATCACATGATAATAAAGACATTTTGAGGGTTCTCCCTAATAGCGCTCAAATGCATAGGGTAATGATGTAACCACTAGAGATTACAATTTTCAGGATATCTTGGTGAATAACCTTGGTAATTTTCAAATGACACCTTGGGGATAGACCATGGTGATATGTTCATTATTATCAATGTTAAATGATGTATCCACATCTTCAGGTTATGAAAAATTTTATTTTTATTATGATATGACTCACGATTTCTTTCTCATGCCATAAAGTTCATTTTCATGACATTGTTGATGAATCCCAACTTCACATGTTAAATATTTCCCCTTGTCTCCATTACTTGGCCTTCTGCTCACCCTTTATTTTGATGTATGTCCCCAGGTTATGAGATGCAGTAATGATCCTAGGATGAACATGAGGAGAAGCCTTTCAAGTGTTTAAGAATAATATTTTATGTTTTCATGTTTTATGTTCCTGGTTTCCAAGACACTAAACCATAAAGACCTAAGGTTTTGTAAAATTTAATGAAAATTTATTTGATAAAAAGACGGGAAGTAATAGTTGGTATCAAACGATGGTTTAGTTATTTGTGGAAATTATGATATGAAAACTTTTGGAAGAATCCTATAGAAACGTTTATATATAGGAAATCTTCCTGGTATTTTGGTGAGTACTGAGTAATGGGTTTCCATGAAAATACATCCATGTCTGGATACGAGCAGGTAGAGGTGGATCTGACATATATGTAAAAAGGGGTAAAACCTTAAAACACCAATTTGAGCAAGACTCAAACGGGAACCGATACATGACAACGGGCCTTGCTTCACTCTTGGTTACGACAATCCCAGGGGATATTGTTTGGAAAATTCATTAGCTAAGTATGAAACATTGTTAAAGGAACAAAGATAAAATAAAATAATGATTCACATAAGAATACATGGTCATGGATAACCTAGATGGGAACCTAGGGGATCACAAGTTTGGGTATACTTTCCTTTTAAAAGTTTATCCTTCCTTGCTTAATGATTCTTTTTAATGATTATTGGCTATGTATTTAAGCCCCCTAATTATACGTTCTTTTCTTAGTTAATGGCGGGAAATGGAAGAGCATGTCCCAATAACCAATGTGATAGGAAATGTGACGATTACCGTATTAATATGACAGAGTCGATTAGGGGATTAAAAGATGATGATTATTTTTGAATATGTTCACTATTTTGGGGACCCTATATGATTGAGATAAATAGATTACTACGGTATTTTCATTGAGGAGTAAGGTTGACTTATATTTTGAAGAATCGATGAATTTAAGGTGGATTTATAGTAATTTAGGTAACTTATGGGAATGGATATCCTATCTTGGGTAAAATATGTTTAGGTTAGCTACTTTTGTTATAAGATATTAGGAGTGGTTGATGTTGTTTGGAGATGAACAATGATGTTTATTTTGGAAGACTATTTTATAAAAGCCTTCTTGTATATGGGATTAAATCTTAATTTGGTTTAATTTGATGAATTTTAAGGACCGTTATTTATGGAATGGTCTATGATGAACTCTGTGTAGTACCGTTGATCATTGAAGATTTAAAATTAGTTTCCCTTCCTATGGGATTAATTCTTTTTGAAGAGTTGTTTTATCTTACCCTTTCTATTTTTTGGATTAATGTTTAATGATAGATAGTTTTTATTTTGTGTAATACATGATTCTCAAAAAGAATAATCTTGTGCATTTGATGAGACCATGTGTTTTTGAATGGTCATCGTTTGGAGAAAAGATTATTTTTGGAAGAAACTTATTAAAGGATTAAACTCTACTTGAAGGTAGGAATGTTTTATTATGTTTTTATTCAATTTAGTAAATGAATTCCTCAAAACTATGAAAAGGAACATAAATCAAAAATCGTTGTCTATTAACGTTTCCTACTAGGAAATCGAATACCGTTTGACCAATCATAAGATTGTAATTTTCTTGTTGTTAACTTTCTCCTAATCATGTTTTCTATCACACTCCCTTAGAACGTGAGCCTTTTTTTCCTCCATGTCCATGTTTTCCTACATGGAATCCTAGTATGGGTTAACTCAGGTGACCTTTTTTACTTCCCTTTCATTATTTTAAATTAATAGATGTAGTGGATCCTTTTCCAGTGTGGGACTTTCAATGAAATTTCAAAACCCAATTTTAAAAATTGTGAGGAAGCAATTTCTTAAGGGGGAAGATTGTAACGACCCGAAATTTTGAATATATCCTTTTTCCTAATTTTGTGTGTTATTTTTTTTTATACTCAACAAAATTGTTTCATTGGATAACATGTGTATAATTAAAATTAGACTGATGGGTTTTGACTGTTATATGACCATTGGTAAATATGACTGTAGGAAACTAAACATTTCGATATTTTTCTCTAAATACATGCGACCTTGGTTAATTAATATAGAAAGAAGGTTCGATGGCCTCACCCAGTAGTCTTGGACTGATCGAAGCCCATCTAACAGAAATTGGGAACGAGGTTGCACCAATGGGCTTTGCTCTAGACCAAACCCAAGATGAACTTCATCATATGAAGCGAGAATGGAATCACCTTCATGAGAAGTTCTAACTAATATAAATTACTACTCGTGCGATGTCGGCCAAGCCTCCCTCGGATTCACTCACCTTAGCACACCTTACACTTAGGTCATATGCTGGTGTGATAAGGGGCTCTGTAAGGAGACCATAACTGCCTTGTGTAATCCTTTGTTTTAAATAAAAACTGGGATTTTTTATTATGATGAACGGATAAATATAGTATGCATATTTCTTATAAATTTTAGAAAAAAGGATATTTTAAAATTGTTTATGTAAACCATAAATAATTTAAAATGTGTAATGATTTTCAAAAAATGGTCTTCTATAATTATGTCCAGTACGAAATTTAGAGTCTAATAAGATCAACATGATTTTTGATGAATAGTACATTATGAATAGTGATTTTTTTGTTAGGATTAGTATTTTTTTCAAATGGATTAGTAATCTCACTTATAGAATGTATTAAAATAATCTAGGCACCTTGATTAAGAAATGCGATTCAATAAAATTGTTAAATAACAGTTTCATAAATTATTATTCAACTATTAGTTTTTTTGGGTAAATAGTGTTTTCTAATTGAAAACGTAATTAAAAATATTTAGAAAATTATTTTTATAAAATGGATTTCGTTTTTGAACTCAGAGCATTGATATTATGTTAAGGTAATTTTTGGGGATTTTTCTGAAAAAATGAATTTTTGTTGAATAGTGTATATATTTAAAAATTTAATTAAAAATATTTAGAAAATTATTTTTATAAAATGGAGTTCATTTTTGAAATAAGATCATCTGTATTTAGTTAAGGTTAAATTTTGGTATTTTTCTGAGAACGTTGAATTTTCGATGAATAGTGAAAATACAGTTTTAGGGTTTCGGTATGTTTAATGACATCATAACTGTTTCATGAAGATGCCATGAAATATTTAAAGGGATGGTCGACTAAAGGGGATGAATTATTGTATGATGTGTACCATGTGGCCAATACCATGGGAAAATACCATGGTCAAGCCCATGGTTTTTCCAAAACCACCAATGAGGTTTCCCATGGCCATTAATGTCTTGTCCCCTCACATTCCCTATAAATACCGAGCAATCATCTCATCCATTCGACTCCCCACTCCCCCCCATCGATTTTATGGTCTCATTACCTCCCAAGGAGTCCTCCCAAGGTGCCCCAAAGCCCTCAAGGTTCCAACCATTGAATTGTAAGTGTTACGTTTTAAGGTAAGGGATCTGACCTCTCTCTTCCTTTTTAAGTAATCTCTTTTATGTCATTTCTCTTATTCTCCATGATATTATGTTAAATGATGTTCTTTTATATTCATCTTACTTACCTTTTTATGTTCATATGATTAGATACCCCCCTTTTATCACATCATTTCATTTTATGAAAGTTTGAGTGGCGCCGATGGGCTGCCAAATTTTTAAGGGATTCTTTCACCCTTCTCATTTTCATGTTCTATTTTCTTATAAAGTATTTCAAGTTACGTTATGTTGGGGTATGATAACTATATCTATCATACAGATATTTTATGACCATATTATGAGTGAACCAATTTTATCTCTTCAATTCAGTATATTGATGTTTTAATTGGCGCCGTTAGGCTGCCGAATTTTCAAGTGGTTCTTTCACCTTTCTCCTTTTTCAAAGTTCTACTTTAATGTCATGAATTTCAAGTTACTTTTTATTATGTTGGGGTATGATCTCTATATAAATCATACATATCATTCATGTTCATATGATTATAGACCCCATTTTACCTCTCCAATTCAGTATTTTGATGTTTTAATTGGCGTCCTTAGGCTGCCGATGCTTTAACTGGTACTTTCACCTTTCACCTTTTTCAAAGTTCTAATTCCATGTAAAGTCTTCAAAGTTCTTATTTATTATGTTGGGGTATAATATATATATCTATCATACTGATATTTAATTATCATATGATGAGAGACCCTATTTGATCTCATCAATTCAATTTTGGTTGAATTTTATGTGACGCTGTTAGGCTGCCGAATTTTCATAAGAGAAATCTTATTTTTTGTCTTCCTTTCATGTTCTTCATTCCATATGGTATATTTTAAAATTTCATTACCATGTTCTTAAATCCTTTATATTTTGTCCCTATTCTGTTTTATGGGTAATTTATGAATGTTTGACCCATGTCCCCTCTCTTTTCAATGTTTTCTAAAACCCTATAACGTAGTCGTTGTGCTGCAGAATTTTAGTCTCAAAATGCCTCTCTCTTTTTCTAAAAATTACATCATGTTATTAATTGAATACTCAAAGCTCTTATTTCTATAGGGGTATTCAAATATATTTCAAAATTTTCTATTTTTAAATTCTTGTATTTTCATACAGGAAACCAGCTTTCCCTTTTTGTGGGTTTATAATGACATAATGATCATGTCTTTAAAACAGTTTAAAAACGTTATGATTATGAAATGAAACCCATTTCTTTTATGATTTATGTGTTGTTTATGAAATTATTGATGATGATATATGTGTATCATATGATAATAAATACATTTTGAGGGTGCGCCCTGATATCACTCCAATGCATACGGTAATGATGTAACCACTATAGATTACAATTTTCACGATATCTTGTTGAATAACCTTGGTAATTTTCAAATGACACCTTGGGGATGGACCTTGGTGATATGATCATGATTATCTATGTTAAATGTTGTAGCCACATCTTTAGGTTATGAATAATTTTATTTTTATTATGATATGACTCACGATTTCTTTCTCATGCCTTAAGGTTCATTTTCATGACATTGTTGATGTATCCCAAGTTCTCATGTTAAATATTTACCCTTGTCTCCCTTAATGGGCCTTCTTCTCACCCTTTCTTTTGATGTATTTCCCCAGGTTATGATATGTAGAAATGAGCCTAGGATGAACATGAGGAGAAGCCTTTCAAGTGTTTAAGAAAATGTTTTATGTTTTCATGTTTTAAGTTCCTGGTTTCCAAGACACTAAACCTTAATGATGCTCAGTTTTGTAAAATGTAATGAATGTTCATGTGATATAAAGGCGGGATTTTATAAAAACCTTCCCAACACTGATACGATACTCCACACATTACCTAAAGTTTTGAAAATTATTTAAATGAATAGTCCATTAAAAAAAGCATAAACATTGGAATAATGTAATTTTTTTGTTTGACAAATAGTTCTCATAGTATTTCCCATAAGTTTTTGGATTAGTTATTGTTTGGTAGTACAAAATCATTAACACTAATGAATAAAATAATGAATTACAGACATACATAGAGATAATTAACATGTTTATTTTTATAATACTAAAATTCATAAGGATAAATCATCGCTACTGTGTGATAGTTAGAGGTGATATGAACATATGATGACCAAATCCATAGAATGCAGAAATTTGTTTTCACCAGTGTTTGAAAATTACAAGTCATATGTAATTATGAATATTATGTTATATAACAATTAAAATAACAAAAATTATATTGTAATATTCAAATAATGCTTCAAATTGAAATTATTGGAATATTACTATAGTTTTTCTATGAAACTATAATGCATTTTATGGATTGTGGAAATTAGGTTGAAGTGGTTAAGGATATAGTGATGTAATATGGTCTCCATTTCCAATGTCACATTAATAGAGATATTCATGAGGCTACATTGTCTCTTATCCATGCATTTTTCCATAAAAATTATGGATTTTACCTAACTAAGTGGCATGATCATATGATTAGTTTCTGTGGTCATTTGATTATACTTCTATAAGGGAAATGTTATTATGATTTGAGTAACATTCATACATTATGATATTCTCACACACATTTTATAATATAATTTTATCATGTATGTTTATCTTTGGAGATGTCTGTTGATCTGGTTTGGAGACCAGAGAGTAGTTACTAATTCTACAGTTAACTATGGATTATTATTGGGGAGTATAAGAATTGTGGGGTATTTGATTACAATACCATTATTTTGACAAACATGAATTGGATGTAACAATATAGAGTCCAAAGTCAAACCCTATTTTAAATGACATGGATAGTCCAATTAATGGGTATCTGTAAAATTTTGTACATTATTCGACTATGATTTTCAAATTTGAACTTGATTCCTTAGATGTATATGTAAGTCATCAAATAGTTAAAATTATTTACATAGTACAAAAATTAATATAAATGTTTTTAATTTCCAATCTTGTTTCAATAATAATCATTAAATGTGATGAAATAATCATTCCTATATAATTGTCTAATAACATTATTGGACTCCTCAAGTGTAAATCATGTTTTAATGATCACAAATCTCATTACTGTTAATTAATCTTGATCTTCAGTGCACATCATGTTTTTATAATAACAAATCTTATGGATGTTAATTACTCTATACAAGTCTTATGCATGCTCAAAATTCTCTCATATATTATCTCTAATGATTATCCTTAACCCATATTCTGCATATCACTGTCTTAGTCCAAATACTGATATTTGTCTACGTATAGAGACACCATGACCCAGACACCGTGACCAGACACCGTGACCAGACACTGTGACCACTCATTGTGACCAGAAACCGTGATCAGACACCTTGAAGAAGACACCGTTTCCATGATCCTTGTGACACTGTTTCTAAAGCTTTTGTCAATATTATTTTAACTAATTCTAACGGTCATATTTGTTGTTATTAATGAAATTAATGTTATTTAATGTTATTTGTGGGCATGTCAGGAAACTGTATCTCATACCTATGAAAAGGAAATCATTCATATTGCCGGGGCTCGTGGAATAAAAAGAAGATTGGGTTGCAGTAGAAAAAATACCCGCGCTTGGCACGTCTCGACACAGATACTACAATACATGTGAGCTCTGTACTGAACCGAAGAACAATCCTGAGCACAGCTATGAATAACACATTGCAAGATCCTCAAATAAGTTCCATACGTGAAATCCATCACCACTGAAGAACACACGACGAATCAAGCGATCATTCTCACATCTGAAAGAAGACAAGCTGAACTACGACACTATGTTTTTCAACAGAAAAACCAGAGAAGGACTCCGAAGAATTCATCCTCAACCCAATGAGTCCAGAGCTACATTGATAGTCACTAGAGCCATTCTAAACCCTACATCTTTGCCTCTGTGATTTACTATTTACTTTTCGAGCAGTGTGTGACATCTGCTGTATTTTTATACACACACTATCTCCTGAACATTAACTGGAGGATCTGTAAATTATCACTCAAACTCTTACATATTTTATTTCCAACTGGGATAGTGGTAGAGTTCGTGTGTGACCTGGACAACTGGTTTTTTGTTGTTTTGTTTCCCACGAATAATAGTGGTAGAGGTCTTGGACCTGGACAGTTTTTGTTAAACTATTGTTAACCACGATTCAGGGTGTGGATCAAATTCATATATATATTGGAGAGGAATAAGTCTCGGCATGAGACTGAACCTCTTGTTATATCTGATGTGCATATTTTATTTAATTTTAATGTATACAAAATATATTATATTTATTCCGCTTCTATTACTTTAGAATATAAAATTATTTTTAAGCTACTTTGATAGTTAAATTAGTAAGTGTTTACACTTAATGTAAATAAGTAGATTAGTTTCAAAAGTATGTTTGATCTTGTGGTGAAACTAACTGAGACCTAATAAATCTTTGAGAAGCTAACTGAACATTTACAATTTATATAAATTCACTACAGTTTAACTTATTTTATAAATCAGGGGATTTTAACTATAGCATATTTTAACAGAAATTTTAATTGGAAGTCAATTCACCCCCTCTTGAGTGACCAATCCGACCAATATTTGGTATCAGAGGATTAGTTTCTTTTTTTTTGTTCAAAGATTTTTGAAATACTCTATTTTTAACTATGATTTTAGTTTTATCTTTAAAGATATTCAATTTCTGTTAATTCTAAATTTTTATCTCTTTAAATTGTCTATCTAAAATCTAGTTATGGATAATAGACTAGAGGGTGCGGCTACTAACATGCCACATTTCTTCAATGGTACCAACTATGATCAGTGGAAGCTTAAAATGAAAATTCATTTATAAATCATAGGTTTTGATATTTTGACTTCCATAGAATCAGAATATAATCATCCCACTACTGCTATATCCGCTTTGGATGAACCTACAAAGACTGCTTACAATAATAATTATAAATCCATGAATACCCTGTACTGTGCTTTAGGAGTTGAAGATTTTAAAAGAATTTCTGCTTGTAAAATTGCTTTTGAAATTTGGGATACCTTGGGTGTTTCTCATGAAGGAACAACCAATGTTAAATAAATGAGATTAAATACTTATACTATTAAATATGATAATTTTAAAATGAAAACTGGTAAACCTATTTCTGGCATGTATCTCAGGTTTAATTATATAGTCAATACAATTAATTCACATGGAAAAGTTGTTCCGAAAAAGGAACAAATTATGAGAATCCTGAGATGTTTACCAGACCAATGGAGAGGAACATCTATTTCAATCAGAGAGTCGATGACATTACTACTTTACCTACCAATGAACTCATTGGTAAGCTTTTGATATATGAGGAAGAACTCAAGGTGAATAAAGAGGATGATGATGAACCTAAAAAGAAATATGTTGCTTTCAAGACATCAACTTCAAAGAGAAAGGAAAAAGATAAAGCCCAACTACCTACTGACAGTTCAACCAGTGAAAATTCAGACTTTGGTAGCGATGCTGAAATGGATCACATTGCTAGAACGTTTATGAAATTTTATGGAAAGAAGAAATTTTTCAGAAAATCAAATTACAAAGTAAAGTATGACAATAAGGGACATTGGAAAAAGGTTTGGAAAAAGCTAGATAAAAGTGATGAAGTTGACTGTTATGAGTGCAAAAGAAAAGGTCATATTAAAGCAGACTGCCCAAAGCTCAAATTCAAGAAGAAATATGATTACAAGGATAGTAAGTACAAAAAGTCTATTAAGGATACTTGGAGCGCTTCTAAGGATAGCTCCACTGAATCTGAAGTTTCTGAAACTGAACACAGAAATAAGGCAAACATGTGATTTATGGAAAACACATCTGAGGTGACAGTGGAAACTCCTGCTTTAAATTCTTATTATTCTGATGATGATGCTGACTCAGATAACAAGTCAAAATATGAACTATTTGAATATTGTGATATGTTAGAAGAAACCTTTAATGAGATGAAAGACAAATACAAAGGTTTAATGAAACAATATGCTTTAACTGTTAAACATTAATCTGATCTTGATATTGAAATTGAAAAGAATGCTCAGTTGCTTAAAGAAAACACTGAACTGAATTTATCTAATGAGAAAATCAAAAAGGATTTAGAGAAATTCACATATGGAAAGGATACACTCACTCAAATTCAAGTATAGAAAGTTGCACCAAAATACACTACTGGAATAGGCTACAACCTTGGACAGAGACAATTTACTAAGAATAGATTTATTCCTAAATCTGGACCGAATGCTGCTAATTCTAGTTCTGGATATTTATATGCTTCAACTAGTTATATTCATAGTTATGGATCTAATAAGATTTATCTTTCAATTTCTTTTGATTATACAAATTTCATGAGACCCATAAGACAAATTTGGGTACCAAAAGCTTTGATTGCTAACCTATCTAGACACAAGAAGATATGGGTACCAAAATCATTTCATATCTAAATCTGTTTTGTCGGAAACCTCCTTAAAGAGCTCTTGTAGGAAGACCTGGTACATGGCAGTAGATGTTCAAGGTATATGTCTAGAGACTTCCCATGCTTTAAAATATTATTTAGAATTGATGGAGGTTTTTTCACCTTTGGTGATAATTCTAAAGGGAAAATCATCGGCTTAGGACAGATTGGTAACACTAGCTCGGTATTAATTTCTAATGTTTTATTTGTTGATGTACTTAAATATAATATGTTATGTATTTCTATGTTATGTGATGATGGTTTTAATGTTAAATTTGAAAATTATTCTTACAATGTGTTTAATTATAAAATTTCTTTAGAATTTTCTGCCCTGTGAAATGAAAATGTTTATGCTGTTGATTAAAATTATTTAGCTAAGTAGAATATTACTTTTTTAAAAGCTTTTCATAAAGAGTCTTGGATTTGGCATAGAATATTAGGACACTGGAATATACACTCACTTAGAAAACATACTAGGAAGAACGTAGTTAGAGACCTACCCAAACTTGAGTTTCCAAATGAAAAAGTTTGTAATCCTTATCAAAAGGGAAAGCAATACAAAATCACCTTTAAAACAAAGAAAGAAGTCTCAACTTATCTACCTCTCTAGTTGGATCACATGGATTTATTTGGACCATCTAGTGTTTCTAGATTAAATGGGAATCACAATGTCTATGTCTTAGTAGATGACTTTTCTAGATATACTTGGGTATACTTTCTAGCTCACAAAAGTGAAGCTTGTTCTTACTTTGTTAAATAATCCAAATCTGTAGAGAACCAAAGTGGACTTATGATTAAAACTCTGAGAAGTGATCATGGTCTTGAGTTCGAGAATCATGAATTTGAATCCTATTTCTCACACAATGGCTATAGTCACAATTTCTCTTCCCATAGGACACCACAAGAAAATGGTGTAGTAGAAAGAAGGAATAGAACCCTGCAAGAATTTTCTAGAACTATGCTTAATGTGTATGACCTACCTGTTTATTTTTGGGATGAAGCTGTAAATATAGCTTGTTATATTTTTAATAGAGTCTTAATCAAACCTGTTCTTAAGAGGGCACCTTATGAGTTGTGGAACTATAGGAAACTTAAGTTTAACTACTTCAAAGTCTTTGGCTGCAAAGTATTTATTCTTAATACCAAAGAAAATCTTCATATGTTTGCATCCAAGAGTGATGAAGGAATTTTCCTAGGTTATTCTATCTCTAGTAAAGACTATAGAGTTTTCAATAAGATAACCAAGTGTGTGGATGAATCTGTTCACATCACGTTTGATGAAATACATCCACGTGAGCCTAAAACCTCTTTTGAAAATCTTGAAGAAGATTTATCTGTTTTTAACCTTAATGATAAAGGCAGTGGACCTGTCGTTAAAACATCCAGTTCTGGAAATTTTCCAGAACCTGCTTCTTTTGATTCCCAACCTGTTGATGAACCAGAAATTTCTAGTCCTATTTTTACTAGATCAACTAGAATTCTAAAGAATCATCCTCCAGATGTTGTTGTAGGAAATCAAGATAGAGGGACACAGACTAGAGCTTCTCTTAGAAATTAGGTTGAACATCAAGCATTCCTGTCACAACTTGAACCAAAAAACATTGATGATGCTATTAATGATTAATTTTGGGAAATGACTATGCCAAAAGAATTCAATCAGTTTGAATGAAATAATGTTTGGAATCTTGTTGAAGGACCTAAGGACACTTTCAAAATAGGCACAAAATGGGTGATTAGAAATAAAGTTGATGAATCCTGAAACATAGTTAGAAATAAAGATAGACTAGTTGCACAAGGCTATTATCAAGAAGAAGGTATTGACTATGTGGAGACTTTTTCTCCAGTAGCCAGATTAGATGCTATTATGATTTTACTTGCTTATGCTGCACATCTAAATTTCAAACTATATCAAATGGATGTCAAGAGTGCATTATTAAATGGATATATTGTTGAGGATTTTTTTGTTGAACAACCACCTGGTTTTTCAAACCCTCATTTTCCAAATCATATTTTCAAACTATCAAAATCTTTTTATGGTTTAAAGCAATCTCCAAGAGCTTGGTATGATAGATTAAGTAATTGTCTAATTTATAATGGTTTTACCAAAGGAATAGCTGATCCTACTCTATTTATAAAACGAATTTATAAAGATGTTTTAGTTTTACAAATTTATGTTTATGATATTATCTTTAGATCTTTTAAAAATTCGTCATGTACTGATTTTTCTAAAATGTTGCAAAATGAATTTTAAATGAAGATAATGGGTGAACTTAAATTCTTTCTTGGTTTTCAAATATTTCAAAATGATGATGGAATTATTTTAACTCAAATTAAATATACTAGAGCTATTTTAAAACATTTTGGATCGGATAGCACAAAAAGTAGTGACACTCCCATGAGTACCACCTGTAAGATGAATCTTGATGAAAATGTTAAATATGCTGATCAAACCACTTATAGAGGAATGATTGGAAGTCTACTCTACATGACTGCTAGTCATCCTGATATTATGTTTAGTGTGTGTATGTGTGCTTGTTTTCAATCAAACCCTAAAGAGTCACATATAAATGTTTTAAAGAGAATATTAAAATACCTCAAGAATACTCCAAATTTAGGACTGTTCTGTCCCAAAGGACAATCATTTGAATTAGTTAGTTATTCTGATGTTGACTTGGCTGGATGTATGTTATATAAAAAATGCACCTCTGGAACATGTCATATTTTAGGCAAGTCACTTGTATCATGGTGTAGTAATAAATAAAATTCTATTTCATTGTCAACTGTAGAAGCTGAATACATAGCTGCTAGAAGTTGTTGTGGAAAAATTCGGTGGATGAAACAAACATTACTAGACTATGGATATCAATTCAGACATTTCTCAAAAAAATTGTGACAAAAAAAAGTGCTATTAATATTTCTAAGAATCCTATTTCTCATTCTAGGACAAATCATATGGATGTAAGACATCACTTTATGAGGGATCATTATCAAAAAGGTGATATCACTTTGAAATTCATTGGTACTGAATATCAACTTGCTGATATATTCCCTAAAACATTAAATTTTGAATGATTAGACTACATCATACATGATCTTGGTAAGATTAATCATAAATGAATATGTTACTGATCTTAATGTTTAATACATTACGGTACTTTACCTTACGGTTTCATACTTACTGTTTCTAAGTTACTATTTTATGCTCCTGGTCTGACAACTCACTGTCTCACCGTGACTATATAAAATACTCATTGTTTCACCATGATTACTATAAACTGTCTCATCGTGTTGACTGGTTTTCTGTATCACCATAATTCCTACTCACTATCTCACCTTGAGAAGTATGATTATTTTTATTTTAGTTTTACCCGTATCGCGGTAATTTTTATTTCACCGCTATTTGATTTCATGAATTTGTGTTTTTATGACGTTTGAAATTCCCAAATGATAAAACTTAAGGTTTTATTCGATTCCTTACTCGAATTCTCTCCTGAACCTTCTCTTCCCTCTCGCTCTAACCTTTAGTGAATGCCAAGGATGAAGCATCCATCTTCAAACTCCTCTGAGAAGCACCTCTCTAAGAAACAAAGGAGGATACCGAGGATAGCTCCCTAAGGACCTATAAACCCAAATCTAGTAAGCCATACCATTGTACCTAAAAATAGGTTTTCCTTGAATTGTTTCTATTTACCAGATCATTAGTTTTTTATGTTTTAAAAGAACAAGGATGGTTTGAATGGTTCACTGGACATAATAGACCGATTTACCCGAGGTTTGTATCTCAATTCTATCAATATGTGATGTTCTCTTTTGAGTTGGGAGAAAGCTTTTTGGTGACCAGCTGGATCGATGGTCAGAAGTTATCTTTCTCTTCAATGTTGTGGGATGAATGCCTATGAATTCCTCATGAAGGAGTGTGTGAAGATTACTAGAGAGACCCTCCTCCACCATCTGACATCTTTGACCTAGAATCCTCTTTGGAAAATCTAAATGGAAATGGCACAATGTGAAGGGCCATAGCTGTTGAACTGGATGGGGAGACAAGACTTTTGTTCAAGTTTGTTCAGAACATGGTTAGTCCAAGAAAACGAGATTTTGTTGTGATGAAGTATCATGATGAGTTCCTGATTCACCTGTTGATGAATGGCCAAAAGATAAATCTAGGTATGTATGTTATCAACCATATCTGTGAGCTGATCAATGTAACATCCAAATCCACCTCCCTGTTTTATTCAAGGATGATTTAATCCATGTTAGTCTCAAAAGGGATGGTTGGACAAAATGAAGAAAAATTATTGGACCTTGATTTCTGCCTATCCATGCCTATCATCAAATGGATGAATATTAGCTGGAATCCCTGGAAAAAGAAATGGTTTGAGGATAGTGATCAACTGTATAGAACGTTTAATCCTTTTGACCATCCAAGAAGGCCTAAGAACCTAGCTGATCTTGGTTTGGAACCATATGAAGTGGCTGAGTATTCAGAAGAAGAAGAACAAGAAGAAGCAATAGCTGAAGTTCCACCTAGAGAAGAATATATAATACCTCCAAGGGAAACAGTTCCTGTTGAAGAGGAAAGGGATGTTGTCCCTGCTGTTATCCCTACTGAAATATCTCAAGGAGAGGAATTTGTTGATGAAAAGGAAAGGACTAAGGATCCTTCAGTTGTTCTTCATGAGGAAGAAGCTCATCCCAATGCTTCAAGGAAATTATTTTTTCCTGGTTCAGAATAGCATGAAATCTATGAGGAAGATTTCAGTGAAGAGACTTTTTCTGTTGAGAAATAAGCAAGTATAGAAGCTTATCCAGTGGAACAATCGGTTCCTGAGATTATTCCATCTGTTGAAGAAAAAATGGAAATTTCCTTTCAGTTGGAAAGGCAAGAGTTTGATGAATAAATAAGGGATGATCCTGTGGATATTGTCCATGTCTATGAACTTCAAAAATCTGAAAGGGAAGCAAAAGTTTAGGGGGATGAAACTCGAAGTCTTGATATTTTGGAAGCTGGATCTGCTGAAGCATCTCAACCATCTATCACTTTCTCTGTGCACTCTCGGTATTAGTTCCCAAGCTTTTATGATATGAATGAATCACAACAAGTGACTGCAACTGGAATGGATCTTTCTTATCTGTTTCAACTGCTGTCTTTAGCTCATTTAGAACCAGAACCAGAGACCCAACTTCAATCTGGATTAGAATCTGAGTCTGAAGATGACTATAACCCTCAACCAGAATCTGAACCTCTACCTTTACCTACATCCTTACCTGATCTTCAATCCTTTTTAACCAAATATGATCTAAGAGTTTTTGGCAAGACTTTGCTTGCTAGATTTGAGAAAATTGTCTCCACCCAACCTCACCCAGTGAATCAATTAAGTCAAGAAGATTCTTCAATTATCTTGGAAACTATTATCTTAAATATTCAACAAAGGATGATCAGATAAATTCAAGATGTCATAGTAGAGAATAGTCTACTAAGTGATGATGTTGAAAATATGAAAAGTATGGTAGCAAGTCTGAAGAATGAGTTATCTGTGAGATCAGAGCCTGCTCCTGTTTCTGCCCCTACACCTACTGCTTTTTCTCCCGATTCTTCTGATTCCCTCTTAGCTAGGGATATTGTGTATCAAGTTCATCAATAACTACTATATTTTAATGAAAATATTGGAAAAAGGCTCACCAAGATGCTGGAACGCATGAGAGAGCTTGTGGAAACTCTGAATAAACTTATAGATGAATACACTGGATGTCTACAAAAATTTCTACAACAGCTCAAAGATCTAACCGAAGCAGTCAAGGCATCACCTGTTTCTGGTCAGACCACCACACCTTCGTTGGATGATTATACGCTGAGATCCATAATTAAGGAATAATTTCAGAATGCCTTCAGTTGCTTGGATCTATCTTCATTGTCAAAAGTGATTAAGAACAGTGAAAGAGCATTGGACTTGGTTAGGATTCATTCTAATATAGCCAATGATGCTCAACAAGAGATCTCTAAGAAAATAGATTTGTATCTTTACCAGATTTTCTCTAAAAGTGACACGACAGATCACTTAAGATATCTTGTGGAAAATCTGAGAATCCATCCAGTGACTGACACTTTTAAAGCTGAAGTTCAGAAACATTTATATTTCCCCAGTTTGTTGGACAGATTTCTAGAGAATAAGGATGATTTTGAAATGACTAGGAAGTATGGTGGTGAAATCATTACTGATTTCATCAATATTTTGAAGTCGTATATTCATGTGCAATGTACTGCTATAGTTGCTCCAGCTACTGCACCCCTTAGACCTGGACTTCCTCCCTTCGCCTCAACTAACATGACAGTTAGCCAAGCCCTTTCTCAGATCCCACCAGTCATTCTTGACCAACCTAAGCCTAGATCTTCTACTTCTCCTACTTTGGCTGCATCTATTTTTGAAGGTCTACCCTTACAATCGTTGTCTACCACATCGATGCCTTCTTCTACTTTAGAACCAGCTCATGTTGCTGATAAAGGCAAGACAAAAATGGGTCCCTAAAGATTCTAGCGACTATTTTCCTTTTTGATGGGATGTCATTTCTTGTTTATAGTTTGAACTTCTCTTGTACTTTGTATTCTGAACCCTTTGTTTAATGACAACTGCCGAGTTTCATTTCCTTTTCTATACTTTTTGATAATCCCAAATGGGGGAGAAAACCTACAGGTATCAGTTCTATAATAGTATAAATGCGGGAGAAAAAATAGCAAGTATCTATTCTATATTGTTTTTGCTTTGTCAGTATCTATAATATTACATGTCTTTTATATTCTGCCTATTTATGATTTTTGATCATTAGAAAGGGGGAGATTGTTGGACTCCTCATGTGTTAATCATGTTTTAATGATCACAAATCTCATTACTGTTAATTAATATTGATCTTCAGTGCACATTATGTTTTTATAATAACAAATCTTATGGATGTTAATTACTCTTTACAAGTCTTATGCATGCTCACAATTCTCTCAAATATTATCTCTAATGATGAACCTTAACCCATATTCTGCATATCACTATCTTAGTCCAAATAAAGATATTTGTCTAAGTATGGAGACACCGTGACCTAGACACCATGACCAGACACCGTGACCACTAACCGTGACCAGACACTGTGACCCAGACACCATGATCAAACACCGTGACCCAGAAACCATGACCAGACACCGTGACCAGACACCGTGACCACTCACCGTGACCAGACACCATGATTAGAAACCGTCACGAAGACATCATTTCAATGATAACTGTGACACAATTTCTTAAGCTTTTGTCAATATTATTTTAAATGATGCTAACAGTCATATTTGTTGTTTTTATTACAATTAATGTTATTTAATTTTAGTTGTTGGCATGTCAGGAAACTGTATCTCATACCTATGAAAAGGAAATCATTCCTATTGCCAGAGCTCGTGGGATATAAAGAAGATTGAGCTGCAATAGAGGAAATAACCACGCTTGACACGTCTCGATACACATACTACAATACACACGAGCTCTGTACTGAACCGAAGAACAATACTGAGCACAACTGTGAATAAAACATTGCACGATCCTCAAAGAAGTTCCATACATGCAATCCAACACCACTGAAGAACACACAACAAATCAAGAGATCATTCTCACTTCTGAAGAAGTCAACCTGAACTACGACACTCGTTTTTTCAACAGAAAAACCAGAGAAGGGCTCCGAAGAATTCCTTCTCAATCCAATGAGTCCAGAACTACATTGATAGTCACTAGAGCCATTCTAAACTCTACATCTTTGCCTCTGTGATTTATTATTTACTTTTCGAGTAGTGTGTGTTATCTACTGTATCATTACACAGTGTCTCCTGAACCTTAACTGGATGATCTGTAAATCCTCACTCAAACTCTTACATCTTTTATTTCCCACTGGGATAGTGGTAGAGGCCGTGTGTGACCTAGACAGCAGGTTTGCTATTGTTTTGTTTCCCACGAATAACAGTGGTATAGGTCTTGGACCTGGATAGTTTTTGTAAAACTTTTGTTAACCCTGATCCAGGGTGTGGATCAAATTCATATATATATTAGAGAGGAATAAGTCTCGGCTTGAGACAGAACCTCTTGTTATATCTATTGTTCATCTTTTATTTATGTTTAATGTATACGACATATAATATATTTATTCCGCTTCTATTAATTTAGAATATAATATTATTTTTAAGCTTCTTTGATTGTTAAATTAGCATGTGTTTACACTTATTGTAAATCAGTAGATTAATTTCAAAAGATAGTTTGATATAATGGTTAAACTAACTGAGACCTAATCAATCATTAAGAAGCTAAGTTAACATTTACAATCTATATAAATTCACTACAATTTAACTTTTTTTATAAATCAGGGGATTTTTACTAGAAAATATTTTAACATAAATTTTAATTGGAACTCATTAACCCCCCTCTTGAGTGTCCACTCCGACCAACAAAAATAAAAATGAAATATCATTTTAAAATATTAATTTAAAATACAATAATAATAGTAAGACCATATCTAAAGTTGCATTATTTTTCTCCCATATAAAAATATTGGTTCTCCTTACATAACCCTTATATAACATTATATTATCATTACATAACATTAGATTTCCCTTACATAAGAAAATATTTTGTAAACCATATGTGACATAATAAATAACCGTGTTTACAGTCTATAAAATAACATAATTTAATTTTAACCTTATATTATATAAGATCATTTTGAGTTTACCCATAAAAACATATTAATGTTTCATGTTGTTGATTAGTAAAATAAGAAAATTTAGAGTTACCCTTCAGAAATATATGGTAATTTTGTTGTTCAAACAATATATTTATATAATTTAGTAGGTATATAAATATATATTAGAATAATTTATATTAAAATTAAGGTAATCTATATAATAAATAAAAATCACAAATTCCAATATTTCTAAATAATCATCTCACACTTTGGAGAAAACATAGAGAACCACTTCATACCACTACTCAATTTTTAAAGGACTTTGTGTCTAAACTCTAATGTTAAAGCATCCCACACACCTTCCAATATATTCTTTTAATACAACCCTTTGAACTTGATGTCATTTAGGTCCCCTTAATAAATTTTGGATAATGATAAAAATTTTAAAACTTTTCGAAATATAGCATCTTCAAATGGGTGACAATAAATATAAAATTACAATTTCAATATCAAAATATTTATAGTAAAATTTAATGAAAGTTAATTTTCAACAACTACCACCATAATTAATTAAAAGTTAATGATAATATTTTCTACATTATTAATCATTTGAGGAAGTAATTATCATATAGTATATATTATTTTATCTTATCTTTTATAATATTTATGTATTGAATAATATTAAATGGATTCAATATATAATATTTTAAAATAAATTTCTTCTCTAAAATTGTATTTAATTTCCTAATATAATACATTTCATTTTATTCTGTAAAAACACTTTTTGTCACTTCACATGTTAATGTAATAAATCTCTAAATCATAGAACTTAAAATGTATATAATGGTAATTTTACTCCTCACACATACAGTAGAAAAGTATTATCTAATAAGTTGTTAACTTAAATAAATAATTTATACAACATTTAGTTTGATATTAGAATAATTCTATAAATCCCTTATAAATTAGGGGAAATGTCATATTTTTTTGAAATCATGTGCAATAGATCTGCATGTTTCTTTAATCCTTGCCTTCTCCTACACTCCTAGTGTTCCACATTCGTGGTTGCAATGATTTAATAATAAATACCACTAATACCAACCCAAACCCCAAAACATGACAGTTAATCATTCTCATACTAAGATGTTTCTATTTGGTTAAACCTCTACATAACAATTAGTATTGAATCAAATTCTTATGAGGATTCAAATTAATCAAATTATATAGAATAATATTTTATTTATTGTCCCATATAGAACCATACATGAAGAAACAATACATACCTAAGCCTAAGAATCAACTACCCCACATCCATCTCGATGGTCGTGGTGGTTCTCTAACACCCCATTGTTTTATAAATAGATTTACTATTGAAGTCATGAAACACTGAGTATCCACAAATCTCCACTATGTTATAACCTTTCCAACAAAAAAAATTTTCCCCCACGGTTATTTTATTTTCAAACAAAAGACATACATTGTTTCATTCAGTAAGATATTTAGAGTCTAATAAGACAAATTTAATAATTGTTGAATAGTAACATACACTTATAAATAGGAATATTAATTGTAATATAATACTTATCAATAGTAAATCATATTATTATTTTATTTCTTATGGTTATAAGATAATGTGGTCCTGATTAAAATTTCAAGGTGATATAAAATGAATTATTATTTTAAAATTGTTATTTATCGAATTAATTATCATTTTGTTTATAAATTAAATTAATCATATTTAGAAAATTATTTTCAAAAAATGGACTTAATTTTGGAATAAATATTGTTAATATTAGGTTATTCTAAATTTATGATAATTTTATAAAATATATTATTTTTTCATGAATAGTAAAAATACTATTTTGAGTTTTCAGTATGATTAATAACATATTAATGATATAAAAATTAATATTAAATTTATATCAAAATTTTTACATTGAAATATGTTATGTGGTGTCCCATGTTCCCAATACCATGGGAAATACCATATACAGTCCCACAGGATTTCAAATACCACTAATGATGTGTCCTTTGAAATTAATTAAAAACTCCCTCTCTTTTACTATAAAAACCCACTCATTACATCATTTTCATTCATTCCTAATTCATCATTATCAATTTACTTGTATTTTTACCTCCATATAAATCCTCCCATGGTGTCCTAAATTCCCCAAGGTCCCAACCATCAGGTTTTAGGAGTTACTCTTCAAGGTAAGGGAATCTTCCGCCCTTTATTTTTACAATCACTCTTTTTATGTAATTCTCTTATATTTCACCTAGATAATGTTGGAATATTTCACTACAGATAGCCCTTACAATCAATATTATGTAATAAATATTTGATATTGTGTTTCATCTCATCTAAATATTTTTTTTAATTTTTAAGTGTCACAATGAGGTTGCATAATTTTCTTAAGGGATTTCTCGAATTTTCTTTTATTTTAAGTTTCATTTTTTCTTTTTCATTCCAAACCTCCGTCTATACAAATGATATGATAACTATAGTACCTATAATGTACAAGAATGTTGTTTTTATAATGGAATAATTCATCATTATCACACTTTTCCCTTTCTTATTTACTATAAATGAAAACTACATCTGAGATGTGTTAATTTATTACATTCAATGATGACAGTTATTAATTTTCTATTTCCATCTTTAATTCTGGTCATGAAACCATTTTGAGGGTTGAAATATACTATAATATGTGTATTATAATTTATTTAATTTTGGGTAATCTTTTTTTACAAAATTTATAAATCCAAGTTAGTTCATTGTGATAAAAAACCATCAATTATCCCAAAAAGATATCAATAATGTTTTATATATTGATTTATATTCACTCCCAATATACAAATGAATTTTATAACCATGATATATTTTGTATGATAAAATAAATTAAAAAACAATTCTGTTTTCTTCAACCCCTATTATCTTACATTTCTATCCATACATGAATATTAGTAAACCGATCAAGAATTCCAAGGAATAAAACGCTCTGATATAATAAAATTGAACCTCTTAAACCCATAAAGAAGGTCATTAATGTACATAATATGGATATAATAAATAAATTATATAAATTTGTTGTTCTGAAAATAGTAATTAATGAATTTATTTTTGTTATCCATGAAACTCTGGTCAAGTGAAAATAACCATCAGACTTAATCATAGTGATTTCTACTCGAACCATAGATTTTATTTAGGTTACTATTATTCTTTACTTACCTCATTTAAATTCTCATTTTCTCATATTTACTCCACATATATTATATGTGAATTTATTATATATGTTTAGAATCAAAAATATTACCTTCCTTTTTGGGTATTTATATTTTTTAAAATGATCATTCATAAATTGTTCTTGAAATAGAAGCCCGATTCATGGAAATTTCTCAAATTATTACCTATTTTCAATGAAACTCTATAATATGTTTTTAGCTACCATTATATTTCTAAAAAAGCGCATTTTATTATGAAAATAAAATATTACTTCACATCTAGATATATATAAATATTTTTCCAATATAACTCATCTTTTCATTGAAAAATAGAATTTATCACAATAATTACTTGATGATTTTATAAGAGTGTCTTCATATATTTTAACACTCTTGTTGATTCATATTTATTATTGGTATTAAAATTTTATGATATCATCTACCATATTTAATTTAATGTTTTTTGTTTAATTTGACTATGGATGTGTAATCATAAAACTATTAACCAAATAACATTAGATGGTAAGTGTTTACACGTAATGTTCAGGGAATGTTATTTATATTTAATATGATCGATTCAATATGAATTTATATGTTTTTTATTTTTTTACCATTCATATGTGGAATTCATTTTATTTAGTATGTGATGGGTGGGATCTACAATATACTCTCGATGAATGGGTAGGACTCATGAGAAAAACATTGGTATTCCCACATGGCCTTGATTGAATGGTTGACTATAGCATTGGCACGAAGCTTTGATGGTATAGTTATGATGTCCAGAATAATTCATGCCCCCATTATGAAACATGTAATTGAATGTTCATGTGGTTACTATACCAGTAGAATACCAATGATTAAGCATTATTATGGAATTATTTAATGTGATATTATTCATACCATAATGTTTTCATGTTTAGTTTTTATTGTTTGTCTTTTTTTAGTTAATCTCTATGCTTGATGTTTATGTTTACTATATCTTACACTGTATTTCATTCCATTACTGGGCATCTATCCACACCCCTTAATGAGGATTCATTTTCCTATGATAGTAAGGGGTATATTATGAATGACATACAGGGATTACCTAGGAATTATTAATGTTTTCATTGGAATTTATGTTTGGTATTTCATTCCATGATGTAATGTTGAACTTGTGTAAATATCTGGTTTTCGAAAACTACTAAACTGTTCATTACTTCGGGATGTAAATTTCATATAATCATTCTAATGTAATGAATTAAGGCACTGACTCTAGGAACTAGGGTCAGGACATTATAGTTTGTATGAGAGTATGTCTTGTAGAAAACATGTAAAATACATTTAGAAACTGATGATTAGAGAACCAAAACCTAAGATAAACATTGAGGATAAACATACAAGAACCTCAAGGGATTTTTTTATGAATATATTATGTGTATGTTTATAGAAAATATTTGAATTTTTGGATACAACAAGTGGATGTGGTTTTTCAAAAAATGTACCTAGGTGTAATAAATTCAACAAAGAGTTTCATGATGGAACCAGGGTATCTTAGAAGACAATAATGGGCCTTATTGCACACCTGTTGTGACATTACTCGGGGATATGCTTAAGATAATTTAGATTTTATTTACAAACAATTATGAAGGGAATAAATATATATTTTTTCTCATGCAAACCATTTTATGAATATGATATTAGTTTTCATAGGATTTCAATTTATTCTATGATTATTTTCTACGTCATGATTATACATTATGATTCATAACCAAATCTTGTGTATGCCATTTTTTAGAAATGGAGACTAGTAGAGAGAAACTTATAACTATACTCGATGAGCTGATTCTGGTTATGAATAATAACCATACCTATATGTAGAATCTTGATCCAAAACATGGATGGCTATGATATACAATATTTTGATACAAAATCCACCATCCTTTAATGGGACTACAAACCCATTCCTAATAGTGAAGTGGATAATATCATTAGAGAAGATATTTCTTGCCTTTGGGATGTAATGAAAGATAGAATGTTAGCATGATTTTTTATCATCTATTGGGATATGTGAATCAATGGTGGTCTTTAATTCAAAACAGAAAGGTAGAGGATGAAATATAGGAAAATAAATATAGGGATTATAAGTAAATATTATATGAAAAACACTTCCCTCCAAAATAATGAACAGATATGGAAAGGTAGTTCGATAATCTGAGGCATAAAGAGGGTGAGAATGTTTTAATTTATGATCTTAAATTCAATAGGTTAGTAAGACATGTTATGGACTACATATGTAATCTTGGGAAAAATATGGATCTATTCATTGATGGATAAAAACCATTCCCCTGAAGGAATCTAGTCTCACAATGTTTCTCATCATTCAAAGATATACTATCATGTTCTATCAAGATGGTAAATGAATTATATATGTTTTATGAGTTTATCATAAATCAAGATAAAAAAAGGTCTACTAAACACTATTGAAAATGAAATAATAAAATGGGTAATAAGGGGAGAGTTAACCCGCCACCTTGTTATAATTGTGTGAAGAGATACCATGGTACAAGCCAGAAGGGTATGGGTGTTTGTTACTAGTGTATATAAAAAGGCCAAATATTAATCAAATATAAGGGGAAGAAATAGGACACCAATGTTCAATGATATAATTTGTAGGGAGATGTGACACTATGAAAATTATTATACTAGTTATTAAGGAAATGTTCCCCAAATAAGGTCATGGGAGAAAGGATAATCTTATGTGATCACAACCGTAGATATTGAAGTCCTTAATTATGTGGTGGAAGGTAAATTAATTGTTTCCTCAAACATAGCCAATGATCTATTTGATTCTAGATCAAAAAATTCTTTTACGACTTCCTAGTTTTCCAAGAAAATATGATATTTTCAATTTTATTTAATAAGGGAATTGTCAGTTATAACTCTTAATTGATGTATTGATCTTACAAACACGTTTCAGGTAGTCATCATTATGGGATATGAATGTGCATTATCGTTTGATTATATGATCATACCAATGATTTACATTGATATAATCCTTGGTGAATATTGTATTTTAAATTATTATGTGAGAATATATTTAAATAAAAATAAAATTACAATTTGTGATGGTGATGTTTAATTCCATATCATTAGGGTAGAAACATATCCATATGATTCTCATCTATATGCATCCACAATAGCTCTACTAAATTTAATTATTGGGTAGGATGAAAACTAAAAATCATTGAGTGAGGAACGGAATATTCAAATCTAGGATGTACTTACTATGGAAAAATATGTTGATGTTCTTCCAAAGTATTTACCGAGATATCCTCAAGAGTAGGAAGTTTTTTCTACAGTAATGTAATTCTTGGTCCAAGGCATCTATTAAATATTCCTTTTAGAATGGCCATATAGGAATTAGTATAACTGAAGAAAAAATAAGAGTATTTGAGTGACAATGGATTTATTCTCCATATTTTCTCTCCATGAGGATCTCATGTTCCATTACTTAATAATAATGATGCATATTTGATTTTGTGCTTTAACTAATGTGAGATCAATGCTATAACTATAAGGAAAATGTATCCCCTACCACACATTGATGAATTATTTGATCAACATCATGGATTCCAATTTTTTTCTAATATTGACCATTGACCTAGATATCATTATTTGTATTTGAGGGAGGAAGATAATACTTAGACATCATTTGAATCATGGTATGGGAATTACGAGTTTAAAATAATGCCTTTTGAACTAAATAATTCACCCTCTGTTTTCATGGATCTAATTTACAATGTTTTCATATAATATCTTGATGACTTTGTGGTGGTATTTATTGACGATATCTTGTTATACTAATGCGATATGAAGATCATGAAAGTAACATTCACATTATTCCTATGACTCTTAAAAGAAATGAATTATATGAGATGTTTAGAAATTGTGAATTTTGGATTAATAAGTTTTTTCATGAACATATTTTCTATAGGGATCTGACATTCGTTGATCCTATGAAGATAAATGTTGTTCAATAATGGGATACCCCAACAAACCTTACCAATATATGTATGTTTATTGGTGTAGAAGGATATTGTCGGCATTTTGTTTATAACTTTTCTGTTTTAGCTAACCCAATGACCATGAATACATGTAAAGGGGTTATGTTAGTATGGATAAAATAATGTGAGGAATGAATCTATGAATTAAAGGAGAGATTAGTGAATTCATTGATCCCAACTCTACCATTTTGTAATGATGGGTTTGTTATCTAGAGTGGTGCTTCAAATAATGTACTTGTTTGTTTCCTTATGTAGAATTATAGTGTTACTGCCTATGCATCAAGGCAGTTAAAATTTAAAGAACAAAAATATCATACAAATGATCATGAGTTAGCTATTATGATCATTTCTATTAAAATATATGGAAACAATCTCTAAGGTGAAAGATTTGTGATATGTACAGATCACAATTGTTTGAAATATATATTCTCACGTAATGAAATTAATATGAAGCAATGGTGATGTCTCAATATACTCATGGATTATGATTTTCCTATACACTACAACCTAGGAAATGAAAACAAGATATCTAATTCATTGAGCGGGAAGGTCCATAAAGGTTTAAACAAAATGAGGATTGCAAGGGATCATTTATTTATTTATCCAGTAAATATGGATATGGAAATTATCAATAAAGGTGAAACATCATTACATTATCTATAGGTTTCCTAGAATAATTATTATAAAGGATTAAAATCTCTCAGCTAGATGATGAGAACCTTCAAAATGAAATTAATATTTTGAAAATGGGATGTAGAAAGACATCATATATAAAGATGGAATTATGAAATTTGGGAAGAGGCTATATGCTCCCTCTATACTCGTGAAGAAAAAGGGGTTTTTGGATGACTCCGATAGTTCTAATTTCTATTTAAACCATGGTAGTACTTAAATTTATTGTGATTTGAAGGAACATTACTTGTGGGACAACAAGAAGGGGAAATGAATGATTATGTATCAATATGATTAGTCTGTCAAAAGGTGAAGGATGAAAAACAACATCCAAGAGGATTGATGAAACCTATACTGATTCATACATGGAAATGGGATGATATCACGTTGGATTTTTTCACCAGAGTTCCCATCTCTCCATGAAAGAATGATCCAATATGGGTAATTATCGATCGAATTACAAAATCTAAATATTTTCTCTCAATAAGGGAAGATTTCACTAGAGCACCCAACATTAATATATACCAATGAATTTGAAAAACATATTAGAGAACCACCTTAAATAGTGTTTGATAGTGGCCCATGATTTACATCAAATTTCTAGAAAATTCCTTAGGAATCCTTGGATACTAAGATTCGATTGAGTATGACTTATCACCCTCAAACTGATGGGAAATCAGAATGAATGATCCATTCATTAGAAGATATGTTGATATCATTCTAACATGGATTTCAAATTATGTGGGATTTGTATTTAAAATTTGTGGAGTTTTCATAAAATTTTAGTTACATTCCATCATTCAAATAGAATCTTATAAAGCATTGTCTGGAAAGAGATGTCGTACACTGACATGTTGGGATGAAGTTTCTGAAAGGAAGCTTGTGGGTCCAGATCTTGTAGAGGAAATAATAGAAATGGTAAAGACAAATCATAACCATATCAAATAATCTCAAAATTGAAAAAACATCTATGTTGATAATTTAAGGAATGTTTTTTAATTTCAATTGGGAGATCATGTTTTCATAAATGAATCTCTAGGGAAGGGTGTTATAAGATTTGGGATGAAATGGAATTTGGGCCCTAGGTACATTGGTTGTTTGGACATTTTGGAAAGTGCTGGAGTTGTGTTTTATAATTTTTCTATACCTCCTAAAATTTATATGGTTCACAATGTGTCCCATCTATCATTATTGAGAAATTACATTCCATAACCAACGCATGTACTCACTTTTGAAGGTATAGAAATGGAACCTAGCTTTCCTTAATGTGAAACGCCTATCTAAATTATATACAATAAGGAACAAGTGTGGAGGAATCATATGACATAAATGGTAATGGTTCTTTTAAAAAAAACATAAAATTTATGAAGCAACATGGGAAACTTAGGATCATATGATCAAAAACTACCCAAATATTATTTTGAGGTAACATTGTACTGATTTTGAGGATGAACTTTTTTATGGGGGGATAATGTAACCCCCCATGTTTTTCTAAATAAATTTAATATTTAATTAATGAAACATGTAGTCTCTAAAAACAACACATGGTTATAACCTATATTATAAACATAATTTTTCCACCATTGTGATTTGAATTTCCAAAAACTAATATGTAGGGTTGCGTTAATTATGTTATTTAGAGTGTGAGAGGAAAGACTTATTTATCGATTAATAGTAACATATACTTAGGAAGATAAATATTTACATTATGAGTATTAAATCATATTATTATTCTATTCTCCTAAGTTTATTAGATAATGAGATATGGAAAAAAACTTCTTGTTGATTTAATTCAAAGTATTGTACAGAAATTATTATTTATTGAATAAATTATGATTTTATTTGATAATTAAAATTTTAATATTTAGAAAATTATATTCATAAAATGTATTTCATTTTTGAAATTAAAATTTCACTATTATGTTACTCTTAATTTATGAGAAATTTATAAAATACATTAGTTTTTCATGAATAGTTAAAATACAGTTTTGACTTTTTAGTATGATTAATGAAATCATAATGATAATAATTAATATAAAATTATGGAATTATTTATTGGATTACAAAATGAAATGTGGTTTCCTATGTATCCAATATCATGGCCTAATACCATGTGCAATCACATGTTTTGTAAAATACCACAAATGAGGTGTCTTTTTAAATTAATAACCAAATCCCTCTATTTTATTATTAAAACAAACTCATTTTTTAATTTTATTTCAGTAAAAATTATTAATACAAAACTATAATGTATTTATACTTCCATATATGTCCTCCCATGGTTAATTGAATCCCCTAATCTCCCAATCATAATTTTTTATGAGTTACTCTAAAAGAAAAAAGAATTTACCACCCTTCTCCTTTTCAAACACTCTTTTAATGTTATTCTCGTTTAATTTTAATTTTATTAAGTTGTCATATATCATTATGGACCCCCCATACTATCAATATTATTTAATAATGATAACATACCCCTTTTTCTCTCATCAAAATAGTTTATGAATTTATAAGCGGCATCGTTGGGCTGTGGATTTTTTAAGGGATTTCATAATTTTTCATTTATTTTGTGTTCTTTTCTTTTCTTTTTATTTCCAAAAGACCTTCCATCCAAATGTTATTATAACCAAAATAACATAAATGTACTAGGTGGTGGTTTTTATAATGTAATAATTCACCATTATCTCTCATTTAGCCTTCATTTATACTAGAAATGAAATTAGCATCTAAGATGTGTAAGTTTATAACATTCACTGATGATGGGTTTCAACTTATATTACCATGTTAAATTATTGTAATGAAACAACTTTAATGCTTGAAATATAAATTAATATATGCATTATATCTTATTTATGGTTTAGGAATATTTTTGTACATAAGATGTTTATTTATAAATCAAAATTAGTTCATTGTGATCAAAAACCGCCTACTAACCAACAAAATTGTCATCAAAATTTTATATAATAATGCGTCTTCACACAAAATAAAAAAAATGAATTTAATATCAATGTAATCTTATAGATTTTAAAAATTTAAATACAACTTATATTCTGTTCATCTATTCTCATCTTAAATGTTTATCCGTACATGAATATATATAAACCGGTCATGAACTCCCTGGAAGAAAAGATTCCCAACAAAACAATTAATCCAATTTAACCCATCAAGACGGACATAAAAGAACCTAATAATGTCATAAAAAATAAATTAAATAAATAAGAGGTTCTTTAAATATTAATTTATGATTTTAATTTGGTTTTCCAAGAAACTATATCAAGTTACGAGGAACATCATATTTATGATTAGGATTTTATAACTGAACCAAAATATTCATTCGGGTTACTCTTATTTTTTGATATTTAATACTCATAAATAATTTTTTAATTATATATATATGTGCACCACCCAGATTATTACGTTAATTTATTGGTATTTATATATTTTAAAAGGATCTTTCGAAGATTCATCCCGAAATACAAGCCTGATTCAAGGGGATTTCTCAAATTCTAACCTATTTTCAAGGGCACTCTATAATTTTGTTTAGATTAAATTATCATTCTGAAATCAAAATTTTATTATTAAAATAATATCTAACATCCCTTCTTTTTATATACAAATATTTCCCCAAAATTACTCATCTTTTCAATGAAAAATAGTATTTGTCTCAAGAATTAATCGAAGATTTTATAAGAATATCATCATCTATTTCAACACTCTTGTTTATTATTATGTATTATTTGGATTGATATTTTATGATATCATATATAATAGTAAATTTAATGTTATATTACTAGTTTTAATTTTTATGTCCTATCTTAAAACCATTCACCAATTTACTTCGAATGGATAGTGTTTATGCTTAATGTTTGCGAAAATTATTTTCATTTCATATGTTTGATTATGTATGAATGTATGTGTTGTTTTTTATTATCCCCATTCATATGAGGATTTATTTGGACTTTTGAAGTGATAGGAGGGGCCCTACATATCACATGGATGCATTGTAAGGTCTCATGAGGAAAACTAAGGTCTTGGGGTGAGGCCTTCTCAAAATGGTTATTTATGGTCTGGGCATGATGTCTTGAAGGTATGGTTATGCTGTCTGACATTATGAATTACCTCATTAGGAAAAAATTAATTAAAAGTTCCTATGGTTATTTGATAGGCAGAATACAATGGATTATTCTTTATTATTGTATTATTTATTTAGCTCTTATGCCTTCCATGATGTGTTCAAGTTTATTTTTAAGGTATGTGTGTTTTTTATTCACTATTCCTAATGTTTATGTTTATGATATCATCAACTGTATTTCATACACTTTTTTAGAATTTGAGGTCATCCCTTTATTATGTTTCATTTTCTAAAGACATAAATAGAAATATTATGAATGGCATTCATGGATAACCTTGGAGAGAAGAATGTTGTCAAAGAAATTTCTATATTGTATTTTATTTCATGTTTTATTGATCAACTTTTGTATGTAGCTAGTTTTCCAAAACTAATATACTATTAGATTCTTCATGATATTAAATTCCTGTAAACATGAAAATGTAAAGAATTAAGGCTCCAGTTCAGTGAAACCGGGGTCGTATCTTTACAGGTTCCCACTCACATGATATTTCCTAATAAATAATATTCATGTATCACTAAATATGGAAGTCAAAACACTAACATTCATGATGCTTATTTCATCATATGACATGTTCCATTTAGATAATGTTCATTGTGTTAGTTATAAACCATTGGGATGTTTCTAGTCATGAAAGCTCCTTCCTAATATCCTTAAATACATAAAGATATTTCATTTAAAGAGCATTTTTTGGAAGATTGTTGTATAATATGACTTCACATAAAGTTCCTAATTAATATTCCATATTAAATCCTTGACACAATGCACTCCTCATTTGCTATTGATCATGTTGTGCCTCATGTCACAGAACAAGCCTTCCCTCGGTATAGTGAAATTTTACATCCCTACAGATCAGGTCATCCCTCCTCCAAACATCATAGACCAAGGAAACCCTCCCTGAAAAACCCGTTTTACCCTTCTGTGTACCATTTTTGTGGTCGATTTGAGATGGATACCCATTCGATCATTGATTAGGTCAACCAGGAATTTAAAAAGGACCTTATACTTTAGTGAATCGAGATCCAAAATCTAAAACTCAACACCCCATTTTGGTGAAAGAAACATTTGGCTTCCCGAAAATAATATTTTACATTTAATATAGTGTTATATTTATTTATTTCATTTAAAATAAATTTTAATTTAAATATTGGATTTATAAAATTTTTATTTCTATCATATAATGTCACATGTTATTGTCCAATGTTATTATTTATATTAATTCAAATTTTTAATAGTTCTTGGAAATGTACATTATATCATTCAAATATTTATATTTAGTTCTACTTTTTTTATAATGTAAAAAAACATATTGGAAATATCATCTAATTTTAATGAAAAATAACTCACAATAAATATGTATTTTTCCATGAAATCATTTTTTTTAATTTTGATTTCATTTTATTGTCTTTTTAAACTAGTAATATTTTTTAAAATAAACATCCTTATTATTATTATTCTTGAATATATCATTTTACCTTTATTTGTTTTATAAAAAATGTGTATTTTATTAGTTTTTATTATAAAATGTGTTTTGAATTATTTTTTTAATTATAATACAATGGTTTTTTACATTTTTGAAATATATCTTGTTTGGTGCCTTTTTTTCTCGTAACACATGTATTACATTATTCATAGTAATTAATTTATACAATAATTTCCATATACATTTTTAGAAAATATTGTGTTCTAAATTATTTAAATTATAAATTATAAAACAAAATTTAACTCTTAATATATTATTATGATTTTGTAGAATAATATTTTCATTCATTTTAAATTATTTTTTTAAAAAGTATCTCAAAAATAATTTTTATGTTTTGAATTGTATTTAATAGTAATATATTGTTAAAAATATATACAAATATATCTAATTTTATTATATAAAATATATTAATAAATTAATTAGTGATTTTTAATGAATATTTTTCAACAGTGTAATATATATATATATATTCATTAATTTTTTTTTATTATTTTAATATTATATTAAAATATTAATGATATTATTCTAATAATATATGTTATTTTATTATATATTCATTAATATTTTATTATATTATTCTAAAAAAATTCTATTGCATTGTAATTTAATGATCATGAAATTGAAAATAATAATTGAATAATATAGAGATAATATATTAATGTTGTAGAATTAATACGCAAACACACACAGACATATATATATATATTGTTTTAATATAATATATATATTATTTATTTAATTAATTATTAATTTTGTATGTAATTTACATATGTATTGTGGAAAATATATATTTGTTAGTAAGTCAATATAAAAATTAATTTAAATAATGTTATTTAATTAATTACTATAGATAACAACATTAGATCAAATAATTTGATTCGGTGCCGAATAATAATTTAAAAAATTTTAAAATGAAAATTGATTTTTTTTTAATTTAAATATCTTGGTTTTTAATTTTTTTGTAATATTTATTATTTATTTTTTAAAAATATATTATAAAATAATTCGGTAATTTTTTTAATTTTTTCCATGGAATTATATTTATATTTATATTAATGTTTTAACATATCAACATATTAATAAATTATTACATTTTAATTTAACAACCAATTAGATTGAAAGAAAAATTTAAATAATATATATATTTATTATGTCAATGTATTATAGTCAATATATATTAGTACATTGTATTTAATGTAAATATTAATATATTTTTTAAAATAAACTTATGTATATATATTAATATATTATTATAGTGAAAATAAAATATTATTTTATATAATTTATTATATTAATATATCATTTTTGTAAAAGGAATTACTATCAAAAAAATATATAATTGCTGATGGTTATATATTTATATGGTGAATCATAGATGTATATATGTTTATCATCTCATTATATATTTAAATAGATGCAATCCGCACAGCTATATCCAGGCCCTAAGGATCCATCTTTACTCACCACACAAAGTGATAAAAAATAACAATTCATATTGGATAATGGTGAATAATGGACACTAAAAGTCCACATGTCCCATCAAGTTAACCATGAGATCCCACCTTATCCAATCATACCTTATTTGTGTCACTCCATGTTCTAGGAGTTGATCATGTGTAGGTATATACCCATGAATGGTTTACTCATTTCTAAATTGATTGAGAGATAGATGGTAGAGATATATAAATTTCTCATGCCTTAGGGGGAGATGATTTTTAAATTAATTGATTTATCTATATTATTGGGTCATCCTATTAATGGAGATATTTTTATAAGTATGATGATATCTATACACGATTACATTTTACCTTGATATTTTTACATACCGTTACGAGACACACTATGGACCCTTAGAGAAAGTAGGTTATGGATGACCATGATGGTTAATCATTTCATCCCCGTTGATCTAGATGTGGATAAGGTGAAATTGTAGATATATGTAAGATAATGAATTTTTTAGATTGAATGGTGGAACATTATTTCAGATCATTCTAGATCATATGTTCATCTGATTTACCAACATCTACTTGCATATTTGGAGCGTGGTGGCTGGTGTAGATTGGGTTGAGTGTGTCTTCCACATGTTTATAGAGTGAATTGTAGGGAATCGTGTATGGAGGAAATAGAGATGGGTTGTTTTTTTATTGTATTGGTAATGGATATAATTCCCCACACATGTACCATGGTTTGTCTCTAATATACCTCTCGATTCATTACGTATGGGACCATTTTCTCATAGGTACATAAAATTTTCAAAACATACTTTTCGTCTAATGTCATATACTATTTATATAATATTTGAAATTTTGTTACTTTCAATTCATAGGTGGAGCTACTCAGAAACATATTTATATAGAACTACTTATTCCACATCATATTACTATCATATGTGTGAATATTTTTCCATTGATGAGCCATTCATAAATCATTGTGGCTATAATATCTTTACATTGTTTAATAAGTGATCAAATTTATTTCTCATTGTAGATTAATTTGAGGCCATGTGTAGATGATATTTTGCGATATCATCTAGATTATTGTAATATGTGGATGAATCATTATATGAACGTGGTTTGATTGATCCATTTTCATATTGTTTAGTGGCACCAATATGACAGGGTCATGAGATATTTCTAATACCAAAAACAAATTCTAATGCCTCGTTTGTATATTGAAGTGGTGAATTCTATTCTACATATAAGAAAAAAGAGATCAAGATTATTGTAATGGCCCGGGTTGTTGGATGTCCATTAATTAGTAAATAATATGATGTTGGAGGTGTTCTGGGTGGTCTGGGAGGCCATCCGAACATCTCAGTGAAGTTTGACCCACGGTAGTCTTAACAGTTTCCTTAGCCTACCTGTAGGAGGCCTACCGGTAGCTCGGTATACCGGTAGCCGCAGCATACCGGTAGCTCAGCCTACCGGTAGCTGGGTCTACCGGTACCCGCAGCCTACCAGTAGTTCGACCTACTGGTAGCTAGGTCTACCAGTAGTCGCCGCTTACCCACAGCTCAGCCTATTGGTAGCTCAATCTACTGTTATCTCGGTCTACAGGAAGCTGCAGCCTACTGGTACCTCGGCTAACTGGTAGACCTAGACTAACACCCACGGGTTAGCCAGTATCACCTCCTTTTTTGGAAAATTGAGTTTTAAACCCTCTTTTTACCCCTTTACACATATTTTAATGCCCATTAATGCCAATTAATAGCATTTGTTAAAGTAAGTTACCCTGGTGTGTGTCGGTTTAAACCACCCCTAAAGGAGGGGACACTTTTATGATGTGTGGGGTCACGTTGTCAACCCACGACCTTGCTCCTTACGCGGTTTCACATTCTTATCTCATTATCTCAACCATCCCTAGCCTTTATACACCAAAGGGTCCTCCCTGGGTTTCTTTTTCTCGATCACCCTACGATCGATTCGTAAGCTCGTCCTTCCCGAGGTCACACCCATGCTTTTTGCGCACCGCATATACCTCACGCATCAATAGAATCTTAAATCATTGATTAATCATGTAGGGGTTTCACCTTCAGCTCTTTTTCCTGTGTATCATTCGGGGTGGGTATGCTACTACATCAGTAAAATTGGATGAACCAAACATAAATGAAGATAATAACTGGATTTTAAATCATGAAGGGGAGGTGTGTGATCTATGGTGCTACTATTTTTCCCCTCTTTCGTGATTAATGATTTCAGAATTGTGCGGGATTACGCCTACTGAAAATAAGGGCTATTGGTGGTCTTTCTATGTTCACTAATAAAACCTTACTTCTTCTGTTGTTCATGTAATGGAAATTGGATATTCACTTATATTCGGCTAAATAAATTGAATGTACCAGGATCAAACCTTTTCTGTGATCACCCCGGTTAAAGTAAACAGCATAATTGGAATCGTGGAGTGTGTTAAATCTTTTAAATCTGAAGATACTTGCATGGGCCTGGATTGTGTTGGGGGTAGTGGCTTGGTTGTTTTTTCGTTCATGGACCGATTGCTGGGTGATGTGGTTGGGGGTGGGATCTCCTTTTTTATACTCTCGTTGATTGTGAATTTGAGGATGTGTGATTTCTCTGCTTATATCACGAATTAGGGTGGGATCCTCTATTTTGGAGAAACTGTTGGCTCTGTGATTTTGGGGAGATGGGGCTGTCTCTTGGGGTTCTCATTGGTTCCAATACATCGAGGGATCTCCCTTATCACCTTTTTTTTGTGACTTACAAGAGAACCGAGTGTGTATGTTTAAGTTGATGATTGACTGTACTCTTTCCTTGGCTTATGCTTATGCTTTCTAGTTTCCTAAGTAGGTGCATAAAAATGTTTAACATTATAAATGAACATGAAACAAGGATGGGACAAATGGTTTTCGGTCTATGTGAGTTGTGACTTGGTCATGGGTGTTTATTGTGTTATTTAGGCTGGCTGAAGAAAAAACTATACATGGGTGAGTGATTTTTAACTATACATATACTTATAGTTTTGTGTTTCTTGTTCGCACCGCACCCAATTTGAGCACTTAGTGTCGAACACCCCCATTTCATGGGGGAGGGTGTTTTCCCAACACTTAAAATAGTGGCTGGTTATTATCTCCTTTCTGATCCCTTTCCCAGATAGCCCAAGTTTCATTGGGTAGGTTGTGATGGCCTGATGTCCATTATTAGCCCAAGAATCTTTGGGATGGGTAGTGTGGTGGTTGGCCCAGGTGTTTGCGGGCATGTGGTTTCCCAAGTATCGTTGGTATGAGGCCCAGGTGTATTCGGGCGTGGTAGTAGTTAATCTAGCCCAGGTGTCTTCGGGAATGGCAGTGGTTGTTCTGGCCCAGGTGTTCACAAGCATGGTTACGTGTGACAGTTGTGGCCCAGGTGTTTGCGGGCGGGATGTGTGGTTGTGGCCCAGGTGTGTGCAGGTGGGGTATGGCAGTGGGACTGCGATGAGGATGGAGGGATTGGTCTGATGTGTAGGATTTCTTCAATAACTAGTGGGAAAGTAGCACGGGGTACCCAAACATCGATGTGCTTTTAGTATACATTACAGCTTGCGTTATTTGGTGAGTGTGGCCGGTGAGTGTGTGGTTAGTTTCCTTTTTAGGTGCTTGGTTATATCTTTTCTCACGTGGCATTAGTATGCCTCCCCACTTGTGTAAGAGATTACTTGGTTTTTCCCTACTAAGTATACTTGTATGCACAACTTACATATATAAAACAGTTTTCAGGTTTCCAGGAGGACTTCAGGGATCGTGATGGACCGTACTAGCTTTGACTTTTGGGACAGTTGCTATTGTTGTTTTCTTTTTTCATGGTATTATTTTGTATTTGAAAATTTGTGACTTGTATCTATTACCATTGAACATGCATATGTGAATGGTTTACTTTCAGCCGTACTTGCACTTTAGTTTTGGTGTTGTGGGATTTATTATCTTATCTCCTGATCCTATTAAAAGAAAGAGGGTAATGGCTTCAATTCAGTATGTGATTCTATACCCTTGGCGCTGGTCACCACTCCAGGACCTGTTTAAGTCAGGTTTTAGGGGTCATTATATATCTTTCATCTTAAAGAAGGAAGGGCCTAGAAATCTGCTAACCCATCCCTCCTTTTGATGAAGGCGGGTTGTGATAGAATGATATCAATGGAGTTTGAGAGATAGGATGGATTCCAGATTTAGGCATAGAGAGGATTGCATGGGATGGTAGGGAAACGGGGTTGGGTGGCCTTAGTACGTGAATTAGGATAGGGAAGACAATCTAGGACATGGAATTTTAGGGCCCCCCGTTATTCGATGCAAGGACTCTGGACCTACCTAAAGACCAAGTGAGGGCACGCTGATTTTGGGTAGAGACCCTAGGAAAGGTACATGCATCACAATGTCTTGTGTTCTCATGTTTAATGGGTTTTTTGGGAACTCGAAATAAATAAGTTGTTTAAGAAGTTTTAAGAACAATAGTTTGCAATACTTGGGCTTAGGCATTCTTTGTTTACCTTGCAGCTATGGAACCCAGGAGAAAACCACGAGTTGTACAAGAGCTCGAGGCCTAGGAGGTCAACCTGGTTGATCGACAGAGGTCTGACCGAGAGGAGGAAGACAATCAGTGGAATAGGATTATGAGATTCTTCCTGCAATAGACCCTCGTGACGTACGAGGAAAACACCTCTAAGATGAAGACAATGGGTTGGTTAGAGGAGTTGGTGATAGCCTTCAACTTGATCCGGGCTCCGACTGAGTACTGGGTTCCTCTTGCCGTCAGCCAGATGTTGGGAGCAGCGCGATAGAGGTGGATGCTATGCATGGGGGAGACGAGAGAGGCTGAGGTGTCATGGGATGATTTCGAGGAGTTACGGGTGGAATTTCTCTCTTCTATGATGAAGGCAGATAAGAGGCAAGAGCTACTCTCCCTTCAGCATTGTAGTATGTCTGTAAGAGAGCTGGGGATCATGTTCAAGGACCTCCTCCACTTTTCCCTGGACCACTTTCCAGATGAGGAGTATCAGGTGAGACGTTTAGAGGAGGCACTCCGACCCTCCCTCAAGTATGTTGTTACCCCCTTCAACTTTCTGACATACATGGAGGTCCAGAAGAAGCCCAAAGTGGTGGAGAGGATGCAGTCTCTAGGAGGTGTGTCATGAGAGGGGATCTAGATGGGATCATTGAAGGGGAAGGCTGTTAGAACCAGACCACCAGCATCAGGACCCTCTCAGTTCCAATCAGTAGGGTGCATGACACAATAGTTCTAGTTCCGGTCCCTCGGTCCTCGCCCTTTCCCATCGGGCCTAGGACCGAGGTGCTTCACCTGTGGGATCCATGAAACTATCCGGAATCAGTGCTCGGACCGAGATTAGTTCGTCATTGGTGGACAGGCCCAGCACTCGCCTCAGTAGTAGCTTCCAGCTAGGCCCTTCCAGTAGCAGCAGCAGGGGCAGCGAGCTCCCTCTCCTGCGAGGGCAGATGTTGCAGGGGGAGGCCGACCTCAGGGCGCTCCATAGGGACCCCGAACAGGGCATGGTTGGGGAGGCGACCAACAGCCGAAGAGCAGTGGAGCTCGGTGTAGACTGTTTCACATTGCGGAGGTAGAAGTTCCAGCGGGACCGGAGGATGTTCGAGGTATGATCTGTTTGTTCAGTACCCTTGAATATGTCTTGTTCGATACCGGAGCTTCGCACTCCTTTGTTGCACCTAGTATGGCCCATGCTCTAGGCCTAGATGATGAGAGACTTCTAGTATGCCACACAAGTCAGAGGTCAGACAGACTTGTTATATGTTTTCCGAGGATGCATACTGATGATAGGGCCACATCAGTCGGTCAAGGATTTTCTACCGCTACAGATGCATCCATACGATGTCATTCTAGGCATCAACTGGTTGTTCTATGTGGGTGTCGTCATTGACTGCCATCGAGGAAGAGTTCTGTTCTCAGACTTTGGTTGCTGGCGTGTTACTTTCATTGGTGATCAGAGTACTCAAAAGGGTAGCAGGTGAGAAGAACCCCTCCTCTCCTTGTTAGCTGAGCTATCAGTAGAGCCAGTAGATACTAAGATAGAGGAGGTTCCTGGAATCGTCAGAGAGTTTATGGAAATATTTCATAAGGAGGTAATGACTCTACCCCCTCGACGTGATATTGAGTTTGGTATAGACTTGCATCCCGATGCTTGTCCGATTTCTATGGCTCCTTACCGGATGGCACCTTCAGAGCTACGAGAGTTGCGGATTCATATTGATGATCTAATGAAGCAGGGTTATGTTTGACCAAGTGCATCACAGTGGGGTACTGTAGTCTTATTCGCAAAGAATGCACATGGTTGTCTCAGGTTGTGCATATACTATAGGAAGCTGAATCCGGTAATGATAAAAAAACACTACACTCTTCCATGGATAGACGATCTCTTTGACCAGCGTAAAGGGGAAGTATGGTTCTCAAAGATCGAGCTACGGTCTGGATATCACCAGTTGAGGGTGAAAGGGGGAGACATCTCAATGATGGCCTTCAGGTGAATATATGGGCACTTCGAGTTTGTGGTTATGCACTTCAGTGTTATGAAAGCCCCGGCTGTGATCATGGGTCTTATAAACTCCGTCTTCCGGGGGTACCTAGATCAGTTCGCAGTGGTGTTCATCGATTACATATTGATCTATTAAAGTTCATAGGAGGACCATCTGGAGCACCTAAGGATGGTTTTGGAGGTCCTCCGACAACACCAGATCTACGGGAAGTTGACAAAATGCAAGTTCTGGATGCAAGAAGTGCACTTCCTTGGGCACGCAGTATCTGAACGTGGGTTAGTGGTGGAACCATCAATGGTTGAGGCAGTTGTTTCTAGGGAAGCACCCCAGAATGTGGTAGAGGTTCGCAATTTCCTCATGCTGGTGGGTTACTATCGGAGGTTCGTACGCAACTTCTCCCGAGTTGCAGCCTCTTTGACATCCTTGACCAAATCGGAGCAGGTTTTCGTGTGGGGTGAGCAGTGCGAGACATCCATCAGAAATATGAAGGAGAATTTGGTTAGTGCCCCAGTACAGAGACTACCAGAATAATGGGTGGTGTATGAGGTGTTTTGTGATGCTTCGGGTCAAGGCCTCAGATGTGTGTTTATGCGGCGACAAGGGTGATTTCTTATGGGTCTAGGTAGCTATTCCCTCATGAGGATAAATATGCCACCCATGACCTATATCTTGCAGCGATAGTTTTTGCACTAATGTTATAAAGTAATTACCTTATCGGAGAATGCTTTGTTGTCTTAACAGATCACAATAGTTTGAGGTATATCTTCTCCCAGCGTGACCTAAACAAGCGGCAACAGAGGTGCATGGAGTTCCCCTAGGATAACGACTTCGATATTTCCTACACATCAGGAATAGGGAATGTAGTGGTCGAGGCCTTCAGTAGGAGGTCGCATTATAATGCAGTCCGAGATTCTGTAGATGCCTGGAAGGCAATGAGGGAGTTGGCTGCCTTTCACCTGGATGTGAGGATGGATAGCGGTAGAGGTTTCCTGTACCAGATGACAATGTAGTCTTCGTTGTTTTAGCAAGTGGAGGAGTATCAGTGGGGAGACCAAGAGTGCATAGTGATGCGAGGCCGAGTTGACCAGAGCAATGATCAGGAAGGATGGATAGAGGATGGTCATAACTATATTCTTTTCTGGGAAAGGCTGTTTGTTCCAGAGGCAATGTGCGACAGGGTTCTTAGTGAGTTACACAACTCACCCCTAGTGGTAAACACAGAAGTTACCGAGATGTACCAGTTTATGAAGAGATAGTTCTAGTGACTTTCAGTAATGCGAGCAATGGTAGATTTTGTGGCCATGTGCCTAGTTTGTCAGCAGGTAAAGGTTGAACACCGACTTCCAGGCGGCCTGCTGCAGTCTCTAGATGTCCCCGAGTGGAAGTGGGAGGATATATCGATGGATTTCATCACGATACTAACTAAGGTTCATGGGGGGGGGGAAGATCCCATCTTGGTTGTAGTGGACTAGTTGATGGACTCAACTCACTATTTGTCGATTAAGGAGTTGATTGCGGTGGATTCTTTGGCACGAAGGTACATGGATGAGGTGGTGTAGTTTCTTGGAGTCCCAAGGTCCATAGTCTTGGATAGGGATGCATGGTTTACCTCACAAGTCTGAAGAGGATTGTAGCATGCTTTTGGAACCCGACTACGTCTTAGCACTACCTTCCATCCCCAGACATATGGATAGAGAGAGTGCACCATCCAGGCCTTGAAGGATATGTTGCAGGCATGTGTTCTGGACTCGGGAGGATCTTGGGTGCGACATTTTCCTCTAGTAGAGATTTCTTACTATAATTTCTATCACTCTACCATTGGTATGGCTCCATTCAAAGCCTTTTACGAGAGGCCATGCCGCTAACCTATCTGTTAGACCAAAGTTGGAGAAGCGGGAATCCATGGCCCGAAGGTGGTGCAGAGCACGTTAGAGATGGATCAACTTATATGAGAAAGGGTGAAGGCGGCCCAGGACTGACAGAATTCGTACACTAATAGCAGGAGAAGGACGTTGGAGTTTGAGATTGGAGACCACGTTTTCTTGAAGGTCTCCCTTCAGTGTGGAAAATGGAGGTTTAGTAAGGGGAGTCAGCTTTCTCCAAGGCTCATCGGACCCTTGGAAGAGTTGTGTCATGTTGGCGAAGTGGCTTATCAGCTAGTGTTACCACCGCCGCTACTGAGGATACATGACGCCTTCCACGTATCCCAGCTCGATCGGTATCTGCATGACAATTCACACGTCCTCGGGAGGGGAGAGCTAGACATCAAGGACGACGTGACCATTGTGGAAATAGCAGTGATGATCGAGGATCATGAGGAGAATCTACTTCATGGTTGAACTATTCCCTTGGTTCGTGTGTTATGGAGACATGGTGGGCTTGAGGAGAGTACGTGGGAGATGGAAGCACATAGGCATGCCTAGTACCCAGAGTTGTTTTTTGTTTTGTATTGTTCTATTTATACTTGCTGTGGTGGAGAATTTTTCTTTGTTGGATATGAAATATGTGGTTTTTCTTTCCTCGTGATGTGTGTTGAATGTCCTGGCTATGGGGAGGGGATGATCCAACCCCTAATCAAGACACATTAAGGTGGATGCGATTAAACCTATGCGGGAAAGTCGGTGCCGCCCAAAGCAAATTGTATCTTCACATGGGGAAGGGACTCCCCAACCCACATGGCTGGGCAGTTTTGACATGGTAGGTTGCTTGGTTCTTGAGAGGGATGTGTTTTTAGTCATCCATGAGGTTCACTCCTGAGGGGTATCTTTTGAGGTGGTTGTTGGGACCCTATCTTTCTTTGTGGGTTGTTTTGATTCTCGAGGGTGATAATACTTTAAGAGGTATCTGATGTAATGGAACGGTTGTCGGAGGTCCATTACTTAGAAAAATCTGATGTTTGAGGTGTTCTGGGTGGTCTGGGAGGCCATCCCAACTTCTCGGTGATGTTTGACCCACAGTAGGCCTACTGGTAGCCTTAGCCTACCGGTAGTAGGCCGACCGGTAGCTTGGTCTACCGGTAGCAACCACCTACCAGTATCTCAGCCTACCGGTAGTTCAGAATACCGGTAGCCACAGACTACCAGTACCTCCACCTACTGGTAGCTCGTTCTACCAATATTTGTAGCCTACTAGTAGACACAACCTACCGGTTGTCGCAGCCTACCGATAGCCATAGCCTTTCGGTAGCTCGGCCTACCGATAGCTCGGCCTACTGGTAGTTCAGTCAATTGGTAGCTTGGTCTACCGGTAGCCGCAGCCTACCGGTTGCTCAGCTAACCGGTATCCCTAGCCTAACCTCCACTGGTTAGCCAGTATCGCCTCCTTTTTGGGAAAATTGAGTCTTAAACCCTATTTTGACCCTTTTATGCCTGTTTGAAATCCCATTAACCCCAATTAATGGTGTTTTTTTAAGTGAGGTACCCTGGTGTGTGTCGTTTTAAACCTCCCCTAATGGTGGGGACCCTTTAATGACGTGTGGGACCATGTGGTCAACCCACGACCTCACTCCTTATGTGGTTTTTCAATCTTATCTCATTATCTCAACCATCCCCGACCTTTAAAAACTAAAGGGTCCTCCCTGGGTTTATTTTTCTCGATCACTCTTTGATCGATTCTTCTGATCATCCTTCCCAATGTCACACCCCTAGTTTTTGTGCACATCCTGTTCCTCGCGTGTCAAGAGACTCTTCGATCGTTGATCAATAATGTTGGGGTTTCACCTTCGAATCTCCATCCTGTGTATCTTGTGGGGTGGGTACCCTACTGATGCTGTAGAATTGGATGAACCAAACTTAAATAAAGATAATAAATGGATTCTAAATAATTAATTGGAGGGGTGTGATCGATGATGCTGCTATGTTTTTTCCCTCTTTCATGATTAATGATTTTTGAATTGTGTGGGATTACGCCTACTGAAAATCATGGCAATTGGTGGTCTTTATTTGTGCACTAATAAAGCTTATTTCTTGTGTTGGTCGTGTAAAGGAAATTAGTTAATTACTTTTATTCGGCTAAATAAATTGAAAGCACCAGGATCAAAACTTTTCTGTGATCACCCCGGTTAAATTACCAATAAGAATTAAAATCATGGAGTGTGTTAAATATTTTAAATTTTAAAATACCGACATGGGCCTGGTTTGTATTTGTGGTAGTGGTTTGGTTGTTTTTTTCATTCACGGACTGATTTTTGGGTGATGTTGGTGGGGCTGGGATCCCCTGTTGTTATACTTTCGTTGGTTATGAATTTTTGGCTATGTGATTTCTCTTCTTATATCACGAATTAGTGTAGTGACCCAATGCATGAAGTACATGGACATTAGATTACTTTTGCGGACTACTTAATACAACACGAAAACAGACACACAAAGACCATAATTGTTTAGTGTCTTTGGAAACTTAGAAAATACTCTTCTAATCATGGTGAAAGATCTTCAACATCTCCCATAATGATCTTACACATTTTTTTCTAACCTAAAACCTTTATTTAAATCCTGGGGAAAATAAAACATATAAATCATGGAAGTACACAAAGCATATATCATAAAGGAGAATTAGTAATGATAAAATAGAATGGTAATAAAACATGTAATTTTGGAATCCATTAATAACATGTTTTGATTTCTATAGTAGCCAAGGCATTGCTGCCAAGACCATCTTAGTGGAAAATGTCCCACTCTGAATTGAGTTCACTCCTCATTCCGGTCTTGTAACACTGAACTGGAGTAACTTACCATTCCAACCATTTCTATCTCGTGATATATAAATCTTTACCCCATGCATTTGAGGGAGATATAGATCCCACCCATCTCATAATGAAATCATTCGTACTTGTGCCAAAAAAATAAACATAAAATATTCATCATAACCCAAAGAATAAAATGGGTTTTATAAAAATCATCCCATCATCACATAATCCATATAAAACAAATGGATATTTCATTATAATAAAATTGAAACCATGTAAATCATAGAGACATTATACTTGAAACATACACATATGATATAATGTCATCTTATATGGAAAATAGTTTTGATAAAACACTTGAAATTAATTCTTGAGTAAAATATTATTTCTTCTTCAAAATCATTTTCATTTCAAAAAATTCCATGAAATTTTAAAAGAAAATTATTTTTTTGGAAATATTTATAAAATACTATAAATTAAGCTTCATTAAAATTAGGTGTTATGAAACCGTAAAAATCCATTCACACAGTATAAGTTAAAAATAACATACTTCTTGTACTTTTGTTTGAAATGTCAAAAAGATCCCCATGTGGTAAAATGAAGTAAGAATCCTTTCATAACATGTGGTAAATTTAAATAATGGGTAAAAAGGACTTTAAAATTAAAAGAATTTTTTTTTAGAAAACATGGTCATGGATGATCACAATAACCTCAGTAAATACTTACAAATTACAATCTCGTATAAGAACGAGATTGGAATAGTTATCTCTTAACTTATGTCTGATATGCTTTGTATGTATCCGAACATCCTGTATAATGATTTAAATAATGTCATTGACTTAGTACAGAATCATATTAATTGTTATTATATCATATATGGTTCACTTAGGTATTTATATTACCCGTTCATTTGTCAATTCCATGTTAAAATAGCGTTTTCGGTAAAATTGTTTCATTTATCGTACATGTTTGGTATTATTGCTCAGGATATTATTATTAATTATATCATGATTTACTTACTTCCAAAATGTAAAACAAGATTTATATATAATATATTTTCCGTATATATATAAATAATATATAGATAAATTAAATGAAACACATCGTTCATGGAGACGATAGGTCGTACATACGCATGAATGATGTTTTCCTTTCCATATTGACTTGAATGGAAGTAAGTAGATGAAATATATATATATATATACACATAAATATACTAGCTTCATTATTTCATATATATCCTTATTGTTCATTATATATACTTTATAATAATTCTTGAATGGTTAACATGAATAATAAATCTTATCACGTCGTGGAGACGGAAGTCCGTACGTACGCACGAGCGATGATATCATTCCCATGATTGTGGAATTGTATTGAAATGTATAATATTTAAGAATCAATATAACTTAAAATTAATCATATATAGTTATTTATTTTCACCATTATACCCATCCAAGTAAGGTGGTTGTCAAAAATAGATTACCCCACGGCGTGGAGACGGTATTATGTAAGTACGCACGTGCGATTATTTCGTTTTCTAAAGGATGGATAGAATATGAAATAGGGTTGTTTAATATTTATAATGACATATAATTATATGATTGGTACTGATGTTATGACTTTATTATTAAACAACTAATGAAGAAGAAGTATAATAGATATAATCTTGAGAGAATTGAAAGAAGAGATTGCCTCTTCTTCGACGCATCTCTTTTAAGCATTCTCTTAACCAAGTAGAGTTTTTATTTTCATAAGACAAGAACCTCCAGAATGTTTCTAGGGAAGTTTAGAAGAGAACTGTTCAGTGTTATGCAGATCGTGAAGGATCAAAAGGGTGTGAAGTGAAGAGGGAAGGGGTGCCCTTTTTATAAGGGAGGAGATAGGAACCTTTAGAAAAAGTCAAAATATTATTTTATAATAATGTCATATTTGGTTTATAATAGCTCAAAATTAATTTATTTCGAAGATAATGTGGATATGGTTCTAAATACTCACAAACAATAGAATTTAGACAAGTTTAGGTTACAATATAGCCTTATCATTTTGATTTAACTTTATGTTTAATAATTTTACTTTTACCGTGTCTTCTTGTTTTCCTATACTATAAGGTTGATAAACGTACAATAACAAGCCAAACGAACCCCAAGTTGTTTATTATTAATATATATAACATTATATAAGTCATTTGGCTGAACCATAGATTTTTATAAATAAAATAACAATTAATAATATAATATTTGTTCTAAGAACTATTTTATGTCAACTTTGACACTATTTGGTAATTTATTTTTTTGAAACTCATAACAGATTGATTAGTTCTAAAAAGTAAATTAAATCAATCTAACATGTCATATTAACCTATAATATTATTTTAATTCATAAAAAGTCTGAAATTACATTTATTTGTGTATTTATAACATCATTTATGTCAATATTTCATTAATAATATAATTACTGCATCATCATTGTGTCATAATTAATTTAAATTATATAATGCCTAAAAATTATAAATAAAATACCATTATGTAGGAAATAATTTTATATTTCTAATGAATATTTATAGTCAAATTTATCGTATGTATAAATTTATATTAAAAATGTTTTAATTATTAGTCATTGATTTTAACTATTTTAACTATTCTTTAAATAAAATAATATTAAATGTCTGAATCTAATCCAAGTGAACCTAAATGGTCATATTTTATTCCTAAGGTTATTTTTGATCGAATTACACTTATCCAATAGAATTATGACATCTGTTAGGGTAATAAAAATATCATTTTTACCCTTAATTACCCTATTTACTTTTAACTGTAGTAAATAAAAGTAAAAAGTTATTATTCAACAAAAAATTATTTTCATCTCATTGAACAAAATTTTAGTCCTTGATATTAACCGTGTCTCTTGGATTTTCTAAATTCCACCAACAGAAGCGATAAAATTATGTTTTATGTGAATTTTCAAATTCTCCTAGGAGGTGGGTAAAAGGAGGTGAAAAGTTAAATAAAATTTTTATATATCTAAAATTTTTATAAAATGACTCCAATGAATTACATTGAACTTATATAGGTATTATTTATCAATTTTGACCTAAAATAAATTTAAATAAAATAAATAATTATTTAAATAAAAAGTCGGTTTTTAAATAGTAACCTAGTGTTTTCACTATTCATCAAAAATTGAATGTTTTTAGAAAAATACCAAAAATTCACCCTAGGATAATTTCGATATTCGAATCCAAACATTAAGTCCATTTTGAAAAATAAAATTTCAAAAAGTGGGTATTTCTATTCATAAAGGCTAGTTTATATAACATATCGTTGTTTAGAGAAACTTGGTATTGCGTACAACATAGGCTATCGTGGAAGGTCGCGATTGCATGTAATGTCAGCCAAGTTAGGGATGCATGTAGCGCAATCTCCTTTTGGGTTATTGTAAAAAACAAGGCATCAATGAAATTAAAAATAATTTTTTTCATCAAATCTCTGGTTGTTACATTCTACCCCCCTTAAAATGAATTTCTCCCTCGAAATTTATCGACGTTATAAATGGATTACTATTCATAAGTTTATTTAATAGAAACCCACATCGTAAAAATGAATACCAAAACCAATCCTAAAAAACTAATGTATGAAATGTAATGGTTACCCAAATTAACTAATCACTAGGTTTCCACATATGAGAACATAGTTGAAAATATGGATATGGAAGAGAAATCTGACCATCATGTTCTAATGGAGAGTGGTAGAGAAAATGGTTATGAAAAACCCAACAATCACAAAGCCATATATTTTTGATGATCTAAGGTACCATATGATTCATTGGATATAATGTCACTAGGTCAACATTTTTGGTTTTAAGGATCATTTCACTAAAGTTGAAGAAATTGGAATTAGAAGAAATACATTATTGATTTTGGTACAGTCTCAATGTTGGTCGTTCATTGGACAATTTCCACTTCATATATTAATGAAATGATGTTGAATTTTTCATTCGTGATGTGTTAGCAGATCATGTGATAGAATGATGGGTAATTCCTTCTATCTTAAACAAACGAATAGAAAATGATATAAAAAATATATAAGTCCATATATAATGAGATTAATCATATATGGTTCCTAAAATGTACTTATACTTCATATATCATACTTATTAATATAATAAAACTGGTTTCTACTAAATAGGGACTTCCTGCCGATCAGTGGTTGGTGATAAAGGCATGTCGCACTTCAGTTGTGGGTTTGATTCCCACAGCCTTGTTCGACGCGATGGGTTGTCGCTCGTCCTACAGGTTGTCCTTTTTCTAAGACTACATTATTATAACATTACATAAATAATATCGAAAAAAAATTCTACCCTTAAACAATTATATCTGATGTCCAACATAATCCATTCCAACCTTTAATCTTATCAAAAATACTTCTGTCCAATCTCATAGTGTAATGAAAATTATTACTTGAGAGGTCACATAACAAGTACATGAATACCATCATTTATCCCCCATATATCATAAGATATATCTTCTTGGTCACATTCCAAACACTCGAAGGCCATAATCATGTATTCTCTTGAAAAATGAATACCCATTTAACCGTAGTGAAAACATGAATACAGTTAAAAGTTAACACATTCCATATACCAAAATCCTGAAAATTATATATACTCAAACCATGATATCCCTTAGTCCTTATACTAATCATGAGCTCATGAATACTATCAAACAATTTATTTTCTCATTATCCCTTAATTATGTGCATATCCTCTACTTTCCAGAATATTTGATTCACTTTTCATGGTTACCGGTACCATATTGTTATAGAAAACCACAATGGACCAATACACAAATATTTCGAAATTCCACGATACTATAAATGAGATTCCATTATACTTTTTTGAAATCCCATTACATAAACACTTAACCATTACACAACATCATTTTCATACTCAACATCACAAATAGTGATTGCCTATAAATTCCCTTTATACTTTTCCTTAATAGGTTTCTCACGTTGATCATCATTATCCCTTGTATTAGGGCATTGATTAGTATAATGCCTCATTTCCTTTCACTTGAAGCGTTGAAGTGTCGGTTGTACGTTCTCTGCAGTCTTTTCGTTATTCACATCATTAGCAACCCTTTTTCCATTACATCGATACTCCGCTGCATGATGAACTTAATTTCTACACTTAAAAAATTTTCTAGTCCCTTTATGAAAATATCCTCCATGCATCTTTCCACACATTGAGCATAAAGAACCATTCATCTTATTTATCACCATTATTATGAGATTTCTCCTTGAACTCCATCTTTCGTTTCTTGTAAAAACCATGAGATGGATGTGTTACACATCTTATAGTTCTACCTTGATATCACAATGCACAATTTCGTCATAGCTACTGAAGTCACTTATAGCTAATTCCCTTAAAAGACTTGGTTTTAAACCACTGAAAAATCGATCAACTTTACTTTTAGGGTGAATGATACAGATAGATTCATACCTTGCAAGTCGTGTAAAATTCTATTCTTATATACCAGCAGATTCATCATCCTTCTTCTTAAGCTCATGAAACTCCTTTTCCATCTTCTTTTGAAGAATACATGTGAAGTACATACTGAAAAACGTGTTCTTGAAGTCACCTCATTCCATGGATTCAATTTCATCTTGGGGTCTTGTATTCGTAAATAGAGTCCTCCACTGCTCTGCTTCCCATTCTAAATGGTAAACAACTAAAATGACTTTTTCATGTTCTGAACAGCGATATATGGAAAATATCTTTTCAATGGTACTGATCTGTTGTTCAGCAATAAGTGTATCAGAAGACCCATTGAAAGACGGTGGGCATTGCCTTATGAAGTACTCAATAGAATATTGTTCCCTTCTCTAATCATTTGGAAATACATAATGATTCATAGCTTGTGTAAGTATAGAAATAAGATTCTGCACTCCATCTCCCATCACATTTGGCTTCTCGGGTGGACAATCATTGCATTGTCCATTACATTGATCAACACGGTTCCTTCGGGTTCTAGCCATCATCTAAAACACAAAAAGAATAGTGTGAGAGGAAAAAAACATGCTAGGAAAACAACATAATAATGGGGGATTACCTTCAATATCTAACACATTAGGTTTAATTCTAATATTTTTACCATAATTCTAGGACTATAAACTATACTTATACTTATCCTTAGGGACATCCATATACATACCTTAGAAATATCTCTAGGGATATCACTAATGTTTTTGCATCCTAGTTTCCAATGGTTAACTAATCCTTTCCACTAATACCAAATGTAGAGACCCAAAACATGACGTACATGTACATTACATTATTTTTATGTAATACTTAATACATAATGAAAACAGACACACAAGGACCATAATATTTTAGTGTCTTTGGAAACTAGGAAAATAATCTTCTAATCGTGGTGAAAGATCATCAACATCTCCCATAAAGATCTTCCACTTTTTTTCTTACATAAAACCATTCTTTAATTCATAGGGAAAATAAAACATATAAAGGGTGAGCTCAAATTAGCATTAAGGGTAAGCATAGTGAATATAAAACAATCCATAAACATTAGAATGAAAAAACATGAACAAAAAATATAAACATAAAAATCATGAGCAACGACATAAATCATGGAAGTACAAAATTCATAGATCATAAATGAAAAATAGTCATGATAAACTGGCATGGTAATAAAACATGTAATTGTGTAATCCATTAATCACGTGTTATGATTTCCATAGTATCCAAGGCATTGCTTTCAAGACCATCTTAGTGGACAAAGTCCCATTCTGAATCGAGTTCACTCCTCATTCCAGTCCTGTAACACTGAACAAGATTAACTTCTCATTGCATCCATGTATATCTCATGAGATATAAATATTTGCCCAACACATTGGAGGGAGATATAGGTCCCACCCATCTCATAATGAAATCATTCTTACTTGTTCCACAACATAAACTTAAAACATTCATCATAACCGAAAGAATAAAATGGGTTTCGTAAACATCATCCCATCATCACATAATCCATATAAAACAAATGGATATTTCATCATAAGAAAAGTGAAACCATGTAAATCATAGAGAAATTATACTTGAAACATACACATATGAAATAATGTAATCTAAAATGAAAATGGTTTTGATAAAACACTTGAAATTAATTCCTGAGGAAAATATTCATTCTTCTTCAAAATCAACTTCTTTTCACAAAATTCCATGAAATTTTAAAAGAAATGTATTTTGTTGAAAATATTCATAAAATATTTCAGAGTATGCTTCCTGAAATTAGGTGTTATGAAACCGTAAATATTCTTTCACGTCATATAAGTTAAAAATAACATTATTCTCATACTTTTGTCGGAAATGTCAAAAAGTTCCCCGTGTGGTAAAAAAAGTAAGATTCCTTTCATAACATGTGGGTAATATAAAAAATGGGTAAAAAGGACTTTAAAAGTACAAGGAATCATTTTTATAAATCATGGGCATTGATGATAACAATAACCCCAGTAAATACTTATGATTTACAGTCTCAGATAAGAACGAGAATGGAATCGTTATCCCTTAACTTATGTCTGATATGCTTAGTATGTATCCAAACCTACTATATAAGTATTTAAATAATGTCATTGACTTATTAAAGAATCGTATGCACTGTTATTATCTCATATATGGTTCACTTATGTATTTATATTACGCGTTCATTTGTCAATTCCATGTTAAATTTGCGTTTTGTGTAAAATTGTATCATTTATTGTACGTGTTTGGACTTATTGTTCATGATATTATTATTACATATATCTTGATTTACTTACATACAGAATGTAAAACATGATTTATATATCATATATATTCAGTATATATATATATATATTAGATAGATAAATGAAATGAAACATACCGTTCCTGGAGACGGTAGGTCGTACGTACGCATGAACGATGTTTTCCTTTCTTTATTGACTTCAGTGGAAGTAAGTATATGACATATATATATATATATATACATGAACCTAGTATCATAATTATGTCATATATTTCATTATTATTCATTATATATACTTTATAATCATTCTTGAACGGTTAACATGGAGAATGAATCTCATCGCGTCCTGGAGACGGTAGTCCATACGTACGCACGAGCGATGATATCATTCCCATGATCGTGGAATTGTATTGAAGTGTATAATATTTAATAATCAATATCACTTTATAATAATCGTATATAGTTATTTATTTACACCATTATACCCATCCAATAAAGGTGGTGGTTGAAAACAGATTACACCACGGCGTGGAGACTATATTCCATACGTACGCACGCACGATGATTTCATTTTCTGTAGGATGGATAGAAAGTGAAATATGGTTGTTTCATAATTATAATAACATATAATTATATTAGGGATACTGATGTTATTACATTATGATGAAAAAACTGAAGAAGAAGAAGTACAAGAAGAAAGAAACATGATAGAGTCGAAAGAAGAGATTACCCCTTCTTTGACGCACCCCTTTTAAGCCTTCTCTTATGGAAGTAGAGTTGGTCTTTTGAGAAGTCCAGATCCTCAAGAATGTTTCTAGGGAAGTGGAGAATATAAATTTTTAGGTTTTGGCAGAGATTCAAGTCTCAAAAGGGTGTTATGAGAAGAGCTAAGGGGTTCCATTTTTATAAGGGAGGAGAGGGGCACCTTTGGAAAAACTCAAAATATTATTTTATAATAAAGTCATATTCGGTTTATAATAGCTTAAAATTGATTTATTTCAAATATAAAGTTGGTATGGGGAGAAATAATCTCATCCAATAGATTTTAGACAAGTTTATGTTACAATTTTAACCTTATCATTAATATTTAACTTTAAGATAAATAAATTTACTTTTGTCGTGTCTTCTTGTTTTCTTACACTATATGGTTAATAAACATACTATAACAAGCCAAAAAAACACCCAAGTTGTTTATAATTAATATATATAACCTTATATATGTCATTTGGCCGAACCTTATATTTTTAGGAATACAATAACAATTAATAATATAATATTTCTTTTAAAAACAATTTTATGTCAACTTTGACACTATTTGGTAATTGATTTTTGTAAGATCATAACAGAATTATTAGTTCGGAAAAAGTTTATAAAATCACTAATAACATGTCATATTAACCTATAAAATTAGTTTAATTTATAAAAAGTCTCAAATTACATTTATTTGGGTATTTATAACATCTATTATGTCAATATTCTATTAATAAGATAATTACTACATCATCATTGTGTTATAAATATAATTAAATTATTTAAGGTCTAAATTTTTTAAATATAATACCATTATGTAGGAAATCATTTTAGTTTTCTAATTAATATTTATAGTCGAATTTATCTTAATTATAACCCTATATTAAAAATTTTTTAGTTATTAAATTTTGATTTTAAATATTTTAACTATTCTTTAAATAAAATAAGATTAAATGTCCTAATCTAATCCAAGTAGACCTAAATGGTAATATTTTATTACTACGGTAGTTTTTTCTTGAATTAAACTTATACAATAGAATTAGGACATGTGTTTGGGTAATAATAAAATCATTCTAACCCTTAATGACACTATTTACTATTAACTGTGGTAGTAAAAGTAAAAAGTTACTATTCATCAAAATTTATTTTCATCTCATTGAACCACATTATAGTCCATGATATTAACCATGACTCTCGGATTTTCGAAATTCCATTCACAGAAGTGGTATAATTAAATTTTATGTGAATTTCCATATTCTCTTAGGAGGTGGGTAAAAGACGGCGAAAAGTTCAATATAATTTTTATATATCTAAAACTATTATAAAATTAATCCAATGAATTACATTGAACATATATAGTTATTATTTATCTATTTTGACCTAAAATAAATTTAAATAAATTAAATAATTATTTAAATAAAATGATGGTTTTTTAATAGTAACATAGTGTTTTCACTATTCATCAAAATTGAATGTTTTCAGAAAAATACAAAAAATTCCCCATAGCCTAATTTAGATATTAAGAATCCAAAAAAGAAGTCCATTTTGAAAAATAAAAATTAAAGAAGTTGGTATTACTATTCATAGAGGCTAGTTTATATAACATATTGTTGTTTAGTGAAACTCAGTATTTCGTACAACATACACTATTGTGGAAGGTCGTGATTGCATGTAATGTAAGAAAAGTTAGGGATGAATGTATCACAAGCTCATTTTGGTGTAGCGTACAACACAAGACATCAATGAAATTAAAAATAATATTTTTCATAAAATCTCGGGGTGTTACCATTAGGGTGGGATCCTCTGTTGTTGAGAAACCATTGGCTTCTTGATTTTGGGGACATAGGGACGTATCTTGGGGTTCTCGTTGGTTCCAGTACTTCGAGGGATCTCCCTTATCCCTTTATGATGTTGTGACCTTACAAGAGAAGTGGTTTTTAATGTTAAAGTTGATGTTAGACTTTAGTCTTTTCTTGGCTTGTTCTTATGCTTCCTAGTTTCCTAAGTAGCCGCATAAACTTGTTTAACATTATTAATGAACATGAAACAAGGATGGGACAAATGGGTTTTTGTCTGATGTGAGTTGTTACTTGGTCATGGGTGCTGATTGTGTTCTTTAGGCCGGCTGAAGAAAAACCAAATTTTGGGTGAGTGATTGTTATCTAAACATATACTTGTAGTTTTGTGTTTCTTGTTTGCGCCCCACCCAAGTTGAGCACTTAGTGCCGAACTCCCCCATTTCATGGAGGAGGGTGTTTTTCTCCACACATTAATTAATGGATGGTTATTAGCTCCTTTCTGCTCCCTTTCCCAAATATCCCAAGTGTCTTCGGGTAGGCTGTGATGGCCTGAATTCCATTGTTACCCCAAGAATCATCGGGCATGGTAGTGTGGTGGTTGGCCCAGGTGTGTATGGTCAGGTGGTTTCCAATGTATCTTCAGGATGAGGCCCAGGTTTCTTCTGGTGTGGAAGTAGTTCTTCTAGCCTAGGTGTCTTTAGGCATGGCAGTGGATGTTCTGTCCTAGGTGTTCGCATGCATGGTTACATGTGACAGTTGTGGCTCAGGTGTTTGCAGGCGGGATGTGTGGTTGTGGCCCAGGTGTGTGCGTGCGGGGTATGGCAGTGGGACTGCGATAAGGATGGCGAGATTGGTCAGATGCGTAGGATGTCTTCAATAACTAGTGGGAAAGTGGCGTAGGCTACCCAAACATCAATGTGCTTTTATTATATATTAATACTTGCATTATTTTATTAGTGTGTCCGGTGAGTGGGTGGTTAGTTTCTTTACAAGGTGCTTGGTTATCTATTTTCTCACAGGGCATTAGTATGCCTCCCCACATGTGCATGAGAGTCCTTTATTTTTCCCTACTGAGTATAATTGTATTCTCACCCTACATATATGAAACTGTTTTCAGGTTTCTAGGAGGACTTCGGGGATCGTGCTGGATCGTACTAGATTGGACCTTTGGGACAGTTGCTATTGTTGTTTTCCTTCTCCTTGGTATTCTTTTGTCTTTGAAAATTTGTGACTTGTATATTTTACCTTGGAACATGCATATGGGAATGGTTTACTTTCAGCCATACATGCACTTTAGTTTTGGTGGTGTGGGATTTTCTATCTTATATCCTCATCCTATTAAAAGAAAAAGGGTAATTCCTTCCGTTTAGTGTGTGATTTTATACCCTTGGCACTGGCCTCCACTGTGAGACCTATTGAAGGCGGGTTTCAGGGGTCATTATCTATCCTTCAAATTAAATAAGGAAGTGTCTGGAAATCTGCAGACCCTTCCCTCCTTTTGGTGAAGCCGGGTCGTGACAATTATCATATTAAACATGACCAATACATATTTGTATGGGATTCATGTGACCAATATTGTCTCACATGATAATCTGGAGTATATTAACATAATGGAACCCACACTGAGTACATTCTATGATATATATGAGTTCAAAAATGATCTAACACTCGATTACATTGTATGATCAATCTAGATACATGAGATATATTCAGTATTGATGAGTTTAGTTCATCTCATGATTTGATGATTGGTACAGTGCATAGTGCAATGAGAATCACTCTATTGTTAGAGTCTCGTCCATACTATCAAACCAGTCCCCATCATGATTTTCTTAGTTTATCATTCATCTACGAGAACTGACCTACACTACAATGTCATTAGTGTCATTACATTTCCTTGAAATCTCCACATACAACTACACACCCACCCGCTTGACCTTATTCATTATTTAAGGCTTCATCTGAGACATTACCTATTAACACTTCTTTAGAGTCTGTCATGAATACACACCCACTGATTTATCCTTACTCATCATACATGGAATAATTCAAGGAGTTCCCCACATACCCTTATTTGGAGAGAATCACTATATAAACAACTATTTTTATATTGAAACCCTTATGTAATCGATATCTCTTGTACGACCAAATTTCATGGAATGAGGCAACAATAGGGGAATTTCACTCAGTTATTTCCTTTCATAGATCAGGATACCATCAAATTTCAAATAAATAACTTGAGGTGAAGTGATATCATTTCATGTTCTGTTATTGGGCCAACATATGATGACATCTCACCCGGAAATGTAGCTAATTACATAACACCATTACATGTAGCTGAGCATACTCAATATCTTACAGTGTGGAATACTCAATATGAGCATACAATCAATGATATGAGGTGTTGTACTAGAAGAAAATTAATTACTCATATCTAGAAATGATGTGTTATTATTTACATTTCATCAATATCAAAATTGTAATTACGAATAAAAATATATATTTTTTAATAATTTTTTACATTGTTTATTATTTTAAAAGGGAATCGATTGACTATCATTTTCTATGAATTTGGTTTTTAAATCATATCACCTTTCATATTAACATTGTGTCTACTCAAAAACATGAAAAATAATTAAAATTAATATATAACAATATTTTACCTCAATTGGAAATCATTTTATTTTGTTTCTATATTCAAATGCACATTGAAGCATTTTATGATGATGGAACTATTTTTTGGTCATCTGGGAAAATGACAACTTGGATTGATGCACTGTGGGTTTTTATAATTCTAAAATTAATATATGGTTGTTTTCATGTGATTTCATAGTAATATGAGCACATTTGGCCAACTACTTCTCTAAAAAGCCCATTTTTAATGATATGCATTTTCTAAAAACACCTTATTTAGTCCATTTGAGTACATCTCACATCGTATTGATGTGATGTGTACTCCAACATTTCAAAAGTAATTCAAAAAGAACTATCATAAAATTTCTCATAAATTAATTACCGTTATCTATTTTTTTAACCATGAAAATCACATTTTAGTGCTTGAAATTATTGAATCTACTTTTTCTATCATCTTGGGAAATGACACATCATTTTTATGTACAAGCATATACTAAATTTCAAAAAAAAATCTAAAATAGTTTCCTTTTGATTTCCCATCAATGCAATCTCATTTTACCAGCTCTCCCTCCAGTGAAAACATTTTTCAAGATTTCCATTTTCCTAAATTTCCTTGTTTAGTTAGTGGGATCACATCACAAGTTGGATTGACACATTTTATTCTCGCACACATCACATATAATTCGAAGACTACAATCATATAATTTCCGTAAATTAGAGATCATTTTAAGGGTTTTTATTATTCATAAATACATTTTATCATTTTAAAATAGTGATACAAAATTTTTAGAATTATTTGGAAAAAAAAATATCGATTTGACATGATCTCAGTTCATATAATTCAAAATTCAGTCCACAGATTTTGACTTCTGATTTCACAATAATATGAGCTCATATGTTCAGCTCGCCAACTATGGAGCTTGTTTCTAAGGACCAAATATATTTATGAACTACTAATTTATTCATATTTAACACATCTCATATCAAATTTATGTTCCATCCGCCCACACATATCAAAAACAATAAGACAAATATCATAATGTTTTACTGTAATTGGATAACAATTTCAATGTTTTAGCAATAAAACACGCATTTTGTGATTTTAAATTAATGAAAAAAACATTTTTAAACATCTCAAAAAAACAACACCTTGGATTGTTGGATCATAAGTTCTGGTTGCACTCAAATTAACACAGGTTTTATGGTGTATGAGGTCATTTTTATCACAACATGGGTTATCGAATCCACAGAGACCAAATATGTAATATAATGAAACAAATATTATATTCTTGTGTTTTGGCTATTATGTGGCCAATTATAGTTCAAAAATATTTTACTATTAACAGTTATTTATGAATTAATTTAAATCAATTAAAATAATGTGTTCATCATTGGTTATCGCTTGATGTGTATTGGATTAATTCCATTTTCAAATATTTTAATTTCATTAACTCGAGAATAATTCATTTAATGATACAAATATAACATAATAATTTATTGGTTTAACACCATTATAGACATATTATAATAACCAATATATTTGTAGTATCATCTTAATTCTCACTCCAAGTTAAAGGATATTATTATCACATGACAAGTGGGGTGATAAAATTCAATAAGGTAGAGAAATAAGAAAAATAATTAAATTAAGAACTCAAATAAAATAATTGATTAACAATTATTAAATGAAAAATAACTCCCAATCCTACCCCTTGATACTCTATTTAATCAACCCTTTTGAGGATCATCCATCCAACAATTCTTTTCTATCAATATAAGTGGGTATTAGACTCATGATTTTCCAATTAAAAATGAAAATAATGTAATAATGATCACACCATCGTTGTGTAAAAAAATTCACTAGAATTTGTGTGAAAAAGTTCAGAAACATGATTCAATGGTATCAATGAAATGATTAAAAGATCAAAAATAATAGAATATCAGGATAATGTTATATTAATATATGATGGTGAATGGAAAAAATTCATGATTAAAATCGATGATGTGATTAGAAAAAAGAAGTGGGAAATTAGAATTGAAAGCAATACATTAGATGTTATTTATCGTCAGAACTAGATCCTAATATAGGAATATTATGATAATTAGGTATACCAAAAACAATATATTACCTCCCAATTAATTATTAGTTTCGAAAGTTTCTGTAGAGTAAATGAAATTTGAGTTTTCATAATTTTCCTGAAAAATGGGACAAAATTCATCGACACTCATGGTGTGAAAATATGTCATTAAATATTGGAGAATAATTAATGATAATAGAATAGAAATATCATCAAACAGTTTTACTCTATTATATTTAAATAAATTTATAAAAATTGGTTTAGACATTTGGATGTTATGCATGAAATAATTTTCTATATTTATGGGTGTTTAGATATTTTAAGACATAGAATCGTCTCATTTTACTTCTTGGATCATCATGAAAACATATATATCATCTCTAGACAAATATTAATGAAATGAGACCCATAATTTTATATTTATAAGGTTAAAATTTTAGCTTAATTTTGATTGGGTTATTGTCCCCACTTTTTTTTCATGGGCCTTAGGTCCATTATGCTTTGTCCAGAAAATATTCGCATTCATTTCAAAAAATCTCTATATTATCATGGGTTTCATTAATATATGCTAAAAAAATATTACAATAAAAATATTCAATAATATCCCAGAATATAAAAAAAATTAATACAATTAATTCCACGTGTAGATAGTTGATTGGGCCCAAATTATCACTTTAAACATTAATTGAACATGTGATCAATAATTGAGTTAAAATTATAAATTAAATAAAAATTATTTTTATGGACATTTAAACACATTAATATTAGAATATTAATAATGAATATTATCAACTTTATGTGGCTAATAACAACCCCGACTTGATTTTTTCTAGTCTGAATAAAAATTATCTCACGAATATGAAATTAAATTCCCATTTCCAAAAACATATTAACATACAATGCTCAAAAAAAGACATCATGATGAACAATATTAAATCTAATAAAAAAATTTCAATGAAGCATGGTTTTTAAGAATATCCAATGACTAAAACCATTCTTTTGATCAAATTACAAATCACATTTCATCTAATTTAAACTATGCATGATGATGTGTATTTCATCACAAAAGGAAAGGGGCTCATTTAACTCTTCAAATATTTTAAATTGAAGCATTGGGTTATAAGAGATGATAGTGATTAGAATTTGGAAAAAAGGTAATGGGTGTAGGTGATTTAACATGAAATCATGGAATAAAATCACATGGTTTCATTTTGAGGTTAATTTATTAATAATTAAATCAATATTGTTAATTGTCACACGTACACTCCTTGGGGATGATTTATTGATGGGTATTAACATCAAATTTGAATGGATTTATTTGGAAATATTAAAATTATGATGCTGACAACTCTCACAGAATAGACCTTAGATCACATTGGAAACCCCAATAAGAGCCCATTAACAAAAAAAGAAAAAACAAAAAAATAATATGAAAAATGCATAGGCTATTTTTTCTACTAGAAAGAACTTAATTTAATGTTCATAGGTCTACTTGAACCCCCAAATTAAATAATACAATCTTTCAACATTTTCAGGACCCCATTTTTCTCTACATTAACTAGATGAAGATTTATTATTCCTTTTTGTTTGATAAAATATTTTAAAAATAATTCATAGAAAATCATTAAGGTCATAGGGAATGAGCTAGTCCCAGGAATATTTAAATGTATCCATCGAATTTTATTCCAATATTGTGTGATACATCATGGAGAAATTTCACTTTAGTAGAAATAATGAAAAACAAAATGTTGAAAAAATATTTTTGATTATCCCCAATGAAAAAATGATTTAAATAGGCTGAATCAACCTTAAATTAGCATTCAAACACTGAAGGGCAATTTAAATTGTAATCATTTTTATTTTCAAATTCACTTTACAAGATTTGTTCAATTTTTAATTGAGGTTTTTACAATAAAATTTATTATATGAGTTCTAATAATTGGTACAAACTCTATGTTTTTAATTTCTCCCAATGGTTTTGTGATTGATGTTTTTTAAAATTATCAATAGTTCTATATAAAAGTGATTCACACCATGGATATAATAGTTCATTATATGAGTTCAGAACATCGATTTAATCATGTCTTAGGCACCCATTAACAATTCCCTATTATTCATTAGGTTTAATTTTTATATTTTTTTAACAATCCTAGTTCATTTTCAATCATTGATTTCAAATATTCTAAATTTGGTCCTTCAGTATTTTATTTTGATTTTGAATCCTATGATGGATTTTTAATTAATGATTAAAATTTTCCATTAGATTTAACACATACTGAAATATTATAATATTATATTTTTTAAGGACAATATTCTATGTAGAAAAAATCATCTATTAATGTTGAGGAAGGGACAACGTGATTGGTTATGGGTTATGTAATTATTTATATGCTTTGTAGATTTAATCTTAAAGAAGTAACATTTGAATTAATTTTCTCCATTTGTTCACATAATTTTTCATGATTTTTTTAGGGATTATGTTGGATAATACATTATACATCATGTATATCAGTATGATATATCCCATTAACAATTCATGAGAGGGATGAAAATTTATCCTTTAATAATTCATCACCCAAAATATTATATGACTCCTTGGGTGTAGTGTTTTCATTCCAGGATTTGTCAAATTACCCATTTATATGAGGTGATTCACAATATTGATTTCCAATTTAATTTAGTCCTGTGTTGATATTACGTTACATTTGGATAAAATTCATTGGAGTAGATAAAAATTTTGATTTGATATATTTATGAATAAAAAAAATAGAAAGGGGAAAAGATAAGAGACATTGGGGTGAGAATAGAAAATTTGGTGTGAGAAGAGAAGTAGATTGTCTAAGGTACTTACATGGGTCCCTAGAAATGTCACCAAAATTTACCCATGTTTTATTATGTAAGTCGTTGCTTTAGCACATCATGGGTTATCTAATCCTCAGAGACCAAAGAAGTAACCTAAAAACACACGTTCTAGAGATTTGATTTTAATATTTAGTGGAAATATTTGGTTCAATTTGGTTTGATTATTAAAGGGTATTTATGAAATAAGTGAAGTTAATTTAAGATAATGAGTTTATAAAATGTTATTTCTTGGGGTGTTTTGGATGAATTCTTTTTTGTATTATTTGAATTTCGTTAACTTGAGAAGATTTCATAAAATGAAATAAATATAACCTAATAAAATATTGGTATAATAAAACAAAAAAATTATTCTAATCACCTATAATCTAATAAGATAATTTTTATGATAACTCCAAGGTAAATGATCTTATTATCATTCAAAAAGTGGGGTAAAAAAATCAATAAAGAAGAGGAAGAAAGAAAATAATTATATGAATAACTCAACTAAAATAATTAATTAAGAATAATTAACTGAGAAATAGCATCCAATACACCCCCTTAAAAATCATTTTAATCTAGTTATTATAGGATTATCTATCAATTTCTTCTATTCGATAAATGAAAGTGGTTATTAGAATCATGTGTGTGGAATTAAAGAAGAAAAAAAATGAAAAAATGATCAAACCATAACAATTTGTATAAATTAACAAGGATTAAACTGAAAAAATTCAAACCTTGATTAAAATTTGTCAACATTATATTGAAAATAATAAAAATAAGATTAGATGAAGATGATATTTTATTAATAAATAATAGTGAATGAAAACATACATGAGAAAAGTTGAAAATGTGATTACAAAATGAAAATGGGAAATTACAATTGAATAAAAAAACATTGGATATGTTAATTACCTTCACCACAATATCCTAATATATTCATATTAGGATTATTTTTTATACCCCTCCCCCATTATATATTCCATCCCCATTCATTATTTATGTCAAAATGTTTGTGAGTATAATAAAATTTATGTTTCAAAAAAGACAACAAAATGGGTCTGGAATCATCCCACATCCAGGAATGAAAATAAGTCATTATTTAAAGTTGAAAAACGATTTTAATAGAATAGAAATATTCTATTTTAGGATTCCAATATCATCTTTAAAAATTTAATGATAATTGGTTCAGATATTTGGATGATATTCTTGAAATTGCGGGATGACATGTTGTGTATTCAGATCTGGCCATACATTTATTCTTTTTCTTTGACATCCTAGACCATCATAAAAATTTCAGAATTCACTCCATCCAGTATTTAATGAAATGATCCCCATAATTTTCTATATATATAGTTAAAATTTTATCTTCATTGTATTTTTATTAGGGGACCCGCTTTTGTTATATGTGACATAGGACTATTATGCTTTGTCTAGAAAATATCTGCATTCATTTCCAAAAAACAGTATCTTCAATAAGAATACAATCATCATTACTCAATGTCAAAATTGTACAGTTAATGTGTTCAATTATAAAACAAAAATATAATTTTAATATAATTAATGAAATTAATTTCAGAAGCATATAAAAGTTTGGGACAAAATTTTCACTTTAAACATTAATTTCACATGTGATGAGAAATTGAGTTCAAATTATGAAACACACTAAAACTAGTGTTTATGGACATTGAAACACATTAATATTAAAATATTTGCATTAATATTGTCTTATTTCATTGTATATCCACGATCTAATAAGTAAAAAATGAATATATTGTTGTTTTAGTGTGATTTCACATTAATCAAAGCTCATTTTGTATGCTCGCCCTCTTTGGATAATGTTTCTAAAGATCATTATTTTCATAGAACTCTTAATTAAGTATATTCGAGAAAATCACATGTCATCCTGAATCCCCATCTACTCTCAAACATCAAAACTATTCTAAAAAATTTTCCATAATATATTACTTCTACTTGAGATTGTATTCTATGGCGTTAACGGTCAAATACATTTTCTGGGGTTTTAAATTACTGAAACTCTATTTTAAGTCATCTTGAAAAAATTACACCATTTATTGACACATTGTTGATTAGTAAAATTGAATAATAAATCAAATAATTTTTATATGAATTCATAAAAATACGAGCTCATTTTCCCATCTCTTCCTCTTTGGCACCCATTTTTAAAGACTTCCATTTTCTAGAGGAAACTTATTTAGTCAGTTCAAGAACATTGCATGTCAGATTGTTTCATCATCTACTAAGAAACAATAAAAATAATTTTATTAAATCTTTCATAAGATTTCAGATCATTTGTATATTTTTTGTGGCTTTAATAGTGAAATTCATATTTTATAGTTCAAAATCACTGAAGCTATATTTTAGGTCTTCTCAGTAAAATAATAACTTAGTTTGACGCATAATGAGTTCATATAATTCAAAAAAAAATATTGTAGTTTAATTGATATCTAAAAATAATTTGATATCATTATTATAGATCATCCTTGGTGGAACACATTTTTAAAGTCATCCATTTTGAAATAACTACTCATTAATCCATTGGATCACATCCCACATCATATTGATGGGTCGTATGATCACACACAACAACAATAATTATAACGTTTCTTCTATAAGTTTTAATGTCAATTGGAGAAAATCTTATATGGATTTAATTTTCAAACATATATTTTTGAATTTTATATTTTTAGAAGTACATTATCCATTATCTTGAGAAAAATAAACCTCAACTTAATGTTAAGTAGGCTCATAAAATTCAAAAATAATTGTTAAGAAAAAACCTATGATTTTCATGAAATCTAAATGCATTTGGTCATCTCTCCCTCTATGGTTGACATTTTTAAAAACTATCAATTTCTAAAATATCTTTATTTATTCATTTTGATCACATTAGACAACATATTGACACTCTAATTGATCTCACATGTCAAAAATAACTATAAATGAGATTTTATAGCACTTCATGTCAATTTTAGATTTTTTTTTCATTGTTTAAACCATCAAACACATTTTTTATCATATTAAATTTCTTAAACTGTTTTTTCAATCATCTTAGGAAAAATATACTTCTGTTTGATTCACCACATGTTCATAAAATAAAAATAAATAAAATTACACATATTTTTTTAATAATTTCATAACATTATGACCTTATTTAGCCAGCTTGCTTGCAATGGAACAAATTTTTAAACTCTATAATTTTTTAAAAAAACATTATTTCATTTAAATTAAGTGAATTTTGAACCCAATTAAAAAATAAAATATAAGAAAATTTTAAAAAGTTTATTTCAAATGGTTCAATTATGTATGAAATATTTGAAAAAAGTACTTACCTAATGTAAAAAACAAAAAGAAATTACATGACACAAACATTATTGTTGAAAAATATAATATTTAAAATTTTAAAAAAATATATATTTATAAAATTTATTATATATAAAGTCTATATGAACTTTTAACCTTTTATCAATGATAATACAAAATATTTGAAAATAAAATATATTTCAAAAATAATAAAAAAATGATTTCAATATTCACAGAAAAAATTATGTGTCAAAACTAATTTATAAATATAGAGGTTGTGTTTTTAAAGAACAATATTGGGTACCGTTGAATTTATTTTTCACCAAAATTGTATGTGATATTTTTTAGTTTTTTTAACTTATTATATGTTTAATCCATTTTAATGTTTTATATAGATTGATTTTTTAGTTTATATTTTATAGGCTTCCAAGGCCTCATACTTGATACATTATTATGTTCCTAGTAGATGAATTTGTAAGAATATAAAATATAAACTAAAAATAGAGTATAAATAATCTTAAAAACATAGATCAAGCCTATATAAAATAGTAAAAAATTAGAAAAATATAATAAAGAAAAAAAGAAAATATAATTTACTTGAAACAAAAATTATCGTTTAGAACCATTAAATTTAGAATTCAAAAAATATATTAGCATGAATTTTAGAGTATGTAAAATAAATATGAAATCTAAAACATTGAATATTTAAATAATTATTAATTGAAAATAAATGGAACATAAAAAATAATAAATATTAAAAAAATATTATGATATTATTGTAAAATATAATGAATTTCATATTTATATAAATAATAATTATATTTTGAAATATTTAGAAGTGTAAATATATTAATTATTAATAATGATGTAAATAATATTATTCATAATTTTACTAATAAATTAGTTATTATTTTAATATAAATTAAATTTTAATTATATTTTCAATAGTTGAAATAAAATTGTTCACAATAAGGTTATTATTGAAAATTTAAAACATTAAAATTTTACATTTATAATATCCATAATAGTAATATATTTTTTTCTTTAATAATATAAAATAATCCATTTTTTAACATTTCTTATAATCTAGTTATTTAAGTATTTAATAATATTAATGAATAATATAATTAATATTAATATTTATTCTGAAAAATCATTTTTTTCAAAATTATTATATATGGTTAATTATTATTTAATATTAAAAATATTTAATAATAATATATTTGTAATTTATTATACTAAAAAATAAAATTCAAATTATTTTAATAAATATAAAATTATCTATTATATTTATTATAAATATTTTTATTGTATTTATTTTTGTATCTTTTATAATTAATAAAAAAATTCATTAACCAATATGATAATAAAATAAATAATATTCATTAGATTATTACTTTTTAAAATTTATAATAACCAATTATCTATATTTTTTTATTATTTATATTCAATATTAAAAATTATAAATAAAATTTTTTTTATTATTATTTACATTATGTATCACATTATTTAAAAATATTTAAATAATATTTAATTATTTCATTTACTTTTTATAACATGCATGTGTATATAAACAATACAAAAAATAAGAACAAGAGAACTTATTTTTTTCATGAATAGTTTTGGACGGTCGGCGATTTTCAGAAAAAGTGACATCTTGAATATTTTTCTTATGAAGTCCCTTTATTAGAAAGCGGCTTCTTATTTACATTTCTTCCAAAGGAATTTTTATATATAGAGGCATAGATAATGAATATTTATTGAAGTCATTATTTCAAAAGACTCTCATTCTTCAATGAACCCCACCACCAACGCCGCATGTTATATTGAGAATTTTTTTTGTGAAATCTATGTATTAGAATTTTGTTTTTTTATTGACATGTGATTCTGTTTAATGGTGTTGTATATCATTTTTTCTTTAAGGATCATTGAACTTCTTTAGAAGAAATATTATTATGTTAATTAGATTATTTTTATAATATCACAGTAACATATGTATTGTTTCAACTCCATATTTTGGGATAATACAAATAAATTTCATACCCAACATATCCTAGATATAAAATGAGGTTGATCTTACACAGCTGAAACCCCAAAATATTGGTACTAGAGCCTAGTTGAGCATAATTTTTTTATGTCAAAATTTAGAATTGATTATTCATAACATTTAAAAAATATGTTAGAGGTTTTTCATAGTAGAATTATTTTATTAATTTCATTCATTTTGCTCAGTAATTCTCTTTGGTTATAATTTTTAATATTCAACTGAGAGTATTTCCTTTCTATTTCTCTATTCTATTTGCCTGTAGGGGCTATAAATATTACTTTTGGTTGTTGATACATATGTCTCCCACTTTTTTGGGGGTTAGGAGTGGGTTTATCCGAAGATTGGATTACTGAGAGTGTGTCAATTAGTTGTGTTGTTTATGGAAGAATATGTCTAGTTATTTTGTCTATATTGATATTCCTTTTAACATTAAGATATTGGGATTATATGTATCTCCGGTTAACACCTGGGTTTTATGTTCATGATGGATGTGCTACCTATTTATTAATTTTCATTAATAGTAGTGATCAAGATTTTTTATTATTGGGTTTTTCATCAGTGTTTGATTCTTGTTTGGTCCAAAATATCTTTTGTCCTTTATAATTCAACCCATTAGTGATTAAAATAGATTTCATGTAAATTTGGTGCCTTCTGTTTATAGAAAGCTAGACTTGGATGTGACATCTTACTTTTTATATTATTTCTCTTTGATAAATATAGTGTCTCACTTCATATATTCTTCCCATTACACGTGATTTATAGCGGTACCATGTTTTTGAGGAATCCTTCTTGATCAATTAGATTAGGAAAACATATCTCACAAGGTAGAGATTCATGAACCACTTTAAAGATTAATTTATTACTATATTGAAATACCTCCTCATGGGTTTTATCTTTGTAGAGTTTCTCATCTTGAGGATTGTATTGGTTTAATAAGATGGTCTAGCTTTCTCATCCATGGTGATTTGGGTTTAGGTGGTGAATATTTTTTGGTTTTGGGCACATTGAGAGAATGAAAAGGTTAGTGATGAATAAAATTTCATCTAATAATCATTTCTTGATACTATGAGTGGTGATCTTGAACATCAAATTTATAATTAATTTATTTAATATTTGAAGAAATAAATATATTGTCTTAGAATCATTCTTTATTGATGAATTTTCATCATCTAAAAATACCTTTTTGGGAATACCTTTGTTGCACTATGAGGATCCAAGGATAGAATACCTCTAATAGTTATCCATATGTTCTCCGATGATCTTTCAGAAACACCACTCAGTATCAAGGTACTAGTTCATTGAGTCAAATATCATTCATTGTTTTATTTTTGATCAATTTTTCTTGGTCTAGATAAAATCCCTCATAAACTACTTGTTCTTTAGAGGTAGAGAGAAAGAGAATTTGAGAGGGAATTTGTTATCAACAACAACGCTCTATTACCTATTTTTTGGATTCTCTACACAATAAACATAACCGCCTATTTTTAGTGTTGGGATTTATGTTATAATATTAGTAAACAGAATAGCGTATATTAAAAAACATTTAATCACTTACCTCATAATAATAATTATATATAATTATTACTTTCAGTAGTAGAAAAACGTGCACAATAAAAAATATTATATAAAATTCTTGTTAATTTATATTTTTCAATAGAATAGGTCTTGGTCCTTTCAAAATCCTATATCATTTATTAAATAATCAATTCGATATTTTATTCATAAATAAATATTTTATTCATAATCATGAAAATAAATATTTATTAAAATATTCAATAAATATAATAAATATTGTATTCACATACTGAATAATAAATATTAATTTAATTTATGTGATCAATATAACTTCCATAATGTTATTCCACATAATATAGAATAATATTTATTCAATTAAATAAACTCATTTAGACTTTAATAGAGATCAACAGAAAGACTTAGTGTGTGGCCACGTAGGATTCTATCCTTTTGAAATTAGTGGGCTTGCTTAAAGTGAAATGTTACTATATTTAAATAGTTTAAGGAACCCATGATAAAGAACATAATGTCACAATATCTTCAACCACATATAAATGTTCATTGTGTAATATAACCCCATTGTCATAATATCTCATCAAAAAGGTTTCAAATATATGACATCATCCTATATTCTCGATATGTCTTTCGATAACTATAGTGAATAAACACATTGTTACACCATGTCCATGGAATTTAATTAGATGGTTCTATTCCAGTATAATGGTCGACATATCAATTTTCATTAATATGGAATGGTAAATCAATCCTCAACATATTCATTACTGACATGTCACTCATGATGCACCCAACATGTCGAACTTCTCCAAGAACTGCTATCCTCAAGGATTTTGAAATTCATCTCATTAAGAAAGTTCTAATGTGAATTAATAGTATTCATAATGTCTAAGGTAAATCACACCCATTTGTAGATAGGAATATTCGATGACACAATGTACGTGCAATTTCTATTAATGGGAATGTTCTCATAATATATTGTCCTGGAGATTACTATATTATATCATCACGAGCCGAAGCCTCATCTACGTATGAGTACTCTCACATGACTGTCTATGTACTATTTGTCCCATCATATTTCATTATCGAACAATAGAAAATTATTTTAGAATATCTTCATAGCACACCATGGTTCCCATCATAGCGGGGAACACGAATGACCTCATCAATGAAATGTATAATCTATGAAATTATTACATTAGACTCATGCACAACAATAAACATTATATAATAAAAAGTTTTATTAATATTCAATACATATAATATTTATAGAATCAAATTTTAAACAGTTGGTTCTAGGAGAACAACTCTAAAAAATTCCCACATGGACTAGGGCCAACTACATATGACCTTTACTCTACTAAACCTCACATGATAGTCATGTTTTTAATGAGTAAATTCTCTATTCAATGGGTCCACCACATTTTCAACCATAGAAATACATCTCACTATAACTTCACCACTCTAATAAAAATACCTCTATATTTGATACTTATGAATTCAATGTTTTGTCCGCTGATGTGACCATGGAAATTTTTCAAGATCCACTACAGTAATATTATCAAAATAGAGTGTGAGATGATCTTTACTATGAAGTACCACATTAATATCTTGGATGAAGTTACACATTTATATTTAATATTTATCATCCAAAAAATCCACATTTTACTCAAAATCTACTTTAGAATTTGCAACCACAACATAATTTGAGTTTTTTCAGCTCACAACACTTTTATTCAAAGTGAATATATATCATTATTGTGACTTTATTTCATCTTGATTAGTTTGGAAACTAGCATCTTAATATCCTCAAATTAATATTTTCTTATCACCTCTATAAATGATGAATATATCTATAGTACTCTTTACACACATAAATTTAGTCTTGACTGTCATCATATGTTGGTCATCAAGATCTGCTTGATATCTTCCCACCACACTTAATGTGTTAGAAACATCGTATCTAGTACATATAATAGCATACATGTCTAACTGAATCGTAGTTTCATATGAAATACATGGAATTTTTTGTTTCCTCATGTGTTTGAAGATACGTTTTCCTTGAAAGATGAATTTCATGTGCTGCTGGAAACAAACCCCTCTTGGATTTTTCCATACTGAATCTCTTTCGTATCAAGTTAATGTATGTACATTGACATAGGTCGAGCAACCTATTGGATTTATCATAATGGATCAAGATCCTAATAATATATGATGCATCAACCAAGTCCTTCATGGAGGATAATTTATTCAACCATGTCTTAAAAAATTTTAAGACTAGAATTTATTTTCAAATGAGTAATATGGAATCAATATATTATAGTAAGAAAATTAGAGCACACCAACTGAAAAATTTATAGACACGTGTATTGAATTCATTATTTTTGAAAATATATTATGTAATGGCCTCTTGATAATGAATATTCCATGACAAGGAGGCATTCACTAATCAATAAAATTTTATTTGCAACGTTCATACCATGATGACATCCTTTGGATTTAAAACCCTTCATGTTTTGTCATAGAGACATATTCTTGATGGTTCTTATTAATGAAGTCTGTTTTGAAAACCATTTTCCAAATCTTCTAATCACAAAAAATATACAATGGAATGTAAAATTCTGATTGACTTTAGTGTTCAATTTTTGAAAAGGTTTCTCCATATTCAATGACTTGAAGCAATTTAATCACTTTTTCAACCATTCACACCTTATAGTTACTATATTTTTGATCCATATCCAGTTTCTACGTGAATACACTTTTGAAGCCAATGTGATTTAAATCTATAAGAGGGTATACCAAAATTAATAATTACTTTTGGTATGTGGAATCCATTTGAGAATCCATGGATTCTTTCCACTTAGAAACTTTTGATCAACTTAATTCATCCATGTATGTTATAGGATCATTATTATCAACTAATGGTGAGTCACAATACTCTGTTAATACAAAACCATACCATTCTGGTTCACAAACATCTTTATTAATTCTACTCAGTAATGGTTTATCTAGAAAATTTATTTTTCCATAGGGCATTGTTGAATATTTCCATTTTCCAAATCATATGTATCGTGAGCCTCAAATTCATCAAATTCTTTCTCACTCCAACTATCCATTTTATAGATAATATCATCCTCATGAAATATGTGACATCTTTCAACTACAACAGTTTTTCCGAAATATTGTATAGGCAGTATCCACTTATATTTTATGATGTCCTATAATGACACACTTTTTGACTAATGGTGAAATATATTAACTATAAGTGGACATAACAAATGTATTTCAACCCCATAAATGTAAGTATGAAAAATAAGTTTCATTCCATTCCATAATTGGTATGGTATACCATCAGTTACTTTAGATAGAACTCTGTATAGTACCTATTTTGTGGTTTGTAACATGTATCCCCAAAAAGATAATAGAAAATATTAATGACTCATCATTGATCTAACCATGTCCATCAAGGTGTGATTCATTATTTCACTTACACCATTCCACTGAGACCTATAAGTAGGAGTGTGTTGGGATCAAATACCTAACTTTCCTATATAATCAATGAAGTTTTTATTAATTTATTCTCCACCATGGTATGAGAAATGTTACTTAATATTCTTACCAATATTTTTTTCAACTTCATTAACATATTCCTTGAATTTTCCAAAAGAATACAACTTATACCGCATTAGGTAGACATATTTATTTCTACTAAAATCCTTAGTAATAGTTACAAATTATGAGTATCAACCACTTCTTCTATAGGAAATGGTCCACAAACATTATGATAAACTAATTCATTATGCTAATTACTCCATTCACCTCTACAACTAAATGGGGATTTGGTAAATTTTCCTTATGAAAGTATGTGACACACACCAAGTAGTTTTAGTTAAAAAGAATCTAAATATCCATCTTCATAATATTTTATTCATGTGGTTTTCATTTACAAGGCCATGATGGTGATGCGAAAGATTGGTGTGGTATGTTTCTTGTGATGTTACGTCACTATCAATTTCCATTATTTGGTTCATGTAATCCAACACATATAGAATGTTATTTAAATGTGTCTTACCATTACAATTGATTTCATTCTAAAGGAAGAAATAGTTATTCCAAAATTTGAAAATAAATCCATCTATGTCAGGTCTTTATACATATATAATATTTTTGGTAATTTAAGTCACATACTAACAACCCTTTAAAACCAAGAACATTTTTATTGGAAACATGAGGTGGTAGTTCCTAATATCTTCAACATCAATTTTAGTTTCATTGGCTAATTGAAGATATATCTCTCCTCAGTCATTCTTTCACAATATAACTAACTACTATATTTGAATACATATGTGAGAACCACAAGCTTTATCTATTTCCCAATTTTTAGAAATTGATAAATTTCACTCAATGAAAAAAGAGCATAATGCTTCCCATTTAATCATTATATGGGTGTAGTTTCTCTTACAATGGTCCTTCTAGCCACATGAAAAGCAGATAGAATCATGTTCCCTTTCTTTCCATTGATCATCCTCTTCTTAGAAGGGATTGATGAAGCATTTGTCTTAAATCTCATCTCTCTTCATTTCCACTTTTTGACCATAAGGATATAAATTTTTTCAATCTTCATATCATTATAAATTGAAAATGAAAAGTAAGAAGATTTTGTAGATACATTTCCATGTTTTACATTTTATGAATCAAATCAAAGTTATTGATGATCTAAGGAAGTGTTTCCAAAATGAGGTTGGTGACTGATTCTTCAGTGAGACTAAACCCAAAATCTAATAAATAATCAATTTAAATAATTATCTAGATATATGAGGTCTAGTTCGGGCATCATATCCAATATTTCTCTAAAAGAGGACATTGTATATCTCAAACTATTCTTTTCTAGATCTCTCCTAGTAAAGACTATAGAGGTGTTCAAGAATGATATATGCATCCATCTTTACGGTAGAATTTATTAGCTAACTATTAATTGATAAATGCAACATCCATTGAATTCTTACTATATTGATGAAATCTATTTCATATACATGGAACTCATCATCTATCATCTCTTTTATTGGTGGATCAGGCATTGAGGATTCAATCATGTTCGATTTTCATTCATGGAATATCTCATTCCAAAGTCATCTAAACCACTTCTATATGTTATTGTCAGTTAGGAGGTTATCATTCTTCTAATTTGATTATATGGATAGTATTGATAATGAAATTTATATTTTATACTATAATTAAAAACATAAAATGAATAATATTTTTCATGATTATAAAAAGGTGAGATATAATAATCTAAATGTTTTATTAAATATACACGTATTTTATCAAGTCTCAATAACCCTAACCATTGAACAAGAAAAGTGTAATTTCATTAACATTGTAGTATAAAGGATTCCCATTAATTTTATTAATGATCTAGACATATTACATGAAAACCATAATAATTTAATTCGGTAGGCAGTTCCTCTAACTTTAGATTTTAAGTTCCATGATCCGTTATATGGAATCCCCTATCCTGAAACCCTAACATGGATTTCCTCAACACATGACTCCAAATTTGTATTAAAAAAAACCATGTGCATTATAATCAATACAATATTGGCTATATATACCCAAAAATATCTTAATAACTCTCCAACAAAATTATGTGTCCATACTTTGTGCATGTTCTACAAATAGTTGTATGGTTTTATTCCCTATCAAGTCATGGAAGAATTAGTCTCACATAATATTTCATTGAACGAATTTAATTTATTATTCATTAATTTTATCTTTTTTTATCTATAAAAATTAATGTTAATATTATGGCAGTGTTACTTAATTAATTAACCATGATGCAAAAAACATTTTCACACACATCCTTTTTATAATTTACCTTCATTGTGCATTAATTCAATTATTAATGTGATCGCAGTTTTGAATATTTATGATTGGTTATTTCAAATATATAAATAATTAATTAATTAAATGACATGTTCATTAGATTTAGATAATGGTTGATTTAATGTGTAAATATTATTCCAACCATTGACCATAGGGAAATAACTTATATTTCTAGTCACTCCATGAGTTACTACATTCTACCTATCCACCTGTGTATTACCTGGTTTTGCATCATTATTGATTCATCAGGAACCACCTCCACATGCCTTGGGATGCACCATTAATTACATATTTTTTTAATAACATGTAGGTGATGGGAACAATTGGATTTGATAAAGATGATTAAATAAATATCTTTGGGCACACATGTCATACATAATAATAGGGGGAGGACTGACTTGCTTGAAATCATTTAATTTAATATTAAATAATTTTAAACTAAAGAAATAAATTAATTTAAAAAATACAACACATTTATAAATAATTTTTGAATCTCGTGAATTTTCATACATGCAATGAATATGAAATAGTAAATCACTATTATTCATTACATTATTTGTTCATTTTTTATTTAAGATGAACACACATTAATTAAATAATTAAAAACATGACAAATTAATCCCCTTTCATCTCAATGATAATCCAATATTATTTTTTGATACCCATCATTAATGGAATTCCTGGTAAACAAACGTTTTTAACAATAATGATATATTAATTAAAATAAATCAATTAATCATTTAAAATTATTTAAAACCATTATTTCATTTTCAAACACCAAGTAGTGTGCCAATCAATAAAATAATAATTTAATACTGTAATTTGAAATTTAAAGTAATTTTAATTTTTTTATGGGGAGACTGCATGAAGTGAACATCTAGCTACATGCCATATACCTCAGTTACCATATAAATAATCACATGCTTGGTGCTTCAAAATGTTATCTCAGCTGAAATACATGGTGTGTAAATGCAAGAAACACACTATATATCCACACTACATGTGCCAAATTAGCACGTTCAATATGAGGTGTGTTACAAAAGCACATCACATCTACATACAATTCCCATGGGTAGATTTCATTTTTTCTGGTCACAAATCATGTAACAATGTTATACTAGCCAATGATTTGGAACATCTGAATAGAATCTCTCATCATTATTAGTTTGTTCATAAGAATTTATGAAAATGAAACACTGAATGAACTTGATTAATATATTGTTAACATGTTAATTAATTTTAAATTAACTAATGAATAGTATGAATTGAAAATATATCCACAATATGTGGAAATCAAAAAAAATATATATAATTATATATTTCAACATGATCACTATGAAACCACATGTTTGTTCTGGTCATAGAAAAATCCTATAGAGGTGGGTGATATGTAAATTTTATTTATAATAGTTGCCTGAATCCAAGTGAAAGGATATTTCATATTTTTATTTATAAATTATTAATATAATTATTTAATAAATAACTAAATTGTCTTTATAACATTTTTCATTGATGAATTTTGATTATTTAAAAATATCAATTTAGATTACATTAATTGTGATATGAGAATCAATGGATAGAATACATATAGTAGTGATCCACATGTGCTCCTATGATCTCTAAGAAACACCACTGGATCTCTGGGTTCTTGAGTGAGGAGTCAAACACCTTTCATTGTTAATTTAGGATCACTTGTTCTTCTGTATTGGAGAAATATCTCATAAAATACATTTTCATGATAAGGAGTGAGAAAGGGTTGATAGAGAATTAGTTATGCACAAAAATTCACTATTCTCAATTTATTGATTCTATACACAATATACATATTTTAATTTTTGTTGAGTTGGGATTTATGTTAAAATATTAATTAATTTCATGCTAATGATTAAATAACAATTATTAACTTCAATAAATCACATACTGCATAATAATAATTATATAATTATGATTTTTTGAAGTGCAACAACTTTCACAATCACTAATATTATATAATAGTATTGTTAATTAATATATTTCAACTGAATCAGTATTGGTCGGTTCAAACTCCTCAATCATTTATTGAACAACTGAAGAATTATTTTATTCATAAATAAAAATTTTATTTACAATATAGGAAATAAATATTTGTTTAAATTAATAAATAAAATAAATATTTTATTCACATGTTAGTGAATAAAAATTTATTTAATTTATGACATCAGTATAACATGAATAAAATTATCTCTCATACTTTAGTATAATATTTTTTTCATTAATTCAAATCCAATAAAATTTAATTGAGATCAATAAAACACATAGTGTGTGACCCTCTAGGATTCATTCTCATTGGCTTTAGGACGGCTTGCACATATTCCAAGATTACTATTTAGAAATAGGTCAGGTCACCTAATAGAATGAACATAATGTCACAAAGTCAACAACACCATCTGAACACTCACTATGTAATATAGTCATTATTTCACAATATTTCATCAGATAACATTCACATCAATGACACCAACCTATAGGCTTGATATGTCTTTTGTTTTCTATCTTAAATAACAGGTCATTACACTATGCCCATATAATTTAATGTGATGGTTCTATTTCAATCATATTGATGATATATAAACATCCATTAATATATAGGTACTAACCCTTAATTGAATTATCCATTAGTTTCATGTCACTCATGACACAACCAACGTATCCAACTTTTCCATGAACTGTTATCATCATGTTTTATGAAATACATCTAAGTACACAATTTTTTATATGGCTTAATAGTATTGTTAATGATAAAGGACCATCGCACATGATTGTAGATTTAAATACCTGACGACAGAATAACATGATGAATTCCTATTGAAGGGTTTATTATCAAAATATCACATATTTTAAATTACAAGCAATGATCATTATAAGGGGAATCCACATCTACTTATGAGTCCTTGCACCTAACAATCGATGTTCTATGTGTCTCATCATAGAATATTATCCAACTACATTCCACTATTTGTGAATATCATCACGACACATAAATATTCTAGTCATAGAGGGGAACCACTATGACCTCATCAATGCAATTTATACACTTAGAAATTATTACATCAGAGTCATGTATAATAATAAAAATTATGTAATAAAGTGTTTTAATATTATTCAATACATCAAATATTCATGTAATCAAAGTACAAAAAGTTGGTCATAGGATATCAACTCCAATAAAATTTTCTTTTTTGATTTTTCACTTCATAATTATTATTATATTTATTTTATTTCATGTTTTTATTTTCATTATTTAATTTTATTTCAATTTTATATCCTTAGTTATTTTTTGGGATTTATTTTTTCATATTTTTGAGGATTGGTATGATTATACACCACCATAAATTGTAAGAACTAGATTATATTGAGGGACTTCATCATTCTCATTGCATCATAGGGAGACAAATAAAAGTTCTACGATGTGTGAAATTTTTAGTAGAATGGTCTTTGTGATCAATTTTTAGCATCCATAGATTTTCATTAATTTTTTAAATCAATTATTATATTGATGCCTGATGGGGGATGATTTGGTTTATACCCAATAGGTGTTTCCAATTTAGGATGTGAAGTGAAAATAAATTTTTATGGGTGGTGTAGAATCATCATAAGGTTTCATTTTAATTTATAAAGTTGAGAATCATATATTTAAATTCACATTTTATAAAATAAAATGGACATATAATATTTTATTTTTATTTGATAAAATATTGGGATGTGAAAAATATTTTTTTTCATCATTATCTGCTACTTCTCTAATAACATATTTGGATGTATTTTCTAGGTTCCCTTCCACTGTATATATGTACATGATTATTCACACCAACATGATCATCATGGTTTCTTTCCACTTATTCAATTTTGGGAATGATACATTTTTTCTAGTTCATGGATAGTTATAGAAGGAGTTCTAGGACACTCAATTACAATATGTGGGATACTGGTAAGAAGAAGGGTAATGATATTGTTCACAATAGATCATGATGGTGAGCAATCATCGTCGTGTCCCCCAGGTTCACTGCAATAGAGGATAAGGCATGCTTGTAACTGTTTTTTAGGTTTCTTGATATAGTGATTGAGGTGGGGAGAAAATGTTTCTTCGTTGTTTGGCATGAGATAAGAGTGACCATTGAGGTGGATTTATTCTTCCCTAGAGTGGAAATAGTAGTGGATTGGTTGGATATGGATAGGAAATAATTCTTGACCTTGGCCAGAGAGGTATACAATTCTTCTTTGGACAGACACACACAATGACCACATAGATGGAATGCTATGGTGGATGATTTGGGAAAAAATAGTGTACTTAGCGGATCTCAAAAAGTAAGAATAGGGTCTATATTTTTTCATCGTGGATCAATCGAGGGGGTCCTAAGGATGTTTTCTGGGTATCCAAACCATGAGTACTCAAAATATACTATGATGATTTCTACCCATATCATGTTGGCATAGAAAATTTTATGCCAAATACTATTAAAAAGGGATTTGGTCTGATATTTTTTCTTTTTTGATTTATTATCAATTTTTATATGTGTTATTAATTTCATTATTCTTGTAAAAAAAATTATTTAAAAGTAGAATACTAATGATGACTCTATCATATTCACATATTATAATTGGATAAATCATGTGACTTTGAAATTTACCTTTTACAGTATTCTACTTTTTTTCTATTACCTATAACGATGAACATCGATGCTGTGTGGTTTATTGTAAAATTTATTTTGAAATTATTTAATATTAATGAAGCAATCTAATCATTGGTATTCATGGTTTTTAATTTTCTTATTGTTTCCATAATTGGTGCTTACTGATGTGATTTTCTATGAATCAGAACATTTTTTCATTTATAGAAATACATATTGGAAAAATATAAAATTTAATTCTCAATGTTATTGATTTTGTAATATGAATATTTATTTAGATCATATTTAGGTATGTTTATGATAATTATATAATGCTTTGTCAATGTACTAACCATTTACATGTTTTTTGGTCCAATTTTGGTCTATATCCTTTGTTCATTAGTTCTCATGTAATATTATTAGATGAATTATATTTCTATTTATTGGATTATTCAAAATAGATTAGAGAATCAAAAATATTTTCTCATTTAATTATTTTTAAATTATGCAAACAAATTTTATACCAAATGAATCATAATTATTATATAAGTTATTCCATGGACAACATAGATCCCAATAGTTTAAATCTACCTGACCAGAAAATGTTGTCATGATTTGGAAAGTATTTTTTTAATGTCATTAAATATTTCTGCAAAAAAAATTAAAATAAAAATATATAGTATTATGATGGTGATTTTGTTTCCTAATGATTAATTTTATATGTATTTCTGTTTTTCAATTCATGTTAATCAGTTTTCTCCTATATTTCAATATATAGATATCGTTCTTATTGTACATTTCCATTATTTTATTTAATAATATGTTATCAAAAATCATTAGGAATATGTGATATTTAGTTTATTTTATGAATAGTTACAAAATCCATGCTTTGATATTATAAATTATTATTATTTTCTATATATTTTTTACAACAACCATGTTGAGATTTTGGAAATATTTGACACAGAAAACACAATGGTTATAATGTTTATTTACAAACACAATAACTGACTTGAAATTAAATATATGAAAATTTTATATTAGTATATATACATATTTTTTATTATTGATTTTATGTTTCATGCTTGAAAAAATCTATTATAAAAAAAGAATAATATAATTTTGGTATGCAAAAAATTAAATATTAATCTAAATGTAATATTATCATGATATTTAAATGATTAAAATTAAATTAAAGAAACTTGATTTTTAAAAATGATATTGAATAAAAAATGTATAAATTAATATTTTCCTACACCTATGGGTACCAAATGCAAGAATATATTCTCAAATAAATATTCTTTTTCTTTTTTCAATCTCTAAAAAATAATATTTATTGCATCTTATAGGCATAAATTTAATTATAATGAAAAATTAACATTAAAAATCATGTCAAAACAATAATTATTAATTTATAAATAAATTATATTGTGGAGAAGTTAGAATATAATTCAAAAAAAAATCATATAAAAATATATAATTTGAAAAATAAACATTTAATTAAATACTATTGGCCTATAACATTTCTATCTATATATAATCTATTAAGAATTAAATTTTTCTTATATTAAAATTTCTCAACTCATTATAATTTCCCAAATCAGTAATGAAATGAATAATAATCATCACTTAAGAGAAATTAATATCATACATCACTTCTATTTTAAAAAACAATGTGATTTGAACATGAATTTTAACTCTATATTCCATTGATATTTTATTGAATATAATGAATATGTATCCTATTATTGTAGGTTTTGGGTGCAGAAAAAGCATGTGATGGTTCTATGCCAACAATTATTTTATTTATTTTCTTTTGTACTGGTATTTATATGGTTGGACCACTTGGTGACCATTGTTGTATTGTATTCCATATCTATTCGGTGTTTTACTACATTTAACTATAACATGTTGTTTTATTTTCAATGTTTACTACTTTTGTACTCTATTTACTTTCTACAGGGTATTGTACTTAGTTGTTTCCCACTTCTTAGTGTTATATGAGTGTATAACACCCCATTGTACAACCTTTTCACCTCCACTACTAGTCAGTGGCCTCTGACGTTTTGGAAGGCACAAATTCGGTCATGTGCCAAACTATCCTAGAGCTCTAATTTAGTGGCATTCAGGCCGAGCCGTTAAAAACAAGGAACATACCATAATTTCAAAAATTAAAAAATACCTCCTTAATCAATATTAAAATCAGGAGAATTACCATTATTAATATATTATACATTTTCTTATAATTATTGATCAACCATATGAGTTATCTGAATTATTTATTACAAAGTTAACTACACTAAATCATGAAACAAATTAAATAATCTACCTACATCCAATACTTCTAGGACAGCATTCATCAAATCATTAATTGAAGGGCCACATTCCAAATGTAACACTATTAATATATCTATTATATTTTTTCTCAAATCATAATACACCATTTTTTGTCTTCTAGGATGATAAGGAATCGAGAAATAATAATCCTTGATTAGTTTTATCCATCAGTATTGTCTTATGTTCAACTATTTTTATTTGAATATATATAGAACATTTGTAATCGGAATATATTTCCCATTTCATTCCATACAAATGATTTCTCCAAATTATTATTGAAGAAAACATAATCATATTCCAAATGAAGTGTAGGGTAATTTTATTCATGATTTTTTAACTGATGTGAGGAATAAACACTTTCCATGACATTCTACATCAGGGCACAAGAAAATAAATTTAAAAAATCATCTCCATATATAAAAATTTCCCCATTATTAGAAGGAAATTCCAAAATAAGGTCTTTTTCAAGTCTTTTATTTAGTTTATGAAATCAATCATTACATTCTTTAATATAGAAAATCCTAACCCCCTTTTGTGTAAACATAGTTATTAGACTAGATAACCAAGTATAGTTTTCAACAAGTCTTCTTTTATAACCTGCTATTACATGAAAACTATGTATCTCATTAACATTGGTAGGTCTTGGAAACTCTTCAAAATCTATTTTTATAATGATCAATAGTTATGAAATTTTTAGATAAAATATGTCCATGTAATGATATTATTTGTAACGAAAAATCAATCATACTTAATATTATATATTGTTTATTTAAATATATGTTTTTCAAACCAATTCATATGTTGTTTTTGATTTTCCTTTTGGATTTTACAATAATCTAAAATATCAACTATAAACAAAACCCAAAACTGATCAAAAACTAATGAAAAACACTACTAATAAGATTCATAATTATAGTATGTTCATTAGATAACCGAAAGTGAAGAAATAAAAACTCATATTGCCCAAATCTCATCTGAATGACTTCCTCTTTCACCTTCATAAGATGGTATCCTGATCTCAGATGAATCATCAAAAAATAATGTTCTCCCTGTAGCTATCACTATTTTGATTAATGGCCCAACATCAACAGCAGTATTAGAAAAATATTTTGTTAAACACTTTTTCTTTGGATCTTGTCTATTTCCTATCTAGGTAATAAACTTTGGAAACACATTGGTATAATGTATGAACTCTTTGCAACTAAAACATCTTATTTTTGGCTTTTCATTACACTCTTGATCATATTATTTACAATCATGAACCATATGACCAATACTTCCACATCAGAAGAACTTCCCAAACATTTAAAGATATACTCCATAATACTTTTCACCAAACCTCTCAAAATATGGGAATTTGGTTTTCTTACCTACAAATATCATTGATAAATGTGTTTAAATTTATTTTTTACTAATCCATTTAACTACTGGAAATAAATGTTATTCCAACAATTCTAAATCATTGGTATAGGATGGAAAACCATTGATATAGCCTATACCAATCATTTTATAAACCGTAGGGCAGTAAGCCATGAGGAAATCCCTATACCAACAGTTTGATCTAAATCATTGGTATAGGCCATTGTATGTATTTATTTACCAAAATTTGTAGGATAACCATTTGTATATGTTTGTATAGAATCTTTACCAATGGTTTCAATGAAATCATTGGTATATATTGAAGACTAAACACTATAAAAATGGTTTTAAAACTGTTGGAATTGTTTTTAAATTTTTCTCAAAGTATACAAATGGGTTAAACCCGTTTGTATTGTGTATTTCCAGAACTATTGCACAACAGCCCCTCGAGTAGCCCATCCACTATACACCTACATAAAAATAACAATAAAAACACATACATATATACTTAAAATAGTATAAAACACCTAAAATAGAATTAAAAACACATAAAACCATCAAAGTCTTACAACCATGAAATGTACTACAATTCCCTATTTCAATCATCATATGACAAAAATATTCTAGTAGATTAGAATAAAAGTTTCAATAACTCAAAAATTATTTACAACCATTTCAATCTTCAAATGACACCCACTCGTTGAGTAGTAATTCACCTCAGCCCTCCACAACCCCCCAACTAGCATAGCCCCCCACCTCCCCATAAAATTCTAATAGGCAGAGTAGTCTGAGAAATACTTATTAGAGTTGAATAAGAGTTTTAAATTGGCTCAAATCCCAATTTTTTTATCATAGATTTGGGTATGTAATGATTTGTGATGCATTTTTTGAACATGTATTTTTTATAATATATGGTGAAAATGAATTTTTTAGGAGTCTCATCACATATGAACCCATGAGTGAAACTACCAAACTCATGAGAATGAGTTTGTGACTATCTTTGATGAGTGTAAATTTCAGACAAACTACCTCTTTGATTTGAGATATGTTATACATTTAAACTAAATGTCATAGTAATATAATTTATTATAATGTGAACTAAATAATATTCATATGTGTTGGATAAAATACATGTAGATGTTCAAATATGAAATTAAATATGTTCTTTGTAAAGAAAATGTCAGTTATGTTTCACTAAGAAGGAATATTAAGGAGGTAGTGGTGTTCATGTCAGAAATTGGGTTAATGGTAATGGCTTTGTTGGTAGACTCTATAGTGGTAATAACATAATATAGTTGGGTATTGGTTTTTATAATCCTAGTGATCATGTCCAAATTTGATGAATAAATTTATGTTGAACATGTGTCTGATCCAAAGTGTGTCTTGATGTATAAGAGGTTGACAAAAACAAGTCCCCATCTAGGATGGGTTATAGTCATACATGGTGTACTACAGGTTAATGTAAGGGTGACACTTCTTTATTCCATGATAAAAATAATTGATGAGACCCCCCTCAAGATTAATAGTGAGAATAAATATGACGACACATAATATCCTCAAAAACATTCGATCCAACAGAATCATGCCCCATATACCATCTTTAACCCAACCATCCTACTATAGGAATTGGACAAGTGTAAGCGTATTCCCTCGCAACACATTCTTGATGTAGTGAACTAAAAACCTTAAATTTTTTAAATTGATAGTATTTTGAGGATCATAAAAAGATATTTTGAAAAAAAATAACACCCAAATATGATCTATATTCAATCAAAATAAAAATTTATAGAAAATGAGAAACGTCTGAAAATGGATTTTACCTGGGGCCAGTTTTATTATTCATAAATCTAAAGAGAAAGTTTGATGATGAATACTATGAAACTATATTTTAAAATGGGGTATTGAAACTAACCCATGGTTCTATGGTTGTTAATAAAGAAGTAATGTATGAAACTCGTTACATGAGTTTAAATTTAGGCAAAACTAAAATGATCAGCAGTTCAACTTGTGATGGTCTAGAAGAATGGATCTGTAAGTTTACTGACCTTAGTGAGAATAATATTAATGTTCTTATGGATAAAAAAACTAAATGGTACAAGTATTGTACGGTCTACTGATCAGAGTAGGATTCCACTAACTCATTCCTTGAATTGAGGTGGGGTTGACTCCAACACATAAAAAATTAAAAATTAATCATTGTCCTAATGTATCAACACAATCCTAATACGTTTGGTCAGTTTTCTGTATGTCAGTTGTTGTTTTCACATAAAATGATGATCATTTTTAAAAAAAATTGAGACACATAGAGTGACATTGTCCACACCGTGACTCAGATGGAGGTGGGTGTGACCTATACACGTCAGAAATTACACATCTATCATTGTATTAAAGTATTAATACTATATGAAAGCGTTGTTCAGTTTTCTGTATGCAAGTAGTTGTTTTCACATAAAATCTTTTCCATTTCAAATAAAAGAGAGACACTTTGAGTGATATCGGCCACACCATGCCCCGGATTGAAGCAAGGTTGACTCTTACACGCCATGGATGACACATGAATCTTTATCATAATGTATCAACAGAATCTTAATGTGTTTGGTCGGTTTTCCATATTCTAGTTGATGTTTTCACTTAAATTTTTTTCAATTTCATATAAAGGTGAGAAACATTGGCTGGTGTCAGCTACACCATGCCTTGGATTGAGTCAGGGTTGACTCTTAAACATCACATACGACCCATGGATTGTTTTTTAAAGTATCAACACAATCTGAATATGTTTGGTCAGTTTTCTGTATGCTAATGGTTTTTACATAAAATGATGTCCATTTTAAACCAAAGAGAGATTTTTAGAGGGATACCAAGCACACCACACCTCATATTGAGGCAAGGATGACTTTTACATGTCACATGTGACCCATGAATAGTATTCATAAAGCTTAAATAGATTCTAATTTTTTTGGTCAGTTTTCTGTATTTTAGTTGTTGTTTTCACTGAGAATGATGTCCATTTTAAACAAAAGAGATAAATTTTGAGTGGTTTCAGACACACCTCTCTTTGGATTGAGGTGGGGTTGACTCGTACATGTCACATATAACCCATGGATATTGGTTGTAAATTCTCAACAGAATCTGAATGCATTTGGTCGGTTTTCTGTATGTCAATTGTTGTTTTCACTTAAAATGATGTTCATTTTAAACAAAAGAGATACAATTTGAGTGGTGCTGGCCACACCGCACATCTAATTTAGGAGAGGTTGTCTCCTACACTTCAAATATGACTCATGTATCGTTTTCCTAATTTTTCAATAGAATCCAAATTTGTTTGTTTGGTTTTATATATGGCAGTAATTGTTTTCCCTTAAAATGATGTCCATTTTAAACAAAAAGAGACATTTGGAGTGGGGTCAGCCACACCGCACCTCAGATTGAGGTGTGGATGACACTTTCATGTAACAAATTACCCTAAGATTGTTTTCTAATAATATAAACAAAATCCAAATGGGTTTGGTTAGTTTTCCTTATGCTAGTTATTTTCACATAAAATGATGTTCATTTTAAACAAAAGAGAGACACTTTGAGTGGTGCTTGCCACATCGCACTTCAGATTAAGGTGGGGTTGACTCTTTAACATCACATATGACCCATGTATCATCTTCATAATGTTTCAATATAATCTGAATGCATTTGGTTGGTTTTCCATATGTCAGTTGTTGTATTCACATAAAATGATGTCATTTTGAAACAAAAGAGAAACTTTGAGTGGTGTTGGCCACACCACACCTTGGATTGGGGAAGGGTTGACTCATACATGTCACAAATGACCCATGGATCATTTTCCTAATGTATCAACATAATATGATTGTGTTTCGTTTTTTTTTCTGTATGCTAGTTGTTTTTACTTAAAAGTGTATCCATTTTAAACAAAATAAAGACACATTGTGTCGTACCATCCACACCATGCCTCAAATTGAGGCAGGGTTGAATCAAACATGTCACAAATGATCAAATGATCCTTTTCAGAAAGTATCAACCGAATCTTAATGAGTATTGTCAATTTTCTGTATGATAATTATTGTTTTCACATAACATTTTGTCTATTTCAAAGAAAAGTGAGACACTTTGAGTGGTTTCGGCCACACCGTGCCTTGGATAGAGGCTAGGTTGACCTATACACATCAAAAATAACCCATCTATCTTTTTTAATGTATCAACACAATCCTAATGCATTTGGTCAGTTTTCCATATGCCATTTTTTGTTTTCACTTAAAATGTTGTCCATTTCAAATAAATGTGAGACACTTTGAGTGGTACTGGCCACACTGTGTCTCGGATTCAGGCGGGGATGAAACGTACACATCAAAAATGACTCATGGATAATTATGGATATGTATCATCATTGTATGAATGTGTTTGGTTGGTTTTCCATATGCCAGTTATTTTCACATATAGTGATGTTCATTTTAAACAATAGAGAGACACTTTGAGTGGTTCTGGACACACTGTAGTTCTAATTGAGGCGGGATACACTCGTAAACATCACATATGACCCAATTATTTTTTACCTAAAGTTTCAATAGAATCCGAATGTGTTTGGACAGTTTTTTGTTTGTTAGTTGTTGAATTCACATAAAATGATGCCCTTTTGAAACAAAAAAGAGACACTTTGAGTGGTGTTGGCCTCACCGTGCCCTGGCATTAGACAAGATTTACTTGTAAACATCAAAAATGACCTATGTATCATTTTACTAATGTATCAACACAATATGAATGCATTTGGTTTGTTTTTCTTATGCCATTTGTTTTCACATAAAAGATTATCAATTTTAAACAAATTAAAGACACTTTGAGTGGCACTGGCCACACCATTCCTCAGATAGAGGGTAGGTAGACTCATACATGTCAAAAATGACCCACGATTCCTTGTACTAAATTATCAATAGAATCTGAAAGTGTTTCGTTGGTTTTTTTATGCCAGTTTTTGTTCTCACATAAAATGTTGTCCATTTCAATGAAATGTAAGAAACTTTGAGTAGTGCTGGCCTCACCATGCCTCATATTGAGGAAATGTTGATTCTTACACATCAAAAATGAACCATGGATCATTGTGTTGATGTATCAACACAATATTAATGCATTTGATCAGTTTTATATATGCCAGTTTTTTATTTCACTTAAAATGTTGTCCATTTCAAATAAAAATGAGACACTTTGAGTGAGAATCAACATATCCACAATATGGATGGGTAATGTATGACCACAGCGTGTTGGCCAAGTCCAGTGACATCCGGAGGGGAGCATCTTCTGGCCAGGAGCGAATGGAGCGGGATGAAGCGGGGTAGCAATCCGGCCATCACCTCTCTCCCCATTAACTATGGATGGGTAATGTATCTAAAACTCTATCTTAGTATCATACATATAATTCCAAAAGCACTATGAACCTCATCTTGGTTTCATCTTGGAGCAGGGCCAAATCATGGAATTACCACAGCGTGACAACAACGTGACATCGGTGTGACCAAGGTGTGACCACAGCATGCTAGCCTAGTCCTGCGACATCAGTGGGGTAGCATCTTCTGGATGGGATTCGAAATAAATCCTATGTAGTTTTCCTTCACATTATAGAAACTGATCTTATGTTATAAATGACAGACTCTTGATTCGGGATTGTGGTATGATAACGATATATATTTTATTTTAATTTTTTTTAAACTGTTACTAGGTACTCGAAAATACTAATTGAGAGTCAAATTATGTAGGTGTATTAATTATCAATGGTATATGGATTTCTTTGAACTCTAATAATAAAACATCAGCCACCTCGATAACAATAGAATATGAGTATGTTTTAACATTTCAGTATGCAACACAAATCAGAGGGGAGAATTCACATATGTAAAAAAATTAGATGTGCATCGAGGCCACAAAAACACCACAAATAGTGTAAAGATGATGCTTCTGGTGGGGAGCACCATAAGAATGACAGGTGTTAAACAATGACCCCAGTAGTGTTTTTAGATATATACAATTGGGTAAACACCATAAGGGGTGTCCAAGAGACTAGGAAAACACCTAAAATGGGTTTCTCCATAAGATAAGGTAATAATACAAATGATAGACAAATAAACTATTTAATATGTTATAATAAGGGGTCGTTAGAAGGTTGTAGTGAGTGGAACAGGGACACAAAGTCTAAAGGGAAACCAAACGACGGAGAATAATCATACACCCGAAACTATCACATTCAGTTTTTATAGATAGCGCATCTCTGTTGGAGGGGGTTTATTATAAAAAAATGACTTTATTTATCAAATGAAACAATTATATTAAAGAACACTTATTCAAGATATGCAATGCAATATAATTAAGCAGAATAAAGAACGAAGAAAAATTCATTTTAAATCATTCTTAAATTAATGAGCCTACGAGAGGGAACCTACCTCATGGTGGAACCAAGCCATCCACTTCAGCTCTTGGAGATTTCTATCTAAATGTTGTTACTCCTCCACTGGGTATACGCACCTTCACACACATGAAAGGACACCTATCCCATATGCACACACTTGCATGACCATGAGCATGTGCAAGGGGATCCTTACAAATATTCTTAGTTGCATATATTAGTCTCCACATACCTTCTTATACATTTAAATATATATATATTGGCACACATATCCCCATATGTTCATAATTAGTGCCATTGGTAAATATACATGTAACTGCGGAACCCACATACATATACTAACTTACCTATGCACACGCAGGCGATCCACCATTGATGTGGAAACTCAAAACCAAAAAGCAAGGATCAACACACTACACAAATGATATAAGAACATTAAAAAACATGAAGGATGCTACATAACCATTGAGAAACCAACCAATTGCATTAAATCCTTACATAGATTGGTAGTGGAGAACCAAATCCACCTGAACCAACATGAAATTTTCCAACACCCTACCAAAATCAAAATATGGTGTAAAAAAACTAAATCACCAAATACATCAGGTGTGATTCAAGTAGTAAGAATAAAATTTTACTTCAGATCAAATCTAGTAGACTGAATCAATCTGAACTCTTTTTGGCACCCTTCGCAGAATATAATTACCCTTTCTCCAAAGAAAGCAGTCAAATATCTAAGTGACCAATGCGATAAATAATGTAAAATAAAAACTATACTAAAAAATACTTGTCTCTTATGACTATACATGTCACCACCCAACATATATGTACCACAATGCCCCATGGGTCAAATCATGTTCCTGTAATAAAAGGGGAATCATATCAATGTTTCAAAATGTTACTATAAAATAGTACATTCCTATTTATTAACAATTACTCTTCTTATTAATGGTATACACTCAATTAGGTTCTATTTACAACTTAGTATTTTTTCATTACAAGCGATGGGGTATTATTATTTTTGGTTTTTATGTTTACAGTTGAGATATTTATTTAAAAATGATGCAAGTATTTGGAATTATTATTTATGGTTTTAGTTTTTTTCCTATTTCCATGGGGCCTATCCAAATAAATAATCCATGGAATGTAAGGTTTAGTTTAAATTTATGCGAAATAATGTGATTTATTTCACTAATGATTAAGATTTAAATCAAGTAAAATATTCCTAAGAGGATTTTTTCCTTTAATTGATAGCTGTGGAAATTGTACATCTAGTGTTTTATGAGGAAATACTTTTTAGGATGGATTGTAATCTTAGTAGTTTCAAATTTTGGGATAGTACCTCAGACTATATAAAATGTATTATGAATGGTTTTACAAAATTTAATGATTTAATAGTTCATCCAAATAGATTAAGGATGACATTCTAGTGTGGGTATTGGGTATTTTCAGACAGATTGGAATTATAATGCCAAGAGGCTTTGTGTGATTTAGCTTAGGATGGAACCTGGTTAGTGGTTTTAGGTTATATTACATGGTTTTGAGGAGTTTCTTGACCAGATTATTGAGAATATAATGTATATGGGTCCGACATGGTGTGATTTTGTGACTAGTGCAATCATAAGGTGAATAATCCCCTTTTTCTAGTTGGATGATGAGAAGTGCATCGAGGAATGGGATAATCCTTGAAGATGAGTCTACACTATAGAACTGAGAGGATAGACTAGGATAGGTTTGATAGGATTGGGTTACTGGCCAACCCATGCGCGGATTACACGATGTATGGAGACACATGTAGACACTTGGGGTTATTTATGAAATCTCATGGAGACACTTGGTGTTATTTCATAACTCAAACATAATCCAGAAATGATCCCACAAAATGTTTTAGGAAAATAATTCCATGTCATAGAATACCCAAAGGATCCTCTATCATCCAATGTTTCCTCACACTCAAACCTCATGGTATTATAGTATACAAGTGATCTACTCCATATAGCCAGGATAGCATCACTTCCCTCTGTCTGTAGAAAGAAGTAAAATACCTAAGTGGCCAATGTCATAATGAAAATAATATAAAAACTAACCAAAAACATATATTTTCCATATGAATATACATGTCAACGCCAAATATATAAGAACTGAACTGCCCCATGGGTCAAATTATGTTCATTAAATCAAGTGGGAAATAGTTCCATTTAATAATCTCTTCATTTTTCATTGTATTCATTATATTGCACGTTGTTGTAAACACCATACTAATACACTTATCCATTGAATATGCACCTATGATACATTAGCTGAGTTGAAGATTGTGCACATAACCAGTTTCACTATGCAAATATCCTCATAAGGACCACAATAAATGTTTAGTAGTTGATCCTACTATTGAACCTAGTTGGGAACCAGTCCATGAACCAGATGGTCTACTTGGTCATGAGGGTGTAAAAAATTTAATTATACTATACTATGAATAAAGGTGTTGGTAACTTTTCTACCGGCAATAGGAATTTCTCAAGGCTTGAGTTCCAATCGACTTCAGTTCCTATGTTAATTGCCCCTTAACTATCTGTAGATGTCAAGGGGTGTCTCCCACGGGTGTCTTGTGGTGTGTACTATCTATATATGATTTCAGTGGTGCATTCGTATTGTGGGAAATGTGCATCGTATGGTCAGTTTAATAAATAAATTATTCATTTGAAAAATACACCCATAGTAAATAGAGATATACCCACTTTTGATAGAGAATACCTTCCAAATAACTAACTTGGAAATCTGAGACCAACATTTTTCCATACCAATTACAATTACATAATATATGCTTCACCAACTTCAGTTTTATGAAACAATCAATTAATGGGAATGAAACTCATCAAAATAACCCATAAAATGTCATATAGCATCACTCACCTCCAATTAGTTCATATGGTTCACTAACTACACAAAGGAGTGGATATGATGACTTCAAATAAAGTTGATCCATACAATAATAACACTTATGTGTGGAACAAAAATAAAAAAAATCAATGTTCACATATTAGTTATGCAATGTCATGGACATCATGACATGTTTTAGACAAAATGAAAATAGAAAATAAAAATAATAGATGAAAAACATAAAAACTAAGGTAGTACATACAGATTTTGAGTGTATAACTTCTTATTTATTTAAGATAGATCTATCAGGTGGAAGAATTTTTCCCACCTGGGTAAAGAGAAATCCCTCTCATTTAGGCCAAATCAAAACAGAGAAGAAAAAAATAGATTAAGAACATTAAAATTAATTTAGGACATACATATTTTATGTTTATTAAAGTTGACGGAAGGATTTTCCCAGCCTAGGTAGCTAGAGAGCTTCGACAGATCTTCATTTTTTGGGCTATAGTTGCACGAATAGAAGAGAATCGGGGCTACTGTATTTTTGAGGAAACCATTCTAAATGGTTTTTAAAAACCGTTTGGAAATTTTTTCTATACCAATGATTTTTAAAAACCGTTGGTATAGATTTTTGTAATGGGAATTTAACCACCAGTTTCATTAAAACCTTTGGTGAAAAGGTGGTATTTCCAAATGGTTTAGTGAAATTGTTTTGAAAGGCTGGTAAAAATGAGAGTTTACCAACGGTTTCATCAAACCCTTGGGGTAGTCCACATATGCCAACAGATTGTTCCAACCATTGGCATCAAATTGTTGGTATATCTATGAATTCCTATAGTGTTTCTTTTACTTGTTGCCATAGGGAATATTATCATTGTAATATTAAATTTATATCTTATCATCACATTGAACTAGTTTCTCATGGCTCTTTAACTGATGAGAATACAATAGTATTCTATATCTTGTCACAAATTTGGAGTAAAATTTATTTATATTTCTATCAACATCTAAGATAAAATTTGGGACACAACATAACATTCTAGTGTATTTTATTTTTTATATATCCACTAAATCAGACTAATTCGATATCAATTGAAATAATTTATTTCCATCCCATGTGAAATAGCCTTAGGAAAATAATTCTCAAAGAAGATATTGTTAAATTCATCCCATTTCAAGGAATTGATACGTTCACTATTCCTGGTATTCTTAATCATTTTCCGCCACTGATCATCTTTATATTTAAAATTACAAATTTTACGTGGTACCTTTTAGTGATATAAATAAACCCTGTCATTAAATATCTTTTCAAGGGATTTAATCCATCCATTAATGTATCATTGGTTCATACGATCCTTTGAATAGTGGGGGATATTTTCAAATAAAATGCCCCATTATTTTCTTGTTATGATATGGTATATTTGGTTTGTCAATTGTGTGGAAACCAACATTATTTATAGTCTAATACAATTGAGTTGTCACACAAACAAATTGCTCATTTCTAATTCTGATTAACATGGGACACTTCAAAAGGATATTTTTCTCTTGGATCCTTCCCACTATATCTTCAATATTTCCTCCAAGGAAAACCATTCTAAAAAATATATTTCAAATTAATAAACATGGTATTCGTCAAATTATATATTATTTTCACATAACAGTAATGTAAAATATTTCCTGGGAATGATATTAATAATTTCATAGCCTCTAAAGTTATCTAACCTGAACATTCATGCAAAAAATAGGTACCCAGCCATAAAATATTGCTTAATATTGAGTTAGGTCATTAATATTACTTTATATCACACTAATTATCATTTTTGGATTAGAGTTTTATAAAATTAGGGAATAACAAATATATAATGAAACCATGAAATACAAAGCAGAAATTTTTTATTATTATCAATTTTCCCACAATATAAAACTTTATTAAAATAAAACATGATAAATTTTATGAAAATAAATCACAATTATGGACATGAATTTTTCCAATACCTTATTCATCCTTATGTTTTGTGAAAAACATTTAAAAATATGGAATAAGCATAAAAATCCAAATAAGTGATATAAATAGAATAAAATTGTTAATCCATTAAAAAAATTAAAAAAATATGAATACATTTATATAAAGTATTACGTTTCACCTTATGATGTTGTGAATACATTTATTTTATAATGATATCATTTCATCACTTTTTTATAATAAAAATACAACCATAAGAACCATTACAAACCTAGAAAATACAAAATGGTAACATGGAACATCATTATACTCTTCAATCTTATAAATGGAATAACTACACGGTCGACTTCCATAAAAGACATTCTTACAATGGAACAGCCATATGTCTGTCATCTATACCAAATGAATTGGATGGATGTCATTGAGCCACCTATCATGGGATTATCATGGATCCCCCAATAATTAGTTTATTATATAACCACCCATAAAATGTCCAAGTAAAATTATATAATCATATCACATAAAATATTTTAATTTTCAACATTTCACTCATAAAATTTCATTTCCAATTATAACAAAACATTTCTCTATATTGAAATAATAAAACCATTTAAAAAAATTATTATAAAAAAAAATCATAAAATGGAAAAAAAAGAATTTTAAATTTAGTAAGAAAAATAATATTGAAAATGAATCCAAAAATAAAATTCTGTTCAGAGTTGGGGAGAAATCATTATCTTCATGTATATCAAGAATATAACATTATTTTAATTTTAATTTTAATTTTTCCATATTAAGAAGGTAAAAAAAGATACATTTTAAAAAATATTTCAATGAAGTAAAAAATTAACATAAAATTTCCATTATAGTCATTTTATATCCATATAAATATATAAGTTAAATAACATCAAGAATATTTGATATGAGGATAGGACCACACCTATAAATTTTCAATGCACCCCATGCCACATTGAAAATTTTAATCATAATAAACATTAAATAAATTTGTAATTTATAAAATATCTATGTACAATGTCATGGGGGCTATATATACACCTTATAAAATAATAATAGTTTACATCATCTATAAATTCCTCAATAAAAGGATATTGAGACAAAAATACCATAACTTGAGTTAGACACATATCATGTGTCTCTATGATCCTTAATAATAATAATATATTAATTATATAAATTGTTTACAAACATTTTCAGGTTTATTATTTCTTTTATTTCACATATTTTTTATGGTATAAAACTATATAAAAATCAGGTTTACATCATGTGTTTTTTTCAAATTCGGTTTATGTGTCAAAATATATTTGGTAGGTCAAAATGGTCAAATGGATTATTATATAAACATTTATAGAATATTTATAATGACATAATTATCATATTTATATATCAATTTCACTTTTTTATACAAATAATTAAACATTTTTATAAAAAATTTGAAAACATTACATTAATGGAGATGGTAGTCCATAAGTTCTCATGAGTAATGTTCTCATTTTTAGATGATCATTATGGAAAGATGGTCAGAAACAATTATTCAATATAGAATTATAATTATATAATCTATAAAATATTATTTAATCATATATAATTTTATATATAATAGTGTTTATTTAATATGGATTGTTTCTCTTCATGGAGGAGATATTCCACACATCCATGAACGACGCTATCACATTTTTCGTGTAACGAAAATTGTCAAAATAATGATATATTATATTTAAAGAAGTGTAATTATGTAAGTAATATATTATAAATGTTATGAATTTTCAATTTTGATTATTTAAGAACATCCTTAGTACATTTCATGTGGTGTGTGAATGTATCTTGTCACTTTGAAAAGTCGGTAGTCCACAATACTATAAATAATGTTATCATATTTACAAAAAATAGAAATGATAAAGGTATGTATTATAAAAGAGTTATAAAAGATTAATAAAATAATTATTATCATATTTAACAAATATAAATATGTCTTAAATCATAATTACAAATCATGAAAGGTTATAAAGTATAAAACTAACAACATCATTTCATGAGGTGGAAATTATTTGTATACATAAATAGTAACTTCATTACCCATTATATGGTAGTGTGTGTATGTGCATGTTGAACCCTTGAAAAAACATAATATTATATTTTGTATAATTTTTCATTTATATGAACATATAATAAGAATAATTTTGGGGTTATATATTGAATATTAAATAATGGAGCTTGAAGAATAATGTTACATCATATCTGGGAAACTCCATTTGATTTTCCCAATAGGGATTTCTTTGATGGATTTATTTACAAAGTGTGGGTTCAATATCGAGTGAATTAATTTTGGGATGCTATTTTTCTAAATAATTTATTATAATAATTTATTTGATTAGGGTGAGGAAGATGTAGAGGTAGTGTACTTTTGTTGGTACTGGAAGGGATTCACTTGGATTTTTCATAAACAAGTTAGGATTAGACGTGTTGTTGCCCAAAAAAACATTAAAACTAGAAAATGATGATTAATGGAAGCCTTTTATCCTAAATATGTCCATAAAATGGGTGTTGGTTATTTATGCATTTTATTTGGGCCCTTAAGATTAAGTTTTAGTCCCATTTTATTCTTAATTTAAACATAATCGTCGTAATTAATTTTAATCTCATTCACTAATAATTTTTGTAAATAATTATGTTAATATAATTATAATCTAAATATAATATTTATTAAATCCATTTGTCTCATATTTTTCAAATTAAATTCATATTAGATGACAAATTATGTTAAATGTTAATCTCGTCGACATGGTGAGAATGTGGGTTTTTAAGGTGACAATGATCAAAAGTTCATTATGATTTTATTTCTAAATTCAACATAAAAATTATTTCAGTGACCTAGATCAGATTAATAGTCATATAATTCATTTATTTTGACTTTAAAACCAAATTGATATATTATTAAATTATATAAATGAATTATAAAAAAGTATTATTTGAATTAAAATTCAGTATTTTTCAGTATTCATCCAAAAATTATGTTTCTTAGAAAAATTCCAAAAATTCACCCAAAGATAACTTTGACATAATAAATATGAAAATGAAGATTATTTTGAAATATAAAATAAATAAAAGTACCAGAAATTGAATTTTTAGGGTTCTACATTCAAAATCTACAATACTACCGTTTAAAAGTATTCATATTTTTAAGCATAGAATTTTATTTTATTGTTATTTCTAAGACTGTTAAATTTTTCAGATAAATATATAAATATTCTATAATCATGTATAAACATAATATATTTTTTCCTATTTTTTCCAACTAATACTACTTATAGGCGATACCAAAAATTAAAATAAAAATATTATCAATATTTTATTTTTTGTACAGCTCAGTCCTGCGTGAAATGGAAGAGTTTAGAGGAACTCATGGTTGTGTGATGGTTACACTCTTAATCATAGTTTTACATGTAAGAAAAATTTACTATTTAATTCATAAATATTAATTATTATGAACAAATTCTACTCTATAATTACATGGGATGTTACAATATATATAAGGACTATAAATATAACAAATCAAAACACATGGGAAAAACATAGTGGTTATTTCCCTAAACATGAATTTAACATGCAATTTTTAATAAATGGGTAATATGAGGTCACAAAAAACCCATATAGGGTATGATATAATTAAATATGATTTTGTATTTGATTTATCATAAAATTATATTTACTATATATGAGGTCTCAATGTGTTCGATGACAATCACAACATAAAGAAATGGGTTTTTTAGTCTTAGTTTTTTTCTTATGAGACATATTCCATACTCTCCACTCATTTTTTTATGGTAAATATAATATCCTTGAATTTATTTGGGACACATGTTTTTTTATGAACCTATGTTATTTTATTAAGTTTATATACTTCCATATTATTTGTAAAAAATTAATATCCATTTTTAATGATATCTAAACCTTCATTAATTTCACATTCTTACATGAGGATTATACTTCAATGTAATCGAAGTGGTAAGAGTTTCTTACAATAATCTCATCATTTATAAGTATTTTTTATGATAATAATATATTTGATTATATATTATGATCTATCATGCAAGTGAACTAATTTTGTTTATTCTCATATATTTATTCTATAAATATCCATGTTTTAGTCTCATTTCAGCAATCTTAGGTAGTTAAGATAATTAATAAAAGGTTTTGCAAAAATTATATCCTTATTTCCATCTTTAGGTGAAAATATAATTTATTCGAATGAACTCGTATAAAAAATTAAAATGTTCATTTTATAATTTTCTTATAATATCATTTTCTAGGAAAAATGTTCCTAAAATATTTTTTGGTTTTCAATGAATCATTTATAAGTTCTCAAATAAATTTTCAAATTATTTTTTTTCAAAAGTGTTTTTTGTATTGATTTTGTTTCCAAAAGTAATGGATATTCTTCTTTAATAAATCATTTAAATATAATATTAATAATTATTCTCCATATAATATAACATATTTTGGTATTATTCGTGCATTTTTGTGGAAAGATCCCATGGATTCTTCCATATTGCTTCTCTGAATTGATTACATTTTAATGGATAGATTTTTATAAAAGAATTTTCTATTTCATGGGTTATATTCTTATGAATCCAACTTATTTTCATGGTTTATTATTTGAAGATATGATTAAAAACTGGTCACTTTTCCACATTTTATGATATGAACACTGGTTAAATATAAAAATTTTATTTTATGGGTTATGATATTATTAATGATTTTGATCTTGTGAAACACATATGTATGGTTTTATTATATCTTTGGTGGGACCTATATCTCCCTCCATTACATTGTGTAATGATTTATATCTCATGAGATAGTAATAGAAATAATGGGAGTGAAAATGGTTTTGTAATAGACTATGTTATCTAATATGGTCTTTGGAGTGAACATTTACTACTAAAATGGTTTTTGGAGTGAACCCATTCCAATATACTGACCTTGGATGAAATGAATTGTCTAAAATGGAAATAATTTAATATTATAATGTTTCTACTACAATTCAGTGTCTTATTCCTATGTTATTAATTCATGGATTGTGATATTGATTCCCTTATGATTAATGACTTATTAACTGCCAATCTTTATTCCTTGATTCATGCTTATGTTATTTTATTTGTAGGGAATTGTATTCTAAAGTTATCACCATGTTATCAGGTCATTATGTTCATTATTATCCTTACATGTCTCCCTTCTTTACCATTACATAGCATCTAATATCACCCCTTTATTTGTTTCCTTTCCCTAGTTTAGGAATAAACAAATTATTTATGTTTTTTCTATGATGGGTGTTGTTGATGAAGAATCTTCTGGGATAAATTTTAGCTCACTTATGTACCAATGTATATGTTTCCATGTTTCCAAATGCACAAAAATAATAGTCTTTGGGAATCTATTTTTTTAATGTATTAAGTATTCAAAAAATGATGTAATTTCTATTCATATTAATTAAGGGTATCTAATGTGGTTATATATTGATTAATTCAACTTACATGGACGTTTCATTAAAAATAACCCCCCATATTTAAATAAAGGGGAAAATTGAGCTATGTTGATATATTATATTTCTATTGACATTGTTTTAGAGAAAATTAAGAGACGTTGAGTGTCTCTACGATGTAATATGAAATATTTTTCTATTTGTTGAATTATTTTCCACCATTGGAGATTGGGAACCCAAATTTTTTTATTGTGACACCCTCCATGTAATCAACATAAAAATGAATGTTTTACACTACAAGACTGTAATCAAAATTTCCTTTTACTAAATTCAATTGGATTCCTCATTCAAAACAAAATAAAAAAGGTAACATAAAAGAAATAATATCATCAAGAGTGTAATTTCTACACTAAAATATATTAATATACCACTAATAATATTTATCTTGTTGTAATATAAAATGAATTAAATGTTCCTAAAGCACAAGAAAGAAGATTAGCGCGTCTCTCTGACCAGTATCTCAATGCAATTTATTAAATTAGTGAATAGTCTGCATTAAATAAGCCAAAAATTGAATTAAATTATCTAGAACATTAATAATATGATTTATAACCTATATATACACAATGAGATTTAAATTAGCATTGCCAAACTCTATGACCTATATCTGAAACCACTGAAGTGCATAGTGAGTGAAGAATTTAAATAAATTAAATCAATTATTCTAAAAATTCATGGTGGATGAAAATATTCAGTAACATAGTTCAATATGTCAAAAAATCATTAAAAATATTTATATTCATCAAACAAATTCAAAGGAGACCCATGGAAAATTAACATCAATTGCAATTTTTAATGAACACCACAAATTATTTCAATTTTAATCAAGCTTCACATAACAACAAAATGAATGTGTTAGAAAAGAATTCTAGAAACGACCATCCACTAATGCTTATTTCTTTTTATCTCACATGATGAAATACATGTTACATATAATCAAGACAAAATAAATATCTTATCATATATGCATTAATGAATTGAGAATATATTACCAATAGATAAATATTCTACATTATTAAGAGTACATATAATGGAACAATAAAATTATATAAATATAATTTCTAATTGGAAATGTATATATAATATACAAATTATTTATGAAAAAAATATCATGTAGGAAATTTAATATTTATTAAGTTGAAATTGATATTATAAAAAATCAATGGGTTTTCTTATAAATTGAACTATAAATATATGAAAAATAAGGTTATGGTTATGGGATGTATCATATTATCTAGTAAGATGAGTCTAAAAATATTACATATATATCATATAAAAATTAATCAAACCCTACCTCAAAAAAATAAGATAGTTATATTTCAATAATCCAAGCTTTGAGAGATTATAACCATATATAATGTTTGAAGGTAAATATTTACGTGAGGAAAATCATACAATTCTATTTTATATAGAACCAGACTGTAGAAGAAAAAATAGTGATATATAAATAGAAATTGTAAATTTGATAAGAAAACAATGTTAGTGAATCCAGAATATGTAAAATATATGTTATTTTATGAAGAGTTTCTAAAATATTTTGTCCACACATTTCTTCCAAAAGCTTATTGGGAATATTTTAATAATATTGTAATATGAAAATTATTCAGATACCATAATACCATATATAAAACTGTAATAAGTCATACAAGAATTGATGAAGAAATAGAAGGATGAAAAATATTGTAATGAAACTGAAAAAACCAATTCTAAAAAAAGGTATAAAGGTATTGGAAAACCTAACAAAATATGAACGAAACCTAATAACAGAGTCAAATCCTATGATTTTTGAACATGGGACCTATGTAAATGAATTTAATGAAAGACTAATCTATTTTAATGATAATAAGATAAAGTGAAAATTATAAATGGAAATATATAAATTTCATGAAGAAAAATGGAAGAAATAGTAATTTGTTGGATTCTTAAAAGTTAATTATTTGTTAGATTTTAAATTTTTTGAATCTACTCTAGTAATGGATGATAGATATTCTTGGAAAAAAGAGGCAAATTTGATTTATAATTAGCTGATGGTTCTTCTTCATTACTATACCTTGAAGAGAAGTTATACATAACCCATGATTGAATGAAACAAAATCTGATTTGGCCATCTTCTGACTATATTTGAGATATTTGATAGGTTTTGGGAATTTTAAAGGATGATAGATTCTATAGAAAAAGGCATTGTAGTGATATAGGGAGGACTTATAAGAAGCATGTTCTCATTCAACGAGGACCCTATGAATTTTCATATTCATATTGAGTTAATTAAATTTTTTTATTATGTTTTTATGGTATGATTTTGTTATACATATGGATCTGGAGAATGGACCAAACTATCTCTTCTCTCTACGCACCCCATTTTTTCTTTAACCAACTCCCAATTCAAATGTAGTGGTCACCTTGATATCTAGTATGCAATCTTCGGTTGTCCAGTATGATCGGTGAGAACTCCAACAATATTGGGCATCATGGGTTTATCCGAGAGATTTCATAGGTGAGCTTGGGGCTTCCAATGGAACATGATTTCCACATTTCATTTGTATATTTCCTTTTTAATTAACTCAATTTGAAGGATTTTGTGAAATTATATTTCATCATCAAGGACAAAAGTGTTTTTCATTTGTTTTTGTGCTCCATTGTTGAAGAGGGTTCTTAGAGATGCTGAGAGGAGTTGCCACCGTAACTCATTGTTCATTGGAGGCGGAACACCGAAGATCTACTTCGGTCATGGTACTATGTTTTTCTTCATAAACCTAAATGATATCAAATATTTACATATATCTATTTAGCTTCTACATATTAGGATAGTAGAAAAGATCTTAAATAATTTAATTCATGAAACACAATCTCAATAGGTCATATAACTCTTGATCCTTGACAAAGGTGAGATGGAGCCCTAGTAAGGTTGACTCATACTGGTATATAGTTTTTTTCTCTAAGGGTTTTTAAGTAATCCTTTCCCCTTATTTGTTTATCTCTTGTGTCATGATTTCCTTTGGTCCTTTTTTTTCATGTGTCTTGGTTTTCGGTTGGCCTGGTACTTTATGTTTTTTTTCGAAGTAAAAAACAAGTGATAATCAAACCATACTCACAAATCACTGTAGTTAAAGTGCCCAAATCAGACAAATTAGCCCATTGGGAATTTTTTCCTTTTTTTAGTTAAAGGTGTGTAGGTTTATTTTAATTAGAGCAATGGGGTTCATCAACACCAATTGGATTGGCACATTGTGATATTCTTCCAAAACACCACTTGAAGTGCCTTTTTAGGTCTGCCCATTCCAAACCCCCTCCCCACTTTTCTATTTTATATATTTTTAAATACTATAAAATAATAAGAAACATAATATAATATATTTATATGTATAATTAAAATATTTATAATTAAATTTATAAATATATAATTAGAATTTATTATATTTTTAAAAATGCATTCAACTTATTTATAAAAACATATAAATTTATAACTATATAATTATATACTTTTAAATATACATTTATAATTATATAATTACAAATATATTTTTAATTTATATACAAATACAATTTAAAGGAATATATAAATATATATTAATAATTATATAATTATAAATATTTTTTATAGAAATTGATTTATACTTATATAACTATTTTGTAGTTATAACTATATAATTATAACTATATTCATTATTTTTAAAAATATTAATTTAAATAAATATATTTATAATAATAATTTTAAATAAATATAATTATATAGATATATTTTAAATTTATTTGTAAATAAATATTTATAACTATAATAAATTTATTATAAATATACATTAATAATTTGATATTTAAAAAAATATATTCTATATACAAATAAATTTAATAAATGTATATTTATAATAATCGTATTATATTTATAAATATAATAATAAATGTATTATAATAAATTTAATTAATATTCATTTATTATAAATATTAATTTATTAAGCACACTTATTATAATACATTTATTAAATATTCATATTAAATACATTTATTTAATAAAAATATTATATTTATACATATATTTAATAAATTTATATTAATAAATTTATTATAAATGTTTATATAGAATAAATGTATAATACATATAAATATTTATAATAAAGCAATTTAATAAATGTATACTTATAGATATAAAACATTTAATAAATCTAAATTTTTTAAATACATTTATTATAATAAATTTATTAAATACATTTATTATAATTCATTTATTAACTGTATTATAATAAATGTATATTTATAATAAATTAATTATATTTATATTTATATTAATAATTGTATACTTTTTAAAAGTATTATAATGAATGTATTACATATTTCTTAAATACATTTATTACATATTTACAAAATATATATGAATTTAATATAAATATTTATAAATTTAATAAAATTATTAAATACATTTATTATAATACACTTAATAAATATACATTTATTATATATATTTTTAAAAATATTACGTTTGTTAAATAAATTTAATATAATATAGTTAATAAATATGCATTTACTATAATTGTATATTTATTATAGTTATATAATTATTATATATATAATTATATATTTATTATAATTACATAATGGTTATAGTTATATATTTATTATATTTATAATTATATAATTGTTTTAATTATATTTGTATATTTAATATAATTATATATTTATAATTATTATAACTATATATTTATATATTTATTATAATTTTATAATTGTTATAATTATATATTTATTATAATTATAAAAATATAATTATTAAAATTATAATTGTCGATTTATTATAATTATATAATCATTACATTAATAATTCTATATTTATTATAATTGTATATTAATTATTATTATTATATTTATAATTATATATTTACAAAAAATATAAAATTATTATAATTATATATTTTTTATATTTATAATTATATATTTATTAGGTTTATAGTTATATATTTATTATATTTATAATTATTTGTTTATTATAATTATATAATTATTATAATAATATATTTATTATAATTGTATATTTATTATAATTATTTAATTATTATAATTATTGTTATTTAATTATAGTTGTTATATATTTATTTTAATTGTATATTTATTATAATTATATAAATAATATATTTAAAATTATCTATTTATTATAATTATATATTTTTTTATTTATATATTTATTATAACAATTTAATTTTTAAAATTATATATTTATTATATTTATCATTTTATAATTATCATAATTATAATTGTATATTTATTATAATTATAAAATTATAATATTTATAAATATATAATTATTATAATTATATATTTATTATTATTAATATTATATTTGTAATTATATATTTTTTATAAATATACAATTATTGTTATTATATATTTATTATAATTATAAATATATAATTATTATAATTATATATTTAGTGTATTTATATAATTATAATTGTTATATTTGTTATTTGTTATATATTTATTATAATTATATAATTGTTATAAATATAATAAATATATTATAAATATATTATATTTATTTTTGTGATTATATTTATTATAAATATATTTTTGTAGTTATTATTATAATTATATAAATGTATATATATATATAGGATATTAATTTAGGGTGTTGGGGAGGGGTGGTGTGGGTATATAGAAAAAAAGTTTCAATACAAATTGAATTGCACTATTGGTTATTTGTGAGAGCGCTAATTGAACTGACACTCAACAAACTGAGTTTCCTAAATAAAAAAAGTAAACCCCTTAAATAAAAAATTTAAAAAGACCCATTTAACAAATTTTTCCCTAATAAATTTGATTATAAGTTTTACTATGTCACTTTTCTATATCTTTTTATCCTATAAAGTGTTGAATACTCACTTCTTGAGTTTATATTCAAATTTGGTATTCAGCTCAATTTTCCTAATAGGATATTTCTTTGAAAATTTTCTTTCTCATTTAATATTACAATTGTTTCTTAATTACATTAATTCTAGAATTCTATATTGGATTCTTGATTAATATTTCTCAATTTTTCCAGTTTTATTAAATCATTTTTGTATATATTATATTTTTTGTTTTATAAGAATTAATTGAAATTTTTTGAATTGTTTTAATTGCCACTACCCATATGTAGTTTATATATGAAATGTATGTTTTTCTTCAATATTGTGATATTTTGTTCACCATGGAATTAAATTGATTATATATGAATTGATGTTATGGAATTGAATCTAAAACATTATTTATGTGTTTAGTATTTTTTGTAGTAAACTAAAAATAATCATTATTCAATCAATTCAAATTTTAAAAAACAAAATCACTAAATTCAGCATGGTCTGTTGAATGGGGATTGCTCCTTGGGTAGGGTGATTACCAAAACAATGTGGAATCATATCCTAATTCGATTTATGTTTTTATTTTTTTAAAATTTGAAGTATTTTATTCATTTAATTATAATGATTTACAAGAGGATTTTACATGTTGCGGTATAATTTGATTGTTTTTTTTATCTTGGTCTTTTGATCTCATGGGATGTAATTTTATTCAGATTCTGGTTGTTTGTTTTCATTCCCATTCAATGTTTTATTTACGAGGTTGAGCCTTAAATATTCCTCGTCTTACATGGTATCTATGTGTGTCTGTGGTTTCTAGGTATGAGGGTGTTACATGTGAGGTTTGCCTATGACTAAGATATGATTCGGATTATGGTGTTGGAAGGATCTTCTGTTTCTAGTGTCTGAAATTTCCCTAGGAGATGAGGTTGTGGTATCTCTGTTGTCTTCTTTGGAATCCTCGAGGACTATTTTCTCGAGGTATTGACCTATAGCATGTTTTGTGTCTTGTCTTAGGAAGTGTGTGGGTGTATTTCTCTTGTTTAAGGCTTAGAGGGCCACTAAGCTAATTTGATTCTTTTTTACCATATTTAGCATCTTTGTTTTGGTCTCCTAATGTTATGAACCTTGTTCTATTAGTAAAACTTTAATAGGAAGTGTTTCCCTTTTAATGGCTTGTCTCCCCTAGTTTCTAACTAGCTCACTGCCTTTGTTTTCACATCTTAGAGATGTCCTATGATGTTTGGACTACCACATATTTTATTCAGTTTTCCATTTGTTTGAGGATGTCACCTCATGGATTTTATTTATATGTTCATCACTATAGGTACAGATTCTAAATCATTATTTTAAGGATCTTCTGGTGCCTTGCATAGAGATTCCTCTTGTTAGAGTTAACAAGTACATGTATCTATATTAAACATGATGTTTCATGGATCTTCGATCCGTTTAGGTTTATGGGTTCAGGTGGGGACTTTACTATTTTGGTTGTTTCCCTTTATATGCATACCCTTTCTAATGATTCCATTATTTCATTGTTTTTCATGATTCAACAGTTTATATATAATAAAAATTCTTTGTGAATTCCATATATTTTTTTAATTTTTAATTGTTTTCTATAAGGATAGATATTTCTCTTTTTATTTTTATTCTACAGGAACTACTGATCCCTTTTAGTTAAACTATTAAAATTTGATTTTCTTGTCATATATTCCTCATTGGAATCATCTCATAGTGACACTAGGGTAAGTGTAGGTATGACCTCTATATTGAAGTTTTTTAGAAATGTTTAATTATAAGCATGTTTTACAGTTTTTAAATATAATTCATCGTAGTGTTGCATTATCATGATGATAAATGGATGAAGGATATTTTAGTCATACATCATAGTTTTTTCTATGTAGGATATTCCCAAGAAGAAAATGATAGAAGGTGCACAATGATCATCTCGTTTATTTTGTAATTTTCAGGGTGGGAGTGTGAAGTTGTTGAATGTTAAATACGATTCATTATTTTAACATCCATAGTGGAGATTTGTGAATTTTAATATTAATTTTTTGATAATTAAAATATAATTTATATTCAATACACATTTTTTATAAGAGTTTGGTTTACGGATGGATCTGGAGAACTACCCAAATTATCTTTTTCATCCATGTGTCCATTTAGTTCATTCATCTCCTCTCAATGCTAATGTGGTGCTCTCCTTGAAGTCTGGTATACGGTCTTCAATTGACCAATATAATCAGTGAGATCTCCTACAAGAGTGGGGGGCTCAGTTTCTTTGAAAATATATAAGAGGGGAGTGGTTAATGACCATTATTCTTTCTAGGTGAGAGGGAAATGAAAAAAAAGATAGATTTGAGCAGCAACACTGTGGGCATAAGGGAATCTCTTGGTTCAGCTTTTCTAGTTCATTCGAGAGAGTTATTATTATCTGAAGAACCTAGATCATGATGGAAAAGAAGATTGAGGTTTTGGTTTAGTATATGTTAAACCAAAATAGATAATAATGATTTCATTCATGGAAACATGTGGTTGATCTTAGATCTCGAGGTTAGAGACCCCCAGCAGTATAGTTGACTTCGGAGTCCATAATCCACAATGGATTTGAGACTACATTAGTCGAGAGAGAATATGCATGGGTGGATTTGGTTTCAACCAGTATATTGCAAGCTTCGATTCAGAATAATACTGATGAAGAGGTGGTTCACCTTCATTATCTAAAGAGAGAATGGGTTTTCAAAGGGCACATAAGATCCTCCTATTTATGGTAAACTAAACTCATAGTTTTTCCATCATTTATCAGCTCTATACGAGGGATTTAGTGACCTCGATTTTCACTGTCAATGATATAAGTTCCGCTCATGTGTTTCAATTCACTTTTGTTTAATATGGTTATTAGAGTCACAAAGCAGAGTTTCCACCACAAATTGTTTTTCACTGGAGGTGCAACACCAATGATCTACAGCAGTACCGGTAGTCGGTTATTGATTTGGATCCTTTAGGATATAAAACCTATATAGCGATGATTCTAGAGAACTACTATGTATATGGATGTTATATGATATCATAATGAATTTAATTCCTGATCCATGATTTCAGAACCTTATTGTAGGATTTTTTCTTGATAATGTTGAGATCGAGCCTTGGTAAGGGGTTATCAGTCTTGTTTATAGTTTTTTCCTATTTCAATTTTTTATAATCATTATTCCAACTATTTTTTTATCTTGTGTTTCATGCTTATCTATTGTCCTTCTTTGTTTTATGTGTCTTAGAGTTTGGTTATCCTTTTACTACTTATTACTTTATCCTATTGAAAAAACAATGATGATCATGGCTTGTGCACGTAGGTCATATGGCCAAAGCACATAAATCTTCTTGCCTCTTTTACCACTTTACATTTATAAATTATTTGGACCTTTTAATTTTTGACTGATGTATTATTGAATATAAATAAAAATTTTGTCATTAATGTAAATTTTTGTTAATTAGAGGTTGTTAATGAATTTTTTTCTCAGATTTACTATTATGGTTATTACTTGATTCAGTCAATTATTGAATGATATATTTGATTCTAGAATTTTATTTCTCATGGTTCCTAGAATTATTAAATTAGTGTTGTAATGAATATGTTTTCTCTTTTATGACGGTTAATTGTTGGATTTGGAATTGAAATAATTTTCACTACCTCAATAAAATTTATGTATTCCATGTATTTTGTTGTTAAATACTATTATTCATTGTTCACATTTGAATTCATTTTATCATATTTCATTTGATGTTATTAATTTCCAACTCAAAAATTATTTCTATTATCAGTATTTATGTAATAAACAGAAAATAAACTGCATTTTTCCTTTTGAATTTTAACCAACCTAAACACCCAATTTATCCTTGGCTATTGAATAGCGACAACCTACCAGTAAGGGGTGCTCCCCACAATAAACTCATTAAATGATAAGTTTAAATTGTGAAGGAAATATAATTGAATAATGGAACTACCATGGAAAGGATTTGGTATTTTCAAAGGATAAAGTATGTTAAGTGGAAATTTGTTGAGTATGAATACATAATTACCAAGAAAATCAATGTCAATGAAGAATTTGTATTTTATGATGAAAATTAGAAATGGGATGTCAGTATTATAGAGGAAGATAGATTAGAGGATTCATGTGACGAAGCTATTGGGTGGTTTTTAGGGAATTGGAGGGTGTAGAACAGGTATTTGGGGAGGAAATCGAACAAGAATATGAATCATTATTTTCTGAGTAAAATTATTAATCGGAAGTGTATAATGATAGAAGGTGGATTGGAGGATGATGAAATTTAGAGTGGTTAAATCATATGTGTAAATGGTTTTGGTGCAGCCAAATGTCCTTAGAAAAAAATTAAATACAATTAATGATATCCAATGAGATGGAAGATTCCCTAGATGAATAAATATCATATAAAAAAGAAGGATTAGAGAATGAGTCATCTTATCATTTGAATAAACTCCGCCACCATGAATAATGATATAAGAGATATTATAATTATATAGTATCAAAAAGTCCTTTTTTATAAGTGAATCATATTATAATCACTATCATTATCATGGGAAACATTTGCACCCATAGACCATATGCATTTCTTATGTTTAGGGTCCCATCCAAATCTTCGTCGAGGGTTGATATTCTGGATTACACAACTTATGAGGTGGGTGAGATTACTGATCAATTAACACACATTCGATGGATTAACATTGGATGTAAGGGTGGTTTCTTTATTATTACTTTATATTTTTTTATTATATAATCCAGAAGAAAGATTTTATTCTTTCTGTCAAACTACAACAATGTCCGAAGAGAATGGATCATCCCCGCAAAATCCACCTCAGTATTCCAAAAACATTCAATACTAATGATATTATCATATCTAGGCTTCATTGACCTTGTCAAAATGATAATGTGGATTGGGAAGTGATTCGATACAATATGAGAAATATAGGAAAATAAATATACATAAATATGATGATCCTTTTGATCGAACATAAAAATATGTAAAAATGATCGACAATGGGAGTACATTCTTCCCATGAAAATAAGAAAAAACTATTGACTATGTGTCCCATATAAGAAATAACTACAGTAAATATTTATTGTATTAAATTAAGAATCAAGGAATAATACCTTCTTCCACCCCTCAATTTTCCTTTTTATACATGATATCATTAATGTCCCCACATATTAGAAAATCCCATGTAGACTGTACAACAACAACTTGATAATATATCAAGATATTCATTTATCCTTATTATAACACTATTATAAACCCATTAACTCATGTGTAAATGGATATTGATGTTGAATATAGGAAGCAATGTTCTTCAAATAGAAACTCTTTCCCCTGAAATCCATTTCCTCACTCCAGAGAAGGCATAATCCGTTAGAGAAAAAAATTTTGGAAACCAGAGGAGACCCATGGAAAAAAATTCATAGAATAGGTCATGTAATTAATGTATTATATTTTTTTAGACATAAAACCATATCAGTACCACTTTCATACTTTTACATCAGTGTGTCAATAAAATAGTTGGTTACCAATAACATGACAGTTTATCATTGAAATTTTCATAGGGGTGAGAGGGTTTGGATCACCTTGGACAATTATTCTATATAATCAATAATGGATCCATCCCCCATGATTTTAATCCATCTAGAGTATAACTCAATATCATTTGAAGCCTCTATAATTCTTTTAGAGTATCTGGGTTCCACTAAAGAAATATCAATTCTATGATCCCATAGACCTATCATCCTCCATATATAATTGCCATTCAGGATTTCCATCAAAGTCTCATTCTAATTCACACGTGGCATATAGGAAAAAAATGTGGATAAAAACATGGTTATACCACTTGTTCAGGAGGGTCAAAACATATTCATTCTAGATTATAATCAATTATTATGTTTCCCTAAAGAGTTGTTGGAATTCATGTCGCATTATTGTTGATCACCTTGGAAAATTTAACATGGTCATCAAAAGGTCACCATGAAACTAATAGAAAAAATTATGAAAGCTAAAAAATCTAAATCCACTATCCAGGAATGAGTTTTTTGGTCTATAAAATAATTATATAGTCTTGGCCCATTAAATTTATTTTGATCAGGAGCCTATTTCATGCATATAGCCTTAGTGATTTTACATATATAACTTTGTCTCTTCTCCTACATTAAAAAACATCACCAATTGTTTTTCCCAAATCCAGGGACCATACTATATTGAAACAGTAATCTCTCTATCCAGAACATTAGGGAAACAATCGTTCTCTATATGACTAATTCATCTATAGAAGAAACAAAAAATAGGCAGTTTTGCATATACAAATGAGATCAAATAATTTGAGACTTCAATAAAAAAAGAAAGTGTTCTTCATTAGTGGTTGAAAATTGTCAAACAAAACCATTATATACACAATCATCAAATAAATATTGAGTTCTATGATATACCCATCCACACATTCCCTATTATGTCCTCCAATATCCTACATAATTCATTTCAGTATTTTATAATATTGGATGCCTAAAATTAAAACATAAAATAATGATTTGAATAAATTGATATTATTATCATACACAGAATCTCTTAGTTACTCTATTAGAATTATATAATTATCAAAAAGATCATATATTCCAAATAATCCCTTTTAATTTATAATTTTCATTTATTAATTGAAAGATCAGTTGACTGCATATAATTTTCCTTATTGAAATGTTATCCTCTATACACTACAAAGATTTTATATTATTTTCCATAGAAATTTTATTAATGGTATCATAGGTGATAAACTTTTTAGGGGATATTTCTAGTGACCCAAGTATTTTACACATGTTATTATATTATTTTTTAGCAAAAATATCAACCAATTACAATCCCAAATACTATGAGGTATAGATTATTTAGATGATTAGGGTCTAATTATGTCTAATATAACCTAAAACATGGAATTATTATTTTATTCTTTATAATGAACTCATAAAAGTAAGTTTGATAACCTATGAGATACATAAATAAATATGTGAGATAAAAAATCAATTAAAAGAACAATCATGTCTAGGAATCATAACATTTGCATCAAAAGTGTCACTTTATATCCTAAATGGGAGGGATCCAGTGGAATAAAATGGATGAGTAACATAATGAATAGGGTATAATAAGATCATGGAGTCATAGGAAATGTAGAAGAAACATATAACATCAATAAAAACATAAGTCAAAGATAATTTATTAAAGTATATCAAATTTTTGGAAAAAGTCCCAAAATGGATTAGGATTACTCCCTAATCCCATACATGACATCTCAGGAGATTAAAGCATTACCCAATGCATTAGATTAATATATGGGTGCACCAATAATAACATGTTCATGATATTTAGGTTCCTCTTCAATGATAAAATCCTCTGGCATAACATGATAATTATCCAAGATAAGAAAAATTGTTTAATATTCTTCTAACATTTCATAATTAAAAGAAATTTAATAATGAAGGGAATTGAAAATGATCATAAATAAATTATTTTCTAATAAATGTAATGTATAATCATTTAGGAATATATGTGAGAAACATATATAGAGAATTGAAAATAATTCTATAATACTAATGGGAGAGATAGTGTGTTAGATAGATAAAATTAATAACCAAAATGAAATGGTGGTTTGGATAGACCCCTTACCTCATGCCAAATTTGTAATGTACACTATTTATCTTCCTAAATAAAAAAATTATAATAATTATTTACTCCCCTAGTAATATATTTCATTTTTATTATTACGTATAAATTTTTATCATTTCCTTATTCAAATACATAACCAATTAATATAATGTCATACATTTTAAAAATAAATGATTTATATATCCAAAATCACATTAGTAAGTTCACCATCGACTATAAAATTACAATTTAATCAAACCAAGAATGGAAATAATGAAATAATTATCTTTTTTAATCTTAAATTTTACATATTAAAATTAAACTTAATTATGGTTATGATAAAATAACTATCTTACAATCATTAAAATAGTATATCGTATGCACGCATGATTAACATTTCTAGTTTTTTTATAATCATGATTGAAATAAGGTATGTAATATATTATCAATATATTTTTATAATAATATAAAAAAAATATATTATCTATTTTAAATATTTTTTCACATACCATCCATGTGATTCTTTAATAATAATGAATCATATCTATTCGCTAGGCGGTACTCCTCTGTTCACACAAATAACATTATCGTTTATTCCATAGAAGGTTATGTAACAAACTATATGATATATTTATATTAAATATATATTATTTTTTCATTAATATAATTTATTAAAAAAATTTAAACCATTTATCATCCATATAATTTGTAAGTGAAAATTTAATCACAATGTTTCGCGAGCAGATAATACATCTTGGACAAGAGTGATATTATAATATTCCCTACGAAATGGAATTAAAAAAATGTGGAGATTATTTTATAATTAAAGTTTATAATTATATTAAATGTATAATCATTAAACAGTATGAACACCATTATTTCCATCAGTGGAAATCTGTTATCCGAATCAAATTACATTAATTTGCGAAGAAGTAGTCCTCCGTACACAAGATCATTGCTTATGTATCCCATTTAAGGGAGGAGGAGGTGGATTTTAGTAATTACCTTGAAGAAAAAACATAAAAAAATATTTAAGGTACTTCTTATAATATGTAATCATTATTTAGAAAGATATGATGTTAGTGAAATAAGAAAAAATACAAAACACTAGTTTAAGTGTAACAGCCGGAGATTTTATAAAAAAAATTATTCTTTTCAATTTCATTAATGTCTTTGTTTGTACGCTACACCAAAAGAAACTTGATAAACACGCATCCTTGACTTGCCTTTAATTACACACAATCATGACCGTCCTCGATAGCGTGTGTAGTACGCAATACCGAGTTTCACAAAACGATGATATGCTATTAAAATATTATTAAAACTAGCCATTATTAATAGTAATAACCACTATTTGAAATTTTGTAATCTTTATTTTTCAAAATGGTCTTCATTTTTTGATTTGTAATACCGAAATTAGCTTAGGGTGAAATTTTGGTACTTTTCGGATAACTTTCATTTTCTAATGAATAGTGAAAATTGCTAAATTATAATTAAAAAAAACTTTTTTTAATCAAAATAATTAATAGTGATAAATTATTAATTTGAGTGGTTTTAAAGTATATTTTGAATATATTTTTACAATTTAATACAATGTGGGTCATTGGATGTAATTTCACATTTAAACCAGTCATAAACAAAGGTCAATCTTTTGATAGTTATTATCTCTTAAGAACATGCTATTTGTTTTGACGATGGGAGTTAATTTTTAATTTAATTAATGCAACTGATATGTTTTGAAATTGATAAAATAGACATCATTTCAGCATTCATAATATCAAATATATCTTAGATCGAAATTTTGGTATTTTTCTGGAAACTTTCATTTTTTGATGAATAGTGAAACCACTAAGTGGTAGTTAAAAAAACTTAATTTTTCATAAAACTTAATTTTACCGCTTTTGTGAGTGGAATTTCGAAAATACGAGAGACACGGGGGATGCCAGTATGTAAAATGTGGTTCAATGAGATGAAAATAATTTTTTGGTTAATAGTAAATTTTCACTTTTTTCACCACGGTTAAAAGTAAATACGGTAATTAAGGGTAAATATGATATTATTATTACCCTAACACATGTCCTAATTCTATTGGACAAGTTTAATTCGACCAAAAACAACCTTAGAAATAAAATATGACCATTTAGGCCCACATGGATTAAATTAGGACATTTATTATTAATTTATTTAAAAAGGGGTTAAAATAGTTAAAATCAAAGTTTAATAAGTAAATCATTTTTAATATGGGGTTATACATAAGATAAATTCGACTATAAATATTAATTAGAAATCTAAGAAGATTTCCTAGATAATGGGATATTATTTGTAATTTTTAGACATTAAATAATTTAATTTATTTATGACCGAACGATGGTGAAATAATTATCTTATTAATGAAATATTGACATAATTGATGTTATAAATACCCAAATAAATATAATATGATACTTTTTATGACTTACACTAATTTTCAAGGTAAATATGACATGTTATTGTTGATTTAAGTAACTTGTTTTGAACTTATAATTCTGTTATAAATTTCATAAATATCATGTACAAAATAGTGTCAAAATTGACATAAATTAATTTTTAAAACAAATATTATATTAGTAATTGTTATTTTATTCCTAAAAATCAAAGGTTCGGCAAAATGACTTAGATAAGGTTATATATATTAATAATAAAAAACTTTGAGTTCTTTTGGCTTCATATAGTAAGTTTACTAACCATATAGTGTATGAAAAAAAAGACACGGTAAAAGTTAACTTATTTAACATAGAGTTAAATCAAATTGATAAGGTTAAAATAATAACCTAAACTTGTCTAAATCATATTGTATGAGAGGATTTCGACCCATCCCCACTTTAGCTTCGAAATAATACCCTTTTGGAACCATTATAAACCTAATTTGGCTTTAATATAAAATAACATTTTGAGATTTTCCTAAGGTGCCCCTCTCCTCCCTTATAAAAGGGCACCTCCTCCCTCTCCTCCTCACACCAATTTGAGCATTCAAGCTCATAAATACCCTACCAAAATCATTTCTCCACTTCCCTAGTATCATCCTAGTGGTACTGGTCTTATTCAAAGACCATCCTTAGTTCTTTAAGTGGAGGTTAAGAAAAGGCGCGTCAAAAAGAGGTAATATCCATTACCGATATTTTTTAATTTCATTCTTCTTCAACTTCTTCTTAGTTAGTTTTTTCATGATAATGTAATAACATCAGTATTTCTTATATACTGATATGTTATTATAAATATGAAAAAATCTAATTAACCTTCTATCCATCCTATGGAAAAAGGAAATCACTGTGCGTGCGTACGTAAGGAATACCATCTCCACGCCGAGGTGTAATCTATTTTCCGCCACCACCTTAATTGGATGGGTATAATGGTGTAATGAGTAAATATATAGGATTATTATAAAGTGATATTGATACTGAAATAGTATGCATACACTTAAACACATGTTCACTATCATGATAACGATATCATCGCTCGTCTGTACGTACGGACTACCGTCTCCACGATGCGATGAGATTCATTCTCCACATTAACCATTCATGAATGACTATAAATTATATATAATGAATAATAATTAAATATATTACATGTTAAATCTACTGGATTTATTTATATATATATATATGTATGTCATCTACTTACTTCCATTCAAGACAATAAGGAAAGGAAAACATCATTCATGCGTACGTACGGACTACCGTCTCCATGAAAGGTGTGTTTCATTTCATTTATCTATCTATTATATATATATATAATGAATATATATGATATATAAATCATGTTTTATATTCTGGAAGTTAGTAAATCATGATATAAATAATAATAATGTCAAGAACAACAAGTCCAAACACCTACGATAAATGAAACAATTTTACCCAAAACGTTACTTTGACAAGGAATTTAAAAAAGAACGGGTAATATAAAGTCATAAGAGAACCATTTATCATATCATAACAATGAATATGATTCTTTAATAAGTCAATAACATTATATAAATCATTATACAGGAGGTTTGGACACGTACAAAGCATATTAGACCTATGGTAAGGGAAATATCACAATCTCATTTTTATCCGAGATTGTTTGTACTTTGGCATTTACTAGGGTGTATTTTATCATCCACATCCATGTTTTCTCAATATGTAATATTATTTACATCCACCTATAATAGTTTATTTCCAATTTTTCCCTTCGGTGAGTTTTTAGTAAAGGATATGAAGGAATCTTTTGTCGTTTTTCGTACGAGGTACTTTTTGACTTTTCCGACAAAAGTTTGAAGAATGTTTTTTTAACTTATACGACATTAATGTATTTTTAACACATTATTTCCAAGAATATTCTTTTACAAGTTTCCAAGATTATTTTTAATCAACTTCTCTTAGTTTAGAATTGTATGACATGTTAAGAAAGGAAAAGTGTTTTTGAAGTAGAAAGGATATTTTCCTCATGAATGGAGTTCATGAGTTTTATCAAAATTATTTTCCAACTAAAATAATAAAGGGTTCTATCTCTATCCTTATTATTACATTTATTTTATTATGTTGTGATGGAAAAAATTTTATGAATTCCTTTATCTTATATGAATTGTTTTATGATGTCACGCTGTTTAAGGTTCCCATTTTTAATACATGTGTTATGCAATGATGTATGATTTATGATTTTGTGGCACACATAAGAATGGTATCATTATGAGATGGGTGGGACCAATATCTTCCTCTAATGCATTAGGTAAAGATTTTATATCTCATGAGATAGACATGGCTGGAATGGTAGGTTATACCGGTTCAGTGAAAGAGGACTGAAATGAGGGTGACTCGGTTTAGAAAGGGACTTTGTCCACTAAGATAGTCTTGGCAATGATTCTTGACTAATAAGAAATGATTCTCTATGATTATGTGCCACCATGTTTCATGTTTTATGTTATGATATTTGAGATTTCATTTCAATACTATGAATTATCCCATGTTATGAAATTATGCTCTCTTTTTCAGGTTAAGATTTCCAAAATGTTATGTTCTTATGAATATGATGTGATTGATATTTCTTTTGTTTACCCTTACTGAGCATTTGGGATCACCCTTTTATGTTTTCTTTTCCCTAGTATATAAAGAAAGGTTTTAGGTAAAAGAAGAAGATCTTTATGGGAGATGTTGAAGATCTTTCACCACGATTAGAAGATTATATTCCGAGTTTCCAAAGACACTAAACTATTACGATCCGTGTGTGTGTGTTTTTGTTATGTACTAAGTATTCCGCAAAATTAATGTAATGTCCATGTATGTCAGGCTTCGGGTCTCTACAGTTGGTATTAGAGGAATGGCTTTGTCAACATTTTGAAACTAGGATGTGAAAACATTACTGAGATCCCTAGAGATATTTCAAAGGTATTTCTAGGGAGGTCGCTAAGGATAAGTATACGTATAGGTTATAGTACTATAATTACGCTAATGATCATAGAATTAAACCTAAGATGTTAGATTTTGAAGGTACCCTTGCATGATTTTTTCCCCTCACACTATTCTTTTTGGGTTTTAGACGATGGCTGGAACCCGAAGGAACCGTGTTGATCAATGCAATGGACAATGCAATGATTGTCCTCCTGAACAAAAAAATGTTATGGGAGATGGAGTGCAAAATCTTATTGCTATACTTACACAAGCTATGAATCATTCTGGACTTCAAAATGAGCAGAGAAGAGAACAATATTCTATTGAGTCCTTTATGAGACAACGTCCACCATCTTTCAGTGGGTCTTCCGATCCACTTGTTGCTAAACAATGGATCAGTACCACTTAAAAGATATTTTCAGTTCTTCAATGTTCTGAACATGATAAAGTAATCTTAACAGTATATCGTTTGGAAGGTGAAGCTGATCAATGGTGGAATCTTATCAAGAATATGAGGCCAAGAGATGAAATTGAGTCTATGGAATGAGACGAGTTCACAAACTTGTTTTTCAGTAAGTACTTCCCTCATATTCTTCGAACAAATATGGAAAAAGAATTTCATGTGCTGAAGAAGAAGGATGATGAATCTGTTGGTATATACGAAGCGGATTTTACAGGACTTGCAAGGTATGCATCTGGCATTATCATCCAACCTGAAAGTAAAGTTGATCGATTATTCAGTGGCTTAAAACCAATTCTTCGAAGGGCATTATCTATAAGAGACTTCAGTAGCTATGAAGAAATTGTGTGTTGTGCTATCAATGTAGAAATTGAAGTTGGTGTTACATATCCGTCTCATGGTTTTGACAAGAAACGAAAGATGGAGTTCAAGGAGAAATCTCATAATAATAGTGAAAAGAAGATGAATGTTTCCTTATGCACAAAGTGTGGAAATAATCATGGTGGAGATTGTCTTAAAGGGACTAGAAAATGTTTTAAGTGTGGAAAAAAGGTCATCGAGCAGTTGAGTGTCAAAGTAATAGAAAAAGGGTTTCTTATGATGTGAATAAAGAAAACACTACAGAGAACGCACCACCAACACTTCAATGCTTAAAGTGCAAGGAAATGGGGCATTATGCTAATAAATGCCCTAATCCAAGGGTTAGTGATGATCGACATGACCAACCACTTAAGGCAAAGGAAAAAGGGATGTCACATGCGATCACCATTGGTGATGTTGAATATGACAACGATGTGGTGGAATGATTAAGTGTTTATGTAATGGGATTCCAAAATAATGTTGTATATACTATCGTGGAATATTGGAATATTTATGTTTTTGTCTATTGTGGTTTTGAATAATTTTATGGCATCGGTAACCATGAAAAGTTATTGACATATTTTGGAAAGCAGATGATATTCACATAATGAAGGGATAACGATATTCTAATATGTTTGATAGTATTCATGAGCTCATGATTGATACAAGGACTAAGTGATATCATGGTTTAAGTATATAGAATTTTGAGGATTTTGGTATGTGTAAAGTGTTAACTTTTAACTAAATTCATTTTTTCACTAAGGTTCAATGGGTATTCAAGAGAATACATGATTAATGCCTTTGAATGTTTGGAATGTTACCAACAAGGAATATCTTATGATATATGGTGATCAACGATGGTATTAAATCTCTGGTAATCGTTTTCGCTATATTATGAGAATGGACTGCAGTATTATGGATAAACCTAAAGACTAGAATGGATTATGTTGGACATAAGATAAGGATATAAGTTTTTTTCGATATTATTGATGGGATGTTATAGTAATATAGTTTTAGAAAAAGGACAACCTACAGGGCGGGCGACAACCCATCGCGTCGGACAAGGTCGTAGGAATCGAACCCACAACCGAAGTGTGACTGGCCTTTATCGCCTACCACTGGCCTACAGGAAGTCCCTGGTTAGTAGAAAATAGTTTTATTTTATTAAGCGGTACGATATATGAAGTATAAGTTAATTTTAGGAACCATATATGATTAATATCACTATAGATGGACTTATATATTTTTTGATAGCTTTTCTAACCTTTTGTTGGAGACAGATGGAATGACCCATCATTCTATCACATGATCTGCTAACACATCATGAATGACAAATTCAAATTCATTTCTTTAAGAGATGAAGTGGAAATTGTCCAAAAAATGACAAACTGTGAGACTATACCAAAATCATGAAAGTATATCTTCTAATTCCAATTTCATCAACGTTAGGGAAATGATCTTGAAAACCGAAAATGTTGTCCTAGTGCTCTTATATCTGATGAATCAGATGGTAACTTAGATCTCCAAAAATTTATAGCTTTGTGATTACTGGCTTTTCCATAGCCATGTTCTCTACCACTCTCCATCAGAACATGATGGTTACATTTCTCTTCCATATCCATATTTTCACCTAAGTGGAATCTAAGTGATTACTTTATTTGGGTAACCGTTACGTTTCATACTTTTGTTTTTAAAGATTGGTTTTGGTATTCCTTTTTACAATGTGGGTTTCTATTAAAGAAACATTCGGATAGTAAACCATTTATAACCCTGACGAATTTCGAGGGCGAAATTCATTTTAAGGGGGGTGGAATGTAACAGCCGGATATTTATTAAAAAAATATTCTTTTTAATTTCATTAATGTCTTGTGTTGTACGCTACACCAAAAGAATCTTGCTCAACACACATCCTTGACTTGCCTTGCATTGCACACAATCACGACCTTCCTCGATAGCGTGTCTAGTACGCAATACCATGTTTCACTAAACAACGACATGCTATTAAAATATTATTAAAACTAGCCGTTATTAATAGTAATAACCACTTTTTGAAATTTTGTAAATTTTATTTTTCCTAATGGTCTTCATTATTGTATTTGGAATACCGATGTTATCTTAGGGTGAAATTTTGGTACTTTTCGGATAACTTTCATATTCTGATGAATAGTGAAAATTGCTAAATTATAATTAAAAACAACTTTTTTTAATTAAAATAATTAATAGTGATAAATTATTAATTTGAGTGGTTTTAAAGTATATTTAGAATATATTATTACAATTTAATACAATTTTGGTCATTGGATGTAATTTCACATTTAAACCAGTCATAAACAAGTGTCAATCTTTTGATAGTTATTATCTCTTAAGAACACGCTATTTGTTTTGAAGACGGGAATAAATTTTTAAATTAATAAATTCAACAAATATGTTTTTAATTTGATAAAATAGACATCATTTATGCATTCATAATATCAAATATATCTTAGATCTAAATTTTTGTATTTTTCTGGAAACTTTCATTTTTAGATGAATAGTGAAACCACTAAGTGGTAGTTAAAAAAACAGAATTTTTCATAAAAAATAATTTTACCACTTCTGTGAGTGGAATTTCGAAATTCCGAGAGACACAGTTGATGTTATTAAGTAAAATGTGGTTCAATGAGATGAAAATAATTTTTTGGTGAATAGTAACTTTTTACTTTTTTTTACCACTGTTAAAAGTAAATAGGGAAATTAAGGGTAAAAATGATATTATTATTACCCTAAAACATGTCCTAATTATATTGGACAAGTTTAATTAGACCAAATACATCCTTAGGAATAAAATATGACCATTTAGGACCACCTGTATTAGATTAGGACATTTATTATTAATTTATTTAAAGAAGGGTTAAAATAGTGAAAACCAAAGATTAATAAGTACATAATTTTTAATATGGGGTTATACATAAGATAAATTCGACTATAAATATTCATTATAAAGATAAAATTATTTTTTACATAATGGGAATTTATTTGTAATTTTTAAACATTAAATAATTTAATTTATTTATGACAGAACGATGATGAAGTAATTATCTTATTAATGAAATATTGACATAATTGATGTTGTAAATACCCAAATAAATATAATTTGAGACTTTTCATGACTTACACTACTTTTCTAGGTTAATATGACATGTTATAGGTGATTTAAGTAACTTGTTTTGAACTTATCATTCTGTTATGAATTTCATAAATATCATGTACGAAATAGTGTCAAAATTGACACAAATTAGTTTTTAAAACAAATATTATATTATTAATTGTTATTTTATTCCTAAAAATCTATGTTTCGGCCAAATTACATAGATAAGGTTATATATATTAATAATAAACAACTTGGGGTTAGTTTTACTTGATTTAGTAAGTTTAGTGACCATATAGTGTAAGAAAACAAAAAGAGACGGTAAAAGTTAAATCATTTATCGTAGAGTTAAATCTAATTGATAAGGTTAAAATAATAACCTAAACTTGTCTAAATCCTATTTTATGAGGGGATTTAGACCCATTCCCACTTTAGCTTCTATATAATACCCTTTGGAACCATTATAAACCGAATTTCACCTTAATATAAAATAACATTTTGAGATTTTCCTAAGGTGCCCCTCTCCTCCCTTATAAAAGGGAACCTCCTCCCTCTCCTCCTCACACCAATTTGAGCATTCAAGCTCGGCCAAACCCTGCCAAACCCTTTTCTAAACTTCCTTAGTATCATCATAGAGGTTTTTGTCTTCTTAAAAGGCCATCCTTAGTTCATTAAGTGGAGGTTAAGAAAAGGCGCATCAAAACGAGGTAATATCCATTACCGATCTTTTTAAATTTCATTCTTCTTCAACTTCTTCTTCTTTAGTTGTTTCATGATAAAGTAATAACATCAGTATTTCTAATATACTTATATGTTATTATAAATATGAAACAACTCTAATTAACCTTCTATCCATCCTACGGAAAAAGGAAATCACCGAGCGTGCGTACGTACGGAGTACCGTCTCCACGCCGTGGTGTAATCTATTTTCCATCACCACCTTAATTGGATCGGTATAATGGTGTAATGAGTAACTATATATGATTATAATAAATTGATATTGATACGTAAATAGTATACATACACTTCAACACAAGTTCACGGTCATGAGAATGATATCATCGCTCGTGCGTATGTACGGACTACCCTCTCCCCGAAGAGATGAGATTCATTCTCCACATTAACCATTCATGAATGACTATAAAGTATATATAATGAATAAAAATGAAATATATGACATGCTAAATCTACTGGATATATATATATATATGTATGTCATCAACTTACTTCCATTCAAGACAACAAGGAAAGGAAAACAGCGTCCATGCGTACGTACGGACTACCGTCTACATAAACAGTGTGTTTCATATCATTTATCTATCTATTATATATATCTATATATAATGAATATATATGATATATAAATCATGATTTATATTCTGGAAGTAAGTAAATCATGATATAATTAATAATAATGTCAAGAACAACAAGACCAAACACCTACGATAAATGAAACGATTTTACCCAAAATGCTTCTTTATCACGGAATTTACAAAAGAACGGGTAATATAAAGTCATACGTGAAGCATATATGATATCATAACAATGAATATGATTCCGTAATAAGTCAATAACATTATTTAAATCATTATACCGGAGGTTCGGACACATACAATGCATATCGGACCTAAGGTAAGGGAAATATCACAATCTCATTTTTATCCGAGATTGTTTATACTTTGGCATTAATGGGGTATATTTTATCATCCACATCCACGTTTCCTCAAATATGTAATATTATTTCCATCCACCTACAATAGTTTTTATAAAATTTTACCCTTCGGTGAGTTTTTAGTAAAGGATATGAAAGGAATCTTTTGTCGTTTTTCGTACGAGGTACTTTTTGAGTTTTCCGACAAAAGTACGAAGAATGATTTTTTAACTTAGACGACATGAATGGATTTTTAACACATTATTTCCAAAAAGATTCTTTTACAAGTTTTCAAGTTTTATTTTTAATCAAATTCTCTTAGTTTAGAATTGTATGACATGTTAAGAAAGGAAACGTGTTTTTGAAGTAGAAAAGATATTTTCCTCAAGAATGGAGTTCAAGAGTTTTATCAAAATTATTTTCCATCTAATATAATAAAAGGATATGTCTCTATCCCTATTATTAAATTGATTTGATTACGTTGTGATGGAAATATTTTTATGAATTCCTTTATCTTATATGAATTGTTTTATGATGTCACGATGTTTAAGGTTCCCATTTTTATTACATGTGTTATGCAATGACGTATGATTTACGATTTTTGGCACACATAAGAATGGTATCATTATTAGATGGGTGGGACCTATATCTCCCTCCAATGCATTGGGTAAAGATTTTATATCTCATGAGATAGAGATGGCTGGAACGGTAGGTTATATCGGTTCAGTGAAACAGGACTGAAATGAGGGTGACTCGGTTCAGAAAGGGACTTTGTCCACTAAGATAGTCTTTGAAATGAGTCTTGACTAATAAGAAATGATTCTCTATGATTATGTGCCGCCAGTTTCATGTTTTAAGTTATGATATTTGGGATTTCATTTCAATACTATGAATTATCTCATGTTATGAAATTATGCTCTCTTTTGCAGGTTAAGATTTCCAAAATGATATGTTATTATGAATATGATGTGATTGATATTTCTTTTGTTTACCCTTACTAAGCATTTGAGATCACCCTTTTATGTTTTCTTTTCCCCAGGATAGAAAGAAAGGTTTTATGTAAAAAAAGAAGATCTTTATTGGAGATGTTGAAGATCTTTCACCATGATTAGAAGATTATATTCCGAGTTTCCAAAGACACTAAACTATTAAGATCCTTGTGTGTGTGTTTTTTTTATGTTATAAGTATTCTGCAAAAGTAATGTAATGTCCATGTATGTCAGGCTTCGGGTCTCTACATTAAAGACATTTCCTCTTCTTCGAACTACTTCATTATATTATCTACAAAATCATTACTAGGTTAGATTTATAATCTTATTATATTAATCTAGTATTATGGGATAGAATTAAGGATGTTTTTTTTGATTCGTATTGTAAAATACAGTGGATTTTTTAAGTATGTAACTGATATGAGAGTGGGTGGTCTTTCATAAGTGGAAGAGATGACACACCCATAATGTTTTGGAAATAATGAAATAAAGTAATAGTTTTATCATGCCAAAAGGATCCTATGTGGACCATTATTAAACCTCAAAAAATATAATGTCAAATTATTTCTAAAAAACTGAAATTAGATATGTTTTAGATCATTTTTTATGCTTATATTATTATTTTACATCCACAGTAAACCTTTTTTACATTTAAAATGTTAAATAATTTTTATTATTTTCACTATTAATTATGTTTAAATTTTATGTTGAACATATTACATAATAAAATTAATGATGATTCCAAATATGGAATCCATTTTTTAACACTCATCATACAGATTTGATAGAATGTAATTTAAAAATAAACATTTATCCATGACAAAAAAATTTGTTTTCATGAAATGCATTTTTTAATGAAAATAAAATATCATATTATCTATATGACAAGTAATCATAATAAAATGGACATAAATTAGTATATATATAATGATTATATATTTTAACCTATATATTTAATTTAAATTATTTTTTCTAAAGGTTTTATTTCAACTATTTAAATATGGAAAAATATTATGCACTTTAAAGCAGTTTTTTGAATAAATGTGTTTTAAACTCCAAAAAATAAATTTACTAAAATCTATTATAAATATGATTTAAATGTAATTAATTGATTTAATGAAAAATAATAAAATTATTATAATTTGAAAAAAAAAATTCAAAAAAAATTGGAATTAATTTTTAAAAAATAAATCATAATTTTATAAAGAAGTTATTTTCAATATTCATTAAAAAATTAATATTTTTAAAGAAGCATAAATTTTCTATGTAAATTAATTTTGAAATTATTATTTTAGAAATTATGATTATTTTATATTTAAATATTCTAAATCTTAATAAAATAATTACATTTTTTTCTCATTAATAAAATTATAAATAAATTTTAGAATAAATATTTTTATTAAGGAAACCAAATCTTCATCCTATATGTTTAAAAATAAACTTCAATTGGCTATTACCATTATATATTCCATAAAAAAGTTATTCATATTCATAATTTTCATTTTAATTACTAGTATATAATGGTCTTATTTAAACAATAATGATTTATTAAGGTTTGGTGTTGCATGTCTCATATGATATTAAATATACTTTACTAAATTAAAAACACAATGGTTGTTCCATTATTCCCCCCAAAAATAATTTCACACAAGAAATTATCCATTACATGATAAGGTGAAAACAGGTTCTTGTATTTCTACCTTATCTCTGTTTCGTGTTCCCGTGTTTCTTCTTTAATCTTGTGGTTTCTCTTCAACACTATGAAAAGGTGAGTTGTCTTATTTCCTAGAACTTTGTCTCTTTGATATAATATATATATTGGCTGATGTGTACATGAAAGTTCATTTCCAAATAGAATCACCACTAAATTTAGTATATGTGGGTTTTTGGAATGTACTTTCTTAAGAGATATACACGTAACATGTCATGTACTATAGTTATGATATGTGGGACTTCTTGTCAGTAGGAAACTGATTCGATGCAGTAAAAAATATCAATATGGATAAAGTATCTAGGACTAAGATTTTAATTTTTCCAAAACCTCATGAATATATTACATGCAGATATGTAGAGGAATAGCTTATATCTAATAGAAATATAATGGTCTCAGCAACGATGAACTACATGGAGCTTCTTTTGAATTATCACATATTTCATATGAGGCATAATGGTTCAAAACAACCCTATAATGTCTCGTAAAATATCATGTCACATTAGAATCCACTATCCAACATCATATTAGAATGACCATTTTCGACACTACATCCCATTCAAATCCTAATACGGATTCATATTAATGTTACGATAGAAGATATTATTATATGAAAACTTTATTAAGTGAATTTCTTAATTATAACATATGTGTAAGTCAATTAATCAAGATCATAGCATTTCATTTGGAGTTTTCATGGTTCTCCAGGACAAACCATCCTCCTAAGGGTGATAAGGAATGCCAAAACAAATTTTTATAACCAATTCATTCTGAAGGATTCTCCACAAAAAATAGGTAAACTTCATATATAAAGTAGATAAAATATATATTGGATCTCCGTAAAATTTTATCACATCCAATATGTATATAATAGAGAGTTTTTCTAGGGGGAAATATTCCATGATAGAAATGAAATGTGTCAACTTTTTAAAGTGATTGACTACCACACAGATGAAATTATTACCATTAGTTATACTATGGAGTCATAGGATTATATCCATGATTATATTTTATTACTTTCATAATGGTTAGGTAAAATGTTGAATTATACCATTGCACATATATCATTAATCATTGACTTTCTAGTATACCATGAATTAAGACAAAATTTCAAAAATATCCCTCTACATTTTCCACCAAAAGTTGTTATTCATATATCTATACATCACAGTGATACCCATATTAATAAAGAATGATGAGCTATATCCATAATACGAAATCTCCATCTTCGGCAATGGTTTTGATGGGCCACATATCTCGGTTCCAAAACCTATAATTCCTTCTTCGGCAAAATTGTACACCTGGTTATTCAGTAACTTTTTCTATAGAACATAATCATCATTATGGTTCTCCTTGATCACCTCATGATTTTATGGACGAACAATTATTTTATAAAGTTATGATAAAGATCCTATAACAATTAATAGGATCTTATTCCATTGTTCCACTCATCAGGAAGTGAAAAATCCAACAACATCTACAAACAAACATTAGTGATAATAAAAACCTTGGTTTCACCCCCACAGTACTTCAAAACAAATTAAAACCCTAGGAAAACCAAAACCATGAAAAATATTGGCAGAAGTTCTCACATGTTGATTGTTTTCAAAAGAAATGTAATTTAAAATTGTATATATACTAATCAAATATAATTTGGATGATCATGGAAATGGGTGGAAACCAAAGGTTTGTAATTTTTATGTATTATTATTTTTTTAAATTTTGAAAAAATCATAAATATAAAAAAATAGTTATTTTAAAATGTTTGTGCTTTTTATTTTCAAATTTAATAAAATGTGTTGTTATCTTGAAAGTTGATTTTTGAATAACCTTTAAAGAAAATCATTAGTCCTGAATTTCATTACGTACCCCAGTGTCAAAATTTGTTGACTTTTGGAGGGCATTGAATTTTTATTCAATTTATTATATTAATTTAAATATATATTTAGTTAGTAATTTCATATAAAACATGTTTACTCATTTTTCCTACAAAGCATATCTCTTATTTGAATAAAATTTGTTTTTTTTTTCTTCTCAGGATTTCATATTCTATTAAATACTGATGTTACTTTGTTTTAGATTCTTATCCTTACACTAGACCATTCCATGTGACTATTGACAAATTGAAAAAGAACCTTAACAAATCCAATTTTGGAACATGATTTGAGGTAAATATATTATAAGATGATTGCTGGAGCAATGGAAGCTCCCTCGAAGTAGGTTTACCTCGTATATCACATTAAACATCATGTAAAATGATTCTAATTGTGTTGAGTAAAACATCTAATAATAAATTTGTTACCATATTGATTTCAATTAATCAATTATTTTTAGTTTCAATATTTGTAACAAAAATATTATAATGTGGATATATTGATTCCCACTGATGTTTATCTATGATGAAAATTGTTATGGGTGTATAGATATTACCCATCAATATATATCATCTTTATATTAAATTTTTTTCACCATTCAACACGTTTTGGATTTCCTATAGCATGGTCAGACATCGATGATCATCCATTGAGATATTAAGAGGGATCACATTTATCCATAGTGAAGGAAGTACTGACATTGGTGTCATGAAATTTTTTTACAAATGTAACAATGATGTATTAGAAAAATATAAACAAGAATGAATGTCTAGACATCATATGTCTTGGAATAAAATAAGAAACGTATTCAAAAACCAAACAAAAAACAATATCATGCAATTACATGCACAACAACACATGGGAATCAAACTGGTAAAGTTCATAATAATTAGCGGAAGGGTAGCTAACATATTAACTAGGAAATAACATTCAGAAATATAACCCCAGTAGATTTGTATCAACACCATAGGGATCAATATTATTCTTTTTATTCCACTTAAACTAATTTGTGTCGTTGAACATGGTAACCCACCACTTCCTACTAACAATTGGATAAAAATACCATAACTCAAACATAATTCACTTTTATTTCATTTACTTTAATTTCATTCATGTGAACCAAATATAGTCATATGTCCTAATAAATTAGATCACTACATCCTAAAAAGAACTCACAAAAATAAAAATATACTATATAAATTTACCAAAATAAATAAAGAAACACAACCAAAAAAAGATTATAATTATATCCTCTCAGGAAAAATAATATTTCAATAATTCTATGAGGAAATGATAAGTAAATTGAAATACATTCAAATTAATAAGTATGAGTGTTCATTCATCTAAATTATAAAAAAAATATTAGAAAATGTACACAATTTTACACTATTAATACCATTAAACTACACTCTTGTAGGAAATGTGAAGTCATAATAATATAGGAAAAGAAAAACCAAAAACATATTTTGATTAGTGATAATTGTATAATAATTCAAGACAATGAAATGTTATGATGTGGTAAAAAATGAATAAACTCATGTAGTTGGATCATTTTAACTTGTGTGTGGAGAAGGTCAATAATAATCTTATTAAAATATAATGAAATTTTTATCAAACAATGTAGAATAAAAACTCATAGTGCACATGTAATACCTTGAATTATAGTTCAAATCAATATTCAATGATTGAGTAAATTTAGCATGTAAATCATCCCAATTAGTATCTGTGTGATCTTCCCCAATCCATGTGATCTTCCAATAGAATTATCAATCTAACACCATGAAAAATGAAATTTAACATAGTCTTTAATCATATTAATATTTCATGTGAAATATAATTTGGCATCAGGAGGAATTGGGGAAAATCACCATCATATTTACCTGAACCAATCCCATGAATGTGAAGTGCCACTTTTAATTACATTATCATAATTCTATGGAATCATTCATGGAACACCGATATTTATATCACTTCATATCAATATGGTTTTTATATATTTTGGAACAAAATTATATTAAATGCATCCACATGTTTTTTAAAACCAACTAATAATTTGGCAGTTATGTATCCAATATATGTGATTGATAAAATAATTAGGTAGATCAATCAACACCATATGTGGACGATTTTTTCCTTCCAAAAAGTGATAACATAATATAAGAAATATTAATTAAGTAATTATAATACACTTCATTTATGAATATTTACCATTTATATATCTTGTAATGCACATAAATCTGAAACAAGTGTGGTTTCATGTGTTTGAATGTTTTGTATTGAATCTAATGACACAAGTTGGATAAAATCATGATGAATAAGGATGTCAGTCCCCTGAATTTTCACTCATCATCTAGGATAAGAAAGTGTGTGGGTATAAAATTGAATATTAGAGTGGTGTTAAAATTTTAAATTTATGAAATCATGGTTTTACCTTCTTATGTTACCTGAGAAAACCATAATGCTATACCTTTAATAATTTATAAATGTTTCAACTAATCCATTTTAACAATTTGTGATCCATAAAATATATATAAATAATAAAATAAAATGAAAATTTCGTTCATCGATTCATTAAAATAGGAACTATATTATTTGGAAATGTTGAGGTCATACATTGAATATCTAATGTTATTAGACATTATTATATATTGTCACCCAATTATTTTTCATAATGGTACAATGATGGTGTATCACACTAGAATACAATCAATCATATTACAAATAATTATTTTATAAGAAAATTGTTTTTAATGATTGATTTGACACATTGAGTAATTTGAATGATATTATTATAATTTAAGTAAAAATGTGATAATGGGGAATTTATAAAATATCATAAAAAATATGGTATCATACTGGGAAATGAGAAGAGTTATGAACTACCAGATTGGAATATTCCATGATCTCCATATATATATGGATTATAAATAAATTTATTTGTAAATAAATTTTAATAAAATAAGAGATTAATTCCTCCATCATCCTTGCTTCATCAATTATAGTCAGTGAAACTTTGATCACGGATTATGAATGAGGGAATATCTTAAAAACACAATAGAAGAAAGATCAAGTTAGTATATTTCATTTTCAAATAAAGGATTGTAATTGATAAATATTAAATGATAAAAAATACCTATATTTTTAATGGTATATAATTTAATAAATTCCACATCTTCTACTTTTTTTCGAAAATCAATTCGTTTACAATTATTAAATCAATTTTCAAAACATATTAATGACTCAATTATATTGGTATTCAAACAAATATGATTGGGATTAAGGACTCATCCTCATATAATAAATGTGGACTATGATGATATTATACATAAAGGAATTTAAATAATATCTCCATAAATGCATGGGATATCATGATACATTCTTTCCATTCCTTTCTATCAACTTAACATATCAAATACAGTGAAATAATACTCAAGGTCACCAATATCTTAATATATTTATAGTTCATTTCATTATTGTGTCGATTTCCTATTACTTTTATTTGTTCAATATGCTTGTTTTCATTTCTCATCATTTTATATACCTCTACAAGAATCATGAATACGTGAATCATGACGATAACATGACTCACATTGATCATCATGGATGGGAAATTTTCACTTGAGAAACTCAAAGATATTATTCATAACCTATGTTTATTTATTGATGAAATCAATCTTGTTATCATCATCAAACATAATTTTAAAACTATCCCAAACATATATTAACTTTTATCATAGATTAAGGACAACTTCCAATAGTAAGAGAAAATTAAAAATGTAGGCAATAGCCTAATACTTTTCTAATATTTCCTTTATTGAAATATCCATTTCACATACAATAATATCATTACTCTTAAACCATTTCTGAATTTTCAATATATATTAAATATAGTATGAATGAATGTGTGAGAATAAAAATGTATAGAATCCAAAAAATCTTCAATTATATCATAAAATATTTCTAAAAATATGAAAAATACATGACCATTCTCCTAATAATATGACATAGGATCCCCACATTCATAGATGAGTTGACTCTAAAAACATTAATCCTTATTAATGAAAATATATACTTTCTCATACTTCTCTGAAACATCCAACATAATCTACCAAGAATTATACCTAGTTATCACATCAATAATTATTGTCGGTTAACTATGAATTTTTAACTCCTCAGAAATACTAATGAACCGATCCAATATAGAATGTGAACTTCTCAAAAAAAATTCATGGAACTCTAAATATAGAAATTGATTTTGATATTTCCTTTATCGTGTCACTAGCAATATGTTTTAAATTACATGAAAAATATTTTATATTTATATACTAAAATTTATAAATAGACTATTTTCAATAATTTACCCTCATATCCAAATAAATGATCATTGAATTATTAGAAATATACTTTTTATAGTAATATTATTAATCTTTTCAATCCCTAATTATTTCAATGTATGTTCTAATACTTATCCAATTTTTTCCCTTTTATACTCTGAAAAAAGAAAAAACATGATTATTTTTTTCATTAAAATACAATTATCATAAATATTTTGTGAATTCAGAAAAATATAATTCACATTCTAAAATTATTTCCATGTTTTTTTGGTAATACATACCGTAGTAGAGAATGTATCAAAAAAAGATATTATTTCTTCTTTCTCTATCAAATACAACTACAAGCAATCTCTATAAATATTTGTCTAGATGGAACATTTAATTGAGGTTTAACAACTACAATAAATTATATAATTCCTTGATTATAAAAATATTTAAATGATAAATGATAAATTATTATCATTTTATCACAAGTAAGTCTACACTTTTCTTGGTTAACATGATCTACTTAAATTTTAACTATCCCATAATCCTCCTCTACCCAAATTTTACTATGACCAATAGTTGTTTTAATTATTTCATGGATATTTTAAGGATTTTTTTACCTTGTAAAATCACTATTCCAATTACTAGTTCCATGATGTATATAAGTTTAAGTATAATATTTTCTGAAATAAAAAAATAGACCTTACACTTTTCTTATGGAAATAAACCCATGATTGATAAACTGTTGAAATTACAGGAGATTTAGGAATAATTTGCTTTTTATGTGAGCACATAACCTCAATTTCATCAGCTAGTATGTTACTACTCACCCACATATTTACATAAATGAATGTGTAGTTTGCTAAGATCCCTTCTAAATTTTATTTCATGAGGAAACTAAAGGATTAGAACAACTTTATGTACAACGTTTCATGAGTATATAGATTATGCCCTCTATATAATTTCCCCCTAACACACTAATAATACATTATTTTGAATCACCCTTAGAAAAATAAGAATAAATAGTGTTTGATTGTTGGTATTGTTGTCATTATCACTATAACAATAGTGAATTGGGAAGATAATAAGAAACACATGATAAGAAATGAAATATGTAACATCATACCGCACACACAATACAAGTAGATGGAAGAAAATCAGGCAAGTGGACTTTATCAGGATCCCTTATGAGGTATGGTCAGGGGAGGAGGTGTGTATGGAGTAATTTATTGTCTAGTTGAGTGATTTATTGGTGTTTTTAATTTAATTGGTAGTGGGGGATTGAAGGAGGTATAGGGTTTTTTCACATGGGAATGATAAGAGAGAAGGTGGGTTAGATTCTTCTGGTGAGGTACACTTGGGGAAGGAGGAGGGAGGAGAAAATAAGGGAGGGAGTAGGGTTTCACCAGTTTCTCATTAGGTAATGACCTGGGATGAATTAATGAATAAGAAGAATCCAACTCAGATGAGTGGTTTTATCAAGCACATGTTGGGTAATTTGGGTTAGGGTGGGTCTATATGTAGCCAAACCAGGAACAGATCCAACCCATGCTTGGGTGGACTAAACATAAACCCAACCCAAGTATTTTTTTCACATAACATGACCGAAATCAGTCATCTATAAAAACCCATATTTATATTTTTAAATAGATCAAGTGAAATACTTAAAACAAAGAAAATACTTTGAAATTATTTTGATACTTTTAGACAGTGATCTATAATACAATTTTTTTGTATAGGAATAACTGACACCTAAATATCACACGAGGTGTAACCGGTGAGACTAAAAGTGTGTATTTTTATTTAATAATGAAATTTTGGTTATGTATTATTTTTTATATATGTTTAATTTATTTTTTATATTATTACTAACTTATGATTTATTTTCTTATTCAAGTGTATTCTTTTACTAGGGTTTGGGTGGTTGTTTCAGCAATTGATATCGTGGTCAGTCTTTTTTATAAGGGGGTTGTGGGTGGAAAATGATGAAAATTTAATAATATATAATTTTTTTGGATATTAATTATAAATTTATTTATAAAATAAAATATTATATATATATATATATAACTGTTTATTTGGATTTATTATATAAACAATATTGCAATAAAATTATTTATTTTCTGTTGGGTAAAAAGTGTATATGTTTCCCTATGTAATTATTCAACCAGAACGTAATAGATAATTAACCATTATTAGAACCATTTATATCACCGATAAAGACCCAACTTTATTAGGGCTAATGTGGAGAAAATTGTGCATGGAATATGTCAATTCATTTTTAGCACTCATAAATGTCCCCCTTTAATATTGCTTTTTTAGTGGTGATAAAGGAGTCCCCCTCTAATCGAACTGAGGATAATGTAATATTTTGGCACATTTAAATACTTTTCCCATTATTCAGGGTATGCATATCATATTATTATAGTAGTATTAAAGGAAGCCACATTGAGGTAGGTTAATGACTAATATATAATTTAATTTTATGGAAAATGTTGTTTATTGTGATGAATAAAATTTATAAGAATAAGTTAGTTACCATATTGATTTAAATTCATTAATTTTAATTATTTTCAATATTTGTAACAAAATTCCAAATTTTTTCTTGGTATGTTTATTTTTGATGAAAAATGTTCTGGGCACAAAGATATTTCTCAATTATATATCTCATTCATCTTTTGAAAATAGTACACCATAAACGTGTGTTGGTTTTCCAATAACATTGTCATTAGATGACTCAAATCCATCATAATAATAATATGGATAAACATTATCCCCAGTGATGGGGCTATGGAGTGGTGAGGGTAAATGGATGGTTGGGTTGCATAGATTGGGAAACACTGAGGGAGGTGTAGCCAGGAAATTACCAAAGTGAAACTGGATTTAGCGAGTCCATAATGTGTTACACCTACTACCATACTCCTTAGGGTTTTGGTATATTATTTCAAGATTTCATATTTTTAGGTAAGTGTAAATGAAGTAATATTATATGTCAAAAGTACACATAATTAATATATAATTCATTATTTATTTATATATATATATTTTTTTTAATCGCATTGAAATTACTACATTATAAATTTTTTAATAAAATATTAATTATTGTTCTTACATTTTTTATTTTTTATTTTTTATTATAAAAAAATCCATCCTAATAAAATAATATAAAAACCATTTGATAGATAATAAAATTAAGAAAATGAATATGTAATTTTATCATCTTAATTCATTGATGTTTCATAAGAGCAGGGTTGTGCCTTGTGAAATATAAATATATTCATTTCATATTAAATATAATTTTATAGGAAAATTTTATTTATATATAATTAAATATTATATAGGTAATATCATGACAAAATTTCACTTAGTATAATTCCAATTTTTTTAATAAAAAATTATTTTTATAAGGTTTATTTTTAAAAATAGATTTTGTAAAACATTATAAATAAAAGTACTACTAAAAATTAAACTTATTTAATAATATATTATTTTCATGGTGTCCAATTGAAATTAATTTTTTAGTTTTTATGTACTCTTTAATAAATTTTCACGTTTTGGGTAAGAGACATCCTAAATCCCAACATGAACCTTGTGATAAACTCTTAATGAATAATAAGATGACAAAATAATGAACATGTCCTTTGTTATTTAGTTTCCCTTATAATCAACATGAATATTTATAATTCCATAGCATAAAATAAAGTAATGAATTTGTGAAATAAGACCAAGATCTATACATTAAACCAAACCAAATAATTAATCATCAGGAAAATGAATATGTAAATACAATGAATATTTACAATTAGGAAAGAAAATAAATAATAAGTGCATCTACATATTTTTTAATAGATATTTCGGAAAATTTTCTTTTAAAACCCCATACAATAACTACGTAATTCATGAAAACAATGTCTAGTCATATGGATATAATCCCATAATTGATGAGCAGTTTAATTGAAAATGAATTGTGATGGTTATAGTATTATTTTGAATATGGTTGACTATATTCTCAATCATCATGCTTCTAAAATTCATTAAAGGGTGGTGGGGAGTAAGAATCAGGATCTTAATCGATGGATAGGGATTCCCTTGCATTCCACTTCAATCTACCAATTAGGTCTCGACAGACGTTATAAATTCTCTTTGAGAAAGGTCTATTCGAAAAAATTAGGCATGTGGCTTCCATCATCTAGATAGACTAAAATTTAATCTAGGTCTCCAATAAGTTTACTGAAATATGATTATAGAGGGATTATTGATGTTAAGGAGAAGGGTGGGAAGTATGAGAAAAGTTATAATCCTTCATTTCATTAGTTCTGCTAGTCTAATTCTTCTTTTCTTTCCCTTGGTAGGGGTAGAATGAAAACCATTAATATTGTTTGGGACATGAATATTGTGGGAGTAAACTTGGTGTGTGGATGCGGGATGCTTGAAATCCACCTTCGGTGATGTATTAATGATGTTCATCAAGAACAAGTATGCAATAGGGAACCCCATATGCCTTTATGGTGGATGTGGGGCTGCTGGTGACATGGTTTGGGACCATGCAGATTCTTCATCATTGGGTCTCCAGGAAATAACAGAACATCCTCCCTCGATAGCTTATAGTGATGTAGAAGCCTCTTCCTATTTACAGATGAAATTACATTTGAAAATATTAGTGTTCATAAATTTTTGGATAACATATTGATTCAAAAATACCATTTGGGGGTTAGGTTTTGTTTTGAGATTTTATAATAAAGCACCACAACAATGATGGAAGAACCATTGAAACTATATAGAAGGAGAGGAAAGATCAGTGGGTGAAAACATTTTAGAGCTGGTGCATGGGGTATCTGAAACTATTAACCTAGGATTGAACAAAAATGACTATATGAACTACATTATCTATAATTTATATAGTATTTATTGAATCATTCTAATTTATTGTTTTATGTTTTTTAAATTATTTTCAATATATACAAAATATCGATTATTATTTTTAACTCCACACATAATGATTTTTATTAATATAATGTGGCCTTTATGATCATTTACTTATGTGAGTGAAAAGACCTCCTTTTAACAGTTTAAATGAAATTAATATATAAGGAAATTATATAATTTTATTATTGATAGTATTTATATAAAATTATTATTTATGGAAAATATTTAATGTTAATGGATAAATAAATTCTAAAATGGCGATGATAAATGAAATTATTTCTTTACTAAATTATTTCCTTCAGTCCATAATATTGTTAAGAAATTTTTTAAATTTTCATTTAATTAATGATGATGTCAGTAAAAAATTTAATAACATAAAATTTAAATTTAAATTTTTTCACAAAGGAAATCATAAGTTTCTATTTATTATTCACCATATAAACATTTTATTTTTTAACTAGTAAACATACATTTATATATATTATCATTGGCCAAAAGTTACAAGGGTCTGAACATCGTTATATACCAAGGGGGGTCTTAAAATATAATGTTAAAATGTGTGTGAAAATATTAAACAAAGGATAGTGGTCCCAAAGTCCATCTCCATTTGATTAATGGTATATATGGGTTATCTAATTTGTGTCAAAAATGTGATAAAATGCTTGATAATTACATGAAATTAAATTCAACGTATTATATATTGATGTTTCTAATATTTTTTTAAAATTATTTAAGTACAATATTTATTTATAGAAACTGTATATTGTAAATTGAAAAATCAATGTTAAAATGAAAATGGCAAAATATATTGAATTACATAATTATTCCCTTCAATTGTAACATTTTTTATAAAAATCTAATACCTAAATCATGCATTTTCATGACACGATTATTTAATTAAAAAAATTCATACACACACTCAAAAAATGTGGGGATGATGTATGGAATCTCATTCCATTACTGATGGAGTGGAATGAAATTGGTGGATGAAACGATGTGAGTTGGGTGCTTCTTGAAAATCGATATAGAGTGAAAGGATGGTTGTGAGATGTGTATGTAGAATAATTCTGTATAAAAATAGATTTTCATTTGTGTGAACATGAGTATATAAATTACATCAATGTATTCATAAAGTACAAACACATGTTTATGTGATTTCCAACAATGTCTGCATGTTGTATTCATAATACCATATATAATTTGTTATTATAGATGTGGCATGGGTGGAATACTAAACTAGAAGGAGAAATAATGCATACTATAATTTCCTGCATTATATAATTTAGGAATATATTGTTGACAATGTGGTGAGTGTAGGATTGGAATGATATAAAATAGTCTATATTGAAATATAATGATTTAAAAACTAGAAAATGTGTATAAATTGCTTTATGTTGGTTTATGATTAATAATGAATATTTTAAATTTGTCCATTTCTTATGGAACTAAAATAATATTAATTAATGGAATATTTATAAACATGTTGTCTTATTATTAAGTTAATATATGGAAATCCCATAATCATGGGTGAAAGTGATTGAGGAGATACCACATGAGACATTATAAAAGGATCCTTATTTTTTTCAGGACTTCATATAGTGATGTATCTTACATTACCTCAAAACCCCCTATGTGTGACCACATCCGGTGTGTATGAACCTATTATATCTAACTAGACTACCATGCAATCACTATATTTTGTGCAAACATTTGTATGCTTGAAGTTGTATGCACACTTAAACTTGTCAAATATAACCAATTTTTTCTCCCAGTTTTCTCAATGCTATCCATAGTATGAATTTTAAAAATGATAAGATTTAAATATTATGCACTATATTATAAACTACGTAAAATGATTACAAATAAAAAATAGGACTAACAAAGCCCAAAAAAGATGATTGAACAATGATTAACGTCTAATTTTGAATGATTAACAAAACCATGGTTACCAATTATTGAACAACGAATTATATATAAAACGATAAGAATACGAGATACATTTTCATTGGGTAACCAAAAGATCCTTGGTTATGATTTTTTAGGGTCAATCCTAGGATATTTATTGGCACACCATTAATTTTTTTTACACTGAATGTAACATCCCTGAAATAAACAATATATTTTGTATTGTAATGGAATTGATAACTTAGAACCCAAAAAAATTTCTCATTGGCTTTCAATGAAATACCAGTATAATTATATTCATCTGAATCAACTGAATCATAGAAATCGTGTAATACATAATTGATGGAATGGGATTTTTTTCATGATTAACACTATTGTTTCTAAAAAAATATATGAGTTATAATGTATTTTTGGAATATAAAGACATCAACAACATTCGAAGAAGAATAATTAGAAGGAGTTTAGAATAAAATGATTTTGTAATCTGTTTCATGTAGATTTTATAATAGAGTTATGGTAATTAAAAAACAACAAAAACAATATGATTTAAATAAATTTAAATTGATTAATTAGGATGGAAAATAAAAAATTGACTATATAACAACTGAAATAGATTATCTATTAAGATACTCAAATAATATGTTCATGTTCATAAATAAATTAGTGTTCAAAGTTTAATATCTATTGATGAGAATTTGATGGTTTTTATTAATGAAAATTCATAGTATTAGAATGTGATGTCTGATACATAATATATAAATTATAGAATATTGAAACAAATTCATATTTCAAACTATAATTCCTCTAAGTGAATACTGAAGTGATTAATATTGTAGACTCTTTAGGGAAAAAACAAAATTGCAGTCTTTCATAGTCTCATGCTAAGGGTAAATGCATACTATAAAAAATGAATATACATTTATTCATAGAAAATTATGTTTATTAATGTATCTATAAAAATTTCCATATTGATAGAGATTTTTTACCAATAATGTAATCTTGTACATGTATAAATGTAATAATATAAATACTTATACCTAAGTAGATGCACTCATTGAAGCATCTTGCATACTGAATTTTCATCATTTTAATGAATCAATGCCTAATATATATATATATATATATATTTAAATATAATTAGAGGAAAATATTTTAGTATTTATTTATGAATTTTTTATTTTAAAATAGTTTAAAAGATAAATTGGTCTATAGTATTGTGTTTAAAATATTTTGTAATTTGAATTAATATATAAATGCATTATTAATACAATTATAAGTAGTTTGAAATTTTTTTAAACTATATTTTTTATGTGTGTCTATTGGATATACATTAACACATATTATACATAGTAGACATATTATAATTATAGATGAATTGATTTAGGCAATATCATGTGACGTGTGCATGTATACAATTGTATTTTGTATTCAGTTTATCATATGTGATTAGGATTTTGTAATTTCAAACAACATATGAAAACGAATTTTCTATCCACATAAGATGTTTTTCCCTAGTTATATTTTTGAAAATGTTACATTGATATTTTAATATTTCACAAATACAGGAAATCCTGAATATTGTTAGTTTTAATTAGATTATATGATATTTTTTTATAATGTTTTATCGGAATGGGAAAGTGACTACATGTAAAAAGTCACGAATGAAATGAAAATGATGGAAAATAATGAAACATTAAGTAATATACTAGATCAAATTTGTAACAAGTATATATAGGTCTGATTTTCTTATTAAAAAGATTTTTATACTCAACTATCTCATAGTTCACAACCAATCATTAGTCGATGAATGTTTTCACTATTTAGAAAAAAACAAATAGTGGCTGTGTTAATATATTTGCAATGTTTTAAGAATAGAAATACATATTTTAAAACATTTATATAAATTTATTGTATTGTTTAGCTAATGTTGATGATGACATATGGATAAAGTTATTATCTAAGAAGTTTCATCAAAATAAAATCCTCGAATTGAAATAAAGGCGAAAACTGATATATGGTTATATATTATATTTTTGTAACATTGTTTCTATAGAAATTAAGAAAAATAGAGTTTTTATTCTATTTAATACAAATATGTTTATATTTTTTCAATTATGTTTCAACATTGGATATTTAGAACCAAAAATCAATTTTAATTAGAAAACTCTCCTTGGAAGAAACATAAAAATGAGACATCTATTACATGATTAAGAAATGAAGTCCACCTTTGACAATCGTCATTGGGATTCTTTGTTCATAAAAAAATAAAAAAGTTATCATGAATAAAATATATCTTCAATCCATTAATTCATCCATTACAGCATATTCAATTACAACCAATACAAATTATCTAGTAGGAATATGCAATGAATTAAATTAGCCTAGTTCACCAAAACAGCTAAGAAAACCACTCTAACCAATATCTACACCAAACGAATTAAATTAGTGAACAAAAATTATTCAATTAGAAATAATATTAATTAACATATCATCAAATTTGAGTAAAATAATCCATATCCTACATCTCTAGAACTACAACTCAATTATCCAGGAAACACTCTACTACATGTATCATACACCACATTAGATCAAAGCTATTCGGAATTTTAAAATAAATAAATCAGTTATTATATCAATTGTTGGATGTTTAAAATATTCCAGAACATAGTTCATCATTCTAGCACTGTAATAAAAATATTTTTTTCCATCTAGGCAGTGAAAAAAATACTTAACACCAATTAACATATTTGGTAACTTCTATTGAACATAAAAAATCATAATAATTTTTTTCAAGAAAAACTAATCATTAAAATTGAATTTTTAGATAAGGATGATAAAAATGAACTTCCACTAATTCTTATCCCTTTTTTTAACCCAAGACAAAACACATGTTACAAATAAGACACAAAACATCAATAGCCTATCATACATGTATCGAGGATTTGAGACTAGATTACCAAAGAGACATATGGATCAATTATAAAAATATATATGAAGGCACAAGAAAATGAGATAAATATAATTGAAAACTGAAAATTTCTATCTAATTAAACTATCAGTTATGAATAAAATAATATGTCTAAGACCATTTTAAATGTATTTAGTTGAAATAAATAAGAAAAAAACAGAGTATTTTTTTAATTGAAAAAATTAAAATATGCAAAATAGATAAAAGGTAAGGGGTTATCATGTTATACTATAAAATGTGTCTAAAAAATATTATATAGATCATAAGAAAATTAGTCATACCCCACCACAAAAAAATAATTGTGTTTAAATCATCTAGGATATCAGAAATTATAATCACTAAAAATGTAAACTCAGAGATATTTAAAAGAATGAAATCATACATGTCTGTTGGAGAGAGAACCAAATATGAAAAGAAAAACTATTGATACATAAATGGAAATTGAAAATTTTAAGAGAACACCTACACCGTGAAACCAGTATATATGAAATACATACAATTTCAAGATGAGTATCTTAAATTATTTTCCACACATGTATTCTAATAACTAGTTAGAAACATAATAAAAAAATATTATAAAAGTTAAAACATTTAATTGGATGGTGTTTTAAAAGATATTACATAGGTGGGTGATCCTAAAGGCCATTCACATTTGAATAATGGCGAGAAATGGTTATCCAAGTTGTCTAAACAATGTTAGAAGATGCTCAATAATTACATGAAATAAAAAATTTAATTTTAACACTACATTCATAAACCCACTACATATACAAATGTATATTTGAGTATTAATTGAATATGTAAATTAATTGAATAACTAATAAGTGAGAAACTTAATTATTTGATGATGAAAACAAATTATGTCAATCCCACTACTCTATAATAGAATAGTAAACAAAATTCATACTGATAAGAAAAATAATACAAATTATGGTCATAGATGTAATCAAAAAAAAAATATTTATAGGAAATAAAAATTATGTCCCCATGATCGGAAAATGATATTTTGAGATGGGTTTTCCGCCCATCCAAAATACTCTATCATATAAAAATATTTGGGATGGAATTTGTTTCCCATCACAAATAATCCAAAATAAATAATTATTTATAATGGGACAATATTCCAGACATAAATATCATTGGTGCATGTGCAAAGTAAATAATAAAAAAGGTAATTGCAATAGGTATTTACCCCCATTTAAAATACCATTCATCATTTTCTTGGGAATGGAATAAATAATGGTTCCCAAATAATATATCAGGAGATGACTATTTGCAATGGGATCCATCACAAATATCTTTTTGATCTCAAGCATACTTATTTTTTTTCTGTAGTATTTCAGACTGGTCTTTTCAAAAATAGATTTGTCACTACTAATCTATCCTATATATACCCCCATCTAATTTTATTCATTCATTTATTTATGAAATTCTCTCCTCTACTTTTCATTTCATTGTTTACATGTTTTTTATGTAATAGGAATGAAAATTTTCAGTTTTTTATCCCATTGAAGATTCTATATTGAGGTATTAATATAATATTTTTAATTTTATATTCATTTATTTTATTTCATATAAGACTTTATTATTATTATTTTGCAGTAATTAGCATTAATTTGAAATTATTTTTTATAATTAGTAGTATATATTTAAAATTAAATATATAATTCTAATTTGAATTATTTATTTCAAATCCAAAGTAATTAGTTTTAATTTTCAATAATTAGTGGTAGCATTTATTTTTAATAATTAACAATTAAAATAAAATTTTTTATGAAATTTGTATGAATTATTAAAATTATTAATATTTAACTATAATGAATAAAAAATAATGAAAATTAGAAAAAATTCGCCGTAATTATTAAAATTTATCATGAATTGGTGATAATTAATAAAAATTAATGACTATTAATTATACTGAGTAAAAATTGTTAATACAAAAAAATACCGGAAATTACTAAAAATAGCAATAACAACTAAAAATTAGTAGTAATTTCTAAAAAATAGTGATACATATTAAATATTAGTCAATGTTAGTAAAAATTAGGTGTAATAAATAAAAAATAAAAAAAATATCTTCAATTAACCGTAATTAGTAAACATTAGTGGTAATTATCGATAATTAGTAATAATCGTCATTTCATAGTTTAACATAGTAATAAATAGAAGTAATTATTTTTATATCATAAAAGGTATTAGTAATTATTGGAAATTAATAAATAGAATAGAGGTAATTAGTTATAATTATTAAAAATAGGCATAATTGTGGATCATTAGTAAAAAATAATATCAATCAACTATCATTAGTAAGAATTAGTGTTAATTAAAATTAATTTGTAAAACTTAGTGATAACTAAAAGTACATTGGAAAAATATAGCAGTAATTAGTAAAAATGAGATATATTTAACCTTTATAAATAAAAATTACTAGTGAATAGTAAAAAATCCATGGTAGTTATCAGTAATTAGTAATAAAATACCTATATTTGATAGTATTTTTAAAAATTATCCTCAATTAGTAAAAAATTGTTTTAGATTCTATAAATTGGAGATAATTTGTAAAAATTAGTGTTAACTAGTATATAATTATAAAAAATAGTGATAATTAGTTAAAATGTGTAATAATTGACAATAATTAGTAAAATATAAAGGTAATTAACATTGATTATTGAAAAATAGTTTTAACTAGTTGTGCATATAAAATACTTTGTGTTAATTGGAAATAAATAATGTAAATTAGCAACAATCATTAAAAGATGATGGTAATTGGTGGGCCTTAGATAAAATGGTGATTATTAATATATATTTATAATTACCAGTAATAATTAATGGAAATACGTAGTAATTAAAAAAATAATAATTGTTCCTATTGGTAATTAGTAATCCATAGTTGTAAATAGTTTACATTAGTGGTGATTAGTAAACATTAGCGTTAATCAATAAAAATTAATAAAAAAATATAGATAATTAATAAATATTAGATGTAATTATCTGTAATTTGTAATGCAAATAAATATAATTAGCACTAATTAGTAAAAAATATCAGTGATTAGTATTAATTAACGAAAATAGAATGACTGTGGGTAATTAGTAAGAAATAGTGGTAATTCAAAGTATATAGTTAATATTAAGGATAATCAGAAATATTTAGAAAAACGTAATGGTAATTATTGATAATTAGTGGGGATTTGTAAAAGTAATTTGTAAAAGGAAATAATTAGAAAAAAAATAATAGTAATTACTGGTAATTAATAAAAATTAGTGGTAATTATTAAACATTATAGATGATTATTAAACATTAGAAATAATTAGTAAACATTATTAGTAATTAGTAAACATTAGCTAAAATTAGTTCAAATTAATGGTAATTTCTGGTAATTACTAAAAAATAACATTAATTAGTAGTAATTAGTTACAAACAGATATAATTAATAAAAAAAATATAATTAGACACAATTAGTAGTAATTACTAAAAATTATCTATAATTATCAAAAACTAATGATAATTAGTAAATAATAGAGGTATTAAGTAGAAGATATAAGTAATTAGCAATCATTAATGTTACATAATGATAATTACTAAAATTTTACCCGTATAATTACAAATTGGTAGTATTTAGTAAAACTAAAAAGTTAATTTATTTATTTAGTAATAATTATAAAATAGTGACAATTACTAAAAATTTGATATAATTAATAAACCATTATGGTAATTAGTAATAATTATTGATAATTATAAAAAAAAGTCATTAATATGTAAAAATATAACAATAATTTATTAAAATTAGTGGTAATTAGTAATATTTGTTGGTAATTAGTAAAAATTGTCATTAATTTATTAAAATTAAAACAATATTTGTGGTAGTAAATTATAATTAGATCCAATAAACAGTAATTATTAAAAAACAACACTAAATATTTAAAATTCATAATATATACAAAAAAATTAATATTTTTTTCTAAATTATAATAGAAATATGGAATATGGAAGTAGAAAAAAATACATATTACATGATCATGTTTTGATAAATCATCATAAGAATCCAAATATTTTTACTATAACTTTTGAACATATTGAAGGTGTTGTAGCTTTTTATCATTTCCAGCATCAAAACTATTATTTTTTATGAAAGATAAATTAAGTGTTAATGTAATAAATGTGATATGAGGAGGTCTTTGATAGTTGACAATTTTGAGTGGAAATATATTGTGTTTGTTTTTTAAAATATTATGTTTTTTAAAATCAGCATGGTGAACATAGTTCCTGAAAAGATATTTATAATTTGGTTCCATATCAATCACAGTTTCAATATTTTGTCAATGATGTTGTTTTCCATATTTTAAACAAAAATAAAATCATGATGATATGTATTTCACCACTTAGTTGTATCCATAATTATATTATGAATTACTGAAATTTACTTTGGATTTCTTATATCCTTATTGTAAGATTATAAAATTTCATGTTATTGAAAATTCATGGCTATTAAATGAGATAATGGAATTTTAGGTATCTGTTTTGATCAGTTATTCTATTTGGTTGAATCACTAATACCAAAATGAAATGCGTTTCTTAAAAAATTCTATGAGATAAATAGGTTGGTTAATAATTTTGGTTCTGGTTATCAAAAAATTCATGTAGGATCAAATTATAAAGACATATCCCAGAGGGGCCTGACCCAAGACTAACCAATTCCTTCCTCCAAAAGGACAAGGGCTAGAATCCATCACCATGTATATATATTCCATAAATGATAGGAATTATCCTATTCTACTAGTACACATGAAAACTTCATCAATCCTATAATTCTGAAATGTAAAACAACTAAAAGAATTCATTCATTGAACTAAGACCCAATAACAGAGTACAACCATAATATACTATATATAGAAAAGGGTTCAAATCCATGCCCAACCTAAACTAAAAATATCATATCATACTCCAATGGTGAGTAATAATTCAACAGTAAGCTTCTTGTAAACACCTTTTTTTATCAAGCTCTACTATGCTCCATCCACTCCCTATCCTTCCAAGACACCATCAAAAGCTTCGTTATCTACACAATACATGACACATTCTGGAAATGTTCTTGTGCGGATTGAGCACAATAATATATAGTAAGATACCCCAAAATCTGTAAACATGAATCATCTGGTATAGTCATCTCAATACAAGATATAATAATCAATGTATGACATGAAAAAACCTTTATATAATCAAGAGAGATAACATGGCATTAGACTGTCATAACCAACTATCAACCTTAAGAATCTACACAAAGAAAAATTCATTTCTGGAGAACTCACTCTAGGATCCTTACTATCATTAGAGACACTAAAAAGTAGGACTATATCATTGGGGCCCACCCAAATATGATGTGTTTTTCTAAGAATACGTTGATGCTCATATAAGCGATAACGACCATAGCTATTTAGGGACACCATGAACTCAATCTGGGTCAACCTTCTACGTAGGGGATCATATGACAATTATTACACAAAACCTATCAATACAGATTGATATATGGGAGATCACCACCCTTACTAGGGAGGTCATAGAGATTCCACAAACTCCAACTATGGATGATAGAGGATCTCACTCTAGTCTAACAAAGGTACACCAAAACTGTATATGAAACTCCACCTAGAGAGGGTATCAAAATATAGTGATGTTGAAGTAATTTCTAACTATACCATTCAATAATGAACCAAGGAAGCACAATAAACCTATACTAGTCCAATATATTAAAAAACGTTCCACATGCACTCTTTATGGGAGTACTCGGCATGTTCCATGGTGTACATGGTGTGCCCAACTATCCCAATTCACGACCATGTGGTAGAGCATCACCTGAAATGTAGCCACCAAATACACAGCATGTATTAGAGGATACATGGTTTATAGTGACACAAAATACTATATCCTTGTTTCCTAGACATGTCCATGTGAGAGTACATAGCATGTTCATGAACGTGTGCTCCAACACATGCCTTTGTACTTATCTTGTACATGATGAGTCAATCGTGGAAGGTCACATGCCCTGTGATATGGCTCACACACCATGTGATACTTAACTTCATCTAGAAACCCAACAACAAAGCGAGGGGGACACATGGCATGTAATACTGAAATACAAGACATTTTTCTTGGTATTTTCCCAATTCTTCAACGATCACATATGTGTTTTTATATGCACGGCTAGAACCACTGATCTATCTAGAGCTTATAGATCATGGTTCTTCCACACCTCTAGTTTCAAGATCTATGTATTTCATGTTCTGATCCACTTAGAAATAACCAGCATCGAGCCGTACATTATCACACCTCAAAACTGGGTTCAATAGATACAACATATCTGTTATGACCCACCTCTAGTGATCCACTACCATCATCACACCTAGATCACATCATTGATTATAAACCATTCATGAGTAATTGATCTGTTGCACTGGTGAATCATTAAAAATGATTGAATACCAAGTATTCATCGAACCATTGGCTAAATGAAAAAACCCATATTGGATATGTGAAGAATGGAGGGAGAAATACACAAACCATTAATGTGAGGAACAAACCTTGTCTGTTGTTTTTTTTACTCAATTAGTTATCATAGAATAGATGGATTAAGAGGGATAAGTCGGCTAACCAAAAAAAACTATCTAAATTAAATCTATCGACAACTCATGTATCAATTCATGCTTGTTTACTTGATCTTCATTCATTTCGCATTATGAACGGGATGAGAATTCATGAAAAAACCTCCTAACTAATGTTTGTTTCATTCATTAATGATTAATAGTCACATTTCCATCACTAATAAGTTCCTCAAACTCCACTGGCATGATGATACCTAGTACAGTCATGATCCATTGTCTTCCACTATGAATGAACTACTCCAAAAAAATCTATTTCATCAATGTATAGAGGCCAACCCTAAGATGATTATCATAGCTATGTATTTAAAGAAGAAGGAAGTCATCACATTGATAAAAAAAATAAATTATTATGTTTATTTATTTTCTTTATTTCATTCCTGTGACGAATATTTCACTAACAACCTTCATCAACCATGGTTATGTTTCTTCAAAAGTAACAACACCATTCTAATCTCAGAGATTCACTCATATTTCCAATTTCGACACTATTTTAGAAGTTATTTTTTAAGGAAAACCATGCATGAATTATATTTATTTATTTAATATAGTCCAAACATTTATTCTAAACACACCGAGCTTTAGAATCACTTTTTGTCTCAATTCCTAGTCTAAAAAATAATCCATATAATATTAAAAAAAATAATACTTGCAAAATAAAAGACACTACACTCTCTCTACATTAATGAATTTTGTACCAAAAAAAAATACTCTTATAGATTGGGGAACTAGGCTTGAATATTTGTCTCCCACTCCCAAGAGAACTACTAATAGTTCTTGTGATTCCACCGAATATGTAAAAGTGGAATCAATCACATGTGAAGGATCCTGCCCTGTGAATCCTTGATTTCTACTAGGAACTCAACAATGATCACTTCATTCACAATGTCCATCTCATCCTAGTTGAAAATGCTTGATGGGTCCTCCACATACCTCCTATATGTCAACACATGTAATACATTGTGTTCTCGGTCTAACTATGGAGGTAGAGCTAAGTGGAACTCCACCTCACCAACTTAATGAAATATCTTGACTGAAATGAGGAATATCAGAGAAAACATACCACTGCTGCCAAATATACTCAATACATGTCGAAGTGAACCCCATAGAAACACATGGTCTCCTTCCTTTGACACAAAAGGCCACAATCACCAGTTAGAATAAGACATTCAATGGCTCGATTCAATCTTTATTCACTCTAAGAACATCTACACCTTCTCTATTGTAGCACTCACCAACATTGGTCCCATGACTGTCGAATCACTTATCTACCATATATTGTCTCTAATGATTCCTTAAAAATATTAGAATGGTAACTGTTGTATTATGTGATCTCCACCCGGGGTAGTTTATCCTCCCAACTATGTACAAAATCCAACATGAAAGCTCCCACTATGTCCCCTAGAACCTAAATTTTTCGATAATACTGGTCATCAGTCTTAAGGTGAAACACCTTTCTCAAGAAAATATGAGTCCCAAATGCTTCTTTTAATTCCTTCCTTGATCGAGATATAAATAGAAAATCAAATTCATAAACTATCATTGAGGTAACTCCATCGAATCTCATTATCTATTGTGCATAGAGACATTCCAAGCTCTCTACTGAACTCTACTCCTGTATTTCTAAGAAGTGGTCTAACATGGTTATATAATCTATGATCACACATATAGAATCATGTATGGTGGATGTATGTGGTAAGCCCGTAATTATTTCTATGCATATTTCACCTCACATACACATTGGAACCTGGAGGTATTGGGTTAAACCCTTTTGATCTTGATTCTTATCCTTCGCATTCTCCCAATTAAGGCATAAAGATAAAAACATTTAAACTCATATCATCATTCCTAGCCACTAAAACAGACTTTGGAGGTCTTGGTAAATATTTTACACACCTATATTCACCACCAAAAAGTAAATATGAAACTCTGTTTGAACCTCATTTAATAATGTCTGTGGTTCCATTGTGATTAATATGAAAAGAAATTCATGCTCAGCCCCTTCAAAAAATTCATGCTCAGCCCCTTCACACATGTAGTATCAAATCATTATGAATAAGGATGTCAATAACATAAATTTCTTCTCAGAACATAGAATCAGGAACTTTGTGTGTATAAAATAAAATAGAGGATTGGTGTTAAACATACAATGTAAAAAATCCTGGTTTTATGTTATTAGGTTACATGAGAAAACCAAAAATAATAATTTTAATAATTTATAAACATTTCAGTTGATCCATTTTTTCAAATGCTGATCCATAAAATATATATGAAGAAAAAATTTAAACAATCAGTTTTTCATGGATACATAAACATACGCACTATATTATTTCACAATGTGGTGGACATACATTGAAAATATAATGTGAGTATATACTATTGAATATTTTCGCCCAACGATTTATCTTAATGGGACAGTGATGATGTATCACACTAGAATATCATCAAGCAGAGTATTACGAAATATTGTATTAGAAAAGGGCTTTACATGATTGATTCAACTCATCGAGTAAATTTCATGATATTATAGTATTTTAAGTAAAAATATGGCCATGGGACACATGAAAAAATTCATCTAAAATATCATATCATACAGGGAAAAAAGGATAGTTTGCAAACAACTTGATATAAATTCTCCGTGATCTCAAAATGATCGTGGAGTTTGTAAAAAATAAAAGTAAAGAGTTTTTAAAAAAATCAGATATTCATTCCTCCATCATCCATTCATCTTAAATTTCAGACATTGAAACATTGATCATGCATTGTGGATGATGGAATATCATAACAACACAACATAAGGAACAACGAGAAAGTTGTTTTATTTTTCAAACGATGGTTTTTAATTGAAAAATATCAAATCATAAAAAACATAATATTATTAATTTTATATAATTCAATCAATACCAATTCTTCTACAATATCTCAAAAATAAATTGGTTTAAGAATTATAAACCAATTTTTTGAACAATTTAATGACTCAACAATATTGATATTCATACAACTACGAAAGGGATCAATGAAACATCCTCCAATACTAAATGACGACTATGGTGATATGATACATGGAATTTAAAGAATATCTCTGGAAATGTGTGAGTGATCATGATACATTCTTTTTGTTCATTTCTAATAACTTAAAATTTGAAATCCATTTAAATAATCCTCAAAGTCATCAATATCTCTATATATTTTAAGTTCATTCCATTATTGTGTCAATTTTCATTTACTTTTATTTGATCTATATGCATCATTCCATTTCTCATCATTATCACTATCAATACTAGCATCATGACTATGTGAACCTTGATAAGAACATAACTCACATGGATCATCATTGATGAGATATTATTATTTATAAAACTCAACGATATTATTCATAATCTCTTTTAATTTACTAATCAAATCATTCTTTTTATCCCCATCAAACATCATTTAAAAACAATCCTTATCAGATTATAATTTTTATAATCTATTAAGAACAACCTCCACTAGTAAGAGAGAATTAAAATTGGGACCAATAACCTCATACTTCTTTAAAATCATCATCATTGAAATAGACATTTCTCTCATTGTAATGCCATTACTCCTTAAACATTTCCTGATTTTTCTATATATATCATAATTATTATGAAATAATTTCTGCTAAGACGAATGCATAGATTCAAAAAAAATAGTAATATATATCATAAAATATTATAAAAACATGAAAAATACATGATCATTATTCCAATTATAAGATGTAGGAACCCCACCATTAAAGATGAGATCACAATAAAATTATGAATCCTACCCAATGAAAAAATATACATTCACATACTTCTCTAAAAACATCCAACATTATCTAACAAGAATTCCACCATTAATCACATCCAAAATTATGGTCTCTTGACAAAGTGTTTTTTAACTCCTCAACAATGTTAAAAAAAGAGAAAGTCTAAAATTTGAACATCTCATAAATTTTTATGAAAATTTAAATCTAGAAATTTATTTTTATATTTCCTTTATCCCATCACATGAAATAATGTTTCAAATATGTGCACAACATCTTATATGAAAATAATGCCCTTTAAGAACAGGCCAATTTTAATCATTATCCCTCGTAACCAAATAACATATAATTGTATGTTTAGAAATAGCATTTTATATGGTGATAGAATTAATTTGTTCAATCCCCCTTTATTTAAATGTAAGTTCTAATAAATAGCCAATTTTGTTTACGGTCTAAAAAATACATAACTGGGTTTTTTTTCTTTAAGATCCACTTATCATCAAAAAAATTTAATGTCACATAAATATAATTCATATAAAAAATTGATGTCCATATGTCAGTGGTAATTCACACCATATTAGAGAACATATCAAAAAAATACTTTAATTTATTTTTCTCTATAAAATATAACTTCCTGAAAGCTTTATAACAGTTTACCAAGATGTAAATTGAATGTGAGGTTAGAAAACTTAATTTATTTCTCTAATACCTTGATACCTAACATATATAAATGATAACATACAAATTATAATAATTTTATAAAGACATATTATGAACTCCTCTTGGTTAAAATTTTATACTTAAATTTTATCTATCCCATCATCATAATCTTCGCAATTTATACTATAACCAATATTTATTTGACGTTTATCAAGTTTTGTTTGATTATTTTTTTTCACCTTGTCAAATTACTATACCAATTACTATTTAAATGATGGATAGATGGGTAGGATTAATCATTTCCGCAATAATAACAAATAGACATTCGGATTTTATTATGAAAATGATCCCATGATATAGAAACTCCATAACTAAAAGGAGATTTATGAATTTTTATCTTTTTATGTGGCCACATACCCTTAGTTTAATAAACAAGTTTTATACTACTCCTCACACTTATTTAGGTAATTTAATATGTAGTTGGAGAAGACCCCGTACGAATTTGAGTTCAATCAAAAACTGTAGGATAAGAACCAATTTTCATACAACTTCTATTAATGGTTTTTTGATGTCCTCCAAATAATCCCCCCCGACCCAATGATAAGATTCTATGTTGGAACACCCCATGAAGATGAAGAATAAATAGTTTTTAAGTGTTAGTAGTTTTATTATCAGCACCACAACATCAATGAATGGGGAAGATAATAAGAAATAACATGATTAAAAATTATTATGTACACTAGATCGCACTCGTGACCCATTTATGAGGAGGGGAATCCATATATTAGACTTTCTCTTGATCACTAGTGATAAAATTTTGGGGGAGGAGGTGAGTAATGATGGCTTTCAGGGATCGGTGGGTGATTTATCAGTGTTTTTAAAGGAGGTGGGAAGGAGGATGGAAGGAGTATTAGGGTATTTTTATAATGGAAGGGGAAGGGAAAAGAAGAGTGAGGGTTTTCTCATGATGGATGCTTGGGGAAGGAGGAGGAAGGGGGAGATGAAGAGGGAGGGATTAGGGTTTCACCAGTCACTCACAAGTCAATGAAGAGGAAGTAGGGATTATGGTTTTTTCATGCACTGGATGTTCATTGTCGGGTGGAGGAGGAGGAGGTGGTGGCAAGCATGATGGAGGTAATGAATGAATAGGATGTGTCCAGTCGGGTTGCGGGTTTTCATCCATTCACTATTCAGGTCTTCAAGTTAGTTCAGGTCAATATTTATCCAAACCGAGACCTAACATTACCCATGCATGGGTCAACCCAACAAAAAACTATCCTAGGTATTTTTTCCAAATAAACCAACCCAAACTGATCAAGAATGGACACCACTATAAATTTCAGTAAAAAAGTGGAATACTAAAAACTAAGAAAACACAATTAGTTTTTTGGATATGTTTGGACAACGATCCATAATTCATTTGTGATGTATAGGAATCTACCACACCTCAATAGGACACATGGTGTGACCGGTATGATGTTCTGTGATTAATTTTATTTACTAATGGATTTTATTTTTTATTCCTTCATATTTATGTTTGATTTATTTCTTAATATTATTACTCACATAATATTTATTTTCTTATAATAGTGTACTCATTTATTCCAATTGTGGTGGATTGTTCGTAAACTGATATCATGGTAAGTCTTTTTTAATTCGAGGTTATAGGTGAAATGGCGATGAAACATTTATAATTTTACATGTTTGTGGATTTTAATTATAAATGTAATTATACATAAAAGGTTTGAGATGTATATAGAAGGGGTTTTTATTTATGATGTAAAACTTATTTCAATTAAATTATTTATTTTCATATTGGAATATTTTTATTTGGGTAACTAGTGTATATGTTTTTGTGTTCTGTTATTCAATCAGCACATCACAACAATTTATACATTATTAGAACCATTTAGAGCACCAAAAAAGGCCCACCTTTATTACTACTAAAATGGAGCTGATTAAGCGAGTAATTTATCAATGATTTTTTAGCACTGATAATAGTCCCCCATAATCATCACTTTATTAGTGGTGATAAAATGGACCCACAATAATGGATTTGAGGACAACGTCACTATTTGGCACTATTAAATCCCTTTTTACCATTATTCACGGTACAAATTTCATAAGATAATAAAGGTATAAATGGAAGCTCTAATGAGGAAGGTTGATGACTAATATCTCATTAAATTTCTTCTATAATCTTTTTAATTGTGTGGATTAAAATTTATAAGAATTAATTAGTTATCTTATTGATTAAAAGTTATTAATTTTAATAAATTTAATTATTTTTAACAAAATTAACAATTTGTATAAATTTTAATTTATATCTATGTTTATGTTTAATGAATATTTTTCTAGGAATATACATATTTCTCATTGATATCCCTCATCCTAATTTTTAATTTAGTACACCATTCAACATGTGTTCTCTTTTATATAACTTGGTCGGTAGTTGATGCTAAAAAATTATTATAATAATATGGATAACATTTATCTCTAGTGATGGAGATATGGAGTGGTGAGGGTAAATATAAGGTGAGTTTGCGTGGCATGGGAAAACCAATGTGAGGTGTAGTGAGAAATTTTCCTAATAGAAACTGGATTTGGTTCATCCTTAATGTGGTTCACCTACTACCATACTCGTTAAGGGTATGGTATATTATTTCAACATGCTATATTTTTATATAATTGTAATTCAAGGAATATTACTGGATAGTAGTACAAAAACTTATTATATATTTCATTATTTATATATATTTATACATTTTATTTTGAATTAGATAGAAATTTCTACATTATAAGAAAATGTTATTAAATAATGATTTCTTTTGACATTATTTGAGGTTTAATTTATATTATAAATAAATTCATACTTATAAAACGAAATAAAAATCATTTTATAGAATATAAAAATAAGAAAAATAATATGTCATTTGATCATCTTTCTTGTATTCTGGTTCATAAGAGAAAATCCATGGCTTGTGAAGTATAAATTTATTAATTTCTTATTAAATATATTTTTAGAAAAAAATTATTTTTATAGAATTTAATTTTATATTTGTAATATCATGATTAAATTCCAATTAGTTTAATTATTAATTTTTTACATAATAAAATATATTTTCAAGGGTTATTTTTTAAAATAAATTAGGTCAATCATGCTAAATAAAAGTAATACTAAAATGAAAATTAATTAATAATATATCATTTTCCTAGATTTCATTTCAAATCAGTTTTTTAGTTTCTATGTATGCCTTACATCATTTTGGTATTTTAGGTCAAAGGCATCCTAAAGCTCAACATGAACCTAGTGATAAGATCTTAATAAATAATAATATGTCAAAATAATGAACCCATCCTTGATTATTTAGTTTATTATTAAATCAACATGAATATTTACAATGCCTTATAATATAAATAAAATAATAAATGTTTCAAATAAATCAATACTATATAGTTTGAAACACACTATAAAAATAATCATCTGGACAAAAAATACATAAAATTTATCATAAACATTACAATTAGGAAACAAAATCATTATTAGAAGACTCTATGTAATTTTAAAAGAAAATTTGGAATGATTTATTTTAAAAAAACCCTAATAAAAACTATTTAAATCAGGAAAAACATGTCTTGTCATGGATATCTAATCCAACATGGCCATTATGGTGATGTAGAATTGGGGGAGTTTAAATAAAAATGAATTTTTATAGTTGTATTCTAATTCTTCATCTGGTAGTCCATCTTCTCCGTATTCATGATCCTATAATTATGTATGGGGTTATGGGGAGTAAGAATCTGGATCTGAATAAGTGTCTAGGGATTCCCTTAACGCCTTCCACTTATTTCAACCAATCATGTCATCACAAACAGTATTGACTCTATATGATTAGGGTCGTTAGAAAATACAAGTAATTCTACATATATCATCCATATAGCATAAAAATCATTATATATATTTGAGAAGGTTGTTGAAATAATATCATAGTGGTATTAATTATATTTACGTGATGGGTGCAAAGAAATAGATAAATGAGAATCATCCATGTTCATCCGTTCTGGTAGTGTTATTCTTATTCTCTATCCATTGGTGTGGGAAAACCGACACCATTAACATCATCTAGGGTAGGAATATTGTGTGATTTAACATGTATTGTGGATGTGGGGTTCTTTATATCCACCATTGGTAAAATAGGAATGGTGTTAATCAAGTAAATGTATAGTTGAGGGAACCCCCCAAGTCTTGACGGTGGATATGGGGATGTTGACACATTAGTTTGGGACCACACAGATTATTCATGGTTGTGTCTCTATAGGATAGTAGGATGAACTCCCTCTACAGGTTACAATGATATGAAATCCTTTTTCGGATTATATACAAATTGACAAGTGAGGATATTAGGGTTCTAAAATTTCAGGATAAGTGGATGATTCAAAGAAACCATTTGGGGTTTGGATTTTTTGTGATATTTGACCAGAAAGAACTACAACAAAGATTGTAGATCCATGTAAACTATACAGAAGAATAGTGTAGTGTTGGTTCACGGGAGATCAGATACTACCACCCTGATATTGACCGATAATGCTGATATAAACTACACTCTCCCTAATTTGTATCATATTTACTAAATCGTTCTAATTTATTAATTTATGTTTTTAAATTTTCATTAATTATATAGTAAATATGGATAATAATTTTGGGGGCATGTATAGAGAATGAAATTAATATTATATAGATTTTGTGATCTTTGACTAATGGATTTATTTGTTTCACATGAGTGAATAATGACCTCATTTTTATCACTTAAAATAAAATATATTATATATATAAATTACATAATTTTTTTATTGAAATTATTTATATAAAATTATTTTTTATGTAAGATATTTATTGTTAAAGGATAAATCAATTATAAAAATAGAGATGATAAAGGAATATACTTCTTCATTACTTAACTATGTTATTTAGTCATTAATATTATTTAAAAATTATTAAAATTTACTTTTAATTAACGATGATGTCAGTGAAAATTTTAATAAAATAAAATTTAAATTTTAATATTTTTCAAAACGAAAATTGTCATTTTCAATTTATTGACTCCCATTTAAAAATGATATTGCGGGACTGCAACATAAACATATTATCATTGGACCAAAATTCATTGGTGATCTTAATGTTATTAAGTATCGAGGGTGGTTAGAAAACATCATGTTCAATGGTGCGTTCAAATATTTAACATAGGAATGTTGTCCAAAAGACCATTTATATTTTATTAATGATGAGGATGGGTTGTCTAATATGTCTCAATAATGGGAGGAAATTCATGATAATTCCAGGATATAAAATTTAATGTATTATATATTAAAGTTTCAATTGTTTTATTAAAATTATATATGAACAAATATAATTTATATAAACTATTTAATGTTAATTATTTAATAAATTATAAAAATTTATATGATAAATAAACTATTTGATTAGTTAATTAATCCCTTAAATAATTATTTCTGTTAAAAATGTATACCTAACCCATGCATTTTCATGACTTGAGTATTTAATTAAAAAATTTATACACGTGCCCAAAAAATTGTGGTGATGATCTATGGAAACTATGTCCCTTGTTGAGTGAGTGGGGGGCGGAATTTGAGGATGAAATGAAGTGAGTGGGGTGCTTGTGAAAAATGGATATGGAGTGAAAGTATAGCGGTGACATGTGTTGGAAGAATCATTATATATAGTTATAGATGTGAATTTATCTGCACAGATGTATATAAATTAAATCAATGTATTCATAAAGTATTAATACATATTTGTGTGATTGGTAACAGTGTATTCTTGTTTTATACATAACAATATATGAAATTTGTTAATGCAGAAGAGGCATTGGAGGAATACCAAACATTAAGGAGAAGGAATCCAGACTACAGTTGGTTGCATTATATAACATATGATTGCATTATTCACAATGTGTTTTGTCTAATAATGAAATGATATAAAATAGTCTATATTGAAATAAAATGATTGGAAATCTAGAAATGGTGTATAGATTTTTTATAGATGTATTATTATTTTAATGAATATTTTAAATTTTACAAATGAATATAGAACTCAAACATTAAAATAACTGGAATTTGAATAAACATGTTATATTATTATAAAATTAGTTTATAGGAATACCATATTCTTGAGTAGAAGAGATTGAGGAGATACCGCATGAGACGCTATATGATAATCCTTATTTTTTGTAGGACCACCTATATCGATCTATATTCCATTTCCCAAAAAACCCCATGGTGTAACTACATGGGGTGAGTTTGAAAATACTAAAGACTACAATACTAACATCCAATCTCTATCTTTTGTGAAAACACTTGTATGCTTGAAACAGTTTGTGCACCTACTCCGGTGGAATCTAAGCAAGTATTTTCATCTATTTTTCTCAATATTCTCCATAGTATTAATTTTAAAAATGATATTATTTCAAAATCGATTACTATAATATAAACAATATAAAATGATTAAAAATAGAAATATGATTAACAAATCCAAAAAAAATGATTGAACAATGATTAACAGCTAATACTGAGTGACTAAAAAAGTATGGTATACAATGATTTAAAAATGAATAATTTCTCAAAGGATGAGAATGTGAAATACAATTGAAGTATCTAGCCAGAAGATCCTTGGTGGTGATATTTGGTGTATTAGTCCCCTAAAATTAATACACACACTATTAATTAGTTTTAAATTTCAAGTAACATCTATGAAAAGAACAATATAGTTCATAATGTAATGGAATTGATAATTTAGAACCCGAAAAAATATCTCATAAGCATTCCATGAATAACCAATATAGTGATAGATTAAAGGATACAGGATATATCATAATATTCTGTAAAATTATTCTAATAAAATAACATATATATCATATAAAAAATTAATCAAACCCCACCACATAGGAAACTAAAATAGATGTATTTAATTACTCTAATCTAAAAGAAATTTTAATCACACAATATATATGCATGTCTATATTTACATGAATGAAACCATACATGTATATAGAATATTCCACCTATGTGGAGAAGAAAAACAATTGATACCTAATTGGAAATTGAAAATTATATTATAAAAAATTTTCATCGAAACCAAAATATGTGAACTACTTACAATTTGATGAAGAGTAATTAATATTATTTTCCACACATGTATTCCAATAATGGGTAGGAAAAATTAAGAAATTTTTTGTAAAAGATTAAAATTATCATTATATGGTGTGAGAAACTATTTAACATGGGAGGGTGGTTCTAAAGGCCATTTACATATGAATAATTATAATAAAGGGTTGTCTAAGTTGTCTTAACAAAATAAGAACTTGATCGATAATTACATGAAATAAAATTTTTAATTTTAACACTACATTAATGAACCCACTCCATATTCAAATGTACATTTGAGTATGATTTAAATCTCAAAATAAATGAAATAACTGATAAATGAAGAACTAGATACTTTTATGATGAACTCTAACTATGTCAATCCCTCCACTCTCAAATGGAGTAGGAGCCAAAAGTCAAACAGATAAAAAAAATTATGGTAATTGGGATCATAGATGGGATTAAAATAAAAAACATTATGGGATATTAAGATGATGTCCCCACTATGGGAAGATGCAGTTTTGTGATGGTTTTGTCTCCAATTCCAAAATAGTATCTCGAAAACAACTATTTGCAATGATATTTGTTTCCCTTCTTAAATAATCCAAAATAATCTATTATTTGCAATGGGACAACATTACTATCACAAAAATAATTGGCGAATGTGATTGCAAAATCATAAAATAGTTTTTGAAATAGGTATTTATTGTCATCACAAATACCTTTCATTATTTTTGTTATATAGGATAGGAATTAATAAAAAATGACAAATAATATGTCAATAGATGACTATTTACAACAAGACCCATCACAAATATCTTTTTGATCTCTGTCAAATTTATTTTTTGTCTATAGTATTTGAGGCAGTTCTTATCCCAAATTGTTTTTTCACTACTAATATAACCTATATATAGCCCCCACGTGAATCTTTTTCATTAATTTTTTATTTGGGCTCTACTGTCCTCTACTCTTCATTTCATTTATTTTATTTCATATTTGAATTTAGTATTATTATTATGTAGTAATTATCATTAATTAGAAATATTTATTTATAATTAGAAGTATTGATTTTAAAACAATGCGCATGAAATGGTAATATTAAGTAATAATTAATAGTAATTAGTTAAAAATAGTGGTAATTAGTAAAAATTTCAAGAAATTAATAAAAATTATCGTTATTCAGTGCTAATTAATAAAAATTAATGATTATTAATTATACATTCTAAACAAACAGTAATACTAAAAATACAACTAATTACTAAAAATTAGCATAAATTACGAAAAAATAGCATTTATTCTAAGAAATACTGATATGTATTTAATATTAGTTCAAATTATTAAAAATTAGTTGGATTCAGTAAAAATTAGTTGTAATCCGTTATAAATAATAAAAAATAGTATTAATTACATATAATTAATAAAAACTAATGGTAATTATCAATAATTAGTAATAATCAACATTGCATAGTTTAATTTAATAAAGCATAGTAGTAATTAATTTTCTTTAATAAAAAGTTATAGTAATTAGGTGTACATAGTAAAAATTAATGGTAATAACATATCATTAGTAAATAACTGACATAATTATTTTGAATTATTAAAAAATAAATAAAATCATCTATAATTATTAATATTTAGATGTAATTATAATTATATTGTAAAAAATAGAGATAATTAGAGGTACATAGAAAAAATAGGATTAGTTAGTAAAAATGGGCTGTAATTATCTTTTATTAATAAGAAGTAGTAATAATTTGTAAAAAACCACAATAATTAGCAATAATTACTAAACAATAGCCTTAACTACAAGTAACTAATAAAAATTGTCATTAATTAGTAAAAAATTAGTAATTACTATAAATTAGTGTTAATAAGAGAAAATTAGAGGTAAAAAGTAAAAATTGATATAAAATATCGATTATTAGTATAAATTAACATTAATAGACTGTAATTAGTAAAAACAATACTGGTAATTAACATTGATTATTGAAGATAGTAGTAATTTGTGGTACATAGAAGTAAATTGGAAAGATTAGTAAACATTGATGAAAATTTAAAATAATTATTAAAAAATGGGTGTAATTAGCTGATCTTAGTAATAATTAGATATAATTAATAATTATTTGTCATATCTAGTAGTAATTAATTGTGATTAGAAGTAATTATTAAATATTAATTGTAATTAGTTTAATTAATAATCATGAGTCGTGATTAGTAAAGCATCGTGTTTATTAGTAAACATTATCAATAATCAAAAAAAATAATAAAAAATAGGGTTATTTATTAAATATTAGATGTAATTGTACGTTTCCAGAAAAAATTAAAATTAATTATCTCTAATTAGTTAAAAATAGTAGTAACTAGTATAATTTAGTAAAAATAGTTATAATTTGGGGTAATTGGAAAGTGATAGTGGTAATTAAAATTACATAGTAAATATTAGAGAAAATAAGAAAAAATTAGAAAAACACATCAGTTATTATTGATAATTTGTGGTGATTATTAAAAATAAATGGTAATTAGTGGTAATTAGTAATAACTAATGGAAATTTGTAAAAATTAGTGGTATTAGTAAAAAAATCATTGTAATTACAAAATATTAGTGATAATTAGAAAAAATTTGTGGAAATTAGTAAACATTAGCAATAATTTGTTAAACATAATTGTAATTAAAGGTAATTAATAAAAAATAATGATAATTAGTAGTAATTAGTAAAATAATAGATGTAATTAGTAAAAAATATATTTAATTAGTAACAATTAGAAGCAATTACTAAAATTTATTGATAATTCATAAAAAAGGATTCTAATTAGTAAATAATTGTTGTAATTAGTAAACAATAAAGGTAATTCGTTATAATTAATGCTATATAATGATAATTAGTTAAACTTAACTGTAATAATTAAAAACAAAGAGTACTTCGTAAAAATTAGTCATAAATTTTGATATTTTTCAATAATTAAATAAAATAATTATATACTAAAAACTTAATAATAATTACCTAAAAGTAGGGGTAATTAGTAAAATTTGATTACAATTTGTAAAAATTACCCTAAATTAGTTATCATTATATGTAATTAGTGGTAATTAATGATAATTAGAAAACCCAATACCAATTATTAAAAATCAGTGGTAAATAGGTAAAATTCATAATATATACAAGTAATTTTTAATATTTTTATTTTCAAATTTTAGTTGAAATATGGAAAAAGGTAGTAGAAGATCGTACTTGTTACATAATCTTGATTAGGTAAATCATCCCAAGAATAAAAATACTTATAGTTTAAAAACAGATATACTGAGGGTGTTGTATCTTTTTCATCATTTTCATCATAAAAACTATTAATTTTTTCTGGATGATAAATTAAGTGTCCATGTAATAAATTTCATATGATGAGGTTTTTCATATTTGAAAATGTTTGGTGGTCATATATTTTGTTTTTTAAACGTTTCTGTTTTGAAATCAGCGTGGTGAACACAGTTCATGAAAAGATACTTATTATTTGGTTCCATATCCATCACAATTTCGAAAAAAATTATTTATGTTGGATGTCCATATTTTCAGCAAAATTAAACTCAAGATGATTTTGATTTCACCCCTTTGTTTAAAACATAATTATTTTTTGAATTAATAAAATTTATTGTGGATTTCATTTATCCTTGATATATGACAATTAATTTTAATGTGGCTGAAAATTCATGGATATTAAATGGGATATTGGAATGTTATGTATTAATTTTGACTAGATGTTCTATTTGGATGAAAAACTATTACCTAAATGAAATTTTTCTCTTATAATTTTCTATGAGAAAAATGTTATGGTTCATAATTTGGGTAATGTTTATCATAAAATTCATGAAGACTCTATTTTTCCGGACCCATCTAAGAGGATCCTAACATATGACTACCACATGATGCCCTACAATAGGCCAGGGGATAGTAACTAGTTCAAATTAGGTATAATCCATAAATGGGAGTTATTCCCCTAATTTACATGTGTACACACACACAAATCACCAAGACCACTAATTCTAAAATGTAAAACAACTAAAACAATGCATGAATACAATTGAGGCCTCACAACATGTACAATCATAATGTAATGAAAATAGAAATGTGGCAAACGTCAAGCCCACACAAAACTAGAATGAGTCAATCATACTCCAAGGGAGTGTACTATGTGAAAAGTACAATCCATATAAACAATTTGGTCAATCAATCTCCATCTATTCTCTACCAACTCCCTATCCACCCAAGAACCCATTAAATGGGTCATCATCAGCACAAGACATGACACATGAGAGAAATTCTTGTGTGGGGATTGAGTATAATAATATTCACTAAGAAACCTAAAAAACACAAAACATAAAGTAACAATTATATTCTTCTTAATACAATATATAACAATCAATGTAGATCTGGAAAAAAACCCAGATATACTCAGGAGGGACACCACGCCATCAGGTTTTCATAACCAACTACCAACTATACGATTATACTCAAAGTAATTGTCATTATTGGAGAACACGCTCTACAAGTTGTGTTGTCATTGTAGACAGTCTATAGGTATGTTTATCTCATTAGGCCCCACGTAGTGAGAATGTGATAGTATATGAAGAAATTTATGCACATATAGGGCATCACACCCAGAATAGTTGGGGACTCGACAAAACAAATATGGGTCTACATGCTACATAGAGGATCATATAATAATGATTTCACAAACCCTACTAATACAACCATGTTAATTGACTATCAAGGCCATATATAGAGATGTCATGCTAATACCACAAACTCCATATATGGATGATAAAGGATAACACTCCAATCTCACAGAGTGACACCACAACTCAATCCGAGACTTGGCCTCTAGATGGGATCACAATCCAGTGAAGTGGATGTAATACCATGTTATACACTCAAGGAAAGTACCAAGAGAGCACAATCGAACTACAGTAGTCAAAACAAAGTAATCCATGAGCCTCATGCAGTCTTTAGTGGTCTACATGCCATGTACCAGGGTGTACACGTTTTTTCCATCCATCCCAAGTCATGCCTTTGTGGAATATCCTCACATGATATGTTGTCTCCAAATTCATAGAGTGCATTAGATGGTACACAGCATGTAGGGACACATGATATTATGTCTATGTAACATGTTCATGTCTGTGTGGGAGTACACAATGTGTCCATTTTCGTGTACTCCAACCAATTTATGTGTAATTTTCATGTACATGTTGAGTAATCTAGGGAGGTTCACTTGTTTAGTGAAAGTGTTCACACACTATGTGATCTTTAACTTCATCTGAAACCCCAACGCCACATCCACGGGGTCCACATTGTGTGGTGACCCACAGTTTCTCACCTATAAACCCTTGAATAGTGTCATGCCAATGGAAGAATGGTAGTTGTTGTTGGATGTGACATCCACCAGGGGTTTGTGATCCTCCCAACTATGTACAAAATCCAACATGAATGATTTCACTATGTCCACTATAACTAGAATTTTCCACTCTGTCTGGCCATCAATTTGATGGTGAAACGTTGTGCTCAAGCATAGCTAAGTCCCAATCACCCCAATAATTCCTTACACTACTGGGATGTAAAGAGAGAATCACCGTCAGAAAATATTTTCAAGGGAACTCCATGGAGTCTCACTATATCGTGTGCATAGAGATATACCAAGCTCACTACTAACCTCTACTTACATATTTCTAAGATGAAGGCCAACAAGGTGAGTTGATCTATGATCACCCAGATGAAATCATGTATATTTTATGTCTGTTTTAAACTCATCATGAAGTCCATCGATATTTCATCCCACTTCCACTTTGTCACCTCATGTGTTGGGGTTGAACCCTCTAGAGATTGGTTCCATCATTCACTTGCTGAAAAGTAAGGCATCAAGAGAAAACATCAAAACTCTTTTATTTATTCCTAGCCACCAAAACTGAATTCGGAGATCTTGGTTAATATTTTCCACACTTGAATATACTGTCAAAGGATACGTATGAAACACTTTCTGAACCTCATTTTTAAAAGTCATTGGTACCATTGAGCATCATATAAAAATAATTTCTTGCTCAAAAAATATAAAAATCCATTTGGAAAATTTCATGTGGATATCTAAGCATGTAGGGTATCACAATTGACATCTCCAAGGTGTACCTCTAAAATTCACTATAAGAGCTAAGAGGTAACAACCATCAATTGGAGCTAATCCTTTCCATATACATCTACCATGGATAACTGAAACAAGGAGAACTTCTCAACAACCCTGATCAAAAAACTGCCAAATCATGGAAACACGACACCTCTTCTGTTATCTAGGTTGGTTCCCAAGATTACACTACCTCGACCATGGTTGGTTTCACTACAACTCTATCTATTGAGATATTGTGTCCCAAAAAGTTGACCACATGCATCAAGAAATAAAACTTAGGGAGATTTTCATAAATCTGGTGCCCTAATAGTTTGTACCAAATCATCATCTTGTGTCTCACATGCTCATCCTTTGATGCTATGTACCTAAGGATATCATCGAGGAAGACTACCATGAACCTGTCTAAGAAGGGCTGAAAGATTACATTCATGAGTCCCATCAACAATTCAAGGGAGTTCTTCATGCCAAAGGTCATCACCAAGTACACATAGTAACTATAGAAACATCTTAATGGAATATTTGTTATATCCACATCATGTACTCTTATTTGGTGATATCCTTATTTGAGGTCAACAATAAAGAACCATTGATCCCCTCTCAGATGATGAGAGAGGTCATTGATTCTCAATAGTGTGTACTTATTCTTTAATGTCACCTGGTTTAAGCACTGATAGTCCACATATAACCAAAATCCCTATACTTATTTCTTGCTAAAAAACCATGGCCTCCTATTGGGGAAAGACCACACCCTTATACTAAAATAGGAATTGTAATCTTCAATTGTGGATAACTAGTTCATACCAAGAATGATGTCTCAAGGCCTCAATGTTCTTACCATGGGATCCCAATAGAAACTCTCATCAATAATAGTCAGTTCACACTTACATCATCAATGAATGATCATTGAGTATCCTCCAATATGAGTCTCCATGTATAAGGGTTGAATCAATATATCAACCGGAACATCTATGACTTGAAGAATTTTAGTGGTATGAAAGGAATGGAGAGAACCTTTGTTTATAAAAACAAAAAAAGGTAGGAAAGACATATATCATACTTAGTATCATCTATAGTGCCTCAGGGTCACATGAATCCATAGATTGTAGATGGCCTCATCCCTACCCACCTTCTCCGGGAGCCCGGAATATACTCTCTGGGGGTGGGGTGGTAATAGGTCGAATATCCAACCACCTCCTGCTGCCTTTCCTACCCTTAAAACACATATGTTTCCATATAGACCACCCTTATCTTCCATTATAAATATCTCAATAGTTACTCAACCATATCCTGATCAGCTATATGATAGGTTGTGAAATCACATATCATATTTACCTGACCACCGCATGAGAAAAACTACATGTCCCTAGGGTGATTTGAGCTACTATGATATCCTTGTACAACTGAACATGAGTCCTATAATTGCCTCCAAAAGCCCTCAAAATATGAAATATAAACCTATGACATAAAAAATATACTAGGTCCTTGAATGATTATTCAAAGATAAATTCTTCATATCCTGTGGATAGGAAACATAATAAGGGTGGGGTAAAATGTTCAGTAATGGTAAATAATTAATTAACAATAATGAATCAATGTGAATAAATTTACATGGATATGTAAATAACTATTAACATATTCCATTCATATAACCATATAAGGAAATATCAATATGGAAAAGTAAGAAACTAAAAATCATTCCATCTAAATCAATAAATTGAGAATGAAATTTATCCACATATATGTTTATGAAAAATCTCATGGATGAATAATAATTGATTCTAAATGAGGGAATTACTAATTATTCATATCTATAATATGAAACTGAGGCTTCATTATATTGATCTAATACATTCAAGGCTTCATGCCAAGAATAAAATACTTTTAAGGATTCATTCCATGAATATAATCTTGTCAGGGATTTTTTTTATGCATCTAATATTTTCAATGATTCATTCTAATAATCTAATACTTTCAAGGATTCTTGCCAATAATATAATATTGTCAAGGCATCATTGCATGAATCTAATATTTCACTAGCTTCATGCTACGTATCTAATACTTTCATGGATCTGTTCCAATAATCTAAAAATATCTAGGATATCTTCCATGAATCTAATAAAGTCACAAATTCATGCAAAAATATAATAATTTCAATGGTTTATGCCAAAAATCAAATATTATCACAGATTTATGATATGAATCATAAAATGTTAATATAAACACCATATGTAAAATTGTATACATTTTAGAGAATAATTATATCAAATGAAAATTTATGTGGAAATTTACATAAATTTAAAACGAAAAATTATTAAAATAATGTTATTGTTTTTGTATAATATTAACAATCACAATTTTAGCTGATATTGTAAAGATAATAATTAAGAACATTCTTGAGAATATTAATCTTTAAACATTCCAAAGTGTCTCATACAACATTGATACATTTGAATCATAACATAAATAAGGGAATGACATAAAACTTATTATATCATTATATTAATGGTATTAATTATATAACATAAAAAAGTTATTATAAAACCCAAATACAAGTGAATTGGCACATAATAAAAAAAGTCTCAATAGAATTTAAATTTAGATAATATTCCTTTACTACTTGAGTAGATTTTGATTCAAGGGTTCCATGAAATAGTAACATCAATTTAAACATCTAAAATCATAAAATAAAGTTAAATAATTATATAATATTTCAAAATTGTAAGTTTTTATAGCACACAAAAGAAGTATGTAGTGAATATGACATTAATCTCCCAGATTTAAAAAGTTTAATGGAAATCCCTTACTGATGTAGTAACTAATGAACTAGAAAAATAATGTAATAAATCATTAATAAAACATTTAAATACCATGAATATAATATAATTCATTATTTAATATGTCAATGTGGATGTATGTACACCATATATAAGAAATTAGGCGCACAACAACTACATATATCCCACAAAATGAAAATGAGGCAAGAATCCATTACCTTAACATTAATTTTGATGGGTAGTTCTTATCCTCTAATATAGTAGTTTAAATATATTAATAACTTATACTAGAACTATAATCATTTTTATAATATCATATATTAATTTCTTATAATATTATTGTTTCCTTTTGGTACCACTCGATAATTATTTTAACTATTTTGGGCTGTAATTTGCATGATTTTCATAAGTATGTTTCAACTTATAACTTGTTTTCCTTATTTATTAGATCATGATTTCATCATATCCAAAATTTTAACCAAGAATAAATTATTTTATATATATTGTAAATATGTATTTATAATAGTCCATACTATTTAGTGATTATAATTGAGGTGCATCGTTCATGGAGACGGTAGGCCGTACATATGCATGAATGCTACATTCATTTCAATATTTTTTAAAAAATGAAAAATAAAAGATAAATATCTATATTTTTATTCCAGTACCATATCAATATTATATATTTTATTTATTTTTATTTAAACCATACTTTATAAGTTCCATGTATGTCCTGAATGAGTCAAATTATTTTGAGTGTGCGGTATTCCACACTTCTTCAAACAAAATATTCTTATTTACAGAACATGGAAAAGCATAAAGGTATGTTATAAATAAAATTTTCAGAATCATAGAGACATTATAAATATAATTTTTATCATATATAAATATATTTTCCATCTTAATGCCCCCCAATAAATGTGGAGATTGAGAATTAAACAATCATTGATTTGTGAGGTAGTAGTTTGTCGTACACAAAAATAGTATGTTCATTACCCGTTGGATGGAGATGTTTGTAAGTGTCGGTTGAACCCTTATCATAACATCACCATATTATATTGGTTATATGTTTTTTATTTAATGATATAAAAAGAACATTATATGGAGTGGATAATGGAAATGACAAAAAAAATCATGACAGAAGGTGTTACCACTTAATCAGGTAACTTATTTTAGTTTATTCCAAAAAAGTATTTGGATTGATTTATGCCCATGTTGAGGATTCTAAAAATAGGGGAGGAAATTTTGGAGAATATTTTGACAGGTTTTTGATTATCCAATGTGACTTGAGATATGTGAGTAAGGGGTATAGTTCTTTTGTTATTATAGTGGAGGGGGAGTGACACTCTTGTAAATACCAAAAGGTATTCATTAATGGTTGGTCGACCTTACCAAAAGTGCCTTAAAATGGAAAAATAATGGATTTAAAGGGAATAATGGTAGATTATAACCGCCAAAAAACCAAAAATATGTTCATTTTAGTTATTGGGTTCCATAACATCTACGATCATTCAATTTTATTATTTTGGTTTTTTATTGAAACGTCTAGTATCCAAATATAATTAATTAAACCATTAAGACAAAAATAATGTTAGATTTATTAAAATATAAATATAAAATTAATTATTAATATTATACCTAATTTATAAAATAATATTTCAATGTGTTTTGGAAACTAATTTTAATACAAGTGCTTATTACGCGCTAAAACATTGCATAAACCAGTATTGTGTTAACAATGTTTTTACAATATATGGGCCAATATATTAATTATAAAATATTAATTGGTCCATTAATAGATCATATGTAATATTTATTATCACTAAAAAATAACTTGGAAGAATATTGTATTTTTATTAATTATAAATAATTTAATAAATTTCTTTTATTATAAAATATCAAAAATAAATATTTTTCCATTATTTATATAATGTTAATTTTAAAATATAAATATAATATTTGAATTTAAATATAATATTTTTAATATTTTTTAATGTGATAAATTCATATAAACAAAATTAAAGAAAATAATTCAATAAATTAACTTAATTTTTAATATTTGTATTATCAATTATTTTAGTTATTCATTAACTAAATAATCACAACATTGGCGTTTTAAAGCATATTAAGTAACTAAATCTTCTCTAAAAATTATTGATATATTCTTATAATAAATATAACCAATTAACGTTAAAAAAGATATATATATATCCAAAAATATAATGTTTTTACAAAAAACCAGTGTTTTATAAATGTTAAAGGTACGGAATGTTTTTTATCTTATACATTTAGTAACGTTTTATCTTGGGAAAATCTGTTTAATAATATCTAAATTACACGTAAATTTTAAACCAAGTGTGGATATGGTATAATTGTTGGAATCCAGTGGATTTTGGACAAGTTTTCTGGTCATTTTGGTCCTTAATATTAATGTTTAGTCCCTTGTTGAGTTTAATCTTACCTTAATCACTGTAATTAATTTTATTCACTCTCACTAATCATTAATGTCAAAAATTAATTTAAATTTATTCGACCAAAAGTATCATAATAATTACATCATTGTATTTCATTTTTTCAAAATTCAAATCACAGAAGTGATAAAATCAAGATTAACAGTAAACCCACATATGGGGTAAAATAATGGATTTTAAAATTAGAAGAAACCCTTCAAAAGTTTGTTATGTTTTTATATTGAATTAAAATGATAAAATGATTATAATGAAATTAATAGTATAAATATATTTTTCATTTATCTAATTTGAACCTCTAAAAAATATAGATTAAAATTTATTATTAATAATTATTTAAATGAAACGACTATTTTTAATTAATTACAGTAAATTTCACTATTCATCAAAAAATCAAGTTTGACAAAAATGTCCCAAAAATTTACACTAAGAAAATTTTGAAATTATAAATTCAAAAATGATGGTTATTTTTAAAAATAATATTCATAAATGTGTCCAAATTTTGTTTTAAAATAGGCTTTTCAATAAAATGCGTTAAAACAAGTTCTTTGATGTAACATAAGCTAATTCGGTGTTGTGTGTAGAATAAGATTATATTTGTGTATAAATAATGCCAAAAAATTATATTTACTCTAAATTGATAATATTATAAGGTATTGGAGTGTCACATGATTCATGTTCCATTGTGTGTATACATCTTTCATTGCAAAAATACTAGAATCCCAATACTAAATGCCGATCTCAATACACATAACACGGTTTCCCCATACAAATCTCAGAGACCTCCGAATCTAATGTAGAACTAAAAACTCTGATACTACTCTATCACGACATTTCCTAGTGGGGCCTGACCTATGACTACCCCAATCCCACTTTTAATATGTCAGGGGTTGGAAACTAGTGCTAAGTAGGGTTATTCCACCAATTGGATGCATTAGCCAAATTTACATGTACACAAGATCTCATATTAATAGAAATAATTCTAAAATGTTTAAAAACTTATAAAATGCATGTATACATCTAATATCCCACATTATAGTACAACAATAATGACTAAAACTGGAAAAGGGTCAAAGGACAAGGCAAACTGAAACATCAAATAGTATAACCTACTCTAAGGGTGAGGACTGAGTCAACAATATGTTCCTAAAAAACACCTCGGTATGTGAAGATCAAGATGTACTCCACCTACTCATTGTCCTCCTAAGACACCTTCAAAAGGGTCACCATATTTGCAAGACACAACATGTGTGAGAAAAGTCCATACATGGTAATGTAGTACAATAATCAGTATGAAACCCCTAAAACATTAATCACATAGCACCATGTATAGTAAGCTCAATATATGATTTAAAAATCAATGTAGAATAGGAAAAAAACAAGATATACTTTGGAGTGAAACCATTACATTAGGTAGTCATAACCAACAATAATCCATCCAATTCTACTTGAAGTAATGATCATTCAAGTATAACATTCTCCTTGATTTATTTTATCATCACAGACACTAAACAAATAGATATATCTTATTGGGCCCCTCTCACATAGAACGTATTTGGCTAAGAATACTTTTATACATAGATTGGTGTCTCCCCAAAATTATATGGGGGACACCCCAAGCCAAATATGAATTGACCCTCTAAATAGGTGATCGAATGATAATGTTTCTAAAAATCCTACTGATATGACATTCCAGTTGGAGGATCAATGCCCCACATAGGGATGTAATTCTTATTCCACAAACTCCAACTAGGGGTGATAGAGGATAGCTCTCAATTTTGACAGAGGGAAAACACAACTTTATCTAATAATCAGCCTCTAGGGGGATCACAATCTAGTGATATAGATGTAATGTTAAATTATACCTTTGAGGAAATGACCAAGGGAACACATTCAACCAATAATAGTCAAAACTATGAAAAAAGAGATACCTAAACACTCTTAAAGGGAGTACATTGAGTGATCCTGGGGGTACATTGTGTGTCAATATTTCCTTCATCCCACCCATGTGGAAGAACATCACAATATGTGTAGTCTCTAAATAAATGTCTTGTAGAAGAGGATACATTGCATTTAGAGACACATGATACCCTATCTGTGTGTCATGGGAATTTCTATGTTAGAATATAGGGTGTGTGTGCACCCTTGTTATCAAACTAGCATCTTTGTACTTCCAAAGTACACACTGAGTAAACCAAGGAGTATCACACCTCATGTGATAGGGGACACATGATGTGTGATCCTTACCATTGTCCAAAACCTGAGCGATGTAGCTAGGGGGTCACACGCTATGTGAAATCTTTAAATACATGTCATGTTTCTTGAGATTTTCTAGATCCATTGGGGATCTATTTTGTGTTAATATGGGCACTGCCAAAGCCTCTGATCTAGTTAGAACCTACATATCAGGGTTTTTCCATGCATCTAATTTCAATATTAATAGATTCACGATCCAAATATTCTCATAAATTTACATTATCGAACCATGAATATTCATGCAACAAAACTGGGTTAAACGAGTACCTCAATTCTATTTTGATTTCATCATCACACCTTGATCACATCACTGAACACAAACTTCACTTGTGGTATCGATCTGTTGGGCCAAAGAATGGTAACTCAAAGATCTAATACTAAACATTAATCGAACCGTGGGTTAAATAAAGTGCCAATGATGAACATCCAAAGAATAGATGGAGAAATCCACAAAACATAAAAGTTAAGAAATAACCTTTCTCATTTTTCATTTGGACTCAATTCATTATCACATAAATGATGAACTAAGTGGGAAAAATTAGTGATCCAAAATCAATTCAATCAATTTAGAATCTACTAGCGATGAAAATATCAGTTATTGTTCATTGAATTGATCCTTGGTTTTCTCGAATTAAGAAAGGGATGAAAATTACACAACATAAAATCTTACCTAGAGTTTGGGTTAGTAACTAATGAGTAACATATATGTTTCCATCTTCGATGAAATCCACCAACTCCACTGATGTGATGATCCAAGATCTGTTTTTTATCTATTATTATCCACCAAGAATGATCTCCTCTAACTTCATCTAGGTCCATAAGGTTTAGAGGAAAAACCTGAGATGATTCCTATAGTCGTATATTTAAAAATAATCATATCACTATGATGAAAAACATAAAATAAATTCTTAAGATAATTCATTTTATTAATTTCGTGCTAATGAATACTTTTTCCCAAATGACCTACGTATACCAAAATTATGTTTTCCCTATGGTAAAACCGCCATTTTGAACTCAACGATGTCCTCTGATTTCCAATTTGAACATGCATATAGGAATTATTCCACATTTTCCCAAAAAAATCAGGTGTTTTCTATTTGATATATTTAATATATTTCTAAACTTTTATTCCAGGCACACCGGGTCTCAGAATCACATGTCATCTATGCACTCGGTCTTGAAAATAATCCAGATAATATTTAAAAACAAAAAATCAATGCTAATAGAAAAATGATTTCTTCTTTTATTATGTTGAAAATGAGTTTTTATTTAGTTTTCCTACATGTGGTCAATCAATGTACAAATAGTGTAAAAACCTGAACATTTGATTAATATTTTGTTTTCTGAAAATGTATGTTTTACTATGTCAAATTCATTAAAAATATAAATGTATAAATTGAAATGAAATTATCTATTTTTTATGATTATAATAATATTGGAATATTGATCTAAATGACAATTTAAAACAATAATAAATATAACATAATTATTATTGTTTAAAAATGAAAATGATAATTAAAAATAAATTCAGAATGATGAATCAATGGCCTCTGCTAGTAGAATTGATCCATATATATCCCATTTATTAGATATTCTTATGGAGATATCAATTCATATATTTTTCCAAGATGAATCCCAATCTGAGATCCAACAACACAAGCATGAGAAAAACCATTTACATTACAAGTTCAAGCTCATAGATATCACAACCAAAACAATGTTCATTGAATGGCCCTATGAAAGCCCAGCAATCGCACACCTTACACTTATGGTATATTTTGGTGTAATAAACGGATATATAATAAGACCCTATAATAATTATTATGTACATTATTTTTTATATAATAATGAATTAATTTTCATCTTATTATTGTAACATTTTAAATTATTCGTAATGCACAAATAGTATTTTTGGTTAATATTCAAATTCAATTTAGAAATATATTTGGGTGAATGAATGGATTATTGAAATAAATTATATTTTCATAAACTATTATCAATAAATTAATGTTATTAAATTTAATTGTTTACATAATGTTAATGATGTCAAATGCATGGTTTAAAATGATTTTTTTCAAAACATGTAAATTTTTAAGAAGTCTCGTTTTTTATTTTAAATGTTAAAATTCACATATATATAAAATTATTCATATAAAATTTATAATATGTTTGGAATCAATTTTTATAAGTTACCCAATAATAATTTTTTCCATAATTTCTATGATAGTCGAATTTTTGGGTAAAAACTAAATACCTTGTGTGTGTGTGTGTGTATATATATATATATATATATATTGTGTTTTATGACCCATAATGACCCAATATTGATGAAATAAAACCCTAATAAAGGTATATTAATCCAAATATATTTTATAATATTATAATTATTTGGTTTTAAATTTTATTTGTTTTATATTATAATGCTTTAGAGAATCCTCCAGGACTAATTAAAAATTTTATTATTTCAAAATATTTTCCATAAAAGTATGACTCACCATCACATAATAAATGAAAATATTTTAATAACATTGGAATGATGCCTTATAAAATAATTTATTCCTCTCCCATTTTCCAGAAATCATGGGAAAAATCATGGGATGGTTTTTGGTTCCGAAAATTTTAGTGTGTAGTGTTGAAAACCAAAATAATAACATATTCCCCAATCAAATCCTATATAATCCCACCAAATATCCCATTTATCTTCACTCAATCCAGATAATTCTCTTACAACCTCTTACTATTACACCATATAGTCTACCAAATTAACCCCTATGCTCCGAAGAAGCCTTTCCCAGTCGATTGAGATCACACATCCAAGTGAGAGATCTTCTACTCTTTTCTTTTATCAAGCAATTATTTTATGATATGTATTTTAATTTAAATTTTCATATGCGGAAATATTCTCATACCTAATCCACTTATAGTCCAGTTTATTTATACATAATTATATATTCCTTTCCACTCTCATTAATTCATCCATGATCCCTTATATACACCTGTTACCATGCTGAACTTTCTAAAGGGATTCTCACCTTCCGCTCCTCATTTCAATTCAAGAACACTGTTTGAGATTTGTCTTCCAAACATTAATTGGTAAAATATAAATCCATTTATAATAAATTTAATAATGACTATTTGATTTTATTTAAATTAGATATCATTTATCCTCCCACATTTAGACCCTATCCTAAGAACATACAATGATGAAATTCTATAAAGATTACATCATTTCTCAATTTTTGTCCAAGATTCCTTATAAATTTCAATCATTATAGTTTAACATAAATTTTTTGGAGTATATTTTAGAAACTCCAAAATAAGTCCCTTATTATGTATGAATGATTATATACCCCTCTCATTCTCATTAATCTCTCTCGTGTACACGCATTACCATTTCGAAATCCCATAAGGGATTTCTCTCTTCTCATTTCTATTCAAAAATTTATTTTATATTATGTATCATAAATTAAATTGCATATGATGGGATATTATGTTTCATGTTCCCAATACTATCCATTTCATGAATAAATGATGTTAGACCCCTTTATTTGTCATCAACCCTTCATAAAATTTTCAATTTGATGCCGTTATGCTGCTGAAATTTCACCACAATTTTCCATGCCAAAATCATTGTGTAGTGAATATCTTACCAACTTCTCTATCAATGGTATCCACCATTATGATCATGTAATTATTTATTTTGGAATCATATTTATTTAATTCTCATTCTTTTTTGTGGAATAAAATTTGTTTTTAAGGAATCATTATTGTATGATCTATGTGGCTCACTTATACATGAAAATGAAATGATTATGAAGGGTGTGCCCTGATAGCGCTCCAATGCATTGGGTAATGTTTAGTATCAAGATAAATCATCTTCAATGGGATTTTAGTATTGATAATTAATGTTCAATGAGGATTTACTCATTCTAATTCAAGTGTAATGATTGTTTACAAATGCTAATCAACGTTCTATGAGGCTTGGCCAATGCTAATACATGTGAAATGTGCCTCTTGATCTTCTACATAATATTTAGTGAATGTATATGTAATAAATCATGATTAAATATGAAATAATGTTTAGGGTTTTAATAGATGGTATTAGAGTATATGTTTAGTTATTTTTGGTATTGAGATTAGATAACTCTAGTAAAATCCTTAAAGATAATACCAAGTATCAGAAAATAATCCCTAAATTTTTTGTGAGTATAGAGTAAGTGTTTAATCCAGAAAATACATCCCTGTATGGTTATGGACAAGTAGAAGTGGCTCTGGCATAGATTTATCTTGGGGTAAAATTAGAAAACACCGCTTTGAGCTAGACTCAAAAAGGAATTGGTTCATGACAATGATCCTTTTTGCACTCATATTGCAACAATCCTAGGATATATGCATTAGTAAATTCATAATCTTAATACAACCCATTATTTGGGGAACCAAAAAAATCCCATAAGAATATACATTATGAAATAGATCATGGATAACCTAGATTGAAACTTATGTTACCACATGTTATGATATACTATTCATTTCAAAGATTATCCTTATATGTTTTCTTTTTTACTTTATTATTAGATAATTATTTAAACCCCTAATTGAATTTTATTTTTTTTAGATAAAATATGGAAGGAGGAAGATCATAAAAAACGATTCTATCTCTTCTTAAATAATTACATGGAAATATTATCTTGAGGTAATGCTCAGATGACTTTTTCGCCTTTTCAAATATCCAAGATACATTAAAACAACTTTATGAGGCATTGAATGCCTCTAGAATTACACGAGTCATTCAAGGATAATATACCATCTATTGTAAAATATTCCGATCTCATATTTATTACCATGTTATGGGTGGGATGTACCATCAGGGTATTTTCAAATTCACCTCATTATTACAAAATAATAAAGCACTAGATAATTTTCATGATGCAAAAAAATAAGGAGACCTCTGAGCGGCCTATATGTATAAAGATATAGATTTTTTTCATTGAGGTAAATACCAAAATTGATATAACATAACCATATTTTGAAATATTTCAAGATGAACATGTATTATTTTTTATAAAAAATATGTTCCAAAAGATATTTAAAAATTATATATAATAAAAATATTTTTAAGGACATATTGGTGCTTCCATAAATATAATTCTTGTAACACCCCGACCCCACATACCCAGATTTGGTGCATTATTACATAACATTGGCATGATCACAAAATATCAAGTCTCAAAAGGCCGATTAGTTTAGTAGCCTTGGAAACACTAGATATATTCATAAAGTTTACATTACAACAATAAGTGAAAAACTAAAACAACATATTGTCTTTGTATCCCCTCATACTATCCATGCAGGACATTCATAAAATAATTCTTCACATCCTGGGAAAAATAAAACATTGAAAGGGGTGAGCTCAAATGCTCAGTAAGTATAACAATATAGTGGAAACCTTCATAAATAAACATAAAAATTTAAGGCAATTTATAACAAAAACAAAAGCCTTTTAAACATGAACTTAAGTATAATATGGAAATGATAAAATAAAATAATTGCATTTACTTATTCACATGGATATTCTACTAGTTGAATAACTCACATGAAAATATCAATATCCACTTTCATAATGACGGAATAAATAATGCCATACTATCATAGCTACATAGCCAAAGCCTCATTCCAAGACTACAAATAAGATTTTGTCAAGGCCTCGTGCCAAGTCACAAGTTTGTCTCATGGGACCTACCGATGCATCGAGGAGCTATAGCGGGCTCCACCAATCACTTACTAAGTCCAATTCATTCCACATATAAAAATTTTGAAACATAACAAAAACACTCGTATTAAAACTACCATACATAATGTCAATAATTTTAACCACAAACCATGAATGGTATAAAAACAGCACATCCACAGTCAAACATTACTCATTTAATAAAATATTGATGATTGTATTGTATCAGATTAACCTCAATTGAGAATAATGAAGGATATTTACATAGATTAAAATAATTATCAAACTATTGAGAGAAATATACCCCTTTTTCTTGAAAACATTTAAAATTTACACTATTTTTCAAGAAGCAATTTAAAAATAGATTTTTTTAATCAAAGTGTCCCATACAATTTTGAAACTTCTAGAAGGAATTTTATTTTTAAAACATTAATGTACATATATATAAATCCTTAAAAACAGTATTAAAACATGGTCATTAATGAGAAAGATTTAGAATAATAAATCTTTAAGATAATTGAAATGATATTTTAGTTAGAGTTCCTAACCAAAATAAAGACACATGAATACAAATAATTGAGGTAATAATAACTTTATAATATCATGAGAAAAAAGGGATTCATGATATACTATGTCAAAGTACATTATATACACCATATAAATGTTATTTGGTGTATAACAACAAAAACGTTTCAATAGAATGTAAATTGAGATGAAATCTCTTATAAAGACCATATCCTTAGGTTAAGGATAAATCAACAACATAATTATGTGTGAAAAATATAAATACACTCAATATGATTGGATATTTAGTGTAAATCAATCAGATTACATTCACACATTTTCTTGTAAAAACAACACCAATGAATTGGATATTTAACACAACAGATGGAGATTGAGTTTAAATTACTCTTATCAAGCTCAAATCAATGACATGAGAATTTATCAATGGAGTTATTAAGTTTGTAAAAAGTATATCCAAAGAAAGGGTATTGGAAATTATGACATATTCAAATGAATAGTGATTCCACACATAATCTTGGAGTAAAATAATCAATTAAGTATGCCTAAAGTCGAATGAGTGAAAATTGAAATTTTAAATTCTCTAATCGATTAGGTAACTTATGAAACATACACCCATGAAAGAAGGATCATACAATGATGATGTAAATACCCATAAATTAATGTATAGTACACAATGAATACAATCATTATCATTAAACATACACCACATGAAATAAATAAGTGGTGAACAATGGAATTCTCACGAAATTAAGAGTGAGATAAGAAACACCTTACTTTGTAATTTTTCCTTGGAAGACGATTGGTTAACATCCAGTATAATTGTTAAATAATTATTATTGAATTATAGAATATTAATTTACATTAATATGTTATCTTATAATATCTTTTAACATTGATTTGTTAGTAATATCATAGTATTATCGTCATTTCAGGTGTTAACTTACTCATTCTACTTTATATTCTTTGTTATGTAAGCCATGATTGTTTTGGATAGGTTGTATATTTTTAATATACAGAATGATATCAATTACTTAAACAATATATTTAATCATTAAATGACAATTAGACTCAAATGGATATGATGGAGAATTAATCTCATCATGATCGTGGAGATGGTAGTCCATAAGTATGCACGAGCGACAATATCATTCTTTTGATATTAAAATAATATATAATTGGATGGTATGTCATATATAAATAACAATTATCATGTTATATTTATTATTTACATGAATTATTCATCATTATTATTCCCATCTACATAATAATATATTGAATAACAATTACACAATAATGTGGAGACTCTAGGCTATACGTACGCACTTATGGTTACATGTCATTCAAGGTATGGATAGAATAATGAATTTGTTTGTTACATATTTATAATAAAAACATTGTATATAGAAAATACTGGATTTAGTATTTTAGAATAGAAATAATAAAATATAGAAGAAGTTGAAGAAGAAAGGAACTTGAAAGAGGGTGGTGAAAACATTACCTCTTCTTCGGGTTCTTCCTATTGATTTGATCAAAAGGGATCCATAGGATGGCTTTCTGATCAAACTACGACATCTAGGTTGAAGTGGGGGAATTTGGGAGGATATTTGGGCAGATTTAGGATGAGCCAAAGGGCTTTGAAGGTGATAATTAATGATAAGACGATGTTCCTTTTTATAAGAGGGGTTAGGGGAACCTTTGGAAAATCTAGAAATATTATTTTATAATAAATTCATATTTGGTTTCTAATGGATCCAAAGTGGATTAATTAAAGGTTAATGTGGTTATAGGTCGAAAACCACTCAAAAAAAGGTTTTAGATAGGTTTGGAGCACTAAATTGACCTTATCTATTAGTTTTAACTCTTATTTAATTAGTTTAACATTTACCATGTAAATTTGTATTTTTATATTATATAGTTAATAAACATACAATATACATCCAATAGACCCCCAAGTGGTCAATTAATTATACACCTATCATTATATAAATCTATTGGACGAACCTTAGATTTTTATGAATTTAAAATCAATTAATAATTTAATATTTGTTTTAGAAAACTCTTTTATGTCAATTTTGACACTATTCAATAATTGATTTTTGTTAATGTCATAAAAACATTATTAATTCGAACAAAATTCATTTAATCAATCCCTTAATGTCATATTAAGCAATAAAATTCTTCTATGTCATCAAAACTTTCAAATTATTTAAATTGTAACATTTATAATACAAATTATTTGATTCTTTCATTAATAAGAAAAATACTACATCATTATTGTGTCATAAGTAATATTAACAATTAAATGTCAAAAAATTATAAATAAAATTATATTATGTAGGAAATAGTTTTAACTTTATAATTAATATTTACAGTTGAAATTCCAACAAATATAACCCTATGTAAAAATTGTTTTTCTAAAAGATATATTCTTATGTCATTTTTGTATTTATTTTAACTTAATTAATATAAAGTGTCATTATAACTTACAAGTAGATCCATGGGGTCCTAAAATCGACCCAAAGATGACCATTGTCGGACATGTATTAAAAAATAAGGTTAGGACACATTTTAGGGTAATTTATTATTATTATAATATTATTTGTTTACCCTTATTTACCGGATTTACCCTTTAACCATGGTAAATAAATTACCGAGGTAATTATTCAAATTGTCTAAAAATAAAAGTTAACTATTTACACAATTTGGACATCCTGATTCCAAAAATTGAATCGATTTTTACAAATTCAATACACATAAGGGGTAGGAATTAATTTAAAATTAATTCCCGTTGTAAAAATAGCTTGTTTTAAGAGATAATAACTATCAAAAGATTGGCAATTATTTATGTCAGGTTTAATTGTGAAATTTTTTCAAATGACCAACATTGTATTAAATGTTTAAAACATATTCTAGATATACTTTAAAACAACTCAAATTCATAATTTATCACTGCTAACTATTTCAATTAAAAAAAGTTGTTTTTAATTAAAATTTAGCAATTTTCACAATTCATCAAAATATAAAAGTAATCCGAAAAGTACCAAAAGTACAACCTTGGCTAATTTTGATAATCTAAATCCAGAAAATGAAGTCCATTTTGAGATATTAAAGTTAAATTTTTTTAAAAAGTGGGTATTACTATTCATACCGGCTACTTTGATTGGTCGAGGTGTGTTAGAACTCGAAGTTGCGTACAACACACGCTACTTTTTTAATCAAAGAGAAGCATACTGTGGATTCATGGGAGGTTACATTCTCCCCTACTTCAATAAATTTCATCCTCAAAATTTTTAAAATTGGGCTTTGGAGTATAATGGAATGTCCCACATCAGAAAAAGATTCAATTAAACTATCACTTTAAAAGAATGAAAGAGAAGTACAAAGGTCACCCGAGATAACCTATACTAGCATTCCAGGTAGAAAAACATGGATATGGATGATAAAATAAGTGTTATGTTCTGATGGAGAGGGATAGAAAACATGATCATGAGATATTTAAAAACAGATAAAACCTCAAACTTGTGATGGGACAAACGGTCTTTAGTTTCACAGTAGGAAAATTAAACGGACAACATTTTTTTGTTTTAACTTACATTACATAAATATGAGGAATTCATTTTGGATATTGAATAAATAAATATAGAGTTATACATACTTTTTATGTAGAGTTTCATTCTTTAATAATTTTCCACCACTAACTCATTTTTGTAAACGATGATTATTCAAGAATACTTAGTCACACTGGAAGAGCTAGAATAAACATCTATAGAATCACATTATCCACGAAGGATAAACTATATATTTGCATTGTCATTAGAGATTAATCAAAACCAAAATGGTTAGTACAAGATCTGATGATCCCCCAAAAGGATATTCATTTAGAGAAATAAACATTAATCGTAATTTCTAAAATCAATACCCCAGAGTTAAATAAATACCATTCAATAAACAATTGTTCGTAAAATCCTTCAATAAAATCCAAACTAATATTGAAACCCAAAACATAGAAGAATTTGGTTATGTAGTCTTCCATTAAAATTTTATCTAAAAATGACATCAACTACTCCTAAAGTAGCATACTTAAAAGTAATTAACCTAATCATATATTATCTATTACATGTTAATCATTTCCATAAATAACCCAAATCACTATAAATCCACAATAAAAATGTTGATAAAAATCCATCATTACTCCTCAAATGAAGCCCCATAGTATTCTATTTTCCTTGTGCATATAGTGTTCCCAACAAAGATAACATCTTCCAAAATAACATTTATCACTTAATCACCAAATCATTTTCCTATACTAAGGGTATTCATTTGATAATAAATAAGATCCCAAATCAATTTATTATTGATCAATAAAATCATTTAACTAAAAATAATAGTCACACCAACTAGGGACTTCACGTAGTCTAGTGGTAGGCAATAAATCCTAATCTTAGTTCGGTTGTGGGTTCGATTCCCATAGCTTTGTCTGACGCGACGGGTTGTCACATGGTCTATGTGTTTTCCTTTTTCAAAAACTATATTTTATAATATTACCAAAATGAGATAAATTCATCATAATAACCATAACATAATTTAACAACAAATTTTATCCCATCCCTTGAATTTTCATCCCAAAATATAATAACATTTAATTGCCTCAAACCCAATGATCATATAAGATTAAATCGTTATTTAAAACTATATCCACAAGAGAAAAGATAATTCATCCTCAAATATCATTTTCACATGATAAATTTCACGGTTACACATACAAGAGAACATTCCTCCAAAGTAATCCCATCAATAAAGAGCACTAATACTTTTAAACATTTCCCCATCCATTTATTTCCACATAGGTTCATCATCATATGTTCCCCAGGTTCCCACATTTCCTCTTCCATCTTATGATTTCTCTATAGAACTTTTACTAGACGAGTCATCCGGTTTCTCAACACTTGATATTTGATATGAATAATTCTGATAGGCTCTTCACAATAAGATAGATCAGGTTCTAGTTCTAATTCTTCATAGGTTTGTACATGAGTTGGGCCAGGCCTGTATTTTGTCACTAGTGGTATTTGGAACACATCATGAACTTTGGAGAGACTAGGTGGAATTGCCTTTTAGTAGAATGTGCTCATGTGTCAAAATGGTACCTCAGGAATTTTTCAAAATCATCTACTTCCTTTACCCAAAAAATCCTCATCCATCTTGGATTATATCGGCGAAAGAATCGATGCATCATAAAAATATAGGTATCTCCTATATATAATTTTGACACATCATCATTAACATGTTTATTTAGAAAAAATCTTACTAACTCATCTTCAAATATTTTAAAATAAGGCTTTGGTAAATCAGTTTCCATATGTCCCAAAAGACATAAATATATAATTTGATACATAAAGGCTTCTCGAAGGACTCCCTCTTCTGAAACATGTAGAAAATCATTTAGTGCATTGTAATTTTGAGATAAAGTGAAGAATTTGAAAAGGCCCTGATGGTACTTCCCACGCTTATCGTGGTAAGAAAGTTGAGAGCGTAATATTATCCCATAGTCGGTACTTGATCCATGAATGAATCATGCAATGCTAGAGGTATTGGATGTCTCATAAAGTTGTTTTCATGTAACATGGACATTTGAAAAAGTTTCAACATCATCTCCGCATGACTTCTCGATAATAATTGTAATTAGTAATTCAGGAAGAGAGATATGAGTTGTTCGTGATCTTGCTCCCTCCATGTTTTAACTAAAAAAAAGAAAATACAATTAGGGTATTTGAATACTTTTCTAATAATAATGTAAAAAAATTAGACATAATAGGAAAATCTTGTAATTGAACAATATATCCCAACTTGGGGTACCCTATGTTAAAATCTAGGTTATCTACTATATATTTCCCAACATATATTCATAGGGGAATTTTTTTTATTCACTTTATAATTTTTCATACTAATCTTGTGAATTTACCAAAGCATATCCCCCGGGAGTTTCGTAACCAAGAGTGTAGCAAGGCCCATTGTCGTACACCAGTTCATGTTCGAGTCTAGCTCAAAGCGGTGTTTTCGGGTTTTACCCCTACGTGCATCTATTCTATTGCCTGCCCCAACATGCTCGTATCCAGACAGGGATTTAATTCTTAGAAAACCCAAAAAATCTATACAATACCAAAATTCTTGGATGTTCTTCTATACTAATCCTCAAAGTCTATCTTAGGGATATGTGTTCTAATCAGAGTTTATCTAAATCTAGTTTCCAATGTTTGTACTAAACTTCTTCTAATACCAACTGTAACGCCCCGACCCTAGTTACCCAGAGTTGGTGCATTATTACATAACATTTACATTATCACAAAAGAGCATGTCTCGAAAGGCCGATTAGTTTAGTATCCTTGGAAACACTAGATATATTCATAAGGTATATATTACAACAATAAGTGAAAAACTACAACCACATATTATCTTCATATCCCCTCATAATATCTCTACAGATATTTAATAAAATACTTTTCACATCATGGGAAAAATAAAACATTGAAAGGGGTGAGCTCAGATGCTCAGTAAGGATTACAATATAGCGTAAACATTCATAAATAAACATAAAAAATTAAGACAATGTATAACTAAAACAAAAGTCTTTTAAACATGAACATCAGTATAATATGGCAAGAATAAAATGAAAAAATGCACTGTACTTATTAACATGGATATTCTATTAGATGAATAAATCACATGAAAATATCAATAACAACTTTCATAATGACATAATGCATAATGCCAGACTATCATAACCACGTATCCAAGGCCTCGTGCCAAGACTACAAATAAGATTTTGTCAAGGCCTCGTTTCAAGACACTAGTTTGTCTCATTGGACGTACCTATGCATCGAGGAGCTATAGCGGATTCCACGCATCACTTACTATGTCCAATGCATTCCTCATATGAAAATTTTGAAAAATAACTTAAACATTCGTATTAATACTAGCATACAGAATGTCAATACTTTTGACCACAAACCATGAATGGTATAAAAATAGCACATACACTGTCAAACATAACTCATTCGATGAAATATAGAATATTTTATTGTATCAGATTAACCACAATTGAGAATAATTAAGGATATTGACATAGATTAAAAACATCATCAAACTATTGAGAGAAATATCCACCTTTTTCTTGAAAACACTTAAAATTCACACTATTTGTCAAGAAGCCGTTTAAAAATAGATTTTTTAATCAAATTGTCCCATAACACATTGAAAATTTGAAAAGGAATTTTAATTTTAAAACATTAATGTACATATATATAAATCCTTAAAAACATTTTTAAAACATGGACATTAATGAGAATGATTTATAATAATAAATCATTAAAAAATTTAAAATGATATATTAGTTAGAGTTCCTAACCAAAATAAAGTCACTTGAATACATATAATTGAGGTAATAAAAACATTATAATATCATGGGAAAAAAGGGATTAATGATATACTATGTCAAAGTACATTATATACACCATATAAATGTGATTTTGTGTATAACAACAAAGAAGTATCAATAGAATGTAAATTGAGATGAATTATCTTATAAAGACCATATCCTTAGGTTAAGGATAAATCAACGACATAATTATGTGTGAAAAATATAAATACACTAAATATGATTAGATATTTAGTGTAAATAAATCAGATGACATTCAAACATATTCTTGTAAAAACAACACCAATGAATTGGATATTTAACTCAACAAATAGAGATTGAGTTAAAATTACTCTTATGAAGCTCAAATCGATGACTTGAGAATTTATCAATGTAGTGATTATGTGTATAAGAATTATATCCATAGAAAGGGGAGTGGTAATTATTACATAATCAAAATAATGGTGATTATACACATAATAATGGAGTAAAATAATCAATGAAGAATACCTAAAGCCGAATGTGTGCAAATTGATATTTCAAATTCCCTTATCGATTAGGTAACTAATGAAACATACACCCATGAAAGAAGGATCATAAAATGATGATGTAAATACCCATAAATTAAATTATATAACACAATGAATACAATCAAGGGCAGTACACATACACCACATGCAATAAATAAGTGGTGAACAATGGAATTCTCACGAAATTAAGAGTGAGATAAGAAACCCCTTACTTTGTACTATTTCCTTGGTCGACGATAGTTTAACCTCCTTTATAATGGTTAAATAATTTTTATTGAATTATAAAATTATCATTTACATTAATATGATATCATATATCATATATCATATTTTAGCATTGATTTGATAATAATGTCTTAGTATTATAGTCATTTCAGGTGTTAACTTACTCGTTTTCCTTTATTTTCTTTGTTACGTAAGTTGTGTTAGTTATGGATAGGTTGTATATTATTCATATATAGAAGTATTTCAATTCCCTAAACATTATTTTTAATCATTAAATGATAATTAGGCTCAAATGGATATGATGGGGATTAAATCTCATTTTGTTCGTGGAGACGGTAGTCTGTACGTACGCACGAGCGACAATATCATTTTTTTGATATTAAAATAATATATAATTGGATGGTATGTCATATAGACAAAATCATTATCCTGTTATGTTTATTATTTACATGAATTATACATCATTATTATACCCATATAAATAAAAATATATTGAATAACAATTACACCACAATGTGGAGACGGTAGGTCGTACGCACGCACGTATGATGACATGTCTTTCAAGGGATGGATAGAATAATGAATCTATTTGTTCCATATTAATAATAACATTAAAGTATAAATAATATTCTGGTGTTATTATTTTATAATATAAATAACAATGAAAGATGAAGTTGATGAAGAAATGAACTTGAAAGAGGGTGGTGAAAACATTACCTCTTCTTCGGGTTCTTCCTTTTGATTTGACCAAAAGGGCTCCATAGGTTGGCTTTATGCTCAAAATAATGCCTCTATGTTGAAATGAGGGAAGTTGGGAGGATATTTGGGCAGATTTTGGCTGAGAAAAATGGCTCTGAAGGTGTGAATTAATGAGAAGGTGGAGTGCCTTTTTATAAGAGGGGTGAGAGGCACCTTTGGAAATGCTGGAAATATATTTTTATAATAAATTCATATTCGGTTTCTAATATCTCAAAAGTGGATTATTTATCGGTTAATGAGGGAATAGGTTGAAAACCACTCAACCAATAGGTTTTAGAGATGTTTGGGTTACTTAATTAACCTTATCTTTTAGTAATAACTCTTAGTTAATTAGTTTAACATTTACCATGTCACTTTGTATTTTTATATTATATAGTTATTAAACATACGATATACATCCAAGAGACCCCCAAGTGGTCCTTTAATGATGCAAAAATCATGATATAAGTATCTTGGAAAAACCTTATATTTTTAGGAATTTAATATCAATTAATAATATAATATTTGTTTTAAAAAACTCTTTTAATTCAATTTTGACAATATTCAATAATTGATTTTTGTTAAAGTCATAAAAACATTATGAATTCAAACCAAATTCATTTAATAAATCCCATTAAGTCATATTAAGAAATAAAATTCATGGATTTCATCAAAAATTTCAAATTATATTAATTTTAACATTTATAATACCAATTATTTGATTCTTTCATTAATAAAGAAAATATTGTATCATTATTGTGTCATAAATAATATTAATTATTAAATGTCTAAAAATTATAAATAAAATACCATTATGTAGGAAAAATTTTTATCTTTATAATTAATATTTGTAGTCGAAAATACAACATATATAACCCTATGTAAAAATTATCTTGCTAAAACATATATGCTTATGTCATTTTGGTATTCGTTTTAACTTAATTAATATAAAGCGTCATTATCACTTACAAGTGGATCCATGGGGTCCCAAAATCGACCCAAATATTCCCATAGTCGTTAATGTATCAACCAATAAGTTTAGGACACATTTTATTGTAAAATATTATTAATATAATATTATTTGTTTACCCTTATTTACCAGATTTACCCTTTAACCATGGTAAATAAAATATTTACCGATGTAATTATTCAAAATGTCTAAAAATAAAAGTTTCCTATTTAAAAAATATGGACATCCTGATTAAAAATATGGAATCCATTTTTTCAAATTCAAAACACAGAAGTGGAAGAAATTAATTTAAAATTAATTTTCGTTGTTAAAACAAAAGGCGTATTTTTAAGAGATAATAACAATCAAAAGATAGGCACTTGTTTATGTCAGGTTTAATTGTGAAATTATGTCCAATGAACAGAATTGTATTAAATGGTAAAAATATATTCTATATGTACTTTAAATCCATTCAAAATCATAATTTATCACTGATAATTATTTCGATTAAAAAAATTGTTTTCAATTAAAATTTAGTAAATTTCACTATTCATCAAAAAATAAATTTTATCCGAAAAGTACGAAAATTTCACCTTAGGCTAATTTTGATATTATGAATCCAAAAATGATGTCCATTTTGAGTGATAAAATTTATAAAATTTCAAAAAGGGCATATTATTATTCATAATGGCTACTTTGATTGGTCTAGGTGTGTTAGAACTCGAAGCTGCGTACTACACACACTACTGTTTTAATCAAAGAGAAGTATACCGTGGAAGCTTGGGGTGTTACAATTCTTGATTCTTGAGGTGATTTTGGGTAATGGAAGTATATGATCTTGAAAATATCTTGAGTTAACTTTGTAATGCATGAACTATCTCTACATGAATGAAATTATAATAGGAAATTCTAACGAACTCGTTGAAAATATAAAGAAGAAGTACCCTCGCCTATTGTTTCCTCAATATGTCTAACAAAATTTACAGGGTGATATTTCTTAAGGTGGGAGGTGAGGAATGTGTTGACCTGATTATTTGATTAATATTTATTTCTGAAAATTTATGTTCTATTTTGACACATTCATTAAAATTATACAAGTATAAATTGAAATATAACTTTCAGTTTTTGACCATTATGTGACTTTTGGACTATTGGAAACAATAATAAATTTAACATTTTAATCGTTGCTTATAAATAGAAATGATAATGTGAAATTAATTTAGAAAGAAATGTCGATGGAATCTCTCAATATAATTTTTCCATATGAACCCCATTTATCTAAACTTCCTAGTGAGATAGCATTTCTGGGATTTTCCCTAGTCCAATCCCAAGCTGATATCCACCAGCTTATGCATGAGAAAAAACATTTATTGTAGATTTTCATGCTTATTAAGATCACAAGCCAATCATTGATCAATGAACAGTCCCAATAAAGACCCACCATCCCACACAATACTCTTAGGTCTTATGCTGTTGTAATAAAGGGATATGTAATAAAACCCTAAAATTATGATTATGTGTATTATTATTTTTATAAAATAAAGAATATACATTCATCCTATTATATTAACTTTTTAAATTATTATTATCACACAAATACTAATTTTGGATAAAATAAAAAATCACATAAAAATCTAATTTGGTGAATTAATAGAGTTGTGAAATAAATAATATTTTAATAAAATATTTTTATTAATTAAATTTTATTAAATAGAAATTATCATACTATTTTTATGACGAAAATGGTAGTTTTTATTATAGTATTAAAACTACTGTTTTCTAATCCTGTAAAATTTCAAGAACTGTTGGTTATTATTTTAAAAGTGAAAATTCATATATTTGGAAAAAATGTATAAGAAATTGATATTATTTTTTTGAATCAGGATGTCAAAATTATCTTAAGGTGTGTTTTTTCATAATTTTATGAGACATTCGAATTTTTGTGTAAAAATTTAAAATAGTATAAATATATAATGTATTTTATAACATCATCATGATCCAATATTGATTTAGTAAAATAATATAAAAGGGATATTAAGAAAAATATATCTTTTACCTTTTAAATAATTTAATTTTATATATTTTTTTATTTTATAATCCATTTGTGATTCCTGCAAGTCTTATTAAATATGTTATAATTTTAAAATAATTTTAGGAATGTGTGAATCACCGTCACATAATAGTGGGAAATATTTTAATGTATTCGGCCCTTATCATTATAAAATAATGTATTCCACTTCACTTTTCCATAAATCATTATAAAGAACCATTCAATGATTTGTGGTTTTGAATATTTTAGAGTGTAGTGTCCAATACCCAAAATAATAAAGAATTCCCCCACCATTCCTATATAAACCCACACAGGATCCCATTTATCTTCATTAAATATCTTTTAAGATACAACACCATATGCCTATTAATCCATAAATTCATCAAAAGTCTCCCCAAAAATTCCAAGAAGACTCTCCCAATCCTTTGGGATCACACATCTAAGCAAGGGACCATCCACTATCCTATTAAATAAAAAACATCTTTTATGTTATGTAATAGCCTGAGAATTTATAAAAAAATATTATTTTTAATTTCATTAATGTCTTGTGTTGTACGCTACACTAAAAGGAGCTTGCTCAAAACGCATCCTTCACTTGCCTTGCATTACACGCAATTGACACCTTCCTCGATAGCATGTGTAGTACGCAATACCGAGTTTCACTAAACAACGATATGTTATAAAAATATTATTAAAACTAGCCGTTATGAATAGTAATAACCACCTTTTAAAATTTTATAAATTTTGTCATTCAAAATGGACTTCATTTTTGGATTCGGAGTATCGAATTTAGCCTAAGGTGAAATTTTGGTACTTTTCGGATAACTTTCATATTCTGATGAATAGTGAAAATTACTAAATTATAATTAAAAACAACTTTTTTAATCGAAATAATTAATATGGATAAATTATTAATTTGAGTGGTTTTAAATTATATTTAGAATATATTTTTACAATTTAATACAATTTTGGTCATTGGATGTAATTTTACATTTAATCCAGTCATAAACAAGTGTCAATCTTTTGATAGTTATTATCTCTTAAGAACACGCTATTTGTTTTGATGACGAGAATTAATTTTTAAATTAATTTATGAAACTGATATGTTTTGAATTTGATAAAATAGACATCATTTTTGAATTCATAATATCAAATATATCTTAGATCTAATTTTTTGTATTTTTCTGGGAACTTTCATTTTTTGATCAATAGTGAAACCACTAAGTGGTAGTTTAAAAAATGAATTTTTCATAAAACATAATTTTACCGCTTCTGTGAGTAGAATTTCGAAAATCCAGGTGACACGGTTGATGTCAGTAAGTAAAATGTGGTTCAATGAGATGAAAATAATTTTTTGGTGAATAGTAACTTTTTACTTTTTTTCCACGGTTAAAAGTAAATATGGTAATTAAGGGTAAAAATGATATTATTAGTACCCTAACACATGTCCTAATTCTATTGGAAAAGTGTAATTCGACCAAAAACAACCATAGGAATAAAATATGACCATTTAGGCCCACTTGGATTAGATTAGGACATTTATTATTAATTTATTTAAAGAAGGGTTAAAATAGTTAAAATCAATGTTTAATAAGTAAATCATTTTTAATATGGGGTTATACATAAGCTAAATTCGACTATAAATACTAATTATAATTCTAAAATGTTTTCCAACATAATGGTATTTTAATTGTAATTTTTAGACATTAAATAATTTAATTTATATATGACACAACGATGATGCATCAAATATCTTACTAATGAAATATTGACATAATTGATGTTATAAATACCCAAATAAATATAATTTGATACTTTTTATGAACTAAACTAATTTTTTAGGTCAATATTACATGTTATTGTTGATTTAAGTAACATGGTTCGAACTTATCATTATGTTAAAAATTTCATAAAAATCATGTACCAAATAGTGTCAAAATTGACATAAATTAGTTTTTAAAACAAATATTATATTATTAATTGTTATTTTATACCTAAAAATCTATGGTTCGGCCAAATGACATAGATAAGGTTATATATATTATTAATAAACAACTTGGGGTTCGTTTGGCTTGATATAGTATGTTTATTAACCATATAGTGTAAGAAAACAAAAAGACATGGTAAATATTAAATTATTTAACATAGAGTTAAATATAATTTATAATGTTAAAATAATAATCTAAACTTGTCTAAATCCTATTGGATGAGAGGATTTTGACCCATCCCCACATTAGCTTCTATATAAGACCCTTTGGAACAATTATAAACCGAATTTTACCTTAATATAACATAATATTTTGGGATTTTCCTAAGGTGCCTCTATCCTCCCTTATAAAAGGGCACCTCCTCCCTCTCATCCTCACACCAATGTGAGCATTCAAGCTCGGCCAAACCCTGCAAAAATCTCTTCTCCTCTTCTCTAGTTTCATCCTAGATGTCATGGTCTTTTTCAAAGACCATCCTTAGTTCTTTATATGGAGGTTAAGTGAAGGCGCGTCAAAAAGAGGTAAAATCGATCACCGATCTTTTTCAATTTCTTTGTTCTTCAACTTATTCTTATTTAGTTGTTTCAAGATAAAGTAATAAAAATCAGTATTTATTATATACTGATATGTTATTATATATATGAAACAACTCTATTTAACCTTCTATCCATCCTACAGAAATAGGAAATCACCGCGCATGCGTACGTACGGAATACCGTCTCAACGCCGTGGTGTAATCTATTTTCCACCACCACCTTAATTGGATGGGTATAATGGTGTAATGAGTAACTATATATGATTAGTATAAAGTGATATTGATACTGAAATAGTATACATACACTTCAACACAATTCCACGACCATGGGAACGATATCATCGCTCGTGCGTACGTACGGACTACCGTCTCCACGACGCGTTGTGATTCATTCTCCACATTAACCATTCATGAATGATTATAAAGTATATATAATGAATAATAATGAAATATATGAAATGTTAAATCTACTGTATTTATGTATATATATATATATATATATGTATGTCATCTACTTATTTCCATTCAAGACAATAAGGAAAGGAAAACAGTGTTCATGCGTACGTACGGACTACCGTCTCCATGAACGGTGTGTTTCATTTCATTTATCTATCTATTATATATATATATATATACTGAATATATATGATATATAAATCATTTTTTATATTCTGGAAGTATGTAAATCATGATATAAGTAATAATAATGTAACGAACAACAAGTCCAAACACCTACGATAAATGAAACGATTTTACCCAAAACGCTTCTTTAACATGGAATTTACAAAAGAATGGGTAATATAAAGTCATAAGTGAACCATATATGATATCATAACAATGAATAAGATTCTATAATAATTTAATGAAATTATTTAAATCATTATACAGAAGGATTGGATACGTACAAAGCATATCGGACATAAGGTAAGGGAAATTATCACAATCTCATTTTTATCTGAGATTGTTTATACTTTGAAATTTACTGGGGTGTGTTTTATCATCCACATACATGTTTCCTCAATATTTAATATTTTTATCCTTATAAAATTGTTTAAATACAATTTTACCCTTTAGTGAGTTTTTAGTAAATGATATGAAAGGAATCTTTTGTTGTTTTTCGTACGAGGTACTTTTTGACTTTTCTGACAAATGTACGAAGACTGTTTTTTTTACATATATGGCATGAATGGATTTTTGAAACATTAGTTCCAAAAATATTCATTTAATAGTGTTCATGTTTTTTTAATCAACTTCTTTTAGTTTAAAATTGCATGACATGTTAGGAAAGGAAAAGTGTTTTTGAAGTAGAAAGGATATTTTCCTCATGAATGAAGTTCAAGTGTTTTATCAAAATTATTTTCCATCTAAGATAAAAAATGGTTCTGTTTTTATCCTTATTATTACATTGATTTGATTATGTTGTGATGGAATTATTTTTATTAATTCCTTTATCGTATATGAATTTTTTTATGATGTCATGATGTTTAAGATTCCCATTTTTAATACATGGGTTATGCAATGAGGTATGGTTTATGATTTTGTGGGACGCATAAGAATGGTATCATTATGAGATGGGCGGGACCTATATCTCACTCCAATTCATTGGGTAAAGATGGTATATCTCATGAGATTGACATGGCTGGAACGGTAGGTTATACTGGTTCAGTGAAACAGGACTTAAACAAGGGTGACTCGGTTCAGAAATGGACTTTATCCACTAAGATAGTATTGGCAATGAGTCTTGACTAATAAGATATGATTCTCTATGATTATGTGTGTATGACACAATGTTTCATGTTTTAAGTTATGATTATTGGGATTTCATTTCACTACTATGATTTATCCCATGTTATGATATTATGATCTCTTTTGCAGGTTAAGATTTCCAAATTGTTATGTTCTTATGAATATGATGTGATTGATTTTTCTTTTTTTCCCTTACTGAGAATTTGAGCCCACCGTTTTATGTTTTCTTTTCCCGAGGATATAAAGAAAGGTTTTTTGAAGGAAAAAAAGGGGAAGATCTTTATGGGAGATGTTGAAGATCTTTCCCCATGATTAGAAGATTACATTCCGAGTTTCCAAAGACACTAAACTATTACGGTCCTTGTGTGTGTGTTTTTGTTATATAATAATTATTTTGAAATAGTAATGTAATGTCTTTGTACGTTAAGCTTCAGGACTCTACAGTTGGTATCAGAGGAAATGTTTAGTCAACCTTTGGAAACTAGGATGCGAAAACGTTGCTGAGATCCCTAGAGATATTTCTAAGGTATGTCTAGGGATGTCCCTAAGGATATGTATACGTATAGGCTATAGTCCTAGAACTATGGTAACGATATTAGATTAAACCAATGATGTTAGATATTGATGTTACTCCCCCTTTATTATGATTTTTGCCTCTCACACTATTCTTTTTGGGTTTTATAAAATGGCTGTAAATAAGATGATTAACGATAATGGAGGATATGATGGAAAATGGAATGATATTCTTCATGAGCAACCAAATGAAATGGGATATGGAAGTCCAAACATCATTTTTATGCCGAATCAGCAATCTCATAATATGATCAATAAAGTAAAATTTGGTAATTTTCCTGACTCGGTTAATAAGAGAAAGACGGAGTTTCATGATGATCATAGAGTAAAGAGAGTTCAATTTCGCCTATGTAAATCATGTGGGAAGGGGCATCAAGTAGAATGTTTCAAAGGAACCGGAAGATGCTTTGGGTGTGGAAAAGAAGGACACAATGCCAGTAAGTGCAAAGGAAAAGGTTCAGTTAACACCAGGTATGAGGATAATGGTATTGCTACGACATCAACAATGGGTAAATGTTTTAAATGTGGAATGTACGGGCATTATGCAAACCAATGCCCTAAGGGAAAGTCTCATGAAGAGAATCAGTATAGTCGTATGGGTAGTATTTATGTGGATGATGATGAAGAGACTACAAATGATATGTGAGATGAATGAATTGTTGAAGCTAGATCAATGGATTAAAAATGTATTGGAATGATTACATGTTTATCATGTGTAATGTTGTATAAGTAATCTCATGGTACTATGGAATAAAGATACATCTAAGGATTGTTACACTGCTGTCTTTCCTAGAGTTTTGAAAGTGTATGATTAATGTTACCAGTATCCATGAATGGTTATTCAGATATTTTTGGAATGTAGATGATATGCGCATAATTAAGGGATTAGGATAAAATTAAATGTTTGATAGTATTCATGAGCTCATGAATGATATAAGGAGAAGGTTATATCATGGTTTGAGTATATAGAATTTTTGGATTTTGGTATGTGGAAAGAGTTTACTTTTGACAACATTCATGTGTTAACTAAGGTTTAATGGGTATTCATTTTTCAAGAGAATACATCACTAAGGTATTCACATGATTGGAATGTGACCAACAAGATATATGTGGGATAAATGATGGTATTCACATGCTTGGTTGACAACATTTCAAGTTATCTTTTTCTTTATACTATGAGCATGGACCCAAGTATTTTAGATAAGCCTAAAGATTGGACTGAATTATGATAACCATAAGTTAGTATTGTTTAAGGATAGAACTTTTTTTGATATTATTTATGTTATGTTATAGTAATTTAGTTTTAGAAAAAGGACAACCTGAAGGACGGGCGACAACCCATCGCGTCGGACAAGGCTGTGGGAATCAAACCCACAACCGAAGTGCGACGGGCCTTTATCGCCTACCACTGGCCTACAGGAAGTCCTTGTTTATTAGAAACTAGTTTTATTATATTAACCAGTATGATATATGATGTATAAGTCCATTTTTTGAACTATATATGATTAATCTCACTATAGATGGACTTATGTATTTTTTGATAACTTTTCTAACCTTTTGTTTGAGACAGATGGAATGACACATCATTCTATCACGTGATCTGCTAACACATCATGAATGACAAATTCAACTTCATTTCTTTAAGAGATAAAGTGGAAATTTTCCAAAGAATTAAAAACGGTGAGACTATACCAAAATCACGAAAGTATTTCTTCTAATTCCAATTTCATCAACTTTAGGGAAATAATATTGAAAACCAAAAATGTTGTCCTATTGCTCTTATATCGGATGAATCAGATGGTACCTTAGATCATCACATGTTTATGGATTTGTGATTTATGGCTTTTCCATAGCCATGATCTCTACCACTCTCCATCAGAACATGATCGTTAGATTTCTCTTCCATATCCATATTTTCACCTGTGTGGAAACCCAGTGATTAGTTTATTTGGGTAATCATTACATTTCATACATTAGTTTTTAACGCTAAGTTTTGGTATTCCTTTTTAAGATGTGGGTTTCTATAAAAGAAACTTTCGAGTAGTAAACCATTTATAACCCTGACGAATTTCGAGGGAGAAATTCATTTTAAGGGGGGTAGAATGTAACAGCCCAAGATTGTATAAAAAATATTCTTTTTAATTTCATTAATGACTTGTGTTGTATGCTGCACCAAAAGGAGCTTGCTCAACACACATCCTTGACTTGCCTTGCAATACACGCAATCACGACCTTCCCTGATAGCGTGCGTAGTACGCAATACCGAGTTTCACTAAACAATGATATGCTATTAAAATATTGTTAAAACTAGCCGTTTTGAATAGTAATAACCACCTTTTAAAATTTTATAAATTTTAGTCTCAAAATGGACTTCATTTTTGTATTCGGAGTACGGAATTTTGCCTAAGATTAAATTTTGGTGCTTTTCGGATAACTTTCATATTCTGATGAATAGTGAAAATTACTAAATTATAATTAAAAACAACTTTTTTAATCGAAATAATTAATAGTGATAAATTATTAATTTGAGTGGTTTTAAAGTATATTTTGAATATATTTTTACAATTTAATACAATTTTGGTCATTGGATTTAATTTTACATTTAAACCAGTCATAAACAAGTGTCAATCTTTTGATAGTTATTATCTCTTAAGAACACGCTATTTGTTTTGACAGCAAGAATTAATTTTTAAATTAATTAATGCAACTGATATGTATTTAATTTGATAAAAAAGACATCATTTTTGAATTAATAATATCAAATATATCTTAGATCTAATTTTTGGTATTTTTCTGGAATCTTTCATTTTTTGATGAATAGTGAAACCACTAAGTGGTAGTTAAAAAACTAAATTTTTCATAATACTTAATTTTACTGCATCTGTGAGTGGAATTTCTAAAATCCGAGAGACACGGTTGATGTCAGTAAGTAAAATGTGGTTCAATGAGATGAAAATAATTTTTTGATGAATAATAACTTTTTACTTTTTTACCACAATTAAAAGTAAATACGGTAATTAAGGGTAAAAATGATACTATTATTACCCTAACACATGTCCTAATTCTATTGGGCAGGTGTAATTCGACCAAAAGCAACCATAGGAATAAAATATGACCATTTAGGACCACATGGATTAGATTAGGACATTTATTATTAATTTATTTAAAGAAGGGTTAAAATAGTTAAAATCAAAGGTTAATAAGTAAATCATTTTTAATATGGGTATATACATAAGCTAAATTCGTCTATAAATACTCATTAGAAAGATAAAACTATTTACTACATAATTGTATTTTATTCGTAATTTTTAGACATTAAATAATTTAATTTATATATGACACAACGATAATGCAGTAATTATCTTATGAATGAAATATTGACATAATTGATGTTATAAATACCCAAATAAATATACTTTGAGACTTTTTATGATCTAATATAATTTTTTAGGTTAAAATGACATGTTATTGTTGATTTAAATAACTTTTTTCGAACTTATTATTCTGTTATGAATTTCCTAAAAATCATGTTCCAAATAGTGTCAAAATTGACATAAATTAGTTTTTAAAACAAGTATTATATTATTAATTTTTATTTTATTCCTAAAAATATAAGGTTCGAAAAAATGACTTATATAAGGTTAAATATTTTAATAATAAACAACTTTGGGTTCGTTTGTCTTGATATAGTATGTTTAAAACCATATAGTGTAAGAAAACAAAAAGACACGGTAAAAGTTAAATTATTTAACTTAGAGTTAAATATAATTTATAAGGTTAAAATAATAACCTAAACTTGTATAAATTATATTAGATTAGATTATTTCTACCCATACCCACTTTAGCTTATAAATAAGAACATTTGGAACCATTATAAACCGAATTTGACCTTAAAATAATATAATATTTTGAGATTTTCCTAAGGTGCTCCTCTCCTCCCTTATAAAAGGGCACCTCCTCCCTCTCCTCCTCACACCAATTTGAGAATTAAAGCTCATAAAAAACCTGCCAAAATCTCTTCTCCACTTCCCTAGTATCATTCTAGAGGTCCTGGTCTTCTTCAAAGACCATCCTTAGTTTTTTAAGTGGAGGTTAATTGAAGGTGCGTCAAAAAGAGGTAATATCGATTACCGATCTTTTTAAATCTCTTTCATCTTCAACTTCTTATTCGTTAGTTGTTTCATGATAAAGTAATAACCTCAGTATTTATTATATACTAATATGTTCTTATAAATATGAAACAACTCTAATTAACATTCTATCCATCCTACGGAAAAAGGAAATCACCGCGCGTGTGTACGTACGGAATACAGTCTCCACGCCGTGGTGTAATCTATTTTACCCCACCAACTTAATTGGATGGGTATAATGGTGTAATGAGTAACTATATTTGATTATTATAAATTGATATTGATACTTAAATAGTATACATACACTTCAACACAATTCCACGCCCATGGGAACGATATCATCGCTCGTGCGTACGTACGGACTACCGTCTCCACGACGCGATGAGATTCATTTTCCACATTAACCATTCATTAATGATTATAAAGTATATATAATGAATAATAATGAAATATATGACATGATAAATTTACTGGATTTATGTATATATATATATATGTATGTCATCTACTTACTTCCATTCAAGACAATAAGGAAAAGAAAACAGCGTTCATGCGTACGTATGGACTACCGTCTCCATGAATGTTGTGTTTCATTTCATTTATCTATCTATTATATATATATATATACTGAATATATAGGATATATAAATCATGTTTTATATTCTGGAAGTACGTAAATCATGATATATGTAATAATAATTTCACGAACAACAAGTCCAAACACCTACGACAAATGAAACAATTTTACCCAAAACGTTTCTTTAACATGGAATTTACAAAATAAAGGGTAATATAAAGTCATAAGTGATCTATATATGATATAATTACAATTAATATGATTCTGTAATAAGTTAATGACATTATTTAAATCATTATATAGGAGTTTCGGATACGTACAAAGCATATCGGACATAAGGAAAGTGAAAATATCACAATCTCATTTTTATCCGAGATTGTTTATACTTTGAAATTTAATGGGGTGTATTTTATCATCCACATCCATGTTTCCTCAATATGTAATATTTATATCCTTCTACAATTGTTCAAATCCAATTTTACCCTTCGGTGAGTTTTTAGAAAAAGATATGAAAGAAATCTTTTGTCGTTTTTCATACGAGGTACTTTTTGACTTTTCCATCAAAAGTACGAAGAATGTTTTTTTTAACTTATAAGGAATGAATGGATTTTGAAAACATTATTTCCAAAAATCTTCCTTTACAAGCTTTCCATTTTATTTTTAATCAACTTATTTTAGATTAATATTGCATGACATGTTAAGACAGAAAAACTGTTTTTGAAGTAGAAAGGATATTTTCCTCAAAAATGAAGTTCAAGTGTTTTATCAAAATTATTTTCCATCTAAGATAACAAAGGGTTCTGTTTTTATCCCTATTATTACATTGATTCGATTATGTTGTGATGGAATTATTTTTATGAATTCCTTTATCGTATATGAATTGTTTTATGATGTCATGATGTTTAAGATTCCTATTTTTATTACATGGGTTATGCAATCATGCATGGTTTTTGATTTTGTGGCACACATAAGAATGGTATCATTATGAGATGGGTGGGACCTATATCTCCCTCCACTGCATTGGGTAAAGATTTTATATCTCATGAGATAGACATGGCTGGAACAGTAGGTTATACCTGTTTAGTGAAACAGGACTAAAATGAGGGTGACACGGTTCAGAAATGGACTTTGTCCACTAAGATAGTCTTTGCAATGAGTCTTGACTAATAAGATATGATTCTATATGATTATGTGTGTATGCCACAAAGTTTCATGTTTTAAGTTATGATTACTGGGATTTCATTTCACTACTATGATTTATCCCATGTTATGATATTATGATCTCTTTTGAAGGTTAAGATTTCCAAAATGTTATGTTCTTATGAATATGATGTGATTGATTTTTCTTTTGTTTACCTTTATTGAGCATTTGAGCTCACCCTTTCATGTTTTCATTTCCCCAGGATATAAAGAAAGGTTTTAGGTAAGAAAAAAAAGGAAGATCTTTATGGGAGATGTTGATGATCTTTCACCATGACTAGAAGATTACGTTCCGAGTTTCCAAAGACACTAAACTATTAGGGTCCGTGTGTGTGTGTTTTTGTTATGTAATAAGTATTCCGCAAAAGTAATGTAATGTCCTTGTACGTTAAGCTTCAGGTCTCTACATGATATGTCTTTTAATTTTGATTTTCATATGTTAGGATATATTCATACATACACCCATTAATTGAGATTTTAATTATAAATAATGATATATTCCTTTCCACTCTCATTAATCCATCCATGATTCTTTATATTCACATGTTTCCATGTTAAAATTTCATAATGGATTTGGACCTTCCTCTAATCCTTTCAATTCAAGAAACATGTTCGAAATTATTCATCTTAATTTAAAGTGTTTATATTCTCATATTTTTATAATAAATTAACTAAATTACATCTGTTATTATTTCAATGTGTTTTCATTTATCATCCCCAATTGGACACTTACCTATGTCGTTAATATGGTGAAATATTGTAAGGGTTCCTTCCCTTCTCAATTTTTGTCCATGTATACATTAATTTTAACATCCATTGATTTTTAATTAGAAATTATGGGACATGATTTTTTACCTCCCCCATAAATACATTATAATATTTTAATCATTATATAACCCTTTATCGCTCATTAATCCCTCCCGTGTACACATGTTACCATGTCGAAATTTCGTAAGGGGTTTCTCTCTTCTCATTTTCATTCAAGATTTAATTTTATATTAAGCATCTAAAATTCCATTTAATATTTTGAGGTATTATGTTCCCTGGTCCCCTAACAATACATTTCAGTTATAAATTATTATGTACCCATTTTTCTATAACCAACCCATTTTATGAATTTCTATTTGATGTTATTATGATGCTGAAATTAAACCATGATTTTCCATGCCAAAATAATCATTTAGTGAATTCCATACCCATTTATATATAAATGGTATTCACCATTATGATTTTTTACATATTTATTGTAGAATTTAATTTATGTATCCCACATTACTTATTCTATGAAAAAATTATGATGTTTAATGAATCCATGTTGTATGATCTATGTGGACACTTATACATTTAAACAAAATGATTATGAAGGGTGAGCCTTGATAGAACTTCAATACATTGGGTAATATTTAGTATCATGATAAGTCATGTGAAATGAGATTTTACTATTTATAATTCATGTGAAATGTATCTTTAATCATGGACACCCTGTGAAAATGGTATATGGTTTAGGAAATAATCATATCCATGATAAATGATATGAACATTTATGTAAATTAAAAATTAAAAATTATTAATATAAATTGACTATTTCAAGAAAATGTTAACAGTAACAAAAAGGAAGCTATATTGAAAAGATAACCATTAAGAACATTATTGAGAATAATAATCTTTAAACACTCAAATGTGTCTTATATCACTTTAAAACATTTAAATCATAATCAACAAAAAGGTATGACTTGAAACTTTTAATATCATGAGAATAATATGATTCATTATATATCATGAAAAATTTAGTATATAAACAAAATAAATTTGAATCATAGAATAATAGATAATTAGTCTCAATGTAATGTAAATTGAGACGAAATTGTCTTACTACATGAGTAGTATTTGAGTAAAGGGTTCCATGAAAGAGTAAAATTAATTGAAAATTTTAATATCATTAAATAATGGGAAATCATGATATAATATATCAAAATGGGTAGTAGGTATAGCACAAAAAATATGTAATTAGTGAATATGACATTAATCACACATATTTATAAAGTGAGATGAAAATCCCTTACCTATGTAGAAACAAAATAATTGGAAAACAAAATGGTAAAAAATATTAAATAAATAAATTAACTACCATGTAGATAATAAAATTATGATATTATATTTGAAATAGGTAGTATGTATAACATATATAATAAATTTGGTGCACAATAATTATATATTTATCAAAGAATGAAAATGGGACAAGAATCTCTTACCTAAACCTTTTATTTGTTGAGTGGTATGAAACCTTTTGTATAGTGGATAAAACTATGTTTATAACACATACTAGAACTATAATAATGTTTATAATGTCATATATTAACTTCTTACAATATTTTATTACCCTTTTGTTAACAATCTTTATTATTTTAACTATTTTGTTGCTTATTTCCTAGTTTTCTTAAGTATATTTGGACTTGAAACATGTTTCTCGTATTTAATATATCATGATTTCATCATATCATGAAGTTAAAAAAAGAGTAAATTATAAAATATATTCATTACATATGTACTTATAATAGTCCAATAATATATAGAGATTATAAATGAAGTGCTTTTTTCAAGGAGACGAAAGGTCGTACGTACACATGAATGTTACATTAAATTCTTTTTTGTATTAAAAGAATTAAAAATAAATGATTAATCTGTATATTTTAATTCTAGTATCATATATATGTTATATATGTTATGTTGTATTATTAAAACCATACATTATATGTTCCATGTATGGCATGAACAATTCATGTTGCTTTGAAGTGGCAGTAGTCCACACATCCTAAAACAAATTTATCATATTTACAGAACTTTCAAAGCATAAATGTATGTTCTAAATAATAAATTCAGAAGTATATAGACATTATAAATATAATTTATATCATATATATGTATATTTTCCATCATAATGGCCACCATGAGACGTGACAAATTAGAATTGAACAATCATCATTTCATGTGGCAGTAGTTCTTTATTCATTGAAACAGTATATTCATTACACATTAGATGAATGTGTCTGTATGTGTAGGTATAAATCATTCCATAACAACATCCTTTTCAATTTATGATCATTTTTCTATTATTTAATCATACAATAAAAATATTATATAGAGTCGATAATGGAAATGAAACTACAATGTTTGAGAGAAGGTATTACCTCTTAATTGGGTAACTTCGTTTGGTTTGTACTAAAAGCTTCATTGGATTAAATTTTTATCAAGGGTAGGAAACATGGTAGATAGTAGGGGTGTTTTTATATAATTTTTACAGAGTTTGTTTTGATCCAATGTGGCATTATTGGTTTGATGAAGGGGTAGCGTGCTTGCTTTTTTATAGTAGAGGGGGAGTGACACTCTTGTAAAAACCAAGAAGTATTCATTATTGGGTGGTTTACATTACATAAAGTGAATAAAAAAATTAAAAATTAATTGTTTAAATGAGAATAATAGTATATTATAACCTCCACTACACAAAAATATGTTCATATTAATAATTTAGTCCCTTAACTTCTAGGATTCCCGAATTTTTTCATTTTTAATTTTTTTATTAAAATATCTAGTTTTCTAATCTAATTAATTATACCTTTAAGAATAAAATAATGAGAGATTTATTATAATATATACATAATAAATTAATAATATTATATCTAATTTATAAAATAAAATTCCCATATTTTTTTTGAAATAAATTTTAAAACAAGTGCATGTGACGTGTAAAAAAGCTTCTTTAACCCGAACCGTGTTAACAACTTTTTTAAAATATAATGGTCACTATGTTAATTCTTAAATAATAATAGGTCCATTAATATAAAATAATTAATATTTATTAATACTTCAAAAAAATTAGAATATAATATTTTTATTAATTTTAAATCATTTAATAAAATTTCTCTTTTTGTAAACTAACAATCATGTTTATTTTGAAAAGTATTTATTTAATGTTTATTTTATATAATAATATAATATTGGAAATAAAATATATTAGTATTATAGGGTATTAAAATTATATATTCATATAAAACAAATTAAATACATTAATTCAATCAACTAACTTCTCTTTTAACATTTATAGTATCATATGTTCTAGTAAATTATTAACTAAATAAGCACAACATTGTTGTTTTTAAGAATTTTAGGTAACTAAACCTTATCAAAAAAATTATTGATAAATTATTATGTTGAAAATAACATATATATATTACAAAAGGAAATGTTTATCAAAAAATATGATATTCTTTACATATCACAAATTTTTTTAAATGTTAAATGTAAAGATAGATGATTTTTTGTCTTTTTTCCTTACATAATCTTTTTTTGTGGGGAACTTCCATTTAATAATATCACAATAACCCATAAATTTCGAAATAAGTGTTTATATGGTTGAATCATTGGATTAAAATTTATTTTTGACAGGTTTCTATGTCATTTTGGTCCTTAATATTAAGGTTGAGTCCCTTATTATGATTAATTTTACCTTAATCAATATAATTAATTTTAATCACTATAACTAATATATTTGGAAAAAAATTATTTTGATATTATTAAACCAAAAATATCATGTTAATAATTTAATTTAATGTAATATTTTGAAAATTCAAATCACCAATGTGGGAAAATTATGATTAACACTAATCCTACAGACGGTGCGAAATAACGTGTTTTAAAGTTTTAAAAATTGTGAAAACATTATTTTTCATTTTTTATATTCAATTTCCAATTGAAATTGATTCTAATGAACTTAATTATATATATAAATTTATAATTTATCTAATACGACTCTATAACAAATCTATAATATAATTTATCATTATTAATTATTTAATTTCAAAGGATGTTTTTTACTAAATTGCAGTATTTTTTACTATTCATCAAAAAAAATGTATATGAGAAAAATAAAATAAATTCCCCCTAATAAAATTTTCACTTTTTAAATTCAACAATGATGCCTATTTTATAATATAAAATTCATAAAAGTGTTCAAATTTGTTTTCAAAAAAGGTTCTCCAATAAAAGGCGGAAAAAATCATTTCTACAGGTAACACAAGAAAATTCAGTGATCTGTGTAGAAAAAGATTATCTTTTCGTATAAATCATGCCAACAAAAAATTGTTTTTCTTATAAAATGAAAACATTTTAATTCATTAGGTGTCACAATATGCATGTAACATTGTATGGATACATCGGTCGTCGCACCAACACTAGAATCCATGTCCTAAAAGCCCAACTCAAAACACATAACACTGTTTCCCCGACCCAATCTCATAGCCCCCCAGTCCTAAAGTAGAACTAACTACTCTAATACCACTACATATCAACATGTACAAGAGGGTCCTGACCCTTGACTACCCCAATCCTGCCTCTAATATGTCAGGTACTGGTGACTAGCGCCGAGTAAACATGTCCCACAAATGGGAAGCATTAGCCTAATTTACTTGTACATGCACACTCAAATTCATAACCACAATTATGAAATGAAAAGAAAAACAACAAAAACTCATGCATACATCTAATATCCCACAACATAGTATCATAGTAATGTACTAAAAATATAATAGGGGACAAATAAATGCCCAATGAAAATTGAACACTGTCTAACCTATCCATGTGCGAGTACTAAGTCAATAGTATGCTCCATGTAAACACCTTAGTATATCAATATCTAGATACTATCCACCCACTCCGAATCCTCACAAGACATCGTCAAAAGGGTCTTCGTCTCCACAAGACACTACATTTTCCGGCCAATTCCTTATAGGGGTGAGTATAATAATACTCAATATGAAATCCATCAAACGATAATAAAGACACACCAAGTATTGTATGATTAAGACAAGACTTAATAATCAATTTATATTAGGAAAAAAACTCATTTATACATTGTAGATACACCATGCCTTCTGGTGGTCATAAATAACTTCCAACCACCAGATTATGCTCTATGTAATGGTCGTTCTAGGAGAATTCACTCCATGGGCTACGCTATCATCAGAGACACTGAAAAAAGAGGTCTAGAACATTGGGCCACACCCAAAGAGAATGTACAAGCATAATTAGTATTTGATACATAGATAGGGTGTCATGCCCAAAACCACTGGGGGTGACACCGCAAACCCAATCCCGATTGACACACTATATAGGGGATCATACGATAATGATTCCACAAACCCAAATGATATAGACTACTAGATGGATGATCAACACCCTATATAGAAAAGTTATGCTCATTTCCCAAACTCTAACTAGGGTTGATAAAATATCACACTCCAATCTCATAGAGGGACAACACAACTCAATATGAGACTCAACATTTAGAAGGGATGACAATATAAATTATTGGATGTAATGTTACATTGTACACTCATGGAAAGGACCAAGGGATTGAACACATACTATAATGGTCAAAACTAATAATAAAAAATCATAAATCACTCTTTAAGGGAGTACACGGCACGTGTACCAGGGGGTACACTGTGTGTCAAGGTATCATAAGTCTTTCATGTGTAGAAGAGCCTCACATGACATAACGCCTCCAAATACATGGCGTGTAGAGGAGTATACATGAAATTTAGAGACACATGGTACCCGTTTTGTGTAGCCTGGCCTTGTCTCTGTTAGAGTACATGACATGTCTATGCCCTTTTACTTCAGCTTGTGTTTGTGTACATCCGAAGTACACACTGAGTCAACCAAGGAAGGTCACACCTCGTGTGATAGGGGACACACATTGTGTGATACTTAAAATCATTTGGAACCGTAGAGCTGCATGCAAGGGATCCCACATGGAATGTAATCCCAAAATACACGTTGGTTTGCTAAGGATTTTCCAGATCCTTCAGGTATTTCGTCCATATCGATCTGTGCACTGCCAAAACCTCTGATCTATCCAAAAACTACAAATTGGGGTTCTCCCAAACCTAATGTTTTATAATTTATAGATTTTATGTTCATACCCACTTAGAAATATCCGCCTTCGAGTGATATTTTGTAGTTCATCAAAACTAGAATGAATAGATACTACAAATCCACTCTAACAACACCATCTTACATTGATCACATCATTGATCATGAATCACACATGTTGTATCAATCTAATATGAAACATAATGGTCACAAAATGATATAATATTGAATATTCATCAAACCATGGTCCAAGAAGAAGTACCCAAGAAAAAAATATATAGAAAAGAGGTAGAAATCCACAAAACATAAAAGGGATCAAAAAACCTTTCCCATTGTTCATTTGGCCTCGATTTATTATTACAGAAAGGATGAATTAAGAGGGATAAATCAATAAACCAAAAAATCCATCAATTTAGAATAAATCTATGATGAAGTTATCAATTCATGTTTGTTTAATTGATCAAAATTCGTCTTATATTATGATTGAGAAAAAAATTACAATAAAAACATGATAAATGGATTTTGGGTTAATCGATGATGAGGATAAAATACGTTGTTGTCATTAAACAGGTCCTCTAACTCCACTAGTGTGACAATACACAATCTATTTTTTATCTATTATCATCTATCAAGATTGCTCTACTCTAGTATTGTCTACATCTCCAGGGTGTTTAGCATCCTAACCAGAGACAATTTCCATAGTTTTATATTTAAAAATAAGCATGTCAACGGACTGAACAAAATAAAATAAATTATTATGTTAATATATTTTATTAATTTCTCCCCCATGTCAGCTTTTTCCTAATACACCTGTTCTAACCAAGGATAATATTGAAATAGTATAAAACCACCATTCTAAACTCAAGGGTTCCCTTTTACTTCCAATATTAACACCCCTCTTAGAGTTATTCCACGTTTTTTATAAAACCGCATGCGCGTTCTATTTAATATATTTAATATATTTCAAAACATTTATTCTGGGTGCACTAGGGCTTAGAATAGCATTCTGTCTCAACAACTTTTCTCGTAAATAATTCATATAATATTTAAAAATAAAACGTCAAAAACATAATATGTTAGAAAAATCATTGCATCATATATTATAGTGTAATGAGTGGTTATTTAGTTGTCCATAATGTGGTTAGTCTGGGTACAAATAAGCCCATAAAGGTATATCTGGAGTGTTTCCTATTAAACTATTAAGGTGTCTCCTACTGTCACTCATATTACAGTGATTATTTCAAAAAACATATCACCTTTTATTTTTTTGGAATAAAACCAATATTTCATTCGGTAAAAGATTAAATAATTAATTTGATGTTGATTCATTGATATTTTTTGATTTGTTACATCATTATTTTTCTTTGGGAGCCTATAACATGTTCTTTGTATCAGTTATTAATTGAGGTGTGAAATTATTTATGGCACTACTACGTGGATGGCATCCATCTCAAGGGAATATTATGTAGTGTCAACATTATCAATTCCACAATATGAGATGTAGTTGTGAGCTCATATTGAGGTTATAGATACAATGTAAAGGGATAAGGAAGAGCTCTATCAACAACAGCATCCTCCGGAGGGTGAGATGTGATTATAGAAGTTGCAACAACATGATCAAATTATAGATTATATGCAACTTTTGTCTCAGAGTGTAGTTATAAAGTTCCCTCCCCTTCCTCTTCTAGATGAACCTCCCCTCCCCCTCTAGAATACCCTCCACCACCACAGTGATTAATACATTATGCCTAAATTTATGATTAATAAATTTAAATGAAAAATTATTGTATAATATTTTTATTATTTTAGATGATAAATTTTTTCTATATATAAATTTTAAAATTATATTTATGTTTTAATTTTTTCATTTTTATTTTTATTTTTTATTTTTTCTATTTTTAAACTTATTTGTGACTAGACTACAACCCATCACAATTACATTTTTGTGATGTGTTTTGTAGCCCATCAGAAATACCTATTTGTAACAAGTATTATGGATGATCAGAAATATATTATTATATAATCCCAAAGAATGATTTTCAATGGGCCTCCCTCCCATCACAAAATATTGTTTTTGATATGACCTATCGTAAAAGCTACCTTTGGGATGAATTTCTCATTGACGGTCAATTTGTGATGAGTCCCAGTTGTAAATACCCCATCAAATATATATAATTCTCCATTTTTTCCCTACCCACTCATTTTATAATAATGATCCACTGCACAAATTATTCTAGAAATAGTTCGACATAAATATATGAAATTCCTTCACAAGATTATCAATATAATCACATTAATCCACATGATCCTCATTCTTGAATTATCTCATTATAGTATGTTCATCAATATGAATGCATTTTTCATCCAACTATAATAACTGAATATTGATCCCTTCTCTAGGAATATCCCTTAAAAACATCAATCTTTCCCCAACACTTTTTTTAGGCATGGGCGACGGCCGATGGCTTTCAGCAATAGAGTCCTCTTAATGTGGTTGTTGTTCTCAAAAAAAATCCTTCGACCCCAACCAAAAATACATTGTTGTTCCCTCACCCTAACATTGTGTTTTGTGAGGTTTTAGTAAAATATAAAAAATGATTTTATATTTAATATATGAAAATATAAGATAATAAATTATTGTGATTTTTCTCATTGTGTATGGATCAATAACATAGTAAAATAAAATAAATGATTTGGATTTCAATCCATCTTGTTTGGTTAATATTTTTAAAGGTAAAGAAAATGAATTTTTTTTTTGATACATATAAAAAATAGGGATAAGATTGGAATTTTAAAATATTAACAAGCTTACAACATCATTTTTCTCCAAATATTCCAAATTTTGGGGTGATTTAAAAACAATAGCAGGAGAGAAATTTCTTTCTCTCCATTTCTCACATTATGATTTCTATCCCCTTGAAATTATCTCGCCAAAAATGAGAAACCAATTTATCCTCTCAATATCATTTATTTTATCTATGTATCATCGTTTCCAAGATACCCCTAAGCCATCCGTTGCCTCATGGCTCACTCACCCTAATCATATCGACATTGTGTCTCCCTCGCCATAAGCTAGATGCTGCCATCGTTGTAGCACAAATTCCTACCCCCAACCCACCCCCAATCCTCCAACCATGCTAGCACCCCCCCCCCCAAACTCCCTTGATTGTTCACCCTCATCCTCACCCTCTTCCCTTGTTGTCACCACTGATCTGTAGATCTCTTTCACCACTGGTCACCACCATCTCCAATCTGCAGATCCAGCTTCCCATTCATGACTCCCCACACCTCCACATTTACCGATCTTGTCGTTCCCTTCATTGAATCCCCATATTCTATCCTCCACCTCCCCTCCTATGATCCTTACTCTGCATCTACCTTAGCTCCCCTTAAAGGGGGATTCTTCTTCTCATTATTGCACTCTATTATGTAAATATAACTCCACATTTTAGATAGTTTATTAACTAATGATTATCCTTTTTCTATGTTTTACTCTATATAATGAATGTTAATAAGTGTTCAACTACTAGGTGTTAATAAAAAACAATGTTTATTTTATCCTTTACAATATTCGTACTCAATTAGTATATATTTCAGGCCAAGATCACCATATCTAGTTTCTATTTTGTATCGTGTCATAATTGGGGGTTATTTAATCTTTTTCTTTCTTGAAATTTTTATGTCCATTAGCTAGGATAGTGGAAGAAGTGTGTATTCATGTATATATCCATTTGTGAATAATTTTGTGTTGGTTTATATGATGTTGCAGAATCTAGGATATTTCTAATGAATTTATTTGGGGTTTGACATTGGTTTACTCGATGCGTAATTATCATAGATCAATGTTGATCGACTTTGTTAAGGTAGGGTATTTCTAGTATTGATAATTATGAAATTAATTATTTTTTATATGTTTTGGGATTTATATAAGTTCCCAAATTGATCCTTAAATACTTTATTTATTACCCCATGAATTAAATGACCAAAACGATCACTATTTTTCCTCAATTGTAAACCCATTTTCTTGAATTCACGGTGTTTCCAAAATTATCATGATTTTAACCCATGATATTGTTCCATGAAAAACATCATTACACATATTCAACCATTGATAAACCACTCATGTTGTGATTCGATCCAAGATGGTATGTTCAAAATAATTTTCCCATGCTTGGTGTAATAAAAATATTCCCCAGGTGAAGGGTTCCTCTAACATTATTCCTTCCCTTCAATAACACCCTCTTTGTTTGGTTTTCAATTACTGTATTTGTATTTTATTTTTATATATCCTCTATCTGATCATGACCCACCATTAATGGATATCTTATCTACTTGTCTCGGATGATGGATCATGATAGAAATTTTCATATTGACTACTGATAAAAATTTGACAGTCATTTTATAACTAGCTTGGTTATTGTGATTTTGATGGGATGATATCATGATGTTTCATTTTAAGGAAGATCAGAAATGGGAACTACATTATTTTGTAAGTATTTATTGATGTTATATATCATTTATCGTATTTTCTATTTTTTTAATACTTACTCATTCGTCTAATTATTCATATTACATGTTGATATGTTTACATATTTGTTTATATAATTATTATATTTGTTACTAATTTCCAATTTTATCCATTTAAGCCTTCAATTCATTATTATTACCCTAATTAAATATAACCTTATAACAAAATACTAAAACTGGTTATGGAAAATGTGATTTTCAGATAAGTGAAGAGAAATTTGGTCATCACAATAAATATTGAAATATGAAAACTCTTGTTCTCACACTACATCTTTATGCTATAATGATTACATAAAAGATTTAGTTAACTATATATGATATAATTTTATTTTGGATAACTGAACTCCAAATTTCATTTTATATTTATGATTTTTTAATCCCCTAAATCCCATCAAAAAGATATCGTCAATATCATAATGTATATATTTGTTATAATCAACATATTTAAACTACTTAATATTATCATTTAAACATTTTCCAAAATTCAAAACTATTATTGAAGTCATAAATACATTTCTCCTTATCCACTTCAAATCATTCCAATGTGTTTTCCTGTATTTTCCATAATCCTACTCAATTTATCAAATTATATATTTACAACACATGTGAGAAAAGGTTCAAGGTTTTATAAAATTGTGAACCCTACAGTAATCACCACAAACCACATCATTACAACAAGACATAGGGATTCAATATTAGTGAAAACCCACCGAGTTTACGACAAGATACCATTGGAAACCAAGTCATCTACTTCGTTCATTCGCTCAGGAGAATTTCATTTTCTAATGTGATAAATAATAACCAGTTTGTAGTCATTCCCCCCATATGGATGTTGTTGATTATGATAAAATCATTCCCAACCTCAAAAATACAAAGATTATATATCTAGAATAACAGAATAACATTGAATATTTCCCTAACTATATTATGTAGAGAATTTTACGCACTATAAAGGATTTATTCTTCTTTATAGTACGTCTTCTTATATTTTCTTAGGTTCTTGATTTAGGAACCCTCATTATAACATGTTTCAAAAACTCAGGTAAATTTTCCACCATTCTATATAAATTTTGAATAAAATATTTGTTAAATATACATTTTTAATATTTTTTTGTATGGTTTGAAATTTATTTATCAAATTTTATTATTTAGTTTTTAACTTACGAAACCTGTATTATGTAACTTTAGAAACTCTGATTAATATATATGATTGTTTTTTTTAATAAGGAATATTTTATTATTTTGGGCTCTATTTTAATTATCCTTTAATTATTACAGATGGTTTTTTATATATATTGTTATCAATAGGTGTCAATATCTTGATGGTTTTGAATCAAAACATATGATATCTCATTGCTTCTTCAATGTATATTTTCCAATAAATTTTTCCAAAGAGATTATAAATATGTTTTTTGAACCATTTTTTTGGATTATTTATTTTTTATATAAATTATATAAATTATATTTATATTTCTTTTTTAATGATTTTTAGGCAAGGCTGGTCTTGAAAATGTTGTAAGGAAAGGGCATAAAAAGATTTTATAGAATCCAAAAATAATCATATTTTTCTCTCTTCACTACATATGTGAGTTGACAATATTAATACTAATAACATGTTTATTTATACATATTATTTTACCTTTAGTTCACTCTCATATTGTCCATTATTAAATCAAGGTTTTTAATATTCTTCTTTACTAAAACTATGAAGATATAGTACTTGTCACTTCCCATAACTCTGGATTTTTCTTATTCTATTATACTTTGATGGGTTATACATATCAAATATTTATACAATTTTCTAAATACCTTTTTAATGAATATGTACTTTATGTCTACTTTGACACCTAAAATGGATTTTTTCACACATAAAACTTGATATATCAAAAAATTGTGACTGGTTTTAGTTGGACTGTTGCATCACTAATTAGATATAGATCAATATTGATGATATGTGATTTTATTGCCAACAAAAATCATGTAATTTCTAATTTATGGAGTATATTACATATAATTTGATTGAAAAAAAATGATTTTTATCTCATACTGACAATTGGGTGATGCTGTCTTTGAAATGACAACTTGATTTGACCCATTATGAATTAAAAATCTTTTGTTGGGAAATAATATGAATTCTTTCAACACATCACATATCTCTAAATGTATCTATTTCTTATTCATTTAGTGTAAACTTATATAGTTATCCATTATTTTTCACCACTAGTTGTGAAATTTAATTTCTTGGAACCTCTGTATCTTTTTTGATTTATGGTTTTATATATAAAATCTTCTTCTTTTCAATAATATGAACGTTCATCAATTTTTTGGCATGATGCATTAACCTTATGTGGAGTTTAGAGACCATGAAATCTGGAAATATTGATATATCAGCATTCTTGTGAATCGAAAGTGTAGGATGAGGTGATTTCTTTGGTTATATTTTTTAATATAGTTTTTAGTGGTTTTTTTGTAGATGAATGATTTATGAATTTTATTTTCTAGAAACCTTAGTATCCTTGTTTATAAATCTATATTATTACTTTTATTAATTTTATAAATTGGAAGATTATTAAATATAATTTGTTTTTATGTAAAATAATTTTTTCATGTCCTAGAAAGGTTTCTAAACCTATTATGGTTGGTGAAAATTTTGATTATCCTTATTTATTTTCATGAAATACACTTTTTTAATTCTTGTCTTACGCTACTTGGATATAAATAATTTGAAGGAGTAAATAGAAAATATTAGAAAAGGGATGATCTTGTAATCTTAAATTAATGCTAATAATGAATACATTTTGGTTATTTAATGTTATTAAAATTTTTTTGTTTCTAAAATAATTGGTTAGTTGTCTCCTGGTAGGATGGTTTCTAGTGGTAAGGGAGTTTAAGATTAGAGGTTGGACATTTATTCTATATCCCTAGGAATTTTGATAGTGTGTTATGTGATTATTTAATTTATTATTGTTCATTATACCTTTTTATAAATCTTATTACAATTAGTTATTTCTTATGTGTTAGTACCCCTAATTCTGTCAAGATAACTTCTATCTTAACACTTTTTCTTCTTTACATGATTCTTTGGGGAAAATCACCCATGATTTATATATGTTATCATCTACCACAATTTAAGGACATGTAGGTCCAATATGTTTAGTAACACTTGAATCATATTATTCTAAGTAGATGAATTTTTAATCCTCATTTATTCTCCTTCAAAAATATATATTGTGAATTTTTTTATAAAAAAAACTTCTTTCTCTACAAAAATAAATCTAAAACTCTATTCCATTTTTAATGAATTGAATACCTTTTCTATATTCCCAAAAATATCCTCATAGCATAATAATCCTCCTCTAAATCTTTGAATACTTGTCTTAAAGATAGTGTTTGGTTCTAACATTATTTGATGTACACGAATCATTAATTAATAATATTGTCATCCACCTTCTCTTCCTTCTATTTTCCTTTTATTGGAGACAAAATACTCGATATGAGATTTATTTTTCAATATAATTTTAAATTTTTAATTCTCATAATTTTTTGTCCCTAAAGATTTCACTTTTATTGGTAAACTAGATATATATTAATATATGAATCACCCTATATAGTTTACTATAGATATTACATGAGAATAACTTCCTAAATAATCTCCCATAAAATTATTCATTTCTAAAATTCTTGTCGATCTCCATGAATATAACTTCTTTTTGGTCTATCTTTATTGCTCATTGCAGATTGGTGTTGATTTATCATCTAAAAAACATAAAATTAGATATAAATACATTTAATGTAGCATGAATTATGTTTGAAATTTAAAGAGCATGATCTTCGGATAATTTAATATTGGTTCAAGAAATATGTAAATTGTCTAGGATCCTCCATTTACCCACTCACAGTCACCATGACATAACCACCATTGCAATAATTTGTTCTATTTATATCTAGGAGAAATGCCCAAAAAAAATTAATTTAACATGATATCACACCATGCTGAGTCTCCCCATCAAGAGAAACAAAATTTTAAATTATTGGAACCATGGATTCATGACATTTTCAATATTCACCTAGTAAAAATAGGATGCTTACCATGCCTATCAAAATTCCTTCAGCGAGGGAACCATGATGATGGGGTCCTCTAGCATGCAGTTCAACTTATCTCAAGAAATTCCACCATTACCAGCTCTATTCCATGATTAAATTCCCATTTCATACTAGCATACAACCAACACAAAAACACCAAGCTCCTTAGTGTGGTCGATCTAGACCAATTTATTTAGCTACAACTTCAATGTATTAAACTCTCCATGACCAAATCCCCTCCTGAATTAGGGCTCATCATTTTTCATGGTAAATCTCACAAACCACAAGACCATGTAAAATGGTGTGGTGGTCTATTATGGATGATTTTTTCTTGATATAATCCACAATATTTTGTCTATTGATATAATTAACTCTACTCCCAATGCATCTTTCAATGATTGATGAAAACACATTCTTTAGTAAGGTCTACTCCTCTATTTTTTATGAATGTGTAGTAAAATTCCTAGAATATATTTTCAAATGTCATCCATTCCATTTACACATCTCAAGGAACAATGAAAATATCCTTACATCACTTCCATATTATAGGGTTACCTTTATAATATATATGGATTTCACATTTGACCATTACATAAGTCATAAATTTGGTTTTTCATTAACTATTTTTACTATTCCCCTTACTATGAGATGACCCTTATGAAAATAAACATTTACCATAACATAATCTTCTCCATGACATGGTCTAATACCAATGTGAATTTTAGCATCACGACAGTCCTGGAACCTAGGCACTATGATTTGGTTGGACTCCACCATCCTCCTTGCATTATCTCACAATATAGATGACTTATAAACTTATTTTGTTTGGTTCCTACATCTCCAATCAATAAAACCCAATTATTGGTTGATTAAAACTCTAACACAACATATTTAGAACACCACTTTGACCATATCAAACATGTATAGTTAATAAAGAACCTTGGGTGACCTTAAACATATTTTCAAATCACCACATCACATTACATAAGAGATTCCATTAATTATAAAATATATTTTGGATAGATATAATCTTATATTTTCAAAAAATACAATAAAAACATGTAGAGTTTAAAATTATATGAGAAACTATACTTTCCATTTATGTATTTGTGTTTAATTTTTCATTATTAATTTAGTGATCTTGAACCTCCATTAATGGAGATCTGACCTGCATTTCAAGGTTGATGGAGAATGCTATAAATATTCATAGCAACTAAATATGGACACATGACAGTCATTTTACCACTATATTTTTTATTGAGATTTATATGTAATGATATAATGATTTTTCATTTGAGGGAATATAAATAATAAAATTTTCATTATTTGGTCTTTAGTTTTTTATCTTTTATATGTGGTTTTTATTTTTGATTTATTTGTTTTTTATTTACAATGACTTCGTGGAATTTGTAATACTATGATTAAAATATAATGGGATTTTTTAATTACCTTTGGATGGATCTGGTATTTTTGAGGTATTAGGTAGGGTAAGTGGTGATTTGTTGAGGATGAATATGTATTTACCATGACAATCAAATTGGTTAAGAATGTGTATTTTCCGATGAAAATTAGAAATGGTATGTGGGTATTTGAGAGGAAGACAAATTAGAGTATGCATGTGATGAACCTATTGGATGGTTTTGAGGGAATTTCCGTAGGAGAACAAGATATTGGGGAGAAAATTAAATAGGAATTTAAATCAGAATTTTAAGAGTACAATTATGAATGGGAATCTAGGTGGATGGGTGTATGGGGTGTCAGTAATGCGGTAGTGTTCTGATGACTTCATTGTAGTGTGTCTGTTAATAAAATAATACTTTTAAAATTATTAATGGGAGGATTAAAAGGAAGGATGACGGATTGGAGGATTTGGGAATCCTGAGAGGTAGAAACAGATTTGTTAATAGTAGTGGCGGAGCCACATGTCCTTGTATGGAACACTATTTAATAAAGTATGTGATATCCAAAGAGATGTAATATTCCCTGGCTCAATAAATATCATAAAAAATGAAGGATAAGATCATGAGTCACCTTATCATTCGAAGAAACTCTACTATTATGATTAAAGGGATATGAGGATATTATTCTTATGGAATCTCAAAAAATCATTTTATAGGAAGTAAGTTATATTGGAATAATTTTCATTAACATGGGAAACATGTGAGTGCATTGACAGTAAGTATTTCTTAATTTTAGGGTCTCATCCAAATATTCTTCTTGGGATGAAATTATGGATATCACTACATCTATGGTGGCCGAGAGTAGTGCTCATTTAGCCCATATTCAATGGAATCACATTGGATGTTAGAGTGGTTTATTGTGTTATCACATTTTATTTTTACCATAAAAGCAAGATGAAATATTTTTTTATTGACATCATAATCCCACAATGTCCTAAGTGAATGGATCAACCCCCCAAAATCCACCTTAGTATTTTAAAAACATTCAATCCTAATGATAGTATTATATCTAGGGTTTTTGGACAATGAAAAAAAATTAATGGGGATGTGGCAATGATCTGATACAATGAGAGAAATATAGGACACCAAGCTATACATTAATATGTTGATCCATTTAAAATAACATAAAAAACATTAAAAATGATCTATTATGAGAATACATTCTTCCCTTGAAAACATGTAAAAGTGGTGACTGTATGTCCTAGACAAGAAATAGATATAGTAAAGACTACTTGTAGTAAATTGAGAATCAAATAACATGGCATTCTATCACCCCATTACTTTTCATTCTGGAACATGATATCTTTAATGTCCCCACCTATTGGAATATCTCATGTAGATTGTACTACAATTACTTGAGAATATATCAAGACAGTCATATAACATTCTATGAAGGGAACTCATATAAAACCACAAACTCGCATGTAAGGGAATAATGATGTTTATTATAGGATGAAATGTGATTTAATGGGAAACTGTTGACCTTGAAATATATATCCTCCCTCCAAAGAAGTCACAAACCACTAGAGTGACCATTAAAGGAAACCAATTCACCCATGCAAAAAACAATTTCTCATAAACTGGACATTTAATTAATATAAAATATGTTTTTAAACATAAAATCATATAATGAAAACATTCATATTTTGACGTCGAAGTGTCTATACTATAGTGGAACTCCAAGCCCATTAAATTTCAAGAAAAATATTTTCATTGGGATGGGAGGTTCTTGATCATCATAGTGTCTTCTTCTATATAATAAATAATGGATCCATCCCATATATTTTATACCTTCTAGAGTATAACTCAATATCATTTGGATCCTATAAGATTATTTTAGAGTAGATGGGTTCCACTATAGAAATATCAGTACTGAGTTCCCCTCGACCTATCATCCTTCATATCTAATGCATTTTATGCTATTTTTCATAGTCTCATTATGAGTCACACCTAACTTGGAGGAGATAAATGAGGATAAAAAATCAGTGTGACCACCAGGTCAGAAGCATTAAAAAATATATTCTTTATATTAAAATGCATTATTTTTTTCCTCAATAGTTTTTGGAAAGTGTTTTGTAGTTTTGGTGTTCACCCTGGGAAATTTAACAAGTCCATAAAAATTTCTTCTTGAAACCACTATAAACAATTTGGGATGCAAAAATATTTTAATCCTTTACAAACATATGTATTTTTGGTCAATAATATAATTCGACAGTCTCATCCTAATAAATTTATTTTGATAAGGAACATATATCATGCATAAAACCTTAGAGAGTTTATCTATATCCCTTTGCCTCTTTTCCACCTTTAAAAAACACCTCCCATTCTTTTTCCCAAATCCATGGAACATACTACTTTAATATATTAATCTCTCCTTCCAGCACATTAAAGACATAATATTTCTAACACCCCAAGAATTTTTAAATAAATTTAATATAGAATGAATGAAACACTGAGTCTCTAATAAACACAACTTCTTTATAACCGAGCCACGTAAACAAAATTTTTCCACCAATGTGTTTTGAATTTCAATATTCCGACATACACGGTTGCGATTTGTATGTTATTTGGAGTCTGCTAGAAGAACATAATTTTTGGTGAATAGTAACATACCATTATGAATAATAACACACCGTTATGAATAGTTATATACTTGAATGAATATTAACCTTACCTGTAATAGTATATAAATAATATTCAATGGAAGTACAATATACCTATGTTTTGGATTTAGTAAATAAATGTTTTAAAACTATTTTTTTAGAATAAATAATGGTTTTAATTAAATATTAAATTAATCATATTTATAAAATTATTTTTGAAAAATGGAATTAATTTTGGGTTTCTACATATCTAAAAATGGTTATGTTAAATTTTTTGTATTTTTTTGAAATACATGAATTTTTTATGAATAGTGAAAATGGTAAAATACCGAATATACAAATTATCTGTTAAATTCATTATTTATGGAATCATAAGTGATTTACAACCACTTGGTTCGAACTCATGTGAATTTATTACTATTATTGGTAAAAGAATCATCATTGTTTCTAGTCTTGAGGGAAATTAATAAACTAATGATTAAAAATTTGGAAAATCCTCCTCTTGTAAACTATAAAACCCCCTCTCACTTCCACTCCTCTTCACTCCTCTAATCCTTGAATATATTCAACTCTATGCCCAATTACCCATCCCTAGTCACTACCCACGTCCAAAATCACTTTTTATTGCCAAAATACGAGAACACCTTCCATTAAAATGGTTCTCAAGGAGGTTATTACAAAAGGTAAATCATATTTCTTTTTCAGTTAGTTTCATTTCAATTTATCTTTTTTTTATCCTCTCCTCACCTCCTATATCAAAATGACAATGATATATCCATTATCATCTATTTATTGGAATTATATTATGTGGGTGGAATAACAATCATCAATATCCTTACTCTCTCTCTCTTATTTTATAAACAAAATCAACGTCCATGAGATCAAATTCATAACCTTCGTGGATGACGAAGTTTTATCCATTAGTTTATCCTTCATAACTGGTGATGAAACCATTTTTATGGTTTATCCAGACTTTAATATATTTATTATACCTTATTTAATATTCATTAACTAGTATACATACATAATATTAAATCGTATGAAAAAACTAGTTCCTAATAATAAAGATACTACTAAAATAATTGAAGTGAATGCCATAATTATTTCATCTATTGATTCAACCTATTTACATGTATCCAAATGATAGAAATGATCATTAAAACAATAGTATGTTGATAAATAATATTTATTTTCCATTTTGGAGGTTTACATCCATTCCACATGGACTCCATTACTTAATAACAAGTGAACCAATTATGAGAATAATTAAAACGAACACCCTAGAATGATAAAATTCAATAAAATAACTAATCAATAAAGTCATAAATGAACTAAACATAATTATGATAAAATAAATACTGGTAAAATAGTTTCTGACATAAATTATTAATAAGTATAATTTTAAATTCCATGACCATAATTTCAAGAGCATAACACATTCGGACTTAAGGTAAGAGTTTCATCATCTCACTTCCATTTTTGTGAGATTTTTTATATTCGCTAATAATACTTGTTTATGTTGTATGTATAACTAACATTTTTGTACCATATCATGAATATATTTATTTTAATGGTATTCAATAAATCATTATACTATTATTAATTTTGGGTCATACGAATCGTTTAATTACTATGTGGTAAGGGTTTTCCACCCAAATCTCCATTTTCATTTTGGGTTACTTTTATTTTCTAATTACCTCTATCAAATTCTTATGTATTTATTTGTACTCATCATAAATTTTGTGTGAGTGTTTTATATAAGTTTATCAATGAGAATAATTACTTATTTTATGAGTAGTTTCACATTTTAAAAGTAACTTTCAAAATTATTTCTGAAATAGAAACCCGGTTCAAGGGAGCTTTTGGAATTGTTACCCATTTTCATGTGTACTCTATAATCTATTTTAATCAAACATTATTATTATAAAAACATAAATTTTATCATTAAAAATGATCTTGGATCATTTCTAGTGTTAATAGAACAAAAATTTCCTTCCACTTTAAAATTATCATTAATACATTCCTTAAAATGTTCTAAAATGATTTATTTCAAAAGAATCATAAGAATTCTTTTTACATGATTTCACTTAAAATAGGGCATAATTTATGCCTAAAATATAATTTCAATGTCCTTGTATTTTATTTTATAGTATATTCAAGTTTAAAAACTTATTTCATGGAAAATACAAATGATTTTACACAACAATTCTTCTTTCCAAAGTAAAAATTATTTTTATCATGTCACTTTATCATTTATGAGATATATTACTTTTTCACTACATAATTATTACTTGTTGTGTATGTTCAAACAATTGTTATATCAAATAAAAAGTATCCTTATTCTCATGAAATTATAAGGGACTGTTATTTGAATGATTAAATGTTGTATGGGCCACATTGGAATGTTTATTGATTATTTCCTCGACGATTTTCCAATGGTATCGTTTAAAAGTATCTTCTTCTATGTCAATGTCCATTGTTAAATCATGTAATTCATCTATGATTATCTACTATAATATCATATACCATATTTAATTGAACGTTTTAGGATTATTTTGACTTCAGATGTGCTATCTTAAAACCATTCACTGATTTACATGGAATGGTTTGTGTTTAGGCTTAATGTTTGGTGAATGTTATTAAAATTTCATATGTTAGTTTCAACATGAATATATATGTTGTTTATGTTTATCCCCACTCATATTAACAATTAATTGGGCATATTATGTGATGGGAGGGGTCCGCTATATCCCCTCTATGCATCGATTGTTCTTATGATATGAATATATGTGGAATTGGACAAGGACTTTCCAAATTTGATATATGGTTTTGGCCAAGACCTTATTCATTTTTATATATCATATCCCAGACCTTGACCAAAAGTTTTATAATTTCCAACATATTCACTTCCCTCATTATGAATCTAGTAATTGAAATTTCATGTGGTTATTCGACTAGTATAATACCTATCATTATATTTTATTATGGAATTATTTTACTCAGTTCATATTCAATCCATAATGTGTTCATGTTTATTATTTGTGAAGGATTGTGTTTTCATTTATTCACCATGACTATTGTATATTTATGATATCTTCCACAGAATTACTTACACTTATTGATCATTTTACCTATCCCCTTTTTTATGGTTCATTTTCCCAGGATATAAATATTTAAATTATGTGCAAGTATAATCTAGGAGGTATGGATGTTTCTAATGGAATAAATTAGTGTTGTTTTGATTTCATGATGTAATGTTGAACTTATATATGCATTTTTTTCCAAAATGTACTAAACTACTTTGTCCTTTGGGATGTATATTCCTTGTTTATATGCCAATGTATTAGAATTAGACATCGGCTCCAGGAAACTGGGGTCGGGTCCATATAGTTGGTATCAGAGAAAGTTTTGTATAAAATTTGGGGAATAGTTTTAGAAAACATAGGCTCTGGAACAAATACCTAAGATGATATTTGAGGATAAAAAAACATGAACATCCTGTAATTTTGGTAAGGAGTATATTATGTGGATATTTTTAAAAAATACATCCCTGACTGGATAAAAATAAGTAAAGGTGTCTCTGTAATAAATGTACCTCGGAGTCAAAACTTCTACAAGGAGTTATGTGATTGTCCTGGGGTATCCTAGTACATGACAATTGGCTTTGATGTACTCTTGGTTTGAAACTCATGGGGATTTGTTCCAGATAATTCACATTTTATTTACCATCCATTGTGAAGGATTTATGCCCCTAAATTAACCAAATTATATGGTTATAGAATTTATGATGTGTGTTATACCATGTTTAGAGATATAGAGAGTTCATTATTTTCTGAGAAGATATATAATATGGATTTGATTAGAAATAGGTCATATTGGAAAGAATAATAACATCACCAATGAACATGATGAGAAGAGTAAGAAGGTTCATATATCTAATGGTATTAATCCATCATTTAAAAGGAATATTGTCTCCCATGTATCTTCATTATATGAGAAAATAGTATCATGTGTTGACAAGTTATGTAAGGAATTCTCAGAGACCTAGGGATTTGAAGGGAAGAAAAAGAAGAAGACGATAGAAGGAAAAAACATGGATAATTGAACGAATGTAAAGATGTATTTTCACACATGTGATAATTGTGGAAGGAAGCACCATGGTATATGATTTATGGGAAATGTAGAATACTACAAGTGTGGTGAAAAAGGCCACCATGCTCATTATTGCAAGACTAAGAAATAATTTTACTATATTCAATGCTTCAACATAAAGGAGATGAGATACTATGTGAATAAATATCCAAAGCCTCAATGGAATATACCCCAAATAATGATTTTGGATAATAGTAATGTTATGATGCTACCGCGGATGAAGTAGAATTATTAATATTCCTATTCGTGTATCATGAAATTTGAAAAAAATCAGTAATGTACTGGTTTTAATAATTATGAGATATGTAAGGATTTTAATGTATTACAATTTAATTATGTATATGATTTTGTATGATGAACAGTACAAAGGAAAAGTGATTCAGTTAAAATTTAAACTCTTTATGAAAAAAACATGATTGAAGGAATGAAAATCCATAATATATATCCGATGTTGAGATACTGATGTAGAAATGATTTTTCAGATACGTACTGACTACCTTGTAACTAATTATTAACTTGTCGAGAAGTGTCATATGCTATCAGCGATGAAGTTCATGTTACTTTTGGATTTAAGTAATATATCCAATAACTTGTATCTTACTTAAGGAATATAGAATAGTTCATTTTTTCAATATGGTTTTTATTTTAATTCAAGTTATTACAATTTTTCAAGAGGATACATGATATATTTATTCACATGTTTGGACTGTGAATTTTAGAGTTTCTTCTTTTTAATGAAGGTTTAATGTTAAGTTCATATTGTAAATTTATATACCTTCATTATAATGTGATGAATCATTATATTTTGTAATTTTGAACCATTTAACAAATTTTACAAGATGTTCATTTTGTGTGGATTTCTAGTTTGATGTCACTTCATGATGGTTTGATTTTTTATTTATGACATTGATGTCCAATTGTAATGTGTTGTTTTGTATTAATATATCCATTTCCCTTTCCTCTAATTAATAAGATATTTTAACATTATTCTTTATGTAATTTTCCCAAAGGATAATTTTCAAGTATCAGTCAGTAACTTTCGAAGTTCAATTTAAAATTTCGAGGATGAAATTTTTGTAAGGAGGGGATAATTTAACACCCCGAGAATTTATAAATAAATTTATGAAAGAATTAATGAAACAATAAGTCTCTAAAAAACTCCACATATTTATAACCAAGCTGTGTTAATATAAAATTTCCACCTCTGTGTTTAGAATTTCAAACTACTGACATACACAGTTGGAATTAGTATGTTATTTGATGTCTGATAAGAAAAACGTAATTTTTGGGGAATCATAAACTACCCTTATTAATAGAAACATACCCTTATGAATGGTTATATAACCTAATGAATAGTAAAATTTCCTATGATAGTATATAAATAATATTCAAGTGGAAGTATGACAAACCTATGCTTTGGAATAAGTAAATAATGGTTTTAAAACTATTTTCACAATAAATTATAATTTTAATTAAATAATAAATTAATCATATTTAGAAAATTATTTTTGAAAAATGGACTTTTTTTATTCAAAATGTCAAAAAATGGTTAGGGTTAATTTTTGGTATTTTTATAAAATACACAAATCTTTTATGAATAGTGAAAGACAGTAATATACTGTATATACAAATTATCAGTTAAATACACTATTTATGACATCATAAGTGATGTAATCCCACTTGTTTAGAACTCACATGAATTTATTACTATTATTTATCATGTAATCATCAATATTTCAGGTTTTGAGGGAAATTAATAAACTAATGATTAAAAAAATATAAAAACCCTCATCTCCTCCACTATAACCCCCCCCCCCACACACACACACACTTCCACTTCTCTTCACTCATTTATGCCTTGATGCACTTCAATATTTTCCCAATTACCATTCCCTACTCACTACCCACGTCAAATAATCTCTTGTTCATTGAAAAAGGCCAAAAACTATTCCCTTAAATTGGTTCTCAAGGAGGTTATAACAAAAGGACAATCATATGTCTTCTCCAATTAGTTTCATTTCAATTTATCTTCTTTTGTTATCCTCTTCTCACCTCCTCTGTCCAAATGACCATGATAGATCAAATAATATATATATATAATGTATTTATATAATTTTAGTGGAAAAACCATCAACAATAACCTTACTCTCTCTCTCTCTCTCTTTTATTTTATAAACTAAACCAACGTCCAGGAGGTTCCAATTTATAACCTTCATGGACGAAAAAGTTCCATTCCTCAATTTTCCGTTAATTACTAGTCACGAAACCATTTGTATGGTACAACCCAACATTAATATATTTATTATGACCTATTTAATTTTCAGTTACGATTATACATACATATTATTAAATCGTATGAACAAATGTGTTCCTAATAATCAAGATACAACTAAAATAATATATGTGAATGTCATAAATATTTCCTCTGATGATTCATCCACTTTCTAAGTAACCAAATGATATAAATGACCATTAACACATCAATATATTCATAAATAATATTTAATTTCAATTATGGTGATTTAAATCCATTACACATGAACTCCATTACTTAAAAATAAGTGAACTGGTTATGAAAATAATGATAACAAACACTCTAGAAAGATGAAATTCAATATAATAACTAATCAATAAATGAATAAATGAACTAAAAAGATTTATAATTAACTAAATAGATGAAAAATAGATTATGAAATAAATTATTAATATGTATAATTTAAAATTCCATGATCTTATATTCAAGAGTGGAACACATCTTGACTTAAGGTTCCGGTTTAGTCATCTCATTTCCATTTTTGTGATATTTTTTATATTCACTACTAACACATGTGAATGGTTTATTTATACTGACCATTGATATAATATGTCATGGATATATTTTTTTCATGCTATTCATTGTATAATTTTAATATTAATAAATTTTGGGTATACAAATCATTTGATTACAAAGTGGTAATGGTTTTCCACCCGAACCTCGATTTTCATTCGGGTTAGTTTTATTATCTAATTACCTCAATGAAATTATTATGTATTATTATTTAATCCTAGTAAATTATATATGAATGTTTTATATATTTTTTCCAGCTATAATTCTTCCTTATTTAATGGGGAGTTACACTTTTTAAATGGAACTTTCAAAAATATTTCTGAAATACAAACCCGATTCGAGGGATCTTTTCGGATTGATACCAGATTTCAAGTGCACAACATATTCTATTTTAATCCACAATTATTTTAATAAAAACACTCATTTTATCATGAATATTTATATTTTATTATTTCAGGATTTGATATAACGTACATTTATTTCCACTTTAAATTTCTCTTTAATACATTCCTTAAATTCTCTAAAATGATTTAGTTCTAAAGAATCTTAACTAATCTTTTTACATGATTTCACTTCTTTGGGACATAATTTATGCCTAAAATATAATTTTGAGGTCCTATTATTTTATTTTCTGGGATATTTATGTTTACAAACTGATTTAATGGGAAATAAAATGGATTTTCCAAAAGAAATCTTCTTTCCCAAGTAAAAGGGTATTTTTCTCATCTCACTTTATATTTTAAGAGATATATTCTGTGCTCACCACTTACATCATAATAGTGGGCTATGTACTGACCTTTGTTATATCATATCACGATTCTCCCTATTCTCATGATATTCTAGGGGATTATGATTTGAATGTTTCGTGGTGGTATGGGACACTTTGGAATATTTAAGTATTATTTCCTAAAGGATTTTTCAATGGTCTAATTTAAAATTATCATCATCTATGTAAACGTCATTTTTTGAATCATGTACTTAATTGAGTTTTAAATACTATCATATAATCTAATATATTTATTTGAATGGTGTGTGATTAGATTGACTAGGGTTGTTCTATCTTAAAACCATTCAAAAATTTACACGAAATGATTAGGGTTTATGATTATTGTTCAGGAAAAGTTATTTATGATTCATATGTTAGTTTCAATATTAATGTATATGTTGTTTATGTTTATCCCCACTAATATGAAGATTTCATTGTACTTATTATGAGATATGTGGGTCCCACTATATCCCTTTGATGCATTAGTAGGTCTCATTAGACAAATAGATGTGGAATTGGTTGAGACCTTTTCGAATTTGATATATGGTTTTGGCTGAGGCCTTAATCATTTTTCGACGTCTTGGTAGAGGCCTTGACAAAATGATTCAGAATTTTTGGCATATTCACTTATCTCATTATGAATATATTAAATGAAATCTCATGTGGTTATCTGACTAGTATAATACACATGATTATTTTTTATTATGGAATTAATTCACTCAGCTAATATTCATGCCATAATTTGTTCAAGTATATTATTTATAAAGGAATGTGTTTTCATTTATTCACCAAGCCTAATTTATGTTTATTTTAACTTATGTTGTATTACATACTCTTTCTGGTAATTTGGCCTCACCCCTTTCTTATGTTTCATTTTCAAAGGATATGAAGAAATAAATTATGAATGACTTAGGAGCATAATATAGGAGGCATGGATGTTTATAAAGGAATAAATTAGTGTTTTTTTTCCATTCATAATTTAATTTTGAACTTATTTGGGTTTCTTGTTTGCAAAAGCTACTAAACTTCTTGGTCCTTGGGTATGCATATTATTTGATTATATGCCAATGTATTAAAATAAGTCACCAACTCTGGGAAACTGTTGTTGGGTCCTTACAATATTTCCCTATATGAATAATGAATCCATAGAACAAAAAAATATTGGTTGTTTTTCATATAAAAATGAGATCAAAGCTTTTCAGAATTCAATCAAAATGAAATTTTCCATTGGAATTGGTGGCAAGATGTTAACCAGAACATTAATCTACACAAAGGACTACAAAATAATATGATCTATGTGATCCCACTCCACACATTCCCTAATACATACTCCAATACCCTTCACAAATCATTTCAATCTTTTATAAAATTGGATGCCTAAAATTTAAACATAAAATATTGATTTAGATAAATTGATATTATTATCATAACCGTCATCTCATAGATCTTCCATTATAATGTGATAATTGTAAAAACAATCATAGTTTCCAAATAAGGCCTTTTAATATATCATTTTCATTGATGTATCCAAAGATCAATTGACCCTATCTAATTTTCTTTATTGAAAAGTTATCCAATAGATTCTACACATATAATATATTATTTTCTAAGAAAATTATATTGATTCTATCATTGGTGATGAAATTGTGAGGGGATATTTTTAGTGACCCATGTCATATACACATATTATTACATGAGTTTAAGCAAGAATATCCCATAATTATTATCCCAAATATCATGAGGCATAGTGTAATTGGATGGTTAGGTTCGTATTATGTCGAAAAGAACATAAAAAATGGAATCTGTATTTTATTCTTCATAATGATTTCTTAAAATAACATGGGAAAACCTTGATGATACATATATAAATTTTTTAGCTAAAACCCCATTAAGGGAAAAAACATTACTAGGAAACATAATATGTGATTCAGAGGTGTCACATTATATCATAATATATAGAGATCATGGGGAATTACATGGATGATTAATATAAAGAACACAGAATAATAAGATCATAGAATCAAAGGAAATGTGGAAGAAACATATAACCTGGTAAAAAAATGGGACAATGAAAATTTCTTATACAATATCCCAATGTGGATGATTTTATAAAATGGATTAGGATTACTCCCTAATCCCATACTTGACACCTCATGAGAGCGAACCATTACCCAATGCATTGGAGTAATATATGGGTGCCCCCATAATAACATGTTCATGATGTATGAGTTCCACTACAAGAATTCAATCTTGATGCATAATATTATAATTACCCATGCAAATAAAAATGGTTTAATAATCTTGTTACAAATCATAATCAATGGAAATTTTAGAATTACAGAAGTTCAAAATTGATCATAAAGAAAGTATTTCCCCCTCAAAGTAATGGATAATAATCTAGCAATATATTTGAGATTCATATATATATAATTTAAAATTATTATATAAAATTAAAATGGTAGTTAATGAGTGCTTGAGAGAAAACTTTTATACCTAAATGGAAAGGGTGATTTAGAGAGATCCCTTACCTAAAGCATAATTTTTTATATACGTTATTGTTATTCCTAAATCATAAAATTATGTTAATTATTTAATAACATAAGAACAAATATCATTTTTATTATTACTTTTATTTTACTATTTACTATTCCTTATTGAAATACAAAACCAATTAATTTTATGTCACCCATTTTAAAAATAAATGGTTTATATGTCCCAAATCACATCAGTAATTGACTATCATCAATGGGATTATAATTTAATAATACCAAGAATAGTAATAATGAAAAAATTATAATTTTGTACTTAAATTTTATGATTTAATCTATCAATTATTTATGGTTATGAAAAAAGATCTACATTAAAATCATCAAAATAGTATGTCCTATGTACACATGAATAATAATTCCAATTATTTATGATCATGGTGGAAAGAAGACAAGTATTATTTTATAATTATAGTATTATAATTATTACTTATATAAAAAATTATTTCCTTAAAATACCATATTATATACCATCCATGTGATTCGGTAATAAAAATGAATCACATCACTTCACAAGGCGATAGTCCTCTATTCACCCAAATTACATTATCATTGATTAAATTGAAGGTAAGGTAAGAAATTATAAGATATATTTATTTTACATATTTATTATTATGTCATTAATAACATTTATAAAAATAAAATTATTATTTATTACCACCAATATAATTCATAAGTGAAAAATCAATCACATCGCTTCACAAGGTGATAATTGACATTACACATGAGTGATATTATCATATTCCCTAAAAAATGTAAAGTAAGTAGGTGTAGTTTATATTATTATTAAGGATTTATAATTAGATCATAAATATAATACTTAAAAATTAAAAACATCATTATTTTAATCCATTATAAGTGGATATGCATAACGAATTACATCGATTAGTGAGGATGTGGTACTTAATATGAAAGATCAATGATTATATTTCCCATTTGAGGGAGGAGGAGATAGATGTAATTCATTCCCTTAACATAAAAACATAGAATTATATATTATTTTAAATGTTATATCGTCATTATTTATTAGGATATAAAGTATTTGAAAAAAACAAATATAACAAAAAACTTATTTAATGATGGTGCCTCTTCTCCAAATAAATTATTTGTATTTTCAACATAATCCATACTATGTTAGATTTATGATCATATTATAGTCATATTCAACTAGTGGAAATAATTATTGATGTGATTTGGACAGGTATTGGGAAATACAATTGGTTTTTTAAGTGTGTAATTAAGAGGAGAGTGAGTTTTCTTTTATAAGTAGAGGAGAGGACACATCTGTAATTTTTGAAAATAATGAAATAAACTAATGATTTTATCATGAAATAAGGATCATAAATGGAAAATTATTGAACCGTATAAGAAATAATGTCATCATAACACTATTTAATATTAATTATATATGTTTTGGATCATTTTTAATTATCATTTTGTTATTTTAAATCCCCAATAAACACGTTTTTACCTCAAATATGGTAAATAATTTTTATTTTTTCACTATTAATTATGGTTAAAATTTATGTTAATATTTTTAGATAATAAAAATTAGGATGATAAAAAATATTTAATCCATGGTTTGATTTTCATATTACATTTTAGGTAGAATTTAATTTAAAAATAAACCTACATACGTGACAAAAAACGGGTTTTCAAGAAATACATTTTTTTAAGATAATATAATATCATATTATCTATATCACAAGTAATCATAATTAAATGGATATATATTAGTATATATATATATATGATCTATGAGTTTAATTTAAATCATTTCCCTAGTAGGGGTTATTTCATTATTTAAATATTGAGAAACATTATGTACTTTAAATTAGTTTTTAGAATAAAAGTATTGTAATCCAAAAAACATTTAGTAAAATATAGTATAAAGATGATTTAAATGAAATTAATTGATTTAAATAAAAATAAAAAAAATATTATAATATAAAATTTAATTTAAAAATATGTATGAATTATTTTTTAAAAAATCATACATTTATCAAAATGTTATTTCCACTATTCATAGAAAATTTATTTTTTCCAAAAAGCATAAAATATTATAGTAATTTAATATTTAAATACTTAATTCTGAAATTATTTTTATTTTATCTATATAATTTCTAAATCTTTTAAAAATAATAATAGTATTTTCTAATTAATAAAGTTAAAAATCAATTTTAGAATAAATGTTTTTTATAAGAACTTATTCCTCTATATTTATAAATATATTTATATTGGTTATTATATTTATATATATTTCATAAAGTAGTTAATCATATTCATAATTTCCATTTTAATAAATATTTTATATTGGTCTTATTTAAACAATAATGGTTCATTTCAGATTGGTGTTGCATGTCACAGAAGCTATTAAGAATGGTTTTCTCTATTAAAAACAAAGGGAATTCCATTATTCCCCCCATAATGAATATCACAATTAAAATTTTATATTAAATTCTATGGTGAAAACAGTTGGGGGTATTTCTTTATTATCAGCACTTCTATTCCCATGTTTCTTCAATAAACTTTTGGATTCTCTACAACACTTTTAACGGGTGATTTTTATTATTACATAGAACATTGTCTCTATTATCAAATATATTTATTGTCTCATACACATATGAAATGTATTTTCCCAATGGTATCACCATTAAATTTAGTACATGTGGGTGTTCTTGTATATACTTTCTTAATATGGATACATGGAACACATCATGTACTACATGTTGGTTAGGCGGAAGTACTAATCTATAGGACAACTCTTTGATGCAATAAAGGATCTCATTGGGGCTGATTTATCTAGGATTAAGGATTAAAATTTTCCAAAACCCCATGACAATCTTATATGGGGAAATTTATAGGAACATCATACCTCTAACATCAAAATAATGTTCTCACAAATGATAATCAATATGTTACTTCTATCGAATTCTCAAGGATATCATGTGATTCTTAATGGTTTGAAACATCTCTATCATGTCATGAAAAATATCATGTTCCATCATAATCCACAATCCAATGTCATCTCATATTGTCCAAGTTTGACACTACATCACATACAAATCATAATATGGCTCCATATGAATGCTATGATGGAATCTGTTATTATATTATATCTTTATGATGTAAAGGTTCTGATTATAACATACATGTAAATCAATTGAACGGGATCATAGATTTTCTTCTACGATTTTCAAGATTCTCCTAAATTGACAATATTCTTATGGGTGATAAGAAATATTGAAACATATTTGTATACAAAATGATTTATAAAGGATTCTTCAGAAACACTAAGTAATCCTTAAATGAAAATTTTATAATATAGAGAGTGGAACTCCAGGAAAATTTAACACATCCAAAATGTATATCATATCGAGTTGGTCCAGAGGGAAATATTCCTTGATATAAATGAAATGTGTCAATTTTGTAAAGTGATCAACTATCACACAGATGAAATTATTAATATTAGTTATCATAGGGTATCTTAGATTGAAATCCATGATTATGTTTTCTTATTTCCATACTAGAATTGGAAAATGATGAATTATACCATTTGTACATATATCCTTCATCCTACTTTCTTGTAAACCAACCATTGAGACACAAATTCCACAATCACCCTCTTCGTTTTTCCAACTATAATTTCTTCTTTAGATCATTATATATCATAGTGCTTCCAATATTAATAGAGAAGGATGAGTTATAAGAATCTTTCAGAATTTCTCTCTTCAACTCTGGTGTTGATTGGACACATATATGGGTTCTAAACCTTATAACTCTATATTAGGAAAAGTTGAAAACCAGATTATTCACTACCTTTTTCTATAGCACCTAGTCATCATTATGGACCACCGTGATAATATGAAGAATATATGGATTAACATTGATTTTAGAAAGTTAGTATAAATATCCTTTAACTATTAATCAGTTCGTATTCCATCATTCAACTCATCTAGAATAGAATCAACCAATAATATATATAATGAATCATTAGACATAATAATAACTATGGTGGCACCCCCATGATACTCCAAAATAATGGTAAACTTGGGAATAACCAAAACCTAGAAAAACATTGGTACACACTCTCACATGTTAAAAGTTATAATTAGAAATTTAATTTAACCTAGTAGATGTGCTTAAAAACTACTGATTTGGATGATCATAGTGTGGATTGGTTACCTATGTTCGACTTTTTGAATGTATTATGAGTGTTTTGAATTATGGCACTATAATAATATTAAATAATTAATTATTTTGAAATGTTCATGCATGTTATTTTCAGATTTTAAATAAAATGTGTAATTATCTAGAAAGTTGATTTTGAAAAATACTTCAAAACAAGTGTCCAATTTTTTTTGATTTTTTTGGCATTGAAATTATAATCATTTTATTAAATTAATTTAAATATATATTTAATTAACAAATTCATATGAAATGTTTTTTCTTCTGTATCCTACAAAACATTGATCTGTTTTAAATAAAATTTGTGTTAGGATTATCAAGATATCATGTTCTATTGAACAATAATGTTAGTTTATTTTAGTCTCTTATCCTAACCGTAGAAAATTTGATGTGTCTATTAATGAATTGAAAAAGAGCCTCAACAGATCCCATTTTGGCACAAGATTTGAGGTACATATATTATAAGATGATAGGAGGAGAAAGGCATCTCCCTTTAGGTAGGATTACCCCAAATATCTCAATCAATTTCATGCAAATTATTTTTAATTTTGTTGATTAAAACATATAAGAATCAATTAGTTATTTTATTGATTTCAATTCATCAATTATTATTAATTTCAATATTTTTAAATAAAATCACTATGTAGATAAATTAATTCCCAACAATGTTTATCAAGGATGAATAGTATTTTAGGTCAATAAATTTTTCAAATAGATATCTCTCATATATATATTATATTTAGAGAACCATTAAACATTAATTATTATTTCAATAACATGGTCAGTCATTGATGCTCATCCATTGAGATAATAAGAGGGATCACCTTTATCCATATTGAAGGAGCTATATAGTGGTGAGGGAAAATAGAAGGTCACATCGCAGAGATTGGGAAAACATTACTATGGTGAGGCCAAAATTTTGTGAATGTGAAACTAGATTTTGTGAATACATAATTTAGTACACATGTTTCCATACTATTTTGGGATTTGGATAATTATTATGAGTGGAAATTTTTTTAGATAATCATAACTGAAGTAATTTTATGGGTCAAAATTTTACCTACATAATGTATAATTTAAATTTTTAAATATATTTTTGTGTGTGTGTGTGGTGTTGTGAATTATATTTCAATTTCTACATTGTTGAACTTATTTGAAAAATAATTCTTATTTTTTTGACTTTTTTTAATGAACTATTTTTTATATTCAAATTCAACCTTATAAAATTCTATAAATATTATTTTCTTGAAATGAAAAATAAGAAAAATAAAATCAATTTAGGTCTGACAACATTGATGTAGGATCATAAGTGTAGGCCTAATGCCTATTAAATATAAATTTAGTCATTTTTTATTCAATATAATTTGAGAAAAAAATATATGTTTTTTATAATTTAATTTTATATTTTAAATTTCATTCTAAAATTCATTTTAGTATAGTTATTAATTTATTACATAAGGAAATATATTTTTTGTTTATTTTTTTAAATTATGTATTTGGTGGAACATGGTAAATATGTGTAATAAAAAAATTAAAAAAATATAATAATATATTATTATCTTGGAGTTCATTTCAAATTTGAAACTATATTTCTAGGTAAGCCTTAAAACATTTTGGTACTTTTGGATTAGGGTCCATAAGTAATTTTTGATCTGTATTCATTAATAAAGCCTCAATCCAATGCACATTCTGACTAGTATAACTCCAAATATGTATTTTTATTTTAATTTGACATTAAATGTAGTCAATAAAACAAGTTACATAATAAAATCCAAGAAAACACGTTGTAGTTGTTTTGAAACATTAGGAAAAGGATCTATAAGTCATTTTGATGTGTAGGAATATAATTACTCCTAATTTGATGCATAGTGTGACCAATATGACTCAACGTATGGACTTTATATAACTGGCATAATTTTAGGAAAAGGATCAGGTCATGTAAAGACCTGGAATTTCCATATATATTTTTTTAAAATTATTTGGGATTATTATGAATTAGCGCAAAATGATGTCATGTAAATATAAGGCTAGTAGATATGAGAATGTAATTTTTATCTTTTTTTAAGGTACATTCAGTAAACATGTGATTGGTGATTTCTAATTTTTTAACTGCTGCTTGGACTAAAAATTTGAGGGCACTATTGAATTCGGAATGCTGGGATTCTCTTAGACAAATCTTATCTTCGACCTCCAAGGGTCGAACAAAAAAGTAAATTTTTGGACTTTACCAATAAAATCATAAAATAAATAAAGGTTATTTTATTTTCTATTAGAAACCATTGATCAACAATGGTGGGGCCTCAGTGCAACAACAGACATTAAATAGAAGACTTTTAATATCTTGAACCTCTCTTTTCATTGGTTTCTTAATGACAATGAGTGTGTATTTAATTGAATCATTAATTACGGTTAATTAATGAATAATAATATTAAACATAACGTGAGAGATTATTCTCTTATTTAAGAAAAGCATGGGCATGGGTTTTGGAGTTCCAAGAGAGGAGCCTCTCACAAAATGTCGGCATTGCCTTCCTCCAACAAAGAACTGATATTCGACGATTCCATTAATCATTCGAATCAGAAATTGATGGTAAATGGTGATCATCAACGCACACCTTCGATCAGTGGATTCTCCTCCTACATCTTTAGCTAATACAACATATTTGAGGTTGGGGTTTTGTTAAAATATTTTATGATTCATCTACCATTGATGATGTTAAATTCTTACCATGTAATAACTCTAATGAAGAGGGCGCGGGCCAAACCAAACAAGGCCCAGACCCTATGTGGAAATTACCTTGGTTGAATTCTTCATGGGTGAGCAAGAAACATGACATCAAGGAAAATTTGAGGGCATCGTAGTGAAGGCAGCATCCCGGGAGGCCCGTAGATGCAAAGAGAAAAGAAAACGGACATCTGGAGCTTAACCGGAGATGCATGGACACTCTGCCGGTGTGGTGTCACCAATGACTAGAGGAGCCAACAGCCGGCTCCCTCTAGCCATGAGGGGATATCAGTGCCCGAAGGAATTGCGGTGGAAAAAGGCGGTCGGCCTTTGCAGGCCGCATTGATGGTGGGGTGCGCTCTACGGAGGATGGCTACAACACCAAGCCACGTAGGAGGGTCATGGCTTGGAGACACGATGGAGGGCGGAACCAAACATACATGTACCTCTTTTTACTGATCCATGTACACTTTTTTGGTGGAGTGGTTCCAACTAGTGGTGCTGATGGAGGAGATCGAATGACTAGTCCATTCGGGAGAGGAGCTGATCCCCACGCCCTGCTGGCGGGATGCATCCAGCCAGCAGGCCGGGTTAGTTGAGTGGCCTGGTGGGCCTCACCCTACGAGGTGGCTAGGCCGGTCCTGTAGCCCATCGAACCGAGCCCCTGGCCCAGCATACCAGGTCGGTTCAGTCCTTGTGTGTCTTTAGGCCCAGTTTTTCTTAAATGGTCATATCATCTAAACTAGAATTCTATTTGACGAATCTTCTACGACACTAGAACCTTGTGGATGAGGTGGACATTTTGAGATTATCCACATGGTATTTCAAGAATTTTGGAGTATGGTAGGGTTGGATCAAACTCAAATCCAACCAGGGCCTCAGTACTAAAATGCATATAACATACAGACCGGGCGTCTTATTGATGTTCCATATATTACGTTAGAACCCGTAGGAAATGTTAGTTCTTTAGGTAACTTATTATTGGGACTTCATGGATGTTGAGGTACGACCAATGTATTGAGTATCACATCCTCTCGGAATCAACCATGCTATGTGAGGAAATCATATGGTTGGATGTGATGTGAAGAATGAATAGTTATCATGTGTGGGTCAGTAACTATCAATATTGTTTTGGATATCACTAAGAATTCATGTGTGGGTCAATAGCTATCGATCCAATGTGGGTCAGCGATCATCGATCCTGTGTGGTTCAGTGCCTATCGATCATGTGTGGGTCAATGCCCAATGATCCTTGTGGGTTAGCACATAGCAATCGTGTGTCGGTAAGCATCTATCGATCCTGTGTGGATCATCATCAGAGCCTCTCGATAGAATAAGATGATCTATCTTACATCTAATCATCTTTACTTTTGTAGATAATTTATTCCTGTGGTGAGCTGTCTTTTAATTTGTGTTTTGTGAATTAGATCATGCTTTGTGGTTTTCCTTTTTGGAATTCTGAGATACCTTTCTGGGTCTCGGGGTCCCTATTGAGTATTGTCATGCTAACCCCTACATGTGTTTCACCTACACCTTGTAGTGTCTTTTACATATGACGGGAAGCTTGACTGAGATTTGGGAACCATGACTAGATACTGCTCGGAGGTGATAGATGGACTTAGTGAGTGGTAGTGATAGTAGACAATTATTTGTACCTACCCTTCCAGAATGATTATTGGTGGACGACATCTAGAGAATGTTTTTTCCTTTTTGATGTATTTTCTTTTTAGTTGGGCTCGTATTCTGGCCCGTTGTTTCAAGTACTTACTTTAACTAGAGGTAGTTCTATCTATGGTTTTCTAATGTTTTTTTACCTTGTCTATGTGTTTTCATGTTAAATAAGGAAATTCCTTCCATATTTGATTTATCCTTTATGGTGCTAGTCACCAGCCCCTGGCCTATGGAAGGAAGGTTTTGGGTAGTCATGGAACATGCCTTCAAAGATGGGTTATGAAAATGTGTTATAAAAGGTGGTTGGTTCTACGAGAATGAATGAGAGTCTATGTTTTTCAATATATCAGTAGTGTTACATATCTTGAGTTTGGATTTCATTTTGGGGAGTCTAGTGTTAGTGCGACAACCGACGTATCCCACACCAAAACCCTAAATTCTGATTTCTGACATAGTGCATGAAACCACAATTTCCATGTGTTTTAAAAATGTTGTTTTTCTTTTGATATCTTTGAGCCATATCACCAGGTATAACTTATTAACTTTGGTGCACCTATTTCTTTAAAATATGTCTTCTCATAGATATCCAGCTAGGATTCCAGTGGTTGATCATTATAATGGTTCACCGAGTGACGAGGCATCGGCGTAGGTCCCTCATATAGTGATAGCACCTTCGGGTGGTGTACCAGCAGCACCACTACCCATATGGAATTATATGACACCGTCCCCGCCATCAGGACCTACACAGTGACATAGCACATTTCACAAGATCCAAAGATAGAGTCCTATGAGGTTTTGAGGAAATACAAACCCGTAGGTAGCTGAGGACTTGTTGGAGGTTGTGTCATGGGTTTTTTGTTTTGTCAAGACACCAGCAGACCAGATGGCAATCCTAGATGCTAGCCTCTTCAATTGAACAACACAGAGATGGTGGGTCTGGATTCTCGAGACACACAACAAAGCGAAACGTTTCTTGTTAGAATTCAAGGGCCTCTTCTAGGAGGAGTATGTTCCAGTGACTCTACGCTCAATGTGTATTTAATAGCTTCTGCACTTGCAATAGGGCAGCCTGACTGTAGCCCAGTACTCTACAAGATTCACTAACCAATCTTGCTACTCCACTGACATAGTATGAGACCCTTTCTTGAGGGCTCAAACCTTTGAGAAGGGTCTCTAATGGGATATCAAGGCATCGATGATATCACTCTATATCTGGACACAAGATATATTTCTAGAGAGAGAACTATTTTTGAAGAGCTTCCTAGCTGAGCAGACACTGATGGTGAGAGCCACCACCAGACGACAGACAGTTGTGTCATCTGTAGCATGTAGTAGGCAGATGACGCTGAGCTTCAAGTGGGATAAACCATCCATGGGGTGACCCTAGGATATAGGGTAGGAATTGCTATGCTCACAGGATGGAGAAGGTCAGCAGAGAAGAATATTATTCTACACGTGTGGTAGGTAGGGTCACATGTCTCACGACTGCCTGAAACACCATACTGATGATCATCAGATGGTCGAGCGACCACCAAGGAATAGGTTTAGATTCATTCATGGAGTTTGGAAGGGCAGCATACATGGCCGAGGAGCTATTCCTATAGTAGGTGGCAGACAACGATTTGAGGTTCTACCTTCTCCACCCCCCGGTGGTCCACCCTGACTATAGGGAGTAAGAGGGCACATGCATGCTCTATTTCAAGAAGTAGAGGCATTTGATCATGGTTCTACAAATATGATTCGAGGAACGATCTGTTTCTACTCTACCATTGTTTCAGTACTTATAGACACTGGTTCCAATAACTCATTCATTGTCGCGGCTTTGGTTTGGAGCTCGGATATTCGTATGGAGCTTTTGGCATGATCTTTACATTTAGAGACTCATACAAGAGAGGATTAGATTATTAAACACTAGTTCAGGTAGTGTAAGCTTACTCTAGGAGGTGAGAGATTTGGATGGGATCTCCTAGTATTAGTGTCGAGGCATTATGATGACATCTTGTGTATGGACTGGTTATTGACATTCCATGTTCAGATCGACTATTTTAGGCTCAATTTATGGTGTTTCTAGGAGTATGGGATTAGGTTTTTCTTCACTAGTGAGTAGGAAACCTTTTCATCACATGATGGACTTTCTCAGAGGAGGGTGTAGCCGATCACTCATCAGTCTGCTAGCCTCACCCTTGATGTAGTAGATGAGAGGAGTCTAAGCTATCATGTTGTGGTGGACCAGTATGATGAAGTCTTTCTTGATTAAGTTTTATGACTACCTCCTCATATAAAGGTAGACATTTACATAGATATGTACCTCGAGACGACACTGATATCAACAAAAACATATTGGATAGATCCCATGGAACTTCGTGAGTTGATGGTATAGTTGGGAGACTTGTAGAGAATGTGGTTCATAAGGATCATTGTTTCTCCATGGGAGATCCCGATTTTGTTCTTCAAAAAGGCAGATTGGAGTTTGAGGCTTTGGGTGGAATATTGGCACCTGAACCACATGACCATGAAGAAAAATTATCCTCAGCTGAGGATTGATGATATCTTTGACCAGCTGAAGGAAGAACGATGGATTTCAATGATAGACCTCATATCAGAACTATCATCATCTCAGGGTTTGGGATGGGGATGTACCTAAGATTCCATTCAGATTTCGTTATGGTCACTTCAAGTTCTTAGTGATTCCTTTCGGCGTAACCAATGCTCTGGCAGTGACCAAGGGACTCATGAATTGGATCTTCCAACCATACCTCAATCAATTCATGGTGGTCATTACTGATGATATCTTGGTATTCTCGGCAATGGAGGAGGAGCAGGCCACACATCTTCAAATAGTTCTAGAAACACTCTAAGAGAACTAACTTAATTAAAATCTCTCAAAGTGCTAGTTTTTGATATGGGAAGTCCACATAATGGGGTTTTTATCTCATAGGTTGGAGTTGTTGTGGATCCAATAAAGATAGATGCAGTAATTTCTTGGGAGTCACCAAAGAGTGTGACCAAGGCACGTAGTTTCCTAAGGTTGGCTGGGTACTACCGAAGATTCATACCTGACTATTGGACTCACCTGTTTTGTTAATCCCAAATCATGTTTTTTAATCCCAAATCATGTTTTGATAATCCGAAGTCATGTTTCATTTATGGGATAAATATGATTCTATTATAGGATAATTATTTATCTAAAAATAATATTTATATCAAAGAAATAACTATGTACTTTTAATCTCATTTCCCTCTTGTTTAAGTTTAAGTGAAAAATTTCCCTAAAGTTTTAAAGGTCACTAATGCAAGGTTACCAATGCAAGGTCCTTAATGCAAGGTCACTGATGCAAGGACACTGATGCAACGTCACTGATGCAACATCACCGATGTAATGCCGCAGCTGAAGGTTTCTATTGAGAATGTAATCGATGAAGGCTACTGATGCACACCTACTGTTTAAGCCTACCATTGTGAAGGCTACCATTACCAGTCTACTGATTCCTTCCCTACCATAATTTGTAAAATTATTAAGATTATTCTAACTGTCATATTTGGTAACTTTAATTCGTCTAAAATTAATTAATACTGATTGTATACATATCAAGAGACTGTATCTAGGGATAGTATGAGGTACGAGGAGGACCTCACCTGATTTACTCATTCCTATTATCAGTCCTAAAATACAAAAGAGAAGACCGAGGAAGAGAAAAGTGGTTTGGTGGTGTGGATTCATGCATTTGAGACGAAGAAAAATATAAAATATGTAACTCACTCACTAGATCAATAATGAAACATTTGATGGTCATACTGTGAACTCAGGTGCATCTTGATTATCATTTCAGAGATCAAATTTACATATTTTGTCCTTCATCACTTATTTTTTCAATCAAGAAGTAGAACACCTAGAACCTGGAGTTGCAACACTCTATTTTTAGTACAAATTTTAGGGAAAGACTCGAACTATAATTTCATCACTCTACAGAGTCAAGAACTAAACTGCAAACACATAGAGCCTTCTAAAATCAATCTTATACTATTTTCTCTACTTTGTTATTTTATTTTACACTTATTAGAAGTGTGTTTTTGTGTTATACACACTATCTCTTGTTCCTAAATATAGGATAATGAAAATCCTCAGATCAAACTTCTATTATACCTTGTTTTCCCATGCATAACTATGGAAGAGACTATGTGTGTTCGATATTGTTTATATTTCCCATGAAGAACTGTGGTAGACGGTGAGAACCCTAGACAGTTTTTTAAAACAGTTGTAAAGCCCAATACTGGCTATGTATCTAGTTTATTGTTAATATAAACTACTTGGTGGCAGGTGATCACAAACTAGAGATGATTATGTCTTGACCCGAGGTTGAACCTCTTGTTTAACTTTTCTATGTACTATCTTTTGTTATACTCTATTTTTCTATATTTCACAGCATGTTAGTTCAAAAACAAAAAACAGCTTTTTTCCATACTTTAATAGTTAGTTCTATTTAGTGTGTGTAGGTGTTTAATTATGTAAAATTGTTTCAAAAGTTAAATATGTGTTTTACACTAATTCTACTAAGGATTAATCACCCTTTGAGAAACATGTTGACCAAATTAACATTTATATCATTACATACTTAATTAACAGGGTTGTTTCAATAATGGGGGATCTTTATCCTAATATATTTAAAAAAAAGTAAATTTGGAAATCAATTAACCCACCTCTTGAGATTCCACTTCAACTAACATTTGGTATTAGTGGGTTTTTTTATTTGTTACTATTGGAACTATTATGTATGTTTTCAAACTCCCTTCAACTATAATTTTAGTTCTATCTTAATGATCTTAAAATTTATGTAATATCTAAATTTTTAGTTCATTAAAGTTTAATTAAATATGGATAATATAGTTGAGGGTGCTGCTACTAACATTCCACACATTCTTTAATGGAATCAAATATGAATAGTGGAAATCAAAAATGAAAATGTACCTAGAGAGCATGGGTCCTAAAATCTTCGACACTATTGAGGAACAACATGTATTTCTTGTTATTTCTAGGGACACATGATCTTAGTTGACTAAAGCTACATATAACAATAACTATGAAGTAGTTACTAATTTGTGCTATTCTCTATGTGATGAAGAATTCAATAGAATATCTTCCTGTAAAACTTATTTCGATATTTGGGATACTTTGGTTATTTCCTTGAAGGGAACAACCAAGGTTAATGAAATTAGATTAAATACTTATACGATTAAATATGATAATTTGAAAATGAATCCTGATGAACATTTATCTGAAATGTATCATAGGTTCAGTGATATATTAAATACCATGAGTCTGTTTGGGAAACCAATGGACAGTAAGGACTAGATTATGAGGTTGCTTCGATGCCTACCTAAAAGATAGAGAGAAACTTATATTTCTATCATTGAATCATGTGAAATAGGCATGTTTCCAGTAAAGAAACTAATTGGAAATATTATGATTTATGAAGAAGATGTTAAGGTAAATCATGAAGTAGATGAAGAATCAAGAAAGATATCTATAGTATTCAAGATTGCTCCCTCAAATAACAATGACAAAAAAAACGTTCAAGGTCCTGTAGACACTTCCACAAGTGAAAACTCATACTCTGATAGTTATGATGAGATTGATCAACATACTAGAATATTCAATAAGTTCTACTGTAAGAATATTTTTTTTTTGAAAGTCAAAATATAAAGGAAATTATGATTATAAATGAAGTGGAAGAAGGATAGAAAATGGAATGAAAATATAAATGAGATATCTACTAAGATTTTAAATGAAAAGGTCATGAGAAAGAAAATTTTCCCAAGATAAAATTTAAGAATAAAAATGAAGACAAGGGAATGAGATATAAAAAGGCCATGAAAGATACATGGAGTGTTTCAGAAGATAGCTCTAGTGGATCTGACTCTTATGATATTGAGATGAACAAACATGAAAATATGTGTTTCATGATAGAAACATTTGATGTAACACACAATTCTCCTATACATAATTCTTATTATTCTGGGAATTAAATTGAATCAAATAATAATGAGAATATGAAAAAGGATGAACTGTTTGAATATTGTGGAATGCTTGATGATAACTTTAATGAACATAAGGATAAATATGAATTATTAAAACAACAACATGATTAAAATGATAATTATAAGTCTAATTTAGAAATTGATAAATAAAAATGTGCTCAACTGTTTAAAAAATACTAATCTCTAATTATCGAATGAAGAATTAAAAAGATACCTTGAAATATTTCCTGCACATAGAGATACCTTGACTCAGTTTTTGGGGAAACAAATCAATCCAAAATATGCAACTATTATAGGATATCAACAATGACAAAGAAGGATTGTTAAAAATAAATTTGTCCAAAATCTGGACAGTTCTATGCTAGTTCATGTTCTGGACCATCTCTTGAAAAAACAATTCTAAAGGAACCAACAAAGTGTTCATGTCTCAAACATATATATTGATTTTAGGAAACCTTTGAGACAAGTATGAGTTCCCAATGTTTTACTTTTTATCCTCTCTATACCCAAGAAAATATTAGTATCAAATTTACCCTACACTTAATCTTTTTTGCAGGAAAATGATCTGAAGAGTTCTTATAGAACTATATGGTACTTGGATAGTGGATGTTCAAGACACATGTACTGAGACTATTCATGCTTGAAGATCCTAATTAAAGTTTATGGTGTTCATTTTTCATTTGGTGATAATGCTGAATGGAAGATCGTCAGCATTGGATATATTAGTAACCCAAAGAAAATATTAATTTCAAAAGTACTTTTTTTTATGGATTAAAATACAATCTACATAGTATTATTCTGTTGTTTGATTATGGATTCAATGTTAAGTTTGAAAATGATGCATGAAATGTTTTTAATTGTAAAAATTATTTATTATTATCTTATCTTAGAATTGAAAATGTTTATGTTATTGATTTAAACTCATTATCTAATAAAAATGTTTCTTGTTTAAATTTCTTTTATAAGGAATCATTTTTATGGAACAGAAGATTAGGAAATTGTAATGTTCTCTCACTCATGTAACTAACTATTAAAGGGTTAGTTAGAGACTAACCTAAATTGAAATTCCAACATAACATTGTAGAGACCCAAAGCCTGACATACATGGAAATTAAATTGCTTTTGCAGAATACTTAGTACATAAAAAAAACACACACATAAGGATCGTAATAGTTTAGTGTCTTTGGAAACTCAGAATATAATCTTCTAATCGTGGTGAATGATATTCAACATCTCCCATAAAGATCTTCTTTTTTTACCTAAAACCATTCTTTTTTATCCTGGGGAAAAGAAAACATAAAAGGGTGATCTCAAATGCTCAGTAAGGGTAAACAAAAGAAATATCAATCACATCATATTCATAAGAACATAACATTTTGGAAATCTTAACCTGCAAAAGGGAGCATAATTTCATAACATGGAATAATTCATAGTAGTGAAATGAAATCCCAAATATCATAACTTAAAACATGAAACTTGGTGGCACATAATCATACATAATCATTTCTTATTAGTCAAGACTCATTGCTAAGACTATCTTAGTGGACAAAGTCCCTTTCTGAACCGAGTCACCCTCGTTTCAGTCCTGTTTCACTGAACCGGTATAACCTACCGTTCCAGCCATGTCTATCTCATGAGATATAAAATCATTACCCAATCCATTGGAAGGAGATATAGGTCCCACCCATCTTATAATGATACCATTATTATTTGTGCCACAATATCATAAATCATACATCATTACATAACCCATGTAATAAAAATGGGAATCTTAAACATCATGACATCATAAAACAATTCATATACGATAAAGGAATTCATAAAATTAATTCCATCACAACATAATAAAATCTCTGTAATAATAGGGATAAAAACAGAACCCTTTATTATCTTAGATGGAAAATAATTTTGATAAAACACTTGAACTTCATTCTTGAGGAAAATACCCTTTCTACTTCAAAAACACTTTTCCTTTCTTAACATGTCATACAATTTTAAACTAAGGGAAGTTGATTAAAAATAAACATGAAAACTTGTAAAAGAAGCTTCTTGGAAATAATTTGTTAAAAATCCATTCATTCCGTATAAGTTAAAAAAACATTCTTTGTACTTTTTTCTGAAAAGTAAAAAAGTACCTCGTACGAAAAACAACAAAAGATTCCTTTCATATCCTTCACTAAAAACTCGCCGAAGGGTAAAATTGGATATAAACTATTGTAGGTGGATGAAAATAATATTACATATTGAAGAAACATGGATGTGGATGATAAGATACACCCCAGTAAATTCCAATGTATAAACAATCTTGGATAAAAATGAGATTGTGATATTTCCCTTACCTTAGGTTCGATATGCTTTGTACGTGTCCGACCCTCCTCTTTTTGATGCGCCTTTTCTTATCCTCCACTTAAAGAACTAAGGATGGTCTTTGAAAAGACAAGGACCTCTAGGATGATACTAGGGAAGTGGAGAAAATATTTTGGTAGGGGTTGGCCGAGCATGAATTTTCAAATTGGTGTGAGGAGGAGAGGGAGGAGGTGCCCTTTTATAACGGAGGAGAGGGGAACCTTAGGAAAATCTCAAAATGATATTTTATATTAAGGTCAAATTCGGTTTATAAGGGTTCAAAAGGGTCTTATTTAGAAGCTAATGTGGGTATGGGTCGAAATCCTCTCATCCAATAGGATTTAGATAAGTTTAGGTTATTATTTTAACCTTATCAATTAGATTTAACTCTATGTTAAATAATTTAACTTTTACCGTGTCTTTTTGTTTTCTTACACTATATGGTTAATAAACTTACTATATCATGCCAAACGAACCCCAAGTTGTTTATTATTAATATATATAACCGTATCAATGTCATTTGGACGAACCTTAGATTTTTAGGAATAAAATAACAATTAATAATATAATATTAGTTTTAAAAACTAATTTATGTCAATTTTGACACTATTTGGTACATTATTTTTATGAAATTAATAACAGAATGATATGTTCAAACCAAGTTAATTAAATCAACAATAACATGTTATAGTAACCTAGGAAATTAGTTTCAGTAATAAAAAGTCTCAAATTATATTTATTTGGGTATTTATAACATCAATTATGTCAATATTTCATAATAAGATAATTACTGCATCATCGTTCTGTCAGAAATAAATTAAATTATTTAATGTCTAAAAATTACAAATAAAATCCCATTATGTAGGAAATATTTTTAGATTTATAATGAATATTTATAGTCGAATTTATCTTATGTATAACCACATATTAAAAATGATTTACTTATTGAAATTTGATTTTAACTATTTTAACCCTACTTTAAATAAATTAATAATAAATGTCCAAATCTAATCCAAGTGGAACTAAATGGTCATATTTTATTCCTAAGGTTGTTTTTGGTCGAATTACACTTTTCCAATAGAATTAGGACATGTGTTAGGGTAATAAAAATATCATTTTTACCCTTAATTACCCTGTTTACTTTTAACTGTGGCAAAAAAAAGTAAAAAGTTACTATTCACCAAAAACTTATTTTCATCTCATTGAACCACATTTTACTTAATAACATCATCTGGGTCTCTCTGATTTTCGAAATTCCACTCACAGAAGCGGTAAAATTAAGTTTTATGAAAAATTCAGTTTTTTTAACTACCACTTAGTGGTTTCACTATTCATCAAAAAATGAATGTTTCAAGAAAAATACCAAAATTTAGATCTAAGCTATATTTGATATTATGAATGTAGAAATTATGTCTATTTTATCAAATTAAAAACATATCAGTTGCATTAATTAATTTAAAAAATAATTCCCGTCGTCAAAACAAATAGCGTGTTCTTAAGAAATAATAACTATCAAAAGATTGAAACTTGTTTATGACTGGTTTAAATGTGAAATTACATCCAATGACCAACATTTTATTAAATTTTAAAAATATATTCTAAATATACTTTGAATCCACTCAAATTAATAATTTCTCACTATTAATTATTTTGATTAAAAAAATTTGTTTTTAATTATAATTTTGCAATTTTCACTATTCATCAGAATATGAAAGTTATCTTAAAAGTACCAAAATTTCACCCTAAGCTAATTTTGATATTCCGAATCCAAAAATGAAAACCATTTTGAAAAATAAAATTTACAAAATTTTAAAAAGTGGTTATTACTATTAATAACGGCTAGTTTTAATAATATATTAATAGCATATCGTTGTTTAGTGAAACTCGGTATTGCGTACTACACACGCTATCGAGGAAGGTCGTGATTTCGTGTAATGCAAGGAAAGTCAAGGATGCGTGTTGATCCAGCTTCTTTTGGTGTAGCATACAACACAAGTCATTAATGAAATTAAAAAGAATATTTTTTTTATAAAATCTCCTGCTGTTATATTCTACCCCCTTAAAATGAATTTCGCCCTCGAATTTCATCGGGGTTATAAATGGTTTACTATTAGAATGTTTCTTTAATTGAAACCCACATTGTAAAAAGGCATACCAAAACCAATCTTTAAAAACAAAATTATGAAACGTAATGGTTACCCAAATAAACTAATCACTGGGTTTCCACATAGGTGAAAATATGGATATGGAAAAGAAATCTAACCATCATGTTCTGATGGGGAGTGGTAGAGAACATGGCTATAGAAAATACAGTAATCAAAAATCCATAAATTTTTGATGATCTAAGGTACCATCTGATTCATCAGATATAAGAGCACTAGGACAACATTTTTGGTTTTCAAGATCATTTCCCTAAAGTTGATGAAATTGGAATTAGAAGAAATACTTTCGTGATTTTGGTATAGTCTCACCGTTTTTCATTCTTTGGACAATTTCCACTTCATCTCTTAAAGAAATGAAGTTATATTTGTCATTCGTGATGTGTTAGCAGATCATGTGATAGAATGATGGGTCATTCCATCTGTCTCAAACAAAAGGTTATAAAATTTATCAAAAAATATATAAGTCCATCTATAGTGATATTAATCATATATGATTCCTAAAATGAACTTATAATTCATATATCATACCGCTTAATAAAATAAAACAAGTTTCTACTAACCATGGACTTCCTGTAGGCCAATGGTAGGCGATAAAGGCCAGTCGCACTTCGGTTGTGGGTTCGATTCCTACGACCTTATCCGACGCGATGGGTTGTCGCCCGTCCTGTAGGTTATCCTTTTTCTAAAACTATATTAATATAACATCCCATCGATAATATTGAAAAAAACTTCTATCCTTAACTTATGTCCAACATAATCTATTATAGTCTTTAGTCTTATCCATAATACTACAGTCCATTCTCATAATATAGTGAAAACGATTACCAGAGATTTAATACCATCGTTGATCCCCATATATCATAAGATATGTCTTCTTGGTCACATTCCAATCATTCTAAGGCATTAATAATGTATTCTTTTGAATACACATTGAACCTTAGTGAAAACATGATTTTAGTTAAAAGATAACACATTACACATACCAAAATCCTCAAAATTCTATATACTTAAACCATGATATCACTTAGTCCTTGTATCAATCATGAGCTCAGGAATAATATCAAACATATTAGATTCTCTTTATCCCTTCATTATGTGCATATCATCTACTTTCCAAAATATTTCAATCACTTCTCATGGTTACCGGTGCCATAAAATTATTGAAAACCACAATAGACAAAAACATAAATATTCCAATATTCCACGATACTATATACAACCTTATTTTGGAATCCCATTACATAAACACTTAATCATTCCACCACATCGTTGTCATATTCAACATCGCCAGTGGTGATCACATGTGACTTCCCTTTGTCCTTTGCCTTAAGTGGTTTCTCATGTCTATCATCACTAACCCTTGGATTAGGGAATTTATTAGCATAATTCCCCATTTCCTTTCACTTGAAGCATTGAAGTGTTGGTGTTGCGTTCTCTGCAGTTTTTGCTTTATTCACATCAATAGAAACCCTTTTTCCATTACTTAGACACTCATCTACTCGATGACCTTCTTTTCCACACTTTAAACATTTTTTAGTCCCATTAAGACAATCTCCACCATGATTTTTTCCACACTTTGTGCATAAGGAAACATTCATCTTCTTTTCACCATTATTCTGAGATTTCTCCTTGAACTCCATCTTTCGTTTCTTGTCAAAACCATGAGATGGATATGTAACACCAACTTCCATTTCTACCTTGATAGCACAACACACAATTTCTTCATAGCTACTGAAGTCTCTTATAGCTAATTCCCTTCGAAGACTTGGTTTTAAGCCACTGAAAAATCGATCAACTTTACATTCTGGTTGGATGATAATGCCAGATGCATACCTTTCAAGTCTTGTAAAATTCGCTTCGTATATACCAACAGATTCATCATCCTTCTGCTTCAGCTCAAGAATTTGCTTTTCCATCTTTGTTCGAAGAATACGAGGGAAGTACTTACTGAAAAACACATTCTTGAACTCGTCCCATTCCATGGACTCAATTTCATATCTTGGCCTCGTATTCTTGATAAAATTCCACCATTGATCAGATTCTCCTTCCAAACGATATAATGATAAGATGACTTTATCATGTTCAGAACATTGAAGAACTGAAAATAACTTTTCAGTGGTACTGATCCATTGTTCAGCAACAAGTGGATCGACAGACCCACTGAAAGAAGGTGGACTTTGCCTCATGAAGGACTCAATAGAATATTGTTCCCTCCTCTGGTCATTTGGAAGTCCAGAATGATTCATAGCTTGTGTAAGTATAGCAATAATATTTTGAACTCCATCTCCCATAACATTTGTTTTTTCAGGAGGACAATCATTGCATTGTCCATTGCATTGATCAACAAGGTTCCTTCGGGTTCCAGCCATCGTCTAAAACCCAAAAAGAATAGTGTGAGAGGAAAAAATCATTCTAGGGAAAACAACATAATAAAGGGGGAGTACCTTCAATATCTAACATATTAAGTTTAATTATATGATTGTTAGCATAATTCTAGTACTATAACCTATACGTATACATAACCGTAGGGACATCCCTAGACATACCTTAGAAATATCTCTAGGAATCTCACTAATGTTTTCGCATCCTAGTTTCCAAAGGTTGACTAAACCTTTCCTCTGATACCAACTTTAGAGACCCGAAACCTGACATACATGGAAATTACATTACATTTGCGGAATACTTAGTGCATAACAAATACACAAACATAAGGATCGTAATAGTTTAGTGTCTTTGGAAACTCGGAATATAATCTTCTAATCATGGTGAATGATCTTCAACATCTCCCATAAAGATCTTATTTTTTTAACCTAAAACATTTCTTTATATCTTGGGGAAAAGAAAACATAAAAGGGTGAGCTAAAATGCCCAGAAAGGGTAAACAAAAGAAATATCAATCACATCATATTCATAAGAACATAACATTTTAGAAATCTTAACCTGCAAAAGAGGGCATCATTTCATAACATGGGATAATTCATAGTAGTGAAATGAAATCCCAAATATCATAACTTAAAACATGAAACCTGGTGGCACATAATCATAGAGAATCATTTCTTATTAGTCAAGACTCATGGCCAAGATTATCTTAGTGGACAAAGTCCCTTTTTGAACCGAGTCACCCTCGTTTCAGTCCTGTTTCACTGAACCGGTATAACATACCGTTCCAGCCATGTCTATCTCATGAGATAGAAAATCTTTACCCAATGAATTGGAGGGAGATATAGGTCCCACCCATCTCATAATGATACCATTCTTATGTGTTCCAAAAAATCATAAATCATACATCATTACATAACCCGTGTAATGAAAATGGGAATCTAAAACAACATGACATCATAAAACAATTCATATACGATAAAGGAATTCATAAAAATAATTCCATCACAACATAATCAAATATATGTAATAATAGGGATAAAAACAGAACCCTTTATTTTCTTAGATGGAAAATAATTTTGATAAAACACTTGAACTTCATTCTTGAGGAAAATATCCTTTCTACTTCAAAAACACTTTTCCTTTCTTAACATGTCATACAATTTTAAACTAAAATAAGTTGATTAAAAATAAGCTTGAAAACATGTAAAAGAAGAATTTTGGAAATAATGTGTTAAAAATCCATTCATTCTGTATAAGTTAAAAAAACATTCTTCATAATTCTGTCGGAAAAGTCAAAAAGTACCTCGTACGAAAAACGACAAAAGATTCCTTTCATATCCTTTACTAAAAACTCATCGAAGGGTAAAATTGGATATAAACTATTGTCGGTGGATGGAAATAATATTACATAATGAGGAAACATGGATTTGGATGATAAAATACAACCCAGTAAATGCCAAAGTATAAAAAATCTCAGAAAAAAATTATATTGTGATATTTCCCTTTTCTTAGGTCCGATATGCTTTGTACGTGTCCGAACCTCCTCTTTTTGATGCGCCTTTTCTTAACCTCCACTTAATGAACTAAGGATGGTCTTTAAAGAAGACCAGGACCTCTAGGATGATACTAGGGAAGTGGAGAAAAGATTTTTGCAGGGTTTGGCCAAGAATGAATGCTCAAATTGGTGTGAGGAGGAGAGAAAGGATGTGCCATTTTATAAGGGAGGAGAGGGGCACCTTAGGAAAATCTCAAAATGTTATTTTATATTAAAGTCAAATTCAGTTTATACTGGTTCCAAAGGGTCTTATTTAGAAGCTAAAGTGGTGATGGGTCGAAATCCTCTCATCCAATAGGATTTAGACAAGTTTAGGTTATTATTTTAACCTTATCAATTAGATTTAACTCTAAGTTAAATAATTTAACTTTTACAATGTCTTTTTGTTTTCTTACAATATATGGGTAATAAACATACTATATCAGGCCAAAAGAACCCCATGTTGTTTATTAATAATATATATAACCTTATCTAAGTCATTTGGCCGATCCTTAGATTTTTAGGATTAAAATAACAATTAATAATATAATATTTGTTTTAAAAACTAATTTATGTCAATTTTGACACTATTTGGTACATGTTTTCTATGAAATTCATAACAAAATGATAATTTGAAACCAAGTTACTTAAATCAACAATAACATGTCATATTAACCTGTAAAATTAGTGTAAGTCATAAAAAGTCTCAAATTATATTTATTTGGGTATTTATAACATCAATTATGTCAATATTTCATTAATAAGATAATTACTGCATCATCGTTCTATCATAAATAAATTACATTATTTAATGTCTAAAAATTACAAATAAAATCCCATTATGTAGGAAATAGTTTTATCTTTCTAATGAATATTTATAGTCGAATTTATTTTATGTATAACCTCATATTAAAAATGATTTACTTATTAAACTTTGATTTTAACTATGTTAACCCTTCTTTAAATAAATTAATAATAAATGTCCTAATCTAATCCATGTGGGCCTAAATGGCCATATTTTATTCCTAAGGTTGTTTTTGGCCGAATTACACTTGTCCAATAGAATTAGGACATGTTTTAGGGTAATAATAATATCATTTTTACCCTTAATTACCCTATTTACATTTAACCATGGTAAAAAAAATAAAAAGTTACTATTCACCAAAAAATTATTTTCATCTCATTGAAGCACATTTTACTTGCTGACATCAACTGTGTCTTTCGGAGTTTTGAAATTCCACACACAAAAGCGGTAAAATTATGTTTTATGAAAAATTCAATTTTTTTTAACTCCCACTTAGTGGTTTCACTATTCATCAAAAAATAAAGTTTCCAGACAAATACCAAAATTTAGATCTAATCTATATTTGATATTATGAATGCAGAAATGATGTCTATTTTATCAAATTCAAAACATATCAGTTTCATTAATTAATTTAAAAATTAATTTCCATCGTCAAAACAAATAGCGTGTTCTTAAGAGATAATAACTATCAAAAGTTTGAAACTTGTTTATGACTGGTTTAAATGTGAAATTACATCCAATGACCAACATTGTATTAAATTGTAAAAATATATTCTAAATATACATTAAAAACACTCAAATTAATAATTTATCACTATTAATTATTTTGATTAAAAAAAGTTGTTTTTAATTATAATTTTGCAGATTTCACTATTCATCAGAATATGAAAGTTATCCGAAAAGTACCAAAATTTCATCGTAAGCTAATTTCGATATTCCGAATCCAAAAATGAGGACCATTTTGAAAAAAAAAATTTACAAAATTTCAAAATGTGGTTATTACTATTAATAACAGCTAGTTTTAATAATATTTTAATACCATATCGTTGTTTAGTGAAACTCAGTATTGCGTACTACACACGCTATCGAGGAAGGTCGTGATTGCGTTTAATGCAAGGCAAGTCAAGGATGCGTGTTGAGCAAGCTTATTTTGATGTAGCATACAACACAAGACATTAATGAAATTTAAAAGAATATTTTCTTTTATAAAATCTCCGGCTGTTACAAACATAGTATGTAATTCTTGTCAAAAAGAAAAACAACACAAAATTTCATTCATACAAAAGAATGAAGTTTTTACTTCTCAACCACTTGAGTTTGTTCAAAAGGATTTATTTGTACCATCTATAGTTTCATGTTTAAATTGTAAGAACTATTTTTATGTTCTTGTAGGTTAATTTTCAAGATATACATGGGTATACTTTCTAGATCACAAAAGTGAAGCATGTTCTTACTTCATTAAATATTTCATGTTTGTATGAAATATTAGGTGATTTAGAATTAAAACCTTGAGAATTGTTGATGGTCATGAGTTTTAAAATAAGAAATTTGAATCTTGTTTGTCACATAATGACTATACTTATAATTTTATTGCTCCTAGAACACCCCAACAAAATGGCATTATAGAAAGAAGAAATAGGACACTTAAAGAGATTTCCTGGAATATGATAAATGAGTACAATCTACCTATCTATTATTTGGTCCAATTTAATCAATATATCTTGTTACACTATCAATAGATTCTTAATTAGACTGGTTCATAAGAAAACCTCTTATGAGATTTGGAATAATAGGAATCCTAATGTAAATTAGTTTAGACTTTTTTGTTTCAATGTATTAATCCATAACACAAAGGATATCCTTGACAAGTTTACTTCCAAGAGTGATGAAGGATTTTTACTAGGTTATTCAATATCAAGTAAACCTTATAGAGTATTAAATAAGAGAACCAAATGTGTGTAAGAATCAGTTCATGTAAAATTTGATAATAATAATTCACGTAAACCCAAAAACCCTATTCAAACACATGAAGAATGTATTACAATTTTGGTCCTTAATGATAAAGACTGTGAACCCTTGGTGAAAACATCCGGTTCTGGAAATTTTCTATAATCTGGGAATAGTGAATATGAACCTATAGAAAACCCTGAAGATTCTAGTTCAAATATTTCTAGATTTATTAGAACTCTCAAGATTCATCTTATAGACGTTGTAGTATGTGATCTAAATAGAGGAACACAAACTAGAGCTTATCTAAGAAACTAGGTTCAACATCAAGATTTTAATACACAGCTTGAACATAAAAATATTGATGATGCTATCAATGATGAATTTTGTGTGATAGCTATTCAGGAATAATTAAATCAGTTTGAATGAAACAAGGTATTGGAATTAGTAGAAAGTCCTAAAGACACATTGACCATATACACTAAAAGGGTATTTAGTAATTATTTTGATGAATCTGGAAACATATTTAGAAATAAGGCTAGACTATTTGCATGAAGAGATAGTCAATAGGATGGAATAGACTATGAAGAAACCTTTTCACATGTTACCATACAAGAAGCCATTAGAATACTACTTGCTTATGTAGCTCATCTGAATTTCAAGCATTATCAAATGGATGTCAAACGTTATTTTCTAAATGGGTACATAGTTGAAGATGTATTTATTGAACAACTCTAGTGTTTTACAAATCTGTATTTTCATAATCATGTCTTTAAACTTTATTAATATTTATATGGCTAAAACAAGTTCCAAGAGATTGGTATGACAGATGTAGTTCTTTTCTTATTTCAAAATGTTCTACTAAAGGAATAGATGATACAACTCTTTTTATTAAATGGATTTTAAAATATGATTCAATTGTAAAAATCATTGTAGATGATATTATTTTTCAATCATCTAAAAAATATTTATTTACTGATTTTTAAAAAATGATGCAAGATGAATTTGAAATGAGTTTAATGGGGGGAACAAAAAATTTTCCTTGGATTTCAAATTTTTAAAAATAAAAATTGTAAAATTTTTAATCAAAGTAAATATATTAAGGATATATTGAAAAATTATAGTTTGGATAAAAATATTGGTAGTTATACACCTATAAGTATAACTTGTAAGATTGATGCTGATAAAACAGGTAAACCAGTGGATCAATCCAATTATAGAGTTATGACTGGGAGTCTATTCTATCTTACTACTAGAAGTCCAGATATTATGTTCAGTGTATTAATGTGTGCTCATTTTCAATCCAATTCCAAAGTTTCTCTCTTAACTCTATTTAGAAAAATTATTAAATATCATAAATAATATAAAAACATATGAATATTTTATCTAAGAGGATAATCATTTGATTTTATAAGTTCTTCAAATGATAACTTTTTTGGTTGCAAGTTAGATAAAAAGAGCACCTCTTGAACATGTCACATTTTGGGCAAGCCATCAGTATCATGTTATAGTAAGAAACATAATTCTGTTGCATTATCTACAACCTAAGATTAATATATAGCTACTGATAGTCGTTGTGCTTAAATTCTTTGGAAGAAACACACTTTACTATACTATGGATATAAATTCAGAAATTTCTCTATAAAGTGTGATAATAAAAGTTCTATTAACATCTCTAAAAATATATTATCTCATTCTAGGACAAATCATATTGATGTAAGACATCACTTCTTGAGAGATCATTATCAATGAGGGGATATCACACTTGAATTCATTTGCACTGAACTCCAAATGGCTGATATATTCACAAAGCCATCGAATTATGAGAGGATAAATTAAATCACACATGAGTTAGGTATGATACATTTTTGAGGTTTTTGGAACCTCATTTTTGGGACCTCACTGTTGGAACATCACTTTTAAGAACCTCACCCTTAGGAACCTCACTGATAGAACTCACAGTTTGACCTCACCATTGGGAACTCACCATTTGGACCTCACCATTGGGACCTCACCATTGGAACTTCACCGTTATGAACCTCACCGTTAGGAACCACACTACTAGACTTCACCATTGGACCTCACCATTGGGTCCTCACAATTAGAACCTCACTGTTTGGAACCTCATCATTAGAACCTCAACGATAGTCCTCACCATTATACCTCACTATTAGAACCTCAACATTAGAAACCTCACTATTAGAAACCTCACTGTTAGAAACCTAACTAATATACCTCTCTTTTGGGACCTCACTATTGGCACCTTCCCAATAGTAGACTTTTCAAAGACTTCACGTTTTTTATGATGAAATCTGAAACGTTTTTAGTATTAATTATTTCTTTTTTTTTTGATTTTTTTCTGATCTCTAAATGATAAAATTAAATTACAAACAACATTTTTATCCACTTCTAATCTCTACGAAATCTCATGCTCCCTATCCTCAAAAACCTAACCATTTTCCAAAACCCTTGAACAACTTCAGATTGAAATGGAATGTATGAAGCAACTGATGATCAATGAAGAAGGAGATGTGCTAAACCTAACGAAAAATCAAGATGAGTCTAGTAGTGGAAGCCAGGAAATGTCAAAGGTAATCAACCCACATTTCTTGATGAGATAAATAGTGGTTGAGAAGGAACTGAGCTTAGAATGGCAGATGTTGAGAAGGTCTTTAGTGGTGAAGGAATAGGAAACTCAAGGTTGGGTCTGATCCTTTGTAAACAACAATGGACCATATCACCTAATGTTAGTGAAGTATTTTTATGAGTTTTTGAGATTCTAATAGACTGAGAATGAAAATAGAATGTCTTCTAGGGTAAATGATGTAATTATGAGATTTTCATTTGTTTAATGGGCTTAGTGTTTGAGAGTACCACATGAAGGTATTTATAATTACTATTCTGGAGTGTTGCCTCCCACTAGTGATTTCTTCTATTATGAAGAAGCCTTAGCCAAATTGAGACGGAACATGATCCATATGAAAGTCATTTCTGCTGAAATGGAAGGATAAGACAAGTTCTTGTTTATGTTTTTTCATCATGTCCTTAGTCCCAGTAGAGGGTACTTTGCTACCTTGAAATTTAAAGATGTATTTCTTTTGTATCTGTTGAAGCATGGAGGGAAGATAAATTTTTGTAGGCTATTGATTACTCAATTAGAGGACATGAAAAATCCAAGTTCATTTCTAATGTATTGTTTCATTCCAGATTGATATCCATGATGTTGAAGGTGAAAGGAGTTTTTGGGAACAAGGAGGAAATAGTTAAATTAAGGGATAATTTCCGTATTACTAAGAATATTTTCAATTTGATGAAGATAAACTGGAACCCTTGGAAAAGAAGATGGGTGCATTATGAGGCTATGTTATATGAGTTATTCAACCTTTTTACCCATCCTACCAGGGCTAAGTATAAGAGGGACCCTGGATTAAAGACTGGTGAAGTGGATCCTTCTTATTCAGATGAAGAGGAAGTGGTTTTTGTTGTTCAAGAAAGAGAGGATTAATCTATAGTTGAAAGGAGTGATCCTGACCTTCCCTAAAATACACATGCTAATACTGTATCTTTGAGGAGCCTATCCCACCAAAAAGATTTCCTAGAAGTGAGATTGTCCTAATGGATAATGATGATGATGATACCAGTGAATAATAAGGGGCATAAAATTTCTTATGATACATTAAAGAGACTATAGATGAGCCTAAATACATTGAATCTTGTCATGATAACATTGAGGCAGCTGCTGATACATGTGGAGAGGAATTTCTATGTCTTATTCTCTTGATAGGGCATTCATAAATGGTAGAATGTGTAGATGAAGAGGTTTCTGATTCGGTTGAAGCTAGAAATGCCTTGGCCATTGTTGAAGATTATATAGAAGAAGTGGCAGTGGACCCTCCTGTTAATGAAGTTGCTCAAGGGGTATACTAAAGGTGAATGCGGTCGATCATGAGAATGCTCTAATGGGGAGGAACCTGTTGCCACATTTTTAGTTTCTATAGCTCATTGAATAAAATATTGTTCAGAAGACCTTATATTTGTTTTTTTTGGGCTTAGACTATGGAGATTTTGATGATTACAATCCTATAAAAGTACTATAATATTTTCAGTCATGGAGACTACTATTGTATTCCATGTATTGCTTTTACCATGAGACATTGTGAAAAAGGATGATTTGGAGTCATTGAAGTCAGATCTGAAGAGAATCATTGATGATAAATCTACTGAGATATAGTGATAAGTAGCCCATAATCCAAGCCTCATGACATCTGCAGTGGAAATTCTAGATTCTACCTCTCACTCAATCATGGTACATGAATTCAAGGAATGTTAGAATCAAGTCATGGCATTGGCAGAGTCTTTGGAATCTGTGAAATAGTATATTACCAGTTTATAATCCAATATGGATCTAAGAGTGGATGTAGATAGAGAACTTATATATGTTAAAAGTGTTATTCAGATAATGGTCATCATGTTGGAGGACATTTTGATTTCTATGGAGACACATGTGAGTGGCTAGGATAATGATGTGAAGAGGGTGATCAGTGGGATGACCAAATCATTCAAGGAGACATTGGCTTTCACAAGGTCACCTCTATGTGCATCTTCATTCTCTTCAGCTGCACCTCCTGTTGATCTAGAAGGTTTCAAATTGGTTGTCAAAGAAGAAGTGGAGAAGTTCTCTAGTGCATGTACCTTGGAACAATAGTCTATAGATTAGGTTATTTCCACTATTATGGAAATTCATAAGATTGTGGGAATATCTAAAATAATCTACTAAATATCATAAGGCCATCAAAAAACAAGTTGATTTTTTTTACAAAATGGTATATACTAAGAATTAGATGGATGGTCACTTTAAGCTACTATTAGAAAAAATGAGGATTCCTCCGATCACTCAAGCCTTTAAGGATCAGGTTAGGAGGATTAGATAGTTGAATCATACCTTAGAGATATTTATGGATAATAAGGATGATTTTATCTCAACAATGGAGAGAGGAGGACATATTATTATGAATTTCAGAATTGTTATTTTTCCCTTCCTCCACATGGACTATACTCATATCATTATTCCTCTAGCTTTACCGTCTTCCTCTACTACCATAGGATCTCCTAGTGTTTCCCATTTGATGACTCTTACAAAGTCCATTAGAAGCTTTACCCCCACAATTACTCATAGATCTATTCACTGTAGGTCAATTGTTGCCTCTGTTGCAACTCCTCCAACCCTGCTCACTACTATCCCTCGGCCTATCCCTCCATCTTCAGAACCTGACTCCTCATCTTCCAAAGACAAATCTCCCTTGGACATATCTGATGTTGATTAAATATGGTGTTTATTAGTTGATAGAGATCTTTTGTACACCTTTTTTCTATTTTAATCTTTCTTCCTGATTAAAAAAATCATTTTTTGTCATCTCATTTGTCTTCTTGTATTTTTGTAAATCACAAAGGGGGAGAAATAAGTTATAAGTTACATGAAAGGGGAAGAAGTTTTTCATTTAACTATGTTTTTCTGTTAACTAGAATAATTTCATATATATACTATCTATAATAAATATGGTTCAATTTTACTTATCCACACCTCTAAAGATATTTTGAAAATATGCTTAACCTAGATTCGAAAATGATGACATAATTAATGATTATCAAAAAGGATGAGATTATTGGACTCACCTGTTTTGATAATCCCAAATCCAGTTTTCATAATCCCAAATCATGTTTTGATAATCTCAAATCATGTTTCATTTATGCGATAATTTTTTTTTATTACAGGATAATCATTCATGTGATAATCATGTTTTTATCAAAGTAGTAACTATTTAATTTTAATCTCACTGCTCTCTTGTTTAAGCTTACAATGAAAATTTTATGTAAAGTATAAAAGGTCCCCAATGCAAGGTCCATGATGCAAGGTCACCAATGCAAGGTCAGTGATGCAACATCACGATACAAGGTCACCGATGAAAGGTTGCCGATGCGAGGACACCACTAAAGGCTATCTCTACAGATTAGTATTGAGAAGGTCACCGATGAAGGGTAACGATGCACTCCTAATGTTGAGGTGTACCATTATGAAGGATATCATTACTAGTATACTGATGTCTACCCTTCCATTATTAGTCAAATTGTTTAGATTATTCAATTGGACAATTTGGTAACTTTAATTATTCTAACATTAATTAATGTTGATTATAGACATATCAAGAGACCGTATATGGGTACAGTACGAGGTACGAGGAGGGTCGTATGTGATTTACTCATTCATATTGTCATACCTCAAATATTAAATATAAGACTGAGGAATAGAAAAGTGGTGTGGTGGTGTGGATTCATAGATGTCCGAAGAAGAAAAATATACAAAAAGGATCTTAATTTCTAGATCAAAGAAGAACTATTCGACATTCACACTGTGAACTTAGAAGCTTCTCGAAGATCATTCGGGAGATCAAATTTACTTCTTTTATCCTTCTTCAATTGTTTGTCCAATCAAGAAGCAGAACACCTAGAACCTGGAGTTGAGACACTCTATTTCACGGACAACTTTTTTAGAAAGACTCAAACTACAATTTATTCACTCCAGGGAGTCGATAACTGAACTGCAAACACATAGAGATTTCTAAAGTAAATATTATACTATTTTATATATTGTGTTCTTTTATTTTAAACTTATGTGAAGTGTGTGTTTGTGTTATACACACTGTCTCCTATGATTAAACATAGGATATTAATAATCCCCACTTCAAACTTTGATTACACCTTGATTTCCCATGAATAATGATGGAAGAGACTGTGTGTGGTCTGTATTGTATGTATTTCCCGCGAAGAAATATGGTAGAGGGTGTGAACACTGGACACTTTGTGAAAACTATTTTAATTCCTGATACATGTTGTGTATCATGTTTATTGATAATATAAACTGCTTGGTGGCTGGTGATCACCAAGTAGGGAGGATTAAGTCTCGAGTTGAGACTAAACCTCTTGTTGAAATTTTCAGTGTGCTATCTTTTATTATACTCTATTTTTGTATATGTCATTGCTCATTTGTTCAAAAACAGAAAACTATTTTTATACTTACTTTGATAGTTAGTTCTGGTTAGTGTTTGTAGCTGTTTAATTTAGTAATCTTTTTCCAAATGATAAAAAAGAGTTTTATACTGATTCAATTGAGGACTAAATACCCTTTGCGTATCATATTGGCCAATTGAACATCTATATCTCTACAGACATAATTAACTGTGTTTTTTTAATGTTGGGGGATCTATACCCTAATGTTTTTTACAGATATTTAAGTAGGAACTCAATTCACCCCTCTCATGAGATTCCACTCTGAACAACAGTATCATTTACATAGGATTAGCACCCTTTCCAGCTTAGACAATGAAGGGAAAGCCTTTATTGTGGATATAGAGATACAAACTGAGTTTCAATGAGCTAATGTGAAGAACGGTGACTACCCCCAAATTGAGGCTACCAGAAGAGGGTGTTTGGTTTTTAGTTTTCTGTAATTCATCAAGACTGGTCTACAATGTGTCTTGGTGCAAGGGAGAGTGTTGATCTCCTACAAATCAAGACATTTGGGATAAAATGAGCAGAACTATTCTACCCATGAGATAGAGTTAGTACCAGTGGTCTTTTCCATAATAATGTGGCAACACTAAATGATGGGTGAATGGTTTACTGTCTACACTGATCAAAAGACTCTCAGGTATATCTTCTCATAGAAGTACCTGAACCGAAGATAGCGGAAATGGTTGTAGTTCCTCCAAGACTATGACTTTGAAATGGTCTCTACTCCTCATAAGGGGAACGTGGTGGCAGGCACACTCAGCAAGAGGTTTGGAATATAATTTATGACAGTGGTGACAATGAAAGTAGTCGTGTTACAAATATCCTTCGTTGATAGTGATATAGTAGATTACCTCTTGTATATGATATGGACTCCACCACTCCTTCAGTAAGTTAGAGAGGCATAGTTTGGGGATGTTGACTGTGAGGCCCGACGTTCTAAGATATCACCAGGAAGGGCTCATGAATGATTCTCTGAAGGTGGGGAGAACTTCATCCTTTTAATTGGATACACCATGGTATCAAAGAATCTATGAGAGGAGGTGTTATGCGAGTTCCACATATCCCATTTAGCTGTACACCCAGGTGTGGTGAATATGTACCAAGAACACTAGTGTTAGTATTAGTAGCCAGGGATAAAGAATGCAGTGGCAGATTTTGCATCACAGTGCCTCACTTTTCAATATTTGATGGTCGAGCCTCAGGTTACAGTAGCCTTAGATTAGCCACTTGATGTGCCAAAAATGACGTGGGATGGTATCCTTAAATACTTCATGATAGGGCTACCACGTATATCCAGGTGCCACAATTCCATCTGAGTGATTGTTGACCAACTGACCTAGTCAGCCCACTTCCTATCCATTCGAGTGCAGGGATCATTAGAGGAATTGGGATGCCTCTACATAAAAGATATTTTGTGACTTCATGGGGTAGCATTGAAGATCATCTTATTTTGTGATTCCTTTTTTACATCATTGTGGTGGGAGGGATTATAGGAGGCATTCGGGACACAGCTATGCTTGAGCAGCACCTTTCATCATCAAAAAGATGGTCTGATTTAGCGGACCATACAAATACTTGAGGACATGCATTGTGCTTCTATCCTTGATTTTTACCATGTTTTGGGGACCACCAACCACTGGAGGAGTTCGCATAAAAAAATAGATATCACTCCACCATAAAAATAGTTCCGTTTGAGGACTTGTCTGAGCAACCTTAAAAATCATCTATATGCTCAAAAGACCCAGGTTATCAGCACTTATGTGTCCAAATTTTATACGGGATACCAATGAGAAGTTTCAGTACATACAAAAGTGAATAAAGACTTAACAGATCCGAAAAAGGTTTTTTTCAACAGGAGATGAAGACCCTTGGAGTTCGTGGATGGAGGAAATGTCTACTTAAGGGTCCCAACCCGATGAGGATTTCAAAGATTTAGCCAGGGTGGAATGAAATATCCAATATTCATCAGACCTTTCTAGATCCTCATTAGATTAGGTGAGGTGGCACACCACCTAGATCATACCTCATAGTTGCATCGAGAGCATAATGTTTTCCATGTGTCATAGCTTCGTATGTACGTGCATGATCCATTGCATGTAATCGACTAGGGGAGCTGTAAATTGATGATGGGGCCACATTCAAGGAGTTTCTAATGGAGATAGAGGATCGAAAGGAGTGGGTCCTTCATGGGATGTTGATTCCTCTGGTGCGAGTTCGGTGGAAGTATGAGATCCTCTAGGTGTGTACATGGGAGTGGATGGTTCATGCACATTCTCAGTAACCCCATTTGTTTCCCTAGTTTTGTTGTGGATTTTGGGGATGTAAAACACTAAGGTGGGGAGAATGTAAAGGCCCAAAATTTCCCAATACTTTTTTTGTAAATTATTTGGGATTATTATGAGTCTTCGATAATTGACGGCACATGATTCTGAGGCCTAGAGAGCCTGGAATGGAATTTTGAACTTTTTTTAAAAGTATGTTCAATAAATGTTCAATAGACAACTCATATCTTTTGAAATAGGGCTCAGATTAAAAATATGAGGGAACCATTAAATTCATAGCACTGGGATTCACTTATGTGAAGCTCAACTTCTATCGGTATGTGTTGAACAAAATGTTAATTTTTGGGCTTTACAATAAAATAACTCAAGGTTATTTTATTTACTTTTTGCAACCATTGAGAAATGATGGTTGGACTGCAGTGCAACATCAAACATTTAATAAGATACATTTAATGTCTTGAAGATCTAATTTCATAGGTTTTGAAATGAAAATTATTGTGTGTTTAATTGACTCATTAATTACAGTTAATTAGTGAGAGATAAAATTAAACACAACATTGGATAATATTATCTTATTTAAACAAAGATTGGGAATGAGTTTTGGAGAACCACAATAGGAACCTCTGACAAAATGCATATGAAATCTTCCTCAAACAACAAATAGATATTTTAGGAAACCATTAAGTTTTTGAACCAGACATCAATGAGAGAAGATGAAAGTTGACGCACACCTTGGAATAACGGATTATCCACCTTTGTTTTCAGAGAATTCAGTGTATTATAGGTAGGGGTTTTGTTTAAGAGATTCATGATACATCTACCATTGATGATGTTAAATTCATACCATGTAATAATGCTAACATGGAAGGTGTGGTCAGAACAGATCTATCCCAAACCCTCTGCCGATCATCCCATCGTTTCATTCTTCATGGGTGACCGAGCAACATGGTAGAAAAGAAAAACTGAGGCTCTCGCAGTGATGACAGCATCTCTGGACGCTCGCTGGAAAAGTTGAAAAAAATTGGACCATTGAAGCTTCACTAGAGGCCCACCAATCATCTGTCAGTGTGGTGGTATCCAGATCTCACCGGCCATGAGGTGACAGCGGCTCCCAAAGGCATCGCAGTAGATAGGGGCGGTTGACCTTTGCCGACCGCGTTGAAGACGGGCGGCACGCTGTGGAGGAGGGTCTTCTGCCCTGCCGTAAACTGGTCCACGCAGATCAGTCAGGTGGGGTGGTGCCAAATAGGGATGTTGTTAATGGAGACTGAATGGATATTCTATTTTGGAGGAGATATGACACCCGCGGCCAGTTGGTAGGTCGCGCCCAGCCAGCGGGCCGGGTTGGTCCAGTGGTCCAGCGAGCCTTGCCCAGCCACATGGGCCGGGATGGGCCAGTCCCGCGGACCAGCATGTCGATCCCATGGCTAGTGGGCCAAGCCTATGGCTAGTGGGATGAGTCCCCATCCCAACATTCTGGACAATTCCAGGGGCATTCAGGTCAGGTTGGGTCAACGTGAATCGGGTCGGACCAGACCCTGACCCATTTACGCCCAGTTTCGCTAAAAGGGGCATATCTTCTAAACCAGAACTATGTTTGACGAACAATTTGCAGTACTTGAACCCTTAGTATTAGGCAGTCCATTTTTGATACTCAACGCAGGTTTTAGAGATTGTGGGATTATATCCGGGTTGGATTGATCTCGAATCCAACTGGGACCTCGGTACTCAAATTCCTATAACATACAGACCAGGCATCTGATGGGCACATAGTCTATTGTGTTGGAACAATTATGACATGGAGGTTCATTGGGTTACATCTTCATGGGTATTAATGGATGTTGTTGTACGAATAATGGATTGAGATGTGGATCTTATCGGAATCACGCATGATAAGTGTGGGAATCCAATGGTTTGCTGTGACATGAAGAATGAATAGTGATCCTATGTTGGTCATCACTCAGTGATCCTGTGTGGGTCAGTACCTATCGATCATATGTGGGTCAGTGCTCAATGGTCCTTTTTGGGTCAACACCTATCGATTTTGTGTGGGTCAATGCTTAGTGATCCTCTGTGGTTCAGCACCTAGTGATCCTACATGGGTTTGCATCTATCGATACTGTGTGGGTCAGTAGTATAGCCTCTCGACAAAATAAGATGATCTAACTTACATATAATCATTTATACTTCCATAATTATCTTATACAAAGTGTGAGTTGTCTTTTAAATTGACTTTTTTGAATGAGATCATGCATTGTGTTTTTCCTTTGTGTAATTATGAGAGTCCATTAGGGATCTCGGGGCCCCTATTGAGTATTTTCATACTCACCCCTACACTGGCTTCACCCGCATCATGTTGTGTATTGTACAGATGACCAAAAACATGACTGAGTTTTGGTAGTGGGGACCAAATTGTACTCAAAGTTGATAGAAGGATCACTACGGGAAAAATGGGTATTTGCGACGGGTTATTTGCGATGGGAATAATTCCCGTCGCAAATAGTCCCGTTAAAAACTTTTTTGCGACGGGGGTCTTTACCCGTCGCAAATAAGTAGTCTTTTGCGACGGGGTAGGCTTCCCCGTCGCAAATAGTTTTCCCGGGCTTTGGCGCCAAATCCGGGGTAAAGTATTTGCGACGGGGAGGCCTTTCCCCGTCGCAAATAACCGGCGGCGGTAAAAGGTATTTGCGACGGGAAAGTATTCCCGTCGCAAATACCCGGCGGCGGTAAAAGGTATTCGCGACGGGAAAGTAATCCCGTCGCAAATAACATGCTATTTGCGACGGGTCCCGTCGCAAATAACTATTTACCGGCTGACCGTAATAAATGCGGGCGAAGGTATTTGCGACGGTGCCCGTCGCAAATAATGCTATTTGCGACGGGAAGCCCGTCGCAAATGGACCCGTCGCTAATAATCTAATCTATAAATACCCCCATCCGTTTTCTTCAAATCATTCTCATTCTCCACCTTCTTCTGCTCTAAAATTTCTATTTCTAAATTTGAGTTTTTGTTCAGTTTAATTTTTTTTTCTGAGCTGTTATTAAAGTTTTGAAGAACGATCAGAGCTCATCAATTTTCAAGGTATTTATGTTCATTTTAATTTAATATTTATTTTTAATTTTGTATTAATTTCAATTATTTTTGATTAGTTGTAATTTAATTATGTTTATATTGTTTTCTTACTTAATAAATTTAAATTATTAGTATTGTTCATAGTTAATGGTAATTAGGAATAATTTGTAATAATTTTTAATAATTAAGAATAAATATTAATAATTAGTAATAATTACCAATAATTAGTAATAATTAGGAATAATTAGGAATAATTAACAATAATTAGTAATAATTAGTAATAATTAACAATAAATAGTAATAATTACCTATAATTTGGAATAATTATCAATAATTAACAATAATTAGTAATAATTAGTAATAATTACCAATAATTAGTAATAATTACCAATAATTACCAATAATTGCAAATAATTATCAATAATTAGGAATAATTAGTCATAATTAGGAATAATTAAGAATAATTAGTAATAATTAGGAATAATTAGTAATAATTAGGAATAATTAGTAATAATTAGGAATAATTACCAATAATTAGGAATAATTACCAATAATTAGGAATAATTACCAATAATTAGGAATAATTACCAATAATTAGAAATAATTACCAATAATTAGCAATAATTACCAATAATTAGCAATAATTACCAATAATTACCAATAATTTGGAATAATTATCAATAATTACCAATAATTACCAATAATTTGTAATAATTTGTAATAATTTGTAATAATTAGGAATTATTAGTAATAATTAGGAATAATTAGGAATAATTAGGAATAATTAGTAATAATTAGGAATAATTAGTAATAATTAGGAATAACTATCAATAATTACCAATAATTTGTAGTAATTAGTAATAATTACCAATAATTGCCAATAATTAGTAATAATTGCCAATAATTGCAAATAATTAGGAATAATTGCAAATAATTAAGAATAATTAGTAATAATTAGGAATAATTAGGAATAATTAGTAATAATTAGTAATAATTAGTAATAATTATTAATAATTAGAAATAATTAGGAATAATTAGTAATAATTAGAAATAATTAGGAATAATTAGTAATTATTAGGAATAATTAGTAATAATTAGGAATAATTAGTAATAATTAGGAATAATTAGTAATAATTAGGAATAATTACCAATAATTAGTAATAATTACCAATAATTAGTAATAATTACCAATAATTAGTAATAATTAGTAATAATTAACAATAATTAGCAATAATTAGTAATAATTAGGAATAATTAGTAATAATTAGTAATAATTAACAATAAATAGTAATAATTACCTATAATTTGGAATAATTTCCAATAATTAACAATAATTAGTAATAATTAGTAATAATTACCTATAATTTGTAATAATTACCAATAATTGCTAATAATTAGTAATAATTAGGAATAATTTGGAATAATTAGTAATAATTAGTAATAATTAGGAATAATTAGGAATAATTAGGAATAATTAGTAATAATTACCAATAATTACCAATAATTTGTAATAATTTGTAATAATTTGTAATAATTTGTAATAATTAGTAATAATTTGGAGTAATTAGTAATAATTAGTAATAATTAGGAATAATTAGTAATAATTTGGAATAATTAGTAATAATTAGGAATAATTAGTAATAATTAGGAATAATTAGTAATAATTAGGAATAATTAGTAATAATTAGGAATAATTAGTAATAATTAGGAATAATTAGTAAAAGAAATCTGCTTGGATTATGAAGGGAAAATTTATAACCATCTCCACAACGATGATTACCAAATTTCCTTTCATTATTCAAGCAGTTTTCTTTTTGCTAAGTATTGCTAAGTATTGCTAAGTATTGCTAAATTAGTAATAAATAGTAATAATTAGCAATAAATTGTAATTATTAGTAATAAATTGTAATAATTAGTAATCCTTGTAATAATTAGGAATAATTAGTAATAATTTGTAATAATTAGGAATAATTAGGAATAACTATCAATAATTACCAATAATTTGTAGTAATTAGTAATAATTACCAATAATTATCAATAATTGCCAATAATTAGTAATAATTGCCAATAATTGCAAATAATTAGGAATAATTGCAAATAATTAGGAATAATTAGTAATAATTAGGAATAATTAGGAATAATTAGTAATAATTAGTAATAATTAGGAAAAATTAGGAAAAATTAGGAATAATTACCAATAATTACCAATAATTTGTAATAATTTGTAATAATTTGTAATAATTACCAATAATTGCAAATAATTAGGAATAATTAGTAATAATTAGTAATAATTAGGAATAATTAGTAATAATTAGTAATAATTAGGAATAATTAGTAATAATTAGTAATAATTAGGAATAATTAGTAATAATTAGTAATAATTAGGAATAATTAGGAATAATTAGGAATAATTAGGAATAATTAGTAATAATTAGGAATAATTAGTAATAATTAGGAATAATTAGTAATAATTAGGAATAATTAGTAATAATTAGGAATAATTAGTAAACGAAATCTGCTTGGATAATGAAGGGAAAATTTATAACCATCTCCACAACGATGATTACCAAATTTCCTTTCATTATTCAAGCAGTTTTCCTTTTGATAAGTATTGCTAAGTATTGCTAAGTATTGCTAAATTAGTAATAAATAGTAATAATTAGCAATAAATTGTAATAATTAGTAATAAATTGTAATAATTAGTAATCCTTGCTTGAGTGTTTTTTCTAACAAATTATTCAAAACCAGTAATGCTTTTTTATTTTATAGAAAAATATGGAACAACGAGGTCGTCAACAGTCATTATTAGATGACCGCATATGGATAAATCAACGTAGAAATCCAAATGGTTCTGGTTTAAATCCAGTATATATATAGAGGGTGTGGAGATTTTCTTATCATTTGCGGCATCAAATTCAGAATTTGTTTCAGAAGGAAAGATAAAATGCCCTTGTAGAAAATGTGCATTGAGAACGTTTGACACGTTTGACAAAGTGGGGGAACATCTCTTGCGTTTTGGTTTTCAAGCAGATTATGTTTTTTGGTATCAACACGGTGAACGCAGTTCCAGAGCAGATGATACCAACTTGATTCCGGATCCATCCCAGTTTTAAGATTTAGTACATGATGTTGCAGGTTCATCTGTTCAACATACAGAAACTCCGGCTGATATAGCTTCAAATCCTGAGTTGGGACCGTCTGAATTTTATGAGTTGTTGAAGTCTGCTGAGGATGCATTATATCCTGGCTGCAAGATGAGCAAATTAGAAGCAGTTGCAAAATTTATGGCTATCAAATCAAATAACGGAATGTCAAACACATGTTTTGACCAGATATTTTCTTTGCTGAAAACACTGTTACCCGAAGGAAATGTTTTACCTGGAAATTACTATGAAAGTAAGAGGTTGGTTCGAAATTTGGGACTTACTTGTCAGAAGATTCATGCATGTTCAAATGACTGCATTTTATATTCAGGGGAAAATGAGTCGTTGGATAGTTGTCCCACATGTGGGCAACGAAGATATAAAGAAGGACAACACGGGAAGTCTGGTTTGATTCCTGTAAAACAGTTGAGATATTTTCCGCTTACATCCAGACTTCAGCGTTTATTCATGTCTAAGAATACAGCGACAATGATGTCATGGCATAAAGAGAATATTTCAACCGATAAAAGCTTGAATCATCCAGCCGATGGTGATTCATGGAAACATTTTGATAGAGTGCATCCATCATTTGCTTTAGAAGCTAGAAATGTTCGACTGGGCCTTTCCACTGATGGTTTTTGTCCGTTTGGATCTTATGGTAGTCAATATTCATGTTGGCCTGTTTTTTTAACTCCGTATAATTTACCTCCATGGATGTTGATGAAGGAGCCATATATCTTTTTGACTTTACTAATTCCAGGACATCCGAAGAAAAATATTGATGTTTATTTGAAGCCATTGATTGATGAATTAAATTTATTGTGGAGTACTGGTGTCAGTACATATGATGTTGCAACGAAACAGAATTTCATACTGAGAGCAGCATTGATGTGGACAATAAGTGACTTCCCGGCTTATGGGATGTTATCTGGCTGGAGTACACATGGTCAGAAATCATGTCCTTACTGTATGGGAGAGAACAAAGCATTTATGCTCATTCATGGAAAGAAACCTTGTTATTTTGACTGTCATCGCAGATTTCTTCCAGCTGATCATCCTTTTCGCAGAAACAGATCTCATTTCAGAAAAGGAACAACTGAAATGGATGGACCTCCAAAAATGCTATCAGGTTCGGAGTTAAAATCGGTTGTATTTTCATTACCTCCCATCACTTTTGGTCCCACAATAAACCAACAGAAAATTTCTGGTTTTGGGAAAGAACACAATTGGATTAAACGTAGCATATTTTGGGATTTGCCATATTGGTCTGATTTGTTGGTCCGACACATGTTAGATGTTATGCATATTGAGAAGAACTGTTTTGATAATTTGTTTCATACAGTTTTGGATACGCGAGGAAAGAGCAAAGACAATGTAAATGCACGTTTAGATCTTGCCCAAATTTGCAGGCGTCCAGAATTGGAACTATTTGAGAATGTCAGAACAGAAAGGTTACTGAAACCAAAAGCAGCTTATACACTGTCTAAAGAAAACCTTTTATTATTTTGTCAGTGGATTGCAGATTTGAGACTTCCAGATGGCTGTGCTTCCAATTTGGGTAGATGTGTAAAGAATGGTCATATTACTGGATTGAAAAGTCATGATTGTCATGTTATAATGGAGAGACTTCTACCCATTGGATTAAGAGGACTGTTGAATTCTGTGATTTGGGATTCCATAACAGACATGTCTCATTTTTTTCGGGAAATTTGTGCGGCTACGGCAGATTATGATGCTCTAGGCAAACTTGAAAAAGATGTTGTTGTAATTATATGTAAACTGGAAAAAATATTTCCGCCGTCTTTCTTCGACTCAATGGAACATTTGATGTTACATTTGCCATATGAAGCCAAATGTGGAGGTCCGGTACAGTTTCGATGGATGTACCCATTTGAAAGATGCATGCAAAAATTGAAAAGAAAAGTACGCAACAAAGCATCTGTTGAAGGATCTATTGCAGAAGCTTATTTTCAAGAGGAAATATCTTTTTTCTGCTCCCATTATTTTGAATCTGCGTATCCTTCAAAACACAACCGAATGGGACGGAATGAGAGGAATATTGATGAAATCGACAATCAATTATTTGTTTTCAACCAGTCAGAGCTTTGTTTTGGTGGAGTTTCTGAACGCTGGCTTTCAGATGATGAACATCATAGAGCTCATACGTATGTTCTGCTCAACTGTGAAGAGATGACATCAGTTGTACTATAAGTGTTTATATCACTTATTTTATCATTTGTGTTACAATAAATAACTTTAGTTTTTATAGGTTGTATGATAATCATATCAAGAAACAAATTCCACAAATTACAGCAGCTGCTCTCGAAGAACGTCGACTGAAAAATTTCTCTCAGTGGTTTCAAAAACTGGTAACATAAATTCTTTGTCATTTAGCAACTCATTCAATGAATAGTTTACTATATTGATAATAATTTCGAAAATCTTCAGGTGTCTCGACATGCTGATAAAATTGACAAACGGCTGTGGGTATTGAGTAACCCACCTTCCAAACTTGTTAAAACTTATAATGCATATGTGGTGAATGGATTTCGATTCCACACACATGCATATGGTGAATCGAAAAAAACAATGAACAGTGGAGTTAGCTTGAGAGGATCTCATCATCGAGAAAATGAAGTTGACTTTTATGGCATACTTGATGAAATCATTGAACTCTGTTATCTTGGACAACATTACATAACCATGTTCAAATGTCGGTGGTTGGATACAGAGAGAGGCGTGCGTGTTCATCCGACTCATGGAATCATAGATATTAAATGTAAAAGTGTTCTCGCAGTAAATGAACCATTCTTATTGGCTCAACAGGCATATCAAGTTTATTATGCAAAGTACTGTGCAACATCAAGAGACTTGACTGATTGGTGGAGTGTAATAAAAATCAAAATTCGAGACAATCAGTTTAGTCAAAGTGAATGTGCTTTCACTGATGTGCAAAGAATTGAAGTTTTTCAAGAGAGTACTCAAAATCAATCTTTTTTACAAAGAGAGATGAGTATCGATGACGACACCCCACATTTAAGAGTCGGTGATGACGATGATGTTAATGATGTCACACATGAATTTGAAATGGTAAGAGATGAAGCAACTGCAACTCGAATGGATATCGATGATGTTGAGGAGGAATATGAAGATGACATTGACATATATGAAGATGATGATGAAGATGAACACTTATAGAATTCCATGGTATTTATATACAATCATAATATGTATATATGTATATATAATAGTAATTATCAATTATTTGCTAATATTAACATTTTCTGTTTCAGATGGACGAGGCCACATTTCGTGAGTTGGCGGAGGCTGACCTGCCTTTTGATGCGGATGAGTTGCTGGCAGATGACCCTCAGCCTGCAGGCGCTCCAGGGAGTACGCGGAGGGGGCGCGGTCTTGCACGATTGATGATTCTTGACCCCGTCCCCGAGCGACGTCCACGTCTTGGGTTTGATCCGCGCACCCGGAGGTGTGATAACCTGTGTAATAACCTGTGAATTTGACTAAGATTTCATTAATCTATTCACATAATAAATGTTTATTATTTTTTCAGTTTTTCGCATATAGCAGTCGGACAGGGCAGCGCTATTTTGCGCAACTATTTCTCTCAGTCGTGGACCACGTGGGAGCAGATTCCCATTGATGTGCAGCAGGCCATGTTCGGCCATTGGTTGGTACGTACGTAAATAAATAATTTTTATTTTGAAAATTATTTCATTTCTAACTTGATATTTTGATTTATTTGTAGGGTTTATGGTATCCGATCGAGGATACCATGCGTGACGCCATCCAAGAGGCATGGGAGGTGGCCATGCGTGATCTCCTTCGTCAGTTTTTGAACAATTTAAGAAAAGCTGCGATGAAGAAAGCAGGAGTGTCAGATTTTGATGAGTCATGTAGAGCACACCGACCAGAGTACATTTCATCCCATGTATGGGATGGATTATGTGCGCACTGGTTGAGTGGTGCCTTTCAGAGGAGATCATCGGTGGGGAGGCAGAATCGGGGGAGGCAGGAGGTGACTCATCGAGCTGGGAGTCGTTCTTTCAGTACTCATAGATAGCATCTGGTACGTACATTATTTATAAATATTTTATATAACTATAAATATTAACAGTTTATTTTTTATTCTTATAGGCTGTCGAGCACCCCGATATTACAGAGTACGACGTATATCGGAGGATGTATAGTGATCCTGCTTCTGGGGAGCTCAGAGGTGATCGTCAGCATCACATCGTGGTCAGTATTATTTGTTTTCAAGTTTAAAAATTAACTGCATATAATATATTCACAATTTTAATTTTAAATTGCAACTATAGGAGTCATATGAGGCTGCAGCGGCACAGGCCCGGCCTGAGAGTCAGGCCGCGTCATCAGATCAGAGCACTGCCCGTCAGTTTGATGAGGCGGCATGGATGCAGGCCACCCAGTATACCTTCGAGAAAGGCCGGGTAGTTGGTATCGGCTCTCGACTGACTCCCGGAGATTATTATGGCAGTGCTGCGATGTCGGCGTCCAGCTCGAGAGGAGCTCGTGCATCTACTTCTACACAGTATGAGGAGCAGTTGCGATCTCAGACTGCACAGATAGAGAGTCTCCGACAGGAGCAGGAGCAGATGCGTCAGCAGCATGAGGAGCAGACGAGTCGGTGGCAGCTGCAGCATCAGGAGCAGATGGAGTACATGCGCCGACTCACTCATGCTTTAGGGATGGAGTTTCCTCCACCACCATCTGCAGATCCCCCACCTCCCCCCTCCTACAGATTAGAGTTTGTATTTCTATTATAAAATTTGTGAAATCAAAATATTTTTTTTCTATTTGTAGTTTCTGTCTCATTATAAAATATTAATAATATTATATTTTTAAATAACAATATTAATATGAATAATAATAATATTTATATTTTATAATATTAAATTTTATATATATATTAAAATTTTATAATATTATAATTTAATTATTTTTTTGTAATACTTGAATTATTTTAATATTTGAATGTAAAATAATTCTATTATTTTTATAGTAATTAAAATAACTTATTAATATTTTTTTTATTTATGAATTATAATTATAATATTATTATATTAATTAAATTATTTATTAATATTCTATTATTTTTATTTTTGAATTATAATTCTACTATTATTATAGTAATTAAAATAATTTATTATTTTCATTTGTAAATTATAATTCTATTATTATATTAATTAAAATAATTTATTAATAATTTATTTTTTTTTATTTTTTTTATAGTATTTGCGACGGGATACTATGCCCGTTGCAAATACTAGTATTATTAATAGTTTTTATTTTTTTTTAAGAGTATTTTCGATGGGTCCCGTCGCAAATACTATTCATAGTATTTGCGACGGGTCCCGATTCCCGTCGCAACTACTAGCATTATTAATTTTTTTTTAATTTTTTTAAAAAAGAGTTTTTGCGACGGAACCGTCGCAAAAACTAATTGCGACGGGCCCGTCGCAACAGGTATTTGCGACGGGCCCGGCGCAAAAACTGTTTAAAAAGTTTTTTACAAAAATACGGAATACTATTTGCGACGGTGAGAATGCCCGTCGCAACAAAAGGCTTTAGCGACGGTCCTGTCGCAAATAAGTTTAGTTGCGACGGCGTTTTCAGCAACGGGCTATTTGCGACGGGACCCCGTCGCAAATGGCTATTTGCGACGGGATCCCGTCGCAAATACCTGTTTTTCTAGTAGTGGATGTGGTGAGTGGTAGTGACGATAGATGATGAGTTGTTCCTTCCCTTCAACTAGGACTCTTGGTGGATGACCTTTGGAGAAAGGTTTTTCCTTTTTATTGTATTTCAATTTCAGTTGGGCTTGTAATCCGGCCCCTTTACTTCCATTACTTACTTTTACTATCAAAAGTTTTATTTTTGTCTTCCTTTCATTGTATACCTAGTCGATGTGTGTATAGGTTAAAAAGGAATGCCTTCCATTTTTTGGTTTCTTATTTTCAGTGCTAGTCACCAGCCCCTAGCCTATGGATGGTGGACTTGGGGTGGTCACAAAATGGGCCTCAGGGGACGGGTAGTGATAAGTGACATAATGAGAACCAAATAAAAACATTCATATTGTTTTGATACTTTTGAAAAAAAAATCTATAAATCATTTTGTATGAGTTGGAAGCAATCGCATCTCAATGTGATGCATGGTGTGGCCTGTATACGTGATTGTTTTGTAGTTTGATATGAAATTTTAATAAAAAGTATATGTGATATATTCAGAACTAGAAAAATTCATTTAGACTATTTTCCTACTTCATGAAATTGATCCATATGTAATTTGTGCTGTATATGAAACAACTTTAGCATAATCTCATGTACAATGTGATTGGTATAACAAAAATATTGTGTTTTTATTTAAAATTTTAATTATTTTTTTGGGTTTTCCATGGGTTGGGTTGGGTTGGGTCTGGTCAAGGTTGTTTCTGCTCATAACACGTCAAAAAAATGGGCATGGTCAGGTGGGGTCACATGCTTCATAATAAGTTGACCCGACCCAACGCAACATATTAGGGTCTGTTTCGGTGGTTCATAGCAAATGGACTTGACCCACCTTGAACTGTTGTGGGTTTGGTCAGATCGGGTTGGTTTAAGATGGTTTTATGCATTAGACACGACCTAAACTGATGGATCTAGTCTGAGACTCGACCCAAACTTATGGATCCAATCCTATACCCAAACCTATCCCAATGAATCATAGTGGGTTCCAACAGAATCCAATCCAAAAAACGCAGAAAAATATAACCCTAAAATATAGACCCCTATCCAAACCAAAAAACCAGTGGCATAAAAAGTGTAGCAGCATCCAATTCCAAAATCAAATAGTGACATTCAAAAACGTTTATTCAAAATTTTTGTAGTATCCAAAAGGTATTTTTGGCATAAATAATGCCATAAAGTGTAACAGTGATGTAGAAAAAAATTTAACAATGAGGTGGCAGAAAAAAATAAATAATAATTAAGGTCACAAGTCCATAAGTTAGAGCATAAAATCCTATAAATATTCAATAACCAAACAAAAAACACTATTATGATATTATAATCACAACATAATAGGGGAATCAAACTAGTAAAGTGAATAATAATTAAAAGAGGGTATCCAACCTGCTAACAAAGAAGAAACATTAAGAAATATGACCCCAGTTGCTTTGTTTTAACAACATAAGGAACAATATTGGTTTTTTATTCCTCTTCAAGTAATTGGTACAATTAATCTAGGTAAACCCTAAGTTCCTTCTGAAAATTGGAAAAATAATACATGAACCCAAACATCATTATCTTTTATTTCATTTTATTTCATTTATTCCATGTGAACCAGATAGATTCTTAGGTCCTAATTATGTAGTTCAATCTATCTTAACAGGAACTCAAAAACATAAAAATAATATATAAATTTACTAAATGAATTAATGAAACACTACCAACAACGATCTTTTTCATTTTTTCCTGTGATAAAGAATAATATATTAAAAAACTACAAGATATAAAAATATTAAATTAAACCTAATTCACATAAAAAAGTAAGAGAGTTCATTCATCTACATTGAAATGAAAATATATCATAAATAATGAAAATCATCTTATACAATTGTTACCATTACACCACACACTTATAAACATTATGCAGTCATAAAAACATAGAAAAATGAATTATATAATAAAAATTAGACAATGAAATCTTATGAGTGGTATAAAATGAATTAACTCATGCAGTATGGTTATTTTAACAGGTATGCGGAGTAGGTTCATAATCATCTTTTAACATATCATGAAAGATTTATCAATGAACATATAATAAAAACTCATAGTTAATAATAAATTCATTGAATTATAGTTCAAATTAGTATTCACTAATTGACTAAATTTAGCATGTAAATCTTCCCAAAAAGTATGTGTGTGTTCCATGTCGTCATGCTCTTCCCTTAACATTATCATCATAACACCATGAAACAATAAATATAACATATTATTCAAACACAATAATATTATATTTGAATTATAATTTGGAAGGAGGTGACCTTCATCCAAATCACCATCATATTTACCTCAACCAATCACGTGAATGTGGAGTGGCCCTATTTATGTCTTTACAAGCATTCTATTAAATAATTCAGGAAACACTGATAATGATTTCACTTCATATAAAGATTTTTTTATAGATTTGGGAAGAAAATTAGATGTAGTTCATCATCTTATTTTTTATAACCAACAAGAAAATGTGTAGTTTTTTATCCAATATATGTGATTAATTTAATAATCATGGATATCGATTGACACCATATGTGGTTGTTTTTACCTTCCACAAAGTTATAACATAATATAAGATATTATAAAGTATTTAATGTCATACACTTCTTCTGAGGATAGTTTCTATTTAGATATCATGTAATTCACATGAGTGTGAAACCAGTGGGGTATCGAGTGTTTAATTTTGTGTTTTGAATATAAAGACACATATTGGATAAAATCATGATGAATAAGGATGTCAAGCCCTTTAATTTTTACTCAAAACATTGAAGCACAAACTGTGTGAGTATAAAATATAATAGATGAGTGTTTTTAAACATATAAAGTAAAAAAAATGGCTTTAGGTTCTTAGGTTACATGAGAAAACCAAACAACTATATCTTTAGAAATGTAGAAATGTTTCAGTTTATCCAATTTCTCAAATGATGATACATAAAATATTTATGAAGAATAAAATAAAAGGGAAATTTTTTCAATGGATACATGAACATATGAACAAAAATATTTATAATATAATGGTCATATATTTAAAATATAAGGTGAGTAGATATTATTGAATCTTTTCTCTAAAATATTTATCTAAAGAGGATATTGATGGTGTATCACTCTAGAATAACATCAATCATAGTATTAAGAAATATTGAATTGAAATTTTTTTACATGATTGATTTAACACATTGAGAACATTAATAGATATTATTTTATTTAAAGTAAAAAATATAATCATGTCATACCTGGAAAATATCATTGAAAATATTGTAACATACTGGGAAAAGAGAAGATCATTTAACTACCCATGATAAATTAACCGTGTTCTCCATATGTATGTGGAGTATAGAAAAAAATAAATGTATAGAATTTTTAAATATATTGAAATTAATTCCTCAATCATCCTTACATCTTCAATTTTATACAATGAAACATTGATCATGGATTGTGGATGATGTATTATCATAGAAACACACCAAAAGAAAGAGAAAGTAAATATTTTTCTTCCTAAAACAGATTTTGGTAATTGATAAATATCAAATGATAAAAAATATCATTATATTTTTAATGGTACCTATTTCAATCAATTCAAATTCTTCTACAACCTTTTGAATATCCATTGGATTAGGATTTCTAAAACAATTTTTGGAACAATTTAATGAATCAATATATTAGTATTCAAACAACTATGAAAGGGATCAAAGACTCATCCCCTTATACTAAATGTGGAATCTGATGATACTATACTTGTAATTTCTGGAATATCACTGGAAATTCATGACAGATCATGATACATTCCTTTTTTTTCCTTTCCAACAACATAAAATATCAAATCAATTGAAATAATCCTCACAATGATTAATATCTTTATATATTTCTTGTTCATTCCATTATTCTTTCAATTTTATTTTACTTTTCTTTGATCTACATGTATTATTTCATTTCCCATAATTCTTGCAACCTCTACTAGGAACATGAATATGTGAATATTGATGAGAACGTGACTCAAATTGACCATCAATAATGTGATATTTTCATTTGTCAAACTAAAAGTTATTATTAATAATCTCTATTTATTTAATAATAAAATCATTCTTATTATAATAATCAAAAATAATTTTATATCTATCCCAAACATATTATAATTTTTATCATGGATTATGAACAACATCCACTATTAAGAGATAATTAAAATTTGAACCAATACTCTAATACTAGTCTAACATCACCTTCATTCAAATAGTCATCGCACTCACATTAATAACATTACACTTCATCCATTTCATGATTTAAAAACATATATCATAATGAATATGAAAGAATTTGTGAAAAGAAACATGCATTGAATTAATAAAAACATCAATTCTATCATAATATATTTTTAAAAACTTTAAAAATATATGATATTTCTCCTAATAATATGATATAGGAGCCCCACCTTCACAAAAGAGATCACTCAAAAAAACAAGAATCCTTATCAAGGGAAATAATATTTTCTCATGATTTGTTGTAATATCCACCATAATCTAACAAGTATTACTCTTATTAATAACATCAAAAATTATTGTCGGTTTACTAGGAGTTTCTAACTCCTCAGCAATGCTAATGAAAAGAGACAATATCAAATGTTAACTTCTCAAAAAAATCATGAAACTATAAATCAAGAAATGGTTATGATATTTCATTTATCCCATCCCTAAATATATGGTTTAATATAAGGGCACACCATCTTTTATAAATATAGTCTCCTTTAAGAGTAGAATAATTTCAATCATTAACCCTTATAACCAAATAACTTATCATTTTATTATTGGAACTATAATTTTCAATTTTAATAGTATAAATCCTTTCAATCCCTCATTATTTCAAATTATGTTCTAATACTCTGCCAAAATTTCCCTTTTATGGTCTACAAAAAGGAAAAACTCGATTATTGTTTTCTTTAAGATCCAATTATAACAATAAAACGTAATGTCACAAAAACATAATTCATATTATTAATTGATAACAATGTGTAGATGGTAAGATATACCGTATTAGAGAACATTTTAGACAAATAATTTTATATTTAAATCAATAAAATATAACATTATGAAATTTTAAGAACCGTTTGCCTAGATGAAACTTGAAATTGAGGTCGAACAACATCAATAAATTCTCTAAGACCATGATAATAAAAATATATAAATAATAACATATCAATGATTATCATTTTATCCAGGTCTATTTTGTACTCCTCTTGGATAAAATGAGATACTTAAATTTTAACTATCCCATCATACTCATCTTCAAAATTAATTTTAAGACCAATATTGGTTTTAATTTTCTCTGGGTTTTTGAGGATTTCTCTTCACCTTGTCAAATTCCTATAAAAATTACTAGATCCATGACGTACCAATGTGTAAGAATAATATATTCCACAATAATAACAAATAGACCATATATTTTTAATAGGAAAATGATCCCAAGAAAGAAAAACTCTAGAACTATCAAGAACTATAGGATTTTTTACCTTTTTAGTTGATCACATACCCAAAAACTCATAAACTATTTTTATAATACTCCTCTCACTTATTTATGTAATTTAATGTGTCGTTTGAGAAGACAAATTCTGAATTGGAGTTCATGTAGAAATTTGAGGATTTGAAAAACATTTTTTACCACCTTCTAGGAATGGATAGATGATTTCTTCAAAATACACCCCCGGATCGACTGATAAGATTCTGCTATGGACCACCCCATGAAGGAGAAGAATACATAGGTTTTGAATGTTTTTAGTGTTATCATCAACACTTAATCTATAGTTAATGGGGTAGATAATAAGAAAGAACATGATAAAAAAATAAACTATGTGACATGAGACCGCACTCACAACACAAGTAGGAGGAGTCAAATCAAGAGAGAAGTCATTCTCTTGATCGTTTGTGTGAAAATGTCAGAGGGGGAGGTCCGCAAGGAGGGATTTCTTAGCTAGGTGGGTTCTTTAACAATTTTTTTTAAAGGAGGTGAGAGAGGAGGATGGAAGGAGGAGTAGGGTTTTCTCATAAGGGAAGGATAATGTAGAAGGTGTGTCTACGTTTTCTCACGATGGAATCTAGGGGAATGAGTAGGAAGGAGGAGGAGAGGAGGGAGGGAGTAGGGTTTCACCATTTTCTCATAAGGAAAAGAGAAAAAAGGTAGATTTTGGGTTTTTTTATGATTGGGAAGGTCATGGATGGGTTGAGGAGGAGGAGATGAAGATGGAGGGAGTAGGGTTTCACAAGTTGATCATGAGAAAAAGAAGAGGAAGGAGGAAGTAGGGTTTTCTATTAATGGGAAGGTAATGGTTGGGTGTAGGAGGAGGAGGAGGTTGTGGAAAGAATGAGGGAGGGTATGAATGAAGAGGAGGTGGCCATCATGGGTGAGAGTTTTTTCATACACTTGATAGTTCATTGGGTCAGGTTTCTTCTATATGTAACCAAACCGAGACCTGACCCAACCCATGAATGGGTCAACCCAACATAAACCCAACCTGATTATTTTCTCACATATCCTAACCCAACCAGCGTGGGTGTGGATCTACCTATTAAATTTAGTAAAAATAACAAGTGACATAAATAAAACCAATTAAACACATTCGTATTATTTTGATACATTGGGATAATGATCTATAGTTCATGTGTGTTTTAAATAAAATCACCCACATCTCATTACGACACATGGTATGACTACTATGACTTCAAGTGTGCCTTTTTATATACTAATGACATTTTATTTATGTATTCATTTATAGTTTTTTATTTATTTATTTATATTATTACTAACATATGATTTATTTTCTTATATAAGGTGATTCATTTACATGGTCTAGGGTTGTTTGTTCAACAACTGATATCGTGGTCAATCATTAATAAGGGGGAATTATGGATGAAAATGATGATTAAAAATTAATAAATTTAATTTTTTGTTGATAGAAATTCTAAATGTAATTATAAAATACATTGACTGAGATTCATATAGTAGTTTTTTCTGTATTTATGATATAAAATTTATTTCAATTAAATTATTTGTTTTCAAATTGGAATATTTTCATATGGGTTGCATGTGTATATTTTTCCATGTTCTATTATAAAAGCAGAACATCATATAAAATTAACCATTATTACCACCATTTAGTAAACTAATAAAGGACCACCTTTATTAGCACTAAAATAGATATGATTAAGAGAGGAATTTGTCAATGATTTTTTAAGATTGATAAAGGTCCCCCTTTATGAGATCTTTTTTAGTGGTGATAATGGGGACCCCCTAAATGGTTTTAATGAAAATGTCACTTTTTGGCATTGTTTAACACCTTTTTGACCAATATTCGAGGTATGCATGTCATTAGATGATAATGGTATAAATGGATGGTCCCTTGAGGTATGTTTATGCCTAATATCTCATTCAATTTAATGGAAAATGTTGATAATTATGTTGTTTAATATTTATTATAATTATTTACTTACTGTATTGATTTCAATTCATTAATTTGAAATAATTTCAATATTTGAATCAAAATTCTCAATTTGTATATAAATTAATTTTTATCTATGTTTATTTGTGATGAATTGTTTTTTGAGTATATAGATATTTCTCATTGATATCTCTCATCCAACTTTTGAATATAAAACACTATTCAACATGTGTTGGATTTCATAAAACAAATTCATTAGTTGATGCACATCGACCATGATAATAAGATGGATAACATTTATCCCTAGTGAAGTGGTTATGGAATAGTGAGATGAAATGGATGGTTAGGTTACATAGTTTGTGAAACCCTAAGGAAGGTGGATCCATGAATTTGCTAATGTGAAACAGGATTCAGATAAACCATAATGTGGTACAACTACTACCATACTCCTTAGCGGTTTGGTATATTATTTCATGATACCATATTTTTTGTATTTGTAATTCAAGTAATATTATGGGTCGTTAATACAGAAACGTAATATATATTTCATTATTTATATATATTTATACATTTTATTCTGAATTTCATTGCAATTTATACATTGATTATTTTTTATATAAAATAATAACGATTGTTTTTACAATATTTGATATTTATTTTTTATTGAAAATAAATTCATCCTTATTAAATGAAATAAAAATCACTTTTTAGAATAAAAAAATATAACAAAAAGAATATGTAATTTGATCATCATTATTTCATGCGGGGTCATAAGGGCACATCCATGGATTGTGAATTATTAATTTATTCATTTATTATTTAATATAATTTTATAAAAACTAATATTTTTTATACATAATTTAATTTTATATTGGTAATTGCATCATAATATTCCAATTAGTTTGACTATAATTTTTTTACATGATAAAATATATTTTTTGGGATTATTTTTTTAAATATACTTGGTCAAACATGTTAAATAAATTTAATACAAAAAATGAAACATATTTAATAATATATTATTTTCCTAGTGTTCATTTAAAATTTGTTTTTGAGTTTTTATGTATGCCTTAATACATTTTTGTATTTTGGGACAAATGTGTTCTAAATCTCAACATGAACATCTGATAAACTCTTAATAAATAACAAGATGTGAAAATAATGAACCCATCCTTGATTATATAGTTTCTCATAAAATCAAAATTAATATTTCCAATTCCTTACCATAAAATTAAAAAATAAATGTGTGAAATGAGACAAGCCTCTATACATTGAAACTAATATGAAAATTAATCATGATGAAAAAAATACATAAATACAAATAATATTTACAATTAGCTAACAAAATCATTAATAGAATCCTGTATATAATTTTTAAATGAAATGTTGGAAAATTTTCCTTAAAAACACATACAATAACTATGTAAATCCTTAATATCATGTCTCATCATGCCGATCATATCCAACAGGTCAATTATGGTGATAGTGAATGGGGAGATTTTAAAATGAATTGTGATGTTTATAGTGGTGTTCTACATCTAGTTGGAAATCTTATCCATCTTTATGCTCCCATAATTAGGTATAGGGTTATAGGGAGTAAGAATCATGATCTGAATTTATGACTAGGGATTCCCTGAATGCTTTCCACTTCATTCCACATTTTAGTTCTCAAGGGAAATTCTTGACTCTCTAATAGAAGGTTTTTTTAAAAAAAATCATGCATCCTCCATCATCCATATATCCTAAACATCAATCTAGGTCACTGATCAAGTGATTGAAATATGTTTATGGAGTGCTTCTTGATGTTTTGGTGATGTGCAATAAGAATGAGAAATGTGAGAATCCTCCATGTATATTAGTTTCAATACTGTTATTCTTCTTCTCCATACATTGGTGGGGGAAGAACCAACACCATTAACATTGATTGGGAAAGTCATATTGTGGCAGTAAACATGGGGTCTGTATGTTGGGTGCTTAACGTCCACCTTCGGTGATGTAGGAATGAAGTTCATCAGGAATAAATATTCCAGAGGGAACCCCCTGACCATGATGATGGACCTAGGGTTGTGGAAGCATTGGTTTGGGACCACGTAGATTCTTCATGGTTGGGTCTCCCTGGGATATTAGGATGACCTACATCGATAGCTTATGTTGTTATATAAGCCTCTTCTGGTTTACATACGAAATTAAATGTGAGCATATTTTCATTTAGAAATTTCAGGATAAGTGATTAATTGAAGGAAACCTCTGGGGGTTTGTATTTTTTTGTGATATTTGAGAATAAAGCCTCGTAACCATGATGGAAGATCCAATGAAACTATGCAGCATAAGAGGAAATCTCAGTGGGTAAGAAAAGTGCAGAGTTGGTGCATAGGGGATCTAAAACTACAACATCAAGCTTTAACGACAATGCCTATACAAACAAAATTCACCATAATATATATATAATTTACTATATCATTCTAAATTATTATTTTATGTGTTTCAAATATTCTTTAAATGTATACGAAATATGGACAAGACATTTTGACTTTATATATGATGATTTTAATTAATATTATATGGATTTTATGATCATTGACATATGGATTTATTTATTATACAAGAATGAATAATACCTCATTTTTTATCACATTAAAAGCATTTTATTATATATGTAAATTAGTAAATACTATATTTAATTTATTTATATACAATTATTATTTAGGGAAACAATTAATTGTTAATGGATAAATCAATGATATAAATGGATATGATAAAACAAACTATTTCCTTACTTAATTATGTCATTTAATTATTAATATTATTAAAAAATAATTAATAGTTATTTTTAATTAATGATGACGTCATTGACAAATTTAATGACATAAAATTTTTATTTAAATATTTTTTAAACAGAAAATTTTAATTTCCTATTTATTGACTCCAATTTAAAAATGTTACTGTGTGACTAGTACACACACACACATGTATATATATATAATCATTGGACCCAAAGTCATAGAGGGTCCAAATATCTTTAAATATCGATGGTGGTCTAAAAACATCATGTTGGAAGGTTTGAGTAAAGATTTAACATAGGAGGGTGGTAACATAGGCCATTTACATTTGAATAATGGTGATGATTGGTTATATAAATTGATTCAAAAACGTGAGAAATTTTTTTATAATTACATGATATTAAAAACAATGTATTATATATTGAAGTTTCTACTGGTTAAATAAAATTATTTTCATCACAATTTTATTTTTAGAAAATATTTATTGTTAATTGATAAATCAATGCTAAGAATGGATTTAATAAAATAACTATTGAATTACTTAATTATTCCCATCATTCATTTCTTATATTAGAAAAACAAATACTTATCCCATGAATTTTAATGACCTGAGTATTTAATTACAAATTTTCATACATACGCAAAAAAGTTGTGGTGATTATCTATGGAATTTTTGTCCTTTGTTGAGGTAGTGGAAGGAAATTTGGTTACAAAATAAAGTGAGTGGGGTGCTTGTGAAACATGGATATAGAGTGAAAGGAAGGTGGGGAGACGTGTAGGTATAAGGATTTTATATAATTATAGAAGTGAATTTATGTGCACATGTGTATATAAAATAATTCAATGTATAGATAAAGTATGAATACATGCTTATGTGATTTGAAACAATGTATGTTTGTTGTATGCGTAGTATTATATAGAATGTATTAATGTAGAAGAGTCATCGGAAGAATATTGAACATCATTGAGAAGGAATGCATACTATAATTGCAATCATTATATAACATATCATTATATTGTTTAAAATGTGGTGAGAGTAGGATTTAAATAGTATAAAATAGTCTATATTGAAATATAATGATTGAAAAACTAGAAAATGTGTATATAATTTTTTGATATGTTTTATTATTATTAATGTATATTTTAAATTTTACCAATGCATATGGAACTAAAACATTTGAATTAATTGAATTTTTATAAACTTGTAATCTTATTGTTATATTAGTTTATGGAAATACCATAATCATGAGTGAAAGAGGTTGAGGGGATACCACATGAGACATTATAAGAGAAGCCCTATTTATTATCGGACCGCCTGTAGTGATCTATCTTCTATTGTCCAAAAAAACCTTGTGTGTAACCACAAGCAGTGTATCTGAAACTACTAAATCCAACTAGACTACCATCCATCCTCTATCTATTGTTCAAACAAATGTATTCATGAAACTGTATGTGCACCTATTCAGGTGAAATAGAACCAATTATTTCGATCTTATCATCTCAATGTTATCCATACTATAAATTTTACAAATGATAGAATTTCAATATTGAGTACTATAATATATACAACATAAAATGGTTTCAAATTTAAATAGGACTAAAAAGCCCAAACAAGATGATTAAATAAAGAGTAATATCTAATTATGACAGAGTAAAATACTATGGTAACCAATGATTGAAAATGAATTATTTCTAGAAGGATGAGAATGTGAGAAACATCTGTAGTGGCTAACTAGAAGATCCTTAATGAATATTTTTGGATGATGAATCCAAGGAAATTGATAGGCACACGGTTGATTATTTTCACTTTTCTAGTAACAACCATGAAAATAAAAATATATTTCATATTGTCATGGAATTTATTGTTTATAACCCCAAATAATTTCTCATAGGTTTTCCATGAACCACCAATATAATGATATTCATGTGAATCAATTGAATCATAGAAATCAAGTAGTACATAATTGATGGAACTGGTTTTTTAGAAAAATAAACACTAATGATTCAATGAAATCTATGATTTATAATTGATTTATTGAATTTGAGGACATAAACATCATTAGATGATGAATAATCAAGAGTCTAGAAACAAAATATTTTACAATCAGTTTAACATTGATTTTAGATTTGAGTTATGGGATTTAAAAAACAAAATAAAAACAAGATGATTTAATTAAATTAAAATTCAATAATTGGGATGAAAATAAAATAAAATTGTAAAACAACTCAAATTAATTTACAAATATGATACCCAAACAATTTGTTCATGTTCATAAATAAATTAGTGATCATAGTTTTATATTTATTAAAGAGAATTCATAGGTGTTGTATGAATGAAACTTCGTAGTACTGTAAAGTGATGATTGATTTCATAATATATAAATTATATAATATTGAAACACATGAATATTGAATATTATAATACTTTTAAGTTCAGCCTTATGAATAAATTGTTTAATATTCGAGAGTGTAAAGAGAAATACCTAAATTGTAGCCTCTCGGATATTCATGCTAAATGTAAATGCGTACATTAAAAAAATCATATAGGTTCTTTCAATGTCAATGTTTATTCATGTAACTACTCAATTTTCCATATATATAGAGATTTATTACATAAAATTTTATCATGTAACTGTATAATTGTACCTATATAAATATCCATACATGAGTAGATGCACTCACTGAAGCATTATGCATTCTGAAATTGCATCATTTGATACAATGAATATCTAATATATATATATATATATATTAATAAAGAAAAATTTAATAATATTTATGTATGCATTGTTTATTTTCACATAGTTTCAATGTGAAATAGTCCTACAGTATTGTGTTTAAAATATTTTGTAATTCGAATTAATATATGAATACATTATACATACAACTATAAGTATATTGAAAAATTGTTCCTATACTATATTTTTGTATGTGTGTATAGTTGATATACCTTAACACAATGCTGACATAGTATACATATTGTAATTATAGATAAAGTGATTATTACACAATAATCTGAGGTGCGCAAGTATGAAATTGTATATTTTATTCAATTAACCTAATGTGATCAGTATTATGTAATTTCAAAAAATAAATGAAAATTATATTGATACAGTTATATATAATTACAATATTTATATACATTGAATCTAATAATTGTTTTCACAATAAAGCATATAGTTTCCTATTTTATGGTTGTTTTCAAAAGTCAGATAGTTTTCATACAGTATGCATATTGGGGTATGAATAATAGTGTTATTTAAAAAAATTTATCGTATGAATACAATATAAATTCAAGTGTAATGAATAAAAAAACTTTTTAAAAAAATTATAATGATTACTAGTATAGCATCATTCATCATTATGGTATCTAAAAGGTCATGGTATGAATATGATTATCATATTTTTTTAAAATTCAAATAAATAAAATTAGAAAAAAATTTCAACAAAATTTAAAATAAAATAAATTGTAATTGAATGGATTTGAGATTATGAAAAGATATAATGTATCCAAATAATAATATGAGGCCAAATTAATCTATTAAAATCCCATCATAAACATGAAATTTCTTGAAGTTACACCATTTTTATTCTCTTAGAAAAAATGAATATTTTGTAGTGTAAAGTGGTATGTACCATCAAGTATTCTATCCAAAATGGTTTTACATAGTTATTTTCCTGAATATGTTAAATTGACGTTTCACTAATTGAAAACATCCAAAAAAACAGAATATTTTTAGTTTGAAAGATAATATAAGAATAATTTGTTTTGGAATTGTTATGTTATAATGGGCTAGTTACTACCTATAAAATCACGTGAATGAAATGAAGATAATTAAAAATAACGAAACATAAAGTAATATACAAGATCAAGTTTGTATCTAATATTTAGTGGGCGGTTTTTTAGTTTTAAAATATTAGCCTACTGGCTATCTCATACTGCACAAAAAATCATTCGTCAATGAATGTTTTCACTATTACAAAAAACATGTAGTGGTTGTGTTAATATAATTGGAATGATTTAAGAACACAAATTATGATTTTAAGCCAATTATTCAAATTTGTTGAATTTTTTAGCAGATTGTGGTGATGATATAAGGATGAAGTCAATTATCTGAGAAGTTTCATCCAAAGAAAATCCTAGTATTGAAATAAAGGGTAAAAAGTGAGATCGGGTGATATATTATTTTTTTGTGAACATTTCCATAGTGTAAATTAAGAAACATTGAGTTTCGCTTCTATGTAATACAGAAAAAGTTTATATTTTTTGAATTATGTTTCACCATTGCATATTATGAACCCAATATCATTTTTAATCAAAACACACTCCATGGAAGCAATAAAAAAGGTACATCTACTACACCATTTATAAATGAAATCAACCTTTGAAAATATTCAATGGGATTCCTCATTCACAATAAAATAAAAAATTTATCATGAATAAAAAAATATCTTCAATCCAGTAATTCATAAACTACAACCTATCCAATTACCCTAAATACAAATTAGCATGTATGAATACACAATGAATTAAATTAGCCTATTTCACCATAAACAAGTAAAGAAAACCTCCCAAATGAGTATATCCACACAATGAATTAAATTTTTGAACAATATGCATTCAATTATTCAAAAAATTAATTAAATCTTCATCATATTTGAGTGAAATTATCCCTATACAATATCTCCAAAACGAGAAATCAATTTACCAAGAAATAATCTAGAACCCGCATCTAACACCACAAAAGTGAATATAGATTCATAATTTTTAAAGAATTTAATAAATTATTCTAGAAAAGGATGGATGGTGAAATATTACATAATAAATTTCATCATGCTAGCACTACAAGTAAAATATTTTTCACCATCAAGACAATGATAAATAGACATGACGCCAATCAGCCTCAATAGAAACTTCTAATTAACACCATAAATCATTCCAATTTAAATCATGAAGCACTAAACATTAAAATTTAATTGTTAGACAAGAATTATAGAAATTAACTTCCAATTTTTCTTATTCCTTTTTATCGTCCATGACAAAACTCATGTTACAAATAAGGTGCAAAACATCAATATCCTAACATACATGTGTTGAGGCTTTGAGAATTGATTACAAAAAGAAATATCATTAATTATTAAGAGTGCATATGAAGGCACCAGAACATGAGTTATTTATAATTTTGAATTGAAATATTCTATCTAGTTAAACAATTAGTTATAATAAAATAAGATTTTGGAGACCATTTTATTTTTGTTTAGAAGAAATAGATATTAGAAAAAATAATGATTATTTTCATATAAATTGAAACATTGAAAGATGAAAAATAGAGTATAGGTTATGGTATATACCATATAATCTTGTAAGATGAGTCTAAAAAAATAATATATATAAATATATATATATAATATATAAAATTAATCAAACCCCACCTCACAAAAAAACTAAATAGTTGTTTTTAAATTTTCCAAGCTATCATAAATTATAATCACACAAATGTATATAGGGATATATTTACTTGAATGAAATAATACATGTCTATTGAAGTGGGTTCCAAAGTGTTGAAGTACAACTATTGATACATAATTGATAATTACTAATTATAGTAGAAAATTTGTTTAGTTTAACCAGCATGTGTGAAATACTAACCATTTAAAGAAGAGTATCTAAAATTATTTTCCACAAATGTATTCTATGAACTGGTTGGGAAAATTAAAAAAAATATTGAAAAAGTTAAAACATTTCTTTGGGTGGCATGTGAAAATATTTAAAATAGGAGGGTTGTCCCAAAGGCCATTTACATTTGAATAATACTGTGAATGTTTTTTCTAAGTTGTGTCAACAATGTGAGCAGATGCTCGACAATTACGTGATATTCAATTTTTAATTTTAACACTACATTCATAGACCAACTACATATAAAAAAATCTATATGATTATTATTTCAATATCTAATTAAATTGAATAACTAATATATGAAGAACTAAATAAATAGATTATAAATCTAAAATTTTCAATCCCTCCACTCTGCAATGGAGTAGTACCCAAAAGTAATACTGATAACAAAAATTATGGTAATTAGGATCATAGATGTAATCAAAATAAAAAAATATATAGGAAATTAAAATGACGTCCCCCCAATGGGAAATGGGGTTTTGGACTTTTTCGTAGCCCATCCAAAATAGTCTCTTGAAAAACTATATTTGTGATGAGATTCGTTTCCCATTGCTAATAATCCAAAATAATCAATTATTTGCAACTCGGTAACATTCATGTCGCAAATATCATTGGTGCATGTGCACGCTAAATCTTGAAAAAGGTATTTTCAACTGGTATTTAGCCTCGTCACAATACCTATTGACATTTTTGTTATTTAGGAATGCAATTAATAACAAATCACAAATAATATGTCTGCAGATGACTATTTTCAATGGGACCCATCGCAAATATCTTTTTGAACTCCATCATAATTAAATTCTCTCGGTATTATTTGAGGCAGGTCTCATCACAAATAGTTTAATCACTACTCATCTTATGTGAATATACCCACCACCTAATTTTTTGGAATTCAATTTTTATTTGAGCTATACTCTCCTTTACTCTTTATTTCATTGTTTAAAAGTTTATTTTTTTACAGGAAAGAAAATTTTCATTTTTCATCCTATAGAAGCTTCGATTTTGAGGAATTTATTTATTGTTTATATTTTTAGATTAAATATTTTATTTCATATTATAATTTAGTATTATTATTTAGTAGTATTTATAGTTAATTAGAAATAATTCTTTATAATTAGTTGTATTGATTTTAAATTAAATATATACTTCTAATTAGAAATAATTTTCTTAATAAGAAGTAATTAGTTTAAATTTGCAATAATTAGTAGTAGCATGAATTTTTATTAGTTAAAAATTTAAAATAATAATTTCAATTAAATTGGTAAGAATAAGTATGATTTACTATTTATTAATAGTAATTACTAAAAAATAATGGTAATTAGTACAAACCAATATTAATTAGTAAAAATTTGCATTAACTTCTGCTAATTCAAAAAAATAATTATTATTAATTATAATTAATAATAAAATAATACTAAAAATCATGATAATTACATAAAAATAGTCATAATTACTAAAAATTAGTAGCGATTTATAAAAAATAGTGATACGTATTAAGAATTAGTTTAAATTATTAAATATAGTCAGAATTAGTAAAAAATAGGTAATCAATAAAAATTATTAAAAATCTGTTGTAATTACCTGTGATTAATAAAAACTATAAGTAATTATCGATAATTGGTAATAATGGGCATTGCATAGTGTAAAATAGTAAAAATTAGCAGTAATTATATTTAATTAATAAAGAGGTGAAATAATTTGAGATACTATGTAAAAATTTATCATAATATGTGATTGTTAGTAAAAATATATTTAATTATTGATAATTATTAAAAAAAATTGAGGTAATCAACATTAACTAGTAAAAATTAGTGTTAATTAGAAATACTTTGTAAAAAATAGAAATAATTGGTGATACTTAGCCAAAAACAGTAGTAATTAGTAAAAATTAGTTCTAATTAACTTTTATTAATAATAATTAGTGTTAATTAGTAAAAACTCCAAGTAAATATAAATAATTAGTAAAAATGGTCTTAATTAGCAGTAAATAAAAAATATCCTTAACTAGTATAAAAATGTGGTAATTACTATAAATTATTGGTAATCAGAAAAAATTACCAGTAACCAAAAAAATAAAAAAACACCAATAATTTTTAAAAATTAGCAGTAATTAACTGTAATTAGTAAAAAATACCAATAGTGTTCATTGATTATTGAAAAAAAGTATTAACTAGTGATACTTATAAAAAGTAGCAGTAATAAGTAAAAATTAGTGGAAATATTAATAATTGTTAAAAAATGGTGGTAATTTGAGGAACATTGTTAAAATTAAAGATAATTAAAAAATATTTGTAAGAAGCAGAAATAATTAATAGTAATTAAGAGAAATTATTAAATAATAATGGTAATTTTTGGTAATTAGTATACATTAGTGGTGATTAGTAAAAATGAACAGTAATCAATTAAACATAATAAAAATAGTGATAATTAGTAAATATTGGCTGTAACTTTATGTAAATAGAAAAAATATCTATTATTTGCAATAATTAGTGAAAAACCATAGTAATTACTATTAATTGGTGAAAATAGTTATAGTTAGGGGTAATTTTTAAGAGATGGTGGTAATTAGTAGTTCATAGAAAATATTAGTGATAATCCAAAAAAAATTGAAAAACATAGCGGTAATTATTGATAATTAGAGGTGATTACAAATTATAAATGGTAATTATAGGTAATAAGTTAAAAATAAAGGTAATAAGTGGTAAATAGTAAAAATTGTGGTAAATTAGTCAAAATTATGTGTAATTAGTAAATATTAGTGATACTGAGTAAATGTTAGTGTTAAATAGTAAACATTAGCAACAACGTTCTAAAATAATTGGTAATTAGTGATAATTAGTAAAAAATCCTAGTAATTATTCGTAATTAGTAAAAATAGATGTAGTTATTAAAAAATAGCTATAATTAGTATCAATTAGTGGTAATTACCAAACCATATTGATAATTAGACAAAAATATTGATAAATTGTATATAATAGTGGTAATTAGTAAACAATAAAAAAAATTTAAGCATTAATGATACATAATGATAATTAGTAACATATAAATGAAATAAATAAAAATTAAAAGTATTTAGTAAAAAATATTAGTAAATTTTGATATTTAGAAGTAATTTTAAAAAATAGCCATTATTACTAAAAATTTGAGGTAATTACTAAATCAAGGCCATAATTAGTAACAAGAATTGATAATTATAAAAAAATGAATTAAACTGTATATATTTAATGATAATTACTTAAAAATAGTGGTAGTTAGTAAAATTTGGTTCTTATTATTAAAAATTTCCTATAATTAGTTAAAATTAAATGTAATTAGTGGTGATTAATTATAATTAGAAAAAAAATAAACACTAATTATTAAAAATTAGAGGTAAATAGATAAAATTAATAATATATATAAGTAATTATTAATATTTTTATTTTTTATATTTAAAAGAAATATAGAAGAAGTAAACCACATGACTTATTACATGATCATGACTTGATAAATCATCATTGTAATTCAAATATTTTTACTGTGAAACTTGAATATATTGAGGGTGTTGTATCTTTTTATTCATTTTAATCTTCAAAACTATTATTTATTTATAACTCAGAAAATATGTGTACTTATAAGAAATGTTATTTGAGGAGGTTTTTCACATTTAAAAATGTTGGGTGATCATTTATTTTTTTTTATTTTCAGAAAAGATTATGTTTTTTTGAAATTATCATGGTGAACAATGTTCTTGGGAGGATACTTATAATTTGGTTTCATATCCATAACATTTCCAAACTTTTGTATATGATGTTTCTTTATCCTTATTTAAAACAAAAAGAAACTCATGATGATATTTATTTAACCCCTTAGTTAAAACCATAATATTTTTTTTGAATTACTAAAATTAACTATGGATGATGTATATCCTGGTTTTAAGATAATAAAATTTGTAGTTGTTGAAAAATGAAGGCTATTAAATGAGATAAGGGAATTTTAGGTGTCCGGATTGATCAAATTTTCTCTATGGTTGAATCACTATTACCTAAATGAAATTTGTTTCCTATAAATTTATTTGAAAGGAGAAGGTTGGTTCATATTTTGGGTATTGGTTATCAGAAAATTCATGTAGACACAAACTATCACGACCCGTCCCAGAGGGTCCTAACCTGTGACTACCTCATGCCAACCATTAATAGGCCATGTGAAAACAACTAGTTCAAACTAGGAATATTCAATAAATAGGAGGAATTATCCTAATGTACCTGTACACACACACATATCTCCAAGCCCACAATTCTAAAATGTAAAACCATTGAATCAATTAAGTAATACATTTAAGACCTCACAATAGAGAACAACATTAAATAACTGAAAACTGAAAAGTGGATAAAGTCAATCCCAACAAAAAATACAAAGAGTACATCCTACTACGAGGGCACAGACAATGTCAAAAGTACACTCCCAAAAAACACCTTGATCTATCATGACCCGGCTATGCTCCACCCTCTCCCTATCCTCCCAAGACACCGTTAAAAGTGTCATCATTTTCAAGAGATAAATAATGTGTGGGAATGTCTATTGTGGTGATTCAGTACAATAATACTCAATAAGATACCTAAAAAACAAAAAACACAAATCAGCAAGTATAGTCATCTCAATAAAAGATATAAAGATCATTGTAGAATAAAAAAACCTAAATATAATCAAGAGAGATGCCACACCATCAGGTATTCATAAAAAACTATCAGCCTTAGGATTCTACTCAAATGTAACGACCCGTAAAATTCAAGGGAAATTTTTTCTTAATTTTCTTTAGAATTTTACAAGAGCGCGGTTTCAGACGGAACCTGATTCTGAGGCCCGGAGTGCCTAGAATCAATTTCTGAAGATTGGCTCGGGTACGTTCAGTGAACGAACGAGCGGGAATTCCTAACTTTTGATCCGGTGCTCGGAATTGAAATCTGAGGGCCCCGATGAACTCGCAGTGCCGATATTCGCTTAAAGAGACCTTTTCGGAAGTTGCGTTTGTTTCGGGACGAAAGTTAGTTTTTGGGAGAATTATAAAAAGTTGAATAAAAAATTGTGGAATTCTTTTTATTTTACTTTTGTAGGTTAACTCCTCTCAAAGGGAGTTAGGGGTGGGACCCACACCCACTTAACCTCCCTTGAGAGGATTAAGTGTGGTGGGACCCACACGAACCTAAACCTCTCATCTTCTCCCTTAAACTCCCCTTTTAATTTAAGATCGCAAGTTGGTTAATTAATGGCTTGAGTTGCCTTAATTCAAACCTTTGAAATTCAAATGGTGGGATTGACTTAATAAAATAAGCTCTTAGCTTATTTTGTTGTGTTAGAACTCTTTAGCCATCTTGAGAGATTTTGAGAGCTTTTCTTCATTCTTCAATCTTTGATGAAGAATGCTCAACTTGACAAAGAATGCTCAAGCTCCGGCGAAGAACGCCTCTCCTCTCTTCTTCGTCTTCCGTGTCAACGAGAGGGAACGCAGCTTCCTCCTCGGACTCCCTTCATCGGCATACGAAGATTCGCCATCGACGTATCTCTTCGGACGTACCTCTTCGTCATCGGATTTGACGAACGACTACCGCGACGCCCGACCTCCGCGACGTTGTCTTCCGCGGGACGTTGACAAATCTTCGAACCTATACCCAAGGTAGGGGTTGTTGTATTTTGTTTATTTATTTATCCTTGTTCGTGGTTCATGTATGATTAACGAAAGGATTTTTAAGTTGTGTTATCTTTTAACGTGAGGGGGCCGGGCCGCATGAACACGGCCGAACCCCCTCCATCGTTCTTGTTGATTTACCTTGCGGGTGGAAACAAGGTGGTGTGGTGCCGTCGCACCACGCGGTTAATCGTGCGATTATATTACGCGACGCCGTCGTGCCGCGCCATGGAAGAATCATCAAGAACGTGACGCTGTCGCGCCGCGTTGAAGGAAATCAAAGGCGCGACGGAGGGGCGCGGTGCCGTCGCACCGCGCCGGACAACGAACACCACGGCCGGTTCCGGGCCGCTGTGGGACGAGAAGACCGGCGGCCGGGCCGCCGGCGTCGGAAGCCGAAAAGGGGACCGGATTTTCCGGTCCCGTTGGAGAAAACCGGCCGGCAGTTGGCCGGCCGGAAGGTCAAAGGCCGGGGGAAAATTAATCCCCCGGCCAGCTTCTAAAACCCCGCCTCATTTATGAGGGGGGGTGGTTTCCTTGAGGGGGGGCAGGCGGCCCCCCGGATCCTCCTCAAAGCGGGCCCCCAGGAGGGGGGCCATTGTTTGACAAAACGGCGTGGCTATGCCGCGCCGCCATTTGAAGAAGCGGGGGGCTTTGCCCCCCCCCCCCCCCCCCCCCCCCCCCGCGTGCTGCCTCCGTGCGGCGCCAGGCCGCCGCACCGCCGCGCCGCCGGCCGGCCGGCCGGCCGGGCCGGGTCGGACCCGGGTAGACCCGGTTCGGGCCGACCCAGGGGGGGTCGGGCCGGGTCGGCCCGGACCCGGACCCCCCCCCGTTTCGAATCAGTTTCGGTCTTTTGGCTATAACATGAGCCACGGACCTCCGATTGACGAACCGTCTGCGGCAACACGATCCTTGGATCGAGACGGTCGTTTCGGTATATCGCACTCAAGGTTTCAGATTACTTTGAGTTCGGCCGGGTTGGTTCGTTCACGAAACCAACCGGGCCTTCGGAACGGAAACACTCATATCTTAAGCTAGGGACGTCCGATTGACATGCCGTCAGCTGTGTTGTGTTCCTCTTAGTGAGACAGATCTTTTGGCATACTCCGCCCGAAGTTTGGACGCAGTTGGAGTACGGCTAGGTTGGTTTGTCTTTAAAAACCAACCGGGCCCCGGGGACGAAAATGCCAATAACTCTCAGACCGGGCGTCCGATCGACGCGCCGTCTGTTGCGTGGAGTTCCTGTTGATGATATGGAACTTTTGGATACATCAACTATGGACTTTGTGACAGTTGATGTATCAGCCTCTCAGCTCGTGGAGCGGACCCTCCGAACGAGCTTGCTGTGTGCGGGAACCCTAGTGCTGGCTGCGACTGTTACTGTGACTACTACTACTGCTACTGTGACTGCGACGACGACAGTACAGAGATCCTGTGTGGATTCGACGACGACGACTACAACACTCAGCGATCCTACGTGGGTCAGTTCTACAGGTCCTGTGTGGGCCCGATCCTGTCTGGGTCCGATCCTGTGTGGGTCTTTGCGATCAGCGGTCCTGTGTGATCTAGTGCCTACAGGTCCTACGTGGGCCCGATCCTGTGTGGGTCTTTTGCGGGGGTTAGTTACCTATCGATCCTTTGTGGGTCCGACGACTTAGATGGATCAGAGATCATCATTATCTTCTTTCGAATAAGTATACCTGTGTGAGATGAATCCTGTTGCTTTCCTGTGTGGATTGTGTTGTGCTATCCTGTGTGGATTACGTTTTGCTTTCCTATGTGGAATACGTTTACTTTCCTGTGTGGACTGAGTTGCACTTGGGCTCGGAGGTTGGAGCATATTTGAAATTTATTACTTAGGTATATGTATGGGCATATACCTAAGCAGTGTCGGTTGATACTTCGTGATTGTACCTTTCTTCGTGGTTTATCCTTTGTGGATTTTAGATACCTTCAGGGGTCTCGGGGTCCCTACTGAGTAGCTTATACTCATCCCTGCACGGGCTTTGCCCGCACTACGTTGTGTTGGTTGCAGAAGACGGACAGCGTTGATCTCAGCTGAGGCTTGCAGAGCAGGACTGTACCTGGAGGTGGACCATTGGACGGGACGTGCTCGGAGCGGACGGCGGGACCCGTGGAGCAGTGGAGCTATCTGTACCCACCCTTCAGGTGGGATTTCCAGTGGACAGCTTGTTGTAGCGGCTTTTACTTTTCAGTTGCTGTTTTCCCTTTCGAGTTGTACTTTACTTTCAGTTTGGGTTTGTATACTGGCCCATTTACTTTTCCGCACTTTCAGTTGTACTCTACTTTTGCTTAGTGTTTACTTTCCGCTTGCTTACTCTGTGGTGTTTGTTTACTTTAGATAGGCAATGCCTTCCCTTTTTACCGGGATTTACGCCTTGGTGCTAGTCGCTAGCCCCAGGCCTATGGAAGGCGGGCTTGGGGTAGTCACGGCACGGACCCCGAAGGCGGGTCGTGACATCAAAGTAATTATCATTTTGGGAGAACGTGCTCCATGATCCATGATATCATTTCAGACACTCAACAAGGAGGTATTACTCATTTTTCCCTTCCCAAGATAACATGTTGTCATATAAAGACATTGATTCATATATAAGTGGTTACACCAAGAACTACTGGGGGACACTACAAACCCAATTGAGGTCAACCTTATATTTAAGGGATCATATGCCAATGATTCCACAAACTCTTTTGATATGTCCTACTAGATAGAGTATTGATTCCTTATAAAGGGAGATCATTCTGATTTCACATAATCCCATTAGGGATGGTATAGGATCGCACTCTAGTGCCACAGGGAGACACCACAACTAAATCTAAGGTTTAGCCTCAATATAGGATCAAAATTCAATGATATGGTTGTAATGTCACAATGTATCCTCAAGGAAAGGAACAAGGGAGAAAACACAACCTATAATAGTCCAAACTAAGAAAACAAATAGCCTCATGTACACTTTATGGGTGTTCTCAGCAAGTACCTCATTGTACACAGCATGTCCTGTTATCCGAAGTCATGCCCGTGTGGAAGTGCCTCCCAAGATATGTAGTCTCAAAATGCACAGAGTGTATAAGAGGATACAAATCGGGTAGAGACACATGATACTATGTCTTGGTAACCTATCAATGTTCATGTGGGAGTACTCATTGTGTCTTCTCATGTGTACTCCAACCCATGTCTGTGTACATCCTATGTAGATGCTGAGTAAACTAGGGAGTTTCACATGTTGTGTGATATTATTATCACACCACGTGATCCTTAAATTCATCTAAAACACCAATTCTACAACTTGGGGGGAAACAAATATGTAATCTTGAAAGACATGATATGTTTATTGGGATATCTACATCCTTTTGGGATCATATTTTTTTTGATATGTGCACCACCAAAAACTATGATCTGGATGAAACATACAGACTGAGATTCTTCTAGGACTCTAGTAGCTAGATCTATCGGTTTCAGTTTAAGATCCCTTAGGAAATCACCACAGTCAATACATACATTATTGTGTCTCAAAACTAGGTAGAATGGATATTGAAAATCCATTCTGACCCACCTCTGGTCATCCACTACAGTCATCACACTTTGATCACATCAATTATCATGAACCTCTCATGTGTTATCTATCTATATCGATAAAAAATGGTTATTAAATGATCAAATATCAAGTATTCAATGAATCATTGGCCAAAAGGAATCACTCATAGTGAACATTAGAATAATGGAGGGTGAAGTCCAAAAAACATAAAAGCGGGGAACGATCCTCTTCTATTATTAAATTGGCATTGATTCATTATTGTCGAAAAGATGTATGAAGAAGGATAAGTCAATGAACAAAAAAAATCCATCAATATGAAATATACAAATAATGAGTGTATTAATTCATTGTAATTTAATTGATCTTAATTTCTTAGGGATTAATAATTGGATGGAAAGAACAAGAAAAATCATCATACCTAGAGTTTGGATCAATAGTTGACAAAGAATTGTTATGTTTTCATTGTTGATGAGATCAACCAAGTCTGATTGTGTAGTGATCCATAATCAATTCATGAACCATTTTCATCCTCCAAGAATCATATCCTCCAACAACTTCTAGTTCACCAATTTTTAGTGTCCAACCCACAGATGATTTCAATAGCTGTATATTTAAAGATGATGCAGATTTCCATACTGAACAAAATAAAATAAATTCATATATTTATTTATTTTATTTATTTTATGTATGTGATAACTATTTCACTAACAACCCATGCTATCCAAGGTTATGTTTCTCCTAGGGTAACAATACAATTCTGGCTTTAGTGGTTCTATTGGATTTTCAATTTGGACACCCATTTAGGAGTTACTTCTATTTTCTAAGAAAACTGCGCATGCATGATATTTAATTATTTAATATATTTGAATCATTTATTTTAGACACATGGGTCTTTGGAATCACATTTCATCTTACAGACTAGTCTAAAAAATAATCCATATAATATGTAAAAATAATACATGAAAAATCAAAGATGTAACATTCTCTCCGTTTTAGGGATTTTCCTCCTAAAAAAGAAAAAACTACTCAAAATAGATAGGGGTATTCGGTTCAACTCTCAGTATCCCTCTCCCATGATATATCATAAACATTCATGTGCTACCACCAAACATGAAAAAATGGAATTGATGAGCCAAAAAGGAAACTCTCCTCTTCATCCTCAATCTCTTCCAAGAACCCAGCAATGGTCACTCCATCCTCCATGTCCAACTCATCCCAGTTGATAACATGCGATGATTCATGCATAAAAGTTATTAGATTTAACATATGGTAGATATCATGTACCTGATCTAACTATGAAGTAAGAGAAAAGAGTTTGACCTTATCACCAACTCTATGTAGTATTCAGAAAGAAACGATGAATCTCAGAGATAACATACCAAAACATGTAAATATCATCAATCAACATTGAGTTGAAACCCATAGAAACACATGGTCTCCTCCCTTGAACACCATTATCATTGTTATACTATTATAATAAGACTTTTGATGGCTCAGTGTATTATTTATCTACTCCTATATGATATATAACTTCTCTTTTGTAGCTCTCACCAACTCTAGGCCCATGAGTGTCGGCTCACCTGTATCATTCCAACAAATTGGTAACCTATTGGTTCACCCATATAAATCCTAGAATGGTTCCATAAAAATGTTGGAATAGTATCTGTTGTTGTATGGGAACTCCACCAGGGTTAGGTGATCCAAACTACTACGTAAAAAATACAACATGAATGATATCACTATTTCCTCTAGAACCTGAATTGTCCTCTCAGTCTGGCCATCGATCTTTGTGTGAAACTAAAGGATCAAGTGTAGATGAGTCCAAAATGCCTCATGTTATTTCTTCCACAATCGGTTTCTAAAGAGAGTATCATAGTGGGAATGAATCATTAAGGGAACTCCATGAAGTCTCAGTATCTTTAGCGCATAGATATATCCCAAGATCTTTACTGAACTCTTCTCACATATTATTAAGAAGAGGGCCTACATGGTGAGATGATCTACGATCACCCTGCTGACATCATGTATGTTGGATGTATGTGGAAAGCCCATAATGAATTCCATGGATATTATATCCCACTTCCACTTTGGCACCTCAATGTGATTGGTTAGACTCTCATGATCTTGGTTCATAGATTTAACCTAATGACAAGAAAGGAATCAAGAGAAAAACATTTCAACTCCATTATTCATGCCTAGAAACCAAAATTAATTTAAGAGGACCAAGTAAATCAATGAAAAACTTGGATGTACTAACAAATGAGATATAGGAAACTATATTAGAACCTCATTTCATAAATTCATTGGTACCACCATGAATCCTTTGAAAAGAACGTCATGCTCCACAGCTTCAAAAAATCCATTCGGACCATGTCCTATAGATATCTGAGAATATAGGGTCTCATAATCAACATCTTTAAGCTACGTCTCCCACACTCACTGTGAGATTGGAGGGGTAAAATCCATCTATTAGAGGTAAAATACTCTATATCCATCTACAAAGGATAACTACAATGAGGAAAACTGCTCCAAAAACTTGTTCAACAACTATTAACCCAAGAAAACATCATACATCTATCATTATCTTGGTTGGAACCCCATCTAACATAGCATTAATCATGGCCAGGTCCACATCAACTCCAACTACTATGATATGGTTTCCCAAAAATTGGTTCACATATCACCATAACTGAAACTTTGAGTGATTATTGTAATGTTGGTGCTCTTAGAGTATGTACAGAATCATCCTCCATTGTCTTGCATGCTCCTCCTCAGATGCTAAGTACTTGAGGATATCATTGATGAATACTGCCATGAACCTATCTAAGAATATATAAAAATCCTTTTCATGACTACCATTAACATTGCATGGGATTTCTTCATGCCAATGTTCATCACCAATTCCTCAAAGTGACTATATTAACATCTAAATGTTGTCTTTTGTATACCCATATTCTGTACTCGCAGTTGGTGATATCCTAATTGGAGGTCAACCATTAATAACCATCGAGTCTCTCTCAACTGATCAGAGAGGTTATCGATTCTCTATAGTGGATACTTATTCATTATGGTCACTTGGTTTAAGCACTGATATTGCATATATAACCACAATACCCTAACTTCTTTCTTGGAAAATAACATCAGGTCTACCCAGGGTGAAACATCAGGTCTAATAAAGCCCTTCCTCTATTAATACTCCAATTACACCCTCAACTAGAGAAGCTTTGTATGATCCATATGATATGTTGGATCAAATATTGATGACATCTCAGGGTGTAGATAAATGGATATGTCTACGTCTTAGTGTTGAGGTAAACCTATAACATCCTTGGGGAAATTTTCTTCATACTCCACCATAACTACAAGAAACTGGGGACTCCAAACATTCTCTATACCAAGGGTCGGGCCATCCAACTGATGTGTAATCAGCAACACCCTCTTATTGATGATTCCATCCTACTCTTTTGGGAATTCCTTTTCACCGATAATGAAAAAAATTTGTTACATCCCTATGGAAAAACTAGACTCCTCTCCAAAAACAATCATTATGAGAATTAACTATGGATAACTTGTCGATATGAAGAATGAGGTTGTAAGTCCTCAACACTGCTACCAAGAGATCCCAACCAAAAAAATCACCTCTATGAGTTAGGTCACACTATTAAAACCAGTTCATGATCATTGAGGCTCCTCTAGTATGATTCTCCAAGTGTAAGGGTTGAGTCAATGGATCAACCGAAATCTCCAAGTCTCAATAATGATTTGTAGTAAGAATGAAATGACTATCTCTTTTCTCTATAAAAACTTATGAAAAGGTAGAAAATACGTAAATCGATCCTTGTATCATCCCATGATACTTAGGGTCATAGGAATACTTATATTGTTGTTATCATCATCCCTACCCACCTGCTCCCCTATGCCATGCGTAGACCACCTGGGGTGGGGGTGGTAATAGTTAAAATAACCAACCACCTCCTGCTACCTTGCATGTCCCTCTGACACGTATATCACCCAATAGACCACCTTACTCCTGCCACTATCTTTATATTAGCGGTCCTTCAATCCTCTCTTGATCAATTGTATTATGGGTTGAGTAATCTCTTGACCTGGACCATAACAAGAAAAATACTTCAAGTCACTAGGATGAGTCGAGCCATCCTAAGTGACTTGAACAGCAGACCCTATGTCATGGGATTGGATCCTAAAGCATGTGATGAAATTGGATCTCTGAGACTACAACCAGCTACATGATTCTGAGGTATACGATACTGGGTGACCACTTCTATTTCCCACTACTGGTGTCTACTCTTCCAGAAAACATTCTACCAACAAGGCTCACTCAGTAACTCTACTATGAGTTGAAATTCTAAGAGATACCACAGATGCCCTAATTTCCTGGCTCAAACCCCCATCAACGGTTCAATCCTTGAAGAACTGGCCTCATACCATATCAATGGAGTAATGTAAGAGATTATTAAACCTCAATAAATACTCTACCATGGTTATATTTCCCTGTTGAAAATATAGAATCAATTATATACGTACCGATCATAATGAAGCTGTATAGAACCCCTCTCTAAAATGAACCTTTATTTCTATTTAAGATATAGTATTCTCATTCTGTGAATGGCTATCCAAGCTCGGCCATCACATAGTAGTGTCTTGAATAAGACTTGCAATAAGAATTTCCATCTGATCAGTAGGCGTCCTCACAAGTTGGAAAAAGTGAGTTACTGCCTCTTTCCAATCCTCATCCTTAAGGGGGTCTGGCCCACCCCAAAACCTAGGATTTCACTGTCATTGAAACTCATGCAATGAACATAACCTATTAGCATCCTCTTCTAGTAGTGTTGGTGATAATTGTATCTCAACAGGTGGAGGTATAGCTAGTGAACCACACTAAGGTGAAATATATGGTAAAAGGCCTTGTATTGATGTATCTTTCTTGTGCAGAGCATCCTCGTGATGATATAGTATAATCCTAGCTTGCAATTTATGTGGATTCCTCGTGAAATAAAACATTATGTGCCATTTCTATTGTGTATATGTGGAGAGAAAACTCAATAAGGACATGGAAAACATAACTATTCCTATATAATGTGTAACACCCCAATCCTAGAATCTTGGAGCTGGTTCATTATTAAATTACATTTATATGATTACCAAGAACAAAATCAAAAAAGAATGTTCAGTTTAGATATCTTGGAAATACATATTACAAACATGATACCAATAATATGATCGGAAATAGGAAATACAAATAGACGATGTAATAAAATGAAATAAATTCTGTCCTTGAATGCTTATTCATATATATCTTCCTCATAACCTGGTGAATTGAAACATAATAAGGGTGATCTCAAAAAATCATTAAGTGTAAGTAAAAAAAAAGGAATAATTAATCAATATTAATAAATTAATATGGAATGTTAAATATATAATAAAACATTCGATTCAAATAAATAGTTAAGTCAATATCAATATGGAATGGTAATAAACTGAAACTTCAACCATCTAAATCAATAAACTAAGAATGAAAAGTATACATAGATATGTCGATGAAAAATCTCATGGATGAATAATAATTTAATCTAAATGAGGGAAATTATTTATTATTGATATCTATATTATAATACAAAAGAATCATTACAACGATATAATACTTTCAAGGATTTATTCCAAGAATCGAATACATTCAAGGATTCATGATATGAATATAATATTGTCAAGGATTTTTTCCATAAAACTAATAATTTAAACGATTCATTACAAGAATCTAATAATTTCAAGGCTTCGTTCTTTGATTCTAATATTACTATGGATGCATGGCAATAATATAAAACTTTCAATAATTCATGCCATGAATATAATACTATAAAGGCCTTGTTCCATGAATCTAATATGACGACCCGTCCCTAGGGGCCTGTATCGTGACTACCCCAAGCCCGCCTTCCATAGACTAGTGGCTGGAAAATAGCACCATAGACGTATTTCCCTAAAACTTGGAAGGCATTGCCTTTATAAAACGTGAACACACAACCAGAGTACAAGTGGAAGAAAACACAAAGTAGCAACTGTTTGACATGTGTACTAAAAGTAAAGGGGGCTCGAATACAAGCCCTATATAAAAGTACAACTAAAAAGAATTTACAATAGAAAAGAAAGGGGAAAACAACTGAATTTAGAAGCAGCTCCATGATCGTCATCCGGGATTTCTACCAGAAGGGTAGGTACAGATATCCACATCATCACTCTATATCTATCATTCAGCTCCGTGTACCATCTCGCCGAGTAGTCCACCTCTGGGTACCGTCCAGTGCTGGCTCACTCTCAGCCTTTGTCAACGGTGTCCGTCATCTTCATCCAACACAACATGGTGTGGGCATAGCCCATGCAGGTGTGAGTATAACGATACTCAGAAGTGACCCCGAAACCATCAAGGTCCCACAAAATCCTACAAGGATAAACCAAAAAGCATAAATTCAATGAATACCCATTACATAGGAATATAATCATACATATACATAATTTATCAAGTAACCCATCTCAATCATGAGGAAAAACAGAAAGGTCATTGACTCAGCTCAAACTAGGATTTTTAATTAATGAAACCACAGCTGTTGGAGTACTTCTCCTTTGTCGAGCACAGTGGTCCTGTCGTGACTTCAAGGTGCTATTCACTAACCTTAGATCGATGTGGTACTCCTCCTGTCGATTAACGTGGGTCTTCCAACTCACACATTAGCGCTCCTCCTCCATGGGTCTGCCACCTCATACAGTAGATCTCCCCCTAATAGCCTACAGAGGTACTCCTCCTGTCGAGTACCGAGGGTCTAACGCCTCACACAGTGGAGATCCTCTGCTATGGTTATACCTCATCACATAGTATAGCTCCCAACTGGGCTAGTCAAGTCACTCCGAAATGAATCAGACAAGCAGTCATTAGGTCTCATCCAGCTTCTATATCTCCATACTTTGCTTTCTCGTCTCCAGGAGGGTCTGCACCATGAAATAAAAACCGATAATCCATGTGTCACAAAGTCCCATGAATAAGTATCTCAAAGGTATGCTATGTCATATGGGTATCAACACAACAGAGGGCACATCAATTGGATGCCCAGTCTGTGAGTTATTAGCCTTTTAGTATCGGGGCTCGGTTGGTTTCGTGTACGAACCAACCTGACCCTATCTCAACAAAACCCCGAACTCTCAGGGGTTATACTCAAAGGGACGACTATGTTCGGAGGATACCGACACCACTAACAGTTTGTTAAACTGACATCTGCTGCCAAAGATGTGGCCCAAGGAGGTAAAGGGTCAGTAATGGGCGTGGGTCTGGTCCGACCCGGTTGGACCGACTCGGCCCAACCCGGTCTGGGCCGACCCGGTCTGGGTCGACCTGGTCTGACTCACTGGGTCTGACCCAGCACATTGGTCGGGTCAGCCCACTAAGTTTTGACCATGTCCTCTAGGCCTGGCATAGTGGACCGTGAGGGATGTTCGGCCCGATTTTCACCATGTTGGTGGCTCGGTAACTTGGACAGGGAGGATCGGGCCAGTTCGACTAGTGAGACAGCAGGAGCGCCGTATGTTGCTTCAGTAGGCCGGTGGGTGGGAGGCAAGAGGGCAGGCCGCGCGGGGCATGGGCAGGCCACAGGTTCACCTGGAAAGGTGTCGGTGTGCCGGGCAGAGCTCGTGGGGGCGCCGGGTAGCGGCGCTGGTCACCATGCAGCGGCGCGGGGTGCCAGGCAGCAGCGAGGGGCGCTGGGAAGCGGCGCGGGGAGTCGGGGAGAGGTGCGGGGCACCGTGCAGCCGCACGGGGCAGCGGCTTGGGACATCGGGCAGCGGCGCGAGTAGGGGTGCAGGGTGCCGGGAGTGCGTCGATAGGGTCGCGTGGCATCGGGAGTGCGTTGGCAGGTCTTGGGTTTCTTGGAAGCATGCTAGGGTGCACCGGGCAGTGTGCAAAGATGACGGGAAGTGGCGTGGGGCACTGTGGCGTGCTTGCCAGCAATGCGGGGCGTGGTGGCGCGCAGGCAGGCGGGTACCCCGGTGGTGTGCGGGGGTCGCGGGTACCGAGGTCTTCATTCGCCGTCTTCGTCACCATCACCTCAGTGTCCATGTTGTTATAGAATCATCACAAAAAGAATAATGGATGGGTAAATCCTTTTAGGTTATGCCTGCACCCTCCATGGTTAGAGTGGTAGCATTCGGTTCTCATGAACGAAGCTCAACAATTAAAATACATCACTTTGTATCAATCTTCATTCGATACTGAGAAGAATAAAAGAGAAGAATCATCATGCAACAACCCCTACCTCGTTTGGGGTTTGTAGATGAAGTCGCGGGAAAAAAGCGGGTGTCGATTTGTCATTCGTTGCGTTCGTCACATCCTCCCAACGTATGTTTGTTTGTCGGAAAGCCTCTGGGGTAGAAGACCGAGGAAGAAGCTTCGGAGTGTTCTTCACGTTCTTTGTTGGGAGGAAGAAGCGTTCTTTGTTGGAGAGATATTTATCCAAGTTCATCCAAGCTACACCAAGAAGAATGTGCCAACCCAAAATAAAATAATAGACTAACTATTATTTTAATGGTTTGACATGCATTCAAAAAAAATTGAATTAAAAGAATTAATTCACAGAATTAATGGTGGAGAGTTGGAAAAATATATGGAGAGAGGGAAGGTGAAGAGGATCCCTAATTAATTGGGAGTTCCATGGGGTTAAAGGGGGTTAGGGAAGTTAAGGAGCTTAGGTGGTCCCCACATAAATAAAATACTCCCATGGGAGGTTATGTGCGGGTGGGACCCACTACCATAACCACTCATGGGAGGTTATGGTGTGGTGGCCCACACCTACAACCTCCCCTTGGATATTTTAACCACCTCAAATAAAATAATATTCCACAAACATATTTTTATTTAACATTATTAAAGAGCCCCAAAACATATCATCAACTCAAGTTAAAATGAAACTATGGTAAAGGTCTCACTAATCAATCACTGATGCTGCGAGTTCAATGGTGCCCTCAAAATTCAATTCTGAGCATCGGTTCAAAGGTTATAAAATCTCAAACGTACGTTTACTGAATGTACCTGAAAAAAAGTTCCAAAAATTATTATCATTCACCCTTGAATCACGTCGGTTGAGTTTAGGCTCTACCAGGTGAAACACGCCCCTACTAACCTAATATAACTCTCATAGTTTTAATCCGACTCACAATTTAGAAGTTATGAATTTTACTATAAAATAATTTTCACTTAATTATTTTATTTGCAGCCAAAAACTAACTTTTTCTGGTGGTCTGTGTCAGCCAAAGATACTATCTACTTATATAAATCATGCCCTCATGAGTTCATCAGTGGTCTTGTATTTTTAATCTGAGCTACCGTTTGTGAGTTATAAGCATTTGAAATATAAAATAATTTATTTTATTATTTTATTTACAATAAATCCATTTTTTGGATTTCTCACAGGAGGCCCGTGCTGACTGAACATAAGTCGTGCCTTGGGTAAACCGACCATCCTATGTGAAACGACGCCCTTGGATTTCTGATCCGAGTAACCGTCCAAGAGTTATTCCACATTTTCAGGAAAACTGCTTACTCGCGTTAATTTAAGCTTAACAAAACATCAACGGATCATTCCGAGCACTTCGGGCCTCAGAATCAGGCGCCGTTAGAAAGTCGGACTCATACAATTTCAAAGAATTTAAGAAAAAAAATTTCTTTAAATTTCCAGGTCTTTAAATTACCCCCACCTCAGAGATTTACGTCCCCATGAAGCTACAACATGTAGTAGGGAAACAAAAGGGGGGTTCTGAGAACGCATATGAGCCTCCTGCTTCCATGTTCTCTCCGGGAGGTTCTCGTGATATCTGTGAATGTGCACAAGAGGAATCAACCTTAAAAGCAGGACCCACTCCTGTCGATCCTCAATCTCCACTAAAACTTCTGTGGATCTCACCCCGATATCGATGTCCCACACCCCGTGGTTGATGATGTGGGATGGGTCATGCACGAATATCCACAGCTGAGATACGCGGAAGACGTCGTGCACCCGGTGCAATTGAGGTGGAAGGGCCAGGCATTAAGTCACCTCACCTACTCTAATAAAGAAGTGGAGGAGTGACTCTAAGTGACTATAGATAGGATGCACCATCTCTATCCATAAAGGATATATGTAAGGTAGCCAGCTACTCTGTCACATCTCCTAGCAGTTGAATACCAGTCCTCCTGCTGAGCACATCTACAACAATTTTCCCCTTCCAAGCAGTATAGACTATCTCGAGATCATAGTCCTGTAGGAACTCAAGCCATCGTCGATGTCTTTGGTTCAGATCTTTCTGAAAGAAGACACACATGAGTCTTTTGAAATTAGAGTAAACTATAAACTGTTTGCTCAACGAACTATGGGTGAGACTAGCAGTACTTGACTCTAATTAGTAAAACATACCAATAGTTTGCATTGATTATTGAAAAATAGTATTAACTAGTGGTACTTATAAAAAGGAGCAGTAATTAGAAAAAATTAATAGAAATTATTAATAATTGTTAAAAAATGGTGGTAATTTGTGGAACATTGTTAAAATTTAAGATAAATAAAAAATATTTGTTATAAACAGAAATAATTAATTATAATTAGTAGAAATTATTAAATAATAATGGTAATTTTTGGTAAAAAGTATACAGTAGTGGTGATTAGTAAAAATCAACAGTAATCAATTAAAATTAATAAAAATAGTTATTATTAGTAAATATTGGCTGTAATTATATGTAAATAGAAAAAAATATCTATTATTTGCAATAATTAGTGAAAACCCGTAGTAATTACTATTAATTGGTGAAAATAGTTATAGTTAGGTGTAATTTTTAAGAGATGGTGGTAATTAGTAGTTCATATAAAATATTAGTGATAATCCAAAAAAAATTGAAAAACATAGCAGTAATTATTGATAATTAATGGTGATTACTAAAAATAAATAGTAATTATAGGTAATTAGTAAAAAATAATGGTAATTAGTGGTAAGTAGAAAAAATTGTGGTTAATTAGTCAACATTAGGTGTAATTAGTAAATATTAGTGATACTGAGTAAAGGTTAGTGGTAAATAGTAAACATTAGCAATAATTTTCCAAAATAATGGGTAATTAGTGATAATTAGTAAAAAATCATGGTAATTATTTTGTAATTATAAAAAATAGATGTAATTAGTAAAAAATAGCTATAATTATTATCAATTAGTGGTAATTACCAAAACATATTGATAATTAGACAAAAATATTGATAAATTGTATATAATAGTGGAAATTAGTAAACAATAAAGGTAATTTGTAAGCATTAATGATACATAATGATAATTAGTAACATATAAGTGAAATAAATAATAATTAATACTATTTAGTAAAAATTAGTAGTAAATTTTGATATTTAGCAGTAATTTTAAAAAATAGTGATTATTACTAAAAATTTGAGGTAATTACTAAATCAATGCAATAATTAGTAACAATAATTGATAATTATAAAAAAATGAATTAAATTGTATATATTTAATGATAATTACTTCAAAGTATGGGTAGTTAGTAATATTTATTTCTTATTAATAAAATTTCCCTTATTTATTTAAAAATAAATGTAATTAGTGGTGATGAATTATAATTAAAAAAAATAAACACTAATTATTAAAAATTAGAGGTAAATAGATAAAATTCATAATATATATAAGTAATTGTTAATATTTATATTTTTAATATTTAAATGAAATATAGAAGAAGAAACCACATAACTTATTGCATGATCATGACTTAATAAATCATCATTGTAATTCAAATAGTTTTAGTGTGAAAATTGAATATATTAAGGGTGTTGTATCTTATTTTCTTTTTCGTCTTCAAAACTATTATTTATTTCCGAATGATAAAATATGTGTACTTATAATAAATGTTATATGTGGAGGTTTTTCACATTTAACAATGTTGGGTGATCATTTATTGTTTTTATTTCCAAAAAATATTATGTTTTTTTGAAATTATCATGGTGAACAATGTTCATGGGAAGATACATATAATTTGGTTTCATATCCATCACATTTTCAAACTTTTGTATATGATGTTCCTTATCCTTATTTTAAAAAAAATTAAACTCATGATGATATTTATTTAACCCCTTAGTTAAAACCATAATGATTTTTCTGAATTACTAAAATTTAATATGGATGATGTATATCCTGGTTTTAAGTTAATAAAATTTGTAGTTGTTGAAAAATCAAGGATTTTAAATGAGATAAGGGAATTTTAGGTGTCTTGATTAATCAGATATTCTCTATGGTTGAATCACTATTACCTAAATGAAATTTTTTTCCTATAAATTTATTTGAAAGGATAAGGTTGGTTCATATTTTAGGTCTTGGTTATCAGAAAATTCATGTAGACACAAACTATCACGACATGTCCCAGAGGGTCCTAACCTGTGACTACCTCATGCCCACCATTAATAGGCCATGTGAAAACAACTAGTTCAATTTAGGTATATTCAATAAATAGGAGGTATTATCCTAAAGTACCTGTACACACACACATATCTCCAAGCCCACAATTCTAAAATGTAAAGCCACTGAATCAATTCAGTAATACATCTAAGACCCCAAAATAGAGACCAACGTTAAATTACTAAAAACTGAAAAGGGGATAAAGTCAATCCCATAAAGAAATACAAAGAGTACATCCTACTACAAGGGCACAGACAATGTCAAAAGTAGACTCCCAGAAAACACCTTGATCTATCAAGATCCGGCTAAGCTCCACCCTCTCCCTATCCTCCCAAGAAACCGTCAAAAGGGTCATCATTTTCAGGAGATAAATTATGTGCGGGAATGTCTATTGTGGTGATTCATTACAATAATACTCAATAAGATACCTAAAAAACAAATAAAACACAAATCAGTAAGTATAGTCATCTGAATAAAATATATAAAAATAAATGTAGAATAAAAAAACCTAGATATACTCAAGAGTGATGCCACACAATCAGGAATTCATAACCAACTATCAGCCTTAGGATTCTACTCAATGTAATGCTCATTTTGGTAGAACTTGCTCCATCATCTGTGCTATCATTTCAGACACTCAACAAAGAGGTATTTCTCATTTGGACCTCCCTAAAGAGAACATGTTGTTCTATAAAGAAATTGATTCACATATAAGGGGTTACACCAAGAACTACTGGGGGACACTACAAACCCAATTGAGGTCAACCTTCTATTTAGGGGATCATATGCCAATGAATCCACAAACTCATATGATATGTCCTTCTAGATAGAGTATCAATTCCCTATAAAGGGAGTTCATTCTGATTCCACATAATCCCACTAGGGTTTGTATAGGATCGCACTCTAGTGTCACAGGGAGACACCACAACTCTATCTGAGGTTTAGTCTCAATATGGGATCAAAATTCAATGACGTGGCTGTAATGTCACAATGTATCCTCAAGGAAAGGAACAAGGGAGAAAACACAACCTATACTAGTCCAAACTAAGAAAAAAAATATCCTCATGTACTCTTTATGGGAGTTCTCAGCAAGTACCTAATTGTACACAGCATGTCCAGTTATCCCAAGTCATGCCCGTGTGGAATTGCCTCCCACAATATGTAGTCTCAAAATGCACAGAGTGCATATGTGGATACAAATCGTGTAGAGACACATGATACTATGTCTTGGTAACCTATCCATGTTCATGTGGGAGTACTCATTGTGTCTTTTCATGTGTACTCTAACCCATGTCTTTGTACATCCTATGTACACGCCGAGTAAACCATGGAGTTTCACATGTTGTGTGATATGGTTCTCACACCATGTGATCCTTAAATTCATCTGAAACCCCAATGCTATAGCTTTGGGGCCAACAAATATGTAATCTTGAAATACATGATCTGTTTGTTGGGATATTTACATCCTTTTGGGATCAATATTTTTTTTGATATGTGCACCACCAAAAACTATGATCTGGATGGAACCTAGAGATTGAGGTTCTTCGAGGACTATAATAGCTAGATCTATGGGTTTCACTTTCATATCCCTTAGGAAATCACTATAGCTGAGACATACATTATTGTGTCTCAAAACTAGGTAGAATGGATATTGAAAATCCATTCTGACCCACCACTGGTCATCCACTACTGTCATCACACCTTGATCACATCACTGATCACGAACCGCTCATGTGTTATCTATCTATATCAATAAATAATGATTATTAAATGATCAAATATCAAGTATTCAATGAATTATTGGACAAAATGAATCACTCATAGAGAACATGAGAAGAATAGAAGGGGAAATCCAAAAAACATAAATGTGAGGAATGATCCTCATCTATTATTAATTTGGACTTGATTCATTATTGTAGAAAAGATGTATGAAGAAGGATAAGTCAATGAACAAAAAAAATCCATCAATATGAAATATACAAATAATGCATGTATTAATTCATGATAATTTAATTGATCTTAATTCCTTCAGGATTAATAATTGGATGGAATGAACAAGAAAAATCATCATACCTAGAGTTTGGATCAATAGTTGACAAAGAATTGTTATGTTTTCATTGTTGATGAGATCAACCAAGTCCGATTGTCTAATGATCCATAATCAATTCATGAACCATTTTCATCCTCCAAGAATCCTCTCCTCCAAAAACTTCTAGTTCACCAATGTTTAGAGTCCAACCCGCAGATGATTTTAATAGCTGTATATTTAAAGACGATGTAGATTTTCGTACTGAACAAAATAAAATAAATTCTTATATTTATTTATTTATTTAATTTTATGTATGTGATAACTATTTCACTAACAACCCATGCTATCCAAGTTTATGTTTCTCCTAGGGTAACAATACTGTTATGGATTTAGTGGTTCTATTGGATTTTCAATTTGGACACCCATTTAGGAGTTACTTCTCTGTTCTACGAAAACTGTGCAGGCATGATATTTAATTATTTAATATATTTGAATCATTTATTTTAGACACACAGGTCTTTAGAATCACATTTCATCTTAGAGACTAGTCTAAAAAATAATCCATATAATATGTATAAATAATACATGAAAAATCTAAGATGTAACATTCTCTCCGCTTTAGGGATTTTCATCCTAAAAAGAATAAAAACTACTCAAATAGATAGGGGTATTGGGCTCAACTCCTAGTATCCCTCTCCTATGATCTATCATAAACATTCATGTGCTACAACCAAATAGGAAAAAATGGAATTGATCACCCAAAAAAGGAAACTCTCCTCTTCATCCTCAATATCTTCCAAGAACCCAGCAATGGTCACTCCATCGTCAATGTCCAACTCATTCCAGTTGATAACGTGCGATGATTCATGCACAAAACTTATTAGATTTAACATATGGAAGATATCATGTACTCGATCTAACTATGAATTAAGATAAAAGAGTTTGGCCTTATCACCAACTCTATGCAGTATCCGGAAAGAAACGATGAATCTCAGAGATAACATACCAACACATGTAAATATCATCAATCAACATTGATTTTAAACCCATAGAAACACATGGTCTCCTTCCTTGAACACCATATGCATTGTTATCCTATTATAATAAGACTTTTTATGTCTCATTGTAGTATTTATCTACTCCTAGATGATCTATAACTTCCCTTTTGTAGCTCGCACCAACTCTAGGCCCATGAGTGTCAACTCGCTTGTATCATTCCAAGAAAGTGGTAACCTATTGGTTCACCCATATAAAGCCTCGAATGGTTCCATAAAAATGTTGGAATAGAATCTTTTGTTCTATGTGAACTCCACCATGGTTAAGTAATCCAAATTACTACTTAAAAAATCCAACATGAATGATTTCACTATTTCCTCTGAAACCTGGATTGTCCTCTCAGTTTGGCCATCGATCATTGGGTGAAACTAAAGGCTCAAGCATAGATGAGTCCAAAATGCCTCTTTTAATCCCTTCCAAAATCGTTTTGTAAAGAGAGTATCATAGTCGGAATGAATCATTGAGGGAAATCCATGAAGTCTCAGTATCTTCGGCGCATAGAGATATCCCAAGATCTCTACTGAACTCTTCTCACATATTATTAAGAAGAGGTCCTACATGGTGAGATGATCTACGATCACCCTGATGACATCATGTATGTTGGATTTATGTGGAAAGCCCATAATGAATTCCATGGATATTCTATCCCACTTCCATTTCGGCACCTCAATGTATTGGGTTAAACTCTCATGATCTTGGTTCTTATATTTAACCTAATGATAAGAATGGAATCAAGAGAAAAACATTGCAACTCCTTTATTCATTCTTGGACACCAAAATTGATTTAAGAGGTCCTAGTAAATCAATGACAAAAGTGGATGTACTAACAAGGGAGATATATGAAACTATATTAGAACCTCATTTCATTAATTCAGTGGTACCACCATGCATCCTTTGAAAAGAACGTCATGCTCAAAAGCTTTAAAAAATCCATTAGGACCATGTCCTATAGATATATGAGAATATAGGGTCTCATAATCAACATCTTTAAACTACATCTCCCACACTCACTGTGAGATTGGAGGGGTAATATCCATAGATTAGACGTAAACTACTCTATATCCATCTACAAATGATAAATACAATGAGGAAAACTGCTCCAAAACCTTATTCAACAACCACCAACCCAAGAAAACACCATACCTCTATCATTATCTTGGATGGAACCCCATCTAACAAAGCCTCAATCATGGCCAGGTCCACTTCAACTCCAACTACTATGATATGGTTTCCCAAAAAGTGGTTCACCTGTAACCATAACTAAAACATTTAGAGATTATTGTAATGTTGTTGCTCTTAGAGTATATACAGAATCTTCCTCCAGTGTCTTGCATGCTCCTCCTCAGATGCTAAGTACTTGAGGATATCATTGATGAATACTGCCATGAACCTATCTAAGAATATATAAAAGATCCTTTTCATGACTACCATTAACACTGCTGTGGATTTCATCATTCCAATCTCCATCACCAAGTAATCAAAGTGACTATAGCGACATCTAAATGTTGTCTTTTGTATACCCACATATTGTACTCCAAGTTGGTGATATCCGAATAGGAGGTCAACCATTAATAACCATCGAGTCTCTCTCAACTGATCAGAGAGGTTATCGATTCTCTATAGTGGATACTTATTCATTATTTTCACTTGGTTTAAGCACTGCTAGTCCATATATAACCACAATCCCCTAACTTCATTCATGGAAAATAAGATCGGGGCTACCCAGGGTGAAACATCATGTCTAATAAAGACCTTCCTCTATAAATCCTCCAATTACACCCTCAACTAGAGAAGATTTGTAGGATCCATATGATATGTTGGATCAAATATTAATTCCATATAAGGTTTTAGATCAATGGATATGTCAATGTCCTAGTGTTGAGGTAAACCTATAACATCCTTGGGGAAATTTTCCTCATACTCCACCATAACTACAGGAAATTGGGGACTCCAAACATTCACTATACCAAGGGTCGGGCCATCCAACTGATGTGTAATCAGCAACACCCTCTTATTCATGAGTCCATCCGACTCTTTTGGGAATTCCTTTTAATCGATAAGAAAAAAAATGTTAAATACCTATTAAAAAAACTAGACTCCTCTCCAAAAACAATCATTATGAGAATTAACTTTGGATAACAATTCCATATGAACAATGGTGTTGTAAGTCCTCGACACCGCTACCAAGATATCCCAACCAAAATAATCACCTCTATGAGTTAGGTCACACTATTAAAACCAGTGTATGATCATTGAGGCTCCTCTAGTATGATTCTCCAAGTGTAAGGGTTGAGTCAACGGATCAATTGAAATCTCCAAGTCTCAATAATTATTTGTAGTAAGAATGAAATGACTAGCTCCATTCTATATAAAAAATTATTAAAAGGTAGAAAATACATAGATCGAACCTCATATCATCCCAAGATACTCAGGGTCATAGGCATACATATATTGTATCTATCCTCTTCCCTACCCACTTACTCCCCTATTCCATGCATAGACCACCTAGGGTGGGGGTGGTAATAGTTCAAATAACCAACCACCTCATGCTACCTTGCATGTCCCTCTAACAGGTATGTCGCCCAATAGACCACATTACTCCTACCTATATCTCTATATTAGTGGTCCTTCAATCGTCTCTTGATAAGTTGTATGATGGGTTCAGTAATCTCATGACCTCAACCATAACAAGAAAAATACGTCAAGTCACTAGGATGATTTGAGCCATCATAAGTGTCTTGCACAGCGGACCCTATGTCATGGGATTAGATCCTAAATCTTGTGATGCACTTGGATCTATATGACTACCACCAGATACATGATTCTGAGGTATAAGATACTTGGTGTCCACTTTTATTTCCCACTACTGGTGTATACTCTTCCAGAAAACATTCTACCAAAAAGGATCACTTAGGAACTACAGTATGAGTTGAAATTATAAGAGATACCACTGATTCCCTAATTTCCTTGCTCAAACCCCACTCAAAGGTTCAATACATTAAGAACTGATCTCATGCCATATCAATGGAGTAATTTAATAGATCATTAAACATCAATAAATACTCTACCATGGTTATATTTCCCTGTTGAAAATATAGAATCTCTTATATATGTACCGATCATAATAAATCTGTATAGAAACCCTCTCTAAAATGAAACTTGAATTCTATTTAGGAGATAGTATTCTCATTGTGTGAATGGATATCCAGGATCTGCTATCACACAATAGATTTTTGAATAAGACATACAATAAGAATTTCCATCTGATCAGTAGGCGTCCCCACAAGTTGGAAAACGCGAGTTACTGCATCTTTCCATTCCTCATCCTTAAGGGGGTCTGTCCCACTCCTAAACCTATTATTTCACTTTCAATGAAACTCATGCAATGAACATAACCGATTAGCATCCTCATCTAGTAGTGTGGGTGATAGTTGTATCTCAACAAGTGGTGGTATAGCTAGTGAACCACACTAAGGTGAAATATCTGGTAAAAGGCCTTGTATTGATGTATCTTTCTTGTGCAGAGCATCCCCGTGATGATATAGTATAATCCTAGCTTTCAATTTTTGTGGATTAATACTGAAATAAAACAATATGTGCCATTTTTATTGTGTATATCTGGAGAGAAAGCTCAAGAAGTACATGAAAAACATAACTATTCCTATATAATGGGTAACACCCCAATCCTAGAAGCTTGGAGATGGTTCATTATTATGTTACATTGACATGATTACCAAGAATAAAATCAAAAAAGAATGTTCAGTTTAGCAGTCTTGGAAATCCATATTACATACATGATACTAATAATATGATCAGAAATAGGAAATAAAAACAGAAGACGTAATAAAATGAAATAAATAGTGTCCTTTAATGCTTATTCAAATATATCTTCTTAATAACCTGGTGAATGGAAACATAATAAGGGTGATCTCAAATAACCATTAAGTGTATGTAAACAAAACGGAATAATTAATCAATATTAATAAATTAATATGGAAAGTTAAATATATAATAACACATTCGATTCAAATAAATAGTTAAATCAATATCAATATGGCAAGGTAAGAAACTGAAACTCTAACCATCTAAATCAATAAACTAAGAATGAAAAATATACATAGATATTCTAATGAAAAATCTCAGGGATGAATAATAATTTAATCTAAATGAGGGAAATTATTTATTATTGATATCTATAATATACCACAAAAGAATCATTACAACGATATAATACATCCAAGGATTTATTCCAAGAATCGAATACTTTCAAGGATTCATGATATGAATATAATACTATCAAGGATTTCTTCCATAAAACTAATAATTTAAACGATTCATTACAAGAATCTAATAATTTCAAGGCTTCGTTCATTCATTCTAATATTAAAATGGACGCATGCCAATAATCTAAATCTTTCAATAATTCATTCCATGAATATAATACTATAAAGTCCGTGTTCCATGAATCTAATATGACGACCCATCCCCCGAGGCCCGTATCGTGACAACCCCAATCCCACCATCCATAAGTTAGGGGCTGGAGAATAGCACCGTAGTCATATTTCCCTAAAACTGGGAAGGCATTGCCTTTATAAAACGTGAACACACAACCAGAGTACAAGGGGAAGAAAATGCTACGTAGAAACTGTTTAACATGTGTACTAAAATTAAAGCGGTCCAGAATAAAAGACCAAAAGAAAAGTACAACTAAAAATAATGTAGAACAGAAAATAAAGGGGAAAAAAGCAGAATTTAGAAGCAGCTCCATGATTATCATCCAAGATTTCTACCAGAAGGGTAGGTACAGATATCCACCTCAGCACTCCACATCTATTGGTCAGCTCCGTGTACAATCTCACCGAGTAGTCCACCTCTGGGTACTGTCCAGTCCTGGCCCGCTCTTAGCCTCTGTCAACATTGTCCGTCATCTGCATACAACACAACATGGTGTGGGCATAGCCCATGCAGGGGTGAGTATAACAATACTCAGAAGGGACCCTGAAACCCTCAAGGTCCCACAAAATCCAACAAGGATAAACCCCAAAGCATAAATTCAATGAATATCCATTACTTAGAAATATAATCACTCATATACCTATGTTATCACGTAACAAATCTCAATCATGAGGAAAAATAGAAAGGACATTGACTCATCTCAAACTAGGATTTTTCATTAATGAAACCACAGCTTCTGGAGTACTTCACCTTCGTTGAGCACAGTGGTTATATCGTGACTTCGAGGGGATACTCACTAACCTTTGACTGTTGAGGTACTCCTCCTCTCGATTACCATGGGTCTGCCACCTCACACATTAGCACTCCTCCTCCATGGGTCTGCCCCCTCACACAGTAGAGCTCCCCCTAATAGCCTACAGAGGTACTCCTCCTGTCGAGTACCGCGGGTCTACCGCCTCACACAGTAGCACTCCTTTTCTATGGTTCTACCTCGTCACATAGTATAGCTCCCCACTGGGCTAGAAAAGTCACTCCGAAATAAATCAAACAAGCAGTCATCAGGTATCAGCCAACTTCTACATCTTCGTACATTGCTTTCTCGTCTCCAGGAGGGTCTGCTCCATGAGATATAAACCGATACCACAAGTGTCAAAAAGTCCCAAGAATAATTATCTCAAAGGAATGCCATGTCATAGGGGTCTCAACACAACAGACGTCGCATCAATCAGATGCCCGATCTGTGAGTTATTAGCCTTTTATTCCTGGGGCCCGGTTGGTTTCGTGTACGAACCCACCTGGCCCTATCTCAACTAAACCCCGAACTCCAATGGGGTATACTCAAAGGGACGACTAAGTTCCAAGGATACTGACACCACTGAAAGTTTGTCAAATGGACATATGCTGCCAAATATGTGGCCCAAGGAGGTAAAGGGTCAATAATTGGCCTGGGTCTGGTCCGTCCCAGTCGGACCAACTCGACCCAACCCGGTCTGGGCCGACACTGTCTGGGTGGACCTGGTCTTACTCGCTGGGTCTGACCCGGCCCATTAGTCGTGTCAGCCTGCTAAGTTTTGACCCTGTCCTCTAGGACTGGCCTAGTGGACAGCGAGGGCAGTTCGGACCGATTGTCTCCATGTAGGTGGCTAGGTAACTTGGCCCGGGAGGATCGGGCCAGTTCGACTAGCGACACAGCGGGAGATCCATAGGTTGGTTTAGTAGGCATGTGGCCGGGAGGCTAGAGGGCAGGCCGCGCGGGGCATGGGCAGGCTGTGGGTGCACCAGCCAGGGCGCCGGTGTACCGGGCAGAGCTCGTGGGGGCGCCGGGTAGCGGAGCTGGTCGCCAGGCAGCGGCGCGGGGCGCCGGCCAGCGGCGAGGGGCGCAGGGCAGCAGCGTGGGGTGTCGGGTAGCGGCGCGGGGCACCGTGTAGACGCTTGGGGCACGGGGCAGGGGCACGGGGCGCCGGGAAGCGGCGCGGGTAGGGGTGTGGGGTGCCGGGAGTTTGTCGGCAGGGGCGTGGGGAATGGGGAGTGCATTGGAAGGTCCCGGGGCGCCGGGAAGCGTGGTAGGGTGCACTGGGTAGCGTGCAAAGACGCCGGGCAGCGGTGTGGGGCACTGTGGCGTGCAGGCTGGTGATACGGGGCGTGGCGGCGCGCAGGCAAGCGGGTAGCCCGGCAGTGTGCGGGGGTCACGGGTAGCACGGTCTTCTTTCACCATCTTCGTCATCGTCACCTCAGTGTACATTTTGTCATAGAATCATCACAAAAAGAAAAACGGAGGGGTCGGGCCTTTTTGGTTATGCCTGCACCCTCCACGTTTAGAGTGGTAGTATTCGTTTATCAGGAACAAAGCTCAAAAACTAAAATACATCACTTTTTAACAATCTTTATTCGATGCTGAGAAGAATAAAAGAGAAGAATCATCCTGCAACAACCCCTACCTCGGTTGGTGTTTGTAGATGATGTTTCGGGAAAAAAGTGGGTGTCGATTAGTCATATGATGCGTTCGTCACATCGTCCCAACTTAAGATTGTTTTTTGGAAAGCGTCTGGGGTAGAACACCGAGGAAGAAGCATCGGAGTGTTCTTCACATTCTTTGTTGGGAGGAAGAAGTGGTATTTGTTGCAGAGATATTTCTCCATGTTCTTCCAAGCTACACCAAGAAAAATGTTCCAACCCAAAATAAAATAATAGACTAACTATTATTTTAATGGTTTGACATGCATTCAAAAAAAATTGAATTAAACGAATTAATTCATAGAATTAATGGTGGAGAGTTGGAAAAATATATACAAAGAGGGAAGGTGAAGAGGCCCCCTAATTAATTGGGAGTTCCATGGGGTTGAAGGGGGTTAGAGAAGTTAAGGAGATTAGGTGGGCCCCACCTAAAAAAAAATCCTTCCAAGGGAAGTTATGTGCGGGTGGGACCCACTACCATAACCACTCATGGGAGGTTATGGTGTGGTTGCCCCCACCTCCAACCTCCCCTTGGATATTTTAACCACCTCAAATAAAAAAATAATCCACAATCTTATTTTTATTTAACATTATTAAAGAACCCCAAATCCTATATTCAACTCTTGATAAAACGCAACTATGGTGAAGGTCTCACTAATCAATCACTGATGCTGCAAGTTAAATAGTGCCCTCAAGAATTCAATTCTAAGCATCGGTTCAAATGTTATAAAATCTCAAACATACGTTTACTGAACGTACCTGAAAAAAATTTCAGAAAATTATTATCAGTCACCCTCGAATCACGCCGGTTGAGGTTAGGCTCTACCTAGGTGAAACACTCCCTTGCAAACCCAATGGAACTATCGGATTTTTAATTTGACACACCATTTAGATGTTATGAATTTTACAATAAAATAATTGTCACTTAATTATTTTATTTTCGGCCAAAAACTAACTTTTTCTGGTGGCCCACGTCAGCCGAAGTTAGTATCTACTTAAAAAAATCATGCCCTACCGAGTTCATCAGTGGTCTTGGATTTTTAATCTGAGCTACCATTTGTGATTTATAAGCATTTGAAAAAATAATAATTTATTTAATTATTTTATTTACAATAAATACATTTTTGGGATATCTCACAGGAGGCCCGCACTGACTGAACATAAGTCGTGCCTTTGGTAAACCCACCATCCTATGTGAAATGGTACCCTAGAATTTCTGATCTGAGTAACAGTTCAATAGTTATTCCACATTTTTAGGAAAACTGCTTACTCGCGTTAATTTAAGCTTAACAAAACTTCGACGTATCATTTCCGGCACTCCGGGCCTCAAAATCAGGCGCCGTCAAGAACTTCGGACTCGTAAAATTCCAAATAATTTAAAAAAAAATTCCATTAAATTTCTTGGTCTTTCAATTACCACCACCTAAGATCTTTATGTCCTCGTAAAGCTACAACACATAGTAGGGAAACAAAAGGGGGGTATTGAGCACGCATATGAGCCTCCCACTTCCATGTGCTCTCCCGGAGGATCTCGTGTTGTCTGTGAATGTGCACCAGAGGAATCGACCGTACAAGAAGGACCCACTCCTATTGATCCTCAATCTCCACTAGAACCTCTGTGAAAGTCACCCCAACATCGATGTCCCACTCCCCATGGTTGATGATGTGGGATGGGTCATGCACGAATCTCCTCAGCTGAGATACGTGGAAGACGTCGTGCACCCGGTGCAACTGAGGTGGAAGGGACAGGCGTTAAGTCACCTCACCTACTCTACTAAAGAAGTGGAGGAGTGACTCTACGTTACTGTAGATAGGATGAACCATCTCTATCCATAAAGGATATATGTAAGGTAGCCAGCTTCTTTGTCGCCTCTCATAGTAGTTGAATACCAGTCCTCCTGCTGAGCGCATCTACAACAATGTTCCCCTTCCCAGGAGTATAGACTATCTCGAGATCATAGTCCCATAATAACTCAAGCCATCGCCGCTGTAATAGGTTCATATCCTTCTGAAAGAATACACACATGAGTCTATTGAAATTAGAGTAAACTATAAACTGATTTCTCAACGAACTATGGGTGAGACTAGCCAATTGTAAGAACTCAACATCACCCTTATTCACCTACGTTCTACAAGAGTTTCTAAGATATCTCCTTTGCTAAAAATGGAAATCTGGTCTCATACCCTGGATGAACAACATCCTTTTCCTAATACAGTCAATCCTGACATGAATGGTACTAATTCAGGCCATAGAAGACGTCGTAAGGCCTTGACACTACTACCAATAGATCCAACCGTTACTCTCACCTCCAAGGGTTGAGTCACACTGTCGGCATCAATGTGTGGTTACTGGGTCTCCTCCAGTAGAAAACTCGAAAGTGAGGGTCAGGTCAATGGTTTTAACTAAAGCCTCTTAGTATTTACCACAAAAAAAAATTAAAGGAAATAAAACATCACAAGGACAAGTGTCTTTTATTACTGCAACTCAAAGTTCAAAGACACAAAGAAACCACAAACAATGAAATAAACAAAGCTATAAGCATCCTGAACGAAGGCCTTTATGACTAGAACTAGTCTCGCATTTGTATATCATCTTCTGGAGATCCATGGTTGTATGATTCAGCTTCCAGAAGATGTCCTCTCCCCTTTCAACATATTCCCTGCGGTTGGGGTGGACCTCCTGGTGGTGGTGGTGGAAACACCTCAAAGCATCGTCCACCACCAGTTGCACGAACATCTCCTATGCCACGTCCTCCATCGACCTGCAGACCATTTAGATCGATCTTCTGCCTCTACCTGGGAGGTCGCTCATATGACTGTTGACCGTCTGTGCGGAGGTTCGGACTGTAACGAGCCATGTGACAGTAGCCACCGCCTGAGTAACACTACCTGATAGGTCTGGCTTTGTCTCCACCCTGGGTGCCCCGCACAACTGATCCTGAGTCGTGTGGTCGACCACCTGTAGGTATGGTCCTCGTAGACCTCTGCGTCATCTATCTACTACCAGCTAAATAACACTCTGATGCATGTAATCTAGTGGTGGGTCTTGCTTCTGGATACTGATCAGCAAGGAAACTCACCACTAAGAGGGCTCGCTCCAACACCCCCATCTGCGTCGGGATGTTGTGAGAGATAGCTGAAGCTCTGATCTATTTCATGTGTCCCAACTCAAAGGTTAGGGCCTTGATGAATGGGTCTCGTACCATATTAGTGGAGTAGCGCAAGAGGTCGGTTAACCTCGCTGAGTACCGTGCCACCATCATGCTACCCTGGTGTAGATACAACAGCTTCATCATACGCACTGCTCGAAGGGTGGCTAGTATAAACTCTTCCCGTAATTAGATCTTGAAATATATCCATAGAAGTGATGCCTCGTCATGCATCAGGAGCCTCAGGCTCCGCCATCTGCCTGCTTCTGGATGAAGGAGGCTGGCAACAAGGGTCACCATGAAGTCGTCTAGTGTCCCTACCAGTCTGAAGACTCTCACCACAGCCTCCTGCAAATCCTCAGCCGCCTGCGTGTCCATCTCTCCCCTGAACTTGGGTGGCCACTAGAGCTGGAACTCGTGCAGTGCACTCAAGCGGCGTGCACTCTCTATTACTAGGGATGGTGGAATTGGTGGCCCAATAGGAAGTGGTATAATCAGTGCCTCCACTGGTGCCTCACCTCAAAGAGGGCCCTGTAATGAGGCCTCGTCGCTCGGTGGGCTGTCAGTACGTACAACTCTCGAGGCTCTAGTTGGTGGTCCGCGGGGAGGCATCCTGAAAGAAATTGATGCAACACTGTCAAAAGACTATACCTAGTGAGCTGAACTAGTTTAATATAACTTAAGGAAAACTATTAAAAACACACACGCAATCAGTGTTTTCATGCACTGAGTCAGAAATCAGTGGTTAGGGTCCTCTTGTATGGATATGTCGGCCGCCCGTACCAACACTGGACTCCCTGGACTGAAAACCACACTTAGTAACATTAAGATTATGGCTTCACAGAAATGAAATATCAGAGACCTAAGTTATGTGGTAGAACTGACGTCCTCTAATACCAATTTGTCCTGAATCGTCTCCTGGGGCCTGTATCGTGACATCCCCAAACCCGCCTTCCATAGGCCAGGGGCTGGCGACTAGCACCAAAGGCGTATTTCCCTAAAATTGGGAAGGTATTGCCTTTATAAAATGTAAACACACAACCAGAGTAAAAACTGAAGAAAACACTATGTAGAAACCGTATGACACGAGTACAGAAATTAAAGGGGGCCAGAATACAAGTCGAACAAGAAAGTACAACTAAAAAGAAAGTACAACAGAAAATAAAGGGGCAAACACCTAAACGTAAAAGCAGCTCCAGGATTTTCATTCGGGATTCCTACATGAAGGGTAGGTATATATGTCTACCTTATCACTACACATCTATCGGTCTTCTCCGTGTACCATCTCACAGAGTAGTCCACCTCCGGTTATCGTCCAGTCCTATCTCCCTCGAAGCCTCTGTCAATGTTGTCCATCGTCTGCATCCAAGACAACGTGGTGCGGGCATAGCCCATGCAGGGGTGAGTATAACGATACTCAGTAGGGACCCCAAAACCCTCAAGGTATCACAAAATCCAACAACGATAAACCAAAAAACATAAATTCAATGAATATCCATGACATAGGTATATGCCCATACATATACCTATGTTATCAAGTAACCAATCCCAATCATGAGGAAAAACACAAAGGTCATTGACTCAGCTCAAACCATGATTTTTCATTAATGAAACCACATCTGTTGGAGTACTCATCCTATATTGAGTACACTGGTCCTATCATAACTCCAAGGTGCTACTCATTAACCTTATACTGGTGAGGTACTCCTACTATCAAGTACCTCACGTCTACCGCCTCACACAGTAGTGCTCCTCCACCATGGGTCTGCCGCCTCACATAGTAGCGCTCCCCCTAATAGCCTACAGAGGTACTCCTCCAGTCGAGTACCACATGTCTTCCACCTAACACAATAGCGCTCCTCCTCCATGGGTCTACCTCCTCACACTGTAGTGATCCCCACTAGGCTAGTCATGTCACTCGGAAACGAATCAGACAAGCAGTCAACAGGTCGCAGCCAGCTTCTAGGTCTCCATACTTTGCTTGCTCATCTCCGGGAGGGTTCGTTCCATGAGCTACAATCTGATACTCCATGTGTCAGGAAGTCCCACTAAGAAGTATCTCAAAGGTCCACCATGTCATAGAGGTATCAACGCAAAAGATGGCGTGTCAATCGGATGCCCGGTCTGTGAGTTATTAGCATTTTTGTCCCTGAGGCCCAGTTGGTTTCGTGTAGGAACCAACCCGATCGTATCTCAACTAAATCTCAAACTCCCATGGCGTATACTCAAAGGGACGACTATTTACAAGGATATCGACACCACTGATGATTCGTCAAATGGACATCCACTTCCAAAGATATGGCCCAAGAAGGTAAAGGGTCAGTAATGGGCTCGGGTCTTGTCTGACCCGGTCGGACCGACTTGGTTCATCCCAGTATGGGCCGACCCAGTCTCGGTCGACTTGGTCAGACTTGTTGGATCTAACCCGGTCCACTGGGAGGGTCTCCCTGCTATGTTTTGACCCAGTATGATGGGCCCGGCCCAGTGGACTGCGAGGGCGGTTCGGTCCGATTTTCACCACGTACGCGGCTTGGCAATTGTCCTGGGAGGATCGGGCCCGTTCGACCAGTGACACCGCGGGGGCACCGCGGGTCGGTTCAGCAGGTCGGTGGTTCGGAGACTAGAGGACAGGCCGTGCGGGGCACGGGCCGACCGGCTGGGCTCCGGACAGGCCGCGTGTGCACTGGTCAGGGTGCTGGTGTGTCGGGCAGAGCGCGCAGGGGCGCCAGGCAGCGGCGCAAGACGCAGAGCAGCGGCGCGACGCGTCAGCCAGCGATAAGGTCAGGAGCGCGAGACGACGAGAGCGCACTGAAAGGGGAGAGGGGCACCAGGAGCGTGCCGGTAGGGCCCGTGTGTTCCGCGGAGCATGCAAGAACACACCGGCCAGCGCGCAAGGGCGCCGGGCAGCGGGGAAGAGCGCGGCGACGTGCGGGCAGGCGATGCGGGGCGCAGCGGTGCACAGCCAGGCAGGGAATGTGGTAGTGTGCAGGAAGATGACGCGGGGTGAGGTGGAGCGCAGGAGTGCGGGTAGCGCAGTGGTGCGTGGGTGCCTTGGGTAGCGCTATCTTCATTCTCCATCTTCGTCATCATCACGTCAGTTCCATGTCATCGTAGAATCATCACAAAAAGAATAACGGAGGGGTCAGACCATGTTGGTTTTTCCCGCAACCTCTGAGTTTAGAGTGGTAGAATTCAATTCACATGAACGAAGATCAACAATTAAAATACATCAATTTGTATAAATCTTCATTCGATACTGAGAAGAACAAAATAAAATCATCATCATGCAACATCCCCTTACTTCGTTTGGCATTCGTAGACGAAGTCACAGGGAAAAGGCATGCATCGATTCGTCATCCGCCATGTTCATCACATCCTCCCAACTTATGCTTGTGCATCGGAAAGCGTCCAAGTTAGAAGACCGAGGAAGAAGCGTCACAACATTATTCGTGTTCTTCATTGGGAGGAAGAATCTTTATTTGTTGGAGAGATATTTTTCCAAGTTCATTCAAGCACAACAAAGAAGAAAGTGCCAACCCAAAATAAAATAATAGACTAACTATTATTTTAATGGTTTGAAATGAATTAAAAAGAATTTGAATTAAAAGAATTAATTCACCGAATTAATGGTGGAGAGTTGGAAAAATAAATGGAGAGAGGGAAGGTGATGAGGCTCTCTAATTAATTGGGAGTTACATGGGGTTGAAGGGGTTAGAGAAGTTACGGAGCTCGGGTGGTACCCGCCTAAATAAAATCCTCCAAATAATGATTATGTGCAAGTGGGCCCCACTACAATATCCTCTCATGGGGATTTATGTTGTGGTGTCCCCGACATCCAACCTCCCCTTGGATATTTTAACCACCTCATATAAAAAAATAAGCCGCAAACTTATTTTTATTTAACTTTATTAACGAACCCCAAAAACTATCTTCCACTCTCGATAAAACACAACTACGGTGAAGGTATCACTAAGCAATCATTGAAACGGTGAGTTCAAAAATTCCCTCAGATTTCCATAATGGGCATCGGTTCAAAAGTTATAAAATCTCGAACGTACATTTACTGAACATACCTGAAAAAAAGTTCGGAAAATTATTATCAGTAACCCTCGAATCGCACCGGTCGATGTTAGGCTCTTCCAAGGTGAAACATGCCCCAAAAAACCCAACGGTACTCTCGGATTTTTAATCTGACTCACTGTTTATACGATATGAATTTTTCAATAAAATAATTATCTCTTAATTATTTTATTTGCGGCCAAAAACTAGCTTTTTCTGGTTGACCACGTCGGCCAAAGTTAGTATATTCTTAAATAAAGCATGCCCTCATGAGTTAATCGGTGGTCTCGTATTTATAATCCATGCTATCATTGGTGAGTTATAATAAATTGATAAATAAAATAATTTATTTAATTATTTTATTTTCAGTTAATCTATTTTTGTTATTTCTCATAGGAGGACCGCGCCAACTAAACTTAAGTCACTACTAGGGTAAACCCGCCATCGTGAGCACAACGGTTCCCTCGTATTTTTTATCCGAGTAACCATTCAAGAGTTATTGTACTTTTTCAGGAAAACTACTTACGTGCGTTAATTTATGCTTAACAAAAATTCGATGGATCATTCCGAGCACTTCAGGCCTCGGAATCAGGCGTCTTCAGAAACTGCGTACTCATAAAATTCTAAAATATTTATGAAAAAACAATTCCTTGAAATTTCAGGGCCTTTACATCTAATACTATCATGCATTCATGTTTATAATATAATACTTTAAAGGCATTATTACAATAATCTAATACATTCAAGGCTTTATGCAATGAATCTAAAATTTTTAAAGTGGGAAACATTTGAAAAATGGTATGAGGTTTGGGCAATAATCATATCCATGAAAAATTATAGGGATTTCAATGTAAATTTAAATTTAAAAGTTATTAAAATAAATTTATTGTTTCAAGATAATTATAACAACCATAATAAGAAGTCAGATTACAAATATATCCATTAAGAAAATTCTTGTAGAGAATAATCATTAGACATTCCAAAGTGTCTCTTACAAAATTGTAACATTTCAATCATAATAACAAGAATGTTATGGCATGAAGCATAGAATAACATGAGAATAATAGGATTCATGATATAACATGAAAAATACAATATATACACCAAATAAAAGGGAATTGTCACATAATAAAAATTAAGACTCAATGAAATGTAAATTGGGATGAAATTATCTTACTAATTGAGAAGATTTTGAGTCATGTGTTCCAAGAGTGTGTAAAATCAATTGAAACATTTAATATCATGAAATAAAGGGAAATTATTATATAATATATCAAAATGTGTAGTAGATATTGCACACAAAATATGTAAGCAGTGAATATGACATTAATCTTGTATATTTAAATGTGATAGGAAAATCCCTTAATAATATATTAACTAATGAATTGGAAAACCAAAAGGTAATAAATCTTAAATTAAAAATTTAAATACACCAAATATAATATTATCCAAGATATTATATTTCAACATGGTGTTATTTCTTCAATATATAAGAAATTAGGTCAAAAATAATAAAGTATTTCCAATAGAATTAAAATGAGACAAGAATCCCTTACCTTAACCTTCAATTTGTTGTGTGGTATTTATCCTCTTTTATAATGCGTTAAAATATGTTACTAACCTATAATAGAACTATAAACATGTTTATAATATCATATATTAACTTCATTCAACAATTTATTACCCTTTTTTAACATTATTTAATTATTTTAATTATTTTTGGTGAAAATTGCCTAGTTTTCTTAATTATGTTTGGACTTGTAACTTATTTTTCCTTTTTATTAGACCATTATTTCATAATCTACAAAATTTAAACCAAAAATAAATAATCCTATATATTCAATACATATGTATTTATAATAGTCCCTAATATTTAGATATTGTTAATGAAGTCAACTTTTAATGGAGGTGGTAGGTCTTACGTATGCATGAATGCTACTTTCATTTCTTTGTTGTATTAAATTAATGAAAACTAAATGATACATGTGTATATTATAATTCAAGTATCATATATATGTTAGATGGAGGTCTGTGTATGTGTAGGTTTAACACATATCATATCATCATCCTAGTATATTGGTGACACTGGTGTTATTATGTTGTCATAGAATAATAAGGGTATATGGAGTGGAGAAAGGAAATGAAACTAAAAAACATGAGAGAAGTTGTTACCCCTTAATCGGGTAACTTCTTTTGGTTTATACCAAAATCATCCTTGGATTTTTTTTTCCTGCAGGGAGGATTCTAGGATTAGTTGAGGTATGTTGGGGGACTACATGGACAGAGGGTGGATGAGCCAATGTTGAATGAGAGTTGTGGGGATGGGGTATAGTGATTTCCTTTTATATTGGAGGGGGAGTGGAACTCTTGTAAATACCAAAAGTTATTCATTAATTGGTGGTCTATCATACCTAAAGTACCTACAAAATGGAGAAATAATGGATTAAAGGTGTATCATGGTGGATTCAAACGTACACTGAACAAAAATTATTGCAGTTTAATAATTTGGTTCTTTAACTTCTAAGATTCCCCAATTTTATCATTTTGGTCTCTTATTAAAGCATATAGTTTTATAATCTAATTTATTTATCTGTTACGACTAAACTAATGTGAGATTAATTAGAGTGTATATATCCCCTGAATTATAAATATTATATCTAATTTATAAAATAAAATTTCCATGTGTTTTGGAAATTAATTTTAAAACAAGCGTGCTTGACGTTGTAAAACGCCGCATAAACCCAAACTGAGTTAACAAAGTTTTTACAATATATGTATCAATATGTTAATTATAAAAGATTAATTTGTCCATTAATATATCATATTTAATATATATTAACACCTAAAAATCACTTGGAATAATATTAGATTTTTTTTTACTTTTAAATAATTTAATATAAATTTATTTATTATAAAATAACAATAGTGTCAATTTTGACATTATTTATTAAATGTTAATTTTAAAATATCAATATTATATAGGAATTAAAATATATTAGGTTTACAGGTGTGTAACATGATATACTCATCTAAAAAATAAATAAATATAACAATTAAATCAATTAACTTGTCATTTAGTATTTACAGTATCATTTCCTTTAGTTAATTATTAATTAAATAATCACTACATTGGAGTTTTTAATAATTTTAAGTCACTAAAACATATTTAAAAATTATTTCTAAATTATTATGATAAAAATAACCCATCTATATTAAAAAAGATGTGTATATCCAAAAATATGATGTTTTTTACATATCTCAATGTTTTATAAATGTTAAAGGTAAGGAAATTTCTCTTTTTGTTTTTTTCCTTACTTGACTTTTTATATAGGCCCCTTCCATTTAATAACTATCTAATAACCCATAAATTTAAACCCATGTTGGTATATGGTTTAATTATTGGTATTCAATGGATTTTGTACATGTTTCCATGTCATTTTGATCCATAATATTGAGGTTTAGTCCCTTATGAATCTTAATTTTTTCTTAATCATCATAATTAATTTTAATCGCTTTCACTATTCTTTTCAGTCAAAAATGATGTTGATATTATTAGACAACAAATATCATACTAATTAAATCATTGTATGTTATATTTTAACAATTCAAATCACACAAGTGGGAAATGTATGATTAACACTAATCCCATAGATGAGGTGAAATAACAGGTTTTTAGATTACAAAAAAAACATTCAAAATAATGTTTAGTTTTAATAATCAATTTCAAAGAGAAATTATTTCAAATGAATTCAATTTTATAATTAGATGTATAATTTATCTAATGTGACTATCATAAAAATCTAAAATATAATTTATCATTAATAGTAATGTAAACGAAAAGTTTGTTTTAAAAAAAATTGCAGTGATTTTCACAATTCGTAAAAAATGTCGTATCTCAGAAAAATCCAAAATAAATCAACCTAAGAAAATTTTTATATTATTAATTGAATAATTATGTTTATTCTTTAAAAAATAATTCATAAAAGTGTCAAAAAAATCAATTAAAATAGGTTCTCCAATAAAATGTCATAAAACTCATTCTTGGGTGTAACGCCAGCTGATTCAATATTATGTGTAGTGTATGTTTCACATTATGTATAAATCATGGAAAAATTATAGTTATTCTTAATGGAAAATATTATAATTTCTTGTGGTGTCACATGATGTATTTTTAATTGTATGAATACATCAGTCACCTCAACAATCCTGAAATCCTTAGCCTAAAAGCCGAACTCAAAACACTTAACATCGTTGCCCCAAAACAATGTCAAAGACCCCCTAGTCCTAAAGTAGAATATACCGCTCTAATACAACACTACCATGACATGTCCTGAAGGGTACTGATATGTGACTACCCCTAGCTCAACTCAAATAGGTCGGGGGCTGGCGACTGGTGTTGATTAGGTGTATTCTGCAAATTGGAGGCATTTTCCAAATGTACCTATACACACACACTCATCTGAATGCCCTAAATTATGAAATGTAAAAAAACATAGAAAATTCATGCATACATGTTAGATTCCACAAGATAATACAATAATAATGTACTATAAATATAAAATGGATCAAATACAAAACCAACTAAAACTATAAAGAGTCTAACCTACTCCAAGGGTGAGGAATGATTCAAAAGTATGATCCTTGTAAACACCTTAGTTTTTGATGCTGTAGATATGCTCCACCAACTCCCTATCCTTCATGGACACCGCCAAATAGGACATTATCTGCACAAGTCACAACACGTGCAAGCAAAGTCTATGTAGGGGTGAGTAAAAAAATACTCATTAAGAAACCCCTAAAACTAAACACAAAGCACCATGTATAGTCAGATCAATAAAAGATTTATCATTAGATGTAGAATAGGATCAAAACCCAGATATACATAGCAGATACACCACATTATGAAGAGGTCATAACCAACATTCATCCACCAAATTTTTCTCAAATAAATGCTCATTCTTGCAGAACATTCTCCACAATCCATTCTATCATTAGAGACACACAACAAAGAGGTATAGATCATTGGGACCCTCCCACAAAGAATGTACTAGTTTGAGAAGACATTGATACATGGATAGGGAGTCATGCCTAAAATTTTTCCGGGGACACCACAAGACCAATCCAGGTCTACTAGCTAGATAGGGGTCCATATGCTAATGATTCCCCAAACCCTACTGATATGACATTCTAGATGGAGGATAAATTCCCTACTTATGAAAGATATTCTAATTCCAAGAACAAAAACTAGGGGTGACAAAGGATCTCTCTCAAGTCTTATAGAGGAAAAACATAACTATATATGAGACTTAGCATCTGGAGTGGATCACAATCTAGTGATGTGGATGTAATGTTACATTTTACCCTAGAGTAAAGGACCAAGGGAACACATTCAACCTATATGTACCCAAAAAAAAGAGAGACTAAACTTCTCTTGAAGAAAGTACAGGGTCTATACCATGGGTTACACAGTGTGTCAGGCTATCCTATGTCGTGACTGTGTGGAAGAGCCTCACACATCATGATGTCTCCAAAAAATGGAATGAAGAATATGACACATAGTCAATAGAGGCACACTATTCTATGTCGGTGTAGCATGGACATGTTTGTGTCAGAATACATGGCATGTTTGTTCTGTTGTACTCCAAATTTTTTCCATGTACTTCCAATGTAATCACCGAGTAAACTGGGGAGGGTTACAACTCCTGTGATAGGGGACACATAGTGTATGATCCTTATCATTGGATGAAACCATAGCACTATGGTCAGGGGTCCCACACAACGTATAATCCTTAAATACATGTTCTGTTGCTCATGATTTTGTAGATCCATCAGGGTTCTATTCAGTGTCGATCTTTGCACCATCCTAACCTCTGATCTGGCCAGAACCTGAAAATCAGGGTTCATCCAAGCCTCTAGTGGCCAGATTTATATATTTCAGGTTCAAATCATCTCATAAATAATGACCATCAATCTATACAATTTTGGTAATCAAAAATAGGTTGAGAGAGTATCACAAATATATTTTGATTCCATCATCACACCTTGATCACATCCGTGATCACGAACCATACCTATGGTATCAATAATCATCATATAATAACAGTCACACAATGATCTAATACTGAGTATTCATTGAATTGTTGGTGAAAAGGAAGTTCCCATGATGAATGTCTGAAGAAGAAAAGGAGAAATCCTTAAAACATAAAATTGAATAATGAACCTCACTCTTTGTTCATTTGTCCTTAATTCGATATCGCGGAAAGGTTGAATGAAGCAGGATAAATCATCAAAACAAAAAAAAATCAGCAACTTGGAATCTACCAACAATACACGCATCAATTCATTATCGTTGAATTGATCCAAATTCATCTGGGATTAATAATGAGAATAAAATTACAAGAAAAAATATCCTACATGGTGTTTGGGTAAATTATTGATGAGGAACAGATACATTTTCATCATTAATGGGAACCTCCAACTCTAATGGAATGATGATCCATGATATTTTCATGATCCATTGTCGTCGTCCAAGAATGTTCTCCTCCAACAACATCTAGTTCTCTAGGGATTAGTGAAAAAACCCAAGATGATATCCATAAAGGTATCTTTAAAATAAACCATGACACAATGATTAAAAAAATAAAATGATTCTTATGTTATTTTATTTTATTAGTTTCACTCCCATGACATCTTTTCACTAATGTCTCAAACTGACCAATGTTATGTTGTGCATAGGGTGAAACCACTGTTTAAAAATCAACAGTGCCCTTTGATTTTCTATCTGACCAACCATAGAGGTGTTATTCTAACTTTTCTGGAAAATTGCATGGATGTTCAATTTAATATATTTAATATATTTCGAAAAAATTATTCTTGGAATACTTGGGCTCAGAATCACATGTCGTCTCAGTTCATGGTCTTGAATATAATTTATATAATATAAAAAATAATACATGAGAAATAAATGATGTTATAAGAATGATTGAATCTTATATTATGGTTAAAATGAGTTATTATTTAGTTGTCCATCATGTTTTCAATCGAGGTACAAAGAGTGTAACAATCCAAACTTTTGAATAATATTTTGTTTCCTAAAAATGTATGTTTTACAGTGTCACATTGATTAAAAATATATAAATATATATTGAAAAGTAACTATAAATTTTAGACAATTATGTTACCATCAGACTATTAATCAATATGATTGTTGGAAACAATAATAAAGTTAAATTATAATTATTGTTTATAAATATAAATGATATTGGAAAATTAATTTTGAAATAAGATTATAAGGCCCCTTCTAAAAGAATTATGAAATATGAAGCAAATTTATCAGAGCTTCCAAGGGAGATATAATTTTGGAGGTTTTCCCTAGACTAATCCCAAGCCGATATCCAACAAATCAAGCATGACCAAAACTGTTTACTGGAGAAGTTCAAGCTTATCGATATCACGACCTAATCCATGTTCACATAACAGCCCAATGAATGCCCCACCATCACACACCTTACTCTTAGGGTGTGTGATGGTTTAATAAAAGGTTATGTAACAATACCCAAGTATTATGATTATGTACATTATTTTTTTATAGAATAATGAATATCGATTTATCTTATTATTTTTCTTTGTAAATTATTCTTAACACACAAATAGTATTTTTTTAATATTATAAATCAATTATGAAATATATTTTTTCAGAATTAATCAATTTTTGAAATAAATTATATATTAATAAAATATTATTATTAAATAATTTTTATTATATATAAATTATCATTAAAATTTTATGAAGTCAAATGTACTTTTTATTAAGGGTTAAAAACTATTTTTGTTAAAACCAACCAATTTTCAATAAATGCAACTTTTTATTTTAAAATTAATAATTAGAATATTTATAAAATTATTTTGATAAAATTGATATTATTTTTTAAATAAGGACATCAAAATTATTCAATGATGAATTTTTCATTATTTTCTGAGACAATTGAATTTTTGGGTAAAAACTAAATACCGTAATAATATATATTGTGGTTTATGACATCATAATGACCCAATAGTGATGTAATAAAATACTATAAAAGGTATATTTGGAAGAAAACCTGTTTTAATTTTAAAATAATTTGATTTTATATTTTTTGTTTTTTTTCCAATCATTGGTGAATCCTCCAAGACCTATTAAATATTTTAAGATTTTAAAAAACTTTCCATAAATGTATGAGTCTCCCAATCATAATCCAGGGAAATATTTTAATATATCTTTATCATATTCTTATAAAATAATTAATACCAATCCCTTTTCCGAGAAACCATGGGAAAACCATGATACGGTTTGTGGTTTTAAATATTTTAGTGTGTAGTGTTCAATAGAAAAATAATAAAGAATTCCCCCACCTTTCCTATATAAACACACCGAAGATCCCATTTCTATTCACTAAATATCATTGAATCTTTTCCACCCTCTTTCTACTACTCCCTAGATTCATCCCATTGTGACACTAGGCAGCAATAAATCCTCTCCCTTGCCATTGTGATTAGACATCCAAGTAAGAGATCGTTCACTCTCCTCCCTTATCAGGCACATCATTTAAGATATGTCTTTTAATTTAAATTTTAAAATGTTTGGGTAAATTCATAAATAACCCCCTTAATATAATTTTTATTTATAAATATTTATATATTCCTTTCCACTATCATTAATCCATCCATTATCTTTAATAACACCTTCTCCTACTCTAAAATTTCTTAAGGGGTTCTCTCCTTCCTCTACGCCTTTCAATTCATGAACCACATATAAAATTTTCGAATTTAATTTAAATTGGTTATATTGTAATTCCTTTATAATAAGAAAAATATTTTCCATTATATGTTATTTAAATGATGGGTCAACTTTTTTCCCCTATTTGGACCATATGCTAAGCTGTTACTATGCTGAAATTCTATACGGGTTCCTTCCTTTCTCTAATTTTTTCCAAGAATCCTTATATTGTTACATACTTTTATTTTAAATTAAAAATTATTGGTTATGTTTTTACACATCCCCTATTATTCCATTATTATGGTTTAATAATATGAAACTCATTTCTCTCTCATTAATCCCTCATGTGTGCACCTGTTATAGTGCCGAAATTCTGTTAAGGATTTCTCTCTTCTCATTTAAATTCAAGAATTTATTTGATATTATGAATCTTAAATTCCAATTCATATGTTGGGATATTATATTACATGATCCCTAAACTATCTATTTCATTTATAAATTATGATATAATCCTTTATCTCTCATCAAACCATCTTATGATTTTCTATGTGACGTCGTTATGCTATCAAAATAGTACAACGATTTTCAATGCCAAAATCATCATATATTGAATTTCATACCCATTTCTATATAAGTGTTATTCAACATTATGATAATTTACTTATTTATTGGTGGCATACATGTAAGTATTCTGCATTTATTGTGGAATAAATTATTATGTTTAATGAATCCATGTTGTATGATCTATGTGGCACACATATACATGAAAATGAAATGATTATGAAGGGTGCACCCTGATAGTGCTCCAATGTATTGGGTCATGTTTATTATCATAATATTTCAAGTGAAATGACGGTTTACACATCCTAATTTATGAGAAATGAGTGTTTACTCATGCTAATTCATGTGCAATTTGGGTTTAATCATGCTAATTCATGTGCAATGACTCTAGCCTCATGTTAATATCATGTTGTATGTTGTTGCCACAATTCATTGTTATGAATCTCAAAATAAATCATGCCTCATTGTTAATTTTTATTTTTTAATCGATTGATATTATTATTGACTAACATTTATTTTCATCCTCATGTTATTCAATGTTTATTCCTTTATTGGGCTTTATAGCTCACCTTTTTTTGAGGTATGTTCTCAGGTAATCCCATGAAATGATAAGTAAGAAAGAATGTTGTGGTCTTGTAAAAGAAGTTTTCAATAAAGATGTGTATTTCATGTTTTAAGTAGTTATTTAATTTTGCAAAGCCCCTAATACACTATATCTCTTGATCTTCTGAGTTGTGTTTAGTGAAATTTCATGTAATAAATCATGTTAAAATATGAAATAAAGAGATGGGTTGTTATAGTTGGTACCAGAGGGTGTGTTTTTGTTATTTTTGGGATTTGGATTAGAAAACAGTAGTGAAAGACTTAGAGATAATTCTATGTATAAGAAAAGAATCAGTAAATATTTTTGAGGATAGAGTAAGTGGTTTATCAAGAAAATACATCCCAATCTAGAAATGAACAAGTAAAGGTGGCTATGGAATAGATGTATCTTGGGGTAAAACCCGAAAACACCACATTGTGATAGACACGAATGGAAGCTGGTGCACAACAATGGTCCTTGTTGCACTCTTGGTTTGACACTCTCAGGGGACATGTTTTGGTAAATTTATAAAAACCATCAAGAAGGGACCAAAAAATCCCATAAGAATATATGTTATGAAATAGATCATGGATAACCTAAATTTAATCATTAGGTATCAAAAGTTGGGATATACTATTCATATGAAAGTTTATCCTTCTATGTATTCTTTTTTACGTTATTATTATCTTTTTATTCAATCCCCTAATTGTATTTTATTTTTCTTAGTTAAAATATGGAAGGAGTGATATCATGAAAAATACTTATATATCTTCCTAAAGAACTACATGGAAATATTATCCTGAAGTCTTGCTCAGATGACTTTGAAACATTTTCAAACATCTAAGTTACATGAAAACAACATTATGAGGCATCCAATACCTCTAGAATTTCATGATTATTTCAAGGATAAAGTGCCTTCTATTAGAAAATCTTGTGCTCTCAAATGTCTCACCATGCTAAGAGTGGGAAGTACCATTTGGGACTTTTAATATTATTCTATTTATTCCAAATAATGATATGAGGCCGAATTAATATATTAAAATCCAATCAAAAAACATGAAATTTCTTGAAGATACATCCTTTTTATTCTCTAAAAAAATGAATATTGTGTAGTGTCAAGTGGTATGTACCATCATGTATTCTATCCCAGATGGTTTTACATAGTTATTTTCCTGAATATGATACATTGATGATTCACTAATTCAAAACTTCCAAAAAACTGAATATTTTTAGTTTGAATGATAATATAAGAATATTTTGTTTAGGAATTTTTGTGTCATAATGGCCTAGTGACTACCTATAAAATGTCGTGAATGAAATTAAAATAAATAAACATAATGAAACATAATGTAATATAAAAGATCATGTTTGTCTCTCATATTTAGAGGGCCGGTTTTTAGCTTTAAAAGATTTGTTTACTGGCTATCTCATATTTCACAAAAAAAATCATTTGTCAAAGAATGTTTTCACTGTTACAAAAAAAACATGTAGAGGTTGTGTTAATATAATTGGAATGATTTAAGAACACAAATTATGATTTTAAGACAACTATATAAATTTTTTGATTTGTTTAGTAGATGGTGATGATAATCTATGGATGAAGTCAATTATCTGAGATGTTTCATCAAAAAAATTCCTCCTATTGAAATAAAGGGTAAAAAGTGAGATAGGGTGATATATTATTTATTTGTGAACATTTCCTTAGTGGAAATTAAGAAACATTGAGTTTCTCTGCTATGTAATACAGAAAATTTTTATATTTTTTGAATTATGTTTCACCATAGGATATTATGAACCCAAAATCATTTTTAATCAAAACACACTCCATGGAAGCAATAAAAAAATGTACATCTACTACACCATTTAGAAATGAAGTCCACCATTGAAAATATTCAATGTGATTCCTCATTCAAAATAAAATAAAAAATCTATCATGAATAAAAATATCTTCAATCCAATAATACATAAACTACAACCTATCCAATTACCCCTAATAAAAATTAGCATGTATGAATACACAGTGAATTAAATTAGCCTAGTTCACCATAAACAAGTCAATAAAACCTCAAAAATGACTATATCCACACAATGAATTAAATTTGTGAACAATATTCATTCAAGTATCAAAAAAAATATTTTAAATCATCCTCATATTTGAGTAAAATTATCCATAGACAATATCTCCACAACCTGAAATCAATTAACCAATAAATAATCTACAACTCTCATCTAACACCACATTAGTGAAAAGAGATTCAAATTTTTTAAATAATTTAATAAATTATTCAATAAAAGGATGGATGATGAAATATTACATAATAAATTTCATCATGAAAGAACTAAATGAAATATATTTTTCACCATCAACACAATGATAAATAGACATGACCCCAATCACCCTCAATGGTAACTTCTAATTAACACCATAAATCATTCCAATATCAATCATGAAGCACTAAAAATTAAAATTAAATTTTTATACAAGAATTCTAGAAATAATCTTCCAATATTATTTATTCCTTTTTATCATCCATGACAAAACACATGTTACAAATAAGGCACAAAACATCAATATCCTAACATACATGCATTGAGGCTTTGAGAATTGATTACAAAAGAGACATATGGTTAAATATTAAGAGTGCATATGATGGCCCAAGAACATGAGTTATATATAATTTTGAATTGAAATTTTTTATCTAATTAAATATTTAGTTAGAATAAAATAAGATGTTGGAGGCCATTTTTTTTATTTAGTAGAAATAGATATTAGAAAAAATAGTGATTATTTTCTTAAAAATTTAATCATTGAAAGATGAAAAATAGAGTTTAGGTTATGGTATATATCATTTAATCCTGTAATATGAGTCTAAACAAATAATATATATATATATATATAATATAAAAAATTAATCAAACCCTACCTCACTAAAAAATAAAATAGTTGTTTTTAAATTTTCCAAGGTATCCTAAATTATAATCACACAAATCTATATAGGGATATATTTACTTGAATGAAATCATACATGTCTATTGAAGTGGGTTCCAAAGTGTAGAAGGAAAACTATTGATACATAGTTGATAATTTCTAAATATAGTAGAAAAATTGTTTAGTTAAACCAGTATGTCTGAAATACTTACCATTTAAAGAAGAGTATCTAAAATTATTTTCCACCAATGTATTCTAATAATTGGTTGGGAAAATTACAATAAATATTGAATAGGTAAAACATTTCTTTGGATGGAATGTGAAAATATTTAAAGTAGGAGGGTTGTCTCAAAGTCCATTTACATTTGAATAATAGTGTAAAAGTTTTGTCTATGATGTCTCAACAATGTGAGAAGATGCTTCATAATCACGTGATATTCAATTTTAATTTTTAACACTACATTCATAGACCCACTATATATACAAAAGTCTATATGATTATGATTTCAATATCTAATTAAATTGAATAACTAATATGTGAAGAACTAAATAAATAGATGATGAAATCTAACATTGTCAATCCCTCCACTCTCCAATGGAGTAGTATCCAAAATTCATTCTGATAATAATAATTTTGGTAATTAGGATCATAGATGAAATCAAAATAAAAAAATATATATGAAATTAAAATGATGTCCCCCAAATGGGAAATTGTGTTTTGGACTTGTTCATTTTCCCATCCCAAATAGTCTCTTGAAAACCACTATTTGTGACGAGATTCGTTCCCCATTGCTAATAATCCAAAATAATCAATTATTTGCAACTGGGTAACATTCATGTCGCAAATATCATTGGAGCATGTGCACGCCAAATCACAAAAAAGGTATTTGCAACTGGTATTTACCCTCGTCACAAATACCTTTCCATATTTTTGTCATTTGGGAATGAAATTAATAACAATACACTGTCTGTAGATGAATATTTTAAATTCAACTCATCACAAATATCTTTTTGAACTCCATAATACTTAATTTCTCTCAGTAGTATTTGAGATAGGTCTCATCGCAAATAGTTTCATCACTACTAATCTTACGTGAATATACCCCCACCTAATTTTTTGGAATTCAATTTTTATTTGAGTTATACTCTCCTCTACTCTTTATATCATTGTCTAAAATATTAATTTTTTACAGGAAAGAAAAATTTCAAAATTTCATCCTATAGATGCTTCGATTTTGAGGTATTCATTTACTGTTTTTAATTTTAGATTCAATTATTTTATTTCATATTAAAATTTAGTATTGTTATTTAGTAGTATTAAGAGTTAATTAGAAATATTTCTTTATAATTAGTTGTATTGATTTTAAATTAAATATATAGTTCTTATATTGCAATAATTTTTTTAATGAAAGTTATTAGTTTAAATTTTCAATAATTAGTAGTAGCTAGAATTATTATTACTTACCAAATTAGAATAATAATTTTAATGACATTCGTAAGAATAAGTATGATATACTATTGATTAATTGTAATTACCAACAAATAATGGAAATTATTAAAAACCAACATTAATTAGTAATGATTTGCATTAATTTGTGCTAATTCTTAAAAAATAATGATTATTATTTATAATTAGTAAAAAAATAATACTAAAAAAGCATGATAATTACTTAAAAATAGTCATAATTACTAAAAATTAGTAGATATTTCTAAAAAATAGTGATATGTATTAAGAATTACTTTAAATTATTAAAAATAGTCACAATTAGTAAAAAAACTGGTAATCAATAAAAAGTATTAAAAATCAGCTGTAATTAACTGTGATTAGTAAAAACTAGAAGTAATTATCGATAATTGGTAATAATGAGCATTACACAGTGTAAAATAGTAAAAATTAGTATTAATTAATTGTAATTAATAAAAAGGTGCAATAATTAAATATATTATGTAAAATTTAACGGTAATATGTGATTTTTAGTAAAAATAGATTTATGTATTGATAATTATTAAAAAAATGAGGTAATCATCTATAATTAGTAAAAATTATTGTTAATTAGAAATACATTGTAAAAAATAGAAATAATTTATGCTACTTATCAGAAAATAGCATTAATTAGTAAAAATGAGTTGTAATTAACTTTTATTAATAATAATTAGCGTTAATTAGTAAAAACCCTTAGTAATTAACAATAATTAGTAAAAAATGGCCTTACATAGTAGTAAATAAAAAAATATCATTAATTATTATGAAATTGTGGTAATTACTATAAATTATTGGTAATTAGAAAAAATTAGCAGTAACCAAAAAAAATTAATAAAAAATACAAATAATTATAAAAAAATTAGCAGTAATTGACTGTTATTAGTAAAAAATACTAATAGTTAGAATTAATTATTGAAATATAGTATTAACTAGTGGTACTTATAAAAATTAGTAGGAATTAGTACAAATTAATGGAAATTATAAATAATTGTTAAAAAATGGTGGTAATTTGAAAATCATTATTAAAATTAAAGATAATTAAAAAATATTTGTAATAAACAGCAATAATTAATAGTAATTAGGAGAAATTATTAAATAATAATGGTAATTTTTGGTAATTAGTATACATTAGTGGTGATCATTATAAATTAGCAGTAATTAAAAAAAATTATAAAAATAGTGATAATTAGTAAATATTGGCAGTAATTATATTTATTTAGCAAAAAAATATCTATTATTAGAAATAATTAGTGAAAACCCATACTAATTACTATTAATTGGTGAAAATAGTTATTTAGGGGTAATTTTTAAGAGATAGTGTTAATTAGTAGTTCATAGAAAACCTAAGTGATAATCCGAAAAAATTTGAAAAACATAGGAGTAATTATTGATAATTAGTGGTGATTACTAAAAATAAATGGTAATTAAAGGTAATTAGTAAAAAATAATGTTAATTAGTGGTAATTAGTAAAAATTATGGGTAATTAGTCAACATAAGGTGTAATTAGTAAATATTAGTGATACTGAGTAAATGTTAGTTGTAAATAGTAAACATTAGCAATAATTTGCTAAAATAATTGGTAATTAGTGATAATTAGTAAAAAAATCATGGTAATTATTAGTAATTAGTAAAAAATAGCTATAATTAGTATCAATTTGTGGTAATTACAAAAACATATTGATAATTAGACAAAAATATTGATAAATTGTATATAATAGTGGTAATTAGTAAACAATAATGGTAATTTGTAAGCCTTAATAATACATAATGATAATTAGTAACATATAAATGAAAAAAATAAAAAGTAATAGTATTTAGTAAAAATTAGTAGTAAATATTGATATTTTGCAGTAATTTTAAAAAATAGCAATTATTACTAAAAATTTGAGGTAATTACTAAATCTATACGGTAAATAGTAATAAGTATAGATAATTCTAAAAAACATTGAATTAAATTGTATATTTTTAATGATAATTACTTAAAATTAGGGTTAGTTATTAAAATTTGTTTCTTATTAGTAAAATTTTTCCTTAATTAGTAAAAATTAAATGTAATTTGTGGTGATTAATAATAATTAAAAAAATATACACTAATTATTAAAAATTAGTGGTAAATAAATAAAATTCATATTATATATAAGTAATTGTTAATATTTTTATTTTTTATATTTAGATTAAATATAGAAGAATTAAACCGCATAACTTATTACATGATCATGACATGATAAATAATCATTTTAATTCAAATAGTTTTAGTGTGAAACCTGAATATATCGACGGTGTTGTATCTTTTTTTCATTTTCATCTTCAAAACTATTATTTATTTCTGAATGAGAAAATATGTGTACTTTTAGTAAATGTTATATGAGGAGGTTTTTCACATTTAACAATGTTGGGTGATCATATATTGTTTTTATTTTCGAAAAAGATTTTGTTTTTTCATAGTGAACAATGTTCTTCGGAAGATACTTATAATTTGGTTTTATATCCATCATATTTTCAATCTTTTGTATATGATGTTGCTTATCCTTATTATAAAAAAATTAAAATCATGATGATATTGATTTAACCACTTAGTTAAAACCATAATGTTATTTTGAATTGCTAAAATTTAATATGGATGTTGTATATTCGGGTTGTAAGATAATAAAATTTGTAGATGTTGAAAAATCGAGGCTATTAAATGAGATAAGGGAATTTTAGGTGTCTGGATTGATCAGATATTCTCTTTCATTGAATCACAATTACGTAATTGAAATTTTTTTGTTATAAATTTTTTTGAAAGGAGAAGGTTGGTTCATATTTTGGGTCTTGGTTATTAGAAAATTCTTTTAGACACAAACTATCACGACCCATCCCAGAGGTTCCTAACCTGTGACTACCCCATGCCCACCATTAATAGGCTATGTGCAAGCGACTAGTTCAAATTAGGTATATTCAATAAATAAGAGGAATTATCCTAAACTACATTTACACACACACATATCTCCAAGCCCACAATTCTAAAATGTAAAACCACTGAATCAATTCAGTAATACATCTAAGACCCCACAATATAGAACAACATTAAATAACTGAAAACTGAAAAGGGGATGATGTCAAGCCCAACCAAAAATATAAAGAGTACATCCTACTACAAGGGCACGAACAATGTCAAAAGTACACTGGTCTATAAAGATCCGGCTATTCTCCACCATCTCCCTGTCCTCCCAAGACACCGTCAAAAGGGTCATCATTTTGAAGAGATAAAATATTTTCAGGAATGTCTATTGTGGTGATTCAGTACAATAATACCCAATAAGATACCTCAAAAACAAAAAACACAAATCATCAAGTATATTCATATCATTAAAAGATATAAAAATCAATATAGAATAAAAAAACCTAGATATACTCAAGAGAGATGCCACACCATTAGGTAGTCATAACCAACTATCAGCTATAGGATTCTAATAGAAGTAATGCCCATTTTGGGAGAACTTTCTCCATGATCCATGATATAATTTAAGACATTGAACAAAGAGGTCTTTCTCATTTGGACCTTCCCAAAGAGAACATGTTTTCCTATAAAGACCTTGATTCACTTATAAGGGGTTACATCTAGAACTACTTGGGGACACTACAAACCCAATTCATGTCAACCTTCTATTTAGGGGATCATATGCCAATGATTCCAAAAACTTATTTGATATGTACTACTAGATGGAGTATCGATTCCCTACAAAGGGAGTTCATTCTGATTCCACATAATCCCACATGGGATGGTATAGGATAGCACTCTAGTGTCACAGGGAGACACCACAACCCTATCTGAGGTTTAGCCTCTATATGGGATCAAAATTCAATGACGTGGATGTAATGTTACAATGTATCCTCAAGGAAAGGAACAAGGTAGAAAACACAACCTATACTAGTCCAAACTATGAAAAAAAAATATCCTCATGTACTCTTTATGGGAGTTATCAGCAAGTACCTAATTATACACAGCATGTCCAGTAATCCCAAGTCATGCTCGTGTGGATGTGCCTTACAAGATATGTAGTCTCTGAATGCACGGAGTGCATAAGAGGATAAAAATCATGTAGAGACACATGATATTGTGTCTTGGTAACCTATCCATGTTTATGTGGGAGTACTCACTGTGTCCTTCCATATGTACTCCAACCCATGTCTGTGTACATCCTATGTACATGCCGAGTCAACCAGGGAGTTTAACATGTTGTGTGATAGGTTTCTCACACCATTTGATCCTTAAATTCTTCTGAAACCCCAATGTTATAGCTTTGGGGCCCATAACTATGTAATCATGAAATACATGATGTGTTTCTTGTGATATCTACATCCTTTTGGGATCACATTTTTGTTGATATGTGCACCACCAAAAATTATGATCTGGCTAGAACATACAGATTGAGGTTCTTCGATGAATCTAGTAGCTAGATCTATGGGTTTCAGTTTCAGATCCCTTAGGAAATCACCACAGTTGAGACATACATTATAGTGTCTCAAAACTAGGTAGAACGGATATTGAAAATCCATTCTGACCCACCTATGGTCATCCACTACTGTCATCACACCTTGATCACATCTCTAATCATGAACCTCTCATGTGTTATCTATCTATTTCGATAAATAATTGTTATTATATGGTCAAATATGATTTATTCAATGAATAATTGGCCAAAAATAATCCCTCATAGGAAACATGGGAATAATGGAGGGTTAAATCCAAAAAACATAAAAGTGAGGAACGATCCTCATCTATTATTCATTTGGCCTTGATTCATTATTGTAGAAAAGATGTATGATGAAGGATAAGTAAATGAACAAAAACATTCCATCAATATGAAATATACAAATGATGCGTGTATTAATTCATGTTAATTTAATTGATCTTAATTCATTAGGGATTAATAATTGGATGGAAATAACAATAAAAAACATCATACCTAGAGTTTGGATCAATCGTTGACAAAGAATTGAAATGTTGTTTTTGTTGATGAGATCATCCAACTCTGATTGTGTAATGATCCATAATCAATTCATAAACCATTTTCATCCTCCAAGAATTATCTCCTCCAACAACTTCTAGTTCACCAATGTTTAGAGTCCACCCCACAGATGATTTCAATAGCTGTATATTTAAAGATGATGCAGATTGTCGTGTTGAAAAAAATAAAATAAATTCTAATATTTATTTATTTTATTAATTTCATGTATGTGATAACTCTTTCACTAACAACTCATGCTATCCAAGTTTATGTTTCACCTAGGGTAACATTATCATTCTGTATTTAGTGGTTCTATTGGATTTTCAATTTGGACACCCATTTAGGAGTTATTTTTCTTTTCTAAGAAAACTGCGCATGCATGATATTTAATTATTTAATATATTTGAATCATTTATTTCAGACACATGTGTCTTTAGAATCACATTTCATCTTAGAGACTAGTCTAAAAAATAATCCATATAATATGTAAAAATAATACATGAAAAATCTAAGATGTAACACTCTCTCCACTTTAGGGATTTTCCTCCTAAAAAAGAAAACCTACTCAAAGATATAGGGGTATTGGGATCATCTCTCATTATCCCTCTCCCATGATTTATCATAAACATTCATGTGCTACCACCAAAAATGGAAAAATGGAATTGATCACCAAAAAAGGAAACTCTCCTCTTCATCCTCAATCTCTTCCAAGAACACAACAATGGTCACTACATCCTCAATATCCAACTCGTCATAGTCGATAGCATGCGATGAGTTATGCACAAACCTTTTTATCATTAACATATGGAAGACATCATGTACCCGATCTAACTATGAAGATAGAGCAAAGAGTTTGGCCTTATCACCAACTCTAGGCAGTATCCAGAAAGAAATGATTAATCTCAGAGATAACATACCAAAACATGTAAATATTATCAATCCACATTGAGTTGAAACCCATAGAAACACATGGTCTCATTCTTTGAACACAAAATGCACCATTATCCAATTATAATAAAACTTTTGATGGATTGGTGCAGTCTTTATGTACTCTTAGATGATCTATACTTCTATTTTGTAGCTTGCACCAACTCTAGTGCCATGAGTGTTGACTCGCCTGTATCATTCCAAAAAAGTGGTAACCTATAGGGTCACCCATATAAAGCCTTGAATGTTTCCATAAAAATGGTGTAATAGTATCAATTTTTGTATGTCAACCCCACCAGGGTTTGGTGACCCACACTACTACGTAAAAATCCAACATGAACGAACGATTTCAATATTTCCTCTGGAACCTGAATTGTCCGCACAGTCTGGCCATCGATCATTGGGTGAAACTAAAGTCTCAATTGTAGATGAGTCAAAAAGGCCACATATAATCCCGTCCACATTCGGTTTTTTAAGAGAGTATCATAGTCAAAAAGAATCATTGAGGGAACTCAATGATGTCTCATTATCTTTTGCGCATAGAGATATCCCAAGATCTCTACTGAACTCTTCTCACATATTATTAAGAAGAGGGCCGACATGATGAGATGATCTACGATCACCCTAATGAAATCATATATTTTGGATGTATGTGGAAATCAAATAATGAATTCCATGTATATTCCATCACACTTCCACTTTGGCACCTCAATGGATTGGGTTAAACTCTCGTGATCTTGGTTCTTAGCTTTAAACTAATGAAAAGAAAGGAGCCAAGAGAAAAGCATTGCAATGCCTATATTCATTCCTAGACACCAAAATTGACTTAATAGGTCCTACTAAATCATTTACACACTTGTATGTACTACCAAAGGAGCTATATGAAACTATATCATAACCTCATTTCATAAATTCAGTGGTACCACCATGCATCCTTTAAAAATAACGTCATGCTCAACAGCTTTAAAAAATCTATTAGGATCATGTCTTATAGATATCTGAGAATATAGGGTCTCATAATAAACATCATCAAGCTATGTATCCCACACTCACTGTGAGATTGGAGGGGTAACATCCATCTATTAGAGGTAAACATCTCTATATCAACTTACAAAGGATAACTACAATGAGGGAGAATGCTCCAAAACCTTATTCAACAACTACCAACCCAATAAAACACCATACCTCTATCATTATCTTGGTTTTAACCCCTCTAAAATAGCCTTAATCATTGCCAGGTCCACTTCAACTCCAACTACTATGATATGGTTTCCCATAAAGTGGTTCACCTGCAACCATAACTGACACTTAGAGAGATTATTGTAAAGTTGGTTCTCCTAGAGTATGTACAGATTCATCCTCCAATGTCTTGCATACTCCTCCTCAGATGCTAATTACTTGAAGATGTCCTTGATGAATACTACCATGAACCTATCTAAGAATAGATAAAAGATCATTTTCATGACTACCATTAACACTGCTGGGGAGTTCATCATGTCAATGTTCATCACAAAGTACTCAATGTGACAATAGCAACATCTAAATGTTGTCTTTTGTGTATCCTCAACCTGTACTCGCAGTTGGTGATATCCTAATAGGAGGTCAACCATTAATAACCATCGAGTCTCTCTCAACTGATCAGAGAGGTTATCAATTCACTATAGTGGATACTTATTCATTATGGTCACTTGGTTTAAGCACCGATAATCCATATATAACCACAATTCCCTAACTTCTTTCTTGTAAAATATGATCGGGGCTGCCCAGGGTGAAAAATCGAGTCTAATAAATACCTTACTCTATAAATCCTCCAATTACACCCTCAACTAGAGAAGCTTTCTAGGATCCATATGATATTTTGGATCAAATATTGATGCCATCTCAGGGTGTAGATCAATGGATATGTCTATGTCCCAGTGTTGGGGTAAACCTATAACATCCTTGGGGAAATTTTCCTCATACTCTACCATAACTACAGGAAAATGAGGACTCCAATCATTCACTATACCAAGGGTCAAGCCATCCAACTGATGTGTAATCAGCTACACCCTTTTATTTATGAGTCCATCCTACTCATTTGGGAATTCCTTTTCACGGATAATGAAAAAAAATTATTAAATCCATATGGAAAAACTAGATTCCTGTCCAAAAAATATCATTTTGAGAATTAACTGTGGATAAGTAGTCCATATGAAAAATGATGTTGTAAGTCTTCGACACCGCTACCAAGAGATCCCAACCAAAAATATCACCTCTATGAGTTAGGTCACACTATTAACACCAGTGCATGATCATTGAGGCTCATCTAGTATGATTCTCCAAGTGTAATGGTTGAGTCAATCGATCATACAGAATCTCCATGTCTCAATAATGATTTGTAGTAAGAATGAAATGACTAGCTACTTTCTATATAAAAACTGGAGAAAAGGTAGAAAATACATAGATCGAACTTCCTATAATCCCTATATACTTTGGGTCATAGGCAAACTTATATTGTACCTATCCTCATCCCTACCCATCTGCTCCCCTATTCCATGCATGGACCACCTGGGTGGTGGTGGTAATAGTTCAAACAACCAACAACCTCCTGCTACCGTGCATGTCCCACTAACACATATGTCGACCAATAAACCACCCTAATCCTAACTCTATCTCTATATTAGCGGTACTTCAATTGTAACTTGATCAGTTGTATGATTGGTTGAGTAATCTCCTGACCACAACCATAACATGAGAAACACTTCAAGTCCCTAGGATGATTTGAGCCATCCTAAGTGCCTTGCACAGCTGACCCTAAGTCCTAGGATTGGATCCTAAAGCGTGTGATGCACTTGGATCTCTATGACTACCACCGGCTACATGATTCTGAGGTATAAGAAACTAGGTGACCACTTCTAGGTCCCACTACTGGAGTCTAATATTCCAGAAAATATTCTACCAACAAGGCTCACTCAGGAACTACAGTATGAGTTGAGATTCTAAGAGATACCACAGATGCCCTAATTTATTGGCTCAGACCCCACTAAAAGGTTCAATAATTGAAGAACTAGTCTCATACCATATCAATGGAGTAATGCAAGAGATCATTAAACATCACTAAATAATCTACCATTGTTATATTTCCCTATTACAAATATAGAATCTCATATATACGTACCGATCAAAATGCAGCTGTATAGAACCCCTCTCTAAAATGAAACTTGAAGTCTATTTAGGAGATAATGTTCTCATTGTGTGAATGGATATCCAAGCTCTTCCATCACACCGTAGTGTCTCGAATAAGACTTCAAATATGATTTTCCATCTGATCAGTAGTCGTCCTCACAAGTTGGAAAACTCGAGTGACTGCCTCTTTCCAATCCTCATCCTCCAGGGGGTTTGGCTCACCCCGAAACCTAGGATTTCACTGTTAATGAAACTCATGAAATGAACTTAACCTATTAGCATCCTCATCTAGTAGTGTTGGTGATAGTTGTATCTCAACAGGTGGTGGTACAGCTAGTGAACCACACTAAGGTGAAATATCTGGTAAAAGGCCTTGTATTGATGTATCATTCTTGTGCAGAGCATCCTCGTGATGATATAGTATAATACTAGCTTGCTATTTATCCGGATTCATCCTGAAATAAAACAATATGTGCCAGGGTTATTGAGTATATCTTGATAGAAAGATCAAGAAGGACATAGAAAACATAACTATTCCTATATAATGTGTAACACCCCAATCCTAGAAGCTTGGAGTTGGTTCATTATTAAATTACATTGAAATGATTAACAATAATTATATCATAAAAGAATGTTCAGTTTAGCTATCATGGAAATCCAGATTACATACATGATACCAATAATTTGATAGGAAATAGGAAATTAAAACAGAATATATAATAAAATGAAATAAATTGTGTACTTGAATGCTTATTCAAATATATCTTCTTTATAACCTAGTGAATGGAAAAATAATAAGGGTGATCTCAAATAATCATTAAGTGTATGTAAAGAAAAATGAATAATTAATCAATATCAATAAATTAATATGGAAATTTAAATATTTAATAACACATTCCATTCATATTAATAGATAAGACAATATCAATATGGAAAGGTAAGAAACTGAAACTCCAACCATCCAAATATATAAACTAATAATGAAAAGTATCCATAGATATGTCGATGAAAAATTTCATGGATGAATAATAATTTAATCAAATGAGGGAAATTATTTATTATTGATGTATATAATATACCACAAAGGATTCATTAAAACGATATAATACTTTCAATGATTTATTCAATGAATCAAATACTTTAAAGGATTCATAATAAGAATATAATACTATCAAGGATTTTTTCCATAAAACTAATAATGTAAATGATTCATTACAAGAATCTAATAATTTCAATGCTTCATTCATTGATTCTAATATTACCATGGACGCATGCCAATAATCTAAAACGTTCAATGATTCATTCCATGAATATATTAATATAAAGGCCGTGTTCAATGAATCTAATGTGATGACTCGTCCCCCGGGGTCTGTATCGTTGCTACCCCAAGCCCACCTTACATAGGCTAGGGGATGTAGAATAGCACCAAAGATGTATTTCCCTAAAACTGTGAAGGCATTGCGTTTATAAAATTTGAACACACAACCAGAGTACAAGCGTAAGAAAACACTACATAGAAAATGTATAACAAGTGTACTAAAATTAAAGGGGGACAGAATACAAGCCCAATAGTAAAGTACAACTAAAAATAATGTACAATAGAAAAGAAAGGGGAAAACAGCTGAATGTAGAAGCAGCTCCATGATCTTTGTCTGGGATTCCTACATGAAAGGTAGGTACATATGTACACCTTAGCACTTCACATCTATCGGTCCGCTCTGTGTACCGTCTCGCCGAGTAGTCCTCCTCCGGGTACCATCCAGTCCTAGCTCACTCTCGGCCTCTGTCAACATTGTCTGTCATCTGCATCCAACACAACATGGTGTGGGCATAGCTCCTGCAGGGGTGAGTATAACAATACTCAGTAGGGACCCCGAAACCCTCAAGGTACCACAAAATCCAAAAAAGATAAAACACAAAGCATAAATTCAATGAATATCCATTACTTAGGCATATTCCCAAACATATACCCATATTATCAATTAACCCATCTCAATCATGAGAAAAAACACAAAGGCCATTGACTCAGCTCAAACAAGGATTTTTCATTAACGAAACCACGGTTGGTGGAGTACTCCTCCTCTGTCGAGTATAGTTGTCCTGTCGCGACTTCGAGGTTCTACTCACTATCTTTATACTACTGAGGTACTCCTCCTGTCAAGTACCACAGGTTTTCCACCTCACACATTAGCACTCCTCCTCCATGGGTCTGCCACATCACAAAGTAGAGCTCCCACTAATAGCCTACAGAGGTACTTCTATTGTCTAGTACCGCAGGTCTACCGCCTCACACATTAGCATTACTCCACTACGGGTATACCTCCTCACATTTTATAGCTCCCCATTGGGCTAGTCAAGTCACTCTGAAATGAATCAAACATGTAGTTATCAGGTCTCAGCCAGCTTCTACATCTCCATACTTTGCTTGCTCGTCTCCAGGAGGGTCCGCACCAGGAGCTACAAACCGATACTCCAAGTGTCACGATGACACAAGAAGAAGTATCTCAAAGGTATACCACGTCATAGGGGTCTCAACGCAATATAAAACGCATCAATAGGATGCCCGATCTGTGAGTTATTAGCCTTTTTGTCAAGGGTCCCAGTTGGTTTCATGTACGAACCAACCCGACCATATCACAACTAACGCCTGAACTCCCATGGGGTATACTCAAAGGGAATACTATGTTCCAAGGTTACCGACATCGCTGACAGTTTGTCAAACGGACATCCGCTACCAAAGATATGGCCCCAGGTGATAAAGTGTCAGTAATGGGCCCGGGTCCGGTCCGACCCGGTCGGAACGACTCGGCCCAACCCGGTCTGGGCCGACCCGGTCTGGGTCGACCTGGTCTGACTCGATGAGTCTGACCCTGCCCATTAGTCGAGTCAGCCCACTATGTTTTGACCCAGTCCTCTGGGCCTATCCCAGTGGATAGTGAAGGCAGTTCGTCCCGATTGTCGCCAAGTAGGCGGCTCGGAAACTTGGCCCGGGAGGATCAGGTCAGTTCGACTAGTGACACAGCGAGAGCGCTGCAGATTGGTTCCGTAGTCCGATGGCTAAGAGGCCGACAGGTAGGCCGCGTGGGGTGTGGGCAGGTCACGGGGGCACCGGGCAGCGTGTCGGTGCACCGGGCAGAGCGGGTGGGGGCGCCGGGCAGCGGTGCGGGGCACCGGGCAGTGGCGCGGGGCACCGGGCAGCGGCGCGGGGGCACCGGGAAGCGACGCGGGTAGGGGTGCAGGTCACCAGGAGGGCGCCGGCTGGGGCGCAGGGTGCTGGGAGTGTGTTGGAAGGTCCCAGGGCGCGGGAAGTGTGCAAGGGCGCACCGAGAAGCACATAAAGATGTCTGGCAGCGGCGCGGGGTGCGGCGGCATGCAGGCAGGCGATGCGGGGCGTGGCGGCGCACAGACAGGCGGGTAGCCCGGCGGTGCATGGGGGTCACGGGTATCGTGGTCTTCGTTCTTGGTCTTCTTCATCATCACCTCAGTGCCCATGTTGTCTTAGAATCATCACAAAAGGAACAACAGAGGGGTCAGGCCTTGTTGGTTTTTCCTGCACCCTCCACATTTAGAGTGGTATCATTCGGTTCTCATGAACGAAGCTCAACAATTAAAATACATCACATTGTACAAATCCTCATTCGATTCTGAGAAGAATAAAAGAGAAGAATCAAAATGCAACAACCCCTAACTCGTTTGGCATTCATAGATGAAGTCACTGGGAAAAAGCGTGTGTCGATTCATCATCTTCCACGTTCTTCTCGTCCTTCCAAATTAAGTTAGTTTGTCGGAAAGCGTCTGGGGTAGAAGACCGAGGAAGAAGCATCGCATCTTTCTTCACGTTTTTTTGGGAGGAAGAATCATTCTTCGTTGGATATATATTTCTCCATGATCATCCAAGCTACACCAAGAAGAAAGTGCCAACCCAAAATAAAATAATAGACTAATGATTATTTTAATAGTTTGACATGCATTCAAAATAACATGAATGAAAAGAATTAATTCACAGAATTAATGGTGGAGATTTGGAAAAATAAATGAAGAGAGGTAAGGTGAAGAGGCTCCCTAATTAATTTGGAGTTCCATGGGGTTGATGGGAGTTTGAGAAGTTATGGAGATCGGGTGGGCCCCACCAAAATAAAAACCTCCCAAGGGAGGTTATGTGCGGGTGGGCCCCACTACCATAACCACTCATGGGAGGTTATGGTGTGGTGGCCCCCACCTCCAACCTCCCCTGGGAGATAATAACCACCTCAATTAAAAAAATAAGCCACAAACTTATTTTTATTTAACTTTATTAAAGAACCCCAAAAATTATCTTCCACTCTTGATAAAACGCAACTACAGTGAAGGTGTCACAAATCAATCACTGATGTTGTCAGTTCAACGGTGCCCTCAGAATTCAATTCTGAGCATCGGTTCAATGGTTTTAAAATCTCGCACGTACGTTTACTGAACATACCTGAAAAAAAGTTTGGAAAATTATTATCAATCACCCTCGAATCACGCCATTTGAGGTTAGGATCGGCCTAGGTGAATCACGCCGCTACAAACCCAATGGAACTCTCGTATTTTTAATCCAACTCACCGTTTAGCTGTTATGAATTTTTTTAAAAAAAAAATTTCACTTAATTATTTTATTTGCATCCAAAAACTAACTTTTTCCGGTGGCCCACACCGGCCAATGTTAGTATCTTCTTAAATAAATCATGTCATCACAAGTTCATCAATGGTCTCATCTTTTTAATCTATGCTATCAATTGTGAGTTATAAGAATTTGAAAAATAAAATAATTTATTTAATTATTTTATTTACAATTAAGCCATTTTTGGGATTTTTCATAGGAGGCCCGCGCTGACTAAACATAAGTCATTCCTAGGGTAAATCCACCATCTTAAGCGCAAAAGTGCCCTCACATTTCTGATCCGAGTAATCGTTCAATAGTTATTACACTTTTTCAGGAAAACTACTTACTCACGTTAATTTAAGCTTAACAAAACTTTGGCGGATCATTCCGGGAACTCCGGACCTGAGAATTAGGCGCCATCAGAAACTTCGGACACGTAAAATTCCAATGAATTTAAGAAAAAAATTCCTTTAAATTTACAGGTCTTTAAATTACTCCCACCTCAGGGCTTTATGTCCCAATAAAGCTAAAACACACAGTAAGGAAACAAAAGGGGGTTACTGAGCACGCATTTGAACCTCCCGATCCCATGTGGTCTCCTGGAGGATCTCGTGTTGTCAGTGAATGTGAACTAGAGGAATCGACCATACATGCCGAAACCACTCCGGTCGATCCTCAATCACCACTGGAACCTCTGTGAAAGTTTCCCCGACATCGATGTCCCGCTCCCGTGGTCGATTATATTGGACGGGCCATGCACAAATCTCCTCAGTTGAGATACGTGGAAGACGTTGTGCACCCAGTGCAACTGTGGTGGAAGGGTCAGGTGGTAAGTCACCTCACCCACTCTGCTGAAGAAGTGGAGGAGTGACTGTAAGAGACTGTAGATAGGCTGCACCATCTCTATCCATAAAGGAAATATGTAATGTAGCCAGCTGCTCTGTCACCTCTTCTAGAAGTTGAATACCAGTCCTCCTACTGAGTGCATCTACAACAATGTTCTCCTTCCCATGAGTATAGACTATCTCGAGGTCATAGTCCCATAGGAACTGAAGCCATCGCCACTGTCTTAGTTTTTGATCCTTCTGAAAGAATACACACATGAGTCTATTGAGATTAGAGTAAATCGTAAACTGTTCTCTCAACGAACTATGGGTGAGACTAGCCAATTGTAAGAACTCGAATTCCCCCTTCATCGACTAAATTCTACAAGAGTTGCTACGATTTATCCTTTGCGAAAATGGAAATCCGGTCTCATCCCCTGGATGAACAACATCCATTTCATAATACAGTCAATGCAGACATGAACGATAATAATTCAGGCCATAGAAGACGTTGTAAGGCCTCGATGCTACTACTAATATATCCAACCATTACTCTCGCCTCCAAGGGTTGAGTCACGCTGTCGGCATTATACTGTGGTTACTAGGTCTCCTCCAGTAGAAAAATTGAATGTGAGGGTCAAGTCAACGGTTTTAACTGGAACATCTTCTTATTAACCACACAATAAATAAAGGAAAGCAAACGCTACAAGGACAAGTGTATTTTATTACTGCAGCTCAATATTCAAATACACAAAGAAACCACAATCAATGACATCAACTAAGCTAGAATCATAATGAACGAAGGCCACTATGCCTAGAACTGGTCTTGCTCCTGTCTATCTTCTTCTGGAGATCCATGGTTGTATGTGTCAGCTGCATGAAGTTGTGCTCTCCCCTGTTAACATGTTCCCTGCGGTCGGGGTGGACCTCTTGGTGGTGGTGGTGGCAACACCTCAAAGTGTCGTCCACCACCAGCTGCACGGCCAACTCTTCTGCCACATCATCCTTCGCCCTATAGACCATCTTGATCGAAATTCTACCTCTTCCTGGGAGGTCCCTCATATGACTTTTGATCGTCCGTGCGACAGGTCGGACAGTCACGAGCCATGTGCCCCTGGCCGCCGCCTGAGTAACACTACCTAATAGTTCTGGCTCTGTCTCCACCCTGGGTGCCCCGCACTACTGATCCTGAGTTGTGTGGTCATCCACCTGTTGGTCTAGTCCACGTAGTCCTCTACATCATCTGTCTACTTCCAGCTGCAGAAGACTACGCTTCATGTCGTCCAGTGGTGGGTCTCGCTACTGGAGACTGCTCAGCAAGAAAACTCTACACTAAGAGGGCTTGCTCCAACACCCCTGTATAAGTTGTGATGCAGTGAGAGATAGCTGAAACTCTGATATATTTCCTGAGTCCCTTCTCAAAGGATAGGGCCCCGAAGAATGGGTCCCGTACCATATTAGTAGAGTAGCACAAGAGTTTAGTGAACCTCCCTGAGTACTGTGCCACCTTCATGCTACCTTGCTGTAGATGCAATAGCTTCTGCATACGCACCTCTCGAAGGGTGGTTGTATAAACTCTGCCCAGAACATGCTCTCGAAATATGTCCATAGAAGTGATGCCTCGTCGTGCATCTGGAGCATCAGGCTCCACCACCTACCTGCTTATGGCTGAAGGAGTCTGGCAGCAAGGGTCACCATGAAGTCGGCTAGTGTACCTACCAGTCTGAAGACTCTCACCACAGCCTCCAGCCAATCCTCAACTGCCTGTGTGTCCTTCTCTCTGCTGAACCTAGGTGGCCTCTGGAACTGGAACTCGTGCAGCACACTCATGTAGTGTGCACTCTCTACTGCTAGGACTGGTGTCATTGGTGTCCCAACAGGAAGTGGTACAACTGGTGCCTCCACTGGCGCCTCAACTCAAAGAGGGCCCTATACTGAGGCATAATCGCTTAGTGGGCTGTCAGTATGTACTACTATTGAGGCTCTAGTTGGTCGTCCATGGGTAGGCATCCTGAATGAAATAGATGCAACACAGTCAAAAGACTATACCTGGTCAGCTAAACTGGTTTAGTCTGACGTAAGGAAAACATTTTAAAACACACACGCAATCAGTGTTTTCGTGCACTGAGTCAGAAATCAGAAGTTAGGGTCCTATTGTTTGGATACGTCGGCCACCCTCACCAACACTGGACTTCCAAGACTGAAAACCACACTTAGTACCATTAACACAATTGCTTCTTAGAAAAGAAATATCAGAGTCCTATGTTCAGCGGTAGAACTGACGTCCTCTGATACCAATTTGTCACGAACCGTCCCCCGGGGCCTGTTTCGTGACTACCCCAAGCCCGCCATCCAAAGGACATGGGCTGGAAACTAGCACCAAAGGCGTATTTCCCTAAAATTGGGAAGGCATTGCCTTTATAAAATGTGAACACACAACCAGAATACAAACTAAAGAAAACACTAAGTAGAAACTGTATAACAAGAGTGCAGAAAGTAAATGGGTCCAGAATAAAAGACCAATGGGAAATTAAAATAGAAAATAAATTACAATAGAAAAGAAAGGAGCAAACAGCTGAATGTAAAATCATCTCATGGATCGTCGTCTGGGATTCCTACCTGAAGGGTAGGTATAGATGTCCACCTCATCACTCCACGTCTTTCAGTCTGCTCCATGTATCATCTTGCAGAGTAGTCCACCTCTAGGTATCGTCCAGTCCTGGTTCCCTCTCGGCCTCCATCAACATTGTCCATCATCTGCATCAATGACAACGTGGTTCAGGCATATCCCATGCAGAGGTGAGTATAACGATACTCAGTAAAGACCCCGAAACCCACAAGGTCTCAGGAAATCCAACAAAGACAAACCAAAATCATAAATTCAATGAATATCCATTACATAGTTATATTCCCATACATATACCTAAGATATCTAGTAACCAATCCCAATCATGAGGAAAAATACAAAGGTCATTGACTCAGCTCAAACCGGGATTTTTCATTAATGAAACCACGACTGCTAGAGTACTCCCCCTCTGTCGAGTACAGTGGTCCTATCATGACTCCGAGGTGCTTCTCATTAACCTTAGAACGGTGAGGTACTCCTCCCATAAAGTACCGTGGTTCTACCGCCTCACACCGTAGCGCTCCACCGCCATGGGCATGCCGCCTCACACAGTAGTGCTCCCCCTAATATCCTACAGAGGTACTCCCTAAGTCATTCACTACTATTTTCAATAAAGATGTGTATTTCCTGTTTTAAGTTGTTATGTAATTTTCCAAAGCCCCTAATACACTATATATATTGGTCTTCTGAGTTGTATTTAGTGAAATTTTATGTAATAAATCATGCTTAAATATGAAATAAAGAGATGGGTTTTTATTGTTGGTATCAGAGGGTGTGTTTTTGTTATTTTTGGGATTAGGATTAGAAAATAGTAGTGAATGACTTAGGGATAATTATATGTATTAGAAAAGAGTCAGTAAATATTTTTGATGATAGAATAATAGGTTTATCATGAAAATACATCCCTATCTATAAATAAACAAGTAAAGGTGGATATGCAACAGATGTATCTTGGTGTAAAACAGGAAAACACCACTTTGAGATAGACACGAATGGAAACTGGTGCACAACAACGGTCTTTGCTGCACTCTTGGTTTGACACTCTCAGGGGACATGTTTTGGTAAATTTATAATAAAAACCATCAAGAAGGGACCAAAAAATCCCATAAGAATATATGTTATGAAATAGATCATGGATAACCTAAATTGAAACATAAGGTATCAAAAGTTAGGAAATATTATTCGTATGAAAGTTTATCCTATTATGTTTTCTTTATTACATTCTTATTATCTATGTATTCAATCCCCTAATTGTATTTTCTTTTTCTTATTTAAAATATGGAAGGAGGAATATAATGAACAACACTTATGTATCTTCCTAAAGGACTACATGGAAATATATCCTGAAGTCTTTCTCAGATGACTTTGAAACATTTTCAAATATTTATGTGACATGAAAACAACATTATGAGGCATCAAATACCTCTAGCATTTCATGATTATTTCAAGGATCAAGTGCCTTCTATTAGAAAATCATGTGCTCTCAACTTTCTTACCATGCTAAAAGTGGGAAGTACCATTTGGGACTATTCAAATTATTATCTTTATTCTAAAATAATAAAGAACTAAATGATTTTATAGATTCTATAAATGATAGAGAACACTGATCATCATATATTTATCAAATTATAGATTTCTATTTTATAGGAAATACAAAAACTATTATACCAAAACTCTATTTTGTAACAATTTAAGATGAATTATTAAAACACTTTTTATAAAAAACATGTTCATGAAGATATTTAAAAATTATATATAAGAAATACCTTTTCAATGACCTATCGGTTCTTCCATCAATATAGTCCAAGATGCTTTTGGGGTAATGGTATGATTTTTAAAATATCAAAAGGTAAAATTGTGAGGCATGAACCCTTTCTACATAAAGGAAAATCTAATAGGAAACACTTAAGACTTCATTGAAAAGATTTAGGAAAGTACCGTCACATATTTTCACCTCATTATTTCAAATGAAATTTCAATGGAGAAATTTCCTATGGGGGATGAATGTAATGTCCCAGACTTTTGATTAATTGTTTTTCCTGAAAATGTATGTTTTACTATGTAACATTCATTAAAACTATATAATAATGAATTGAAATGTAACTATTAGTTTTCGATCGATATGTGACCATTGGACCGTTGGAAACAATAATAAATTTAATGTTATAATTATTTTCTATAATATAAATGAAAATGAAAAATTATTCAAGAATGAATATTTGATGACCTTTAATAGTAGAACAGTGCCATATGAATCACATTTTTTTGAGATTTCACGAGAGATATAATTTCTGGGTTTTTTTCTAGACCAAGCCCAAGATGATATCCAATAACTTAAGAATGAGTGATACCATTTACCAGAGAAGTTAAAGCTCATTGACATCAGGGATCATTCCATGATCCCCTAGTAGCCCCATGAAATCCCCACCATCACACACCTTACAGTCAGGGCATTTTCTGGTGTAATAAATTGATATGTAACAATACCCAAGTGTTATGATTTTGTAAATTATTTTTTGTATATAAAAATCAATATACATTAATGTTATTATTGTAACTATCTAAATTATTATTAACGCACAAATTGTATTTTTTTTAATATTCAAATTCAATTAAGAAATATATTTTGGTGAATTATTGTATTTATGAAAAAAAATATTTTAATAAATTATTATCTTTAAATTAATTTTAATAAATTCTAATGATGATATAATTTTTATGAATTCAAATCTAATTTTTAATAATGTTTTAAAACTATTTTTCCCAAAACTTGCCAATTTTCAAAAAAGGTCCATTTTTAATGTAAATATATTTATCAATATATTATTATTATTATTATTATATATATTTATAATAGTAAATATATATATCACTACTAAAAAATTATGGCAAGGGAAGCGCCTTGTTTTATCACCACAATTTTTTAGCTCTAATAATGGGTCTTCATTATCAGTGCTTTTTTACTAGCACTAATATATGTTATATTTAAAAACAAGTCATTAAAAATAAAATATATTTATATTTATATTGAAATAAATATAATATATAGTTTGTAAATATGTTTTAAGCAAGTATAAATATACATTTCCACTTAATATATAAGATATTTAGTGATAGTGACTTATAAAATATTATAAAAAATAGTATTAATTAATAATTTTCTAATTATCATTGAGTAATAGTCATTTAATAACAATTTGAAGACATAAGAAATCACAAAATTAACAGAATATTTAAGATAAGTAAAAATGATAACTCAAACATCAAACAATAATAACTTTTGATCCAGGTGTTCATTTGATCTCTACAACATATCAAATCAAAGCCAGCGATGATCTCTACATACTAATAACAAAATGGAACCATCTATCAAATTTTTCGTTTTTAAAGAGGCCCAGAAGGTCTCCAAATAGTGTTTTCAGTCGGATACACAAATTTTTTATCATTCAATTGGATTTCATCTTCATTTCAGGGGTTCTTTTTCCCTTTTTTAGTGGCGAATGAATTTATTCCAAGGGATTACATTCACATTGATATTATCGCTTTGAACTTTTATCATTCTTCACAATGTACTGTTATTTGTAATAAAATATATAACAATATATAAATATTTTTTTATATATTCCGAAATAAAAAAATTTATTTTATAAATAAATAATTATACTAATTTACATATAAAATATATTTATCAATATATAAGCTTTATCTAAAAAAAATAATATCCATGTTATTTCAAATACAAATATATGTATATTTATATACCAACATATTTTGTGTGTGTGTGTGTGTCTCTATTAAGAAATTGATATATATTAATATAATAATAAATATACTGATAAAAAATATAACTAAATATACTTATATAGTTAGATATAAACATATATTAATATACAAATAAATGAGTAGGCATATAAATATATAAATATAACTATACATGTATATATATATATCAATTTATATAAATTAAAATACGAATATATATATATACATATTAGTATAAATAAATATATATTTTAATATAAATATATATATGTTAATATAAATATACAATAATAAATAAATAAATATATGGATAAAAAAAATATAACTAAATATATATATAAATAGATATATAAAAATATATTTTAATATACGAATAATTATTTACATATATAAATATTACTATATATATGGGTATATATATATTAATACATATATAATAATATACGAATAAATAAATATATATATATATATGTTAATATAACTGTATATATATATATGCTAAGAAAAATATATACTAATATATGAATAAATATAGAAATAAAATAATATAAATAAATATATATAAATGGATAGATATAAATATATATCAATAAAGAAATAAATTTATAGATTTATAAATATATAAATATAACTATACATGTATATATATATTAATATAACTAAGTATCTATGTTAATATAAATATATATATGTTAATATAAATATATATTAACATATGAATAAATATATAGATAAAAAGAATATAACAAAATAAATTCAGAATTATAACATGAAACAATTATTATTTTCCTGAAAAGAAAAATAAGAAAGAAAATATGTAATTTGATTGACCCGCTTGCATGGTGGTTCATAAGTGCAGGGCTAGGGCCCGTAAAATACATTTCTATTCATTTTCTAGTTAATATCATTTGATAAAACAAACTATGTTTTTATATAATTTAATTTTATATCTGTAATAGCATTATAAATTTACATTTATAAGTTTAATTCTTAATTTTTTACATTATAAAATATATTTTTTTGGATGAGTTTTTTTAAGATTTTGGTCAAAAATGCAGAATAAAAGTAATATTAAAAATCAATAATATTTAATGATATATAATATTTTCAAATTGTTCATATAATCAACAAGAAGATTTTCAAAAATAAAATATTGAAAGTGTAAAATAAGATAAACCTCAAAAAAATTAATCATCAGGAAAATAAATCCTTATATAGGAAGAAAATGGTCACTCACTTTGATGGTAATGCAGTACTTCATGTCGACCTCCATCATCAGTTGGAGATGTTTTCCCCTTCGTCTATATTCATTGGCATTGGTAGAACCACCATAATGGAACCACCCATGAACTGATTCCGGAGGTGGGGCTGTTGAAGATGGTTCATAGTTGGGTGTTTGTGGGACCACAACCTCGGCTGGTTGCTGCGATACTGAAGCCTCCGCACGATGGAAGCACCCAAGCCGTGATGGGGGATGTGGGGTTTGGGGGTTGGGTCTCCGCGGGACTGGGAGTACAGTCATAAGAGGTTGCCATGCAGGATGGAGGTAGGCAGGCCTTGACGCCGCGGTATGGAGGCCGGCAGGCCATGATGGCACGTGGTGACGCATGGTGGCGGCAGGCAGGCCTTGACCGGGGACGTGGGGTTTGGGACCACGAAGATTCTACGTGGCAGGGTCTCCTTTCACCAGCACGGGCACCCTTGACCTTTTCTGATTGCTCCGTGGGTGTTGACATAAAATGAAAAGAAGGGATAAAGCAGTTGAGAAATTTCATGAATGTTGAATGATTCACGGCAACCTTCTCAGGTTAAGGTTTTTGTTGCTCAACTTTGCCACAAAAGCAGCGCAGCCACGATGTGGGAGCCATGGAAATGACTGGGAAGGAAAGGAAATATAATAGTGTAAGGAAAGTGCACCGGGGTTGCGGGTTCGACGGACACAACACAATGCACATCCGAACTAGATTCTTCAAATTTATATATAATGTTTCAGGTTTACTATTTTCAATTTTTAAAATTTTCAATGTATAATAAATATGGATCACTATTTTTCTGACTCCACGTGCAAAGGCCAAATTTATTGTTATGTTTTGATCTAGGGATCTGTTTCCATGACCTCCTTTTTTATCTCTTTAAATTTAATGTTTTATGTATTGAAATTAATTAAATTTTATTCAAATTATTTATGTACAATTATTACTTAGAGAAATGATTGACTTAATTAATTATGCCACTCAATCACTGTTATTATTTAAAAATTATTAATATTTATTATTAGTAAATGATAATGTCCATGACAAATGTAATATCATAAAATTTTGCAATAAATATTTTTAACAAAAAAAATGGTCATTTTATCTTTATTGAAACCTATTTAATAATGTTATGTTTTGACTGGTTCTTATGAATTTTTTAAAAAATATATAATTAATATATTTATTTTAGTTTCATAAGTATTTAAATAAATATACTTATTTATGATTTTAATTATAAATACAACATATATTTGTTATAATTTCATAATGATTTATATATATATATATATATATATATAATTGTGAAATTATAATATATATATATAATTAATAAATTTATTTTAATTTTATAATTATATATATATTTATATTTATATTTACGACTATATATATATATATATTTATGACTATAATTAAAATATATATGTAATAAATATATATTTATAATAAATATATATAAATTTATAGTTATTAAATAATTATAAAATTATAATAGATATATACATATATAATTCTAAATAAATACAGATACATTCAAATAACTATAAAATTATAATAAATATATTAATTATATATAATTATAAATTTAATAAATAAATTTATTATAATTTTATAAGTATAAATAAATAATTATTTATTAAATATGTAAATATATATATCAGCGCTTTTTAAATAACACCGATAAAAGGTTTACCAGGTTTTATAAATAAACCGTAATAGTCTTCTCCTCCTGTCGCACAACTCAAACTCTCGCGGAAGCCGAACCCTACCACTGCATCCCCCCTAATGCTGACTCCTCCTCCTTTGACGCCACCGTGAAGCCCTCCTCCTCATCCTCAGTAGCCGACTCCTGCCACTGTGAAGACCTCCTCTATCACTATGAATCTCTCCTCCGCCGTCCACCTCACCTCTACCGTCGAACCCCATATGATGCAAACATCACCTTCGCTGGGAACATCACCTCTGCCGCGCACCGAACCCCACATCTTCCCAGAACCCTTTGCCATGATCCCACCTCCTCCGTGTACCCACCTCTGCTGTGAAGCCCTCCTCCTCTAAAAACACACATCCACCGCGTGCCAAGCTCCTCAGGTGCTACCACTATGAGTTTTCTTGTAATTCTATTAGTATTTCCTTTTTATTTTATCATTATACAATCCACTATGATCAATTCCATATCTGTAAGTTTTCTATCTCCAATAATGGATATTGATGAGATTCTTGGGATATAATATGCTTATTAAATGTTTTATTGGGAAAACATTCACGGTTTCATTCTTTTCATTTATGGTCACACCTGGTATGGACACCGTGGTGAATGTGAAATACCATTCGTGGTTCCATTATTTTCATCTATAGTTCTTTTACTTTGACCTAATGTATATCCTCAAGAACGGGAACATTTTTTTCTATTGTACTATATTAGTAGGATCACGTTAGGTAGTACATGATTCAGGCATCAAGTGGAAGTTCGTATCCCACCTTGATGAGATGTGACATTATGTTTAATAGTATGATGGCCATGCAGAACTTATTTTCACAACCCTTCCCCTGGGGTCCTCGTCGTGACTACCCCAATCCCTTCTTCCATAGTATAGGGGTTGGAAACATGAAATGGAAGACATTTCCCAAAAATGGTAAGGAATTTCCTCAAAAACTGTACAATCACATAGTCCATGCACACAACAAGATGCTACCATAAAATAAAACCATAGTAGTAAAAGTGTGTTCTGAAAGTAAGGGGAGCTGGAATACAATCCCAAATGAAAGATACAAATACAACAGAAAACAACTCCTGAGTTCATCCACCATGGATCCTACCAGAAGGGTAGGTAAAACTTGTCTCCACAACTTTCCATGTCAACGAGTCACCTCTGTGTAACGCCTGGTTCTAGCTCCCTAATGTCTCGTCCATGTTGCTCATCATCTGCACAAGATATAATAATGTGTTGGCGAAGCCCATGTAGGGGTGCAGTACTAAAAATTCGGCCTAGAGCGACCGCCATTGGCGATCATTAAAGTAGGGGGAAAATTCTGGCCTACAACGTCCGCCATTGGCAGTCACTGAAGCGGACTGAAATGCCGGCATATAGGGACCGCAAATGGTGGTCGCTAAAGGTGGCCGAAATGTCTATCTATAGTGACCGCCATTGGGGGTCTCTAAACTGGAAAAATTTAAAAAAAAATTCACACTACAGAATCAAAAAAAATCAGCATTCAAATCATAAAAAATGGAAATAAAATCCAAACACCATATAAATCATGATCATCATAAACAATAAATGATAAACATGCTTCAACGATCTGAAACCATCTGCTTTAGAAACCTACAATAAGATACAAAGAAAACAACTAAACAAAACAAACATAAATTTAAAATATTTATTCAGTTATTATATACATATAATAAAATGAAATCTGACATCTCATGGGTGCTATAATAATTTAAAAACCCCAATTTAATAAATGTTATCATTTTAGAATTTTTTTTTATTTTGGAGTCTTTGCTTTAGATATTGAAAGTGTTTTATTATCTTAAAAGGAATGTTTTTTGCACACACAACACGTCCGATGTACGTTTAGTCTCCTCCTACATCTCACGAATAATATTCCTATCGTTTTAGTGTGGTTTCTGGTAATTTGGAGCATGTTTTCTCTAAATTCGACCATGACACACCGTTTTGGTGTTTTATGACTCCAGAAATGCATTTACGGTCACTGCGGTCAAACGGAACCTTATAATGACATGTTTTCTAGTCGACCATTTCATAATTCACACCACGGTTGTTTTCATATGATTTCATGGCATTCTGAGGTCGTTCGGGTAGTTTTGACCTCCCAAGGCACCCTTTTAGAGCTCACCAAACTGCTGAAAATGACACATTAGGTCGTACCGCGCACACCGTACGTCCTATGGACATGTTGTATCCTTCTACATGTCATGAATAATATTCCTATCATTTTCATGTGGTTTTAGGTCATTCGGAGCATGTTTTCTCTGAATTCGACCGTGACACGCCGTTTTGGTCTTTTATGACTCCGGAAAGGCGTTTCAGGTCACCGCAGTCAAACGACACCTCCAAATGATGTGCCTTCTGCCCGAATATTTCATAATTCACACTGCAGTTGTTGTCGTATGATTTCATGGCACTCTGAGGTCATTCGGGTGGTTCTGAATACCAAACACGCCCTTTTAGAGTGCGTCGAACTACTGAAAACGACACATTCAGTCATACCACGCGCACCGCACGTCCGATGGACGTGTCGTCCCCTCATACATGTCACGAATAATATTCCGTTCTTTTTCGTGTGGTTTCAGGTCATTCAAATCATGTTTGCTCTGAATTTGACCGTGAGACGCCGTTTTGGTCTTTTATGACTCCGAAAATGCATTTTCGATCACCATGGTCAAATGGCACCTTTGAATAATGTGTCGTCTACTTGACCATTTTACAATTCACACCGCAGTTCTTGTCGTATAATTTCATGACATTTTGAGGTCGTTCGGGTGGTTTTGACCACCCAACGCGCCTTATTAGAGCGCGCCGAACTGCTGAAAATGACACATTCGGTCATACCGTGCACACCACATGTCTGATGGATGTGTCTTCTTCACCTACATGTCCCAAATAATATTCCTATCGTTTTCATGTAGTTTAAGGTCATTCAGAGCACGTTCTCTCTGAATTCATCTGTGACATGCCATTTTGGTCTTTTTTAACTCTAGAAAAGCGTTTCCGGTCACCGCGGTCAAACAACACCTCTGATTGACGTTCCGTCTACCTGACCATTTCCCAATTCACACTGCGGTTGTTTTTTGTATGATTTCATGGCATTCTGAGGTCGTTCGGTTAGTTTTGACCACCTAACGCGCCCTTTTAGGGTGCACCGAACTGCTGAAAATGACACATTTGGTCGTACCATGCGCACCGCACGTCCGATTGATGTGTCGTCTCCTCCTACATATCTGGAATAATATTTTTATCTTTTTAGTGTGGTTTTAGGTCATTCAGAGCATGTTTTCTCTGAATTCGACCGTGACACACCTTTTTGGTCTTTTATGACTCTGGAAATGCATTTTCGGTCACCACGGTCAAAAGACAACTTCTAATGACAAGAAACCTGCTTGACCATTTCAAAATTCACGCAGCAGTTGTTGTAGTATGATTTTATGGAATTCTGAGGGCGTTCGGGTGGTTTTGACCACCCAACGGTCCCTTTTAGAGCGCGTCGAACTACTGAAAACGACACATTCGGTCATACCGTGCACACCGCATGTCCGATGTACATGTTGTCTCCTCCTACATGTCATGAATAATATTCCTATAGTTTTCGTGTGGCTTCAGGTTATTCAAAGTATGTTTTCTCTGATTTCGACCGTGACATGCTGTTTTGGTCTTTTTTGACTCCGAAAACGCATTTTTGGTCACCGTGTTAAAATGAAACCTCTGAATGACATGTTGTCTACCCGAGTATTTCAAAATTCACACTGCAGTAGATTTCGTATGATTTCATGGAATTCTGAGGACATTCAGGTTGTGTTGACCACCCAACGCTCCCTTTTAGAGCGCGCCAAACTGTTGATAACGACACATTCGGTTGTACCGCACATCCGATGGAAATTCCGACTCCTAGTACAAATCATGAATAATATTCATACAATTTTCGTGTGGTTTGAGGTCATTCGGAGCACGTTCACTCTGAATTTGACCGTGACATGCCATTTTGGTCTTTTATGACTCCAAAAACGCATATCTAGTCGCCGTGGTCAAACGGCACCTCCGGTTGATGTGTCGTCTTCCTGACCATTTCGAAATTCACACCGTGGTTATTTTCATATGATTTCATGGAATTCCAAGGTCGTTCAAGTGATATTGACCACCCAACGCACCCTTTTAGAACGCGTCGAACTACTGAAAACGACACATTCGGTCGTACCGCACGCACCGCATGTCCGATGGACATGTTGTCTCCTCCTACATGTTATGAATAATATTCCTATCATTTTCGTGTTGTTTCAGGTCATTCGGAGCACGTTTTCTCTGATTTCGATCGTGACACACCGTTTTGGTCTTTTTTGACTCGGAAAATGCGTTTTCGGTCACCACCGTAATATGAAACCTCCGAATGACATGTGGTCTACCCGAGCATTTCACAATTCACACCATAGTAGTTGTCGTATCATTTCATGGCCTTTCGAAGTTGTTTGGGTTGTTTTGACTACCCAAGACGCCCTTTTAGAGCGCGCCAAACTACTGATAATGACCCATTCGGTTGTACCGCATGCACCACATGTCTGATGGACATGTCATCTCATCCTACATGTCACGAATAATATTACTATCTTTTTTCTATGGTTTCAGGTCATTCAGAGCACGTTTTCTCTGGAGTGGACAGTGATATGCCGTTTTGGTCTTTTGTGACTCCTGAAACGCGGTTCCGATCACTGTGGTCAAACGACACCTCTGAATGACGTTCTGTCTAGTTGAACATTTCACAATTCACACCGTGGTTGTTGTCGTATGATTTTATGACATTATGAGGTCGTTCAGGTGGTTTTGACCACCCAATGCCCTATTTTAGAGCACGCCAAACTGCTGAAAATGACACATTCAGTCGTACCGCGCGCACCGCACATCTGATGGATGTTCCGTCTCCTCCTACATGTCAAATATAATATTCCTATAGTTTTCGTGTGGTTTCAGGTCATTTGGATCAGGTTTTCTCTGAATTCTTCTGTGACACACCTTCTTTGGGTCTTTTATTACTCCGAATAAGCGTTTCTGGTCAACACGGTCAAAAAGCACATCCTATTGTTGTTCACCCTTTTTTAGGTATGTCCATAGGTTATCCCATAAAACTCAAAGTAAGAATAAATTTTGTGGTCATGTAAAAGAAGATTTCAATAACGATGTGTATTTCACATTTTAAGTAGTTATGTAATTTTCTAAATCCTATAATATACTATATCCCTTGATCTTATGAGTAGTATTTAGTGAAATTTTATTTTATAAATAATTTTTAAATATGAAATAAAGATATGAGTTGTAATATTTGGTATCAGAGGGTAGGTTTTTTTATTTTTGGGATTAGGATAAGAAAACACTAGTGAAATACATAAGTATAATTATAAGTATAACAAAATAATCCATAATTTTTTTTGAGTATAGAGTAAGTGGTTTATAAATAATATACATACCTATATATATATATTAACCAAGTAAAGGTGGATATCGCACAGACGTATCTTAGGGTAACCCCCGAAAACACCACATTGTGCATGACAGGAATGGGATCAGGTGCACAAAAATTGTTTTTATTGCAGGCTTGGTTTGACACTCTCAGTGGATATTCTTTGGTAAATTTATATTACAAACCATCAAGAGGGGAACAAAAAATACTATATGAATATATGTTACGAAATAGGTCATGGATAACCTAAATTGAAACTTAGGGTATCAAAAGTTAGGATATACTATTCAAGTGAATGTTTATCCTTATATGTTTTCTTTTTTACAATCTTATTATATAAGTATTCAAACCCCTAATTGTGTTTTCTTTTTCTTAGTAAAAATATGGAAGGATGAATATCATGAACAATACATATGTATCTTTTTAAAGAACTACATGAAAATATTATCTTGATGTTTTCCTCAGATGACTTTCAAACATTTTCAAATATCCAAGTTACATGATAAAAACATTATGAGGCATCCAATAACTCTAGCATTGCATGGTTAATTCAAGGATCATGTACTGTCTATTAGAATATCTCGTGATCTCAACTTTCTTACCATGACAAGAGTGGGAAGTACAATCAAGTACTTTTCGAATTATTCTCTTTATTCTAAAATAATGATGAACTAAATGATTTTATAGATGCTATAAAAGAGAGATACCACTTATCATCCTATATGTATCAAATTATAGATTTATATCTTGGGGGAAATACCAAAACTAATATACCAACAGCCTATTTTGAAATAATTGAAGATGAATTAGAAAAACATTTTTTATAAACAACATGTTCATGTAGATATTTAAAAATTATATATAACAAATAACTTTTTAATGACTTATCTGTGCTTCCATTGATATAGTCCAAGATGCTTGAGGTTTTTTTGGGGTAAAGGTATGATTTTGAAAATATCCTAAGGCACCATTGTGATGCTCGAACCATTTCTGCATAAATAAAATTCTAATAGGAATGATTGAAGTCTCCAATGAAATGATGAAGAAGATGTACCATAACCTGTTTTCACCTCAGTATGTCAAATGAAATTTCAAGGGAGAAATTTCCTATGGGGGAAGAATGTAATGAACAAAAATTTTGAATAATTTTTCGTTTGCTGGAAATTTATGTTTTACTATGTCACATTCATTGAAAAAATATAAGAATGAATTGAAATGTAACTAGTAGTTTTTTACCATTATGTTACTGTTGGACCATTTGAAACAATAATAAATTTAATGTTATATTTATTTTTTATAATATAAATTAAAATGTAAAATTAATCAACAATGAATATTTGATGGCCTCTACTAGTTGAATAGTGCCATATGAAACACATTTTTCTAAGCGTTCGAGGGAGATAGAATTTTTGGGATTTTCCCTAGAACAATCCTATTCAGATATCCATCAACTTAATCATGAGTGAAACCATTTATGGGAAATGGTCAAGATCATTGAGATCATGGAACATTCCATCTTCCCCAAACAGCCCCATGAAATCCCCACCATCACACACCTTACACATAGGGAATCTGCTGGTGCAATAAAGGGAAATGCAATAATACCCTAGGGTTATGATTATGCACAGTAGTTTTTTATATAATAATGAATATACATTCATCCTATTATTGTTAATATATATATTATGCTTAACACACAAATAGTATTGTTCTTGTTAATATTCAAATTCAATTAAGAAATAAATTTTTGTTAATTAATGTATTTTTGAAAAAGTAATATTTTAATAAATTATTATCATTAAATTAATTTTATGAAATATTTCTGATGATATAATTTTAATGAATTCAAATGTAATTTTTATTAAGGTTTTAAACTATTTTTTCCAAAACCCGTTAATTTTCAATAATGGTCAGTTTTTATTTTAAAATTGAATGTTCACATATTTGGAAAATTACATAGATAAAATGGATATTATTTTTGGAATTAGAACATTGAAATTATCCAATGGTTAATTTTTCATAATTTTCTGAGAAAGTTGAATTTTTGGGTAAAAATTAATTACAGTATAAATATATATTGTGTTTTATGACATCATAATGACCTAATAGTGATGTAATAAAATAATATAAAAGGGATATTTGGCCAAATATATCACTTATATTTAAAATAATTTAATTCTAGATTTTTTTATTAAAAATATTTACTGCGTCCTCCAAGACTTATTAAATATTTTGCGATTTTAAAATAATTTCTTTCTAATTATGACTCAACACCACATAAGAAAAGTAATTATATTAATATCTTTATACCTTAGCATTATAAAATAATTTATTCCACTCCACTTTTCTAGAAACCATAAGAAAAAACCATTGGATTATTTGTGGCATCGAATATTTTCTTGTGTAGTGTCCAAAACCAAAATAATAAAGGATTCTTCCACTTTTCCTATATAAATCCACCCAAGCTCCCATTTCTCTTCACTCAAGCCCTTTTATGCTAGAATAACCTATAAAAATTTTACCCTAGAGTCCTCCCAAGGCACCCCAAACTCTAAATAAACCTCTCCCAATCTTTTGGGGTCACACATCCAAGTAAGGGATATTCCACCCTCCTTTTTTATCAAGCACTTATTTTATGAAATGTCATTTAATTTCAATTTTCATATGTTGGTATATGTCCATAAAAACTTAAATTAATGTCCATTTGATTTATAAATAATTATATATTCCTCTAAACTAACATTAATCCCTCCATGATCCTTTATATACACTAATAACCATACGGAAATTTCGTAAGGGGTTCTCACCTTCCTCTCCTCCTTTCAATTGAAGAACCATGTTAGAAATTTGTCTTTTTAATATTAATTGGTTATATTTTAATACATTTATAATAAATTACATACTTTCCATTTTATTTTATTTCAATTAAGTAGAATTTATCCTCCTCTATTTGGACCCTTAACTAAGTCGTTACTATGCCGAAATTCTGTAAGGGTTCCTTCATTACTCACTTTTTTGTCAATGATTCCTTATATTGTTACATCAGTTAATTTTTAGTAAAAAATGATGAGGTTTGTTTTAAAACCTACCCCATACATCCATTATTATTTTTTAATTATTATAGAATCCTTTATCTCTCATTAATCCATCTTGTATACACTCATTAACATGAAGAAATTCCGTAAGAGATTTCTCTCTTCTCATTTTCATTCGAGGATCTCTTTTATATTATGCATATTAAATTACATTTCAGATGTTGGGATATGATGTTACATGATACCCTTACTACCCATTTCATGAACAAATTATTAGAGACCCATATCTCTCTCTTCAGCTCATTTTATGAATTTCTGTTTGACATCGTTATTCTGCTAAAATTACACCACGATTTTCCATTCCAAAATCATCATGTAGTGAATACCATACCCATTTCTCTATCAATGGTATTCACCATTATGGTAATCTGCATATTGATTTGGTACATACAAGAATTTATTCTACATTTCTTGTTCATGGAATAAATTATGATGTTTAATGAATCCATGTTGTATGATGTATATGACACACATATTCATGAAAAAAATGATTACGAAGGGTGCTCCCTGATAGTGCTCCAATGAATTTTGTAATGTTTATTATCATGATATATCATGTGATATGAGGGTTTATTCGTGTTAATTCATGTGAAATGGGGCTTTACTAATGATAATCCATGTGCAATAAGTCTTGCCTCATGAAAATATCATGATATGAAATTGTTCAATAAAAATATATGAAATTCATTAACAAGGTTATCAAGATCATAACATTCCTTCACACGATCCACCACTAATCATCTCAATATAGTATATTCTTCTATATGAATGAATCAATCATCCAAATATGATATCTAAAACCCAGATTTGTTTCGATGCATATTCCGTAAAAAATAATCCTACATTTCCCCCCAGATTATGCAATAATAAATTCGTTTTGGTACAATGCTTCACAACATTAGTCATTTGGTGCGTCAGACTCAAAATTTATGAAAATATATTTATTAATATATTATTACCATATATATATACATATACATATATATTTATAATAGTAAATATATATATATCACATCCACAAAATAGGGTAAGGGAACTGACTTGTTTTATCGGTGCTTTTTTGGTAGCTCTGATAAAGGGTGGTCTTTATCATTGGATTTTTTACTAGAAATGATATAGGTTATACTTAAAAGAAGTCATCAAAAATAAAAGATAAATATATTTATATATTTATATTGATACAAATATAATATATACTTTTTAAATATGTTTTTAATAGGTATAAATAGACATTTACACTTAAAATATAAGATATATATTGAAAATGGCTTATAAAATACTTTTGTATAAATAGTATAAATTAATAATTTGCCAATTACCATTGAGTAATATTCATTTAATTACAATTTCAAGACATAAGAAATCAAAAAATTTACAAAAGATCTAAAATAAGTTAAAAAAATAACTCAAACTTCAAATGACAATAACTTTTGATCCCGGTGTTCATTTGAGCTCTACAACATATCAAATCAAAGCCAGTGATGATCTCTACGTACTAATTACAAAATGGAACCTTCTATCAAAATTTAGGCTTCCAAAATATAGTTTTTAGTCGGGATACCCAAATGTTTTATCATTTAATTGAATTTCAACCTCATTTCATGGGGTCTTTTGCTCTTTTTTAGTGGTGAATGAATTTATTCTGAGGGATTACATTCATATTGATATTATTGCTTTGAAATTTTATCATTCTTCACAATGTACTGTTATTTGTAATAAAATATATAACAATATATAAATATTTTTTTAATATTCAGACATAGAAAATTTAATTTTATAAATAAATAATTAAACTTATTTACATATAAAATATATTTATCAATATATAATCTCAATCTAAATAAAATCTAATATCCATTTTATTTAAAATACAAATATATGAATATTTATATAACTACATAGTGTGTCTATGTGTGTGTGTCAATACTAAGAAATTGATATATATTAATATAAGATTAAATATACTAATAAAAAATATAACTTAATATATATAAATAGATAAGTATAAATATATATTAATATAAGAATAAATATATAGGTATATAAATATATAAATATAACTATACATGTATATATATTTATTAATATATATATATATATATATTAATAAACAAATATATATATATATATATATATATTTTCGTATAATTAAATATATAACTCAATAAAAATATATATATGTTAATATAAATATATAATAATAAATAAATAAATATACGGATAAAAAATATATTAATAAATATATATAAATAGATTTATAAAAATATATTTTAATATATGAATAAATATATACATATATAAATATATAAATATAACTATATATGTATATATATATATATATATTAATACACATATATTAATATACGAATAAATATATATATATTAATGTAACTAAATATATATTTTAATATATATATATGTGTTAACATAAATATATATTAATATACGAATAAATATACAAAAAAATAATATAACTAAATATATATAAATGAATAGATATAAAAATATATCAATATACAAATAAATATATAGATTTATAAATATATAAATATAACTATATATGTATGTATGTTAATATATATATATATATTAATATTACTATGTATATATTTTAATATAAATATATATATATGTTAATATAAATATATACATGTTAATGTAAATATATACTAATATATGAATAAATACTCAAATAAAATAATATAACTAAATAAATATATAAAGGGATAGATATAAATATATATCAATATACAAATAAATATATAGATTTATAAATATATAAATACAACTATACATGTATATATATATTATTATAATTACGTATATTTTTTAATATAATTATATATATATATATTAATATATATATATATATGTTAATATAAATATATATTAATATATGAATAAATATACAGATAAAATGAATATAACAAATTAAATTCAGCATTATAAAATGAAATAATTAATATTTTCCTGAATAAAAAAATAAGAAACAAAATATGTAATTGGATTGACCCGCTTGCATGGAGGTTCATAAGTTCAGGGCTTGGGCCCATAAAATATGTAACACCCCAAGATTTCATAGTGTGTTAGTTATTCAAAATAATTCCATAACTTTCACTACATGCAACACCAAGTTCAAGAACACCATGACTTACCAAACAAGCCGTTCAAAAGAGGTTATGAATAGTATTAGATAAATTTTATTGTTTATATAATCCTTATAATTTTAGAATCCATATTATGAGTTTCTTAGATATAATGCAAGAACAAATTCATTTTCAGTATTGCACTTTTAACAACTTTAATAGTGAACCCTTTTTAAATACTATATTTTAAACTTTTTGACTAAATGGGGACATCAAAAATTTAAAATGAAACATCCCAAGCTTCTACGGTACGCTTCTCTTTGAATAATGTGATAGCGTGTGTTGTACGCAACACCGAGTTCTAACAACCAATTAAACTAGCCGTTATGAATAGTAATAACTAATTTTTAAAATTATATATATTTTATATTTGAAAATGGACTTCATTTTTGGACTCGGAATATCGAATTTAGCCTAAGGTGAAATTTTGGTACTTTTCGGATAACTTTCATATTTTGATGAATAGTGAAAATTACTAAATTTTAATTAAAAACAACTTTTTTAATCAAAATAATTAATAGTGATAAATTATGAATTTTAGTAGTTTTAAAGTATATTTAGAATATATTTTTACCATTTAATATAATGTTGGTCATTGGATATAATTTTACAATTAAACCAAACATAAACAAGTGTCAATCTTTTGGTAGTTATTATCTCTTAAAACACGCTTTTTGTTTTGACAGCGGGAATTAATTTTAAATTAATTTCTGCCACTTATGTGTTTAGAATTTAGGAAAATGGATTCCATATTTGGAATCAGGATGTTCAAATTGTGTAAATAGGTAACTTTTATTTTTAGACATTTTGAATAATTACTGCGGTAAATATTTTATTTACCATGGTTAAGGGTAAATCCGGTAAATAAGGGTTAAAAAAATAATATTATAATAATACTAAATTACCCTAAATCGTGTCTTAACCCAATTGGTTGATACATGGTCGACCATGGGCATCTTTATGTCAATTTTGGGACCCCATGGATCCACTTGTAAGTGATAATGACACTTTATTTTAATTAAGTCAAAATGAATACAAAAATGACAAAAGCATATATCTTTTAGCAAAACAATTGTTACATAGGGTTATATAAGTTGGATTTTAGATTATAAATATTAATTAGAAAGCTAAAAAGATTTGCTACATAATGATGTTTTATTTATAATTTTTAGAGATTAAATAATTTATTTTATTTATGGCACAATGATGATGCAGTAATTACTAAAATAGTAAAAAATTAACATAATTGATATTATAAATACCCAAATAAATATAATATGAAACTTTTAATGAATTAAACTAATTTTCTAGGATAATATGATATATTAGGATTGATTTAATTGACTTTGTTCTAAGTAATCAATCTGTTATGAGTTTCACAAAAATCAACTAATGAATAGTGTCAAAATTGACATAAAAGAATTCTTAAAACAAATATTATATTATTAATTGATATTAAATTCCTAAAAATCTAAGGTTCGGCCAAGAGACTTATATTATGATAGGTTAATCATTAATGGACCACTTGGGGGTCGCTTGGATGTATATAGTAAGTTTATTAACCATAATATATAAAAATACAAAGAGACATTGTAAAAGTGAAACTAATTAACTTAGAGTTAATACTTAAAGATAAGGTTAATATAAGTACCCAAAGCTGTCTAAATTCTATTGGATGAGTTGTTTTCGACCTATCCCTACCTCATACTTTGAATAGTCAACTTTGGAGCCTTTGGAAACCGAATATGAATTTATTATAAATTAATATTTCTAGCTTTTCCAAAGGTGCCCCTCACCCCTCTTATAAAAGGGCACTCCTCCTTCTCATTTCCTCACACCTCTCAAGCCACTTGGCTCGTCCAAACTCTGCCCAACTAAGCTCCCCACATCCCTCTCCTCCTCCTTGAAGCTTCCCCTTAGGCAGAAAGCATTTCAAGAAGTCCTTTGGTTCCAACCAAAGTGAGTTACCTAAATTAAAGGTAACAATTTCTCTTAAAGTATCTTCATTTATTTTGCTTCTCCAACCCCAAAAATCTTTTTTATTTCCTTTCTTTTGTAACAACACCAGTATCCTAAATATACTAGGATGTTGTTATAAGAAGGATTCAAACTACACATACACACAACTCCATCTAATGGATGATGAACATAATGTTTCTGTGGATGGCAAACTAACGCCTCACGAAACGATGATTGTTCAAATACATCTTACCACCTCTCATGGTGGCCATTATGATGGCACTGTAATTAAATATGATATTAATGATATATATTTTATATATAAGCTTCTGTAATTCCATTTTATTTCATTCCATTATTCGTTTCATGTTGTATATACATACGATAATTTCATTTGAGGAAGTGCGGACTACCGCCCCCTTAAAATGATATGACTCGTTCATACCACACATGGAACGTATAAAGGATGGTGTTAATGAACTTAAGTAACATATATAAAATATTATATTATACTGGAATAGTAATATACCTATGTATCATTTGGATTTGATTCTTTTAAAATAAAAATTAAATGGAAGAAGTGTTCGTGCGTACGTACGGACTACCGTCTCCACGAACGCGATGAGATTCATTCTCCATCGTATCCATTCAAGTATAATTACCATTTAATGATTTAAAAATGATGTTTAAGGACTTGATATCATTCTGGATATGAATAAGATACAACAAACATGACTTATATAACAAAATATATAAAAGAAAATGAGTAAGTTAACACCCGAAACGATGATAATTCTAAGATATTATTAATAAATCAATGTTAAAAGATCATATATGATATCATATTAATATATATGATTCTTTTATAATTTAATAACAATTATTTCACCATTATACAGGAGGTTAACCTACCCCAACCAAGGAAAAGTACAAGGTAAGGGTTATTTCACAATCTCTTCATTATCCGAGATTGTTTATACGTAATAATCTACTGGGATTTCTTTATCATCCACATCCATGTTTCTTCGAAATGTATTTAAAAACATATTTATTATTTGCAAGAATATGGGTTAAATTCATTTATACCCTTGTTTGACTTTTTGTAAGAGGTTTATGAAGGAATATTTCCGTCGTTTTCAAAACAAGGTCCTTTTTGACCTTTTCGACATAATTAAGATAAGAATGTTTTTTTTACTTATATGGCGGGTGCGGTTATTTTCCGCCGTTATAAAATCATCAAAGCTTTCCTTACAAGCTTACAAGAATATTTTCAAGAAAATGTTTTATTTTATATGGCTCTTAAATGATTTCAAAAATAGAAAGAGATATTTCTCTAAAAAGTGTTTTGATTTCATCTATGTCAACATCCTTTAATGGATTTTACGCTTATTTGAAGTAGATTTATTATAATACAAAACTTCTACATTGTATTGAAGGTTTTGTGATGTGTTTGACTGTGGATGTGCTATTTTATACCATTCATAGTTTATGGTGAAACTATTGACATTTCGTATGCTAGTTTTAATCCGAATGTTTATGTTATATTTCAAAATTTTCTTCAGATGAATGTGCTAAACAAGTATGTTCCGGGTTGGGGACCGGTAAAAGTAAGCCCTCCAGGTTGGGGACTGGTAAAAGTAAGCCCTCCAGGTTGGGGACTGGTTAAAGTAAGCCCTCCAGGTTAGGGACTGGTAAAAGTATGCCCTCCGGGTTGGTGTCCGGTTATTAAAGGCACTCCGGGTTGGTGTCCGGTTATTAGAGGCACTCCGGGTTGGTGTCCGGTTATTAGAGGCACTCCGGGTTGGGTTCCGGTTAGAAGTAACCCCTAGGTCTTGGGATGAGGCCTAGACAAAGAAATTAACATTCAGCATTATGCATTCCAACATTATGAAAGTGGTTATTGATATTGCATGTGATTATTCGATTAGTAGAATATCCATGTGAACAAGTAAATGGAATTATTTCATTTTACTTTTGCCATACTATGTTGAAGTTCAATTTTAAAAGGCTTTTGTTTTAGTAATTCATTGCCTTAAATGTTTATGCTTATTTTGAATGTTCCGCTATATTGTTATCCTTACTGGGCATTTGAGCTCACCCCTTTTCTATGTTTTATTTTTCCCAGGTAGTGAAGAAGTAATTTATGAATGACTTGCAGGGATATTATGAGGGGTTAATAGTGTGGATATGAAGACTTTGTTGTTGTTGTAGTTTTTCACTTTGAAATGTAATGTAAAACTTTATGATTATATCTAGTGTTTCCAAGGCTACTAAACCAATCGGTCTTTCGAGATTTGATCTTTCTTGTGATCATGCCAATGTTACGAAGTAATGCACCGACTCTGGGCAACTGGGGTCGGGGCGTTACAAAATAAATTTATATTCATTTTCTAGTCAATATCATTTTAGAAAACATACTATATTTTTATATAATTTAATTTTATATTTGTAATACCATCATACATTTACATTTAATGATATATCTTATTTTCTAATTATTCATATAAAATATATTTATCAATATATAAGCATTATCTAAATAAAAAACTCATATCCATTTTATTTAAAATACAAATATATGAATATTTATATACCTACATAGTGTGTGTGTGTGTGTGTGTATTAAGAAATTGATATATATTAATATAAGAATAAATTTATTGATAAAAAATATAAATAAATATATGTAAATAGATAGATATAAATATATATATATATTAATATATGAATAATTATATAGTTATATAAATATATAAATATAATTATACATGTATATATATATATATTAATAGACTAATATATATATATATTAGTATAATTAAATATATATTTTAATATAAATATATATATGTTAAAATAAATATCTAATAATAAATAAATATATATATGGATAAAAATATAAAACTAAATATATAAAAATATTTATATAAAAATATTTTTTTTAATATATGAATAAATATATAAATATATAAATATATAAATATATGTATATATGTATATATATATATATTAATAAATATATATTAATATACGAATAAATAAATAAATATATATATATAACTAAATATATATTTTAATATATACATATATAAGTTAATATAAATATATATTAATATACAAATAAATATATAAATAAAATAATATAACTAAATATATATAAATGGATGGATATAAATATATATCAATATACAAATAAATATATAGATTTATAAATATATAAATATAACTATAGATGTATATATATATATATATTAATATAACTAAGTATATATTTTAATATAATTATATATATGTTAATATAAATATATACTAATATATGAATAAATATTCAAATAAAATAATATAACTAAATATATATAAAGGGATAGATATAAATATATATCAATATACAAATAATTATATAGATTTATAAATATATAAATATAACTATACATGTATATTTATATATATATATATATTTTTTAATATAACCAAGTATATATTTTTATATAAATATATATGTGTTAATATAAATATATATGTTTATATAAATATATATTATTATATGAATAAATATTTGGATAAAAGAATATAACAAAATAAATTCAGCATTATAACAGTAAATAATTTTTATTTTGCTGAAAAGAATAATAAAAAAGAAAATATGTAATTGGATTGACCCGCATGCATGGAGGTTCATAAGTGCAGGGCTAAGGCCCGTAAAATACATTTCTATTCATTTTCTAGTCAATGTCATTTGAGAAAACATACTATGTTTTTATATAATTTAATTTTATATTTTTAATAGCATCATAAATTTACATGTATAAGTTTAATTATTAATTTTTTACATAATAAAATATATTTTTTTGGATGATATTTTTTTAAGATTTTGGTCAAACATGCTGAATAAATGTAATATTAAACATGAATCATATTTAATGATCTATACAATTTTCTAATTGTTCGTATAATCAATAAGAAGATTTCCAAAATAAAATATTGATAGTGTAAAATAAGATAAGCCTCAAAAAAATTAATCATCAAGAAAACAAATCCTTATATAGAAAGAAAACGGTCGCCCACTTTGATGGCAATACTGTACTTCAAGTCGTCCTCCATCATCAGTTGGAGTAGTGTTCCCCTTCGTCTATATTCATTTGCATAGGTAGAACCACCACCATGGAACCACCCAGGCCCGGTTTCCGGAGGTGGGGCTGCTGAAGATGCTTCACGGTTGGGTGTCTGTGGGACCGCATCCTCGGCTGGTTGATGCGATACCGAAGCCTCCGTGTGATGGAAGCACCCAACCCGTGGAGGGGGATGTGGGGTTTGGGGGTTGGGTCTCCGTGCGGCTGGGAGTGCAGCAGTAGGAGGTTGTCGCGTGAGATGGAGGCAGGCTGGCCTTGACGGCGAGTGATGGGTGCCGACAGGCCTTGACGGGGCGTGGCGGTGGTAGGCCTGCCTTGATGGGGGACGTGGGGTTTGGGACCTCGAAGATTCTACGTGGCAGGGTCTTTTTATTGCGTCACCAGGACGGGCACCCTTGACCATCTCTGATTGCTCCGTGGGTGTTGATATCAAATGACAAGAAGGGATAAAGCAGTTTAGAAATTTCAGGAATGTTGAATGATTCACGGCAACCTTCTCAGGTTTCGGTTTTTGTTGCTCAACTTTTCCACCAAAGCAGCACAACCACGATGTGGGATCCATGGAAATGACTGGGAAGGAAAGGAAATCTCAAAGCGTAAGGAAAGTGCACAGGGGTTGAGGGTTCGACAGACACAACACAATGCACATCCGAACCAGATTATCATAATTTATATATAATGTTTTTGGTTTAATGGTTTCATTTTTAATGTTTTTCAATGTATAATAAATATGGATCACTATTTTTTTGACTCCACGTGCAAAGGCCAAATTTATTGTTATGTTTTGATTTAGTGATTTGTTTTGAAGACCTCATTTTTTATCTCTTTAAATGCAATGTTTTATGTATGGAAATTAATTAAATTTTATTCAAATTATTTATGTACAATTATTACTTATAGAAAATATTGACATACTTAATTACGCCATTCAATCCCTACTATTATTTAAAAATTATTAATCTTTATTTTTAGTTAATGATAATGTTCGTGACAAATATAATATCCTTAAATTTTGTTGTAAATATTTTTCACAACGAAAATGGTCATTTTATATTTATTGACACCCATTTAATAATCTTATGGTTTGACTGGTTATTATGAAATTATAAAATATATATAATTAATATATTTATTTTCGTTTCATAAGTATTTAAATAAATATATTTATTTATGATTTTAATTATAAAAATAATATATATTTGTTATAATTTCATAATGAATTAAATATATATATTTATATATTTATATATTTATATATTTATGAAATTATAATATATATATAATTAATATATTTATTTTAAATTCACAAGTATATATATATATATTTATATTTATGACTATATATAATTAATATATTTATTATAATTTCATAAGAATTTAAATATATATATATTTACATTTACGACTATAATTAAAATATATATGTAATAAATACATATTTATAAAAAATATATATAAATTTATAGTTATTAAATAATTATAAAATTATATTAGATATATACATTTATAACTCTAAATAAATATAGATATATTCAAATAACTATAAAATTATAATAAAGATATTAATTATATATAATTATAAATATAATAAATATATTTATTATAATTTTATAAGTAAAAAATAATTATTTATTTATTAAATATATAATTATAAATAAAATTTTATTTATTTATAGTCAATATATATATATATATTATATATCTAATTTTAGAAATATATATACAATAAAAAACAATTTATTATCATTATTGTTTTAACATCATTATTTTAGCGCTAATAAATGTTGACCATTATCAATAATAAAAAAGTGTTGATAATTAAATGTTTTATCAGCACTTTCTATTTAAGTTCTTATAAAACATACATTTATCTGTGCTTATTAAATAACACCGATAAAAGGTTTACCCGAATTTATAAATAAACCATAACAATCTTCTTCTCATATCGCACAACTCAAACTCCCGCGGAAGCTGAATCCTCCCGCTGCATCCCCCCTACCACCGACTCCTGCTCCTTTTCCGCCACCGTGAAGCCCTCCTCGTCCTCCTCTGTAACCGACTCCTTCCACTGTGAAGACCACCTCTATCACTGTGAAGCTCTCCTCCGCCTTCAACCTCACCTCCACCGCCAAACCCCATCTGATGCAAACATCACCTCTACTGCGCACTGAACCCCACCTCTGCCCAGAACCCTTCCTTTTCCAGGAACCCACCTCCTTCGCGCACCCCACCTCTGCTTCCAAGACCTCCTCCTCTAAAAACACACCTCTTCTGTGTACCTAGCTCCTCAGTTTCTACCACTGTGTGTATTATTGTAATGCTATTAGTATTTCCTTTGTATTTTATCAATATACAATCTTCTTTGATCAATTCCATATTTTTATATTTTCAATTTCCGATTAGGATATTGATGAGCTTCTAGGGAAATAATATGCTTATTAAATGTTTTATTGAGAAACCATTAGCAGTTCCACTCTTTTCATTTATGTTCACACCTGGTATGGACACCGTGGTGGATGTGAAATACCTCCAAATACATTTTTGGTTCAATAAGTATATGATTTCCTATTGGATTCTTGTTGCCCAATTTGTTTTTAGTGGCATAATAATTGGTTTGTTTGTTAGGTGATTTTGAGAATGAAGGCCATGTTTGGCTGGAGATATTGTGGTAGAATATAAACCATCCATTTTTAGTTCTTTTTTTTCAGTGTAGTGTCACATGTTTTGTTGGGAAAGACGGTAAAGCGACGAACGCGCAAACAAAAGAAAAAGCGAACGCGCAGCGGAAATTGAATCTTTCCCCCCAAATAGAAGCGGATGTGCAGCGACAAAATTAAATGTGCAGAAAAAATAAATTTGACACCGGAAATTTTTACGTGGAAAACCCGAAAGGGAAAAACCACGGGACCTAGTCCAGAAAGAGGGATCCACTAAAGTCAAGAAGTACACGGTAGAGACTCCCCAAAATGGAAGGGATCTCAAAAGTAATACTCAAGAATAAAAGTATGGATCAAAAGGTGGAGAGCAAGAAAGATGATCGTCAAAGAAAGGCGATCACCAAATGGGATTTGCTCTCGGTGTTGTTGCTGCCGGTGATGATGAAATGCCTTTCCTCTGCCTCCTTATATAGGAAAAGAATCAGCGTCAAAATAATGTCGCCGCGTCAAAAGAGTGTCACCGCGTGAATTAATTCACGCGGTCTTGGCCCGCATTAAAACACCACATTAAAACAGATACCGCATGTGCACCATTTGAGGAGGCGTTGCCCAGTGCGCCAACCAGGAAGGCGCCCAACAATCTCCCCCTCCGACTCAAGTGGGGATCACCGCCAACCCTGCTATCTGTCGGCAAGTCTCAAATTTTCCTCTGGGTAAACTCTTGGTCAACATGTCTGACCCGTTGTCATCAGTGTGGATCTTCTCAAGCTCTAACTGTCTCGAATCAAGGACATTGCGAATCCAATGATATCGAACATCGATATGTTTCGACCTGCCATGAAAAGTAGAATTCTTTCCCAAACAAATAGCACTCTGACTATCACAAAATAAAACATACCTGTCCTGATTTAAATTGAGCTCTCGAATAAATGTTTTCATCCACAAAAATTCTTTGCACGCCTCTGTAGCTGCAATAAACTCTGACTCTGTGGTAGATAAAGCAACACATCTCTGTAATCTAGACTGCCAAGATACAGCTCCCCCTGTAAAAGTGATCAAATAGCCTGAAGTAGACTTCCTCGAATCGATATCTCCTGCCATATCTGAATCTGTAAAGCCACAAAGCATAGGTTCCCCTTTGCCAAAACACAATCTCAGATCAGAAGTACCACGAAGATAACGAAAAATGTACTTCAATGCTCTCCAATGATCTCTACCTGGATTTGATAGAAAACGACTGACCACACCAACTGCATGAGCTATATCAGGTCTAGTACATACCATTGCATACATCAAACATCCAACAGCAGATGAATAAGGTATGTGTTGCATCTCCTCTCTCTCTTCATCAGTAGAAGGTGACTGACTGGAACTGAGCTTAAAATGTAAAGCAAGAGGAGTACTAACCACTTTCGCTCTATCCATAGAAAATCTCTGAAGAACCTTCTCAATGTATCTCTCCTGAGATAACCACAACTTCTTGGCCTTCCTGTCACGGGAGATCGTCATGCCAAGAATCTGCTGTGCTGGCCCCAAGTCTTTCATCGCAAAAGACTGACAATGATCCTTCTTCAATCTGTCAATTCTAGAAGTATCATGGCCAACAATGAGCATATCATCAACATAAAGCAACAGAATAATAAAATCATCATCAGTAAATCTCTGAACAAAAACACAATGATCAGAAGATGTCTTCCTGAAACCCTGATGAGAAATTCCAGATTCAAACTTCTTATACCACTGCCTCGGAGCTTGTTTCAAACCATACAAGCTCTTCTTCAACTTGCAGACATGATTTTCTTTACCTGTTTCAACAAAACCCTCTGGTTGCTCCATATAAATCTCCTCCTCTAAATCTCCATGGAGGAAAGCTGTCTTCACATCCATCTGCTGAATCTGCAGATCTAAACTGGAACCCAAACCAAGAACAACCTGAATGGAAGACATTTTGACAACAGGTGAGAAAATCTCATCAAAATCAATACCTTTCTTCTGACGGAAGCCTTTGACAACTAACCATGCCTTGTATCATGGAACAGAACTGGATTCTTCATTCTTAATTCGATAAATCCACCGATTTTGCAAAGCTCTCTTCCCTGTCGGTAACTTCACCAGCTCAAAAGTGTGGTTGTCGTGCAATGATTTCATCTCGTCATCCATTGCCGCAACCCATCTATCCTTCTGTTCACTCTCCATTGCCTCATCAAACGATTCTGGTTCTCCCCCTTCAGCGAGGAGCACATACTCATCAGGTGAATATCGAGTAGAAACGGTGCGATGCCGAGATGACCTCCGGAGTGGAACTGCGGGTTCATTAATAACCCCTGTAACCGGATCATCAGAAACAAAAGGTGCATCGGAAACTTCAACTCTAACCTGTTCGCCTTGAGCATCATTCTGTACATCAACATGATCATCAGAATCAACAACATGAGGTAAATGTGAATTAGAACCTGGCTCAAGACTGACAAAACCATCAGAAGTTGGAGAAGCATCTTTTTCTCCCTTATCAATGTCTGCAATAGTCCGATCCTCCTTAAACACTGCATCGCGACTTCTGACAAGTTTCCTCAAAACAGGATCATAGAACCTGTACCCAAACTCATCGTGTCCATAGCCAATAAAAATACACTGGCGTGTCTTACCATCCAGCTTGGATCTCTCATCTCTAGGCACATGAACAAAAGCCTTACAACCAAAAACACGCAAGTGATCATACCTGATCTCATTGCCATACCAAAATTTGTCGGGAGTGTCTGTCTGCAAAGCAACCGCAGGTGACAAATTGATAATATAAGCAGCAGTAAGTAAAGCCTCACCGCAAATATGTCCAGGCAACTTTGCTTCTGAAAGCAAACAACGAACTCTTTCTAGCAAAGTTCTGTTCATCCGCTCAGCTACACCATTCAACTGAGGTGTCTTGGGCGGCGTCTTCTGATGCCGAATACCTTCCTGCCTGCAATACTGATCAAACGGACCACAATACTCTCCTCCATTGTCAGTTCGAATACATTTTAATTTCATTCCTGATTCTCTCTCAGCAGAAACATGAAATTGCTTAAAAACACTGAGCACCTGAATTTTGGCTTTCAAAACATAAACCCAGAGCTTTCGTGAGTAGTCATCAGTAAATGTAACAAAATAAAGACCGCCACTAAAGGTCATTGATTTCAAAGGACCACAAACGTCAGAATGTACCAATTCAAGTACCTGTGACTTCCTGTGTGGAGGATGACTGCTGAAACTCACTCTGCTCTGTTTTCCAGCCATGCAATGATCACATGTGTCCAACTTGACACTCTTCAAATCTGGAAGAAGATTTCTCTTGGCCAAACAACCGAGACCTTTCTCACTGATGTGACTGAGCCTCTTATGCCACAACTTGGACGAAACACTGCACTCAACAACACAAGCAGTATCACAAGAAATAGAAGCTCTAGTCCAGTACAAACCTGATTGCTTCTTCCCTCTAGCCACAATCAAAGATCCCTTGGAAAGCTTCCATTGGCAATCACCAAAAGTGCTGATAAACCCTTCATCATCAAGAACGCTGGTAGAGATAAGATTCAAACGAACCTCGGGTGCATGTCGGACATTCTTCAAAATCAGCTTACTTCATGTACTGGTCTTTAAACAAACAGTCTCGATGCCTACAACGTCAGCATGTCCATCATTTCCCATCTTCAAAATCCCAAAATTACCTGGGCTGTAAGATGTAAAGAACTCCTTCTTCGATGTCACGTGAAAACAGGCACCACTATCAACAACCCAGCAAGAATCATCAGAAGCAATGTTAATGGAATCATAAACAATAACAAGATCACCCCCTGTAGCAGCGGCAACATGATCCTCTCCATCGCCATTTTTCTTTTGTTGATTTTCCTTCAATCTGTTCTCTCTTTTCAGCTGATAACAAAACTTCTTAACATGCCCCTTCTTACCACAATGATGACATTCAAAATCTCTCTGCTTCAGTCTGGATTTGCTTCTGCCTCTTCTCTTATCTCGACTGCTCTGCCCCCGGTCCTGGCTTCTCCCCCTGTTCTCTGTGACCAAAAGCTCGGAAGAAGATTTCTCCTGAGTACGTCTCCTGACCTCTTCATTTAAAATAGCAGACTTGACAAAACTAAATGTCACAGCACCATTAGGAGCAGAACCGGTTAGAGTAACACGTAAATTTTCCCAAGAATCAGGTAAAGTGTTAAGAAGCAAAAGAGCTAAAACCTCATCTTCAAAATTGATACCCATGCCAGACAACTGATCAAAACATCCTTGATATTCACTTAAATAATCAGAAATAGACGTACATTCTCTGTACCTCAAGTTCATCATTTGCTTGAGAAGAAACAGTTTATTGTTTCCCGTCTTCGAAGCGTAGGTCGTCTCAAGCTTCTCCCACAAAGTTCTGGCGTGAGAGATGTTGACAATGTGGTTCATCACGCTGTCTTCGACCCATTGACGAATGAAACCGCAAACCATCTCATGCTCAAACGCCCATTCTTCGTCTGACATTCTCTCTGGCTTCTGGGTACTAAACACTGGAAGATGCATTCGCTTGACAAAAAGCAGATCCTTCATTTTAAGTCGCCACATATGGTAGTTGGTACCATTTAACAAAATCATCCGACTGTAGTTGGCCTCCATAATAAATATGAAAAGAAAAGAACCAAACCCTCTGATACTAGATGTTGGGAAAGACGGGAAAGCGACGAACGCGCAAACAAAAGAAAAAGCGAACGCGCAGCGGAAATTGAATCTTTCCCCCCAAATAGAAGCGGATGTGCAGCGACAAAATTAAATGTGCAGAAAAAATAAATTTGACACCGGAAATTTTTACGTGGAAAACCCGAAAGGGAAAAACCACGGGACCTAGTCCAGAAAGAGGGATCCACTAAAGTCAAGAAGTACACGGTAGAGACTCCCCAAAATGGAAGGGATCTCAAGAGTAATACTCAAGAATAAAAGTATGGATCAAAAGGTGGAGAGCAAGAAAGATGATCGTCAAAGAAAGGCGATCACCAAATGGGATTTGCTCTCGGTGTTGTTGCTGCCGGTGATGATGAAATGCCTTTCCTCTGCCTCCTTATATAGGAAAAGATTCAGCGTCAAAATAATGTTGCCGCGTCAAAAGAGTGTCACCGCGTGAATTAATTCACGTGGTCTTGGCCCGCATTAAAACACCACATTAAAACAGATACCGCATGTGCACCATTTGAGGAGGCGTTTCCCAGTGCGCCAACCAGGAAGGCACCCAACATGTTTTTCATCGTCTGTTTACATATGGATATGGTTTATTTTTCTAACTGTATTTATATATTGATGTTGCTATTTCTTTTATATTTTTAATCAATTATGGAGGAAATTATTGTTTATTTTTCTATTGAATTTGTGGCATATGAATGTTTCATGTATGTTCTTAGGCTATTTCGATTTTTTCTTATCAATTTACTCAATTTGGGAATATTGTGCCCCACATATTAAACCAATACAGTAAGTGATAGGCCCCAACCCTAGTGAATCGATGTTCAATCTTGGGGTAGTAGTGAACTAATTCATCTATTTTGAGATTGGTTCATTATACATTCAACCACATCTATTCATACTCTCACCCGCAATCATCAACCTTCATGTTCATGTTGGAGGGGTAGATTGTAGATATCATTATATCAATGAATAATAAACAAAATTAGTTATCATATAATGGAATTAACCCATCTAGTAATATACTTACATCCATTATTCAACCAACCCCTACCCATGAATAATATTCTCTATAAGATTTGATGTAGTAAAACAGTGGAAAACATGACACTACAAAAATGTGAAAATGGAAGTATGTGGAGAATAATACTATGTTAGAAGATTAGGAATCGATATAGAAAAAAAATATTGGTAATAATTAATGAAGTAATGATGAAACTATTCTTGGAGGCTTATCCTGACCACTTCATGCACTTGGTGGAACATGTATATGTACTTTATTTACTTATTGATTAGGTCTAAGATTAATTTCTTATTTAAGAGATTGAAATTCTATGATACCGAGAAAAATTCATATAACTCATGTACCATGAGCTCCTATCAAAATATGTACGTTTTTGGTGCACCATAAAGGGATAACCCCAGTCCATGTTAGAAAAACCTCCAGAACGTAGATCCCAACTCGAAGTCCAACCCAATCGTTGGTCAACAATGTAATTTTTAGTATAGAGTCATAACAATGGGCACTAATGTTTGGAATAAGTATTCCTTCTTATAGGTTTATAAGGTCATAATTGAGTATATGAAAATCTATATGGTTCACCTCCATGATGATGTTTCATATAACCAAGATTTTTTCTTAGGCTAGTTCACGGTGATGATTAATCTAGCTCACCAGTTGATTTCCTATTAATGGTGTTGCAATCGACCCATCCCCTTAAAACCAAAATCTATATATGGTAATCCTCTATGATAGAAGGTAGTATTTAAGAACCATCCTAATGAGATTTGAGAGTATTATATGACTCATTAAAACACTTTGTAATTGGTTGGGAATTTCCATTTATTACTATAGGGTTAACCATGATTCTTCCTAAGGCACTAATATGACATTAACCAAGAATGTGGTATTGTTCCTTCACATAGATGTTCATGAGAGATACATATATGATATTAATGGAAGATTTATGAAAACACCAATCTTAACCATAAATGGGCTGGGTAATGAGTATGCCTTATATTGGGATGTATCGGGAGTCAGGATATGAACAGTTCCAGTCCATGATGGTCATGCACTTGCATAAGGGTCTAGACAGTTATTTCCACATAAGAGGAACATCCTAGATCCTTTTGTATTTTTGGAAATGGTGGTTCTTTCCATGAGGGGTTTTAGTATTAACTTTAGGGTGAGATATTTTTGAAGTACACGAAAAAGTATTTGAAATATATTTAATCAAAAAGTGAAAAGAACCATTGATAACATAGAAGGTTTGAGTATCTAGAGTCATTTGACTTTGACAGAATTTATATCCTCAGGAAGGGGATCTTTTTTTCTATTGTACTGTATTGGTAGGATCAATTTTATGTAGTACATGATTCCAGCATCAAGTAGAAGATGGTTGCCCACTTTGAAGAGATGGGACTTTATGACTAACAGTATGATGGCCATGTAGAACTTATTGTCACAACCCTTCCCCTGAGATCCTTGTCGGGACTACCCCAAGCCCACATTCCATAGGCTAGGGGTTGAAAACTTGCATCGGAAGACATTTCCCAAAAATGGGAACGAATTGCCTCAGAACCTGTACAAACACACAGTCCAAGCACACAACAAGATGCTACCAAAAAATAAAATTTCAGTAGTAAAAATGTGTTATGAATGTAAGGGGAGACAGAATACAAGCCCAAATGAAAGATAAAACTACAACAAAAAACAACTCCTGAGTTTATCCACAAAGGATCCTGCCAGAAGGGTAGGTAAAACTCATCTCTGTAACTTTTCACGTCAACGAGTCACCTCTATGTACCACCTAGTCAATTCTCCCTAATGTATCATCCATGCTACTCATCATCTACACAAGACATAATAAGGTGCGGGAAAATCCCATGTAGGGGTGATTATAACAATACCTGGTAGAGACCTCGAGACCCGTGAAGGTCTCTGAGAATTCCACAAAGGAAAACCCACATAGAATGAACTCAATCACAAATCATGAAGTTGAGATAGCTCAAACCAGGTAAACAACTCCACGATCTGGAATAAATATGATTAGTCTTATGAAATATAATTTTATTCCGTTAAGAAGTTCCACAACTAAACCACAAAGAATTAGTTCCATTGTCGATCTACACAGGTTTGTATCTCACGCATTCACGATGGACTGATCTAAGGCTGGTTCTCGTCGGGTCGGACACTACCAATTCATATAGGGCCGCTATTATGCTGATCCACACAGGGTTTCCATGATGCTGAGCCACACAGGGTCTCTGTGATGTTGATCCATATATAGTCTCATTTTAATTATCAACCATCCACATGATTCCTCGCACATGGTGTGCTTGAGTTCTGTAGAAACTTCTCCTCAAGATATCGGTCATGAATCAAATATCATGAAGTTCCAAAAAGTAGTAAAACAAAGTACATAAATGTTGTAAGGGTACCTACATGCTAGACGGTGCATCAATCAGACGCCCGATCTGTGAGTTATTAGTGTTTATTAAGGGGGGCCCTGTTTGATTGGGGTTCGATCCTACCTAGCCATACTCCAAATTTCACAAAAACGTAGGTGAAATATCTCAAAATGAACATCTCTTTTCAATGATTCTAGCACCATAGATTGTTTGTAAAATGGATTCTTGGTTTGTGAGATACGTCCTTTCAAGCGTATCTGTGCCAAAGAGGGTCTGGGTCCGGTCCGACCCGACCCGAACGACCTAGGCCGATCTGACCCGATTCAGGTCCAAACTGGCCTAGCCCAAACCAGTTGGGTTGGGATGAGCGGCTGGGCATGACCAGCGTGGGGGTCACCTCCCCTTCTTGAATAGACATTTTTTCTATTCGATTAGTAATGAAGGCACCATGTGGCACCACCCTCCAGTCAGCGGGACTTGTGGGGAACAGGTCCCCCTCCACTTCAGCTTGATGCCTCAACCTCCCTCCACGACGCACAATAGTGTGACACCCTACTGCTAAAGCTGCCGATAAAAGGTCATCCACCCCTTCTTCACTCCACGACACCTTTAGGATCCACCTTCCTCTACACCAGGTGGAAGCCGACCGTCGCCGATACCTGTTAGGGACCATCACCATTGCCCATCGGCGCCAGCCACCATCACCTGCCAGTGGGTCTTGCGCTGGCCACCAGATGTGCTCCAATGGTTCATTTCCCCATCTGATTGCACCTATGGGCCTCCTAGGATGTTGTTTTCACTATGTGGCTCCAGGATTCATTTTGTTGTCGAGTTCAACCTTCACCCATGAAGAACGTGATAAATTCGAATAAAAAGGAGGGTATGGGCCTTGTTTGGTTTTGCCGCGCCCTCCATGTTAGAAAATTTAACAGGGATGTGTTAATCAAATCATCTAAAGATAAATTAAAACCCTAGTCAATAATTCTGCATTATCCACCCTTAGTTTTGTATGAAATGAAGATTAACTCATTTTTGGTTATTCTGCGTTCGTCGTGATTTTTCAGGAATGATAATTTGAAACAAATTCATATGAATTGAAACGCAAACCCAACTTCGGTTTCATAGGAGATGTCACGGTTGTGGGAGAAGAATCCACATTCATTGAAGCTATCAGCGTTCATCGTTCCTCGATCAATTTCTCCAACATTGTCATTTAATCCTCCATTCATCATTAGAAGGGTTGAAAATTGGTGCTTCGTCAGAGTTCTCCCCCAATATCTCTCCACCCTCTCCCTTTTCCAATGATTTCAATAAACTAAAGTATGAGTTCTGTTTTTCACCCTCTTCTAAATTAATGGTTTGTTAATTGGTGAAATTAATGAACCAAATTAATTAAACGGATGATTGTTACATAATCAAGGTTAAACCGGTCATTTAATGTCCCTTATTAAATACACTACCACCTTTGTGGTCCCCACCAACGTCAATCAAGAGGTGGTAGAAATATAAAATATCAAATTATGTTATTTTATTATTCATTAAAAAGTCCGAAAAAAACAATCTTTTTCACCTGACCTACTACTGTCGATGTTAATGCTGCATTTAGTGAATCATGGTGCTGTGAGCTCAATGGTGCCCTCAAATTTCAATTCTCAGAACCAGTTCAAAAGATATAAATTCTCGCACTCACATTTACTGATCATACCTTAAAATGTTCAAAAATCCATTCTGCGAACACCATGCCTCAGAATCAAGTGTTGTCAGTTTTCCTAGCTTCAGATTGGCTCCATTTAATTTTAAAAAATTACATGGAAAATATGGGACATTACATTCACCCCACCTTAGGTATTTTCGTCCTGAAATGCCCCAAATAAGGCTAAGATAACAATTGGGGGTACTGAGCACGAATCTGAGCTTCCTGCTCCCATGTTCTCTCTTGGATGTTCCCATGATGCCACCAAAATCGAACTAGAGGAACTGACCACCCATGAAGGACCCACTCCTGTCGATCCTCTGTCTCCAATGGGAACTTTGCAAACATCACCCCATCGTCAATGTCCAGCTCTCCCCAGTCAATGACGAATGATTGGTCATGCATGTATCTCCTCAACTGCGAGAAGTGGAAATCATTTTTCACCCGATGTATCTATGGGGGAAGAACTAGGTGGTATGTTACTTCACCCACTTTGTTGATAATCTTGAATGGTCCGATGAACCTTGAGGATAGCTTTCCACCCTAGCCAATTCTCCACAAACCTCGTCGAGGTGAGACCCACATGAATAAAAGATCTCCCTCCTCAAACTCCAAGGGCATCCATCTCCTTTCAGAATTATATTTCTTCCAGCTCTATATAACCTTCATCCTCTCCTAGATGATCTACACCTTCTCAGTGGTAGCCCATACCAACACTGGAACCATAATTTCTAACTCCCCTGGGTGTGTCCATTATAGAGGGGAGCTTCATGGTTTCCTATAAAATGCTTCAAGCAGTGCCACAATGATGGTGGAGTGATAGCTGTTGTTGTAAGTGAACTCCACCAGTAGAAGTTGGTCCTCCCAACTATGGCCAAAATCAAGAACCCAAGTGCGGAGCATGTCCTCGAGTGTTTGTATCTCCTGCTCTGTCTGACCATCTATCTGAGGATGGAAGGTGGTGCTCAAATGTAGCTAATCCCCGAACACCTCATATAATCCCTTCCACATGAGGGATGTAAAACGAGCATCGCGATTTAAGAATATTGTCGAAGGAACCCTGTGAAGTCATACAATCTCTTGTACGTAGAGACGTCCCAAGCCCTCTACTGATCCCTACTCTTGGATGGGTAGGAAGTGGGCCAACTTGAAGAGTTAGTCAATGTTAACCTAGATGGAATCATGGGCCCTGAACGTACATGGTAGTCCTATCATGATGTTCTTGGAGATACCATCACACTTCATCTCTAGTACTTCTAATGTCTACGCTTAGCCTACAGGAACGTGATGATCAGCCTTCACTTGCTAACAAGTTAGACATATCGATAAAAACTCCACTACTACTTTCGTTATCCCTATCCACCAATACTGATGCTGGAGATCCTCATACATCTTTTCCACTCCAGGATGTGCCTCCAATGGGGATGTGCGGAACACGCTCAAAAACTCCACGCATAGCGTCCCTGATATCATAATTCATCCTCTAAAGAAGATGATGTGCTCCACACCTTCAAAAAATCCATCAGGAGCCTGCCTTGAGGATATCTAAGCAATTTGGGCCTCGTAGTCAACATCCCCAAGTTGTGCCTCCCTGACTCGCTGATGGAGTGGGGGAGTAACTATCATAGACTAGAGGTAAGCTGCTCTATCACTATCCATGAAAGATAACTACAACGTGGCTAGTTGCTCTGTCACCTCACTAAGAAACTATAGACCAATCCACCTACTGAGTGTGTCTGCCAGAACGTTCCCCTTCCTAGGAGTGCAGACTATCTAAAATTAATTGTCATGGAAGAACAATGTAAATCTTCATTATCTTAGGATCAAGTCATTCTGTGAGAAGATATACATGGGACCATTGTGATTAGAGTAGATTGTCAAACATTCTCTCATCATGTAGTGTCTCCAAATCTATAAGGAAATGACCACTGCTGCTAACTCCCGGTCATGGTTATCACAGTTCTTCTCATTATGTCTCAAATACCATGATCCATTTGAGATCACCGCTCACTCTTTAATTAGGACACAACCTAGCCTGGTCCCTGACATGTCACAATAGAATATATACCCAACACCCTCTTCTGGTATACTCAATATGGGGCACTTTTTAGTTACTTCCACAGCTCCTATAAACTCTTCTATAATCTCTCCGCACACAAAAATGGTGTACTGTCATTGTCCAAGCTAAAAATAGTGTCACAACTCTGGAAAAGTCATGTAAAAATATCTGGTAGAACCCATCCAATCCCAAGAAACTCCACACCACAGTCACACTACGTGGTGGGTCCCATTAACGTACTTCTTCTATTTTCATTGGATCCACTGTGACTCTATCCTCTGAGATAATTTATCCCAAAAATTTGACCTCCCTTATCCAAAACTAGCACCTCTAGATCTTACCATAATGTTGGTGCTCTTGCAATGTGTCTAGATCTATATACAGATGAGTGGTGTGCTCCTCCTCCATTGTCAAGTATATCAAGATGTCATCAATGAGAACCACCATGAAGCAATCAAGGCAAGGCTATAAGATCCTATTCATGAGTCCCATGAACACTACTGGGGTGTTGGTCATTCCAAAAGGAATAACCAATAAATCATAATGGACATAACATAATCTAAAGGCCATATTTGGTACATCATAATCTCATACCATGAGATGATGATAACATGATCTGAGAACTATCTTCGAAAACCATCGAGCACCCATCAGCTGGTCGAAGAGAACAACAATCCTTGGGAGTGGATACTTGTTCTTCATGGTCACCTGGTTCAGGTGCCGATAATCCACACAAAGTCTCAAACTCCCATTTTCCTTATTTGAAAACAAAATTGGGGCTTCCCATGATGAAAAACTAGACCTTATGAACCCCTTCCATTGTAATCCCTCCAACAGTATCTGGAACGCAAAAAACTCTACGAGAGCCATCCGATACACTGGAGTAGATATCAGTGTCGTCCCATGGTACAGGTTGATGTAGAATTCTACCAATCTGTGAAGAGGTAGTCCTGAAACATCATCATGAAAGACTTCAAAATATTGGTCCACCACTACGGAGTAGCTCAGACTCCTATCATCAACTACTCTGAGGGTGAGCATAGCCAACTGATGTGTGGTTCCATGCACCCTCCTCCAGGAAAATCTATTAGAAGCTTCAAAGGTTCCCTTCTCACCTGTGAAAGAAAACCTGGTTCCATCCTCGTAGACACATAGCACTTTGAGCCTAAAATAGTCAATCCTAGCGTGGACCAGATATGACCAGTCTATACCCAAGATGACATCCTAAGTCCTCAATGTTGCTACTAAGAGATCCCATGCAATGATATCACCTCCTAGATTAAGCTCATAGTGCCGACACTAGTGTGTAATCATCGAATCCTCTCTTTTAGGAGCCTCTAATCATAAGGATCGAGCCAATGTCTCTACGTGAATCTCTAAGATCTGAACTAGATCCACTGAATTGAAAGAGTGACTAGAACCTGTGACTATAAGAACTGTAGTTAGGGTGTAATACACACAAATCATACCTCATATCAACTATGAAGCGCCATGATCGTAGGCCTTAGCTACCTAAATCTGAGCTCATCCCTGTCCAGCTACTCCCTGTGGTCGGGGTGGACCACCTGGAGGATGTGGTGGTAGAACCTCAAATAGTCTCCCACCACCTACTGCACAACCTGCTCCTCCTCTATGTCTATCTCCCTACAGACATCCTCAAATGAATCTCTACATCAGGGTCGGATGTCCCATGGCCATCTGATGATTGTCTATATAGACGGTCAGGTAGTCGCGAGCCATGTGGCGCTGCCCGCCACACGTGGAGCACAATATTCCCCTCTACTGGCCTTCTCTCCCTCGTGAGCTCAGCACATCCAACCTTACATCATGGGATCACCCACCAAAAGGTATGGCCTGCTTGGACCTTTGTGTCATCTTCCTATTACCTGCTTCTGATGACTTAGCTACATGTTGTCCGGTGGTGGGTCTCACTGTCAGTGCCTGCTCAGCTAGGAAGCTCTCCACCAAGTGTGGTCTCTCCTACACTCCAACCTATATCGGAATATTGAGAGATATCATTGATTCTATGATCTCCTGCTGGAGGCCCTACTCAATGGTCTAGGACATAAATAAAGGGTCTTGTACCATGCCAGTGGACTAGTGATAGAGGCTAGTTAATATCGCAGTGTACTGGGATACTATTAGGTTACCATGCTGTTAGTTTAGGAGATCCTGAATACGCACAGAGTGTAGTGTTGCTATAACGAACTCTACCCTGAAGAGAATCATAAAGTCTGTCTAGGTGAGAGTTGTCTCATCTTGTAACTGGAGCGTCAGGATCCACCATCTCCCTATTGTTACCTAGAAATGACTAAAATCTAGGATCACCATGTGCTTTGATGGTGCCCGACTAGGTGGAAAACTCTAGCCACAACCTCCAACCAGTCCTCAGCTACCTGTGGATCTATCTCACCTCGAAATCTCAGAGGCCACATCCACTAGAAATCATGCAATGCGCCCAGTAGGAATTCATTGTCTGCTAGTGGGGCTGGTGGAAACTGATTCCCAACTGGTAGTGGTGCTGCTGGTACACCACCAAAAGGTTTTATTGTTGTATGAGGGCCCTGCAATGAAGCCACATCCCTCGATGGTCTGTCATCATGAACTCTCTTTGGAATCTTGGCTGACTGTCTATGTGGAGGAATCCTAAAAAGAAATAGGCGTTCCACCATCAATATTTTATAACTGGGGAGTTGACTCAAAAGAGATCAAAAGTAAATCATTTCAAAAACACACGCAATCAGTGTTTTTGTGCACCTAGTTGGATATCAGAATTTAGGGTCCTAGTGTATGGATACATTGGCCACTGCACCAACACTGGACTCCCCAAACTAAAAACCTCACTCAAAACGCTTAACACTATTTCTACATTGGAAAGATCAGAGTCCTAGTTTATTGGTAGAACTGACTCCATTGATACCACTTTGTCACAAACCATCCCCCGGGGTCCGTTCCGTGGCCACCCCATTCCCTCCTCCCATAGGCCAAGGGTTGGTGACTAGAACCGAAAGGAGTTTCCCAAAAATAGGAAGGAATTTCCCCAAAACCTATAAAAATATAGTGTCAAAGAACACAATAAGATGAAATAACAAAGTAGATCTATAATATTAAAAGTGTGTATAGAATGTAAGGGTTTCTAGAATAAACACACAACTAAAAGATACAACTATAATAGAAAACAGCTCATAAGATCATCCACCAAGGATCCTACCTGAAGGGTAGGTACAACTCGTCTCTACAGCTCTCCACGTCAACCCGACACCTCCATGTACCTCCTAGTCTTGTATCCCTAAAGTCTTAGTAAAGATTCTCGTTCTCTGCACAAGACACAACAAGGTGAGTGAAAAGCCCATGTAGGGTAGAGTATAACAATACTCGGTAGGGACCTCGAGACCCCCAATGGTATACCAAAATTCAACAAAGGAAAAACCACAACGAATTACCTCAATAACAAAAAATAAATTAGAGATAGCTCACACAAGATATACCACTCAGAGATCAGGAATAAAGACGATTAGTCTTAATCTATATCATTTTATTCCATTAAGAAGTTCCACAACTAAACCACAAACATGTTGTTCCATTATCAATTCACACGAGGTTGTATGTCGCTGATCTACGACATCCCACTCTAAGCATGGTCATCATTGTGTCGCACACTGCTGATCCACACTGGGTTTCTATGATGTTGATCCACATAGGGTCGCTATGATGCTGATCTACATAGGGTCGCTATGATTCTGATCCAAACGGGTTCACTATTATGCTGATCCATATAGGTTTTCGAGGATTCTGATCCATACATGGTCTCTATGTGTCTGATACACACAGGTTCACTATGATGCCAATACACATATGGTATCTTTTCAAATGACAGCCAACTATAAGATTAACCACACTCAGTGTGCTTGAGTTCCATAGAATATGATCCTCAAGATATCGGTTGTGCATCAACTGCCATGATGTTCCAGAAAGAAGTATCCCGAAGGACTAGCATGTCATAAGGTTCCTAAAATTACAGACAACACGTCAATCGGATGACCGATCTATGAGTTATAAGGGTTTTAGTACCGAGGGCCCGATTGGATTCAGTTTCAATCTTACCTGGCCGAACATCATCATTACCCAAAACTCAGGAGGAGTATCTCTAAAATACCATATCATTCCAATGATTGTAGCACTGTAGACGGTTCATCCACATATGTCTGGTTTGTGAGATACGACCTTTTAAGCGTATCTGGGCCGAAGAGTGTCAGGGTCCGGCCCTACCCAACCTGACCCGATCAGACCGACCTGACCTGAACCAACCTGGGCCTACATAACCTAGATTAGGTCGATCCGACCTGGTACGGGTCTTATGAAAACCCTTTTTTTTATTTCAACAAAAACATGATTTATTACATAAAACATCACTTGATACAACAAAGAAGATCGAGAGGTTTTGTGTCTTTAGGGCTTAGGATCATTAAATAAAAACATAAAACATGAAATACAACATCTTTATTGAAAAATTCCTTTACATGACCACTACATTCTTTTGTACTTAGCATTGCATGGGACAACCTGAGGACATGCATAAGAAAAGGGTGAGCTATATATCCCAGTATGGGAGTACACATGTAATAACATGAGGAGTACAATACATGTTAGACAATAGGAATATAAATAGAGAATAATAAAAATATGAACATAAAGGCAGGATAAATCATGATAATCATAACATGGAAATGTGGAATCAACACTTAACATAGAATTAGCATGACCCAAGGCTCATTTCACATGGAGCATGAGTGAATCCTCATTTCACATAAAGCAAGAGTAAACCCTAATTGCACTTGAATTAGCATGATTAAACCCTAATTTCACTTGAATTAGCATGAGTCAACAGTCATTGCACATGACGTATCATGATACTATACTTTACCCAATGTATTGGAGCGCTATAAGGGAGCACCCTTCTTAAAAATATCATTTCATGCATAAGTGTTCCACATGGATCATAAAACATGGATTCATAAAACATAATCATTTATTCCTTGATAAAGAAATGTGGAATTATTACATAAAACTATACAATAAATATGTAAATGTGCATAAAGGTGAATACCCTTGATGGATAAATGGGCATGGTATTCATTACACAATGGCATTGGCGTAGAAAATCAATGCGATTTCGGCAGGGTAACGACGTGACATAGGAATTCATAAAAATGGATGATGAGAGAGAAAGGGGTTCCTCATCATATTTACATGTAATGGACAGTGAGGATGGAATATAGATACATGCCCCAACAATTGTAATGGATTTTATATTCATGACACAAAAGTATTGCTTGAATGTAAAAGAGGAGAGAGATGTTCCTTTCAGAATTTCGGCATAGTAATGGGTGTACATGTGAGAAATTTAATGAGAGAGAAAGGGTATCCCATAATTCAAACAGAAAGAGGGAAGTTTTAGGGAGGTGTGAAACCATACCCCATCATTTATAATTGAAAATAAAATGGAAAAACAACTTAAAGAAAATTGGACAAAAATGAGAAAGGAAGAAAAACCCTTACTTGGAAGTGTGCTTCCAAAGGCTAGAGAGAGGATTGTGAGAGGATTATTGGGAGATTGGGGCACCTTGGGAGGATTATACAGAAATTAGGGCAGAGGATGGATGAACTCCAATGGATTTGAGTGAGGAGGATGTGGGAGCTTGGGTGGGTTTATATAGGAAAGGTGAGGGAATTCTTTATTATTTAGGTTTGGGAACCCTTATATTAAATAAATCCGAACCACAAACCATCCCATGGTTTTTTACCATTTGTTTTAGCAAAGGAAAGAGTAAAATAATATTTTATATGGCCAAGGTCCGAGCTTCATAAAATATTAGGGTTTCTTATGTGGAGGTGAGTCACACTCCCATGGAAATTAATTTAAAAAGACAAGGTGTTTAATAAGTCTTGAGGGGTCCATTAATGCTTTGAAAAGTAAGCCAAACAAACCCAAAATCACATTATTTTAAGGTTAAAACATATATTGGCCGAAAATAAAAATTATAGTATTTTATAACATCACTATCGGGACATTGTGATGTCATAAAACACATTATATATTTAAACGGTATTTAATTTTTATACAAAAATTTGACTGTCTCAGAAAATTTTGACAAATTCACCGTTGGATAATTTCGACGTCCTTATTCCAAAAATAACATTTATTTTATCTAAATAATTTTCTAAATATGTTAATTTTCACTTTTAAAATAAAAACTGACATTTATAGAAAATTCATGGGTTTTGACAAAATGGATTTCAAACCTTAATAAAACATTATAATTGAATTCATACAATTATGTGATAATTTATATATAATAAAAGTAATCTAATAATAATAATAATATTTTATTAAAATATTATTTAATTCAAGAATACCTTAATTTAATAAAATAGATTTCTTAATTAAATAATAACTAAAAACACCATTTGTTCTTTAAAAACTATTTACAATGTATCAATTATGACACAAAATTATATTCATTATTATATACAAAAATAATGTACATGAACATAGTACTATCAATTAGTTACATAACACCTTAAAATAGCCACATAAGACCGAAGGGTATGGTGTACGATGGTGACAGACTCTTGGGGAGGCTTGGATAACATCGCTCGAGTGGTAAATTCTATCAACATACACTTCTCCAATAGATGGTCCCATTCGAGCATGACATGGTGAATCTCGGCATGGGCTTGGTCAAGAGGGAAGCTCAAGGACGCCAGCTCTTTTTCGAGCACCGATAAATGGGCTTCGTATGGGGCAATTCTACTGGATGAGGCCATCACATCCTTTTTCTATGTAAAATTGGATGTGTTAAGGACTTATATTTATACTAATAATGTGATCGATGTTTAATGACTATAAAGTATTGGTCACAATTATTTTCATAAAACCAATGAAGTTGACATTTTATAAAAACATTTTACATAAAGTGAAATTTAATAATATCAAGAAGGAATTTCCATTAATGAAACTTTGGGTCATTACAATGTTACCCCTTAAGAAATTTCGCCCTCGAAATTTTCGTTTTCCCACACTAAAACAGATTAGCGTAACTCAACTTCATCATTTCTTCCAATTCCCACATTGCTTCTTCAAGCTTGTGGTTTCTCCACAACACCTTGATGAGGGGAATTGTCTTATTTCGTAGAACTTTTTCTCTACGATCTAATATCATCACTGGTTTCTCCTCATAAGAAAGATCATCTTCCAATTGTACCACCTCAGAAGAGAGTACATGTGAAGGGTCTAGTATGTACTTCCTTAAGAGATATACATTTAAGACATCATGGACTTTGGCCATAGTAGGCGGAAGTGCTAGTCGATAGGCCACAAACCCGACAGGATCAAGAATCTAAAAGGGGCCGATGTACCTTGGACTTAACTTCCCTTTCATTCCAAACCTCATGACCTTCTTCCACGAAGATGTGTGAAGAAAAACCATGTCTCCTACTTTAAACTCAAGGTCTCTTCGACAATTATCTGCGTAACTCTTCTGTCGACTCTGGGCTGCCTTGATATGCTGCTGAATTGTAACAACCCGCAATTATTTCATAAATAATCTTGAACTTATTCAAGAAAACACTTACTTTTACATTTAGGATCATTTAAATTTTAGATATTTAGATAATTAAGACAAAACATTCATAACATTACACATTGTACATAGTGGATACCATAAAAATCAGTTTCAATTTTCCTCAGAATATAAAGAATTAAAACTTAAAACAAGACTCCTTGACAATTATATAACATTTAAAATGTCTTCCATCCTTGTATTACTCATCCATTAAACTGTGAAAAATCATTTAAAAACTCGTGATGGGAACAAAAGCTCAGTAAGGTATGAAAAAGAAGGAAACAAATAACATTAGTTCATGAATACTCATGACGTATGAAAACATTTTCAAAAGACATGGGTTCCACCCATAAATACTTACTTTGTGTAACAAGATATTTACACAAGATCCACAAAAACATAAATATAATCATAGAGGTATCATGGGGCATTCCTTACATAATCTTGTAACCATCTTGGCTGCCTTAAAATTTTGTAACCCTCACGGCTACCATACTTTGTGTATCCATCGCAGTTACACGTGGAGTAACCATACGGCCGACCTCCAACATGCTAATACCCAATGCATTGGAGGGAAATATAGGTCCCTCCCTTCATTATAAACAATTCCCAATAACCAAAACATAATCATACAACATAAATAATAGAATAGAAACATTTCTTTTGAATCTTGTAAAACAGAATTTTTAAAGAGGATTTTAGAAGAAAAGTCCCTTATAAACATCATATACATGATGTGAGACTAAATAGAGTGGATGGAATATGTATATATTCTGTAAAAACACATAATTATACATAATATAGACATACACCATCACACAAACAGTTTAAATAGCACATAAATAATAAAGTAGATGGTTAACCCAAAGAATGGAAATCGGGTTAAGAATTCCCTTACCTTGGGCTTGTATTAGTTCAAAATTGTTTAAACCTCCTGTATAATGGTTAAAAGAGTGTTATAAGTATTTTATAGAAACATGTTCATTTTTATAACATCTTATATGGTCATTTCATAACCTCATTTCACCCCTTAATTGTTAGTATTTTGTTCCTTGCATTATTTTGGCTGAGTTCTTTTGTGATTTTCACAATCGGTTCATGATGAGTCGTTCTTGTTGATTGGAAGTGAAACTCAAGAATTGGAATGGAGAAGTTTTTGAATATTTATAGTACCATAAATTATACCATTTATCACTTTGATTCTTTATATGATTCTGATTCATAAGTTAAAACATTAATTATGTTCGTTTAGATCATTTAAGTGGTTCTTTGATAATTACAACCTCATATAGTCTTATAAATTTGAATAATGAGTAAAAAAAATTCCAAAACCGTATGTGAGTCATAAAACATATATTATAACCTGGTTCAACTATATAAATGGTTTCATGACCAGATTGAAGGTATAAATGGAAGAAGAGAACATGTCGTTTTTGAAGGTGATAAATTTAACATCTCATGAACAACGTTCTCTTTAAAAAAATAAATAGATGAGGGAAAGGGTGTGGGGTGATATAATATAACATTGGAATCATAATATTATAGTATATATAAAATATAGGATTTACAGAACAATTTGAATGAAGACAGGTCGGGAGAGATCAATAGAGGAACTTGAACATGAAAGGAAAATAAAGGAGAAGAGAGATAAAATTACCTTTAGAATCATCCTCTTGAGATCCTTTTTAAGGAAGCTAGGCTTGGTCTTTTGATGAGACCATCAGCTTTTTGGACGTGGGGGATGAGCTAGGGAAGCTGTTTGAGAAGAGTTTAGCGATGTATTGCAGCTTGAGAGGTGTGAGGAAAAGGGGGAGTAAAGGGAGGCTTTTATAGTGGAGGGGAGAGGGGTTTCCTTAATATAAAATTGATTAGTTTATTAATTTCACCAAATACCAGGAATAGTGAGTCTTGGATGACCAATAATAGTAATTTTATAATTTAATCCCGAACCAAGTGGGCTTACATCAACAGAACATCATCAGTGACTCAATTAATACATTATTTAGCATTTATTGTGAATTATCGGATTCCACTATTCATCAAAAATTCAAGTATCTCAGAAAAATCTCAAAACTTTACCCCAACCATTTTTCGACGTGTAGAGTCCGAAAATGAAGTCCATTTTTCAAATAAAAAATTATAAATATTATGAATTTAATAATTAAAAAAAATCATAATTTACATAAAAAACAGTTTTTAAGATTAAAACTGAATTTATAGTTCTTTCAAAAATTACGTAAGGTCTTATAAAATTATCTAAAAACAATTATACATTGATTCAATAATTTATAAATACATTATAGGAAAATAAATATTCTTTTAAATTAATTAATTAATTATAATTAATTATTTATGACTTATAAAATACCAAAAACGTTGACTAAGGTCAAATTGTCACTTTCTAAGATGTCTAAATTATATTTTATAATTCATAGGTAATGTTATTCTTATTTACCATTCATAAGGGTCATATTAATATTCATAAGGGTCATATTACTATTCATAAGGGTGGGTTACTATTCATAAGGGTAGGTTCCTCTTCACCAAAAAAACAAGTTTGTTTCATCAGACTCTAATTAACATACTGAACACAATTGTAGATGACAGTTTCTTGAAATTCAAAAAATAGAATAAATAAAATTATGTTTAAAGGATATATATAAATATATACCTTAAACAAAATTTCAAGCATTTTAAATTTATTTTTAGAAAACCTTGGGATGTTACATTATCCCCACCTTCATGAAATTGCGTCCTCGCAATTTTATTTACTTATTAAACAATTGAGGGTATTTTTTCCTCATAGCATTTTCAGACTCCCATGTTGCTTCTTCAACCATGTGGTTTCTCCAAAAGAACCTTTACCTGGTGGATTACCTTATTCCGCAATACCTGTTCTCTTCGATCAAGAACTTGAACCGGTATTTCATCATAAGAAAGGTTCTCTGCCTGGTGAACTGCTTCCGGCCTCAAGACATGTGATGAATCGGGAACATACATTCTCAACATCGAAACATGAAAAACATTGTGTACCTGAAATAAGATTGGTGTCAAAGCTACGTGGTATGCAACTATTCCATTTTTATCCAAGATTTCAAAAGGACCGATGAACCATGGAGTTAGTTTACCTTTTGTACCAAAACGCATCACACGTTTTCAAGGATTGATTTTAAGGAAAACATGGTCACCTACCTCGGAAGAGAAGTCTTTCATTCTGTTATCTGCATAACTTTTCTGCCTGCTCTGAGCTGTCCTCATGTGTTGCTGGATCACCCTCACTTTCTCAGCCACTTCTTCTACTAATTCTCGCCCCATCAACTTTCTTTCACCGACTTCATCCCAAAATGCAGGAGTCTGACACCGATTTCCATAAAAGGCCTCAAAAAGTGCTATATGAATACTGGAATGAAAACTGTTATTATAAGAAAACTCAACTAATGAAGGATGTTGATCCCAACATCCCTGATAGTCCATTGTACATGCTCGAAGCATATCCTACAAAGATTGAATCGTTCGTTCTGACTGTCCGTCTGATTGAGGATGAAAAGCTATACTGAAATTCAACTATGTGCCCAAAGACATCTGAAGTCCCTTCCAAAATTTAGAAGTGAACCTAGGATCTCGGTCAGACACAATGGAATGAGGAAATCCATGTAACCTGACAATCTCCTTAAGGTACAATCGAGATTGCTGATCTAATGTCATTGTATCTAGAATAGAAAGAAAATGAGCAGAATTTGTTAGCCGATCAACAATAACCCATATCGCATTGTTACCTCGAGATGTTTTTGGTATTACCAACATAAAATACATGGATATATACTCACATTTCCATTCTCGCACTGGAAAAGGCTGAAGCATCCCCTTTGGTAACTTCCACTCTGCTTTAACCTGCTGACATGTAAAACATTTCATTGTAAAATCAGTAATATATCAATTCATCTCATTCCACCAGTAATACTCTAGAAGGTCTCTGTACATCTTTGCACTTCCAGGATGAACAAAAAATGGAGAACTATGAGTTTCACACAAAAATTCGTTCTTCACCTGGGAATCACAAGGCACACACAACCTTTTTCCAAATATTAAAACACAATCTTTATCAAGATTAAATTCTGGAAACATACCCATTTTCACAAATTCTACCTTTTTCTGTAGCTCGCAGTCTTCCCTCTATGCTTTCATAATTTTGTCTGACAACGAAGACTGCACTGAAACCTGAAACAAAACAGATATATTCCCTGCACCAACAAGTTCTAAGGCAAAATTCATCAAATCATTAATTAAGGGATCATGTTCCAATCATAGCATGGTCAATGATGCCTGATTTTTCCGACTTAAAGAATCTGCAACTTTGTTTGCTTTTCCAGGATGTTAATTGATCGTGCAGTCATAATCCTTTATCAGTTCTAGCCATCTTCTCTGCCTCATGTTTAATTCCTTCTGAGTGAATATATACTTAAGACTTTTATAGTCAGTATACATTGGGAATTTGGTTCCGTATAGATGATGCCTCCATATTATCAAAGCAAAAACCACAGCTGCCAATTCCAAATCATGTGTGGGATAATTTAGCTCATGAGGTTTACGTTGTATCGAAGCATTGGCAATTACCTGATCATTCTACATCAATACACAACCAGGTCCCTTCAAAGAATCATCACTGTAGATGACAAACTCACCAATCCGAGAAGGTAAGGCCAAAACTTGAGCATTCACTAATCTCTTCATTAGTTCCTGAAAACAAACATCACATTCCTCTGTACAAACAAATTTAACCCCTTTCCGTGTTAACTTAGTTATTGGGCTAGATAACCGTGCAAAGTTCTTAACAAACCGTCAGTAATAACTTCTTAAGCCCAGAAAACTACGAATCTCTGTAACATATGTGGATCATGGCCATTCATCAACTAATTTTGTTTTGGCGGGATCAATTGTTATTCCATCCTTATTTACAATGTGCCTAAGAAAAGAAATCAGTTGCAACCAAAAATCACACTTTCTGAATTTTCCATATAGTTTATTTTATTTTAAAGTATGTAAAACAACACTTATATGTTTTTCATGCTCCTATTTATTTTTAGAAAAAACCAGAATGTCATCAATAAATACAACCACAAACTTGTCCATGAACTCATGAAATACTCAATTCATAAGATTCATGAATACAACAGGTGCATTAGTTAACCCAAATGGCATAACAATAAATTCATAATGCCCATATCTAGTATGAAAGGATGTTTTCGGAATGTCATCCTCCTTCACCTTCAGCTGATGGTATCCGGATATCAAGTCAATCTTGGAAAAGTACTGAGCTCCCTGGAGATGTTCAAACAAGTCATAAATATGAGGCAAAGGATACTTGTTTTTAACAGTGATGTTATTAAAATCTCTATAATCAATTCAAACTCTCATGGAACCATCGTTCTTCTTATCAAACAAAACAGGGGCTCCCCATGGTGAAGTGCTGGGACTGATGTAGCCCTTGACAAGCAAATCCTGCAACTGATTTTTCAATTCAAGAAGTTTTATTGGAGGCATACGATATGGGGGTTTTGAAATTGGCTTAGCATTAGGAAGTAAATCAATTGTGAATTCTACTTCTCGTTCAGGTATGAAACTGGGTAACTCCTCAGGAAAAACATCAAGGTATTCATTTACCACTGGAACATCATTAATTTGAATAGTTCCCTTGTTTTCAACAATATGTACATGATAACTTTCACTTCCATCTTTCAGTAGTTTCTCAGCTTCCTGATATGTTATCAATTTTATGGGTTCATTCTTGTATACAAACTGAAACACTTTCTGAAAAACAACTTCTTTAGCTCTAAAGTCAATCTTAGCATGATAATCAGAAAGCCAGTCCATCCCCAGAATAACATCAAACTCGACTAAGGGTAAAACAACAAGTATTACAGGTAAAGTCTTTCCACATACCACAATATAAATATTCTTGTAATTCCTCATTGATATAACATTTCCCCCTTGTGTTTTAACAACAAGTTAGGGTCTCATTTTTTGAGGTGATATTTCCAATTTACTAGAAACTTTCTCAGAGATGAAGGAATGTGTAGAACCCGTATCAAACAAAACTTTAGCAAAATCTGAGTGAACAAACAAAGTACCTGATACAAATTCATTGGATGACCCAACACCTACTGACGTAGTCGCAAAGGATCTCACTACACCTTTATGCTTGTAGTCTGGCTTCTTTTCATCATTTGGATCCCTCTTTGGATAGGCATTTTCATAGTGACTCATCTCACCACATTTAATACAAATTGCAGTTTGCTTATCATGATTAGTCGTTGGATCATTTTCGTTGCAATCTCGGTCCATATGTCCAAACTTACCACACTTATAACACTTCCCAGTTTTGATAAGACATTCCCCAGGGTGCTTCTTACCACACTTTTCCAAACTGGAAATTGGATTTTCTTACCATCAGATTTATTTGGTTGATTCTTACCCATTTCTTGCCAACGGGACCTCTTCTTCGCTTTGTTTCCAAAATGCATGTGATCGTTAGCAAATTCCTTCTCTACCCTCTCAGCACATCGGACAAGTTTCTCATAAACTTTGAATTCACGGGAGGCCAACGCCCATCGATACCTTGACATAAATCCTAAGTAAAAGTTGTTGATTTTGCTATCGAGATCCAGAATAAGATTTGGGGCATACCTCGCCAGTCGGGTGAAGTTCACTTCATACACAGCCACTGAATCTTCCTCCTTTTGATTCAATTCAAGGAATTCCTTCTCCATTCTAAGTCGCACCACCTTATGAAAATATTTTTCAAGAAAAGGACTTTTAAATTCTTCCCACACTAAGGAATCAAAATCCTCTCTGCCCCTGATATTCCTTACCATTGACCACCACTGATCAGCTTCCCCTTCAAAACAATAAATGGCAAGACTTACCTTTTGATTGGCCGAACATCCCATAACATCAAATATCTTTTCAAGGGCATTAATCCATCCTTCTACTGCCACTGGGTCAGAGGATCTATTGAATTCAGGAGGATGTTTTCTCATAAAATGTTCCACCACTGTCATGTTCCGTTGGGGTACCTATATTGGTTCTCTTTCATGGATTCCACCACCATTTATAGCCTGCATTAGCTGAGCCATTACTGTCACAAACTGCTTGGTTCCAATCCCTACCATTCCGGACTGTAGATCAGGAATGATGTCATTCTGTCAGTGGCTCTCCTCTTCAGCATCAATGTTCCTTATGCGGAAAACCATTCTGATCAAACACTTCATAGATGAAGCAACATGGTAATCAAAAAATTATATAACAAATTAATCATAGAGTGTAAATTATTTATGGTATTAGCATCACCTTAGCCCCTAATGTTATCTAAACCATCCTTTGATACCAACTGTAACAACCCGCACTTATTTCATACATAATCTTGAATTTATTCAAGACAACACTTACTTTTACATTGAGGATCTTTTCAAGTTTATAGATTTAGAGAATTTATACAAAACATTCATAACATTACACATTGTACATAGTGGATACCATAAAAATCAGTTTCCATTTTCCTCAGAATATAAAACATTAAAACTTAAAACAAGACTCCTTGACAATTCTTTAACATTTAACATGTCTTCCTTCCTTGTATTACTCATCCATTAACCTGTGAAAAATCATTTAAAAACATGGTATGAGCACAAAATCTCAGTATGGTATGAAAAAGAAGGAAAAAATCACATTAGTTCATGAATACTCATGTCGTATGAAAACATTTTCAAAAGACATGATTTACACCCATAAATACTTAATTTCTGTAACATGATATTTTCACATGATCCACAAAAACATAAATATAATCATAGAGGTATCTTGGGGCATTACATACATAATCATGTAACCATCTTGGCTACCTTAAAAATTTGTAACCCTCGTGGCTACCATACTTTGTGTAACCATCTCAATTACACGTGGAGTAACCATACGGCCGACCTCCAACATACTCATACCCAATGCATTGGAGGGAAATATAGGTCCCACCCATTATTATAAACAATTACAAATAACCAAAACATAATCATACAATATAAATAATAGCATAAAAACATTGCTTTTGAATCTTGTAAAACAGAATTTTTAAAGAGGATTTTAGAAGAAAAGTCCCTTATAAACATCATATACTTGAAGTGAGACTTAATATAGTGGATGGAATATTTATATACTCAGAAAACCCACATAATGAAACATAATGTAGACATAAACCATCACACAAACATTATAAATAGCACATAAATAATAAAGTAGACGGTTAACCCAAAGAATGGAAATCGGGTTAAGAATTCCCTTACCTTGGGTTTTTCTTACTTCAAAATTGTTTAAACCTCCTGTATAATGGTTAAAAGAGTGTTATTAGTATTTTAAAGAAACATGTTAATGTTTATAACAACTTATATGGTCATTTCATATCCTCATTTCACCCCTTAATTGTTAATATTTTGTTCCTTGCATTATTTTGGGTGAGTTCTTTTGTGATTTTCACAATCGGTTCATGATGAATCATTCTTGTTGATTGGAAGTGAAACTCTAGAATTGCAATGGAGTAGTTTTTTCATATTTTTAGTACCATAAATTATACCAATTATCACTTTGATGCTTTATATGATGATTATTCATAAGTTAAAACATTAATTATGTTCGTTTAGATCATTTAAGTGGTTCTTTGATAATTACCACCTCATTTAGTATTATAAATTTGAATCATGAGTAAAAAAGAATTCCAGAACCTTATGTGAGTCATAATACATATATTATAACCTGGTTCAACTATATAAATGGTTTCATGACCAGATTGAAGGTAGAAATGGAAGAAGAGAACATGTCATTTTTGAAGGTGATAAATTTAACACCTCATGAACAACGTTCTCTTTAATAAAATAAATGGAAGAGGGAAAGGGTGTGGGGTGATATAATATAACATTGGAATCATAATATTACAGTATATATATACTACTGGATTTACAGAATAATTCTGATGAAGATAGGTAGGGAGAGATCAAGAAAGGAACTTTAACTTGAAAGGAAAATAAAGTGGAAGAGAGAGAAAATTACATATAGAATCCTCCTCTAGAGATCCTTTTTATGGAAGCTACGATTGGTATTTTGATGAGTCCGGTAGCTTCTGGAAGTGGGGATGAGCTAGGGAAGGTGTTTGGGAAGATTTTAGAGAAGTCTTGGAGATTGAGAGGTGTGAGGAAAAGAGGGAGTGAAGGGTGGCTTTTATAGTGGAGGGGTGAGCGGTTTCATTAATATAAAATTGATTATTTTATTAATTTCACCAAATTCCAGGAATAGTGAGTCTTGGATGACCAATAATAGTAATTTTATAATGGAATCCCGAAACAAGTAGGCTTATATCAGCAGAAGATAATCAGTGACTCAATTAATACATTATTTATCATTTATTTTAAATTATCGGATTCCACTATTCATAAAAAATTCATGTATCTCAGAAAAATCTCAAAAATTTACCCCAACCATTTTTCAACGTGTAGAATCCAAAAATGAAGTCCATTTTTTAAAAAAAATTCTAAATATAATTAATTTAATAATTAATAAAAATCATAATTTACTTAAAAAATAGTTTTTAATATTAAAACTGAATTTATAGTTCTTTCAAAAATTATGTAAGGTCTTATAAAATTTTCTAAAAACTATTAGACATTGATTCAATAAATTATGAATACATTACAGGAAAATGAATATTCTGTTAAATTAATTAATTAATTATAATTAATTATTTATGACTTATAAAATACCAAAAACGGTTACTAAGGTCAAATTGTCCCTTTCTAAGATGTGTAAATTTTATTTTATAATTCATTGGTAATGTTATTCGTATTTACTATTCATAAGGGTCATATTAATATTCATAAGGGCCTTATTACTATTAATAAGGGTGGGTTACTATTCATAAGGGTAGGTTACTATTCACCAAAAAAAATAAGTTTGTTTCATCAGACTCTAAATAACATACTGAACACAATTGTAGATGACAGTTTCTTGAAATTAAAAACATAGAAGAAATAAAATTGTGTTTAAAGGATACTTATAAATATATACCATAAACAAAATTTCAAGCATTTTCAATTTATTTTTAGAAAACCTTGGGATGTTAGATGAATGGTTTTCACCTTCTCCACCATTTCTGGATCATTTCTGGTCCATGCAGCTTATGTTCACCAACCTCATCACAACATGCTGGTGTTCTGCACCTTTTCCCATACGGGGCTTCATATGGTGCCATATGGATTCTCGAGTGAAAAATGTTATTATAATGAACTCAACTAGAAGAAGATGTTGATACCATCATCCTTTAATGTCCATTGAGCATGCTCTAAACATATCATCAATTGTTTGGATAGTCTGCTCGGATTGGCCATCAGTTTGAGGATGATAGGCCGTACTGAAGTTCAGTTCAGTATTCAGAGCATGTTGAAGACTCTTCCAATACTTTGAGGTGAATCATGGATCTCGGTCAGACACAATAGATAGTGGTACTCCATGAAACCTTACCACTTCCCTAATATATATCAGTTCTAGTTGATCCAATGAGAAATCCTCTCGAATAGCAGTGAAGTGTGCAGTCTTTGTAAGACGATCCACAAAAGCCCATATTGTATTGTTTCCTTTGGATTTCCTCGGATGTCTGTTGACAAAGTCCATGGTGATGTTTTCCCATTTTCATTCTGGTATGGGCAATGGTTGCATCATCCCCTTAGACTTCTTCCTCTCTGCCTTCATTTGCTGACACACTAGGCACTTCGATGTATATTCAGAAATCTCCTTCTTCATATTATCCCACCAAAAGCTTTCTTGGAGATCTCGATACATATTTGTGCTCCCTGGGTGAATAGATAAATTTGTACTATGTGCATCATCCAAAATTTCCTTCTTCAGCTCCGGACTTGATGGAACACATAGTCTTTTCCCAAAAGGCGCAATTACTTCTTCATTAACATTAAACTATGAGGATTTACCTTTTTCGATAGCTCCCACTTTTTCTTGAATTCCCACATCATCCTTTTGAGAATCCTTTAATATTTCCAAAAGAGACGGTTGTGCAATCGTTTGTGAAAGGATTGATGATGTTCCCTTCTCTATGATTCCCATGTCCATCTTCATCAAGTCTAAGAAGATTATATCCTTCTCAATTCTCATCATTGATAGAATCGCTGGATCCTTTCTACATAGGGAATTTGCCACCTTGTTCACTTTCCCAGAGTGGTAATGGATTTAACAGTCATAAGCCTTGATGGGCTATATCCATCTTCTCTGGCACATATTAATCTATTTCTATGTGAATATATATTTAATACTCTTGTGGTCATTATATATCTCACATTTCTCTCCATAGAAATAATGTCGCTGGATTTTCAAGGCAAAGATCACCGCCGCCAACTCTAGATCATGTGTTGGATAGTTTCAATCATGGATTTTCAACTGCCTTGAGGCATAGGATATCACTTTATCATTCTGCATCAGCACACATCCTAAGACCTTCTTCGAAGCATCACTGAATACCACAAAAAGCTCCCCACTTGTGGGTAAAGTGAGCATGGGCACAGTGATAAGCCACCTTTTCAACTCATTGAATCTTTATTCGCATTCATCACTCCAAGAAAACATTACTCCCTTTAGAGTTATCTTGGTAAGAGGGTTGGACAATCGTGAGAAATTTCTAACAAATCATCGATAATATCTAGCTAACCCCAAGAAGCTTCAGATATCTGTTACCGATGTTGGCCTCGACCGTCCCTCAATTGCATCTGTTTTGGAGGGATCCACATATATCCCATTGCTTATGATGATATGGCCCAATAATGAGACCTCTTTCAACCAAAACTCACACTTACAGTACTTTTCATAGAGTGTCTCCTTGCGCAAAGTCTCTAGTACAATTTTTAAATGCTCCTTATGATCTTCCTTGGTTTTGGAGTATATTAGAATATCATCTATAAAGAATACCAAATATTTGTCTAGGTAATCTCTAAAGACTCTATTCATCAAGTCCATGATGATTGCTAGAGCATTGGTGAGTCCTAAAGGCATTCCTATGAACTCATAGTGCCTATATCTTGTACGAAAAGCAGTCTTGGGGACATCTTCCTTCTTCACCCTTACATGATAATATCCCGACCACAAATCTACCATGGAGACATATTTTGCTCTAAACAGTTGATTGAACAAGTCATCAATTATTGGGAGAGGATACTTGTTCATTATTGTGATTTTTTAAGTTCACGATAATCGATGCAAAGCCGCACTGACCCATCCTTCTTCATGACGAGGAGGACTGGTGCACCCCATGGTGAAGCACTTGGGCGTATAAACCCTTTATCCAGATTCTCCTATAGTTGTTTCTTCAGCTCTTCAAGCTCTAAAACAGCCATTCTATTTGGAGTTTTGGATATTGGTAAAGCACCGGGTATATGTTCAATTGATAACTCAACATCTCTTCTAGGAGGAAGGCCAGGCAGTTCCTCAGGAAAATCTTTAGTGAATTCTCTCACAATAGGCATTTCTTCAAGGATGGTATCTTCCTTGGACTCAATCATCTGAGCCAGATACGAATTCTCATAAGGTAGTAATATACATGCTTGAGATGATGTTTCTAATGTAGATTCATCTTCCTCCTTACATTTGTAAATATTTGAGGGTCTATTCTCCATAGGGAGTGTGATTTCCCTCTCCCGACAATTTATGTTGGCTCTATATAAGGAATGTCAATCCATTCCAAGAATTTCATCAAATTCCACTAGAGGGAGTAGGATGAGGATCGCCAGGAAATTCAATCCACATATTATAACAGGGGAGGACTTATATTCTTGGGATGCAATGATTTCCCCATCTTCCATACTCACCGACATCTTCACTTCCATGATTTGTGGTGGTGCTGGAATTGTTCTACTAAATGTTCAACATATAAATGAATGCATAGAACCTAAATAAAAAAGTATGTTTTCTATTCTTGAATGAATAACTAGCATAATTGTCACCACTTCATTTTCGAGGTTCAATTTGACAACAGTGATGGAAAAATCTCTTCCTTGCGGCCTTGGAGGTTGTTGGTTTTCTTCGAAAACCCTTGGATTAGGGACAATATTTTCAAATTGACCCAGTTCTTTGCATTTGTATCATTGAACAAAGAGTTGAATTTCGAACGGAGCGTTCCTCTCCTCTGTCATAGCTGTGGGTCTTCTTACCGACAGTTAATAGCTAGGTGCCCTTCTCTTCCACACCTGAAGCATTTCCTCATCCCCGTAAGGCAATTTCCAGGGTGCATCTTTCCGCACTTTTGGAAAGTGGGGTGCTGGATCTTCTTAGCACCGTTTGATTTATCCATCATCCCACCAGCATTGAAGTACACCTTACGCTTCTTATCCCCATGATACCCCTGTGATTCTATGATCTCTATTTCAACCTTGAGGGCACATCAGACAATTTCCTCACAGCTGTCGAAGACACGGATCGCTAATGCTTTCCGAAGGCTAGGCTTCAGCCCAGCTAAGAAGCGGTCAACATTGCATTCGGGGTTAACGACAAAGCCGGAAGCGTATTGTGCAAGACTTGTGAATTTTGCCTCGTATGATCCAACATATTATTCATCTTTTTGCTTGAGGTAAAGGAAGTCCCTTTCCATCTTATGGAAGAGGGTGCGCGGAATATATTTATCAAAAAACATCTTCTGGAAATCCTTCCATTCCAATGCCTCGATCTCCTCCTTGGGCATCGTATTTTTGATCAAATTCCACCATTGATCAGATTCACCCTCCATACATTAAGCCACCAGGAGATCCATCTCTTGTTTAGAACAATGAAGCATGGCGAAGATCTTTTCAATGGAGTTGTTTCATTGTTCATCGATTGTGGGATCAAATGATCCACTAAAAGTAGGAGGCCTTTGTCTCATGAAGCTCTCGATAGCGACTTGTTTTTTATTATGGGGGGTTGAACGTTCCTATAGACCCGTGTTTATATTAAAAACATGAGTTAACTAAGATAGAATCATAACAATGTTCAGGGTTTCCACTCCCATTAGATTGGGAATCTCATTAGTATAGTCATCACACTGATCTTCACAACGGTTGTTAGCCTGAGTCTTCCTATTACCATCCATTGTATGGAATAAAAGGAATGTAAGGGGTGACACAGAAAGGGTAATACAAAGACAATAGTTGATGACTTATAAATAATCATTCATTTACTTAACTCATGAGTCTATAGGATTCAAGCTAGGATTTTCAAGATCTACATTCTAACATATATTCCTAGGGGCATTTTTTTAATTCCCTTAATAAGGGTTCATACTAAGCTTGTGAATTTACCAAAGCATATCCCCCGGATGTTTCGTAACAAAGAGTGAAGCAAGGACCATTGTCATGCACCAATTCCCGTTCGAGTCTAGCTCAAAGCGGTGTTTTCAGGTTTTACCCCAAGGATACATCTGTGCCAGAGCTGCCTCTACCTGCTCGCATCCAGACAGGGATGTATTTTCTTGATAACCCAATCACTCAATACTCACCAAAACATAGGGATGTTTTTATTGTACTTAGTCTTATATCTAAGGCATTACTAGGGTTTTCTAATCCTAATCCCAAAAATAACTAATCCTATCCTCTAATACCAACTATGACAACCCTGCTTTTTATTACAACTTAAACATGATTTATTACATAAAAATTAACTTGATACAACAAATAATATCAATAAGTCTAGTGTCTTTGGGGATTAGTATCATTACATAAAAACATAAAACATGAAATACAACATCTTAATTGAAAACAATATTTACATGACCACTACTTTCCTTCGTACTTAGCATTGCATGGGATTACCTGAGGACATGCATAAGAAAAGGGTGAGCTATAAAGCCCAATAATGGAGTACACATGTAATAACATGAGGAGTACAATACATGCTTGACAATAGGCATATCAATAGAGCAAAATGAAAACATTAACATAAAGTCATGATAAAGCATGATAATCATAACATGGAAATGTGGCAACATCACATAACATGGAATTAGCATGAGCCTAGGCTCATTGCACATAGAGCATGAGTGAGTCCTCATTTCACATAAAGCAAGAGTAAACCCTCATTGCAATTTAATTAGTATGAGTCAACACTCATTGCACATGACGTATCATTATACTATACTTTACCCAATTCATTTGAGCGCTATAAGGGTGCACCCTTCTTAAAAATTTCATTTCATGCATAAGTGTTCCACATGGATCATAAAACATGGATTAATAAAACATAATAATTTATTCCACGATAAAGGAATGTTTAATTCAGAGATTAAACATTACAATCAATTAGTAAATGTGCATAATGGTGAATACCCATGATGGAGAAATGGGCATGGTATTCACTACACAATGACATTGGTTTAGAAAATCGGTGTGATTTCGACAGCGTAACGGTGTGACATAAGAATTCATAAAAATGGTTGATGAGAGAGAAAAGTGTTACTAATAATAATTAAATGTAATGGAAATTAAGGAGGTCATATAGGTACATGTCACAACAATTGTAATGAAATTTAGATTCCTGATACAAAAGTATTTCTTGAATGTAAAAGATGAGAGAGAAGTTTTTTTCAGAATTTCGGCATAGTAACAGGTGTACATGGGAGGAATTTAATGAGAGATAAAGGGTATCACATCATTCAAACATAAATAGGGTATTATTAGGGAGGTTTGAAACCATACACCAACATTTATAATTGAAAATAAAATGGAAAAACAACTTAAAGGAAATTGGACAAAAATGAGAAAGGATGAAAAACCCTTACTTGGAAGTGTGGTTCCAAAGGCTAGAGAGAGGCTTGTGAGAGGATTATTGGGAACTTGGGGAACCTTGGGAGGACTATAAGGAGAGTAGGTCAGAGGTTGGACGAAATCCAAAGGCTTTTAGTGAGGAGGAAGTGGGATCTTTTGTGGGTTTATATAGGAATGGTGAGGGAATTCATTATTATTTAGGTTTGGGACCCCTTATATAAAATTAATTCAAACCACAAACCATCCCATGGTTTTTGCCCATGGTTTTTGTCAAATGGAAGAGGAAAATAATATTTTATATGTCTATGTTCCAAACTTCTTGAAATATTAGGGTTGCTTATGTGGAGGTTAGTCACACTCCAATAGAAATTAATTTAAAAAGACGAGGTGTTTAATAAGTCTTCAGGGGTCCATTAATGCTTTGAAAAGTAAGATAATCAAACCCAAAATCACATTATTTTATTGGTAATACATATATTTCCTGAATATAAAGATTAGATTATTTTATTACATCACTATTGGGTCATTATGATGTGATAAAACATATTATATATTTAAACGGTATTTAATTTTTACTCAAAAATATGACTGTCTCAGAAAATTATGAAAAAATAACCGTTGGATAATTTTTGACAACTTGATTCCAATAAATAACATTTATTTTATCTTAAGATTTTTCTATATATGTTAATTTTCACATTTAAATTAAAAACCGACATTTATCGAAAATTCACAGGTTTGGACAAAAATGGCTTTCAATCCTTAATAAAAAATTATAATTGCATTCATCAAATTATGTGATCATTTATATATAAAAAATTAATGTAATAATAATAATAATATTTTATTAAAATATTATTTAATTCAAATATCCCTTAATTTAATAAAATATATTTCTTAATTAAATAATAAGTAAAAATAGTATTTGTACTTTAAATTTTTTTTACAATGTATTATTTATGGTCAGAAATTATATTCATTATCATATAAAAAATAATGTACATGAACATAGTACTATCTATTAGTTACATAACCATTTAAAACAGCCGCATAAGACCTAAGGGTAAGGTGTGAGATGGTGAAAGACTCTTGGGGTGGCTCAGATAACATCGCTCGAGTGGTAATATCTATCAACTTCCACTTCTCCTGTAGACGGTCCCGTTTGAGCTTGAAATGGTGAAGCTCAGCTTGGTATTGGTCAAGAGAAAATACCAAGGATGCCACCTCTTTTCTGAGCTCCGATAAATGGGCTTCGTATGGGGTAATTCTACAGGATGAGGCCATCACTTCCTTTGTCTAATTAAAATTATATGTGTTAGAGACCTATAATTATACTAATCATGTGATCACTATTCAATGTCTATAAAAGTAATGGTCACAATTCTTATCATAAAACCAATGAAGTTGACATTTTATATAAACATTTTATATAAATTGAAATTTAGTTAGATCAAGAGGTATTTTCAATTAATGACACTTTGGGTCGTTACAGGTCTGACTCGGCCTGAGTGGCTGGGCCGCAGACCTGCCCACCATGCTGGTAGGGCGCGTCATGTGCGGGGGTCAGGTCCCCTTCTAGAATGGACATTTTTTCCATTAGTCTTGTAATGGTGGCGCCACGGGGTGCTGCCCTACTGTTAGTTGGACCTGCGTGCTGCAAGCCCCTCTCTACCGTAGCTCGATGCAGCGATCTCCCTCTATGGCACGCGATGATGCGCCACACTGCTGCCAATGCAGATGTCCAAGGGTCAGCCACCCTTGCTGCCCGCCGTGGTGCCTTCAGGCATTGCTTTCCTCCACGGCTGGCAGAAGCCGACCACCGCTGCAATGGTGCCGCACCGGCAGTGCTTCTACAGGCCACCAGATGAGCTTCAATGGACGGTTTCCCTTCGGATTGCGCCCATGGGCCTCCCAGGATGTTTTCGTCACTATGTGGTTCCCAGATTAAAGTTTTCATTGAGTACAAACATCGCCCATGAAGAATGAGACCAATCTAAAAGTGGCGGAGGGTATGGACCATGTCTGGTTGGACCGCACCCTCTGCATTAGAAACGTTAATCACGATGTGGTAATGAAATCATCAAAAAGATATATTAAAACCCCATTCAATAATTCCATATTATCCACCCATTGTTTCATACGAATTGAAAATTAACATATTTTTTGTTAATCCGTGTTCATCATGATTTTTCAAGAATGATAATTTGAAACAAATTCAAATGAATTTATTCAGAAATTCATACCTTTGTTTCGTAGGAGATGACACAGTTGTGGGAGAAGAAGTGACGTTCATTGAAGCCATCAATGTTTGTTATTCATGAATTTATTCCTCCAACGTTATCCTTTAAGCCTCAATTCTTCATTATAAGGTTTGAACATTGGTGCTTCATCGGATTTCTCCCCCAATATCTCTCCACCCTCTCTCATTGGACAATGATTTCAATAAAAAAATAATGAGTTATTTGTTTAATCCTCTTACCAAGTAATTGTTCATTAATTGGTGAAATAAATGAACAACATTAATTAAACGATGGATGGTAACACAATCAAGGTGTAATTGGTCATTTAATGTCCCTCATTAAATTTCCAACCACCTCTATGGTCCCCACCACCATCACTCAAGAGGTGGTTGAAAAATAAAATACCAAATTATTTTATTTTATTATTCTTTCAAAAGGCTGAAAAAAAAAATATTTTTCTCCTGACCTACTTGGGTTGAAGTTAAGCCTATCTTAAGTGAATCCCAGCGCTGCGAGTTCAATAGTGCCCTTAGATTTCAATTCCAAGCAGCAGTTCAAAAGACAGGAACTCTCACTCACACATTTACTAAACGTAACATAAAAAGGTTCAAAAATCCATTTTGGACACACTAAGCCTTATATTCAAGAGCTTTCAATTTTCACAGCCTCAGATTAGTTCCATTTAATTAAAAAAATTACCTGGAAAATCCAAGTCTTTACAATTATGCCTTTATCTATCACTTGTTAACTCTTTTGTAGTATTACTATATTACACTATAGGATTAATATTATTTATTCAAGAGATTCATGTTAATACTTTTATAGCATTATATTTTATAAAATGTTGGTTATTTTTAATTCATGTATCCTTTATAAAGTGCATCTCTTGGGATTTAGGTCCTTGTGAAAATGACTAAGTGGATCTTTTAAAACGATTCATGTGAATTGAATTGTTTCTTATAAAATTATATGTGTTAAAAATACTCTTTTTTGGTTTTAAATAGCTTTATAATGATTTAAACACATAGCACAGACATAGATTTCATGCCATGTTTTTTTCTACTCACCAGACAGTCTTTCACAAAGGGATGTGAATGTTTTGGAAGTGTATTTAGTAATGGTTTAATTCTAAAAAGGGTGGGAAATTTAATGTGGAATTTGTGTAAATAGTTGGTTTTTCAATGGGATTCTTTGTGTGATTATATAAATAGTTTCAAAGGAATTTGGTGTTAGCTTCTAATGGTATGAGTCCTAGGAAACGAAATGCAATAATAACTATCATTAAAATGTTATGTTCCCATTATTTGAAAGGACCCTTTGTGTATTTATTTTGGTAAACATTAATATCACTGAATCAAATAGGATGGATATGAATAAATAATTGATGAATTCTAATCGTTTGACAAAAGCGTATGAAGATGGATTGTAAGAGTTCATCATGTTTGAAAATTATCATGCATATGACCCTTCCCAAATCATTTCTCCGTGATTATGCTATTTCTATTCATGAATAATTAGTCATGAGGAGTTGGGAGAACACTTGATCTGTCAAATAATAGATCAAAGTTATAAATGCTGGAATAAATATTGGGGATAAGAGAATGTAGCTAGTGGATGGGATAAAGATGCATTTTATGGATCATATGATATGATTCAAGTGTGTAAAATTAAGAAGATAGTATCAAGGAAGTGATGAAAGATGTGAATGATGATAAGGATCATATTAAGTAAATGACATGGATAGTTGATGTTATAATTTATGAATTCCCAAAATATATTGAGTAGTTAAAGATTTTTGAAATGATTCCCTTGTATTCTGGTTGCACTAAATATATGGTTTTTTACTCATACTGATGCTGTATTATTTGAAAGTAGGCAACAGATGGAGTGATATCAGTCTTACATAAATACTTATTCTCTTGAATGACATGCTCTCAAAAGATAATTAGCCCCTGACCCGAACATATGATTTCAAACGAATGCTAAACTCGATGGGTACGATATATCAAAGAATACACACCTGTCCAAATTACTATAAAATGTTTATCAAGGACTAAAAATCAAAAATAGAATTCCCAAAGTGTGGTGTTTCTTGATAAAAAATTGATGAATTTGGTCCTATGAAATTTTTATGGTACTTTCCAATAATTCCAATGTTTAGGTACATTAATGTATGTGATAAGACTGCATGGAAATTCATGTGACATGCAGAAACAAGAAATAAATATGGGAAAATATGTCACATGAAAGACTCTTCCTAGTGGAAGAGAATTGATTTTGAGTATCATAAATTTGGGAACATGCCGAGAAACCTTCATCTTGATTTATCTTCAGATGGAGTGAATCCTTTTGATTTTAAAAGAATCACACATAGTGCATGGCCAATAACATTGGTAAATTATAACATTCCACCATAGTTATGCATGAAATGAAAATACATCATGTTATATGTGATTATATGAGGGTCAAAACAATTGGGTAATTAGATTGATGTTTATTTGGATCCATTGATCGAGGATTTGAAATTAATATGGGTTTCATGTGTTACGTTGAATGATTATTACAGAAATGAAGATTTCACATTAAGATAAATGTTGTATGGGATGATAAATTAAATTAATACTTATGGGAATTTGTCAGGATATTGCATAAAAGGAAATCAAGTGTTTCCTGTCTGTGAATAAGGTACATTGTCAATTTGGTTGAAACATTCATCTAAAATTGTGTTCTTAGGACATCATAAATTTTTCCCCGATGTCATAATTACCGATCAAGGACAACATCATTTGATGGATGTTAAAAAAACATACAACACCATATCCACTAATAGGTGATATAATATTTGACAAATTAAAATGTATGAACAATACTTTGGGTAAACTTGAATTGTTTTTACGTTAGAAAATTTCTTATGTTATTCATGTTGAAAAAATTTATGTGATATTTCCATTGCCATGTTACTAAATCTACCTAGAAAACAAAAGGATGGGATTAAGGATTTTTTAGACATGGTTGATATGAGAATATGAGAAGAGGTGGAACTAGTGATGGGTGAAAACGAAATTTTTTCCTCTAGATACATACACTCTTTCTAGGTAGGATAGATATCTGTTTTTCAACATCTTAAATGACCCAAAGTTTCAATAGGGTTATATCATAAACATTGTTCTAATTTAATTATAAAGGTAAATGTTCGACAATCACATGAATTATTTATTTTAATACAAGATCTAATGCCTATAGATTTATGTTTCATTTTTCTTAAGAATGTCAATCATACATTAACCAAAAAATATTTATTCTTTAAATCTATATGTAGAAAAGTTATAGACCTGGCGAAATTTATGACAACGGAAAGATTAATTTTTGTCATATTTTGTGAATTGGAAATGATATTAATTCCATCATTTTTTAATATAATGGTTCAATTGATAGTTCACCTGGTGGGAGATATTCAACTATGTGGTCCTGTACATTATAGATGGATCTACCCCATTGAATGATATATAAAAATAATGAAAGGGTATGTTAAAAATAAAATTCATCCAGAGGGTTTTATTATGGAGTGAAATATTATTGAGGAAGCCATTTAATTATATACTGAATACCTATCCATTATAGAAAGCATTGGTCTATCAAACTCTTGTCACACCGGGCGACTTGCGGGAGAAGGAATTTATAGAATAGATATTATCACAAAAAATATTACAAATCGAGAGTAGGACTACCTTTATGTTTTGTATAATATTTTGGAGTTTTCACCATATGTTGATACCCATAATGAAATTATTAGGCATTTCAATCCATCAAGGTCTAAAATATGGATATCAAATACACATAATCAATAATTTATATGATGGATTAAATACCATATTATTAATGTGTCAAATAAAAATATAGATACAATTTCAGAAAAAAATTTAAGTCTATCCAAAGGACCAAGTGTGTATGTATTATCATACAATGGTTATGTAATAAATGGTTATACATTATTTGAAAATAATCATGAAGAAGAAAGTGCCATGAAAAATAGTGAATTTACACTCGTGGCTGAAGCGATGCGTATTTATGGTAATAAGGACAAAAATCCAATTTCGGGAAACTTTTTATACATTGGAATAATAAAAAATATATGGTATTTGGATTATACATTATTCCATGGGCTAGTTTTCAATGAAACTAGGATGATCACAGGAGTGCTGTTAAAATAGGTGAATTGGGATTCGTAAAAGTTGACTTCATTATTAAAGGATTCAATGATGAACTATTTATTATGGAATCACATGTAGTACAAGTATTTTATGTTCCAGATCCCAAAAACTGAAATTGGTCATTTGTTCTATTATTGACCAAAACCACTACAGTGTCAGATAAAAATTCAATCAAGGATGACCCTTTCATTGGGACATCGCAGTCATTTCACAATGGTATCAATGTAGTTGGAATTTTTAATGTTAGAGAAGACCACAATGAAGGGATTTGGATCATCTATGGAGGGGTTAAATCCCATTATCCTTTAAAAAAGTAAAATAGTGTTCAATAATTAGGTTACATTTTTTATAATATATACAATGTTTTCTCAAGTTATTATCCATTGGATACAATATTTATATAAAATAAATTAAATATTAAAACAACTCTACATATAATGAATTATACATGTGCAGGTGCTCCTAATCTTGAGGAAAAACATGTTTCTCAACCTGCTGCAACTCATAGTGCAGTGGAATGACCTTCCATTTGTGCTAGTTCTCCCATTACTAATGAACAATAGGTTTCTCAACCTGATGTTGCTCCCAGTGCAGCAGTTCAATGAGCATGTTCACTTGATGATGCTACCACTCTAGTAGAATATATTGATGATGTTGATTTCGGAAAATGGTAGGAAATAAAATACCGATGACGTAGAAAAAATAAGAGCTCCATAGTTTGATGGTGCTAGAAAAAATCATTTAGGAAAATGTCAAATGAATTAAATTCAAGGTTAGATGGAATGTTTGAGGCTAGCATGCAAACCACAACAGGTCCATGTTCAATAGTTATATAGGAAACATCAATCTTCAACGCATGCCAATTGATATAGATTTATGGAACCGAGTTGTGATCAGGATTAAGACACTGATGTGGGAAGAGATTAAGAGAACATTATGACATCATTTTTTTAGAAAATAAATAATGAATCATCAAATTACTTTTTATTATCCATTGTAATGAGAATTTATAATAAATGAATCCCACTAGATGTATGTGTTAATGTTTTATAGAAGGATTCATAGAGGATTTTACACAATTCTATCATGAAAACATCATAATGATGCTGAAGGGAAAATAAACCTATATCCACCGGTTATCTATGCTCACCTGATAAACTAATAAGCATGGGAATCATTTATTAGTCATCGTGCATATGTGCCTTTTTTAGGTACGTTGTCGGTAGTAATACGTTATTCTATGATACATGTATTCTTCATATTCATAAACAATATTTTATTTATGAAACCACAATTGAGTACTGGAAAGTAGAAATGAGCAGAAAAACTTGTGTAACCCTACCATAAAGCAAGGATAGGGTATACATAACCTTATTTTTATAATGTTTTTTAAATTTACTATAATACTCATATGTGACATGAAAAAACACCATAATTATGATCCTGTATTTATATATATATTGATGTCTTGAAATGATAAAGCCAATCCCATCCCATGCTTTGTGTTATGGAAAGAGGCATATGTACATAATGACAAGATACTACTAGATGAATAAAAAGTGTGGGAAACATGTGTAAGTATTACATAAAAAACATATTTTTCATTAAATTTTTATTACATAACAATGATCAACTATTTTTTTATATATTTCATTAAATATAGTCCTAGGAATCAAAAAATAATATTCCAGAAGAAAAAAAACTATTGGTGGCCTTGAAATAGCCAGAACAGTGTGGTTGTGCCAGAGGTTTGGTTTTTGAGTTGACACCTGATCATACCATGATTCACTACATTATTTCACCCTTACACAACTGTTTTAAACTGGTTTTGTAATGAATATTACAAATATAATAATAAATTTAACTTACTATTTTATATAATTAATTAATGTTTTATAATATTTAATAGGTCAATTTTACTTGTTTTAGTGTTTACATTGTAGGAGGAGGTGATTCAGAGGGCCAATGGTGGAAATCAAGCAAAATGGGCCAAACTGCGTAAGGGCCCAAGCATTTATGTGGACATAAATATATACCGTGGATACTATGTACAATCAATTAAGCTATATATTGGTGTATTAATGTAAACTTGTGTGGGCTATGTTTATCTAGAATACCATGGATCCCAATTCGCCCATTTAAAGGCCCATAATAGGCCCACAATATGAAACAATTCTGGGCGTGCCAGATTAGAAGACCCTTATGTATTTGGGCCATAACATGTGCTTAAAAGATCCCATTGGGATGATTCCACCTCCCATGGACGTAAAACATCAAGGCACAGATCTCCACCGAATTTCAAGTAATTTTCGTGCGTTTTGTTTTGTCCACATGCCGGATAAAGATGGAGTAAAAATTCTGCCATAAATAGTGACCTAGTCTCTTAGGCACTTGACTTCTTTTGTGTAAGGAGTGATGTGTATGTCCATAAAAACACCTCTCACCCCCATTATATAATGTTTCACTACTTGGGGTGAAGGTGAATCGAATTTTAGAGATTATTTCACCCATTTTATTTATCTTCTCCTCATGTACTTCTATGTTTCTTAGTGATCAACTTGGGGGGTGTCCATTGTTGTAATCCCGAGCTCCACATTTGTAATCATTGTAAGATAAATTATTTTCTAGGTTTTTTGTATATTGTACTTAATTTTTACCTTTTGAATTTGTGTTTATTCTGGTATGATCAAATACAAATCAACGGAACAAGGATGCTTGTTCTTCAATGCATAACCCGGATCTTGTGATGATTTGAGTGTGTTTGCCTCCTTTCTCACCTCTTCTCTTTCATGAGTTTGATTTTGGATTGGATTGTTTGATGATATACAGAAGTTATAACCCATGAATATGCATGTTTTTTATTAAGATCAATTATGATAAAGATCCAAATATGGAAATCTCATCACATTGTTGATGTGATTCTTTGATTGAGTTTGGTTCTTATATCAACATAGTTTTATTGATTATGAGCAGTCGCCGATAATCAATATCATTGATAGAACAAATAATAGGTGTTAACCTAGTATGAAATCACATACTACGGGTTTAATTGGTTATAAAATCAAGGTATCAACGATCCTTCCAATTCCCTTGAGATCGATGACGTATTGAGCATCAAGGGACACTTACCGGGGTTGATCACGATTTCTCCAACCAGTTTCTCTCACTTAGTAGTATAGTTTCAATTGCTATTTTAAAATCAAAGAACCCCCAAAAACATAATTTAATTTAAATTTTTTTAACATAATCATAACCTTTTTCTGAAATTAGTGATCTAAGGCTCCATCGAGAGACGAACTAGGGTTCCTGCTATACATTAGAAATTCTAATAAAAACTTAACCTCTAATTTGAGGCGCTCGACAACGCGATCAAATTTTGGCACTGTTGCTGGGTAGAGAAGATCATTTCATTCATTTTATTTATATATTTTAATTCTTAATTATTACTCTATTCTGTATCCCATCCATTTGATAGTTTTTGTTTTTTTTGTTTTTTGTTTTTGTGTGTTCTTTCTCTCTCTCCCTTCTCTCTTCTTCTTCTTATGTTTTTTTCTCTCTCTCTAATTAAGTAGTATAACATTCTATTTTATAAAATCCTTTCATTTCTTATGTTTTTTTAATTTTATTCAGCTTCCATAAATTTTTTTTAAAAAAACAATCAATCAATCATATTGTACATTGTTGTTGCATGACACGATCTGGAAAAGAAGCACTACTCGAATTTGAACTTGAAATTGAAAAGTCACTCCACCCACAAATCAGTTCATCTAGAGTAGGACAATCATGTAACACCGAGGAACCCCATTTTGAACCACAAGTTGTCTTAAACCAATAAAATATTGATCCAAATCAAACCCTAGAGATCATGGCTACAAATAACTGAACATTAAATGAACTGACCACCCCGAATGTGGAGTACCAACCTACGTATATACAATATCCCGAGGAAGTGGACAATTTTGATCTAAGATCAAGCCTAATTCAACTCTTTCTAAAATTCCATGGTCTTCCCGGTGAGGACCCTCACAATCATCTAAAGGAATTTCACATAGTGTGCTCCACTATGAAACCCCAAAATGTGGCTGAGGACCTCATTATGTTTCGGGACATCCCTTTCTCCCATGATGGTGTAGCCAAATACTGGATATACTATTTTCCTACCACAATTGGGGGCTAAAATGACATTAAATGACTCTTTCTAGAATAGTTTTTCCCTGCCTCCCGAACTGCATCAATTAGGAATGAAATTTGTGGCATTAGGCTGTTGTAAGGAGAGACCCTTCATGAATACATATAGAGATTAAAAAGACTTTGTTCAATTTTCCCCCACCACCAGATTAGTGAAAAACATTTAATTCAATACCTCTATGAGGGACTTATCCCTGTGGATCATGGAATGATTGATTTTATAGATGGTGGTTCCCTAGATGAAATAACACCTTCTGCCGCTCATGACTTAATAGCCAATACGGATCAAAATGCCAAACAATTTGGTACACGAGCTATTACACCAACCTGAGGAGTTAATTAGGTAAGTCATTCATCCCTAGAAAAAAGGTAGATAATAAACATAATGAGATTCATACCATTCATTGGGTATTAGATCAAGAACAAGGTAACTTACACTCCCCTCTTGTTCCATTACATTGTTGTATTTTTTCTGATAATACTAATTTTTCTGACCAGTGCCCACAACATCAGGATTCTTCTGAGTCTAGTGCTACAATGTTTCCTGGGCGTCCATTCCAATAAGCACCACCATTCATGAAAGAACCATTCTGGACAAATCCAAACCCCGGGTGGCATGCACCACCACAATACTGATAAGGAGGAAACACAAGCTACCCCAAGAAGAAATAGTATCAACAAGGTCAAGGTATGAAACCTTTTTATCCTTCAACATCTCAAAACAATCCTCCTCCTCCCAATTCTAAACCAAGCCTTGAGGAAATTGTGATTAAAATGGAAATCCACAACCTTCAGTTCCAACTAACCACACAATCATCTATTGAAGACCTGTGAACTCAAGTGGAGCAATTGGAAAACACCTTCGGTGAGCTTAAGATGTAAGGTTCTGAAAAAATACCATCCTAACACATTTCCAATCCGAAGGACAAAGGTAATGTATGTTCAGTTACACTTTGTATTGGTGAAGAAGATTCCCAATCTATTGATTCTGCACAGAAGGTATGCACAACCATGAAAACACACATTCCCAACTCTCAAAATATTCATGCAGAGAAAAACAAGACAAAAATGGTAATCAAATTGTCATTGTTGATTCAAATGAAAAATCCATTGCTCTTAGTTTCCCTCAAAGACTTTCTAAATATAAGAATAATTTTGATAATGAGATTGATAAATAAATAATGGATACATTTAAAAAGGTTCAAGTTAACATTTATTTATTAGATGCAGTTAAACAAATCCCTCGATATTCCATATTTCTTAAATAGCTTTTCACCCATAGAAGGAGGTTGATGGGGAATGAGAGAGTCATTTTCAAGTGTATGAGTAACCATCTCCTCAATCTGACACACAAAGTGACCGGTAGGACTAAAAGTGTCCGTTATCAGTTTCAAATTGATATTTTAGTTCAAAATGTGTCACTCACTAAAAACCAAGAAAACAAACTCCAATTGTATTAATAATTTAGTAAATAAATTCATAATTCATTTCTAAAATGTATGAAGTGTTGTCATATCAAACTGATGAACAATGTGACCGACATGAGTCAAAAATGTGTGTTTCTAGTTTGAAAATAAATTTTAGTAAAAACACACCATTGATATACTGAAAACCAATAAAATGAATTCATATTGGTTTTATATATTAGGAAAACGATCTATTAGCAATTTTTGTCATTTTGGAATTATCCTCACCTTAATTCAACACACGGTGTGGCCGATATAACATAAAGTGTATCTATTTATTTGAAATTGACATTTATTTAACTAATAACACAAGTGACATACTGAAAACTAAACAAATGAATTAATATTGTTTTCATAATTTAGGAAAACAATAAAATAGTCATTTTTTATGTGTAGGAGTCAACCAAACCTAAAAATAGAACACAATGTGAGCTGTAGGACTAAAAGTGTCCATTATCATTATAAAATCGACATTTTTTTATCAAAACCTGTCACTCACTAAAAATCAAGAAAACGATCTAACATTCATGATAATTTAGGATAGTGATTAATAATTTATTTTATGATGTGTATCAAGAAGTCTCACATAATACTAACAAATTAAGTGACTGGTATGACTCAAAATGCATGTTTCTCGTTTGAAATGTCATTTTAGTAAAAGAACAACTGACATATTGAAAACATATAAAAATCATTCAAATTGTTCTAAAATTTTATGAAAATTATCTATTAGTTATTTGTGATAAGTACGAATTATCCACACCACAATATGATGCATAATGTGTCCGGTATAACTCAATGTGTATTTTTTTTATTAAAAATTAACATTAATTTAAGTAAAAGAAAAAAGTGACATACTAGAAACCAAAATGAAGCATTCAAATTGTTTTTATATTTTTGGAAAATGATTAATTATTCATTTTTGACATGTAGGAATTAGTATATCCTCAATAAAAAGCATGATGTGGCCAATATAACTTAAAGTGTCTCTTTTTAGTTAAAATTTATATTAATTTAAGTAAAAGCAACAAGTGACATATTGAAAATAGAGAAAATTAATTCAGATTGTTTTGATATTTTAGGAAAACATTCTATTATACATTTTTATGGGTAGGAATCATCCTCATCTCAAAATAGTGCATGGTGTGTCCAATAAAACTCAACGTGTCTCTTTTTATTTAAAATTGTCATTAATTTAAGTAAAAGCTACAAGTGAAATACGAGGCCTTATGATTATTTTGATATTTTATGAAAATGATCTATTACTCGTTTTTTATGCGAAATAATTATCTAAAACAATATATGACTTATAATTTTGTCAGTATAAGTCAAAGTGTCTCTATTTATTTAAGATTTACATTAATTTAAGTAAACAAAGTGACATACTGAAAACCAATGAAATGCATTCGGATTGTTTTGATACTTTATGGAAATGATATATGAGTCATTTGGGATTTGTAAGAGTCAACAACACATTAATTTTATGCATGATTTGACTAATATGACTAAAATTATTTGTCATCAGTTTAAAATTTTCTTTTTCGTCCAAAACATTCCACTCACTAAAAACTAAGAAAATGCACTTCGATTGTCTTACTAATTTAGAAAAGAAATTAATAAGTAATTTGTGATGTGTATAATGTTGTATCATATAAAACTAATTCATGGTGTCATTGGTATGACCAAAAATTCATGTTTCCATTTTGAAATGACATTTTAGTAAAAAACCACAACTGACATACTGAAAAATAAGTAAATTCATTGGGATAGTTTTTGATTCTTTAAGAAAAGGAACCATAAGTAATTTTTAATAGGAAAGAATCAGCCACACCTCAATACAATGCACAATGTTGTTGTTATAACTCCAAATATGTCATTATTTAAAATTGGCATTAATTTTAGTAAAATAAAAAAGTGACATAATCAAAATTGAGCAAATGCATTCAGATTGATTTGATATTTTAGTTTAATGATCTATAACTCATTTGTAATGTGTATCGATCAATACCACCTCTATAGGATGCACGGTGTGACTGATATAACTCCAAATATATTATTTATTTTAAATATATACATTGTATTAATGTTTTATTTCATGTTAATGCTTAATTTATTTCATTATAGTATTACCATAAAAATATTTTTGTTCTTATATAGGTGTACAATTTTTCTCAAGTTGAGAAGATTTGTTTGAAAATTGATAATATGAGAAGATATATAGAGAGGGGATCACGAGCATCAAAAGATGAAATATTAATGTCTTTGAGTGCTTATTGGATAATTTTAAATGTAATTATAAAAAAATTTATATTAAATGTAAATTGATGTGTTTTTTGAATATACCATGGTGGAAATTTTTTTATTCATGATTTCAATTAAATATATATATATATATATAATTGTTTCAAATTTCATGGAAATTGCAGGTTGTTGATTCTGGGTGTGTTGTTATATAAATAGCACATGCAGGCAGCTAGGCCTTTATAAATGCTAAAAATAGAACTCATAAAGGTCGTTGTTATCAGTATTTTTTATAAAATACAAACGAACACCTTTATCAGTGAGTATAATGGTGACCCCTTGTCATCACTCCAATTAATAGCTCTTTTTAGCACTAATAATGACCATTTTGTGGGTTGTGAATGGCCATACATGTAGTAGTGATTATGGTGATGATCTATGGAATATATGTCATTTTTTGAGGGAGTGGGAGAATATTGGATGAAAAAATTGAATTGTGTAGAGTGATCATGACACATGGAGATGGATTGAAAGGATAGTATTGACATGAATATATGGAAAAATTATATAAAACCACATATGTGCATTTATGTTCACATGTGTATAAAAATTAAATTAATGTATGCATAAATAATTAATGCATGTGCATGTAATTTTAAAAAATGTATGCTTATTGTATGTACAATACTATATGGATTTTATTAATGTAGAAGAGGCATGCGAGGAATATTAAAATGCATGAAGAAGGATTACATACTATAGTTTCATACAATATATAACTTAAGAATTTTTTCATTTAAAAGTGGTGAATGTGGGAATGAAAGAATAAAAAATAGTCTATATTGAAATATAAATACTGAAAAACTAGAAAAGGAGTCACTATATAATAATTTTCCTTTTACAACATTATTATATCTATTGGTAAAAATACATTTTCTATTGGTAAATAAATTTACCAAAAAAAATTTTCATGTCACTAAATTATTGGTAAAAACTCTATCGCTAAATGTTATTAGGACAAATAAAATAGATACATTTCAATTATAATAATACAAAATGATAATATATATTGGTTATATTTTTAGAAATAGATTAATCTTACATGTTTATCTATTTATAATATTATCAATATTTATATTTTAATTTACTATATGTAATCCATCAGTTAATATCTATTCATAAATTATATTTTCAATAAATTATTATTTGAGGATATTACAATAGTTAATGCTAAAATTTTATAATATATTCATTAAACTAATTGTATATATAAAAATTTATTATACAAATATTATAAAATTATCTTATGAAAAACTATGGTGGTTTATTTGTAAAAACATTCAAATAATTGTTATAATATTGTTTAAATATGTTCAAACATAATAAACATTACATAATACCAATCAGACATTATTTATAATTTTTCACTCATGCATCAAGTGTCGATGACGATGTACATCTACCACTTGTTTTCCAACACCTTTAGCCTCCTTTTGAAATATCCATGTCTTACTGAAGCTCAAGTAGCAGAGATTCCTCGGAACCAACCTACACACCCATGCGCAAGACACCCCACCCTATGAATCATTCTCCCCACTGGTTTTGGACAATAGGTTGGATCCATTTTAGGAGGAATTGGTACCAAAAAGCTCAGGGAATGAATTTTCATACTATAAGTGCAGTAGTACCAAATTTGGTGGATTCTTTTTTGGGACCTCATTCCATCCATCACAAAGTTGTTCCATATGATGATGCTCCTACCTCTTCCCCAACTGTGAATTGTTTTGGTGGCCTTACAGACTAGGGAATTCTAAGATTGGGTGAGAATCCTTAGTAATGAAATAGGTAAGCGAACCGAAATATGTCAGAATAGATATTGATAATAAATGATCCAAATAATATTTTTTGTCATAACGTCAAAATGATGATTAATTTCAGTACATTAAATATATAAGAATATCAAAAATTGAATAATATCAACCCAAATTACATGGGATTCTCACTTAAGTGACAAAAAATCATTCCCAAAAGTGTTACTACTCATTTAGTAGAAAAAATCAGGCTGAAAATAAGTTTTTCTACACCATATGATTCATTAACATATATTATTTAATCAAGATAAATGATAAAAAATTTCTACAAGCATCTCAATGTGAAAAATAGGAAAAGGAAACATATAACAAAATGAAAATATGAAATAAACATAAGTAATTGATGTTGTCTTCCCTAAAAGTTATAAGAAATGGGAATATAAATATGTGGGTGACACAAATACTAATTAAAATGAGAAAAAATGTTAAAAATGAAGAATAAAAAACCTTATAGTTGAAGGTAAATATATAACCACATTCATTGTTGTAGAAATTATTTTGTTATTGAATGATTGGGGAGATTATGAATGGGGTCTCTGTTGAGTTTGTATAGTTTCAATGTCCATGGTGAGGGACTATTTTAATGTTTTTTCAAAATTAAAATTGCAAAAGGAAAAAGATATCATATAGTATTAACCCAAGGAAATAAGGTCTAATACCCTCCGTCTATGATCATTTGTTAGGGAATATTGTTTTTAAAATCTCCAAAATCTATCATTTTAACATGATTTTAGTGTCACTACCATGAAAAAAATTAAACTATTCAATATGAGAATAAAAATCAATATAAATAATGAGTGGGTGTATATATTGGACAAGGATAAGGAGGAGAATATGATTTAATCATTATATTTTCTTACCATAAATGAATATGCCAACATTCCACCCACTTTTTTTCAAATAAGTTTTACAATAAATATAAGGAAACATAATATTTAATATTTTCTACAAGCATCTCATTATGAACAATAAGAAAACGAACAAATAACAAAATGAAATCAATAAATACGAGCATCTATTTAATATTGTTTTCTAAAATGGTTGTAACAAATAAGAACAATAATTTCTATACACAAATACAAATTGATACAAGAAAAACAAGTGAAAAAAGAATGAATATAAAAACTTAATGTAGATTGTAATCATGGAACAATAACTCCCCCAAATATTCTTCAAATGTTTTTCTCAATATAGTCAATTCATATCTTCACAACTTGAACAAAAACCAAAATCCATGCATGGCCTATAAGTGCCTCTATATATAAATGTATAATGGGAAAATAATCCAAATCAAGATAACTATCAAAATGATTTAGGTGAAAATAATTCTTGTTATATAATATATGATCTGTAAACTATTATTATTTTCATTTTCAATAACAATTCGTTAGGTTTAAAATGTTTTTTAACAACATACACAAATTCATTCACATTTAAATCACATAAAAACCAACAAGAAATAATCAAATATCACATGATGACAACTATCATTCAAATAATGTAATAAAAAAATTCATCATCTTCCAAATCATAACATAAAAATAAGTTGCTAGCATAAAACTACCTACTCATAAAAGATAACAAGAAATATTAATCACAACCTTAGAGTTCAAAGAGATATAAATAAATATTAATCATAGGTGTGAAAGTTGGATTGAATAAATAAAAAATCTCATCTTTTAACTATTACCAATATCCCTAGATGATGTCCTGAATTCCCCATGGTGAATATTGAATTTCTTAGGTCATATACAACACCCTCTCAAAGATGGATTTGGAGCTCCTCTCAGAGTATCGACCTACCTATATGGCGTGGTATTGAATGAATAATCACATTTAATTTGGATAATTCACTATATGACTTGGTATCCATGTTCACACTGCTACAATTTATATAACTCAATTAATATTGTTCAACAGCATCTCAAATGATCATATTACTTATCATGCGATTAAATTATAAATTTACTCTATATCTGACTTCTTAATTGAACTCAACTAGTTATGGAATTGACCGGTCACAAACATCATTGAGTGATCACTCCCTTTGTACACTATGTATGTAGTATGCCATTTAGACTACCCACCACATGGAAAATTAGTTTTAGGGAACTATACACAGACCACATATTTCTATGAATTCGACCTCACTTTAGTCTCCACTTCACTATCACTATCTTGAACATTAAATCGAGAATTTACAAGGAATATCACATGGAGATTTTTCACATTCCAATAATAACTCTAAAATAACTCTGATCCATATGTGCAGTGAACTTACCAAATAGAAAAAAACATCTCCACCATAAAACTGCACACTCTTATAAGATCGAGAATATCAAAAATACATGCTCCGTACAATAGCAGTAGCAACAAACTCATTTTATACATAATTCACCAGTCTCTCAAATCAGATTCATCTATATTTTCACATAAAATCAATCAGAACATGACACAACCACCTTTTATGGTATCTATTTGATCAATGAAGTAACGATATTTCATCAATAACAATATGTGAAAAATATAAACAATAGGTCTTCAATGCTTCAACCTATGGAAAAAATAAAGCTATGTCACTTAATTATATGACCTTTAGATAGACATGAACAACAAGGAGTTTTAAAATTAGTGGCTCTAGTTCTATTTTCTTGAACCAAAAATTACCCACAAAAGCTATATGCATAGAAACAGTAGACCAAATTCAATCGGGAGACACAAAAATTTAATACCAAGGAATAGATCCACTAATAACCCCTTAGGTTAGATCCAATGACCAAAAAAATATGTAATGAATCCATACTTGTGAACTCCTTTCAATATGCAAACTCCAATAGAGAAGTCTCTTTATGAAAAGTTATTCCCTTCAATAATTTATGTCATATCTCTAGGGACTCATAATAACATTATAACTCTCAAAATAAACACCATGACCATCAGGGTGATAAAAAAATAAGGTTTAAAATATTTATTTTTCATAAATAACATGTAATTATTTATATTGTATCATTTTTAAGCTAATTACTTTTGAAATTAATGTGCAAAAAGAGCTTTATCCCCTTTGGAGAAGTCTTAAATTTATTCCATCTTCAACGAAAAATGTACAAAAATTAAATAACAAATAAAAATAATAATTTTACTAAAATAAACTATGATTCAATTATGTGAGACATTTGTTTTTAATCACATGAATATAGAATTTTGATGTTCCCAATATAAATGCAAGTCAACACAGACGTCAATAACAACATGTATTTCAACTAATTAAATCTATAAGGAATGAATTTTAAAAACAATTGAGTGTATAGACATTAAATATAATATTCAATTATATATCAAAAAAATAATGTAATAACCTATAGAAATACATTCACAGCCTATAAGAAACTCAATTAACATGAATCGCAATTAAATCAAACCAAACATCTAGAGCAGATTCCAAGGATCAACCTCTAGTAAACGTATAGAACCCCTACATGACCATTACATCAACATGAACTAGGGAACAACCCAAAAAATATGAGGCCACTACCACAACATGAGAATCGAAGTTAGGCTCCATTTGATAACACTATAAAAGTATCTTAATAAAAAATAATAATTACTTCTCTATATTATCACATATTTAAGCCAAAAAATCCGCCTTAATATATTATATAAGAATCTCAATATGAAAAAACAAGAGAAAAAATGGAGAATATAACCATATTATTAAAGGAAAATAATATAGAAACATGGAATTCTTCACTCACCCTGATCACCTTCAATTGTTCGTCTCAAGCTTTCTAATTAAATTATTCACAACATGAACACTTCAATAAATTTATAAATTTTATATAAGCACCACAATTAACATGAATAAAAAAGAAATAACCCCAAATTTAAGTCCAAATTCCAAGGATTGACCTCGAGTAAAGTCATGGAACCCCAACATATCCATTACATTAACTAGAACTACAGAATATAAAAAAATATGATTCTAATACCATGACATATTGTGAATCAATAATATTTATAATCATGAAAACATATCATTATGATATTCAAAATATAAAATCAATTCAATATAGATAATAAAATATTATGCGTATTTCAACTAATTAAATCTATAAGGCATGCATTGACAAAAATCACAATAGTATGGACTAAAGATATAAAATTATGTATCCTATTAAACAATTGATATAATAAAATTAATATAATTAATTTACACATCATAAGGAAAGTGAATAATACATTAATCATTAAAATAAACATCATTTTGGTATTATATATATCAAATAAATTAATTAATTGTGAGCTTATAATAAATAACATAAAATGATTACAAAATGAAATAGGACCAACAGAACCCAAAAAAGATGATTGATAAATGATTAATAAGTAATTGTGAAATAGTAAACTATGATGGAAATCAGTGATTGAAAAATGATTTTTTTCTTGAAGGATGAGAATGTGATAGTCATTTAATGTGGCTAACTAGAATATCTGTTGTTATGATTGATGGAGGAGGAAGTATAGGAAATTTATAAACACACCAATTATCATTTTTACTTTGCATGTAACAATCACAACAAGAACAATATAGTTCATATTTTAATGGAATTGATAATTTAGAACCTGAAAAAAAAAATTATCAAAGGTTATATGTGAAACATCAATAGAATGATATTCATGTGAATAGAATGAATTATAGAAAAAATATAATATATAATTGATTGAAGGATTTTTTTTTCCTGATAAATATTAAAGATTCTATGAAATAGATAAATTAGAATGGGGTCCTAGATTTTAAAGACATCAACATAAACACATGTTTAATAATCAGAAGAATTTTAGAAGAAAAATATTAAATAATATTTGTTTAATATATTTCAGAATAGAGTTATGGAATTTAAAAAACAAAAAAACATAACAATTTAATTAAATCCAAATCGAATAACTTGGATGAAAAATAAAAAATTAACTAGTATGATATGTCAACTAAATTTACTAAAAGAATACTGAACAATTTTTTTATGTTCATAAATAAATTGGTAATCAAAGTATAATAATTGTTAAAGAGAATTTATAAGTTTTTTATGATTCAAACCTCATTGTATTGTAAATTTATGGTTGATTTCGTAATTTATAAATTATATAATATTGAAACTCAAGAATATTGAAAGAAATAATTCCTATAAGGGAAGTCTTCTAAATAATGTGATTAATATAGAAGACTCCTAAGAGAAAAAACTAAATTGAAATCTCTCTTAGATTCATGGTAAGTGTAAATCCTACCATAAAAAACGAATATAAGTTTAGTCAAATTCACTTATGTGTATCCATGTAAATGCACAATTTTCTATATAGATGAATATTTATTACATAAAATGTAATCATGTAACTATATAAATGTAACTATATAAATATCTATGTATGTGTATATGCACTCTCTAAATCATTATGTATACTGAAATTGCATGACTTTTTAGAATTAATGCCTAATATATAAATATATATGTAAACTATTAGAAGAAAATGGTATAATATTTATGTATAAATTATTTTTTTCATATAGTGTAAATATAAAATAGGAATATAGTAGTGTGTTTAATTTTTTTAAATTTGAATTATCATATGCATACTTTATGCAAACAGTTACAAGTAGTTTGGAAAATTGAGATTATGCTATATGTGTTATATGAGTTTAGTGTATATACATTACCAAATAGTATAAATAGTAGACATAATGTAATTGCTGATGAAATTATTTTGGGACATTAATGTGAGGTGTTCTTGTTTTATCATGTATACTATATACCGTTTACCATATGTGATCATGATTATATAATTTCAATCAATTGACACAAAAAAAATGGATATAGATTTATTTAATTTCAAAAGTTATAAACATAAAATATATGAATCATTTTCACAATGAATCACATAGTTTCTCAATTTATGGTGGTTTTCCAAACTCTGATAGCTTTCATACAATACGTATATATGAGTATGCATACCAGTTTTAATGAAAAATGTTATTGTAAGAATAAAATATGAATACAGGTGTAATGAATTCTGCTCTTTTTTAAATAATTATAATAATTATTATTATAGATTCATGCATCAATATGGTATCTAAAAGGTCATGGTATGAACATGTTATCTTGTAGGAATAAACAATGAATTAAATCAACCTAGTACACTAGAAAATAGCTATGAAAACATCCCTAACATGTATTTCCTCGTAATGAATTATATTATGGAACAATATGCACTCAATTAGACTCAAAATGAATTAAATCGGCCTCAAATATTAATTAACTAATCCATAACCTATATCTCCAAAACCAGAATTAATTTATCCAAGTAAAACTCTAAAACCTACTTCTCAAAACACAAAATCAAAAAGAGAGTCCAAAACTTAAAATTATTAAAAAAATTATTCAATCAAAGTATGCACATTGATAAAATTTCATAACATAGATAAATATTATAGGACCCCCAGAAAAAAATATGATTCCATTAAAATAATTAAAAAAATCCAAACTCTAATTAACAACAATGGTAATTTATAATGAACACCATAAATCATTTCAATTTTAACCGCCCTTTTCATATTGCCTATCCATGCATCCTAGTAGAACCACCCCTTATTTCCCCAATTTCACAGTTGGATTGTTTGATACATATATGTGTCGGTTTAGTGAAATAATCCCTTAGGTGAGAGCTCCACTAAATTTAGGGATTCAATTTTTTCTATATAGATATGTAAGTGGAGAGGATTACGGTGTGCCACCCTTCTGGGTGCGATTTGGGGTCTCTCAGAGGGAGAAGTCAAGCAGCTGCTTGATGGGGCAGGTTCTCAAACAACAAATCAAGGATCCATTAGTGGGGCCATGGTAGGAAGAGTCTTCAATCAACATTGGTGGTTCTCCCTCTCACTATTGGATATCACTCTATCCCACCATCCATTCTCATATCAACAGTGGACATTCTCTACGGTGTGCTATTTTGGTACACACAAATTTTGGATAGCAATAATAGTTCATAGACCATGTCAACTCATATGGATGGGCCCCAGTGGAAGATCCGAGATAACTATGAGCTACCTGGGTGATGGTGAATCTCAGACTCATTAATAATAACATCAGTAAGTTTCTAGTATGTAGGATTACCGATAGGCAAGGTAGATCCTTGGTAAGAGGGATTTGGTCTGGTATTCTTTGTATTAATGGTCTGTTTTGATAAATATAAGTGGTAGTGTAATTTGTTGATGTTGTAGTGTGAATAAATAACCATTTTTGCAATATTTATATCCTTTTACACCACTTTATATTGCATAGTCAAAACTCATGATTATCCTGCCTCATGTAGTAGGTCATTGGCCAAAGCACATAAATCCTCAGTGTCCCTTTTATTATTTTTCCATCCACATTTTCTCGAGTTATATTACTGAATTTCAGTGCTACTTGGTTTAATTATTATTTACCAACCTGTTATATTGTGGGTATTTAATTTATCTTGATAAATAAAATTAGTTTGAGGGGTTGTGGATCCAAATTATTCATAACTCGTGCTATATCCTTATACGACAATAAATATATATGTGATTATAGAAATTCATTTTCTTATTGCTTGATTCTATTTTATTAATTCAGTGTTTATAGAATTTTTTTTGTTGTAATGTCAATTATTACAAGGCATTAATAATTGTAAAGGAAACTACCAATATATGATCATATTGACTACAAATTTATTCATTTTATTTATTATTTATTATGGAATTGAAACATGAACCCTATTTCTATTTATCATGTTTTATAATTAAACTGTAAATATAATCCATTTTAGAATTTTAGATTTTAATGAACCAAAACACCCAATAGATTCTATGCTATTGTGTGGGGGAATGCCTCTCAGGATAAATAAATCCCCCAAAAAATGTTTTATCAGATCTAAATATGGATTAAATTTTTCTTCATTAAATTTTAAAATTGATTGATATTTAATTCCAAATGTTTCGTTATTGGATTTTACTAGTTGTATCATGTATGGTTATTTTATTTAGATTGGTTGTGTGATCACTTGGGTAGTAATTTCCTGCTATTGATGGTAGTTTTTTCCTTGTCATTTCCTAGTTTTAATTTCCTTCCTGATCCTCCATGTTGCCTCTTGATAGTATCTTCCTATTTGTGTCAATGGTTTTGAGGTAGGAATGGGTTCTATGTGAGGTTTTCCTACGTTTGAGAGATGGTTAGAAGTAAGGTATTAGAAGGATCTTGTGTCTCTAGTGTCTTCCTTTTTCCTAACATATGAGATTTTGTTAACTCTATTGTGATCCTATGAATCTTATTGGGTTTTTTTCATGTGGTATGGTCCTGTAGAATGTTTAGTGTTACGTTTTGGGTTTCTTATGGGTGAAATTATCTTCTTTGTCACTTGGATGGCACAAAGTTTCTTTGTTTGATATTCATTACTTCTTAGAATCTTTGTTTTGGTCTCACAGTGTTAGGGAAACTGTGTTTTTAGTAATTATAGAATAGGATGTATAACCATTTAGTGGAATTTCCCCTATAGGTTTCTATTTGGATCTTAGACTTCGTTTTCATGCCCTAGAGCCATCATATGATGTTGGGATGACATGAATATGTCCATGAAGCTTCTCTTTTGTTTGAGGATAACTATTTATGGATTCTGTTTAGGTGCTTGTCTCCTTTGGTGGAGGTTCAGAATCCATCCTTTAGGGATCTTATGGTGACTTAGGTCAATAGTATTTATATTATAGTTTCAAGGTTGTGCATCTTGGTCTTAAAGCCATCAATTATTAGTGCTTTGGTCCTCTTATGTTTTTATGGGTTCTAGTGGAGACATCTTTAAGTTATTTCCATTTATATTCATGTCTTTTCTTATTACACTCTATATTATTTTTTATTTAGGTTTCTCTTTTCATGATTTCATTATTTTGTATTGAGTAACATTCTATATAAATTATCTGAGTATTGTTTTTCCATTTTTTATGTGATGAAGGATATTGGTCTATTTTGTTGGTGTTATGCAGGAACTGGTGATCTATTTCCACGACCTGTATTAGAATATGATTTGATATAACTATTTTACTCAATTGAATCTTCTCAGAGTGTGATTCATGTATGTGAATTTATAAACATTATCATGCAGTTGTTTATAATTGTTTAATTCTAAGCATGTTTAACATTTGTTTAAAATATCACTATGTTTTTTAACATTTGTAAAATTGATACATTTTAGAGGGACCTTTGACTTTTTACCATATAGGTGTTTCCTATTTAGAATGTGATGAGAAAATTAATGATGGTTAGTGGGGAAAAATCATCATGTGGTTAGTTTTTAATTTGTAAGGTAGAGTTTTGTTTTATATTAAATTATTATTCATTTTAATTTCCAAGGTGTATATTTGTGAAATTTATATTCACTTTTATTTTATACGTAAAATTAAATTTTATTTTATTATTGTTTTTGAGTTTTTTTAGGAATTGAACCACCCTTTTTAGCTCGTTCGACCACATGTCCCACACGAACTGCCCCTTCATTCAACAATTTCTCTTTTGAATTATTTGATATGTATGTGCACCACATTAGTGAAAAAATCCCTCATGAGGGATCTCCATAAAATATAAGGTTTATTTTTTCACAGAGAGAGATGAGAGTAGAGAGGATTCTGGTATGCTACCCTTCTAGGTGCGATTTGGGGTCTCTTAGATGGAGAAGTCAAGCAGTAGCAAGATGTGGTCAGTTCCTGAAGAGTGGATCTAGGATTGGTTAGACGGGCCATGGAATGAAGAGACTTGTATCACCACTGGTGGATTGACATCTCTCCATTGGATATCACTCTCTCTCACCACCCATTCTTATCTTGGTAGAAAACGGTCTCCTTTTTATGATGCTTCTAGTACACACAATATTTTGATAACAGCAATGTTTCTTGGACCGGATCGACTCATAGGGATGGTCCATAGTGGATGATCATGGGAAACTATGGGATACCTAGAGAGTGGTGTTGCACAAACTCATTAATAGAAACTCTGAACACTGTCTAGCATGAATGATCTTCATTTGGTATGATTGGGACTAGGTTAGGGGTCTTCAGTCTAGTATTATTGGTATTGATGGTCAGTTTTTATTCTTGTAGGTGATGGTTTGTTAATGTTGTACTATGCATAGTCACCATTTCAACAATCCTTATCTCATTATACATTTCTTTATTTTGAAATGTGAAAACCCTTGATGATAATACCTCATGAACATAGGTCATTTGCTGAATCATGTAAATCATTGGTGTCCCATTTACTATTTTCTTCTCTACATTTTCTCAATCTATATCATTGAATGTTAATGCCTATTATTTTAATTAATATTTCCATTCTTGTTATATTTATTGGTTTGAACTTATCTTTTTAAGTGGATGAAATTCAGGTCATTTTGTTTCCTAACTGTTTATCCCTCGTGATGCTTCCCTGTAATTATGGAAATGTATATGTTGTTATAGAAATTCATTTTCTCGTTACTTCATTCTGTTTTATTGAATCAGTGTTTAAATATTATGTTTTTTATTTTAATGGAAATTATTTCACGTCTTCAATAGTTTTATATGTCACTACCAATATGTGCTCTTACTGAATAATGATTTACTCATTTGATTTATTCATTATTATTAAATTGAATATCAATCGTCATTTCTGTTTAATAGTTTTTTTATTAATAAATTGTAAATAATCACCATTTTAGAATTTATATTTTAATGAACCAAAACACCCATTAGATATTGGGATATTTAATGGGGGTTTCCTCTCATGCAAGGGCTCTCCCCACAACAGGGGTGAACAAGGTGACTATTATATTCAAAAGGAGACGAGGGGATGAGCATTATATCATTTGAGTGGCCAAAGGGTGCTTGCATTTTAAATACCATGGAAATATTTTCTCTATCAATATTTCTTACTGCATCTGGGATGAACGAATTTTTTTATTTTTTCATTTGGATCCACAAAGCATGCTAGTGGATGATGGTAACTTCAACATCCAATTCCGTAGAGGAACACTCTTTTTTAGCATGTTTGATCCATCCTTATTAAAAAAAGATGATGATATGTTTCTCATATTGAAACACGATCCATATCAGATGATCCTACATGGAATAAAGTATTCCTCTAATGAGTGGTCGTGTCACATCAATGTGAACCCTAATACACAAGTAATGTCCCCAATGGAATGAGTCTCAAAAAACACAATCCACAAAACATCAGATGTGGATACCAATATTCTAGATCATTTTTTCAGATGTCTAACTGAAAGGGATGTTTTTATAGAAGAACCCCATGCTTTTATTATTAAATTCTATACTCATGTCATCATCATAATATTTAAGATCATCATTGACAATAAGGTGATTATTGAATGATTGTGGCCTTCTAAGGATCACCCTTTTCTTATCCTTTTCACTGATAGATTTAATGATCAGGTGCCCCAATCATACTTCACTTATTTCCTGGCCTTTATCTAGGTTCCAAAAAGATTATAACATGTTTATTAGTGAATTCATGTTGAAATGGAATTTTATGATGAATTTACACAAAATTAAAAGAGATATCATGTGCACCAAGAAGGGGTCATTGTCAATGATGGAAATAATAGGTATTTGTCCCATTTCTGATAGAGTTTGGTTCCACTAATGACTTATTAATTTTATTTCCATCAAAACACTAGATAGATTGAACTATTCCATTCGATGGGGATGTATATGGGGGAGATGAGTGATGTAGGACTATCGAGACAACACCCAAGGAAAGGATGTAGGGTATCATATATAGTTGATGTATTTCTATCTATAGAGAGAGAGAAAGGATGGGATGCCAACTAGTCACTACCATGACTATGATCCATAAATAAACTATAAAACCTAAATAACTATTGGATCATATTCTCTAACAGTGTAGAGAGTTTAGGTTATGACTAGTGCATCTTTATGTGAGCACATATGTTTTTTATTTTCTATTGTTTTCATTAAAATTTATTTTTTATAAAGAATTTTATATAAATATATGTATATATTAAGAATTAATAGATAAATTTTTATTCCTACTTGTTATTTATAAATAATTAATATAATATATTTTACCTTTTAATTTAATTTTTTACCATGTATCAATAAAAATTAATATTCTATTAATATTATTAAAATTTATGGTAAGTATTTCTTCTAATAATTACTTGTTTGTTATTATTTTTTAATGATCATTATATATATTGAAATAAATCATAATAATATTATTATGAATATACAGTTTATTTATTTCATTATATTTTTAAAAATAATAAAATAATTATTTTTTATTTTCTTAATATTAGTAATAACATAATTAAATCTCTTGTTAAACATATCAATGAAATAAAAACAAAAATATATAAAAATATATTTATAAATAATAACATAATTAAAAAAAATTGCTACTACATTGCAATACCAAATCTGGAGTTTCACTATAGAAAAACCAAAATGATAATGGGGATAACATACGTTGGAGTTCAATTTCAGTCCAAAATGGATTTTCATGCACAAATGACCTTGATTTGATATGGGTTTATAAGAATCCATTGTATAAATTTGAACAATATTAGAAATATTAAAACATTATAAATAAAAATATATAAATATTAATTATATAAATTACAAAAATATAGAAAATATTAAAACATAATAAATAAATATCAATATATTATAACAATAAATAAATTCGAAAATGATAAAAATCTCGAAATATAAAAATTACAAAAAAAATTTAAATAAATTAAAACAGTTTTTTTTAAAAGTCATTAAATAAAATTTATTATGTGAATTAAAAACACATACAAATGGATAAAAATTAATAAACAAATACAAATACCATTGATAATTTTGATATATGCATTGTATCGAATACATATAAATATTAAAATTATTTATTATGTTTTATAATTTTTTATTATAATTAAAAAAATTATTATTTAATTATATATAAAATTATTTTAAAATGTATAAAAAATTATCAAATTTTAACAAATTAAAAAAATTTATATATTAAAATGCCATGGAATAGGACATGGCTAAGATGATTGGGTTGCAACATGATGGGGTGCTTGAAATGTTTCTACTAGGTCTGTATTCATGTAATCTAATATCTATCTCACTCTGGAGAAGGAAAAGATCAAGGAGAAGTACTATCTGACCATTATTCAATGGAAATCACAGTTAGAGTGGGAAACTACTAAGGATGATGATGACTATGACCATGATTATAGAAATGACCTTATTCTTGATTTTTAGTTTTCCATTATGGATAAGGGTATGTGTCTTTGTTTAACTTTATCCAACATATTTTTGCCTCTTTGTCATAATTATTTTTCTAATAATTTTTTTAGGAGTGGGTTTTCCTATCACCTGACCATTTTGAGTAATATTGGAGGTGAATAAATTGTAGAAAATACTAATAATTGAGAAATATCATAAATGAAAAAATAATATTAAATCAGTAAATAAACATACATATAGACACATATATATGCATTGAAAAGGTAATAGATATACATAGAGGTATATATAAACATATATACATACACATAAACTTGCACACACACACACACACACACAAATACGCACAAACATACATACGTTGATAAACAAACCTATACACATGCATATACAGATACATACACATACCCATACCCATTAATATACATAAATATACACAAACATACATAGAAACATACATACACGTGAATTCATGAGGATACAAATATATACACATACACATTCAGACATGTATACACATATACATACATATAATTACATAAATGTGTTAATACATACACATATATAATTTTACATACACAATATATGTAAATTCACACATGGAACATAAATATATGTACACATAGAAATACATATGCTCATTTCATATATATACATACTTATACATATACACATACACATATATATACACAAACACAAACACCTTTACATACATACACATGAATGTACATGCACATTCACATACATATACATATATACTCATATATGAACATATACAAACACACAAAAAACAAACATTTACACACATAAACATACACATAAAAAAATAGACAGACAAAAATACACGACACAACACAACACATGATTACATATACAACACATACATAAACACTCAATTAACGATATACCCATACATCCACATATGTAACTCATCAATCATATAAGCCCAGATCCTATGCATTATCTTATTACATTGGCATGATTAAAAGGAATCAAATCCTGAAAGACAGATCAATTTTTTAGTCTTTGTAATCTAGATATATGCATGAAATTCACATTACATTTTTAAAAATAAAATATACAATGAATTTTAATTGACCATTTTAGTATTCCCCTTAGTTTAACCCATCATATCAAACTCATAAATGATCATAGTATCCCAGGGAAAAAATATTTGATTGTGGTGAGATCTAATGCTTAGTAAGGGTAAACAATTCAGTGGAACCTATCATAAATAAGCTTATTCTTTTAAGGAATGTTATATAACTGAAAGGATTTCCTTTTAAAGATAATCTAGAGCATAATATGGAAATAATAAATCAAATTATTATATATAAACATCCACAAGAATATTCTATTAGTCAAATAATCACATTTAATATCAATAACTAATTTCATAATGATGGAATGCATGAAACTAATTGTCTGCACTCTAAATATCTATTATATAGATAGTTACTATCGTGATCTGTCCTGATGAAATTTTAACAATGTGGGTAGAAACAGTTCTAATTTTTGTCATGATATACCCTCATGAAAATTTAAAAATACTTGAAAAAAAATGTGAAGGGTTTTTTACTAACTGATTTTGTCTCATCAGTCTTACCGATGCATCAAAATGATATAGAGGGATCCACCCATCTATTAATAAATCCAATTCATTCCTTATTAGAAATAGGTGAAACATAAACATCATAAAACTTTTGTATTGAGAAACTATCATAAAAAATGTGAACAATTGAACCATAAACAATGAATGGTATCGAAATAGAATATCCACAGTCAAACTAATCATAAATACTTCAATAAAATATAGTATAAGGTATCATAAGATATCAATTTTGAGGAATCATAAGATTCAAAAAAGTATGTTGACATAGATGAAAATACTCTAATAAAATCATTTGAAATTACTTCAGAGGAATACCCCTTGTTACGTTGAAATAATTTTTTCAAGGTTGTTTATTGACAAAAGAAAACAATTTGAAAAAATATTTTTGAATCAAAGTGTCCCATAAAACATTAAAAAATAAGACAGAAATTATATAATTAACATTTTAAAACAAATCTATCCTCATAGGTAAAACCATAAAACCCATTTTGAAAACATAGACATGAATGCGAATGATTTAGAAGATTAAATATTAAAAACATTTAAAATGAAATTTTAGTTAAATAGTTACATAAATAAAACCGTAAAATTGAACTTTTTTATAAATTTTAATTAAATTAATAATGTACATAGAATATCATTCATAATACTTTTATGTAAATATATAAAATAATATTAAGAATATGGGCATATAAAAAATATTTGATAAAAAAATTCAAACATTCACGGTGTCCCAAACAACTTTGATCATTTAAATCCTGTGGTCTATGATGATTAAAATTTAACAAAATATTATAAAAAATATATTAATGACATTATAATTCTATGGGGTGGTAATAATACCTCATAAAATAAGGTTGGTGTTTATAACAACAAACTATACCTTAATGAATGAAGATTGATATGATGTCCCTTAATAATTAAGTAACTTTTGAATCATGATATCCATGAAAGATAAAATAAAAAGGAAACATAGAATATCATAAAATAAATTAAATTCATGATATAAATTTTCATTGGTTAGTATGTACACCACATAAGATGAATGAGTGGTCAATATGGAAATTATCTCACACATATAAAAAGTGCGACGAAATCCCCTTACGTAGGCCTAATAACATCCATATATGTAAGAAACACATGTAAAGTGGTTTTCAACATATTATTAACTTATAAGAGAAAAATAAAAATATTTATTATATCATATACGATACATTTATGAATATTTATTACCCAGTTGATAACAATTTCCATGTTAAAGAAACATTTCTGGTAATAACTGGTTTGGTTACCATACAGGTATGTACTTTTCATTCAAGATCATATAATATAGATAACGATTTACTTATTTAAAAAAATTTAAAAATTATTTATATATTCTAAAAATTCAGTAATAACGCATAATAAAAGATAAATATATGAAATGGAATACAATGTTCATGGGGACGGTAGGTCATACGTACGCATAAACATTGTTTTTGTATTCTTATCATATTGAATAGAAGAAGGTAAATGAAATATAGGCATATATATATATATTTAATTACAGTATAATAATAATTTCATATATTTAATATCTACTAATTATGTATATTTTTATAATATTTCATGAATGTTTATCGTTTAAGATGAATCTCATCGCATCGTGGAGATTGTAAGTTGTGCTTACACATGAGCGACGATATCATTACCTTAATGGTAAAGTGTTAAGGAGATAGATGGTACATTAATTATACAGAATAAATTTCATGTATTATTTATATCAATTACATCCATCATTATACCCATCCAAATAAATTAGTTATGAAACATAGATTACACCGTGGCGTGGAGAGGGTAAGTCTCACGCACGCACGCATGGTGATATTATTTTTCATAGGATGGATATAAGGAGTAATATGGTATTCCAATAATCATAATAATATCTAAGAATATATATTATACTTAATTTATTATGTTAGTATGGAAATAAACTAGGGAGATAATGTAGAAGAAGAAAAAACATGAATAAGATGGTAAAATAATTACATCTTCTTCGAGGGATTTCCTTTGGATCTCCTCTTAGGAATACATGGAGAAATATTTTTAAAATACCAACATAGATAAGAATTTTTTGAGGATAAATGGGTAGGTTTTGTTTAATCTTATGTTTCAAATTTCTTTATGGATGTGATGGAGGAGGTGCATTTTTATAATATTGGTGAGGGGTGTTTTTTTGGAATCCTCAAAAATATTAAATTTGTATAAATAAATTTTATATTAAAAATGAATTAAATGTGAGTTATTTTGAAAATATGATGAGGATGGGTATAAATTAACATAACAATTGTTTTTTAGTCATGTTGAGGTCATATTAGTAACCTTATATTTTGGCATTAACCATCAGGTAAACAATTTGGCTCTTATCAGGAAAACTTGTCCTTTTACACTTTATGGTAAATATAATTATTATAAAAAGACACAAAAAGTAAAAATGGATCATTTATGTAATATTCATACTTATTACAGTAATGTTTCTTAATTTCAAATTATTTATGAAATTTTTATCATTTAGAAAATTTTATTTATGTTAAAGTATCATTTATGTCAATTTTGATACTATTAATTACTTGTCTTTTTAATAACATCCTAACAACTAGATAACTTCGAACCAAAACTAATAATATATTAATATAATGTATATATTATCTATAAAATTCTTATATGTGACTAATTATATAAAATTATATTTATTTTAATATTTTTAATATCATTTATTTGATATTTCCACTAATTAAACTAGTATGCCATCATTATTATAAAAGACATTAATTAAATTATTCCTTCCCTAAAGATTAAAAAATTTAGTCTTATGATGATAAATTTATTATCATTATAATGAATACTTATATTTGAATTTATCATATGTATAACCTTATATTAAAAATGATTTATGAATTAAAAGTATGTGCATTAACAATATTAACATATTTTATATAAAATATAATGAATGTTATATTCTCACCCAATATGATTAGAAAAGTTATCATTTATACATAAGATTTATTTTTTTATAAACCTAGTCATTTAATAAAATTTATAAAATTTTATTATTTTTACTTTTAATTACCCGATTTACCCATAACCATGGTAAATAAAAATTTACTGAAGTTATTATTCAAAAAATCCAAAAATAATAAATATGTTTATTCTATTAGATTATTAATATAATATTGATTACAACGTTCTATGAATATTTTTCCAAATTTAATTCATAGCTGTGGATAAATTATGTTTAACACTATAACATCACGTTACATTTTTAGGTATTTTTGATGTTTCTATGTACCTTTGTTTTTGATTAGTAACGAATGAGAGAGTCAAGAGAACATTAAATGATTTTTTGAGGCAATGGAGATGTCGCACGGGCGGTGCACGAGTTGTCTGAACTATGCGGCCAAACCATGCGTAGTTAGTCTTGGAGGTATTAGCTGCCGTACCGGCGGTGCATGGTATGTCTAACAATGTGAAAAAACTATGCATGGAGTGTCTGCCGAGGCAGTAGCTACTGCACGGCTAGCACATGTTTTTTCAACCCGTGCGAACTAACCATGCAGGCACTTAAATGAGAACATTAAGTTGTGGATCTCACTTGTTTTGCCTCTAGGTGCCTCGTTTTTCCTCCTAAGAGGCCCTAACTCAGTATTTTTCTTATCCTAGGGTCAGAAAAGGTTCTACCATCATTTCAGAGGTGATCCAAAGGCCTCTCTTGGCGAATCGAATCCAGATTCTTGAGGTATGTGATTGTTCTTCGTCTTTATTGATTCGTTTCTTAGATCTACATAGATATACATCCCATATTCTCTTGGTTTCATATATTTATGCCCGTTATGGATAGATCTAAGTGTGTGGATGCCAAATATGATGAGATTTTGTCTTTAACATACTAGTAGAAGAGATATAAGGTGGTTTTTTGGAGAATCGACCAAGGTTTCTTGAGCATTCATCAACCGTTGTGGTTTCCGTCAAAACCTTTCAGGTAGGTGGTTCCATCCCGACCTACCAAATTGATTATCATTTAATTTTCTTGGATAATTTAAATTGTTGATTTAAATTCAATTGATCAAATTTTATTTCAATTAAATTGATCAGAACTCAATTCCAGTGAATCGAGATATTTGAAATGGTTGTCATGGAAATTTAGAAAACTCCAATTCCATTGAATTGGGTGTGTTTATGGAAATAAGGTGATTTAAATTTTTTAATTAAAATTGTGGATTTTATGGAAATTATTTCAATTAAATTGTTGATTTTATTTATGGAAATAAATTATGTGATGATGGAATTGGTTTTGAATGGATTTCAAACTGGTCAAAATAGATTAATATTATTATATAAAAACCCATTGGTTTTATCTTTTGAAAAAGGAATGTTTTGAATAAAACGTATTTTGGTTTTAAATGGAATGATATTGAAACTTTTGAAATGGAAGAATGTGATTGATCATATTTTAAGAATTATTAAAATAGTTCTCCCATCAATTAATAGCACATGCAAGCCTTAGGTAGTTTGTGAGTTATTTGGATACACTCTATGCTACGAAAACATTCTAAAACATACTTGCATCGAGTCAAATCCCTGATGGGTTGGTGGCGAGTCTTTGTTGGCCAGTGTCATAGGGACGTGTGTATACACATTTTTCCGTGTTCACAAAGAGAGTGTGGAATCCTATAACTGGTTAATAATATTGTACCTTTTTTCATATGACCATGTTGCTCCCTTGTTTATTTATATTTGAGATATAAATATATGTCAATGCTTTTGAACTGCTTTATATTCCTGTTGAATTTATATAAACTATTTTATATAAACGTTTTACTTAAGCCATTATTTTATAAATATTTAATTATTGTAAAGACTTTCCTTAAAGTAATTTTTATGTCATTTGAAACTGTATATCATGTTTTGTTAAAATATTCTTTTGAGTTTCCAAACCTGTTTATTTAAAAATTGAATGATTTTCCTTGGATAATCTATATTTTTCATATATTACATAATCATTGGTGGTATCTTACTGGGCTTAGTCTCACACCCTACATTTTCCTTTGAGTGTTTGTAGACCTTCTTCTTCCAGGTTCGAACAAAGGGAAGGGACCTCTTGGGGGTGGATCCTGCATTTGAACTTTAAACTTGTTGAGTTGTGTCATTAATGACCACATGGCTGTTTTCCCATTTGATGTACATAGGTTGTAGTACTTTGGGATTTTTATGCCTCAGGTTTATGGTACATTACATCTAGTGGAGTTTCTTCTTGTTATGCAGATTGTCATGTTTCTTTTCTTCTGCATTATTGGTGAAAAATCATTCCCACTTGCATGTTGTGTTATTCTAGGTCCTATTCCCCCACCCATGGGGACCGGGAATGACCTTTGGGCTATGTCAGGGCTGGCTCAGTTATTGGGTTACCAGGGTACCTAAGCTGGTTCATGACAAAATGGTATTAGAGGGCAGGTTAAGCATCATTCCTTGATGACAGTATACATTTGAGTATTCATGTTGAGACTTAGGAGGTCGTTGTGATTGAGTTCCTGGCCAGTTCTCACCACAATGAAGCTTAAGTCACCATGATTGGCTAGGGAAATATGGCTTGTGGATTAATTCGGGTATTTTCCCTATTTTCATTTGGATAGAGTGGAATCCAAATCTTTTTATCCATTCTATTAAGAATAGTTTTCCTTGTTACTCTATTTGAGTGTTAATCAAATGTATTTTTAGGTTGTGTAGAAACATACCTCTGAGGAGACATGACAATAGGATCCAAAAAGAGGCTACTGTTGAATCTCAGTAAGCGAGTCGTATTGTGGATCTATGTATGGTTGAGGTGATTGTTCACGCTGTGCAAGATATAGGACATGCACCACCTCCAGTACCTATTCAAACTCTATCTATAGATCCTCATAGGTATATTCTCCGAAGTCATTCTCAAGAGTTCCTACGCCAGAAGGCACCAGTTTTAAAGGGCTCCATTGACAGTCAACAAGATAAGGAATGGTTGAGTAATATTGAATGTTTGTTTGGGTTCTTGAGACACCTGATGTGATCAAGATGATGTGTGCCACCATCGTGCTGGAGGGACCAAGTAGGAGACGGTGGGACATGATGGCGACAGCTGGGAAACATGAGGGTTTGGAGTGGAATGACTTTAGGGTTCTTTTCACTAACTAGTTCTATCCAGAATCAATGGTGTTGTCCCAGGCTATGGAGTTTTTCAAGATTGAGCTGGCCAACAAAACCGTGACTGAGTACTCAAATCACTTTTCTGAGTTGGAATAGTTTTCTCCTAAGATTGTATCTAATGAGAATATAAAGGCTCAACGATTCGAGTTGGGACTTTGATCAGATATCTATTATCAGGTTTTCTTACTGAAGCTACCCACTTATACTGATGTTCTGGATAGGACGATGATGGTTGAGATGGACTTGGCAGGGAAGTCAAGGTTGAAGGAGGTTCTTTTCTCCCCTAGTGGCAGTGTTGGTTCCTTGAAAGAAAAACAGTAGCGCGACGATTCTCATGGTAGCCCTCTACAACAGAGTCATTCCATACCATTGATAGAAATAGGAGGATTCTTTGAGTTGCTATCAGTGTGGAAATCTAGGACATTCTAAGAGGGGTTGCATGGAGGCACCCATGAACTGTAGATCTTGCAGATGTTTAGGGCACTTACAGAGATTTTTCAATCACTTATCTACTCCACGTAGTGGAACCGGATCATCAGCACCACCATAAACTTCAGGGTAATCAAATTATTCATATTCAAAAGGGTTCTAGCCACTGGAATCTGGAGCGAAGCTTCTTCACACAGATGAAGAGTCACTAGTGGTAGTTGATAGAGGTCCTGAAATAGTGAGAGGTACCATTACTATAGATTTATATATAGTGACAGCTCTTTTTGATATTGGTGCATCTCACTCTTTTATTTAAACCCATATTGTTAATCTGTTTAATATACCTATGGAGGTTTTACCTTCTGTGATGGATATCACTACACCCCTTGGTACAATGAGAGTGAAGGGTCTCCGTAGTCCTTCTTGTGTCTTATTTCTATCAGATATTTATCATGTTGGGATTATTATTGGTTCCCGACATGATATATTGTGAGTTCATATTTGGGATGGATTGGATCATTTCCAATAAAGCATGGATCAATTGTTATTTTTGACCGGTCTACCCTACTACACCCAATGGTGTGCCTCTTGTTTTTCAAGGAGAATGGGACCCAAGGTCAAGCAGAGATGGGCCCTCTTATCCAATGTTGGGGAAAGTTTTATTGTGGTATGCTTTTGATCTAATGAGAGATTCAATGTGGTAATATTTCTCCAGTCGTTGCTGATTTTCCTGACGTGTTTCTTTCTGACTTCTCTTATTTTCCACCAGTAACGGAGGTTGATTTTTATATTGACTTAATTCATGTTACTCAACCGGTTTTTATTCCCTCTTACCGATTTTCTCTAACTAAACTATAAGAACGGATGTCTCATTTAGACTGCCATCTTGAGAAATGTTTTATATGCTCGAGTGTGTCACCTTGGAAAGAACCAGATCTCTTCTCCAAGAAGGATGATGGTTTTCTTCGCTTATGTGTTGATTATCAAAATCTCAATCGAGTTACGATAAAGAAAAAATATCTGTTACCACGAATTTATGATTTGTTTGATTAATTAAAAGGGGTTAAGTGGTTTTCAAAAATTGAACTTCGATCTGGTTATCAATAGTTGAGGATAAAATAATCTGACATTCATAAGACTACTTTTTGATGTAGCTATGGCCATTACGAGTACCTTGTTATGCCCTCGGGCCTAACAAATGATCATTCTGTTTTCATGGATTTAATGAAAAATGTTTTTTGTGAGTATCTAGATACATTCATGGTAGTCTTTGTAGATGACATTCTTGTCTAATACAACTCTGTGGAGGATCATGTGCATTATCTGAGAACAGTTCTGAGTCTTCTATGGAATCAATGACTTTATGACAGGCTTTCAAAGTGCAATTTCTGGATTTGGGAAGTGAAATTATTGTGATATGTCCTGTTAGAACAAGGAATATCAGTTTTTTCTAATATGTTGATGGTTGATATGATTTGGAAATAACCATGAAATGTTTTTGAGAATCAGAGCATCTTGGGATTAGCAGGATATTATCACCTATTTGTTAAGGACTTCTCAAATTTAGCTTCTCCAATGACTGATCTGACTCAAAAGGTAGTGAAGTTTTCCTAGAATGATAAATTTCATAGTTCTCCTGTTATGCTAAATTATATTTTGACTACGACACCAGTGTTAACTCTTCCTGAGGCTGGGATAGGTTATGTGGTATTCTATGATGCATCGGGTTTTGGTTTGGGATGTTTCCTCATGCAGGGTAATCATGTTTTTTCCTATGGGTCTCGTCAGCTTAAGCTTCATGAGAATAACTATCCTACCCTTCACCTTGAACATGTAGCTGTAATGAATGCACATAAGCGTTGGAGACATTACCTTTATGGATAAATTATTACTGTGTATTCAGATTAGAAGAACTTTAGTTATATCCAATCACAAAAATATTTTAATCTCTGCAAAAGGTGTTGGGTGGAGTACCTGCAATCTTTCAATATTGACATTGCTTATTCCCCGGGGAAAGGGAATGTAGTCGCTGGTGAGTTAAGAAGGAAACTTAAATCACATGATGTGAATGAATCTTCTGATGAGTTGAGTTTTATGGATCTTTTTTCTCATTTTCATATTGGAGTTTAGTGGAAGGGGAATGAAGTTTCATTAGCTAGTGTTTAGTCAACATCTACTCTCCATGAGTTAATTCTTTAAGAACAAAAACTGGATGATGAATTCCATAGCATTAGGGACTCTCTTCATGGTGTGGATACCGACACCCAGTGGTCATTCTCTATAGAGTTTGTTCTGTGTTATTGTAACTGTTACGTTATTCCATTATCATCATGGAAGAATTTAATGGTGGATTTACATAACTCTCAGTGGATTGTACACCTTGGAACTACAAAGATCTTCTATGACATGCGGTGATAGTTTTGGTGGCCAGGTATGAGAAAAGACATTTCTGAATTTGTATCTCATTGCTATACATGACATCAGGTGAAAGCCGAGAACCAAAAACCTTCAGGTTTTCTTCAACCACTTCTAGTCCCTACATGGAAGTGGGATGAAATCTCTATGGTCTTTTGGTTGGGTTACCTCAAACCTAGAGGAAGAAGAACGCGATATGGGTTTTGATCTACAGGGTGACCAATTCATATCACTTTATACCTATTCAGCACATTACCATAGTGGAGGAGTTGAGAAATATCTATGGAAAGAAATTGTTCATTTGCACGAATTTCCATATGATATAGCCTCTGATAGGAATCCTCAGTTCACTTATTGATTTTGGAGAGTCCTTCAGAAGGACCTAGGATCTTAGGTCCATTTAAGCATGGCCTACCATCCATAGTCAGCTGGATAGACAGAGATATATATTATGATCCTTGAGGATATGCTTCGCGCATGTGTTCTCGACTTTGGTGGGTTTTGGGATGATCATCTGGGGCTAGTTGAGTTTTCTTATAACAATAGTTACCAGTCTAAGATCAAAATGGCTCCTTTTGAGGATTTGAATTGTCGTCCTTGTAAATATTTTTTATGTTGGTCAGAGATTGGTGAAAGTTCCTTGGAAGGACCAAGTTGGTCCAAGAGACGACAACTACGATCCAGTTGATTCGTAAGAGAATGTTGAATTCACAATGTCGGTACAAGTCTTATGCTGATTGTCGCAATAAACCATTAGAGTTCTCAGTTTTTGACTAGGTGTTCTTGAATGTTTCACCCGGATTAGGTCATCGATGGATTGGGAGTCAAGGGAATCTTGATCCTTGTTTTGTGGGACATTTCAAGGTTGTTGGTCTTGTAGGAATAGTTGCTTACCGTCTAGCTCTACCACCACATCTGTTGTCGATACATAACATGTTCCATGTATCATATCTTCGAAAGCATCTCTTTGATCTATCTTATGTCTTGAGCTGGAGTGATCTTGAGATTGAACCAGATTTTTCTATGTCTGAACAAATAGTCAAGGTTGTTGATTCTAGGACCAAGGTACATCATGGGAGAATGATACCCCTGGTCTATGTACTGTGGTAGCATGGTTCTGATTCTCATGGGTCGTGGGAAAGGGAGACACTAATGAGAGAGTAGTTGCATCATCTTTTTGATGTTGAGGTTTCTTCATAGGCTCTCCACAGACAGAAAGATCTTATGGTTGGGAGTTTGTAACATCACGTTATTTTTTCATGTACTTTTGATGTTTCTATGTTCCTCTATTTTGGTGTAGTAACGAATGGGAGAGTTGGGAGAACTTTAAATGATGTTTTTTGGCACGGGGGAAGTCACACGGGCGACGCACGAGTTTTCTGAACTGTGCGACCAAATCGTGCGTAGTTGGTCATGGAGCCAGTAGCTTCCGCATGGGAATTGCATGGTTTGTCTAACCGTGCATCCAAACTGTGCATAGTGTGTTTGCCGAGGCAGTAGCTACCACATGGCTAGTGCATGATTTTTTAATCCATGTGAACTAACCGTGTGGGCACTTAAATGAGACCCTTAAACTGTGGATCTCACTCATTTTTCCTCTAAGTGACTCATTTTCCCTCTTAAGAAGGCCTTACATTGGATTTTTCTTCTCCTAAGGTCAGAGAAGGTTCTCCCATCATTTCAGAGGAGATCAGAAGGCCTCTCTTGGGGAATCAAAGCCTGATTCTTGATGTATGTGATCGTTCTTCATCATTCTGATCGGGTTCATTGATCTACATAGATCTACTTCTCCTGTTCTCTTGCTTTCATAGATCTATACCCATTATGGGTAGATTTAAGTGTTTGGATTCCAAATATGACGAGATTTTGTCTTGATCTTACTAGGAGTAGAGATCTGGGGTGGATTTTTATAGATTCGACCCGGGTTTCTTGAGAATTCTTCGACCATTGTGGTTTTTGTCAAAACCTTTTAGGTATGTTGTTCTGTCCCGAACTACCAAATTTATTATCATTTTATTTTCATGATTTATTTCAATTGTTGATTTAAATTCAATTTATAAAATTTTCATTCAATTAAATTTATAAAAACTCCATTCCAGTGAATCAAGATATTTGAAAAGGTATTGGCATGGAAATTTTGAAAAACCCAATTCCATTGAATTGGGTGTGTTTATGGAAATTTGCAGATTTGAATTGTTTAATTTAAATTGTGGATTTTATGGAAATGATTTCAATTATTTTTTTGAATTTAATTGTTTAAATAAATTTTGTGATGATGGAATTTGTTTTGAATAGATTTCAAACATGTGAAAATGCCTTAAAATGATTTGATAGAAACCCATTGGTTTTATCTTGTGAAAAGGAATGTTTTGAATGAAATCGGTTTTGGTTTTAAATGGAATGAAATTGACACTTTTTAAATAGAAGAATGGTATTGATCGTATTTTAAGCATTCTTGAAATTATTTTCCCATCATGGAAGAGCGCATGAAAGCCTTAGGTAGTTAGTGAGTTATTTGGATACACTTTATTCTATGAAAACATTTTAAAACATACTTGTGGCAGGTCAAATACCCAATAAGTTAGTGATGAGTCACATTTGGCCACTATTATAGAGACTTATGTGTACACATTTTGGTGAGTTCACAAAGAGAGTGCAGAATCCTATAACTGGTTAATACTATCGTACCATTTGGAAGATGACCATGTTGCTCGCCTATTTATTTATATTTGATATATAAATGTTTACCATTGATTTTGAACTGCATTACATGCCTGCTGAATTTATATAAACTATTTTATATAAATGTTTTACTTAAGATATTGTTTTAGAAATATTCAATCATTTTAATGGCTTTTTTTAATGTAATTTTTCCATCATTTGAAAATGTATAGAATGTTTTTCTAAAATTTGATTTTGAAATTCCAAACCTATTTATTTGAAAATTGAAATATTTTCATTAGATAATCTATATTTGGCATCTATTATAGAAACTTTGGTGGTATCCTACTGGGATTAGGCTCACACCCTACTTTTTCCTTCTTGTGTTTATAGACCTTCTTCTTCCAGGTTTGAAAAAATGGAAGGGACCTCTTGGAGGTGGATCCAGCTATTAAACATTTGTCTTGGGGAGTTTTGTCCTTAGGTTGCTTGGGGATGTTATCCAATTTTAGTACTTCGGTTGTAGTTCCTTGGGGTTTTTATGCCTCTTTGTATTTTGGAGCATTACTTCCAGTGGAGTTTCATTTTGTTATGCATACTGTCATGTTTCTTTTCTTCCGCATTATTTGTGGAAAAATCGTTCCCACTTGAATGTTGTGTGATGCTAGGTGCTAGTCGCAGACCTGTGGGGATCAAGAACGCCATTTGGTCTATGTCAGGTCCATCTCGGTTATCGGGTTACTGGGGTACCCGGGCCGGTTCGTGACAAACACGAATCTATTAGATGTGGTGATAAGGTGGGTAAAAGTGACTTTCAAAATTTCAATAAGTTATTATATATAATTTAAATATAAAAATGATTCCAATGAAATAAATTTATTAATATATGTAGTATTTTTATATTTTGACTTTAAATTAATTTTGATATATAATTTAACAATAATAATTATGAAAATGCAGTTTCTAACTAAAATGTTGTTTTTCACAATTCATCAAAATTTGATAATTTTCCTAAAATTATGAAAAATTCACCCTATGATAATTTAGATATTAGAAATTCATAAATAGAATTTATTTTTTCATAAAAATATTTTATTGTCAAAAATAATATTTAAAATGGGATCGCCATTAAAAGGTAGTAAAATTCCCTTTAAAAAGTATATATAGTTTTTTATGCATAACTTCTAATTTGTTCTTATATAATTGTCTAGGAAACACATAAGATAAATGTTAAAATTATATGGAAAATAAATAAATTTTATAATGGAGATAACATTATTGATAACTAGTATTTAAAACACTAGTTTTGTGGAACATGGTAAGCTTAAACTCATTGTTGCGTGCAATAAAAGCTATCAAAGATAATAACATTAAAAAGTAATATATCATAAAATATTAGGGTGTTACATTATCCACTCCATTAATAAATTATGTCGTTTAAATTTTTGATTTCTAGTTCAGTAAATAAGTTTATAATGTAAATAATACATTTATTAAAATCCCTCATTGGAACAAGGGTAAAACATACTTCAACATTATATGAAATAAAGGGAAGTTAGATGGTAATTAAGGATAACATATTATAGGGTTAAATTTTGTAAAATAAGTACATGTAAGTGAAAACTAACCATCATGTTGTGACGGAGTGCGATAGAGAACATGGTAAGAAGAAAGATAACAATCACAAAGCTATAAATTTGTGATGATCTAAGGGACCATTTGTCTAATTGAAAATGAAGGTACTAGGATAATTTTTTTTTGTTTCAAGAAATTTTCCTATAAGGTTGATTAATTAATTTACATAAAAGAAAATAAGGAAACATACTTTCTTGAAATGTAGAGATTCCTCATTTAGTTGTGCTTCAATATATTTTCACTTCATTTTGTACACTTAGATATGGATAATCAATATAAAATTTTATTCCTGATGCACTTATGATGAAGCATAAGGTCTATACGTATTTACTTCATCCAATAAATGATTACTAATGAAAATAATGTTATTACATAGTATAAAATAAATAATAAATTAACATTAAACAATAATATTCAATGTTCAACTTAATCTATTCCATAAATAGTTACCATAAGACTCATTTGAAATACTTCTGTCCAAATTCAATGTCCAAACATTTAGTAAAAGGATAACTAAATTTCCAAAATTATATTCCCAAACCAACTCATAATATCACATAGAAAATATATGAATACCGTGGTCTTCTAAAAACCTTATTGAAAACATTAATGCTTCAAGATTATTAAAGAAGAAGTACTATTGTACATTCATTATATGTTACATCATTTTTATAACCGGTACATCATTTATAAAATACCCAAATGACATAGTTTATTGAATCCAAACCTAATCCAATTAATCATTCCTCTTTTTCTGTTGTAGTAGCATAATATTGACAATTAACCATCATCCTCCTTTGTGGTATATTCCTTTGATACATGAGAAATTTATTTGTGTATTGTCTCATATCATTACATTTGAATCATTGTATTCTAGATACCTTTTTCTTATCATTACAATCTTATTCATGGAGGAAATTCTCTCTACGCTTATAAAAAACTATCATTCATTTTGTTCATGTAAAAAGGTTATTATTTTAACAATTATTACTTGTGGGAAAATACTTCTTTACCTTCTTCCATTTATCCGTACATTTTCCAATTATTCTCAGGCTTCCCTCCAAACCCATAATACCTAGGGTACTCTTTACATATCACATTATCACCTGATACAACATCCTCATAACATGAGAATTATTAAAGATAATTTTCTTTAGAAATATTGGATTAAGACCATGAATGATATAATAATTCTTTCTCTCCAGATCACATGCATTGGTGAGGTTCAAATTCCTTCTACTATGCACCATTTCTAAATGACAAAATACATTCAGGTAGATCATTTCATAATGTATAAATTAAAAAATTGAAAAACAATTAACATAAATTGAAATATTTATGAGTATCTAGTATCATTATCATTAAAATGGTTTCTTTGGGGGAATAATTACATTTAAATATCTTATAATAATTTGAGAAGAAAATCTGACTTATCCGAAACATATCCCCTGGGAGTGTCAATGAAGGTGTGTAGTAGGGCCTATTGTCATGTACCAGGTTATGTCGTGTTAGACACATTGCACTTTGTCAGAGATGTGGATCCACGGTACATCTATTCCATAACCACATCCACTTGTAATATCTAGACAGGTATGTATTTAAGGGAAGTACCACATAATATATAACTTATCAAATTTCTTATATTTTATTCTATAATCATCGTCAAATTCGATCCTTGGGTTATCTTCGCTAATCAATGTTTTCAAAATATTAGATCCATGTTTATTACTAAACTTATTTTATACCAATTGAAACACCCCAAATCTAGATTCCCAAATCCTATGCATTATTTTATTACATTATGATGATTACAAGGAATTAAATCCCAAAGGACTGATCCATTTAATTTTCTTGGTAAACTAGATACATACTTGAAATTAAAATAAGATTATAAAAAATAAAATAGAAAAATATTTTTCTTCCGTTATGCCACTAATCCCCTTAGTGTACCTCTATGTATAAAACTCCAAACAGATCTTCATATATAAGGAAAAACAATACATAATAATGAGGTGATATCTAATACTCAAAAAGGGTAAATAATTCAGCTGAATATATTACAAATAATCATTAAAATTTAAGGCAAGGTTTATAAAAGAAAAATAACACTTTTAAACATAATATTGAGCCTAATATGAAATGAATTGGTCAAATAATCCCACAGAAACATTCAAATAGACATTGTACTAGTCTAATAATAACATTTAATATTAATACATAATCACATAATGATGTTGTAGAGACCCGAAGCTTGACGTACATAGATATTACATTACTTTTGTGGAATACTTATTACATAACAAAAAGACACACACAAGGACCGTAATAGTTTAGTGCCTTTGGAAACTCGGAATGTAATCTTCTAATCATGGTGAAAGATCTTCAACATCTTCCATAAAGATCATCCCTTTTTTTCTTACCTAAAACCTTTCTTTATATCCTAGGGAAAAGAAAACATAAAAGGGTGATCTCAAATGCTCAGTAAGGGTAAACAAAATAAAAATCAATAACATCATATTCATAAGAACATCACATTTTGGAAAACATAACCTGCAAAAGAGATCATAATATCATAACATGGGATAAATCATAGTAGTGAAATGAAATCCCAATAATCATAACATAAAACATGAAAAATTGTGGAATACACACATAATCATAGAGAATCATATCTTATTAGTGAAGACTCATTTCCATGACTATCTTAGTGGACAAAGTCCATTTCTGAACTGAGTCACCCTCGTTTCAGTCCTGTTTCACTGAACTGGTATAACCAACCGTTCCAGCCATGTATATCTAATGAGATATAAAATCTTTACCAAATGCATTGGAGGGAGATATAGGTCCCACCCATCTCATAATGATACCATTCTTATGAGTTCCACAAAATCATAAACCATACATCATTGCATAACCCATGTAATAAAAATGGGAATCTTAAACATCATAACATCATAAAACAATTCATATATGATAAAGTAATTCATAAAAATAATTCCATCACAACATAATCAAATCAATTTAATACTAGGGATAAAAACAGAACCCTTTATTATCTTAGATGGAAAATAATTTTGATAAAACACTTGAACTTCATTCTTGAGGAAAATATCCTTTCTACATCAAAAACACTTTTCCTTTATTAACATGTCATGCAATTTTAAACTAAAAAAATTTATTAAAAATAAACTTGAAAACTTGTAAAGTAATCTTCTTGGAAATAATTTGTTAAAAATCCATTCATTCCGTATAAGTTAAAAGAAAACATTCTTCATACTTTTGTCGGAAAAGTCAAAAAGTACCTCGTACGAAAAACGAAAAAAAGATTTCATTCATATCCTTTACTAAAAACTCACCGAAGGGTAAAATTGGATTTAAAAAATTGTAGGTGGATGGAAATAATATTACATATTGAGGAAACCTATATTTGGATGATAAAATACACCCCAGTAAATACTAAAGTATAAACAATCTCAGATAAAAATGAGATTGTGATATTTCCCTTACCTTATGTCTGATATGCTTTGTACGTATCCGAACCTCCTATATAATGATTTAAATAATGTAATTAACTTATTATAGAGTCATATTAATTGTTATGATATCATATATGGTTCACTTATGACTTTATATTACTCGTTCTTTTGTAAATTCCATGTTAAAGAAGCGTTTTGGGTAAAATCGTTTCATTTATTGTAGGTGTTTGGACTTGTTGTTCTTGACATTATTATTACTTATATCATGATTTACTTACTTCCAGAATATAAAACATGATTTATATATCATATATATTCAGTATATATATATAATTGATAAATAAATGAAATGAAACACATTGTTCATGGAGACGGTAGTCCGTACGTACGCATGAACATTGTTTTCCTTTCCTTATTATCTTGAATGGAAGTAAGTGTATGACATACATATATATATATACATAAATACAGTAGATTTAACATGTCATATATTTCATTATTATTCATTATATATACTTTATAATCATTCATGAATGGTTAATGTGGAGAATTAATCTAATCACGTCGTGGAGACGGTAGTCCGTACGTATGCACGAGCAATGATATCATTCCTGTGGTCGTGGAATTGTGTTGAAGTGTATGTATACTATTTCAGTATCAATATCAATTTACAATAATCATAAATAGTTACTAATTTCACCATTATACCCATCCAATTAAGGTGGTGGCGGAAAATAGATTACACCACGGCGTGGAGATGGTATCCCGTACGTATGCACGCGTGGTGATTTCCTTTTTTCGTAGGATGGATAGAAGGATAATTAGAATTGTTTCATATTTATAATAACAAATCATTATATAATAAATTCGGATGTTATTACTTTATCATGAAACAACAAAATAAGAAGAAGTTGAAGAAGAAAGAATTTGAAAAAGATCGGTAATGGATATTACATCTTTTTGACGCGCCTTCACTTAACCTCCACTTAAAGAACAAAGGATGATCTTTGAAGAATACCAGGACCTCTAGGATGATACTAGGGAAGTGGAGAAGAGATTTTTTCAGGGGTTGGCCAATCTTGAATGCTCAAATAGGTGTGAGGAGGAGAGGGAGGAGGTGCCCTTTTATAATGGAGGAGAGGGGCACCTTAGGAAAATCTCAAAATATTATTTTATATTAAGGTCAAATTCGGTTTATAATGGTTCCAAAGGGTCTTATTTCGAAGATAAAGTGATTATGGGTCAAAATAATCTCATACAATAGGATTTATACAAGTTTAGGTTATTATTTTAACCTTATCAATTAGATTTAACTCTAATTTAAATAATTTAACTTTTATCGTGTCGTTTTGTTTTCTTACACTATATGGTTAATAAACGTACCATAAAATGCCAAAAGAACCCCAAGTTGTTTATTATTAATATATCTATTCTTATCTAAGTCGTTTGGCTATTCATTAGATTTTTATAAATTAAATAACAGTTAATAATATAATATTTGTTTTAAAAACTAATTTATGTCAATTTTGACACTATTTGGTACATGATTTTTATAAAATTCATAACATAATGATAAGTTCGAACCAAGTTACTTATATAAACAATAACATGTCATATTAACCTGTAAAATTAATTTAAGTAATAAAAAGTCTCAAATTACATTTATTTGGGCATTTATAACATCAATTATGTCAATATTTCATTAATAAGACAATTACTACATCATCTTTGTGTCATAATAAATGATAATTATTTAATCCCTAAAAATTCTAAATAAATTCCTATGATGTAGATAATTGTATTATATTTCTGGAGACTATTAATTTTAGAAGTTTCATGAAGTTTATCAATAAATTAAAATTATTATGCTTATAATATTTAAGAAAGTGACATGTTGTCACATTCATTGGTTTTAATAATAATTACATTATTTTCATCGACAAAAGTCCATAAAATGAATATAATCTGACCCTTAGGTTATATGGGTCTACTTGTAGCCATCAAATAGGATTTTTCCAAGTGTTAGGGTAATTTTATAATCTTATATTTACACTTAATTACCCGATTTACCTTTAACTATAGTAAATAAAATTTACCGTAGTTACTATTCACAATGCCCAAAAATAAAAAGTAACTTATTAACATAATTTGGACCCACAAATTCCAAATATGGAATCCATTTTTCCAAATTCAATACACAAAAGATGCAGAAATTAAATTAAAATTAATCCCATTGTCGAAAGAAAACAGGTTTTTCATTAAAACATTGCAAAAAATTGAATTGATTTAACCTACGAATTTTAGGTAAAATCAATGCTAATGACATACATTATATTAAATGGTAAAAATATATTATATTTATACTTTAAAATCATTCAATATTATAATTTAACCACATAAGATATTACGATGAAGAATGTTGCGTGTTTTTACTATTCATTAAAATATGAAAGTTATCGAAAAAATATCAAAACTTTATCTAATGTAAATTTTTATATCCTGATTCAAAAGAAGAATTTAATTTTGTAAAATTGAACATATAAACTTTTCAAAAACTATATTTAATGTGGTTGCGCCATCAAAAGACAGCAAAACTGCATTTTTTGAAAAATTATTATTTTACCCAAAAAATTTATTTTGTTCTTATACCATGTTCTATAAATTTGTAAGATGAATAATAATGTTATAAAAGTAAAAATTTAGTTAACACTATTCATAACTGCTAGTTCATAACAATATTATAATAATATATTGTTGTTTAGTAAAACCTGTTATTGCATACAACACACGCTATCAAGGAAGGTCGCGATTACGTGTATTGAAAGCTAAGTCAGGGTTGTGTGCTGTGCAAGAATCCTTAATTGTTTCATATAACATAATCCAACCATATTTCGTTTATACATTGAATATATATATACTCAATGTTGCATAGAATAACTATTATCAAAATTTTGTGTAACACGATCCAAGAATAGTGTTGCGTATACTGCAAGATAATATGGTGTTGCGTATAGAGCAAGGTAATCTTGGTGTAACATACAAAACAAGACATTAATGAAATTAATAGAATATTTTTCATAAAATCTCGGGGTGTTACATTCTACCCCCCTTTAAATGAATTTCTCCGTTGAAATTTGTTAGGGATATAAATTGTTTACTATTCGAAAGTTTCCTTAATAGAAACCCACATCGTAAAAAGGAATACCAAAACCAATCTTTAAAAACAAAAGTATGAAACATAATGGTTACCCAAATAAACTAATCACTGGGTTTCCACATAGGTGAAAATATGGATATGGAAGAGAAATCTAACCATCGTGTTCTGATGGAGAGTGGTAGAGAACATGGCTATCGAAAAGCCAGCAATCACAAATCCATAAATTTGTGACGATCTAAGGTACCATCTAATTAATAAGATATAATAGCACTAGGAAAACATTTTTGTATTTCAAGATCATTTCCCTAAAGTTGATGAAATTGGAATTAGAAGAAATACTTTCATGATTTTGGTACTGCGTCACTGTTGGTCATTCGTTGGATAATTTCCACCTCATCTCTTAAAGACATGAAGTTGGATTTGTCATTCGTGAAGTGTTAGAAGATCATGTGATAGAATGATGGGTCATTTCATATGTCTCAAACAAAAGGTTACAAAAGTTATCAAAAATACATAAGACCATCTATGGTGAAGTTAGTCGTATATGATTCCAAAAATGAACTTATTCTTCATATATCATAACGCGTAATAAAATAAAACTAGTTTAGACTAACCAGGGAATTCTTGTAGGCCAGTGGTAGGCGATAAAGGCCAGTTGCACATCGGTTGTGGGTTTGATTCCCACAGACTTGTCCGGCGCGATGGGTTGTCGCCCGTCCTGCAGGTTGTCATTTTTCTGAAACTAAATTACTATAACATCCCATCAATAAAATCGAATAAAACTTCTATCCTTAAACAATACTAACTTATTTCCAACATAATCCATTCCAATCTTAAGGCTTATCCAAAATACTACAGTCCACTCTCATAATATAGTGAAAACTATTACCAGAGATTTAATACCATAATTGATCCCAATATATCATAAGATATGTCTTGTTGGTCACATTCCAAACATTCAAAGGCCTTAATCATGTATTCTATTGAATACCCATTGAACATTAGTGAAAACATGAATTCAGTTAAATGTTAAAACTTTCCACATACCAAAATCCTCAAAATTATATATACTCAAACCATGATATCACATAGTCCTTATATCAATCATGAGCTCATGAATATGTCATTTTCACATTTTCCCTTCATTATGTGCATATCAGCTTTTTTTCAAAAATCTCTCAATCACTTTCCATGGTTACCGGTATAAAATTATTGAAGAACACAATAGACCAATACATAAATATTCCAATACTCAACATTATTTTGGAATCCCATTACATAAAAACTTTATCATTCCACCACATCGTTGTCAAATTCAACATCACCAATGGTGATCGCATGTGACTTCCCATTGTCCTTTGCCTTAAGTGGGTGCTCATGCCGATCATCACTAACCCTTGGATTAGGGAATTTATTGTCATAATGTCCCATATCCTTGCACTTGAAACATTGAATTGTAGTAGGTTCATTCTGTGTATCCCTTCCTTTGTTTGCATCAATAGACATCTTCTTCCCATAATTGCGGCATTCAAACGCCCGATGACCTTCCTTTCCACATTTGAAACATTTACTTATCCCTTTAAGGAAATCTCCACCATGCTTCTTTCCAAACTTTGAGCATAATGAAACATTCATCTTCTTTTCACCAATTATTCTGAGATTTCTCCTTGAACTATATCTTTCGTTTCTTGCCAAAACTACTAGATGGATAAGTAACACCAACTTATATTTCTACCTTGATAGCACAACGCACAATTTCTTCATAGCTACTGAAGTATATTATAGCTAATTACCTTCGAATATTTGGTTTTAAGACACTGAAGAATCGATCAGCTTTACTTTCAGGTTGGATGATAAATCCAGATGCATACCTTGAAAGCCCTGTAAAATTCGCTTTGTATACACCAACAGATTCATCATACTTTTGCATTTGTTCAAGAAACTCCTTCTCCATATTTGTTCAAAGAATATGAGGGAAGTACTTATTGAAAAATATGTTCTTGAACTCGTCCCATTCCATGGACTCAATTTCATCTCTTGGCCTCATATTCTTGATAAGATTCCACCATTGATCAGCTTCACCTTCCAAATGATATACTACTAAGATGACTTTATCATGTTGAAAACATTGAAGAACTGAAAATATCTTTTCAGTGGTACATATCCATTGTTCAGAAACAAGTGGATTAGAAGACCCACTGAAAGAAGGTGGACGTTGCCTCATGAAGGAATCAATAGAATATTGTTCCCTTCTCTGCTCATTTAGAAGTCCAGAATGATTCATAGCTTGTGTAAGTATAGAAATAAGATTTTTCACTCCATCTCCAATAACATTTGTTTGTTTAGGAGGACAATCATTGCATTTTCCATTGCAATGATCAACACGGTTCCTTCGAGTTCCAGCCATCGTCTAAAACCCGAAAAGAATAGTGTGAGAGGAAAAAATCATGCTAGGGAAAACAACATAATAAAGGGGGAGTATCCTCAATATCTAACATCTTAGGTTAAATTCTATGATCGTTACCATAGTTCTAGGACTGTATCCTATACGTATACTTATCATTAGGGACATACCTATACATACCTTAGAAATATCTCTAGGGATCTCAATTAAGTTTTCACATCCTAGTTTCCAGAGGTTGACTAAACTTTTCCTCTGATACCAACTGTAGATACCTGATGCTTTATGTACATAGATATTACATTACTATTGCGGAATACTTATTACATAACAAAAACACTCACACACGGACCGTAATAGTTTAGTGTCTTTGGAAACTCGGAATGTAATCTTCTAATCATTGTGAAAGATCATCAACATCTCCCATAAAGATCTTCTCTTTTTTTTCTTACCTAAAAACTTTCTTTCTATCCTGGGGAAAAGAAAACATAAAAGGGTGAGCTCAAATAGTCAGTAAGGGTAAACAAAAGAAAAATCAATCACATCATATTCATAAGAACATAACATTTAGGAAATCCTAACCTGCAAAAGAGATAATAATATCATTACATGGGATAAATCATAGTAGTGAAATGAAATCCCAATAATCATAACATAAAACATGAAACTTTGTTTCATACACACATAATCATAGAGAATCATATCTTATTAGTCAAGACTCATTGCCAAGACTATCTTAGTGGACAAACCCATTTCTGAACTGAGTCACCCTCGTTTCAGTCTTGTTTCACTGAACCGGTATAACCTACCATTCCAGCCATGTCTATCTCATGAGATATAAAATCTTTACCCAATTCATTGGAGGGAGATATAGGTCCCACCCATCTCATAATGCTACCATTCTTATGGGTTCCACAAAATCATAAACCATACATCATTGCATAACCCATGTAATAAAAATGGGAATCTAAAACATAATGACATCATAAAACAATTAATATACGATAAAGGAATTCATAAAAATAATTTCATCACAACATATTCAAATCAATGTAATAATAGGGATAAAAACAGAACCCTTTATTATCTTTGATGGAAAATAATTTTGATAAAACACTTGAACTTCATTCTTGAGAAAAATATCCTTTCTACTTCAAAAACACTTTTCCTTTCTTAACATGTCATGAAATTTTAAACTAAAAGAAGTTGATTAAAAATAAACAAAAAAACTTGTAAAGTAATCTTCATGGAAATAATGTTTTAAAAATCCATTCATGCCGTATAAGTTAAAAAAACATTCTTCGTACTTTTGTCGGAAAAGTAAAAAAGTATATCGTACGAAAAACGAAAAAAATATTCATTTCATATCCTTTACTAAAAACTCACCGAAGGGTAAAATTGGATTTAAACAATTTTATGTGGATGAAAATAATATTACATATTGAGAAAACATGGATTGGTATGATAAAATACACCCCAGTAAATACTAAAGTATAAACAATCTCGGATAAAAATGAGATTGTGATATTTCCCTTACCTTATGTCTAATATGCTTTGTCTGTATCCGAACCTCCTGTATAATGATTTAAATAATGTCATTAACTTATTAAAAAATCATATTCATTGTTATGATATCATATATTGTTCACTAATGACTTTATATTACCCGTTCTTTTGTTAATTCCATGTTAAAGAAGCGTTTTGGGTAAAATCATTTCAATTATCGTAGGTGTTTGGACTTGTTGTTATTGACATTATTATTACATATATCATTATTTAAATACTTCCAGAATGTAAAACATGATTTATATATCATATATATTCAGTATATATATATATATATAGTAGATAGATAAATGAAATGAAACACACCGTTCATGGAGATGGTAGTCCGTACGTATGCATGAACACTGTTTTCCTTTCCTTATTGTCTTGAATGGAAGTAAGTAGATGACATACATATATATATATACATAAATAAATTAGATTTAACATGTCATATATTTCATTATTATTCAATATATATATTTTATAATCATTCATGAATGGTTAATGTGGAGAATGAATCTCATCGCGTCGTGGAGACGGTAGTCCGTACGTACGCACGAGCGATGATGTCGTTCCCATGGTCGTCGAATTGTGTTGAAGTGTATTTATACTATTTCAGTATCAATATCAATTTATAATAATCATATATAGTTACTCATTACACCATTATACCCATCCAATTATGGTGGTGGTGGAAAATAGATTACACCACAGCGTGGAGACGGTATTCCGTACGTACGCACACGCGGTGATTTCCTTTTTCCGTAGGATGGATAGAAGGTTAATTAGAGTTGTTTCATATTTATAATAACATATAAGTATATTAGAAATACTGATGTTATTACTTTATCATGAAACAAATAAATAAGAAGAAGTTGAAGATGAAAAAAATTGAAAAAGATCGGTAATGGATATTACCTCTTTTTGATGCGCCTTCACTTAACCTCCACTTAAAGAACTAAGGATGGTATTTGAAGAATAACAGGACCTCTAGGATGATACTAGGGAAGTGGAGAAGAGATTTTGGCAGGTTTTGGCCGAGCTTGAATGCTCAAATTGGTGTGAGAAGGAGAGGGAGGAGGTGCCCTTTTATAAGGGAGGAGAGGGGCACCTTATGAAATCTCAAAATATTATTTTATATTAAGGTCAAATTCGGTTTATAATGGTTTCAAAGGGTCTTATTTCGAAGATAATTTTGGGATGGGTATAAACCCTCTCATACATAGGATTTAGAAATTTTTAGGTTATTATATTAACCTTATCAATTAGATTTAACTCTAAGTTAAATAATTTAACTTTTATCCTCTCTTTTTGTTTTCTTACACTATATGGTTAATAAACTTACCATAACAAGCCAAACGAACCCCAAGTTGTTTACTTTTAATATATGTATCTTTATCTAAGTCATTTGGCCAAAACATTGATTTTTAGGAATTAAATATCAATTATTAATATAATATGTGTTTTAAAAACTAATTTATGTCAATTTTGACACTATTTGGTACATGATTTTTATGAAATTTATAACAGAATGATATGTTCGAACCAAGTTACTTATATCAACAATAACATGTCTTATTGACCTAGAAAATTAATGTAAGTCATAAAAAGTCTCAAATTAAATTTATTTGGGCATTTATAACATAAATTATGTCAATATTTCATAAATAAGACAATTACTGCATCATCTTTGTGTCATAATAAATGATAATTATTTAATCCCTAAAAATTTTAAATAAATTCCTATGATGTAGATACTTGTATTATATTTCTGAATACTATTCATGTTCTAAGTTTTTTGAGGTTTATCACCAAATAAAAATTATTATACTTACAATATTTAAGAAAGTGACATGTTGTCACATTATTTGGTTTTAATAATAATTAAATTATTTTCATGGACAAAAGTCCATAAAATGAATCTAATAATACCCTTAGGTTATATGGGTCTACTTTTAGCCACCCAATAGGATTTTTCCAAGTGTTAGGTTAATTTTATAATCTTATATTTACCCTTAATTACCTGATTTACCTTTAACTATAGTAAATAAAATTTATCGTGGTCACTATTCACAATGCCAAAAAAAAGTAACTTATTAACATAATTTGGACCCACTGATTCTAAATATGGAATCCATTTTTCCAAATTCAATACACAAAAGATTCATAAATTAAATTAAAATTAATCCCATTGTTGAATGAAAACGGGTTTTTCTTTAAAACATTGCAAAAGATTGAATTGATTTAACCTACGAATTTAAGGTAAAATCAATGCAAATGGCATACATTATATTAAATGGTAAAAATATATTCTATTTATACTTTAAAACCAATCAATATTATAATTTAACAACATAAGATATTACGATGAAAAACGTTGTTTTAATTAAAATATAGCATGTTTTTACTATTCATTAAAATATGAAAGTTATCGGAAAAATATCAAAACATTATCTAATGCAAATTTTTATATCCTGATTCAAAATAAGAATTTTATTTTGTCAAATTAAACATATAAACATGTCAAAAACTAGATTTAAAGTGGGTGCGCCATCAAAAGGCGGAAAAACTGCATTTTTTGAAAAATACTTATTTTACCCGAAAAATTTATTTTGTTCTTATACCATGTTATAGAAATGTGTAAGATGAATAATAATGTTATAAAAATCAAAATTTAGTTAACACTATTCATAATGGCTATTTCATAACAATATTATAATAATATATCATTGTTTAGTAAAACCCGTTATTGCGTACAACACACGCTATCGAGGAAGGTCGCGATTGCGTTTAATGCAAGCTAAGTCTGGGTTGCATGCTGTGCAAGAATCCTTCGTTGTTTCGTATAACATAATCCAACCATATTTCATTTATACATTGAATATATATATATATATATATAATCAATGTTGTGTATAATAACTATTATCAAAATTATGTGTAACACGATCCAAGAATATTGTTGTGTATACTGCAAGCTAATATGGTGTTGCATATAGTGCAAGGTAATCATGGTGCAGCATACAACACAAGACATTAATGAAATTAAAAGAATATTTTTCATAAAATCTCGGGCTGTGACAGATGTAATGTGTGATGTTGGACGTCAGAACTATCATGATCTATCCTAAATATAGTTGCTGTCAGGATATATCATTAAGATAATTAATTTCGGTGGGTAGAAACATATCATATTTCTGTCAAGAACTATCCTCCTGATAATTTAAATTGGTTTTTATACAAACACAAAGGGGGTTTTACAAAATTATTTCGTCTCATGAGACCTACTGATGCATCGATGGGTTATAGGAGGACCCTCCCATCACATACTAAGTCCAATCCATTCCTCATATGAATAATGTAAAACATAATAATTATAAACATTCATATTGAGATACTATAATACAAAATGTAAATACATCAATCATTAAACATTAATAGTATCAAAACAGCCCATCCACAATCAAACTCATCATAAACCCATTAATACAATATAGAATAAGTTATAATATGTGATAAACCAGAATCAATCATAATATCCAAAAAATGATGTTGACATTGACGAAAATACTCTAATAAAATCCTTATAAATATTTTCAGTGGAATACAACTTTTTTACTTTGAAATCATTTATTCAAAATCTGGACATTTATAAAAGTAAACTAAAAAAAAGTGAATTTTTAATCCAAGTGTCCAATACCACATTGAAACATTTGAGATAAATTTTTCAATTAACATTTTAAAACATTTATTCCCTTATAAATAAATTCATGAATCCAATTTTGAAAACATAGCCTTGAATGATAATGATTAAGAAGTGTAAATCTTAGAATCCTTTAGAACTCTGTTTTAGTTAAAGAGTCACTTACATAAAACCTTAAATGGATACCTTAATAAAAAAATTTAATGAACATTAAAATAGACATAAAATTTACTTTATAATCCAATTATATAAATATGAAATGAAATATCATGAATATTTTCATGGAGAACTGATGTGATAATTAAATATTTAAACATTCCAGGTGTACCATACCATTTTGAACATTTAAATCACAATTTCCATAAAAATTAAAATTCAATAAAATATTATAATAAATATATTAATGATATGATATGTTAGATGGTCTCTAAAAACACCACATAAAATAATGTTGGTGTTTATAATATCAAACTACGACTCAATGATAGGAGATAGAGATGAAGTCCCTTACCACCTGAGTAACTTTTGAATCATGAGATACATGAAAGAATAAAATCAATTTAAAACATATAATATTTTGAAATAAATGAAATTCATAATATAACATGTCATAGGTCAGTATATACATCACATAATATACATAAGTGATGAATATATAAATTATCTCATAAATATTAAAAGTGAGATGAAATCCCCTTACCTTTGGTATGATACCATACATAAATTTCCAAAACTCTTGTATAGTGGTTTTAAACTTATTATTATCTAATAAAAAACATAATAATATTTATGGTGTCATATATGATACATTTATGACATTATATAACTCTTTTATTAAGAATCACCTTGTTAAATAAATGTTTTGGGTAATAACCCCTTTCTTTATTGTAAGTGTTTTGACATGTAATTCATGATACTATTACACATATCAATATTTAATTATGTTAATAATTTCAAAAATTATTTATATATAATAAATATTTAGAATATAAACAAATATAAAATCTATATATAAGAAATATAATCGACCATTCATGGATACATTATGTCATACATATGAATGAACACTATTTATGTTTTTTTATCAAATTGAATAGAATAGGGTAAATGAAATATATGTATATATGTTATTAATTTAAAATTATTTTCTAATTTATTTAATATTTATTCCATATATACATTTTTATATTAATTCTATAAGTCAAATGTCGATGATGAATCTCATCATGTTGTGGAGACGGTAAGCCGTACATACACATGAGCGAAATATACATATATGTATACAATTTTGAAAATAAGATTGATAATATTTTTTATTAAAATTTATATAAATCATATTTAAATATATATAATTATTTTAATGTAAATATTTTAAATATATATTTATATATATTTGAATATAAATTTAAATATTCACCTTATCCCACTATTGAAATCTTTCTGATAGGTTTTCTTAGGGGTTGGGTTTTCCTTGGTTCTTCATTGGTAGGGACGATCGGTGATAGAGATTCTTATAATAGGTATTCATAAATGGATTCTTTTTATTATTTAAGTCCACATATGGTCCTATTGAATGAAGTGATGAAGAATGATTTGGTGAACTAATGGTGGTGTCTCTCACTTTCAAAAAATGAGAATGATCTGATTACTGTGATGAATGATGAAGATGGATTCTGGATGCAAAGATTTCATATATTTATAGTGGGGAAATTCATCCACAATAACCCTTTATTTTTTTTTCATTGAATAATATTTTATAAACAATCTCATTCTTATTGTATTGAGTGGCCATATGGGATACACGATCAAGGATTTTTGTCTTTGTTTTCTTTAAGGAGAATAATTAATAGAAGATTACTATAAGAAGATCATACTATTTTGGTAACCATATTATCTTAATGGTTGATCTAGATAATGAGGGAAACATCATGGATATATCATTCTTTGGGTATCCATTTTATATTTATCTTATGACCATCCTTGTTCGAGGAGATCATAATGTGTTCTTAAGGAATGTGGGACCACATCAGAACATTCATAGATTGGGATTGATCAGACCCCTTTCTCAATGGAACCCTTCTGATGATAAGGTTCCTAGATGACATTGACATCCTTATTTTATTGGTTTTATCCCATCCATAAAAAAATGATCTGAATATCAAGAGAATATGAAAAAATAACTTTTTTATTTCTTCTATGGACACATTGGACACTCAAAAAATTATTGTACTACCAATGTAGCATATTAAAATGAAAATATAATTATGAAGTATTTTCCTTGGATGTAACTCCCCGACCCTATTTACCCAGAGTTGATGCAATATTAAATAAAATTGGCATGATCACAAGAGATCATGTCTTGAAAAACCGATTAGTTTAGTAGCCTTTGATGTACTAGATACATATATATGTTTTACATTACATTATGAAATACAAAAAACATTGTATCCACTTTGAACACACTCATATCACGTAACCTATCCCTGCAGGTCATTCATAATATACTTCTTCACATCCTGGGAAAAAGAAAACATAAGAAAGGGGTGAGATCAGATGGTTATTAATGATACCAATATAGCGAAAATCATTATAAATTAGAATAAACTTTTATAGAAAATTATAATACTAAAACAAAATCCTTTTAAACTTAATATTAAAAGAAATTAGAATAGATAAATCAAATAATGCCCTTTAATTATTCACATGGATATTCTACTAGTCAAATAATCACATATAATATCAATAGTCAATTTCATAATGATGGAATGAATAATGTTAGATATCATAACAACATAGTCAAAGTATCCTGCAAGACTATAAATAAGATTGTTTAAAGGCCTTGTGCCAAGACACTAGATCATATCAAGAGATCTATCTATGCATCAAAGAGATATAGTAGACTCAACCCATCACTAACTAAGTCTAATATATTCCTCATATGAAAATGGTGAAACATAATCTATACATTCATATTAATAGTAGCATATGAAATGCCATATTTTAACCACAATCCATGAATGGTATAAAAATAGCACATCCATAGTCAATCATAAATCATTCAATACAATATGAAATATTGTATTATAATAAATAAACCTCAATAAAAAATAAAATTCAATGAAGGATATTGACATAAATTAATAGAATAGTCGTCATATTTGATAAAAATATCCTCGTTTTCTTGAAAACATTTAAAAGTCACACTATTGATCAAAGAAGTCATTAAAAAGTGATTTTTGAATAAAACTGTCCCATAAAAAATCTGAATATTTTTAAATGAATATTAATTTCAAAACATTAATTTCAATATAAATAAATCCCTAAACCAATTTTTGAAACATGGAAATTAATGAGAAAGATTTAGAAGAATAAATCATTAAAACATTTAAAATGTTATTTTAGTTAAAGAGTTCCTAACCAAATGAGATGATATTGAATAAAATTAACCAAACATTATAATATCATGAAAATAAAGGGATTAATGATATACCATGCCAAAGGACAATATATTCACTATATTTAAGATAATTGGTGCATAAGAACAAAGAAATATCAATGGAATATAAATTGAGATGAAATACCTCATAAAGACTGTATACATAGGTTAAGGATAAATCAATGAAAAAATTATGTGAGTAAAATATAAATACAACCAATATGATTGGATACTTTATGTAAATCCATCAGAGTACATTCACATGTATTACTGTAAAAACCATATCAAAGAATTGGATGTTTAACTCAATGAATGGAAATTGAGTTAAGGTTTCTCTTGTCAAGTTCATATCGATGACTTGGTAATTTATCAATACGGCGATTATGTGTATCATAATTATATACACCGAAAGGGGAGTTGAAATTAGAACATAAATGAAGAAATATTGATTTCACACATAATATTGGAGTAAAATAATCAATGATGTTTGTGTAAAACCCAATGAGTAGAAATTGAAATTAGAAATTCCCTTAACGATTTGGTAACATACAAAACATACAACCCATGAAGAATTATTGTAAAATGGAGATGTAAAAACCCATAAATTAATGTATATTTCACAAAAATTACAATCATGTGATGTACATACACCACACAAAAGGAAATAGTGACAAATATAGCACTAATCTCACGAGAATAAAAAGTTATATGAAAACCCATTACCTTGTAATTTTTCATAGTAGAGCGTATGTTAACATCATATATAATAGTTAAATAATTTTTATAAAATTATACAAGAACCATATACCTAAATATGATATCATATATGATCTTCTAATATATCTTTTTTAATAATATTTCAATAGTATCATTGTTTCCGGTGTTAAATGATTCTTCTTTATTTATATGTTTTGTTATGTAAGTCATGTTTGTTATGGATAGGATGTATTTTATTCATATACAAAATATATTAAGTCCTTAAAAAATATTTTTAATCATAAAATTAAAATTAATCTGGAATGATTTCAATGAGGAATGAATCTCAACATGTTTGTGGATACGATAATCTGTACGTACGCACAAGCGACAATATTATTATATTGTTGATAAAATCGTATTTAATTGGATTTTATATCATATATAAAGAATCATTAACATGATATATTTATTATTTACATCAATTATACTCATTATTATTCCCATCCAAATAATTACGTGTTTAATAACAATCTACATTACGACATAGATACGGTAAGCTGTACATACACATGTATGGTGACTTTGTCATTCATAGGATGGATAGAATAATGAATATGGTTCTAAAATATTTAAAATAACATAAAATTAAATATAAGTTACTATATTTAATATTTTGTTATGGAAATAACAAATAAATAAGAAGTGGATGAAGAAAATAACTATGAAAGAGATGATGAAATTATTACCTCTTCTTCGGGTGCTTCCTTTTGATTTGATCAGAAGGGGTCCTTAGGATAAATTTATGATCAATGTATGGAGTCAAGGTTTAAGTTAGGGTAGTTTTTATGATATTTGTATAGGGTTTGGCTAATCCAAATTGCTTTGGGGGATTGAAATTAAGATAATGGGAAGTGCCCTTTTATAAGAGAGGTGTGGGTCACATTAGGAAAAGCCTGAAATATTATTTCATTATAAGATAATTTTCGGTTTATAATGGCTCTAAATAGAGTTATTTAGAGTATATGATGGTAATGGGTCTAAATATTCTAACAATATATGTTTTTGATAAGTTTAGGTAACCATTTTAACATAATTTTTAGATTTAATTCTTAGTTAAATTGTTTAACTTTTACCTTGTCTTCTTGTATTATTTTAAATCATGGTTAATAAGAATAATATAAAATTACAATAGAAACTAAAGTGGTTAATTAATGAAATATATATAATTATAAAAGTCCTTTTTATTATCCTTATATTTTTAGGACTCTTATATAATTTAATAAAATACTATTAGTTTTAAAAACTCATTTATGTCGATTTTGACATAATTTAGTATTCGGATTTTGTGAAAGTCAAAAGAACTTTATCACTTTGAAAAAATTTATTTAATCCACCCTAACATGTCACATTGACCAATAAGATTCATGGAATTCATCAAAAGTCTAAATATACATTTATTTTAATATTTATAATTTTATTTATTTTAATCGTTCATTAATAAGGTAATTACTACATCATTATTGCATGATAAATAAATTTAATTATTTAATGTCTATAAATTATAAATAAACCACCATAATTTAAGAAATTACATTTTCTTTCTGATGAATATTTATAGTCGAATTTATCTTATGTATAACCCTATATAAAAAATGGTTTTCTTATTACAGATTGAATACAACACTTTTAACACTTCTTGAAATCAAATAATAATAAACGTCCTAATAAGATGCACATGGATAAAAAAGTGTCATATTTTATTCCTATGTTTAATTTTGGTAGAAATAAACTTATCCAATAGAATTATGACATGTTTTAGGGTAATTGTTATATTATTTTTTCTTTTAATTACCCTATTTACATTTAACCGTGGTAAACACAATTCCAAAGTTACTATTAAGAAAAAATTATTTTCATCCAATTGAAAAAAAATTTACCTAATTATATCAACTTTGCCTCTTGGATTTTTTGAAATTCAATTCCTAGAATTAGTAAAATTATGATTTATAAATATTTTCAAATATGCCTAGAAGGTGGGTAAAAGACTTTAAAGAGTTCAATAAAATTTTATGCATCTATTCTTATTATAAAATGACTTAAATTAATTAAATTGAAGTAATATAGGTATTATGTATCATTTTTTACTATAAAATGAATTTATATAAAAATAATAATTAATTAAATAATAGTCGGTTTTAATCAATAACATAGTGTTTCACACTATTCATCAAGAATTGAGTTTTTTCCAAAAAAATACGAAACATTCATCCTATGATCATTTTGATATTTTTAATTTAAAAATTATTTCTATTTAAAAAAATTTAAGACATGTAAGTTTCCTTAAATAATTTAAAACTAATTCCCCTTATGAAAACAAAAAAGCAGGTTTTTAAGAGGTAAAAACTATTCAATGACATGTGTTTATATTAAATTTAAATTTAAAATTACCTCCAATGACCAAAATTATATTAAATTTTAAAAATATAATCTATATATACTCTAAAACCAATTATCAGTATAATATAACAATATAAATAATTTGTGTGAAAAGGATGTTTTGAATTAAAATGCAGTAGTTTTAACTATTCATTAAAAAATGAAACTTGTCATAAAATTACCAAAAATTTATCCAAATCTAATTTTGGTATTCTTAATTAAAAAATTAGTCAATTTCACCAAATTGAATTTATAGTAATGTCTAAAATTATTATTATTATTGTTCACAAAAGGACATAAGAAGTAGTTCCTTTATTAAAATAATACTAATATTTTAATGAAAATTATACATTTCCTTATAAATATGGTTTATTTATGTGATAAACTTATAAATGACATTTAAAATTTGTTTTTTACTATTACTATTACAATATTTAATAGTTATATTATAAATATATCATTTTAATAATAAAATTATTGTTACGCAGAAACTCAATCTTCCATATAATGTAATCCAAGTCAGTGTTGCGTGCTATATAAGCTATTGAATTAATTTAACGATATAACATACAATGAAATCCTAGGGTGTTACATTAGTTACATGAAATAAAATCATGATGTATCTTTTTTTAGAGTCAAAATGACATAGGGATAGAGAAATACGTACAAAGACCCTAACAACATATATAACTATAGAATAAAATATGTTGAAAATCTTGGGGCCCCAACATCATCCTGTTGACAATAATGATTTTATGTAGCCAAAATAAATGATGAATCCATATAGACAAAAACATTTCCATTATTTCCTAAAATACACAAGTTGGCATAGATAATTCTCTTATATTGATAATAATATTGTCTACACGGCCATAATCATGTTTTTAGGGTATTTACCAATCCAAATCCATGAGGAAACAAATTTTTTCCAACAACACCCACCACCCCAACTATAGTCATCCCCCCAATAGATGGACATATTATGAATTCATCCAATAATGTCGAATAATTGTAGGGAATGACAACTACAATCCCTAAAAACCCTAAATGTGGTTGACGATTATCAGTGGGACCCCTACATTGACCATCCATCAACTGATCAATGTGGATCCAATGATGTTATGAGGCTTCAGGACTAGTAGAGTCTCTTTAATAGAGGTGAAATGTTGTGGGTGATGGTTTTGTTCTCAAATATTTAGGGGATAAGGAAATAATGAACTAGCCCCTCATAACATAAATAAAATTTTCCATTGGGTCTCTCATTGGATTTTCAACCTAAACACAATTGGTATTCTGTTCCATAGGAGTACAAAATACATCTATGATATTGTTAAGTTTTGATTAAAAATGATTGATAGGAAGTTCATGTGACATGTGGTGGCAACAACTGCCTTTTGAGGGTGTCTCTTAGTTTTCCTTCATGGAAATTTTAGGGCCTATTTATTCTCAAGAAAGAAGATGTATATATAAGGATTTTGAATTATTTTGAATGACATTGTTATCGATAAATATTTTTGGGATTCCCATAAATGGGTGTTTCATGGGATTCTATGGTTTTTCTTCCCTGAGTGGTAAATTAATATATTGGGCGATTATACACTCTCTAGGTAAAAAATTCCTTGTCCCCTCTTCATTGGTGAGTATTTTAATGAAATCATGTTTTATAATGATAATGTATGTGGTTCTAACTGGTCATTGTCGATGATCATGACCTTTATATAGGTTATCCAGAATATAGAACTAAAAGATTTTGGGAAATATAGGAAACACATAACATTTTTTTTTAAATTATAAAGAGATCCAAATTGAATTTCAGTTAGATATATATCTTGGTTTGACAGATTGGGAATATCCTTTTGACTCGATACATGTTTTTCACCTCCCATATGCCTCATCTTACCATTCCCCAATCCTTATCGATTTATATCTTGATGTTGGTAGACAAAAACAAGAAGGACCCTATAGATTTGAATTCATATTAGTTTGAGAGGCATATTTTGAGGAATTTATACATTTGTGGATGTTGGGGAGTAACTAATGTTATGTAAAACATATCCCTAGTAGACACAATGATGAATTATTGGAGATATGATAAATTCCATTGAATGGATTTCATGTCAGAAAATAATTAAGAGATGTTAGATTTTAATGATAGATAAAACTAATGAATGATTGTGGTTTAATGAGAAATAACATCCATACCTTGATTCAAAAAGTTGATATAGATTCTGACATGACTGTACCGAATGATAATAAACCCAAAGAGTGTGTAATGGTTATTAATTTTACAATGTAATAATGTATGAGTAAGAATCCAATCTAAAAATCTAGTTTTATACTCCCATTGGATATGCTTTAGATAATTCAAATTCACACTATTAACCATAATTAATATTGGAAAATAGGGGTATGGTACATACATTTTTTCTCAAGGGATACTAAAATAAAAAAATAAAATTTTGAAATATATAACAATTATATTATGTTCCATTCAGCATATATAATTAATAATAATTTTTTATAATAAATAAAAAGGGGGACACCTATATTTATTGAAATATTTAGATAAATAACACCGAACAAGGTTATATTTATAATATATAACTAGAAATTTTTATGAAATATCATGAGTGTAGATAATTAGAATTCATTTATTTTAAAAAACATATAAGGATTAAATCAATGAATAATCAAGAGAAAAAATCCCATCAAAATCATATAACTATAACTTAAAGACAATCTGTGTCATATTACCTATCAAGTTACAGGAAATGATGATTGGGTAATCATATTTTCATTGGATAAGAATCATTATAAAGATAAAATAACGGTTTTTTATCTCCCTGTAGTTATTATATATGATCCTTTGGAATTAGAATTTGTTCCATAAGAATTAATGAAATAATGTCACATCATTAAGATATAACATCTCATGATGTTGGATAAAAAATAGTTGTTTTTTATCACATCAACAATCCAAACATTCACATCCTCATGTATCATTGAGAAAGTACTTTTATCCTGGATTGTAATAAACATAACTTAGATTAGATGGTGGAAAATTTTGATGATAAAGAAAATTCATAACAAGAAGATGATGAAGGTGTTGAAAAACCTAATAATATAGAAGAACATGATGTGCCCAACCCTATAAGGTTTAATTTAACATTGAACAGTTATCCACTATTATAATAATGTTCAATATAATGAATGACATTCTTAAAAAAAATTAATAGTAATCTATAGCTCATATTACCTAATTTCCAATAATTTATTAATTCACATATCTAGTGCTGGATAGAGGTGTTTTTTATATTTGAGGAGACTTGGAATAAAAATATTTGATTAATATTTAAATAAAAATATTTCACAATGAAAGATAATATTTTTTATAGGGGAAGAGTTAATGAATTATCTTTATATGGTTTTATGGGAGAAATTTGATACAAACTTCAAGAAGAATTTTTTAGCTATAATTGATAGCAACTTTCACTGTTTTCATAATACTAAATTTACTCCACATGTATTTTTGAACATAATCCTATCATAGTATCATGATAATTATATCCCATGCATACATTTTTGAGTGTTTTAATATATTGATTTATGTATTTAATTGAATATTCTTGATAATTTGTGAGAATATTGAATTTTATAATGATTTTTTTGTAAGAAATAATTAATTGATTAAAATTGAATGAAAGGGTGTGAATAATGTGGATAAAAGACACTTTTCACCAGTTTTTTTTTATCATGGTGTGACACTGAATTTTTTAGGAAGTTTGAAGCTAGAAAAACTGGAGGAGAGTGATTACATGTTCTGTAATCTCATTACACATTGTGAATTTATCTAGTGAATAATATCAATCAAGACAAGTCATGGTGAGTTTAGAGGTATTGAAAGATAGGTACACATCGTGATTCCCAATTACACATCCTGAAAGGAGTCAAAATTCAAGATTTCTGAATGAGATTTGCGCGAGATTTCTGATGATTCAAAAATCACAGAGGAAACTCAGATAAGGATTACATGATGTGTAATAACATTACATATCATGAAAATTATTCTAATGATCTCATCTGATGCCAATAAATGGGGGAACATCCTGATGCTTTAGGGGATTCAGATCCAGATCCACCAATGATGAAATCTTGGAGTGAGATATTTCTCCCACCCTAAGTTCTTTCGTTCTTTTCTTTATGCTTTATTTTCTACTTCACTCTAAACCTGTCATCACTAGGATGAGGGGGTAAAACCTCCTTTTTCTAGGGTAATGTAGTATAACGGGGATGGTGATGTTAGATTTAATTCATTTTTCATGTATTTGGTTTCTGTAATTTCTATCTTTAACTTCTAATTGCTTTCTTTTTCATTTTTCATGAGAATTAATAATTGAAATTAGATGAAACCATAAAATTTGGCAACTAAAAAACCCAAAAAAGGAATGGCCATTATCAACATTAGGGGAAATCAGGTTTAAATATGGTATCTAGACAAGCAGGATTTAACAATACCCTAAATTACAAGGCCAATGGAAATATGTTATTTTCCACATTAATAAGGGGATTCCAGGACCATTGGGTCGTTCTCTTCTCGAACTTGACATTAAAAATTAATTAATCAACCTATTTTATTTAATCCATTTGCACATGAACCCTAAAATACAAAACCCATATATTCTTTAAAAATATATTTTCAAACCAAACTAATTTGCTCCCCTTTTCATTTATTATTTATTTTTCTAAAATTCATCAAACAAAATTTTTGTCACCACTTTCTTCAAATCATATAAAATTAATTTTTTTTGAAAAAAATTGATAAACCAATTCACCATCCATATGGTTTGATCTTGAAATAATTATTTAACACATTTCAATTAATTTTGTTTCACAATTGAGTTTTTGTAATTTTTTTCATATACCTTTAGTAAATTAATGGTGCCTTATGTGGCTATCAAACTGGAAACGTTGTTGGAGAAGAATTATTTTTAGTTTTAGGATTTTATTTTTTAATTTATTTTTGGTTTTTTATTTCAATTACAGTTTTTAAACTACGTATTCTATTCCACAATTCTATGATCTAAATATTTCATGCATAATTGAAACACTCAGATAGGGTGTAAAGGCATCATCAAGTCTATCCTCCATTCTGAACCTAGCCCAAAGATTAAGGTCACTAAAATCATAGATGGAATAGAAAAAAATCAATGTACTAAGGCTATTCAAATAGATCAAGGATGTAGGATGCTCTCAAACTAAAGTTGGTCGTCATACATGGGATTGTAACCAAGTATCACAAAACCCCAGTCACTGTAAACCAATACAATATAACGAAAACAATAATTTCAATGATCTCAAACAGTATGAAATTTAGTAGATTTCTACATAATGATATGAAAAAATCTATGGGATGTTTTATCAAGATCTGCGATACATTCCAACTATATAAAGTTTCATGTGATGTAGTAATAATTTGTATTTTTTGATTTTATTTATGTGGTATAGATCAAGATTATATTGAAATATTGCTATCACATTCTATGACAACATGTGATGAGTTTGATAGATAATATCTCACCCACTTTTTTCCACCTTCTATGCCAATTTATATATGGATAAAAATTCTATACTATTTCCAATTTGAAGATGAGCCATTGTACTCTTATGGGATCAATATAAATACCAGACTAGAAAATGACCCCTTCATGGAATAAGGCTATGGAAACTTATCCAAACTTTCTATAAGGGGTTATCACTAAAAAATAGCTCTATTCAAGATGCTATAACTAGATGATCCCTAATGAAGAAGTATCCTAATGTGATCTACATCCTTCTAGATGAAATTTAGAGGAACCATTTCCAGTGGAAAGGATAAGGAATGAAACAAAAATTCATTCATGCTATAAATAATAATTAATGGACAGAAACACAAATGGAGTCACTGACTATGAATATGGACATCATGATGGGCTAGCTACAAATCCCCTAGGTACATTTATAGTTGATGAAAATTATTCTAATTATATTTAAGGTAATATATTTTAGGGATGGGGACTACAACAAAAAAAATAAAGTTAAGGATCTCAACCAAGACCACCAGGGTTCCAACATAAAGGACCATATGAGCCTACACAGACAAGCCCGATCCATGCAGAAGAAGAGACCCTTGAAATGTAGAGACCCGAAGCCTGACGTACATGGACATGACATTACATTTGCGGAATACTTAGTACATAACAAAAACACACACACAAGGACCATAATAGTTTAGTGTCTTTGGAAACTTGAAACGTAATCTTCTAATCGTGGTGAATGATCTTCAACATCTCCCATAAAGATCTTCCTTTTTTATACCTAAAACCTTTCCTTATATCCTTGGGAAAAGAAAACATAAAATGGTGAGCTAAAATTCTCAGTAAGGGTAAACAAAAGAGATATCAATCACAACATATTCATAAGAACATAACATTTTGGAAATCATAACCTGCAAAAGAGTTCATAATATCATAACATGGGATAAATCATAGTAGTGAAATGCAATCCCAATAATCATAACATAAAACATGAAACTTTGTGTCATAAACACATAATCATAGAGAATCATATCTTATTAGTCGGGACTCATTGCCAAGACTATCTTAGTGGACAAAGTCCATTTCTGAACCCAGTCACCCTTGTTTCAGTCTTGTTTCACTGAACCAGTATAACCTACCGTTCCAGCCATGTCTATCTTGGGAGATATAAAATCTTTACCCAATGCATTGGAGGGAGATATAGGTCCCACCCATCTCATAATGATACCATTCTTATGTGTGCCACAAAATCATAAATCATATATCCTTGCATAACCCATGTAATAAAAATGGGATTCTTAAAGAACATGACATCATAAAACAATTCATATAAGAAAAAGGAATTCATAAAAATAATTCCATCACAACATAATCAAATCAATGTAATAATAGGGATAGAAACAGAACCCTATATTATCTTAGATGGAAAATAATTTTGATGAAACACTTGAACTCCATTATTGAGGAAAATATCCTTTCTACTTCAAAAACATTTTTCCTTTCTTAACATGTCATATAATTTTTAACTAAAAGTAGTTGATTAAAAATAAACTTGAAAACTTTTAAAGGAAGCTTCTTGGAAATAATGTTTTAAAAAAATCCATTCATGCCGTATAAGTTAAAAAACATTCTTCTTGTACTTTTGTCGGAAAAGTCAAAAAGTACCTCGTATGAAAAACGACAAAAGATTCCTTTCATATCGTTTACTAAAAACTCACCGAAGGGTAAAATTGGATTTAAACAATTGTAGGTGGATGAAAATAATATTACATATTTGGGAAACAAGGATGTGGATGATAAAATACACCCCAGTAAATAACAAAGTATAAACAATCTCGGATAAAAATGAGATTGTGATATTTCCCTTACCTTATGACTGATATGCTTTGTACGTATCCGAACCTCCTGTATAATGATTTAAATAATTACATTAACTTATTACATAATCATATTCATTTTTATGATATCATTTATGGTTCACTTATGACTTTATATTACCCGTTCTTTTGTAAATTCCATGTTAAAGAAGCGTTTTGGGTAAAATCGTTTCATTTAACGTAGGTGTTTGGACTTGTTGTTCTTGACATTATTATTACATATATCAAGATTTAATTAATTCCATAATATAAAACATGATTTATATATCATAAAAATTCAGTATATATATATATAATAGATAGATAAATGAAATGAAACACACCGTTCATGGAGACGGTAGTCCGTACGTACGCATGAACGTTGTTTTACATTCCTTGTTTTCATTTATGGAAATAAGTAGATGAAATACATATATATATATATATATATATAAATCCAGTAGATTTAACATGTCATATATTTAATTATTATTCATTATATATACTTTATAATCATTCATGAATGGTTAATGTGGAGAATGACTCTCATCGTGTCGTGGAGACGGTAGTCCGTACGTACGCACGAGCGATGATATCGTTCCCATGGTCGTGGAATTGTGTTGAAGTGTATGTATACTGTTTCAGTATCAATATCCCTTTATAGTAATCATATATAGTTACTCATTACACCATTATACCCATCCAATTAAGGTTGTGGCGGAAAATAGATTACACCACGGCGTGGAGACGGTATTCCGTACGTACGCACGCGCGAGGATTTCGTTTTCCGTAGGATGGATAGATGGTGAAATAGGGTTGTTTCATAATTATAATAACATATCAGTATATTAGTGATACTGATGTTATTACTTAATAATAAAACAACTAAAGAAGAAGAAGCAGAAGAAGAAATAAAGATGAAAGATTCGGTAACGAAAATTACCTCTTCTTTGAAGCGCCGCTTTGAGACCTCCACTTAAGGCACTAAAATTGGTCTTTGAGAAAGACCAGAAACTCTAGGATGTTTCTAGGTTAGTGGAGAAGAGAATTTTATAGGGTTTTGCCGAGCTTTAAGGCTCAATGTGTTGTGAGTAAGAGAGGAAGGGGGTGCCCTTTTATAAGGGAGGAGAGGGGCACATTTGGAATAACAAAAAATATTATTTTATTATAAAGCCAAATTCGGTTTTAAATTGCTCCAAATTGATTTAGTTTTAAGATAAGGTGGGTATGGGTAGAACTACTCTCATCCAATAGGTTTTAGAAAAGTTTAGGTTGTTATTTTAACCTTATTAATTAGATTTAACTCTAAGTTAAATAATTTAACTTTTACCGTGTGTTTTTGTTTTCTTACACTATATGGTTAATAAACTTACTATATCAAGTCAAACGAACCCCAAGTTTTTTATTATTAATATATATAACCTTATATAAGTCATTTGGAAGAACCTTAGATTTTTATGAATAAAATAACAATTAATAATATAATATTTGTTTTAAAAACTATTTTATGTCAATTTTGACACTATTTAGTAATTGATTTTTGTGAGACTCATAACAGATTGATTAGTTAGAAAAAAGTTAATTAAATCAATAATAACATGTCATATTAACATATAAATTTATTGAAATCCATAAAAAGTCTTAAATTACATTTATTTGGGTATTTATAACATCAATTATGTCAATATTTCATTAATCAGACAATTTCTGTATCATATTTGTGTCATAAAAAATGATAATTATTTAATCCCTAAAAATTCTAAATAAATTATTATGATGTAGATAAATGTATTATAGTTCTGGAGAATATTCATTTTCTATGTTTCATGAAGTGTATCACTAAATTAAAATTATTATACTTATAAGATTTAAGATAGTGACATGTTGTCACATTCTTTAGTTTTAATAATAATTAACTTATTTTCATGGATAAAAGTCCATTAAATGAATCTAATCCGACCCTTAGGTGATATGGGTCGACTTTTAGTCATACAATAGGATTTTTCCAAGTATTAGGGTAATTTTGTAATATAATATTTACTCTTAATTACCCGATTTACCTTTAACTATGGTAAATAAAATTTACCGTAGTTAATATTCATAATTCCCAAAAATATAATGTAGCCTATTAACATAATTTGGAAACAATGATTACCAATATGGATTCCATTTTTCCAAATTCAATACACATAATTTGCAGAAATTAAATTAAAATTAATCCCGTTGTCGAAAGAAAACGTGTTTTTCTTTAAAACATTGCAAAAAAATGAATTGATTTACCCTACAAATTCAAGGTAGAATCAATGCTAATGACAAAAATTATATTAAATGGTAAAAATATTTTCTATTTATACTTTAAAACCATTAAATATTATAATATCACCATATAAATTATTTCAATGAAAAAATTTGTTTTTAATTAAAATATAGCGTGTTTTAACTATTCATCAAAATAAGAATGTTACCAGAACAATATGAAAAATTTATCAAAGTAAATTTTTATTTTATGATTCAAAAGAAGAATTTTATTTTTTCAAATTTAACTTATAAACATGTCAACAACTAGATTTAAAGTTGGTGCACCATCAAAAGGCGGAAAAACTGCATTTTTTTAAAAATACTTATTTTAGTTGAAAATTTTATTTTGTTCTTATACCATGTTTTAGAAAATGTGTAAGACGAATAATAATGTTATAAGATTAAAAATTTAGTTAATACTATTCATAAAGTCTAGTTAATAATAATATTATAATAATATATCGTTGTTTAGTAAAACCCGATATTGCGTACAACACACGCTATCGAGGAAGGTCGCGATTCCGTGTAATGCAAGACAAGTTAGGGTTGCGTTCTACGCAAGAATCCTTCGTTGATTCGTATAACATAATCCAACCATATTTCCTTTATACATTGAATATATATATATATATACTCAATGTTACTTAGAATAACTATTATCAGAATTGTGTGTAACACGATCCATGAATAGTGTTGCGTATACTGCAAGCAAATACGGTGTTACATATAACACAAGGTATTCATGGTGTAGCATACAACAGAAGACATTAATGAAATTAAAAGAATATTTTTCATAAAATCTCGGGGTGTTACATTCTACCCCCCATAAAATGAATTTCGCCCTCAAAATTCGTCGGGGTTATAAATGTATTACTATTCAAAAGTTTCTTTAATAGAAACCCACATCGTAAAAAGGAATACCAAAACCAATCATTAAAAACAAAAGTATGAAACATAACGATTACCCAAATAAACTAATCACTGGGTTTCCACATAGGTGAAAATATGGATATGGAAGAGAAATCTAACCATCATGTTCTGTTGGAGAGTGGTGGAGAACATGGCTATGGAAAATCCAGCAATCACAAAGCCATAAATTTTTGACGATCTAAGGTACCATCTAATTCATCAGATATAAGAGGACTAGGACAACATTTTTTGTTTTCAAGATCATTTCCATAAAGTTGATGAAATTGGAGTTAGAAGAAATACTTTCGTGATTTTGTTATAGTCTCACTGTTTGTCGTTTTTGGACAATTTCCACTTCATCTATTTAAGAAATGAAGTTGAATTTGTCATTAGAGATGTGTTATTAGATCATGTGATAGAATTATGGGTTATTCCATCTGTCTCAAACAAAAGGTTAGAAAAGTTATCAAAAATTACATAAGTCCATATATAGTGAGATTAATCATATATGGTTCCTAAAATGGACTTACACTGCATAATATAATAAAACTAGTTTCTACTAAACATGGACTTCCTGTAGGCCAGTGGTAGACGAAAAAGGCCAGTCGCACTTCGGTTGTGGGTTCGATTCCCACAGCCTTGTCTGAATCGATGGGTTGTCGCCCGTCCTGCCGGTTGTCCTTTTTCTAACACTACATTACTATAAAATCCCATCAGTAATATCGAAAAAAGATCTATCCATAAACAATAATTAGCATATGTCCAACATAATCAATTCCAATATTTAGGCTTATCTAAAATACTTCGATCCAAGATCATAGTATAAAGAAAACGATTACTTGAAATTTCATCAACCAAGAATGTGAATACCATCATTTATCCCCCATATATATATATATATATATTGTTGGTCACATTCCAATCATGTTTATACCATAATCATGTATTCTCTTGAAAAAATGAATTCCCATTGAACCATAGTGAAAACATGAATGCAGTTAAAAGTTAACACTTTCCACATACCAAAATCCTTATAATTCTATATCCTCAATCCATGATATCACTTAGTCTTTATATCAATCATGAGCTCATGAATACTATCAAAAATATTAGATTCTCTTTATCCCTTCATTATGTGCATATCATATGCTTTCCAAAAATATTTCAATCACTTTTCATGGTTATCGATGCCATAAAATTTTTGAAAACCACAATAGACCAAAACATAAATATTCCAATATTCCACGATACTATATACAACATTATTTTTGAATCCCATTACATAAACACTTAATCATTCCACCACATCGTTTTCACTTGAACCATTGAAGTGTTGGTGGTGCGTTCTCTGCAGTGTTTCCTTTATTCACATCATTAGAAACCCTTTTTCCATTACTTCGACACTCAGATGCTCGATGGACTTCTTTTCCACACTTAAAACATTTTCTAGTCCCTTTAAGACAATCTCCACCATGCTCCTTTTCACACTTTGTGCATAAGGAAACATTCATCTTCTTTTCACCATTATTCTGAGATTTCTCCTTCAACTCCATCTTTCGTTTCTTGTCAAAACCTTGAGATGGATATGTAACACCAACTTCCATTTCTACCTTGATAGTACAACACACAATTTCTTCATAGCTACTGAAGTCTCTTATAGCTAATTCCCTTCGAAGACTTGGTTTTAATCCACTGAAAAATCGATCAACTTTACTTTCAGGTTGGATGATAATGCCAGATGCATACCTTGCAAGTCTTGTAAAATTCGGTTCGTATATACCAATAGATTCATCATCCTTCTGCTTCATCTCAAGAAACTCATTTTCCATCATTGTTCAAATAATACAAGGGAAGTACTTACTGGAAAACAAGTTCTTGAACTCGTCCCATTCCATGGACTCAATTTCATCTCTTGGCCTCGTATTCTTGATAATATTCCACCATTGATCAGCTTCACCTTCCAAATGATATACTGCTAAGATGACTTTATCATGTTGAGAATATTGAAGAACTTAAAATATCTATTCAGTGGTACTGATCAATTGTTCAGCAACAAGTGGATTAGAAGACCCACTTAAAGACGGTGGACGTTGCCTCATGAAGGACTCAATAGAATATTGTTCCCTTCTCTACTCATTTGGAAGTCCAGAATCATTCATGTCTTGTGTAAGTATAACAATAATATTTTGCACTCCATCTCCCACAACACTTGTTTGATTAGGAGGAAAATCATTGCATTGTCCATTACAGTGATCAACACGGTTCCTTCGGGTTCCATCCATCGTCTAAAACCCAAAAAGAATAGTGTGAGAGGCAAAAATAATGCTAGGGAAAACAACATAGTAAAGTCGGAGTACCCTTAATATCTATCATATTAGGTTAAATTATATGATCGTTACTATAGTTCTAGGACTATATCCTATACGTATACTTATCCTTAGGGACATCCGTAGACATACCTTAGTAATATCTCTAGGGATCTCACTAACGTTTTCGCATCCTAGTTTCCAATGGTTTACTGAACCTTTCCTTTGATACCAACTGTAGAGACCTGAAGCCTAACGTACATGGACATGAAATTGCATTTGCGGAATACTTAGTACATAACAAAAACACACACACAAGGACTGTAATAGTTTAGTGTCTTTGGAAACATAGTACGTAATCTTCTAATCGTGGTGAAAGTTCTTCAACATCTCCCATAAAGATCTTCCTTTTGTATACCTAAAAACTTTCTTTATATCATGGGAAAAAGAAAACATAAATGGGTGAGCTCAAATTCTCAGTAAGGGTAAAAAAAAGTGATATCAATCACATCATATTCATACGAACATAACATTTTGGAAATCTTAACCTGCAAAAGAGATCATAATATCATAACATGGGATAAATCATAGTAGTGAAATTTAATCCCAAAAATCATAACATAAAACATAAAACTTTGTGTCATAAACACATAATCATATAGAATCATATCTTATTAGTAAAGACTCATTGCCAAGACAATCTTAGTGGAAATAGTCCATTTCTGAACCGAGTCACCCTCGTTTCAGTCCTGTTTCACTGAACCGGTATATCTTACTATTCCAGCCATGTCTATCTCATGAGATATAAAGTCATTACCCAATGCATTTGAGGGAGATATAGGTCCCACCCATCTCATAATGATACTATTCTTATATGTGCCACAAAATCATAAATCATACATCGTTGCATAACCCATGTAATAAAAATGGTATTCTTAAACAACATGACATCATAAAACAATTCATATAAGAAAAAGGAATTCATAAAAATAATTCAATCATAATATTTTCAAATCAATGTCATAATAGGGATATAAACAGACCCCTATATTATCTTAGAAGGAAATTAATTTTGATAAAACACTTGAACTCCATTCTTGAGGAAAATATCCTTTATACTTCAAAAACATTTTTCCTTTCTTAACATGTCATACTATTTTAAACTAAAAGAAGTTGATTAAAAATAAACTTGAAAACTTGTAAAGGAATCTTCTTGGAAATAATGTTTTAAAAAAATCCATTCATGCCGTATAGGTTAAAAAAACATTCTTCTCGTACTTTTGTCCGAAAATACAAAAAGTACCTCGTACGAAAAACGACAAAAGATTCCTTTCACATCCTTTACTAAAAACTCACCGAAGCGTAAAATTGGATTCAAAAAATTGTAGTTGGATGGAAATAATATTACATATTGAGGAAACATGGATGTGGATGATAAAATACACCCAATTAAATACCAAAGTATAAACAATCTCGAATAAAAATGAGATTGTGATATTTCCCTTACCTTATGTATGATATGCTTTGTACATATCCGAAACTCCTGTATAATGATTTAAATAATGTCATTAACTTATTACAGAATCATATTCATTTTTATGATATCATATATGGTTCACTTATGACTTTATATTACCCGTTCTTTTGTAAATTCCATGTTAAAGAAGCGTTTTGGGTAAAATCGTTTCATTTATCGTAGGTGTTTGGACATGTTGTTCTTGTCATTATTATTACTTATATCATGATTTACATACTTCCAGAATATAAAACATGATTTATATATCATATATATTCTGTATATATATATAATAGATAGATAAATGAAATGATACACACCGTTCATGGAGACGGTAGTTCTTACGTATGCTTGAACGCTGTTTTCCTTTCCTTATTGTCTTGAATGGAAGTAAGTAGATGAAATACATATATATATATATATATATACATAAATCCATTAGATTTTTCATGTCATATATTTCATTTTTATTCATTATATATTCTTTATAATCATTCATTAATGGTTAATGTGGAGAATGAATCTCATCGCGTCGTGGAGACGGTAGTCCGTACGTACGCATGAACGATGATATAGTTCCCATTGTCGTGGAATTGTGTTTAAGTGTATGTATACTATTTTAGTATCAATATAAATTTATAATAATCATATATATTTACTCATTACACCATTATACCCATCCAATTAAGGTTGTGGCGGAAAATAGATTACACCACGGCGTGGAGACGATATTCTGTATGTACGCACGCGCGGTAATTTCGTTTTCCGTAGGATGGATAGATGGTGAAATAGGGTTGTTTCATACTTATAATAACATATCAGTATATGAGTGATACTTATGTTATTACTTAATAATTAAACAACTAACGAAAAAGAAGTGGAAGAAGAAATAAAGATGAAAGAATCGGTAACGGAAATTACCTCTTCTTTGAAGCGCCTCTTTGAGACCTCCTCTTAGGGTACTAAAGTTGGTCTTTGAGGAAGACCAGAAACTCTAGGATGTTCCTAGGGGAGTATAGAAGATAATTTTACAGTGGTTGTCCGAGAATGAAGGCTCAAAGTGTTGTGAGGAAGAGAGGGAGGGGGTGACCTTTTATAAGGGAGGAGAGGGGCACCTTTGGAATAACTAAAAATATTATTTTATTATAAAGCCAAATTCGGTTTTAAATAGCTCCAAATTGATTTATTTCAAAGATAAGGTGGGGATGGGTCGAAATAATATTATCCAATAGTATGTAGACATGTTTAGGTTATTATTTTAACCTTATAAATTAGATTTAACTCTTAGTTAAATAATTTAACTTTTACCTAGTCTTTTTGTTTTCTTACACTATATGGTTAATAAACATACTATATCAAGCCAAACGAACCCCAAGTTGTTTATTATTAATATATATAACCTTATATATGTCATTTGGCCGATCCATAGATTTTTAGGAATAAAATAACAATTAATAATATAATATTTGTTTTAAAAACTATTTTATGTCAATTTTGACACTATTTAGTAATTGATTTTTTTAAAACTCATAATAGATTTATTAGTTAGAAAAAAGTTAATTAAATCAATAAAAACATGTCATATTAACATATAAAATTAGTTAAATTCATAAAAAGTCTTAAATTACATTTATTTGGGTATTTATAACATCAATTATGTCAATATTTCATTAATAAGACAATTTCTGTATCATCTTTGTGTCATAATAAATGATAATTATTTAATCCCTAAAAATTCTAAATAAATTCCTATGATATAGATAATTATATTATATTTCTGGAGACTATTAATTTTCGATGTTTCATGAAGTTTATCACTAAATTAAAATTATTATACTTATAATAATTAAGAAAGTGACATGTTGTCACATTCTTTGGTTTTAATAATAATTAACTTATATTCGTGGATAAAAGTCCATTAAATGAATATAATCATACCCATTGGTGATATGGGTATACCTTTAGTCATCCAATAGTATTTTTCCAATTTTTAGGGTAATTTTATAATATTATATTTACCCTTAATTACCCGATTTACCTTTAACTATGGTAACTAAAATTTACCGTAGTTACTATTCATAATTCCCAAAAATAAAAATTAGCCTATTAACATAATTTTGACCCACTGATTACAAATATGGAATCCATTTTTTCAAATTAAATACAAATAAGTTGCATAAATTAAATTAAAATTTATCCCGTTGTCGAAAGAAAACGTGTTTTTCTTTAAAACATTGCAAAAGATTGAATTGATTTATCCTACAAATTCAAGGTAGAATCAATGATAATGACATACATTATATTAAATGGTAAAAATATTTTCTATATATACTTTAAAACCATTCAATATTATAATTTAACCATATAAATTATTGCGATGAAAAAAGTTGTTTTTAATTAAAATATAGCGTGTTTTTACTATTCATCAAAATATGAAAGTTACCAGAATAATATGAAAATTTTATCAAAGTAAATTTTTATTTTATGATTCCAAAGAAGAATTTTATTTTGTAAAATTTAACTTATCAACATGTCAAAAAACTATATTTAATGTGGGTTCACCATCAAAAGACGGCAAAACTGCATTTTTTGAAAAATAATTATTTTATTCGAAAAATTTATTTTGTTTTTATACCATGTTTTAGAAAATGTGTAAGACGAATTATAATGTTATATATTCAAAATTTAGTTAATACTATTCATAACGGCTACTTCATAATAATATTATAATAATATAATGTTGTTTAGTAAAACACGATATTGCGTACAACACACGCAATCGAGGAAGGTCGTGATTGCGTGTTATGCAAGCCAAGTCAGGGTTACGTTCTATGCAAGAATCCTTCATTGTTTCGTATAACATAATCCAACCATATTTCATTTATACATTTAAAATATATATATATATATATAAACTCAATGTTTCATAGAATAACTATTATCAAAATTGTGTGTAACACGATCCAAAAATAGTGTTGCGTATACTGCAAGATAATACGTTGTTGCATATAGCGCAAGGTAAAATTGGTGTATCATACAACACAAGACATTAATGAAATTAAAAGAATATTTTTCATAAAATCTCGGGGTGTTACATTCTACCCCCCATAAAATTAATTTCTCCCTCGAAATTCGTCGGGGTTATAAATGGTTTACTATTCGATAGTTTCTTTAATAGAAACCCACATCATAAAAAGGAATACCAAAACCAATATTTAAAAAAAAAATTGTATGAAACATAATGGTTACCCAAATAAACTAATCACTGGGATTCCACCTAGCTGAAAATATGGATATGGAAGAAAAATCTAACCATAATGATCTGATGGAGAGTGGTAGAGAACATGGATATGGAAAATCCAGCAATCACAAAGCAATAAAGTTTTGACGATCTAAGGTACCATCTGATTCATCAGATATAAGAGCACTAGGAAACATTTTTGGTTTTCAAGATCATTTCCCTAAAGTTGATGAAATTAGAATTAGAAGAAATACTTTTGTGATTTTGGTATAGTCTCACTATTTGTCGTTCTTTGGAAAATTTCCACTTCATCTCTTAAAGAAATGACGTTGAATTTGTCATTCAGGATGTGTTAGCAGATCATGTGATAGAATTATGGATCATTCCATCTGTCTCAAAAAAATGGTTAGAAAAGTTATCAAAAAATACATAAGTCCATCTATAGTGATATTAATCATATATGGTTCCTAAAATGGACTTATATTGCTTAATATAATAAAACTAGTTTCTACTAAACATGGACTTCCTGTAGGCCAGTGGTAGGCAAAAAAGGTCAGTCGCACTTTGGTTGTGGGTTCGATTCCCAAAGCCTTGTCTGACGCGATGGGTTGTCGCCCGTCCTGCAGGTTGTCCTTTTTCTAAAACTACATTACTATAAAATCCCATCAGTAATAACGAAAAAAGTTCTATCTTTAAACAATACTTAGCATATGTCTGACATAATCAATTCCAATATTTAGGCTTATCTAAAATTCATCGGTCCATGCTCATAGTATAAAGAAAATGATTACTTGAAATGTCATCGACCAAGCATGTGAATACCACCATTTATACCCCGTATATATATATTGTTGGTCACATTCCAATCATGTGAATACCTTAATCATGTATTCTCTTGAAAAAATGAATACCCATTGAACCATATTGAAAACTTGAATGTAGTTAAAAGTTAACACATTCCACAAACCAAAATCCTAAAAATTGTATATCCTCAAACCATGATATCACTTAGTCCTTATATCATTCATGAGCTCATGAATACTATCAAAAATATTAGATTCTCTTTATCCATTCATTATGTGCATATCATATGATTTCCAAAAATATTTCAATCACTTTTCATGGTTACCGATGACATAATATTATTGAAAACCACAATATACAAAAACATAAATATTCCAATATTCCACGATACTATATACAACATTATTTTGGAATCCCATTACATAAACACTTAATCATTCCACCACATAGTTTCCATTTTAATCATCGCCAATGGTGATCTCATGTGACTTCCCTTTGTTCTTTGCCATAAGTGGTTGCTCATGTCGATCATCACTAACCCTTGGATTAGAAAATTTATTAGCATAATGACCCATTTCCTTGCACATGAATCATTGAAGTGTTGGTGGTGCATTCTCTGCAGTGTTTGATTTATTCACATCATTAGAAACCCTTTTTCCATTACTTCGACACTCAGCTGCTCGATGACCTTCTTTTCCACACTAAAAACATTTTCTAGTCCCTTTAAGACAATCTCCACCATGCTTCTTTCCACACTTTTTGCATAAGTAAACATTCATATTCTTTTCACCATTATTCTGAGATTTTTCCTTGAACTCTATCTTTTGTTTCTTTTCAAAACCATGAGATGGATATGTAACACCAACTTGAATTTCTACCTTGATAGCACAACACACAATTTCTTCATAGATACTGAAGTCTCTTATAGATAATGCCCTTCGAAGACTTGGTTTTAAGCCACTGAAAAATCGATCAACTTTACATTCAGGTTGGATGATAATGCCAGATTCATACCTTGAAGGTCTTGTAAAATTCACTTCGTATATACCAACAGATTCATCATCCTTCTGCTTCATCTCAATAAACTCATTTTCCATCATTGTTCGAAGAATACGAGGGAAGTACTTACTAAAAAACAAGTTCTTGAACTTGTCCCATTCCATGGACTCAATTTCATCTCTTGGCCTCGTATTCATGATAATATTCCACCATTGATCTGCTTCACCTTCCAAATGATATACTACTAAGATGACTCTATCATGTTTAGAACATTGAAGAACTGAAAATATCTTTTCAGTGGTACTGATCAATTGTTTAGCAACAAGTGGATCAGAAGACCCACTGAAAGAAGGTGGACGTTGCCTCATGAAGGACTCAATAGAATATTGTTCCCCTCTCTGCTCATTTGGAAGTCCAGAATGATTCATATCTTGTGTAAGTATAGCAATAAGATTTTGCACTCCATCTCCCATAACACTTGTTTGTTTAGAGGGACAATCATTGCATTTTCCATTACAGTGATCAACACGGTTCCATTGGGTTCCAGCCATCGTCTAAAACCCAACAAGAATAGTATGAGAGGCAAAAATAATGCTAGGGAAAAAACATAGTAAAGGGGGAGTACCCTTAATATCTAAAATCTTAGGTTAAATTATATGATCGTTACTATAGTTCTAGTACTATATCCTATACGTATACTTATCCTTAGGGACATCCGTAGACATACCTTAGTAATATCTCTAGGGATCTCACTAACGTTTTCGCATCCTAGTTTCCAAAGGTTTACTGAACCTTTCCTTTGATACCAACTGTAGAGACTCGAAACCTGACGTACATGGACATGACATTACATTTGCGTAATACTTAGTATATAACAAAAACATACACACAAGGACCGTAATATTTTTGTGTCTTTGGAAACTTGGAACGTAATCTTCTAATCGTGGTGAAAGATCTTCAACATCTCCCATAAATATCTTCCTTTTTTTAAATCTAAAACCTTTATTTATATCCTATGGAAAAGAGAACATAAAAGGCTGATCTCAAATTCTCAGTAAGGGTAAACAAAACAGATATCAATCACCTCATATTCATAAGAACATAACATTTTGGAAATCTTAACCTGCAAAAGAGATCATAATATCATAACATGGGATAAATCATAGTAGTGAAATCTAATGCCAATATCATAACTTAAAACATGAAACTTTGTGTCATACACACATAATCATAGAGAATCATATCTTATTAGTCAAGACTCATTTCCAAGACTATCTTAGTGGACAAAGTCTATTTCTGAACCAAGTCACCCTCGTTTCAGTCCTGTTTCACTGAACCGGTATAACCTACCGTTCCAGCCATGTCTATCTCATGAGATATAAAATCTTTACCCAATGTATTAGAGGGAGATATAGGTCCCGACCATCTCATAATGATACCATTCTTATGAGTGCCACAAAATCATAAATCATACATCCTTGAATAACCCTTGTAATAAAAATGGGATTCTTAAACAACATGACATCATAAAACAATTCATATAAGAAAAAGGAATTCATAAAAATAATTCCATCACAACATAATCAAATCAATGTAATAATAGGGATAGAAACAGAACCCTATATTATCTTAGATGGAATATAATTTTGATAAAACACTTGAACTCCATTCTTGAGGAAAATATCCTTTCTACTTCAAAAACATTTTTCCTTTCTTAACATGTCATACAATATAAAACTAAAAGAATTTGATTAAAAATAAACTTGAAAAATTTTAAAGGAAGCTTCTTGGAAATAATGTTTTAAAGAAATCCATTCATGCCGTATAAGTTAAAAAAATCATTCTTCTCGTACTTTTGTCGGAAAAGTCAAAAAGTACCTCATATGAAAAACGACAAAGGATTCCTTTCATATCCTTTACTAAAAACTCACCAAAGGGTAAAATTGGATTTAAACAATTGTAGGTGGATGGAAATAATATTACATATTGATGAAACATGGATGTGGATAATAAAATACACCCCAGTAAATAGCAAAGTATAATCAATCTCGGATAAAAATGAGATTGTGATATTTCCCTTACCTTATGTCTGATATGCTTTGTATGTATCTGATCCTCCTATATAATGATTTAAATAATGTCATTAACTTATTAAATAATCATATTCATTGTTATGATATCATATATGGTTCACTTATGACTTTATATTACCCGTTATTTTGTAAATTCCATGTTAAAGAAGCGTTTTGGGTAAAATCGTTTCATTTATCGTAGGTGTTTGGACTTGTTGTTCTTGACATTATTATTACTTATATCATGATTTACTTACTTCCAGAATATAAAACATGATTTATCATCTATGGTTCTTTGTTCAATTGTAATTTTATGCTTCCATTTTGTTGTCTCATGTTTGTCTTTCACATGTAAGTTATTCAATTCTCTTTAGTTTCTTAATAAAACCTCTTCTTTGCCTCTTATTCTATTTTTCTTCATATTACATTGATACCATTGGTTCAAGGTGTGAATTTATTCACAATAAACCTTGTGAAATTATTCACACAATGGTGGAGTGATCATTTTCTTTTTATTTTTTTCTTTACTTTTCAATTCCTCCCCCATGAGTCTATTTCCCGCTTCCATTGAAACCATTGCATCAATGGAGGGATAACCCACTAATGGGTTGATCCAAGGGAGTAGCAAGGGGATGGTTTAGATGTTATTTATCACCCAATTAATGTTTAATCACTTCTTTAATTGAGATTTTTATTTGATTATTTTTAAACTCTATCATCCTTGTTGAATTTAAGGCCACACACTTCATGTGCTAATACAAACCTTTACCTTGATGTGCTCAAAACATTGATCCTTCAAGTGTATAGGTGATTAGTATTAAAGGGTGTAGGAATTAAACTAGTAAGTGATGATGTTGTTTTAACATCTTAAATGTACCCATCTCAAATATAAGAAATTGAAATCATTGAAAAGGACCTACGTCCAATCCACACCATGTGATAACCTAGGAACAAATCACTCTTTTAAATTGAATTCACTTAAATCTTTTTGTTATCCTTTAAACCCATATAAATAAACCCAATTTGGCCACTTCATAGTCAATAACAATATAGATAATGTACATGTATATAGGTTTCTTCTTAGGTCTCTGAGGATTCGATAACCCAAGATAAACTACAAGGACCATTCTACCTTCATCTCCTGGGTAAATTTGAGCGTGAATAAAATTTTGGCACAGTTGTTGGGGATCCAATTAAGTCATCTAAAAATCCATTATATTCTCCCCAATTTCTTCTTTTATAATCCAAATTCTCTTATCTTGTCACTTTCTCATTTTTTTTGGTGCATGTCCGCATATACCCACGATCAATAAAACCATCTAGTTAGGGTGGATAGTCCTGGGGTTAGGGTTTCAAGTACACCAAGGGAACTCTTTCCATTAGATCCTAATCTTTCTAATACTCCAGAGCCAAAGTTTATCCCATTTCAATTGAAGGTCTTCATAGAAACCAACTCACAGACCCGTGTGGGATCCAAAATGGAAACCCAAATGAGGGAGCCCCAAACATGGGGAATGCAGTTGTTTAAACCATGAATGACTACCTCACACATTCCTGGACCAATTCCCCCTCATTAATTATACACCACTCCCTTGGATATGCCAACTACATCTTTAATCCCCATTTCCTAAACCATCTTCTCACATTCAACGGAATAGAGTCATAGATGCCAAACCTTCACATTATGGAGTTCAATGACATTGTAGAAACCATGTGTCCCCCATATCAAATAGAATCAGATATGATGAGGCTATTTCCTTTTAATTTAAAGGATGAAGCTAAAAATTAGCTAAACAATTTGAGACTGTCATTCATAAACTCTTGGGACCAACTACAAAGAGAATTATAAAAAAAATACATTCCCCACTACAAAACAATTGCACGTAAAAAGAGCATCAAAAACGTTTTTGAAAAAGAGGGATAGTAATTCTATGAAACATGGGAGAGGTTAAAAGACACTCTAAACATGGTCCCACACCATGGTTTTTCTAATCCTGAACAAGTGAGAATTTTCTATGAAGGGTTGGGTATGGGGAACAAACAATTCATTGACATGATGTGTAATGGAACCATTAAAAACAAAGCTCCAAATGATGCTTACGAGTATCTAGAAATCCTTTTTGAACAAAACCAAACATGTGGAACATAAACTTCTTCTGAAATGCGACAAATAACTACTGGAATTCATACACGTAGAGAAGATGAAAGCCTTAGGGATAAAATCACAAAACTCTCTAGGATGGTTGAAGAGATAGTCCTTAGAAAAATCCATGAAATCCAATCTGTATACCCTATTTACACAATTTGTTAAAAACATGATCACAAACAGATAACTGCCCAACCATTCCATCCATAAATGATGTTTTTCTTGGAGGAACACATACTGAAGTCAATGCCCTAAACATTCAAAATACCCAATACCAAAACACATTCAACCCAAGGTATAATTACCACCCAGGATTCCGCTGGAAATATAACCAACAACCTAGCCAACCACAGGGACAAAATCTTTACCCCCATCAGAACTACCAAACCCATAACCAGTTCCAAACCCAACATATCCAATAACAAAAGCCACCAGTCCATTTTCAACAAACCATACCACCTCCAAAATATCCCCCCGGGATAAACCAATCTTCTCAAGCACTATCCCAAACTGTTCCACAATTCCTACTAGAACAACTATGCAAACAAAAAGAAAGGATGAACTCAGAAGTATCTTCCCTTAAACAAGAACTTCAAACCATCAAAACTGGAAAGGCACCCATGCCTACTCAGGTGGTTCCATCCTCAACTTCAATGGGAGAGTCAAGTTGTACTCAAACAAATCCTGAACAACTAAAGGATGTGACTGTTTTATGCAGTGGAAAATAAATTGGGAAACCCGAACAACTAATTTAAAACCTGTATGATGATTCAAACTTGTATGAAAATTCAATTGAACTACAAGATAAAACTGTGGATTATGATAACAATGTCAAAGAAACAACTCTTCGACAAAAAACCCCACAACCTGCACAATTTCTTCAATGCATGATGGAGAAAACCAATAATTAATTAAGTGAAACATTAAGAGAAATCTTCTCACAAGATAAGTTGAACATTCCCCTTCTCGATCCAATCCAAACCATACCTATATACTCAAAGTACCTTAAGGACTTATGTACTTTTAAAAGAAAATTTTCACATAAAAACCATGTCCTTTTGGGTGCTAATGTGAGTACCACCATTCAAGGGACCATTCCTCCTATGTTGAAAGACTTGGGTTTCCCTTAGATCAATGTTGAACTATGAGAGAGCAAAGTTGTCAAGGCCTTGTGTGACCTAGGTGCTAGTGTGAATCTCATCCCATATGTTGTGTACTGCCAGTTAGGCCCAGAAGATATCAAACCCACATTTGTCACGCTTCAACTTGTTGATCGTAGCATTAGGGTTACAAAGGGGATTTTAGAGGATGTTCTGGTAAAGTATGAAAACATCATCTACCATACTAACTTCATTGTCCTTGACAACCTTCCAATCATAGGAAATAAGGAACAAACCCCAATCAGCCATGGTCATCCATTCCTTGCAACAATAAACTCAATTATCCAAGTCTGAAACGGGAACATGACCATCACCATTGGAAACATGAGTCTATACTTGAAAATCTATAATTAAAGCTCAAAAATAGGGAATGATGAGGTCATTTAGGACGTAAAAATGATTTGAAGCATTGATAATGAATCCATAGAACATCAAGGAATATTTGATGAATGTTTAAGTAAGGATGAGATTGATTTACTTTGTTCATATGAAGGAATTTTATCTCCTTGGATTGAATCATTTTCAAATTTCTCTTATAATGAAGTCTTAGGTCTAACAATCAGTGAAACCATTCAGGAAACCACGTTCGTGGAGACCACTCCAACTTCCTTCCCTAAATCTGATCAAGCCAATATAGTAGCTGAAACTTCTACATGTTGGGTATCAATCCTATCTAAACCTCTAAAAAAATAAATTTAACTTGATCCAATGCCTAAATATTCTACTGAAATTCTGAACCAACCTGGTCTTGAATTGAAGGAATTTCCCACTACACTCAAGTATGCTTTCCTAGGGGACAATCAAATGCATACTGTTGTCATTTCTTCTTCTCTTGAATCCAATCATGAGAGGATGCTCCTATATGCCCTTAAGAAACATAAAAATTCATTGTTTGGACCCTATCTAATATTCACAGGATTATCCCACATATTGGGACTCATAGGATTGTTTTAGAATCTGATTCAAAGCTATGTCGTCAACCTCAACGACGACTCAATCATAATATCATGGAGATAGTAAGGAAAGAACATCTGAAATTGTTAAAAGCTGGTATCATATATCCCATAGCTGAGAGTGAATGGTTAATCCCAATCCAAGTGGTTCCAAAAAAGGATGGAATCACAGTGACAACCAATGTGGCAGGAGAGATTCTACCAACAAGGGTGAGTAGTGGATGGAGGATCTGCATTGTCTATAGGAAGCAAAACTCATTCACCAAGAAGGACCATTTCCCCTTACCATTCATTAACCAAGTCCTTGAGAGAGTTTCTTGTCATGGTTTCAACTATTTCTTAGATGGGTACTCGGGGTATAATCAAATTGAGGTCTCCCTAGTGGGTCATGGGAAGACAACATTCACATGTCCTTTCGGCTCCTTTTCTTTCAAACGCATGACCTTCGGGTTATGCAATGCCCCTGGAACCTTCCAGTGGTTCATGATAGGAATATTCTCAAACATGGTAGGGGATTTTCTAGTTGTCTTTGTGGATGAATTATCTGGGTTTGGGGATAAATTTTAGGGATATATTCAGAATGTGAAGAGAGTCTTTTCGGGATGTAAAGAAAAAAATCTAGTATAAAACTAGGGAAATTCCATTTCATGGTTAAAGAGGGACTATTTCAAGTCCATATGGGCTCAGGTAGGGGGATTGATGTTGATAAAGGCAAGGTTGACATCATTTGACACCTTCCATCACCCAATACAGTCAATTAAGTGAGGTATTTCTTAGGACATGCTGGTTTCTATAGAAGATTCATCAAGGAATTTAGTTCAATCTCACATCACCTTTGTGCTCTCCTAGTCAAGGATGCTCCATTTATTTGGACAGAAAGCTGTGGGGGTTCCTTTTCAACCCTCAAATCCTCTCTCACCTCTCCTCCCATTATGAAATCTGCAAATTGGAACCTTCCTTTCGAACATTTGTGTTATGCTAGTGACATTACTGTAGGAGCTGTGTTAGGAAAACGTAGTGATAAAACTCCTTATGTCATTTCATATTCAAGAAAATCCTTAAATGATTCCCAAATCATCTACACCACTACTGAAAAGGAGTTACTTGATATTGTGTTTTCTATAGAGAAGTTTAGGTCCTACCACTTAGGAACCCCCATCACTATGTTAATTGAACATTCTGCACTAAAATACCACTTCCAAAAACAATGTGCTAAGGCTAGATAGGTTAGGTGGGTCCTTCTATTACAAGAATTTGACCTCACAATCAAGGATAAAAAGGGTGTTGAAAATGTTGTAGCCGATCACCTCTCTAGGATGGAATTAAAATATAACTCCAATCACATTTCTGAGTCTGATTCATTTCTGGATGAACACCTATATGCTATGAGTGACTACCCTTGGTATGCTCACATAGCCAATTTCATAGTTACAGGAGTCATTCCAGAATTCTTAGGGACTCAAGCTCGAAGAAAATTCCTTTATAATGTTATACACTATGTTCTTTATGATCCATACCTCTATTAGTTCATCCCTGATCAATTTATTAGGAGGTGTGTCCCATAATCTGAACAAGAGTCCATCCTTAAATTCTGTCATAGTGAGGCATGTGGAGGTCACTTTTCCTCTACGAAATCATCTGCTAAGATTCTTCAGTGTGGTCTCTTCTATCCCACCTTCTTAAGGGACTCCTGCACATTTTTTCAAATCCATCCTAGGTGTCAAAAAGTAGGGTCCATCACCAAAAGGATTCAAATGCCACTCACTCCCACCTTAGTGAGTGAAATATTTGACTGATGCGGAATAGATTTCATGGGTCCCTTCCCAAACTCTAGTGGATACATATACATCCTATTAACTGTTAATTATGTCTCAAAATGGGTTGAATCCATTCCCACTAAATCTAATGACCATCATGTTGTGAACTGATTTCTGAAAGAGCACATATTTTCTTGATTTGGAATTCCTAGTTCATTAATCAGTGACCGAGGAACCCATTTCTACAACCGTCCATTATGTGCACTCATGTATATGTATGGTATTTATGACAAGGTTTCCACTATGTACCATCATCAAACCAATGGTCAAGCTAAGTTAGAAAATAGGGAAATTAATAATATTCTTGAGAAAACTGTCAATCCTTTTAGGAAATATTGGTCCGGGAAACTCTTGGATGCTCTTTGGTCATATCGTACAACATACAAAACCATCAGAAGAATGTCACCATATAGGTTGGTCTATAGAAAATCATGCCATTTACCTATTGAAATTGAGCATAAGGCCTTTTGGGAAATTAGGAAAATGGATTATGAACTCTCATTGGATGGAACAAAAAGAGAAATTAGATCTCAATGAACTGGAGGAACTAAGGGTAGAGGCTTATGAAAATTCAAGGATCAATAAAGATAGAGTTCAAGCCTACCAATCTAGGAATATCAATGTCAAACATTTTGAACCGGGGAAACTTATGCACTTGTATAGTTCAAAAAATTCAGTTACACATGAGAAAGTTATGGTCTAGATGGTCAGGTCCTTTCATAGTGCATCATGTATACCCCCATGGGGAAGTAGAGATTGAAGATCCCACAAGTGGTTACATTTTCAAGGTCAATGGTCAAAGGTTAAAACCATCAATTGAATCATTCAATAAATAGGAAATAAAGGCTAATTTAACTAATCCAACCTATGAACCAGTGAAAAAATGATAGATTTAGGATCCATGTCGGGCTAGAAACATTAATGAAAGTGCTGAATGGGAGGAAACCCATGGTTTTCAAGTTTCCTATCATTTTTTTGTTTTAATAAAAATAGAATTAATTAATCATTTTTGATATTTAAAAAAATAGACTTTTGAACTGTTCTTCTATTATGAGTATGGATGGGTATGAATGGTGAGAACCATATTCATCTGTGTCACGTAGTATGATCGTTGAGTAATTCCTTTCCTAGAAATCTAAAAAGAAGACAATGTATCATCAGTTTGTTTTATTTTAATGCATTTTTATGTTAAAATAAAAATACAAAAAGATAAATTAAAATATAATAATAATAAAAAAGGGACACGCTGTGGGTCGTGGGTCAAACCCCATCACAACCAGTGAAGCCATGGGGATTCGAACCCGGGACCGAAGGGAGACAGGGGCAGGCACTTACCACTGACCTACGACTTTTTGTGATTCTTTATTCTATAATTTTTATATATATACTTATATTTTAAATTTTTTATTATATAAATAAATATATATATATATATGTTGTTTTGTTTTGTTTTTTTGTTTTGTTTTTCATTTTTCTACTATGGGACTCTGCAAGTGACATGGATATCAATGGATTAAAAGGGAAGAACAAGAATTTATACTTCAACCACCAGGTGACTTCGTTCCATGATCATTGTTTTCAAGTTCCTTTTTGAATTTTCATTCTCTACCTCTACCCCCTTCTAAATTTTCTATTCTTTAAACACCGTGGAAAATGTTATTTTAATTTGGGGGGGAGAGATAAAATAAAAAATTCTTTCATGTCAAAAAAATGAATGATTTGGAAAAAAAAATTGTGTAAATGGAAAGAAAAATTGCATTAACTTTGAACATGGTAATAAAAATTACACACCATGAAATTAAATATAAAATAATTTAGCATGACCTGATTCTTATTTTAATCCTTGTATAATTTCATGAGCATAGATTTTGGAACATGTGGATGTCCAATGTGATATTTCATCATTTATATTTTCATCCAAATAAAAAAAATGGTCACAATGCTCGTCCTTTGGATAGTGGGGTATTAGTTTCAGTTCATGGGGTCCCCCAAATAAATAGAATCGGTTTCGTGATTATTTTAGTTTTAATATGAGTATTCAAGAAAAAAAATTAAAAAATAAATAAATTTGCACGTAGAGCAATGAAATGACCTAATGCGTGGCTTTCGACACTTGGGGATCGTGGCTCCATAGTTGTCTGGCCCAGAGTTAGTAATTTTATCTCTATTTTTGGTAATTTGAATTTTTTTTGACTGAGTTAACTCGAGATGATGCCCGAGTACGTGGGCTTAACTTGGTGCCCTATGGTCTTTGAGCTTGGGAGTCATCGACAAAGTCTTGCTCTATGGGTTGACTCTTTTGAGTTCAATTTCAATTACCATGAAAAAATTACAAAATAATAATAATAATAATACAATTTTTTTGAATACTCATCTTAACATGGAAATGTGATTCCACCTACCACTTCCATCATTTCCCCCATGAATAAAGATGAACCCCCATGTCTATTGTGATGCACAACACATCCTCATACATAATCGATATTGGATGAAATATGGAATGAATTTGACCAAAGAAATGGGCTTGGTATTGGGATATGATTATGATAATATCATGTATTAATATATTTTGATGGGTTTCATGATTGTTTGGTATAATATTTTTTGGTGATCATTGTTTATTAAAATGATTTTGTTAAAGGGAATTCTAATTTCATATTGTTGAGATATATTTTTCTCAGGACTAGAAAAAGTCATGTTTTGGGTGTGATTAGACACTAAATAAGTCTAATATTCATTGTAAATATATATAATATTCATGTGCATTATTATACATAAACACCATTTTAGTGCTTTTTACACTTTGAACATCATTTCAAATTATGATTGTAATTCATTCTTAAAATGCACTATTTTGTGGTACATTTTTTGACATCATTTAAAGTAAACAAATTATTCATCTAATTTTATGGAATATACTTATAAATATTTTAATTTTATATTTTTGTAAATTTATCTATACTTCAATATGAACATGTTTGATTCAGGGATCAATGGAGAATTCATGGACGAAGATTGAGATATTTTGTGATGAAAGGAAAGAATTCTGGAGAAGTCAGATTTGACACCATCCCACTGATTAGAATGTGGGGCCCAACATAAAAACCCAATGAAGCCCAAATTTTGTGGGCGGCTAGAAGCCATATATAGGAACAGATAATTCTTTCGAATATAATTCTATTTCGACCTCCATTGTTGTCATTTAGGCATCCCAAGATAGAGATAAAATTATGGGTCAGATTCTGCGGCCCAGAAAAACATCCCACTAATCTAATAATATCTCAGAATATACACCTAATAATGGGCCAAATTTTTTCAGGCGGTTATGAGACATCCTGGGATAAGGTTTCTTCTTCTATGCACCACTCGTATTCGGCCATCTAGAAGGTCTTACAAGCATGTCTTTTTGGTGGATGAAAGTTGGCTTCAACCTTGGGTCAAGTGTGGAAAATTCCAAGTTCCACAAGCTTTCCACCACCCTATGCCTACCATAATCAAGTGGGATGCTTTCTACTATTATAGGCTTGACCCAAGGTTTCCAAAATGACTATTTAAGAAAGTGGTATAGGATGAGTTTATCATGTTTGGCGCTTTGTTCAATTGTAATGTTATGCTGTGATTTTGTTGTCTCAAGTTTGTCTTTCACATGTAAGTTGTTCAATTCCTTTTAGTTTCTTAATAAAATCTCTTCTTTTTCTCTTATTCTATAGTTATTCATAACAATTTTATGCCATTGGTTCAAGGTGTAAATATATTCACACTAAACCTTGTGAAATTATTCACACAACGGTGGAGTGATCATTTTATTTTTATTATTTTATTTACTTCTTCAATTCCTCCCTCATGAGTATACTTTCCGCTTCCATTGAAAACATAGAATCAATGGAGGTCTAACACACTTATGTGTTGATCCAAGGAAGTATCAAGGGGCTGGAATGGATTTTATTTATCACCCCATTAATTTATTATCACTTCTTTAATTGATATTTTTATTTTATGATTTCTAAACTCCATCATCCTTATTGAATTTAAGGCCAAACACTTCATGTGCTAATACCAAACATTACCTTAAAGTTCTCAAAACATTGATCCTTAAAATGTATAGGTGATTAGTATTAAAGGGTTTAGGAATTAAACCAATAAGTGATGATGTTGTTTTTTATTCTTAAATAAACCCATATCAAATATAAGAAATTGAAATCATTGAAAAGGAAATACGTCCAATCCACCCCAAATGATATCCTAGGATAAACTCATTCTTTTAAATTGAATTCACTTAAATATTTTAGTAATCCTTTAAACCCATATAAATCAACCCATGTTGGCCACTTCATATCCAAAAATAGTCCATAGAATGTACGTGTCTATAGGTTTATTCTTTGGTCTATGAGGATTCGATAACCCAAGCTAAACTACAAGGACCGTTCTACCTTCATCTCTTGGGTAAAATTGAGCGTGATTCACCCTCATGTCACAGACCCAACATTCTCTCGGCACGGTGCCACTATCCATCCCCAAATATCCATCCGTCTCTCATGCAAAGCTCACAGACTATGGAATCCCTCCCCACACAACCCTCGATACCTATTTTTAGAGAATTTTAATGGTCGATCTTGGATGGATACACCTATAGACATTGATCCGGTCAACCTAGAATCTAAAAACACCGTTTACTTTTGAGAATCGAGATCCAAAATCTGAAAATCATCATCTCTACTCGATGAAAGTAAAATCCATTTTTTTCAAAATGATATTTTAAATTTAATATAGTTATTTATTATATTATTTTGAGTTAAAATAAATTTTAATTTGAATAATGGATTTTGTAAATTTAATTTTCATTCATATATTATAACATATTATTGTCCAATGATATTATTTATATTAATTACAACTATTAATGGTTCTTGGAAATCTATATTATATTGTTCAGATTTTTATCTTTAGTTCTACTAGTTTTATTGTTATTTTACAAATAATTAAAAATATAGGACATATCTTCTGGTTTTAAAAATAAAATAACTCACAATGCACATGTCTTTTTCAGAAAAACGTTAGATTTTTATTTTTATGTCATTATATTACCTTTTGAAAAGAATAAATTTTTTTTTAAAACACACTTTATTATTATTATTTTTGAATATTCCTTTTTAATTGTATTTTTTTATAACAAAAAGTTTATTTTATTAATTTTTTATTATATCATGTGTTTTGTATTATTTTTTTTATTTATAAAACATTGCTTTTATGCATTTTTGAATATATCATATATGCTGCACTTTTTTAATGACGCAACATATGTGTTCCTTTTTTCATTGTAAATAATTTATATAATACATTCCATATATGTTTTTAATAAATAATGAGTTTTAAATTTTGGAGATTTAATTGATAAAGCACAATTTATGCTATAAAAGTTAATTAAGCAATCATAGTATAACATTTTCATTCATTTTATTATAATTTTTTATAAACTATCCCAATTTTTTTTGTATATGATTTATTTGCAGTATATTTTCTTATATACATATAAATGTATTATTTAAATATATTAAATATATTTGTAAATTAATTAGTGACTTTTTAATTAATATTTTATTGTAGTGTAATATATATATTCATTATAATATTATTACATAAATCTAATAATATTTTATTGCATTTTAATTAAATGATCAATATAGTTTAAAATAATAATTTAATAATATAGATATAATATATTAATTTATTATAATTAATACACAAACACACAAACACACCCACATATATTGTTTCTTTATATTAAATATATTATCTGTTAATTGATTATTAATTTTGTAAATAATTTACATTTTTATTGTGAAAAATATATATTAATTAGCAAGTTAACATATAAAGTTATTTAATGAAATTTATAATTAAATAAAAATGATAAAAACATTAGATCAAATAATACAATTCAATAATCAATAATAATTTAAATGATTTTAAAAGGACAATTTAATTCTAATTTTAATTTTAAAATTTTGTTTGGTAATTTTTTGTACTATATAAATTATTTAATTGTGTAAAATATATTTCTAAATTAATTATGGATTTCTGTGATTAAATTTTTTTGTAGTTTATTATATATATATATTAAGATATTATGATTTTATGATATTACAATATTAAGATATTAATAAAATATTATGTTTTAATTTTACAATAAAAATGAATGAATGAAAATTTTAAATAATATATATTTAATATGCCAATTTATTATAATTAACATATATATTTGTACATTATATGAAATATATATATTAATTTATTATATAAAATAAACATATATATATATATATTAATGTATTATTGCATTGTAAATTAAAAATTATTTCATTTTAATTAGTATATCGTTTTGGTTAAAGGAATTACTATAAAAATATATATTTAATGTCTAATGGTTATAGATTTATTTGGTGAATCATACATGTATATTTGATCATCATCTCATTATATTTTTACCTAGATGGAATCCACATAGCTATATCCAGGCCCTGAGGATCCAACTCTTCCCACCACATAGTGTGAGCAAAAATAATAATACTTATTGGTTAATGGTGATGAACAGATACTAAAACTCTGTAGGCCCCATAAATTTAACCATGAGAGCTCACCAGAGCCCATCATACCATATTTGTGTCACTCCATGTTCTTGGCGTAGGTAATGTGTATGTATATACCCAATGTTGGTTCACTCATTTCTAATTTGGTTGAGATATAGAGGAAAGAGATGCATAAATTTCATATGAATCAAGGGGGATGATGTTTACATTATAAGATGTATATATATTATTGGGTCTTCCTATGAATGGAGATGTTGTTATAGTTTTGATTCTTTCTAGATGGGATTACGTTTTACGTAGATATTTGGACATACCATTACCAGACACACTACATACCATTAAAAAAGGTAGGTTATGGATGAATTGGATGGACACTGATTTTATCCCAATTCATCCAGATGTGGATAAGGTGAAGTTGTAGAGATATGTAAGATCATACGTATTTTATATTGATCGGTGGAACATTATTTCAGATATTTTTGGATCATATGATCATCTGATGCACCTACAGCAAATTTTATATTTGCAGCGTTCTAGGTGGTATAGTTTGGTTCAGTGTGTCTTCAAAAACTTTATGGAGCTCTTTGTAGGGAATCATTCATAGAGGAGATAGATATAGGTGGTGGTTGTTTTTTATTTTATATTTGTGCATGGATATGATTACCTAAACATATACCTTGGTTTTTCTCTAATTTACATCTCTATACATTGTTCATGGGACCTTTTTCTTGTAGGTAATTCTAAATTTTAATAAATACTATTCATCTAATATCATATTATCTTTATATATTTTTTGAAATTTGGTTACATACAATTCATAGGTGGAGTTACTCAGAGACATATTTATATAGAACATCACATTCCACTTCATATTACTATCATATATATGATTTTAACCATTTATGATGTATTCATGAATCATTATTGATATAAAGTTTTTTCCTATATTTAATAATTGATCAAATTTATTTATCTATGTAGATTAATTCGACACCATGTGTAGGAGAGCTTCTGGGATATCATATATACTATTGTAATTGGGATGCATAATTCTATTAATGTGGTTACAATGATGCATTTTGAAATACTTGAGTGGCGCTAATATGATAGGGTTAGGACATATTTATGATAATAACATCCTATTCTAGTGCCACATAGGTAGATTGCAGTGGTGCATGTTATTCAACTTATTGGATGACAAGATAGAGATTATCATATTATACATGAACTATACATATTCTTGTGGGGTTCATGTGAACAGTATTGTGTCACTTGATATTCAGGAGGAAAGATTCAACATGACCCCCAAACTGAGTAGATGATTTGATATATATGAGTTAACAAATGATTTAATTCTCGTCTTGGAGGGTTTTATTGTACCTTAGTAATTTAATATTATCTCACTTATTAATTCTTTAATATTATTTTTTATTTTTTTTGTTTAATGTATTTTGTTCATTTTGATGGGATCGATGGATTCCATGATATGGTCACACCCAAGACATGATATGTATTCAGTATTGATGAGTTGATTTCAGTTAAAAATTTGATGATAGGTGCGCAACATAGTGCTGAGAGCATCACTCTAATGTCAGAGTGTGGTTCATACTGTGAAACCATTTGACAACATGCCTTTCTCAGTATATCATGCATCGATATGAAATTATATTGACACCAATTTCATTCACATCATTCCACTTCTTAGACCACTTCGTATAACACTACACAACCACTGACTAGAACTTATTCATCATTCATGGCTCCATCTGAGACAATACCAGCACACCCATTTTTAGAGTCTATCACCACTACACATTCATCAAATATTCCTTCTTAATAATACATTGAATCACTAAATATATTCCCCACATACAATAATATATATAGGGGTATTGGTTACACCCCTGAGTTTGATATTGAAACCTCTATGATATCTATAGCTCATATAGTGCCACATTCTATGGATTGGGACTTCATCAGGGGATTCCACTTAGATTTTTTCTTTCATGGATCCAAATACCTTCTGATTTATTAAAAAGAACATACGTGTATGGGATATTGCTTCAATATATTATACTAGACCAAAATATGATGTTATCACACTTGGAAATGTATCTGATTACATCACACCAAGACATGTAACAGACCACACTCCCAATCTTTCTGTATGGACTACTCGATATGAATATAATATCAAAGTGATGAGCAGTGGGACTAGAGTAAACTTACTTACTCATAGAAAAAAATGATTTATAATATTTAAATATTATTGACATCAATATTTTAATTATGAATAATAATATATATTATTTAATAATTATTTTAGTTATTTAATATTTTAAAAAGGAATCTATTTACTATCATTTTTTTTGAATTTAGATTTTTCAAGCACTTATCCCTTAATATTGATGTATTTTCTTCTAACACTCATGAAAAATAATTATAATACAAATTTTATAATAGTTTACATTAATTGGAAATTGTTTTATGTGTTTTTAATTGTAAAAAAAACATTTCATTATTTTAAAGAATGAAACTATTTTTTGGTTGTCTGGGAAAAATGGATGCCCGGTTTGATGCACCGTGGGTTCTTATAATTATAAATTTAACATACTGGTGTTTTCATGTGATTTCATAGGCATATAATCTCATTTATCCAACTATCCCTCTTAAGAGAACATTTTAAAAACATGTATTTTTAGAAAACTCATAATTTTTTATGTTTGAGGACATCACACATAGGATTGAAGTGATGTCCACACCTACATTTCAAAAGTAATTATAAAAGATCTATCATAACATTTATCATCAAGTAGAGATTTTTTATCCTATTTTAACAATAAAAATCACATTTTAGTGTTTTAAATTATTGGATCTTCTTTTTAATCTTCTCAGGAAAATTACACCTCAGTTGGATGCACTGAAAATTACTAAAATTCAGAAATCAATCTGAAATTGTTTACATATGATTTCACATATATATATGATCATTTTTAAAGCTCCAACTCTAGGTAAAACATTTTTAATGAATGTAATTTTTTAAAAAGTCATTTTTTAGTTAGTTAGATGATATCACAAGTTGGATTGACACACTATATAATCATACACATAATAAATTTATAAAACATTCATATGATTTCATGTAAATTGGAGATCATTTTACAGGGTTTTAATAGTCAAACACATATTTCATCATTTTAAATTAGTGAAAAAGAATTTTTAGTAATATTTTGAAAATAACATTTCAGTTTGACATGCTATCATTTCCTATAATTAAATAATCAATCCACAAAAGCTATCATCTGATTTCAAAGTAATATGATCTCATTTGATTAGCTAACTATAACTCCCCAACCCCAGTTACGCGGAGTCGGTGCATTATTACATAACATTGGAATGATCATAATAAAGATCAAATCTCGAAAGATCGATTGGTTTAGTTGCCTTGGAAACATTAAATATATTCATAAAGTTTTTCATTAAATTATAATGTGAAAAACTACTACAACAACATATTGTCTCTATAGTCCACAATATAATCCCCTCATAATATCCCTGAAGGTCATTCATAATTTACTTCTTCACATCCTGGGAAAAATAAAACATAGAAAAGTGGTGAGATCAAATGCCCAGTAAGGATAAATGTATAGAAAAAACATTCATAAATAAGAATAAACATTTAAGGAAATTTATAACTAAAACAAAAGCCTTTTAAACTTGAAAATCAAAATAGTATGGAAAAAATAAAATGAAATAATTCCATTTACTTATTCACATGGATATTCTACTAATCGAATAATCAAATGCAACATCAATAACAACTTTTATAATGATGGAATGCATAATGTCAGACTATCATAACCACATATCCAAGGTCTTGTGCCCAGACTACAAATAAGATTTTTCCAAGGCCTTGTGCCAAACACTAGTTTGTCTCATGAGACCTTCCGATGCATCGATGAGCTATAGCGGGATCCACCTGTCACATATTAAGTCCAATGCATTCCCATGTGAAAAGGTTTAAACATAACATAAACATTCGTATTAAAACTAGCATAAGAAATGTCAATACTTTCACCATAAACTATGAATGGTATAAAAATAGCACATCCACGGTCAAACAAATCACAAAACCATAAATACAATATAGAAGTTTTGTATCATAATAAATCAACTTCAAATAAGCGTAAAATCCATCAAAGGATGTTGACATAGATGAAATCAAAAAAAAATATAGAAAAATCTATTTCTATTTTGAAATAATTTAAGAGTGGTATATTTATAAAATAAAACATTTTCTCTGAAAATAATCTTATAATATTGTAAGGGAAGCTTTGACGATTATATAACGGTGGAAAATAACCACACCCACCGTATAAGTTAAAAAACATTCTTACCTTAATTCTGTCGAAAAGGATTAAAATCACCTTGTTTGGAAAACGACGGAAATATTCATTTATAAAAGTCTTATAAAAAGTCAAAAAAAAAGGTATAAATGACTTTATCTCATATTCTTTTAAATAGTAAAAATGTTTTGAAATACATTTTTAAGAAACATGGATGTGGACGATGAAGATATCCCAGTAGATTATTACGTATAAACAACCTTAGATAATGAATAGATTGTGAAATAACCATTACATTGTACTTTTCCTTGTTTGGGGTAGGTTAATCACCTTTATAATGGTAAAATAATTGTTATTAAATTATACAATAATCATATACATTAATATGATATCATATATGATCTTTTAACATTGATTTGTAAATAATATCTTAGTATTATCATTGTTTCGGGTGTTATCTTACTCGTTTTCTTTGATATTATTTGTTAAGTAATCCATGTTTGTTATAGATAGGATTTATCTTATTAATATCTATAATTATATAAAGTCCTTAAAAATTATTTTTAAATCATAAAATGATAATTATACTTGAATGGATACGCCGAAAAATGAATCTCATCGCGTTCGTGGAGACGGTAGTCCGTACGTACGCACGAGCGAAAATATCATTCTTTTGATATTAAAATAATATATAATTTGATGGTATAACATTTATACAGAATCATTATCATCTAATATTTATTATTTACATGAGTTACGCATCATTATTATACCCATCCAAATAATAATTTATTGAATAACAATTACACCACGACGTGGAGACGGTACGTCGTATGTACACACGTATGGTGACATGTTATTAAAAGGATGGATAGAATACTGAATATGGTTGTACCATATTTATAATAAAATAACATTATATATAGGATACTGGAATTATTATTTTAGAATGGTAATAACAATGAAGGAAGAAGTGGAAGAAGAATGGAACATGAAAAGGGGTGGTGAAATCATTACCTCTTCTTTGGATTCTTCATTTTGATTTGAAACAAACGGCTCTTAAGTTGGATTTCTGACTAAATTAAGGCCTCTAGGTTGATGTTAGGGAAGTTTAGAGAATATTTGGGCAGAGTTTGGAAGAATCAAAAGGCTTTGAAGGTGTGTGTTAATGAGAAGTGGGAGTTCCCTTTTATAAGAGGGGTGATGGGCACCTTTGGAAAATCTAGAAATATTAATTTATAATAAATTCATATTAGGTTTCTAATGGCTATAATGTTTATTATTCAAAGGTTAAGGTGGGGATAGGACGAAAAAAATTCAACCAGTATAATTTATACAGGTTTGGGATACTATATTTACCTTATCATTTAGTTTTAACTATTAGTTAATAAGTTTGACATTTACCATGTCACTATGTATTTTTATAATATATAGTTAATAAACATACTATATACATCCAAGAGACCAACAAGTGGTCCATTAATGATACAACTATCCTTATATAAGTCTTTTGGCCGAACCTTAGTTTATTAGGAATTTAATATCAATTAATAATATAATATCTGTTTTAAAAACTCTTTAATGTCAATGTTTACACTATTCAATAGTTGATTTTTGTGAAACTTATTACAGAATTATTACTTAAAAAAAGTCAATTAAATCAATCCAAATGTGTCATATTATCCTATAAAATTTGTCTAATTCATTAAAAGTCTCAAATTTTATTTATTTGGGTATTTATAATATCAATTATTTTAATTTTTCACTATTATGGTAATTAATGTATCATCATTGTGTCATAAATAAATTACATTATTTGATGTCTAAAAATTATAAATAAAATATAATTATGTAGGAAATATTAAAATATTTCTAATGAATATTTATAATCTAATTTATCTTATTTATAACCCTATATTAAAAATGTTTTAGTAAATAAACATTGATTTTAACTCTTTTATCTCTTCTTTGAATTAAATAGAAATAAATGTCCGAATCTAATACAAGTGGACTTAAATGATAATAATTTATTCCTAAGGATGTTTTTGGTCGAGATAATCTTGTCCAATAGAATTAGGACATGTGTTAGGGTTATATTAATATCATTTTTACCTTTAATTACCCTATTTACTTTTAATTGTTGTAAATACAAGTAAAAAAGTAACTATTCACCAAGAATTATTTTCTTCTCATTGAACAATATATTACTTCTTGATATTAACCGTGTCTCTAAGATTTTCGAAATTCCAATCACAGAAGTGGTAAAATTTTGTTTTATGAAAAATTCAGTTTTTTAACTAACACTTAGTAGTTTCACTATTCATCAAAAATTGAAGTTTTTCAGAACAATGCCAAAATATCACCCTAAGATATAATTGATATTCTGAATTAAAAAATGATGTCTATTTTACAAAATTCCAAACATATAATTTGGATTAATTAATTTATAATTTTTAACCGTTGTCACAACAAATAACGTGTTTTTAAGAAACAATATATACCAAAAGATTGACAATTGTTTAGGTCCAATTTCAAGGTGAAATTAATTCTAATGAACACCATTGGTTAAAATGGTAAAATTATATTCTAAATATACTTTCAAATCACTGAATAGTATAATTTGTCACTGTAATTTATTTTTATTAAAAAATATGGTTTTATGTATTTTTCACTATTCATAAAAATTGGAAGTCCTTAGAAAAATACCAAAATTCATATTAGGATAATATCGATATTCCAAAACCAGAAATGAAGTCCATTTTGAAATATAAAATATATATAATTTCAAAATTTAGGTATTACTATTCATAATGGCCAGTTTGATTGGTTGAGGTGGGTTAGAACTCGATGTTGCGTAAAACACAAGCTATAGTATTATTCAAAAAGAAGCGTACCGTAGAAGCTAGAAATATTAATTTATAATAAATTCATATTCGGTTTCTAATGGCTCCAAAGTTGATTATTCAAAGGATAAGGTGGTTATAGGTCTAAAACCATTAAACCAATAGAATGTAGACATGTTTGGGGTACTATATTAACCTTATCTTTTAGTTTTAACTATTAGTTAATTAGTTTGACATTTACCATGTCACTTTGTATTTTTATATTATATAGTTAATAAACATACTATATACATCCACGTGACCCCCCAAGTGGTCCATTAGTGATACACCAATCATTATATAAGTCTCTAGTCGAACCATAGATTTTTAGGAATTTAATATCAATTAATAATATAATATTTGTTTTAAAAACTCTTTTATGTAAATTTTGACACTATTCAATAGTTGTTTTTTGTGAAACTTATAACAGAATTATTACTTAGAAAAAAGTCAATTAAATCAATCATAATATCACATATTATCCTATAAAATTAGTTTAATTCATGAAACGTCTAAAATTATATTTATTTGGGTATATATAATAACAATTATTTTAATTTTTCACTAATATGGTATTTACTGCATCATCATTCTGTCATAAATAAATTAAATTATTTGATATCTAAAAATTATAATTAAAGTATCATTATGTAAGAAATCATTTTTTTCTCTCTAATGAATATTTACAATCGAATATATCGTATGTATAACCATATATTAAAATTTTTTTAGTAAATAAACATTGATTTTAACTCTTTTAACTCTTCTTTGAATTAAATAATAATAAATGTCCTAATCTAGTCCAAGTATACCTAAATGATAATATATTATTCATAAGGTTGTTTTTGGTCGAGATACACTTTTCCAATAGAATTAGGACATGTGTTAGGTTAATATTAATATCATTTTTACTGTTAGTTATCCTATTTACTTTTAACCGTGGTAAATAAAAGTAAAAAGTTACTATTCACCAAAAATTATTTTCATCTCATTGAACCAAATTTTACTTTTGATATTAATCATGTCTCCTAGATTTTCCAAATTCCATTCACAGAAGCGGTAAAATTCAGTTTTATGAAAAATTCAGTTTTTTAACCACCACTTAGTAGTTTCACTATTCATCAAAAATTGAAGTTTTTCAGAACAATGCCAAAATTTCACCCTAAGATATAATTGATATTATGAATTCAAAAATGATGTCTATTTTAAAAAATTACAAACATATATGTTGCATTAATTAATTTTATAATTAATTCCTTCCGTCACAACAAATAACATGTTTTTAAAAAACAATATATACCAAAAGATTGACAATTGTATAGGTCCAATTTCAATGTGAAATTAATTCTAATGAACACAATTGGATAAAATGGTAAAAATATATTCTAATTGTACATTAAAACAACTCAATAATATAATTTATTACTATAAATTATTTTGATTAAAAAAGTATTTTTTAAGTATTTTTCACTATTCATAAAAAATGGAGGTTCTCAGAAAAATACCAAAGATTTATCTTAGGATAATTTCGATATTTTGAAACCAAAAATGAAGTCCATTTTGAAATATAAAATATATATAATTTCAAAATGCAGGAATTACTATTCATAACAGCTAGTTTTATTGGTTGTGGTGTGTTAGAACTCGATGTTGCGTACAACACACTCTATCGCATTATTCAAAGAGAAGTGTACCGTAGAAGCTTGGGGTGTTATATTCTTCCCTCCTTCAAATAATTCCATCCTCAAAATTTCTAGAATACTACCACATCAAACGACTCGTGTGGTTCTTCATCATAAGTTCCTTGGGTTCCCACGTTGCCTCTTCCATCTTATAGTTTCTCCACTAAACTTTTACCAGATGTGTCGTCCAGTTTCTCAGTACTTGTTCTCTTGTATCAAGAATCCTGACAGGCTCTTCACAATAAGACAGATCGGGTTCCAGTTCTAATTCTTCATAGGTGAGTACATGTGTTGGTTCTGGCATGTATTTCCCTAATAGAGATACGTGGAAGACATCGTGAACTTTGGAGAGACTTGGTGGCATTGCCAATCGGTAAGCTGCAACCCCAATTCATTCTATAATATCGAAAGGTCCGATGTACCTGGGACTCAATTTACCATTCATACCAAAACTTATGACTCCCTACCATGGAGATACCTTCAGGAAAACATGATCACTGACATGAAATTCCAAATCCTTCCTTCAATTATAGGAATAGCTATTTTTCCTACATTGAGCTACTTTGATATGATTTTGGATTACCTTTACCTTTTCCATCATTTCATCCACCAGTTATGGACTTAAAAGTTTTCTTTCACCAACGTCATCCCAACAGGTTGGTGTGCGACATCTCTTTCTGTATAACACTTCATATGGTGCCATCTGAATACTCGAATGGAAGCTGTTGTTATAGGAAAATTCTACCAAAGGTAAATATTGATCCCACATACCCTGAAAGTCAAATGAACAAGATCTCAGCATGTCTTCTAAGGTTGAATAGTCCGTTCTGTTTGTCCGTCTATCTGAGGGTGGTAGGCAGTGCTCAAATGAAGTTCATTATCCATGGATTTCTGAAGACACTTCCAGAATCTTGAAGTAAAATGGGGATCACCATCAGAAACAATCGAGAGGGGTGCTCCATAAAGTCTCACAACTTCATCAATATATAGTCTTTCTAGACGTTCCAGTGGTAGATCCTCTATTATAGCATGAAAATGTGATGAATTGGTAAGATGATCAACAATAACTCATATTTCATCATTCCTTCTAGGAGTCATTGGTAGTCCCATGACAAAGTCCATCGTAATATTATCCCACTTCCACTCAGGTATGGGATGAGGTTGAAATACTCCACTAGGCTGTTGCCTTCCAGCTTTCACTTGATGACAAACCATACATCTTGACACAAAATTGGAAATCTCCCTCTTCATGTTGTCCCACCAAAAATGTTCCTTCAAATCTCTTTACATTTTAATGCTCCCAGGGTGTATAGAGAAATTGGAACTATAAGCATCATCTTGTAATTCCCTTTTTAGATCAGGTATATTGGGAACACAAAGCCTCTTCCCAAATTTCAAAATTCCATCTTCATACACACAATCTCTCAATCTTCCATCATTCACAGCTTTAATCGTCTTTTGAAATTCTTCATCATCGGTCTGAGAAATCTTAATTATTTCTAGTAAAGAAGGGTTGGAAACCATTTGAAAAAGCATTGATGTTTCACGTCCCTGGTTATTCTCATGTCCATCTTCACTAGATCCATGAAAATTGGATCCCTCATATTGGTGAAAACATCATGGTCTTTTCTGATCAAAGCATCTGCCACATTTTTTTCCTTCCCCGGGTGGTAGTGTATCATACAATCATAATCCTTGAGTAATTCAAGCCATCTCCTTTCCCTCATGTTGAGTTCTTTTTGTGAGAAAATATACTTCAAACTCTTGTGATCAGTATAAATCTCACATTTTCCACCATAGAGGTAGTGCCTCCATATCTCCAAAGCAAAGATCACAGCTGCTAACTCAAGATCATGAGTAGGGTAGTTTTTTTCATGAATTTTCAACTGTCGTGATGCATAGGCAATAACCCTATCATTCTTCATAAGGACACAACCAAGTCCTTTCTTCGAATAATCACTATAAATAACGAACCCATCATTCACCGATGGTAGATTCAATATAGGAGAATTGACTAATATTCTCTTCAGTTCATCGAAACATTCTTCACACACTTTTTTCCAAACAAATTTAACCCCTTTACGTGTGAGCTTCGTTAATGGGTTAGCCAATCGGGCAAAATTCAAGACGAAACGTCGATAGTAACCTGCCAAACCAATAAAATTACGTACCGCAGTTATATTCGTTGGTGCTGGCCATTCTTGGATTGCCTTCATTGTAGAATGATCAACAGAGATTCCATCTTTAGAGACAATATGTCCATGAAAAGAAATCTCATGAAGCCAGAATTCACACTTGTTAAACATTCCATATAATTCATGTCTTCTCAGAGTCTTCAGGATAATACGCAAGTGATTTTCATGATCTTCGTAGCTTTTAGAGTATACGAAGATATCATCAATAAATACCACCAAAAATTCATCGAGATACTCCTTGAAAAATCTATTCATCAGATCCATGAATACAGAGGGTGCATTAGTCAATCCAAAAGGAATTATAGTAAACTCGTAATGCCCGTACCTTGTTCGAAATGTTGCCTTCAGAATTTCGTCCTTCTTCACACACAACTGATGGAATCCAGATCGATGTTAAATCTTTGAAAAGTATTTAGATCCATGCATTTGGTCAAATAAATCATCAATGTGAGGTAGGGGATACTTGTTCTTTATTTTTATACCATTGATCTCCCTATAATCGATACATAACCTCATGGATCCATCATTCTTTTTAACGAAAAGAACAGGGGATCCCCATGGAGAAACACTAGGGTGAATAAATCCATTATTACTCAATTCCTCTAGTTGTTTCTTATGTTCGACTAATTCTAGAGTGGCCATTCTATAAGGGGTCTTCGATATAGACCTTGATCCATGAATTAAATCAATGGAAAACTCAACTTCTCGTTCTGAAGGATGTCCTGGAAAATCATCAAGAAACACATCTACATATTCTTTAACAACAACTAAATCTTCTATTCGAATATTCTATTCCTCACCCATAGTCATTTCATTCTCTTCCTCCCCAATAATTGAATTTAGATGAGCTACTAGGGGTAGATCTAGATAAGAATTAGGTGGTGACGATTCTACTCTAAAGATAATGTTTTCCTTGTCATCATCATTAAGAATCATAACCTCTTTATTCTTACAATAAAAATTCGCATCATAGTCTGAAAGCCAGTCAATACCGATGATTATATCAAACTCAATCGTAGGTATGATGATGAGATCAGTAGATAAAAACATATATGTGCTCTAATGGGGACTGATTCACAAAACTTTGTTGCAATGATACTTCCTTTAGGAGTTTTAACTGACAAATCCCTTGTTAAATAAAATTGGAAATATCTAATTTTCTAAGAAAATTGTGAAGATATGAAACAATGCGATGATCCAGAATCAAATAATGCATTTTCTAAACTTGAGGAAACCATTAAATTACCTGCAACCACGTCTTTCGGAGCTTCTACCTCAACATTAGTGATAGAAAAATCTTGGCCTTGATCCCTTGGAATTTTCTGAGATAAGTTCCCCTGACACTTAGGACATTCATTTTCATAATGACCCATCTCCCTACAATTGTAGCACTGAACATTGGTAGCTTCCTTCTTCCCTTTGCAATCACGAGCTTGGTAGCCCTTTTCACCACACCTGTAACAGAATCATGTTCCCTTCAAGCAAGTACTGGGGTGTTTCTTCCCACATTTACCATAGGACGGATATTCAACATTTCCCTTCTTCCGCTTATTTCCATTCCCAGATTGATCAAAAGAACTCTTTTTCTCTTGCTTTTCTTAAAATTCATAAGACATAGAGAATTCCTTTTCGGTCTTGATAGCACATGAGACAATGTCTTCAAACGATGAGAAGGATTGTGATACTAATTCTCGACAGAGAAATGGTTTTAACCCATCAAAGAAATGATCAATCTTACTTCATGGGTTACGTATATAATCTCTAGCATACCTTTCTATCCTTGTAATGTTAGCCTCATAATTTGTGACATTCTCATCCTCCTTTTGTCTCAAACTCAGAAACTGCCTTTCCATATCTGCTCGATGGTCGTGAGGAAAGTATTTTTCTAAAAACAGATCTTTCAACTACCTCCATTTAATATTTGATACTTCATCATCTTCCTTTTTATTTTGAATCAATGACCACCATTGATCAGCATCTATAGTGAGGCGGTAAACTGACATGATAACTTTTTCCCTATCACTACTCCCCAAATCCTGAAATATTTTCTCTAGGGAAAATATCCATTGCTCAGCTACTAAGGGATTTGTACTCCCATTGAACATTGGTGGTTGTTGCCTCATGAAGCGATCTAACATTGATCCTCCACGATGTGGATCAGGGTGCTCTATACGGGTAAGGTTATTATTCATAACCTGAGAAAGTTGTCTCAGTATGGTGACTAGCTGATCAGAACCAGTTTCATCACCAGCTCCACTATAATTATCTTGAGTAGGAGGAAAATCCCTACATGGAGAGCATGCATTGATATGGTTTCCATTTCATCCACTAGGATCCATTTCTAAACAATGGCATAAACTAGATCAGTTTATGAATCAAAATACATAATCCCATACTTATAAAACACTTAACATAAATTGAACAATTCATGGATATAATCCATAATCATTAAAATGTTTTCTTTGAGAAAGTATATACTCATAAACCCTTCATAATGATTTGTAATGAAAATTAGAGTTTTCCTAAGCATATCCCCCGGGAGTATCGTAAACAAGAGTGCAGCATGGCCCATTGTCGTGCACCAGTTCCCGTTCGAGTCTAGCTCAAAGCGGTGTTTTCGGGTTTTACCCCTAGGTACATCTGTGCCAGACCCGCCTCTACCTTCTCATATCCAGACAAGGATGTATTGTTTGGAAAACTCACAAAATCTCTACAATACCAAATTTCTAGGAATTTATTCTATACTAATCCTCAATGTTCATCTTAGGTCTACGTGCTCTAATCAGAGTTTATCTAAATCTAGCTTCCATGGATTGTACTAAACTTCCTCTGATACCAACTGTAACACCCCGATCCCAGTTACCCAGAGTCGGTGCATTATTACATAACATTGGAATGATCATAAGAAAGATCAACTCTCGAAAGACAGATTGGTTAAGTAGCCTTGGAAACACTAGATATATTCATAAAGTTTTACATTACATCATAATGTGAAAAAATACTACAACAACATATTGTATCCACATCCCACACAATTATCCCCTCATAATATCCCTGATGGTCATTAATAATTTACTTCTTCACATCATGGGAAAAATAAAACATAGAAAAGCGGTGAGCTCAAATGCCCAGTAAGGATAATAGTATAGGAAAAAGATTCATAAATAAGAATAAACATTTAAGGCAATGTATAACAAAAACAAAAGCCTTTTAATCTTGAATTTCAACATAGTATGGCTAAAATAAAATGAAATAATGTCATTTTATTATTCACATGGATATTCTACTAATCGAATAATCACATTCCATATCAATAACCACTTTCATAATGATTGAATGCATAATGACAGACTATCATAACCACATAGCCAAGGCCTCATGCCAAGACTACAAATAATATTTTTCCAAGGCCTTGTGCCATGACACTAGTTTGTCTCATGAGACTTACCGATGCATCGAGGAGCTATAGCGGGCTCCACCCGTCACATATTATGTCCAATGCATTCCCATATGGAATGGTTTAAACATAACATAAACATTCATATTAAAACTAGCATACAAAATGTCAATACATTCACCATAAACTATGAATTTTATAAAAATAGCACATCCACAGTCAAACATATCACAAAACCTTCAATACAATATAGAAGTTTTATATCATAATAAATCAACTTCAAATAAGCGTAAAATCCATCAAATGATGTTGACATAGATGAAATCAAAACTTTTTTTTAGAGAAATATCTCTTTCTATATTGAAATCATTTAAGAGTCATATATTTATAAAATAAAAAATTTTCTTTGAAAATATTCTTATAAACTTTTAAGGGAAGCTTCGACGATTTTTTAATGGCTGAAAATAACTGCACCCTCCGTATAAGTTAAAAAACATTCTTACCATAATTATGTCGAAAAGGTTTAAAAGCACCTTGTTTGGAAAACGGCGGAAATATTTCTTTATAAAACTCTAATAAAAATTCAAAAAATGGTATAAATGAATTTAACACATATTATTTTAAATAGTAAAATCTTTTGAAATACATTTTTAAGAAACATGGATGTGGATGATTAATAGATACCAGTAGATTATTACGTATAAACAACCTCGAATAATGAAGAGATTGTGAAATAACCCTTACCTTGTAATTTTCCTTGTTTGGGGTTGTTTAAACTCCTGTATAATGGGGAAATAATTGTTATTAAATTATAAAAGAATCATATACATTAATATGATATCATATATGATCTTTTAACATTGATTTGTTTTTAATATCTTAGTATTTTCGTTGTTTTGGGTGTTAACTTACTCATTTTCTTTGATATGTTTTGTTACATAATACATGTTTATAATCAATAGGATGTATCATATTAATATCCATAATGATATAAAGTCCTTAAACATTATTTTTAAATCATCAAATGATAATTATACTTTAATGGATACGCTGGAGAATTAATCTCATCGTGTTCGTGGAGACGGTAGTCCGTACGTACGCCCGAGCGAAAATATCATTATTTTGATATTGAAATAATATATAATTGGATGGTATATCATATATAAAGAATCATTATCATGTTATATTTATTATTTACATGTGTTACACATCATTATTATACCCATCCAAATAATAATTTTTTGAATAACAATTACACCACGACGTGGAGACGGTAAGCCGTACGTACGCACGTATGGTGACATGTTATTCAAAGGATGGATAGAATACTGAATATGGTTGTACCTTATTTATAATAACATTACATTATATATTAGATATTGGAGTTATTATTTTATAATGGTAATAACAAAGAAGGAAGAAGTGGAAGAACAAAGGAACTTGAAAAAGGGTGGTGAAATCATTACCTCTTCTTTGGATTCTTCCTTTTTATTTGATCAGAAGGGCTCCTTAGGATGGATTTATGACTAATGGAAGGCCTCTAGGATGACTTTAGGGAAGTTTATAGAGTATTTGTGTAGAGTTTGGCCGATCCAAAAGGCTTTGAAGGTGTGATTTAATGAGAAGGGGGGGTGCCCTTTTATAAGAGGGGTGAGGGGAACCTTTGGAAAAGCTAGAAATATTAATTTATAATAAATTCATATTCGGTTTCTAATGACTTAAAAGTTGATTATTAAAGGTTTAAGGTGGTGATAGGTCTAAAACCATTAAACCAATATAATTTAGACAGGTTTGGGTTACTATATTACCCTTATATTTTAGTTTTAACTCTTAGTTAATTAGTTTGACATTTACCATGTCACTTTGTATTTTTATATTATATAGTTAATAAACTTACTATATACATCCAAGAGACCCCCAAGTGGCCCATTAATGATACACCTATCATGATATAAGTCTCTTGGCCGATCCTTATTTTTTAGGATTTTATATCAATTAATTATATAATATTTGTTTTAAAAACTCTTTTATGTCAATTTTGACACTATTCAATAGTTGATTTTTGTGAAAATTATAACAGAATCATTACTTCGAACAAAGTCAATTAAATAAATAATAATATGTCATATTATCCTATAAAATTATTTTAATTCATTAAAAGTCTCAAATTTTATTTATTTGGGTATTTATAATATCAATTATTTTAATTTTTCACTATTATGGTAATTACTGCATCATCATTGTGTCATAAATAAATTAAATTATTTGAGGTCTAAAAATTATAAATAAAATATAATTATTTAGGAAATCTTTTTATCTTTCTAATGAATATTTACAATCATACTTATCATATGTATGACTTTATATTAAAAATTTTTTAGTAAATAAACTTTGATTTTAACTCTTTTTACTCTTCTTTGAATTAAATAATAATAAATGTCCTAATCTAATACAAGAGGATCTAAATGATAATATTTTAATCCTAAGGTTGTTTACGGTCTAGATATACATTTAAAATAGAATTAGGACATGTGTTAGGGTAATGTTAATATCATATTTACCCTTAATTACCCTATTTACTTTTAACCTTTGAAATTAAAAGTAAAACGTTACTATTCACCAAAAATTATTTTCATCTCATTGAACCACATTTTACTTCTTGATATTAACTGTGTCTCTTGGATTTTCGAAATTTCATTCACAGAAGCGGTAAAATTAATTTTTATGAAAAATTCAGTTTTTTAACTACCACTTAGTGGTTTCACTATTCATCAAAAATTGATGTTTTTCAGAACAATGCCAAAATTTCACCCTAAGCTATAATTGATATTCTGAATTAAAAAATGATGTATATATTAAAAATTCCAAACATATAAGTTGCATTAATTAATTTTATAATTAATTCCCGTTGTCACAACAAATAACGTGTTTTTAAGAAATAATATATACCAAAAGATTGACAATTGTTTAGGTCCAATTTCAAAGTGAAATTAATTCTAATGAACACCATTGGATAAAATGGTAAAAAGATATTCTAATTATAATTTAAAACCACTCAATAATATAATTTATCAATATAAATTATTTTGATTAAAATAGTTGTTTTTAAGTATTTTTCACTATTCATAAAATTGGAAGTTCTCAGAAAAATACCAAAAATTCATCGTAGGATAATTTTGATATTCCGAAACCAAAAATGAAGTCCATTTTGAAATATAAAATATATATAATTTCAAAAGGCATTTATTACTATTCATAACAGCTAGTTTGATTGGTTGTGGTGTTTTAGAACTCGGTGTTGCGTACAACACAGGCTATCGCATTATTCAATGAGAAGTGTACCGTAGAAGCCTGGGGTGTTACACTAACCCACTATGGGGAATGTTTTTAAGGATAATTTTTTAAGGAACTTCTAATGTATTCCTCTTGATCACATAACACATTTAATTGATGCTCTATATACCCACACATATCAAAAAAATCTAATATAACTATCATAATATATTATGGTAATCGGAGAACATTTTCTATGGTTTTAATAGTCAAAGACGTGTTTTAGAATATTAAATTATTGAAATAACATTTTCAGAAATCTCTAGAAAAAAAACCTTGGATTTATGCATCATCAGTTATGGTTGCACCCAAATTTACCAATGTATTATGGTGTAAGCTGCCTCTTGTATAAAAACATGTTTTATCGAACCCTTAGAGACCAAATAAGTGACCTAAAGAAACAAATGTTCTATGGAGGTGATTTGGATATTATGTGTCCAGCTTTGGTTCAAATTTATTGGATTATTGAATATTATTTATAACTTAATTGAATTCAATTAATATAATGTGTTGATCCCAGAAAATCACTTGGGGTTGATTGGATGGATTCATTTTTATATTATTTCAATTTCATTAACTTGAGAAAAATTAATTAAATAAAATAAATATAAACTAATCAATTATGGTTTAACACCATCCCAAAAATTTAATAATAATCTATACACATGATGTATCATCTTAATGAACACTCTAGGGTAAATAATATTATTATCACCTGAAATGTGTTGGGAAAAATTCAATAACGATGAAGAAGAATGAAAATATTAAAATAATGAAATAAAATAAAATAATTGATTAAGAATCCTTAAATTAGAAATTATATCCAATCCATCACCATGATACTTCCTTCGATCAAAACATTATATGGTTATCCCCCCACTAATTCTATTCTATCAATGGAAGTTATTAGTAGACTCATGAGGGTCGAATTGAGGAAGAAAAGTAATGAAATAATGATACCTCCATCGTTGTGTGATGAAATTCACAAGGATTGTTGTGAAACAGTTCACACATTGATTCAATGGCATCAACATAATAGTTAAAATAATAAAAATAATAGAATATTAATAATAAATTTTATAAATAAATTATGGTTAATGAAAAGAATACATGAGAAAAATTGATGAAGTGATTACAAAATGAATAATGGAAATTAAAATTGAAATAAAAAAATTGGATGTTAATTCCCTTAACTAGTATCTACTTATATAGGAATATTATAAGCATTAGGTATGCTATAAACAATTAGTTCCCTCCCATTAATTAGGACGGTAAAAAGATGGGTGAGAATAAATGAAATTTGATGTTTCAACGTTAATAACAAAAATAGGAGAAGATTTATCCCTCCACTGAGCACTAAGATAAGTGATTTTATATGTGATAATAATTGATTGTAATAGATTATAAATATATTAATCATGGTTTCCTCTATTATATTTCAAAATTTCATTATAATTGGTTTAGTTTATTGGATTTTATACTTGAAATGGTGGTCTGTCTTTATGGGTGTTCAGATCTAGCCACACATTTAATCTTCATATTTTACTTCCTTGATCATCATGAAAAATTAAGAATTAGCTCTGGCCAAAATTGAATGAAATGATTCCCCAAATTTTCTATTTCTAAATTTAAAATTTTAGATTCATTGGGGTTATATTGTGGTCCCCAATTTTGTTTGTTGGGACTTATGCACGTTATGCTGTGTTTAGAAATTTCCATCATTCATTTACAGACATCACTATATTCACTTGGGATTTATTCATATATACTAAAAAATGAAAGAATAAAATTGATCAACAATATCAAAAAATATAAAATTAAATTAATTAATAAAATTAATTCCACAAGTAGATAATTGACTGGTCCCATATTTTCACTTCAAACACTAATTTCACATGTGATGGGAAATTGAGTTCAAATTACGAAATGCACTAAAAATTATTTTTATAAACTTTGAAAAAATTTAATATTTAAATATTAACAATTAATAGTTTCCACTTTCTGTGGAAAATCGCTCCCCCAATATGATTTTTTTATTATTGTGAAAAATGAATCTCAAAAATATGAAATCGAATTCCCCTTTCCAGTAACATGATCACACACGATGCACACAAAATGACATCATCATGAAAAATATTAAAACCAATAGAAATAATTTTACACAGGCTTGTTTCATAAGAATATTCCATTCCCAAGACCATTCCTTTTTTCAAATAAGACCTCAAATTTCATCCAATTAAAATTATGCATGATGATGTGTTGTGTATCACAAAAGGCATGAGGCTCATTTTCTTATTCAAGGGAAAAATGGATGAGGTAGGTGGAAATCACATTAAACCTTATGATGAGTATCCAATTTCATTTATTTTTCCATTTGTTAAATGTTTTTGGTTTATTATTTTGAACGAAAACAGAGATGAAAAGACCAACTATAGGATATAAAACTATGGATTCATGATTCCCAAGTGTCGAAGAACACAAATTTTCTCAATTACATGGACTAAAATAGAGTTTTATGTCAAAATTTGGGTAGTAAAACTATGGGTTTTGGATCCACATGTTCCAAATTACATGAATTTGTACAAAACATTTCAATATGAAATCTTTTTTTTCTGTTTTTTCATTTTTTTGATACTCAAATTAAACTAAAAGAGACCCCAAAAACCATTCTATGTTAAAAGGTTCCCATGAAATCAAATTTACACACAAGATCCAATTTATTTTCATTGTGTAATTTTTTTTGGTTTCATGATTTTTCATCATGATTTATTTTAGTGATAATTGTGTGTTAACATTTTTCTTTGTAAAAGGGAATTCGATTTCATATTATTGAGATTTATTTTGATCAGTACTAGAAAAACTCAAGTTGGGGGTGTGATTAGCCACTGAAAGTGGAAACTATTAATTGTTATTATTTTAATATTAAAGTGTTTCAATGTCGATAAACATAAATTTTAGTGAATTTTATAATTTGTACTTATTTTCTCAAAACATGTGACATTAATGTTTAAAGTAAAAATAAGGACCAAATCAACTATCTTCTTGTGGAATTAATTTAATTAATTACTTTAAATTTTTTTTTTTTTATATTATAGATTAATTTTATTATTTTATTTTTTATTTTATTATACATGAATGAATCCCAATAGAAGATAGAGATTAAGAATTATTAAATGAGAAATAAAATCCATTACACCCTCTCTAAAATCCCTTGTATCAACCCATTATAGGGTTATACCTCCATTTATTCTATTCCATCAATGGAAGTTGGTAATAGACTCATGAGGGCATAATTTTAGAAGAAAATTAATGAAATAATTATCACTCAACCGTTGTATGAAGAAATTCACAAGGATTAGTGTTAAACATTTCACAAAATGATTCAACAGTGTCCACATGATATTGAAAAGAATAAAAATAAGATAATAAGATGAATAAAAGTTATTACTAAATGATGGTGAATGAAAAAATCACATGAGAAAAATTGGTGATGCTATTACACATGAAAACGAGAAATTATAATTGAAAGAAAAACATTGGATACTAATTTTCATCCCCAAAAGATCATTATATTAGAATATTATGAGCTTTTGGTATGCCCACTAATAATAAATTACCACACTATTAATTATATGATTCCAATGGTTGGTGAGAATAAAATAAATTCGATGTTTCAATGTTGACCACAAAATAGGACCGCATTCACCCCCTCTTGGAATGAAAGTAAGTGATTGTATATGGGAGAAAAATTGATTGTAGTAGAAGGGAAATATATTATTTGAGGTGTCCTATATAAACCAAATAAATTTCCTGAAATTTGGTTTAGATGTTTGGATTTTAATATCATAATGGTGGGGTGTATTTAGGGGAGTTCAAATCTGGCCATAAATTTAATATTCATCTTTGACTGCCTGGATCATCATGAAATTTTCAGAATTAGCTCCATACATAGTTGAATAAAATGATACCCATTAATTTATATTTATACAGTTAAATTTTTATCTTCACTGGGTTTGTATTGTGAGCCCCACTTTTGGTTGATGGGCCTTAGGCCCATTATGCTTTTTCCAGAAAATGTATGCATTCATTTCCAAAAATCATTATCTTCTATTGGGATTAATTCATTGATCTTAGAATAAAAAAATGTTACAATAAATGTGATCAGTCATATCAAAAAATATTATTTTAAAATAATTAATAAAATTAATTTCACAATCAGAATATTTATTACGTCCAAATTTTCAAGTTAAAAATTATTTACACATGTGATGAGAAATTGAGTTCAAATTATATAATTCACAAAAACTAATGTTTATAAACATTGAAACAATTTATTATTAAAATATTAACAATAAATATTATCCACTTTCAGAGTCTAATAATGTTCCTAAAATTAAGAAAACCGTATAATGTTGTTTTAGTGTGATTTCACATCAATCCAAGACCATTTGGTTAGCTCACCCTCTTGGGCACATGTTTTTAAAGATCAACATTTTCTCAGAACTCATAATTTAGTCCATTCGAGAACATCACACATTGGATTTAAATTCAATATAATATCTCACATGAAAGAAAATTATAATACATTTTCCCTAATATTTCACTTCAATTATAGATAATTTTATATGGATTTAATAGTAAAATGATTTTTTTGGGTTTTATATTACAAAAAATTAGTTTTTAGTCATATTTGAAAAAAATACACCATGGATTGAAACATTCTTGGTTTCTAAAATTTTATAATCAATCTAATATTTTTGTTCTATGATTTCAAAGAAATCCAAGATCATTCATCTAGCTCTTCCTCCGTATTGCCCATTTTTAAGGACTTTCATTTTCAATAAAAAACTTATTTATTCAGTTCAAAAATATCTCATTTCTGATTTATTATTTATCCACTCACACAAATTAAAAATAATAATAAATATTTTATAATATTTTAAATCACTTGGATGTTTTTAATAGGTTTTAATAGTAAAATTCACGTTCTAGAGTTCTAAATTACTGAAACTTCATTTTAGGTCATCTGAGTGAATAAAAAACTCAGTTTGACAAATCATCAGGTCCTATATTTAAAAGATCAATATATGTTAGTTTTAATGAGACCAAAAAAATATTTTATATCATTTTTATAGATCACCATTGGTGGAACACATATTTAAAGCCTATAATTTTCTAATAACTCTTCATTTATTCTATTAAATCACAACCCACGTCCGAATAACGGGCCGTATGATCACACAAAACAAGAATAATTGTAATATAGAATAATTTATGTTTTATTTTCAATTGGAGATTATTTTATATGTTTTTAAAAATCAAATATAAATGATAGAATTTTGAATTAGTAAAAGTAATTTTTTTCAGTTCTATTGAGAAAAAGGAACCTCAAATTTATGAGAAGTAGGCTCATAAAATTCAAAAATAAATCTTAAAATTGTTTCCTATGATTTCCGTGACATCTCAATTCATTTTTTCAGCTCCCCCTCTATGGTTCAAATTTTAAAAAAAAATATCATTTTCTAAAAACTCTTTATTTATTTAGTTCAAGGAAATTACACATTTGATCGACAGTCCTATTGATCTCACATGTCGAAAATAACTATAAAAGATATTTTATTCTATTTAATGATAATTAAATATTTTTTTCTAGGGTTTTAACCATCAAACACATGTTTTAGCATTTTGAATTACTAATACTATGATTTTGATCCTCATGGAAAACTTTCACCTCTATTTGATGCACCACATGTTCATAAAAAATTAATGGTAGTTGTTTTATGATTTCATTACAATCCGAGCTAATTTTGCCAGCTCACTAAATGTGACACTCATTTTTCAATACCATCATTTTCTAAAAACTATTTACTATATTTAAATTTGGTGACTTTGAAAACCTATAAAAATATAAACTATAAGAAAAATTCAAATGATTAATTATAAATTAATTAAAAATATAAGAAATATTTGAAAATAAAAAAAATAAATAATAGATATAAAAAACCAAAATAAATTTACATTTCACAAACATTATTGATTAAAAACATAATATTTACAAATTAAAAAATTTTATTCTTATAAAATATAGTATAAAGAAAATCTATATGAAAGTTTAAACATTAATTGTGAAAAAAATTAATTGAAAATAAAATGAATTTCAAAAAATAATGAACAAATGATTTTAATTTTCACAGAATAGTATGGTATAAAAATAATTAATTAACACAATGCTTATAATTTAAAAAATAAATATTGTGTGCCCTTGAAATTAGTTGTCATCAATATTTTTTTATCTTTTACTGTTTTCTCTACTTATTATATGTCTAATCCTTTTTAATATTCACATAGATTTCTCTTATAGTTTATATTTTATAGGTATCCAATGTCTCCTACTCAAAACATTATTATGTTTCAAGTAGGTGACTTTGAAAGACGATAAATTTTGAACTAAAAGATAAGTATAAATAAAATAAAAAACATAGATCAATCATATCTGAAATAGTTGAATATTAGAAAAATATAATAAATAAAAAAAGAAAAAATAATTTACTTGACATAAACATTATCGATTAGAAACATTACATTTACAATTCAAAAAATGCATTCGTATGAATTATAGTATAAATAAAATACATATGAAGTCTGAAACATTAATTGTTCAAATGATGATTATTTGAAATTAAAAGGAATGTAAAAAATAAAAAATTATAATTTATAATTATGATATTATTGTAAAATATTATAAATTGCATTTTTTTATAAAAAGTAATTTTATTTTAAAACATTTAAAAAATTCTCCATAATAATTATGAATAATGATGTGAATAATTTCTTTCTTAATGATACTAATAAATTAATTACTACTAATATATAAATTAAATTATGAATAAATTTTAATAGAGGAAATATAATTATTCATAATAATGTTATTTTGAAAATATATAATATATTTATTATACATTTACAATATCCATAATAATAATAATACTAATATTTTAATAATAAAAAATAATAATTAATTTTTCAAATACTTTATAGAATATAATTATTTAGGTATTAAATAATACAAAATAACAATGTAATTAATAATGGTATTAATTTTGAAAAATCATTTTTTCAAAATTATTTTACAAGCATAATTATTCTTTAATATTAAAAATAATTAATGATAAAATTATTGTAATTTTTTAACAATTAAATAAAATATAAATCATTTTAAGAAATAAAAAAATTATCTATTATATTTAATAATAATTTTTTTATTTTTTTTATTTTTTATCTTTTGTAATTAATAGAATTTTTTTATTAACTAAACTAATAATAAAATAATTAATATTCATTAGATTAATAATTATTAAAAAATTTAATATACAATTATATATATATTTTTATATAATTTATATTCACTATTAGAAATTTTAAATAACCAAATTTTTATTATTAATTACATATCCATCACATTACTTATAAATAGTAAAATAATATTTTTTTTATTTATCATATATATGTGCTTATATATAAACCAAACAAAAAAATAGTTTTTTAAGAAAAACTAGCAGTCGGTGTTTTTCAGAAAAATTGACTTCTTGAATATTTTTCTTTAGAAGGACCTCTTTAGAATGATTCTTCTTAAGTGAATTTTTGCAAAAGATGATTTTATATTTATTGACTTCAATAATGAATATTTGTAGGAAGAGTTATTTCAAAAGATTCTCATTCTTCAGCAAACCCACCCCCTATTCCAAATGGTTTATTAGGAAATTTTTTCCAGGACTCTATATATTATATATTTGTTTTTTATTCATTTGTATTTTAACAAAATTGTTAGAAAGAAAATATTATTAAAAACCCCAGAACTGATGGATTTGGAGGATTTTGCCTTTTCTCTTTCCCCCTTTTAGTCACATTAATATTTCTATGGGAATTAATAGGAGGCCACCATTATCCTAATTTGTAACCCATTATGGAAAACAATATTTATGTTCATAAGGATGGATAATGAAGCGATCCAGGATTTTAATAACAACCCGAATGCTATAGAAAAAGCCTTCACCAAGAAATCAAGATTCCCATGAAGGCCTAAATCATGGACTAAAATGGATAGCATTAAAATAATCCTATAAAGTCAATTCAAATCATTCCTCTTTATCCCCACACACCCCTTATATTATTGTGGCTAATGAAATTGAAGATACTATAATTAGAAAAAACAATGAAAAAATGATCAAAATGATTCATGTATTGTTTTTGAAATATAAAAACAATCATAGAGGGTAAGATTTATAGATGATTTATATTGGAGAAGATGGTTAGACATATGTTGAATATGACTATAATTATCATAATTCATTTTCATTTAATATCCCACTTCCAATACTATATCATGATCATCTACATGTTGGGGTTTGTGAAATTTATGTTAATGTTTTCTAATTTAGATGCATGTTTAATATGTTGTTTTTATTTAATAAATACTGGGATTATTTACATATGTGTGCTCATATTTATCCACTACTTCTTTTCTGAGTTGCTAGGAATTTAATTCAAGGTTACCCTTGACTATATAAAATTTTCACATTATGCACACCCACCCACTCTTCTTGGTTTCTATCAGCCTATTCATTTTTAGGTATGGTGCTTCTTTTTCTATCACTCAATTAGTTATAGCTTATGTACTTAGGGTAGCAGGATCGATTTCACTAAGAGGACAACCACAATAATTGGGAGGATTATCTGGTTCACATAAAATTTGGCAGGAGGCGACTTTTGGTTGCGCCCCCTGGTTCACCAAAAGAGTGGAGATGGAGAAGTTTTCCTCGTTTTGACATGTCTCTTGATGAAGAGTTTGGAGTGGCACCACAACATTTTTTCCTCATTTTATGTGAGATAGGAGAGACCCATCATATTGTTTTTCTATTCTATTGTGGTAATGTAACAATGGATAGATTGGATTTGGAGAGGAAAAAGTTCTTGACCATGTCCCTAGAGGAAGAAGAGTCTGGTTTGTGTGGACTTAGATAGCAGCAGAGCACTTAGAATGTGGTGACAGATGATCCGGGAATTTAGTGGCATACTTACATGAAATAGATAAGAAATACGAGTTTATAAGGGTGAGATTCTTGGTTTTATGGAGGAGGTATTAGAGATATTTATTGAGAATATAGAACTAGATGAACTAGACTTGACTACGTCGATGTCTGGAAATAGTATATATGATTTGAAAAAGGTGACACCAAATGACCTGTAGAGTTGGGTGTCAGTCCATTCTTATTTCATTATCAACTGATTATCCATAATTGTATGAGATGTTTCTTTTCTACTTCATTTACACAATTCATATTTTATAGTAGAAAACTCTTGATGGCTCTGCCATTTACACGTAGAAAATTTGGAAATGAATGTCACATGACAATTTCCCATTTAATTATTTCAACATTTTTTCATTGAGAAATAATACTGAATATTAATACATTTTTATTTATTGATAATTCTGTTTTTATGATTATTTATTTATAAATATTATATTGAATAATTTTTATCCTTAGTTTTTTTCATTAGTTTTTGTTTCCTGCATTGTATCTTACCGAGTTTATTCTTTATGATTTCAAATATGTTTTTTAGTTTTTGAAATACATTAGTGTAGAATAAAAAATTATATTCTCATAGTATTGGATTATGATTTTTATTATTATCATCATGTTGAAAATATCCTATTATGTTTATGGGTGTTATAGCAAGCATTACTGTTCATTTAACCATGTATATGTGATTCTATTTAATGGTGTTGTATATCATTTGTTCATTAATGATTTTGTATTTTTTTAGAAGAACTATGTTTATGTTTTTTGAATTATGTTAATAATATCAGAATTATAAACAGATTTTTTATATTCTAAATTTTGGGATTCTACAATCCAATTTTATACCCAATGGATTCTGGATATTAAATGATGATTATATTACACAACACAACCCCAAAATGATGGTATCAAAGCCCAATTATGTAAAATTTTGGGATTTTTGAATTTAGAATAGATTATTCGTTGAGATAAATAATTCTCTTAGCGGTTTTTCATTTTATAATGATTTTATTTTTTTCATTCATTTTGTCTAGTTATTCTCTATGGTTGTAATTTTTAATATTCATCTGAGAGTATTTTTTTTATTGTTTCCCTATTCTCTTTTCCTGTAAGAGCCCTAAAGATGAATTTTGGTTGTTGGTATATATGAGTCCCACTTGTTTCGGGGTAAGGAATGGTTTTATGCAAGGTTGGTCTTGGTTAGAGTGCCTCAGTTAGTAGTGGTGTGTGTGGAAGAGTCTGTCCAATTGTTTTGTGTCCATTGTTATTCATTTATCCTTAGGAGAGCACGGTTAAATTTATATCTAGTTAATTAATCTTTACTATGTTCTATATGGATTTAGTGCCTCATTTTTATTTTCAATTGCAAGTGGTGATGGGGATTTTGTAGTATTGGGTTTTGTGTTAGTGTTTGAAGCTTGGTTGGTCAACAATCTATTTTGGCCTTTCTAATTCAACCCATTATTGCCTTGAAATGGGTTTCATGTGAATTTTGAGCCTTATGTTTTCAGGATGGTAGACTAGGATGTGACTTCATAGTTTTTATCTTGTTTATCTATGATCTCCAAAGTTTCTTTAATCATATATTTTCCCCATTTCAAGTGATTTGTAGTGGTACCTAGTTGTTGAGGATGCCCTCTTGTTCACATAGATTAGGAAAACTGATCTCACTAGGTGGAGATTCCAAAATATCTTTAAGGATAATTTTTTTCCAATATTAAAATATCTCATAATGGTTTTTATCTTTGTGGAGTTTCTCATCATGAGGAGTGTCTTGGTTCAAACTGATGGTTTATGTGTCCTATCCTTCGTGTTCTTGATTCTGGTGGAGACTATTGTTGGTTTTAGGCACATGAGAAGCATTCAATGGTGGGTGATAAATAAAATTTCTTATAGTAATCGTTGCTCAATACTATGAGCATGTATCTTTCACGTAAATTTTATAATTAATTTATTTAATATATTAACATAAAAATATATTGTCATATGAACATTATTCTATGATGAATGTTGATTGACTGAAAATACCCTTTCAGATTACCTTCATGCACTATGAGAATCCATGGATTAAATCCCACTAGTGGTGATCTATATGTTCTCCTATGATCTCTAATAAACACCACTCAATCTATGGGTTCTAGTGTGGTGAGTTAAATGTCATATGTTGTTTGTTTTGGATTTCTTGTTCTTTAGTCTTGAATAAATAACTCTTCAACTACACATTAGTGAGAGGGAGATAGAATGAGGAGTTGAGAGAGAATTCATTGTGTACAACAACTCTCTATTCTGAATTTTTTGATTCTCTACAAAATATAAATAATAGTCTATTTATTTTATTAGGATTTAAGTTAAAATATTAATTAATTTCATAACATCCTTTAAATAACATTTATTAACTTCAATTAATCCCATGCCGCATAATAATAATTATATATAAATTTTATTTTTGGCATGGTCCAACTTGCACAATAAAAAATATTATATAAAGGTATTGTTAATTAATATTTTTCAATATACTCATTCTTGGTCTATTCAAAATCCTCTATAATTTATTAAACAACCTTAATAATATTTTATTTATAAATATATATTTAATTAAAATCTAGAAAAAAAATATTTATTAAAATATTCAATAAATATGTTAAATATTTATTTAATTTATGTGATCAATATAAATTGAATATAGTAATTCTTATGAATTGAGAATAATAATTATACCATTAATTTAAATAAATTATAATTTAATTGAGATCAACAGAAATACTTAGTGTGTGAATATCTAGGATTCTATCTTGTGGGAATTTTGGGGGATTACCTAAAGTCCAAGATTACTCTCTAGAAATGGGTCAAGGTACCCAATATAAAGAATATAATATTTCAAGATCAGAAACCACAAATGAATTCTAACTATGTAGTAAAACCACTTTGTCACAATATCTCATCTAGTAGGTTGCACATCTATGTCACTATCATATTTTCACGATATGTCTTTCTTTGACTGTTTGAAATAATCATGTCATTACACCATATCCATGGAATTTAATGTTATGGTTCTTTTCCCATCAATGGGTCGGGATATTATATTTCATAAAGTTGGATAGGAAAAATTCTTTCTCAACTTATTCATTAATGACATGTCAATCATGACACATCCAATATATCAAACTTCTCCATGAATTGATATCATCATGGTTTATAAAATTCATCTAAGTAAAAAAGTTGCAACATGCATTAGTAATATTCTTAAAGGTTAGGGAAAATCAAATAAGATCATTTATTGGAATATTCAATGACACAGAAACATGTGTAATTCATACTGGTGGGTGTTTTCTCATAATCTCATGTCATTGATATTACTATGTGAGAACTTCATGAGGAGAATCCTCATCTACAAATGAGTACCCACACCTTACATTCTATGTACTATGTTTCCCATAATAGTATGTTATCCAACCGAAAAATATTAGGTGATAATATCTCCATTGAACATCTCATTTCTCATCACAGTCGGGAACTAGTATGACCTTATCAATGAAATTTATACTCTAGAACATTATTATATTAGATTCATGTAGAAAAAAACAATATGTAATCATAAATTTTATTAATATTTCAAAAATAAAATATTTATTTAATCAATGCACAAACATTTGGTTTTCAAAAAAAATAATAAAAAACTCCCACATAGACAAGATATAACTACATATGACCTTCAATCTTCAAGACCACACATGATTGGCATGTTTTTTATAATTGAATGATTTATTCAAGGGGTCCACCACATTTCCTTACATATAAATACAACTCACTACAACATCACCTCTCGAAGAAAAATCCATCACGAGTTGATACTTATGATGTATGTGTTTTGTCCACTGAAACGAACTTGACAATTTTAAAGGAGCTACTGCTACAATATTATCAAAATTGAGGGTGATAGGATATTTACTATTTGGTATGACATAAAGTTCATGGATGAAGTTTTACGTCAATAATGCTTCATTTTCTACCTCATAATAAATAATATACTCAGAATCTACAATAGAATCCAAAACAACAACATACATTGAGCTCTTCCAGCTCACAACACATCCATTCAAAGTGATGATTTATCTCGTTTGTGTCTTTATTTCATCATGAATAGTTTTAAAACTATCATATTTAAATCCTCAAATTCCTAGTTCTTATTCTCTTCTATAAATAAGGGACATATCAGTACTATGTCTTAGATGTTTAATTATAGTCTTGATCATCATCAAATGTATGTCACCTAGATCATTGTGATATCTTCCTACAACACTTAATGTGTAGGCGAAATATTTTCCAATACGTAACATAGCATACAGGTCTAACCCAATCATTGTTACATATGAAATCCTTGTTAATTTTTTCATTCCTCATGTGTTTGAGGAAACATTTTCCTTGAAGTATTAATGCCATGTCATTCTATAAACAATCCCATCAAGGCTTATTATGTACTTAATCTCTTCAGTATCATGTTAATGTAAGTACTTTGACATAGGCTGAGAAACCTCTTGGTTCTATCACAATGTATTTTCATCCCAAAAATATAGGCTGGATCACCCAGGTTTATCATAGAGGATAAATTATTCAACCATGCCTTAATAGATTATAAGACTAGAATTTCATTTCAAATGAGTAATATGTCTTCAACATATACTATTATGAAAATTACAGCACTCATACTAAAATTTTTATAGTCATATGGATAATACTCATTATTTTTTGAAATAAAATTATGTTATGGCCTCATAATAATGAACATTACATGATCAGGATGCATACATTAATCCATAAATAGATCTTTTCAAATTTCAAAAATTGATGGCATCATTTGGAGTCACAAACCCAGTAAGCTATTTAATATAGGAATATTCCTGAAAGTTCTTATCAAAGAAGTCTATTTTGACATTCATTTTCCAAATATTATAATCATAGAAAGCCGAAATCGCATGTAGAATTTTGATGGATTTGAATATTTTAACTGGTGAAGAGGTTTCTTCATAATCAATTATTTGATTCTATTTAAACACATTTACACCCAGTCACTTCTTATAGGTACTAGCTTGTCCATCCATATCTAGTTTCTTCTTGAATAACCTTTTGAAACTAATGGTATTTACATCTACTATAAGGTTTACCAATATCCCAACATTATTTTGTTATGTGAAATCCATTTCAGAATCCATGGATTCTTTCCACTTGGAATCATCTCTTCAAGTTATTGATTACTTGAAGGTTAGAGGATCATTATTATAAACCAATAGTGAGTCACCATCCTTGGTTACCACCAAATATTTTTTTGATTTTATTAAAATAAAACAAGGGATGAAAATCCTACAAGAGAAATTACGGAGGTCTTTAGAAATTAAGTCCAATAGCATCGGCCCTAAAAAGTGCATTCCCACGGGGGGGAATATCCAGGATGAGAAAAAGTAAGAAACTAGTCATGCTGAGAAGTAATAGAAGTGAGGACGTACGCCACTGTATTCCCCTCTCTCCAGGTATGATGAATAAAAGTCTGATCATCCATTATATTCCTGCAGCGTCTGATAAAGTAGATAATGGACCATTGGATATTACCCTTACCTGAAAGAGCATTTAGGAGGGTCATTGAATTAGTCTCAATCTCCTTGAGGCATAAGCTCCTCTTCATGCAAAACTTGTGGCCATAAATCATGGCTATAGCCTCCCTTTGGAGAGAGACACCCAAGCCCAAAAAGACTGAGAAGGCAGCCAACACAGATCCTAAATTGTTTATAATAAATCCAACCACTCACAACGTGCCCATACTGTACAAACCATCAATATTCAATTTAATCACCCAGACAAGAGCTTTTCATCAAACCCAATCAACCCAGACGGGTGAGTCCAAACTGAACACAGAGTGCTGGGGAAGAAGCGAAGAAATAGACAAGGTAGCCTCAAGACTTTTGTCTGACCTACAAAAATCATGAATGAGGTTTCAGACTTTATTGATGATACCCAAATGTGATTCCATGATTTTAGAGCGACACATATCATTATGAGAAGTCCAAATCAACCAACATCCTGTAATAAATAGAGTTTCTCTTAACCGTCGTTCTGCACATGGTCTGTCCAGTGTTGAAAACCACTATTTAAGGAAGAAATCAGTAGAGTAAATCTAGTCAAACCAGCCTATATACTAACCAATGGAACTCTAGATCATTTTATCCCAATTGATATTGATGAAAAGGTGGAAAACCGATTCAGATTGTGGGTCTTTACTGCAGAATCACTTTGAGGCCAAACAAACACCCCTTCGCTATACATTTTCATCTGAGGGCAGTGCACCATGTCGGGCACGCCAAGAAAGGAATACGAATTTGGAAGGAAGCCTTTTGCACCATAGTAGATTACCCTAGAAGACATGTTGGGAAGATGAATATTTAATTTTGAGAAAATCACTGATAGAGAAAATACCTGACGTCGTTGCTGTGAAAACAATCTTATTGGGGTCATTAGAAATCATGATATTCTCGTATACATTTTTTTGAGTAGCATCCATAGTGGTCCGAGAAGGAGAGGGAATCGGTAAGCCTCCCTAAAAGGTATGGATGGAGAAGGATAGTTAGGAAAACCAAAAATTGACCCCGACCAGTTCTAAAACCAGAAGCTGACATCCCCTTTCCAATAATCCACCGTGAATGTTGCTGGAGAAGAGGACAAAAAGGCATAATTAACTTGCCTATTCTGGAATGTTCACATCCAGGGAAACTCCCTTCCCAACCATAAGTAGGTTGAATATGATTTACCCATAGAGATATCCTCTTAAGAACCTCCCAGGCCAGCTTGGCATGAAGACCACTCATATAGCCAGAAACACTTCTCAGGTTCAAACCCCCCGTCAATCGGTTCGACCAACTTACTCCAAGAAGCCCAGTGAAATTTTTTCTGGAGATTCCCAGCCCATAAGTAGGCCGAAATGGTAGATTCAATATTGGAAATCACTGTCTTCTGCACATTGAGGGTAGATAGGATGTGTATGGGTATGGAAGATAGGACTGAATTGATCAGGGTAATTCTACCTCCAAATGATAGAAGCATGTTCTTCCAATTAAGAATGAACCACATGATTTTATCCTTAACCATATCGGAGTGTCTAATAAGGAGGTCATATGGTGACAATAGATCACCCATGTGATTCATTGGAAACGAGCCTTTTTTCATACCATGGATGGACTTTAGAATTATAGAGCGACTCTCCAAACACTTGGTGGGAACAAAGAAAAGACTATTCTCACGATTAATAACATGACCACTCCACTCGAAATTGAGCTCCAGAGACTCATTAACCCCATAAATTGATTTTCTATAACCATTAACAAATAGGATGGTATCGTCGGCAAACATAAAATAAGATATACTCCCAAAAGAGGATTTGTGGCGATAGGGAATCAATGTTCTTACGACAATACAGTGGCTAAGATAACGACTGAACGCATCTTGGGCAATGATGAATAGAGTGGGGGATAGCGGGTCCCCCAGTCTCAAGCCTCTAACTACCTTGAAGAACCCAAATTGCTTACCCATAATGGAGGTAGTCATCCATGAAGAACTGATGAAATGAAAAAGAAGTTCAACAGCACCATAAGAGAACCCCATCCTTAAAAGGACATGGATTAGAAAACTCCATTCTATACAATCATATGCTTATCTCATGTCAAGTTAAATGACCACATTACTGCTTGGAATTTACAGATTGATGTCTCTGATAATTTCCTGGTCCAGGCCAATAGCCCCTTGAATAGATCTACCTTTGACAAAACCATGTTGTTCCGGGGATAACCAACTTGAGTGTAAAGGGGATAATCATAAATTCAAAATGACAACCAAAACATTGTAATAAACATTGCAAAGGCTAATGGGTATATACTAGTCCAACGATGTGAGGGTTTTGACATTTGTAACAAGAACCAGTTTAGTTGCACATGCAACATGGGGAAGATTTCATCCACAGAAGAAATCCTGCCAATCACTAAATAAGGTTTATTTAACCGTATCCCATACCGCAAGGTAGAAGGATGCTGGAAAATCATCTGGGCCTAGGGCACTGACCGTGTTGATAGACAAAACATCAGCTTTGATTTCTTCCTCTTCAAGGGGACTTCGAAGTAAAACATTAACTACCTCTGACACCATTTAAGGAATATCATCAAAGAGGTTCGAGGTTCCATTCGAGTAACCATCAACCATAAAAGAGTTCATATTAGAAAGAAAGGATCAAAATTGGATGTCATCCAAGATACCTAAAACATCTCTATCATTGGAGATGGAGCCATCCTATAAAAGGTAATTAGGACTTGATGATCTGCATTTTTCATTAATGCAAGCATGAAAATATATTGTGTTAGTATCACCTTCACAAATCCATTTGGTATAGGACTGCTCTCTTACAATGCGTTCCTGCTTCATTAGCAAATCATATAGCATGTATTTTTTAACCCTAATCTCATCAAAAACAGACTCATCCCAGGAAATTTTCAGTACTGATTTGAGAAGATTAATTTCTCTACCTATATTCTCTAGCTCATCATCTGAAGAGGGAAGGGCATTGATGCAAGACTGAAAACGATTCTTCATTTTCCATAGGTTGTAGTGAAGATATTCCCAGGGATTGGCATTGCTAGGAGGATCCCACGTATTGCGAACAAGTTCTTGAAAGGCAGCGTCCTCCACACAAGAAAGTCGAGAAGTGGAAGGGCGGTGTACTGCTATCACGGGCTTCCAAAGAGATTCTGAGCGGTGAGTGGTCTGAAAGAATGTGCACTAGGTGACGAACTTTGATATTCGGGAAGGATGATAGAGCATCATCATTAACTAAGCAACGATCCAACCGACACTAAGAAACTATATTACCTCATTGGTTATTACCCCAGGTAAAAGGATCACCATAGAATCCTGCATCTATGAGGCTATTATGAGCCATAAAAGAAACAAAATATGATCGGCCCTTCGAGGAAAATACCTTAGTTCTTTTTTCTCCTTCGGATTAGTAAGATTGCTGAAATCTCCACCCACTATCCAAGGAGAATCTCCCAGGTTAATTGATATTAAATCATCCCATAATAGTTCATGATCAGGAGAATCACACTTAGCATAGACAAAATACAATAAAATCTTTGTATCTCCCACCATTACCTTCACATTAATACATTGATCAAATATGGAAACTAGATCAACTACACCGCATAACATCCAGAATAGCCAAATGTGAGAATTGGTTTGGAATCCATGAAGAGATCCATGATCCCTCATGCACTGCGAAAAAATATTGATTTTATCAGGAGCATGTTTGGGTTCCAAGACATTAACCAATGAAATTGAGTGGGAACGTAATTCATTGGAAATAAAATCCAATTTTACCTATGATCCCAAGCCATGATCATTAAAGTAATTCTAATTAGTAATTGTGACTCTGGAACAATTTATTCATCTATGAGGCTTTGTGGAATTTGTTCCCATGAAAAATCTGGTGTATCTTGATCCAATAATTCACCAATGTCTATCTCACTTACACTGTGACTTTTAGATATAATGTCCTCCCCATGAAATACGGGACCTCTTTAATCCACAACCTTTTTTTTCTAGAAGGATATTATGGATAGTATCCATTTGTTTTTTTGGGATATCCTATATAGATACACATTTTTCATCAGGGTGGAATATTGTTACTAGAAGTGGATTTATCAAATGCTTCAAAACCCCACAGATGTAATTGTAAAAAAACATGTTTCCTTCAATTCCATAATTGTTATGGTATTACATCTGTTACATTATTTAGAAATCCATATTGTACACAATCTATTTTTTGTAGCACGTATCCCCAAAAGTACAATGGCAAACAGTCATGACTCATCATCGATATAACCATATCCAACAACATGAGATTCTTCAATTAATATACACCATTCCACAAGGGTGTATAATGAGGATTGTGTTCTAATAAAATACTTAACTCCCATAGACAATCAATGAAGTATTGATTAAGTTATTCTCCACCATAGTCTGATAAATGTTTCATAATCCTTTTACAAATATGTTTTCCAACATTATTCATGTATTTTGTGAATTTTACAAAAGAATCTAACATATTCCTCATTAGGTAGAAATATCCATTTATACTGAAATCAACAGTAAAAGTTAAGAAGAACGTGTACCCACCCATTGTTCAATAGGAAACAATCTACAGAAATTGGTAAAAAACTAATTCAAGAAGAACATTATCCCTCTCACCTTTCCCACTAAATGGGGCTTTAGTCATTTTTCCTTATAAAAGTATATGACATATACGACATATTTTTAGTACAAAAGAATATAAATATCCATCTTGATATAATTTAGTCAAGTGACATTCATTTACATGACCTTTCCAGTGAAGCCAAATTTTGGTGTGCTATGAGTTTTGTGATGTTGCATCATTATCAATTTCCATTTTTTGAATCATGTAATCCAATACATATATAAAATTATTTAAATGTTTCATACCATAAAAAATCATGTATTTATTATATATGAAAAATTTATTCCCAAAATTGAAAATAAATCCATCTGTATCAAGTTTGAATATATAAAAAATATTTTTGGTAATTGAAGGAAAATAATAACAACCCATTAAAACAAACATAATTATGATTGAAACATGGGGTGGTAGTTCCTAATACCTATAACATCAATTTTCCATTCATTGTCTGCTCTAATATCCACCTCTCCTCAGTCAGGATATCTAGATATACCTGGTTCATATATTTGAATATATGTGTGAGAACCATAAGTTATATCTAATAACCAATTTGTAGAAATATTTAAAATCCACTAAATTACAAATTAACCAATATATTCCCCTTTCATATTTGGATGGGTGTAGTTTTTTTCCTGTGACCCTTCTAGCCACATGAAAAATACATAGAATCATGTTCCCTTGATTTCCCCATGATCTTCCTTATGTTAATAGGGTTTGAAGAAGCAGTGGGCTTAAAGATCATCAGAACCCTTTCCTTATTTTCACTAGAAGAACAAAAATTTATTCCGGATTCGTATCCTTATCAACATGAAGATGAAGAGTAATATGATCCCGTAGTTACATCTAAATGTGGTTCATATTAAAATTCACAACAATGCTAAAGAATCTCTAAGGCAGTGATTCCATAATGAGGTCAGGGATTGCTTCTTGAGGGAGATTAAACCCTAAAATCTATAATTTATAAATTTATAAAATAAGCAAGACTACAAAAGGCCAAGATGTGGAGCCATATAGAAGATTTCTCTAAATGATAACATTTGAAATATTAAAATATTTCTGTGTAGCTCTCTTCTAATAAAGACCATGGAGTTTCTCAATAATTTTATACACATCTGCATTTTCATGAGACTTCATTAGTTAAAAAGACATCAGTGAAACCAAAAAAAAATTTGAATGTCAACTATGTTGCTCAAATTTTTTTCATAGTCATGGAACTCATCATCTCTCACTTCTTTAGCTAGTGGAACAGACATTGAGGATTCAAGCATGTATGATTTCTGTTCTTGGAATAGCACAACCTAAAGGCATCTAAACTACTTCTAGAAGTTTTTTCCATTTAGGATGATATCATTATAGAATTTATTTTGTAGAGATAATGTGGATAAAGAAATTTTCATTTTATTCTACAATTACTAATAGAATATTGTTAATACTTTTCTTGATTACAAAATAAGTAAGATATAATAAACTAGATGTTTTATTAAATATCCCACTATATTATCATGTCTCATTATCCCTCACCATTTAACTCGAAATGTCTTATTTATTTACCATTATAATAGAAAGGATCCTAATTAATAATATTAATTATCTAGACCTTGGACATGAAAACCATAATAACATAATTAGGTAGGCTTTTTCTCTAACTATGGACTTGCAGTTCCATGATCCATTAAAAAGATTACCCTTTCTTGAAATCATGAGACATATTTCCTAAACACATGACTCAAAATATGTATTGAACGAAAATTAGGCATTAAATTCAATACAATTTCAGTTAAGTCTACCCAAAACTCTCCTATGAACTCCTTGATGAACATAAGTGTGTAGAATTGGGCTATGTATTACACTTTGTTATATGGTTTTATTCCCAATCAAGTCATGGAATAATTACTCTCACTTAATATTTAATTGAGGAATTTTAATTTATTATTCATAAATTTTATCTTTTCTTATCCTTTACACATATTGTTAATATTTAGTGGATGTTACATAATTAATTAACCATGTTTTATGAAACATTTACACACAATTATTCCATTTAATTTTCTATATTTTCACATTAATTCAATTATTCACGTGATCGCAGTATTGAATCCATAAAATAAGTAATTTCATTAAAAAATATGCAATTAATTGAAGGACCAATTCATTATCTCTATATAATAGTTTATTTATTGAGATGACAATAAATTAACCTTTGACCATGAGGAAGTAACTCAAATTACCGGTCCATCCATGTGTTTCAGCCTTCAACCTATCCACCTGTATATCATCGTGTTTGGCATCATTATGGTTTCATAATGAACCACCTTCATATGCCTTGGGATGATCCATTAATTACCAATATTTATTACTCACATGTAGGTGAGGGGATCCATATGATTGGTTAAAAAGGATTACATAAATATATATGGACACAATGGTCCTACATAATCGTAGAGGGAGGGTGACTCACATGACATCATTTAATTTAATATTAAATAATTGAAAACTAATGTAATAAAATTAATCAAAAAATCCAACAAAAATATAGGTATTGGTGAAGCTCATGAATGTTCACACTTTTACTGAATATGAAAAAGTAAACAACTCTATTAATTTCTTTATTCATGGTTTTATTATTTTATATAAACACGCTTGAATTAATTGATTAAATAATAAACTAATTAATTCCTTTTCATATTAATGATAATCTGATCTTATTTGGAGATACCAATCGTTAATGGAATTTATGTTACATAAACTGTAGAAAAATTAATAAAATTTAAATTTTAATAAATTAATCGAGAATTTAAAATTCATTAAAACCATTATTATATTTTCAAAAACATAATAATGTGTCAATAAATAAAATAAGGATTTAGTAGAGAAATTTCAAATTTAATATAATTAGTTTTTTTCCCATTTGTGGGAGACTACATGATGTGAACATGAAACTACCCACCATGTACCTATTTTACCATATATTCAAGTCACATTCCTAGGGATTTAGTGAGTTAACTCAGTTGAACTATATGGTGTTTACATTACAGAAACACTCCTTATATCCACTTGACATGTGAAAAGTTATCACGGTAAAAACACAGTGTGAAATAAAAGGACATCACAGCTAGATACAATTTTCCTGGGTAGGCTACGTGCGCTCTGGTAACATTTTAGGTAACCCAATTTTATTTTCCAATGATTTGGAACTTCCTGATGGAATCTCTGACAATTCCCAATTTGTTCATAATGATTGAAGAAAATTAAACATTGAACAGACATGATTAATATATCAATAACATGAAAATTCAAATATGATTAAATAATGAATGATATGAAATTAAAATCAAACCACAATGCACATAAATCAATAAAAATATAAAAAATTATAAATTTAAACATGATCACTATTATACGACTTGTTTTTTCTGGGCATAGAAGAAGTGTTCAAGGGTGGGTGATATTTTACTAATTGTTTTTTCAATCCATGGGCAAGGATCTTGAAAATTAGATTTATAAATAATTTATTTAATATTTTAAGAAAAAAATACATAGTATTTGGAACTTTATTCATTGATGAATTATGATAATCTACAAATGAACTTTTAGATTACCATCATTGTGATATGAGGATACAAGGATATAATACTTTTATTAGTGATCTATATGTGCTCTTATGATCTATAAGAAATAACACTTCATCATCAGGTTCCAGGGTGATGATTCAAACACCTTACATTATTCTTTCTTGATCACCCGTTCTTCAGTATTAAATAAATATCTCTTAAAATATTTTTTATTGATATGGAGAGAGAAGAAGGATTTGATAGAGAATTGTTTGGGACATTTTTTTTCTATTATCATTTTTTTTATTCTCTACCCAATTAACAAATACACTTATTTATAGAGATAAGATTTATGTTAAAATATTATTTAATTTCTGACCATCGATTAAATTACATTTATTAACTTCAATAAAAAAATCATAATTATAATAATTATTAAATTAATATTTTGTGGTGCACAAAAACTTACACAATAAATAATATTACATAACAGTATTGTTAATTAATATTTTTCCATTGAATAAATCTTGGTTGCTTCAAACTCTTCTATCATTTATTGAATAAAAAAATAATTATTTTAATCATAAATATTTTTTTAAAATCTAGTGAAAAAATAAATATTTAAATATTCTATAAATAAAATAAATATTTTATTCACATGTTGGTGAATAAATATTCATTTAATTTATTAAATAAATATAACTTGATTCGAATTATTCCTGATACATGACAATAATAATTTTTCCATTAATTAAACTCAAATAGAATTTAATCATGATCAGAAAAAACCCTTAGTGTGTGACCCTATGGGATTCATTCGCATTGGAATTTGGCAGGCTTTCTAAAAGTCTAAGCTTACTTTCAAGTAATAGATTAGGACACACCAAGAGAAGGAACTTAATGTTGCATCATCGACAATAACATTGTAATGTTCACTATGTAATATAATACATTTGTCACAATATCTCATTAAATATTTTTCACATCCATGTCACCAAACTATTTTATCGATAAATATTTTTTTGACTATCAAGAAACAAACATGTCATTACACCATGGCAAGGGAATTTAATGTGATGGTTATATTCCAATAAAAGGGAAATTCTATCAACTTTTATAAATATGGAAGGGACTAATCCTTCCATGACATATTCATTAATGACATGTCACTCATGAAACTACCAACATATCAAATATCTCCACAAACTATTTTCATAATGGTTTATGAAATAAATCATAGTACATGAGTTATAACATGAATTAATAATATTCTTAATGTCAAAGGACCATAACACTTTCTTGTAGATTATAATATTCAGTGACACCAAAACATGAATAATTTTTTTGGAGGGTATATTCTCATAATCTCCCATCTTGTATATTTCATATATTAATATTTACATGGGGAAGCCTCATTTTATTATGAGTCCTCACACCAGAGAATCTATGTTATATGTATCTCATCATAGTATATTATCCAACTACAGAACACAATTTATGAATATCATCACATCACATCAAGTTTCTCATCATAGTGGGGAACACCTATGACCTCATCAATGCAACATATACAATTGAAAATTATTACATTAGAGGCATGTATATCAAAAAAAACCTTATAATAATAAGTTTAATTAATATTTTAATATTTATGAAATCAATTTACAAACAGTTTGTCCTAGGAAAAGAACTCCAACAACTATTTCCAGTGTTTTTTTTAATTCATAATAATAATTATTCTATTATTTTTATGCTTTGGTTTTCATGATTTAATTGGATTTATGTGTTATATTTTTTGTGAATTTTTTGTGATTTAATTTTCTATATTTTAGATAATTTGTACTGTTATACTCCCCCATCAATTACATGCACTAGATAGTAGTGAGGGACTTACTCATTATAATTTTCTCAAAGGGAGACTTAGATAAGTGTAGGTATTTGTGCTATTTTTGTTTAGAATGGTTTAAATTTTGATCATTTTTAGCATCTTTAGATTGTCATTAATTTTTTTGTGACATTTTTCATATTTATGCATGATGGGGGATTGTTTGGTTGATACCCTATAGATGTTTCTTATTTAGGATGAGATGTGAAAATTAATGTTGATAGGTGCTATAGAATCACCACATGGTTTCATATTACTTTACAATATGGAGAATAATAAATATATATTCATATTTTTTTAATTAAAATGAATTTTACATATATTATTTTTATTTGATAAATTCTAGGAATATTATAATTATTTTTTTCAACATTATCCACATCTTCTATAATAACATGTTTGGATGTTATTTCTAGGATTTGTTTTACTATACGCACATCCATGATTATTTACACCCACATGACCATATTTACTTCTTTTATACCTATTCAATTTTGGGTATTCTACTTATTTTTGTAGTTCTTGGATGGTTATAGTAGAAGTTTTGGGACACCCAATTTCATGTAGTAGTATAGTAGTAAAAAAGGGGAAGATTTGGTTGACAATAGATATTAAAGGAAATGAATCTTGGTTGTGTCCCCTATATCACTCTAATAAAGGATAGTGCATTATTTTCTTTGTTTTTTCCTATTTCTTGTCATAGTGTTTGAGGAGGGGGGAAAACGTTTCCTCGTGGTTTGATATGAGATAGGAGAGACCCAAAAGGTGACTTTATTGTTCAATAGAGTGTAAATAGAAGTTCATTAATTGGATATGAATAAAAAATTGTTCTCCAACATGGATAGAGTGGAAAAAAGAATTTTTTTTGGGAGGAATAGAAAACAACATCAAATATTGAATACTATGCTGGATGATCTAGGAAAAAAACAACACACTTGGAGGATCTCGAAAAGGGAGAAGAGGGTATATATTTTTTCTTCTTGGTTCAATAGATGAGTTCCTAGGGATGTTCATTGGGTATCTGAACCAAGAGTACTCAAAATTTACTCTCATGATGTCAACCCATTAATTGTTGGACTAGAAAATGTTGTACCAAACACTGGTAATGAGAGTTTGGTCCAATATTTTTTCTTTGTTGATTTATTATCAATTTTATTATGTGTTATTTATTTCCTTCTATATTTACACCTTTATTCATGCAATATAGAATACTCAAGATGACTATACCCCATGCACACACACAAATTATTGAAATCTATGACATCAAAGTGATCCTTTTATAGTATTTTACATTTTTTTTCTTTAACCTATAATGCTGAACATTGATGCTTTGCGATTTATTGTCAAAATAAATTTTGACTTTTTTTATATCAATTAAGCGATCTATGAATTTGTATTCTTGGATTTTTAATATTCTAGTTGTTTCCATCATTGGTTCTTTCTAATATGATTCTATATGTATTGGAATATTTTTTTCACTTATGGAAATACTTATTAGATAAAAGTAAAAATTAATTCTCAATGTTAATGATTTTTTAAAGTAGAATCTTCATTTTGAACATATTTGGTTATGTTGATGATAATTTTAGAATGATTTATTAATGTATTAGCCAAGGATATTTTATGTTGTTCAATGTTGTTCAATATCATTTGTTCATTCTAGTTCATGGAATATTATTAGATAAATTATGCTTCTTTTTATTAAATTATTAAAATAATATTTGAGTAATAAAAATAGTTTTTTATTTCCTTATTTTGGAATTATGTGAACCAATTTTATACCAAATGTATCCTTATTATTAAATGAGGACATTCTTGAACAACACAGACCCCAACAGATTTAATCCCCACGAGGAGAAAAATTTTTCTTTATTTGGAAAGTATTTATTTAATTTCATTAAATTTTCCCAATAATTATTTTACATAAAATAAATAGAATTACTGTAATAATGGGATTTCATAATGAATAACTTTAATTTATTTATGCATTTTTTTTCATTTTGATTAATTTTCTTGTATCATTAAAAATATATAGGTTGTTTTTATTTTACATTTCTAATATTGTATTTAATACTATGTCATCCAAAATCATCCGAAATATGTTGTATTTAGATTATTTTATGAATTTTTACAAAATCAATGATTTTATATTATTATTTTTTCTAAATTTATTACCACATTCATGATGAGATTTTGGACATAGTGGAGCCAAAAAAAAACACAATACATTTAAGGATTATTTCAAAACACAAAAACTAATTTGAAATTGACTCTATGAAAGTAGAATATTATTATATATAATTCATTTTTATTATTACTATAATTTTTCATGATGGAAAAAATATTTAATAAAAATAAAATAGGAGAATACATTTTTGGTATTTAAAAAATCAATAATTAATCTAAATAGTATTTTATCATGATATTTACACATATAGAATTAAATTATAGAAAAATATCTTGTTTTAAAAAATGATATTGAATAAAAAATGTATAAATTTACATTTTCCTACTCCTATGAGATCCGAAGGAAAGAATATAATCCTACATAAATATTATTTTTCATTTTTTCTTCGCAAAAAAATAATATTTATGGAATATTATTGGTCTAAAATTATTTATAATAAATAATTAACATTAAAAAATAGGTCATAATAATAATTATTAATTTATAAATAAATTATGAAGTGTAGAAATTGGATTATAATTCAAAATACATCATATAAAAATATATAAATTGAAAAATAGTTATTTAAATAGTTATTATTGTCCTTAAGTAGTTTTTGTTATATATAATCTATTAAAAATTGAATCATTATTATTTTAAAATTGGTAAACTCATAATAATATACCAAATCACTATTGAAGTGGGCAGCAGTCATCAATTTGGAAAAATCACTGGCAGACAACCCTGATGATTTCCCAAACAATGTGATTTGATCATCCATTATAACTCTCCAACCCATTAATCATTTATTATAGATAATGTATATTCATCTTGTTATTTTAGGTTTCCGGTAGAGTGGAAGAATGGGATGGGTCGATGCCAGTGCTTAGTTTTTCCATGATCGATGATGAATCAAAGATCTACATATTGATAAACTCTATGTTCAATGAAATTTAATCAACGAAAACATAAAATGTATAATTTTCTATAAAAATATAGAGTAACATCACATATATTTTATAATTGATTTATTCAATAAATGAATAACCTTTCTTTAATTATTTATTCACTGATGGTTCTTTCATCATACATGTGTTGAACCATTATTGTATTGTATGAATCAAGAGAAGATTCTCTCTAGTGGTGATCCACATGTGTTTCACAATGCTTTGAATGTCTCTATTAGAATAGTTGGGTTCAGGCCTAGTAGACCACTTTACTTGCATCGCACACCTTTGATCATCATGTGAAATTCTTCCAAAATGTTCCCATTAATCATTCTTGACATGAGTGTGGGTGGTAGAAGGTGATCACTCTAAATTTTTGGGAGAGTTTTAGGGGAAGGGATCTCTTTTGTGATTGAGAGGATTCTAAAATTTTGTTGTGTATAAAAAACGATTTGGATCTCTAATAAAATAATATAAGTTGGACTATATATCACAAGGGTTAATAAAAATTATTTCACAATATCCCATTATTATTTACTTAATACTTTTGGGAAATCTATGACTATAATAATTGATGTTAAAAGTATCGAATAACAACAGAGAAGGGGGGGAGAATCAGTTGATAAATTTTTATAAGTATTAATACATTTAAAAACATAACCCTACAACCAATTAAGATTAATTTCTTTACTATATTTTTATAAATACTCAAGAATGAAATGACATGAAATAATGTAAAGAACATAATATTTACATTGTGAGGTCTATGTTGGAGAACCTACATCCTTGTCATAGCCACTCCCATGGGTATTTAGAAATTATCATTTTTAAATGAAGTGAATACCACTTTTGAAATATCATATTAAACACCTACTATCTACAAATAGAAAATATTATATCAACTCCCATAAGTTTACAATATTTTCTTATAAAAAATTGATATAGAAAAAATAATAAAGGATTTTTTGAAACTGCTCTATAATAGCTCAGTTTGAATCATTAATTTGTTTTGGATAGATCCAGTGTTCACAATCTGATGAGTCTAGATATGATTATCTCAATATATTGAGTTTGGATCGAATTATCTGAATATGATGAGTATGGATTTGATTCTCTCAATACAATTAGTCTAGATTTGATTCTTTATATGATGAGTTTAGATCTTATTATCTTAATGTGATGGAATGAATATGATAAACCCATTCTCAATATTCAAAACTCCAACTCTACTCAAATTCTAAATATAATATTCTCCAAAAACTTCTATTTTGGGTAAACAAAAAATTCAGTCGTCTAATCATATTCAAAGATCTCAATTAGGAAACAAATTTCATTTTAATTCTTCAAAACTCCACCTTTTCTTCTTGAATGAACACTAAAAATGATCGAGTGATCTCAGAATGTACTTAAAATAAAATTAGAAAAAAAATAACGGGAAACATGAAAACGTTCCCCAGTTCCTCCAATTTCAGAGACTACAAAAATCACTCAAATTTAAACATCATTTTTCAATTATTCAATCCCCTTTATATATCTCAAAGACTAATGAAAAATGGAATTTCAAAATATTACATCATCAACTCTTCATAAAACATCTAGAATCTTATTTTAGGGACTTCTTCCCAATCATGTCATTATTATCATACTTTATTTTTCAGATCATTATGAATCTATTTCTTTCTTAGTGATTAAAAATTCTATATCCTACTCAATGATTACTAATTCTATAACCTTTTCAGTGATTCAGAATTTAGAATCCTTCTCAGTGATTCTGAATTATATTTTCTTCTTAGTAATTATAAATTCAATTTTCTACTCCGAGATTCTAATTTTTCTTCTCCTCGGTTCATTCCGATTGAATTTTCCATTATGATGGAATTCATTATATTGAAATTATTAATTTCATCAAATCTCTACCTAATTTCTTCAAAAGATGTTATCATGGTTGTTTTCGTGATTTTATAGATGTTCTGGATCTACAAAGCTTCATTTGACTTATAATGGAATGTATTATATCTACATATTCTTACAAAAACATCATTATTCCCTACTACAACTAAATATGATTTTCCGAAAAACAATTTGCCCTAATATGACTGGAATAATACTTTCTCCGACATTATTACACCAATCTTGAATCAATTGTTGTAAATCTTAATTATTATTTTTGGGATAAAAAAACTACAAAGCATTTTCATATTTTGTGTTTAATGTATGAAATACAATCTTACTCTTCAATTCTCAATATTCATTCAAAACCCTTCAGTAAGAAAATTACGTCATCACTCTGAAACATTGAATTTATAACATATATTTTTATTTTATTCTTTGATTTTAGCAATGGAAAAATTCAGTAATCAATAATTTCTACATCCGATTCTTTAGGATCTGATGATCTTTACATTCATGCTGATAGACCTAAGTCTGATGTAGATTTACACATTCTATATCCTATAATTCTTGGTCCAATTATCTGAGTCCAAAAAACAATGATTGGAAAACAAATGACTTTTCTCCCCTTTATTTTTATGTTTGAATCAATCAACAAATTTTTACTTTCTTTCAGATTTGATTATGATGGACAACTTTTGATACCTAGAAAAAAAACATTTCTTACACAAAGGATTTGTATTCATGAAATATAAAATCATTTTTAAATTAGTTTTATCACAAATATTCTTCAATATCCCCATTAGAATTTTTAGACAACCCCTATTTAATTTTTTTTTCAACGCTCAGAATTTGTTTACAATTGAACATTTGTAAAAAACTCAATCTTTTTACTTTTATCAAAACATAACTATAATGAAAAGTGAATTTAATAACACCACAGTACTAGATAATGTATTTTTTTGATGTAATTTCGTCCCGTGGTGTCAAGAAAATTTTACATCTATGTAATGATAAACCCCCCCCCCCTCACTTTTATCTTTTCCTTTCTCACTTTTAATTTTCTCACACATTTTGTTTCTCTCCCCCACTGTATGATAACCAAAATTTAATATTCTAAGAAGAATGATGAGTAAAATATTATTACAAAGAATAAAGATGTTTAAATCTCAATTCCATTAACCCTTCTTTTGATATTGATTCTTTAATGATATCGACAATATCATATTTGGTTGAAATGTACTTAAGAAAAACATCTCCAACAACAAAATTCACTTTTATAAAGTAAAAAAATTATATCAATGGGTTTTGGTATTGAATATTGAATATGATTTTTTGGCATATAAATTGCACTCTGATTATCAAAAAGCATCTATAATAGTTAATGAATAGTTTCTTTCAAATATTCCAGCTGAACTATCATGTATAATATTTAGGTAAAATCGTGAGTAGTTGTAACATTTTATGATTCATTTGTGATCAATTTTACTTAAAATTGATTCTTATTATGACTAATCACACATCATTCACCAAAGGAAAATTTTCTTCCTATGTTTGAATTCAAATAATTTCATTCTCCACCCCAATCAGTTTCGGTATAACCATGAAACCTCATCTCTCAATTTCATTTATATAAAAACCCATGTGAAGGGCTTACATTGAAATATCTTAGAATCCTATCTACTGTCATCATATGTTATTCATTCAGATTACATTGATACCTAGAACTCAAATTCACTATATAAATAATATCAGTCCTTGAGGGTGTAAGGTAAAGTAGAATTTCCATCATCTTCTAAAAGTATTTATGATTAACACCTTTTCTAGATTCATATTTATATATCATTGTGCTCAAAGATATAAGAGTAGAATCTTATACATATTCTTGCATTCTTAACTTTCAAAAAAATTCCTTTGAATTATTTTCTTGAGATAGAAAAATGTACATATATTTTTGTTGGAATTGTAATACATGGAAGAAATTTAATTATCCCAACATTGACATGTCCAAATTATTATTCATTTCTTTATAAAATTATTTACAAACTTTTTATTCCTCCTGAGAAAAAAATATAACATTGAACAAAACTACAATTAGAGATATGGAGTCAACATCTTTCATAAATATGTTTCTATAAAATATTCATTTATAATGTTTCAACATTTTAAAATATTTTTGATGTTTATAATAACCTGAATGTTGAGGTTTTTTCATCCCATATAAGTATTTATTCAATCATTTATTTCATAATTATTAATTTTAAAACCACAAGGCTATTAAATGTAAAATAATTCCCCAATATAACCATTTATGAAATATGAATTTACATCCATATGTTATACATTGTAATTAGGTTGTACGTCTACTAAGTGACACATTCTAATAGTTTCTAATCATGCAACTGGGGAAAAAGTTTCTTAAAAAACGAAACATTCCACCCGTGCAGATGCTTTACAAATAATTCTTTAATTATTTCTTGAAACATCTCAATGATAATAAGATTTGTTTTTTAAACCATATTTGTTTCGATAAAATTTTTATTTGTGGGTCTTGGAACATGTATCCATATTTCATTATTCCTAAACTGACCTAGCTCTTAATTCCTAGCATCCAAACATTCATTGTGTTGAATAGATACTAAAATAGATTCCAGTTCATCTTTTGAGATAATTGAAGTATGATTTTATAATATTAACTTCCTTCTAGTCTAAACCAGATCCTTCTAATTTGCAATAATGTTTTCAGAGTCAATATTTTTTTGTAAGGCTGGAAATTTCAAATATTCTCTCTAATAGAACATTCAATGTCTATATTCTATTAACATACTTATTCATATTTCGACAACACTTCTATTTCTTTCTACAACTTCATTTTTTTATGGAGTATCGGGGGAACTGTACTACAGCTTGATACCATGATTTCCAAGATAAGTTCCAAAAATATTGTTTCTGAATTCGGTACTATTATCCATTATTAACATATATTTGGAAACCAAAATTTGTATCTAAACATATTTTATGAATGATTTGAAATTTAAATAGCCTCTAACTTGTGATTTATAAAGATGATGTTTTCATCTGAGTGAAATCATCAATAAAAGTGATAAATTATAAATATTCTTCTTTTCGATTGATGTATAATCAGCCCACACAAATCAGAATGAATAATATCAAGTAGTCTGGTAGATCGAATATCAAATATTTTATGACTTTTTCAGTCATTTTACATTTTTTACATGTTACACAAATATATTCTTATATTATTTTTAATTCTTGAAAGTTTCAAATGACATTAACATTATAATGTTTTTCATACATTTTCATTCCATGGTTTCCAGATCTTTAGTTATAAGGGGTTTTTTCATCTTCAATACTCAAGTAGTATGAGTTTTTGAATTATCTTATTCGAAATATATTCCAACTGATTATTTCTCATTTTGTAATAAATTTTCGATCATTCACACATTTGATGATACAAAAATATTTTGTGAAAATAAATTCTTTTACATCATCACGATGTTGACAATCACAATGTATGCTATGTTTTATCCAAACAAAAAATGAACCTTCCATAGATTTCAACTTTTCAACTCTAATGTCAACCATTTTGATTCCTCTAATTTTTATTGTTATATTATTACCAAAATTAATTTCACCACCATCATGATATTAAACATGTTTCAATATTTTTATATAACCTATCATATGTGAGAATAAAACATTATCAAGTATCCATGTTTTCTTACTTTTAATTTCATTCAAAGCTGTCTGAAAAATGAATCTCTTTCCCAAAAATTATTCTTTCCAGATTCCTTTTATTTACTATTGTACGAACCGTGTTTAGGAAGGAGATTCATATATCCATATGAATGTTGACCAAACTCATCACATCGTCCAAAAAAATATTCTGGGTAGTAAAATTGATTATTTTTTGGAATGATTCTAACATCATGAGAATTCATCTTCATGTAAGTTTGTAAACTTAATAATCATTCTTCCACCATTTCTTTTAATTGGTTATAAACTTATTTAGAGTAGATATAGGTTTTGGAAATAATTATAATTTTTATGCACATATATTACACAAAACCAGTAATATCCCTTAAATTTTGATGTTCTATATACTATATATCATCTTATATTGATACTTTGTTGAGATTGCTAAGTTTTTTTTATCTCTAAAATTATTATGAAGTGGGCCATATTTTCTTATGAGATAGATTTATATATTTTTATATTTTATAGGTTTCTCACAAATTTTATCCACCCATTATTTCAAAACAGTCTTTATTGAACATGAAATATTAAAAGATTAAAATGAATCATCAATTTTATTGAGTGATGATATCACATGATTCTCATACTTATCCATATTATAAAAAATAGAAGTCTCAGGTCCTACATCCGAATCATTATTGAAATCTTAATTAAATTTTTTCAAGGTACATTCAGACACAAGAAGTTCTTATTGAAACTTGTTAAATTATTATTTCATAGGTGTGATTTTTTTACTAATATTTTCTACCATCATTACCCATTCTGAAATTATAGTATTTTAAATTAATATCTCAGGAATATATTCTTACTCATACTTTATTAAATCTTTTATTATATTGGAATATTTATCACAATAATTCTACATTACTCTAATATATTTCATGAGTGTTTTAGTTTTATTAGGACTTGAAACAAGTTCATTTCTGATCTAATACACTCTATAAGATAATTCACCATCTTCTTCACTTTTTGAGGAATATTCAATTTTCACAATTTTTTCAATCAAGGTTCTAAACTTCTCATAAAGTCATTCTTCTGATGAATTTTTGTTAGTTGAGACCGATTCTATAAGGACTCAGCCATAAACATTACATTATATTGAATTAAATTAATAATTTACATTGAGGATCTTTTCATATATAGAGTTTTTGATAACTAGGCCATAACTATTACATTACAACTCCAAAAATTACAATGTAGACACTTCTACTCGGTTTCCATTTTTTCAGAAAATAAAAACTATTAAAAAAAGAAACATTCCTAGTTCCATGTACAAGATAGCATGACTTTTCCTTGATCGGATCCATGCCCCTATTCATCTTTATGTCATGTGAAAGACATTTTGAAACTTGGGATGAGCATACAAATCTCAGTAAGGGTTAAAAAATACAGAAAGGAAACATAAACCCATCAATTAATATAAATAAATAAATCCATACTTTTATATCATAACCAACCTAATGAAATAATAATATTTATGAATAAAAAACGAAATCATAAATAATAAAGGAAACATATATCACATATAAAATACATAAATTGTAACATTCACAACTATGTAGGGAGTTATGTTTGTAATACCCATCAAATTATATTCCCTAAATCTATTAGGAGAAACATTAATGGTTACCTCTATCATGTTACCCAATGCATTGGATAGCTATCTCGGAATCAACCGACAAACGATTATCACAGAACCACCCATATATGTTAAGAATACTCAAGAACCATAACATAAACATTAAACCTAAAAGATGAAATTATAAACATTTCACTTATCAACCACAATGAATCAATTCAATATATTTAAATATTCAATCCAATTCCAATACCATTTATAACATTTAAAAAGGCATTTTTTAGTCAATGTCTCCCATAAAACATTGAAATTTTTTAATAAATAACATTTTAAAACATTAATGACCATATAATTAAATCCTTAAAACCGTTTTGAAAACAAGGACATTATTTATAAAGATTTAGAAGATTAAATATTTATAATATTTAAAACAATGTTTTAGTTAAAGAGTCGTGTAACACTTGAGAAACACATGATTAAAAATATTTAATGAATAAAATAAAACAAAACTTATAGTATCATGATAATAAGAATATTAATTTTATAATATTTCAATGGTATGTATATACAACACATAAAAGTGAATTAGCGCATAACAAAAAATAATCCTTAATGGAATGTAAATTTAGACGAAATCCATTACAAAGATCGTACGATTAGATTTAAGGATAAATCAATGAAATAATTATGCGTGAAAGATATAAATACAGCCCAAATTAGTGGATATTTATTTTAAAAAAATTATAGATCATTCAAATATACTTATAGAATGATATAATCAAGAAGTATATGTTTTTCCCAAATAATTTCAATTGGGTGAAGAAGTTCCCTTACAGAAATTCGACAGCATAATGGTGTCACATAAAAATTCATAAAATGAGTTGAAGATAGAATGAAGGGTCTCTAATCACATAGAAATAAATTTTAAAGAAATAAGAATATAGAATAACATATCCCAAAATAATAAAATAAAAATTTAAAAGACATAACATAAAATAAGTCTTCGACTAATAGAGTACATTGAAAGGTTTCCATACTGATTTGGTAACATGAGAAACGTACAACACATGAAATAAGGGTCATACAATTATGATGTAAATTCCAATTAATTATATTATATTAATGAATGAATATAATCATAGGCCGTACATTAACCACACAAAATGAAATGGTGTCAAATAGAGCATGAATGTCCCTGGAATAAAACGTGAGAAGAAGACCTCTTACCTCGTGTACGATTTTACACGTTCATTCTTTAATATCATGAATAATAAAATAATGTTAATTTAAAATTTATTAAGAACCATTCCATATTTATAATTCATTTTATATTACTTATTACTATTTTATAAACATTACATAATAATTTTAGTTAATAACAGTCGTTTTGTTGATATTTGGTACTTGAGTCAAAAGGGAAAATATTATAATTACATGTTGTCCATGTGGTCAATAGTCCATTATCTCGAAAATAATATTCCTAATTTAGATATAATATATATCATATATATCCATTAGATATGTATTTATAATATTCCAGACAATTTGGACATAACAAATGAAATGCCGCATTTATGGAGACCGTAAGCCCTACGTACGCATGAACACTACTTTCATTTCATTTTTCATTTTTAAAAAAATGAAAAAATAATGATACATAAGTATATATTAAATACATTATAATATTATTTTTTCAATACTTTACATAATTTCATTATCACCATCATTTATATGTTCCATGTATGGTATGAACGAGTCATATCACTTTGAGGGGATGATTGTCCGCACTATCACAAATGAAATTATCATATTTATACAACATCAAAAGAATAAGGTTATGTTATAAATGATATTAAAGAAGAATTTTGATAAAATAATATAAAATATATATCATATATAATTATATTTCTATCATAATGGTCACCATGAGAGGTGGTAGAAGAATATTGCACAATCATCATTTCATGATGTAGTAGTTTTATGTCCACAAAAATAGTATGTTCCTATAAATTAGATAGATGTGTGTGTAAGTGTAGTTTTAATACTTATCATAATGAAATCATCATATATTGATGATACAATTTTTGTAATAAAAGAATGGAATAAACATATTTTAGGGGGTCGGATAAGTAAAATAAAAGAAAAGAACTCAAGAGAAGACATTGCCATTAAATCAGTGAAGTGCATTGTGTTGCATTTGTTGTCAATGAGACATGAAGTTGTCTTGGAATGAATGGAAGTCAGGGAATGTCAAATGTGAATGACAAAGGTTGTAATGGTGTTGGTAAAGAATGGAGAATGGCCATGGAACTTAGAGGAATGTCACTTAGGAGATTCAATAAGTGGCATTGGAGAATATGGTTGAAACATTCTCCATGGAAATCAGACGATTGTTGAACTGATCTTTAAAGTTCCAAGAACTTGTATCAACTGGATACAATGTCACAACAAGCATTAGAAGACCATGCATTGTAGTGACAATGCATGAGGAGTTGAAAGGAGTTCCATCCACAACTACTAAGTGGATGATGTGCATTAATGAAGTCCATGCACTATCACTTAGTGCATGTGAATTTGAAGTTGATCCAATTGATCTCTGATTAGATCAATGAAGCACATTGAAGAATCAAGTGATTCGGCTGATGAAGAACCTTCTACAAATGTCTCATAAGTCTAGAATACATAATTGAAAGGAGTTGAGGATGTTTGTGGAAGAAGGATGAAGAAGAAATGGAAAGAATGGCTTAGAAGAAGAGGAGATAGGCATGTGGCTTTTGGCAATTGGCATATTTTATATGGAGGAGAAACTGGTTTTTATACAAAGTCTTTATTCTATCCTTTGCCAAAAAATTAGGCCAGCCGAGGCACCTTGGGGGGTTCAACCCCAAGGCATGGGCGCTAGAGCACCACGCCCGGGGGAACCCCGTGGGGCGAGCCAGGGCGGCAGGGCGCACCCAAGGACACCGCAAGGGCGCCAGGGGCACGCCCGGAGGAGCGCATAGTGGGCGCTAGAGCGCGCCCGTGTGTGTGCATGGTGGGCGCTAGAGCGCGCCCGCAGGAGCAAGAGTGGGCGCAGAGCGCGCCCGCAGAGAGAACCTGGTGCGGGGCGGCACCGGGAGGGGAGAGAATTCAACTGGCCTGTCATGGGAGCGCCAGGGTGATAAACCGCGGAAAAAACCCGCGGCGTTTCGATGTGGGACGGGCAAAAAATCCCGGGAGCAAATCTCCGCCGTCCGTCTCATCGCGCGCTTGATCTGCGCCGCACATCTGATCCGCAGCGCCGCGATCTAATCCAGGCCGCCCGATGCATCTCCATCGCCGCATCCAGCGGCCCGGCGTCCATCTTCTACCTCGAGCTCAGCCGAAGCCACCCGCGAGCTCCGCTGAACCAGAGGCATCCCGACGTCATATCTCGAGTTCCCGGCCATCGTTTCTGAATCCGAAGCCTCCATTGAGATCGTCTGGCCTCCACGAACACGATCATGCAATAAAAAAAGTGGAAGTGTGCAAGAACAAAGTGGATGCCATAGCCGTGTGTGTGCAAACAAAGGTGAAAGGCTGTTGGCAGTAGGTGTGCAGAGGAGGAAGAACCGAGCCCTTAGTACTTTGGGTGTTTGTGCAAACAAGAACAAAGAACGGGCTGTGGGCAGTGTGCGTGCAAAAGAATAGAAGGCCGAGGCCTTTGTGCCTTTGTGTGCAAAAAGAATCCAAGCCATAGCCTTGTGTGGGTGAAGTGAAGACCACACCTTAGTGTGTGTGTGCAAAATTGAAGAACCACCTATGGGTTAAGTATGTGCAACAACAATAAGTACATGCCAAGTTAAAGTGTGTGCATTTGAAGAGGCCGAGGGTTGTGACCTTGTGTGCATACCTTGAAGAACAAACTAAAAGAACACTAAAGTGAGTGTGTGCAACAAGAAGAGGAGAAGAGGCCAAGCTCAAGTGTGTGCAAAACGAAGAACAAATTGTGTGTGCTAAACAAGTGAAGGCCGAACCTAGTGTGTGTGTGCACTAAGTGAAGTGAACACACTTAGAAGAAGGAAGATTGAGGAGACCCTCACACTAAAGTAAAACACACTTCTGAGTGTGTGAGCAATTTGAATATAGTGTGTGAAGATTGTGGAAAAGGTGTGTGCTATAATTGATTACACCCTTTGTGGGTCTACTGCACCAAGAGGAAGAAAAGGAAAGTGCATGCATGTATGCATGCACGTGCACACGTGAACAGTGCTAAATCAGTAGTGTGCATCTGAGGAGTCCAAGACTTGAAGATCTTGAAGAGTTGCCATGCACTCAGTGCATGATGTTGAAGTGATGTGAGACTGGACCAGACTGAAGTTAAAGCTATCAGTTGTCTGAGCATTCAGTAGTTGGAGAGTGAAGCCAGGTCATCCTTAGAAGAAGGAGATAAAGCCTGAGCTAGACGAGAAAACCTGTTCACCACAAGTGATCAGAAGAAGAGCAAGGCCAGCAGCCTTTATCCCAGGCTGCTGAAGTTACTTGAAGAACTTAAAGTGAAGAAGAGCTACTCGTGTGACTCGAGGAGCTAGGAGAAGACCCTGTGGGACTCAGGGAGAAGAAGTCTTCAGTGGGATTCTGGAGCAGGCCAGTGGGACTCTGGTAACACTGTGGGACGCAGTATAAAGACCCTCCTGTGGGACTCAGGAGAGATACGGTGGGAAGCTGTATCGACCATTGTAATTCTAACAAGTTATAATGGGAGAATCCATGCTTGGAGAGAATGGCAAAGATGTAGGCCTTTGGTGCCGAACCTTGTAAATCCTTGTGTCCTGTGCTTTTTCATTACTGCATTATCCGGGAAAGGTTGAGAGATACAAGAAGAGTGGATCGAGGCTTTAACCAGCCATAGAGGTTTAATTGATTAAGAATCAATTAGTAAAAAGTTTTAAGGGATCACTGATTCACCCCCTCCCCCTCTCAGTGATTCACACTGATCTGGGCACTTCAATTGGTATCAAAGGGAGGTTACCTCTAAAAGATCCAAGGGAGTCTTTATGAAGTGCAGATTTGAGGAAACGAGCAACCAGCCTCAAATGGAGATATCTGCCAAGACTCAGAAAAACAGAATGAAGAAACAGGCAAAGAAGATGAAGAAGAAGGTCGGTGCAATCAGAGAAACTCCTTCTATGGAAACAAATGTGAAAGTCACATCAGATAACAATTCCTTTTATCATTCTTCTGATGAAGCCTGCTCTAGCTGTGATGAAGATGGAAGAAACAATGATCTTCTAAATGAAATCAAATATCTTCAGAAGAGAGTCCCCAAGGAAATTGCAATGTGTATAGCTACAGGCCTCCTTGATCTTCAGGAAGAAAAATTACAGCTAGAAGATGAAGCCAATTCTCTGGAAGTCCAATTGGCTAAAAGGGTTGGCATAACCAACACTCTCAGAAAGCTGGTAAATGCCAAAGATGAAACAATATCTCTTTGCAATGAAAGATATGAAGACACTGCTGAAGAATTGCAAAGAAGTCTTTCTGAGAATGAATTCTTTAAGATAATGGTCAAAGAAGTTTTCCATGCACTGGAAAAGAGGCACAAAGTTTCAATGAATGTCAGAGATGCTCAACTTAAAGACAAAGTCAAAATGGTGAAGGAGCTTGACAATTCATTGCAAGAAATGAAGAAGGTGCATGAAGACCAGATGAAGCAGCTGAAAGAAGATTGGGAAGGAAAGCTAAGAATTGTTGAGGATGAGAAGAACTCCCTTAACATGAAATGCTTAGAACTAGAGGTGATACTGAAAAATCTGCAATCACCCAAAGCTGAATCCTCCCAGTCAGCTGAAAGGAGAAATGTTGCTACTCAAGTATGCATTGAGAAGGATGATTCTAAAAGAATGACATCCTCTAGTGAAAGTGCAACATCTTCTAAAAGGAAGGTACCATCCATCCCATCTTGTACTGATTCTTCTAATAGTGTTTCTACTAAAAGTGCAGGATGGAAGAATAATTCCAAACAAGTATGGATGAAGACAGTAAAGAAGCAGAGCTCTCCTAAAACAACACAGCAAGTCAATAAAAGTACCCTACAATCAGAAGGACTGAAAAGGTCAAGATTCGTGGGACAATGCTGGTGTTGTAACAAGTATGGGCATTGTGCAAAGGATTGTTGGTACAATCCACTGAATGCCAAAGCACAGAGGAAGCCCATGCCAAGGGGGAGCAAGCCAGAAGAAAAGAAGCAGCATCCACAGGTCCACAGACATCTGTTTACTGCTAACAGATTTGGATTACTTGACAACATCTGGGATGATTGCAAAAGTGGTCAAAAAGATACATGTCAATCTCCAACTGTATCCAGAGCTCAAAAGAAGAAAAGATCACTGAACCTGGCTCAAAAAGATTCCTTGGGAAGCAAGAAGAAAGTAGAAAATGCTCCCAAGAAGTGTTTGAGAAATGAAGAGAAGTCCTTGGAGTCTGAGTCCAAGAAGGGTGATGCATCCAGAAGGACCACCAAGAAATGCTTCTACTGTGGAAAGAAAGGTCATACCATGGATCTTTGCAAACAAGCCATGGAAATCAATAGAAGCCAACTGAACTCAAATAGACAATCAATCCAAAAGAAGCAGAAGGGATTGATTGAAAATAAGTTGCCTAAGAGAGGTAGCTTAGCAGCATCCAAAGAACCATGTGGAACTTCCAAAACTGAGGCCACTCTTCCAAATGATTTACTAGTCATATGGCCACATCAGTTGCAACTTGCCAGAGAACTACAAAGAGCTGAAGATGAAGCTCTGGCAATTGATAAAGCAAAAGGGAAGAAGAAGGTTTCACATGAAGATGTGTTGAGAACCACACCAGCACAATCATCAATGAAGATCAAATGTGCAAGTGTGAAGAATGGTGAAAATGGGACATCTCGGTTGAGAGAATCTTCTCAACCTTGTTGTTCACATTGATGAACCAAGGAGGTTCCATCTTATTCCCTTATACTATTGGTATTTACATGTGCTGACATTGCAGGGAATTGAAGATGATGATCATTCTCAGCTGGAGGATGGTTTGGAAAGAATGGAGTGCACCCCTTGAGGGGGAGCCAATCTGAAGAAGATGGGATTCTAAGATTTAATACCATCTTGAGAAAAGTGAAGGTATTCCAATCATACTTTCATCCCTTGTTTCTTAATTGAGTTCATCTTGTCAATTAAGGGGGAGTATGGATTGAAGACAAATGGATGAAAGGGGGAGCTTTATCTTAGCACTGAACTTTCTAATGAGTTTTGTGGAGTATGTGCAGGATTTAGCAATTCATTGTTATATCTGAAAAATTTCAAACCCCTAAGCATGATCTCACATGTGTAGAGAATTGTGGACAGCATTGAGTACCTTGGTTACATCACTCTTGTTTTCTACACCGGGTTAGCCCAAGTAGACTTAGAGTTGATTTACTAAAGGTTCTTTGCTAAAGAAGAACATGTGGCATCATCCCTCTCTTAGTGATTTTCAAGAAGATGCTATTCAAAGGGAGGAAGATATTTCTGGAAGAGAACCACACCACACCTTTGCATTTGATTGCCAATAAGGGGGAGAAAATATTGGCACACATATTGACCCATTCATATGTGCTGAAGGAGTGTATTGACAACAAATACAAAGGGGGAGATTGAAGTGCATTGTGTTGCATTTGTTGTCAATGAGACATGAAGTTGTCTTGGAATGAATGGAAGTCAGGGAATGTCAAATGTGAATGACAAAGGTTGTAATGGTGTTGGTAAAGAATGGAGAATGGCCATGGAACTTAGAGGAATGTCACTTAGGAGATTCACTAAGTGGCATTGGAGAATATGGTTGAAACATTCTCCATGGAAATCAGACGATTGTTGAACTGATCTTTAAAGTTCCAAGAACTTGTATCAACTGGATACAATGTCACAACAAGCATTAGAAGACCATGCATTGTAGTGACAATGCATGAGGAGTTGAAAGGAGTTCCATCCACAACTACTAAGTGGATGATGCGCATTAATGAAGTCCATGCACTATCACTTAGTGCATGTGAATTTGAAGTTGATCCAATTGATCTCTGATTAGATCAATGAAGCACATTGAAGAATCAAGTGATTCGGCTGATGAAGAACCTTCTACAAATGTCTCATAAGTCTAGAATACATAATTGAAAGGAGTTGAGGATGTTTGTGGAAGAAGGATGAAGAAGAAATGGAAAGAATGGCTTAGAAGAAGAGGAGATAGGCATGTGGCTTTTGGCAATTGGCATATTTTATATGGAGGAGAAACTGGTTTTTATACAAAGTCTTTATTCTATCCTTTGCCAAAAAATTAGGCCAGCCGAGGCACCTTGGGGGGTTCAACCCCAAGGCATGGGCGCTAGAGCACCACGCCCGGGGGAACCCCGTGGGGCGAGCCAGGGCGGCAGGGCGCACCCAATGACACCGCAAGGGCGCCAGGGGCACGCCCGGAGGAGCGCATAGTGGGCGCTAGAGCGCGCCCGTGTGTGTGCATGGTGGGCGCTAGAGCGCGCCCGCAGGAGCAAGAGTGGGCGCAGAGCGCGCCCGCAGAGAGAACCCGGTGCGGGGCGGCACCGGGAGGGGAGAGAATTCAACTGGCCTGTCATGGGAGCGCCAGGGTGATAAACCGCGGAAAAAACCCGCGGCGTTTCGATGTGGGACGGGCAAAAAATCCCGGGAGCAAATCTCCGCCGTCCGTCTCATCGCGCGCTTGATCTGCGCTGCACATCTGATCCGCAGCGCCGCGATCTAATCCAGGCCGCCCGATGCATCTCCATCGCCGCATCCAACGGCCCGACGTCCATCTTCTACCTCGAGCTCAGCCGAAGCCACCCGCGAGCTCCGCTGAACCAGGCGCCTTCCCGACGACAGTTTTGAAGATCCCGGCCACCATTTTCGAAGACAAAAGCTCCTTGAGGATCGTCTGAGCCTACTGATCACATTCATGCAATGAAAAAAGGCATGCATGCAACTAGTGGAGGATTTCGAGCAAGGCCGAAGCAACCGGAGGTGCGAGGCCATTCGGTGTTCGTGCCTTTGCATGGATAAGGTTTAACGAAGGCCATGCATGCGTTATAAATCGCATGCATGTGGAGGAAACCGAAGAAGAAAGATCCCGCGTGAAACAGAGGATAAATATAAAGATTTGGAAAGTATTTAAAGATCCGAAGATTTCGGTGATTCAAGATTTTACACGCGGATGAACCGAGGATCTCCTCGCCTATAAAAAGAAGACCCGAGGCGCTGGAGAAGCTTGCTGATGCGCTGATTATTTTGTTGAAGATCCGGAGTCCCGCGGAGCACTCTCTGCCTCGCGAAGCCGAAGCCCCGTGCAAATACCATTTGCGCGGCTGAGTCCCTTTCGCGCACTCCTTGCGTGAAAGAAGAAAGGGGAAGACCCCTGCGCGCTAATCCTTGCGCGGCAGGAAGAACCCGGGGCCGCGACACTCTGCGCTCCCACGGTTGAAGCCCGAGGTGCTTTGCACCCGAGGTCTTGCACGCCCATGTGTCGTGCTCCTTGCGCGCTCGAAGGCTTGCACACCCGCGGCTTGTGCCTTGCACTTGCGCGCCTTGTGGCTTGCGCGACCCACGGCCAGTGGAGTTAGTGCGGCTGTGAAGAGAAGGAGGGCCGCACCCTTGCGCGCCTGATTGCACCAAGTGCACCTACTTGGCAGTGTTGGTGTGTGGGTGCCAAGTGAGCAAGACCCTACGGGTTGGTTGTGCACACTTAAAGATTAAAAGAGAAAACAAAGTGTGTGTGCAAAGTGGAAGTGTGCAAGAACAAAGTGGATGCCATAGCCGTGTGTGTGCAAACAAAGGTGAAAGGCTGTTGGCAGTAGGTGTGCAGAGGAGGAAGAACCGAGCCCTTAGTACTTTGGGTGTTTGTGCAAACAAGAACAAAGAACGGGCTGTGGGCAGTGTGCGTGCAAAAGAATAGAAGGCCGAGGCCTTTGTGCCTTTGTGTGCAAAAAGAATCCAAGCCATAGCCTTGTGTGGGTGAAGTGAAGACCACACCTTAGTGTGTGTGTGCAAAATTGAAGAACCACCTATGGGTTAAGTATGTGCAACAACAATAAGTACATGCCAAGTTAAAGTGTGTGCATTTGAACAGGCCGAGGGTTGTGACCTTGTGTGCATACCTTGAAGAACAAACTAAAAGAACACTAAAGTGAGTGTGTGCAACAAGAAGAGGAGAAGAGGCCAAGCTCAAGTGTGTGCAAAACGAAGAACAAATTGTGTGTGCTAAACAAGTGAAGGCCGAACCTAGTGTGTGTGTGCACTAAGTGAAGTGAACACACTTAGAAGAAGGAAGATTGAGGAGACCCTCACACTAAAGTAAAACACACTTCTGAGTGTGTGAGCAATTTGAATATAGTGTGTGAAGATTGTGGAAAAGGTGTGTGCTATAATTGATTACACCCTTTGTGGGTCTACTGCACCAAGAGGAAGAAAAGGAAAGTGCATGCATGTATGCATGCACGTGCACACGTGAACAGTGCTAAATCAGTAGTGTGCATCTGAGGAGTCCAAGACTTGAAGATCTTGAAGAGTTGCCATGCACTCAGAGCATGATGTTGAAGTGATGTGAGACTGGACCAGACTGAAGTTAAAGCTATCAGTTGTCTGAGCATTCAGTAGTTGGAGAGTGAAGCCAGGTCATCCTTAGAAGAAGGAGATAAAGCCTGAGCTAGACGAGAAAACCTGTTCACCACAAGTGATCAGAAGAAGAGCAAGGTCAGCAGCCTTTATCCCAGGCTGCTGAAGTTACTTGAAGAACTTAAAGTGAAGAAGAGCTACTCGTGTGACTCGAGGAGCTAGGAGAAGACCCTGTGGGACTCAGGGAGAAGAAGTCTTCAGTGGGATTCTGGAGCAGGCCAGTGGGACTCTGGTAACACTGTGGGACGTAGTATAAAGACCCTCCTGTGGGACTCAGGAGAGATACGGTGGGAAGCTGTATCGACCATTGTAATTCTAACAAGTTATAATGGGAGAATCCATGCTTGGAGAGCATGGCAAGGATGTAGGCCTTTGGTGCCGAACCTTGTAAATCCTTGTGTCCTGTGCTTTTTCATTACTGCATTATCCGGGAAAGGTTGAGAGATACAAGAAGAGTGGATCGAGGCTTTAACCAGCCATAGAGGTTTAATTGATTAAGAATCAATTAGTAAAAAGTTTTAAGGGATCACTGATTCACCCCCTCCCCCTCTCAGTGATTCACACTGATCTGGGCACTTCAATCAGGTATCTCCATTTGGTTTGAACCAAAAGGTTTACTTGAATTGCCTTATTCCTAGGGTAAAGATTATAGAATGAAGATAGGGATTTAGGGTGTTTAATTGGATATATTTTTTATGGGAAAAGGGGTTTGTGAGATTTGAGTAATGGGTTAGAGGTGGTGTCCTTTTATAAGGGGGAGGAGGGGCTCTTTAAGAATGATTTAAAGTATTATTTTATTAAAAAATAATTTTGGATTAAAAAAAGTCCAGAATTAAGTAAAATATAATATTATATGAATTTTGTTTGAAATAAAACCATTTTGTCAGAATTGGATAGGTTTTAGATATTTTTTATTTTTTTATAAACTCATTTATTTAAATCATTTATTAATATGGTGAACAATGCATCATCATTGTGTCATAAATAATTTTATTAATTGGATGTCTAAAAAATATAAGTAAAATAATAAGATGTATGAAATAGTTTTAGAATTCAACTTAAAATTTATAGTCTAAAATATAACATATATTACCCCATATAATTGTTTTACTAAAATATATATGATTATGTCATTTTTGTCTTTACATTAAATTAATTAAAATAATGTGTCATTATCACTCCCATGTTGGTCAAGGGGTTACTAAAATTGACCCAAGGATTCCCATGGATGGAAATGTGTCACAAAATAGGATTAGGACATATTTTAGGGTTATTTAACATTATTATAATAATTTTTGTTAACCCTTATTTACTAGATTTACTTTTTAACCGTGGTAAATAAAATATTTACTAAAATAAATATTCGTAATTTATAAAAATAAAAGATATCTATTTAATCAATTTGTACCCCTTTATTCTAAATATGTAATCCATTTTTCGAAATTCAAAACAATGAAGTGTCATAAATTAATTTAAAATTAATTCATGTGGTCAAAACAAAAATCCTGTTTTTAAGAAATAATAACTGTCAAATGATTAACACTTGTTTATGTCAAATATCAAACTAAAATTACTTCCAATTAGAAAATATATATCAAATGGTAAAATTATAATCTAATTACACTTTTAAACCAATTATAAAGATATTATAAACATAAAAAATCAGATTATAAGTCAGTTTTGAATTAAATTACATTATTTTCACTATTCATTTAAAAAAATAAACATTACGAGAAAAATACCAACATTTCATCCAAAGTAAATTTTCATGTCCCCATTCTAAATAAGAATATTATTCTATAAAATAGAAAATATAAAAGTGATAGAAACTATATTTCAAAAGGGTTCTCAATCACAAGGCGTTAAATCTAACTTTTAATGAATATTAGAGTATTTATGCTTAAAATTGGATTAATTATCAATTTAATCCCCTAACATTTATTGGATTAATGTAAAAAAAATTAATAAAAACGAATAATAATATTTTAGTTAGTTTTATTCTTTCCATCCAATACGACAACTATGTGTCAACTACCATTTAAAATAATAATTATATTATTTTATTTTTTGGTAGAACTCAAAGTTCAGTGGAACATAAGATTTTAAAGAAACCCATTGTAACATGTTGAGTATGCTTTCAGACATAGAATACACATTAAATTAAAATTAATAAATTTTAAAATACAATGTTCTTTATTTAACTAGGATGTTACACACTTCCCCCCTTTTGGAAATTGTGTCCTCACAATTTTAAAATTGTTCTTGGAAACTTCATGGAAAGTCCCACATCAGAAAAAAGAGTCAATAATTCTACCACATTAAAATAACGAAAGATAATAACAAAGGTCACTTTAGATAACCCATACTATGATTTCATGTAGGAAAAGAAGGATATATAATAGAAAGTAACCATCATTTTCTGGTGGAGAGTGATAGAAAACATGATTAGGAGAAAGTTAAAAACATGAAAATAAAAAACATGTGATGGGTTAAATGGTCTTTGATTCCCAAGTAGGAAAATTTAATAGAGAACATTTTTGTTTTAAGTTACCTTTCATAAAGATGAGGAATTGTTTTATGAAATAAAATAAAAAAATAATAAAATATACTGACTGGTTAAGTGGAGTTTCATCCTTTAATAATTTTCTATAAAAAACTCATGATTTCTTCAAACGATGAGTAAATAAGATGACTTTGTCACACCTGAAGTTCAATAATCAACTTATAGAGAATCACATAATCCACAAAAAAATAACTATATATTTCCCTTATCTTTAGAAATTTACCAAAACCAAAAATGTTTAGTATGAGATTAGATACTCTCAAAAAATTATAATCCTTTATAAAAAGAAATACTACTCTTAATCTCCAAAATGAAACAGAAAGCAACCAAAGATTCAAGAAAGACCATTCAATACAGAATTTCCCTTAAAATTATTCAAAATAATCTAATCTATGATTGAAACTCAAAACTCAAAAGTATTTAATCACATAGTCTTCCACAGTAAATCTTAACATTTATCTCCAAAAACATAGACTACTCTTAAATTCTCATACTAGAGTGTAATTAACCTCATCACATATTCTCTATGATAGGTTAATCATTTCCATAAATAACCCAAACCACCATATATACATAATAAAATAATATATTATTCCAAGATAAAATTTCAACCATTGCTCCAAAAATGAGATCACATCGTATTATATTTCCCATAATCATATAGAGTTCCCAAAAGAGGGAATGTATTCCAAAATAACTTTTATCACATAATCACCAAATCATTTTCATATACTACGAATATCCATTTGATACTACATAAGATCCCAAATCAACTTATTCTTGATCAATAAAATCATTTAGCTAAAAATAATAAGTCATAATAACTAGGGACTTCATGCAGTCTAGTGGTAGGTGATAAATCCCAATCGCACTTTGGTTGTGGGTTAGATTCTCGCAGCTTTTTCTAAAGTGATTGTTTGTCACACGGTCTTCATGTTGTCCTTTATATAAAACTAAAAAATAACCCTAACTTTTTAACCTCAAATGGTTTATTATAACATTAATTTTCATCCTATTACATTAATTCCTCAACATCTTATATATTGTCAAATTTTTCACCTCCATATAGTAAAATAAAAATATTCCAAAAAGAACGAACATCATTCCTTCATCATGGTGTCCTTATGGTTTTATCATCATCCTATTCATCTAGGGAGAATGTCCAGGTATTACAATAATGATTTATATATACTTCAAAATCATTTTCTTCTTTCATTCAAATACCCATTGTAAAACATGGGCCATAAGGGTGTTCATAGAAAATAGTTTCAGAAAATAGTCATGTATGACATATGATTTCCAAACATCTGATAAAACATGATTTTTATAAAAATGCTAGACTGATTTTTAGTTGAAACATTCAATCAGTGGTCCTTTTAAAAAACCGTAAGTATTTTGTGATATAATATATTGTAAAATCAAATACAAATATGTTGCACAAGGTCTTACATCTTCATCACATTTTTCAAAAGCATAACATGCTTCTAAATATTTTGTTACGGTAAAATATTATAAAATTACATGATAATATTTACATTTATTTAAAATATGAAATTATTTTGAAAATAATGTTTGATTTAATACAACCCATGATCCTTGATGATATCTAGGTATAGAGGATGTGTTTGATATATCAACCAATTTCATGAAAGTGAGTTTGTTAAAAAAAATTTACAATCATCCAAACATGACTTTGTAATAATTATTGCATGCATGTCATTAAAAAGAGATAATAATGTTTTTTGGTATCCTCCTTTTTCCATATATTACTAACATTACTTGATCTAAAAAATTTATAAAACAAGGATTTAACTAAAACATGAGATGTAGGGACTAACCTTGTGTTTAAAAAAACATCTAATCCCTAAAGTTTTCTAAACTGACCTTTGATACGAACTTTTTGGAACCAGACTTAAACATTAGATTATATTGAATTATGTTAATATTTCACATTGAAAAATATTTTCATGTTTATAGTTTTAGAGAATTAGGCCCTAACTATTACATTATATCTTCAAATATTACAAAGTGTACACTTCTACTCAGTTTCCAATTTTTTTCATAAAATAAAAACACTTAAAAAAAGAAACATGTCAAGATCCATGTTTTAGACAGCATGACATTTACTTGATCACATCCTTGACCCAATTCTTCTTTATGTCCTACGAAAAATATTTAAAAACATGGGATGGGTATAAAAAGATTAGTAAGGGTTATAAAATAAGGAAAGGAAACATTAACCCATCAATAAATACAAATAAATGAAACCATACTTTTCAATCATAACATAACTCATGAAATCAAAAGATTTATGAATAACACACAAAAATCATAAATCATAAAGGTAACTTATGGTATAAATAACATACATAGATTGTATTTATCATAGATACATAGGGATTTAAATTTGGAATACCCATCATAGTATATTCACTAAATTTATAAGGATAAACATTAACGTTTACCTCCGTCACATTGCCCAACGCGTTGAAGATCTATCACCGGCTCACCCGCCCAATGTTTATCCCAGAACCAACAATATACATTAACAGTGCCCAAGAATAATAACATAATAGTAAGACATAAAAGATTAAATTATTAAAATTTCACTCATCAACCACAATGAATCAATTCAAGATATTGAAATTTTCAATCCATTTCAAAAACCATTTAAAAAATTTAATAATGACATTTTTGAATCAATGTGTCCCATACCACTTTGAAAAATTTAAATTAATTAACATTATAAAACATTAATTCCCATATAATTAAATCATTAAAAACATTTTGAAAACATAGACTTTAATGAGAATGATTTAGAAGAATAAATATTTAAAACCTTTAAAACAATGTTTTAGGTAAAGAGTCTTGTAACACTTGAGAAAAACATGAGTGAAAATAATTAAGAATAAAATAAAACAAAACCAATAATATCATGATAATAAGGATATTCATGATATAATATTTCAAATGGATGTTTATACACCATATAAAAGTTAATTAGTGAATAACAACAAAGAAGTCTCAATGAAATGAAAATTGATATGAAATCCATACAAAGATCATACCATTAGATTTAAGGATAAATAAATGAAATAATTATTTTTTAAAAATATAAATACACCCAAAATTAGTGTATATTAATTTTAAAACAATAATAGGTCACTCACACATATTTATAGCATGATATAAAGATGAAGTAGAAGTTTAACCCAAAGAATTGAAATTAGGTGAAGAAGTTTCCTTACATAAATTCGATAGGCTAATGACGTCACATAAAAATTCATAAAATGAGCTGATTAGAGAGAAAATGGTCTCTCATCACATGTAATTAAAATTTAAATCATTAATAATATAAAATAACATATCCAAACATAAAAAATAGAAAATTAAAATGCATAACATAAAATAATTCTTTGACTAATAGAGTACTGTGAAACGTTCCCTTACAGATTTGTTAACTTGCGAAACATACACCAAATGAAATAATGGTCATAAAATGAAGATGAAAATACCCAAAAATTAAATTATATTACTCAAATTGTACAATAATGGGAAATAAATACACCACACAAAAGAAAATAGTGGCAAATAAATCATGAATCTCATGGGAAAAAAATGTGAGATGAAAACCCCTTAACTCATGTCCGACATTACTCATTAATTCATTATTCTCCTGAATAATAAACTAAAGTTAATTTATAATTTCATAAATAAAATTTTAATGTTTATTTTTTGTTTTATATTACTTATTAACATGTTATAAACATTACATAATCATTTACGTTAATAACGGTCGTTTTATTGATATTTGGTACTTGAGTCAAAAGTGAACTTATAATTACATGTTGTTCATGTGGTCAAAATTCTATTATCTCCATAATGATATTCAGGATTTACATATCGTATATATAATATATATCATGTACATATGTATTTATAATAGTCCATAACATTTTGACATATGAAATGAAATGTATCATCAATAGAGATGGAAAGATGTATGTACACATGAACACTACTTTCATATCTTTTTTCATTTTCATAGAAATGAAAAATTTAATGATACATAGAAATATAATAATTACAGAATAATATAATATTTTTTATACATTACATTATTTAATAAAAACCATCATTTATATGTTCCATGTATGGTATGAACGAGTCATATCACTATGAGGGGGCGGTGGTCCGCACTTCCTCAAATGAAATTATCATATTTATTCGACATGAAAAGCGTAAAGTTATTTCCTAAATGAGAATTATATAATAACATTGATAAAATAAAATAAAAAATAAAAAATATAAAATTATAGTTCCATCATTATGGACACCATGAGAGGCGTTAGAATAATATTGAAAAATCATCATTTCGCGAGGCAATAATTCACAGTCCACAAAAACAGTATGTTCACATCCATTATATGGAGGTGTGTGTAAGTGTAGTTTTAATCCTTCTCTTAAAAAAATAATTTTATATTGAATATAATGGTTTTGTTATAAAATAATGGAATAAATAGAGTTTAGGTGGCTGGAGAAGTAAAATAAAATAAAAGAACTTAAGAGAATACATTACCTTTCAATTAGGTATCTCCATTTTGTTTGAACTGATAGGATTACATTATTTGACTTATTCCTAGGGTAAGTATTCTAGGATATTGATAGGGATGTAGGGAGATTAATTGGGAAGAGTTTAGGTGGTCTAAGTGGTTTGATAGGTGTGATTAATGGGATATAGGTGGTGTCTTTTTATAAGGGGCAGGAGGAGCTCTTTTGGAATGTTTTAAAGTATTATTTTATATATAAAATAATTTTTTTGTTAAAAACTATCCAAAATTCATTAAATAATACAATAATATAAACCTTGTTATAAATAAAATCATAAAATAATAAATTTATAGGTTTTGGATATTTTTTTTAATTTGTACAACCTCATTTATTTAAATCATTCATTAATAAGGTAAACAGTGCATCATCATTGTGTCATAAATAATTTTATTTATTTGATGTCTAAAAACTATAAATAAAATACCATGATGTCTTAAATAGTCTTATATTTCAAATGAATATTTATAGTAAAAGTGATAACTTATATTTCCCCATATAAAAATTGGTTTACTAAAATATATATGTTTATGACTTTTTTGTCTTGACATAAAATTAATTAAGATAAAGTGTCATTATCACTCCCACGTTTCTCAATGAGGTCCTAAAATCAACCCAGGGATTTCCATAGTCGGACATGTCTCATACAATAGGATTAGGACATATGTAAGGGTTATTTAATTTAATTATAATAATATTAGTTTAGCCTTATTTAACTTATTTACCATTTAACCATGGTAAATAAAATATTTAACGAAGTAAATATTCATAATGTCTACAATTAAAAGTTAACTATTTAAAAAATTTTGACCTCCTGATTATAAATATGGAATAAATTTTTCCTAATTCAAAACAAATAAGTGACCTAAATTAATTTAAAATTAATTCCCATTTTCAAAATAAAAAGCTTGTTTTTAAGAAATAATAACTATCTAATGATTGAAAATTGTTTATGTCCAATTTCAATGTGAAATTACATCTAATGACCAAATATATATTGAATGATAAAAATATAATCTAATTAAGCATTTAAACAAATTAAAAAAATAATATAACCAGAAAAATAAATTAGATTAAAAGGAAGTTTTGAATTAAAATACAGTATTTTTTAATATTCATTAAAAAATAAACATTTTCTGAAAAATAACAAAATTTCCTCAAAATTAAATTTTGATGGATCAATTATAAAGAATAATATTATTTTGACAAATATAAGATATAAAAGTGAAAAAAAACATGATTTAAAAAGGGTTCACCATCAAAAGGCAGTAAATAGAACATTTAAGAAATATTAGAGAATTTATACTTAAATTTGGATTTATTGTCATTTTAACCCTCAAAAGTTTATTCGATAAATGTAATGAAACTAAAAAACATTTATAATAACATCTTAGTTATTTCTATTCAATACCGCCAATACAATGACTATATGTTAACTATCATTTAAAATAATTAAAATATTCTATTATTTTTAGTTATAACTAAAAGTTGTGTGCAACATATGATTTCAAAGAATCCCATTGTTGTGTGTTGAGTATCGTATCATACATATAATACACTTAAAATTAAAATTTAGAACTATCAAAATGTCATGTTTTTTATTTTCCAAGGATGTTACATCCTTCCCCCCTTTTGGAAATTGCATCTTCACAATTTTAAAATTGGTCCTAGAAACATCATTGAAGGTCCCACATCAAGAAAAGAGTCAATAATACTCACAATTTAAAAGAATGAAAGTTGAGTACAAAGTTCAACTAGTATAACCCATACTAGATTCCATGTTGGAAAAAATTGATATAGAAGAGAAACTAACCATCAAGTTCCGATGGAGAGTGATATAAAGCATTATTAGGAGAAAGTTAACAACTAGAAAATCAAAGACATGTGATGGGTCAAACTATCATTGATTATCCAATAGGATAAGTTAAAAGACAACAATTTTGTATTATGTTATCTATATTAATGTTGAGGAATTTATTTATGATATTTTATATGAATATAAGGTAATATACTTACCTTTTTTATAGTTTCATCCTTAAAAATGTTTCTACAAAAAACACATCTTTTCTTCAAATGATGAGTATTCACGATGACATGGTCATACATGAAGTGATATTATAAACTTCTATATAATAACATAATCCACAAAATAAGAACTATATATTTCCTATATTTTTAGAAATTATACAAACCTGAAAATGGATATTATGAGATCAGGTAATCCTCAAAAAGGATAATCCTTTATAAAATTAAATACAACTCTTAATCATCAAAATTAAACCATATTTACCCAATGTTTCAAGAAATACCATTAAATACACAACTGTACATAAAATTATTCAAAATAATTCAAATAAAGATTGAAACCCAAAACTCAAAAGGATTTAATCACATAGTTTTCCACAGTAAATCTTAACATTTATCACTAAAAACATTGGCTAATCATAAAGTCTCATAATAATGTGCAATTAACCTAATAAAATATTCTTTATGATAGGTTAATCATTTCAATAAATATCCAAAATCACTATATGTCCTAGATAAAAACATATATTCTTCCAAAACAAAATTTCATCCATTACTCCTCAAATGACATCCCATAGTATTCTATTTTCCATAAACATATAGTGTTATCAAATGAGAGAATTTATTCCAAAATAACTTTTATCACTTAAACACCAAATTATTTTACATTACTACGGATAACCAATTGATGAAACATAAGATCCCCAATCAACTTATTCTAGATCAATAGAAAATTTAATAAAAAATAATAAGTCATACTAAATAGGGACTTCACATAGTCTTGTGCTAGGAAATAAATCCCAATCTCACATTGGTTGTGGGTTAGATACAAAAAGATTTGTCTGACATGATGGTTTGTCACGCGGTCTACATGTTGACCTTTCTATAATACTCAAAAATAACCCTAACATGTTTTAACCTTAAATTTTTTCTTATAACATTAATTTTAATCCTAATAAATTAAATCCTTAATATCTTATATATTGTTATTTTTATCATCGTCATATAGTAAAATAAAACTACTCCAAAAATAAGGAACATCATACATCGATCATGGTGTCGATATGGTTTTATCAAAATCATGTTTACCAAAGAAGAATCTCCATGCATTGAAACAATTATTTAGATATCCTTTAAAATCATTTTATTCTTTCATCAAAATACACCTTGAACAACTTGGGACATACTGGTTTTTGTAGAAAAATAGTTTCAGAAAATAGTCACGTATGGAATATATTTTCAAAACATCCCATAAAACATGATTTTAATAAAAAATATGTACTGAGTTTGAGTTGAAAAAATCAATCTATATTATTTTTAAAATACCATAAGTATGTTCTGAGATAATATATTGTAAAATAAAATATAAATAGGTTGCTCAAGGGTCTCCTTATTCATTACCTTTTTCAAAAGCATAATATGATTCAAAATATTATGATAAGGTAATCTGATTTAAAATTCCTTGATAATATTTACCATTCTAGAAAATAATAGAATATCATGAAAATAATGTTTGATTAAATAAAAACCATGATCCACAATTATATCAAGGTAGAATGAAGTTGTTTGATATCTCAAACAGTTTCATAAAAGTGAGTTGTCTGTTAGAAAAAGTTTCACAATCATCTAAACATGAATTTGCTATAACTATTGCAAGCATGACATTAGAAAGAGATAAGAATTTTGATTGAGATCCTACTCCTTCCATATGTAACTGACATTCCTTTATCTAAAAATGTTATAAAATAAGGATTTAACTAGAGTAATAGACATAAGAACTAACCAAGTGTTTAAAGAAAACTCCTAATCCATAAAGTTTTCCAAACAAACCTCTGAATCCAACATTAAGGAACTGTCCTTAAACATTACATTATATTGAATTAAGTTAATAATTCAAATTGAGGATCATTTTATGTTTATATATATAGAGAAATATGCAATAAACATTACATTACATCTCAAATAATTACAATGTAGACACTTATACTTAGTTTATAGTTTTTTTCATAAAATAAAATGTCTTAAAGGAAGTGACATCTCTAGTTATATGTTTTAGTCAAAATGACTTTTCCTTGTTCCCATACTTTCCCCTATTCATAATTATGTCCTATGAAAAACATTTCAAAACATGGGATGATCATAAAAAGATAAGTAAGATTTATAAAATAAGGAAAGGAATCATTAAACCATCAATAAATAAAAATCAATGAAACCATACTTTTCAATCATATCATACCTCATGAAATCATAAGATTTATGAATAACCCATAGAAATCATAAATAATAAAGGTAAATCATGGTGTACCTAACATACATACATTGTTTCTTTCATATCTACATAGGGAGTTACATTTAGAATACCCATCATAGTATATTCACAAAATTTATTCGGAGAAACATTAACGTTTACCTAAGTCACATTACCCAATGCATTAGAGAGCTATCTCGGGATCACCTGCCATAGGATTGTCACGGAACCAACCATATACGTTAACAGTGACCAAGAACCATAATGTAATCATAAAACATAAAATATTGAAATTATCAACATTTAACTCATGAACCACAATGAATCAATTCAATATATTGAAATATTCAATCAATTTCAAAAACCATTTATAAAATTTAAAAAAGTCATTTGTGAATCAATGTGTCCCATTCCACTTTGAAACTGTTAATGGAATTAACATTTTAAAACATTAATGTTCATATAAATAAATCCTTAATTTTTTTTAAAACATGGACTTTAATGAGATATTTTAGAAGATTAAATCCTTAAAATTTTTAGAAAAATGTTTTAGTTAAATTTTCTCGTAACACTTGAGAAACACTTCAATAAACAAAATTAAAGAATAATAAAAACATATAATATGATGTGAATAAAGATATTGATGATATAAAATTTCAAATGGTAGTATATAAATCATATAACAGTTAATTGTTTCATAATAACAAATAAGTCTCAATGTAATGTAAATTGAAATGAAATCTATTAAAATCATTGTACCTTTAGATTTAAGGATAAATAATTAATTAATTATTTGTAACAAATTTAAACACTCCCAACATCTATGGATATTATGGGTAAAACAATCAGAGGTCATTCAAAAATATTTATAGTATGATATAATCAGGAAGTATAAGTTTAACCCAAATAATGTAAATTGGGTGAAGAAGTTCCCTTACAGAAATTCGACAGCCTAATTATGTCGCTTAAAAATTCATAAAATGAGTTGATTAGAGAAAAAAATGTATCTCATCACATTGAAATAAAATTTACAGCAATAAGGATATAAAATAACATATCCCAACATAATAAAATGTAAATTTAAAAGACGTAACATAAAATAATTCCTTAACTGATAGAGTATGGTGAAAGGTTTCCTTATCGATTTGGTAACATGAAAAACATAAACCACATGAAATAAGGGTCATAAAATGTAGATTCAAATACTCTTAAATTAAATTATATTACTAAAATAATACAATCTTGGGAAGTACTTACAACACAAAATGTAAAATAGTGAAAAATATAGAATAAATCTCATGGGAATAAAAAAGTGATATGAAAACCTCTTACCTCGTGTCCGACATGACTCGTTCATTCATTAATATCCTAAACAATAATCTAAAGTTAATTTATATATTCCTCAGAACATTTTTACTATTTATTATTCATTTTATATTACTTATTAAAAATTTTTAAAGATTAAATAATCATTTAAGTTAATAATGGAATTTTTGTTGATATTTGGTACTTGAGTCAAAAGTGAACTTCTTATAATAACATGTTCTTCATGTAGTCAAAAGTTAATTACATCTCTAATGATATTCATGATTTTGAAATCATATATATAATATATATCCAATATATATATATATATATTCATAATAGTCCATAACATTTTGACATAAGAAATGAAATGCATTTTTCAAGGAGATGGTAAGCCGTACGTACGCATTACCGCTTCATTCATTTATTTTTTCATTTTTAAAGAAATAAAAATATTATGATACATTGGTATAATATGATTCCAGTATAATATAATATTTTTTTAAGTTACATAATTTAATTAACACCATCAATTATATAATCTATGTATGGTATGAACGAGCCATATTACTTTGAGTGTGTGGTGGTCCGCACTTCCTCAAATGAAATTATCATATTTATATTCATTAAAAGAATAAAGGTATATTCTAAATGAGAATTACAAAAGCATATTGATTAAATAAAATAATATATATATCTTATATAATTACAGTTATATCGTAATTTGAACCATGAGAGGCGGTAGATGAATATTGAACAATCATCTTTTCATGAGGTAGTGGTTCACCGTCCCCAGAAACAGTATATTCGTATCCATTAGATGGAGGTGTGTATAAGTGTATTTTTAATACTTCTAATAAAAACATCATATTATATTGAATATAATAAGTTTTTTATAAAATAATGATATAAGAATATTTTAGGGGGTTGGAGAAGTAAAATAAAATAAAATGAATTAAGAGAAGACGCTACCTTTAAATCGGGTATCTTCTATTGGTTTGAACCAAAAGGATTACATGAATTGACTTCTTCCTATATAAAGACATATATGAGTAAATGAGGGATGTAGGAAGATTATTTGGGTAGATTTTAAATGATCCAAGGGTCTTGATAGGTGTGAGTAATGTGTTATAGGCAGTGTGCTTTTATAAGGGGGATCAGGTGTTCTTTCCGAATGTTTTAATGTATAAATTTATTATAAAATAATTTTTGGTTTCAATAGGTCCAAAATTAATTAATTTAGATTATATAATGACTATTTTTCTAAATAAAATCCTCCAATAATAATTGGATAGGTTTTGGATATTTTGTTTTAATTATTATAACCCCATTTATTTAAATCATTCATTAAAAAGGTAAACACTGCATCATCATTAGTTCATAAATAATTTTATTTATTTCATGTCTAAAAATAATAAATAAAATAACATAATGTAGGAAATATTTTTACATTTAAAATCAATACTTACAGTTGATGTGATAACTTACATTACCACATATAAAAGTTGTTTTACGAAAACATATATGTTTATGTCATTTTTGTCTTTACATTAAATTAATTAAAATAATATGTCATTATCACTCCTAGGTGGATCCATGAGGTCCCAAAATTGACCTAATGATTCCCATTGTAGGAAATGTATCAACCAATAGGATTATGATATATGTTATGGAAATATAACATTATTATAATAATATTTTTTTACCCTTATTTACAAGATTTACCCTTTAACCATAGTGAATAAAATACTTACAGAAGTAAATTATCATAATATATAAAAATAGAAGTTACCTATTTACAATATACGGATCTCCATATTCCATATATGGAATCCATTTTATGAAATTCACAACAAATAAGTTTCAGAAATTAATTTAAAATTATTTCCTATTTTCAAAACAAAAAATGTGTTTTTAAGAAATAATAACTATCTAAAGATTGAAACTTGTTTATATCAAATTTGAAAGTGAAAGTACATACAATGAAAAAAAAATTAAATGGTAAAAATATAATCTAATTAGAATTTATAACTGATTAAAATGATAATCTACCCATATACATAAATTAGATTAATTGAAAATTTTGAATCAGAATACAATATTTTTCACTATTCATTAAATACGAACATTATTTGAAAATTACCAAAATTTAATCAAATTTAAATTTCAATGTCCTGATTCTAAAGATGAATATTATTTTTTCATATAGAACATATAAAAATTTCAAAAACTAGATTTGAAAAGGGTTCTCCAACAAATATCAGTAAATAAAACATTTAAAGAATATTAGAGTATTTATACTTTAAATTGGATTAAATGTCATTTTAACCTTCAATATAATATTTGATAAATGTAAAAAAAATTAGCTTACATTTATAATTATATTTTAGTTAATTATGTTTATTCTCTCTAATATAATGGCTATGTGTTAACTTCATTTTAAAATAATTATATTATTATATTATTTTTCGGTATAAATCAATGTTGTGTGCAACGTAAGATTTCCAAGAAACCCGTTGTTATGTGTTGAGTACTCTATCATACATAGCAACCCCTTTAAATTAAAATTAATAAATGTGAAAATTACATGTTCTTTATTTACCTGGTATGTTACAGATTCAACTTTCTTACACAAAATAATTTTCTTGTTTCTAGTAAAATTCCTCGTATATTTTTTAATGACATTCATTCATCATGATTTTTGTTCTACTTCTAACATTGAGTGTTTTCTTCTAAATCATCTCAATATTAAAAAATATATCTTCTTGAGGAAATATAATGAAATGTTTCCGATTCCACCACACTCAAAACATTTGAGAGTAAGTTTACCTTTATATTTCATATTTCATCCTATTTTTAAGCATTTAATTTCATATGTAATAAGAAAGTTATATAATTAATCAAGAGATAAAACGTACTTATCATATAAATAGAATTTTCTTGAATTAAACCGACCTAGAATGTTTCTCAAAATGTTCTTCACAATAGTAGAATCATTCAAGATGTCTCCAAATTGTTTAATGTTGCAAAAATATTTCCTTAATTCGGGTGAAGTATTCGTCAATAGTTTATTCATCTCTCATTACAATCCCTTCATACTTACTACACCTTATTTTTAGATTTTATTCCTTTATAATTTCATTCCTTTTAAAAATGGTATCCATCTTTTTCCATATACTTTTGGAATTATTGAGACCCATCACCTTTTCATAAATATTTTCCAATAAAGACATATATATTTCATTTCTATAATTTACATAATATTCTATATTTCAATTACTAGAAAATTCCATAAGAAGATCATTCTTAGTACTTGGAAAGACAACTGTTGAAGCATCACTAACGTCCTGGACTAGAGGTAGTAGATAATGAATCATCATATTTTTCCATCCATAATAAATTTTCCCACAAAATATAGTAATTCATATACTATTCATAGAATTTATATTATCAATTATAAGGATTTGAAAAGGGAAACCGGGATCTAATACCATTTGAAGATCAAAGGATTGAATAACAACTAAAAATTGGTGGTTAATTCAGTTGTTCACTTTTTATTATTTTTAATACTTTTCAAAACATTTCCTATACAACCTGTTAATATTTATTTCATTGTCATCTTTTTATAAATAATCATTCATGAAAACATAAGAAAAAACATTAAAGCACAAAAGATTTAAAATTCAACATTGAAATATTCAATCCTCTTTAGATTTATCTGACATTTATGGAAAATTGAATTTCAAAATTTTACCTGTTAAACTTTTCAAAAAACCTCTAGAATCAATTTTTTGAGACTTCTTTGTAATCTTATAATTACTAGATTCTTTTCCTTAAATGTTCACTATGAATCTTTTCCCATCATAGTGATTACAAGTTATGTATCCCACTCAATGACGATGAATTCTATATCCTTTATAGTGATTCTATAATATGTTTTATTCTCAATGATTCTGAATTCTATTTCATTCTCATTGATTCCGAATTTTGTTCCCATCACATTGATTCATAATTTTGATTCCTTGCCATGTCATTATGATTGAGTTTCCAATTATGATGGAATTAATCACACTCTAATTTTTAATTTCATCAAACCAATCCACCTTTTCTTCAAGAACATTATCATGAACGTTTTCATGAATTGTGAGAATTTCATGATCACCAAAAAATTGTCTAACTTATAAATGAATGTATTGTTTATTACCGTTCATCCAAAAACATATTTCGTTCCTACTCATCCTAAATATGAATTTCATCAAAAAACATTGTCTCAATAGTATTGGAAGAATATTTTCTACCCCTTAAATTCATTAATAAAGAATTACAATTTTTACAGCATACTTATGATTAATGGGTAATATATAATAAAAGGAAATCACCAAATTTCATTTAGAGTATATGAAAAAATATCAAACTCCGGAAATCAAAATCTTTATTCAAAACTCTTATGTTACAAAATAACTTCTTCAACTAGAAACATTGATGTTATAAATCAGATATTTCATTCTTTCTTGAATTACGAAAAATGAAAAACTAATCAATAAAGATATTTTTCATCTGATTCTTTGGGATCTACTGATCATTGATGTCATTGTGATGGAAATATGCCGAAGGAAACATTAATAATTTTGAATTCAGTAATTCTTAGTCTAATTCAATAAGTCTATAAACCAGTTTATAAAAAACAAATGACTTTATCCCCATTTATGTTTGGGTTTTAATGAATCAAAAAAATTTAACCAAATTTCAAAACTCATTACGATGGAGTGGGTATAATTTAAGGAATATAAAAATATTCATATACAAATCTTTTAGGGCCCATTGGGCATGGGTGAGTTGGTGAGCGACGGTGGCATCCTGACCCCGAGGTACTGGGTTTGAGTCCTTGTAAGGAAACACACACTATATGTCTTTATCACGTCTCGTGGGCCCCTCTATCCAGTGTGGAACTTGCTTGAAATCTAGGGTACCTTTACACCTGGGACTGTGGCTAGGGGAGTACATATAGGTGCACAGTGGTGGGTGACGACCCACCTATACAATGTAACCCCTTGGTCTTAAAAACCCAGTGTACTTTTTTTTGTAGTTGGGGTTTGTCTTAGTGGTAAACACCCCTTAATTATATATGAAAATGGGGGTTCAAAATCCATTGGGCACAGGTACTGTAGCAGAAATGTAGAAGTGGTGGCACTGTAGCAACGACAAGAACTATAGAGGAGGTAGGTCACTATAGAGGCGGCAGAGTACTGTAGTAGCAGCGGGAACTGTGCAGTACAGTGGCAGCACGGGTACTGTAGTAGCTCTATTCACAGAATGGGATTTGGGCTAAAAAAATGGGCCTACGGGTCATGTAATGGGATAAATGTCCACTAGGCCTTCAGGATATGTAGTCGGTCTCCCTTTACCCAGTTAAAGATGTCCTTGCATTTATTTAATAAAAAATGAGGCTTCGACCCCAAACATTTAAAAAAAATACAAATAGTTTAGGGGTCATCAAATACAAAAAAAAATGATAAAATAATGTCATCCCAATGTTTCTTCAATAATTGTAATAATAATAATAATAATTCCTTGAAATGTGATTAATGTTAGAAAAAAAATAATTATTATTCAAATAACACTGAACATATATTATTTCTCATTGGACTTAAAAAATTGATCTGTCATTCCTCCATAATATTTATCAGGCCTTGTATACTGACAATTTATTTATTAAATAAACATCACTAAATTATTCACTAATAATTATATAAATATCATATTTAGTAAATAGAAAATAAATATTTATTAAATAATTTTTTCACATTATATTTTAATGAATGACTGGTGATGAAATATATGAAGTCAAGCATAAATAAATAATTATTAAACAATGTCCAGAAAAAATATTTATTCAACTTTTCAAATAAATGATAAAAATATATTTCTTAACTAAAATACTGGATAATCTTTGTGTGTGACCCTCTCAATATTTTTTCTCAGTGGCATTAGTTTACATAGCCTAAAGTATAAGTTCATTGTCTAGAAACACACCATGAACCCATGAAAATGATTTTAATGAAGAAAAAATAATCCCTCATAAATACACTTAATATGTAGTATAATTGCTTTTTTATGATTACTCTAATCAAGAAGGATGCACACTGGTGCCATTAACCTATGAGCTCGATGTATCTTTCTATGACATCTTGTAAATAAAACTTTCATATACAGTACTATGGACAATGACTTTTTAGGATATTTCATTTTTGTAAAAGGGATTGAGATATCGAATTCTATTAAGTAATAGAAGGGAAAATATTTTTTTTACATTATTATTTAATTCAAAATTACTTCTGATGCCCCCAATGTATCCCACCTCTCTATGAACATAGGTCATTGTAGTTCTCATCAGTATATAAGTGTATATGATTTATAATACTCAATAAAAATAATAATCAAAATGTATATGGATAAATAAACAAATTCATAGATATAAATATATAATGAAACATAAAAATATGGATTTCCTACTAGAAGTTCTCACTCACATAATATGAGACATTGGTAATTACCATGGGCATACACCATGATAGGGATCCTCAATGTACTTTTAGTCTCCAAAATAGATATATTATATCCTTAATGTCCTCCAAAGATATCATTCAGATATATAATATATATTAACGAATAATGTTTTAGCACTTTATGTGTTCCCATCATGGCAAGGAACAACTATGACCATTGTGTCTAAAAACATCGCTGAGGACACAAACAATGTTATAAAGATGAATATTCATGATGTGATATAGAGTTTATTAATTTTCAAACATATGAATACATGTTATCATAAATTACACAAAATATGGTTTTATAGAACCGAATCCTACAAACATACACTTGAATTAGCGCCCACTGAGAAAACCCTTCAGTCATACCACTCCCAGAAAATACACTTGCTTATATTGATATAGGATTTTACCTGAGGGGACAACAAAATTCTATTCTATGTGTACTCTTATCTCTAAAAATTCACCCCTCTAATAAAAATCCCTCAATAGTTGATACATTTAGAGAATATATTTTGTCTGTTGGTGTGACCTTGGCCCGTTCTCAAGATTCAACACTGCATTCTTATGAAATTATAATGTTATTTGATCATTGCCACTATATACCACATCAAGATGTTGGACATTTGTCTATATCAAAATTACTTACTTGTCTACATCATAATACTCTATATACTGTTACTCCACTATAGAATTAGAAAAAAATTTATAATTTTAATTCTTCCAGCTCCCAGATACTCCATTGAGATAGAAAACATCTCTTAACTTTTACTTTAGATCAACCCAGTCTGTCTGATAACTACCATCAGTATAACCCATATTTATCATCTCCTCATATACTCTAAATAAAAGTAATATATCCATATTTATTTTCAGATACTTATGTATAAACATAATAGTTGACTAATTCTGTTCTCCTGAATCTTCATTATATATTCTAAAAATGATCAATGCCTAGTTAACATCATGTCTAGTACTTGGTATGACATACATGATTTATCCGATTAGTGAAGCGTATGGGATCTTACTCATTCTATTTTTCTCATTTTGTTTCTGAGGATACATTTTCTTATACAGATGTAAACCATGGGAAATTGGAACCAATCTACTCTAGGATTATTCCATAAAAAATCATATTAGTATCTAGTCAACATATACACTTTTAATTAGTCCATGAAGACTATTGGATCTATCATGAATGATCGTGATCCCTAGAATATAGTCTACATCAACTGTGTCCTTTATAGGAAAACACTTGTTCAATAAGAATATAACACACTATAAGATAGGTATGTCATTTGAAATAAGAAATATGTCATCAAGTAAAATATTGATGGACTAAAACATGGGAAATAAAGAAAATGTATCATCATATAAAATTTCTTGGTGTTTTTAAACCTTTAGCCACTATCCTTGATTTTTATTCATTTACATTACCATCCATTTCTAGTTTTCTATTCAATAACAATTTTCACCCTACATGATTTTCATCAACTATATAATCGACCATAAAGAAAAATTTGTTATGATACATGGAATCCATCTCATAATTCATCGATTCATTCCATATTGCAGATTTTGAGATATCTACATCCTCATTGTAATGGAGAGGGTCCTCATTTTCAACTAATAATGAGGCACCATATTGGGTGACTAGAAAACCATATATCTCTAGTTCTATCACATCCCATGTTCTCCTATGCAGTACTTGAGTTTTAGGAACCACATCTTCCATAGCGTCATGTGGTTCCAATAATTGTACCATATATTGTATATCTTGATCATCAACATCCTTGAATTTAATCCTGATCCCACTATCATTTGATATTATATTATCCCTCTCAATAATAACTACATGTCTCGATATAGTCACATTATTTTCCAAGGGGTTTTATAGGTAGTATCCCTTTGTTTTCACAGGACAACCTAAAAAGATAAACCTTGTGTCTCATGGTTTTAGTTTTTTTTTATTGAGGTGGCCATAAAAAATGTATAACATCCCCATAAATGTTCCATCACCAAAATGGGATTCTATCACTCCCGTAACTTGAACAAAATTTTATTTTCTACATTATATGATACTCAGTTAAATTTTTTTGGAATAGTTTTTAATTTATCTCCCAAAAATTAAAATAGAAGATATTCATGATGCATTATCAACCTGACCATGTATACTATGTTATGTTTCTTCTATTAACTAACACCATTCATATGTTGTATGTAAGGGGGAGTGAGTTGAGATGGAATCCAAAACTCTAACAGAAAGCATATAAACTCTTGGATAAGATATTAACCACATCGATCTGATCGAAGCTTGTTTTTCTTCCTGAAAATTAAATTATCTACATCATTCTTGAATACCTTGAATTTCATAAAGGAATAATACTTATACCTCATCATGTTGAAAAAACCATATCGACTGAATTCATCTGAATTGTTTTAATGTAAGAATACCCACCTTTATCTTTTACTAGAAATGGTCTACCCACATTAGTGTGTTTCAATCCTAAATGATCTGTGGATCTTTTAACTTATTAACCGAATGGTGGTTTTGTTATTTTTCATTATAAATAAGCATGAAATATTTCTAGTTTCAACTCTGTTGAGTCTAATTAACTATTTTAAATGTTCATTACCAAAGCTTCTTGTATACATGACCAAAACGATGATGCCATAGAAATGTTTTGTATACGTCTTGTGAACATGATTCATTATCAATTTCCCATGATTGGTTTTCATAATTTAATTAATAAATAATTTTATTTAAATGTGCCTTACCATAGCATAAGTTTTCTTCATAAAAAATTATTTTCTTTCAAAACCTAAAAATAAAACCATCTGAATGTAGGCATGATATATAAATTGTGGTCATGGGAACTAAAGATATATAATAAGATTATCTTAAAGAAAGATTATTCTAGTTGGAAATTAATAGTGGTAGCCACTAATGGATATATGAACCAACCAAAAACCCTTGTTATCTCACAGATCCACCTTTCATCTAGGAATATTTTGGAATCTACCTGGTTTTATCATTTGGATATAGATGTAAACACCAAATTTTCATTTGATACCCAATGCATATATAAGAACCAGATTTATATCTCATCTGTGGATCCTTTTATGTATTATTTAATTAATAATTACGTCCCTAATATGGATTCCCTATGAGGTTAGAAAGGCTTTAGGGGGTGTCTTGGGATTATTCAGAGTTTGGATCCTCGGATGATGGAGTTAATATAATGGATGCAAGATTATTTGAAACAATGTGGGCCAGGATACATAGTTATATATATCTATTTGGGGATGGATAGTTAGTAGTTGGAGGACACACATTTTTCCATAACCATGAAAATTGGGCCACATGCCTATGTAAAAATTATAGAAATTATCTCTAAGTTTTTTTTCATGATTGGTGCATGGTTTCTCTAACAAATTGTCCTAAATATGTGGATTGGTTCTTCTTACAGTATATGGATCAGGTTTGATGAATATTTTATCCAATCATGCAACAAAACCATGAAACCCAGAGTTTTTTGTAGAATTATGAATTTACATAAATTATATTATTTATATTATTTTCTTCTCTTATGCTCATTATATTGGATATAACTCCTCCCCTTCTACCTCATTGAGCTCCATGGATGTTATTTGATAGGTTTTACTCTAGATATTATATCTAAAGTTAGATTCAATACTTTTTCATCACATTGGATAATGGTATTATCTTAATTTTTATTGAGTTATTATTCATTCTGATGAATTTATTTAAATGCAGGTTCATATGACTTAATCTTATGTTGTTGATCCATTCTTTATATTTGTTCATATATAGGCTAAATTAAAGGCTTATACTGGATGAGGAGAGTCTTATGAGTACGAGGATGGTGGTATATAACACATCACTCAAGATTCATCATTTTATTAATTGTCACATGTACACACTGATTTAATTGTTCATTTCCTGTTTAATTTTTGTTCCATGATTTTAGTCATTAGAACCATATTTTAATACTCTATTTATAAATTATATCCATAATTAGATGTTATTACTTAAATTTGAACCACCACATGTAGGGTGTTTCCCTTATTTATTCCTTTTTAGGGTTTTCATGTGTATTTGCACCACAATTCGAGTGTTATTTTGATTAAACCTGCTAATGTTAATCCACTACATAAGTAAATGTATATTGAATTGGTTTTCACTATACCTTGAATATGTAACATGCACTTGAACTTATATAGAGAGTGTTTTATTCAATTGTTAAATGATTAAATTGACAAATTAGAAATTATACTACATATATGACTTTGTATAATTGAATTTAATTGAAATTAAAATGAAAATATTGTATTCATGCCTGTAGAACCCCTTTCTAGGTATAATAAAATTGAGGGAACCTTGGACCTTCTAAATGGTATGAATATTAAATGGATTTAATTAATTAATGAAAATATAAATGGTGCCTCCTGAATATGGATCATGTAATTATTATAGGAGTAGTCAGAAATGATTTGTCCCTTGGATCCCCAATGGAAATCCATAAGAAATTAGCGATTCCATTTCTATTCAAGGATGTCCATTTCCAAGTGAAATACCCAACATGGAAACAAATTTTGTCTAGTAGTGGGAATCTAAAATGACATCACTGGATCCATCCATTATAACTATAGTAATCCTTGGATACACTCCATGGATTGAGCATGGATTCCATGTACATGTGGATCTATGTATACACCATTGGTCCTAGTCACTAATTTTCCTTTTTTACATTGGATATAATACTTCAAATTAGATAGAAATATTATTGAATGACTTATAGGATGATCCCCTAATTACACCCTTACCTATATAGAAAGGCTATAGTTTCTTATCATAGTAGGAATTACACATATTGTAATGGATGCGTTGGATATTACCCAAGACCCATTTATTATTATTATCATTATAGGATGCCTTGGTGTGTACCTCAGATCCTCTATTATAATAATTACTTTGTTATTCTTTGATATAACATTGATCCATAATTATTATTATTACCAAGTATTGATGTAAATGATTGTTGTTCCTCATGTGACATACAATATAAACTAGAACATAATTAATTAATTAATTCGTTACATGTCCAGACACTGGTTGAAGTTGAATAAGGTTATTGGGTATTTATGTTACTGTACCACTTTACTTTTATATATTCATGTTTTTAATCTATTTCAGTTTCTATTACACTGAATTTATATTGTAGATGATGTTGGTGGTGACCTACATATATTTATCTAAATCCCGATCTGGACACCATAAGTACCTGAGAAGATGAAATGTGTGTAGTTTTTGAAAAAGTGAAGCATATTACATTATACACTTGATTGATTTCTTGCATTTGGATTGAGCTGGAAAGAAGATGATTGACTTGGAGATCGATATTCTTAGAGAGTGCTTGGATTCATTTTTTCTTCATTAGCATAGTGATACTATATTTTGATTTATATCCATGTATTTCATAATTATAGGTACATGAAATATAACATATTTAGCTTTTGTTTATGATTATTAATTGTATAGTTGTCTATTACATCAGTCTTCTTAAACATTTCTATCTACTTAGTTATACTATTTCTGCCAATTACATGTTATTTATTTTATCAGTTACTAAAATCTATACGTGAGGGAATATTATCCAAACTAACACACCCAATTACCTCATTTAATGTCAAAAATATCTGGTATTTAGGGAGATGTGCCTGAGGGCATGTTTCCCACTATGCTTGGGGCACCTCGGCGTGGAACCCTGGGGTGAGAAGTCAAAATGTGATTTCAAAGCAGTTCCATTATTTCATTACTATTTTGAGAAAATTTTATGTATATTAGGAACACATTGGAATATATTTATAATTTATTCATGGGAATATATAACCTCTGTTTAGTGTAAATGTTGAGTTCCATGAATAATTATTGTGGTTATATGTGTTCCAATTACTATTGAGAACATTTTACTATTAAGTGATAGACTTGTTATGTGACTGAGTTTATTATTATTTTGATTGATGGTTTAATTTATCCACTGATATATGAGATGGGGGAAATGATAATTGTTTCCCAAATCATTGTAATAACTTATATTTCACATTCCATGTATATTCCATGACATAAAGGTGAATTTTTCTGCATTCATTTTTTTGATATGCCCATGATTATTGAGTGAGCCTTGTTTATATATATACATATAATTGAGTTGATTTTTGGAAATTATTTATTGATATATAGTATCAATTCAGGGGGAGTGTGGTCCATCATGGTTTTTAATGGATAATTTTCTGTGATGATCCATTAGAATGTGATAAAAACAGTGTCACTTTTAATGATAAAGAGTATGAGATCTGATTCTTCTACTAGAAATATAGAGGGATGTTATTATTGAAACATCACCTACTAGAACCAATGAAGTTTATTCATGAACACATAATAAAAAAAAGACCTTTAAGAGTATAATTATGTTAGTATACCATGGGTAGTAATCCCATTCCTTATTTACTTCTTCCATTTTTTCTATGTATTTTCTTAAATCCTCTTCTGAGTCGTGTTCTGGGAATCCCTATGTAACATCCCAGGTAGTTATAAAATAATATTTTTTCATATTTATGAAATATATAGTAACTTTACATTAATAGTTATGATATATTCAATAGTTTACTTGGCACACAACACTTGGATTCATCAAAACCTTCTGTTTCAAACAAGACTGATATGTACCAAAAAATAATACATTATTAATAATATTATTTTAAATGGTCGTTATCTCATAGATGTTGAAATTGAGGGAATGAAAATAACTAACTAAAATATGTTTACACATGTTTATTAAATGTTTTTTACTTTCATTTAATAAATTTTATATTCTTAAAATGAGAATAAATTAAATTTTAAGTATAAAATACTCTAATATTTTAAAAAGGTAATTTTACCATCTTTTGATAGAGAACCCATTTTAAACATAATTTTTATCACATTGACATGTTATATTTTAGAACATAAAATTTTTCTTTATAAGTGAGTCATCTAAATTTAATTTTTTGGAATTTTGGTATTTTGTTTGATAAAATTCATTTTTAATGAATAGTGAAAATACTGTATTTTTAATCAAAAAATGCCATTTCATATAATTATTCTATAAAGTTATATTAAACTTTTAATTGGTTTTAAATTTTAATTGTATTATTTTTTTTCAATTAATACTATTTTTTTCATTGGATGTAAATTAAATTTTAAATTGGATATAAACACATGTTAATATTTTTTTGGTTTTTACATAAAAACTCATTTTCTTATTTCATCAACAAGATTAATTTTTAACATAATTTTTTTGAATTATATGTTTTGAATTTAAAAAAAATGGATTTCATATTTTCAATCCTAAGGTCCAAATTATTTAAATAGGTCCCTTTTATTTTCAGAAATTATAAATAATAACTTTAATAATGGTTTTTATTTACCATTGTAAAGTGTAAATCAGTTAAAGAAGGGTAAAAATATATTATAATAACATAAAGCTACCCTAACACCTATCTTAATTTCATTTTATGAGTTATGGATGACAATTAAAATACATTGATCTATTTTTTTGGATTTTTAAGCCCCTTGGTTGTGATTATGATATCAGTAACACATAGTTTAACGTAAATAAAATATCTTATACATGTATCTTCTTATTAAATAAATTTTATATGGGGTAATATAAGTGATACATTCGACTATAAATTATAATTATAAAGATAATACTATTACATACATCATGGTAATTTAATTATAATTTTTAAGAATTAAATAAATTTATTTAAAGATGACACGATGATGATGCAATTATAGACATATTAATGAAATAATGAAATAAATGATTTTATAAATATTTATATAAAAACAAATTTAAATAATTTATTCCATAAAAAAAATTTATAGACAAATATTATATTTTATGAGAATAATAAAGGGTTTTTTCAGTGTTATCTATCATTTTTGATTTTATTAAAATTCTATAAAATGAATAGTTTAAAATTGATAAAATTAATATATTATAAGAATTAGAATTTATTAAATTATTTAAAAATATGAAAAATATTTTCAAATAACTAATTAGATATTATGAGGTATTAAAGTTTATTAAGTATCCATTTATAGAAAATTAACCCAATATAAAAAAAATTTATAGCCTCTTAATATTTTAAACATTGTCACTATAATTAAAATTAAAAAATTATAATTAGGGGTAAACTGAAAAGATAAGGTTTAAAATAAAATCAATTCATGTATAAAATTTATTTGATGAGATTATTTAGAAATATTCCCATTTTATCTTCTACATCTCTCATGTTTGAGACATTTTGGTTAAATATCAATTTTTATTAATTTAATATTTTACGAGTTTCTATGGGTGCCCCTCCCCGCCCCTATAAAAAGATACCAAATATTCTCTAATAATCACACATCAATAAACATTTGGATAGACCATGATATGAAGAAAAAACCTTCATATAATATATTTACACATTATTTAGGGCTTATTTTAGGCATAACAGCCTCCTTTTAGATGTTAAGGTGTTCTTCAAAGTTAAGAAACTCAATAAGAGGTTTCATAATTTAGGTTTTCTATTTTATTTATTCTTCCACTACATTTACATATCCTTAATACATGATTAAATAATAAATAAAGTATCCTAAATATATTGAGATTTTATTTTGTTATAAACATCATTGATATCCACCTCCAAATTCATCAAATAGTAAATGGACATTTTGTTTCTGTGTATGGAAGATGTCCGCCTCACATACCGTTATAGTTCATTTTTCATTACCAAAATATAAGACTAGGTTTCATAATATAAAAAAAATTTATATATAATTTCCATGATATATTTATCATTTTTATATAATAATATTTCAATTACATTCTCACAATACATTCACATAAAAAATGATGACATCGTTTCTGCATATGTGTAAACTATCACCTCTACGAAGCGACGTGAATCATTTATATTCACCACATCACATTTTTGATATACATAAGTATATTTAAATGATTTTTAGGATGATAATAATATTATGATAGATCATTAAATATAATATAATAATTAACTTACTACCATAATGATCAATGAATAATGGAAAACATTACTTTTGCCTACGCACGACCTACCATCTCATTGAATATAACATTGTTCATTTTTCATTAACATAAATAATTTTTTAATTTAAAAAGTATGATTAATTTATAAAATTGTTGAATATTTCATGAATAATATACTGGAGATGATTTAATTATGACCACAAGGACAATTTACATCATAACATGTTCATTCTCGACTCAAGTACCAAATATCAACAAAGCGTCCAATATGAACTTAAATATTTATGTAATTTTTATAAAATGATATTAACTGTTATAAAAGGAATAATAAACTTGAAAAATATTCTTCATAAATTATAAATAAACATATGTTTATTATTCAGGATGATAAAGAACATACGAGACAAGTTGGACTCGATTTAAGGGACTTCATCTCAATCTCAATTCATTGAGGCATATCTTGATGTTATGAACCTTTATTATACAATAAGGTGTATATAAAACACACATGGAACATTATATAATTAATTAATATGTTCTAATGATATTTAATGTTTTTTAATGTTTTTATTTAATAATTATTATTCAAGTGTTTCTTAAGTGGTAAGGGACTTTTTAACTAAAATTCTCATTTTAATGTTTTGATGATTTATTTTAATAAATATTTCAATTTTATGTCTTTTTTTTAAAATGGTTTTTATTATTTATTTATATGTACATGTATGTTTTAAAATGTAATTTCATTTCAATTTTTTCAAAGTGGTAAGAGATAATTTGATTAAAAACTACTATTTAAATGTTTTAAATGTGTTTTAAAATATGATTGAGTGTATCAATGACATGGAATGTTTTATTTAACATATATGTCATGAAAAAAATTTCCCACTTTTATATTGCTTTAATTTTTTGATATTTCCTATAAATTTTTACACTTTTATTTTCAAATAAATTATTACCATTTATGATTGTGTGGAATTGTAAAAGAAAAATCTAATGTAACTTCAAAGTGGAAATATTATTTTTTCATTTATGATTATTTTATGTGTTCAAACCATGTCACGGTTATTGGGAATATCTTATGTATATGGGTGGTTCCATGAAAAACCAAGGGTGGGGGAACCCATAATATATCTCTAATGAATTTGGTATCGATATTGATTTAATCAGTAGGGTTTCTCCTAAGGTACTTGTGGAATATTCTATGATGGGTATTCCAAATGTAATCAGGAAGGTTAATCCCTATATAAACGTGAAAGACATAGTGTAATTAATAAATGGATTCCCCAATATACCACTATGATTTATGATTACTAAGTCATTTTTCAGGAATATTATTATTTCATGAGGTATGTTAGAGATTTTATGTTTATGGGTGAAAATTATGATTCTTAAAAAATGGTTTCATGGGATTTAAATATTCTTAGACTAACAATTTCTTTCCTTATTTAATATCCCTCACTGTGATTTTTGTGCACATCATGTGTCTTTAAAATTTTCTCACAGAGTATAAGTATGGGTAGAAGAAAATAATAAGTCATGAATAATTTTATAATGAAAATAAATCATATATATTTTAAATGTTTTATATTGTTAAAGAAATAGATATATTTTTAGTTTTATCCACTTAGTATAAATTTGAGATGATTTGTAATAGTTATAGCCTAATTCTCTGAAACTCTAAACCTAAAATGTCCTAGAATATTATTTCCAAACATAACTAAAGATTATGTAATGTTTAATTCTGGGGCCTTATAATTGGTATTAGAGGTCATTTTGTATTAATTTATAGGATAGGGTGTTATTTAAGCATAAGAGAAAAGTTTTATATAACCACAATGGTTAGAATATTAAAAATAGTCCTAGTTATTTTTGATAAATTGAAAAAGATTCATGTAACATTAATAAGGATATTGTAGTGTTTATCTTCTTCAGAAGTTGGTATATGATGATTTTATTTATATACAAACACTAACGTTTTAATTTTTTGTAAATGGTTGGATTCATTTGGCACCAAAGTAACAATGGTGTGAAGGAAAATGTTTTGGTTCTCTGAATAAGAAACTGGATGAAATGGGATCTACAATGATGACTCTTGTGGTTATTATAAACAAACTATTAAGAGTCATGATTGACCAAATGAACCTTGGTGATTTTTTGAAGTCATCATATATGGAGAAACAAATGATTGTGGAGGTTTAGGTAATAATCATAAATGTAATTATATTAAATGATATATGTGTCATGGATGTGGATGTGGATAGAAACACCTATTAAAATTTTATAAAAGTTAAAGAAGATGGTATAGATGTGGTAATGAAGGTCTTTAATAAATAAGCATCCAAGAATAAAATAAGCATTATGTAGACTCTAGGAATGATAAAGAAGTTATTTTTGAGTTAAAAATTTTATGTTTTAAATGTGGGTAGTATGGTCATTATGAAAATATATTTCCAAAAAACCAGGTTCAGGAATGGGACCAGTATTAACATACAAATATATGTTTAGTAATACATAATTTCATTCCAATTGATGATGAAGAAACTAAAAATGATAAATGAGAGGTATGAATAATTTCTCGACTCATGTTTTGACATTATTTAATATTAATACATGATTAATGTTTTTGTTTATAGGAAAGAAATATGAAGGAATAAAAATCATAGTTAAGGGATCATAATGAATGTTGGTTGATTAAGATGTCTATATTTTATGAATTTTAGTGTTATGTTATATCTATTTATGTTGAAATGTTTAAAAGTATTAACCATCTTTTTATGATGGGATTACATTGGAATACTATTTTTTTAAGTATGTGTAACCCTGAAGTTTGTTATCTAAAAATTTTATTCGAGGAAGAATAATCTTTTCAATTATGAACGTAATTATAATGTTAAAAATTACTATTAGGGTTTATATGAGCCTTGATTTTGGATATAATTATGGGTTATTAATTTTTGGATGTCAAATGAAAGGTACAAGATAAAAAATGAGGATAAATCATGTTTTGGTTATTTTTGAGGATATTTTATATTTTTACAATTTTAAAAGAATTATATATATTTATAAAAATTAAAATCCATTGGATGGGTGACAACTCATTGTATCCGGAAAGGCTACGGTAATCTGAACTAAAAATCTAAGAGCGACAAAGGTTCATCACTTACCACTGGCCTACGTGAAGTCCCTAGTTAGTAAGACTTATTATTTTTACTTATAATAGTTTATTGAATAATAAGAAGTTGATTTTGGGTATATAAGTTTTATAAAATGTATATACATGTTATTGGAATGTTATTAAGAAATTAAGTGATAAATGATATTTTTAAGATGTTCACTATTTTTGGGAACTTTATATGATTAAGGAAAATAGAATACTAGGTGATTTTATTTTAAGAGTAATGGTTAAATTATATTATCCAAGAAACTATTATTTTAATTGTAGACATATGGGAATTAAGTTATTTTTGGAAATGATTAACCTATCATGAATACATGTGATTAGGTTAATTACTTTCATCTATGAGAAATTAAGAGTGTCTGATGTTATTTGGAGAAAAATTTTAAAATTTATCTTCGATGATTAAGTGATAAAATCCTTAGGAATCATGGGTTTAAATAATAGTTTGGATTATTTTGAGGAATTTTATGGATAATTATTTGATAAAAGTTATTTGTTGAACATTGGATATTAATTTTTAAATTTGGATATTAAAATTGATTTTTCTTCATAAAATGAATTATTATTTTAGGGTAGTTATGTGATCGTGTTATAACCATTGATGGTTTTGGTTAATGTTTAAAGGTAGGATAAATAGATAGTTATAATTTTTTAGATTATGTGAGTATTTATAATATTATTATAGTTCTTTTGGTGTGAAAAAATCATCATAAATACTCATTGATTAGAGGAAAAGATGATTTTATAGTGGAAATCAACTGAAGGATGAAACACTACTTATCAATTATGATTTTTTTAGTTTGTAGTCTAGGTAATAAAATAATTCTACTAACTCGTGAAACATATCATAAAAATTAATGTTATCCATATAATTGTCCTCCCATTAAATCAAATACCATTTAACCAATACAAAATTTATGGTTTTTTATTGGTAACTTTCTCCAGATCATGTTTTCTATCACATTCTATCATAAAAAGATGGTTAGTTTTTATTCCATATCAATGATTTACTACATAAAACCCTAGTATTGGTTATATCATGTTTCCATTGTACTTCACTTTATTTATACTAATATGTATGTTCTATTGAATCTTTTTCAATTTGGTATTTCAATGAATTTATTTTGAAAAGTGAAACATTATTTACCAATCCCAAATTTAAAATCTTAAAAACATAATTTTCAAAAAGGGGGAAGGATGTAAAATCCCTGGTAATTATAAAATAAGAATTTTTCAAATTTGTTAATATTTATTAATTATATTGTAATTATACCATAACAGGGATTCTTATTCTGATAACATACTTGACATTCAATAATGGGTTTCTCCTAAATCTTATGTTGCAAACTAGACTGAGATAAACTGAAATATAATAAATAGTCAATATTATTATTTTAAATGATAGTTATCACTTAATTTTTGTATTATAGAGAATGAATAAAACTAACTATATTATGTTTGGACATGTTTATTAAATGTTTTTACTTTCATTTATTAAAATTTTGATGCTAAAAATTAGAATAAATCAAATTTTAAGCATAAAATACTATAATATTTTTAAAAGGTAGTTTTACCACCATGTGATGGAGAATACATTTTAAATATTGTTTTTATCACTTTTATATGTTATATATTTAAAAATAAAATCATTCTCTAGAATCATGTGATTTGAATTTACATTTTATTAATTTTGGTATTTTTTTTGATCAAAAACAATTTTTAATGAATATTGAAAATACTATATTTTTATTCAAAACTGCTTTTTTTGTATAATTTTTTCATAGTTAGATTATCCTTTTAATTGGATTTGTTGTTTAATTGAATTATTATTTTATCATGTAATCCAATTTTGGTCATTGTAAGTAATTTTAAATTTAAATTTTATGGCAACATGTGTCAATATTTTGATGGTTTTTACTTAAAAAATCATTTTCTTATTCTGTCAACGATATTATGTTTTTAAACAATTTCTACCAATTATGTGTTTTGAATTTGGAAATATTAATTCCATATTTGGAATCATAGGGTATAAATGATGTAAATATGTCCATTTTATATTTTGAAATTAGGAATAGTAACTTCAGTAATAAATTTTATTTACCACATTTTAAGGGAAAATCGGGTAAATAAGGGTAGAAATAATATTATAATAATATAAAACTACTATAACACTTTTCCTAGTATTATTGGATGAATCTTGTCCAACCATGGCAATACATTGACCAAAATTTTCACCTTTGTATGCCACGTTGGTTTGATTATGACATTTATAACTTTTAATTTATTGTAAAGGCAAATATGTCTTAAACTTGTCTCACCATACTAAAACAACATTATTGTAGGGTAATATAAGTGATATCTTCGAATATAAATTTTAATTATAAAGATAATAATATTACATAGATCATGGTAATTTATTTATAATTTTTGGTAATTAAATAATTAAATTTAATTATGAATAAATGACGATAGAATAAAATACTTATTAATAAAGGAATCATATATATGATATTATAACTACAAAAATAAACATTATTTTTCATGATTTATTCCATCCAAAATTTTTGTACATAAATATTAAATTTTATAATAATATTAAATTATTTGGTTTGAAGTTATATATGTATTTTTATTTTATTAAAATTCAATAAATTAAATAGTGTAAAATTGATATTTTTTATATTTTATAAAATTTTAATTTATTAAATTATTTAACAATACTAAAACCCTTTTAAAATCATAAAGTGACCATTATAAGGTCTAAATGTTATTTAAGATTCCAATTATTGGAAATTATACTTTATAAGTAAAATATATATGCTATTAATATTTAAAATGTTCATATAACAATTAAAATTCTGAGAGAATAATTAAGGGTAAAACGTAAATATAAGAATTAAAATAATATCAATACATGTATAAAAATTATTGTATAAGAGGATTTGGAATAATAATCATATTCTCTTAGACAAATATCATGATGTATTCATTTTTATTAAAAAATTAATTTATATTAATTTAGTATTTTAAGATATTCTCAGGGTGCACCTCCCCTCTCATATAAAAAGGTACCCAATATTATATAATAATCACACTTCTAGAACAATTTGGTTCAGAAAATATCTGATAAAACCCCTTACTAGAATCCTTTTACAGATTCTTGTGTCCTTAGTTTCGGTAAAACATCCTCCTTAGTGGTGTTAAGGTGTTCTTCAAAGGTGATCAACTAGAGAAGAGGTATCATTTTTTAAGTGTTTCTATTTTATTTCTTCTTCCACATCCTTTAAATATCCTTCAAACATGATGAAATAGTAAATCCATTAACCTATATATACTGATATGTTATTATTTTAGTATCATCACATAAATCCCTCACCCATTTTATTAAATGGGAATTGAATATTTCATTTGTGTGTGTGGCAGACTACCACCTGACAAACTGATAGAGTTTGTTATTCATTACAATGAATAATGAATGGTTATAAAGATGAAATAAATTTTTATATATGATATTAATGACGTATTTTTCATTATAAAATAATAATATCTCAATTATGTTCTTACCTTCCATGAACATAAAAAATGATATTGTCATTCGTGCGTACGTGTAAACTATCACCTCCATAAAGAGATGTGAATCATTTATATTCACCACATCACTTTTATGATATATATAAGAATATTTAATTTATTATTATTATTTTAATAATATTTTTATACTTATTTAAATATAAAATAATAATTACCTTATTTCCATAATGATCAATTAAAAATGGAAAATGTTACTCATGCGTACGTACGACCTACCGTCTATATGATTATAACGTTGTTAATTTTTATTAACCATAATTTGTGGTTTGGTTTAAAAAGTATGATTAATGTTTAGAATTTATGACTATTCCATGAATATAATTTTGAAGATTATGGATTTCTGATCACATGGACAATTTAAATCATAACAAGTTCAGTTCTGACTCAAGTACCAAATATCGAAAAAATGTCTATTATGAACTTAAATAATTATGTAATTTTTATAAAATTTTAATAAGTGATATAAATGGAATAATAAACATTAAAAATGGTTTTATGTAAGTAGAAATTATCCTATGTTTATTATTCCAAAATATAATGAATCTACGAGACAATTAGGGCTTGGGGTAAGGGACTTCATCTAAATCTATTTTCATTGAGGCATAACTTGATGTTATGCCCCTTTATTATCCAATAAGGTGAATATAAAATAAATTTGAGAGGTTATATCATGAGTTAATATATTCTATTGATATTAAAAGTTTTTTAATGTTATTCTTTAATTATTATTATTCATGTTTTTCTCAAGTGGAAAGAATATTTTTAACTAAAAACATCATTTGACTGTTTTGATGATTTATTATTATAAATATTTATATTTTATGTTCATGTTTTCAAAATTGTTTTTATTGATTTATTTATATGTATATGAATATTTTAAAATTTTAATTCCATTCAAATGTTAAAAAGTGGTATTGGAGACTTTTTTTTAAAAAGAAACTTTTTAAATGTTTTAAATGTGTTTTAAAATTGAATTTATTATGTAAATAAAATTGAATGTTTTATTTAACACGTATGTCATGAACCTAATTTCTCACTTTTATGTAGATTTTTTGTTTTTATGTTTCCTTTACATTACTACACTATTATTTTCAAATAATGTGTTATTATTTTTGGGGGCATGACATTGTAAAAAAATGAAATATGATTTCAAAGTAGAGATGTTATTTTTCTTTTATTCTTGTTTAGGTGTTATGACCGTGTTATTGTTCATGGGAATTTATTATGTATATGGGTGGTTCAATGATAAATAGGGGGCATGTTATCCCATGATATCTCTCCAATTCATTGGGTAAAGAGACATAGTTAAACAGTTGGGTTTCTCCAAAGATATTTGAGAATATACTGTGTTGGGTATTTCAAATATATCCATGAAGGATACTACCTATGTAGCCACGAACACTACATTTTATGTTTGATATGGATGAAAAAAGTTACCTTTATTATTTATTATTTTTACGATGTTTTTAAGGAATCTTATGATTTCATGAGGCATGTTATCAATTTTATGTTTTATGGGGGAGAAGTTTTGTTTTGTGAAAATGTTTTCGTGGGTTATAATGTTCATGTGATAATGGTCTAATTCATTATTTTATATCCATTATGGAGTGTTTTGTGCTAAATATATGTTTTTGAAATGTTTTATATACGGTATTGGGATGGGTACAATCAGAAAATGTGTCAAGAATAATTTTATCAAGAAAAGAAATCATGTTGATTTTTAAATGTTTTATATTGTTGAAGAAATTGATACTTTTTCAGTTGTATCCACTTTGTATAAATTTAAGATTTCATGTAATTGTTATAGCCTAATTATCTAAAACTATAAACCTAAAAATATATTCAATATGAATTATTTATGTGACATAGGATTCTGTAATGTTTAAGGTTGGGGCCTTATACTCTAGGACAATGATGACACTATGACATGATCTCGTTCATTAGGAGGGGTGAAAACCATGATCTGGACAGAGTGGGACTTGAGCTGCTAGTCTTATCTCCAAGAGTGATACTTGAGGAACTACATAATATACATGATATGTGAACTGAAGATTATCATAGTGGTAATTTCTTACATCTGATATTGTTTATATAAGGTTCTCTTGATAGTACTAACAATGGTTGATTTGAACCGTGAGTTCCAGCCGTAGCATGATGGTGGTCACTTGGATTCCAAATATTTGATAGAGGACAACCTATCTATCTATGAACATTTAGAGACCCCCTAGTAGGTAGGGTAAATATTGCGTCTTACATGCTACATACTTAATACAAGAATTGGTGGGATGTAATTACCCATGATGGTCGCCATTAGGGAATGTGATGGGATGATTTATACACTACCTTCTATGATTAGTTATTTCATAAAATACCGAGGGATGAATGATATAAAGAGTTCATGAAACAATATCAGGGCTCTCTGTTAGTCATTTTGTATTAAGTGTATCTCCGTGATATTTGCGATTTTCACCACTTCTAGTTGGTGATATGCTTTTGAAGCTACATGTTTTGTGTTTAGGATCTAGCATGCCATAAGGACTCAAGTGAATTTATTTCTTATTCCTAACATTTTTGAGATAGATAATCATGATATTATAATTGAGCACAACCTGAGAATGGTGATAGTACTGTACTTAGAGGATAAGTGAAAAGGTAGGCCAATTGTTAATATGATAGTAGAAATGGATCCCTTGATATTCTTATGAAGGTACTTGAAACTATAGTACGCATACTAGTAGCTATGTGGTATGTCATTATATGGATGATAGGGTCATATGAATCCTCTTTATTATAGATACTCTACTTTGTAACAGACATTCAACCTTATGGGTCATCATCAGTGATTATGTCAGACCTTCCCATTATCTTTTAGTGGAAGATGATCTACAATAGATCCACCTTCTAGGGTAGTTTATTTAATGCCACATCAGGTGGTGAGTTGTTTTATAAATGTTTTTAATTTCCAAGGAGGAGGTCATGACTACAATAAGAAAACATCAAATTATTAGGAGAACTATCATAGTACTCTTGATTGTTGTAGTCCATCTATTTTATTGGGCTATGGATCAAGTCAGTTTCATGAGTTATGTCTGATACCAGAGGATCAGGATTTAATACCATCTACAACAAGAGGTAGAATTCAAGTAGCCTCAATTATTGTATCATATATTTTTTGATATAGGTGCATCAAATAACATCAACTTTTTAGGTAATGTGGATATTATCGTGAGAGAAATACATTTTATTGTTGTGTAATGACCAAATACACACTGTTGGGAGTGTAGTGAGGGGGTATATTCTAATATAGGGACAATCCCCATGTGGTGGCCAGTTACCCTATATTATGGAACCGCATTTTTCTAGAGATGAAAGGATTTAATGTTATTCATAGGATGGATAGGTTGGTTTTGTAGCACCCTTTATAGACTGTTATCATCGTTGGGTGATATTTACATCACCAGAGGGAAATAGTTTTCTCTATAAGGGTGAGTGGGATTTCTTGGATAAATGAATAGGACTAAATCATTTGGGATAAGGTAGAATGACTGCCCAAATTGTTGGTCTCTTAATGAATTAGAAAGGAGTACACACAAATGATTTTCATTACGTATTAGATCATAACAGGTTTGTAGTTACTGATGATTTTTCCTGAATAACTTTTTAGTTATAGGTAGAGTTTTAATAGTGATTATTAGAGAATCAACTATAATTCAGATTACTCCTTATAGTATGGATCCTACCGAGATCAAAAATCTCATGAAACAATCATATGATTTAGAGGCCAAAGGTTTTATAAGGCTTAGAAATTCTTCTTGTTTTCTATCTGTACTTTTCATCAAGAAGGTGGATGGGACCCATCATTTATGCATGGATGATACATAGTTAAACTATCTCATGGTTAAGAACCATTATCCACTACCCTATAAAAATTATCTATTTAAACACATTTGGGGATGAATTCTATTCTCTACGATCAACCAAAGATTAAGATATCATTTGAAGTGAGTCAAACCATTATACATACCTTGTTCTTCTTTCAATTGATGGTACTATCTATATGATTATCTCATTATTCAGTTTAGTATTAAGAATCTTCCCAACATTTTCATGGATTCATTGAATAGGCTGTTTTGCCTCTATCTAGATACTTTTGTTGTATTATTGGTGGAAGAAATATTGTTGTGTTCTCACACTAATAGTGATCGTGCTATGAACATTGAAATTGATTTTATTAATCAAATAAATCATGAAATTTATTATAATATTTTTATGTGACACTTCTATATTAGAATACATCACTTCTAGGGTCATATTATCATGGAATAAAGATCATTTATTAACCCATAATAGGTTAGTGATCTGGTTTCCTGGGAGAAACCCTTGAACTTGATTTATATATTGAGTTTCTTTGGGATGTCTGGATATTATAATAACTTCATATATGACTTATAATGCCCTACTACTCCTATAATTTGTCTTATAAAAAATTGTGTCAATTACCAATGGTAAGATGTGTGTGATCAAGCCTTTCAGAAGCTAAATGTGAGGACCATCTCGAAACATATTCTGATTCTTTGAGTGCCCTAAAGTTGTTGTATAGTGTTTTGGATACACCAGGAATTGGCCTTGGAGTAGTGTAGATGTTGAACGATTAAGTAATTTCATATATATCTCATAATTGTTTTAATAATGGTAGTAACTAATCGATTCACAACCTTGAGCTAGTAGAAGTTGTATCTCCCTTACATTTATAGAGAAAAAATTTGTTTGGCGATCACATTGTAGTGTATATGTACTACACGAGCCTCAAATATACCATTTCATAGCATTCTGTGAATTTCATATAGTGGATATGTGTCACGCCCCAAATTCCGAGTACACAGAGATGGGGCCATACAAAATATCATATTTGGTTCAGCATCTGAGAAACCAGCTACATATGAATACTTATTTAGTAAAAACCCATAAATGAAAATTTTCAAACAAAAACGTGGGGTGACAAAATGAATTCCTAGTATGGGGTTTAAAAATAACACACTATACCAAAAATAACTTTTGAAAACAGTCCTTAATGTTTCCATAAAACATTTCCTTTAAAAATCTATAACACATTAAACATACTAAGATAATTCTCTTAGGGATATAAGTGCACAATTTAAAACATACTAACATTAAAATAATTTAATTATGGAATTTCCCATTTTGGATAATAAAAAAAAGGCATTCCATGTTGAAATGCATGTACAAGATTAATAACAAAGTTTATTGTATAATCTGAGTTTCACTAAAAATAATAACATAAATTTCATCTTTTTCACTTGTGTAACATATAATTGCCATAAAATCTATGAATATTGCATAAATAATATTCCACACTTATATTCCTTGAATTATCGTAATCATATATTATTTAACAAGGAATATTATACTGGTTCAATATTCCTCATGTTAATTAATTATTCATAGTCATGGTGAGGGAAATGCATATGTCGAACTGTGTCAAGACCTCGACAAAGACGTATAGTGATTAAGGCCTTGACCAAAATCCATAACTCATAAATAGGAAAGGCCTCATCCAATTCTCCTTCTTCTTGTCTCATGAGACCTACTGATTCATCGAGGGCCTATATTGGGCCCAACCCATCACATAATAAGTCCAATTCATTCCTCATACCACTAAATAAAAGTGCACAACACATATTGATTTATTAAATTACATTTCACATATCAAATAAAGTATAAAAATTAATCAGTTTCATATTTCACCATACATTCTATTCAAGGTATCCCACACCACCTTGAAAAATTAAATCCATAAACTCAGAATAGGATATATAAGTTTATTATTACAATCATCCATTTTTATGGATATGTAGAAGTCTGACACAAAAAAATGAATTATGTGGTCAATTCATTAATTAGTACATAAATAAAGGTTACTTGTTATGTCAACTAACACACAAGAAATACCACTATGATCAGTTAAAATTACAATGTCCATAACCATATTAATCAAGAACATTCATGATTAAATAAAAATACAATCCTATCATAACAAACAAAGAGGTAAACTTCTCATTTCATGTGGTTTACTAAACTTTAAACATTTGTTTTAATAAAGCCTTTGTTTACTACATTAAATGTCATAACACAAATGTATATGACTAAACATTTTAACATTATCAATTTCAATAAAGGGTGAAGAGTAATGAGTTCCTTTGAACATGAAGCCAAAAAGCATCCAATATCTTTATTTGTGAACTAAGCACATAAAATGAAATAATTTAAAAAACATGATTAGGGTTTCATGTTGTGTAGATATTCAACCAACACGGCATGTATAATCGTAGTGGTCAGTCAAGCCAATAACATTTGAATATTATTTTTAGTTCTTTATTCACAAACCATAGAATTTTTAGAAAAGAAAATGGAAGTAAAAGTTGTCATTCACACATTTTTACCCACATACCCAATTACCCACCACATGTATATGCAAGATTCTAATTCTATGTAGGTTTATCACTTTTAAATTAATTAAAACACGGATTAAATTTCTAGGGTAAAAATATTGAATTGTTTTAATAAAATTAAATTACATTATTTGTGATCATATATAAGAACATACATGATTAGATGTAAAGATTTCCTACCCAAAGTGTCTCCATGCACTTTAGTCCTTTATTTTCTCTTATTGCAAACTCAAAAATCCTTAATCTGGCTTATGAGGTTTATATAGATCAGAGAGTCGGGTATTTTATATTTACATATATTCATATATATATATATATATATATAACCAATTATAATTTGAGGCACAAAATCAAACTTTCATGGGTCGTCCATACATAGTGTCCTAGGGCTTATGATCCTGCAACCCTTGATGGAAGAAATGAAATCAAACCATAGGGAAATGTAACTTATATTAAAATTGTATATTCATATATAAACACAAAAATAAAACTACACAAGCCAAACAAAGCTTACTCCCCTACCATAACTCGACGAGGAAGAGGGGCCAGGTGACGCTGGAAAGATCGAAGGGCTTGCTGAGGTCTGCTGGAGGGTTGGGTGTAGTGAACCAAGAGGTTTCTTAGGGTGATTCAATGTAGTTAATATATTATATCTATGAAGATTATTTTCAAACAAGATGAGTGGAAAACCGAGGCTCGGATGAACTTTAAATGAAACTAATAGTCTTCCCTTGTGGAAACCGTGTGAAGGAGAGAGACTGTCGGCTGTCATGGGGGGAGAAAACGATGACATGTCGGGTGTAGAGTACCTGGTTCATGGAATGTCGCAGGGAAGAATACAACATTGTTGAGGAAGACTGAGAGAAATTCGATGGCCATGATCAGTTCGGCCTAGAATTCAAGGGTCGGGATGTGACTGCGAGATTAAAAAAATGAGTGCCTCAGATTTGATCGGACGATCTAGAGATGACGTGACATTTTAAAACTCTTAGAAGGCCGTGATTAAAACTTGTATTGATCGAACGGTACACCTAATCATGGTGATGTGATGTGGTTACTGAATGTTGAACAAGAGGTCGATTTCGGTGGCATAGATCACACAATAAGTTATCCAACGTCCACTATTGCATTTCCCCTAAAAATTCTCTACCCACATCGAATCATTGGGGTGCAATGAGATTTCTTATAAGCTCGAGCCTCTCATTCCGTAATTACAAAACACACAACACACACATAGGGGGCCTTACACACTAGCTCTTTCTCCCCCACAGGCCTCATCCTACCCCCGCTCTCCGCGACCTTGCACCTGCACTGCGCGCTCGTGCATTCGCTCCCACGCTACTATGCGCCCCTTGGGAGATCTATGCCTAGGATCGGAATGGCCCAGGCATGGGATGAGGGAAAAGCTCAGTCACCCAAAGCGTGCCGCCTCCCTCAGCCAAGACATAAAAGGGATGGCCCTAGAGGGCAGAAATTTTTTTATATAACCTAACTTAAAAAAATATGAAGTTTTAAGGAAAAAAATAACACTATATTGAAATTCTCCACTTTATATATGTCTTTTATTAGGAATTATAAGGTTAATGTTTATAAATCATAATTTTTCTTTAGAGTATAATCTAAATTAGTTTAAAAACACTAAACATAAAAATTTATAAATTGAATAATAATTATTATACTTATGTTATAGTGGTCAAAACATAGATTAATTAAAATTATAATTCAATTAAAATAAATTAAACATAGTTTGAGACCCTAAGTGGAAATATTTACAATATGTTTGAATTAATTGCAACACGTTTTTAAATCCTTATTACATTTTAAAAACAGCAATGTATAATTCAAAAAAATTCATGATTTTCTCTTAAAGATCATGGTTAGGATTCGTTCATAATTTTCAGTTCCATAAAATAATTACTTCGTGAACTAAAATATTCTTATATGTTTTTATAACTAATTATCCAATGAAGCCAGTGACTATATTTATAGACGTTAGAGTTTCATGGTTTCCCATGGAAAATTTAACATTATTAATGTATAAAACCAAGCCTAAGAGTTCCATAAAACTCACTGGGGGAAAAATGGTTCCAATTGTACCATTGGTTCTTAGTGCAGCTGTAGTGGCTTTGGTTATTCTCGTGTCCGTTATGACGGATACAGAGGACCCTTATTTCCTTCTCGGCATTCTCATTATTGTAGGTGGTCTTCCTGTAATCTTGATAGGATTTTTAATAAGTATATTGGATACCTTGATTTTCCGTTTGATCTCACTGTATTGTAACCACGATGATGTTCTTACTTGAATAACACTCCTTGCATCCATTTTGTGTGATTATTACATTACATCATATTATTTTTTTTCATAAGAGATAAGTTTTGTTTGGGTAATAGACAACGTAAGATCATAGAAATTATCATTACCTGAAACAAAAATTCTTGGGGTGTCAAATTATTCCCCCCTACGAAGAATTGTGTCCTCGCAATTCCTACCACATAAATATAGGAGAAATATTCATTTATTATATTTACCACAACCTCCATCATGGAGGGTCCTCCCGAGTAGCTAGGAGAATCCCAATGTCTATGTTCAACTCTTCAGCTTCTATGGCCCAGATACAATTTTAGTAGAATGGGTTGAACCACTGCATAGTGCATTCGGGCCTCCATAGAGATGCTCAAGAGGTGGAATGTTCAGAGATGTCCAAATGGACAATCTCTCAAAGAATATACTAGTATGAATCTCAATTGAGAATAACCAAGTTATAGGTGTTGTCATAGAAACTGAAGATGATGAGTTGGTACATGTAAGCAGCAAAAAGGTGTCCCTCCAATGCAGCCTCCTGAAATATCTCTCTGGCTAAGAAATTCGAACCTAGAGTAAAACATAGAAATAGTCCTTCATGGTATTTCCCACTTCGTCTGTACTCATCCAACTATATCGTGGCTATTATATGCTATATGTAGTAATTCTTTTGACCAAAATGGAGAATTTACGGGCTGTTTGCACTTTGTAGAGATGCTTGCACGTTTTTCACAAATTTTCGGAAGGTAGGTACTCCACTTCACAGGTCTTGACCAAGATGGTCTCTAGTATTTCAGTAGGGAGCGATAGGATGTGAGAACATCCTTCCATTTGAAAATTTATTTTAAAATATCACTTAGTAATACTCATTAAAAAGTATAACCGATGAAAGGATAAAAAAAGAAGATATATCAAGTTATGTTCTCATACAATTACTAGTACACAAAATAAGGCAGGGCTAATGGTTTCCCCATGATCCTAATATACGAATCCCTATATCATGTTCAAAATTCTGGATCTCCCAATACCATATGCAACCCGAGCAATCTGGTTCTATATCATGGGGGCACTTATAGTATCTCCATTGACATAAAAAAGTGGTTTCTAGATCAGATAAATCATTATACCCTTGATGTATGTACACCCATCAGGTGGATTTGTATCCAAGAACATCTACATCCATCACTTCACAGTAATGGCCATATGACAGAACATGACACATAAATGTTTTGCGGAGGTCTCTCACTGCTGAAGCTCCTTGTAAGGCCATGAGGTATTGGATTCCCTCTGCTATAGTGAAGTATCTAATGAGTCCCTCATTGTATTTTCTCCGTCGCACGTAGGATTGAAATTTGGCTTCCATCATAAAGATGAAATCTAGTCCTACTGCCCGTTGGAGTTGAAGTATTCATGGAGAATTGGATATATCATAAATTTGTTTTCATGACATAAAAATATGAGAAAATTTTATCTAATTTTCATTACTAAATATTGAAATTATGGTTTCCAGGGCTTCATTGGGAAGGGACAGAAGGTTAGTACCTTTATTTTCCATCTGAAAATTATGAAAACACCATTCATAGTATTGTTCATTAGTATTGAACATGTTTTTATTGTTCAGTTATAGTTTTCTAGAGTCGTCTGAACTAAATCCTATAAATGTAACAACTGGGTCACGGTGATAGCACAACCACCCCATGTTAACATGGTCGTCATGTCCTGCCCCACGTGGTACCACCAGTTTCCCCGCAAACATGTGGTCCCCAACCATGGGTCCACCCACATTCCTGAACAGGTCATATGACTAATGACACACCCCACAGGCCAACACATTTCCTTTATATTTTTTTTTGTCCTCACTCACACACACTCTAGGAAACTTCCCAGAAGGACACCCATCCTGATCACTACTCCAGGACAAGCACGTTTAACTGTGAAGTTTTTATCAGGTAAGATCTTGAAGAGGATGGTGCACCTTATTGACAAGAGTCTTATCATTAATCCATTTTCCCTTTATCATTTGGTGGGGTTACAATCACCCCTCACTTTAGAGAAGAAAGTTCTCATTGTGGGCCCTATATCTCAACCTAGGTAGTGCACTGCAGTTAAGGCTAGGTACCACCTCTGATACCAAATGTAACAACTGGGTCCCGGTGACAACCCAACCACCCCGCCTTAACATGGTCATCGGTTCGTGGCCCACCAGATACCACATGTTGCCCCGCATACACATGGTCCCCAACCAAGGGTCCACCCACATGACTGAATGGGTCATCTGAATAATGACATTCCCCACAGGAAAACACATGTCCTTTAATGTGTGCTATTTCCTCACTCACACACACTATGGTAAACATCCCAAATGTCACCCATCCTGATCACTACTCCAGGATAATAACGCTTAACTGTGGAGTTCTGATCAGGTAGGATCCCGAAAAGGAAGTTTAACCTTGTTGACATGTGTCTTATCATTAATAAATTTAACCCTTTATCATTCGGGGGCATTAAAATCACCCCACCCTCGAATGATAAAGGGTTAAATGGATTAATGATAAGACTCATGTCAACAAGGTGTGCCATCCTGTTTGAGAGCCTACCTGATTAGAACTCCACATTTAAGTGTGCTTGGCCTAGAGTAGTGATAAGGATGGGTGTCCTCCTGAGAAGTTTCCCAGAGTGTGTGTGAGTGAGGACATAGCACACATTAAAGGACATGTGTTTTCCTATGGGGACTGTCATTATTCAGATGACCCATTCAGTCATGTGGGTGGACCCTTGGTTGGGGACCACGTGTCTGTGGGGAAACTAGTGGTACCTGGTGGGCCAGGACCTGACGACTATGTTAAGGCGAGGTGGTTTTTCTGGCATCGAGACACAGTAGTTACATTTGGTATCAGAGGTGGTACCCAACCTTATGTGATGTCGACTACCTATGTTGAGATGTAGGGCCCACAATGAGGACGTTGTGATTTATGGTGGGGGAGGTGATTATAACTCCCCTGAATGATAAAGGGTTAAATGGATTAATGATAAGACTCATGTCAACAAGGTGCACCTTTTTTCGAGGGCCTACCTGATTAAAACTCCACTGTTATGCATGTTTGGAATGGTGTAGTGATCAGGACGAGCAACCTTTTGGGATTTTCCCAGAGTGTGTGTGAGTGAGGAAAAACACAATGGAAAGGACACGTGTTGGCTGCTGGGGACTTCCATTAGTCAGATGACCCATTGAGGCATGTTGGTGGACCCATGGGTGCGGACAACTTGTATGTGGGGCAACTGGTGGTACCTGGTGGGCTAGGACCCGATGACCATGTTACGGTGGGGTGGTTGTGCTGTCACTAGGACCCAGTTGTTACAATATGGGTTGAATATTTTCACTAAATTATCATAGAGATTTCATATATGTCTATAAAGGAAATGTATTTGATGATTTTCTAATAAAAAAACATATAGACAAATCGCACAAGAATCCAATTATGAATGGAAATTAATGGACCTCTTTTCTAAGAAGTATATGATGTTTCATGACTGTCACATGAAATTATGTATCTCATCCTTGAAATTTACCCCTTCCATCCTTGATAATGTTAAGAATAGGAAATATTTATATCCTAATGATTGGTTCTCCATGAGTGCATTTTAGGATAGAATCCACCTCTAGATTGCTCTATGGATATAGGATACATCCTATATATTCACGGATGTTTCTGTGTTCATATGTATCTGAGAGAGAAACTAATGATGGAGAACCATGATTCCTAGAGGGAGTTACATCAAGTAATGTATTAGATGTATCAACATATGTGACACTAGATTTGGTGGCCTGTGATATAATGTCATATAGAAAGATTTATGACCAGGTGTTTCACCTGTTAGTAGGTGAAGGTAGAGAAACAAATACCTACTGCTTATTACAACCAACTTCAGTCCTACAATGAAACTCGAAAGATATTCAATTTAATTTATACTCAGTTTACATAGGTCTCTAAGATGTTATGATAATTTTCATTGACATTATCAAGAAGATAAACAACATTCTTGCAATACGAGAGGAATACATAGGATTTCATCACTTTCCATAGGACAATACAACTGCAGTTTATCTCTTGATATAATCTCATGTGAAACCATTCCTTTAGGATCTGAAAATTGTATACTCTTCACCTTATCTATGAGGTAAGATCTAACAGTAAAGGAAGAGAAGTTAGATTGATTATTAATATAATGAAACTCCTTATGCATCTTAGAGAAGACGTCCATTAACTTTCATTAATCACTAGCTACAAATAAATCCTACATTAGATTTTTCTGACTCTGCACATATAAAAATGCATTTCCATTCCTAGGCATATAAGAAATTTCAAAATCAATGGACTGTAGATATTTGACACATCTCCACTGTTTGAGGGTCAATTCATGTGGCAAAAATATATATATTTGAGCATATTATGATCTGTGTACAACACAAACCACTATCCCAATAGATATTGTCTTCATCAATGTAATGTGTGGACAATGACACCTACCTCTAGGATATGCATTTTGTAATTCCTCTCATGAGGCCTCAACCCCAAAGATAAATATGTAATAAATTTTTCCTCCTACATCAACATTGATCCTAGGTAGATTTCTGATGCATTATAGAAGACGGTATAATCTACACCTAAATCCGGAAGAGTATGAATAGGTTCCAATACAAGCCTCCCTTTCAACACCTGATTGGATTTTTCACATGCTTCTGCCCATATGAACTTATCGCCCTCCTTTTAAAGACTATTAAGAGATCAAAAATCATGTGATAAGTACTCTATGAAAGTCCTATAATATCCAACCATCCTCTAGAAACTCTTAATATTAAACACATTCATGGGTTGATCATAAGAAACTAAGAACTAACTTTTTCTAGGTATACATTTACTCTTGATTCCGATATTATATAACCCAATAAGTTAACATTGTCGACCAAAAAGTGGAACATAGAAAAAATTGAATAAATATGATGCTCTATCAATGTACTCAAAATGATAACAAGATGTTTTTCATGGTCACTATTAGTATGATAATACATTTAGATGTCTTCCAAAGGGAAAATAAAAAAGAGTCTAAATAGTGGAGGGACTACATATTCATCTGATCCATTGAAATGGAGGGAACATTCATAATACTAAATTGAATAACAAGGTACTCATACAATACATACCTGATATAGAAAGCAATACTATGTTTGTATGATGGCCTGAATCATACCAAATTATTTTCCATTCTCAAGTAGATCATGGAGAATACCTTTTCTCCTTGGAGCTGGTCGAAGAGATTATCAATATAAGGAAGTGGGTAATGGTTCAAAACCATAACCTAGTTCAACCATCTATATTCCATGCATTGACATTAGGTTACATCCAATATATTAGGAAAACCCCAAGAGGATGTATTGGGCCATATAAAGCTTTTATCAACAAAATACCTCAACTACTGCATCAGCTCTTGAAGCTCTATTGGTGCCATAATGTATAGAGGAATGGACATTAGATATACTCCCAGAATAAGCTCGATAAAAATATCTACCTCTCTCTAATAAGTCATGATGGAAAAATAATTTGTAATGACATCCCTGAAATGATCTACTACTGGAGGGAAATCATCTTGTCATAAACACAAATCGTCCATGAAAAATTTTCAATCAAGGCGGCCAATCGACCTACCCCATGATGCTGTAGTCCCACTCTTCAATTATAGACATCCCAATAACCCGTATGTTGATAACTAATTCCCTAATGTGATATAAATGATACCCTATGACAATAACAGTCTAAAAATCTTGATCCTAAACCAACCAATCCTTCCTAATAATGACATCATAGCAATTCACCTTATGAATGAAGATGTTCATTAATAAATGGTATCTTCCTACCTCAAGGGGACATTCAATACTATAGAATATGATATGAGGATTTATTGGTGGCATTAGTCTAAAAATAAAAATAACATGACTCAAAACAAGCATTGGAGAATAATATAGTGACACTAACAAATGATGAATGTATGACAACTCAATACCCAAGGCATACTACCCAAACTACCAACATAGATCGAAAAATATAGGTAATTTCTCAATTATATGATTCTCTTAATTTTATATTTTTTATTAGGTTCACTACTTTACCTTTCATAAAAATAGAATGGTACGATAATGATGTGAAAATATTTCATTTTAGATATCATGATTCACATTACAATGGCCATTCATTACCATTGATTCAATGCCCATACACCTTATCAGTGAAAGAGATACCCATTTATTTATATGGTAATTGTTTGACTATGTATATTACTCATTCCAACACATGGGGTCCCATACACCTCGTGAATTGAGATAGGAAATCACTCAATCTTAGCCAAGAGTAATACAAGGTTCAACTAACTATCAAAACATCACTCAACAATCATAGGCATATCAAGCAATTAATGTAGTGGAATTCACCTATATGGAATGGAAATAGGCATAAAATGTTAATTCTAGGTTCCTATAATGAGTCATGTAACAATGATCATTGCCCTCATGTAATTTGGCCAAGTGTGAATGAAAGGACTCAATTAGAGTAATAATCAACCACTCCCCATAACATGTGTTTCTCCCAATAGTGAAATAAAATCAACTATAATAAGAAAAAGTATAACAAGAAATATATTTTGTGTAACATGGATTTTATCGCAAAATTGGATTCACAAGACCCTAGAACAGCTTATCACCATGTACCAAGTTGTCATATTCTCCTAACTATTATCTCCAAATAGGATATAAAGAAAAGAACCACCTTTATAACCATTTTTTTACACCTTGGATATGAATTACACTTTATATGTGCCTCGAGCCCGATGATCGCGTGTCCTCAAGCACATCTCCTTAAACGCCAGAGGATACAGACAAGAATTGAAGACTAGGGTGTGTCTATGGGGAGACTATTCCATCATTACCAATGTTTTGCATGGCATATGAATATAAACCTATGCAGACAGCGAAAGCAATATAAGTAAACAAAAGGCACAACAGATAAATAGAGACACTAGTAACAATAACTGAAAAAAAATATAATAGCATTCAGCTTCTGATGATATGCCATGTCACTTGAAAACTGGAAAACATAGAAACAAGATAACATGTATTATATGTCCCACATATATATAATGGATATCATAGACTATCCCAAGTATCCTAATCTCTATCTCAGTTATCATCTATCAAGATCCATATTGAAATGCAAGAAATCAATTTCTTGAAGCTGTATGCTTCCCTTTGACAACAACTGAAACCATCTAATATATTGTTGGTACCAAATTACCCTTGGAGATGGTGTGACATAAATATTAGTGGGCCACCACCAATGTTTTCTATAACATATTGCCCATGTAATGGAAATATAATAGTGTGGAAACATGCATATATAATGTAAAGTAGTACAATGTAACTAAATACCCATGTACTAGCTTCAACCCTCAGTTGGAATCTAAACATAAACAGCAAATTTATTTATTATTACTAGTTAATATATAATACACAGGTTAACAAAACTAAAGGTTCCATGTTATTAAAAGGAAACCTGTAATGAAATTTAATAATTATGTTCCATGTTAATAACCAAGGAATCATAGACCTCATGGGTCCCCAACTCAGTATTAATTGTAGCATGGCATAGAGCAAGAGTGTAATCCAAGGAGCATCGTCCAAGGAATTCTACAATGAGACACCCACTGAGTTTAAGGAGTTCATCTAAGTTAAAACTGGTCTATGAAATGACTGGTTATGATAGGTGTCAATAATGGAACCCAATTGGGAATAATGGACCCCATGAGTGTATCCATGGCATAGTATAATGATATTGATGGGATCCTACTATTTCATATTGGTCTTCCAAACTGTAGACAAGTATTATGATCTTGGTGGGTCTCAACCAATGAAAGTAGTATCCTTGAATCAGAATGGGGTTCGAGAGTTCTCCTAGCATTCCATGAAATGAATCCAAGTATAATGAAAGTGAGAAAAATCCTATTTCATATTGAAGTCATGTAATATTTCATTTTTTTCAATACTATCCTTTTGATAGTGTGATAAGGTCATGTATCAGGCATCAAATTAATCAAGTCATAATTAAATAATATGTTATCTTGATCAAATCATTTCCATTAAATAGTGTGACAAGGAAAAGTAGTATAAAACCATTATTAAATACATTTAAGGAATATTCAATAATTAATGTCTATTATTCTACCTTCCATTAAATTGGTAAGGGTTTCTATGGACTTGAATCCTATTAATCATTCAAATGAATCAAATCAAGTCATGTACATTGTATACTTTCCAATTTCCATTTAAAATTTAATAATCAATTGAATCACTTAACAAAGGCAGGTTAAGTGGTGAGAATACATGTTAAATTACATTATAAAATTCATAATATTAATGAATCCATTTAATATAGAAAATATTAACTTTAGAATAGTCATGAAAAGTTAAACCTGGACAGTGGAACAAACATGTCAAATACCAAAAACCTAATTATTGCATAACGTTATACATGGGATGGATGGAGTTTGTGACATAAACATGGCAAAATTAATAATAAATATTGAATTTGAATACCCATACAGTTGTAATTAATATATGCATGACATATAAATTATATAAACAAAACCCGATGAAATATATGGGCCCCACATGATTATTCCAAAAACATCGAACATCAGGGATAAGTTATAGACCCACCACCTTAGGTTTAAATGAATATCCTCATCCAATAATAAACATTTATTTATCTAGAATAAAATTAGATCAATGAAAAGTGGAAAAACTCACACATCAATAACTAGGTTGATAGAATGAGGGAGAATAAAGTCTTAAATGGGCTCGACAACTTACCATTGCACATCCAACATGACAAACAGAAGCTCGATTAGATCCCAGATGAAGTAGATATTTCAATACCTTCTGTTTTCCTTCAAGAATCCCCACAATGAGATTCATGGATGGAAATCCTACTGAAAATCATAATAGTGAAGAAGATATGGTGTAACTAGATCATTAAGGGAAAAAGACAATTTACCTTGAAAATATCATTTTCACAGTTTGCCTGCACTGTTTGAAAATTTGGGACCAATCCATGCATGGTCACCTGAAAAAATGGAACTCGTAAAATTAGGATACATGGTCATTTTCCAACTATGTGATATGGTTCTGTTTAAAATTTGATCAATGGATGTGTTAGGAAGACTATGCGCCAACTGTCCACCAACCGTGCAACATGGCCACTTTCCCAAAAAAGATCAGGTAAATGCTCGAAACTGTCCCCAGACATACTTAATACCTTTTATAACCTATTAAGAATCCATAATAGGTAAGAAATAAAGACATTGACAAAATTTAAAGGATCTATACCCATGTAAAGGATCATGTTCTTTCATGAGGCCCTAGGAAGGAATCCTACATATCCAAGTTGTGGAATTAATTATAGTAATTATAGATTAGTCTCACTATCAATACATATGTGGATAAGGAAGTTAGATAGTCCCATAAAATATATTGGGTCCCAATGGTCTAATGTTTTGTGGCATAGGGTATTTACAATGGGTTAGATGCCTATTATTGATCATTAAATAGAAAAGAATCATAATTATTGTTGTTAAGGAAGGAATAAAATTCATTATATATTAGTTCAACATGGGGTATGCACAAATCGTTCCATGGGAGAAAGTTATCATGTCACATGAAGTCTTCATGACACAGATTTATTATCTTTCTAACAAGCCTTCACTGTCAGAATAAAATGCCTAGGTTGTCTGATTAACATGTTTGAGGATGTCTAGATATGTCATGTGGTTGTCCGAAGATGACATTGTCTCATAATGGACATGTCCAGATATAATCTCATTATCCAGTTTTATTTTATAAATTGCGTATCACAATCATAATGTCATGTACGGAGGCTATCACATGATCATGGATTAAATTCCTTAAGGGTGTCACATTATTGGAGATACCAAATCTAGAGGGTGTCATATGAACAGGCTAACATATCTAGAAGAAATTGAAAGACATGGATGGATATCCCAAAGGAGTTCTCAAGGCTTAGGTTGGATTTCTAGAGGGAATCATGTGACAGTCTATGGATATATTCTTGACATGTTTGAGGATGTATTTACATGTGTAAATATAATCACCAAACCCAAGCTTCTATGTCTAGATGGTGTTGAAAGACCTGGATGACCTTTCCTGGTGACATCGTGAGACCTAGATGACATGTACATCCCTCACCACATGACTTGAGAAACATTTATAAATCCCTTTCAATGATTTGGATGGAAATCATATATGAATTATCATGACTATGGGGGAATTCCCTGTGGGTGGATTGTTAATTTATTTGACATTTCCATGTGACATCGCATGATCCAAAGAGCATGTTGAAGGGGGAATCTCATGATTTGGCTTGCATGTCATTGTGATGTAACATGATCTAGTTTGGTCATGTGAATAAGATGATGATCAACATATCTTTCTTCAAATAAGAATCTCATATATTTCTATCTTTATTCAACACATTATCACATATGATCCACATGTCCGTCTATTGTTTTCTTAATTTAGTGTTTTTGTAACCAATTGGTGATGCAAGACCTCCTTCACATAATGTAGATAACATGCCTAAATTCGATCTCATGTACTATAATGTGGTCACCTAGAGAACAATTTCAAACCATGTTATCCATTAGTTCATAACCCGTATTTCACTTGGGGGTAGACTAATTTTACATTGTAAATAGTCACTCTTTCATGCCCACTCACATTCCCCCGTGTGTGGTCAATTGATCTTTTTTTTTATATTGGGGGTGAATTTATATTCCTTGTCACCATGGTTATAACTCTCAATTTGAGGTTTAGATCTCATGGAATTGGTCTAATGTTGTTGGAAGGTTTTGGTTTCATTCTGTTTTCATAATCATTCTATGGGTCATCAAATGGCCCCACATTCTGATCGACCACTGCAATAAGGTTATTGATTTCATTTTTTTGGCAGCACAATTGATCAAAGTGAATTCACCAAAACCATGTGGACATGGCAGTGAGATTCAACAATGTCAAGACGACATGTATAGGGATCTTTGTAAGAATTTGATGAATGTGGGATGAAATTTACATGGTATATGTGGAATTTTATGGGGTTATTCATGATACTAATGTGGATTGTCAATGGATATTGTGTATGATTGGGATGACATGTCTAGGGGCCATTGTGATATTATTTTGGCTTGTCAGGGTTGTTGGGATTGCAATATCAATGGTGATTTTTCGCATTTTACAACCTATTTCAAATGAAGATCAAAGTTTTATCCCTTCATAATAAGCTTCCCCTTATACCTTTTAATTTTATTCATTATTCTCTATGGACTAGCGACCTCAAAATATTTCTCAAGATTTTTAAGAGATTATCACTCTACTATTATGAAATGCATCATGTGACCAATAATGGTATTGTGGTGTCACATAATCATTTTAATGTATAACCCTTGTTCAATTCTATCTATCCATGTGTAGCGCATAATCAATTGGACATGTATGAAACCCATCGCATGATGAAAAAGACATGTCAACAGACTCTCACATAATTAGGCATACATGTCTTTAGGTCTACATGTTTTCTTGAAATCCACATGATACAATCACATGAATATCAATTAGTTAATTATGTCTATATATTTTAAATATTTCCATTCTTTGTTTTTCAGGGGTTTTTGATGATTTTTAGGCACCTGTCGAATGAAAACTTATGTGATGTAGAGGATCTCACTTTGTAGACCTCACTCGATCCCCAATTATTGTTAGGGTTCACAATGAATGAATTATGTGGCATGTGAAAGTGTGTACACATGGTTTGAAGTTGTTCATGCACTATTTATAACCTGTTCTCCTGAATTTTTGAAGGTCATTCCATTGAGGGTCCTTTTAAATAAAACATGAGATGCCTATTTTGGAAACCTTTACAACCTTAGTTTTTTGTAGATAATAATACCTAATGTTTGGATATTTGATCCATTAATCATTTTTCAATGCACTGTTGGTTGGAGACAACATTGTTGCATCACTAATATCATTATTTCCATGATATATAATATTTTCTTAATGTTAATCATTTAGGTTGATTTTATTCAAATATTTTAAATGTGATAAGGAAATTTTTAATAAAAAATCCATTTTTTAATGATTTATTGTAATCTATAGCTTTTTCCAAATTCATTTCTTCAAAATTAATTTAAAAATTATTTTATATGGAAAAAATATTGATAAAGTATATTTTATGTCACTTTATTATTTATTTTAAATTTTTTTCAAATGGGATATTTTTACCTTTTTATAGGGAATGTTTTGAAAAATGAAAAACGAGATGTCCTATTTTCAACGTACATGAAATCTATGACTTTTTCCTCCTTCATGAAAAAAAATTGATTTATGGATGCCTTTAAATTCTTTCATTTGTTGTTTAATGAAAAACTCCCATTACTTTTTTTAAAAAACATTAATATTGAATGTGTTCTTTTTAATGAAAATGGTATTTTTTATATAAAAATTTGAATAAAAATCATGATTAAATTTTTTTAAAATGTTCATTTATAAAATATAAAAGATTAAAATATTTTATTCGTGATGTAGTGAATATACATTATATATGATCGGTGTACCCAGATAGTACCATGTGAGACCATTATTGTATATATGATGGGTGCACCTAGATAGTACTCTAATGCATTGGGTAATGGTTATGTTGTCTATAGAATTATACTAGATGTTTTTTGAATTATTTTTAATATGTATAAGGGTTTTTAAGGGCTATATACGGAAACTATAAGATGATTTCACAAGGTACCTACATTAATTTCCTACACTTTTATTAATTTTTTCTGGAAATATTTTATTTTGAAAAGTTAATATAACTGATATTTTTTATGGAATTATAATTAACTTATTATGTAAAGTTTATTTAGTTAAGAAATGTGTTTTCATGGGGTTTCATGTTTTTCAGTAGACTACTCGTTTTATACTTTTTATGTTCCTTGTTGATATTTTTTTTCTCATAACATGTTTTTAAAATTTCTTTCAAAAGAATTATTTATGAGTAAGGTAATATAAGGTTCAATGTTTAATGTCATGATGGGTATTCATGACAAGAAATAAAATTTTTTAAACTTAATATATGGATGAAAAAATTGATACTTAATTGAAGTGTTAACTTTTTGTTACATGGTTTTGTTTGGAATGATTTATGACGTAATTTCTAAAACTATTTACATTAAATGATCAAAAAAATTAATAGAATGAATTATTACAAACAAACTCAATATTATTAAATATTTATGGTCATGTATTTATATTTGGTATCAATGGTTGTTTTAGATAAAATTAGAGTTTAGGATAATGTGAATATCATTCACCTAAATGATTTTACATTGTGGATAAGTTGAAATGAAATAGATTTATATGATTACGTCATTTATTTATCAAAACTACTTATTTTAACAATGGTGTTCCATAGACGAAATAGGGACTCCATTGTGGGGAGGAATATGGATGAAAATATAATTCTAATTCAATATCCCATGTTTTTTTAAATTGGGATTGAACTGTTTTTTCAAGTGGCTATTCAAATGAACAAGATATAAATGGTGGTTGTTTTCATTTAAGAGAAAACCCAATATACAATAAAGGAACATTTATATTGATGATAATTTCAGGAGGAAAAATCCCACATCAAATAGTGGATCTTATTTCAATGCTATAGTTGAAGGACGGATAAATGTTTTGGAGATGATCTTTGATATCTTGTAATGTTTAGAGCATCAAAAGGTAACCCTTTCCATTTATTGTTATGAAGGTGAAGATAATAAATGTTGGTATTTTTTTAGGAACACCAGAGAGTAATATGATAATGATTCTATTTAATGGAAAAAATTTAAGCATCTCTTCCTTTGGAAATATTTCCCCAATTTTGTTCCACTCTTCATGAAAAAACAATTCTTATAAATGAGAAAGAAACTACTAATATTCCATGGACAATTATGATTCCAATTATACAATGATCCACATATATATGCTAGATTTGTTTTCCAGACATTGATTTTTTATTTTTTTATTTTACAAAGTATTAAAATAATGTCTATGATGAACATTGTCCATATGATTATTCAAAAGTTATGAGGATGTTGTTCATTGTTATAAAAAAATTGAGATGCAGTTGTCTGACATTTACCTTCCTCATTATTATTTTGTAATAAGTGATCTACATTGTAGGTAAGGGGAAATCATATAAAAATATAATTTTTAGGTAAGAGAATCATGTTTCTAGCTTTTGTTTATTGTGGTAAAAATGCTTTAGTGAATTTACTTGAAAATCAGAGAAGTATTGTCAATGTGTAATGTTTTTCTATGTATCCCATAATTACAATGAAATGAATCTAGATGAATGAAAGAATATGGTAAAAAATAACTACCCAAAAATATAGAGTTTGAGTTGGAATGATTTTGGTATTATGATATCATGTGCCCAAAGAAATTACATCTAGATAGAAAACATCATGATTAGAGGTAAAAGGTAATGGCGTCATTATTTTCTACTACTATGGTTGGTGTTGGGATTTTTTGTGATGTTATGCTAGTTATGTTACATGTTTATTCTAATTATAAAAATAATCCTTTTAACACTTGATATTCATATTCTTTAATGTCTTAGAAATGTTAAATTTAATTGGTAATATCACCTCATGTACGTAAGGTAGTAATTTTGGGGAAATTTATTTGTGGATGTGTGAAAGTATCCAAGATTTATATGAAAACTACTATTATTATAATTAGGATGATCATCTCTACAATTCTTTTTGAACTAACCGTATTATAGTTTGATATCATTTTTCGTATTGATTGAATATTAATTTTTCATAGTAAGATAGATAATATATCCATGAAATTTTATACAATGAATTAATTGCATTACTAACATACCACGAAGCTGAAAATTTTAAAATATATGTAAGTGAAAGTTACATATCTCATATTGTTGAAGAAAATAAATTTATAAAATTTGGGATGTTCTAGTAGTGAATGAGTACATAGATGTTTTGATGGATGATTTTACTTCTGTTATTCTATATATAGAGGTATATATACTTATTGACTTGTTTATATTTCTAATAATATTTACAAATCCTCTTATCAAATAGATTTAGTAGAACTTTAAGAATTAAAAAGAAATTACTTGAACTGTAAGTTAAAGGTTTCAATTGACATATAACTTCACCATGGGGTGATCCAATTTTTTATGTTAAAATAATGGATGGCATAATATGACTTTTCATTTGTTATAGAGTATTGAATAACAAATATTTTTTGAACATGTATAATATTCTCATATCAATGATTATTTTGGTCCCTACTATGGAGTAAATTATATTTTTGTGGTTTAACTAAGGTATAGTTATGATTAACTGAATATGATAGAGGATGAAATTACCAAGACAAATTTTCAGACTATATATGGGAACTATGAGTTTTTAGTTATGCCTTTTTGGTTTTCTAATGATCATACAATATTTATATACCTCGTCTATTCTGTTTTAATGAGCTCTTGGATATGATTGTGGTTGTGTTCATAGATGAAATTTTAGTATATTTTAAATATTTGGAGAAATATGAAAGGCAGCTAAGGATTAGTTTTTTAAACCACAAAAGAAACTATAAGGGAAAATATGTAAGTGTTAATTTTGGATTCAAAATATTTCCTTAGGTGTATTGTTTTTAATGATGGAATAACTATTTAACCTTCAATAACAAACTTTTTTTATGAATGAGAAGGACCCAATAATATCAAAGAGATTCATAGTTTTCATAAGTTAATATGTTTCTAAAGATGGGTTGTCAAAAAATTTGTTGACTGTATGGCCCATTGACTAAGAAAACTACAAAAAGAATTTAAATAATTTGGAAAATAGAATGGGGTGATTATTTTAGGAACACAAGAGTCGATTGATGGATTCTATAGTTTGGAACTTCCTTCCAAAAAATGCCTAATTTTTCATCTATAATAACGATTCATTGAATGTAATTGGTTGTATCCTAATACAAAATGACAACTTAATTAATTATACATTACGTCTGATAAAATATAATAAGGTAAATTACCCTAATCATGCTATAAAATTATATGCTATGGATTTTTGATATAAATTTTTAATTGAATCATTTATATAGAGTAATTTCATAAACATATAATGATAAATATATTGTAAATAAATTCACAATGATAGAATTAAATAAGATTTATAGAAATTGTATGGAAATGATATAGGATGGTGATTTCATAAATCATTTCCAAACTAGATATTAACAAAATTGTTCAATGATTTATGTTGAAAAATAATAAATTATCCTTGATACATATGGAAAGTGACCATATGGTAAATGATTTGATAAATTATTAACAAGATGTTTAGAATGGAGGGAAATCCTCTATTTCATTATAGGATTGAGTATAGTGAAAATTGTCATAATGAATTTTTAAATTTTAAGAGGAGGATCAATATTTTGTGTAAAATGTATAATTCATAATGAATGGTAACTTCCCATATTTTAATATTGATATATAATGTTTTTTACAGTACTAAAAATATAGTTCATGCCTTGGGATTCCTTATTGAACAAATATTTGTTTACTTAAGCTCATAGTTCTCTTTTATTGTTCATCTAGGCTACACAATAATGTAAAGATACCTTTGAGTGTAATACTTGTGGGATTGAATGAAAAGATATATTTCAAACTTCACTATGATTTTTTTAAATATTCAATAGAAAAAATTATATTGATAGTTAAAAAGGGAATGTTTTTACATTTTTTAGAGCTAGATTGAAAATGTGAAAATATATCAATGGATTTCATGGCAGGATCGCCATATACTTCTAATAATATTAATTTAATTAGTATTTTTGTTGATTTACTAACTAAATATACACACATTTTCTTCTCATTCGAGATACAAGGCTTTTATAAAATAGTTATCGAATGTGTCTAATGAATATAGTCATGTTACATGGAGTTCCACTCTCAATTGTATCAAACTATGATACCAAGTTCACATCTAATTTTTGGAAAGGACATCAGATGTTGTTGGTTCATTAATAAAATTTCCGTAAATCTTTGCATCCTTAATACAATGGAAAATATAAGAAAAAAATTAAGATGATGGAAGATATGTTTTATTCTTATTCATGGTATTATAAGAGAATTTGGGATCAACATCATATTTTTTATTTTTCTTATAATAATATATTTCATTATTCTATAAAAATGAATGAATATTTGTAATAATGTGAAAAAATGGTATCAAATGAAATATTTTTTGGTCTATTTATTATAATGTATGTTTATAGGACTATACATTGTAGTTGAAATGGGCTTCAAGGTGCATTTTCTTCAAAAAAAATATGAGTTTGTACAAGATAATGTATAATAGTTATGCGGATAATTTGATGAATGATATTTATTTTATAGTAGGTGATCATGTATTTATCCAGGTACCTCCATGAAAATGTGTTATGAATTTTGGTAAAATGTAAAATATAATGTTTTGGTTCATTGGACCATAAACAAACATGGATGAATTTGGATAATTTACATACTAAATGTCTTTTTCACTGATTTTACCTCATGTATATAATGTATTTCAAGTTTGAGTGTTAAAAAAATGTGTGATAGATTCAATTAATGTTTTTATCATTAATGTAGTTCACATGGAATGGAATATTTATTATGAGGATCGACATGTTCATTTTATTGAGTATTTCGATAATGTGCTGCAGAATACTGTGAATCACTTGGTAAAGGTATTATGAAAAAAACCTAGGGTAGATGAGGTAATATGAGATTCTTAAAATGATACTAGAGAATAGTATCCCAACTTGTTTAACAAGTGAATAAAATTATTAGGAAGAAATATAAAACTAATTGGAATAATTTTATGATCCCTGTAATGGTAGAATAAATCATTTTCATATTTAGTAACATTAATTTGAGTGTTATATCCATTATTAAAATATTATTTAATTTTTAAATATAATGTAAATAGTTTAAGGTAAATTCATTTATGAAATGGTTTTAGCTAAATGTTAAATTTATAAATTTATGAATTTGAATATAAAAAATTTAATATCATTTTTGAAAAAAAATTATGAAAATTTACATATAATTCATTTTGGGGATTTTTAAAAAAAATTTATTTATTACTGAATAATGAGAAATATCGATTTTTTAATAAAATACACACTTTTCAATAATTTAAATATATTTAAAGTCATAATAGGTTCTAAATATGTTTTCATTTAAAATAAGTATTATTTAGTTTTATTTAGTCACACAATTATTTTTCAATCAACTATCTATTGGTTTTCAGTATACTTTCTCTGCGTATAAAAATGAGATTATTAAAAAAAATATTTTAAAATTCATATTGTTTCTATATTTTAGTTATATAAAAAATTTAATAATGATTTTTTTTTTAAATAGAATTTTTTATTATATTTCAAAAAATATTAATTTTTATTCATAAATTGATTATTATTAATATTAATGTTAATAAAAAATCATTTTTTTCTAGAAAATGCACTTCTTGAAACCCCACCCTTACGTCATGTATGTTTGTTTATTTTGAATTGAAATTTACATTTTTAATTAATTAATTTTTTTATAGTTTCTATATTTGGAATCAAAATAATTTTTATTTTCCAATATGGTCAAAATAATATTTGGATATGATGAATTGCTAAAATAATATAAATTATTCATGGTGGTTAAGGTAAAAATTGATTAACCTGGTGGATAAATGAAAAATATAAGGGTTAAAATTACTTGAATTTTTAATAAAATCAATTGTATTGATATATTTACACCTTAAAATTACTCATTATATATAATTATATTTTTATAACACATTTTGAAGGATAAAATAATATGTGCAGTTTTTTCTTGTAAAAAATTAAATGCCTAAATCTCACCTCATTTATAAAAGGAAACACTCTTTTATATGTACTTTACTGATTTAAATCCATCTAGTTCAACCAATACATTTTCAAAAAAATCATATTTCACAACCTTAATCATATAAGACTTATTTATGTCAAAAATATAACATATGAATCCATCTATTTGAATCCAAAACATGTTACTCAAATTAGAAGTAGTTTTGTTCAACAACAATTTTATTATTATTTATTCCACCACATGCATCAAATCATCATAAATCATTATTATATAATATCATATTTATATTCAATAAAATTTGGTAATATTGACCATTCATGGAGGCTGACAGAATAATTGGGAAACTATCTTGAGAAACTCTCCCCAATGAATTATTTCATCACTCATACCTTTCGAGAACCAAACTATATAGATGATGGGATTGAAAATAAATGGGTCACTAAAGAAATATGAATTTTATCGACCACTTTGACGGATGAGTGGTTCCATATCTCAATTGAGATAAATGTAAAATTCCATCATTTTTTCTCTTATATCCTTGCTTTGATTTAATCCAAGAGCCTCAGAGCTCACTTTTCGTTAGAAAAAGAATTCAAGCGTACAACAGAATACTGCCTCATGAACTATTGTCATTCATTTTTGCATAACCACCTATAATGATTGTGTATGATGATTGATATAAAGTATGTATATGTTATTTATAATGTATTTATACATCTATATTCGTTATATCATATGTATCATTTTATATTCCATTCTGTAAGGGATGTGATAACGTAACTCATGTGTATGGTGAACTACCACATCTATAAGCGATGATATTTATTTTTCACAAATTCTATATGTGGAAGGTAATAAGGGAAAATATTATTAGTATTTTTTATGTAAATGACATAATGATGATATTAATTAAATATTTATCATTATAAAATGATATTATTTCATTTTCATTCATGCCTTTTTAATCACTGAAAAATGATAATTTCATCCATAAATAGATGGATTATCTCTTTCACAAAGATATTTTATCCGTTTTCATTAGTCAACCACATATATCATATATATAAGTATATTTGAATAATTATAATGGTATATATTTTATATTTTTATCATTATACAAATGATAAAATATATCTTACAACTTTTTCCATAATTATCATTAACAAATTGAAATGTCACCCATGCTTCTGTGAAACCAACCATTTCATGGGTTTAAAATACTTAATTACTCAAAAAATATTTATTTATTGTAATTAATAATATAATTGATGTTTAAATTTGTTAATTATTACCTTCATTTTACTCGTCATATTTATAAATAATATTTTGTGTTCCACTATAAACCTACCAATGTAGTTTTTTGCACATGAGATAAATTTATTTGAAATATCCAATGTGAAATTAATCCATAATTTAATCATGTATATCATGGTAATATATGAAATTATATAAATAATAATCTTTCAGAAATATCTTATGAAAGTTGATAATTAATATAAGTTTATTATTCATGATGATAATGAACGTACATGACAAGTCAGACTCAATGTAGAGGACACATTATCAATTACCTTTCATTGAGACGTAGTTTGTTTTCATTAACCTATATTATTTTAAGGGGTGTATAAAAATCCACTTTCACATTTTATACCATGAATTTTTCTATTAACATGGTATTTAATTTTTTATTTAGTTTTATTCTACCATGGGGATTATGATAAAAATATTCACAAGTTGATAAGGGGGTTTTATTTTAAGGAATAATTTTCTAATGTTTTCCTTTGTAATATTACTTATCCATGTAAATTTTTTGAGAAATAATATATGAATTTTTTATATGTATATAAAATATATCAAAACTACATTTAATTTTTCCCTTTATATTATATTCAGTTTTTTTTCAGAAGTGATATTTTTATTGGTTTTATATGGAACATATTGATAATGATATAAAATAATGTTCTATTTTTTATTTTCATTCTGACAATTAATTTTTTCTAACAATACTATTATTTTTTTTTCTCGATTAATTTTAATGATTACATGTTTTATTTATGGAAAGACCCTCTTTCCAATTTTTTATATTTTTTAATTAAATATATGCTTTTAAATGAAATTAGTAATTTGAAATCTGAATTTGATTTTCCTAGAAGTTCTATAATCTTTTTCAAATGTTTTCTAAAGAAATAATAAAAGTATAAATTTTTTTATTCATGCTATAGTTTATGAATATTATATATGATAGGTGTTTTCAAATAGAACCAAGTGAGATCATTATAACTTATTCAAAGGGTGCAACTAGATAACACCCCAATTAATTGGTTAATCATTATGTTCTCTAGATAATTATATTAGATATTGGTCAAATGGTCATTCCATTTTTAAGGGTTTTATAAGGGGTTTATAAGGTTTCTATGAGATGATGTCCCAAGGTACCCACATGACTATTTTATATTTTCAAATTAGTTTTCCTGGATTTTTTTCAAAAGGTAATATAAATTATCTTATTTGAGGAATGTTAATTAACTCTATGCCTATAAAGATATGTTTTTAAGAAATTTTTTTGTCATGGGTTTTTATGTTTTTCACTGGTCTAACTGTTTTATTTGTTTTTATATCCCTTACAGGGATTTTTGTTCCGATCACACATTTTTAAATGATTTTCTTAGGATTTAAGGATTGGTATGGTAATAGATCATGTCATGTTGAAATTCATGAATATATTTCATTAAAATAAATCATATTTTGTTATAAATAATTTATATGGTGGTAAAAATTGACACTAAAATTAAGTTACAACATTTTATTATATGGTTTTGGTTTGCGAAAGTTATGACCCAAATCTCTACGATTCTAAACTTGAAAACATAATAAAATATAATGGATTTAATTCATAACATAAAACTGAATATTATGTAATATTTGTAGGATATTCCTTATACTATACACCTCTTAATAGGTTTCTCAAGATTACTAATGATATCACTCATAAACTCGATCCAGATCTCGGTAGAATATGGCCTATCATATCCTATAAATATAGTTGTATGATGTAACTATAATTCCTTAGTTAGGTCATATATACAGGTTAATATTCCTATAGTACCACATCACATTGAAATAATAACCTATAATAGAATCTCTGAGAGATACTAATTGATATTAGGTATAGAAGAACCTAAGAGGTTCCATCTCAACAACTGATATGTCATTCTAATATTCTACCTCTTGTTTTCCAATAGATATTCATCATGAAGTAATGTCATTAAAATTTAAAACAAATGATTCAGAATCATCATTATCTGAGTTATAAATATAATATATAGAATAAGAAGTACTTGGTATAGCATCCCATTATGGTAAATACACATCACCGATTATGATGGATTGTATATTACATCGACTCTATAACTATCCTCTATAATCCACTCTAATAAGTGTAGACAATAAGATACATATAGGAATTACATTATTAATTTATAAACAACAAAAACATAATAAAAATTTCATTTCCAATTAAATAGAATACCATTATCATGTTATATGATAAAGTTATATATATGTTATTGATGACACATGATATAAGTAAACCCAATATCATATTTAATATGATATGTTTAAATGGTTCATCCTGACCCATTAGGATGAATTTGGTCCCTATATATGGGCTGAAGAGTTTCTCGATGAAACAAAGAGCGTAGAAGGGTGGACATACAATAGCAATACGTTACATCAGTACAAACCATATCTTTTATGAAATTTATCTCATGAAATATTAAATAAATTAACATATAATAAAATATTAGAAGATTAAAGGATAAATTTTTTTTAAAATTAGATAAATTATTTAATAAATTGAATCATGGATTCATGATATTATTTAAAAAAATCCATAACATTCCATCGAAATCCATTGATATTATAAATCATCATGGGACTTGATGTGGATGTAAATAAAAAATGGTTGATCTATAATGTACTATAATGTAATAATAAATGCATAACAAGATGAAATTAAAACATATTAGTTAATAAAAATATAATAGTTGAATAAAATATGGAAGAATAATAATCATGAACATAAAATCATTAATAATAAGATATCATAATTGAAACATCGGAATGTCACAATAACATAAAACATGTCACAAAAGATAAAAGTTAGGTTATAATAGATATGAAAATATAAAATTGCGTAATTATTATAACCGATCTCGTACTATACATAGAACTTCATAAAATAATAACATTACCCAATTCATTGGAGTGATATATAATTTTAGGCCCACCCGTCACATTCATATCATTGACACGCATTAGTGTTCCAAATAGATCATAAAATAAAAGGGCGTTCTCATCACTTATCATAACATGATTATGGAGTGTGGGTTATATTCCATGAATTACCCTATCAATTATGTATATATAAATGGATGTTAATATTCTTTAGTTCAAATGTGGATGGGTAATCACTCTACAAATATTTAGTATAAAAAAATACTGGATTATTTCGACAGCATAATAGGGGTACATAATTAATCATGGATGGGTTCAATTAGAGTTATGGGTATCTCATGAAATTTTAATCATTATAATAGTAACACAGATGTGTAAAAACAACCCCAAAAAGAAATATTGTGAACTGAAATGAATAATAAAATGATTTTTCTTGATAAAAGAGAGAAATGAGGCGATCTTATACCTTGAGAGGTGACTTCTAAAAGAATGGTAGAATCATCTTAAGAGATTGGGAACACCTTGGAAGGAATATAGAGATGGAAATTAAGAATAGTTTTATGATAAAATAGTTTTTAGTGATGTTTTTTTGGAGATTTTATTGGTTTTTATTGAAAAATATAAGGGAATTCATTAAAAAAATTAAACTTTTGTTTTGGGGTCTAAATGATAAATTAACGTAACTGAACAACCATGTCATCAATTCTGCTGATTTTTTTAGACAAGATTTGGGTTAGATACTTTATAATTCCACAAACATATGTAATTAAAATAATACCATTGGTGATGTTGAAGTGATTAATGTTTATAATGAATAAAATTGAATGCCTCGAAATAACAGTTTCTGATATTTAAAAAACTACATTTAACATCAAAAATTGTGATGCCCTAGAAATTTCAAAAACAGTTTAATTATATAAATAACATTTTAAATGGATTAATTTTTAATTAAAAAATATTTAAGATATTTTTGAGATTATTTTGATTAAAAATAATATTATAAATTAACTATTTTATTTAATTTTATTATATGTTAATTAAAATACATACAATTATTTATATATATTGTTTAATGTTTTCAAATTTGTTCTAAAAATATATAGTTTTTAATTACTTATCAGAATATTTTCAAATAACTATATTTATTATTTGTTTAAAATTTAATATATTTTTGACAAAAATGTTATGTAATATAATATTACAATGAAATTTATATTTATAATAATAATTAAGGGTAAAATATGTTTATTTGAAAACTATTGTTATTATTTTTAAGAAAAAATATTTTATTAATATATGAAAATATATCGTGTTCTAGTTTTATAATATCTATATATTATAAATTTATATTATTATTTTACTGCCAAAAATTTCTTTTTATATATGATTTTAAAAAATGTTATTTAATATATTTAATACCAAATGATATATATATATATACATATATATATTTTTAAATAGTAAAATGATATATATATATATATATTATATAAAAAAGGATATATATTTTATTTAATGAATATGTTTTTCAGTTTAAAACAACAAATGTGAAATGAGTCAAAAACTAGAATAAAACGATTTTAAAAAGGATAATAATATATAATATAATACGAGTAAGGGATATATGTGAATGAGTGGATGTTATACCAAAATGAATATCTACTTGATAATATAATAATATATAATAACGATTACTTTAACAAATTAAGATTAGAATCAAAATAAGGAAAATTGTTACTTTTAATGAGATATATTAACTAATTGAATAAATTAATGAAATGGTTATGATAATAAATAAAAAAAATCAATTAAACAATTCTTTTCATGTTTCTGTTATCCTTTAGTGACAACACACCGATGTCGCCCCTTCACCAGTTTTGGACTAACACCGGAGATTGTCTCTTTCACCTGAAAATAGAGTCTTGACCAAATTTTCCACTCATTATCACCAAAATTTAACATTTGTTCAATGGTAATAATCCATCATATGTCTATCCACCATTTTAGATCCATCGTTAGATGACCATGTCATTGTCGTCAACCATTTCCTCATCATTGGTCATGTACAGTTCCACTACGATCCTCTCCGAGCAATGCAATAGACCAAAATCACATTTGGTTATTTATCATTGACTGGAAAAAATGAGGGATCGGGGAGATTTATTAATAGTCATAACATGTACCCATATCCTTACATTAACAATTATAGTTCGACATCGCCATAAATAAAATAAAAAAATAAAAAAATAATACATGTGGTTGTGTTTCTGTGGATCTTTGTTTTGTTTAAAAAATGATAATAATAAATAAAAATACAATTATTAACTTGGAATCTTGTTGAATGCCTAAATTTCTTTAATTATGTGATACATAGGATAACCCCTTCTCCCTGGTCAATGTCCTAATCAAACCTCTCATTTGGTTTAATTTCATAAGTAGGAAGAATATTTACCCCCACATTATTGTTTTCCCTAACATATATGGGTCCAATTTGTTTTTATGTTTGATTTTAAAAAAGCATATATATATATATATATATAAGTATATATTCAAATATATACAAAAATATTTCAATATACTTAGAATTTTTGATGAAAATTATTTGATTTAAATTTTTATTTTAATGAATACATTATAAATCAGTCATTCATAAGGATTAATGTATGTTTTCTTATTAAATAAAATTATATTTTTTTAAAATATATATATATGTGTGTGTGTGTGTATAAATATATATTTTCTTAATATATATAATATATGTGTTTTTGTTTTAATGTTTTTTAAACCAACAATTTGAATTGGGTTTAATTTTATCAATTTATGTTGCTTAAAGTGATATATATACATATAGTGTTATATATAAATATAACTTTATGATTATCAGAACTTATATGACAAGAGTTTTGTTTTTAAATATTATCTCCAGGCATATACATTGTAAGGGAATTATTTATCATTATCCAAGGGATAGATTATGTTTTTGAATCATCATTTTATGTATAATGTATTAATAAATATATTTATGTATATAAATACATCAATTTATACATAAAAAAGGATTAACTGTTAATTAAAAAATCAATGTACAAAAATTAGAATTTATTCTTATTCAATCATTTTATGGTTTATAATTATATGTAACTTTTGTTTTAAAATAATAACAATTATCATTTTTTGTACTAAACCAAAAAACGTAATTATTTCAGTCAATAAATTTTATCTCCACCCATTGTTATGTCATGTAAAATTAGGTTTGGCCATTATCTAACTTATAAGTGGAATTCCATTCATTTTTAATCATGTGATAACATATTCTATTTTTCATATAATTTATAATCATAAAAAATTATTATCACTCTTTAATAAAGTGATTCTAATAAAAATGGTTTTAGAACCTCTTAAGAAAATGATGATGACATGTTGTAAGAAGGTTTATTTTCTATTAAATAAAATAATTTTATTTATCAATATTGGTAATGTTTTTGGTTTTTGATTGAGAAAGGAATTCCATTTAAAATTATTTTAAAAGAAAATCACTAGTATAATAAATGTTATGTTCTGGGGAGTGAAACCATAAGTCTTAAGAGGAATGTTTTCCTTATGAGTTTTGAATTTCACCAAAATGTTTTGTTATGGTCTTCTAGGTATCATAAATGACCCATCAAAAATTATTATTATCTAGAGAGGAATCAAGACCATCATTTCAAATATGATTTTTTTTAGAAATTAATGATTTGTAATATATATATATATATATATATATATATATATCCAAATGTTTTTCGAAACCTGATATTAAGAATATAAATTTATTAAAAAAATATTTTAAAAATATTTATTTATGTTTTTAAATATCGCTTACTTGACGTATTAAATGCTAAACCCTATCATAAAATATTTTATGTACACGATTAGTAGAATTACCTTTTAATGTGAATTATATTAGGAGAGAAAGAACTGATTACTTATATGTTTAGTTAATTTTAAGTTTCATAGTTTTAATGATATTTAATATTTGGATCTAAGTCTCCATATCCTATAATGGTAAAACGGTTTTGATTGTGTAATATGTTGTGTCATTATTCTGTTTATTTTCATAAAAAAATTATGTAGCCTATTTTATCTGAGAATCCATAATCACGGGTTCGAGTTGTTATATAACATTATATTATCAATTTTTTAAGATATAGTTTTTGAAATAATTTTTTATTAAAATAAAATTTATTTAAAATTTATTTAATTTATTAAAAAAACATGTCTTAATAGAAACTATATATTGGTCAAGACCCATCCTAGTGGGGCATGCACCATGACTCCCCAAGATCACTGCTAATAGGCCATGGGATAGTGACTAACACCGAGTATATATATCACTAACATGGAAGGTATTTCCTAAGTACCTTCACACACACAAAAATCTCAAAGCCCACAAATGTTGAAAAGTAAAAACCAATAACGAACAAAAATGCATGCATGCATATAATCCCAACCAACAGAGTAAGACGATAGGTAAAATACAAAATTTAAACTAGGATAGAATACAATACCACCAATATCAAGAGTATACAAACTAAAAAGTCCAACCTATAAACACAATGATGTACTAGGACTACTGTTCGTAGTCGTAGGAACACCTCGGCCTGTAAGGAACATAGCAATCTTAGTCCGGTCCGGGTCCGCCCTAGACTCCATCAAGAGTCCGCTTGTCAGCACTAGACATTACACATTTAGGAAAAGCCTATGTATGGGTGAGTATAACAATACTTAGTAGAGGGCCCTAAAAACCACAAATAAATTCACAAAGTATAGTTACAGGTGTCACTACATAGTATATATCTACTAAACATATAGTAAGAGAAATAAAACCATTATATACATGATACTTTGACCCGTAGTTTTGAGACTAGTCACCCAACCGCATACCCCTTCTAGGGATTCAGTTGGAAGGTTTCACGAAGCACCTGTCCAGGAGAACTCACTCAACAAGTTTGATAGCACTGACAATGTCTGTCCGAGAGGTACCGTTAATCAGGAAATGTTATGATAGATAGATACACTCATTTAGGGAGAGCACACTCTTTATTTGGGAATGATCACGATACATGGATGAGGATCGCTACTAGGGCCTTAACAGATACTGAGACTCATCCTGATTTACCTACTAAGTATAGGATCGGCACCCTATGGGGATAGTAATGCCGATACCTGACTCTACCTAGGGTAAAGAGTGTATAGGGGATCTTATTCTGAGCCTCTTAAAGGGATACCTGACTTATCATGCAATGTCCAACTAAAGGGATTATACTCCTATGGATGGAAATGATTCCTGACCTTCAGGGAAATGAAAAAAAGGGGTACTAACCCAAATGAAACATGTATATGATACAGTGAAAAAGAGGTCCAATACATGTTCCAATATATACATGATGTGTTGAATGGCTACACACAATTACTCTCGACTCTAGATAACACTCGTGTAAAACGGCCCATGATAGAGTAACATGCCATGTTGAAAGCTATGTACTCGACCTATAGTACGAACTACACACTATGTCCATGTAACTGGGGTCCCATACATGTATGTTGCCATGTTCCTGTACATGGGTTTAACCTATGACGCTAGCGTCCTATAGCTATGCGGTGGAGTACATGGCCATGTACTCTACATCGTGACCATGTGTCACCTGAGATACACATCAAGTCCTGTGTAAGGACCCACACTCTGTGTTCTTTGGAGAACACACCATGTATATGTTTCCTGTTACCCAGAACACCAACCGTCGTTGGGTGGGTCCCACACTCCATGTCTCCCCAGAGGAATGTCGTGTTCTTCATTGCTTGTCGTGAAAAACCATAGCCACGACCACCGGAACCACACAAAGTGTTCTTATGGATACATGCAGTGTGTTCTCAAAATTTCAAGAATTACATAACTGTGCTTCCAAAACATGATGCAGATTCGTTCTTTGTTCTAATGATCCTTTTTCTACAAAAATCTAGACTCTTGGTCACCTCGACTCCCTAAATATGTCTCCATTGTTTTTGGGCCTCTCACCAGCATTGAAAACACATATCAGTCCTCCCGCGCAAGGAATGCTTGAAAAATAGTCTCTCCTGATCCAAGCCAATTGGTCACTGCCGCCATCTTCACACCTCCATTTGGTCATCGTGGTGCCCGATTTACGATTAGGGATTGTTTTGTTTCCAAATGGAAGTTCAAAGATTAGTTGTTCATCGCCCCATGAATAATGTGAGGAATCTTTGGTATAATAGGGGGATTAAATCCAAACCACAAAAAGGGGAACAAACCTCTATCATAACTCATCATGGAATTGATCTGTTCCCGTTAGAAGGATTAAATGAGATAAAAATGAAGCATGGATTTCATCATCATGGATTAATCTCCTCATTAACCCAATAAAACCCTCCCAAAAGAACACATGATCCGCAGATCAACTTGTTTGTGGGTTGATATGAATTCTTCACTTCATCAACCAATGGGGAAGAACTAAATCAAAATAACTAAACACTACCTTTATTTGATCGAATAATGATATATGCATCATGTTTGTTTGTGTGGTTCATCGAATCCAAGATGCACTGATCAATCGTGTCGTTGTCGTTTGCCAACAATTTATCTTCCGAAGCTCCATTGGAAAATTCTAAATTTGTAGGGTTTTGTGGAAAACCTTGAAAAAATTCCATAAGCATGTATTTATAGGGTAGGTTTTGGTTTCTACACAAAAAGGAAAATTTTTAAATATAATAAATAAATTATTTATTTTATATCCATTAAAATGTCCAAAATCTAACTCTTACATCAGACATGCGCCAATAGATGTTAGGCTCCTCCTAAGGTAAGGTCACTAAACTAAATGCAACAATGCCAACATATTTCTGATCTATGCACCCGTTTAAATGATATTCCACATTCTCAGTAAAACTACTCACACACACTGTTTAAAGTTTAATATATTCCAAATAATTATTCTGGGCACTCTGGGCCTCAAAATCGCACGCTGTCAAAAGTACTAGTTTTAAAATAATTCTATATAAGAATTAAAAATAATACATGGAAAATATGAGACATTACATTCTCCCCACCATCAGGATTTACAACCATGAAATCAAAAACAAAAGGTTACTCAAAAATATTTGGGTACTCGGAACAGATCTGATCCTCCAACTCCCACATGCTCTCTTGATGATTCATGTGCTTCCAATAGATGTACAAGAGAGGAATAGATTTCCCATGAAGGATACTATCATATCAATCCTCAATCTCTACTGGGAAATCATCAATGGTTTCCCCATCCTCGATGTCTAGCTCTCCATGGACGTTGTGGTGATATGAGTTGTGCACATACCTCCTCAGTTGCGACACCCAGAAGACATCATATACCCAGTGCAACTACGGTAGTAGGGATTTTTGGTACACCACCTCACTTACACATTGAAATATCTAAAAAGGTAAAATGATCCTTGGAGATAATTTTACACTCCGACCAAGTCTCCACAACCCTCGTCGAGGTGTGACCCTAAGGAAGACGTGGTCCACCTCCTCGAACTCCAGAAGTCTCTATCGTCTATCAGCATAAGACTTCTTTTGGCTCCATGCAGTATTCCTCTTCTCCTGGATGATATGGAACTTCTCGTTGATAGCTCACACCATGTCTAGAACAATGAGTGTTGACTCTCTAGTGACAATCAAGGAAAGCAGTGACCAACCCGATCTCCTATATAAATCCTCAAATAGTGACATACCAATGGTGAAGTGATAGCTATTGTTGTACGAAAACTCTACCAGTGGTAGGTGGTCCTCACAAATATGACCAAATTCCATTATACATTCCTGCAACATATCCTCCAAAACCTAAATAGTCATCACCTTCTGACCATATTCCTTGGGATGGAATGTTGTGCTCAAGCGTAGTGGAGTCCCAAAAGCCTCAGGCAATCACTTCCTCAAACAAGATGTGAAATGTGCATCGTGATCCGAGACTATTTTTAAAGGGACACAATGAAGTCGTATTATCTCCTACAAATAGAGGTTCCCCAATCTCTCTATAAAACTCTTCTCCCTAATAGCTATGATGTGGGGTGACGTTGTGAGTCGTTCAATGATAACCCTGTAACAACCCAAAGTTTCATTAATGGAAATACCTCTTGATCTAATTAAATGACTCTTTATGTTTATATAGAATGTCAACTTATTTGGTTTTATGTTATGAATTTTTGATCGTTGCTAATATAGACGTTGAACAGTGATCACGTGATTAGTATAAATATAAGACTTTAAAAAATCCAATTTTACTTAGACAAAGGAAGTGATGGCCTCATCTAGTATAATTGCCCCATAAGAAGCCCATTTGTCAGAGATCAGAAAAGAGGTGGTGTCTTTGGGCTTCAACCTTGAAAAAGCCCAAGCTGAGCTTCATCATGTCAAGCTCGAACATGATCGTCTATGGGAAAAGTGGAAGTTGATTGAAATTACCACTCGAGAGATGTTATCTGAGCCACCCCAAGAGTCTTTCACCATTGCACACCTTACCCTTAGGTATTATGAGGATGTTTTAAGGGGTTATGTAACAAATAAGTAGTACTATGTTCATGTATATTATTTTTTTATATAACAATGAATATAATTTCTTTTCATTTTTGATAGATTGTAAATTGTTTTTAAATTACAAATAATGTTTTTAGTTATTATTTAATTAAGAATTTTATTTTATTAAATTAATAGATTTTTGAATTAAATAATATTTTAATAAAATATAATTATTATTATTAAATTAATTTTTATTATATAAATTATTATATAATTGTATATCTGCAATTATAATATTTATTAAGGTTTGAACCCCATTTTTGTCAAAACCCAAAAATTTTCGATAAATGTCGGTTTTTATTTTAAAAGTGAAAATTAACATATTTAGAAAATTATTTAGATAAAATAAATGTTATTTTTGGAATCAGGACCTCAAAATTATCTAACGGTGAATTTTTCATAATTTTCTGAGATAGTCAAATTTTTGAGTAAAAATTAAATACCGTTTAAATATATAATGTGTTTTATGACATCATAATAACCCAATAGTGATGTAATAAAATACTATAATCTTTATGTTCGGCCAATATATGTTTTACCATTAATATAATCTGATTTTGGGTTTGTTTAACTTAATTTTCAAAGCATTAATGGACCCCTCAAGACATATTCAACACCATGCCTTTTTATATTAATTTCCATGGGAGTGTGACTCACCTCCACATAAGAAACCGTAATATTTTAACACTTTAGGACTTCGGCATTAAAAAATATTGTTTTCTTATTCCCTTTTCCAAAAACCATGGGCAAAAACCATTGGATGTTCTGTGTTTTGGATTAATTTAATATAAGGTGACCCAAACCTAAATAATAAAGAATTCCCTCACCTTTCCTATATAAACCCACCCAAGCTCCCACTTCCTCCTCACCCAATGCCCTTGGAGTTCGTCCAACCTCTTCCCTACTCTTTATAGAATCATCCAAAGGTGACCCAAGCTCCCAAGAAGCCTCTCAAAAGCCTCTCTCTATCCTTTGGAAGCACACTTCCATGTAAGGAATGTTTTCTTCCTTTCTCATTTTTTTCAATTTTCATTAAGTTGTATTGCCCTTTTAATTTAAATTATGAATTTTGGGGTATGGTCTCTCACATCCCCCATACTTACCTCTTATTGTTTGAATGATGGGAGACCCCTTTCTCTCTCATTAAATTCCTCCCATGTACACCTCTTACTATGCCGAAATTCCAAAAGGAACTTCTCTCTCTTCTTTTACATTCAAGCAATAGTTTTGTATCATGAATCTAAATTCCATTACAATTGTTGGAAAATGTATCTATATGACCTCCTTACTGTCCATTACATTTAAATATGATGTGTAACCCCTTTCTCTTTCATCAACAATTTTTAGGAATTCTTATGTCACGCCGTTAGCTGCCGAAATCGCACCGATTTTCTAAGCCAATGTCATTGGGTAATGAATACCATGCCCATTTCTCCATCAAGGGTATTCACCTTTATGCACATTTACTTATTGATTGTAAAGTTTCATGTATGAATTAAACATTCATTTATCATGGAATAAATGATTATGTTTTATTAATCAATGTTTTATGATCCATGTGACACACTTATGCATGAAATGAAATGTCTAAGAAGGGTGAGCCCTTATAGCGTTCCAATGCATTGGGTAAAGTATAGTATCATGATATGTCATGTGAAATGAGTGTTGAATCATGATAATTCAATTGAAATGAGGTTTTACTTGTTCTTCATGTGCAATGAGGATTTCCTCATTCTCTATGTGCAATGAGCCTTGGCTCCTGCTAATTCCAAGTTAAGTGTTGTTCCGACATTTCCATGTTATGATTATCATGATTTATCATGCCTTTATGTGCATGTTTATTTTATGATATATTGATATACCTATTGTCTAACATGTATTGTACTCCTCATGTTATTCCATGTGTACTCCCTTACTGGGCTTTATAGCTCACCCTTTTTATATGCTTGTCCTCAGGTTATCCCATGCAATGCAAAGTACGAGGGAATGTAGTTGTCATTTAAATGATGTTTTCAATAAAGATGTTGTATTTAATGTTTTCTGTTTTTATGTAATGATCCTATGCCCCAAAAACACTAAACCTCTCGATCATCTTTGTTGTATCAAGTGAAGTTTTATGTAATAAATCATGTTTAAGTTTGTAATAAAAGCAGGGTTGTCATAGTTGGTATCAGAGGATAGGTTTAGTAATTTTTGGGATTAGGAAACCCTAGTAATGCCTTATATACAAGACTAAGTATAATAAAAACATTCCTATGTTTTGGTGAGTACTGAGTAAGTGGTTTATCAAACAAATACATCCATGTCTGGATACGAGAAGGTAGAGGCGGCTCTGGCACAGATGTATCCTTGGGGTAAAACCCGAAAACACCGCTTTGAGCTAGACTCAAACGGGAACTGGAGCACAAAAACGGGCCTTTATACACTCTCAGTTACGACACTCCCAGGGGATATGATTTGATAAATTCACGAGATTAGTATGAACCCTTATTAAGGGAATTAAAAAAACTTTCCCCTAAGAATATATGTTAGAAAGTATATCATGAAAAGCCTATATTGAAGCCTATAGACACAAGAGTTAAGTAAATTAAAGATTATATATAATTCATCAACTTTTGTCTTTGGGTTACCCTTTATGTGTTGCCCCTGAATTTTCTTTTATTCCATCCAATGGCCAGTAGTAGGAGCACTCGAGCTAACAACCATTGTGAAGATCAGTTTGATGACTGTACTAATGAGATGCCAAATCTAATGGGAGAGGGAATAGCGAACTTTGTCACGCTTCTCTCTCAGATAACTCAAGAATTTAATAGAAATACGGGTCAAGAGGAACTTCCAACCCCCCCCCCCCCAAGAAATAACAAGTCGCTATCGAGTGCTTCATGAGACAAAGGCCTCTTACTTTTAGTGGATCATCCGATCCCACGATCGCTGAACCATGGATCAACTCCATTGAAAAGATCTTCTCCATCCATCAATGTTATGAACAAGAGAAGGTTCTCCTGGAAGCTAGTTGTATGAAGGGTGAAGCTGATCAATGGTGGAATTTGATCAAAAATATGAAGCCTGCGAAGGAGATTGAGGCGTTGGAATGGAAGGACTTTCGGAAGATGTTTTTTGATAAATATTTTTTGTGCACCCTCCGGCTTAAGATGGAAAGGGATTTCCTTTACCTCAATCAAAAAAGACAAATAATCTGTTGGAGCATACGAGGAAAACTTCACAAGGCTTGCACGATACGCTTTCAGCTTTGTTGTTACCCCTGAATGCAAGTTTGACCACTTATTTGATGGGTTGAAGCCTATCCTGTAGAAAGCATTAGCGATCTATGACTTCGACAGCTATGGGGAAATTGTCTGATGTGCCCTCAAGGTCGAAATAGAAATTGGAGAATCACAGTGGTATCATGGAGATAAGAAGCATAAGGTTGAATTCAATTCTGGTGGGATGATGGATAAATCCAACGATGCTAAGAAGATCCAGCACCCCACATTCCAAAAGTGTGGAAAAAAGCACCCAGGAAATTGCCTTAAGGGGACGAGAAAATGCTTCAGGTGTGGAAGAGAAGGGAACATAGCTATTAACTATCGGCAAGAAAGACCCGTGGCTATGACAGAGGATAGGAACGCTCTATTGGAACCTCAACGTGTTGTTCAATACTACAAATGCAAAGAACCGGGTCATTTTTCAAATGAGTGCCCTAATCCATGGGTTTTCGGAGACAACCAACAACCTCCAAGGCAGCAAAAAAGAGCTTTTTCCATCACTTCTACCAAAGTGAACCTCTACAATGAAGTGGTGACAGGTACGCTAGTTATTCATTCAAGAATAGATAACATAATTTTTTATTCAGGTTCTATGCATTCTATTATATCTTGATTGTTTAGTAGAACAATCCCAGCACCACCACAAATCATGGAAGTAAAGATGTCGGTGAGTATGGAAAATGATGCAATCATTGCATCCCATGAATATAAGTCCTCCCCTATTATAATCTGTGGATTAAATTTCCCTGGAAACCTTTTCATACTCCCTATGGTAGATTTGATGCAATTATTGGCATGGATTGTCTTTCCTTATATACAGCCAATATAAATTGTCGGGAGAGGGAAATCACACTCCATATGGAGAATCAACCCCCAATTCTTTACAAGTGTCAGGAGGAAGATGAATCTCATTTAGATCCATCATATCGAGAATGGATATTACTTCCCTATGAGCACACATATCTGGCTCAGATTATTGAGTCCAAAGAAAAAACCATCCTTGAAGAAATGCCTATTGTGAGGGAATTCGCGGAAGTGTTTCCAAAGGAACTGTCTGGTCTTCCTCCTAGAAGAAATGTTGAGTTCTCAATTGAACTTATAATTGGGGCTCTAACAATATCCAAGAATCCATATAGAATGGATATTGTTGAGCGTGAAGAGATAAAGAAACAACTACCGGATAATCTGGATAAAGGGTTTATACACCCAAGTGCTTCACCATGGGGTGCACCAGTCCTCTTCATCAAGAAGAAGGATGGGTCAATGTGTATTTTCATGGATTATTGTGAACTTAACAAAATCATGATAAAGAAAAAGTATCATATCCCAAGAATTGATGACTTGTTCGATCATCTGCGTGGAGCACAATACTTCTCCGAGGTGGACTTGTGTTCGGGATATTATAAAGTAAGGGTGAAGATGGAAGATGTCCCCAAGACAACTTTTCGTACAAGATATGGGCACTATGAATTCATATAAATGCCTTTCGGACTCACCAATGCTCCATAAATCTTCATGGACTTGATCAATAGAGTCTCTAGAGATTACCTTGACAAATTTGTTGTAGTCTTTATAGATGATATTCTAATATACTCCAAAACCAAGGAGGATCATGAGGAGCATTTAAAAAACTGTACTAGAGACTTTGCGCTAGGAGAAGCTCTATGAAAAGTACAGAAAGTGTGAGTTCTAGTTGAAGGAGGTCTCATTCTTGGGCCATATCATCACATGCAATGGGATATATGTGGACCCCTTCAAAACAGATGCAATTGAGGGATGTCCAAGGCCATCATCGGTAACGGATATTCGTAGCTTCTTGGGGTTAGGTGGATATTATCGATGATTTGTGAGAAATTTATCACGATTTTTTCCAACCCTCTTACCAAGATAACTCGAAAGGGAGTAATGTTTTCTTTGAGTTATGAAAGTGAAGAAAGCTTCAAGGAGTTGAAAAGGAGGCTTATCACTGCGCCCGTGCTCACTTTACCCACAAGTGGGGAACTTTTTGTGGTATTCAGTGATGCTTCAAAGAAGGACTTAGGCTGTGTGCTGATGAAAAATGATAAATTGATATCCTATGCCTCAAGGATATTGAAAATCCATGAGAAATACTATCCAAAAAATGATCTAGAGTTGGAAGTTGTGATCTTTTCCTTGAAAATATGGTGGCATTATCACTATGGAGAGAAATGTGAGATATATAATGACCACAAGAGTCTTAAATATATATTCCCACAGAAAGAGCTTAATATGTGCCACAGAATATGGAAATATCTCATCAAGGATTATGATTTTTCAATACATTACAACCCTGGGAAAGCGGGCAAGGTGGCATTTGCCCTAAGTAGAAAGGACCCAGCAATTCTATCAATGATGAGAATTGAGAAGGATCCAATCTTCTTATACATTATGAAGATGGTCTTGGGAATCATAAATAAGGGAACATCATCAATCCTTTCACAAATGATTGCTCAACCATCACTTTTGGAAAGGTTAAAGGATGATGAAAAGGATTATGTGGGAATTCAAGAAAAAGTGGAAGCTATAAAAAAAGGTAAATCCTCAGAGTTTAATTTTAATGAAGAAGGAATTGTGAGGTTTATGAAAAGGCTATATGTTCCATCACGTCCAGATCTGAAAAAAGGAACTTTTGGATGATGCACATAGTTCAAATTTCTCTATTCACCCAGGGAGCACAAAGTTGTATCGAGATATCTGAGAAAATATTTTGTGGGATAATATGAAGAAGGAGATCACCGAATATACATCAAAGTGTCTGGTGTGTCAGCAAGTGAAGGCAGAGAGGCTGATGTCTAAGGGGATGATGCAACCATTGCCCATACTAGAATGGAAATGGGAGAACATCACCATGGACTTTGCCACCGGACTTCCAAGGACATCCAAAGGAAACAATGAAATCTGGGTTGTTGTGGATCATCTTACAAAGATTGCACACTTCATTTATATTTGGGAGGATTTCTCATTGGATCAACTGGCACGGATATATATCAGGGAAGTGGTAAGGGTGCATGGAGTACCACTATCTATTGTGTCTGACCGAGATCCATGATTCACCTATATGTTTTGTAAGAGTCTTCAACATGCTCTGAATACTGAACTGAACTTTAGTACAGCCTATCACCCTCAAACTGATGGGAAATCCGAGCGGACTATCCAAACACTTGAGGACATGTTGAGAGCGTGCTCAATGGACTTTAAAGGAGGATGGGATCAATATCTTCCTCTGGTTGAGTTCTCTTATAATAGTACTTTCCACTCGATCATCAAAATGGCACCATATGAAGCCATGTATGGAAAAAGGTGAAGAACACCGGCATGTTGGGATGAGGTCGGTGAACGTAAGCTGCTTGGACCAAAAATGGTCGATGAAATGGTGGAGAAGGTGAAAACCATTCAGTAGCATATCAAGGCATCCCAGAGTTGACAAAAGAGTTATGCAGATAATCATCGACGATACCTTGAGATTAAAGTTGGAGACATGTTTTTTCTACGCATATCTCCATGGATGAAGGTCATGAGGTTTGGAAGGAAAGGGAAGTTAAGTCCAAGGTACATCGGTCCCTTCGAGATTCTTGATCGTGTCGGGGTTGTGGCCTATTGACTAGCACTTCCACCTGCCATGGCCAAAGTACATGATGTCTTTCATGTATCCGTCTTAAGGAAGTACATACCAGACCCTTCACATTTACTCTCTTCTGAGGTGGTACAATTGGAATATGATCTTTCTTATGAGGAGAAACCAGTTAAGATCTTAGATCGTAGAGAAAAATTTCTACGAAATAAGACAATTCCCCTCATCAAGGTGTTGTTGAGAAACCAGATGTTTTGAATAAGTGACTTGGGAATCAGAGGAAGTGATGAAGCTGAGTTACCCACATCTGTTTTAGTGTGGGAAAAGAAAAATTTCTAGGGAAAAATTTATTAAGGGGGGAATATTGTAATGAAACATGGTTTTATTAATAGAAATCCTTCTTGATCTAATTAAATGTCTCTTTATGTTTATATAAAATGTCAACTTCTTTGGTTTTATGTTAAGAATTTTTGACCGTTGCTAATATAGACATTTAATAGTGATCACATGATTAGTATAAATATAGGACTTTAACAAATCCAATTTTACTTAGACAAAGGAAGCGATGGCCTCATCCAGTAGAATTTCCCCATATGAAGCCCATTTGTCTGATCTCGGAAAAGAGGTGGCGTCTTTGGGCTTCACCCTTGACTAAGCCCAAGTTGATCTTCATCATGTCAAGCTCGAACGTGACCATATACGGGAAAAGTGTAAGTTGATTGAAATTACCAATCGAGCAATGTTATCCAAGCCACCCCAAGAGTCTATCACCATCGCACACCTTACCCTTAGCTATTATGCGGCTATTTTAAGGGGTTATTTAACATATAAGTAGTACTATGTTCATGTACATTATTTTTTTATATAATAATGAATATAATTTCTTACCATTTTTGATACATTTTAAATAGTTTTTAAAGTACAAAATGTGTTTTTAGTTATTATTTAATTAAGAATTATATGTTTTAAAATTAATGGATTTTGAATTAAATAATATTTTAATAAAATATTATTATTATTATTAAATTAATTTTTAATATATAAATGATCATATAATTATATGAATGCAATTATCATTTTTATTAAGGTTGGAAACCCAATTTTGTCAAAACCAGTGAATTTTTGATAAATATCAAATTGTATTTCAAAAGTGAAAATTAACATATTTATAAAATTATTTAGATAAAATAAATGTTATTTTTGGAATCAGGATGTCGAAATTATCCAACAGTGAATTTTTCATAATTTTTTGAGACAGTCAAACTTTTTAGTAAAATTTAAATACCGTTTAAATATATAATGTGTTTTATGACATCATAATGACCCAATAGTGATGTAATAAAATTCTATAATATTTATGTTTGGCCAATATATGTTTTACCATTAAAATAATGTGATTTTGGGTTTGTTTGACTTAATTTTCAAAGCATTAATGGAACCCTCAAGACATATTCAACACCTTTCCTTTTTAAATTAATTTCCATGCGAGTGTGACTCACCTCCACATAAGAAATCCTAATATTTTAAGAAGTTAACACTTTTCTCCTTATAAAATATTGTTTTCCTCTTCCCTTTTACAAATACCATGGTCAAAAATCATGGTATGGTTTGTGGTTTGGATTAATTTAATGTAAGGGGACCCAACCCTAAATAATAAAGAATTCCCTCACATGTCCTATATAAACCCACCCAATCTCCCACTTCCTCCTCACTCAATGCCCTTGGAGTTCGTCCATCCTATGCCCTAGTCTCTCTAGAATCCTCCAATTGGGATCCAAGCTCCCAAGAAGACTCTCACAATCCTCTCTCTAGCCTTTGGAAGCACACTTCCAAGTAAGGGTTTTTTTCTTCCTTTCTCATTTATGTAAATTTTCTTTAAGTTTTATTGCCCTTTTAATTTCAATTATTAATGATGGGTTATGGTTTAGAACCTCCCCCATACTGCCCTTTTATTTTTTTAAAGATTGGATACCCCTTTATCTTTCATTAAATGCCTCCCATGTACACCCGTTACTAGGTCGAAATTCCGAAAGGAACTTCTCTCTCTTCTTTTACATTCAAGAAATAATTTTGTATCATGAATATAAATTCCATTACAATTGTAGGGACATGTATCTATATGACCTCCTTACTGTCCATTGCATGTAAATATGATGAGGAACCCCTTTCTCTCTCATCAACCAATTTTATGAATTCTTATGTCACGTCGTTACGCTGCCGAAATCGCACCGATTTTCTAAGCCAATGTCATTGTGTAGTGAATACCATGCCCATTTCTCCATTAAGTGTATTCACCTTTATGAACATTTACTTATTTATTGTAAAGTTTCATGTATGAATTCCAGATTCTTTTATCGTGGAATAAATTATTATGTTTTATGAATCTATGTTTTATGATCTATGTGGCACACTTATGCATGAAATGAAATGTTTAAGAAAGGTGCGCCCTTATAGCGCTCTAATGCATTGGGTAAAGTATAGTATCATGATACGTCATGTGCAATGAGTGTTGACTCATGCTAATTCAAGTGCAATGAGGGTTTACTACTGCTTCATGTGCAATGAGGATTTACTCATGCTCTATGTGCAATGAGCCTTGGCTCATGCTAATTCCAAGTTAAGTGTTGTTGCCATGTTTCCATGTTGTGATTATCATGATTTATCATGCCTTTATGTTCATGTTTCTTTTGTTCTCTAGGGATATTCCTATTGTATAACATGTATTGTACTCCTCATGTTATTCCATTGGTACTCCCTTACTGGGCTTTATAGCTCACCCTTTTCTTATGCATGTCCTCAGGTTATCCCATGCAATGATAATTACGAGGGAATGTAGTGGTCATGTAAAGGATGCTTTCAATAAAGATGTTGTATTTCATGTTTTATGTTTTTATGTAATGATCTTATGCCTAAAAGACACTAAACCTCTCAATCTTCTTTGTTGTATCAAGTGAAGTTTTATGTAATAAATCAGGTTTATGTTTGTAATAAAAGAAGGTTTGTCATACACCCAGATGGAAACATTCCCCTTGTACGTCGGTGGTAATCCCATCACTAAGTCCATCAATATTCCATCACACTTCCACTCAGGAACTTCCAGGGGTAAGCTATCCCTACTGTACCTTAGTGCTGATCCATCACTTGCTGGCACACAAGGCACCCAAAAAAACGTACTCCGCTACTTCCTTCTTCATGCCTAACCACCAGAATTACCATTGTAGATCATGTTACCTCTTTTACACACTAGTGTGTACCTCCAAAGGGGACGTATGAAACTCCCTGAAGTCCTACTACCATAATTCCACTAGTACAATTGTGTGTCCCTTGAAAATAACCACATGATCCCCGCCTTGTGAATATCCACCAAGGGCATGTCATGGGGATAACTGAGCACATAAAGCATCAGTGTTGACATCATAAAGTTGTGCCTCTATAACACACTGTAAGAGTGGAGGGGTGACAACCATCGACTGATGGTAAGTTGTATTCTCTGTATCCATGAAAAATTATTGTAACATGGAAAACATATCTATCGCCTCCCTAAAAAGTTATGATCTTGATCTCCTGATAAGATCATCTGACACCTTGTTACCCTTCCTAGGTGTATAGATCATCTCAAAATCATAGTCCTGGAATAACTCTTTACAATGCCTATGTCCCATATTCATCTCCTTCTGTGAGAATATGTATTTTAGATTCTTAGCATTAGAATGGATGGTTAACCTCTTGACCATATGGTAGTGTCCCCACATATTCAATGCGAATACTACATCTTCAAACTCAAGATAATGGGTCACATAGTTGTTCTCATGTGGTCTAAGCTCATGTGAACCAGAAACAATCATTTCCTTTCACTGCATTAGGACACAACCAATCTAGGTCCCAGAAATGTCATAGAAAACTATTAACTCAACACCCTCCTTTGGAAATATCATGATGGCGGAACTCGTCAAGCTCTATCTCAACTCCTCAAAAGTCTAATGGACCTTATCCATCCATGTGAAGGATTTCCCCTTCCTGGTCAATGCCTTAATCGGTGCAGATATCCAAGAGATATCAGGAATGAATTGCTGGTAATATCCTACCAACCCAAGGATGATATAAACCTCCATTTCCCTCTAATCTATATCCCAAGATAACACTTCCTCAACCTAATCTTTGTCCATAGAAACCACATATACTGATATGTCATGTCCCAGAATGTTAACCTCCTGAATCTAGAACTAGCACTTCGAAAACTTAATATAATGGCGGTGCTCTCGAAGTAGATCTTGAACCATCTACAGGTGTCTTGCATGCTCCTCATCTGACATTGAGTACACAAGGATTTCATCAATCAAGACCACTACTAACCGGTAAATGTATGTCTACAAGATCCGGTTCATTTGTCCCATGAACACTATGTGGGAATTCGTCGCATCGAAAGGCATCACCAAGTACTTGTATTGACCCTTGAGGAATCTGAAAGTTGTCTTCATTATATCTTCATCCCGTAGTCATTATTGGAGGTAACCCAACTGAAGGTCAACACTTGATTACCAGTGTTCCTTTATCAACTAATTGAAGAGATCATTGATCCTCGGTAGTTGATACTTGTTATTCATTGTTTCCTGGTTCAGGTTCCAGTAATCTACACATAAACTCAAACTCCCATCATCCTTCTTTCCAAAAAAACCGGGGCTGCCAAGGGTGAAATGCTCGGTCTCAAATAACCCTTTCCATGTAAATCCTCCAACTCCACCCTCAGCTCGCGATGCTATGTGGGAGCCATTTGATATGCTGGTGAATAAATTAGAGCCATCCTGGGGTGTAAGTTAATGCAAAAGTCTATCTCCTGGTGGGGAGGTAGTCCTAGAACATCTTTGGGAAAGACTTCCTCATACTCCATCACTACTCCTAGGAACTATAATCTCACAACATCTACTACTCTGAGTGTAAAGCTAGCCAACTCATTAGTGATTGGAAAAACCATCATATACATGAGCCCATTTTTTGTTGCTTGGGTTTCCTTTTCACCGACTAAGGATGACCTCATCCCATCACTAATGACACAACACACTCTTTTCCTAAAGTACCCAATCTGGGCATGGACTGAAGATAGTCAATCCATACCGATAATGACATCGTAAGGCCTCGACGCTTCCACCAAGAGGTTCCAACCAAAACTCTCACCTTTATGGGTAAGATAACACTATCTACAAAGATGTGTGATCATAAAGTCTCATCCCATAGGTGTGTCCTAGCGTAAGGGTCAATTCAACTGCTCAAACGGAATCTCAAAGATTCTAACAATACTTGTGGAAAGGAAAAAATGACTAGAACATGTGTCTATAAGTACAGATGCTAAGGTAGAAAAGACAAAGATCGTAACTTGAATCATTCCTGGAGTCTATGGGCCGTACACCTTGACTGTATGGAGTTGTCCCCATCCCCTATCCCCCAACTCCCAGAGCCTGGTGTGGACCTCCCGGGGGTGGTGGTGGAAGTAGATCAAATCTTCTTCCACCACATGCTCATATCGCAGCTCCTCTTCCACATCCGCTGCGTGGAGGGTATTTCTGCTTCCATATTTGGATCCACCTCTGTGGTCCATCCACCGTCTCCCTATTAGCGGTTCAACATGTCAGACTATCTCTAGTGAGGTGTCCCCTTCTGTTGCACGAGTAACATCATCTCTCCCTAGGATGACTGGATCTATCCTTAGAGCCTTATATTGTCGATCCCATGTCCTAGGTCCTCATGTGATGTCTCCCATGTCCCAATCCATATCCCTGACATAGTCTCCATCCGGTCAAGGTCTCCACACCTTTCTACCTACTATTAACTATCATCAGTTGTCTCTGATCTGCCAAAAATCTCTTGATCACTAAGGCTCTTTTGAGCACTAAAACATAAGTCGAGATTCATAAAAGCACGGAACTAGCTCGAATGTCCCATCTTAGACCTCGCTCGATGGTCCAAGAACTAATGTATTGATTCATGACCATATCCCTCGAGTACCAGGCGGGGATGATGAACCTCAACGAATAGTCATCCAATGTAAAACATCCCTACTAGAGCTAAAGAAGCTCCATTATACGCACTTCTCTCAGCGTAACTGCTGAGAACTCCTCCCTAAATAGTCTCTCTAACAACATCCACGAAAGAGTCTCCTAATCGTGAGTCTGAGAGTTCAAACTCCACCATCGTCCCACTGAACCATGAATAAATCTTACTACTAGGATCACCATTTGGTCCGCCGGTTTCCTCAATAAATGAAATACTCTGGTCACTGTCTCAGGCCAGTAATCAGTTGCATGAGGGTCGGTCATGCCTTAAAATATGAAGGGTTTCTGTCTCTAGAACCCATGGAGTGCGCTCAGCATGCACCCCTTGTTTATCGGTACTGCATGTTCCATTGGCTACTCCATTGGTGCTGATATAGTAGGTTCAACACTTAGAGGTAATATAGGTGGAACTGGTCATTGTATCGTATCCTTTTCACTGAGGGGGTCATCCTCATGATCACACTGCTAAATCCTTGTGGGTATTCATCGCGGAGGCATCTTGTAAGGAAGATGTACCATAGGCAATGAGAAAATCTCTATAGCTGACACGATGGACATGGAAAACATATCCACTTATTGTATGATGAATGTACCATTTTTTACATCCATGCAACTATTTTTTTCATGTAACAAGTCGAAAATTAGGTTGTCAATGTCTTGGTGTATGGATATTTCAGTCACGCACACCAACACTATAGTCCATGGCCTCAATGCAAAGCTCAAAACACTTAACATTGTTCCCCCAAAACCAGTATCACCATATATTTGTCCTACGGTATAACCGACCACCTCTAGTACCACTTTGTCATGGCCAATCCTAGTGAGGCCCATGTAGAGACTTCCCAAGCATGCCTCCAATAGGTGATCTGATAGTGACTAGCACAAAGTAGGCATATCACTTACATGGGAGGAATTAACTATGTACGTGTACACACACAAACACATCTTCATGCCTAAAAATGCTAAAATGTAAAAACCAGTAAGGAACAAAAACACATGAATACATCTAAACCCAACCAATAGAGTACGATGAAAGGAAAAATAATGATGGTAAACTGGGCCAGAATACCAGCCCACCGAAATCAATATTCTACATACAACAAATTCCATCTGTTAACACAAAGAGGTACTAAGATTGTTGCTCATATATGTAGGAAAAACTCGCACAGTAAGGATCTCAGAAAGATCATCCTGGTCGTGGTCCACCCTAAAATCCATAAAGAGGCAGCTTGTCTGAATAAGACACGACACGTGCGGGAAAATCCCATGCATGGGTGAGTATAAAAGCACTCAATAGGGGACCCCAAAAACCACAATGAAATGCACAATGTAATGGTAAAATCTACATTATAAAATATATGTATACCGGACATAAATCAAGAGAAACAAAATCCAGATATACATGAAACTCAGTCCTATAGTTTTGATACAAGCCACACAACTGCATACCCATTCTAGGGATTCAGTTCAATGGGTTCAAGAAGCACTCATCTGGGATTAATCACTCCATGAGTTTGATTGCTCGGATAATATTTGTCCAAGAATTAGTGTTCGTCGGGAAGGTTACAAGATATAGATACACTCATTCTGGGAGAAAACACTACTGAGTGGGGAATGATCATAATACACAGATGAGGATCACTGTTAGAGCCTTGGTAGATATCGTGACACATCTAGATTCACCTACTAATTAGAGGATTAGCGCCATGTGGGGATAGTAATGTCGATTACAGACCTTACCTAGGGTCAAGAATGGATATAGGATCACACTAAGGGCCTCTTGGAGGGATATCTGGCACTATCTCGGAATTTCATGCTAAAGGGATCAGAATCCTATGGATGGAAATGATACCTGACCTTCAGGGGAACGAGAAGAATGGTTACTAACCAAAAAAACATGTCCATGATACGGTGGGCAAGAAGTTTAGGCCATGTTCCAAGTTATATAAGGTGTGTAGAAGGGATACACATCGTGTCTCTTAACTATGGATACTAGTCATGTAAAACGACCCAAGTCAGAGGAACTCGTCATATCGAAAGGTAATTTCATGGCGTGTTGTACAGACTACACACTGTGTCCAAGTAACTAGGGTCTCCCCATATGTATGTGACCTTCTGCCCATACATCTGTTTAAACCACGTCGACGGTGTGTTTTTTCCTTGAGGTGGGGTACACAGCCATGTACTCTACCCTGTTCCCATGTATCGCCCATGATACATGCCAAGTCCCACATAAGGACCCACATGTCATGATGTTTGGAGAACACGCAGTGTTTTTGCTTCCCATTGCCCAGAACTCTATTCGCCATTGGGTGGGGCCCAGACATTGTGTCTCCCAAGAAGTGCACCTTGTTATTCATCACTTGATGTGTGAAAGCCCTAGATGTTGTCGCGATGACCACACTGTGTGTTCTTCTGTATACACACCTTGTGATCTAGAAATTTCTAAAATCAAATAATTTCACTGTCGCACCTCAGTGAAGCTCTGTTCTTCACTCTGACTATCCTTTTTCCATGAAAATCTGGATTCTAGGTCGTCTCAATTTCCTGATGCTGTCTCAGTAGTTTTTGGGTCTCTGATTGGACCTAATAATGTGTATCGGTCCACCCAGGCGAAGAAGGCTCGAAAATGGTATCTCCTGATCCGAGCTGATTCATCATCTTCCATTATCCTCACACCTCTGATATGTCATCATGGTGCCTAATTTTCAATTTTGTATCATTTCATTGAATAATGGATGCGCAATGATCCGTTGGTCGTCACCCCCATGATGAATGCGAAGAATGTGGGGGTAAAAGAGGGGGATGAAATCCACACCACAAAAAGAAGAACGTACCAACACCGGAGTTCATCACGACATTGAGTCACTACTGTTAGAAGGATTAAAAGAGAGAGAACTGAAACATGGATTTTAACATCATATATTAATCCCCAAAATCAACCCAATAACCCCCTCCCCCCCACCCTGCATGAACACATGATCTGTGGATCAACCTGTTCGTGGGTTGATCCACGTTTGTTGTTTGATTGAAGAACAAGGAAGATCTAAATTAATATAGAAAACCACTACCTCTATTCGATTTAAGAACAATCACCATGTCACGTTCTTTATCAAGGATCGTCGAATCCAAGATGCGACGATCGATCACATCGCCATCATCCACCAACGGGTTCCCTTCCAAAGCACTAATGGAAAATTCAAAATTCACATGGTTTTGTGGCTAACCCTACAAACAATATTTAATCTTCTGTTTATAGGGGAGGGTCAAGTCATTGCGCAAATTGAAACATTTTAAATAAAATAAACTATTAAATTATATTATTTCCATTAAAACATTCTAAAACTAACTCTTGTAGATGATCTATTCCAGTTGATGTTAGGCCCCGCCTAATGTATGGTCACTACTTTGAATGCAATGGTTCCCTCATATTTCTGATTCGTGGAACCATTTTAAAGATTATACACATTTTCAGGAAAACTTTTCGTGTGCGCTATTTAAAGTTTTTTTATTTCAACCATTTATTCTGGACACTCCAGTCCTCAGAATCACACACCGTCAAAAGGTCTAATCTCAAAATAATTCCACATAATATTTAAAAATAATACAACAAAATTCTGAGACATTATAATATTTTCCCAAAATTCACTTTCTGTTTCTTTTTATAAAAATCAATATTTAATCAAACTATAATTTTAATTATTTTAAATTAATATTAATAATTTAACTATAGAAATAAATTTATTTAATATAAAAATATAAAAAATCATAATATTGGGGGTCAATATATATAAACCCTTATTCCACCATTTTATGCCTTAATAGTATGTTTGTGTGAAAGTAACAATTTCTTCGGATGGTTCCAAAAATATGGTTTGGGTTGTTATCTCAATAATCCTTAACATCATCCATAAATGGTTTAAAAATTTTTAGTTGTTGAGTATCATCATAATAATGGTTAAGAGAAAATCACAATAATGACATCTCAATAAAATACTTTGATAAATAGGGTAAATCGAGTATGATGATATTGGTTAAGGCCATGGCATCTTCTATTACTATCATTTGGACCATATCATACCCCTTAATATATAATATTAATAATAGTTATTTTAAAATGGCTATATAATAAATGGATATGATTATTAATGGTCATTAAATCTGGATTTATATAACTTATAATTGTATAAAATAACCAAATTAATTCATGTGATTCATATATAATCATTAAATAAAAGGTAAATTATTCATTTGAAAGGGGGTTTCATTTGTAAACCCACTATTCATTTATTTATTCCCTCCATAAAAAAATTCTCTCCTGAATATTTCATTTCAAAAAAAAATATCAAATGATTATACTTTTTATTTATCACCTCCTCTTATTCCCATGTGTCTTCGTCAACCATGTGGCCTTGCAAGATCAATATGACCATGTCAGTTTTCTCTATTCATAAAACAATTTATCAATGATCTAGGATCATCATCAGCTGCAATCCATAAGAAAGATCATTCTACAATGAATACACCTCTGTATTTAGTACATTTTATGGCTTTGGTTTGTATTTATTGAATGGGGATTGACGAAACACATCATGTACTTGGTGTATATTAGGTGTGAGTGATAATTAATATGACAGAACTCTGATGAATCAAATTTCTCAAAATTGGATGATGTATCTCGGACTAATATTTTTCTTTTTTATTAATCATTATGACATTATTACATGGACTTATATGAAGAAACACATTAACTATGACTTAAAAATCCAAGTCTTATCTAAGACTGTCTCTATATTATTTATTAAAATTTGTGTTGATTTCATATGTTGTTGAATGGTTGAATAATTCTATATATTATATTTGATTAGATCAGTTCCCATCATCCTTTTCTCTTCAACATTATCCCAAAATGTCCATGTTTGAATCCTATACCCATATAAATCCTCATAAGGAGACAACTGAATGATAGAATGTAAAATATTAATATATGATTACTCCACAAGGGTATGGTTTTGATAATAAGATAATTTTAAATCCATTGGATGTGATCGCATCATCTCCTCTAGAGTTTGAATCGAACTTTTAGTCTAACCATCCATATGAATTTGATAAGTAGTGATGAAGATCAGTTATATATCCAAAGATTGATGAAGGCTTCTACATACCTTGATGTAAGACATAGATCATGATTAGATAAAATTTAGTGTGGAATTCCATGAAGCCTTACCACTTCCATTATATAACACTGGGTTATCTATAAAGGATACAAATACTCCCAGATTGTAATGAAATGCACAAACTGTTTATATAATCAACTACTACTCATATGCTGTTATTTTATTTAGGTCTCATAAAGAGTATAATAATGAAATACCTGGTTATGTTTTCCTATTTCAAATTTTTTATGGGAAATGTTTGCATCATAAACTAAAGAATTTGTCAATCATACGTGATTTGTTTTCATACAAAGATTTGAGATTAAAATACTTCAATATCCTTATTTATGTTATACCACCATATATTTTTGTTTATATATTTATACAACTAAGAGATTATTGATTTAATGGATATGGATGAGCAATGTGAATCATCCAAAATCTCTTTTTTCTTCAATGTTCATGATGGAAATCATATGTGATTTACGAATCATATAACTCCATCTGTAGAAAATTAGAACTCTAAAATGTTTTCTACCATTTTTGGTATCTCCAAATGATATTTATATGCCTCATTAATCCTATCAAGAATGTATGGTTGGTAAATTATATTATAAATGTATAATTAGGATACTTTTATTAATCCCATGTCAATCCATTTCATGTCCATCAATATTATATACATTTTAATCATAATCATGGATAGGGTAATGGGATATATTTCTCTTAAATAATCTTCCACTTTATTCTCCATCCAATAATATTAATGTATTAAACAGTTATAATCCTTGATAATATCTAACCACTTGAATTAGTGCATATTGAGATCATTTTTTTATATATAACTGAGGATTTTTTGCTCCATATATAAGTAACAATTCTAATTATAGATATAATGGGTCTGAATTATGAATGTGATGATAACTACAAAGAAAATATAGATTATTCTTATGGTTGTTCTGGAAATTAATTATTAATTAATGGTTTGTATAAGCTATTAAAATATCTTCTTGTATGAGTAAAACCCATAATAGATTTTTGGGCACATCTTGGTAGATCCAATATCCATACACATGGATGGGTATTATGAGTATATATCCAGTGATTAGCATCTTCTTTTTCTATTTAAATCACTCTCAATATTCATTATTCAAGAAACAATTTACACCATTCTATGTCAGCTTGGTTAGTGGGCTAGAAAATCATGAAACATTTCTCCCAAATTGATAATAATTCCATGATAATCCATGTAAACTAACAATTATGTTCATAGATGTTGGTATTTTAAATACTTCAATTTCCTTAGTCATTGAATGATCCCTACATATCCCATTTATGGTGATAACATTCTCAGGTACTATTACTTTCTCCATCTAAAATTCACCATTATAAAAGTTTCATAACAATTTTATTTTAATATGATCTGTAGTACTACATTTATATACTCCTCATTCTCTTCCATTCATTTGGAGTGGATAATAATATCATATATAAACACTACAATAAATGTTTTTAGTCAATCTAATGTGTCCTTATTTATAAAGTCCATGAAGATAGTTGAATAATAAGAGAGTATAAATTGAATCACTATGAACTCATAGTAATCACACCTTATATGGAATTTAGTTTTGGGTATATCCTCCTTCTTGACCATTAATTGATAATACCTCATTCAAAGATCCAATTTTGAGATGTTTTGGGATCTACAGAGCTAATCAAATAGTTACTCAATATATATAGGATGAATATTTTTCTTTATCATGATATTGTTGAGGTCATGATAATTAATGAATAGGTTCATCAACCCATATTACATCATGATTCAGAGGACTTATTCACCCCAATGTGAAACACTTGTGTGTATAACCCCTTTATCAAGCTTATCATATTGATTATTCTTGAAACCATCATATTAATCAATGGTCATATTATATAAGGTATTGTATATTTGAAAGAATCTGGGAATAATATAAATCTAGAGATAAACCACATATCTTGGATGAAGAACAAAATTTATTTAGGAATCAAATCAGAATATTATATTATAAAGGGAATGTCATTGAGGATGATCTTTTAGTAATCCATAATCATTTAAACATGGAATGGTTTTGCATAAAGAAACAATATCCACGATTGAGATGATGATACTACAAGAGATTCCCCTAATCCATGGTCTTTTATGGAATTAGAGGGATATTTTTTATATGGATTTGATTTTCTTATTCAGAAATTTATATTATCTCTATACAAGAAAAGAGAGTCCATGTAAAGAATAACATCAAATTAAACTAAGTGGATTATCACATGGTTTTCTTGGAAGCTTACCCTATTAACATTGCTGTTGGAGGAGTAATTTTTTAGGATATAGTAATTTACCCACTATTCATATTCATAAATAGCTCTGCATCCATATTTTTTATGGGCTTTGACTTGTTCTATTATACATTAATTTTTAAAAAAAAATCATAAAACCATAATAACATAGGAAATTATTTTAACGAATGGTTGACATGTCTAAAATTCATTATTTTATTCTCATTATAATAATTTACATAATCTAAAATAGACTTAGTTAGTAGAATTTTAAAAATATTACTCAATCAAATGAAAAACTTATAAACATTGAATGAATAACCCATAAATTATTCAAATTCTTTACCCTATGGAATCATATGTTCCCGTCTATGTTACCCATGATAAATTTTATAAAATAAAATCTTCTAGGTATTTTTAATCACTTAAATATTGTTAATAATGAGATTTTGAATTTAATAAATAATATATTCCAATATATTTAAACTGTTTTTGTAGGAATTTTTCATTTTAGTTCACCTAATGATGATCATGTGAAGCCCAATGAACCATTTTTAGGGTTATTTCCACTAGGTAAAACTATTTCTGAGCCACATCCACTTATATTATCAAGGATTGTATTTATTTTATTAAAACAAACATAAAAAAATTTTCAAAAAAAATTATGGATGTTTTAATATGATTAGTCTTATACATTGGTATTTCACTATGGGTTTTTAATCCAGATTTACAAAAATTACTAGAATTCCATATCATACCAACTTTGAAAAACCCTATCTTTTATACACATTATTTTATGATTTATTACATAAATTAAAATTTAATATAATTCCACAAGATGAATAGGTCTAGTATATTTTGGAAATTATATATAACATAATAACCAGAAAGCGTAATATGAAAATTATATTAATAAACTCCATAATGTGCCCTTAAAATCCAGTGATTTTCTAACAGTGATCGGGTAACCTAGGAAAAAACATAAGATTGGGGTGAGAAATAAATATCATTAAAGGAATAATCAGAGCATAAAATAGTGAAATAAAAACATTTTATTCGTAAGTAATATAATGATGAACTAAATTACTTGATAATCATAATTTTGAACATAACATTTTCATTTAAGATGATGACATAAAAGAAACTTGTGAATCTGGTAAAAACATAAAACATAACGTTGTAAGACTATGTCAAGGGTAAATAATATGAAATCATAACATATTAATATTTGGATAACATACCATAAACCATGTAATTTATCTGAAGATATGAAATACATTTCCAAACATATTGAAATGATATATAATTCGTGGCCCACACATCACATTCATTTCACATACATCGATGAGTGTGCCACATAAATAATATCACATAAGGATGTATTTCATAAATGTTCATAACATTTTAAAGGAGTGTGTGTTTAATTTGTGTAATTTCATAATCAATTAAGCATATGTCTATCTTTGTGAATACCCTTGAGTGGAAATGAAGATGGGTGTTTAGTCTACAAATATTTTTCATGGAAAATTTCATAATAATTTCAGTAGTATAACATGGGTGCATAAAGATTAATGGAAGTGTTTTATGAGAGTGAAATGGGTATATAATCACATGGGAATATTAAGTATAGTAAGGGGGATGTATATATTCATATTGAAACATGAACTATTGGAAACCACATGTCATTATAAAATAGAGAATTCTTGAATAATGAGGAGAATGAAATGATCTCTTACTTTAAGAGGGAACTTTTAAAAGATCAGGAGGAGCTCATTAATAGATCAGGAACCCCAAGTGTGGAATATAGAGAGGTAATGGAAATTTAAATCCATGTTATATGAATTTTTAGTAATGATTATTGAGATATTGGGTGTGTTTTTATAGAAAAATAGAGGGGATTTCATAAAAAATGTCTAAACATAGATATTATACTCTATATGATCAAGAAATCAAAACCATAATCTATCCCATGGTTTTTTACCCTAGTTTTGAACAACGATGAGTAGTTTTAATTAATATTTAAGTCCAAAACAATACACTATAATATAATACTCTTGGATATGTTGTAGTATGTCATGATCATAAAATATTAAATTTAAATCCTTAAAATCAAATATAGGTTTGGGAGGATTCATTAAGGGTTTATAAAATAAATCAAATAAAATGGAAAACAAATTATTTTAATTTGAATAAATAATTATGGTTGTTTATAATCTTTATATGTTTATTACATTTGTTACTTTTGATGTCATAATATATAATTTATTTTTATAATCTATATAATTTTAACCAAAAAAATTATCTGTTTTAGAAAATTATGAAATATCATATATTGGCTAATTTTGAAGGAATTTTTTAAAAAAAATTTATTTTATAACAATTATTATTTATGTACAAACATTTACATTTTTAAACTAATAATACACATTTAATAAAACATTTAGTTTTATACGAAGATAATGATTTCATTTCCTTTTAAAAATACATTTCACTTTAGATAATTATACTAAAATTTATATTTAAAAAATATTATTTAATAAAAAAAATTATTTAAATTAAATTAATTAAAAAAATTATTGAATTCATCAAAATTATTGTCCTGATGGAATCTATATATTTTCCAAAAACAACTATTCATTTCATTATATTAAAATATAATTTTTATGAAACATATTATTTAATTATTATAAAGTATTTATCAAAAGAAAAATATATAAATTATTTTATTAAAAATAAAAATATTCATGTTAATACTATTGGGGAATAGATACATAACCCTTCATTGCAACAATTTGATCTCTAAGGGTATGGTGTTCGATTGTAGAACTTTCTTTGGGTGGCTTGACAAAAATTGTTTTGTTCATGATTTAAAATAACTTGATAAACTCCCATGAATGGTTTATCTCATGATATAGTCATTGAATCATATATTGGGCTTGGTCAAATAAAAATATTATTGATGACATATGTAACACACTAAAATCTAAATGAATATCATCATTTTTTATTGCATATATGGAATGACAAACGAAGTATAGATTAGAATGTAACACCATGAGGAATTTTGATATTACTATTTTTATTTAAATCCATTCTATTCTATAGAATGTGATAGATGCAACACCAAATTTAAGAGAAACATGATACTCCATTAAAATACTTGTATTTAGACTGAATCATTGTAACCTAGATATTATGTTGGTGTGTATTAATATGAAAAAATAAATTATAAAAATTATGGGGCTTATACATGAATAAAATAGTTTAAATTGTAATCTCATTATTAGATATAACACAAGAATCATTTGAGATAAAACAATTGTTTTTGATCAAAATCTACTCTTTAATAACTGGTTCTTTCATAATGGTGGCACATATACATTAAAATAAATTTTTATCATTTTTACCAAATTTATTATAAAATTTAGTCTTAATAAATTATTCCACAATGTAAAAAACTTCTTATTGTTAATTTTTCGTATTTTGGAAAATGATTATTTTTTCAAGGAAGAGTGAAAAATATTAGTTTTTATTGAAAATTTAATTTTTGTTTAAAGAATTTAATAGTTCCATTTTTATATAAAATAGTTTTAGACATTAAAAAAGTTACATTATTTTATAATAAATATAATTTAGTTAATTGGAAACAACTTTCTATTTAATTTTCATACAAAAACATCATATACTTATAAAAATTTACTTTTCAAAAAATTGCATTGTCATCACAAATGTAAATTTAATTTTAAATTTATATTCTAAACTTATGTTAATGGAATTTAGTTAAATTTATAAAAAAAATTAATAAGCATAAGTAATATTGTTTAATAAGGTCAAATTAATTTTTTACAATAATGAATTGTGATTTGGGAAATAATTAATTATTGTAGTTAAGGTAAAAATGGATTTATAAAAGAAATAAACTAAAATTATTAGTGTATAATATTTACCAAGATCGCTCAGTTTCATATTGTATGGTCATATATTAACCTTACCTCTTTCATGGTTCCCAAATGACCCATTTTAGAGGCTTTATTCATTTGAATATTGTGAGCATCACTTATCTTTACAAAACTTCCATGTGTGTCCTCTCACCAACTAATAAATTCACATCCCCTATCCTCACCTAATCACACATCCATAGAAAAAAAATTTAGACTAGAACTAAAAAATTATATTCCTTACTTCCGTACCAAAATCCTAGAAGCCTTATTCTGATTAATAATCCATCCTTATTATCATTTATGTGAAAACCTAAATTATCTCTCTCAATAAGTTTTAAAATTCATAATGTGCATATTGGTTTTTTTATTTTTCCACCTTATTATAATATTATTCAAATATTCTAAAATAATATCACCATTGTAACCTATATAAATACGATTTATTTTTTATATTTCCTAACATATATAAATCTCTATATCTATGAAATCGATAAGAAACATGTCAATTGTGTGTACAATATAATGATGCATCATAAACTGTTGTAATCCATTTTCAATCAGCAATAATAAAGGATAGATATAATGAAAGATATAATAAATTTTAAATTATATTAATGAAATTATTATATTTATATAATTATGATATCTCATATTCCTTATTGATTTTCATTTCATTATCGTATATGATAATGCTACTTGGGTGTATAGCGGACTACCACCTTATATAGTGATGTGATTCGTTTTTTCACATACACATTACATTAAACGTAAATAGGATAATGTTAATGAATATATGGGATATTTGTGGCCAGAAAATAATTTCTTATATATAATATAACATATATCTTCTTACTATCAAATCCTTTGGAAAAAAAATTTATTTCTCTTGCATTCATGTGGACTACTGCCTTCACATATCGATGTGAAATGGTTTTATTTTGATATTGACATTGATTTTATTAAGGATATATTTAATGAATACAGATGATATACCATATATATAAATTGTTCCATAATTGCGAAATATTATTTACATTTTGTTACATTCTAACTATTAACAAATTAGTAACAACATTCATGGGTATGTATGACCTATTGTCTCAATTAATTGTGTAAATAATTTTATATAGTAAAATTTTATAGATTAATATAAATAAATTTATAATTAATATTAATTATATTTATATTATGTATTAAATTTGAGATATGATGTAACCATGACCAAATTAAATTTTCATAAATTATTGAATCAAAACATAAAAAACCAATTCTCTCATGAATTAGATATTTTTACAAAGAATTGTTAATAAAAGGGTCTTAAAAGACTATAATTAATTAATACATGGTATTGAATATTTGGTTTTGTATTATATTTATAAGATCTCTATATTTATCATACATAAGGTTCAAACACATATTATGGAAATTAGATATATGTTTAGGTTTTCTCATATACCATTTTCATTTTTTGAGAAATATTCATTTTTAAGTGAAAATAAATTGATGAATTTGAAATCGTGGTTAAAATGTTCATGCCCCGAGTGGCGTGGCTTTAGGCTTCAACGATGTTAGATCTTAGCATAACGTTGACATGGCTTGGTGATGGATTCTGCTTGGCTCCAGTGTGGCTTGGTGTCGGCCCCTGAGTGGCGTGGAGGGGGGTGGGTTTTTCCTGGTTCTGGATTTCACATCACAGACATTTTTGTTTTGGTGTCCTTGTTTTTGGATGAGAGGATAGCGATTTCGAGGTGTCATCGGAATCTGTGGGAACTCACCCCTCACCAATGGTCTCCCTCTTTTATGATCCTTCACTAGGTGTGTTCCAGCTTCGTGCACCATGGAGTGCCGCTTTGTGTTCCTTCTGTGGTGGATTCGGAGGGAGTTATGGGTTGCAGTGGGGTTTTTATCCAGAGACGGTCGGATATCTGGGTTGCAAGATCCTGGCACGGCCTGAAGCTTTCCCTACTGGTTATGAATCTGGTTTTTTGGTCTATGTGAAGTTTTTGTGGTTGTGGTTTTGTATGATGGTGATGATTGGCTATGTGGATTTGAGTTTCTGGTTTGTGCCTGGATTTTTGTTGATTTTGTTTTTGACTTTCTCACTATGAATGTTGTTTTCCTACCTGCTGTTCAAGGGTCCTTGATTCCAGATTTTTCACAAATACTTCCCCAGATGAGGTTTAGAGCATCAAGTTTTCACCAGACATATGCAATTCAGTTTTAGATGGTTGAGAGGGTATGGCTTTGGACATCGATGCTGACCCTTATTTATAGGAGACAGCTTGTCTTGCAGTGTTAGAATGGTGGAAACTAGACTTAATGTTTTTTGTTCTAGGGAGGGGTCTTTCTTTATTGTTTGATCTGGTTTTTTGAGTTTTGAACCATTGGTTCACGGTTTGATGTCACAAGTCTTTGACGTCTGGTTTCTTGGTTTCTCACTTTTCCCTTAAAAGTGTTCACTTAATAAAAAAATTAATTTTCAGTCAATTAGATGCTTCATCATAACAAAAATATGCAGTTAAATAAATCTATTATTAGTTAAATTAAAAATGAGTATAAAGGATGTAAAGACCTGGAAATTTCAAGGAAATGTTTTTTCTTAATTTCATTGGAATTTTTCGAGTCTCTAGATTCTGACGGCACTTGATTCCGAGGCCCGATTTGCCCGGAATCAATTTATGAAGTTTATCTCGGGTACGTTTAGTGAACGAGCGATCGTGTTTTTCTATCTTTTGAACCGGTGCTCAGAAATGAAATCTGAGGGCACCGATGAACTCGTAGTACCAGAAATTGTTTAAGGGGACATTTACTGCAGTTGCGTTTTATGCAGGTTTAAAGTTATAATTTTTGGTTTAAATAAAAAAAGAGATAAAGAAAATTGTAAGAACAATTTTATGTATCTATGGAGGTTAATTCCTCCCATGGGTAGATAAGGGTGGGACCCACATCCACCTAACTACTAAAGTGTGGATGTTAGAGATGTGGGGCCCACACGAGCCCCAACCATTTATTTTCCTCTAAACTCTTTAAACCTCCTCATTAAATTGGCAACCCCCCATTAATTGCCAATCTCTCCTCCTCTCTCACTCCATTAATCCATGACAACCCCTCACTTTAATTAAATTCCAATGCACTTAATTAATAAGGATCTTTCCTCCCCCTCTCGGTAATTAAATTCCAAATCCTTTAATTAATGAGGATCTTTCCTCCCCCCCCTTAATTAATTACCAACGCATTTAATCAATGAGGTGATATGAATATTGAAAGTTATTTCTTGTGTAATAAAATAATAGGAGGAGCCTGTTAATTTACGAGAGGAGGGATTCGTTGTGCTAAGGAGGATCGGGAGATCTCTTGTGTTTTTGAAGAACACGCCGGTTCCACGAAGATCAACAATTTCTTTAATGATGAATGTCGGTTCCACGAAGGACGATGACGCCCCTTCTTTCCTTTTCTCCGCAATAAGAGGGGAGATGCCACATCTTCAGGTACACTCTGAAGACGGCGGTTCATTCCCTGCGTTGATGGAGTGACAACGCTTTCCGCGTCTACGATGAAAAAACCATAATTGAGTAAGGGGTATTGTTTTGAATTTCTCCTTACCTTTTTGTGGAAAGAACGACGAACGCGGACTAACCTTTGCCTGGTTGATCCGCAGATCGCTCGTACATGCGGGTTGGATGTGGGGTTATTCTTCGGGTTTGGACCTCTGATTGATGCACTGTCAGCTGTGTAGGATTCCTTGAATCGAGACGGTCGTTTCCTTATATTACACTCCAGGGTTCAGCAATGTTTGTGTACGACCGGGTTGGTTCGAACTTGAATCCAAACGGTCCCACAGAACGGAAACGCTTATTTCCAAAGGACCGGACGTCCGATTGAGGTGTCATTGACTACGTTGGATTCCTCTTGATGAGAAGATTCTTTTGACATACTACACTTCTAGTTTCGATGCAGTTGGAGAACGATACGGTTGGTTTAGCTTATAAACCAACCGGGCCCCTGGAACGGAATATCCAATAACTCTCAGACCGGACGTCTGTTTGATGAATCGTCCGCGGTTTTAGTAATCTCATTGATAAATTGTTTCTTTGAGTACACCCCATGGAATTTCGGCGTACTGTTGAGATACGGTCGGGTTTGTTCGTACACGAAACCAACCGGGCCCTCGGGAAAAAGAGGCTAATAACTCACAGATCAGGCGTCTGATTCACGCTCCGTTTGTTGCATTGAGATATCTATGACGTGGAGGATCTTTGTGATACTTCTTCATGGGACTTCTTGACACTTGGAGTGTCGACTAGTGGATCATGGAGTGGATCCTCCTGGAGATGAGAATACGGAGTACGGTGACCTTTTAGCTGGCTGAGACATGATGACTACTTGTCCGATTTGATTCGGAGTGACTTGTATATCCCAGTGGGGATCACTACTTTGTGAGGTGGCCGAACCATAGTGGAGTATCGCTACTTTGTGAGGTGGTAGACCCGTTGTACTCAATAATAGGAGTACCTCTATAGGCTTTGAGGGGGATCACTACTTTGTGAGGTGGGAGACCCATGGTGGAGGAGCACTACATTGTGAGGTGGCAGACCCATGGTACTTGAAAGGAGGAGTACATCAGCAGTCTAAGGTTAGTGAGTGGAACCTTAGAGTCATGGAAGGACTACTACACTCGATAGAGGAGGATTTCTCCAGAAGCCGTGTTTTCTTCATTGTGAATCAAAAACATGGTTTTAGATGAGTCAATGACCATGGTGTTTACCTCATGATTTTGAAGGGTTACATGATAACATAGGTATATGTATGGGCTTATACCAAAGTAATGTTTATCTATTGATTTCATTATTTGTGGATTATCCTTGTTGGTTTTAGTGAGACCTTGTGGGTCTCGGTGTCCCTACTGAGTATTGTTATACTCACCCCTGGACGGGGTATGCCCGCACATCATTGTGTTGGATATATAAGACGGATAACACTGATCATGGTTGAGGCTTGTGGAGCTGGACAGTACCCGGAGGTGGACTTCATGACTAGACGGTACCCGGAGGTGGAATTCACGACGAGACGGTACTCGGAGGTGACAAACAGACATGGAGAGCTGAGGTGGCCATCTGTACATTCCCTTTAGGTAGGAACTCCGAAGGACGATCCAGGAGAAGCTTGATACTTTCCTGATGTTTTGTCTTCTCCTTGTACTTTATTTTTGTGCTTGTATTTCTGGCCCCCTTTGTACTTTCAGCACACTTTTTATATTGCTTTACATAGTATTTTCTTCCTCATGTACTCTGGTTGTGTATGTTTACATTTCATAAAGGCAATGCCTTCCCTTTTTATCGGGATATATGCCTTTGGTGCTAGTCTCCAGCCCCTCTCCTATTGATGGCGGGCTTGGGGTAGTCACGGCACAGGCCTCGATGATGGGTCATGACAAATTGGTATCAGAGAAGTCTGTTTTACCATAGAACATAAGACTCTGGTATTTTATTTCTATGAAGCAATAGTGTATAGGGTACTAAGTGTGGTTTTCAGTTCATGGAATCCATTGTTGGTGCAGGTGGCCGACGTATTCATTCACCAGGACCCTGACTTCTGATATCCGAAACAGTGCACGAAAACACTGATCGTATGTGTGTTTTCATAAATTTATTTTAAATCATCTCAAACTAAGTCATCTCACCAGGTATAATCTTTTGATCGTGTCACAGCTGTTCTTTCCGGATACATCCCCACAGACCACCAGCTAGAGCCCCGAGAGTTGTACGTACTGACAGGCCGCCAAACGACGAGGCCTCAATATAGGGCCCTCATCCAGCGGAGGCACTAGTGGTACTACCACTCGTTGGGCCACTGATGCCTCCATCCCCAACAGTTGGCGATGCACGCCACTTGAGCATGCTGCACGAGTTCCAGCACCAGAGGCCTCGTAGGTTATGTGGAGAGACGGACCCACAGGCGGCTGAGGATTGGCTGGAGGCTGTGGCGAGAGTCATTAGACTGGTAGGGACACCAGCCGACTTCATGGTGATCCTTTCTTCTAGCCTCCAACAGTTAGCACCAGGTAGATGGTGGAGCCTGATGCTCGAGATGCACGATGAGGCGACTCTCTTATCGGCGGACTTCAAGAGCCTGTTCCAGGTGGTGTTTGTACTATCCACCCTTCGATCGGTGTAGATACAGGAGCTACTACATCTGCAGCAGGGCAACAGGATAGTAGCACAGTACTCAGCAATGTTCGCAGACCTCTCGTACGACTCCAAAGACATGGTACGAGACCCGTTCTTCAGGGCCCAAAACTTCGAGCAGGGGATCAGGCAAGATATTAGAGCTTCAGTTGTCTCCCACAGCATCCTGACACAGACGAGGGTGTTGGAGCGAGTCCTCTTAGAGGATAGTTTCCTTGCTGAGCAGTCTCCAGCAGCGGGACCCACTTCAAGCCGTCATGCAGCGGAGTCATATGCATTTGGAAGTAGACAGATGACACAAAGGTCCAAGAGGGCCAGACCTACAGGTGGTCGACTGCACGACTCAGGATTTGTAGTGCGGGGCACCAATGGTAGAGACAGAGCCATACCTGCCATGCTATGTTACACATGTGGCAGACAGGGTCACATGGCTCGTGACTGGCCGACCCACCGCTCGGATGATCAGCCGATAGATGAAGGACCTCCTAGGAAAAGGCAGAGGTTCAATTGAGGCGGACAGCAAGGAGCAGGAGACCAAGGCAGGGGAGATGGCCATGCAGCTGGAGGTGGAAGACACTTCGAGGTGTTTCCACCACCACCACCAGGAATTCCACCCTGACCGTAGGGAATATGTGGACATTGGGGAGCACAGCTTCAGGCAGCTGAAGCATATGACTATGGAGCCCCAGAAGTAGGTGGACCAGAGCGGGACTAGTTCAGGCATGGGGGCTTTTTTTCTTGGTGGTTCTAGTTTCTAGGTTGATTTTGTTTGTGGTTGTAGTGTGTCTTTGTACTTGAGTTTCATTAATAAAAGAAACTTCTCCTTGTGACATTTTCTTTTCTTCTTTTTTGTGTACTAAGAGGTTTTGGTTTAAACTGTTGACTTGACCCTCACTTGTGAGATTCTTACTGGAGGAGACCTAGTAACCACGCCTTGATTCCGACAGTGTTACTTAACGCTAAGAGGCGAGAGTAATAGTTGGATCTTTTGGTATTAGCATCACGGCCTTACGATGTCGTCTATGGCATGAAATTGTACCGTCCATGTCAGGATTGACTGTATTAGGCAAAGAACGTGGTTCATCCAGTAGATGAGACCAGATTTCTCTTTTCGGCATTGGAGAAATCTCAGCATCTCTTGGGTAGAACATAGACAAAGAAGGGTGGAGATGAGTTCTTACAGTTGGCTAGTCTCACCCATTGTTCGTTGAGCAAACAGTTTACGGTTCTTTCTAACTCAATTGTCCCATGTGTATCTTCCCTCAGAAAGACAAGAACATGAGATAGCGGTGTTGGCATGAATTCATCCAAGACTATGACTTTGAGATATTTTATACTCTTGGGGAGGGTAATGTTGTAGTAGATGATCTTAGTAAGGGATCAAACATTCAGCTATAAGAAGAGGCGAGACAGCAGTTGACCGCGTTACAGAAATGCTTTGTGGATAGTGATGGAGTCATCACGTGTAAAACCAGAGATGGTTCAAGCTATGATGGAGAAGGTGCAGATCATCCAGGAGCGGATTAAGACTACACAGAGCAAACAAAAGTCATATGATAATAAGAGACGGAGACCACTGATGTTTGAGGTTGATTACAACGTCTTCTTACGGGTCTCACCTCGACGGGGTCTACGGAGTTTTGGCTAGGGCGGAATGTTATCCCAGCATTTCGTCTGGTCTTTCCACCTCATTTGCACCTGGTGCACGACGTCATCCACGTAACTCAGTTGAGGAGATGTGTGCATGACATAACTGTCATCATCGACCACTGAGAGCAGGACAACGATGATGGGGCGTCTTTCACGAGGTTCCAGTAGAGGTTGACGACCGACAAGATCAAGTCCTATGGGGACGGTCGATTCCTCTTGTGCGCTTTCGCTGGCAGCACGGGAACCTCCAAGATGGCATATGGGAGCGGGAGGCTCAGATGCTTGCTCGGTACCCTCTTTCATTTCCCTAGTTTATGATGTAGCTTTACGAGGACATAAATCCCTGAGGTTGTAATAATTTAAAGACCCGGAAATTTCAAGGAAATATTTTTTCTTAATTTCATTGGAATTTTACGAGTCTGTGGCTCTTGACGGCACTTGATTCTAAGGCCCGGCATTCCCAGAATCAATTTCCAACGTTTAGCTCAGGTACATTCATTGAAATAATGAGTGGGTTTTTCTATCTTTTGAACCGGTTCTCAGAATTGAAATCTGAGGGCACCAATAAACTCATAGCGCCAGAAATTGCTTAAGGGGGCATTTACCGCAGTTGCGTTTTATACAGGTTTGATGTTATAATTTGTGGTTTAAATAAAAAAGAGATAAATAATATGGTAAGAATAATTTTATGTATATAAGGAGGTTAATTCCTCCCATGGGTAGTTAAGGGTGGGACCTACAACCACCTAACTACCCAAGTGTGGATATTAGGGAGGTGGGGCCCACACGAGCCCCAACCATTTATTTTCCACTAAACTCATTAAACCTCCTCATTAAATTGGCAACCCCCCATTAATTGCCAATCTCTCAACCCCTCTCACTCCATTAATCCTTGACAACCCCTCTCATTAATTAAATGCCAACGCATTTAATTAATGAAGTTATTTCCTCTCCCTCTATTTAATTAAATGCCAATGCATTTAATTAGTGAGGATCTTTCCTCTCCCTCCCTTTAATTAATTACCAACACATTTAATTAATGAGGAGATTAGAATCTTGAAAGTTATTGCTTGTGTAATAAAATAATAATAGGAGCCTATTATTTTATGAGAGGAGGGCTTCGTTGTGTTAAGGAGGATTGGGAGAGCTCTTGGGTTTTTGAAGAACACACGGGTTCCAAGAAGAACTATGATTTCTTCGGTGAAGAACACCGGTTCCACGAAGGATGACGACGAACCTTCTTTCCTATTCTCTGCGACAAGAGGGGAGACGCCACATCTTGGGGTACAATCCGACGATGACGGTTATTTCCTGGCGTTGACGGAGCAACAACGCTTTCCGCGTCTACGATTAATGAACCATAATCAAGGTAGGGGTATTGTTCTGAATTTCTACATACCTTTTTGTGGAAAGAATGACGAGCGCGAACCAACCTTTGGCCGGTTGATCCGCAGATTTCTCATACATGCAGGTTGGATGTGGGGTTATTTTTCGGGTTTGGATTTGAGTTTGAATTCTTAAATCATGATTGAAAACTTCTAACGTGGTGGGCTCAGGCCGAAGAACAATCCCGACACTACGCCGATTGTTTTTTTGTGCGCATATTGATGGGCGGAAATGAAACAGGACCGCAAGGGCATATAGAATCCATCGCAGTGAAGAACAGGTCCTGGGAGAGCCGTAGGCACAGACAGCGGGAAAATCAGACCACCGGAGCGCGTCCAGTAGTCTGCGGAAGGCGTTGCTAGTGCGTCATGTCGGCACAGCGGTGCTAGCATCCGGAGGCGGCGACGCGCCGCCGGAGCAGACCACCACGATAGAGCCATGGCGGCGGAATAAAACCGGAATGGCTTTTCCATTCCAGAGAGCAGGGAGACATGGCTTAATGCAGCATGGCTAGCCTAGCCACCACCCCCCCCCCCCAGCCGAGACGGGCCGGGCAACACGGGTCGTGCCGTGCAGGTCGGGCCGAACCGCGCCGGTCGGGCCGGGCAGGGCCACACCTTCAATGTCGGGTCTTCCCTACCGGGCCAGACCCGGACTCGATCCAGTTTCACCCGGTTCGGGCCGACCTAGGGGGTGTTGGGCCGAGACGGATCGGGCACATACTCCCTATTTTCATACCTTCTTCAGTTAAACGCCCATAACATGAGTTGTGGACTTCCGATCGATGCACCGTCAGTTGCGTAGAATTTCTCGGATCTAGTTGGTCATTTTGGTATATTACACTAAAGGTTTAGGCAATGTTTGGGTATGGCCGGGTTGGTTCGAACTCGAAACCAAAAGGGCCCTCGGAGGGGAAACGCTTATAACCTTAGGATCTGACGTCCAATTGACGTGTCATCGACTACGTTAGAATCCTCTTTATGAGGAGATTCATTTGGAATACCCTACTATAGCTTTGTATGCAGTTGTAGTATGGTCAGGTTGGTTTAGCTTATAAACCAACCGGGCCTCTGGAACGGAAAAACCAATAACTCTCAGATCGGACGTCTGTTTGACGAATCGTCAGCGGTGTTGGTAATCTCATTTTGAAACAGTTCCTTTGAGTAAACCCCATGGGAGTTAGGGGTACTGTTGAGATACAGTCTGGTTGGTTCTACATGAAACCAACCGGGCCCCTGGGACAAATAGGCTAATAACTCATAGAACGGGTGTACGATTGACGCGTCGTCTGTTGCATTGAGATCCCTATAATGTGAAGGATATTTATGATACTTCTTCATTGGACTTCTTGACACTTGGAGTGTCGACTAGTGGCTCATGGATCAGATCCTCCTGGAGACGAGCATACGGAGTACGGTGACCTTGTAACAGGCTGAGACATTATGACTGCTTGTCCGATACGATTCAGAGTGACTTGTATAGCCCAGTGGGGAGCACTACATTGTGAGGTGGCTAACCTATAGAGGAGGGGCGCTACATTGTGATGTGGAAGACCCGCAGTACTCGACATGAGGATTACATCTGTAGGCTATGAGGGGGAGAACTACTTTCTGAGGTGGAACACCCATGGCAGAGGAGCACTACATTGTGAGGTAGCAGACCCGCTGTACTCGAAAAGAGGAGTAGCTCAGTAGTCTAAGGTTTGTGAGTGGAACCTCGGTGTCATGGCAGGACTACTGTGCTCGATAGAGGAGGAGTTTTCTAGCAGCTGCGTTTTCATCATCGTGAATAAAAATCCCGGTTAGAGCTGTGTCAATGAACTTTGTGTTTAACTCATTATTGAGATGTGTTACGTGATAGCATAGGTATATTTTTGGACATATACCTATGTAAAGGTTATATTTTGAGATCATTCTTTGTGTTTTATCCTTGTTGGTTTTAGTGATACCTTGAGGGTATCGGGGTCCCTACTGAGTATCATTGTACTCAACCTTGCATGTGCTATGCCCGCACCTCGTTGTGTAGGATGCAGACTACAGACAGCACTGATCGTGGTTGAGGCTTATAGAGATGGACGGTGCCCGTAGGTGGACTTCACGATGAGATGGTACCCAGAGGTGGTCTTCACAATGATACGGTACCCGGAGGTGACAGATGGATGTGGAGAGCTGAGGTGGCCATCTGTACTTACCCTTTAGGTAGGAACTCCGGAGGACGATCCAAGAGCAGCTTGACACCTTCCTGTTGTTTTGTCTTTTCCTTGTCCTTTACTTTTGGGCTTGTATTTCCATCCCCCTTTGTACTTTCAACACACTTGTTATATTTCTTTACTTAGTGTTTTCTTCCTCTTGTAATCTGGTTGTGTGTGTTAATGTTTTATAAAGGGAATTCATTCCCTTTTTATCGGGATATACGTATTGGGTGCTAGTTGCCCACCCCTGACCTATGGAAGGCGGGCTTGGGGTAGTCACGGCACAGGCCCTGAGGATGGGTCGTGACAAAGGAAACAATTTATCAGTGCATTTAATAAGCACTGATAATTTTTATCCATAGAATCACTTAATCAAGCATTGATTAGGGACTCATTTATCATTTCAAATAAATGTAATGTTAAAGGGGTCCCTTATCAAAACTTGTAAAATCATTGATAATAATAAATTCATAACTGATTCTGAAAGAACTGATAAAGGATCAATTAATTTGGACTCCTAAAAGCCTTGATACTATGACCCTAGATCAGCACCTTTAGAAGAATTGATTAAAGACTCCATTATCAGCGTGTTTAATAACACTAATAAAGGGAAATAAGATAGTGTGATGTAACATCCCAATGTAGCACAAGAACCAGAGAATACAATATGTTGTAACAATACACCGAATCACTATATATATTACCTAAAACCCTCAAAAATTAGAAAAATTATATAAAAAAATTTAAATGATATAAATTTTACAAAACAAAGACAAGAAAAAAAACAATATTATAGAGTACCTCAGATTTCTTATTAATAAAATAAAATTATATTTTTAATAAAATGGTTCACTTGCAGTCATTGTGAGTCATATTGAGGTACGTTTGATTCCAACATGTTACAAATGACCAATGGATCGTTTCCCGGATGTACCAAAATAAATATGAATTATATTTCAGTTGTATTTTCCATTAAATTTATGGGTAATTTTGAATAAAAATACACACATTAATTCACACCATCCGCATCGTGCATGAGATTGAGGTGTGTCTAATTCCAATTCGTCTCAAATGACTTATGCATCATTTCCCTAAAGTATCAAAATAATCCCAATTATTTTGATAGGTTTTAATTACTCAACATTTATTTTTTACTAAAATTCTATTTTAAGCTGGAAACATGAACTTTTAGTCATACAATATTCATTACTCATGGATTAGAAATGATAATAATTTATAAATATTAAAACTAAATTATGAATCATTTAAATAATTATCAATACAATCCATGTTTCTTTGATCTCTTTTTTGTGACTTCAACAATTTTGAACTAAAATGTAAATTTCAAACTAAAAACAGACACAATGAGTCATAGCAGTTACACCATGAGTCTAATTGAATTATGGCTAATTCCTACATGTCACAAATGACTTATGGGTTATTTTACTAATGTATTGAAACTATATGAATTTTCATTTTTACTTTTGAGTATGTGAGTTGTTTTTGCTACTAAAATTAATGTTAATTTTATATAAAAATATTCATTAGGAGTCATATAGGTCACACCATGCATCATAATGTGATAAAGATTATTCTAAAATTTGTTAAATGAAATATGGATCATTTTAAAAATATTTCAAAAACTATTGTGTTTCCTTAGTTATGAGTATTCTAATCTTTTTTTTATAACTAAAATGTAATTTTAAAATGGAATCATTCACTGATACTCTTATGGGTTGAATTGTTTGTGGGTTTCAAATGAGTCTAATATTTATAACTAACAAATTATTTAATACATTTTTCCTTAATTATCAAGACTACCTGATTGAATTTTTAATTTTTTTAGTGAGTGGTATTTTTTGTATTAAAATTCCAATTTTGAACTGATAACAGACACTTTGGGTAATATCTGTCACATCATTATTCATAATGATGTGTCACTGATTCTATCATGTAGAAAAGGGCTTATACATAATTGTACTAAAGTACAAAAACCGTCCAAATGTGTTATCTTTGTTTTTAGTATGTCATTTGTTTTTTTCGAATAATATTAAGAAAAATATTAAATAGATAGACCATTCGGAGTCATACTGGTCACATAATATGTTGGATTGAGGTGAAGATGATTCCAAAACATCTCAATAATTTAAGTTGTATTATATAAGTGTTTTATGATTGGGGGATTAAAAAATGTTTCTTCAATAACACATTGGTATAAATTTATGCTTTCAATATAGAATGATCTTATATGTAGAATACTACCATATATAAAATCACTTAAATAGGTGGACAAACAATTATTTAAATAAGTCCCCTAAAACACATTCATAATGTATCTTATCTAAAGTGACAAGTGTTTTTTCACTTTTAAAAATGTCTTCTCAAACCCAATATTTTTATGATCATCATTCTACTTCATTTCTCAAAAAAATTATTTTTTATCAAACCAGTGATTCGTCTCAACCTCTACCTCAGTCTCTTCCAAAGTCTCTACCTATAAGTCCTCCTCGATGGTAGTATTTGACTCTGAATCAGGCTCTCCCTCCACCTCTGTATCTGTATATTCCTCCAACATTTCTCGACAATTTTATTTTTTTGCAGGTTTGTGATTCTAAATGAATTTATTTACTTCATTATTCTTCTATTTTAAAAATTGTTCAAATTAATATATAATCATTTTGAAACTAATTTTTTATGCCCAAAATATATTTTAATGTTTATCAATCATACTATATCCAAAAATTAATAGGTAGTCAACTAATTTTGTTGTCGCCACACATTCCATCAAAAACAACAGTACCGAACCTTCAATAAACAAATTTAATTCTTCTATATAGTATCTAGGTTTTTAGAAACATTTATTGTACATATAAAATATAGAAAAATTGATGATTATGATATGTATTTAATAAAACATAATTTACATACATAAATTACATATTGGGGGATTCTGTTTTTTCATTCTTTATGATCTCTATCAGAAATTTTGAAATATAATATCCATAATTATTGTCATTATATTGTTTTAGAGACTAAATAGGCATTGAAAAAAATAATTAAATTGTTTTGAAATTTATTGATAGTTAAATATTTTTATATATACCTTAATTTTTTCCATTTTTAAAAATTCTCATGGTTTATCCCTTTAGAAATAGACATCATTCTATGATCTTGCATATATTGAGTGACCACAATTTTGTAACGAATTTTTTTTTGAATCAGATAATGAAACATATCATTATATTTTATATATATAATTTGGATTGTATTATATAATTAATTCACAATACACATCACGTGTGGTTGGTTGGTTGGATATCCATTCATTCGAACAAAAAAATAAATATTCGAGGTATCTAAATTGACTACGATAAGCATCCAGTTCAACCAATAAAATAATTATGTAATTTAAAATTTAAAAATAATTTTTACGTGAATGGATTGAAGAGTTTTACCTTTTAGTTTTAGACATCAAATTGATTTTATCATTTAATATGTTTTATTTAAACTAATTTAGTACCTCATCATTTTTTTTAATTTCTTCATCATCCAAATTATATTGTATTATAGAAATGATAAAGGGATTAATGAATCCAAATTAGTATTCATGTTTTCTTCCCAATATATAAGTTTAATATAAATTAAATAAGAAAATAACAATAGTTTTAACTTTAATAAACATTTTATCTCACTATTTGGATAGACATATTTTGAAAATGTACCATATATTTGTATTCACAACTTAGATGCCTAACCATTCAGGCATGATATTATAATTTATAGTCTCAAGATTAATTCCATTTTTGAATTAACTTCCCTATATTAGATCTTCAAATTCAATGTATGACCTATCTTTCTCTTTAAATGTGATCTCTATATAATTTTTTAATGATAATAAGTGTTTCACTTGAACTAGCAGGGAGAAGCAACTCTTGGAAGGATGTTTTATTTTCATGGATGATTCACTATATTTTTTAATTCAACATTCTGTTTCCCAACCACCTTATACATCTATAAAATCATACCTCACATAAAACCTTTTATCATCAACCAATACATGTTTTTTCATAAGAAATAATTTTGTAAATACATACCACATGTATCTTTATAATATTATATATCCATGTTATGAAATATCCAATTGCCTCTTCGACCATTGTAATATCTAGACCATAATGTGGAATAAGGAACATAGTATTCGCCTCAGGAGTTCCCAAAATCCCCTCACTCATGTGATCTTTTAGGATGGGATAAATAGTGTATCTTGTCTCCTCATATATTATACATTGTACCCATAGAAGAATGGTTATACGTGGTTGTTGATAGATAAAAATCACATACATATGCACCCTGGAGAGTTTTCATAATTTATTTTTGTCAAAAGTTGTTTGATTCAAAATTATGAGAATGATTAATGAAAAAATATATTAACAAGTTTATGTTATAAGATTGGGGGAACGACTAGCCTCAAAGCTAGTGGGATCAAATTGTTTATGTGTAGTAGGATGGTGGATGATTCTTCTTTATAACCCGTATAAAAATTTATGAACATATGTTATTATTTTTCTGTATTAATTTCATATATCATAATGTATTTAATTTATGAAATATATAGACTTTTTCCAATAATTGTTTTTTTTCATCAACTAATTTACCGCCCTATTTTAAAGGATCCTCATTCTATTGCACATGACATGTGAAGAAAGTGAACATAGATTTTTATTCTTCCAACTACATATAATCATTGGAATGTATTTTTTTTCTTATCACATAATAAATTTTGGGTTGGTGATTTAAAATAAATTCCAATTCATTCTCTAATGAAGATCACCCCATCCTTTCTTCGTGATAATGGTACATTGGTTTTGATACACATTTTTATTTTAAAATCCCTTTTTCTATTTAATAAATTAACAATTTAATGAATTTGGGTGAAATAAATAATTTTAAATAATTTATTGTAGACTAAAACCCACCTGAAATGATCTCTCATTGAAACATGTAATGAATTCACTTTAGGATTCCTACATTATAATGTGTGTATAATAAACTGGTGAGTAGGGAATTAGCTTCTCCTCAACATCCCTAAGATGTAACTATGTAATAAAAGTTGATAATGATTTGTGGGATTCTCCAGTGTCCATTTATAGAATTTTCATACAAAAATATTAAAAAAATTATCTCTGCAAGTAAAAAAGAAAATTAAATCAAAATATCATTATATAATTGTTCTGTAAAATGTAGTGATTGTATCATATGATTACAATTATATCGTTCCAATGGAATTCCATCGTTACAGGTTGTATATGGAACCATGAATCAATATCAACCATCACATTCAACCTTGTTGTGACCCCATGATAACTAATGTACATTTACTTGTTTAGGTCAATAGGTTTTCCATGATGATTCCAACCAACCACAAATTTTATACCTGAATTCTTTCCTTCAGAATTTTGTTCACCAATTAGATGATTCATCACTGTTGTTTTTTTATTAAAATTGTTTTGATATATAAATAATTCCTAATTTTTATAATCAATAGCAGATTCTTCCTTATAATTTTTAACTTCATCATGTGCAAAAGGCAGTGTCTGTATATGTTTTCAAACATTTAATTTGTGTTGATCAACAAAAACACGGTACACACAATGATTAAAAGGTATAATTTTCATACATCATGTATATAAATTGTTACTTTCATTAATAGACATATAATATATCAGTACTCTAGTACAATGAACCTCCAACGCATTTTATTTTATTGAGACACGTGATTTACCTCTATATGTTGATGGTGTATTATAATTCCTCTTTCAAACTAGATTTCCTATAATAATATTTTTCCCAAATACCTTGAGGACATAACTCTAGAACAATTATTATTGTAATTTTTTATGATATGCATCCCCTATATTTTGTGGAAATCCACCTATGTTTCTTGAACTACATTATCAAAAAAACATCACATACTGGGTACTCAGGATCATTTGGGATGAATTATTCTCAAAGTAGTAAAAATAATATAGAACATATTGGGGATGACTCTCAGGAAATAAAAAAGAAATTATAACAGTTCGGGAGAGGAACGATCTCTAACATTACCACGAGAACATTAACTCATCCCCAATGAACAAAACTGACTCTAACCCATGTTAGTAGTTATTTTCACTAACATGTATCTCAAATATAAGATCTATATATCCAATGGGGTTCAAAAATAAATAAAATTCTATTTTAATTATGGTTTCTAACATATAACATTTAAAAACTAAGGAATGAACATTCAAATCCAAATGACATCCCATCAGATTCATTTACATCAACTGAAAAAATGTACTATTTTCCCCATACATACAAATGATTCTTTTCATGGGAGGTCTTATAGGAGATACAAATTTGGGTTGCTATTGGTTTGAGGTGGATGAGACTGCTTTACAACCATCCATTTCTGCAAGCTGCAAAGAGAATGTAACATAAAGATGAAATCGAAAGATGGGCTAGAGAGATCTTCTCATTATAGGAGGAACACGTCAAGAATCAGATTGACACCATTATAAATTTATAAAGGTGAAGGGGAAGATAATCCATAAGTGTTTTTTTCATGTTTCTTTTCACAAAAAATATACAACATTAGTGTTTTCAAGAGGTCGACAATTGTGGATGTGTTCTCTACTGAGTATGACTAACTGTAGAGTTATAATAATATCCAATGTGAAAGTTCCCAAATTAAATGTAAATATTTATTAAGATCTATAAAAATATTCTGAGTGAGTTAGAAAATTATAATACATATCATGAACCCCATAAAATTCATTCATTATATTTTGATTAATTTATTGGTGTCATTTTTTGTGTTCACAAGAAATAGTAAATGTGGAGAATGAATGGATGATATAGTTGAAAATTGAGTAAAGAGATGTGGTATTCAATGTCGTGGAAGTGGATTTTATGATGATTGATTATTACAATTTGTGTAGGAGGTATGTATTCAAGGAACATTGGAACCACAATGATGGGATAAAGGCTAGTTCTAAAGAGGGAGTTCAATCCATCATCAATATATGGGCGATAATCAAGCATATGAGTATGGATTAAACAAAGATAATGACGGTTAGTTGTATTGGATTATTGAAAACTTATATATCTGTTCAAGACATTAACAATTTTGATGCAAGATGCAAGAAAATGAGGACATTTATTTACTAACTATATAGTATTGTATGTCTATTTACCAAAACTAATCCTCATTTATATAAAAAAAATTTACGAAACAAGTGTTCATTTTATAAAAAAGATATTTATTTATATTTTGACTACCATTTGTTGTATGGTTTTTAAAAAAAACAGTCATTATAAATTTTTTCATAAAATAAAAAAAAGATACATGGATTTCATTTGGATTAGGAGCGTGGAAAATCATGATAGAAAACCTACCAAATTACATTACATAACCACTTTTTGTTCATATTAGTGTACATGTAGCTGATGTTCACTTAGGATAAAGAATGAAAGGATTTATTATTTATTAGAAGGGATATTGTATCAAAAAATATATATGGGAGACATGTGGAGTTTACGTCATTTATTGTAGGTTAGTTATTACTATAGGGATTTATTTTTTCCAAGGATTTATCAATTTTTTATTTTTATTGTTGTATGAATTTATATTAATGGGATTATATTGTGTAATATTTTATATACATGATATATTCATGTGAGTTGGGTTTTAAAACATTTTTTATGGATCATGTTGAAAACTAAATATTTATTATCAATCATTTTGAAGGCGGTTGATGGTTCCAAGGATTGAGAAAAATAATATTTTAGCTCAGATTAAGTTATAAACAGTTTGACTATATCGTGATATTATAATTTTAAAAAAGAGAAATTTATTTATAAGATAAAAAAACACACAAATAATGAAAATAATTATTAATAAATCATCTCACATAATAAAAAATCACTTCAATCATGAAGAGTGATTTATTTATAAAATAATTTGATATCAATGTAAACTCAAATATGACATACTATATAGAAGACGCTGAAAATGGAAACTCTTCTAATAGAATATGACCTTGTGTGTAGTAATATAACATGTCTTCATATATAAATGTTAAATAATGTAAATTCATAAAATCTATTTACTATTATATTACAAAAATTCATTCAAAATTTTATCAAATAATAAATTTAAAGAACATGGGAAATTATTGGAAACAATTAATTGATAATGAAAAAAGGTATCTCATTCAATGATCACCATACCCATTTAATATCATCTTATCATAGAATTGAAATCATTTTGGGAATATATTATTCATTAAATGTTATAATAATCAGAACATATGAATAAAATAAAAACATGACTCTTCATAACAATACATCACATGTTATTTAGATCAAATACAAAACTATTAAAGTAAGATTATTTCGATTTCAATGAAAATTTTAGTATTTGGATCCTTATATAATTATATATATATCACAAATTTATTATGTTCACCAATATAAATCAGTAATTTTAAATATTGGTTGCATGAATTAGATAAAATTGTTCATGTTAACTCAATATGTATTAGAACCCCCACTATATTATTCATATAAAATAATATTCCCTCTAAAATTAGTCCCATATAATGTTTTGATTCTTTTTCATATTCATGTACATGTAATATTGTTGAAATAGAATTAAGACAATGAAAAACCACAATATCAAAATGTTTACATGAAATAATATAATGGAATCATAAAAATATCCAATAGTAGCATCATCAGATGCAGATTTTGTTCACAGTGGACTCATGTAATACTGGAACGAGTTTATAGAGTACGAGGGACATTGTGTAATTATAGTTAAGTGATAGGGAGAGAGATATATGATATATATGATTATTCAGGGTTATGAAAAATGAAAAAACAGAAACCACAAAACGTAAAATATCAAACAATGAGACGTGTAATGGAAAAAATAACAAACATTGGATTATAGCATCGATTCATCTGAGAGAAGGTATATGAAAAGTGCCATCAGTAGGGGACTTCGACGAGATCTTGAGAGACACAACTGAAGGAGTCATTATTCAATTTCTTGTAAATATATTGGTGAAATCTTTATCAATTCATTCAAAACAGCGTTGATAAAAGACCATTAATCAAATATTAATTGACATGTACTGATAAAAATTTCTTTTTTCATCATTTTTATCATTGTTAAAATTAACCATCATTATCACAAATAAAGTATTTTTAAACATAATTTTATTCTAAAAAAATGTTTATAAATATATATTTCTTTATTATAATATTATAAACATTACATAATTAATAATTTATCCATAATTACATTAATATTTAAAAATAGTATTCTCTATTATTAATAATTATAATTATATAATTTTGTAAAAATAGAAAATTTAAATTTATAGATATATTTATAATTATATATTTATAATTATACATATATTTATGTCAATATAGATATTGTTAAAATTAAAAATATATTTATATCATTATATTTTTTTAGATAAATATATATATAATAGATATTTAAAAATATAAAAACATATATGTTGTAAATATATTTATTATAATTATATAAATATGTAAATATATAATAATATAGTTTTAAATATATGATGATTACTTTTAAAAAATTGTATTTATATATTTATATATTTATATATTTATATATTTATATAATTATATATATCTATCGACCCATGGGTGCAACTCAAGGATGGTTTCCCTTTTATGTCTCGGTGAGGTCTCAAGATAATGTTTCTCCAAGTATATTTTTTAAATATATTTATTATAGTTTTATATTTATTTATTATTATGTAAAGACCTTTAAAAATAATAATTATAAAGTCTTAAATTTATAAATTTATAAATAATGTAAATATAATTCTATATATTTATTTACAAAAAATTATTTAAAAATATAATTTTAACATTATTAATGTATAATCTTAAATACAATCATTTTAAAAATGAGTGAAATTGAATAATTCAAAAAGGGTATTCCATAAAAATATTGAACAAATGGATACGTTTTATTAATTAAATATATATTATATAATAATAATGATATATATATATATATATGTAAAGATGAATACATATTTAAAATACTAAAAATTTGTAAAAAAATATATATATAAATAAATATTAGAAAACGATATAATTCAAAAACTTATAATATTAAAAATGAATAAATAACACCAAAATGTAATACTATTTAATATAAATAAATAAAATTTAGTGATTTAAAATATAATATATTAAATGTAACAGGTAATAATGAAATTATAACACATATAATAAAATTTAAATTAATTAAATATATATTATGGGTTTGTGTTTCTATATAAGACTTCACTAATTGCGTAAATATTAGTGTGTGTGCATTGTATATAAAAATTCATTTATTACATATATGTATGTAGAATCATTGTTACCGACATTTTAGATATGTTAATATGACAAACAAAACAAAATTATCAATGAATAAAAGATTAATGTGTTTATATTTTATTCATTTTCAATATATTTTAATTTAATATATATTATCTATTACTATTTATAATTTATTTATTTATTTTTATATTAGTTATTCATTTTTATTATAAATTTTCTCATCAATAAATTTTTAAATATTTTTTTATTTATTCAGTTTAGGTTGATTTTTAAATTAATACAATTTACTCCTTTTGTATATCAATATTTAAAATATACTATATATTAGTATTTATAATATGTATATATGTATATTAAATTTATTCATTATTATCAATACTTATATAATTAATAAAATTCTTATTATGATTCTTAATTTACTCATTTTTTAATTTTTAGTTGCTTAATTATATTTTTTTATTCATTTTGCATATCTTTATATGTAATATTAACTCATTATTTATAAGGACCTAAGCCCAAGTTCCATAATTACCCCCTATAAATGCTCAGTATTTTTCAATGAAAAAAACTTGAAAAGGTGCACAACATTTATTACAATAGACTATCTTTACGAATGTATATTTTTGGGAATTAGAAACAACAGTTACATTTCGCCAAACTATACCAAAATAAACATCAATGAACTGCCTCCACAGAGTAATGAATGACACTGATAAATGTACTCAACTTATTAAAATAATGTAAAATGAAGGGTGAGAATTTAAAATTTCCAATATGGGGTTTTAAAAAATACTTTTAAAACATTCCTTAAAATAACTAAAATTCATACTACAAAACATTTTCGTAGAAAGAAAGTACATGTTATCATCATATTTTGAGAGTTACTAAAAACATTTATAGTTAAAAACTCATGATCAAATATTGTTATAATTATTAAAAATTTCCAATTAAAATGCATAATAAAATATACACACACTTGAAAAAATGCTTGAAATACCATTTGTATGTCTTATAATGACCACTCAAAATTATCCATGACATTACAGGGGTGTATATTCAAATTTACACATGAAATAATACTTGTTATGGATTTAAACATAAATTAATATATATTATTATAAAACACATAAAAACACGTGAAATAATAGATGAGTTTTTAACCTCTGTTTATAGATTGAAGATGAAATGAAACACTATATTAGTATATACGTAATTATAAAACATTATACAATGGGCATTTGATTAGCTAAATCCATATAAATGTTAAAAATAAATTGATTATTAACCATCGATATTCTTATAGTCGAATCATTACATGGAGGGTAAAATACTAATCACATAACGAGGGAATACATAATATCGGACAGTCTGAAACATATTTTCATAGCCTCATCCAAGACATCTGAAAATGATTATGTCCTTGGAAAAAACTATATCAGAAAATGGGCAAGGGCTCATCCAAGTTCATATCTGTTTTTCTCATGAGACCTATGGATGCATCAAGGGGATATAAAAGGCCTCATCTATCACTTTCTAACTCCAATTTATTCCTCAGATGAAAGGAGTTAAACATAACCAACATATACGTATTCCATGTGAATAGCCTTCTTTATAGGAAATGCTCAAATAAATAGGTCGTCAAATTGATTAAATAAATGATCATTTAATTTCATTTAATTTCAATTATAAACTAGAAGTTGGCCATAAATACCTATGCATGACATACCATGAGTAGTGAATGCATTTTCGCACATGAAATGAGCGCTTGGACACATAAAATGATATCTTTTTTAGTCTAGTCAGATAAAATGAAAACTATTTTCATTTAAAAACAATGTTACTCATAACCATATACCATAAATTTATAAACCCTATCATTGAATATGGATTTGGAAATTAGATACTAACATAAAGATATAAACATATGTTTATACATGAAATAATAACTATAATATCAAAATGATAACCCTTTTAAAATTTTATGGCACACAATAAGAAAACAGGGTTTTGTTATTGTTCGCCATAATGGATCAGAAATTATTACAACATGGGAAAACTTGATTTTTAATTGAGAACAACCTTCTCAACATATATACATATATATGTAAAATATGTTCATATTTTTAAGTACTATTTTGTAGAACCAATATCTTTTTTTTAAAACTTAAATCCATATGTTTTTAATTGCAAAAAATTAATAAAATACATATAAATAATTAATCTTACTCACATGTGTATAAATCTGTACATATATATACATATATATAAACTAATATAAATGTTTATAAATCTTATTTAATAAATATAGTTTATCCTTTAAAAACCATATTTATTAGAAATAACCATTTTATTTGAATCCCTTATCACATATATTTATATATATACATGAAAACAAACATTTCATACATATATATATTTATGTATATACAAATGACATTCAATTTATGATACTCAACATCACGGAAGAAATTAAAATTTTATAAAAACATCCATAAATGAGATATACATTGGTGAGTTAATATGAAATCTAATTTAAAACATAAATTTTGATAAATACATATATATAAGTGGAATAATGGTTTTGGAATCATACATAGAATTAGAATCCCACGATTCAAAATTAAATTTAAATATGTTAAAATAAAGATACACTCAAACATTAATAGTTCTGAAAATATTATAAATAGTTGGATAGATATACAAATACAAATATATATATATATATATATATACATGTATAAACAACCTTAAGAATATAATATAGACCATGTAACTTAATAAGTAAATAATTTGATCCCTTATAGTTCCATAGTACATACACAAAGTATTTACAACCACAATTTGTTAACACAAAGCTTAATATATATTTATCATCAACAATTATTATGTGTAATAGGTATATATATATATAATCAATTTGGTATACACACATATATATATATACTTATATAATCAATTTGGTATACAGACATATATTTATCATCAACAATTATTATGTGCAAACCTAGGTCGGTCTGCTCATGCATTCTTCACTCCCGGTTTCCGGGATGCCAGCCAGGCATGGACACGCTTCTCTGTTGAGACCCTCCTCCAATTTAAACAGTGTTTTGGCTTCCAGTTCCTTCTTCGCTCTCCCAGTCGGTAAGCGTTGGCGATTTCATGGAGGCTTTGGGAAGTGCATTTGATCAGCCGACGGTGTTCCAATAAGCTCGTCCACTGTTGTCTTCACACTGAGATGCGGTGGTTCCCATATGATGTCTGCTGTCTTCAGTCGATGGGGTTCAGTGTTTCTTGGTTCTGGTTTGGCATTCCTAGCTCGTGTTGTCTCTGCCGCTCAAATCCCTACTCTGATGGCGTTTCTTGCATGACTAAAGCCATTTTTCTCCCTTGTTTCGTCCACGATTCAGTTCGGTGTTATGCCGTGATGTTTGTTATTTTTTTGTTTGAACCGTTACAGCAGCGACGATGGAGTTCCCAGGATGCGTTTTGTGTGATGGTTTCATTCTGGAAGATATATGTGTTGACGGTTGCAGGTTTCTTTTGCATTTTGAATGCTCCCGTGGTTATCGATGCCAGGGGTGAGGGGCGGCCGACGATGGTGGGGCTGACGCCTTACATTGGTGCCCCCGGATCGAGGCCTAGAGTTCATTGTTGGGGGGATTTATTATCGGGTGTGTGTGTTTTTTTAATTTAAAGGTTCTACTTTTATCCTAGATAGCTGATTCATTTTCCGCTTTTAGGTTTTTGTTTCCAAATCCCACACAACCCCTCCCCATTCCCTTTATATATATATATATATATTATTTATTATTATTATAATTATAATAAAAACATTTATAATAAATATAATAACTAAAATAAATACAATAAATTTATAATAATGTTCATTATAATTATAACAATTATATAATTATAATAAATATATAATTATAATAAATATAAAATTATAATAATTCTATAATTATAATAAATATATAAATATAATTATTGTATATTTATAATAAATATATAATTATAAATATAATAATTATATAATTACAACAATTATAATAATTATATAACAGTAAATATAATAATTATATAATTATAATAAATATACAATTATAATTACAATAATTATATAATTATAAATATAATAAAGATATAATTAAATATATAAACCATATTAAAAATAATTATATAACCTTATTTAAATTATTTATATTTATTATAATTATTATGTTTATTATAAAATTATATATTTATAATTATATATTTATTATAAATAAGCCTTGATAAATATAAATACATAATTAGAAATTTAATACATAATATAATTTTATAATAAATACATAATTATAATTTTAATAAAAGCATAATTATAATATATTATAATAAATATAATAAATATAAATAATTTTAATAATGTTTATACATATATATATATAAATTTATAAATAAATTTGATATGGTTTATTTAGGTATTGAAATAATTATTTATAAATTTATAAATTTATAAATAATTATATATAAATAAACCTCATATTTAAAATTTATAAATTTATATTTAAATAAACATTATTAAAATAATTTATCTTTATATAAATAAACTATATTAAATATTATATACTTATTATAATTATGTAATTACTATAATCATATATTTATTATATTAATAACTATATATTTATTATATTTTTAATTATATATTTATTATATTAATAATTATATAATTAATATAATGATATAATTATTATAATCATATCTTTATATAAACAAACTTTATTAATTATATATATATAATAAGTATATATTTACGATTATTATATATTTACAATAATTATATAATTATAATAATTATATAACTACAATAATTAAATATTTATTATAATAAATATACATTTATTTTTTATAATAAATGTAATATGTAATTATTATTTTATTATAATAAATGTAATATGTAATTATACATTTATATTTATTATATTTATTATACATTTATATAATTCTAAATATACATGTATTATAATTAAAAAAACAAATGTATCATATTACATTTATTATATTATATTACATATTACATTTATTTATAATATAATTATATAATTATAAATATAATAAATATAGATATTATAATTATACAATAAATGCAAATAATTACATATTACATTTTTTATATTATAATTAAAAAATAAATGTATTATAATATTTATTATACATTTATTATACATCATTATTATAATAAATAATAATATAAATGTATATTTATTATAATAATTAAATGTATATTTATTATAAATATAAATATAAATATACATTTATTATAATTAAATATTATAATATTTATTATAATAAATATACATTTATAATAAATGTATTATATTTATTTATTATGCATTTACTATACATTTATTATACATTTATTATAATATTTATTATAATAATATTTATCATACATTTATTATAATATTTATTATAATTATATTTATTATACATTTATTATAATAAATATTATAATAATATTTATTATAATAGATATTATAAATGTAAATTTATTATAATAATATTTATTATACATTTATTAGATATTTATTATTATAAATATTATAATATTTAATGATAATAATTATTTATTATAAATATAAATGTATTATAAATATTTATTATAAATTTATTATACATTTATTGTGCATTTATTATAACAATATTTATTAATACCTATAATAGATATTTATTATACTAAATATTATAATATTATAATATTATTATATTAGTAATAAAGGTATAAAAAATGTATATTTATTATAATAATATTTTAATATTTATTATATTATTTATGTGATATTTATTATAAATACTTATTATAAATAAATAAATTTATTATAATTTTTATATTTGTTTTAAAAAATATAGTTATGTATTTATCGTATTTTTTTTATATTTATTATAATAAAAAACTTTATTGTATATATATATATATCGGGTTTGGGGGTGGTGTGGGGTCAAAGCGCCACTTCAAGTGGCGCTGAACAAACTCATTTCCCCAATATAAAAAAACCATACCCTATAAAACTAAAAAAACCCCACCCACCTAAATTACACGTTAATTGTTGGAGTGTTAGCTTTTGAGTGTTTTTTAAATGCGTTTTTAAAGATTTTTTTTTTGAGAAATGGCTTAGGTTATTTTTTTAAAAAAATACGCTACAAATCCAGTATCGCAGATGGCACCTTTGTGTTAGTGTGAAAAGGCGGCATCGGTGGTGCCGCATTTGCTCCCCCGCGCCGCCTTTGACCCGGATCGATGACATGAGAAAGACGGTCGTGGGGAAGCCGCCTTTGGCCTCTGGGTATGGCGAAAGATGGCTTCTGCCATCCCGCCTTTGGCCTTACACAGAGGGGAAATGCGGCTTCTGCGACGTCACCTTTGTCCGAAATCCCTATAAAAGGCCATCCACCCCCACCCCTCTCCTCACATGAATCTTACCTTCTTCACTCCAAAATTCTCTCTCTCTCTCTCTAAAAAATTCATTTGTTGTGCGAGTTTTTACGAATCTTCATTTAGAGGTATGTTTCTTTATTTAATTTAATGTTTTTATTTAAAGTATATAATTCATTACAGTTTTTAATATTTCATTTTTTAAGTAGTTTAGGTAGTTCTTAATATTTGGTTATTTAGTTTCTTTAATTTGTTATATATAGTTTGAAATAATTATTGTTAGGTAGTATAGATTAAGTATAGATTAACTTACGATTATGTATTTTGAAATTTTGGTATCTTAAAGACTATGTAGTTATCTATTCAATTAAATTCCTGTCTGGATACAAATAAGTGGGTGTGGCTCTTGCACAGATGTACATAGGGGTAAAACCCGAATACACCGCTTTGATCTAGACTCGAACGGGAACTAGTGCACGATAACGGGCCTTGCTATATCCTGGTTTGACACTCCCGGGGAATATGCTTAAGACGATTCATATTTTCTTTATAAATTACTAAAATTTCTATGAAAAGAAAAATCAAATCATTATGTTTATCAATGATAAAATGATAAATTTAATGTTATAGAATCTAATAAGGCCATAAGCATTAACTAATTAAAGCTAGTTTACTACAATTTAATAAGGAATATAATATGATTAATGATTAATAAATAAATAATTAATGAATAACATAATAATTATTAAATAATAATTAATGAATGATTGAATAGTTAAAAACTATATTAAAAAAACTAGTTTAAAATGACAATTATAATTTTTTAAAATAAAATGGAGGAGAAAATGTTTTAAAATATAAAGATTATATAGTTTAGAATTAATATGTACTATTAGACATAGTTAATTAGAGAATAATTAATACATAACCTAGGATTAAAATATGGATCCATATAATGATTAACTAACGATAATGATGGAAATGTTAAGTGAAATGAAGAAGAACAAACACATTAAAAAAATACCTAAAATCACATTCTAAGAAATATCATATGGTCAATCATCAGTAGCTTAATTTAGGGTATATAAAGGCACCCTAAAATTACATTCTAATAAACATCATATGGTCAAACATCATTGTTAATATTTTTTACTCCATCATAATTTTGATGAAAGAATCATTTTTGAAGTAGATTCATGTTTGCATGTGTGTACTATTATGGGAAGATTATTCAAACTGAGCAAGGAGCTTCTTACAGTACTCAACCAATTACGGTGGTTAGTACAACTGATTGTGTAAACATAAGTGACCTTCAAGAGAGAATTTGTGGTCCCTTAAATCTTGGAACCGATCAGGAGATCGTGTCTATGTACAATATACATTTGCAATTTCCGACAACACTGTGGCATCTGGCTTGTCCATTGGTTGCTGATGCGCAGTGGGTCCAAGCAATTAATTTATTTTCTCAATGGTCAGATGGTACCATGATGGAGTTATACATTTATGTTGCTACTGTACAACAACAACGTCCTATTGTATGAAGACGTAGAATTACAAGAGTGGTTGAAGACATTCCACCCCATGAAATTGAGCCTATTCCAAATGATGCAGTAGAATAGGACAACCTAGATGATCTTCTAGATATATATGTCAATCCGACTTCCGAAGAAGAGTATCGTACTGATGGATCCGATGGTGACAACCGTGTTGATGAGGAAGGACCGACAGAAGATAATGAGGTGGTTTTTAGAAATGCATTAGTTGTACATCAACATCAACCTACAATAAATCATCCACAACTCTTTTCATCTTGTTCAGAAGCAATAACACGCGTGCCTGTATTTGACAATACTGTTGTAACACCGACAAATGAGTTCCCTGGAGTTGTACCGGATAGGTTTATTGAGGTGGAAAAAACCTTAAATACTGGAAGGAATTTTCCTTGTAAAGATGACTTAAAAAGCACATTAACGAGATTTCCTATTGAGAGACACTTCAACTATGTTGTTCACGAATCATGCCATAGTAAATATGTTATACTATGTGAGAAGTATGGGGATGATTGTAGATTTATCTGGTGGGAGATTCCAGACATTACATTTAGAGGTTGGAGAATCTCAAGGATTGAGGCGGCTCATACTTTCATTTAGCCAAGCCTCACATAAGATCTTACCTCATTGGATGCAAAGTTTTTGTCATATATTGTTGTTGAGATGATTCAGGCATGTCAAGATGTTCCAATAGCCCTTGTGCAAGAGGGGATTCAACAAGCATTCGGTTATAAGATTTCTTATAATAAGGCATGGATGGGGAAACAAAAGGCAATTTGTGAAGGTCTATGGTGATTGGGTTGACTCATATCGTGTGTTTCCGCAATTTCTAGCCATATTGAGGCATAATAAACAAGTTGTCTTCCATCAAGATAAAAACGAACATGTGTCTCACGATAACTGACTTGATCCATCTCATGTTCAATTTCATCGGTTGTTCTTGGAATTCATTCCCTGTATCTCCGCATTTCGTTTCTGCAAACAGTTTATTCAGATTGATGGAACATTTTGGTATAGAATATACAAGGGCGTATTGTTGATTGTGGCAACCCGATATGGAAACCGTTCACCTCTTCCCCTTTCCTTTTCCATTATAGAGAAAGAAAACTATGAATCATGGAGTTGGTTTCTGGCATGTATCCGCAACCATTTCACCAACATTTGGGGTGTTTGTTATATATCTGATCGCCATCGCGCAATTAATGAGTCAATCAATGCAGATCCTGATACATGGAGATACCCAAATTCACCTCATCGATTTTGCATTAGACACGTTTCTAGCAATGTGCATAAAAATTTCTACAACAAACCGATGAAGAAGGAAATCACGAGGCTTGGTACACATTCTATTCATTTTGTTTTATTATTTCAATATAATGATAAAATCAATTTATGTGAAATATCATCTATGCATTGTAGCATATGAGTCGGACCAACGATGGTATGAAGAATGTTTTGAATAAATTTGCCCGGCAAATCAAGAAGTTTATGATTATATGATGCGGATTCTAAAAGAGAAATGGACATTGGCATACGACGGGGGGAAGAGGTATGGACACATGACGACAAACATTGTGGAGTGAATCAATGGTCTATTAAACGGGATTCACAAGATACCTATAACATCCTTAGTTCAAGAGGCATTATATCGATGTGTGAAGTACTTTTTGGATAGAAAAAAACTAGTATCAAATGGAATACAATAGGGGTTAAGATACAGAAGACACTTCCAACGAGAGATTGAAAAGAATATTGAAGAATCTTCTAGTTATCACGTCTGTCTCTTTCGAATAGAAGACTCCCGATTTGAAGTTCAAGATAGTTCAGACCCCATCAAAAATCACGTCGGTGAAAAATGGTGGTATTACTTGAAACAAGGCAATGCCAATGTAGAAACATTCAGGCCTTACGGTTTCCATGTACACACTCCATCACAACATGTGCCTCTGTGAACATCTCATGGAATGCATATGTTGATCCAGTGTACCGGATGGATACCATTGATAACAGTTATTCAGCACCATGGACACCTATTGAGGAGTATCGTTATTTCCCAATGCCTGAAGGCCAACCGATAGTGATACCTGACATAAATCGGTTACGTCCTCGTGGAAGACCGAAGGTGAGTAGGATGCGTAATGAGATGGACTAGCCTTAAGAACAAGGACAGAGTTTGCAATGCACGATATGCCATAAATAATGTCACAACCAGAAATGATGCCCTAATGTTGTTGGGTTGAGTTCACAGTCTCATCCACAATGATATATTATCTTCATTGTGACATTCCCATATTGTAAACTAAATGTTGTTATCTCTTCTTTTTTCCTCGATTTTCTTTACCATAAACATCTGAGAAAAGATTTTATATTAATAATCTTGGTTTCAATAAATAAATTTAAATATGAGGTAACAAAATTTATTTCATAAATCCCAAACCGAAACACTTAACCCATATTGTAAACTAAATGTTATTAACCCAGAAACATGTTTCCTGAACATTAATATTAAAAATTTTAACCCTAAACCCTCAAACCTAAACCCAAACCTAAACATGTAGGATATTTTAGTAAACTGTTCTATAAAAAAATTACAGTATCATAAAGATTAGCATAAGTTATTTAATACATACAGTTAGATAAATTCAAAAAACATCATTACTAATTGACATTGTTTATCTTAATCCAATCCATATGTAGTTAATCATAAATCTCCACCAAAATATGTGTAACCAAATTTAAGACTCAATATTTTAGATTATATAACTTATTTCATATTAATATTCATGGATTCAATAAATAACATTAAATATGAGGTAATAGAATTTATTTCATAAATCCGAAAGCAGAACCATTAACCCATATTGTAAGGTAAATGTTATTAACCCAAAAACATGTTTCCTAAACTTTAATGTTAAAATTTTTAATCCTAAATCCTCAAACCTAAACCCGAAACTAAACATATAGGACATTTTAGTAAAATTTTCTATAACGAAATTATAGTATCATAAATATTATAATAAGTTATTGAATACATACACTTAGATAAATTCATAAAACCTCATTACTAATTGACATTGTTTATCTTAATCCAATCCATAAGTAGTTAATCATAAAGATCCCCCAAAATATGTGTAACCAAATTTAAGACTCAATATTTTAGATCATAGAACTTATTTCATATTAATATTATTGGTTTCAAGAAATAAATTTAAATATGAGGTATTAGAATTTAGTTTATAAATCCGAAATCGGAACATATAACCCATATTGTAATGTAAATGTTATTAACCCGTAAGCATGTTTCCTGAACATTAATAATAAAATTTTTTACCCTAAACTCTCAAACCTAATCCCAAACCTAAACATGTAGGATATTTTAGTATACTATTCTATAACAAAATTATATTATCATAAAGATTAGAATATGTTATTGAATACATACAGTTAGATAAATTCAAAAAACTTCATTACTAAATGACATTGTTTTTCTTAATCCAATCCATAAGTAGTTAATAATAAAACTCCCCCAAAATATGTGTAACCAAATTCAAGAATCAATATTTTAGATAACAGAACTTATTTCATAATAATATTTACGGTTACAATAAATAACTATAAATCTGAGGTAATAGAATTTATTTCATAAATCTGAAATTGTAACACATAACCCATATTGTAAAGAAAATGTTATTAACCCAAAAACATGTTTCCTGAACTTTAATATTAAAATTTTTAACCCTAAACCCTGAAACATAAACCCAAATCTAAACATGTAGTATATTTTAGTAAAATATTCTATAACAAAATTATAGTATAAAAAATACTAGCTTAAGTTATTGCATACATATAGTTAGATAAATTCAAAAAACATCATTACTAATTGACATTGTTTATCTTAATCCAATCCATTAGTAGTTAATCATAAAGCTCCCCCAAAATATGTGTAACCAAATTCAAGAATAAATATTTTAGCTAATAGATCTTATTTCATATAAATATTCTTAGTTTCAAGATAAAACTTTAAATATGAGGAAATAGAACTTATTTCATAAATCCAAAAGCAAAACACTTAACCCAATTTGTAAAGTAAATGTTTTTAACCCATAAATATGTTTCCTGAATGTTCATATTAAAATTTTTAACCCTAAACCCTCAATCCTAAACCCAAACGTAAACATGTAGAATATTTTAGTAAACTATTCTATAATGAAATTATAGTATTATAAATATTATCATAAGTTATTGAATACATATAGTTAGATAAATTCAAAAAACATCATTACTAATTGACATTGTTTATCTTAATCCAATCCATAAGTAGTTAATCATAATGCTCCCCCAAAATATGTGTAACCTAATTCAAGACACAATATTTTTGATACTAGAGCTTATTTCATATTAATATTCTTGGTTTCAAGAAATAACTTTAAATCTGAGGTAATAGAAATTATTTCATAAATCCAAAAGCGGAACACTTAACCCATATTGTAAAGTAAATTTTATTAACCCAAAAACATGTTTCTTGAACTTTAATATTAAAATTTTTATCCCTAAACCTTAAACCTAAACCCAAACCATAACATGTAGGATATTTTAGTACACTATTCTATTACAAAATTATAGTTTCATAAAGATTAGCATATGTTATTGAATACATAATGTTAGATAAATTCAAAATACATCATTAATAATTGACATTGTTTATCTTAATCCAATCCATTAAGTTATATTTACATTTTACACTTATGACTCATTTCATTTGATTATATGAAGATGGATGATACCATACCACTCACTAAACAACATACCCATATTTCATAGACCGTGTCAGAGGGTTGTTAAAATCGATTTGTGAAGGTACATCTAGCACACCATTTTCATCACATGGATCCTCCACATGCCATTAGACCTTACTTGTGTCGTGCTGGCTTCTATGGCCTTGCTGTATCAGATCTCGCATTTGTATATCATTACCTACTTGCTGCCCTCGTTGAGAGATGGAGACCAGAGACACACACACTACACCTACCTGAGGGAGAGATGACCATCACCCTAGAGGATGTCGCAGTGATTCTCGGTCTGCCTTTCCAGGGGAGACCAATTATTGGACTCACTCGTGCAGTTTGGATATACCTTTCTCAGTGCTTGTTAGGCGTTGATATTTAGTACGACTGTTGGGCTACAAATGGATATTCTATATCTATGCCTTGGATGGAGTCACAAATGCCACATTTACAGGATAATGATGATGAGCATACCGTCTTGTGTTACGAACATGCATATATCTAACGGCTCATTGGAGGGACCATGTGTATTGATCACTCAAGGATACATGTGAATATGATGTATCTACCCATAATAGAAGACTTTAATCAGGATGGGACGTAAAGTTGGGGATCAGCCTGCTTGGCATACACATACAGATCATTATGCAGGCTATCACACAAGGACCATATAGGTCTCGGAGGATGCATCATCCTTATTCAGACGTGGAAATGGGAGCACATCCCAACATTCCGCCCTGACCATGCTGGTCCTCCGGTCAAGACGGAGGTACTGCATGACGCTCTATGTGGAAACTGGTATGATAAGTCATTTCTATTTGTTTCTGATTCTACTATGAGTTATTGAATATAATTTCTCATTATTTGGCATTATCATTGATGTATTTTACAGGTGGTGTTAGTGAAACAATTTTGACGTGGTTCTGAGACAACATTTGGGTGTATATCGACTACAATTGAACTATCTCTTACCTGATCAGGTATGTATATACAATCTATCACTGTCTGATATATTTAATAATAGCATCAATTTTGGTTTTTAGTTAGGTGTTTTTTTGACAAAATCACTTGTCATTTAAGATTTCATGTCTTCTATACTAGAGTATTATGGACTAGTTGCCAGTATACTACACTGTTGGGATTGAGGATGCAATGGCTGTAGAACCCCTCATTAACATCTTATTATTGTGCGCCAGCATCCTAACAGGGTCATGCATAAATTTTTCCATACTCAGCTGATTCCATTACCATCGAGACAGACATACCAAATTCATGGGATGAAGCTGACAGGGAGGTAGGATGATGACTGGTCCCAAGTAAATGCTAGTTTTATTTACTTCTTGCATAGACATGAAGAGTTTCATATTCAGGGTGTTCTTACAAATCGATTCTCTCTTTTAGAGAAGGATGATAATGCGCCATGGTATAAATTGAAGTCTATATTATATCATACTGAATCCATCCTAGAGATGAAGAGGATGGTAAGTAAATAAATTTCTATTATATTGTTTATTGAATACTTTTCTAATTCCATTGGAATATATTTACAGGGAAGTCAGACATAACAACTTGATCGCATGAGTGATGAAGAGGAGGAGGGGTCTTTTGCCGGGCACCCATCCATGCTACGACGCTGGAGGCGAGGGAATCTTTTCGTGTGCTTTCTAGGGGCATCTTCGCGTGTCCAGCTCAGAGAGAGGAGGTTCCTACCCCATAGGCACATCCTACAGCTACTGTTGGTGCTGAGGATCCATGACCACAATGACGTACACAGCGTCGGGCTGCACGTGAGGCCTCACCTATTCCACAGGTAGAGGTTGGCCCCCTAGTAGTTCAGGATCATCATATTTAGGATGTTCCTCAAGTGGCATGGGATCCGTCTTTCCTGATAGGATATCCATGATTTTCTTAATATTGGGTTCCAGATCTTTCACAACATTGGATTCTATATCCATCACCATCTTGGGGTATAGCTCCATCACATGCTTCATTCCCCACTACAATAGAGGAAGGTCCTTCTACCACCCTTGTGTGAGAAGGATCTGGATCGTAGTATGAGATGAAGTTGACAGCTCCTCCCACTGACACACCGATGGAGGATGCGACAATCGACGTTCCAGTGCCTAAGGATCAGTCTTATCTAGGTCATCAGACTCTATTGCGCACTCGACGCAGACGTCCAATTCGCAGACCACCATGTGGGAGGGAATCTCCTCCCCATAGACATATGTATTGATTGTACATTATTGTTTTCATGTTTTATGTCTACTGAAATCAAACTACTATTATTACTTTTTGGTCAGAGTGGAATCTCAAGAGGGGGGTGAATTGGGTTTCAATTTAAGCAATGTTTAAAATTTCATTCATATCGATCTTATAGTTTATAATATATAGGCCACCAAAGTCATGTAATTGAATAAAAGATAATCTATGTTGAAAAATTAAGTTTTATTTATATATATTTATATAACCATACCCACATAATAATAAAACATTAATAATTACCTAATTACAAAATATATAATTAACAATTATATTAGTAATTAATAATTAATAATTATTATTAGTAATTATAATTAATAATTATAATTAATAATTATAATGAATGATGATAATTTATAAGTATATTACTAATTAACTTGTTAACTATTATATAATTAATAATTATATTAACAATTAACTAATTAATTAACATATAATAATTTTAAATAATCACTAATTATTAAGTATAATGAATAAATATAATTTCTAATTATATTACTAATTAAATAATTGATTATTATATACTGAATAATTATATTACTAATTAATTGGACAATTATTATATAATTAATTATTAATAATTACTAATTAATTAATTAATTATAATATAATTATTTTTTAATAATACTAATTTAATAATTTAGTAATTTATTATATGTTTAATCCATGTTTTAACTTTAAATTATATTAGTCCTACTATTTATATTTTATAGTATTTCAACGCCACATACTTGAATCATTTTTAAGTTTCAAGTAGGTGGTTTTGAAAGCTTGTAAATTATTTTTCATGAATTTTTTTACGAAATTATTTTTATTTACAACTATTTGTTATATGTTTAATCCATTTTTAATTTTTCATTTATATCAATCTTATAGTTTATATTTTATAGGATTTCAACGTCACGTGCGTGAAACATTTTTATGTTTCATGTAGGTGTCTTTAAAAACTAATAAATTATTTTCCATCAACATTTTAACGATATTCTATTCATTTTAAACAATATTTTATATGTTTAATCCATGTATAACGTTACATTTATATTATTCTTATAGTATATATTTTATAGGCTTCTAAAGTCGCATACTTGAAACTTTTTATGTTTCTAGTATCTGGTTTTGAAAGCTTATAAATTATTTTTTATCATCATTTTTTATGAAATTATTTTTGTTTTCAACTATTTTTTATATTTTTAATCCATGTTTTATGTTTCATTTATATTGGTCTTATAGATTATATTTTATAGTCTTTCAAAGTCATGTACTTGATACAGAATCCCACATCGGAAAGGCAGAATATTCTACACAGGAAATAGAGAACCAGAATCCCACATCAAAAATGCAGAATGATTTCCAGGGTAAGGTCTCTTATTAAAGGGATCCCAGGGTGAGAGCTTCTGTTAGAATCTAGACTACTGTAGTGGCAGTACTGCTGAATTTTAAATAGCAGATAAATTCTGCTGAAAATATTATTTTAATTTTTGTTTTGATTTGTTTATATATATATATAAACAAAATAAAAATAAAAAAATTTAAGAAAATTATATATTCTTTTTGGGTTTTAGTGGAATGGTGGCATCACAGATGCCACCTATCACTCAATGCCAAAGGCGGAATCACATATTCCACCATTAAGGTGCAGTTTTAAATAAAGTTTAAACCTAGAAATTTTTTAAAAAATATTTATTTTGAAAAACATATTAAAACAAATCCATTAACATTGTAAAGGTGCACGACTCGAGGCGCCTATTCAAACAAGATAGTATGATAGTATGATGGTGTTTATTTAAAATAAATTTTTTGAAAATTATAAGTTGTTCTCAAGCGGGTGATTTTGGTTGCGGATAGCGATGGAATGATGACAGTATGGGATGTCTACTATTGGGTTGCTAATGTTTTTTGGATTCTGGTTTTTTGTGTTTTATGTCTGGTGATGTTTGGAAATTTGATGTGTTTGAATTATGTACTGTGCGGTTACCACTAAAAAATAAAGTGTCTTTTAGAAAAAAATTATATAAGATATTTGGAATTAAATGTATAAATATGCATCTGTATATATATAGGACATGAAATTTCACACGTAAAACCAAATGATCCCTTACAAATCATAGGTGAAAAAATTAAATTCAAATCAAACCCCCCATCTAATAATATTAACTAATATAGAGCAACATATATTCACATATATATATATATATATATATATATTGTAAAACAACAGAGCATGAAAAAATTAATTAAACCCTTGAAAAATAGAATATTTAAAGATAAATATTTTAAATAAAAAACTCATATCATTCTGAAAATTTTATGTTATACATACATATATGATTTCAAATATACATATATTATGGGATTTTGGATTTAAAATTTAAATAATGAAGAGATATAAAATTATTAATTGAGGGATTTTATCAACATTAATAAAGGATTTTATCATAATATTAAAGAAGAGTTATTCCAAATATTAATTGATGGAATAATGAAGGGATTATGAATGTTGACCGTATTAAATGGAAATATAGACACAATGTCTATATAAGAAGATGTGGTAGCATGTTTTGGTATGTGGGCTGACAAAGATGTAGCCACCAAGATAGAAATGTGGGAGGGGTTCCCACCTTTGTAGTAACCGGTGTGAAGCGATGATAGTGAGAATGAAGCAGAGGTGATGACGCCGATGATGATGGCATGTCAAAAACGGAAAATGAAATCAAGTGAATGAAGATGATGACGTGTGACAATGGAGGGATAATTTTTGAAGATGGTGTGCAAAGAGATTCATGAAGATTCCATGTATCTAAAGTCCTCTTGGTTGCAGAGATCAAACGATGAGTCCCAGTTGCCATCATTGGTGGTTAAAAAAAATGGTATGTTCATGGTTTTAGTGTTTCCTTGTAAAAATGCCTTCGGGTGTGGTGTTGTTAAAAATCCTTCGGGTTATGTGTAAAATTCCTTTGGGTGATAAAAATCTTTCGGGTGAAATATTATACTCTTGTGTGTTTTCTGCAACAACAGCTTCCACTATGGCAACGAGATCAATGCCCAAAAGTGGTATAAGAGGGATTGATTGAAGTTCTCGGTTGCATAACATAGTGGAAACATCTTGTGGAGCAGCTTATCAAGGACTTAGGACTCGCATGTCATCGGAAATGATGACGGTATCAGTGGTGTTGCTAGAATATTGAAAGTCTTCTTGGCCGTAAGTGTCATGCAGCGTGTTCCTTTCATTGGGTGACATTCAGATATTGGTGGAGTCGGCGATCAAATTTTCCCATATGTTGGAGATTATTGTGGAGTATTTGAATTTTAATTCAAGGTGAAGATGGTTGGGATTTTTGATATAAAATTTAAATAATGAATAGAGAAAATTACTAATGGATGGATTTTCTCAACATTAATGGAGGATTTTATCCCAACATTAATGAATAGTTGTTCAAAATATTAATTTATCAAATAATGATGGGATTATGAATGTTGACCGCATTAAATGGAAATATGGACATGATGTCTATGTAAAAAGTTGTGGTAGCATGTTTTGTTATGTGGGCTAGCAAAGATGTAGCCACTAAGACAAAAACGAGGAAGGGGTTGCCGCGTTTATGGTAACCGGTGCGAAGTGAAGAGGGTGAGAATGAAGCAGAGGTGATGACACCGATGATGACGATGTGTCAACAATGGCAAATGAAAGCATGTGCGCGAAGATGATGACATGAGACAATGGAGAGAGAATTGTCGATGACGGCGTGCAAAGAGATTCATGAAGATGTCATGTATCGAATGTCCTCTTGGTTACGGAGATCAAGCGGCGTGTACCAGTTGTGATGATCGACGGTACAACAAAAACGGTATGTTCAAGGTGTCAGTGTTTCATTAAAAAAATGACTTTGGGTGTGGTGTTGTTAAATTCCTTTAGGTGATGTGTAAAATTCATTTTAATGATAAAAATCCTTTGGGTGAAATCTTATCCTCTTGTGTGTTTTCTACGATGATGGATTCCACTGCGTTTCTGGGATCTGCACACCATTAATAAATATATATATATAAATATTTCTCTGTATAACAACAAAATTGACCAAAAAATGAAAACGTTACAAAAGATAAATGAAAATAATAATTCCCCTACATATTAGAAGAAACTAAAGGTGAGGAGAATATTAAGCTAACATGTGAACTAGATCCAAAGAAGGATTCAATATTTTAACTAAGGAGGAGAAGTTCTCCCTGATTAACCCATATTTATACAAAAAATTAGTTTCATATTCTTATGATAGAAGATGTTTCATTTTTGAAAAATAATTCAAAATAATGACCCTATTTCAACATTGATTTTCAATCATTATAATTTAAATATATTATATTTATCAATTTTTCTTATCTTTTCCCATGGGACACCAAAGGTTTCTCACTCAATCACATTCCCCTCATGTTATTTGTCACACCACATTGATTATCATTATCATTTTTTAAATCAATTTATTCCCTTATTTTTTATACATATAAAAATATAATTAACTTAAATATTATATCCATATTTTATTTATATTGTAATCATTAATATCTTTCTTATTCTTTTCTAAATAATGACTCCATTTATATTAGTTAATCACACGATTTTTTTTATTTTTTTATCTAATCATTTTTTTGCCAAACCACGATTGTATTTTTATCATCTTATTATATAATCAAATACAGTTGTTATTTTTTTAATTCAAATTTTTTATAATTTTATTGAATAGTATTTTTTGAAACAATGTATCATTATATATATATATATATAAACAATGTAGATTATTTAAAATATTTTTATAATGTGTCTGTTTTTTTATATTAATATAAAATAAATAAATCGTATATTTATAAATATATATAATAAAATGATAATTATATTTATAAACATATAATAATATATATAAAAAATGCAAACCTTTCATTATATATATATATATAATTTTATCTTTTTAAAATATAAATATTTATATATATATATATATCTAATTTTTATTAAATTTATATTTTAATTCAAGCCTTATTTAAAAAATAAATATATTGTCTATTTTTTGTTGATATAATAAATATACATATTTATATTTTCAATTTTATTAAGACAAAAAAAATATATGTCATATATTTATAAAATAGATTACCTTATGATTAATAATAATTTATTTCTAAAGAATTATTTAACCTTAATTAGTACTATTATCATCAAAATATTCTATTAAATTATATTGAAAGATAAAAAATAATTTTTTTTACAAAAATAATAAAAATAGTTACTTTAAAATATTCTTTTAATCAAAGATAAAATTTTATTATAATTTTTATTAACTATATGTATTGTAATTAAATTAATTAAATAAAACGATTACAAGTATTTTTTTCAATGAAAATTGTCACTAAATATTTTAATTTGGTTTAAATTATAAATAAAACCATTAAATAAAATATTTTTAGAAAATAATTAAGTTTAGAATTTCTGGGCTGTTATATTATTCCCCCCTCAAAAGAATGGTGTCCTGACAATTTATTTGTGAGACTCTAAAAAATTATTAATTTTCTTCTCCATAGTTAAGAAACACTAGTACCACTAATCTTCTAAGAATCAATAACTTCTGATCTCAAAAATTGTCTAGTCTGTTCATCTGATACAAACTAGAAGGACCCAAGCCTCACCTACCAGACTCAACCCTTATAAATTTAGTGTATTTCTTCATTAAAATAAAAATGAACAAATGAACAACATTTATAACAATAGAGGATCAATACCAGTCTATGTTTTAGAGAATTATATACAACTACTAAATTTCCTAAAAACTATACAAAAATAAACATCAATGAACTGAAACAAAAAAGTAAAGAATATGTTGACAAATATACTCAATTGGTATAATGAATTTAAAAGGCAGGGTGATCATTTAAAATGCACAATAAGGGGTTATAAAAAATTCATTTAAAACATCCCCCAAAATAACTTATATACATACTTTAAAACATTTTCTTAAAAAGAATGTATATGTCATCATCATTTTTCCTGAGTTAATAAAAATATTTTTACGAATAACTCATACTCAAATGATTATATATTATTTAAAATTTCAAATTAAAATTAATTATAAAATATGCACACAAAATAATAAAATCTCATGGGATTATATTTATATGATAGATAATGACCACACAAAAATTAACTATGACCTATCAAGGGTGAATATACAAATTTACACACGAAATAATACTTGTCTATGTTTTTCACATAAATTGATATGAATTATTATCGAACACATAAAAAGACCATGAAATGATAGATGTGCTTATATCCTCTTTTTATTGATTGGATATGAAATTAATAGATATATTATTATATAGATAATCTTAAAACATGATAAAATTTTAATCTTATTATCCAAATCCATATAAATGTTCATAATAAAATAATTCTTAACCCTGTATATTTTTTAGTTGACTAATCGCATGGAGGGTCAAATACTAATCTCATAATTATGTAATATATAATGCCTGAAATTATGAAACATACTATCAAGGCCTCAGCCAAAACATCTCAAAACGATAAAGGCCTCAACCAAAACAATATATAAAAATTGTAAATTCCCCATCAAGGTCCATATTTGTTTCTCTCCAAATATCTACAAATGCATCAAGGGGCTGAAGAAGGCCCCACCCATCACTAGCTAAGTCCAATTCATTCCTCATATGATACTGGTTAAACATAAGCAATTTATACATATTCCAGGTAAATAACATTACTTATTTTAAATGATCAAATAAAAAGAGTAATGAAATGAATATATGTGTGCTCTATAAAATGCATGGGATGTAATTTATTAACTAGAAATTGTCCATAACTAACTATGAATGACATATAATGCAGCGTGACTACAGTTTCTCACATGAAGTGATCTCTTACACACATAAGATGATAACTTGTTCAATATTGTGAAATAAAATGATAACTTTTTTAATTTAATAATTAGGTTACTCCTTACTATATACAATAAATTTATAAATCAAATATTTGTATATTGATTGGGAAATAATAGACTAACAAAATGATATAAACATGTGGTTACACATTAAATAATAACTAAAATATCAAAATGAAAACCCTTCTAAAATTTTAAGGATCATAATAAAAACACATGGTTTTTTTATTGTCTGACATCATAGATCCGAAACTATAACCAGATGGGAAAATAGTATTTTTAATGGAGAACAACCTTTCAACAGAGATATATATATTTATATAATATTTACATTTTTATATGTACTCCATTGTAGAACTGATGTCTTATGATTAATCTTAAATAGTTAATTTCTTAATTCAAAAATAATAATAAAATAAATAGAAATAATTACATTTACTCACATGTGAATAAATACACACACACACACACACACAAACTAATATATATATATATATATATATAATGGTATAAACTTGTTATATGTTGAAAATGGTTATTGTTTACAAAACATAACTCTTTGAAAAAACAATTCAAATCAAAACCCTTATCAAACACACACACACACACACACATATATATACATTGACAAAAAATTCATACTTATATATATATAAATGAAATTAAATTTACGATCCTCAACATTACAGAATAAATTCATGATTATGAAAAGCTTCCACACATGAGAATACACTTTAGTAGAGTTAATATCAAATCAAATTCAATACATAAACATTGTTAAATACATACATACATACACATATATATATATATATAACTGCAATAATGGTTTTGGAATCATTCATCGAATTAGTATTCCATCAATCCAAATTGAATTTAAATTTGATAAACTAAATATACACTTAAAATTTAGCTGTTCTAAAAATATGATACTTAGTTGGATATGTATACATACATATATATATATATATGAATATATTAATATATTTTTAAATGTATAAACACCCTTAAGATTATAACATAGATGATGTAACTTAATAAATAAATAAATTGGGACCTTACAGTTCCATAGTACATACGTAAAATATTTTTTTTTATTTTGTAAACATAAGGCTTAATAAAAATATATATCATAAAAAATTCATTAGTGAAATGGGTATATATATATAGAATTTTGTACACACACACACACATTTATATAAGTACTGATGAATTCAAACATAAGCAATTTTAAGACCTTAAAACATGAATGTAAAAGAATGATCTTTTATAAAATTTCCTAAACAAAAAATGATATATGTATATATATATATATGCATATGTGTATAAATATGTATGGAAATTTCAAATGAACCCTTACATCGTATAGGTTAAAAAATGAAATTCAAATCATAACCTCATATGAGAATATTAACTCATATTGAGCAACATTGATTCACACACACACACACACACATATATATTGTAAAACAACATAGAATGAACAAAATAAATCCACCCTTGCATACTATATGATTTAAATAAGAATATTTAAATTCTAAAACCATTATCATTCTAAAAAATTTATGTTATATAGGCATATATGATTTAATACACACACACACATATACACATAGTTATTTTTATAACAACAAAATTGATCAAAACCATTAAACACTTCCAAAATATAAATGAAAAATAATAATGCCCTTATATGTTAGAATAAGATGGAGGGGAAGAAAATTTCATTCCCATATGTGAATTAGATCTGAATAAGGTCAGATACATTATATAAGGAGGAACAATTCTCCTGAGTATCAAATATTTATATTATATTTTCTGACGTAATATTCTCAATAAAATTAAGTAATTTTTTAAAAACTAAACTAAAAAGGAACATAGGTAAACATTGATTTACAAATAATTATAATTATAATAAATTATGTTTATCTTTTTTATATCTTTCCCCATGGGTCACCAATGTTGTCTCCTTAAATCAAATTTTTCTCTTGTTTTGTTTCACACCACTCTAATTATCATTATCATTTTGTTTTTAAAATCATTATATTCCATCCTTTTTTAACACTATAAATATATAATTAACAAAAGTATTGTATTTATATTTTATTTTCATTGTATTCCTTAATATAATTATTTTTTTCCAAATCATGTCTCATTTTTTGTTAGTCAATCACATAACTTTATTATTATTTTTTCTTACCCTTTTCTTTGGCGAAACCATGATTGTTTTTTTTGTCATCTTATTATAAATTCATATTTATTTTTCTATATTTCAACACATCGTTTTTTATAATTTCATTTAAACACTTTTTTACAGAACATTCAAGCCTTATATTAATATATACCTCATATATTATAATGAGTGTGTTTTTTATATTAAAATAAATAAAATAAAAACTATATATATATAATTATAATTATATTTATAAACATATAATCATATATATAAGAAGGGGGAATATTTCATTTAAATATATATATTGCATTTTTAAATATATATATATATATAATTAATTTGATTAAAATAAATAAATCAAATAGAACTTTATTTAAAACATATATATATATATATATATTCCATTTTTTCATAATTTAATAATTATATATATATAATTTATAAATTTTATAAAATGACATATTATATCTCATATATTTCGAAAATATATTATCATATGAATAATAATAATAATTTTATAAAGAAATGTTTTACCCATAATAAATATTATTATCATTGGAATATTCTATTAAAAAACTTGTTTGATAAAATTAATATCTTTTTTACAAAAATAATAAAAAATAATTGTAAAATATTATTTAAATAAAAAATGAAATGTTATTTTTATTAAAATTCATTATTAGTTCTTTCCATAAATTAATTTAAAATCATGATTTCAAATATTATTTTCAACTAAAATTGGCTCACAATATTATTAGTTTATTTTAATTATAAATAGAAACATTATATATATATATTTTCATAAATTTAATTTTATAATTTCTAGGATGTTATATTATTATTTATTTTATTTTAAATATATATGCATATTCAATTTATTCATTTTTAAGAATAATTATTTAATTAGTAATTGGTAAAAAAAATATAATTTTATTTTTATAATTTTTTCATTTTAGTCTCTTCCTTTATGAGTAATAAAAGATAGATGATTAAGGATTCCCATTGTTTGTACTAATATTAAATCATTGATAAAAGGTAGCCTTCATTTTCAATAAAAATAAAGTACTAATAAATGATAAATTTTATCAGCTCAAATAATAATGCACTGAGAAAAGGTACCATTTATCAGCCCAAAAAATGTGTTCACAAAGGTTACTGTTTATCCACAATAAAAAAGTACTAATAAAGGGAATCCTTTATTAGTTATTTTATATCATTGATAAAATGTCCCATTTATTAATGCTTCATTTAGAACTAATAATGGTTGGCTTTATCGGCCTTGTTTTCTCTTACTAATAAATTCCATTTGTATTAAACACAAAATTTGTAGTAGTTCAATATGAGGATAATAAGTAGTGTTGATGCTCAGTTCTGTATCAAAATATTGAGGACAACTACTCAAGAACATCATGGTAAACCATATATATAATATATAGTGCGAAATTACAAGAATTCTGAGCAATAAACTTATATTTATATTGGTGAGTTGTAAAAGATAGAAATATTACATGATAAAAATTAAATACACCAAGTTTTCAGTTAGTCAACTGCTACCCATATGGAATTATTTAATTTAGGTTCTTTGTGGAGCCCTATGATGAAATCCATGGTTATGATTTCTCATTTTCAAATTGGTAGCGAAATTTTTTACATCATACCTTAAACTTTAGTTAACCATAATTGAATATTTTTCATACCAAAGATTGATATACATATTTGACAATATCCCTCTTCATGTTATCCCACTACATATTTTATATAGATATCTATATATCTATTTGATTCATAAATGAAAATAAGAGGATGATCTATTTGAATCATCCGAAATTTCCCTTTTATTATTTTTTATTGATGGGGCAGATATAATATTTCTAATCTTATAACTCCACAATTAGAAAAGTTCAACTCCTGAATATTTTATAATATTTTTTTGTATTTCCCCTTCATAATTATATGCATCCTTGTTCCTACAATCATAGTATTATTGAGAAATTAATTTATAAATGTATGATGATGATCCTTTTATTATTTCCATTTCAATATTTCTATTGTCCAAAAAGATTAGATTCCTTTCAATCATCATCATGGATATGGTTACAAGATCCATTCTACTCAAAGCATCTTACACATTGTTCTACTTCCCATGATTGTAATGGATTAAAAAATCATAATTATTTATTGCCTCTATCCACATTCATTGGTGAATATTGGGATCCCTTAGTGTCAATATATAATTAAGGATTTTATGATCTATATATATGTCACACTTCTCCCTGTAGATATAATGATTCTAAATATTGAATGTGAAGATCACTATTGTGAATTATTGATTATTTATTGCTATTTATATTAATATATCCTTCATTTATTGGAGTTTTATGCTACCAAACCATTATATTGTATAAGTAAACACTGGAATACTTTTTTTTTCAAACATCACAATAGATCACATATCCTTCTACACTGGTGTGTAATGTGAGAATAGGTGTGGTGATTAGTCTCTTATTTCACTATTTAAATCTCTCTATGAACTCTTTATATAAAACAAATTTGACACTATTCTATGTTATTTTGGTTATTTTCCATGAAAAGTATGTTATTTTTCTCCAAATTTGATGTTTGTACCCAAAATATACATGGAAAATACATATATTATTCATATATTCTTGTCTTTTCCATACTTCAATTGGAATATTTCTTGATATATCCATATATATCCCATTTTTGGTGATAAAACTTTCATGGATTATTATATTATCCATCAAAATCCCGCCTTTAAGTACCTTTCATTCAACTTTTATTTCTTTATGGTCTTTAATACTACATTCATATACTCATCATGTTCGTCCATTCTTTTTGAGTAGAATAGAATACCATATATATATATATATAAATTTTCTAATTAATCCCAAAAATATTCTTTTCAATATGTCCATGAATATAGGTAGATAATTAGTGAGTCTAAATGGAATATCTATATACTTGTAGTTCATACACATTTTATGAAAATTTGTCTTGATTATATCCTCCTTATTTAACATTAATTGACAATATGTTGATAATAGATCAAGTTTATTGATTTTTGGGGATCTACATTTCTAATTGAACTAGTCCGCAATCTATGATGGGGTAACTTGTTATTTTCCATGATATTTTTAAGGTCATGATAATCAATGGAGAGGTGTATTGACCCATATATCTTCATTATGAAGAGGACTGGTGCACCCCATATTGATGCACATGGTTTTATAAAACCTTTATCTGGATTAACATATAGTTTATTCATTAGATCTTTATTTTATACCAGGGACATACTATATAGAGTTTTTGATATTGAAAAATATCTGGGTATAAGATCAATTAATAAATCAAAATCAGAACTTATAAAAACACCATGAACATATTCAAAAAATAAAATTTTCATATTCCCTTATAATTACCATTTCATCAAGGATGATCATTTTCTTATACTTAATCATTTGACAAGGACATGATTTCTTATAACGCAAAAATATCCATGATTGAGATGATGATACTAGTTTATATTTTCTTCTTCATTGGACTTTTATTTATTGACAGAGTGATTTGTGAAATTGAGTTTGATTATATACTCCTAGGAAATTTATGTATTCTCTTTACAAGAAAATATAGTTTATACCAAGAATAAAAAAGAATCCAAACAAAGGGAGTATAATAGTGTTTGTTGGGATGTTTATCCCCTAAATACTGATAGTGGATGAGTAATATTCATGGTATTAAATAATTACCCCATTATTAATATTTAATTATAGCTCTATTTCCTTGTTTTTTTATGTTGTTTGAGTATTTATACTAGACACGAATTATACAAAAATAATTAAAAGAACTGTAGTAATATAGGACAATTATTTTGTTAATGAATGGAAGGAAAGTTTATCTTTCACTATTTTCTTCATTTTTTAATCGATTACATAATATAAAATAGAATTAGTTATATTAATTTTCAATGTGTTACTCAAGTAAAAGGAAAAATTATAATTATTGAAGGGATAACTCATAAATGATTAATTTTCCATAAACATTGAATTTTTATTTTTCAATTTTTTAATTGCTTGATAATGTTTTTAAAATAATTTTTTTAATTTATTTCATTTAAAAAACATTCAGACAGAAATTATAAATTTAACCAAGAATACATCCCATTGTTTTTAATATTTTTTTGTCATAAGGCCTCTTTGTAGTTAACCTGGTTTTGATCATATGAATCCCCATGCACCCTTTTATGTAATATTAGGCACATGTAAAATAATTTCATATCCACATCCACTAATAGTATCTAGGCAAGGATGTTTTTTTTTATTATAAACAACATACTATACACTAATGATAATTAGGAATGTTTTATTATTTTTTCCTTATCCCTAAGGCTTTCTCTAGGGTTTTCTAATCCTATCCTCCAAAAATAAATAGACATTCCTCTTATACCAAATATGAAAATCTATAACTTTTATACACATTATATAATGATTTATTACATAAATTAACACATAATACAAAACCATATGATAAATAGATCTAGTGTATTTGGGAAATTATATAGATAACATAATAACCTAAAGCAGGAATACTATAACAATATTACAAATATTAATAATATTCCCTTAAAATCCATTGAACTTCTAAAATTGTATGAGATAACTTGGTGAAAAACAAAGGATACATGCGATCATTAAATATCATTTGGGGAATAATAATTGCTTAAAATTATGAAATGAATAGATTTTATTTAATAGAAATATAAAGGTGACCTAAAATAGGAGATTATAATATAATTTAAACAAAAATAATTAAATAATTTGACATCATAAAGGAAACATGGAAATGTGATAACAACAGAAAACATAACATCATAAAAATTAGTCAATTATTAATAATATGAAATCAAAACTTATTACTCTTAGGATAATATACCATGCACCGTACATGGTATCTCAATACATGAATAAATTACCCATTTTATTGGAGGGATATATAATTATAGGCCCACTAGTCATATTCATTTCAGGTATGTGAATATGTGTGTCATATAGATAACACAACATATGGATATATTTAATTAATTTTAATCCAATGATAAAATAGTTTATTAATAGATATTAGTCTCAAAAAAATTAAAGATATTTACATCATGGTTAATAAACATGAGTATAAATGAGGAAGGGTATTATTTCCATTAATATTTTTCATGGAAAGTCATAGGATTATTTCAATAGTATAATAAAGGTAAAAATGATTAATGTATGTGTGTTTTGAGATTGAAAGGGGAATACAAATAATAGGAAATACAAATTATAGTAATAGGGAAGTGTAGAAACATATTTTGACATGAAAAAATTGATATCACAATGATTAATTAATTAGATTGTTCTCAAATATTTCTGAGATGGATATGATCTACTACTTTGAGAGGGAAAATCTAAAAGCTCAAGAGGAGATTTTTAAGAGTTTGATAATAACAAGAAATACATATAGATATATAAATTAAAAGTAAATTCATGATATATGGTTCTTTATTAATGATTAATGATATATTAGGTTGGTTCTTACAGATGAAAGAGAAGTGAAATGACTAAAAATTTAAAACATTGGTTTTTGAATTTTTATAATAAAATAATAACAACCACAATCCTTCCGATAGTTTAACCATGATTTTGAAAAATGATGAGTGTTTCTAAATACTATTTATGGAAAAAAAGCACTCATTAATATAATATCTAGTTTTATGTGGATTTATATCATGTTTATAAGAAATTAAGTTTAACAACTTAAAATATAATTTAGGTTTAGGAGGATTCATTAATGGTTTATAAAATCAATAAAATAACATAAAAATATTATTTTAAATGAAATAAATAATTTTGGTTGTTTATTCTATTAAAAATATTTATTAAATCACTTTTTTTCTTTTATTATGTCGAAATACATACTTATGATTTATAATGTATTTAATTTTTACCCAAAAATTTCATTGTCCTAAAAAATTATTAAAAATTAACAATTGGATAATTTTTATGGGATTTTATTAAGAAATATTTATTTTATTAAATTGATTCTTTATAAAAGTCATTTTATTAGTTTAAATCAATAATACCATTTTACAAAAAATTATAAATTTTTACTAAGTTAACAATTTTTTTGCCATGAAAATTGAAATTTTAATCATATAAATATATTAAAATATATATTATATAATTTAATTTAAAAATAATATTTTATTAAAATCTAATTAATTTTCAATATTATTGAATTAATCTAAAAGAGTGTCTTGATTGAAACTATATTGTTTCCTGAAATTCAATTTACATTTCTTCATATCCAAATATTATTTTTATAAAAAATAATATTTTATTTTTATAATTTAATATTGATATGATGAATATAATATATATTATATTTAAAATTAATATATTCAATTCTATACTATTACCATATGGATACAGACCCCCTTATTTCAAAAGTGTATTTTTTTAGGGAATGTAATGATATTGTATTACTTTCTTGGGGTGGTTTTAAATCATTTTTTGTCCCTTATCTCTAAAAATTTGAGCTTCTCCCATTATTTTTTCACTCATTCGTTCGTTATTTTATTTTTTTTTTGGTTTCGGTTACTCTAAAATCCTAGTGATTCTATCTGTGATGTCCCACAATTTTAAATGATGAACATTATTTTCGATAGAAGATGTGAAAAAAAACACTAAGATTACAATATAATGTAACAATCTATGGATTTATGATAAATTTATTTAAATAAATTCAATCTCTTTTATATAATGTGATTCGTGAAAAAATATGATGAAGAGAAACATGATACTCAATTAATATTGTAAATTTTAAACAAAACCGTTTTAACATAGATATTATGTTGGGGGGTATTAATATGACTAACGATATTAGAAAAAATATACTCATTAAAAGAATCAAAATAAATCCAATTTTTTTTCAATTAATTAGATATAAAATAATAATAGTTTTAATGAAAAATAAATGGTTTCTTAAAGAAATGTCTATTTTTATTAGGAAATTTTGTCATGATCTGCACATAAATTAAAATAAATTTTTACCTCTATTATAAAATTTATTTTAGAAAATAATATTAATTTATTATACCACCATGTCAAAATTATCATAGAGTAAGCTTTTTATAATTTTCGGGAATGATAATTTTTTTGAGGAAGCATAATAAATACAAGTATTTATTCAAAACATAATTTATTGTAAAGACATTTAGTATTAAAATTTTATATTATAAAATTTAATCATTCAATAAGTAAAAACATGATATAATAAATAAAAGATAAGTAATTTTAATCAATTTAATATTCACAATTCATATTAAAACACACTATATTTATGAGAATTTTCTATTGGGAAAAATATATATTTATCACGCCTTGAAAATTAATTTTAAATTATAATTTTCCAATTATAATAATGAAATTTGGTGAAATGAATTAAATATTTGTAATAATAATAATAATTATTTAATATGTTCAAATTAATATATTTCATTAATTTATAGTTTTAATAGTAAAAATTAATTACTATATTTATGTTTAGAAGGGGATTCCATAAAATAAAACTAAGAAGATAATGGTGCGAAATTGCGAAAAACTGTTATAAATCATTTATTATGGTTAAATTTCGACATAATGTATTTCATGGTTAAGTAATGACCAATTAGTGAGGTTTGTTTTTTATTATAAAATTATGGGTATAACATTTTCTTTTAAAAATTTCAAAGTGTGTCCTTGCACAAACTTATTACCGCCCACCCATATCCTTCCCTATTAACACTTCCCAATCTCATTGAATCATCCAAGAAATACAAAAATATATTCCTTAATTCCCAAATCATATCTTAGAGGATATATTTTTGTTATGAAACCATTCTTATATTTATGTTTGCATAATCATAAAGAGGCTCTCCGAAGAAGCGGTAAAATTATTAACACACATATTTGATTTATTTATTGTAACACCTCAATTATATATTATTAGAATTTTAAAATATAGTAATATAATCATATAATATATAATTATTTTATATTACGTAAATTTCAGAAACAATTTCAATCTCTACTTCTATCAAATGTATAAGAAAACCATAAATCTTGTGTACAATAGACTGTTGGCTGACGAACCGATGTAATTTGTTTTATATCACCAACTATAAATGAAAAAAATATAATATTGGTTTTAATATATTGAAATGATATGTATTTAGTTATTATGTTTATATAATTATTATAACACATATAAATTATTACATTTCATTTCATGGGCTGATACGATAATGCTGCTCATGTGTATGATGAACCACTACATTGTGGAGTGATGTGTTTCATTTTTTTCACTTATCATTTACATATAATGTTATAAGGGTAAATTTAATAAATATATGTGATATTTTTGGAAATAATATTAAAATAAAATATCACATATACCTTGTTAAAATCAAATCATCTGGAAAATAATATTTTCGCTCATGCATACATGTGAACTACTGCATCCACTAGGTGTTGTGAAATGATTATCATTATCGATTGAAATGAATTTACACAAGGATATAATTAATGAATATTGATGATATATTATAAATTTATGGTTCTAAAATGGTTTATTATTATTTAACCCTTTTTTACATTACAACTGTTTGAGAAATAGAATCAACATTCATGCGTATGTATGACCTACCATCTACATAAATAGTTTAATGAAATTTATATAGTAATCATTTATGGACTTGTATAAATGAATATAAAATAGATATATATGCTATTTATATCGTGTTTTAAATTCTAGATATAAAAATATGATGATCCAATTAAAAGGATGAAAATTACCAATTCAAATAATATATGAAAAATGAAGCAATTATCAACTGAATTAGTGATTATTAGAATGAATTTATAGTAAATGGGCCATAAACGACTACAAGTAAATAATATATGATATAAAATAGATGACTATGTTTTTTAAATAGACTTATAAGAAATATATATTTATTATATAGTATTTATAGACACATATGATGAATTCATATCTGAGATACATGTTTCTCATCTCAGATTTCCTTCTGTGGGACGTATGAAATTTCCACCACTTATTGGTTTGGTAGGATTATATACATCACATTTTGATATGTTATATAAATAAATTATTTAAATTTAAGGTATATACAAGTTTATTTCAATTTATTTCTTGCATAGGCATTATGAATGATATGTTACAACTGTGGTAATAGTTTATTTTACAATCTAATTGTTATTTAAAATAGTTTATTTTTACGTCCTTATTTGGGAAATCATTATATATATATATATATGTATATATCATAAAACTAATATATTTTTATACCTTATATTTATTTAACAAATTTTCATGTAATAACACCATTTTATCTCACTTTTATAAATAATGTGAATGAAAAACTGGTTTAATAAAAACTGAATTCATTTCTATTGTTATCCAAAAATACATTTTCATAAACGACCATATTTTCATAAAATGTTTTTAAAATTAACCATTGATTTATTAAAGACGTTTTAACACATGTTATTATTTTCATAAAAAATCTTTTAATGTAAGATTTTTTTTCTAAATGAGGCCCTTTTAACTATTATTACAACAATATGAAAGGAATGTTTTTTTAACATATATGAAATGTATAGAATTTATCAACATCATATCCACTCGATGTGTTAATTATTTTTTTATTTGTATCCAATGTTTTTCTTCAAAGAATGTTATTTTAAAATATTTTTTGTATGTTTAGATTTAACTTTATTATCAAAGTGAAAATAATATTTCAGTTAAGAATATTTTAATTGAATTTTATTGAATTTCTATAAATAAATTAAAATAAGCCTTATATTACATATGATTTGTTGAGAATATGCTATAATGATACAATTTTTTTTGGTTTATGATTATTTTTAATGGGGTTGTACCACTTTGATTGCATTATACATATTACTATAAAAATCATTTATTATCTTGTTTTATTTTGGATGTATCAATATTTTATATGATTGATTTTAAATATGAATGATTATGCTGATTTTGATTAAAACCATTAATATAATGAAATAAATACACTTTTTATGTGATGTGTAATTGTGTTATAGCCCCTCAATGCATCAATATGTATAATAAGTCAAAATAGATCGATTTTTTATTTGAGGACTTACCCATTAATGATAGATTTATTGACCTATAATGTTGAAATTATAGATTTCCTAAAATGGGCCCATGAAACAATGAGTTTTAGGTCCTTAATTATTCATTATAGCATTATGAAATTAGTTGATTTTGTCTAAGTGATTATTGTATTTTTATGAATATCCATCAATTATTTATATTCTCATGTGATTATATAAATATATATATTTATTTGATCATCATTTGTTCTTTACCTCATATTATTCATGTTCATGTTTTTCATTAAATGGATTGTTTTCTTGTTATTTACCTTAACATATTGATTAGTCCTTATTTTTTCCTGAATGATTACATTATACATATACCCTTACCGAGAATCTTAGCTTATCCCTTTGTTAGTTTTTTATTTTACCTATGACACCAAGAAGTGATTTAGGATTGATATTAAGAATGTGATTAGGTAATAACGATGTTCTAAAAATTTGGTGTTTTCATTCAGGTTTTTAAATGTAAATGATATTCAAGTTTGTAACTATATTAATAAGGAAAATAAACAATTAAGTAATTTGTGTGTGATTGAATTTATCTAGTACTAAAGTGATAAATTAGCCACTGACTCTAGCATAACAGGGCCAGTGTTTTTATAGTTGGAATCAATGATGGTTTATTAGAAGCCATGGGATCTATATTTATGAACACATTGATCAAGAATCATAAACAAATGATATAATATTAGGACATGTATAGAATAAAATACTAATGTTTTGGTAATGAATTTTTGTTGTGGTTTTACAAGAGATATGTCACTATATTGATACTACAACTGGATATAGTAAAATCACATTTGATCATTTTGGTAATAAATTTTAAATAGGTGTTTTAGGAATTGATTTGATCTTCCCATGGTTTAAGATAATGGGGCATACTACCCACCAAGTATGACCCCACCAGAGGATATTATTATGATAATTAACATTTTCTTTATGAACATTAATAATGATTTTAAATTTATTTAATGATTTGAAAACATTCCCAAAAAAACCATGTTATGATTTTGTTATTATCAATGAATAAATATTTAAATTTATTTTAAGTATTTCATTAGTTTTGGGATTATATATTTTGTTTAAAAATATTTATGTATAATCAAGTTATTTACATTATATAGAAATGGATCCCAGGGAAAGAAATGAAAACCATATCAATTTTCATACCCCGTATAGGGATTTATATCCATATAATGGTAATGAAGCTAGAATTAGATCTAAATCTAGAACAGATCAAATAAAATAGGTATTTTGGAATATTACTAATTAACTAAGTAATATCCTTTCTCATATAGAGAGTCTTTATTATCCACCACATCGTGTAATATGGTTAGAAAACATCATGAATCAGAAACCACTATCCTTTATTGGGACTAAAAATCAATTTATAGTTGAGAAATGGATATGTTACTTGTAAAATATATATATTTCTTTGAAAAGTAATGAATGGTTGGAGTTTTTCATGGATGCTAATTATCTCTCATGATATGTAGATCAATGGAGTTATTTGATTCAAAACACTAAGGACAAAGATGGAACAGAAAACATAGAATTGAAAGATGTTAAGGTACTCTTGTTGCAATAATATTTTTCTGATAGTAAATGATAGGATATTGAGAGAAAATACATGAGTTCCAGACCAAAGTAAGATGAAAATATTCGGATGTATAAATAAAACATTTCACATGTCACAAGGAATGATTTTGATTACACACAGAATCCAAATACTTACATTGACCATTTATTTTATTAAATTACAACAATACATAGAAAGGATCTTAGTTCCTAAACATTCTAATCACATGCGGATAAACTATAATCTTCTATACATATAGAGAAGTAATTCAAAATATATTATTTACTTTAAGGGAACATTCAGAAGAATTGGATATTGCAGACAACATTTTTAAGGGTAAGAAGGTAAAAAAATGATTACATAATTGAATTCCAAATTCATCAAAGGAATATACATTATAAGAATCTATGTAATCAATGTCAAGAAATGATAATTAATATAAATGATGTGGAATTATTAAATATCATCTTTATTTTTATTTTATATTTATATTGTACAATTATTTTTTCATTGAAATTTTTATTATAATAAAAAACACATTTACTGATAGTAATGTTGTATTTTTTTTATTTGAATACATATATTAAATGTAATTGTTTACCAATAAAATAGATAGAAATGGATTGTTGATCATTTTTTAAGACACATGATTAAGGGAGGATAAACATTATTATTCGACAGATGATGAGATAACAAAGATAATGTGTTTTTATGGGATATTATTGGGAACATTGAAACTAATATGTTATTTAATGGACAATGTCATAATTTCTACAGTTTACTATATTTTTGGAATTATATAATAAATTTGATAATTTGGGATTTTATTTATGGAAATAAGAGGTAAATAATTTTTAGAATCATGAATGTTTTAATTAAGGTTTTATTGTGATAATGGTATTCACATATTTTTTACATGATCTTAGTAACTACATTATGTTGTTTGGGGAATAAAATTCTTTGTTAATTGTGGTAATTTTAGGGGACATTATTCTAGAAATTTAAACATTTAATTTGGATAGAAATAAATGGAAAATGTAATGAGGTAAAATATATTTTTTGGGGCCGAAGCCTCATTTTTTTATTAAATCAATGAAAAGTCCTCTTTTAACTGGGTAGAGAAGAACCCATTACATAGCCCGAAGGGCCAGTGGTCTTGTAGCCCATTACATAGCCAGTAGACCCAAATTCTAAGGCCAATTCACATTCTATGAATTGTAACCTGCTGCTACAGTACCGCACAGTATTGCCGCCGCTACAGTGCCCTGCAGCCGCTACAGTGCCCACTGATGAACAGTGCCGCCACTGCTACAGTAGCGCTACAGTAACCTGCGCCCCATGGGTTTTGAACCCCCATAAATATATAGAGTACGTATATATTTTTTTAACCTAAATCAATATATTAATGTTATTACATACAATTAATAAACATATGTCAAAAAATTCTATTACAGTACATTCATTTTTGATGATTAAAATTTTCTTTTAAGCCATACTCGATTTATGGAATTTGTGTTGTTAAATTTTCTATATCATAAACATTTTCAATATCAATGGTCTCTACAAGTGTGTATAATCAATTACGCTTTTTCTACGTCCATATCTTTACATCACACTACTGTTTTTTAACCTGGAAACCTAGTTGTTTGTTATTTTGGATGACACTTTTAATTTCAATTATATATAATAAAGTTTTATTTTTAATAACCATTTTTATGATGAGGGTTTTCAAAATTTTTTAGACATATTATGACCAACATAAAATTATGATGGCATAATTTTTTTAAAAGGGGTAGAATGTAACGCCCTGAGAATTTCAAAATAAGAAAATTATGTTTGATAGATTATAAGAAATGAAAAACAAATATAATACATGAATTAAACACCTTGATTATTTATGATATATTTATTTCTAAATTAATTCAATATCATTGATACCATTCCATGCATGAAACATCTGTTATAAAAAAATATGATACTCTTAAAATATTATTATTTAAACATGACCATTATATCATTTCCATTATGCTGGATGTTATAAATTGGAAAATATATATTATAAAAAGTGTATATTTTACTCATTTATAATGTAATTTCAATGGTTATTTATTTATTAGAAACAAAATAAGAACCATTTGAAATAATTTTTTTTTTATGAAAAAGTGTAATATTTTAAAAGGAAATTTGACCGCTATTTTCAAAAAAACATTAAATATTAATTTTATCAATTTTATAGAATTTCTTATAAAAATTTAAATTTATTTTTAAAATAATCTTTTCAAAATTTTCGTTTAGTAATTTATTGAGAATTTCATTATAAGATTAATTTTTTGATGAATAATGAATATACTAGTTTTTTAAAAATAAACTTCCTATTAATGAATTTTAATGTTATATGTTGATATTAATTTTATAATGTAAAAATAGATCAATTTTACTATCAAAAATATCATTTAGATATTTGGAAATGATACCCTATTGATTTTTTATGTTAACACTATCTATACTTTTGAGTAGTTTTCTTTGGAAAACCTTATTTTCACATCATCTGGAAGTTCAATTTTAAATTAAAAATTTCAACTTATGGGAAATAAATTTGTTGATATTGATTCCCAATTTTTTATAATCACAGTTAATACTATATGTTGTTCAACATAATTTTTCATTATAATTATTAGTGAAATCATTTAAAATTAATTACCACAATTAAGGTTTAAATTGGTTTACCACTGGTTAATATAAAAATATAATGGGTAAAAATTATCCAAAACATGTATAATTCTTATTATATGGTATTTTTAAAATCATATCACTTCCATGGTTCGATAATGAATCAGTTATGAGGATTTTGGCATGAGAAAAACGTGGTTATATCTTTTTCTATTCAAGTATTCCAATTATGTCATGTCCCCCACTTATAAAATGACAAACCTCCCCTCCCCTCTTCACACATCAAAATACCCTTAGTTCATCCACGAACTACAAAAATATATGACTCATTTCACTATAAAATTACAATATTCCTTATTGTTTTTATAAAAACCTCTTATTATTGAATTTGGTATAACCCCAAAAAGAGTCTTCAAAGAAGAGGTAAAATTCAGAATGTGCTTATTTGTTTTATTCATTGTTCCACCTCATATAAATATTATTCAAATATTATAATATAATAAATAATTCTCTCTTATATAATTATTATTTTTATGTTTATGGAATAACCTATATCCAACTCCAATTCTATAAAAATAAAAATTAAATAGTTGATCATGTGTATGGTGGACTACCTGTATTGTAACTAATTTAATTAATTTTCCATCACCACGTTTCAGGGAGAGATATAATTATGGATATAAAATATGTATTTTATATTTATAAAATTATAAAAAATCTGAAATCATGATATCACATGTACATTCGTACTTTCCATTCCATGGGGGACATGATAGTGTGGCTCATGTGTATTGTAATCAACTACCTCATGATGTGATGTGATTTTTTTTCTTACGGTGTATATGGAAAGTAGTAATGATAATTATAGGTAATATATGATATATTTGTGACATAAAAATACTTATATATGAATATTATTTCACACATATTATTACCATCCAAACCTTTGGAAAACAATAACGACTCTCATGTGTAGGAGTGGACTACCTACTCTATGTTGTAATGTAAATTTATTAATTTTTTTACATGGATGGTTATAAGGATATAATTAATGAATATAAATAATTTATTTAATATA